>OV702294.1:230253498-232753498 GCA_916181665.1 Avena sativa | reverse complement strand
CGGAAGGTGGGACCACGTTGGCCCCCTTACGGAAGGTTCTAGAAGCTTCCGGTACAATACCGATTAATCCGGAACAATTCCGAACTCCAAAAACTGCACTGCCTTATATGAATCTTATTCTCCGGACCACTCCGGAACCTCTCGTGATGTCCCGGATCCCATCCGAGACTCCGAACAAAAACTCATAAACCAATTATCCAATCTATCCTAGCGTCGAGACACGTTAAGTGTGTGACCCTGCGGGTTCGAGAATATGCAGACATGATCTTCTATCAATAATCAACAGCGGGGTCTGGGCACCCATATTGACTCCCACACATTCATCGATGATCATATCGGATGAACCACGATGCCAGGATTCAATCAATCCCACATATATATTCCCTTCGTCTCGCGATATTTTACTTGCCCGAGATTCGATCGTCGGTACCGTCATACCTAGTTCAATCTCGTTCACAGCAAGTACTTTACTCGTTCCGTAATCCGATATCACTTTGTGATTAACTCCTTAACCACATGCTTGCAAGCGGCGTTGATATCGATTACCGAGTGGGCCCGAAGTATATCTCTCCGACTTGGGAGGGACAAATCCCATCTCGATACATACAACCCAACAGATACTTTCCGATCACCTGAGAGACACCTTTATGATCACCCTCTCATAGGATGACGTTTGATGACCTCAAAGCTTTCTTCCGATACCAGGGAGTTGTATTATCTCATGGTCTAAGGAATACAATATTTGACATAGGAAAAGCTTCGCAAAGATGAACACAATGATACGATCTAATTGCTTCGCTTAGTTTGGGTCTGTCCACCACATCATTCTCCCAATGATATGATCTCATTATCAATTGACAACTCATGTCTATGGTTAGGAAACCTTAACCATCATTGATCAATGAGCTAGTCCATAGAGGCGTACTAGGGACACGGTGTTGTTCACAAACCACACAAGTATTAATGTTTCCTCTTAATACAATTCTAGCATGGAATATAAACTTTATCATGAACAAGAATTATAATAATAACATCTTTATTATTGCCTCTAGGGCATAATTCCAACAGTCTCCCACTTGCACTAGAGTCAATAATCTAGTTTACATTTGGCAACAATCTCACACCCATGGCACTGAGGTGCTGATCATGTTTTACACGTGGAAGAGGTTTAGTCAATGGATCTGCGACATTCAGATCTGTATGTACTTTGCTTATCTTCAGATCTCCATCTGCTATATAATCTCGGATTATATGAAACTTGCGGTTGATATGCTTGGTCTTTGGATGATATCTTGGTTCCTTAGCGAGTGCTATGGCGCCAGTGTTGTCACACAATATCTACAGTGGGTCCATTGCACTTGGAACCACGCCAAGCTCAGTGATGAAGTTTCTGATCCAAACTCCTTCACTTGACGCTTCTGCAGCAGCCATGTATTCCGCTTCTACTGTAGATCCCGCGATCACGCTTTGCTTGCAGCTTCTCCAGCTCACAGCTCCTCCATTCAAAATATACACGTATCCTGTCTGAGATTTAGAATCATCCTTGTCGGTGTCGAAACTAGCATCGACGTAACCTTTTACGACGAGCTGTTCATCACCCCCATAGACTAAGAACATTTCTTTAGTCCTATTCAGGTACCTTAGGATGTTCTTCACGGCTGTCCAGTGTTCCACTCCTGGATCACTTTGATATCTGCTCGTCAAACTAAGAGCATTGGACACATCCGGTCTAGTACACAGCATGGCATACATGATGGAACCTATGGCCGAGGCATAAGGCACTTTGCTCATAGCTTTCCTATCATTTACCGTAGCTGGACACTGAGCCTTGCTCAATATCTTACCTGACAACATAGGCACTGAACCTTTCAATGCCTTATCCATTCTGAACCTTTTCAGAACTTTGTCTAGGTATGTACTCTGGCTTAAAGATATCAGGCGTCTTTGTCTATCTCTATAGATTTTGATGCCCAATATATAAGCAGCTTCACCTAGGTCTTTCATTGAAAAACACTTGTTCAAATAACTCTTCACATCGTTAAGCATGTTGATGTCATTTCCAATAATCAATATGTCATCCACATATAGTACCAGAAACGCCACCGAGCTCCCACTCACTTTCTTGTAGATGCAAGCTTCGTAGCAGTTTGGAACAAATCCAAAGCTCTTGATCACTTGATCAAAACGAAGGTTCCAACTCCGAGATGCTTGCTTCAGTCCATAAATCGAACGCTGAAGTTTGCATACTTTATCAGCATCCTTAGGATCGACAAAACCTTCGGGTTGCATCATATACAACTCTTCATCAATGTTGCCATTGAGGAATGCAGTCTTAACATCCATCTGCCATATTTCATAATCATGAAACGCAGCAATTGCTAATAAAATCCGAATGGACTTAAACATCGCTACGGGAGAGAAAGTCTCATCGTAGTCAACACCTTGAACTTGTCGAAAACCTTTCGCGACAAGCCGTGCTTTATAGATGGTAACATTACCATCCGCGTCTGTTTTCTTCTTGAAGATCCATTTGCACTCAACGGCCTTTCGGTCGCTAGGAGGGTCCACCAAAGTCCATACTTGGTTTTCGCTCATGGATCCCAATTCGGATTTCATGGCTTCTAGCCATTTCTCAGAGTCTGGGCTCATCATCGCTTCCTCATAGTTCGTAGGTTCACTGTCTTCTACTAACAAGACAGTCAAGACAGGGTTGCCATACCACTCAGGAGGGGCACGCGACCTTGTCGACCTGCGACGTTCAGCAGCAGCATCGTCCAAAGCTTCATGATCCTTATCATTAGCTTCCTCTATTGTTGGTGCAGGCGGCACTGGAACAATTTCAGGTGCTGCGCTACTCTCCAATTCAAGAGAAGGTTCAATAACCTCGTCTAGCTCTACTTTCCTCCCACTCACTTCTTTCGAGAGAAACTCCTTCTCAAGAAAGGAACCGTTCTTTGCGACAAACACTTTGCCTTCGGTTCTGTGATAGAAGGTATACCCAATAGTTTTCTTAGGGTATCCTATGAAGACGCATTTCTCCGCTTTGGGTTCGAGCTTGTCCGGCATCAACTTCTTGACGTAAGCTTCGCATCCCCAAACTTTAAGAAACGACAACTTAGGTTTAGCACCAAACCACAGTTCATACGGTGTCGTCTCAACAGATTTAGATGGAGCCCTATTTAAAGTGAATGCAGCGGTTTCTAATGCATAACCCCAAAAAGATAACGGAAATCAGTAAGAGACATCATTGATCGGACCATATCTAATAGGGTTCGATTACGGCGTTCAGACACACCATTGCGCTGTGGTGTTCCGGGTGGCGTGAGTTGTGAAACGATTCCACTTGCTTTGAGATGCGTGAGAAAATCATAACTCAAATATTCGCCCCCACGATCGGATCGTAGAAACTTAATCTTTCTGTTACGATGGTTCTCCACTTCATTCTGAAATTCTTTGAACTTTTCGAACGTTTCAGATTTATGTTTCAGTAAATAGATATACCCATATCTACTTAAGTCATCGGTAAAAGTGAGAAAATAGTGATATCCACCGCGCGTCGAAACACTCATCGGTCCGCATACATCGGTATGTATGATTTCCAACAAGTCCGTTGCTCGCTCCATCATACCGGAGAACGGGGTTTTGATCATCTTGCCCATGAGGCATGGTTCGCATGTGTCAAATGATTCAAAATCAAGAGACTCCAAAAGTCCATCAGAGTGGAGTTTCTTCATGCGCTTTACACCAATATGACCTAGACGACAGTGCCACAAATAAGTAGTATTATCACTATCTACTTTGCATCTCTTAGCCTCAATGTTATGGATGTGTGTTTCATCCCTTTCGAGATTTAGAAGAAATAAACCATTCACAATAGGTGCATGACCATAAAAGATGTTACTCATATAAATAGAACAACCATTATTCTCCGATTTAAATGAATAACCGTCTTGCAATAAACACGATCCAGAAATAATGTTCATGCTCAACGCAGGCACAGAATAACATTTATTAAGGTTTAAAACTAATCCCGAAGGTAAAACTAAGGAGAGCGTGCCGACGGCCATCACATCAACTCTTGATCTGTTGCCAACGCGCATCGTCACCTCATCCCTCGCAAGCCGCCGTCTATTCCGTAGCTCCTGTTTCGAGTTACAAATATTAGCAACTGAACCGGTATCAAATACCCAGGCACTACAACGAGGGCTAGTAAGGAAAACATCAATAACATGTATATCAAATATACCTTTGATGGTGCCAGCCTTCTTGTCCGCTAAGTACTTCGGACAGTTGCGCTTCCAGTGACCCTTATCCTTGCAATAGAAGCACTCAGTGTCCGGCTTAGGACCAGACTTGAGCTTCTTCTCAGCAGGGGCAACGTGCTTGCCGCCACCTTTCTTGAAGGGCTTCTTTGCACCTTTACCTTTCTTAAAGGAGGTCTTGTTGACCATCAACACATGATTATCTTTCTTGATGTCCACCTCTGCAGCCTTCAGCTTTGCGAAGAGCTCGGTGATCGTATCAGTGGAACCAATCTGATTATGAGTCACTACAAAACTTTTGTAGCTGGGAGGGAGTGATTGCAGAACCCTGTCAATCTTGAGCTCCTCTGGAATCTTGCAGTCCAGTTGCTCAAGGCGTTGAGTGTAGCCTGACATCTTAATGGCGTGCTCACTAACGGAACTCCCTTCCTCCATCTTGCAGTTAAAGAACTTCTTAGAGATCTCATATCTCTCAGAACGGGCCTGAGTCTGAAACATGGTTTTCAGCTCCTCGAGAATCTCAAAGGGCCCGGGATAGTTTTCAAAACGATTTTGAAGTTCCGGTTCCATAGCAAACAACATGGTGCTCTTAATCACACCATAATCATCTTTGCGCGACTGATAGACAGCTTTCTCATCAGCCGGCGCAGTTGCAGCAGGGGGGTTACCTAACGCTTTCTCAAGGACATAGTCCTTTTGTCCGCCAGACAGAATGATTCTTAGATTGCGGAACCAGTTGGTGAAGTTAGACCCATTGTTTCTAAGCTTTTCTTTCTCAGCAAAAACGTTGAAGTTGAAGTTGGACTTGGCCATGTGATCTACAGTATTTGCAAGTACAATTTAGACTATGTTCATGATAAACTTAATCAAATTACTAGATGAACTCCCACTAAATTCAACATCCCTCAAGTTGTTTAGTGAACACGATCCAAATTCACCACACCTAATCCGATCATCACGAGAAGAGATGTGGTTTCAATGGTGGACAACTAAGTGTCGATCATATCATTCATATGACTCATGCTTAACCTTTCGGTTCTTGTGTTCCGAGGCCATGTCTGTACATGCTAGGCTCGTCAAGCTAGACCCAGGTATTTCCGCGTGTGCAAAACTGGCTTGCACCCGTTGTATGTGAGCGTAGAGTCTATAGCACCCGATCATCACGTGATGCTTGGACACGACGAACTTTCGCAACGGTGCATACTTGGGGAGAACACAGTTTTTATCTTGATCTTTAAGTGAGGAATCATCTTATAATGCTACCGTCGCGATCTAAGCATAATAAGATACATAAAAGGATAAACATCACATGCATATAACTTTATGTGACATGGTATAGCCAATCTTCGCGCAATGATCTCCATCTTGTGCGTTCCGGCATGATCTCCATCACTCCACCATGATTGCCTCCACCACGAATAGCAACTACAACTATTGCTAACTACTTAGCGATAAAGTAAAGCTATTACATGGCGTATAAGAAGTTGACACACAGGTCATACACAATTATAAAGACAACCATATGGCTCCTGCCGGTTGTGTACTCATCGACATGCAAGTCGTGAAACATTACAAAACATGATCATCGCATACAACATACACATCACATCTTGGGCCATACCATATCACAGAAAACACTCCCTGCAAAAACAAGTTAGACGCCTCTACTTTGTTGTTGCATGTTTTACATGGCTTATGGGAGTAGATGCTAAGAACGATTCTTACCTACGGAAAGCCACAACGGTGATATTATGGTTGCCAAACTCCGGTGTTAATCCCATGGCAACTATAGTGAGAGAAACTGACATCCACCAGCCGCATGTGTGGTACAAGCCACACGTCAAGTGCGGAGCCGGTCTCGCGAACGACGTCGCGTAAGGTTGGCCTGGACCACTTCAATCTCACTATCCCGCGTCATAAGAAGAACACAAACAAGAGGCTCGCAACAGAAAACATCAACGCCTGCAACAACCATGTTGCGTTCTACTCGTGAATCACATCTACGCATAGATCTAGCTCTGATACCACTGAAGGGGTTTCGCAGCATAGTAAATCAAAATTTTCTACGGAAGCGAACAGAAGGAAAGCCAAGATCTAATCTAGGAGATGCAAACAACGAGAGAGATTGGATTAGATCTTCATACCCTTGAAGATTCGCACAGCGGAACGTTCGTCGGAACGTGGGTGATGTAGTCGTACTCGCTTCTCCTCCTCGCGATCCGATCCGATCTAGCACCACAAGTGGCGGTGCCTCCGTGAGATGCACATGTGCAGGACCTCGACGTCTCCTCCTTCCTCGGACCAGCAAGTATGGTGGAGAGATGGATTGGATCTACAACACGACGGCGTGGTGTATATGGCGGAGAATTTCTGCTGCAGGGCTTCGCCTACAAACAGTCGGGAGGGAGAGAGGAGGGCCAGCAGGGAGGCTAGGGCTTGGAGGAAGTTGTGTGTAGGGAGGGGGACGCACCAGCCCTCTATTTATAGAGGGGGGGCGGCCAGCCCTAGCCTCTCCTCCAAGCCTATCTCTAGTTTAAACAATTTAAACTCTCCCTTATCTAGAAATCCTATCTTATCTTATCTCTAGTTTAAACGATTTAAACTCTCTAGGATCGGCTGGGCCCTATGGGGCCTTGTGCCCCTGGCCCAATGCGGCCAGGACACTCCCTCATAGGCCCATGCCCCCTCCCGGAAGGTGGGACCACGTTGGCCCCCTTCCGGAAGGTTCTAGAAGCTTCCGGTACAATACCGATTAATCCGAAACAATTCCGAACTCCAAAAACTGCACTGCCTTATATGAATCTTATTCTCCGGACCACTCCGGAACCTCTCGTGATGTCCCGGATCCCATCCGAGACTCCGAACAAAAACTCATAAACCAATTATCCAATCTATCCTAGCGTCGAGACACGTTAAGTGTGTGACCCTGCGGGTTCGAGAATATGCAGACATGATCTTCTATCAATAATCAACAGCGGGGTCTGGGCACCCATATTGACTCCCACACATTCATCGATGATTATATCGGATGAACCACGATGCCAGGATTCAATCAATCCCATATATATATTCTCTTCGTCTCGCGATATTTTACTTGCCCGAGATTCGATCGTCGGTACCGTCATACCTAGTTCAATCTCATTCACGGCAAGTACTTTACTCGTTCCATAATCCGATATCACTTTGTGATTAACTCCTTAACCACATGCTTGCAAGCGGCGTTGATATCGATTACCGAGTGGGCCCGAAGTATATCTCTCCGACTTGGGAGGGACAAATCCCATCTCGATACATACAACCCAACATATACTTTCCGATCACCTGAGAGACACCTTTATGATCACCCTCTCATAGGATGACGTTTGATGACCTCAAAGCTTTCTTCCGATACCAGGGAGTTGTATTATCTCATGGTCTAAGGAATACAATATTTGACATAGGAAAAGCTTCGCAAAGATGAACACAATGATACGATCTAACTGCTTCGCTTAGTTTGGGTCTGTCCACCATATCATTCTCCCAATGATATGATCTCATTATCAATTGACAACTCATGTCTATGGTTAGGAAACCTTAACCATCATTGATCAATGAGCTAGTCCATAGAGGCGTACTAGGGACACGGTGTTGTTCACAAACCACACAAGTATTAATGTTTCCGCTTAATACAATTCTAGCATGGAATATAAACTTTATCATGAACAAGAATTATAATAATAACATCTTTATTATTGCCTCTAGGGCATAATTCCAACACATACTCGCTCCAGCTTAGGCGAAGCCCTGCGGGATCTCCCCTCTAAATTCTGACACCATGCCGTTGTGCTGCCAAAATCGCGAGGAGAGAGCTACAACCTCTGCTGCCTGCTGGAACAAGGGAGAGGAAGGTCTTCATCGAGTACCAAACGTGTGACCGACTGCGGGAGCGCTGCCGGAACGCGGCGCCGGGAGGATCGTCTACGCGATCTTGAGATAGGCAAGTGAACGACTACATCATCCACGAGAACCCGCTCTTGTTAACCGCTTTGGAATCTTCGAGGGTGAGTACTCTATCTACTCGTTGCTACAATCTAGTAGATATATCTTGGCTTGTGTGTGTTCATGCGATATTTCTTTTTTGTTTTCCATGCTACGAACCCCTACAGTGGAGAGAAAAGAGGTGGCGGGAGGGAGGCGATGCTGGCGGCGATTGATCGACCGGACGACTAGATACTATTCAAGAGGGGAGACGTCAAGGTGATACCAGTGATCATTTTGATCGCGACGACGATAGCGCCATCCACCGCCATGAAGGGGAACCACTGCCTTGTTCGTAAGCCTCACCTCACCTCAAATCAGATGTTTTCTTGTAAACAAAATCAACTTTAGAATGATTTTAATATAGTAGAAATGACATGTGTGTGATTTTTAATTCCGTCAATGATTTATGGAAAAATAAAGTTAGGATCTTTCGATACCGAATAATCGAGGATTTTTTAATGTTTGATTTAGGTGAAAACAACAATATGTTTACTATTGGGTCTTCAAACTTGAAATTTGACTACTGTTCACATCCTCGTCAAAGGAAGGTAAAACCCACTAGCCACCAAGAAATCTTCATAAACATAAACATAGTACCACTTCCAGAAATTACATCCACAGGCTACATTAACAAAGAAGCGGAATTCAGCTCAAAATCCACCAGGAAACCAAGATAAAATTTGAGGCAGATTCAAACGAGCTCATTTTGACTAACCTTGTGGTTAGGACACTTGAAGAATTAATTATTTTGATTGCCGTCGGTTTGGGTGGTGTACTTCTTCACATAACAAAAATTGCACCGATCGCACTTATTAATGGGAAACTCCCTAGTGGACATACAATACTCCTTCGTACTCGACCTCGAACCACCCGAGCTGCTCGTCATGCTCGAGCTCCAAGGTCTAACGACAACCGCTAGCCAGAGAAGATCAGGGTGGAATAAGGACAAACAGAAGAACTAGGGTTAAGGATTATGGAAATTTGGAGTAGAGGATATCTTATCAATAACAAATGAGTTTTTTTACAAAATTAACATGGTAGGAGAGTAAGCCAACTTAATAGACTCACACGGGAGGGGCTAGGTGCAAAATTACAGGACAACGTCTCTTCGTGCGTGCCAGACCACATGTCGTTCACATCACCGCAATTTCGACGACAAACCTAGTTGTCAAGTACATTTTTTTTGAAATGGAGGCTGAGACCCCTGGCCTCTGTATTGAAAATATGCATACGTCCCTTTTATTAATCTATTCAATAAGGACCGACAAAGAGCATACATAAAAAATCCTGAGTCACCACAACACGTACAAACACGACAATGAATGATAATCATGTCAACAGGGCCTATGCCCGAGAAAACAACGAAATACCTCCACCAGCTAGAAACCGGAAACAATCGCATACCCTAGACGCCCTCTAAGCGAAACTAGAGCATACATCCGGTTTAGCGGACTGTTAACAAGCACCTCATGCACACGCTACAGAAGCCGTCATCGCTGTCGAAATGCCGTCCAATCTTCAGGACAAAGATCCGCATAGTTTTTAATAGTTCTGCCGTCAACGCCACCACGACGCCAGACAACGCCACCTCAAAAACCACACATAGTCTTTGAGGAAGAGGCCATACCTTTTTTTTTCTAAAACTGAGAAATGGAAGAAACTGAAGTATTGTATTTCCTGGCACTCAAATACCATTGTATTGAAATACTTTGGTGTTTGAAAAACCGAGACTTCAAACGGAGCTTTAGTGTATTTAACATCTATCTGGAGGCTCCTAAACTGAGCTGAGAGGGATTTGACTATTAGCGACATCAGATTATGTATGTTATCCCATAGCTAGACACGGGAGACATGATTGATGCAGTATTAGGACGTAAAGATATTCTTTCCGTTTCTTTTTGTCGTCTCATGTGCTCTTGTTTCTGCCAGCGTGTACACCACTACAGCTAACTACATGGCAATCCCATGAGCAAAGTGCCCACGCGACTGTAGCGAGATTTAAGATTCTTAATTTTTTTTGGTAAATATGGACCACAACGTGATCGTTCTCCTGAAAACAAATTCCATCGCAGAATTGCCGAGAGCTGAAATTACATGTACATCGCAGAATTGCCGAGCTGAAATTACATGTACATGTCGGATGTACAGGGAGTTTCCAACCGTCGTTATGACCTAAACCAAGCGCGCCGCCGCGGCAGCCAGCTTCCGCGCAGCCGCCTCCAAGGCAGCCATCATTCCCTCGCACTCGGCGACGATGGCCTTGTCCAGCCCGCTCCGTATGACGGGCGCGAAGAACAGCCAGGACGCGGTCCCGGCGACGAACGCCAGGGTGGCCGCCGTCGCCACCGCGCGCGGCGGCCGCCACAGCCCTCTCTGCCTCGCGCACCACCGCTCGGCCACCACGCACGCGCCGTGGAGGACGAAGAACGCGGTCACCTCCCCCGTGCCGCCCTCGAGCGTGATGTAGTAGAACATCACCTCGTGCATGAGCCCCGACACGAGAAACGTGGCGAGCACCCCCGCTGGGGCGCCGAGGCGGGCTCGCACGGGGCCGTACACGCTCGGCCGGAGCGCCCCGGGCACCATGAGGTTCCACCGGCGGCCCCAGAAGTCGCGGAGGGAAGAGGCGAGGTACGGCCGGTCGAACTGCGGCTCCAGCTCCGCGCCGAGCAGCGCGCGGGCGAACGCCGCGGCGGACGCCATGAAGAGCTCCAGCATCAGGTACATGTGCGCGCCGTCGAACGCCACCACGGCGTACGCCGGCATTCGCGCCCGGAAGCGCCGGAGCGAAATGAGCGCGGCGAAGACGGCCGCCCTGGCCGCGTAGGGCAGGAGGAACTCGGGCGGGAGGGACCGCGAGCTGTCCGTGCCTCTGTCCCGGAGCTTGATGGGGAGCGCGGCGCACGCGACGAAGCGGACGACTGGGAGGGTCGGGTTGAGGGGGCCGTAGCCGGCGGCAAGGAGGAGGAGCTTGAAACCGCAGAGCCAGACGAGGAAGAAGGCGGAGATGATGCGGAGGTGGATGGAGGAGAAGGTGAAAGGGAGGACGGGGAGGAGGAGGAGCACCGGGAGGAGCGCGGCCAGGCGGGCGAGGCCGGGGCCCACCCGCGAGGCGGTGAGGCGCGCGTATGTCATGGCCGCGGCCACAGCGGCCGAGACCAAACTGAGGTTAGCTAGCTCGGACGCCATGCCGCTTTCGATGAGCACAGCGCAGCTAGCCGCTGCTGAGATCTGGATGGAGTCCACTGTCTGAAATGGTGATCTGAAAGAAAGGCAAACGCTTTGATCTGCGATGCTTCAGTTTTTGTTAACAGTATCATATTGCGAGCCCTGTGTCATGTAGTCATTCGTTATGCATTGACGGGGATTAGGCGGGGAACAAACTCTAGGGTGCACGCTACATCCATCATTTTTTGCACGTTGCATTGAGATTAGAACTAAATAGAATCTTTTCCACGCATATCTGTACAATGAATGACATATTCATAGCACTCTCTCTCTCTCTCGTATCATTTATGTATCAATCCTATATTTAAAAGATTCATATAAATCAAAATAAATGTCAAATTGATATTATGGTTGTACATGTGTATTTATTTTGATTAAAGATTTTAAACAAACCCAGAATTAATAAAATTTAAAAACTGAATCCCTAAATACAATGAAACAAAACATCATAATTAAAAATGAAACCAAATGAAATTTATTCATCTTTTTCATCGGAATATTTTATTGTTTGAACTCTTAAGAAAATTTTCAGCTATTTTCTAACTATGCTGAACAAAATTCAAAACACGGTGGAACATATTGATTCAAACAAGAAAAATCACTAGGTTTCACTAAGTTTTTCAGAGTTTCATCAAATTTGAAAAGTCGATTTTCAAATATTATCAAAATATATTCAATATTGGTCTTGTTTGAAGCGATCTTTAATAGAAACTAAGATATTCAAATGATTTATAAATTGGAGTTGTGGTTCAAAATATATAGAAGTTTTAGATTGTACAAATAGCGAAAGTAGTGTAACATAACCTGACATAAAGTGTAGAGGAAAGAGGACATGACATATAGAGAGGAGAGAGGATGGGCCATACATGCGAGCTTAGGTGCATTCTAGAATTGACACTCTCGGGATTAGGCCTATTGTCTCTTGTTGGCTCTCTGTTCATTTCATATCCGGGGAACTGTGGTACCGATGGACCCTATCTGGGCAGCCAATAGGAAGAGAAGAGAGATGGCCCGCAAGAAAATGTATAGTTCTTTTATGGTGCAAGAAAATTGAAGTTCCAAAAAATCTTTAAAAAGTTACACATAGATAACATATGATAAGTTTTTTAAACTTAAATATGTTCATTTTTTATTTATATAAAATGAAAACTGTACCTATTCTACTAAGTTTCAAACTTTGTAACTAATAAGAGAAAAACACCAAAGCGTGAAATAGCCTCTCCAATTTGGCTGCCAAGATGGGCTCACCAGTACACCCCAAAACTCCCTGTAGTACTCTAAATGTGTGAACTAAACTAATTTACAACTAGGTGTATGAGTTTGCACATGCCAAACACCAGACTAGCTTAACTGTTTGGGGTGTTAAAAATATGTCATAGAGAAAATCATATATGATGTAATTCCTAATGTATTTATAAAGTCATTAAGTTGTCCTTATATAAACATATGGTATGTATCATTCAATATGTGATTCAGTTGTGAAACTATATATTCATATTGTTCATACTAGATGTTCTTGATCATTGAAGTTATGCTGGACACACAACTTAGACTAATATGGAAGTCGACTGATAACTCAGTTCCACTTGTCATGGGCATAATGATGCTATTCCGACTTACACGGATTCGACTAAAAAATTTAGCAAGTTGGACCGGCCCATATTGAGATATAATAGCAAGTCGTCTTTTGTATGTCTCAATCAATATAATTCTTAGACCTGAGATTGTCGCATTCTTCAAGTTATGGATCAACCAACTTGGGTTCTGTCAAATAATGTTTCGTCATAGGACAGTTATAAAGGCAGAGTTCAGGTCGATTACGAATCAAGTTGCATGATGTGGATAACTAAGATGGGATTTTGCCTATCTGACTAGAGAGATATTTTTTGGGCCCTTTCAGGTGATATGATTCAAAAACCATGTCCATGCACAAATCAATTAACTGTTAACCAAGGCAATCGACTATGAGTTAATCGGATAAATCACATATCACGGATCGAGAAAATAGTTGAGCTATTAAAGGGATGACGATGATTCACATATAGCTCGACAAGGTATAGCGTGAGGCAAAAGGACTTGAATGTAAGTCGCATTGAAAAGGTTTGTCATCATGACTATGTTGCACTTAGGAGTCAACACATTCTGCTAGGAGACGCGACTGATTGATCGATTATGAGTCGTACTCCAATCGTGTCCAAGTCGCCATAAGCATGCGGAATCACACACTTAAGAGTGGGAGCTAGTCGGATGTGAATCCGACTAAAAGTATGTCGTTTGGGTTCGATCCGAACTAGATACAGACTCGGTTAGTGAGTTGTGTTGGGGTTCCGGTGCAGAAAATCAAAAAATCTACTACGATGGATCGCCCCGATGCCCAAGATCTATCTACTAGTAATATAGTAATGACCGAAGGTTTCGGATACATACTCTTGTAGTCTAAAAGCGGTAAACATTCCGAGGGGAATGTGGTTGATGTAGTCATGCTCGTAGCCGACCTCAAGGTCGCGAAGCTCCTTGCAGGTCATCTCTTGATTCATCACCATGCACCAGTCTGGCTTACGACATCCAAAGTGCCCCAAGTGTTGCACCTCGTGACTTCGTACACATACGGTGTATGACGAGAACCTCCGTCTCCTGGATCCCGCAAGGAGTACGTTGCAGAAGTAGATCTCCGGCTACGGAATCCTTGCAGTGCAACAGCGTGCTGCGGATGTGTCGTCTCTTGCGCGAGTAGCCCTGGGCCGTGCCAACACGTGGAGACAACTAGAGAGATTGGAGAGAAGGAGGAAGAGAACTCCCAACTCATGGGATCAATCATATTGGTGTGTCTCTCCAAGGGGGGAGGGGGCTCTTTACATAGGGGGAGAGGGCAGCCTTGCCCATCCCCCAAGCCATCTAGGCGGCAGCCAAAAGGAGGGAGAGGAGGCGGCGGCAACACTGCCATATGCATACCACCAGGTGTTGTGTGTCCACCCCCATCCTTCTGTGATTCATTATCTTTCTTATTGCTCTTCTCTGTACTGGTATCTTCATCCATTTTTCTTGCCCCATCCTTGTTACCTTTGTTAATATCATCATCCCCATTATTACTATCCTGTGGTAATGTTAATCCCTCAATACCCGAAGCTGTAGATGGTCCCTCAACCAGAAATTTGAGCCTGTAAAAACCTCTTTTTATCCAAATATCAAGATAAGGAGGGACGAAGTCAGGGTCAACACAAAATACCACAATCCGAACTATGCCCTTATGTATAGTAAAAGGCATATCCACGGATTTGGTTTTGCCTAACAAAGACCCTAGTCCCCATAAAGATAGAAAACCCCCTCTGACATCTTTGGGCACTCCATCAATCTGAATAGTCACTTCTGGCAATAAGAACATTGGCTCATCAAACCACTCCCCACTCATCAAACTTTACATATATAGGGGTGTGATATTGCTTAAGAGATTTCATTACGTTGGACTTCATCCTTAGTTGGAAACTTCACCTTGAAAACCATGGGTTGGAATTCAATTACCTCCCATAGGTAGTTAGGTGAAAGAACCGACTTCTTCAGTATTTCTATTAGTTGTGCCACAATCAAAGAACCACCCTCCACTAGAACCTTTCCAACCCTAGAATTCTCAACTCTCGGTCTACAGGACTCGGTTGTGGGGAGTTCCAGAAAAGTGAGTTTGTTGTTCCATAGTCCATGGACCACCACATAAGGCTTGGGAGCGAGCAACAAGGGATAAGAAGAAGTCATGTGTTGTGGAGATTCACAATTTTCACAAACGATAATCGTACAATCCTCATGAAAGTGCCCGACCTGATTGCATCTGAAGCAGCGTAGCTTGTCGTTTCTCTTCGGTTTCTTTGCATGTCCATTACCATCCACATCCATATCCATACCCTTCTATTTCTCCTGAGATGAATTATTAATTGGTGCTGCCGTGGCACCAACCCCGCCTGCAGTATCCTGTGTAGGCACCACCAGTTTTCCCGAGTTGATAATGGGTTGTATCTATGTCGCGACAGAGGCAGTCTGCCCAACGACACCCGCACTCGCAACACTAGCAGAAACCATAGCTCATGGTCCTGCTGAATTTGCCTGAGGGATAGCAATAGCGCCACTTTGAGCCGCTGTCATGACGACATCAACAACCTGTTTGATGAGGTTCTGGTCAAGAGTTCCTTGTGTATTGCCTTGCACATGCCCAGCATTACCACCAGAGAAGTTCCTATTTCAATTCATTCCAAAATCCCCACAACCGCCACCCCTTCCATTATTCCATGCCTTCCCTCCACCTCGATTATCCCTAAATTCATACCTCCTCCTATTCTGATAGCCTGCGTCTCCATTGTTATTCATGGATCCATGTTGAAATCCAGATCCACCATTGAATCCACCAGCATCGGATCCTCGGAAGTTGTTATTGCCCGAGTGATATTTTGGGAGAATAAGAACTTGTATTGATTTAGCCAATATTACAATGTTTATATAGAATAGAGGAGGGGGTCGGCCAGCCTAGGAGTAGACCCAAACCGACTTAGGCTAGAGTTCTAAGATAACACAAACACAAACTCTAATACCCTGTTGGAGATATGCCCAAGATGCAATAATAAAGTGGTTATTATCATATATTCATACTTATGATAAATGTTTACATACCATGCTATAATTGTATTAACAGGAAACATTAATACATGTGTGATTTGTAAACATAAAAGAGTCCCTAGTAAAGCCTCTTGTTAAACTAGCTTGTTGGTTAATATATGATCATGGTTTCCTGATCATGAACATAGAGATGTTATTAACAACAGGGTCATATCATTAGGAGAATGATGTGATGGACATACTCCTATAGTTAAGCATAGCATAAAGATCAAGTCATTTAATATAGTTCATTTGCTATAAGCTTTCTGATACATAGTAACCTAATTCCTTCGACCATGAGATCATGTTAATCACCATCACCAGAAGGATGCTTTGATGACATCAAACACCACACCGTAACTGGGTGGCTATAAAGGTGGCATTGAGTGTTTGGAAAGTATGGGTTGAGGAACATGGATCAAGAGTGGGATTTGTCCATCCATATGACGGATAGATATACTCTGGGCTCTCTCGGTGGAATGTCATCCAATTAGCTTACAAGCATGTGACTGGTTCACAAGGGATCACATGTCACGGGAATGAGAAAAGAGTACTTATCGGTAACGAGGTTGAACTAGGTATGCAGAGATACCGACGATCAAAACCTCGGATAAGTAAACTATCGTGAGACAAAGGGAAATTGGTATCATATGTAAGTGGTTCATTCAATCGCAAAGTAATCGTAGAAATATGTGGGAGCCATATGAATTTCCAGATTCCTCTATTTGTTATTGATCGGAGAAGTGTCTCGATCATGTCCGCATAATTCACGAACCGTAGGGAGACACACTTAAGGATTCAATGTTGTTGAGTAGTTATGGAATGATGAGAAAGAGACCGAATGTTGTTCGGAGTCTCGGATGGGATCCGGGATATCACGAGGAGATCCGGAATGGTCCGGAGAATAAGATTCATATAAGGAAAGTCCTGTTTCGGAGTTGGAAAATGATTCCGGTTTTTCATCGGGAATGTTCTAGAAGGTTCCGGAAGGTCCGGCACTCCGGAGGGGAAGGGTACATGAATGTGTCATAACAAGTTGGAATGGTTGCATCATGTACTAGGTGTCATCGCTGAGCAAAATAAAGGGATAAATCAAATCCTAGTTTGAAAAGTCAAACGCCAATTTGAAAAGTCAAACGGCAAGTTTGCTTGGTGGAGGGAGAGTAGGAAACCTACTTAGGGAGGAAGTCCTACTCCATCCACCCGCCGTCCAAGGAGGAGGAGTTGGAGGAGGACTCCCTCCTCCCAACCGTGCCTCCCTCCCACCTATAAAAGGAGGGGCAGGGGTGCCCCTCTTCCCTACACCTCTCTCCTCTAAACCCTAGCCCTAGCCGCCGGCCTCCACCAAGTCGCCGCCGGCCCTAGGGTTTGCCTAGCTGCCGAGTTGGGGCCCTCCCCTTGCCCTAGCCATTGGCCTAGCCCTCTCTCCTTGGTGCCTCTAAACCCTAGATTGCCAAGGCCTCTCTCATAGTCCACCATACTCGCTCCGGCTTAAGGCGAAGCCCTGCGAGATCTCCCCTCTACTTCCGGTAACACGCTGTCGTGCTGCCGGAATCGCGAGGAGAGTGCTACAACCTCCGCTGCCTGCTGTAACAAGGGAGAGGAAGGTCTTCATCGAGTACCGAATGTGTGACCGACTGCGGAAGCGCTGCCGGAACGCAGCGCCGGAAGGATCGTCTACGCGATCTTGAGATCGGAAGTATACGACTACATCACCCACGAGAATCTGCTCTCATTAACCGCTTTGGATCTTCAAGGGTTAGTATTCTATTGACTCGTTGCTACAATCTAGTAGATAGATCTTGGCTTGATCATAGATTAGATCTTGATTGTGTGTTCATGCGGTAGAATTTTTTTGTTTTCCATGCTACGAACCCCTACATACCCCCCCCCCCCGCAGTGTCAACATCGGGCGCCACAATGTTGAGCCTGGAGCGTATGTCGATGAAGGACGCAAGATGGAGTCCTTTGGTAAAAATATCTGCAAATTGTGCACTTGTTGGAACATGTAGAATACGAACTTCTCCAAGAGCAACCTTTTCCTGAACAAAGTGAATGTCGATCTCGATGTGCTTGGTACGGTGATGCTACACAGGATTAGAGGCCATATACACGGCTGATATGTTGTCACAGTAGACAATAGTGGTGCGCTCGACGAGGCGCTGGAGTTTCACAAGTAGTTGCCGTATCCAAACTGCTTTAGCAACAGCATGTGCAACCGCCCTGTATTCCGCTTCAGCCGAAGACCGTGATACCGTAACCTGCCTTTTCGATGACCAAGAAACAAGATTATCACCCCAAATAAACACAAAAGCCGGATGTGGATCGTCGAGTGTCTGGACATCCTGCCTAGTCTGCATCAGAATAAACTGTCAATATTGTTGGAGAAGATGAGTTAAGTAATAAACCATGATCAAGAGTTCCTTTTAAGTAGCGAAGAATCTTTTTGACATGAGAAAGATGATGTAAACGAGGATCATGCATATAGAGACATGCTTGCTGAACATAATAAGAGATGTCGGGTTGGCTGAGAGTAGCATATTGTAAAGCACCAGTGAGACTATGATATAAGGTTGGATCTGGAACAGGATCACCGTCAGCCGAAAGTTTGGTGCCAACATCAGCCGGTGTATGACAGGGTTGAAAGTCAATCATGCCAACTCGGTTCAAGAGAAATAATATATTGTGGTTGAGAAAGAAAAAGAGTAGAAGATGTTCTAGTGGCGGTGACACCAAGAAAATGATGAAGTGATCCTAAATCAGTCATAGAAAATTCTTTGTTGAGAAGAGTGATGATATGTTGAAGAAAAGAATCAGAAGAAGTTGTAAGAACAATATCATCTACATATAAAAAAACATATGCTGTGCGATAGGAAGATTGGAAAATAAAGAGAGAGGTGTCAGATTTGGAAGGGATAAAACTAATAGTTTGAATAACGTAGCAAATCGTTGAAACTAGGCCCGAGGAGCTTGTTTAAGACCATAGAGAGATTTCTTTAGAAGACAAATAAGATTTGGATTAGAGGGATCTTCAAATCTAGATGGTTGTTAACAATAAACAGTTTCATTCAAAGTACCATTAGAAAAGCATTTTTTACATCAAGTTGGTGAATAGGCCAGGATGAAGAAACTGCAAGACTGAGGATGATGCGAATAGTGCTTGGCTTGACAACAGGGGAGAAGGTTTCATCAAAATCAATTCCTTGTTGTTGAAAAAAACCTTTGTAAACCCAACGGGCCTTGTAGCAAGCCAACGACCCATCGGAGTTATACTTATGATGAAACACCCACTTCCCCGAGACAATATTGGCGCCGGATTGTTTAGGAACAATAGTCCATGTATTATTTTGAATAAGAGCATCGAATTCATCTTTCATGGCAGAGTGCCATAGTGTATCAAGAAGAGCACATTTGTAGGAGCTTGGGATATGTGAGATCGATGGAGTAGCTGAAAGATTGAGAAAACGTCAGGGAATATGGAAACCCTTTTTGCCACGAGTACACATGACATGATCATTTTTGGGAATAGGTATGGAAACAACATTAGTAGGAAGTGGATTAGTTGCTGAAGAATAAGGTGTGGTTGATACGGGAGAGACCGAGCCAGAGGATGTGCTGACAGGAGAGTTTGCCGCGGCAGGGGAAGGTGACGCGACAGGCTGCTGCAGGCTCTCGGCAGGAGGTGGTGCTTGATACATCGGAAACGTATCTATAATTTTTGATGTGCCATGCTTGTTTTGTATATACTTTGCTTTGCTTTGTCTATACTTTGAGGTGTTTTTATATCTTTTCTAGAACTAATCTATTGATAAGATGCCAGAGTGCATGTTGCATGTTTTCTTCTGTTTTTGGTTCCAGAAAGGCACAAAATCAATATTCTCAGAATTGAAATGGACAAAAGCCAAAGTCGTTATTTTCCCGGAGCAACACGGAACCACGAAGCAGAGCCGGAGGGGGGCCACAGGGTGGCCGCACCCCCATAGGAGTGGGCAAGCCCTGGAGGAGCCCACAGGGGGTGTAGGCCCCCTGGACCCCCACCGACCTTGATTCATGCGCCTATAAGAAGCCTCCGACCAAAAACCCTAGGGAATCCAGAAGAAATCCATGAAAACCTCCGTAGCGCCGCCGCCACCGAAGGAGAGATTCGGGGGACAGAAAGTCTCTGTTCCGGCACCCTGCCGGGACGGGGAAGTGCCCCCGGAGCCATCTCCATCGATCTCCACCACCATCTCCATCACTGTTGCTGATTCCCATGATGAGGAGGGAGTAGTTCTTCCTCGAGGCTAAGGGATCTACCGGTAGCTATGTGTTCATCTCTCTCTATGCATGATCTTGTTGTGGTCATGAGCTTTGTAATCTAGTAGATCTACCTTGATACTCAAGTGCTTCAATAGATCTCTGCTTTCCCCATGTGTGTGAAAGTGACAGCGTGCATGCCATGGTGGCACTTAGGCTTGAGTCTACATAAATACTCTTTGTGCTTTAATAGATCTATGCTTTTCCCCACGCGTGTGAAAGTGACAGCGGGCATACCGTGTGTGGCACTTTGGCTAGATTGAATATTTGTTATGAGTTATATTTGGAGTTGGATGTCTCTATGCAATTGTGGTGTTGTTGGAACCATCTAGCGCTCAAGGTGACAGTGTGGGGTTATCTAGATTGGGGAAGGCGGACTTTGAGAAGTGTTGTTATAGCCCTACCGATGATTAGAGTGTCCAACCGGAGAGTAGTTAAGAGTAGTATCATGAAGAGAGGATATTTATATGAGAGAGTGTTCACTAGTGAAAGTATGATCCCTAGGCCTTGTTTCTAAAAATTGAAACACCGTTTGCATCTAGATTTGTTGCATGTTTGCTTGCTTCCTTCTTGTTGCCTTTAGTCTTTGCCTCACCGTCAAGCTATTTTCTGGCACCGTTACCACTTGTATTTTACTATCTCTTCGCCGAACTAGTGCACCTATATTGGGTGTGTTGGGGACATAAGAGACTTCTTGTATCTTGATTGAAGGGTTGCTTGAGAGGGAATACCTTTGACCACTTCCTCCCTGAGTTCGATAAACCTTGGGTGATCCACTTAAGGGAAACTTGCTGCTGTTCTACAAAACTCTGCACTTGGAGGCCCAACAACTGTCTACAAGAATAGAAGTGTGTAGACATCAAGCTCTTTTCTGGCGTCGTTGCTGGGGAGGTAAGGTAAAAGGTACTCACATCCTCCGGTGTGAGTGCTCGAAGTTATTTCCTTTAGATTCTGCAGTTTTGTCTTTTTTTCTTATTTTCACTAGTTAGGCTTAATGGAAAAAAAATTAGAGAGCTTTATAGCATTTATATTGAGTTAGGACATGAAGTGTTTGAAGAGAAAATTAAAAAATCTATGGAACTTTATTTGCATGCTAATAGCAATGTTATTAGTATGAAATCTTTGGACACCATTGTTGCTAATGATGATAACAAACCTCCAATTTATGATGATTACAATGATGAATATGATATTTTTAGTCCACCTACTATTGATGAGAAAATTTATTGTGATTACAATATGCCTCCTATATTTGATGATTATGGTGATGAGAGTAGTAATGATAGCTATTTTGTTGAATTTGCTCCCACTACAATTAATAAGAATGACTATTCTTATGTGGATAGTAATAATCATATTATGCATGTCGTTCATGATAAGAATGTTTTATGTGATATTTATATTGTTAATTTTGTTCATGTTGCTACTGAAAGTTATTATGATAGAGGGAAACATAGTTTTATGTATCTCAACAATATTAAGTTTCCCCTCTTTATGTTGAAAGTCTTGAAGTTGCACTTGTTTTGCTTTCCTATGCTTGGTACTTTGTTCTTTCATGACTTGTTTCTTTACAAGATTCCTATGCATAGGAAGTGCGTTAGACTTAAATGTGTTTTGAATTTGCTTCTTGATGCTCTCTTTTACTTCAATTCATATTTCTTATGTGAGCATATTCTCAAACTATCAAGCCTAAGTTAAAGGCGTTAAAGAAAAATACTTGTTGGGAGATAACCCAAAAGTTTACTTGAGTCTTGGAAGTTATTACTTCAGTAATGACCTATCCTTATCCTTTTTGTTTGTTTTTTGTGCCAATAATGACCTCTAATGAGAGGGAAGTAAGATTTGGGGAGTTGTTGTCCCGAAACAGATTTCTGTCCTCCACCATAAAAATTAGTGAGGAGTTTCTGTAAGTAGGATTGAGCTGAAAATTTAAGAATAAATCCCCCAGTATGTAAGCTAAATTTAATTAGTTCAAAACTTTTTTATTTGAGCAACAGAAGGTCTTCGAAAAAATCGGTTTCTACCTTCTGGTCTGTTTTGACAGATTTCTGCCATTATTTGCATTTGCTTCTTATTGATTCCTTTTTGGATTCTTTTTGGGAAATTGAGCTTTTTGAAGGAGTTGATACAATAGCTTGTGTCTTTAGTGAATGTTTTTTTTTTGAAACTAAACCCAAAGGTCTATTATATTTTGAATACACTAATGTTGCTAATGAAGATTGTGTGAAATTTTGTATGAAGGAAAAATTTCAGGTGTAGAGAGAGAATGATGTAATGAGATGAAGAATGGACAAAAACTCAACCTTGGGGATGCCACCCCGGTGTCACCCCAAGAAATATCCAATAGGTACAAGCGTCAAAGCTTGGGGATGCCCAAGGAATCCCCTTCTTAATCAATAAAAAGCTCAGGTCTGTCTAGACACTTCGTTTTTATTGTTTTATGCATTGTTGTGTTGTTCTTGGAGCGTCTTAGTTTTAGGTTTTGGTTTTAGTTTTCTTAGTTTGCTTGAGTAAGTTGGTTGGTTACACCACACTTCTTTTGGAGCGAGGCACACTTTGTTTCCATTGCCTAGAACACTCTAGTTTTCACTCTTATTGTTTTGTGAGTGTTCACTTTTGCTAGCACTGTGTTTAGCCTTAGGTTTCTTGTGCTTTCAGCTTAGAACTTTTTAGTTCTTCTTTGTGGATTTGTGAGACAAGCTCACTGATATTTATTGATTATTATCTTTGTGAGTTGTTTCAAATAAGTTATTTGGTGTTGGAAAAGAGTAGGAAGCTTCATGCTTAAGTGGTACAAAAGGGAGCTTGTTCTGACTATGGATTAGACTTTAGCATGACATGCTAGGTGTTGTTTTGACCTTATGCTTAGTGATTATTGTTGTAGCATGACTTGTTCCAAACAATTATGATTGCTTAATGTGCCTTGAAGGAATTATGCGTTGTTTTAGCATACAAAAGCATAGTATTGTGGTATTCTCCTTTGATGCTTTGTTTGGGTTGACTTGGCACATGCTCACACCATGTTATGACTATGAACAAGTCACCATAGCCTCTATGATCATTTAGTCCTTGACTTCTAGTACCACTCTATGCTTTGATTAGTAATGTTTTGTTGCTCTGCATGATTATGGCCATTATTGCTCTCTTAGTTGGCTGCTCCAGTCTTTTGCTAGCCTCCACTTGTATGAGTAAGATCTACTCATGCTTCCAACTCCCAAGAAACCAAGTTATTCCAAAGTGTCCACTATAAACTCCTATGCATGGTGTGTTACACCATTCCAAGTATATTCTTGTTTTCATCTATCTTCTAATTAAAAACTATTTTGTTATGAGAAAACTTAGTGATTAAAGCCCTCACAAACTTGATGGCACACTTTATATTCTTTGCCCCTAATAAACTTGAACCATTGTGTCTTCTATGTTGTATATGCTTGCACTTATACGTTGGGATTAGCAGAACCATGCTGTCATAGGGAACGTTTTCAACATTGCACTTGTACTTTGTACTCAGTTGATATCATGCTCTTTTGTCTATGGATGTCACCGGTGTGAAATAAAGAGGGAACTTGTAAGTCCATGGAGTTTGTATCTTGTGTTAGAGAAACGCCTGGGCTGTTAGTCGAAGCCATGCCTAATCATGGTAGAAACTTGCAGCATCACCATAGTGACATCTATGAAGCATTCTTCTTATAAAAAAAGAGATACATTGAGAAAAGAGGAAAGAGAGAAAAAAGCACCATATTCCCATGGTACATAAGAAGATTGCTGAGATGCTTATTGTCTACTTGCCTTGTCATTTTGGTTATGAGATAGCTCCTGTACCATGTGCAAGGGGTACCCCGTTGGCGGTTCTCAATGATATGCAAATACTTACAATAACAAGAACTTACAGGTGACTGAAGTTGAGTAGCATGAGGTGTGGCCCTCGTATTCAAGGAACTTGAGATTGCCAACTTATACTTTGTCAAGCATATACTCCATCTTTGTTCACTTTAACCTTAATCACTTCAAGATGCTTATGATAGGGCAATGAGGGTTGAAAGCTAACAAGTACCATAATTTTTAGAAGCTCTTTTTGAAACTTGAAATCCCTGCTTACTTTATAAAAGGCCTTTCTTCCACTACTATTGAGTCACCACCTTCTACCTTTAGGCACCATTAAGAGAGCATAGTTGTTATTCTATGTGCAGTGTCCCAAAGCTTATTGATTGGTGCATATTGTGATATTACTTGTTCTTGTGCTACTTGTTTCTAGTCACCCTTGTGAACTTTGAAGGTGTCCTATGAATATATTTGCTACTCCATGAGGGACAAGCTGATTGCCACTATGCTATGTTTTTTGTATGTGAAACAAACAAACGTTTTTCAATGCATGTTATTCATGATCTTTGTTTGTAGCTTTTCATGTTGAATGCATAGTTACTTTGTCCTATTGTTATAACTCCATCTTCCATGCACATGTTTAGAGTTCTTTGTTCCCAGCTTTCAATGCTTGCAAATGGTTTGATCTTGGTTTTGATGGTGCATGTCACCTCAAAAATTATTATTGTTATCACTTATCTACTCGAGGACGAGCATGAGTTAAGCTTGGGGATGCTTGATACGTTGGGAACGTATCTATAATTTTTGATGCGCCATGCTTGTTTTGTATCTACTGTGCTTTGCTTTGTCTATAATTTGAGGTGTTTTTATATCTTTTCTGGAACTAACCTATTGACAAGATGCCACAGTGCATGTTGCATGTTTTCTTCTGTTTTTGGTTCCAGAAAGGCACAAAATCAATATTCTCAGAATTGGAATGGACAAAAGCCAATGTCATTATTTTCCCGGAGCAACACGGAACCACGAAGCAGAGCCGGAGGGGGGCCACAGGGTGGCCGCACCCCCATAGGAGCGGGCAAGCCCTGGAGGAGCCCATAGGGGGTGTGGGCCCCCTGGACCCCCACCGACCTTGATTCATGCGCCTATAAGAAGCCTCCGACCCAAAAACCCTAGGGCATCCAGAATAAATCCACGAAAACCTCCGTAGCGCCGCCGCCATCGAAGGGGAGATTCGGGGGACAAAAAGTCTCTGTTCCGGCACCCTGCCAGGACGGGGAAGTGCCCCTGGAGCCATCTCCATCGATCTCCACCACCATCTCCATCACTGTTGCTGATTCCCATGATGAGGAGGGAGTAGTTCTTCCTCGAGGCTAAGGGCTCTACCGGTAGCTATGTATTCATCTCTCTCTCTATGCATGATCTTGTTGTGGTCATGAGCTTTGTAATCTAGTAGATCTACCTTGCTACTCAAGTGCTTCAATAGATCTCTGCTTTCCCCATGTGTGTGAAAGTGACAGCGTGCATGCCATGGTGGCACTTAGGCTTGAGTCTACATAAATACTCTTTGTGCTTTAATAGATCTATGCTTTTCCCCAAGTGTGTGAAAGTGACAGCGGGCATACCGTGTGTGGCACTTTGGCTAGATTGAATATTTGTTATGAGTTATATTTGGAGTTGGATGTCTCTATGGAATTGTGGTGTTGTTGGAACCATCTAGCGCTCAAGGTGACAGTGTGGGGTTATCTAGATTGGGGAAGGCGAACTTTGAGAAGTGCTTTTATAGCCCTACCGATGATTAGAGTGTCCAACCGGAGAGTAGTTAAGAGTAGTATCATGAAGAGAGGATATTTATATGAGAGAGTATTCACTAGTGAAAGTATGATCCCTAGGTCTTGTTTCTAAACATTGAAACACCGTTTGCATCTAGATCTGTTGCATGTTTGCTTGCTTCCTTCTTGTTGCCTTTAGTCTTTGCCTCACCGTCAAGCTATTTTCTGGCACCGTTACCACTTGTATTTTCACTATCTCTTTGCCGAACTAGTGTACCTATATTGGGTGTGTTGGGGACACAAGAGACTTCTTGTATCTTGATTGAAGGGTTGCTTGAGAGGGAATACCTTTCACCACTTCCTCCCTGAGTTCGATGAACCTTGGGTGATCCACTTAAGGGAAACTTGTTGTTGTTCTACAAACCTCTACACTTGGAGGCCCAAAAACTGTCTACAAGAATAGAAGTGCGTAGACATCAGTGCTGCCGCAGCAGAGGGCTCGGTAGCCACGGAGGGGGTGACGGTTGGTACTAAAAATGACACGATATAGGGGCAGGAGATGGTGACATAGGTTTAGGGATCGACGGGGACGGAACGGTTGAAAAGGGGAAAGTATTTTCATCAAAGGTGACATGATGAGATATAAGAACACGACCGGATGAAGGATCAAAACATCGTGATCGTTTGTGATCATCGGATGGACCTAAGTATATGCATGGCAAAGATCTTGGAGCTAGTTTATGGTCGGCGGTAAAGGATGTATTAGGAAAACATAGACAGCCAAAAACACGCAAATCAGAATAATCTGGGTGAGATAGAAAGAGAGATTGGAAGGGAAAATAAAGAGGACATGTCGTAGTTGGTTGGATGTTTAAAAGATATGTGGCTGTCCATAGAGCTTCAGCCCAAAAACGTGGTGGAAGAGAGGCTTGAATTAGTAAGGTGCGCAAGATGTCATTGATAGAGCAAAGGGGACATTCAACCTTGCCATTTTGAGGAGATGTGTATGGGCATGAAAAACAAAAGAGGATAGCTTGGGAGAGAAAGAAATTTCGATTTTGATTATTATCAAATTCTTTTCCATTGTCACATTGTATGAAGCGAATTGGGAGACCAAAGTGAGTTAGAACATATTGCCTAAAATTAATGAAGAGTTTGTGAACATCTAATTTGGCATGAAGAGGGAAGGTCCAAACATAGTGAGAGTAATCATATAAAATAACAAGATAATATTTAAACCCTGAAACACTTGGGATGGGAGAGGTCCATAAATCACAATGTAATAACACAAACAGAAAAGTACTACAGGTAGTTGATGTGCCAAAAGGTAATCTAATATGTTTGCCGCATTGACAGGCATTACAAATAGAGGGATCATGAGAAGGACTAGAACTAGGGATGCTAAACTCTTGCAGCATGGATGACACGGTATTTTTATTGGGGTGACCGAGACGACGATGCCATAGATCGACAGAGGCAATCATGGATTGAGGTGTGGAGGTGGGTGCACCATGGAGAGGATAGAGATCGTCCGAACTATTGTAACGAGCGAGGACCGCCGCCGTTTTCAGATCCTTCACAGATAAACCAAAGGGATCAAATTCTATGAAAACATTATTGTCAATTGTAAATTTGCGAACAAATATTAGATTTTTAATTTATGATGGAGCAACTAAAATATTTTGAAGGATAAAATTTGTGTTTGGATTAATGATGTAAGAGTGACCGGTGCATGAGATTGGAATAGAGGATCCATTGCCAATGGCGATGGTATAAAAGGGAGAGGAAGAACAAGCTGACAGAAAATTCATATTTGAAGACATATGCGAGGAAGCATCAGAATCAAAAATCCAATTCGTACCTTCGTGGTTGTTGAGTGTGAAAATTTTCATGGCAGCGATGAAGGCATCTTGGTCCCAGCTTGGTGGAGCGGTTGACGGAGCGGGTGATGCAGGCATGTACTAAAGAGCCAGAGGAGCATGGTACATGTGGGGCAGCGATGTCATCGGAGCAATGTATTGTTGTGGCGGCAGCATGTAAGCCGTCGATGGAGCTTGGGTGGTGTAGACCTGCTGTGGAGGACGAGGTGGGAGAGGCCCGGGTGCGCTGATGGAGGGGCGGAGGCCGGGACTCCAGTGGACGGTGTAAGCAGGTGGGGTGTCGTACGGAGAGGGGGCCGACCAGGGCATCGGCCAGGCCTGAACGAGACCCGTCCATGGGTCATGTTGCGGCTGCTAAGGGGCCATGGCGGAGGGTGGTGGTGGAATTGGTGGAGTCGGCTCTGGTGTTGCTGGTGCAGGAGCAGGTGGGCGCGGCTGAGGAGTCGGCGCTGGGGCGGATGGCCGATACACGGGATTTTTGTCGCGGTAATTGGGGCTTGGACGTCATCCAGGAGGGCTCGTCGGTGGTGCAGCAGGAGTAGGCAGGAGCGGCGGGCGAGGCGCCGTGTGAAACACCTGAGGAGGACGGGCAGCCTTGCGTGCTTGGTTCTGAGACTTGAGCTATAAAATAGATCGCACCTCGGCAAAGCTAGGGTAAGGTTTCAGCAGAGGAATAAAAGCAACTTGCTTTTCAAATTGATCGCCGAGCCCGAAAAGAAGGGTGTTGATGAGTGCACGGTCGTCAATGGGATCACCGAGCTCCCGAAGTTCGTAATCGATGGCCTTGATGCGTTGGCAAAATACGGTGACGAGGAAGTCTCCTTGAGTGCTTATGCGGAGCTCGATGTGGAGGGCGTTGATGCGTGAGTCGGAGTTGTCCTGGAAGAGCTGCTGGAGTGCAACCCAAAGTTGCGCTGCTGTCGTGGCATCGTCGGTGGAGACGAGGTTGAAGAGCTCGGTGGAGATCCGCGTGTAGATCCATTAGATGATGGTGAGATCGTCTTTCACCCATCGCGGATCATAGGGGAGCGGTGTCGAGGAGGGATTGATGTGGCTGCGAAGGCCGCAACGCCCGAGATGCACGTGAAACAGGTGGCGCCAGTGGTAGAAGTTGTGTTTGGCGAGATCCAAGACGATCGGGACGAAGGGGGAGACGTCGGCGATCGTGTCGGCAAGAGATAGTTGAGGGATTTGTTGGGGTATTTGGTGGGTAGGAGTAGAGGAGGAGGAGGAGGATGGTGCGCCAGCGGCGCGACCTTCAGCCGCGGTCCATAGCAGAGCCGACGACGGCGGCGGCGGTTTTGGTGGAGGAGTCATCCCAGGTGCGGAAAACCTAGGCGTCTGATACCATGATATTTTAGGAGAATAAGAACTTGTATTGATTTAGACAATATTACAATGTTTATATAAAAGAGAGGAGGAGGGTCGGCCAGCCTAGGATTAGACCCAAATCGACTTAGACTAGAGTCCTAAGATAACACAAACACAAACTCTAATACCGAGAAACCAATGTTCTGATTGCCCTCAAAATGTTGCATCCAGTCTTGGATTAGAACTAGCAGCGCCACGTATCACTCGCTCAACTTGTGTGCTATACTGCAGAAAAATCAAGACAGAAAAAGGCTTTTGAAGACGAAGCTAAGATAAACATGGTGATAGAGAGGCATATCCAACGATGGGGAAATATCTAGTGATACCACACCCTATATGATATCATGATACCACTTCTCAAAATTTAAATCATAATAATTCGAAACAAATTTATGGGTGTTCATAAGATGTGTGTTTACATTTCATAAAATTTTCAGAACCAAATTCGTAATACGCATAGAGAAAAAAAAGACAAATTGCTATATGGATTGAGTAAATTCGTGTTTTTGTCTTTTTGTGACACTAAGCATGTTGAATTTGTCTTTTTTGTTTCTCTACGTGCGTTTCTAATTTTGTTCCGCAAATGCTAGAGATTGTAAACACACAACTTGTGAGAATCCATAAATTTATTTTAGAATGTTTTTGAAACGTGCAAATTTGAATTCTAAAGAGTGGTATCATGGTATCACTAGATATTTTCACATAAGACATGGTATCACTAGCTTAAATGTTGGTTGCTCCTGCAGCTTTGATGTACGGAACGGCTCGAGCCCTGCGCCGGCACCGACCAGACGGTTGCCCGGCCCTATAAGCAAGCCACGTGTGCCCCATCACCCCCACAGGCGCTCCATTTTCGCTCCGATCTCTACATCCTCCACACACGTTCCATGGCTAAAGGTTTCAGGGGAAGGGGCAGCGACCATGGCCAGGGTCGGGGCAGGGGCCGTGGCCGTGGACACGGTCGTCCACCACCGCCTTTGGTGTGGCCGCCGCCAATAGAGGAGGACACATACCTCTTCGATTTGGAGTTCTTCATCCTCATCCACGAAAATCCTTTGGACACGAAGCTGACTCCTGTACAAGTTCGCTCAATTTCTTGACTAGCATGAACCCACCATAGTGAAGTTGTGGCTAGTAGGTGATGGTCCTAGCCAGTGGCCCTTGGAGGTGATGGTTCGACAGGCAAGACCACATGTATCTTGACAATGGGTTGGAACAGTTCGTCCATGCGTACAACCTAGGGTTCAACTGCTTCCTAAACTTCATGTAGGACTGCATGATGAACTGACCGCGAAGTTGTTCAACAACATGACGTGTCGTAGATACTATGGGAATGATGACAACAACGACAACGACGAGAATGACTCACCGTAACCTTTAGTTTAGATTTCAGTCCATCACTATAGTTTTTCTTGTAATTCTACTATGCAAACGAAGTAGCATCATATAATGCAATAAATTCAAGTTTAACATAAATTTATATGTTTGGCGGCTTGTTTGGGGCATGCGACTGAGAACACGTTTCTAAACGCGGCACGGTGAGACGACGTCTCAAAATAATCAATAAGGTATTTCTGCCGGACGTATTTGAGAGACGGCGACTGGAGATGTTATTACTACCTTTTTCCCTAACGCAGGATAGCTAGTACTTCCTATGCAAAATATAGGACGAACACGTTGCTAAATTTTGTGACGGAGGGAGCAGTAGAGAAATAAACCTGGTCTACACTAGCACGCGTCGACACTCGACAGCAGGCCTTGGCACTCTTGGTGTGATGAGAACTGTGATCGAAACTGACATCAAATTCCTCACGTCCATCGTGAAAAAAAGAAAAAGTGTTTGTCAAGAGTGGGATTTGAACCCACGCCCTTTCAGACCAGTACCTGAAACTGGCGCCTTAGACCAACTCGGCCATCTTGACTGTTTGGTCAATTCTTGATTCTTACGCTATATATACTGATACTAGATGTCTCTGAATCTAAAACTTTAACAAGTTACAACGCAAGTACAGGTACATTACTATGGGACTCATAACATAAGTGAATGCTCACCACATTTTTAAAACGAGTAGAACACTAGTAGGATTCTTTAGACGATTTAGCATGGTTTGAAATTTGTACTCCATTATGCTACGTAGTGGTCATCCGATTCATGAACGAAACAGCCTCGTGTGTGTGTATAAAAGACAGCAGCATTACTACTAACATCCCCTAGCGGGAATACAACGTGAATACTGAGACGTTATTACAAGTTGCAAGCATCCTCAGTCCCCACGCATACATGATGGATACACTACAATAGATTATGATCCAGGAGATTTTTAGTACGGAGTACTATAACAGATAAGAGTAAGCGATCATCAACAGCGCAAGTCTTGGTTCAACGCCCTCATCATCTTGTTTCGAGATCCACGGAGACAGACAAGAGTACGCTGTCAACAGCGCAAGTCTGTGTTCAACAAAGCCCTCGTCGTCTCATCTCGGTTCGATCTCCGTGAGCGTCACCTCGTTGGGTGACATCGCCTTGGTCTGGGACTGGGACTGGGATCCCCTTGGATACGCTCCCGAGTACATGTCCGAGAAACCCTCCATGTCGTCGACGCAGAACGTTGGCCTGGACGGCGCCTGCAGCGACACCGTGCCGCTGCTGAGCATGACGTTCACCGCCGACATCGCCGGCCTGTCCGCCGGGTTGTCCTGCACGCACAGCAACCCGATGTTGACCAGCTTCAGCATCTGGCCTCCCGGAGTCCGGCCGCCCAGGGACGGGTCCGCCAGCTCCTCCACCGTTCCCGTGCTCCAGTGCTCCCATACCTGCATGCAATGTTGGTTCAGAGTGTTTCGTGTTGGATTTACAAATACTCCAGGATTCAGTACTGTGCTCACGAGGCTTAAGAGGTCGATGGATCGCTCCGAGTCAGCGAAGCTGCTGTTCTTCCTCCCCGTGACGATCTCCAACAGTAGGACGCCAAAACTGAAGGCGTCCGACTTGACCGAATACTGCCCGCGCATCGCGTACTCCGGCGCCATGTATCCGCTGCGTCCAATGCGATCGACACACACTTCCTTTAATTAAATGCTCTACCAGGCGATCTCTGGCCTAGTCTTGCATTGCATACCAACAAAACGGAGGAGGAGCCCGTAGTACTACTTACTATGTTCCGGCGATGTGGCTGGTGACGGCCTGCGACTGGTCCCACCCGAACAGCTTCGCCAGCCCGAAGTCCGAGATCTTAGGGCTGCAGTCCGAGTCCAGCAGCACGTTGCTGGCCTTGAGGTCCCGGTGGACGATCCTCAGCTGGGAGTCTTCGTGGAGGTACTGCAGGCCTCGAGCAACCCCGTTCACGATCCTCACCCTCTTCCTCCAGTCCAGGTCTCTGCGTTTCTCTGAATCTGCCCATCGACTGAACAAATTACTACAGTACTATTTGAGTGCCCCATTTGTGAGATCAAGACGGCAAGTGCAGTGACTTTACCAAAGAGAACGGTGTCGAGGCTCCGGTTCGGCATGTATTCGTACACCAGCAGCTTCTCCTGTCCTTCCAGGCAAACACCGACGAGCCTGACGAGGTTCTTGTGCTGAAGCTTAGCCACTAGAACCAGCTCCGTTTTCAGCTCCTCTATTCCTTGCGTGGAGGTCTGCGACAGCCGCTTCACCGCTATTTCCTGACCTTCAGAAAGGACACCCTGCGCAATCCAGGACAGTTAATCGTACACACATAGTATAGTACATTACAACCAGCAACATTGCATGATTCAGTGAGTTATTGGCACCTTGTAAACCGAACCAAACCCTCCTTCCCCGAGTTTGTTGCGCTCAGAGAAGTTATCTGTTGCAGCCCGCAGCGTCGACAGGTCAAGCAGGAGGGAATCGATGCTCTGGATGTCGTCTTGCTTTGTTGAATCTGTTGGAAGAGGACAGGTGTGCAATGATCAGCATATATAGCTAAATACTCCTATTATTTAAACCCAGAAAAACAAAACGTTGCTAATCTTCATTTCAGTCCGTAAGTTGAGCATTAGCAATTCCAATAGATAGGCAAAATGTCTTGTCTTCCAGTTAGCACGGTTGCATCACTGGTAAATTCAGGTAATCAATGAGCGACCACTGACCACTCCCCTTCTGATCCACCAACAGAATCGTCGACGTGTTTGGCCGTGATGCTGTAAAGGGTTTAATGTCCTTAGGAAGAAAGGACTAGCTATAGCTTACATGATACTGACGGCTTTCTTTCTGCTCGCTTTCTCCTCCTCCAAAAGCAAACGCACGTTGCAATGAGAAGCAGTAATGCAGCAGCTATAGGCAGTGCAATGGCCAAGACCAACCCTGTCCTGTGTTTTGCTCTTCCTGCAATAAAGAAAAATTTCCAGATAAGTCGCATTGTTTTACAAACAAAACTTGTCTTTTTTTCTCTCTCTGTTACATTCCACCATCCAAAGTTTTCTTGACAGCAATCACATAAGTGTAACGGCCCACGGGAGTGATTTGTGTTTCAGAAACTCACCTTCTCCTGTCGCCGCTGGCGCTGGCGCCGGTGCAGGCGAGAGCACGCCCGGGAGCTGCAGCAAGGGGCGGCCAGAGAAGAAGGAGTAGGTCTCGAACCGGAAGTTGCAGCGCACGCCGAAGACTCTCCCGCCCGGCTTTCCGACGAAATACTTGGGAGTGAACCGGATGATGTCCCTGAGGCAGCTCTGGCAGTCAGCGGCCGTCATGTCCGGCGTGCACTGCGCCAGCGAGTAAATCTTGGGATAAGTCGCGTCGAAGCCCACCTCCCCCGTGCCGAACCGCCGGCTCGGGTCTTTCGCTGCGTGGTCGGCGGTGGCGTTGACGAGCCGGCCTGATGCCGCATCGAACTCCGTCGCCAGCGCCTGGCTGACGTTGTTGGCGTTCCCCGCGAGGAGCATCCCTCTGTTGTCGGTGAAGTTGGCGAGGAAGTCCTGGTCGGAGTAGCGGAGGATGCAGGGGTCGTCGAACATGGTGGCGAGCCTGTTGAAGGCGCAGAGCTGCTGCGCGTTCTGGAAGGCGGCGGCGACGCAAGACGCGCAGGAGGAGGCGTTGGTGTCGCCGCGGCAGAGCGCGAGCGCGTAGACGGCGTCCGGCGCCGCGCCGGCGAAGCCCTTGGCGAAGAGGGCCGGTGACGCGGAGGCGTTCTTGGGGAGGCCGCTGGCCAGGACGCGTATGTTGGCCTGGTAGGCGCTGCCCTCCGTGTAGTTCCCGGCGCTGTCGCCGCAGAGCTGCCACGGCAGCGGCTGCGCGGCGGTGAGCGGCGCGTTGTGGAGCGCGACGGGGAGGAGGAGGAGAGCAGCGGCGAGGTAGTAGGAAAGGGTACAACGGCGTCGCGTTCCCATGGCCGTCATGAGTTGAGGTTGAGCTGCTGACTCCGAGGATCGAGGAGAGGTTTTCTTTTTTTGCAAAGGAGGGTCGAGAGAGGTTATGGAGTGTGCTACTAGTACTCCGGTAAATGGAAGAGCAGCTGCCGGCGAGAACTGTGGGTTGACGCCTGACAGGCGACAGCGACGAGCAAACAGAGCCGATCGAATCCAACTGTTGCTGTTGCTGCCTTGGTGGAGCAGCTGATGGCGAAAGGAGTAACGCGACGAGCGAGTCGGTGAGATCTTCATGTTCAACGAAGAAGTCAGTGCGGTCGTGATCAGGGTGGAAATAAGCGGATGCGGTTAGGTGGCGTGGCACATGGAGTGATGGAGTCGGGTCAAGCGAGGAGGCTTGTGCATTCATGTCCTTGTGTCTTTTCTGCATCAGGTATTCCGGCACAGCGTACTGGATGGCGATGGACTGGTACGGCCTCACCTGACGGGCACAGGGGTGTCAAGATCAACATGGAAAAAAAAAAAGGTGACACGGTAACAATCTCTGGGTGCATCAAGATATGTTAAGAGTCAAAAGTTAGAGGATATGCTGGCTCACCGTTGCCGCTGGTCTTTGAAAAACGCACAGCTTTCTTCCTGACGCGCGTACTTCTAACCATATTTCTGGACAATATTTGGTCCATAAATTTGGAGGCGTAACAAGATTAGCAATCATTTTCTAGGTCTAAATTGTTACGTGTCAATCATACGAGTTGGTCCACTTGTAAACGAGGTCTCATAAAATTATTTTTCTATTTTTCTACTTCCAGGTCATGGAATTTAACTGGTTTTCTTCGGTCTCACTTATTTTCTCCCATCCACCACTAATCGTGATCGATTGGTGCGGATCGTGTGTCACGCGAATCCTTAACCCACAAGGCATACCGCATTTCAATTTGTCCAGTATATATATCATCTTTTCAAGGACGCTGTTTGAATATTTGTGTTGATGAATCTAGGAAATGTTTTTTTTTCGCTAAATAGTGCACGTCTTTTTTGGCGGAAAACTTCCTACTACATCATTTTCAGTAGGAAAAACAATATCACATTGTAAATTTACTTTATTGCAACACTCCACACCAATGAGTGCACGTCTATTCCGCTAAAACTCGAGTAAACGATGTTTTGATCATATTGTTTCAACATCATTGTATTTTTCACATGGGGTGTTTACTGTCAAATCTATGTATAAAGATCTTATGAATGGACATCCACACTTTTCCAGAAGATATCTATGGAAGTTAAAAATCTCACTGAAGATAAAGATTTTTATGTGGTTTTCAATAGTAAAGTTTTGCTAACAAAGATAATCTAGCAGAGAGAAATTGGAATGGATGTCAAAAATGTTGCTTTTGTGATGAGAATGAAATGATTGAACATTTATTTTTACCATGCCCTTTCGGTAAGATTATTTGGTGCATTGTGTTTTGCACTTACAATATTACACCTTCAACCAATATCATTAATATGTTTGGAAATTGGCTTAACGGAATGGATAGGGCTAATAAAGCTAGAATTCGTATAGGCGTTTCGACTTTATGTTGGTCCATTCAGCTCTGGGTTTTTCTTCTCCCAGAGCATCAGCGAGAACCTATGGTGTCTGGATGCAACCGTCTCGCAGCGGCATATTTTCAACCAAGTTTCGTGGTGGCATACAAGTAGATTAAAAGATGTCTAGTTGCTATATGCTCCCACTTTTGAGTTTATTTGTTATTTTCATATGGTTGGTGTTTGTATCAATCCTATCTGATCCTTTATGTGGTTCCTCAATAGTAAAGTTTTGCTAACAAAGGATAATCTAGCAAAGAAAAATTTGAATGGATGTCAAAAATACTGCCTTTGTGATGAGAATGCAATGATTGGACATTTATTTTTATCATGCCCGTTCGCTAAAATTATTTGACGCATTGTGTTTTGCACTTACAATATTTCAGTTATGAAGAATGATACTCCTCGCGCTGACCCATGCCCGCTGGTCCTCCACTCCTCTACTCACCCCTTCTCTTCCATGGGTATCCCCTAGAAATCAAGCTCAACAATGGCCACTACCTACCATGCCAAGCTCTACAGGACAAGGGATCAACGGGAATGGGTCCGGGGTCTTCGGATATATAGTGCTGGCGGGCCTTCAGCGAACCTGATTCATGACGAGTGTGCTGAGTGCAAGACTGTCATGGATGCCAGCTTTTAGGATAATGGTATATTCGTCCGATATGATGTGAACGCACACACGATATGTTGCATGGTTTTCTCGGTGTTTTTTTATTTCTTGGATTTTTCTCTTTTGCGAACATATGTGTGTTTTGTAAAAAAAAATTGGGAAATGTTGTGAATCATTTGTTTGCATGGTTTTATAACATCTTGTTGAGAAAATGTTACGTAACCAATTTTATGTTGCATTACCTTTTAAAAATAACTATTTTGCACGGTTGAACAATTTTTCTAAGAAAATATGCGACAATTTGTTAGATAACCAACCTTTTGTTGCATTACTTTCTCAAAGTACTATGATCTATTTGTTGGATTATTCTTAACATCTTCTAAAAAAAATATTTGGACGAATTTTTTGCGATATCATTATTATTTGCTAGGGGGTTAATTATCACAAAACCTGGACACACAAGATCATCCATCCTAGATGGTCAATCGGACGATGGAGAAAACGACGATTTTCCCACCGATGCTCTAAACTGAATTGTCGGTTTTTTGCTTCTGTTTGCTATTTTCATTTTTTTTTTTTGCTTCTGTTTGCAATTTTCAGTTGTCTTTTCCAATAACCGAAATTGGGAAAATAAAGTCGGCTTCGGCTCGTAGCGGTTCTTCATGTCGAACCCACTGGAAGCTGAAGAACTGGCCAGAGGCTGCTTCGGTTGTTTCGCCACAGTAAAAAGTCATGAATGCTTTGCTCTAGCCAACCCCTTCACCTCGCAAGCCATGGCCAAGCCCCACCGCCCCCTTTTCCCGTATCTCGCCGCCGTCGGCGCAACCTTCCTCTTCGCCGTCCTTCATGTCCCACACACCGCCGCGGAAGACGAACCACCTCCATGGCCAACCTGCGGGCCCTATCCCCCCAGCGGCAACTACACGCACAACAGCACCTACGAAGCCAACATCAGCCTCCTCGCCGCGTCCCTCCCCAAAAACGTCTCCTCGTCCCCGGCGCTCTACGCCACAAGAAGCGTCGGCGAAGTGCCGTACATCGTCTACGGCCAGGCGCTCTGCCGCGGCGACGTCGCCAACGCCTCCGCGTGCGAGAGCTGCGTCGCGACCGCCTTCCGCGGCGCGCAGCAGGCGTGCCCGCTGTACAAGGACGTGATGATCTTCTACGACCTCTGCCAGCTCCGCTTCTCCAACCGGAACTTCCTCCTCGACGACGACTACACCGTCACCACGTACATGCTCCAGCGCTCCCGCCTGGTGGGCGCGTCGGCGGCCGCGGCCTTCGACGCCGCCGTCGGGCTGCTCGTCAACGCCACCGGGGACCACTCGGTCGGGGACTCTTCCAGGCGGTTCGGCACGGGGGAAGAGGGATTCGACGACAGGAGGAACCCCAAGATTTACGCGCTGTCGCAGTGCGCGCCGGACAGGACGGCCGACGTCTGCCGGACCTGCCTTGGCATGATAATTGGGCAGCTGCCGGAGTCGTTCAGGGGGAGGACGGGTGGGGGGATTTTCGGGGTGTGGTGCAACTTCCGGTACGAGGTGTACCCTTTCTTTTCCGGCCGCCCGCTGCTGCAGCTGCCGCAGTTCGCGGAGAGCCCGCCTGCTTCTGCGCCACCGGTGACCAGTACGAATCGAAATCATTTACTCCCTCTAGTTTCTTCTGCAATTATGCAATTTGATAGCCTGTTTTGGTAGCTGTTTGATGTGAACTACTTTCTTGAATGTTGAACAAATGATTGTGTTTCTACGAACAAAGGGGGAATCCTGTTTTCTTTTTCTTTTTTGTGAAACGGAATTAACCACTGAATTTTTTTTCCCTTTCAAGTTCATGAGTCATGACTTCAGAGAGTACTTGAGATGTCAGTTATAAAGTTGCAAGATTGAGGAGTAGTATATTTATACATACGTCTTGTGAAAACTCAACTATTTTAACTGCAATGAACATATAGAAAGAACATGAGCCTTGACTACAGATAATCTTGCAAATGGTTTTGTCTGCTCTGAAATGCACAAGGTTTTCTTATGAAAAAACCTAGAAAGTTTTCTAGCAAAATACTACATGCGCTACAAGATTCTGATTCAGTTACAACTAAGAACTATACCTTCTGAAATTGATAGTACTATACTCTACTTGCAGAGAAAACAAGAAATCGTACAGGTACAGTTTTAGCTATTGTGATGCCTACAATTGCTGCAATATTTGCGATCACCGTGGTATACTTTTTCTGTTGGAGGAGGAGAAGACCTGAAGCAGATGGAGACGCGTTTCTACCTTGTAAGACCTCTTATAACCATTATAAATTATGGATACTTGCTGAATAACTCGATTATCCAGTGGATAGACATTTTTTAGTGGATTTTCATTTTTTGTAAAGTCTCAATGCTATTTAATACTCCTACCAAATATTTCCCTAGTTTGTAGCAAAACCATATTTCCTGAATAGCTCAAAGTCTTGTTTTTCATCATTGTGTATTTATCGTCCAACATAATCAGCTACCTCAGATGATATTCAACACATCGATTCGCTTCTTCTCGATCTAGCAACATTAAGAATTGCCACTGATGATTTTGACGCAAGGAAGATGCTTGGTAAAGGAGGGTTCGGTATGGTTTATAAGGTACAGAATCATGCCATATATGTAGCTTATGTTTCGAAACAAAAAGTAGCCGTCAATAGGATCGGTCGGTCATGTTCTTTGGCCGAGTAGTAAGTATCATTTTACTTGGACAGGGAGTCCTACCTGACAAACAAGAAATAGCTGTCAAAAGGCTCAGTCAAACTTCCAGACAAGGAATAGGAGAACTGAAGAGTGAACTGGTTCTAGTTGCCAAGCTTCACCACAAGAATCTTGTCAGGCTTGTTGGTGTTTGCTTGGAAGAACATGAGAAAGTACTCGTGTATGAATATATGCCCAACAGAAGCCTTGATACCATTCTTTTCAGTAAGATTTTCTCATTGGTATTTATTCTGTTCTTAAAATTCTGTTCACAGGAGTAATAAATGTGCGACAAAATTTACTTTACAATGGTATTCTTGTTTGAGTCACAGATTATGATAAAAAGAAGGAGTTGGACTGGGGAAAGAGGTTGAAGATTATCAATGGAATCGCTCGAGGCTTACAGTACCTCCATGAAGATTCTCAACTGAAGATAGTTCACCGTGACCTCAAAGCGAGCAACATACTACTAGATTTGGATTACAATCCAAAGATTTCTGATTTCGGCCTAGCGAAGATATTCGGAGGGGATCAGTCAGAAGATGTGACTCGTCGTATCGCCGGCACATAGTAAGCATGTCAGGTACATTTCTCTGAGAAAACACCAAAGCTAAATCAGGTTCTGAAGTTCTGTTTATATCACAGCGGATACATGGCGCCAGAATACGCCATGCGCGGCCAGTATTCGATCAAGTCGGACGTGTTCAGCTTCGGCGTCTTGGTCCTAGAGATGGTCACGGGGAGAAGAAACAGTGGCTCATATAACACCGAGCAGGACGTCGATCTCTTGAATCTTGTGAGCACCTGAAGCATGTTCATATATAAACTCTGCACGCATCTGGAAACAATGTCTGAATTCTCTCCGCAGGTATGGGAGTACTGGACCCGTGGAAACGTCATCGAACTGATCGATCCGTCCCTGAGCAACCATCCTCCCGTCGACCAGATTCTGAAGTGCATCCACGTCGGCCTCCTGTGCGTGCAGAGAAAACCGGCGAGCCGGCCGACGATGTCGTCGGTGAATATCATGTTCAGCAGCCACACTGTCCGTCTCCCTTCACTGTCCAGGCCAGCATTCTGCATCCAGGAGGTTAGTGTCAATGAAAGCTCGAGTGCATATTCAGAAGCATATCCGCTGACGGAAGATTCAACCATGATGTCTTCGAACCAAGTGTCGATCACTGAGCTTTCGCCCAGATGAGTGCTCAATATCTGGGAGCAGTTTTTTAGTGAGTACTATTATAATTTCTGGAAATGATCCTGACAGAGAGCTGCATCGGTATTACTGAATCTTGAACTGTGGATGTAAAGTAGAATTGCTAAGCTGCTATGCTAGTGGGGCTGCATTGTCGAAGTTCAGTGATGTTGGTGTACAGCATGATAGATTGTCAATTTGTCACAAATTTCATTTTCTATACAGATAATAAGACGTACTCCCTCAGTTCACTAATGTAAGGCCTTCTAACTATTTTTCGAAAATACATGTATCTAGATATGTTTTACTATTTAGGTTTCATCTTTTTTAGTCCGAATTTAGTCTACTTTAAAATATCTAGAAGATATTACATTAGTGAAAGGAGGGATTAGTATAAGTTTGTTTTAACCAATGGACCTGAGCTGTATATCCAATTTTTTGTCTACGGCTCACAGGTTAAGTTGCAGCTCCTGGTGTTTCGGCCTTTCTCCTTCCTCTTGTTTCTGTTTTTCTTTATTAATTATTATTTTTCGTTTTTTACTGTTACTTTTTACAATTTTTATTTTTTTCTTTAAATATATATTTGAATTTTTGTGTAGATTTGAAAAGCGTTCAAATTAGAAAATTGTTTAAATTCGAAAAGTGTCTGAGTTTGGAAATTGTTCAAATTTTAAAAAAATGAAAAATGTTCGTGTTTTTGAAAAAAAAAAGATTGAAAAAACACACAAAAAACAAAAAATAAACAAGAGAAAAAACAAAAAACAAAAATAGAAAAAAGGAAAAAAAGCATTGGGTTGGCCTAACGCACTCGCGTGGGGGTGCGACACCTAGTACGTGTCGACCAGGTCGGCCGATAGTAACCCCTCCCCCCCCATGCCCATGTTTGGGCACCCTTAGAGCACCCTTAGAGCATCCGGAGCCGATCCCACGAAACCGGTTAGAAGAGTAAAACCTCTAAACCACACCTATAGTCGATCCTCCAAAAGCTTTAGAGGAACAAAAAAAATGTTCATCGGTGTCTCAGACTCTCAAATATATTTGGCCTCGACTTGTCTAGCGAAAAACTCGGCCCCTCCACCCTGTGGAACACTTTCTTCTGCGGCAGATGTCGTGGGAATGGCCATGGCAGATACTACCAGGGATAGCGAGTAGTCGGATTTGGGGCAAGAGCGATCGACCATCTGCGGAGCGAGATGAGGGCTAAGACACAGGGGTTTACCCAGGTTCGGCCCCTCGTAGGGTAAAGACCTACTCCCTCTAGATTGTATTATTGCTTGAGTACAAGGATGGCGAGCTCGGCGGCTAGGCAGCGAGTCGACGGGGTGTATGATGGAACGTGAGTCGAGAGAGTATCCTAGGAAGGTTTATATAGGGTTACCTCGCTAGGGTTTACAGATATACAACCGAGTTAGTTATGGACTTGGAGGATTGACCTAATCCGACTGGGCCTATCTACGCTTCTGGGCCTCCAGCTTCCAATTGCCAGGTCTCTTCTTTAGTCGCGATCCAGTCGCCGTCCTACAGGCCCACTCGCCAGGAGCTTGGTCCAATAGGAAACGTTCTGCTGGGCATACCCCATTCGGCATATCCCCATCAATAGTCCTCGAGGCCATCGTTGGTTCGGCGCAGCTGTTCTTTGGCAGTCGGAGTATGCGGGTCCAATTTGGACACTCAGTCGAATCGGCGGTGGACTCCCTCAATGAAGGAAGGAGTCTCCTGTGCGTGTCTTCGGTCGCAACATCGGTGTCCAGTCGAATCGCAGCATTAGAGAGTGGGTCGGTGAGTCGAGTGAATGAAGTTGGACCGTCAGCTTGGTCAAACTAGCTGTTGGGTAATCCAATGGTAATATTGACGTAATTATCGCGAGGTAATGACTCCTCCGAGATTGGCGGGAAGCATCCCTTTATAAAGAGAGTGACGGGGGGAGCTGCGAATCTTCCTTGCATTTCTCCGACCCCATGCATCCTCAGTCTTCTACTCCCTCCCGATCCAGAATTTCCGGTCTGAGTGAGTCTTGATCTTATCGATGGCTCCTCCGAAGGATCTGTGGGGAAAGTCCAAATGCACCGCGGCCTCGTTGAAATCCTTCTAGGAAGCGGGGATCCTTTGAAAAGGGAAGTGGCGAATCCCTGTGGTCGGGGAGACGGAACCCAAAATCTCGTCCCAGAGAATTCATCTGCTTCTTGAGCCACTTAGAGAGGGGGCTCGTCTTTCCCACTTAGATCTTCTTCCGTCGGTTCTGCACTTATTACGCGATCAAACCTTCGGATCTAGGGACGCATATCATTGAGCAACTCGCCATTTTTGTGGCATTCTGCGAGTTCTATCTGGGGTGTCGCCCCTATTTCCCCCTGTGGCTAGATCTATTCCACGACCACGTTAGCCGCGAAGGGGCAGGCGACCCGATCCTGGCAGTGGGTGGCTTGACCTTTCAGTTGAATACCAAGGCCACCTTCCTGGACCTCATGCTCCCGAAGAAAGCCGCCAGCAAGTGGAAGAAGAGTTGGTTCTATGTAAGAGAGTCGACACCGGATGGCGAGGTGTCGCTCCCGATGTACACCGCCGAAAGGAGCGAGCCGCGTCGGCTGCTAACGGCCAAGCTTCCCAACGATCAGAGGATGGTCCTGGGTGAAATGCTGACACATATCCAGATGCTCAAGAAGGAGGGCTTGGAAACCATCAATCTATACAACTGCTGGCTCGGGCGGTGAATGGTGCCGCGAGCCACCCGATCCCACTGGATGTATCAGTACACTGGCAAGGACAACGTCACAAAGTCTTGCTCGATGATCTGGGACGTCGACTATTACGTCGTCGCGCTGAAGAAAATCACAGAGGCGGAGTACATCGACCCGATGGCTGGGCTCGCTCCATATACCGCTGGTGGGAAGTGCTAGGCTCTAATAGTAAGTCTCTTCTCGATCTCATAGTCACAGCTCATGCGGTCGCAGTTTCTTGATGTTGTTTGTCTTCGTCAACTATTTCAGGTCTTGGAGAACTGCCCACCTCCCGCCAATGAAGAGATCTCCAAGGAGCTTGGAGACGATTCAGGACGAGGCGCTGGAGGTCGCCGTGCCTACACCCATGGCTTGGAAGACTCGCGGGCATAGGCAGCGCGAAATCAACGCGAGTCGGAGCCTCGATGAGCGCGACAATCATGAAGGAGATGTACAGGAGGAAAAATCATGGCGCATGGCTATGCCGGTGAAGAACGTGCGGAAGCCGAAGTCACCCGCGAAGAAGGTAGTGTCACCAGCCAGATCGGTGGAAGTTTTCGAATTGGACGAAGAGCCTGATGACACGGGGACTGGGGCTTCGATTAAAGTTCCGGAGGATCACGCTCCAGTGGGGGGATCGGGAGTCGAGGCCATGGTGGAGGGCGAGATCCCACTCGTGGCGATTCCACCACCATTCTTGGTGGTCTCGGGGCCAGGGGCAGCTATGGCCGCGAAGTCAAAGTCTTTGACACCGAGGGGAGCAGCTATGTGATGTCTATGCACTTCTATTCTTGTAGACAGTTGTTGGGCTTCCAAGTGCAGAGGTTTGTAGAACAGCAGCAAGTTTCCCTTAAGTGTATCACCCAAGGTTTATCGAACTCAGGGAGGAAGTGGTCAAAGGTATTCCCTCTCAATCAACCCTGCAATCAAGATACAAAAAGTCTCTTGTGTCCCCAACACACCCAATACACTTGTCAGGTGTATAGGTGCACTAGTTCGGCGAAGAGATAGTAAAATACAAGTGGTAAGAGTGCCATAAAATAGCTTGATGGTGAGGTAAAGACTAAAGGCAAAAAGATGGCAGCAAGAAACATGCAACAGATCTAGTTGTGAACGGTGTTTTAATGTTTAGAAACAAGGCCTAGGGATCATACTTTCACTAGTGAACACTCTCTCATATAAATATCTTCTCTTAATGATACTACTCTTAACTACTCTCCGGTTGGATACTCTAATCCATGGTAGGGCTATAACAGCAGACCTCAAAGTTCGCATTTCCCAATCTAGATAACCCCATGTTGTCACCTTGAGCGTTAGATGGTTCCAACAAACACCACAATTTCATTGAGACAACCAAATCAAAATATAAATCATGAAATATATATGTAATCTAGCCTAAGTGCCACACGCGGTGTGCACGCTCTCACTTCACACATGCGGGGAAAAGCATAGATCTATTAAAGTACGGTGAGTATTTATGTAGACTCTAGCCTAAGTGCCACCATGGCGTGCATGCTATCACTTTCACACACATGGGAAGAGCATATATCTATTAAAGCACTTGAGTAGCAAGGTAGATCTACTTGATTACAAAGCTCATGACCACAACAAGATCATGCATAGATAGAGAGAGATGAACACATAGATACCGGTAGAGCCCTTCACCTCGAGGAAGAACTACTCCCTCCTCATCATGGGAATCAACAACGGTGACGGAGATGGTGGTGGAGATCGATGGAGATGGCTCCGGGGTCACTTCCCCATCCTGGCAGGGTGCTGGAAAAGAGAAATTTTATCCCCGAATCTCCCCTTCGGTGGAGTCAGCGCTATGGAGGTTTTCGTGGATTTCTTCTGGATGATTTAGGGTTTTCTCCCCGGGGGCTTCTTATAGACGTAGGAGGCAAGGTCGGTGGAGTTCTAGGGGGCCCACACCCCCTATGGGCGCCACCAGGGCTAGCCCACGCCTAGGGGGTGCGGCCACCCTAGTGTCCTCCTCCACCTATCCTTCGTGGTTCCGTGTTGCTCCGAGAAAAATAGGATTATTGGCTTTTGTCCCGTCCAATTTCGAGAATATTTATTTTCTGCCTTTTCTGGAACCAAAAACAGAAGAAAACAGACAACTGGCACTGTGGCATCTTGTTAATAGGTTAGTCCAGAAAAACATATAAAAATACCTGAAAGTGTAGACAAAGCATAAGACAAATGATATAAAACAAGATGGAGTATCAAAAATTATAGATACGTTTACGATGTATCAAGCATCCCCAAGCTTAACTCCTGCTCATCCTCGAGTAGGTAAGTGATAAAAAGAATAATTTTTGAGGTGACATGCACCATCAAAATCATGATCAAACCATTTGCAAGCATTGAAAGCTGGGATCAAAGAACTCTAAACATGTGCATGAAAGATGGAATTCTAACAATAAGACAAAGTAACTATGCATGCAACATGAAAGGCTACAAACAAAGATCATGAATAACATGCATTGAAAAACGTTTGTTTATTTCACATACAGAAAACATGTCATAGTGGCATTCAGCTTGTCCCTCATAGAGTAGCAAATAGATGCATATGACACTTTAAAAGTTCATAAGAGTGACTAGGTACAAATAGTTCAAGAACAAGCAATATCAACAATATGCATCAATCAATAAGTTTCGGGACACTGCACATAGAACTAAGAATGGCAACTATGCTCTCTTAACTGGTGCCTAAAGGATAGAAGGTGGATACTCAATATAATAGTGGAAGAAAGGCCCTTCATAAAAGGGAAGCAGGGATTTCAAGTCTCAAAAAGAGCTTCCAAAAATTATGGTACTTGTTAGCTTTCAGCTCTCATTGCCCCTATCATAAGCATCTTGAAGTGATTAAGTTTAAAGTGAACAAACTATGGAGTATATGCTTGACAAAGTATAAGTTGACAATCTCATGTCCCTTGAATACGAGGGCCGCACCTCATGCTACTCAACTTTGGTCACCTGTAAGTTGTTGTCATAGTAAGTACATGTGTATCATAGAGAACTACCAACGGGGTACCCCTTGCACATGATACAGGAGCTATCACATAATCAAAATGACAAGGCAAGCAGACAATGAGCATCTCAGCAATCTTATTATTTACCATGGGAAAATGGTGCTTTTTTCTCTCTTTCCTCTTTTCAATGTGTCTCTCTTTTTTTATAAGAAGAAAGCTTCATAGATGTCATCATGGTCATGCTGCAAGTTTCCACCATGATTAGGCATGGCTTAAGCTAGCGGCCTAGGCGTTTCTCTAACACACATACATAACTCCATGAACTTAAAAGCTCCCTCTTTATTTCACACCGGCGACATCCATAGACAAAAGAGCATGATATCAACTGTGTACAAAGTACGAGTGCAATGTTGAAAGCGTTCCCCGTGACAGCACGGTTCTGCTAATTCCAACGTATAAGCGAAAGCATATACAACATAGATGACACAATGGTTCAAGTTTATTTAGGGGCAAGAAAAATGAAGTGTGCCATAAAGTTTGTGAGAGCTTTAATCACTAAGTTTTTGATATGTCGGAAACGTATCTATAAATTTTGATGTTCCATGCTTGTTTACTATCTACTTTGCTTTGCTTTGTCTACACTTTGAGGTGTTTTTATATGTTTTCTAGTACTAACCTATTAACAAGTTGCCACAGTGCCAGCTGTCTGTTTTCTTCTGTTTTTGGTTCCAGAAAGGAACAAAATCAATATTCTCGGAATTGGATGGGACAAAAGCCAAAGTCAATATTTTACCGTGGGCACCACGAAGATGGAGTACGAGACGGAGGGGCGCCATAGGGTGGCCAACCCCCCCAGGACAGGGTGTGGGCCCCCTGGTGGCCCCTTGCCTCGCACCTTCGCCTATAAGAATCCCTCGATGTAGAAACCCTAGTCAGCCGATCAAAACTCCACGAAACCATTTGTAGCCACCGCCACCATCGTCCCTAGATAGAGGGGGTGGGTCTGAAGCTCTTCCTGGCACCCTGCCAAAGAGGAGATCATCCCAGAGGCCTTCTTCTTCATCATGCCAGCCTCCGGTATGAAGCGTGAGTAGTTCCACCTTGGACTATGGGTCCATGTAGTAGCTAGATGGTTGTATCTCCTCCTTTGTGCTTTCATGTATAGATCTTGTGAGCTCCGTTCATGATCAAGATCTAATCTATTTGTAATCATGCATGTTGTGTTTGCGGGGATCCGATGGATATTAAGATTACTATGTCAGATTGATTAATGGTTTTGTCTATTTGATTCTATCATGTTTGTGTTGTTTGTGATCTTGCATGCTCTCCGTTGTTAGTAGATATCTTGGCCAAGTAGTTGCTAGTGACTCCAAGAGGGGGTATTTATGCTCGATAGTGGGTTCATGGCTCTAGTTTGCAAGGGAAGTGACAGAAATCTCTTCGGTTGTAGATGTGTTGTTGCCACTAGGGAGAAAACAATGGTCTCTTGTTCATGGAACAAGTGGATAGTTTACCTTACACACTTTGCTTAAAGCAGTTGTCTATTGCTTGCAACTTAATACTGGAGGGGGTTCGGATGATAACCTGAAGGTGGACTTCTAGTCATAGATGCAGTTTGATGGCGGTCTATGTATATTGTTGTATTGCCCAATCGAATCTCATAGGATCTTTTTATCTAGTATTGCATTGTTATGCCTTGCTCAGTTCCTGACAATTGCCCTGCTGTAATTTGTTTACCCAGCATGTGATACGTCGGAAATGTATCTATAATTTTTGATGCTCCATGCTTGTTTAGTATCTACTTTGCTTTGCTTGTTTACACTTTGAGGTGCTTTTTACATGTTTTCTGGTACTAACCTACTAACAAGTTGCAACAGTGCCAGATTCCTATTTTCTGTTGTTTTTGGTTTCAGAAAAGTTAGTAAAGAAATATTTTCGGAATTGGACGGGACAAACGTCAAAGTAAATTACTTTCAGTGGGGAACATGAAGTCCAGAGGGGAGCCGGAGGGGCCGTCCAGGGCAGCCAGACCCACCCCAGGCGTGGGTGGGCCCCACCCCGCGCCTGGCTAGGGTTTGGCCCCCTGGTCCCCTCCTCGGCCTCCCCCTTCGCCTATAAGAAGCCCCAGATGCAGAAACCCTAAGCACCCGATCAAATCTCCATGAAACCATCTGTAGCCGCTGCCACCATCGTCCCTAGATCGGGGGGATCTGAAGTTCTTCCCGGCATGATGCGTGAGTAGTTCCACCTTGGACTATGGGTCCATGTAGTAGCTAGATGGTTGTATCTCCTCCTTGTGTGCTTTAATGCATAGATCTTGTGAGCTCCGTTCATGATCAAGATCTAATCTATTTGTAATCATGCATGTTGTGTTTGCGGGGATCCGATGGATATTGAGATTATTATTATGGTTTGATTAATGGTTTTGTCTTTATGATTCTATCATGTATGTGTTGTTTGTGATCTTGCATGCTCTCCGTTGTTAGTAGCTATCTTGACCAAGTAGTTGCTAGTGACTCCAAGAGGGGGTATTTATGCTCGATAGTGGGTTCATGCCTCACATTCCAAGGGAAGTGACAATAATCTAATCGATTGTAGCTGTGTTGTTGCCACTAGGGAGAAAACAACGATCTCTTGTTCATGGAACATGTGGACTGTTTACCTTACACACTTTGCTTAAAGTAGTTGTCTATTGCTTGCAACTTAATACTGGAGGGGGTTCGGATGATAACCTAAAAGGTGGACTTCTAGTCATAGATGCAGTTGGATGGCAGTCTATGTATCTTGTTGTATTGCCCAAATGAATCTCATAGGATCTTTCTGACTAGTAATTGCATTGGTCTCCCTTGCTCAGTTCCTGTCAATTGCCCTGCTGTAATTTGTTTACCCTTCATGCCATGTTGTTTATCTAAGGAGAGCACCTCTAGTGAACTATGGACCCCGGTCCAATCTTTACCATTGATACATCTCCCACTGTTACTTTTTTACTTGATGCAAACCAGTATCTTCCACACCATACGTTTAATCCTTTGTTACAGCAAACCGATGAGCTTGACAACCTCACTGATTCGTTGGGGCAAAGTCTTGAGTTTGTGTTGTGCAGGTCTCCGCGTTGCTTGCAACACCTATGTGACGTTTCCTTCCTCCTACTGGTTCGATAACCTCAGTTTCTTACTGAGGGAAACTTGCTGCTGTGCTGCTTCACACCTTGCTCTTGGGGTTTCCAACGAAGCGTTCCACGACAAGTGCTGGGCGCCATCAAGCTATTTTCTGGCGCCGTTGCCGGGGAGGCTAAGGACGTCTTCACTAGGTTTGAACTTCTCCTCAAGAAATCTGTTAGGTTCAGCTGCTGGAGGTACCTTTATGGACCTCACTTTGGGTGCTGCAACAAGGCTCCTTGATAATATGATGGTTAACTACTCTGAATGGCATGTTGAGAGAGCTCCACATGGTTAGAAGGTAAATTTTGTTGAGGAAACTTCCTCTTTGAGTGAAAAGATTGATGTTATTATTTCTATGCTTGTTAATGGGAAAGCTCCTCTAGATCCTAATAGTGTTCCCTTAGCCTCTTTGGTTGATCAAGAAGAGCAAGTTGATGTGAACTTCATTAGAAACAACAATTTCAACAACACTGCTTATAGGAGTAATTTTGGTGGAGGGAAAGGGAAGCTGAAATTGATAGAAACAATAGTGTGTGCACCATCACCACTAAACCACAAGTAGTCCCTATTCCTCCTACTATGCCTAAGCCTATTGAGACTACTCTAGTGATGCTAAGTTTGACTTTGATATTGACGGTTGCAATATTTCTGAAGTGATTATGTCCCTACAAAAGCTTGCTAGAAGTCCTGATGCTAGTGATATGCATGTTGCCTTTACCAAACACATTACAGATGCTCTTGTTAATAGTAAGGAAGAGAAGCTAAAACATAAAGCTTCTATTCCTAGGAAAGTAGAAGATAGTTGGGAACCCATTATTAATATGCAAGTGAATGACTTTGATATCAAAGCTTCATGTGATCTTGGTTCTAGTGTCTCTATTATGCCTAGGAAGATTTATGAAATGCTTGATTTGCCACCATTAGAAGATTGTTATTTAGATGTCCCACTCAATGATAATGCTAAGAAGAAACTAATGGGGAGTATTAATGATGTTCTCATTATGGTTAATAATGCTTATGTCCCTGTGGATTTCTATGTTTTGGATGTTGAATACAATGCTTCTTGTCCTATTACTTTGGGAAGACCTTTTCTTAGAACAGTTGGTGCTATCATTGATATGAAAGAAGGCACCATTAAATATCATTTTCCATTCAATAAAGGTATTGAACACTTCCCTATGAGGAGAGATAAGTTGCTTTTTTCTCCTCCTTTGAAAGCAAGATTTGATGTTAATGCTTCTTCATTTGAAAATACTTGATTCTTCTTGCTTCTTGTGCTTACTTAAAGGCGTTAAAGAAAAGTACTTGTTGGGAGATAACCCAGGAGTTTCCTTGAGTATTGGAAGTTATTACTTCAGTAATGACCTCTCCTTATCCTTTTTGTTTGCTTTTTGTGCCAAGAATGACCTCTAATGAGAGGGAAGTAAAATTTGGGGAGTTGCTGTCCCGAAACAGATTTCTGTCCTCCACCAAAAAGAATTGTGAGGAGTCTGTGTAAGTCGGATTGAGCTGAAAATTTACGAATAAATCCCCTAGTATGTTAGATCACTTTCGTTAGTTTAACACTTTTTGATTGGAGCAAGATAAGATGTTCGAAAAAATTGGTTTCTACCTGCTGGTCTGTTTTGACAGATTCCTGCCATTATTTGCATTTGCTTCTTATTGATTTCTTTTTGAGTTCTCTTTAGGTGAATTGAGCTTTTTGAAGGAGTTACTACATTAGCTTGTGTTTTTAGTGAAAATCCTTTCTGTTCCAAAACTTTGCCAAAGGTCTAATATCTTTTGAATAAGCTAATGTTGCTAATGAAGATTGTGTAAAGTTTTGTATTAAAGAAAAATTTCAGGTGTATAAAGAGAATGATGCAATTAGATGAAGAATGTAAAAAAGCTCAAGCTTGGGGATGCCACCATGGTGTCACCCCAAGAAATATCCAAGAGGTACAAGCGTCAAAGCTTGGGGATGCCCAAGGCATCCCCTTCTTCATCAATAAAAAGCTCATGTCTGTCTAGACGCTTCGTTTTTATTGTTTCATGCACAGTTGTGTTATTCTTGGAGCGTTTTAGTTTTCATTTGCTTTGCTTAGTTTGTTTAGTTTTTTTGAGTAGTTTGGACCCCCGTTCTCGCTGTGTTGTTTTGCAAATAAGTTGCTTGGTGTTGGAAAGGAGTAGTAAGTTCTTGCTTGAAGTGCAAGAGGAGCTTGCATTGACTGTGACTTAGACTTTAGCATGACATGCTAGGTGTTGTTTTGATCTTATGCTTAGTGATTATTGTTTTAGCATGTCTTTTTCTAAACAATTGGGATTGCTTAGTGCGCCTTGAAGAAATTATGCGTTGTTTTAGCATGCAAAAGCATAGTATTGTGGTATTATCCTTTGATGCTTTGCTTGGGTTGACTTGGCACATGCTCACAGCATGTTATGACTATGACAAGTCACCATTAGCCTCTATGATCATTTAGTTATTGACTTGTAGTACCACTCTTTTCTTTGATTAGTATGCTTTGTGCACTGCATGATCATGGCCATTATGCTCTCTTAGTTGGTTGCTCCCAGTCTTTTGCTAGCCTCCACTTGTATGAGTAAGTCTTACTCGTGCTTCCAACTCCCAAGAAACCAAGTTATTCCAAAGTGTCCACTATAAAATCCTATGCATGGTGTGTTACACCATTCCAAGTAAATTCTTGTTTTCAACTATATTCCAATTAAAAAAACATTTTGTTATGTGAAAACTTAGTGATTAAATCCCTCACGAACTTGATGGCACACTTTATATTCTGTGCCCCTAATAAACTTGAACCATTGTGACAACTTTATTGTATATGCTTGCCTTATAAGTTGGAATTAGCAGAACCGTGCTGTCACGGGGAAAGTTTTCAACATTGCACTTGTACTTTGTACTCAGTTGATATCATGCTCTTTTGTCTATGGATGTCACCAGTGTGAAAAAAAGAGGGAACTTGTAAGTCCATGGAGTTTGTATCCTGTGTTAGAGAAACGCCTGGGCCGCTAGCTTAAGCCATGTCTAATCATGGTGGAAACTTGCAACATCACCATAATTAGCTATCTATGAAGCATCCCCAATAAAAAGCTATGCATATGGTAAATAAAAAGATTGCTGAGATGCTCATTGTCTGCTTGCCATGTCATTTTGGTTATGGGAAAGCTCATGTACCATGTGCAAGGGGTACCCTGTTGGCGGTTCTCAATGATATGCAAATACTTACAGTGACAAGAACTTACCTGGACCCAAAGTTGAGTATGAATGAGGTGTGGCCCTTGTATTCAAGGGACTTGAGATTGCCAACTTATACTTTGTCAAGCATATACTCCATATTTGACACTTTAACCTTAACCACTTCAAGATGCTTATGATAGGGGCAATGAGGGCTGAAAGCTAACAAGTACCATAATTTTTTGAAAGCTTTTTTTGAAACTTGTAATCACTGCTTCCTTTACAAAAAAGGCCCTTTGTAACATCCCAGATTTTATATTATGATGTTACTAGAAGCATGCATCATCCTTGCATCATTGCATCTTACAAATGAATTTTTACAACAAAATCCTAAACACCTAAACCTATCAAACCCTAATAAATATTTCTTTATGTAGGCATATTTGTTGTAAACAAGCTTGACCCTCTAAAAACTTTGTGAAACATCAAACCATGGTCATATGTTGACCACCTTACTTTTATAAAAATTTAGAAACAAATTTCATAAAGTTTGGACTTAGTATGCAAAAGTTATTTGGGTTTTACTAAAACAGAAATTGAAAAATGTTTAAAGAAAAAAAAATGGAAACCTAACCTAACTGGGCCGGCTGTGCCAGCCCGCTAACGCGTGTGCGTCATCTAGCTTGCCAGCGTCGCCCGCGCAACCCAGCGCAGCCTAGCAGAGCGCAGGCCGCAGGCCGCAGCCGCTGACGCGGGGTCCCATCCCGTCGTCGTCCTCGCAGAGACCGCGGCGAGCACGCCTTCCCCCGCCGCGTCGGACCCCAAATCGTAACAGACTCGGCCACCCCCTTACCCAAGTCTCTGGCCCCTTATAAGCCGACCCCTCCCGTTGATTCCCCTCAAAAAACCCCCAGCTCAAGCTTCGCCGAATCGCTGCCGCTCTTCCTCGCCGGTGTCGCGCTCGGGAAGGTTGTAGATCCGGCGATTCGCGCCACCCCGAAACCCTCTCTTGCTGTTGACTGTCTTCCCCGTGCAACACCGCCTCACCCCGACCTTTTATTTCCTCCCCTTGTGTAGCACATCGTCGAGGATTCCTCGTCGACGTGCCGCCGGAGCTCGCGGGAACCAGCGGAGCTGTGCGGCTAGACGAGGAAGGAAGGGCCGAAGCCGATCACACACGCAGGACCGCAAGGAGGAGGAGAGCACCGTCGTGCTCTCCGCTACTCCGGGGAACCACCGCAGTGCCGCCGACGACCACGTCCGATCGCGCCGCCGCCGTCTCGCCATCGACGCCGCTGGTAAGTCGTCGCCGCCGCTTCCGACCGTTGGATCCGCTAGATACGGCCCAGATTAGAAGTTTGATCGAAGCGGTACGCGCTAATCACGCTGCGCCGAATGACAAAAGCGTCGGCACCGTGCCCCGCGCCGCGTCACCCCCTCCCCCCCCCCCCCCCCGTTGCCAGCTGGGCCAATCAGAAGCCAACACTTGGCCAGTTCTTCAGTCAGGATTAGATCAAATTTTGCAGATTTGATCTAAACATTGCGAAAATCATATAAAATTGAATATTTGGCCAATTTTAGCTTATAATATACCGTTGGATTCATAATTTTATGTAGAATCCAGATCTGCAATAATATTCCAAGTTTACAGTAAGGTTTTTGGTGGAGATTTTAATCATTAGATTAGAGTGTTTATTCTATTGAAAAATAATTAAAATTCAGCTCTAGTTGATTCTTTTTGCAATAACTTTGTTTCCACAATACCTACTGAACAAAATTATAAAGCTTTGATTAAGATCTTTAGATCTAGTTTGGGGCTAATTAGATGGTTTGATCTCCTTTTAAACCCTGGAATTGTATTAGTGACCCAAATAGATCTAAACCTTTGGGAAATCAATCCTAGTGACACCCTTAACACTATTGCAACTCATCTTGCTACCTTGGTCAATTTAGAAGAACCAATCTTGCATAAAATACCATGTTGCATGCATGCATGATTATCTCTGTGACCTGTTTGGAGCAAGTTGTGATCAGATCTATGTTTGTGATTCGTTAGATTGTTCGGAGTGCGCTAAGGAGTGCTATTGTGTAGAGTGCTGCTCGGATCAAGGCAAGTTACACCACTTGTTCATAATTTTGTCCTAGTTTTGATTCTATGCATGTGATCTTCAAAATTCTGTAGTATGCATGTGTAGGACATTCTAGTAGAATTTTTCCTTAGTATTATTTTGCAAGTGCGATGATTTTGTAGTATGCCATGAGTAGCTCTATACTTAGGATTTTCCCTCCTAATAGGTTACCCCTGTTTTGCTAAGTATTGCTTGCTGTGCTATATATACAAAGCACCGTTGGGGGGGGGTTCAAAAGACAAAGAATTTTTCTAAGTATAAAGGCTCTCTAGAGCAAACTTTTCTTCTCAAATCCACTTCAAAATAAAACTAAGTTTTCTTCTGGGTGGAACGGTTGTCGGGTCAACGAGTGAGATTTTGGTGGAGGACGACCGCCCAGGAATCAAAGAAGTCTGCCATGTTTCAGAATTCAGAAGCTTCCAGTGCAACCACAATACATTATGGGCTCTGTCTTGGCCTAGTACTTAGTGGGAAACCTCACCTGGGTACCAACATTTGGAGGTTCTTGGCACGGTTGGATCCAGAAGGTAGAGGGGCTACTAAGGGAAAGCCTCGCCATGGTCTCGTCTGTAAAAGGACTTGATCGTGGATTGTGGGTAAAGTGCACAAACTCTTGAGAGTATTGCAATCTGATCGATCAGCCGTGTTCACGGTAACAGAACAACAATGAGCGTCTGAAGGATGGAGCCTCTGAAGGATCTTCCTCTCTATCTTTTCTAAACCAAGTTTTAAAACCCCATGGCGTGTGTAATATCGCCATTGGGTGGGATTTTGGGGACTTGGTGTGTAATATCCAAGTGTCACTTGGTGTGTAATATCCAAGTGTTTGGTTGTTTGGACACCTGGTGTGTAATATCCTCGTGTGCCACTCGACCTTATTTTATCTAAGCAATGTTTACAAAGTAGGACAATCTTCTCTCCTTCTCTCTACTTAAGAAAACTAGCTTTGAGCAAATGAACTTTACAGCCATGTAGAGATAACCTTTTCTCTCCTTGGTGTAATTTTCCAATACATTCAAAGTATTGACCAAACTTGTTGGCTGCACATTTTATGTGCAGAGTCCGAAGGTTGAAAGGTGCGTAGGGATCGCGATTCTACACTCGACAAGCCTGGGGCGTTGATGGACTCAAGGTGCTTTTATGTTTCCGCTGTTATTTGAGCTAGCTTAATGCTAAGCAATTTTGTAATAAATTCATACTCTGGATTCTCTGTGTAATAAAGACTTTGTGTTTTACATGATATTTCATCGACTGTGAGTGCTAGCTATTGATCCAGGGACTAGCATGTTAATCACAGGGACTTAGGATCCTTATCGATCCGAGGTCACTACAGATGGTATCAGAGCACATCGTTGCCTGTAGGACGTGACCCTAGGATTGGAACCACCTCTAACTTGTGCCTTACATGCTTTTCTACTAAGTTATTTTCCACACTTCTAGTATCTGCTTTCCTCTACTTGTTTAAGTATCTAACTTTCATTCTTCTAACCTAAAGATGACAAGCTTCCTCTACGACACCATCGCGGACATCGAGCCCCTTCGCTTTGGTGGATGCCTCATGGACCTACTCACACGTTTTGACCTTCCTCTCCCAACAATCCAGGGGAGCACAATGAAGAAACTCCACAAGGACGGCTGTTGGGGAGTCAAAGTCATCCAGCCAGGAATAGAGCGAGGCAAGGACCCGGAGGAAGACATAGCAATCCACATTGTTAGCGATTCCAAGGAGAAGGCCCTTAGCATCATCTTGCAGCAACTCATTGGTCGCCTATGTGGACGTCATCATGAAGCTCTCCAAGGACACTGCGGCGGCCTCTTTGGAAGACGAGATGAGGAAGGAATTCCCATGGAGTTAACCTTTGAGGAAAGAACTTCTACCAAGCGCCGAAGGACCCAATATCAAGATTTGGAGTGCCACATCCATGACCTTGAAAAAGGTACCTTCCTCGAGATGTTGAAGAACGACGAGCTATGCGCCCTAATCAAGGAGAAGGAAGAAATGATCAAGCAGCAGGAGGAGGCAATGAAGCTCCAAGAGATAAAGTTCCAGGACCAAGAGAAGAAGTTCGCTAACCAAGAGAAGAGGGTGATAAATAAAAACAAGAGAATTAGGGAACTCAAACAGCAGATCGATGGAGCTGAAGTGCAAACTGAAGGCCTTTGCAATATAATCAATGATGTGCGTGCTTCCAAGAGGGACTTGGCAAAGCAACTTGAAGCCGCAAAGAAGTCAAGTTTAGTGGAGGAGCTACAAAGCGAGAAGGAGGGACTTCAGGAGCAGCTGGAAGCCACTACCAAGAAGCTGTAGGATGAGATAAAGAACCTCCAAGAGAAGCTTGAGGCCACCACAAAGGAGATGGAGTTGTACAAGACAACTCTAGAGCAGGAAGGCTACTCGTTCGAGGACGAGGAAGAGGAAGGCGTGGAAGATGTGTAATAGTTGGACCACCTTTAATTCTATAGTAAAACGTTATTCGCGATTGTAATAAATACCAAGACAAATCTGGTTTAGTTAAACTTGGTTGTTTTCTGTGTTTAAGCTGTGTTGTTATGTCTTGTATGTCTTGTGTGCTTGGTGTGTTTTCATAAGGATAGGAGTTTACTACTTAGTCTTTCTGTCTATTTCTTAACTATTCTCTTAAACCCCACAGATGCCGCCCAGACATGCAAACTCCGAAATCCCGCCAGAAATAGCACAACCTTTGGCCACTCAGAACCAGCTGATCCAACTGCTCACTCAAACATGCAAAACAACAACAACCTGCCACCACCACCACCTCCGCCACCTCCTCAACAGGATCGCTTGACTCGGTTTTTGAGGCTGAACCCACCTACCTTCACTAGCAGCACTGAACCAATCATCGCTGATGACTGGCTGCGTACGATCAACAAGAAGCTAGACACCGTGCAAGCTGTCGGAGCCGACAGGGTGCGTTATGCCGCGCACCAGCTTGAAGGACCTGATACAGAAGGGTGGGATAACTACCAAGTCACCCACCCGGATATTGATGCTATCACTTGGGATCAGTTTGAGTTAGCTTTTCGTACTCATCATGTGGCTGCTGGTATCATGACTCTAAAAAGGCGCGAGTTTCGCGACCTACACCAGCTGCACCGTTCTGTCACCGAGTATGGTGAGCTTTTCAACAAGCTAGCCCGTTATGCACCCGATGATGTTTCCACTGATGCCAAGAGACAGGAGGAGTTCCTAAGAGGACTCAATGATGAGATATCCATTCAGCTTGTGGCTCAGAAATTTGACAACTTTCAGGAACTTCTGGACAGAGCCATTGTGGTTGAATCCAAAAGGAAGAGCATAGAAAACCGCAAGAGGAAATCTAACCCTCACAAACACTCTGTTCCATACCAGAAGAAGCGCAATTCCTCACCACCACCTTATAACAATAATGGCCACAACCATAACGGTCATAACCATGGCGGCCACAAACACAATGGGCATAAGAACCGCAATGGGAATGGCAGCAATGGAAAGGATCTCAGTGAGGTGACATGCTTTAAGTGCAACAGGACAGGGCACTATGCAACCTCTTGCCCTGAGAAGAAGAATGGCAATGGCAATGGGAATGGAAATGGACATAACCATGGCAATGGAAACGGTAAGAAGCCAAATCCGTTTGTCAAAGCCACGGTAAATCATGTTTCTATGGAGGATGCTTGTGATGCGCCAGACTCTGTGATTGGTAAGTTCAAACTCAATTCTATTCCTGCAGTTGTTCTTTTTGATACTGGTGCATCGCATTCATTCATATCAAGGGTATTTGTGGATAGAGGCAAGATACCAACGGAGACTATAAATTTTCCTCTAAGGGTAAGTTCTCCTGGGGAGAAATAGTGGCAAACTCCGGTTGCCGGGGACTAGAACTAAGGATTGGGACACACATCTTTCCCGCAAGTCTAGTAGTTCTAGAATCACAAGGATTAGACATAATCTTGGGTATGAATTGGATGACCGAATATGAGGGAGTCATAGATTGTGCCAAGAGAACTGTCACGCTCACAACACCGGAAGGGAAGAGAATTCGTATCAAGTCAAATTTTGCACTTAAGGAAGCCATGGTAAACTCTCTTAAGGGGATTAGTGTGGCGCCCCGCAAAACCACTACTAGAAAATCGCGTTGTTTTTGTGCATTGCATCATCATGAATGCATGCTCATGTCATCATGCCACCTTGCATTGGAGCATCGTCATCATCTTGCATGGTTTGTTTAAAAACTATTTTCGAAAAATCTGTTTTTGTTTTCTAAACGCCCCGTCTTTATTCAAACACAAAACCTGGGTCTCCGGAATATTTTGTTTTGTCTACCAACGGTTTGCAAAAGCCCCGTTTCAAATAATAAAATATTTCTTTTATTTTTTTAGGAGGTAGCCCGCCAGGCCCGAAAGCCTGACCGGCCACCTCCAAAATTCCTAAAACTACCCAATCCTAGTCTACCCAGCCCCCTCCACATCACCACAGCCACTCACGGCTCGCCACATCCCCCTGGCCCAAAACCCCACCCAATCAGTGCATGCCACCTCACCCCAGCTGCCACCTGCTGGCCCACCTGGCACCACACCGCCCCCAACTCCCCACCAACCCCCGCACACACAACACACACAGCAGCACACACCCGGCCCCTCCACGCACGCACTCCCACGCAACGCACCCGCTCCTGGCCCACCCCGCACGCGACCGAACCGCCCAGGTCACCCACCCCTTCCTCGCGATATTCCTCTCCCCATTGCTCTCCTCGCCGCCGCTGGCCCCAGAAGCGCGCCCCGCTCCGCCTCTCCACCGCCTGAGTCCCTCCCGGCAAGCCGCATGCACAGCGCCTCTCCACCTGTAGAGGCCGCTCGCCCCGCCGCCAGGAGCGAGCTCCTTCCGCCTCGCCTTATCTCAGTCGCCGCCGCCGCCTGGCTCGCCACCGACTCCGCGCCTCCGGCGTTTCCCTGACGGCCTCGCTGCGCCTTCCCGTGGCCGTCACCGCCCCGCGGCTCTCCTCCTCGGCTCCGTCTTGTCGCCACGCGGACCTCATCGCCGCCGCCTCCCCTCATCCTCTCGTCCCTGTCCGCCACCAGGGACTCCCCTCACCTTCGCCTCTCCACCGGCCTCGGCCTCCCTCCACGACCGTCCCTGTCCCCGGTCGTCTGCGCCGTCGTCCACAAGCATGTCGCCATGTGCTGCCCCTCCGGCCTCTAGCACCAGGCCCGCGTCCGGCCCGCTCGCCTTCGCCGAGCCGCCTCGTCTCCAGAATCCTCCGGTCGCCGAGCTCCTCTCTGCCTCCATCCCGCCTCTGCTCCCTCCTCCTACGGCGCCCTCCGGCCGACAGCAGCTTGCCCGAGGCAGCGCCGGCTCGCCACGCCTCCCCGGGCCCCAGTCTTCCCGGTCGCCGCGCCTGCGGCCGTGGGCCGCGCCGCCCCCACCTCCTCGTCAAGCTCTGAGGCCGGCACCGGTGCCGCCCGAGCCCTCCCTGTCCTCTCCTGCGTTCGCCTCATCCCCTCAGACCCCTGCACCGGCCGTGCCCCGCGCACCTGTCCGCTCTCTGCTGTCGTCACCGCGTGTCCACAATGATTCGAGTATGTATGTGTTGGTGCTTGTATGTGTCCTGGTGATGGGGTGCTATGAGCAGAACCAAAGTGTTCCTGTGGGTGTGGTGATTTCAGGAGTTTGGACACGTACATCGACTGCCTTTGCCCTGATGCTGACAAGACGAAAAATGCTCTAAGAACAGATGTGCGGATCTGTCCGATTGATGACCATGACGGACTCGAAGGCCACGGTTCCGGAATGCGAAGACCGATCTATCGGAACGCCAAGTGCTCCTTCCCGGAGTCCGAAGGCCAATCTCGCCGAGACCCCGAAGACCGATCCCGAACCCTCGGCGAACCCCAAGATCATCGATACCAATGTGTGATCTTTTCCGAGCCCCTATTTTATAAATTGCCAACTATATATCTTGTTGCATTAAATCATTCATGTCACATACATATTTGTTGTGGGTTTGGGGCATTTTGTCGATGAACCTAACAATTAAATATGGAGGCCATATGCGGGTTTTTTCAGTCTAATATTGGTCCCATTTAAAATTGTGTAGCGAACCGGTGATATATTTTGCCTTGTTAATACAACAGTTAAATTGCGGGGTATCTAAACAATATGAACTGTCTAATTAATTTTCGGGACCCCGGTTCCGCTTAATATTGCCTAATTGCATCGCATCTTTGCCATGTCATACATCATACATGCATCATGCCCGGTCTTTTGCCGTAGTATTAAATAGTGCATCCGGTGTTTCTTCTAGTGCTTTGCTTCTTCACGGATTAGGACGATGAGTTGATGTGAGTGTCGACCCGATCTTCGGATGAACCTTCGGCAATATTTTCTAGGCGAGCATTCTCCCCCTTTCTACCTATTTTACCTTTCTAGTCTTTATTTCTTCCTTTTGATCTATTGCTATCTGTGATGCGATGCTCTAGTTTTCGTACACGTGACCCCTGCAGACTGATATTGCCTTGGACACATCCTATTACCCGTTGTTTGGTAGATAGTTGGCCTTGCGCGTCGTAGTCGCTTGCTCAAGTGCTGTTGCGTGTCGTCCAGTACCACAGTTGTTGGAGTATTGCCGCATGTTTAATGTTGGAGATGATCATGGCTTTAATTACTGTTTAATAACTAAAATTGAAAGTAGGTAAATGCAGAGGCACCGGTGGGTAATAGACAATATTGGGATTTTAACCGCTCACTGGTGTCCCGTAGGACCCCGAGTTCTTGACACCTGTTCCGAGATCGAGCGCGCTAACCACAGGTGGGGTGTGTGGGCACCCCCATCGATTAGTACCTGATTTCAAAGTATTGTACTGGGGGCCACAAAGTAGTTTGAAGCTTTATTACTATCTTGTACTTATGCCATGCTTTACTGCTTTATTTAAGATTGTGCGTGGAGCACCTGTACTGTTTAGGATTGCGGAGTGTTTTCGCGGTATCGACAAGCCCAGTCACACTTTCGGGTTCCCAGTCGTTTACAGCCACTGACGCAAACCCTGGGTCCGTTCCGGAGCCGTCCAACTTCGTTGCGGGTAGCTTAGTGGGGTGGCCCCCATGTACTTGCTTTGGGTCTGGGAAACATCATGACTTAGGCCCGCTGACATACCGATGGGTGTATGTTAACTGATCTGGCAAAAAGGGTCGAAGTGCGTGTGGATACTTTGGTGCACCCCTACAGGGTTAAATCTTTTCGAAAAGCCGTGTCCGCGGTTATGGACGACTTGGAGCCCAGTTCTCGATCATAGACAACTATAACTAAAGTTTACTGTTATAATTTGACTTGTATCCGATATGACTAGTAATCAGCTTCACTACAACAGAATGGCTAAATAAAAGTACCAACAACTGCTGGGTTTGGGATATCTCATACTAATCGTATCTGACTAGTAAGTGTTGCAACTACAACGGAATGGTTAACTAAAACTGCCCACTGCTTATTATATCAGGATGACTCATGCTATCTATATTTGACTAGTAATTGCCGCAACTATAACGGAATGAATAAAACTGCCAACTGTGTGAGTTCCTCGGTTGACTTCCTCGTTTGGTCTCGAGGGGGAAATACCAGGATGGGTATGTTTGGTGGTAGAATCAGGTTGGTTCCGAATAGGTCTTTCTTATCCCTCTCTGATAGCCAACAGTTATCTCGAGTCTCTATAGGTTGTTTAGTGAATGCCGCGCTGCCGCTCAGTCCACCATACCTATGTAGGCGAGGACCGCCGAATTCTAGCCTCGCCGTGTACTGGCCTCAGTACTGACCGCTCTCTTTTTCCTTTGCCCTTTGTCGGCACCCCTTTTGTTTAAGCAGGTTTGCGATCGACGTCGTTAGCAGGGTTACCCTTCCGGCTTGGCCTGGGCAGGGTTATGGACGCCATTGGTTATTCTTCAGGGCTCTTAGCTCAATTTGCATCTTGTCCGTACTCGGACGCTGTGTTGTTTTCAAGGTGATTTGGATCTTTGTACTGTAAATCTGTATTCTTGACTCTTTGAGTCGCTGTTGTATATATATGTTTTGTGGGTTCCATCGAGGACTATTGTGTAATGATATTACTTTGTTTTCCACCCGCACGCAAGTGCCTGGTGGGCACCTTTGAATCGTTTCTATGCGGGTTTGGCGGAAAGCGCTAAAACTTGCATAGGGCCGATTCAGAGGGTGTTACAGAGTGGTATCAGAGCCCAGCAGTTGCGATACCCCACAAGTCCAGCCTGTAGGATAACCTAGCTAACGGCCGAAGTAGAGTGTCAAAACTATTTTTGCAAAATTGGTTGGATAGTTCTGATTAGGTCTGATTTTACTCCTTACCCCTCTGCTGCTCTCCTCTCACCTCTGCGTGTTTTGAATCCGCTCTCTTCTCTCTCTTCGAGTCCAGTATTTCTCGTGGTTGGGTTCCATCGTACCTTCAGGGTTTCGCTTCCTCCTTTGGTAACGGTGTTGCTACATCTGGTCTTCATGCTATCCGAGGAATCTTTCGTCTGGTGGACTTCTCTTTGTTCCTTCTCGTGCCTCCCGGTGTTTTCCGACGCGACGACATCATCTACGCCAGCTCCGATGCAGAGTCTACATCACTCCTTTGTTTCTGAACCTCGATTGTCGAGATCTTCAGTCTGATTCCGAGAATGGTTGCACGCTTTGCTACTGATTGTGCAGAGTAATAGTTTGGGTGCGTGATGGATTGGCCCCCATGCCGACTACTCACTCTATTCGCTTGTGTATATTGAAGTTGATGAGAATGCATCGGTTCTCTCTTTCTATCGAAGTTAGAGGTGGATTGATTGGTTGATACCTCTACCTTCGCCTTTGTTTCCCAGAGTGTTCTCTCGATGATCACGGACAACGACCTCTTGTTAGTGGTGTCGCGAGGATCTACGCGATGCAAGAAGATTCAGATCGCCGCCCTTCTTCCCCGTACCATGAGGCGGATCTCGAGGGCGAGATCCATTGTTAGTGGTGTCGAATTGTGGCGCCCCGCAAAACCACTACTAGAAAATCACGCTGTTTTTGTGCATTGCATCATCATGAATGCATGCTCATGTCATCATGCCACCTTGCATTGGAGCATAGTCATCATCTTGCATGGTTTGTTTAAAAACTATTTTCGAAAAATCTGTTTTTGTTTTCTAAATGCCCCGTATTTATTCAAACACAAAACCTGGGTCTCCGGAATATTTTGTTTTGTCTACCAACGGTTTGCAAAAGCCCCGTTTCAAATAATAAAATATTTCTTTTATCTTTTTAGGAGGCAGCCCGCCAGGCCCGAAAGCCTGACCGGCCACCTCCAAAATTCCTAAAACTACCCAATCCTAGTCTACCCAGCCCCCTCCACATCACCACAACCACTCACGGCTCGCCACATCCCCCTGGCCCAAAACCCCACCCAATCAGTGCATGCCACCTCACCCCAGCTGCCACCTACTGGCCCACCTGGCACCACACCGCCCCCCAACTCCCCACCAACCCCCGCACACACAACACACACAGCAGCACACACCCGGCCCCTCCACGCACGCACTCCCACGCAACGCACCCACCCCGGCCCCGCTCCTGGCCCACCCCACACGCGACCGAACCGCCCAGGTCACCCACCCCTTCCTCGCGATCTTCCTCTCCCTATTGCTCTCCTCGCCGCCGCTGGCCCCAGACGCGCGCCCCGCTCCGCCTCTCCACCGCCTGAGTCCCTCCCGGCAAGCCGCATGCGCAGCGCCTCTCCACCTGTAGAGGCCGCTCGCCCCGCCGCCAGGAGCGAGCTCCTTCCGCCTCGCCTTACCTCAGTCGCCGCCGCCGCCTGGCTCGCCACCGACTCCGCACCTCCGGCGTTTCCCTGACGGCCTCGCTGCGCCTTCCCGTGGCCGTCACTGCCTCGCGGCTCTCCTCCTCGGCTCCATCTTGTCGCCGCGCGGACCTCATCGCCGCCGCCTCCCCTCATCCTCTCGTCCCCGTCCGCCACCAAGGACTCCCCTCACCTTCGCCTCTCCACCGGCCTCGGCCTCCCTCCACGACCGTCCCTGTCCCCGGTCGTCTGCGCCGTCGTCCACAAGCATGTCGCCATGTGCTGCCCCTCCGACCTCCAGCACCAGGCCCGCGTCCGGACCGCTTGCCTTCGCCGAGCCGCCTCGTCTCCAGAATCCTCCGGTCGCCGAGCTCCTCTCTGCCTCCGTCCCGCCTCTGCTCCCTCCTCCTACGGCACCCTCCGGCCGACAGCAGCTTGCCCGAGGCAGCGCCGGCTCGCCACGCCTCCCCGGGCCCCAGTCTTCCCGGTCGCCGCGCTTGCGGCCGTGGGCCGCGCCGCCCCCACCTCCTCGTCAAGCTCTGAGGCCGGCACCGGTGCCGCTCGAGCCCTCCCTGTCCTCTCCTGCGTTCGCCTCATCCCCTCAGACCCCTGCACCGGCCGTGCGCCGCGCACCATCCGCTCTCTGCTGTCGTCACCATGTGTCCACAACGATTCGAGTATGTATGTGTTGGTGCTTGTATGTGTCCTGGTGATGGGGTGCTATGAGCAGAACCAAAGTGTTCCTGTGGGTGTGGTGATTTCAGGAGTTTGGACACGTACATCGACTGCCTTTGCCCTGATGCTGACAAGACGAAAAATTCTCTAAGAACAGATGTGCGGATCTGTCTGATTGATGACCATGTCGGACTCGAAGGCCCCGGTTCCGGAATGCGAAGACCGATCTATCGGAATGCCAAGTGCTCCTTCCCGGAGTCCGAAGGCCAATCTCGCCGAGACCCTGAAGACCGATCCCGAACCCTCGGTGAACCCCAAGATCATCAATACCAATGTGTGATCTTTTCCGAGCCCCTATTTTATAAATTGCCAACTATATATCTTGTTGCATTAAATCATTCATGTCGCATACATATTTGTTGTGGGTTTGGGGCATTTTGTCGATGCACCTAACAATTAAATATGGAGGCCATATGCGGGTTTTTTCAGTCTAATATTGGTCCCATTTAAAATTGTGTAGCGAACCGGTGATATATTTTGCCTTGTTAATACAACAGTTAAATTGCGGGGTATCTAAACAATATGAACTGTCTAATTAATTGTCGGGACCCCGGTTCCGCTTAATATTGCCTAATTGCATCGCATCTTTGCCATGTCATACATCATACATGCATCATGCCCGATCTTTTGCCGTAGTATTAAATAGTGCATCCGGTGTTTCTTCTAGTGCTTTGCTTCTTCACGGATTAGGACGATGAGTTGATGCGAGTGTCGACCCGATCTTCGGATGAACCTTCGGCAATGTTTTCCAGGCGAGCATTCTCCCCCTTTCTACCTATTTTACCTTTCTAGTCTTTATTTCTTCCTTTTGATCTATTGCTATCTGTGATGCGATGCTCTAGTTTTCGTACCCGTGATATCCCCTGCAGACTGATATTGCCTTGGACACATCCTATTACCTGTTGATTGGTAGATAGTTGGCCTTGCGCGTCGTAGTCGCTTGCTCAAGTGCTGTTGCGTGTCGTCCAGTACCACAGTTGTTGGAGTATTGCCGCATGTTTAATGTTGGAGACGATCATGGCTTTAATTACTGTTTAATAACTAAAATTGAAAGTAGGTAAATGTAGAGGCACCGGTGGGTAATAGACAATATTTGGATTTTAACCGCTCACTGGTGTCCTGTAGGACCCCGAGTTCTTGACACCTGTTCCGAGATCGAGCGCGCTAACCACAGGTGGGGTGTGTGGGCACCCCCATCGATTAGTACCTGATTTCAAAGTATTGTACTGGGGGCCACAAAGTAGTTTGGAGCTTTATTACTATCTTGTACTTATGCCATGCTTTACTGCTTTATTTAAGATTGTGCGTGGAGCACCTGTACTGTTTAGGATTGCGGAGTGTTTTCGCGGTATCGACAAGCCCAGTCACACTTTCGGGTTCCCAGTCGTTTACAGCCTTTGACGCAAACCCTGGGTCCGTTCCGGAGCCGGCCAACTTCGTTGCGGGTAGCTTAGTGGGGTGGCCCCCATGTACTTGCTTTGGGTCTGGGAAACGTCATGACTTAGGCCCCGCCGACATACCGATGGGTGTATGTTAACTGATCTGGCAAAAATGGTCGAAGTGCGTGTGGATACTTTGGTGCACCCCTGCAGGGTTAAATCTTTTCGAAAAGCCGTGTCCGCGGTTATGGACGACTTGGAGCCCAGTTCTCGATCGTAGACAACTATAACTAAAGTTTACTGTTATAATTTGACTTGTATCCGAAATGACTAGTAATCAGCTTCACTACAACAGAATGGCTAAATAAAAGTACCAACAACTGCTGGGTTTGGGATATCTCATACTAATCGTATCTGACTAGTAATTGTTGCAACTACAACGGAATGGTTAAATAAAACTGCCCACTGCTTATTATATCAGGATGACTCATGCTATCTATATTTGACTAGTAATTGCCGCAACTATAACGGAATGAATAAAACTGCCAACTGTGTGAGTTCCTCGGTTGACTTCCTCGTTTGGTCTCGAGGGGGAAATACCAGGATGGGTATGTTTGGTGGTAGAATCAGGTTGGTTCCGAATAGGTCTTTCTTATCCCTCTCTGATAGCCGACAGTTATCTCGAGTCTCTATAGGTTGTTTAGTGCATGTCGCGCTGCCGCTCAGTCCACCATACCTATGTAGGCGAGGACCGCCGAATTCTAGCGTCGCCGTGTACTGGCCTCAGTACTGACCACTCTCTTTTTCCTTTGCCCTTTGTCGGCACCCCTTTTGTTTAAGCAGGTTTGCGATCGACGTCGTTAGCAGGGTTACCCTTCCGGCTTGGCCTGGGCAGGGTTATGGACGCCATTGGTTATTCTTCAGGGCTCTTAGATCAATTTGCATCTTGTCCGTACTCGGACGCTGTGTTGTTTTCAAGGTGATTTGGATCTTTGTACTGTAAATCTGTATTCTTGACTCTTTGAGTCGCTGTTGTATATATATGTTTTGTGGGTTCCATCGAGGACTATTGTGTAATGATATTACTTTGTTTTCCACCCGCACGCAAGTGCCTGGTGGGCACCTTTGAATCGTTTCTATGCGGGTTTGGCGGAAAGCGCTAAAACTTGCATAGGGCCGATTCAGAGGGTGTTACAATTAGCTTGGAGGAGGTACCTATTGTAAAGGAATACCCAGATGTATTCCCGGAGGAACTACCAGGAATGCCACCCGACCGTGATATCGAGTTCCTCATTGACTTGATGCCAGGCACGGGGCCGATAGCTAAGAGACCATACAAGATGGATGTGGACGAGTTAAAGGAACTCAAGAAACAGCTTAGGGAACAATTGGACAAGGGGTTCATTCAACCCAGCGCGTCATCTTGGGGAGCACCCGTCCTATTTGTGGAGAAGAAGGATAAAACCAAGAGGCTGGTTGTGGACTACCGCTCGTTGAACAAAGTGACGATCAAAAATAAGTATCCTCTACCCAACATCAATGACTTGTTTGACCAGTTAAAGGGAGCCAGTGTGTTCTCAAAGATCGATCTGCGATCAGGCTACTTTCAGCTAAAGATTCGAGAACAGGATGTGCCCAAAACAGCATTCACCAAAAGATACGGATTGTATGAGTACACCGTAATGTCATTTGGTCTAACCAATGCCCCAGCATACTTCATGACCATGATGAACAAAGTGTTCATGGAATATTTGGACAAGTTTATCGTGGTATTCATAGATGACATACTCATATACTCTAAGGATGAGAAGGAACATGAGAAACATCTGCGCCTTATTATGGAGAAACTAAGAGAACACAAGTTGTATGCCAAATTCAGCAAATGCGAATTCTGGTTAAAAGAAGTGGGATTCCTTTGTCATTTTGTGTCGGCAAAAGGAGTTGCTGTAGATCCTAGTAAGGTAGCTTCCGTGACAGAATGGGAGTCACCCAAGAATGTGGGGGACATTAGGAGTTTCTTGGGCCTCGCAGGATATTATCGGAGGTTCATTGAAAACTTTTCCAAAATAGCAAAACCCATGACGGAACTATTAAAGAAGGAGAAGAAGTTCCTATGGACCGAGGCATGTGAAGCAAGTTTTCAAGAGTTGAAGAAACGCCTTGTAATGACACCAGTTCTGTGTCTGCCTGATATCCAGAAGGATTTTCAAGTCTATTGTGACGCTTCTCGACAAGGACTTGGAAGTGTATTGATGCAGGATGGGAAGGTGGTATCCTATGCCTCCCGACAACTTAAGAACCACGAACACAACTACCCCACACATGATTTGGAACTAGCGTCTGTGGTTCATGCGCTCAAGGTATGGAGACACTACCTCATGGGCAAACATTGTGATGTGTTCACAGATCACAAGAGTTTGAAGTACATCTTCACCCAAAAGGAGTTGAATATGAGACAACGAAGATGGCTTGAGCTAATTAAGGATTATGACTTGGATTTACAGTACCATCCTGGAAAGGCAAACGTGGTGGCTGATGCCTTAAGTCGTAAGGTGTATGTAAATGGACTTACCGAAGGGGAGCTTCCAGAGGATTTATGCAAGCAATTCAAGGATCTCAGGCTAGAAATAGTCCTGAAAGGACACGTAGCAACTATGGAAATAGTGTCCACCTTCCAAGAAAGGATCCAGGAAGCACAAAAGGGGGATAAAGAGTTGGAAGAAATAAGAGTCAGAATAAGCGAAGGAAAAACAAAGGAATTTCGTCTGGACGAACAAGGAACCCTCTGGTATGGGAAGCGTTTGTGCGTTCCCAGTGACCCCGATATCAAGAAGATGATTTTACAAGAAGCTCATGAATCGCCATACTCAATTCATCCAGGTAACACGAAGATGTACATGGATGTGAAGGATAGATTCTGGTGGAATAACCTAAAGAGAGATATTGCAGAGTATATTTCTCTGTGTGATGTATGCAATAGAGTTAAAGCCGAGCATTAGAAACCGGCAGGACTACTTCAACCACTACCTATACCCGACTGGAAGTGGGACAAGGTAGGCATGGATTTCATCACGGGATTGCCCCGGACCCGTTCTGGATTTGATTCTATCTGGATAGTGGTGGACCACTTTACCAAGGTGGCTCACTTCATCCCCGTAAAGACCACATATACAAGTGCTAAGCTTGCTAAGATATACATGTCAAGGATTGTAAGCCTACATGGTGTTCCCAAGTGAATTGTGTCAGACAGAGGCACCCAGTTTACTTCAAAGTTTTGGCGACAACTACATGAGTCTCTTGGAACCCGACTAGAATTCAGTACTGCCTTCCACCCTCAGACAGATGGCCAAACAGAAAGGGTGAATCAAATTTTGGAAGATATGTTGAGAGCTTGCGCGCTAGACTATGGGTCTAGTTGGGACGATAACCTGCCGTATGCTGAGTTCTCATACAACAACAGCTACCAGACAAGTATCAAGATGGCTCCTTTTGAAGTTCTATATGGCAGAAAGTGTAGGACTCCGCTGCTATGGAATGGAGTTGGTGAACGCAGTCTTTTTGGACCTGAATTGATAAAGGATGCCGAAGAAAAGGTACGACAGATTCAGGATAGGCTAAAGATAGCCCAATCCCGACAGAAGACTTACGCTGATTCCAAGCGCAGAGATGTGGCTTATGAAATAGGGGACTGTGCGTATCTCCGAGTTTCACCCCTACGAGGAGTTAAGAGGTTCGGAATCAAGGGCAAGTTAGCCCCACGATTCATAGGACCATATAAGGTTCTGGCCCGTAGAGGAGAAGTTGCTTATCAGTTGGAGCTACCGGAAGGACTGACTGTTCATGATGTGTTCCATGTGTCGCAACTAAAGAAGTGTCACCCGGAGATGGCCGAAACACCGTTAAGAGACACCGTTCCCCTAGATGAGGTTCAATTGGAAAATGACCTTACCTATGAGGAAAAACCCATCAAAATACTGGAAACAGCCGAGAGGATTACCCGCACCAAGACTATAAGATTCTGCAAGGTACAATAGAACCACCACTCCGAGGAAGAAGCTACGTGGGAGCGTGAAGAAGACTTGAAGGCAGAACACCCACACCTATTTGCTAGCCAACCCGAATCTCGGGGACGAGATTCTTCTTAACGGGGGTAGGTTTGTAACATCCCAGATTTTATATTATGATGTTACTAGAAGCATGCATCATCCTTGCATCATTGCATCTTACAAATGAATTTTTACAACAAAATCCTAAACACCTAAACCTATCAAACCCTAATAAATATTTATTTATGTAGGCATATTTGTTGTAAACAAGCTTGACCCTCTAAAAACTTTGTGAAACATCAAACCATGGTCATATGTTGACCACCTTACTTTTATAAAAAATTAGAAACAAATTTCATCAAGTTTGGACTTAGTATGCAAAAGTTATTTGGGTTTTACTAAAACAGAAATTGAAAAATGTTTAAAGAAAAAATGGAAACCTAACCTAACTGGGCCGGCTGTGCGAGCCCGCTAATGCGCGCGCATCATCCAGCTTGCCAGCGTCACCCGCGCAGCCCAGCGCAGCCCAGCAGAGCGCAGGCCGCAGGCCGCAGCCGCTGACGCGGGTGTCCCACCCCGTTGTCGTCCTCGCAGAGACCGCGGCGAGCACGCCTTCCCCCGCCGCGTCGGACCCCAAATCGTAACGGACTCGTCCACCCCCTTCCCCAAGTATCTGGCCCCTTATAAGCCGACCCCTCCCATTGATTTCCCTAAAAAACCCCAGCTCAAGCTTCGCCGAATCGCTGCCGCTCTTCCTCGCCGGCGTCACGCTCGGGAAGGTTGTAGATCCGGCGATTCGCGCCACCCCGAACCCTCTCTTGCTGTTGACTGTCTTCCCCGTGCAACACCGCGTCACCCCGACCTTTTCTTTCCTCCCCTTGTGCAGCACAGCGTCGGGGATTCCTCGCCGACGTGCCGCCGGAGCTCGCGGGAACCAGCGGAGCCGTGCGGCTAGACGAGGAAGGAAGGGCCGAAGCCGATCACACACACAGGACCGCAAGGAGGAGCAGAGCACCGTCGTGCTCTCCGCTACTCCAGGGAACCACCGCAGCACCGCCGACGACCACGTCCGACCGCGCCGCCGCCATCTCGCCATCGACGCCGCTGGTAAGTCGTCGCCGCCGCTTCCGACCGTTGGATCCACTAGATACGGCCCAGATTAGAAGTTTGATCGAAGCGGTACGCGCCAATCGTGCTGCACCGCATGGCAAAAGCTTCGGTACCGTGCCCCGCGCCGCGTCACCCCCCCGTTGCCAGCTAGGCCAATCAGAAGCCGACACTTGGCGAGTTCTTGGTGGAGATTTGATCTAAACATTGCGAAAATCATATAAAATTGAATATTTGGCCAATTTTAGCTTATAATATACCGTTGGATTCATAATTTTATGTAGAATCCAGATATGCAATAATATTCCAAGTTTACAGTAAGGTTTTTGGTGGAGATTTTAATCATTAGATTAGAGTGTTTATTCTATTGAAAAATAATTAAAATTCAGCTCTAGTTGATTCTTGTTGCAATAACTTTGTTTCCACAATACCTACTGAACAAAATTATAAAGCTTTGCTTAAGATCTTTAGATCTAGTTTGGGGCTAATTAGATGGTTTGATCTCCTTTTAAACCCTGGAATTGTATTAGTGACCCAAATAGATCTAAACCTTTGGGAAATCAATCCTAGTGACACCCTTAACACTATTGCAACTCAATCTTGCTACCTTGGTCAATTTAGAAGAACCAATCTTGCATAAAATGCCATGTTGCATGCATGCATGATTATCTCTGTGACCTGTTTGGAGCAAGTTGTGATCAGATCTATGTTTGTGATTCGTTAGATTGTTCGGAGTGCGCTAAGGAGTGCTATTGTGTAGAGTGCTGCTCGGATCAAGGCAAGTTACACCACTTGTTCATAATTTTGTCCCAGTTTTGATTCTATGCATGTGATCTTCAAAATTCTGTAGTATGCATGTGTAGGACATTCTAGTAGAATTTTTCCTTAGTATTATTTTGCAAGTGCGATGATTTTGTAGTATGCCATGAGTAGCTCTATACTTAGGATTTTCCCTCCTAATAGGTTACCCCTGTTTTGCTAAGTATTGCTTGCTGTGCTATATATACAAAGCACCATTGGGGGGGTTCGAAAGACAAAGAATTTTTCTAAGTATAAAGGCTCTCTAGAGCAAACTTTTCTTCTCAAATCCACTTCAAAATAAAACTAAGTTTTCTTCTGGGTGGAACGGTTGTCGGGTCAACGAGTGAGATTTTGGTGGAGGACGGCCACCCAGGAATCAAAGAAGTTTGCCATGTTTCAGAATTCAGAAGCTTCTAGTGCAACCACAATACATTATGGGCTCTGTCTTGGCCTAGTACTTAGTGGGAAACCTCACCTGGGTACCAACATTTGGAGGTTCTTGGCACGGTTGGATCCAGAAGGTAGAGGGGCTACTAAGGGAAAGCCTCGCCATGGTCTCGTCTGTAAAAGGACTTGATCGTGGATTGTGGGTAAAGTGCACAAACTCTTGAGAGTATTGCAATCTGATCGATCAGCCGTGTTCACGGTAACAGAACAACAATGAGCGTCTGAAGGATGGAGCCTCTGAAGGATCTTCCTCTCTCTCTTTTCTAAACCAAGTTTTAAAACCCCATGGCGTGCGTAATATCGCCATTGGGTGGGATTTTGGGGACTTGGTGTGTAATATCCAAGTGTCACTTGGTGTGTAATATCCAAGTGTTTAGTTGTTTGGACACCTGGTGCGTAATATCCTCATGTGCCACTCGACCTTATTTTATCTAAGCAAATGTTTACAAAGTAGGACAATCTTCTCTCCTTCTCTCTACTTAAGAAAACTAACTTTGAGCAAATGAACTCTACGGCCTAAATTAGCCTTGCATGTAGAGATAACCTTTTCTCTCCTTGGTGTAATTTGCCAATACATTCAAAGTATTGACCCAACTTGTTGGCTGCACGTTTTATGTGCAGAGTCCGAAGGTTGAAAGGTGCGTAGGGATCGCGAGTCTACACTCGACAAGCCTGGGGCATTGATGGACTCAAGCTGCTTTTATATTTCCGCTGTTATTTGAGCTAGCTTAATGCTAAGCAATTTTGTAATAAATTCATACTCTGGATTCTCCGTGTAATAAAGACTTTGTGTTTTACATGATATTTCATCGACTGTGAGTGCTAGCTATTGATCCAGGGACTAGCATGTTAATCACAGGGACTTAGGATCCTTATCGATCCAAGGTCACTACACCCTTCTTCCACCATTATTGAGTCTCCACCTTCTACCTTTATGCACCATTAAGAGAGCATAGTTGTCATTCTCTGTGCAGTGTTCCAAAGCTTATTAATTGATGCATATTGTGATATTACTTGTTCTTGTGCTATTTGTTTCTAGTCACCATTGTGAACTTTGAAGGTGTACTATGCATATATATTGCTACTCTAAGAGGGACAAGTTGATTGCCACTATGCTATGTTTTCTGTATGTGAAACAAACAAACATTTTTCAATACATGTTATTCATGATCTTTGTTTTTAGCTTGCCATGTTGCATGCATAATTACTATGTCCTATTGTTAGAAATCCATCTTTCATGCACATGTTTATTTCTTTGATCCCAGCTTTCAGTGCTTGCAAATGGTTGGATCTTTATTGTGAGGGTGCATGTCACCTCAAAAATTATTCTTTTATCACTTACCTACTCGAGGACGAGCAGGAGTTAAGCTTGGGGATGTTGATACGTCGAAAACGTATCTATAATTTTTGATGATCCATGCTTGTTTAGTTTCTACTTTGCTTTGCTTGTTTACACTTTGAGGTGATTTTTACATGTTTTCTGGTACTAACCTACTAACAAGTTGCAACAGTGCCAGATGCCTGTTTTCTGCTGTTTTTGGTTTCAGAAAAGTTAGTAAAGAAATATTCTCAGAATTATACGGGACAAAAGTCAAAGTCAATTACTTTCCGTGGGGAACAAGAAGTCTAGAGGGGAGCCGGAGGGGCCGGCCAGGGCGACCAGACCCACCCAGGCGCGGGTGGGCCCCACCTAGTGCCTGGCTAGGGTGTGGCCCCCTGGTCGCCTCCTCGGCCTCCCCCTTCACCTATAAGAAGCCCCCGATGCAAAAACCCTAAGCACCCGATCAAATCTCCACGAAACCGTCTGTAGCCGCTGCCACCATCGTCCCTATATCGGGGGGGGGGGGGGGATCTGATGTTCTTCCTGGCATCCTGCCAGAGGGGAGATCGTCACGGAGGCTTTCTCTCCGGTATGATGCGTGAGTAGTTCCACCTTGGACTATGGGTCCATGTAGTAGCTATATGGTTGTATCTCCTCCATTGTGCTTTCATGTATATATCTTGTGAGCTCCGTTCATGATCAAGATCTAATCTATTTGTAATCATGCATGTTGTATTTGCGGGGATCTGATGGATATTGAGATTATTATGTTGGTTTGATTAATGGTTTTGTCTTTACGATTCTATCATGTCTGTGTTGTTTGTGATCTTGCATGCTCTCCGTTGTTAGTAGCTATCTTGGCCAAGTAGTTTCTAGTGACTCCAAGAGGGGGTATTTATGCTCGATAGTGGGTTCATGCCTCTAGTTTCCAAGGGAAGTGACAATAATCTCTTCGGTTGTAGATGTGTTGTTGCTACTAGGGAGAAAACAACGGTCTCTTGTTCATGGAACATGTGAACTGTTTACCTTACACACTTTTCTTAAAGCAGTTGTCTGTTGCTTGCAACTTAATACTGGAGAGGGTTCGGATGATAACCTGAAGGTGGACTTCTAGTAATAGATGCAGTTGGATGGCGGTCTATGTATCTTGTTGTATTGCCCAAACGAATCTCATAGGATCTTTCTGACTAGTAATTGCATTGTTATGCCTTGCTCAGTTCCTGTCAATTGTCCTGCTGTAATTTGTTTACCCTTCATGCCATGTTGTTTATCTTAGGAGAGCACCTCTAGTGAACTACAGACCCCGGTCCAATCTTTACCATTGATACATCTTCCACTGTTACTTATTTACTTGCTACAAACCATTACCTTCCACACCATACGTTTAATCCTTTGTTACAACAAACCAGTGAGCTTGACAACCTCACTGATTCGTTGGGGCAAAGTTTTGAGTTTGTGTTGTACTGGTCTCTGTGTTGCTTGAAACACCTATGTGACATTTCCTTCCTCCTACTGGTTTGATAACCTTGGTTTCTTACTGAGGGAAACTTGCTGTTGTGCTGCTTCACACCTTGCTCTTGGGGTTTCCAACGAAGCGTTCCACGGCAAGTGCTGGGCGCCATCAACATGCCATGTTTGTTTATCTAAGGAGAACACTTTTAGTGAATTATGGACCCCGGTCCAATCTTTACCATTGATACATCTTCCACTGTTACTGTTTACTTGCTACAAACCATCATCACCTTCTACACCATACAGTTAATCCTTTGTTATAGAAACCGGTGAGATTGACAACCTCACTGTTAGTTGGGGCAAAGTCTTGAGTTTGTGTTGTGCAGGTTTCCATGTTGCTTGCAACACCTTTGAGGCGTTTCCTTCCTCCTACTGGTTCGATTACCTCGGTTTCTTACTGAGGGAAAACTTGCTATTGTGTTGCATCATACCTTGCTCTTGGGGTTTCCCAACGGGGCGTTTAACACGCATCAAGACATTTCTGGCGTCGTTGCCAGGGAGGCCAAGGACGTCTTCACAAGGGGAGTCCTCCTCAACCTTTCTCTTTACTTTGTTTTTAGTTTGCTTAGTTTATTTTGCTTGGTTTTGTTTGCTTCTTTTTATCAAAAACTCCAAAAAAATTAGTTTAGTTTGGTTTGCTTTCTCTTATCAAAAACACAAAAAATTAGTTCCTACTCTAGTTGGTGGTCTGTTATTGCCTTGCTTGGTCATGCTTTCTATCAGTGGATGGTTTCTTTGAAACTAGTTCTTATTGGCAAAGTGGGTTCACGGAAGAACAAAAGAATTATTATAAGGAATATTGTTTGTCACAAAAAGGGAAACACCTATGGGAACAAAATGATAAATTGAATACTATTGCTAGAGAGGTGTGCTCTACTTATAATGTTACTTATTGATTTGATAAAGCTTGTTGCTGTAGGAGGTATAAACACCTCCCTTTTAAATGTGAGTATAATGATAATGTTACCATATCCTCTTATGTTAAAGGAAATTATGACTTTTATGATGTGGAAAAAATTGAAGAATTTATTGCCTTCAAGGGTGCTTTTGAACTTGCCAGTTTGCTTGAAAATACTGATGATGCACATTATGAATATGAGGTTTATGAGATACTTAAATTTTGCTTTGATAATTACAAGGAAGAAAATGGCTATATTCTTGAATATTTTAATATATGCTTTCCACAAAATGGAAGAGACTAATGCCTTGCAGGAGCCTATGGAATAAGAAATTGTTGAAACTGGAAGCTCATTAGATGAAAAAGAGGAGGAGAGTGATGAACAAAAGGAGGAAGAATGGATTATCTACCCATGCCTACCTTCTAATGAGAGTAACTCTTTATCCCTTAAAATATTTGATTGTCCCCCATGCTTACCAAAGGAGGATGAATGTTATGTTCCTGTGGATCCTTTTGGAATATCTACTTTGGGTAAAACCTCTGAAGGTTTTAATCCCACTTGAGCTTGGTAGAAATTATGTGTTTTTAGATCATGAAAAGCATGCTTTATGTGATATCTATATTGTTGAGTTTATTCATGAGGCTACTGAAATTATTATGAGAGAGGAAAATATGGTTGTAGAAGTTTTCATGGTACTGAAACACCTCTCTATGTGCTGAAAGTTTTGAAGTTCCTCTTGTTTCATCTTCCTATGCCTGTCACTTTGTTCTTTGTGAATTTATTTTCTTGCAAGATTCCTATGCATAGGAAGTGAGTTAGACTTATATGTGTTTTGAATTTGCTTCTGGATGCTCTCTTTTACTTCAATTCATATTTCTTATGTGAGCATCTTCTCAAACTATCATGCCTAACTTAAAGGCGTTAAAGAAAAGTAATTGTTGGGAGATAACCCAAGAGTTTCCTTGAGTCTTGGAAGTTATTACTTCAGTAATAACCTCTCCTTATCCTTTTTGTTTGCTTTTTGTGCCAAGAATGACCTCTAATGAGAGGAAAGTAAGATTTGGGGAGTTGCTGTCCTGAAACAGATTTTTGTCCTCCACCATAAAAAATCGTGAGGAGTCTCTGTAAGTCGGATTGATATGAACATTTACGAATAAATCTCCTAGTATGTTAGATAACTTTTGTTAGTTAAACACTTTTTGATTTGAGCAACAGAAGATTTTCGAAAAAATCGGTTTCTACCTGCTGGTCTGTTTTGACAGATTTCTGCCATTATTTGCATTTGCTTCTTATTGATTCCTTTTTGAGTTCTCTTTTGGGGAATTGAGCTTTTTGAAAGGAGTTGCTACAATAGCTTGTGTTTTTAGTGAAATGTTTTGCTGTTCCAAAGCTAAACCCAAAGGTCTATTATCTTTTGAATACACTAATGTTGCTAATGAAGATTGTGTGAAGTTTTGTATGAAGGAAAATCTCAGGTGTAGAGAGAGAATGATGTAATGAGATGAAGAATGGACAAAAGATCAAACTTGGGGATGCCACCCCAGTGTCACCCTAATAAATATCCAAGAGGTACAAGCGTCAAAGCTTAGGGATGCCCAAGGCATCCCCTTCTTCATCAATAAAAAGCTCAGGTCTTCCTAGACACTTCGTTTTTATTGTTTCATGCACCGTTGTGTTGTTCTTGGAGCGTATTAGTTTTCGTTTGCTTTGTGTAGTTGTTTAGTTTGCTTGAATAAAGTAGTGTGGACCCCCGTTCTCGTTGTGTTTTTTCAAATAAGTTGATTGGTGTTGGAAAGGAGTAGAAAGTTCTTGCTTAAAAGTGCAAGAGGATCTTGCATTGACTGTGACTTAGACTTTAGCATGACATGCTAGGTGTTGTTTTGACCTCATGCTTAGTAATTATTGCTGTAGCATGTATTGTTCCAAACAATTGGGATTGCTTAGTGTGCCTTGAAGGAATCATGTGTTGTTTTATCATACAAAAGCATAGTATTATGGTATTATCCTTTCATGCTTTGTTTGGGTTGACTTGGCACATGCTCACACCATGTTATGACTATGAACAAGTCACCATAACCTCTATGATCATGTAGTCCTTGACTTGTAGTACCACTCTATGCTTTGGTTAGTAATGTTTTGTCGCTCTGCATGATTATGGCCATTATTGCTCTCTTAGTTGGTTGCTCCCAGTCTTTTTATAGCCTCCACTTGTATGAGTAAGCTCTACTCATTCTTCCAACTCCGAAGAAACCAAGTTATTCCAAAGTGTCCATTATAAACTCCTATGCATGGTGTGTTACACCATTCCAATTATATTCCTGTTTTCAGTTATCTTCCAATTAAAAAGTATTTTGTTATGTGAAAACTTAGTGATTAAAGCCCTCACGAACTCGATGACACACTTTATATTATTTTCCCCTAATAAACTTGAACCATTGTGTCATCTATGTTGTATATGTTTGCACTTATACGTTGGAATTAGCAGAACCATGCGGTCATGGGGAACATTTTTAACATTGCACTTGTACTTTGTACATAGTTGATATCATGCTCATTTGTCTATGGATGTCGCCGGTGTGAAATAAAGAGGGAACTTGTAAGTCCATGGAGTTATGTATTTTTTTGTTAGAGAAACGCCTGGGATGCTAGCCTAAGCCATGCCTAATCATGGTGGAAACTTGCAGCATCACCATAATGAGCATTTTGTGAAGCATCCTCAATAAAAAGCTATGCACATAGTAAATAAAAAGATCGCTGAGATGCTCATTGTCTGCTTGCCTTGTCATTTTGGTTATGGGATAGCTCCTGTACCATGTGCAAGGGGTACCCCATTGGCGGTTCTCTATAATACACATGTACTTACTATGACAAGAACTTACAGGTGACTAAAGTTGAGTAGCATGCGGTGCGGCCTTCGTATTCAAGGGACATGAGATTGCCAACTTATACTTTGTCAAGCATATACTCCATCTTTCCTTAATCACTTCAAGATGCTTATGATAGGGGCAATGAGGGCTGAAAGCTAACAAGTACCATAATTTTTGGAAGCTCTTTTTGAAACTTGAAATCCCTGCTTCCCTTTATGAAGGGCCTTTCTTCCACTTTTATATTGAGTCTCCACCTTCTACCTTTAGGCACCAGTTAGGAGAGCATAGTGTCATTCTTAGTTCTATGTGCAGTGTCCCAAGACTTATTGATTGCTGCATATTGTTGATATTGCTTGTTCTTGTGCTACTTGTATCTAGTCACTCTTATGAATTTTGAAGGTGTCCTATGCATCTATTTGCTACTCTATGAGCGACAAGCTGAATACAACTATGCCGTGTTTTCTGTATGTGAAACAAACAAACATTTTTCAATGCATGTTATTCATGATCTTTGTTTGTAGCCTTCATGTTGCATGCATAGTTACTTTGTCTTATTGTTAGAACTCCATCTTTCATGCACATGTTTAGAGTTCTTTGATCCCAGCTTTCAATGCTTGCAAATGGTTTGATCTTAGTTTTGATGGTGCATGTCACCTCAAAAATTATTCTTTTATCACTTACCTACTCGAGGACGAGCAGGAGTTAAGCTTGGGGATGCTTGATACGTCGGAAACGTATCTATAATTTTTGATGTTCCATGCTTGTTTACTATCTACTTTGCTTTGCTTTGTCTACACTTTGAGGTGCTTTTATATGTTTTCTGGTACTAACCTATTAACAAGTTGCCACAGTCCTAGTTGCCTGTTTTCTTATGTTTTCGGTTCCAGAAAGGCAGAATATCAATATTCTCGGAATTGGACGGGACAAAAGACAAAGTCAATATTTTACCGTGGGCAACACGAAGCCAGAGTACGAGACGGAGGGACACCACAGGGTGGCCACACCCCCTAGGCGCGGCCTAGGTGGGTCCGCGCCTGGGCAGTGTGTGGGCCCCCTGGTGCCCCCTGCCTCGCCCCTTCGCCTATAAGAAGCCCTCGATACAGAAACCCTAGAAGCCGATCAAAACTCCACGAAACCGTCTATAGCCGCTGCCACCATCGTCCCTAGATAGGGGGGATCTGAAGCTCTTCCCGGCACCCTGCCGGAGGGGAGATCATCCCGGAGGCCTTCTTCTTCATCATGCCATCCTCCGGTATGAAGCGTGAGTAGTTCCACCTTGGACTACGGGTCCATGTAGTAGCTAGATAATTGTATCTCCTCCTTTGTGATTTCATGTATAGATCTTGTGAGCTCTGTTCATGATCAAGATCTAATCTATTTGTAATCATGCATGTTGTGTTTGCGGGGATCCGATGGATATTGAGATTACTATGTCAGATTGATTAATGGTTTTGTCTATTTGATTCTATCATGTCTGTGTTGTTTGTGATCTTTCATACGTTGGAAACATATCTATAATTTTTGATGCTCCATGCTTGTTTAGTATCTACTTTGCTTTACTTGTCCACATTTTGAGGTGCTTTTTACATGTTTTCTGGTACTAACCTATTAACAAGTTGCAACAGTGCCAGATACCTATTTTCTGCTGTTTTTGGTTTCAGAAAAGTTAGTAAAGAAATATTCTCGGAATTGGACGGGACAAACGCCAAAGTCAATTACTTTCTGTGGGGAACAAGAAGTCCAGAGGAGAGCCGGAGGGGCCGGCCAGGGGGGCCAGACCCACCCCAGGCACGGGGGCAGGTGGGCCCACGCCTGGGTAGGGTTTGGTGGCCCTGGCCGCCTCCCGGTCTCGCCCCTTCGCCTATAATAAGCCCCTGATGCAGAAACCCTAAGTACCCGATCAGAAATCCACGAAACCGTCTGCAGCCGCCGCCACCATCGTCCCTAGATCAGGGGGGCGGGGTCTGAAGTTCTTCCTGGCACCCTGCCGGAGGGGAGATCATCCCGGAGGCCTTCTCTCCGGTATGATTCGTGAGTAGTTCCACCTTGGACTATGGGTCCATGTAGTATCTAGATGGTTGTATCTCCTCCTTTGTGCTTTCATGTATAGATCTTGTGAGCTCTGTTCATGATCAAGATCTAATATATTTGTAATCATGCATGTTGTGTTTGTGGGGATCCGATGGATATTGAGATTATTATGTTGGTTTGATTAATGGTTTTGTCTTTATGATCCTATCATGTCTGTGTTGTTTGTGATCTTGCATTCTCTCGTTGCTAGTGGTTATCTTGGCCAAGTAGTTGCTAGTGACTCCAAGAGGGAGTATTTATGCTCGATAGTGAGTTCATGCCTCTAGTTTCCAAGGGAAGTGACAGAAATCTCTTCGGTTGTAGATGTGCTGTTGCTACTAGGGAGAAAACAACGGTCTCTTGTTCATGGAACATGTGGACTGTTTACCTTACACACTTTGCTTAAAGCAGTTGTCTGTTGCTTGCAACTTAATACTGGAGGGGGTTCAGATGATAACCTGAAGGTGGACTTCTAGTCATAGATGCAGTTGGATGACGGTCTATGTATATTTTTGTATTTCCCAATCAACCTCATAGGATCTTTCTAGCTAGTAATTGCATTGTTATGCCTTGGTCAGTTCCTATCAATTGCCTCGCTGTAATTTGTTTACCCTTCATGCCATGTTGTTTATCTAAGGAGAGCACCTCTAGTGAACTATGGACCCAGTCCAATATTTACCATTGATACATTTTCCACTGTTACCTGTTTACTTGCTGTAAACCACCATTACCTTCCACACGTTTAATCCTTTATTACAGCAAACCGGTGAGCTTGACAACCTCACTGATTCGTTGGGGCAAAGTCTTGAGTTTGTGTTGTGCAGGTCTCCGCGTTGCTTGCAAAACCTATGTGACGTTTCCTTCCTCCTACTGGTTCGATAACCTCAGTTTTGTTACTGAGGGAAACTTGCTGTTGTGCTGCTTCATAGCTTTCTCTTGGGGTTTCCAACGAAGTGTCCCACGACAAGTACCGGGCGCCATCAATCTTGCATGCTCTCTGTTGTTAGTAGCTATCTTGGCCAAGTAGTTGATAGTGACTCCAAGAGGGGGTATTTATGCTTGATAGTGGGTTCATGCCTCTAGTTTCCAAGGGAAGTGACAGAAATCTCTTCGGTTGTAGATGTGTTGTTGCCACTAGGGCGAAAAGAATGGTCTCTTGTTCATGGAACAAGTGGATTGTTTACCTTACACACTTTTCTTAAAGCAGTTGCCTGTTGCTTGCAACTTAATACTTGAAGGGGTTAGGATGATAACCTGAAGGTGGATTTCTAGTCATAGATGCAGTTGGATGGCGGTCTATGTATATTGTTGTATTTCCCAATCGAATCTCATAGGATCTTTTTGTCTAGTATTGCATTGTTATGCCTTGCTCAGTTCCTATCAATTGCCCTGCTGTAATTTGTTTACCCAGCATGCCATGTTTGTTTATCTAAGAAGAACACCTCTAGTGAATTATGGACCCCGGTCCAATCTTTACCATTGATACATCTTCCACCATTACTAATTACTTGCTGCAAACCATCATCACCTTCCACACCATACAGTTAATCCTCTGTTACAGCAACCGGTGAGATTGACAACCTCACTGTTAGTTGGGGCAAAGTCTTGAGTTTGTGTTGTGCAGGTTTTCACGTTGTTTGCAACACCTTTGAGCCGTTTCCTTCCTCCTACTGGTTCGATAACCTCGGTTTCTTACTGAGGGAAAACTTGCTTCTGTGATGCATCATACCTTGCTCTTGGGGTTTCCCAACGGGGCGTTCAACACGCATCAGTTTTCACATAACAAAATACTTTTTAATTGGAAGATAGATGAAAACAAGAATATACTTGGAATGGTGTAACACACCATGCATAGGAATTTATAGCGGACACTTTGGAATAACTTGGTTTCTTCGGAGTTGGATGCATGAGTAGAGCTTACTCATACAAGTGGATGCTAGCAAAAGACTGGGAGCGACCAACTAAGAGAGCAATAACGGCCACAATCATGCAGAGCGACAAAACATTACTAATCAAAGCATAAAGTGGTACTACAAGTCAAGGAATAAATGATCATAGAGGCTAAGGTGACTGGTTCATAGTCATAACATGGTGTGAGCATGTGCCAAGTCAACCCAAACAAAGCATCAAAGTTGAATACCACAATACTATGCTTTTGTATGATAAAACAACGCATGATTCTTTCAAGGAACATTAAGCAATCCTAATTGTTTGGAACAAGTCATGATACAACAAGAATCACTAAACATAAGGTTGAATAAAGTTTGCTTGAATAACACTAAGCATTAGTTAAACACTAAGCATTACAGCTGGGGGATTTATTGCTCAAATCATGCATTGTGAATAACACTCTAGGCAATGAAAACATAGTTTTTGTTGCTCAAATCAAAAAGTGTTTAACTAACGAAATTTATCTAACATACTGTGGTATTTATTCTGAAAATTACAGCTCAATCGTACTTACAGAGATTCCTCACAAATTTTTATGGTGGAGCACAAAAATTTGTTTCGGGACAGCAACTCCCCAAATCTTACTTCCCTCTCATCAGAGGTTATTCTTGGCACAAAAAGCAAATAAAAAGGATAAGGAGAGGTCATTACTGAAGTAATAACTTCGAAGACTCAAGAAAACTCTTGGGTTATCTCCCAACAAGTACTTTTCTTTAACGCCTTTAAGTTAGGCTTGATAGTTTGAGAAGATGCTCATATAAGAAGTATGAACTAAAGTAAAAGAGAGAATCAAGAAGCAAATTCAAAACATATTTAAGTCTAACCCACTTCCTATGCATAGGAATCTTGTAAAGAAACAAGTCATGAAAGCACAAAGCAACAAGCATAGGAAAGCAAAACAAGTGCAACTTCAAGATTTTCAACATAAAGAGGGGAAACTTAATATTGTTTAGATACATAAAACCATTTTTCCCTCTCTCATAATAACTTTCAGTAGGAACATGAATAAAATCAACAATATAAATGTCACAAAAAACATTCTTATCATGAGCCACATGCATAAAATGATTATTACTCTCCACATAAGCATAGTCATTCTTATTAATCGGAGTGGGAGCAAATTCAACAACATATATATCACTATTATTCTCGTCACCATAATCATCAAATATAGGAGGCATATTGTAATCACAATTAATTTCCTCCTCAATAGTAGGTGGACTGAAAATATCATACTCATCATTGTAATCATCATCAATTGGAGGTTTGGTATCATCATAAGCAATAGAATAGCTATCTTCCAAAGCTGGGGGACTAAAAAGATCATTTTCATCAAAACTAGCTTCCCCAATCTTAGACTTTTCCATAGCATTATCAATAATGGTGTCCAAATAATTCATACTAATAACATTGCTATTAGCATGCAGACAAAGTTCCATAGGTTTTCTAATTTTCTCTTCAAACACTTCATGTCCTAACTCAAGATAAATACTATAAAGCTCTCTAATTTTGTTGTTGTTTTCCATTAAGCCTAACTAGTGAAAACAAGAAAAAAAGAAAAAATGTAGAATCTAAAGTAAATAACTTCGAGCACTCACACCGGAGGATGTGAGTACCTTTTACCTTACCTCCCCGGCAATGGCGCCAACAAATAGCTTCCTAGCTTGCTGTTGCCGTGGGGTGATGTCTACGCACTTCTATTCTTGTAGAAAGTTGTTGGGCCTCCAAGTGCAGAGGTTTGTAGAACAGCAGCAAGTTTCCCTTAAGTGGATTACCCAAGGTTTATCGAACTAAGGGAGGAAGTGGTCAAAGGTATTCTCTCTCAAGCAATCCTGCAATCAAGATACAAGAAGTCTCTTATGTCGCCAACACACCCAATATAGGTGCACTAGTTCGACGAAGATATAGTGAAATACAAGTGGTAACGGTGCCAGAAAAGATCTTGACGGTGAGGTAAAGACTAAAGGCAACAAGAAGGAAGCAAGCAAACATGCAACAGATCTAGTAGCAAATGGTGTTTCAATGTTTAGAAACAAGGCCTAGGGATCAAACTTTCACTAGTGAACACTCTCTGATATAAATATCCTCTCTTCATGATACTACTCTTAACTACTCTCCGGTTGGACACTCTAATCTATTGTAGGGCTATAACAGCACACCTCAAAGTCTGCCTTCCCCAATCTAGATAACCCCACACTGTCACCTTGAGCGCTAGATGATTCCAACAAACACCACAATTTTATAGAGATATCCAACTCCAAATATAACTCATAACAAATATTCAATCTAGCCAAAGTGCCACACACGGTATGCACGCTGTCACTTTCACACACGTGGGGAAAAGCATAGATCTATTAAAGCACAAATAGTATTTACGTAGACTCAAACCTAAGTGCCACCATGGCATGCACGCTGTCACTTTCAAACACATGGGGAGAGCAGAGATCTAATGAAGCACTTGAGTAGCAAGGTAGATCTACCTTACAAAGCTCATGACCACAAGATCATGCATAGAGAGAGAGATGAACACATAGCTATCGGTAGAGCCATTAGCCCTGAGGAAGAACTACTCTCTCCTCATCATGGGAATCAGCAATGGTGATGAATATGTCGATGGAAATCGATGAAGATGACTTCGGGGACACTTCCCCATCCCGGCAGGGTGCCGGAACAGAGACTTTCTGTCCCCCGAATCTCCCTTTCGGTGGTGGCGGCGCTACGGAGGTTTTCGTGGATTTCTTCTAGATGCCTAGGGTTTTTAGGTCTAAGGCTTCTTATAGGCGAAGGGGTAGGCCGAGGAGGCGGCCAGAGGGCCCACACCCTCCCCAGGCGTGGGCCAGGCTTGGCCGCGCCCAGGGGGTCTGGCCACCCTCTGGTGCCACTCCGTCCCTCCTTCTGGATTCGTGTCCCTCATGGAAAGTTATTGACTTTGGCTTTTGTCCCGTCCAATTCCGAGAATATCGATTTTCTGCCTTTCTGGAACCAAAAACAGGAGAAAACAGGCAACTGGCACTATGGCAACTTGTTAATAGGTTAGTTCTAGAAAATATATAAAAACACCTCAAAGAAAGACAAAGCAAAGCAAAGTAGATACTAAACAAGCATGGAACATCAAAAATTATAGATACGTTTCCGACGTATCATGGGGTAACGTGTGTGAGTGCCTTTTACCTTTCCTCCCCGGCAACGGGGCCAGAAAATAGCTTGATGTATACGCACTTCTATTCTTGTAGACAGTTGTTGGGCCTCCAAGTGCAGAGGTTTGTAGAACAACACCAAGTTTCCCTTAAGTGGATCACCCAAGGTTTATCAAACTCAGGGAGGAAGTGGTCAATGGTATTCCCTCTCAAGCAACCCTGCAATCAAGATACAAGAAGTCTCTTATGTCCTCAACACACCCAATACACTTGTCAGGTGTATAGTTGCACTAGTTCGGCCAAGAGATAGTAAAATACAAGTGGTAACAGTGCCAGAAAATAGCTTGATGGTGAGGTAAAGACTAAAGGAAAAAAGATGGAAGCAAGCAAACATGCAACAGATCTAGCTGTGAACGGTGTTTCAATGTTTAGAAACAAGGCCTAGGGATCATACTTTCACTAGTGAACACTCTCTCATATAAATATCTTCTCTTAATGATACTACTCTTAACTACTCTCCGGTTGTATACTCTAATCCATGGTAGGGCTATAACAACAGACCTCAAAGTCCGCCTTTCCCAATCTAGATAACCCCACACTATCACCTTGAGCGCTAGATGGTTCCAATAAACACCACAATTTCATAGAGACAACCAACTAGAAATATAACTCATGAAATACATATGTAATCTAGCCTAAGTGCCACACACGGTGTGCACGCTGGCACTTTCACACATGTGGGGAAAAGCATAGATCTATTAAAGCATGATGAGTATTTATGTAGACTCTAGCCTAAGTGCCACCATGGCATGCACGCTGTCACTTTCACACATATGGGGAGAGCAGAGATTTATTAAAGCACTTGAGTAGCAAGGTAGATTTACTTGATTACAAAGCTCATGACCACAACAAGATCATGCATAGAGAGAGATGAACACATAGCTACCGGTAGAGCCCTTAGCCTCGAGGAAGAACTACTCCCTCCTCATCATGGGAATCAGCAACAGTGATGGAGATGGTGGTGGAGATCGATGGAGATGGCTCCGGGGGCACTTCCCTGTCCCGGCAGGGTGCCGAAATAGAGACTTTCTGTCCCCCGAATCTCCCCTTCGGTGGCGGCGGCGCTATGGAGGTTTTCGTGGATTTCTTCTGGATGATTAGGGACTTCTCCCCGGGAGCTTCTTATAGGCGCGGAAGGCAAGTCGGTGGAGGTCCAGGGGGGCACACCCTATGTGGGTGACACCAGGACTGGCCCGCGCCTAGGGGGTGCGGCCACCCTGGTGTCCTCCTCCACCTCTGCTTCATGGTTCCATGTTGCTCCGGGAAAAATATGAAGATTGGATTTTGTCCCGTCCGATTCCGAGAATATTGATTTTCTGCCTTTTCTGGAACCAAAAATAGAAGAAAATAGGCAACTGGCACTATGGCATCTTGTTAATAGGTTAGTCCATAAAAACATATAAAAATACCTCAAAGTGTAGACAAAGCATAAGACAAATGATATAAAACAAGCATGGAGCATCAAAAATTATAGATATGTTTACGACGTATCACTATGTCACCCGGGACGGAGGTGCCCGCGGTCGCGGCCTCATCGTCGAAGAAGCCCGCGGTGTCATGGACCGCGGGTGTGTTCAAGAGGGGGCTTACTCGCAAGTTGGGACTAGAGCTGGAGAAGCCTTCTCATATCAGCACTGGCCTGCGCTTCATCCCCGTCGCCAAGTAATTTCACGTCGGGTGGCTCGTAGTAGTTTCCTGGGTCTCTTATTGGATCGCTGACCATGTCATTTTGCAGGACCGGTGCCAAGAAGATTGGTCACCCTTCGGTGGACAAGCTTCCGTCAGACGCCCCAGAGGGGAGGCCGACCCTTCCAAGAAGAGGAAGGGTGACGTGGTCGAGGCGCCAGTCGAAGGCACGAAGAAGAAGAAGAAGGAGGACGACTCCACTGCAGTGACGGAAGGCCAGTCGGCGCGTTGGTCAAGGCGTCGGTCGGAGCCTCCGCTGCCTTCGAGGGCGAAGCGGTCGCGAGCTCACAGCTGGGCGAGTCGTCCGCACCAGCAGGGGTGTCAGTACCTGCGGCTAGTGCCCTAGTGACGACGACTGGGACATTCCCTCACTTCATGGCGAGAGCATCCACCGAGGTGACAGGGACGCAATCGCCTCAGGTTCCTGAGGTCATTGATGGTGATGCTGGGCAGCGACGCGGGCGAACATCGTTCATGTTGCCTTCGGCCGACACCATCGAGCTTCACGGCATGCTAGGCGCTGCCATCTAGGTATGTCTAGTCCCCGAGGATCTAGTCGTTGAATTTTAGTGGCTGGATCCTTTAGACCTTTGGTTGCCCAATCCCCGAGTGTCTAGTAGCTGAATTTCAGTGGCTAGATACTTAGGGTGTGTTTGGTAGATCGGGAGCACTCAGAAATTCCCACCTCGCCCCACCTTTTCTTGTTTGTTAGATCGGGTCATCTCCACCGGGCAGTGCCCTTCTCATGCGAAAATAGCCCCTCAGCCCTACCTGGTTGTGAAGCTCGAATCGATCTTCACAACTCGGCAGTGCTGAGTCCATCCTGCGCGTGTGACTTGGCGGCTCCAGCCCGACAGGGGTCGAGGCCACGCACCCGCATTCACCCTATTCCTCAGCGACACGTCCTCCCCCATCGAACGCTCCCGCCCCGTACCCATTGAACGCTAGCGAACACCACCGCCCCTGTCCCCAGTGAACACCATCGCCCTTGTCCCCATCGAACGCCAGCATCCTTCTCGTCGAGCTCCACCATCCCCGTCGAGATAGGGGATCCTCTCTCTGACTCGTCTGTGCTGCAAAGGCGTGATGGCGCGCAGGGACTCTTGCTACTGGTGGCGGCACGTCGAGTTAGAGCCCGATCTCCTGGCGGCGAGGCAGGAGGAGTTCGGTGTCCTGGCGGCGCTAGAGCCTGGAGGCGGCGCTCCTCTCGCCGGCAGCGGCGCAGGCGATCTTAGCTGAGCACATCCCGCTGGCAGGGACCCGATTGCTTTTTATATTTTCATCTAGGGACCTAATTGCTGTTTAATAATATCTGGTATAGCTCATGTGATACAGGACACCAAACACAACCTCAACTGAGCACATATCAACTCATACAACCTACCAAACACATGAAATAAAACACACATGTATGAAGTGGACATAGCTGGACTCAGCTTGTGTGAGGTGAGATAAGCCACCCTGGCTACCAAACACACCCTTAGAGCTTTGATTGTCCCTTACTTGTAGTTTTCTTTGTTCCGGGTCTTCAGCGAGAATCGGCAGACCGTCAGGCCACGAGGGAGCGCTTGGAGCACGATCTGCAGGTTGCGCTGGAGACCAACCGGTAGTTGCAGGCGATTGCGGGTGAATCAAATTTTCCTTGGGGTATGTTTGGTTTTGCTTTGCGAAGTTCTCATTGTGATCTTTATTTTTAGAGGATCGCTTCGCCGCAATCGCCAAGGCAAGTGAGGGATATGTTCCAGCCTCCGAGATGGATACTGCGAAGGCAGCGTTGTCCGTCGCGGAAGGGCGAATCGCCTTGTTGGCTAAGCAGCTAGACGCCGCGAAGGCGGCCATGATTTCTTCTGAAGAGAGGGCCAAGGCCGCGATCGTCGTGGCGAACGATGAGCGTAAGGTTTACGATTCGCTTGTCGCTGGGTTGCAGGACCAGCTGCCGGACTTGGAGAAATTCATCACCGAGCGTCGTCGCGAGCTTCTTGGTGAGTGTTTCATATCCTTTCTTTCCTTTTAGTGTTGTCAAGTTTCCGAGCGGACAGGTCACCGGGCCGGTGATTCCCCGAGCGGGCGAGCCCCGAGGGGGCGAGTCCCCGGACGAGTGAGTCCTCGAGTGGTAGGTCCATGGGTGCGCGTCCTTGTGGTTTTAACTTGTTGTTGTTGTAGGTTCGATATGCGATGGAGATCCGGAGGTGCATACGTATGACGCCAAGCAGTGCGTGACTGCAGTGGTGGACGCGGTCACCCTCTCGGTGACGTGCGTCCAGGCCATCCTCCAAGGGATCTCTCCCACCGAGGTGATCCCAGTGGGTTGACAGAGGTGTGGCGTTACCTCGAGGAAGTGCCCGCCATGGTTTAGTGGATGGCGCGATCGACCTTTCGTCGTGGAGCCGCGACTGCACTGAGTCTTGGACTCGCGCACTTCCCTGACAACTACGACCTCGACGATGTCAGCAGCAGGTATCCCTCGCCGACTGGCTTGGTGGAGATCGTATAGGTGCTGAAGCTTACCGCCAAGGCCACTCCCTTCACGGAGCGGGTGTTGGCGATAGGTGATTTTCTACCATACCAGGACACGATGGCGGCGCTAAATGACCCCAAACCGCAACATCGTGATCTGAAGTCGGAGCAGCCTTTCTGGTCGGCGATGGCGAAGAGCTTGACGACGTACCCGGCGAACCCGTGGGAACCCTTTATCCGGGTCAGGGGTGGTGGCGGCGCATCCTCTTCAAAGCCTACGGAGTAGACAGTTGCCCTAGGGCGTTATGTTAGCAGTAGCATCTGGATCCTTTTGTATGAATCCTTGACGATGAATAATGTATTTTGTTGCTAAGGAAATGTAAAAAACATGAATCGCTTTGCATTGCTTTATGATTTCTGTTTGTTGTGCGAGACCCCGAGCGTGTCCGCCCTTTAATGGGGTTTACCTCACATGTGTGTAAGTTTGTTTGTGTTAGACTGTTAGTTTAGTCAGAGTCGACTCGCCGTGGCTCGTAGAGCCAGTCGCTTGGTGACCCCAAGGGGTGCTCTATAATTGGCTGTTTTTCGGACGCAAGCGGGGTCGGTTAGGCGAGTCCCCGAGCGTGGTAGTTAACAGTTCTAGTCGTATGCCCAAGGTAGGTGAGTACATGGTGCGTTGTTTGTAACGTGTCTCTCCAGCTGGCTCGGAAAGCCAGTCGCGTGGCGAGTCCAGGGCACTCTCTCATACTTGGTGTGTTCCCGAGCCGCGTGTGTTTATACTTGGGCGAGTCCCCGAGCGTGGTACTTAACCGTTTTAGTCGCTGTACGTGAGGATGTGGAGGACCGGTCGTTGTACGAAGCTTGTGCAGTTGTCTTGGCCCGGTGGGCTAGTGGAGCGAGGCGACTTCCGATGGTGGATCCAAGGTGGCATTTTCGTGGATGACGCAAGGCCCGAATACTTTTGGTTCCCTTGTGCCGCAATAGTTAGCCATGTCAGTCGCTCGACCAAGGGTTGACTTCCGTGGGTAGCGTTTTGCTAAGATTACGAGTGCGATTGGCACAAGAGTTTGGAGAGTAGGCACAATGTGTGTGTGTGTCAAGTTTATTGCACTGTATATCGAAAGAGTACAAGTTGGAGTTGTACGTGTAGAACATCTGGAGGAGGTTTACATTCCATGGCCGCTTGACGTCGAGTTGGCCGTCACCTCGTACGTCGATGAGGTAGTAGGCGTCATTGCCGAGGACTCTCCCTATGGCGAATGGTCCCTCCCATGGGGGAAAGAGCTTGTGCATGCCCTTCTTGTCTTGGATGAGTCGCAGGACCAGGTCGCCTTACTAGAAGGTGCGATTCCGGACTTGGCGGCTGTGGTAGTGGTGGAGTCCCTGCTGATAGATGGCAGTGCGGGAGTAAGCTAGGTCACGTGCTTCATCGAGTTGGTCGATCCCTTCTTGGCGTGCGACCTTGTTGTCGGACTCCGCGTAGTTGACGACCCGAGGTGAGTCGTATTCTAGGTTGGTTGGCATGATGGCCTCAACGACATACACCATGAAGAAGGGCATAAACCATGTGGACTGGTTGACGGAGGTGCGAATGCCCCATACGACGGAGGGGAGCTCTTTGACCCAGCATCCTGGGGTTCGCTCGAGGGGGACCTACAGTTGTGGCTTGAGGCCATGGAGTATGCTCTGGTTGGCATGATTTTCTTGGCCATTCGACTTAGGATGGGAGACTAAGGCGAGGTCGAGCTGTATGTTGTGCTCCTCATAGAATTCAGCCATGGCACCTTTTAGGAAGTTGGTGTCGTTGGTCGTGATGATGTTGTGCGGGAACCCATACCGGTAGATGAGCTCACGGAGGAACTTGGTGGTGGTCTTCCCGTCGCACTTCCTGACCGTCTTGGACTCGACCCACTTGGTGAATTTTTTGACTCCGACCAGGAGGTGGGTGTAGCCAGATGGAGCCTTTTTGAATGGGCCCACCATGTCCATGCCCCATACGGCGAATGGCTAGGTGATGGGGATTGTATTGAGTGCCGAACCAAGTATGTGCGTCTAGTTGGTGTACTTCTGGCACCCGACGCAGTGTTGGACGATGTCGACAGCGTCAGCATGCCCCGTGAGCCAGTAGAAGCCATGTCGCACGACTTTGGCAACTAGAGACCGGGCACCGGCATGGTGGTCACAGTTTCCAGCGTGGATGTCCTGGAGGATCTTGCATCCTTCCCCTGATTGCACGCAGCGTTGGAACATGCCGGTCACACTGAGCTTGTAGAGCTCACCGTTGATGATGACGAAGGATTTGTAGCATCGTGATATCATGCATACCTCTGTTTCATCCGAAGGCAGAGTCCCACTCTCGAGGTAGGCGAGGTATGGTGCGGTCCAGTCGCTGGGTTCTGAAACCATGGCGAACAGGGTGGGATCGGGTTGTAGAGGTATCCCGATGTCGATCCCCTTTGGCGCGGAAACCGAAGGCTTGTGGATGGTGTCGAGGAAGACGCCCGCGAGTGGGGTTTTCCAAGCCAATCCGATGTGGGAGAGGGCGTCGGCCTACTCCTTCTTGCGCGTATCGATCCACTCGATGGAGTAGCCGGTGAAGTGGCCCCCCAGCTGGTCCACTGCTTGGCAGTATGCTGCGATGGTGGGGGAGATGGCGTCGCAGGTACCAGCGACTTGTGCGACGATGAGGTCGGAGTTGCCATAGTACCGTAGGCGGTGGACGTGCATCTCCTTGGCGGCCCGCATGCCGTGAAGGAGGGTGAAAGGATCGTATGGGCACCTAGAGGGGGGGGTGAATAGGTGCTACTTCAAATTTACTATTTTTCAAGTTAGGGTTTGACAAGAAAGGTAAATTCTCTAGATTATGCAACTAAGGTGAATTTACCTATATGTCAACCTAACACATACACTAAGCAAGAACAAGTAAAGTAAAGTGCGGTAAAGGATAGAAGTAACCAAAGTGGAGCACGCGGAGACACAAGGGTTTGTTTTCCGTAGTTCCTTCCTTTTGAGGGGAAGTACATCTACGTTTGGAGAGGGGGTGGTTTCAAACCACCAACGCCACGAGAGGCCTCCCTTGTTCTCCAATGAACCTCACCCCAAAGGGTTCGATTCACCTCTTCCACTATAACAGCAACCCTTCGAAGTGGAAGCCGACACCTTTACAAAAAGTTCGAGGCACACATCCACAACCTAATTGGAGGCTCCCAAATACAAGCAAGCTGTCAAACAATCAAAGATAAGCTTGTAAGAACCAAATCAAAATCTAGGGTTTCCAAAGAAACACTAGAGCAAGGGGCCCTCAAGTGAATGAGGGGGAAATGAAGATATCTCTTGGTGAAGCTATAGATCAAGGCCTCCTCCTTCGATTCTCCAAAGATCAATGACTTTGGATGGTTGAGTGAAGAGATCTTGTGGATTTGGTGGCTCAAAATTTGATGTTGTTCTTGACCTGGTCGAGCAACTCCCAAGGTAGAAGAAGGGGTCCTTTTATAGGGACCTTCAAATTAGAGCCGTTGGGACTCACTTACACTGGACAATTCGGCACATACGGACCAGACAGTCCGTCCTAGTCGGACACTCCGGCGTGAACCAGCCGAACAATCCGGCCCAGCAGAGTTTCCGACAAGTGTCCAGCAGGTGTCCAGGTAGTGTCTGAAGTGCCATATAGACTATCCACACCTTGCAAGGAAAATCTGGCGACTCGCCAGGGCCGGGCACTCTGGCAGAATCTATCCGACACTCTGGTGTGGCCGGACAGTCTGGCCCATATCAGCCAGACAGTCCGACCCATATCAGCCAGACAGTCCGGCTGGACCTTGACAGTGCACTTTTTTTTATCCTGTGAAGCTCTTTTTCCTTGGGTGCAAATTACACAAATGTAGCTGATAAATCCTGAAACATTTAACAACATTTTAAACCTATCCAAGTGTTGTCAACAAACATCAAAACAATATGAAAGGCATAAATGCCCTTTCATACTCCCCCTTTTTGGTGTTTGATGACAACCCAAGGATTTGCACATAGGATAGATAGTACATTTCACAGTAGAAGATTTACAAAACATAATAAGGCTCCCCTAGACGTGTGACCAATTTAGCTTTGCATTCGAATATAATATCACACATCCTAGGATCACATCCTCACTAAATTTGTATAAAACAAGTTATGACATGATATAAGAAAGACTATATAGATAAGCTAGGCATAACATAGTCTTTAAGACAACCGGGTACACATGTCATAACACACATAACACATAGAACGAAGTTCAACACACCATAGTTCTCAAACCAATAAGATAAAGACACGAAGCTTCAAAGAGGCAAATGGAAATAACATGAAGCTCGTGTACCCATGCAAATCCCCAATAGCAACCTAATAAGGGGCTACTTCTCCCCCTTTGGCATCGAGACGCCAAAAAGGGAAAAGAGCACTACTAAAGCGCCCCCAAGCTACTCTAGCCATGGAAGTCGTCGTCCTCATCCTCATCCTCGTCCTCATGACCATCCTCATCATCATAGTCATCCCGAGTTGAGTTCTGGCCGTGAGGGCGAGAAGAGGAAGACACATCCTCAAACATGGACCAGTCCACATGTCCCTGACTCTAGTGTCCATAGGGAAGTGTGCCATCCTATGCCTGCTACTAATAAGGATCAATATCCATGGGTTGGTTGATCCTCTTGAGCTCCTTCATGACATTCCTGTTGGCCTTGTATGCATCATACTATCCATGGCGGATGTCAATGTTCTGGCATAGGAGAAGCTTCTTCCACCAAGAGGGCTTCTTCACCTTCTTGTGCACTTCCTCCTTAGAGATGTTGAAGCGATATGCATTGCTAGCATGCTTCATACGAGGGCCACAAGATACATGCTCCTGCACCTCCTCATAACCATCACTGTCAGTGGCATCAGTATCTATCTCATCATCCTCAAAGATGCCCTAAGAAGGAGGATAGCCTCGCGGAGCCTTGGTGGTAGGGGCACCCTTCCTCTGTAGCTTGGCAGCAGTGTGAGGAACAAGATCATGGTAGAGTAGGGGAGTTGTTGGAGTGTGCGCAACAATGAGCTTCATCACATAAGGGGCAAACAGAGGGCACTTCTTGTCTGTGATGCACTTGTACAGATCCTGATAGATGAAATCCATGCCATCAATAGAACCACCTGGATGATCTGGACCATGAGTATACACTGTGTGAGCATGGGCCATAAGGTTGATCTCAGTGCCTCTCATCTCATCCTTGTTGCCAGCCTTGGGAGTGAGAGTGTGGCGGAACATGCGAAGCAAAATGTTGTAGATGAGCTTAATATTTATGGTTTGTCCAAGCACACCATTCTGAGAGTAAATTGGGATCAGCGTATTCTTGTCATATGCCTGACCATGTACATGCATTCTGACACCACTGGGAGCATTGGTATTGAAAGGCAATCCAAGAATGTGTGCAAACTAAACCATGTTGGAACGACACCTGATAGTACCAGACATCCACTCAAGAGGAATATCAGTAGTCTCCCCAAATACCATAGTGGCATAGAACTGTTGGACCAACTCAACAATGTAGTCGTGTTTTATCTGAAATATGGTGTGCAACCCCATCTTCTCAGTCACCCAAAGAGTGATGGTGCTGACATGGAGCACTTCGTTGGAAACCCCAAGAACAAGGTGTGATGAGCACAGAAAAAAGTCTTCCCTCAGTAGAGACCGAGGTTATCGAACCAGAAGGAGGAAGAAAACGTCACACAGGTTTTGCAAGCAACGCGAAGACCTGCACAACACAAACTCAAGACTTTTCCCCAATGAATCAGTGAGGTTGTCGAGCTCACTGTTTTGCTGTATCAAAGGATTAAACGTACCGTGTGGAAGGTAATGGTTTGCAGCAAGTAAACAAGTAATAGTGGAAGATGTATCAATGATAAAGATTGGACCGGGGTCCATAGTTCACTAGACGTGCTCTCCTTAGATAAACAACATGGCATGAAGGGTAAACAAATTACAGCAGGGCAATTGACAGGAACTGAGCAAGGCATAACAATGCAATTACTAGTCAGGAAGATCCTATGAGATTCGATTGGGCAATACAACAAGATACATAGACTGCCATCCAACTGCATCTATGACTAGAAGTCCACCTCCAGGTTATCATCCGAACCCCCTCCAGTATTAAGTTGCAAGCAACAAACAACTGCTTTAAGCAAAGTGTGTAAGGTAAACAATCCACATGTTCCATGAACAAGAGACCGTTGTTTTCTCCCTAGTGGCAACAACACATCTACAACCGAAGAGATTTCTGTCACTTCCCTTGGGAACTAGAGGCATGAACCCACTATCGAGCATAAATACCCCCTCTTGGAGTCACTAGCAACTACTTGGCCAAGATAGCTACTAACAACGGAGAGCATGCAAGATCACAAACAACACAGACATGATAGAATCATAAAGACAAAACCATTAATCCAACCAACATAATAATCTCAATATCCATCGGATCCCCGCAAACACAACATGCATGATTACAAATAGATTAGATCTTGATCATGAACGGAACTCACAAGATCTATACATGAAAGCACAAAGGAGGAGATACAACCATCTAACTAGTACATGGACCCATAGTCCAAGGTGGAACTACTCACACATTAGACCGGAGAGAAGGCCTCCGGGATGATATCCCCTCCGGCAGGGTGCCGGGAAGAACTTCAGATCCCCCGATCTAGGGACGATGGTGACGGCGGCTATAGACGGTTTCGTGGAGATTTGATCGGGTGCTTAGGGTTCCTTCATCGGGGGATTCTTATAGGCGAAGGGGGAGGCCGAGGCGGCAGCCAGGGACCCATACCCCTCCCAGGCGCGGGGCAGGGCCCACCCGCGCCTAGGGTGGGTCTGGCCGCCCTTGCCGGCCTCTCCGGCTCCCCTCTGGACTTCTTGTTCCCCACGGAAAGTAATTGACTTTGACGTTTGTCCCGTCCAATTCCGATAATATTTCTTTACTAACTTTTCTAAAACCAAAAATAGCAGAAAACAGGCATCTGGCACTGTTGTAACTTGTTAGTAGGTTAGTACCAGAAAACATGTAAAAATCACCTCAAAGTGTAGACAAGTAAAGCAAAGTAGATACTAAACAAGCATGGAGCATCAAAAATTATAGATACGTTTCCGACGTATCAACATCCCCAAGCTTAACTCCTGCTCGTCCTCGAGTAGGTAAGTGATAAAAGAATAATTTTTGAGGTGGCATGCACCCTCACAATAAAGATCCAACCATTTGCAAGAATTGAAAGCTGGGATCAAAGAACTCTAAACATGTGCATGAAAGATGGAGTTCTAACAATAGACAATAGTAACTATGCATGCAACATGGCAAGCTACAAACAAAGATCATGAATAACATGCATTGAAAAACGTTTGTTTGTTTGTTTCACATGCGGAAAACATAGCATAGTGGCAATCAGCTTGTCCCTCATAGAGTATCAATATAGGTGCATAGGACACCTTCAAAGTTCACAAGGGTGACTAGAAATAAATAGCACAAGAACAAGTAATATCACAATATGCATCAATTATTAAGCTTTGGAACACTGCACACAGAATGACAACTATGCTCTCTTAATGGTGCCTAAAGGTAGAAGGTGGAGACTCAATAATGGTGGAAGAAAGGCCTTTTTTGTAAAGGAAGCAGGGATTACAAGTTTCAAAAAGAGCTTCCAAAAATTATGGTACTTGTTAGCTTCCAGCCCTCATTGACCCTATCATAAGCATCTTGAAGTGGTTAAGGTTAAAGTGGCAAAGATGGAGTATATGCTTGACGAAGTATAAGTTTGCAATCTCAAGTCCCTTGAATACGAGGGCCACACCTCATGCATACTCAACTTTGGGCCCATGTAAGTTCTTATCATTGTAAGTATTTGCATATCATTGATAACCTCCAACGGGGTACCCCTTGCCAATGGTACAGGAGCTTTCCCATAACCAAAATGACAAGGCAAGAAGACAATGAGCATCTCAACAATCTTTTTATTTACCATATGCATAGCTTTTTATTGAGGATGCTTCATAGATAGCTCACTATGGTGATGTTGCAAGTTTCCACCATGATTAGGCATGGCTTAGGCAAGCGGCCCAGGCGTTTCTCTAACACAGGATACAAACTCCATGGACTTACAAGTTCCCTCTTCATTTCACACCGGTGACATTCATAGACAAAAGAACATGATATCAACGGTGACACCCCCAGGATTAGGGCTAGACAAATCCCATACCTCTGTCTGATATAAGCCTAACCTAAATCTCAAAAGCGTATAGAGGGAGAAATGATAACACAATAGTGACCCTACGACACAAAAATTATTACAACGAGCTCATAACTGAGCAGAGAACCAAAAATATTACAAGTAGAGGTCACTGACCACAAACATCAGACAACGGAAGGAAAATTATGCTATTAAGTATAGAAAACTTAAAAAATGGCCTAATAGGCCTAAAGCATAACGATGACGTCCAATCCATAGATCCCAGACTGCCGACTGGGAAGTCCAAACTACTCGTCGATGTTGATGCTGTGAAGAACTCATCTTCTATGGTAACACTTAATCTGCTGCAAAATTATCAACGAAGCAAGGGTGAGTACAGGGTGTACTCCGCAAGACTTATGGCTGGTGGAGTTATTTTGCGTAAAGCCATCTTTGTTTTGTAAAACAGGAGGGAGAAGAATCTCGACTAATCAGAATATTTTAAAAGGGGATAACAGAGCGGTAATTCTAGCTTTTATCATCTGTTGATATCCACCGAATCATCATCAGCTGAACCTATCTTGGATCACCCCCTCGATCCCTGAGGAAGAATCCTTAAGCACACATTACTTAACTTGCCAAGTTTTACGATTAGGTTCAAGTTCTCTATGATCTTAGAATCTGGTCTCCAAGTTCGTCCATAACCGCGGACACGGCTTTTCGAAAAGATTTAACCCTGCAGGGGTGTACAACTTTACCCACACGTACCAACTGATTCTTAATGCCACTATAGATTAGCCCTCTTCCTTGGAAGGCCGGCAGAGAGTGGTTGGACACGACCTTTACCTTTCTTTCGCCGAGACCATGAGTCACGCACTAGGGAGATGCCGCCCTAACGGGTCGATTCCCTAAGCCGGTCCCTAATCATGTGTGCAGGGTTCAAGATTACGGATGTCGGGCATCTCTTGTTCCCGGCCACGCTTACCTACCTGTTATGAATGCACCTCCTTCACCTCTATTCAAGAACAACCAAGATGCGTATGTCGAATGGAAATCCTGAACTATGTGACTCATGGAATCTACTCGGCAAGTTAGTAGGTCGAGGGGGTCTCCAGGCCCCCGTCTGTACGCTCATCTTGGACCATAGGCAAGAACTCAGGTCCTAGTAGTGGCAAGTATGGGACTGCAAAAACCACAACCCACTATGGCCTCCCATACAAGCCTTAGAATGTTCAACTTTCATCTCTGGTCATACCACGTCTTCCTACCAAACTAGGTTTATTCGCAACTCTGATTCATCAACCAGATGGACTAGTGGTAACAGCTAAGCGCGTCTAAGCACAACAGGTGTGACAACTCTAGCAACGCTTCACAAGCCAAACCCTAGTTATGCTAGGAGAAGTGGATCAAGGAAATGTAGGCTTCAAAGGTAACATGCATCAGATAGGATTACTCTATCTATCGGTAAAAGACTTTAGAATCGTATGCACATGGCAAGAATTGAAATGCTTGAAATCATAGGATTATATCATGTGTGGGGTTTCGCTTTCCTTTGCTAGTTGATATCCAGGAAGCAGAGTTCCGGACACCTGGTACTTGACTTGATTATAGTTCGCCAAGTATTAGTCTTCGAGCTTCGATGGTGTTGATATCGGTCTTCAATCTCGATCTCGATATCACATTCTACCGAAGAAGAACCAAATACCGGAAAGAAAGGAAACAATCAACACATGGCATCGATGCAATGCTCAAGCAAGCATGATGATATGACAAGTTAAAAGTTATTGAAATTGAAACCCTAAACATGCTCGACCATTTTAAACAGGTGATACATTGGAAACGTATCTATAATTTTTGATGCTCCATGCTTGTTTAGTATCTACTTTTCTTTACTTTTCCACACTTTGAGGTGCTTTTTTACATGTTTTCTGGTACTAATCTATTAACAAGTTGCAACAGTGCCAGATGCCTGTTTTCTGCTGTTTTTGGTTTCAGAAAAGTTAGTAAAGAAATATTCTTGGAATTGGATGGGACGAAGTACAAAGTCAATAACTTTTCGTGGGGAACAAGATGTCCAGAGGGGAGCCCGAAAGGCCATCCTGGGGGGGGGGGGGCAGACCCACCCTAGGCGCGGGTGGGCCTAGCCCCGCGCCTGCGTAGGGTTTGGCGATCCTGGACGCCTCCCGGTCTCGCCCCTTCGCCTATAAGAAGCCCCCGATGCAGAAACCCTAAGTACCCGATCAGAAATCCACGAAATCGTCTGTAGCCACCGCCACCATTGTCCCTAGATCGGGGGGACCTGAAGTTCTTCCCGGCACCCTGCCAGAAGGGAGATCATCCTGGAGGCCTTCTCTCCGATATGATTCGTGAGTAGTTACACCTTGGACTATGGGTCCATGTAGTAGCTAGTTGGTTGTATCTCCTCCTTTGTGCTTTCATGTATATATCTTGTGAGCTCCGTTCATGATCAAGATCTAATCTATTTGTAATCATGCATGTTGTGTTTGCGGGTATCCGATGGATATTGAGATTATTATGTTGGTTTGATTAATGGTTTTATCTTTATGATTCTATCATGTTTGTGTTGTTTGTGATCTTGCATGCTCTCCGTTGCTAGTGGTTATCTTGGCCAAGTAGTTGCTAGTGACTCCAAGAGGGAGTATTGGGTTCATGCATCTAGTTTCCAAGGGAAGTGACAGAAATCTCTTCGGTTGTAGATGTGTTGTTGATACTAGGGAGAAAACAACGGTATCTTGTTCATGGAACATGTGGACTGTTTACCTTACACACTTTGCTTAAAGCAGTTGTTTGTTGCTTGCAACTTAATACTGGAGGGGGTTCGGATGATAACCTGAAGGTGGACTTCTAGCTATAGATGCAGTTGGATGACGGTCTATGTATATTGTTGTATTGCCCAATCAACCTCATAGGATCTTTCTGGCTAGTAATTGCATTGTTATGCCTTGCTCAGTTCTTGTCAATTTCCCCGCTGTAATTCGTTTACCCTTCATGCCATGTTGTTTATCTAAGGAGAGCACCTCTAATGAACTATAGACCCCGGTCCAATCTTTACCATTGATACATCTTCCACTGTTACTTGTTTACTTGCTGCAAACCATTACCTTCCACACCATACGTTTGATCCTTTGTTATAGCAAACTGGTGAGCTTGACAACCTCACTGATTCGTTGGGGCAAAGTCTTGAGTTTGTGTTGTGCAGGTCTCCACGTTTCTTGCAACACCTGTGTGACGTTTCCTTCCTCCTTCTGGTTCGATAACCTCGGTCTCAACTAAGGGAAAACTTGCTGCTTGCTCTTCACACACCCTGCACTTGGGGTTACCAACGAAGTGCCATGTCGATCATCATCACTTGATAACCTCACTTTTCATTGGGGCAAAGTCTTGAGTTTGTGTTGTGCAGGTCTTCGCTTTGTTTGCAACACCTGTGTGACGTTTCCTTCCTCCTTCTAGTTCGATAACCTCGGTCTCAATTGAGGGAAAACTTGTTGATGTGCTCTTCACACCCTGAGCTTCGGGTTACCAACAAAGTGCCACGTCGAGCACCGTCAAGTCTTTCTGGTGCTGTTGCCGGGGAACTAAACAGACATCAAACTTCTTCCTCCCCGTCAAGCATCAAGGTGCCATAACAAGTTTTCTGGCGCTGTTGCCGGGGAGGCTAAGGACGTCTTCACTAGGGGAGTCCTTCACTTCCTTTCTCTTTACTTTGTTTTTAGTTTGCTTTGTTTCTTTTGCTTGGTTTTGTTTGCCTCTTTTCAAAAAAAATATAGTCTAGCTTGGTTTGCTTGCTTTATTCAAAAACACAAAAAATTAGTTCCTGCTCTAGCTGCTGCTGCTGTTTTGGCTTGCCCACCTTTGCCAAAATGAACTCTGCTGAGAACACCAAGTTGTGTGACTTCGCTAGCACCAACAACAATGATTTCCTAACCACACCTATTGCTCCACCTGCTCCTGATGCTATCTTTTATGAAATTAAGCCTACTTTGTTGAATCTTGTGATGAGAGAGCAATTTTCTGGTGCTGGTTCTGATGATCCTGCTGCCCATCTTAATAGCTTTGTTAAACTCTGTGAGATGCAGAAGTATAAGGATGTAGATGGAGATATTATTAAGCTCGGGCTTTTTCCTTTCTCCTTGAGGGGAAAAGCTAAAGAATGGTTTCTATCTTTGCCTAAAAATAGTATCAATTCTTGGACCAAGTGTAAAGATGCTTTTATTGGATAGTACTATCCTCCTGCTAAGATTATTGCGATGAGAAGTGACATTATGAAATTTAAACAGCTTGATAATGAACAAGTTGCTCCTGCTTGGGAAAGAATGAAATCTTTGGTTAAAAATTGCCCTACTCATGGACTCACTGCTTGGATGATTATCCAGACTTTTTCTGCAGGTTTGAACTTCTCCTCAAGAAATCTACTGGATTCTGCTGCTGGAGGTACCTTCATGGGCCTCACCTTGGGTGCTGCAACTAGACTCCTTGATAATATGATGGTTAACTATTCTAAATGGCATGTTGAGAGAGCTCCACATGGTAAGAAGGTAAATTATGTTGAGGAAACTTCATCTTTGAGTGAAAAGATTGATGTTATTATGGCTATGCTTGTTAATGGGAAAGCTCCTCTAGATCCTAATAGTGTTCCCTTAGCCTTTTTGATTTCTCAAGAAGAGCAAGTTGATGTCAACTTCATTAGAAACAATAATTTCAACAACAATGCCTATAGGAATAATTTTGGTAGCAAAAATAATTATAGGCCTTATTCTCCTAATAATGGCAATTCCTATGGAAGCTCTTACAATAATGCTAGAAGTGCCCCCTCTGAAATTGAAGTAATGCTCAAGGACTTTATTAGTAAACAAACCAGTTTCAATAAGACTATAGAGGAAAAGCTTTTAACTATTGAGAAAAATATATCCTCTTTGTCTGAAGCTCAAACTTCCTTGGTTAATAAAATGGCTGCTAAACCTGAAACTATGGAAAACACCTTTGCTACTGCTCATGCCATACAAGTTACTATTGATGAAAATGTTAGGCTGTTAGCTCAACTTCATGCTAGGTGGGAAATGGAAGCTGAAATTGATAGAAACAATAGTGTGTGCACTATCACCACTAAACCACAAGTAGCCCATATTCCTCCTCCTACTATGCCTAAGCCCAGTGAGCCTACTACTAGTGATGCTAAGTTTGACTTTGATATTGATGGTTGCAATATTTCTGAAGTGATTATGTTCCTACAAAATCTTGCTAAAAGTCCTGATGCTAGTGATATGCATGTTGCCTTTACCAAACACATTACAGATGCTCTTGTTAAGATTAACAAAGAGAAGCTAAAACACAAAGCTTCTATTCCTAGGAAAATAGAAGATAGTTTGGAACGCATTATTAATATGCAAGTGAATGACTTTGATCTCAAAGCTTCATGTGATCTTGGTTCTAGTGTTTCTATTATGCCTAGGAAGATTTATGAAATTCTTGATTTGCCACCATTAGAAGATTGTTATTTGAATGTCCCACTCAATGATAATTCTAAGAAGAAACTCATGGGGAGTATTAATGATGTTCTCATTATGGTTAACAATGCTTATGTCCCTGTTGATTTCTATGTTTTGGATGTTGAATACAATGCTTCTTGTCCTATTACTTTGGGAAGACCTTTTCTTAGAAAAGTTGGTGCCATTATTGATATGAAAGAAGGCACCATCAAATATCATTTTCTATTCAAGAAAGGTATTGAACGCTTCCCTATGAGGATAGAGAAGTTGATCTTTGCTCCTCCTTTGAAAGCACGGTTTGATGTTAATGCTTCCGCATTTGAAAATACTTGATTCTTCTTGCTTCTTGTGCCTAACTTAAAGGCGTTAAAGAAAAGTATTTGTTGGGAGATAACCCAAGAGTTTACTTGAGTCTTGGAAGTTATTACTACTGTAATGACCTCTCGTTATCCTTTTTGTTTGCTTTTTGTGCCAAGAATGACCTCTAATGAGAGGGAAGTAAGATTTGGGGAGTTGCTGTCCCGAAACAGATTTCTGTCCTCCACCAAAACAATTCGTGAGGAGTCTATGTAACTCGGATTGAGCTAAAAATTTACGAATAAATCCCCCAGTATGTTGGCTAACTTTCGTTAGTTCAACACTTTTTTATTTGAGCAACAGAAGATGTTCGAAAAAATTCATTTCTACCTGCTGGTCTTGTGTTTTTAGTGAAAATCCTTGTTGTTCCAAAGCTTGGCCAGTGGTCTAATATCTTTTGAATAATCTAATGTTGCTAATGAAGATCGTGTGAAGTTTTGTATGAGGGAAAAATTTCAGGTGTAGAGAGATAATGATGCGATATGAAGAATGGACAAAAGCTCAAGCTTGGGGATGCCACCATGGTTTCATCCCAAGAAATATCCAAGAGGTACAAGCGCCAAAGCTTGGGGATGCCCAAGGCATTCCCTTCTTCATCAATAAAAAGCTCAGGTCTGTCTAGACACTTCGTTTTTATTGTTTCATGCACAGTTGTGTTGTTCTTGGAGCGTCTTAGTTTTCGTTTGCTTTGCTTAGTTTGTTTAGTTTGCTTTAGTAGTTTGGACCCCCGCTCTCGCTGTGTTGTTTTGCAAATAAGTTTGCTTGGTGTTTGGAAATGAGTAGTAAGTTCTTGCTTGAAGTGCAAGAGGAGCTTGCATTGACTGTGACTTAGACTTTAGCATGACATGCTAGGTGTTATTTTAGCAGTATGCTTAGTGATTATTGATGTAGCATGTCTTTTTCCAAACAATTGGGATTGCTTAGTGTGCCTTGAAGAAATTATGTGTTGTTTTAGCATGCAAAAGCATAGTATTGTGGTATTCACCTTTGATGTTTTGCTTGGGTTGACTTGGAACATGCTCACACCATGTTATGACTATGACAAGTCACCATTAGCCTCTACGATCATTTAGTCCTTGACTTGTAGTACCACTCTTTGCTTTGATTAGTATGCTTTGTTGCATTGCATAATTATGGCCATTATTGCTCTCTTAGTTGGTTGCTCCCAGTCTTTTACTAGCCTCCACTTGTATGAGTAAGTTCTACTCATGCTTCCAACTCCCAAGAAACCAAGTTATTCCAAAGTGTCCACTATAAACTCCTATTCATGGTGTGTTACACCATTCCAAAGTATATTCTTGTTTTCATCTATCTTCCAATTAAAAACTATTTTGTTATGTGAAAACTTGGTGATTAAAGCCCTCACGAACTTGGTGGCACACTTTATTCTTTGCCCCTAATAAACTTGAACCATTTGACAACTTTGTTGTATATTCTTGCACTTATAAGTTGGAATTAGCAGAACCATGCTGTCACGAGGAACGTTTTCAACATTGCACTTGTACCTTGTTGTACTCAGTTGATATCATGTTCTTTTGTCTATGGATGTCACCGGTGCGAAATAAAGAGGGAACTTGTAAGTTCATGGAGTTTGTATCCTGTGTTAGAGAAACGCCTGTGCCGCTAGCCTAAGTCATGCCTAATCATGGTGGAAACTTGCAGCATCACCGTAGTGACATCTATGAAGCATTCTTCTTATAAAAAAGAGACACATTGAGAAAAGAGGAAAGAGAGAAAAACACCATATTCCCATGGTACATAAGAAGAATTGCTGAGATGCTCATTGTCTGCTTGCCTTGTCATTTTGGCTATGGGAAAGCTCATGTACCATGTGCAAGGGGTACCCCGTTGGCGGTTCTCAACGATATGCAAATACTTACAGTGACAAGAACTTACCTGGACCCAAAGTTGAGTATGCATGAGGTGTGGCCCTCGTATTCAAGGGGCATGATATTTCCAACTTATACTTTGTCAAGCATATACTCCGGCTTTGCCACTTTAACCTTAACCACTTCAAGATGCTTATGATAGGGGCAATGAGGGATGAAAGCTAACTGGTACCATAATTTTTGGAAGCTCTTTTTGAAACTTGTAATCCCTGCTTCCTTTACAAAAAGGCCTTTCTTCCACCACTATTGAGTCTCCACCTTCTACCTTTAGGCACCATTAAGAGAGCATAGTTGTCATTCTATGTGCAGTGTTCCAAAGCTTATTAATTGATGCATATTGTGTTATTACTTGCTCTTGTGCTATTTGTTTCTAGTCACCCTTGTGAACTTTGCAGGCGTCCTATGCATTTTATTGCTACTCTATGAGGGACAAGCTGATTACCACTATGCTATGTTTTCTGCATGTGAAACAAACAAACGTTTTTCAATACATATTATTCATGATATTTGTTTGTAGCTTGCCATGTTGCATGCATAGTTACTATGTCCTATTGTTAGAACTCCATCTTTCATGCACATGTTTAGAGTTCTTTGATCCCATCTTTCAATGCTTGCAAATGGTTGGATCTTTATTGTGAAGGTGCATGTCACCTCAAAAATTATTCTTTTATCACTTACCTACTCGAGGACGAGGAGTTAAGCATGGGGATGCTGATACGTCGGAAACGTATCTATAATTTTTGATGCTCCATGCTTGTTTAGTATCTACTTTGCTTTACTTGTCCACACTTTCAAGTGCTTTTTACATGTTTTTCGGTACTAACCTATTAACAAGTTGCAACAATGCCAGATGCTTGTTTTCTGCTGTTTTTTGGTTTCAGAAAAGTTAGTAAAGAAATATTCTCGGAATTGGACGGGATGAAGGACAAAGTCAAAACTTTCCGTGGGGAACAAGATGTCCAGAGGGGAGCCCAGAAGGCCAGCCAGGGGGGCCAGACCCACCCTAGGCGCGGGTGGGCCCAGCCCCGCGCCTGTGTAGGGTTTGGATACCCTGGCCGCCTCCCGGTCTCGCCCCTTCTCCTACAAGAAGCCCCCGATGCAGAAACCCTAAGTACCCGATCAGAAATCCACGAAATCGTCTGTAGCCGCCGCCACCATCGTCCCTAGATCGGGGGATCTAAAGTTCTTCCTGGCACCCTGCCAGAGGGGAGATCATCCCGGAGGCCTTCTCTCTGGTATGATTCATGAGTAGTTACACCTTGGACTATGGTTCCATGTAGTAGCTAGATGGTTGTATCTCCTCCTTTGTGCTTTCATGTATAGATCTTGTGAGCTCCATTCATGATCAAGATGTAATCTATTTGTAATCATGCATGTTGTGTTTGTGGGGATCCGATGGATATTGAGATTATTATGTTGGTTTGATTAATGGTTTTATCTTTATGATTCTATCATGTCTGTGTTGTTTGTGATCTTGCAAGCTCTCTGTTGCTAGTGGTTATCTTGGCCAAGTAGTTGCTAGTGACTCCAAGAGGGAGTATTTATGCTCGATAGTAGGTTCATGCCTCTAGTTTCCAAGGGAAGTGACAGAAATCTCTTCGGTTGTAGATGTGCTATTGCTACTAGGGAAAAAACAACGATCTCTTGTTCATGGAACATGTGGACTTTTTACCTTACACACTTTGCTTAAAGCAGTTGTCTGTTGCTTGCAACTTAATACTGGAGGGGGTTCAGATGATAACCTGAAGGTGGACTTCTAGTCATAGATGCAGTTGGATGACGGTCTATGTATATTGTTGTATTGCCCAATCAACCTCATAGGATCTTTTTGGCTAGTAATTGCATTGTTATGCCTTGCTCAGTTCCTGTCAATTGCCACGCTGTAATTTGTTTACCCTTCATGCCATTTTGTTTATCTAAGGAGAGCACCTCTAGTGAACTTTGGACCCTGGTCCAATCTTTACCATTGATACATCTTCCACTATTACTTGTTTACTTGCTGCAAACCATTACCTTCCACACCCTACGTTTAATCCTTTGTACAGCAAACCGGTGAGCTTGACAACCTCACTGATTCGCTGGGGCAAAGTCTTGAGTTTGTGTTGTGCAGGTCTCCACGTTGCTTGCAACACCTGTGTGACGTTTCCTTCCTCCTTCTGGTTCGATAACCTTGGTCTCAACTGAGGGAAAACTTGCTGCTTGGTCTTCACACACCCTGCGCTTGAGGTTACCAACGAAGTGCCACGTCGAGCATCATCACTTGACAACCTCACTGTTCGTTGGGGCAAAGTCTTGAGTTTGTGTTGTGCAGGTCTCCGCGTTGTTTGCAACACCTGTGTGACGTTTCCTTCCTCCTTCTAGTTCGATAACCTCGATCTAAACTGAGGGAAAACTTTTTGGTGTGCTCTTCACACACTGAGCTTGGGGTTACCAACAAAGTGCCACGTCGAGCACCGTCAACAAGGTCCGAGAGGTGCAAACCCTAGAATAGGGGGGTCCTCAGAATCACCTATGGGGTTCATTTTGTTCTTCTAATTAAACTTGCAATTGAAGTTGTTGAACAATGCATGATTATAATGCTATGAGATAGATCTCATTTTTCTGAACATTTTGATATATTATTTGTATTTTTCTGATTTAAAATGAATTAGTTATGAATTTCTCCATTTTTAATTCATTTTAAATCATTTTTGGAATATTATAAAATAATTTACATTTTATAAATACTTATATATTTTATATAACCAGAAAACATTTCTGAAATATTTATTTGACTTACAACAGGGGCACACATGTCAGGTATTTTCCTTTACCCAAATAATTACAGAAATTATTTATAGAATTGATAAAAGAAAAAGAAAAGAATATTGCACAGGCATGACGTCATGCTGACGTCATCCATGGCAACCTTGTAGATCATCGATCGATCGATTGATCCAGAGCTCGCAGGGCGTCGTGTTGGGGTGCGCTGGATGCAGCAGTTCGCGCTGAACCATGTGGTGGTTGCGCCGCTGCGAAAAGGTCGCCGGAGAGGCACCGACGGCGAGGTACTGCGGCGGCGGTTGGCGGTACATGGCGGGAGAGGAACACAGGAAGAGAGGGAGAGATTGGGAGGCATTGGGAGGTGCGGGATCTCACCACGAACACGGCAGTAGGGTCGGCGAGGCCGGGAGAGGTCTAGAACGGCAGGGATCAACGATGAACATGGTGGCCGGAGTCGGGGAAGGCGAGGTCGATGGCGATGTTCCGTAGCGCCCGCAGCCGATTCCTTCGGGGAGAAGCACCAGGGTGACTAGGCGGAGCTTGTGGCAGCCTTGGTTAAGCGAGGGGAGACCGGAGACGGCGGCCGAAGCTAGGGCCGAAGAGGAGAAATTGACAGAGGGGGCAAGAAGAAGCGAAATCGGTATGGGGGAGGAGAGTAAATGGCAGCGGTTCTTACCATCACCTCCTGGGGTGGCGACGCGCATCACAACGCCGGCGAGGATCGACGGCCGGAGCGCAGACATCGAGCTGCTTGCGTCGGGGAGGAAGACGACGAAGGGAGAGGGACGAAGCAGTATGGGCCGAGGGCGGCTGCAGATGGGCCGGGGTGGGCTGCGGCAAAGGAAGAGAGAGGAAGGGTTGATGTGGCACTGAGCGAGAAAGAAGAGGAAGGGAAGATGGGCTCGGCCCAGATAGAGTTAGGGAGAAGTTTTTCTTTCTGAAATGTTTTTCTATTTTTGTTTTGTCTTTCTCTTTTGTATTTTCATATACAAATCTGTTTTGAGTTATTTCAAAATACTAGAACTTTTGTAAATATTTTAAATACTGCAGAACCCTTATAATCCATTTGGGCTCACTTTTTTTTGGTAGTTTTCAAATATTTTAAAACCATTTGAAGGTTTTCAAAGGGAGTAGGCAATTAGGGTTTTAGGGTTTTTGTGATTATTTTCTTTCATGCATTTTAAAATGATGATGCTTATGAATGCACATTGAAACCCTAATATCTATTTAGTAAAACTAGGGTTGTTACAATTATATCCCCCTTAAAATAATCTCGTCCCGAGATTCCTAGGTAGGAAGATAGAAGGAACAGGGTCACACTAAACTTCGATGATCTTCTTGAAGAGGTTGATCCATGCCACCATGGCGAATGGACGAAGCACTTCATAATCTTCGAGGTGGCTGCTCATACTAAGGGAGAGGGGGGAAGACACAGACCCACAACGTGAGTATCTCGTGGTTAACCCATGGAGAGATGTTTCACGAACATCTCTAGAGCTAACAAACATGAAACATGTCAAGGTAACGGAGGGAACAAAAGGAGAAGGTTTCAAGGTGTTAGATAACCGGTCTTCATAAGGATTGAGACCATGGAGCTTGTAGAAGAGTTTTGACTTCTGAGGGAAGGAGACTTCCAACAAAATAGACAAAGAACACATACTTCGAGAGGTAACCTCTACTAAAGAACTTAAAAGAGCTTTACAGGTGGAAAAGATAGATATCAACAAAACCAAGTTGTTGAACTAATTTTGACACAGAAGGGTCATTCTTTGGTTCAACATAAGGCCAAGACAGAAAGGTGTTTTGGTGGAGAGGACTCGTAAGAGTCACAAGGAACATGTAACAAGAGAAACTATTGATTACAAAAATCATGGTCGCTCTTCGAACATGTTTTAAGAAAGCAAGAAGGAAACTCTTTATTCATCCAGGATTATCAAAATCTTTGCCAACGATCTTGATATCACTTTACACCACCAAGGTGAATAGGTAAGAAGATTCCTAATGACACGAGAAGAAAGAAACTTCATTCTTAGACTCCAAGTACTTGGCATAACAAGACGCTTGCCATCACAAAAGGGTCTGGAAGATTGACCGAGAAACATTTAGCAACTCTACTTTAAATGTTCTCCTTGATGTTTGAAACACCAATATCAAACTTTTAACAAGCCTTCAATCAGTCATCAAGTAAAGTTCGGACTTTGTTTACAAAGGAGACCATAAGCACAACTCCTATAATGATTCATAGAAGAAGCCTCATGAGGAATGGTTGTTATTGCTGATTCAAGATAATGTGGTAATAGGTCTTTCCGGCTAAGTGTGTCAACCATTACATCAATCTTGCAAGATATATAGAGAGACCTATGTCAAAACCTTGGGGAGCACCAACCATTATTGCTGCTTGAGATTCAGCTTTGATTAAGTGGAGAGATACTTCAGACTCAGCTTGTCCGAAAAGAAAGTTTGCAACATTTACACAGAGGTAAAGTCACTAGATTCTCAAGACATGGACTTCAATGTAAAGCTCCAAAAGATGAGCTAGATTGCGGAACCCATGTGATAGAAAGTTACCAAAATATAATTGTATCTACATGAATTGTTTTCAATGAAACACAATTTGAATCCTATTTAGGAAACATTTAGGAGGATATCAAAGTTGTGTTGGACTTCTTATCTTCCGTGATGAATAAATCAGTGGCTTGGTGTGCCTGGAGGATCATCTCGAGATTTGAAGGTATCAACCTACCATATCAATAATACCTCACACATGCTTGACTAATTTAAAATGATTCCCGGAAAAACAATGATAACTCTACTCGAATCCACGACGACATCTTTCAACAATTGCGCGTGAACTAAAGAGGGTTACTTCTAACATCCAGAACACATACCTCGAGATAACACGAGGATGGTTCTCAAAAGTTTCCAAAATTAATACCAAATGTTCTGTATGAATCTAATCTAGCATGGAGAAAATAAGGATGCCATCGATGGGCTGAATAACAAACTTATCTATACACTCCAATAAGATGGACTCACATGTTGTATGAACAAGGCATAGACATTGGTCAGACCAAAGGACAAAAAGATGCACTTAGGTGAGACATCACAAGTAAATACACCATCAGAATTGTTCTTGGAACTGGGTTTGATTTGACGATAGCCCAAATCAAATCAAAGGCGGGGAAGATAACATATCCACAAAGGACATGCTATCTTGCTTCAACACGAACATAGCTATACATCCCTTTAAGAAGGAAATGAGTTGGATGGAACTTTTGTCTTACAACTCTCCAAGTTTCTGTTTAAGCTCAACCAACTAGTTTAGGGTTATCCAGTACGGATCCTTGGAGAAAGGCGCAGTTCAGAGAACTTGCTTGCTCAAGAACTTAACAAGATGGTCATGTGGCAACATGGCGATACTTCTAGAAGACATCCAGAATGTCACGAACCACTAATATGTCACATAGCTCGAGAGGAAACTTGCTTGGTAAGGCAAGATGACACAGTCTCACAGTTTTGGTACGAACCTAACTCTTTGACCGAAGAGGGTGTACCAGAATAGCGGAATTGGTAGAACAATCATCCTTGGCTCATTGATTAGATTAACCATCACGCTAGGAATGATATAATTTTCCTTGAAGTTCAAAGCAATAAGAATTTCTAAGAATCTTAGATGGCCACATTATTACACAGACACATCACTCACAAGCACGAAAGCTCGAGGAAGGGTGGGTAAAAATGTGTAAGAGCATCACTTCATTAAGAGGGTCATGAAACTCAGCACGACCTATTAGTATAAAAGAGTGTGACACTTTAAGGTGGAACAGAACATAAACTAATAAATGCTTATTGATCTGTGGATTACAACACTTTGACCTGATCTTAGAAATGATGAGGTACTGGAGTTTGTTTCTCCTGACATCCTGAAATGGTTTGTCATGACGGACCACAAGAGTATCTTGCATCAGTAAACACCAATGCATATTTACTACTTGGCTACCAACGGGTAGACAAAGGTCAGAAAACAACAAGGAAGGAGGAACATGCTTAGAATAGAATCCTGAGATGTGGCTGCATAATTCAACAATCTTCTGAAGAACAATGCATAGAAAGGAAGGTGTGGCATGGTCACGAATACAAATGTGAGACTCACTAAGAGAACGCTTGTTGTGATCTATTTGGTTCCATTTAAGAACATCTGCCATAACATGTGGTAGGGAAAGTCCTTTATCGTCACTTTTCAATAGGGACAATATCCACAAGCTTGAAGGCTATACTAGAAGGTAATAGCCATCCTAAGGTAATGTTTGAACATTAACCACAGGGATCAACAAAATGGATCTTGGGTTAAAGGTCAGCTTCATATACAATTTTCGCAACACCAGAATCCGGCACAATCAGGGATCTTAGGTTCAAGTCCAGGGGTTAAAACCCAGAGAAAGAAGTAACTACTATTTTAGTGACAAAGTGTACACTACAAGCTAGCAATCACAAGGTAGCTTTTGAAAGAAGAAACGATCTTCTAAAGTACCCTAACAAATAAAAAGGAGGCACACAAGGCGAAAGGAGACCTCGAGACCTAGAACAGAACATTGTGGAACCATCAACAGGATGTTGTGGACCCATAAATAGAGAGATTATGATAGAAAGAAATGTCTCATAAGAAACAGAACAAAGGGAAACAAGGAACACACACAACTAACTCTAGAGAACTCAACACTAGGTTAGATGGTTGCGAAATGACATGCCAAGAAGGCACCTAGGTTTGGAAGATGAGACGAGATAGAAAAACTTTTACAAATAACACAAGATAAGATAACCCAGAGTTAGAACGAAACTTTATAAGGAGTAAAAGAAGCATACTAGAGTTTTCGCACATAGTTTTCATCTTTGAAAATAGTTTTCACAAATACTAGACTCAACATCGACCAATATAAAGGTTTCCTACAGTCGGTACTGCTTTGATACCAAAACCTGTGACACCCCCGGGATTAGGGCTAGACAAATCCCAGACCTATGTCTGATATAAGCCTAACCTAAATCTCGAAAGCGTATAGAGGGAGAAATGATAACACAACAATGACCCTACGACACAAAAATTATTACAACGAGCTCATAACTGAGCAGAGAACCGAAAATATTACAAGCAGAGGTCACTGACCACAAACATGAGACAACGGAAGGCAAATTATGCTATTAAGTATAGCGAACTTAACAAATGGCCTAAGAGGCCTAAAGCATAACGATGATGTCCAATCCATAGATCCCAGACTGCCGACTGGGAACTCCAAACTACTCGTCGATGTCGATGCCGTGAAGAACTCATCTTCTATGGTAACACTTAATCTGCTGCAAAAGTATCAATGAAGCAAGGGTGAGTACAGGGTGTACTCTACAAGACTTATGGCTGGTGGAGTTATTTTGCGTAAAGACATCTTTGTTTTGTAAAACAGGAGGGAGAAGAATCTTGACTAATTAGAATATTTTAAAAGGGGATAAGAGAGCGGTAACTCTAGCTTTGATCATCTATTGATATCCACTGAATCATCATCAGCTGAACCTATCTAGGATCACCCCCTCAGTCCCTGAGGAAGCACCTTAAGCACACATTACTTAACTTGCCAAGTTTTATGATTAGGTTCAAGTTCTCTATGATCTTAGAATCTGGTCTCCAAGTTCGTCCATAACCGCGGACATGGCTTTTCGAAAAGATTTAACCCTGCAGGGGTGTACAACTTTACCCACACGTACCAACCGATTCTTAATGCCACTATAGATTAGCCCTCTTCCTTGGAAGGCCGGCAGAGAGTGGTTGGACACGACCTTTACCTTGCTTTCGCCAAGACCATGAGTCACGCACTAGGGAGATGCTGCTGTAACGGGTCGAGTCCCGAAGCCGGTCCCTAATGATGTGTGCAGGGTTCAATATTACGGATGCCGGGCATCTCTTGTTCTCGGCCACGCTTACCTACCTGTTATGAATGCACCTCCTTCACCTCCATTCAAGAACAGCCAAGATGCGTATGTCGAATGGAAAGCCCGAACTATGTGACTCATGGAATCTACTCGGCAAGTTAGTTGGTCGAGGGGGTTTCTAGGCCCCCGTGTGGCTGTACGCTCATCTTGGACCATAGGCAAGAACTCAGGTCCTAGTAGTGGCAAGTATGGAACTGCAAAAACCACAACCCACTGTGGCCTCCCATACAAGCCTTAGCATGTTCAACTTTCATCTCTGGTAATACCACGTATTCCTATAAAACTAGGTTTATTCGCAGCTCTGATTCATCAACCGGATGGACCAATGGTAACGTCTAAGCGCGGCTAAGCACAACATATGTGACAGCTCTAGCAACGCTTCATAAGCCAAACCCTAGTTATGCTAGGAGAAGTGGATCAAGGAAATGTAGGCTTCAAAGGTAACATGCATCAGATAGGATTACTCTATCTATCGATAAAAGACTTTAGAATCGTGTGCACATGGCAAGAATTGAAATGCTTGAAATCATAGGATTATATCATGTGTGGGGTTTCGCTTGCCTTTGCCAGTTGATATCGAGGAAGCATAGTTCCGGACACCTGGTACTTGACTTGATTATAGTTGGCCAAGTATTAGTCTTCGAGCTTCGACGGTGTTGATCTCGGTCTTCAATCTCGATCTCGATATCGCATTCTACCAAAGAAGAACCAAATACTGGAAAGAAAGGAAACAATCAACACATGGCATCGATGCAATGCTCAAGCAAGGATGATGATATGACAAGTTAAAAGTTATTGAAATTGAAACCCTAAACATGCTCGACCATTTTAAACAGGGTCCGAGAGGTGCAAACCCTAGAATAGGGGGGGTCCTCGGAATCACCTATGGGGTTCATTTTGTTCTTGTAATTAAACTTGCAATTGAAGTTGTTGAACAATGCATGATTATAATGCTATGAGATAGATCTCATTTTTCTGAACATTTTGATATATTATTTGTATTTTTCTGATTTAAAATGAATTAGTTATGAATTTCTACATTTTTAATTCATTTTAAATCATTTTTGGAATACTATAAAATAATTTACATTTTAGAAATACTTATATATTTTATTTAACCAGAAAAAATTTTTGAAATATTTATTTTACTTACAACAGGGGCACACATGTCATGTATTTTCCTTTATTGAAATAATTACAAAAATTATTTATAGAATTGATAAAAGAAAAAGAAAAGAATATTGCATAGGCATGACGTCATGCTGACGTCATCCATGGCAACCTTGTAGATCGTCGATCGATCGATTGATCCAGAGCTCGCGGGGCGTTGCGGTGGGGTGCACTGGATGCAGCAGTTCACGCTGAACCATGTGGTGGTTGCGCCACTGCGAAAAGGTCGTCGGAGAGGCACCGACGGCGAGGTGCTACGTCGGTGGTTGGCGGTACACGATGGGAGAGGAACACAGGAAGAAAGGGAGAGATTGGGAGGAATTGGTAGGTGCGGGAGCTCACCACGAACACGGCAGTAGGGTCGGCGAGGCCGTGGGAGGTCTAGAACGGCAGGGATCGACGATGAACACGGCGGCCAGAGTCGGGGAAGGCGAGGTCGATGGCGACGTTCCGTAGTGCCCGTGGCCGATTCCTTCGGGCAGAAGCACTAGGGCGACTAGGTGGAGCTTGTGGCAGCCTTGGTTAAGCGAGGGGAGGCCAAAGACGGCGGCTCTAGATGGCGGCCAGGGCTAGGGTTCAGGGCCGAAGAGGAGAAATTGACAGAGGGGGCGAGAAGAAGCAAAATCGGTATGTGGGAGGAGAGTAAAGGGTAGCGGTTCTTATCATCACCTCCTGGGGCGGCAGTGCGCATCGCAACGCCGGCGAGGATCGACGGCCGGCGCGCAGACAGCGAGCTTCTTGCGTCGGGGAGGAAGACGACAAAGGTAGAGGGACGAAGCGGTAGGGGCCGAGGGCGGCTGCATATGGGCCGGGGTGGGATGCGGCAAAGGAAGAGAGAGGGGGCTGCTGCGGCGCTGAGCGAGAAAGAAGAGAAAGGGAAGATGGGCTCGGCCTAGATAGAGTTAGGGAGAAGTTTTTCTTTCTGAAATGTTTTTCTATTTCTATTTTGCGTTTCTCTTTTGTATTTTCATATACAAATCTGTTTTGAGTTATTTAAAAATACTAGAACTTTTGTAAATATTTTAAATACTACAGAACCCTTATAATCCATTTGGGCTCACTTTGTTTTGGTAGTTTTCAAATATTTTAAAACCATTTGAAGGTTTTCAAAAGGAGTAGGTAATTAGGGTTTTAGGGTTTTTGTGATTATTTTCTTTCATGCATTTTAAAATGATGATGCTTATGAATGCACATTCAAACCCTAATGTCTATTTAGTAAAACTAGGGTTGGTACATCAACTGAGTACAAAGTACAAGTGCAATGTTGAAAACGTTCCCCGTGATAGCACAGTTCTGCTAATTCCAACTTATAAGTGCAAGCATATACAACAAAGTTGTCATAATGGTTCAAGTTTATTAGGGGCAAAGAATATAAAGTGTGCCATAAAGTTTGTGAGGGCTTTAATCACTAAGTTTTCACGTAACAAAATAGTTTTTAATTGGAAGATAGTTGAAAACAAGAATATACTTGGAATGGTGTAACACACCATGCATAGGAGTTTATAGTGGACACTTTGGAATAACTTGGTTTCTTGGGAGTTGGAAGCATGAGTAGAACTTACTCATACAAGTGGAGGCTAGCAAAAGACTGGGAGCAACCAAATAAGAGAGCATAATGGCCATAATCATGTAGAGCAACAAAGCATACTAATCAAAGCAAAGAGTGGTACTACAAGTCAAGGACTAAATGATCATAGAGGCTAATGGTGACTTTTCATAGTCATAACATTGTGTGAGCATGTGCCAAGTCAACCCAAGCAAAGCATCAAAGGAGAATACCATAATACTATGCTTTTGCATGCTAAAACAACACATAATTTCTTCAAGGCACACTAAGAAATCCCAATTGTTTGGAACAAGACATGCTACAGCAATAATCACTAAGCATAAGGTCAAAACAACACCTAGCATGTCATGCTAAGGTCTAAGTCACAGTCAATGCAAGCTCCTCTTGCACTTACAAGCAAGAACTTACTACTCCTTTCCAACACCAGGCAACTTATTTGCAAAACAACACAGCGAGAACGGGGGTCCAAACTACTTTATTCAATCAAACTAAACAACCTAAGCAAAGCAACCGAAAACTAAGACGCTCCAAGAACAACACAACTGTGCATGAAACAATAAAAACGAAGTGTCTAGACAGACCTAACCTTTTTATTGATGAAGGGGATGCCTTGGGCATCCCCAAGCTTTGATGCTTGTACCTCTTGGATATTTCTTGGGGTGACACCATGGTGGTATCCCCAAGATTGATCTTTTCTCGATCCTTCATCTCATTGCATCATTCTCTCTTTACACCTGAAATTTTTCTTTCATACAAAACTTTACACAATCTTCATTAGCAACATTAGCTTATTCAAAAGATATTAGACCCCTGGCAAAGCTTTGGAACAGCAAGGCTTTTCACTAAAAACACAAGCTACTGTAGTAACTTGTTCAAAAAGCTCAATTCACCTAAAGAGAACTCAAAAAGGAATCAATAAGAAGCAAATGCAAATAATGGCAGAAATCTGTCAAAACATACCAGCAGTTAGAAACCGATTTTTTTGAACATCTTATGTTGCTCAAATCAAAAAGTATTGAACTAACGAATGTTAGCTAATATACTGTCAGATTTATTCGTAAATTTTGAGATCACTCCGAGTTACAGAGACTCCTCACGAATTTTTTTGGTGGAGGACAGAAATCTGTTTCAGGACAGCAACTCCCCAAATCTTACTTCCCTCTCACTAGAGGTCATTCTTGGCACAAAAAGCAAACAAAAAGGATAAGGAGAGGTCATTACTGAAGTAATAACTCCCAAGACTCAAGGAAACTCTTTGGTTATCTCCCAACAAGTATTTTTCTTTAACGCCTTTAAGTTAGGCACAAGAAGCAAGAACAATCAAGTATTTTCAAATGAAGAAGCATTAACATCAAATCTTGCTTTCAAAGGAGGAGAAAAAAGCAACTTATATCTCCTCATAGGAAAGTGTTCAATACCTTTCTTGAATGGAAAATGATATTTAATGGTGCCTTCTTTCATATCAATGATAGCACCAACTGTTCTAAGAAAAGGTCTTCCCAAAGTAATAGGACAAGAAGCATTGTATTCAACATCCAAAACATAGAAATACACAGGGAAATAAGCATTATTAACCATAATGAGAACATCATTAATACTCCCCATGAGTTTCTTCTTAGCATTATCATTGAGTGGGACATCTAAATAACAATCTTCTAATGGTGGCAAATCAAGCATTTCATAAATCTTCCTAGGCATAATAGAGACACTAGAACCAAGATCACATGAAGCTTTGAGATCAAAGTCATTCACTTGCATATTAATAATGGGTTCCCAACTATCTTCTACTTTCTTAGGAATAGAAGCTTTGTGTTTTAGCTTCTCTTCCTTAATCTTAATAAGAGCATCTGTAATATGTTTAGTGAAAACAACATGCATATCACTAGCATCAGGACTTCTAGCAAGCTTTTGCAAGAACATAATCACTTCAGAAACATTGCAACCATCAATATCAAAGTCAAACTTAGCATCACTAGTAGTAGGCTCAATAGGCTTAGGCATAGTAGGAGGAGGAATAGGGACTACTTGTTGTTTAGTGGTGATGGTGCACACACTATTGTTTCTATCAATTTCAGCTTCCCTTTCCCACTTAGCATGAAGTTGAGCTAACAGCCTAACATTTTCATCAATAGTAACTTGTATGGCATTAGCAGTAGCAAAGGTGTTTTCCATGGCTTCAGGTTTAGTAGCCATTTTATTAATCAAAGAGGACTGAGCTTCAGACAAAGAGGATATATTTTTATCAACAATTAAAATATTTTCCTCTATAGTCTTATTGGAGGTGGTTTGTTTACTAATAAAGTCCTTGAGCATGACTTCAAGTTCAGAGGGGGCACTTCTAGCATTATTGTAAGAGCTTCCATAGGAATTGCCATTATTAGGAGGATAAGGCCTATAATTGTTATTGCTACCAAAATTATTCCTATAGGCATTATTGTTGAAATTGTTGTTTCTAATGAAGTTCACATCAACTTGATCTTCTTGAGAAACCAAAGAGTCTAAGGGAACACTATTAGGATCTAGAGGAGCTTTCCCATTAACAAGCATAGACATCATAACATCAATATTTTCACTCAAAGAGGAAGTTTCCTCAACAGAATTTACCTTCTTACCATGTGGAGCTCTCTCAACATGCCATTCAGAGTAGTTAACCATCATATTATCAAGGAGCCTTGTTGCAGCACCCAAAGTGAGGCCCATAAAGGTACCTCCAGCAGCTGAATCCAACAAATTTCTTGAGGAGAAGTTCAAACCTCCATAAAAATCTGGATAATCATTGACAGGAATCCCCTCCAGTATTGACAGGAACTGAGCAAGGTATAACAATGCAATTACTAGTCAGAAAGATCCTATGAGATTCGATTGGGCAATACAACAAGATACATAGACTGCCATCCAACTGCATCTATGACTAGAAGTCCACCTTCAGGTTATCATTCGAACCCCCTCCAGTATTAAGTTGCAAGCAACAAAAAACTGCTTTAAGCAAAGTGTGTAAGGTAAACAGTCCACATGTTCCATGAACAAGAGACAGTTGTTTTCTCCCTAGTGGCAACAGCACATCAACAACCGAAGAGATTTCTGTCACTTCCCATGGAAACTAGAGGCATGAACCCACTATCGAGCATAAATACCCCCTCTTGGAGTCACTAGCAACTACTTGGCCAAGATAGCTACTAACAACAGAGAGCATGCAAGATCACAAACAACACAAACATTATAGAATCATAAAGACAAAACCATTAATCAAACCAACATAATAATCTCAATATCCATCGGATTCCCGCAAACACAACATGCATGATTACAAATAGATTAGATCTTGATCATGAACGGAGCTCACAAGGTCTATACATGAAAGAACAAAGGAGGAGATACAACCATCTAGCTACTACATGGACCCATAGTCCAAGGTGGAACTACTCACGCATCATACCGGAGAGAAGGCCTCCGGTATGATCTCCCCTCTGGCAGGGTGTCGGGAAGAACTTCAGATCCCCCCTAATCTAGGGACGATGGTGGTGGCGGCTACAGATAGTTTCATGGAGATTTGATTGGGTGCTTAGGGTTTCTGCATCGGGGGATTCTTATAGGCGAAGGGGGAGGCCGAGGCGGCGGCCAGGGGCCCCACACCCCTCCTAGGCGCGGGGCAGGGCCCACCGGCGCCTAGGCTGGGTCTGGCCGCCCCTGGTCGGCCTCTCTGGCTCCCCTCTGGACTTCTTGTTCCCCACGTAAAGTAATTGACTTTGACGTTTGTCCCGTCCAATTCCGAGAATATTTATTTACTAACTTTTCTGACACCAAAAATAGCAGAAAACATCCATCTGGCACTGTTGCAAATTGTTAGTAGGTTAGTACCAGAAAACATGTAAAAAGCACCTCAAAATGTATACAAGTAAAGCAAAGTAGATACTAAACAATCATGGAGCATCAAAAATTATAGATACGTTTCCGACGTATCACCCAAAGAGCATCCTCAAAGTAGTTGTGAGAACGAAGCTTCTCGAGATCCAACCACTGCATGGGACAAACAGGAGTCTTAAACCCACCGTATAGCTCAAAAAATAGCAGGGCTTGCTCATTTCTCCAAAAGCGCTCATCAGACGTGGTGCGAGTCAGGGAGTAGAACTGCTGGAGTGTCATCTCCACAAACTCCTCGGTACCCAAATCTGCCAGAGTAGTGAATGCTTCAAACTTCATGCGCTTGGCTTCATATCTTTTCAGTTGTCTAACCTTCTAATGCTTTGTTGCGGCACGGTCTCGAGCAGCCTGTCTAACCACAGAAGGATCAACTTGAATGTCTCTCTCTTCATCATACTGGAACCTACGAGTACAAGTCTTCTTAGCATCCCGAGGATGGCGAGGTCGAGAGCCACCTGTGAAATCATAATAGAGGGATAGCATATGGGGTAAGCACATTTTTCATGGAGATTCAAACTTAAGGAATTCTGGAACTGCACTGGCTAAAAGTAGTGGACAGTCCGGAAAAATTGCCCCAGAGATTCCGCTCAACCCGGAAAGTCTAGTGTGTACCGGCCGGACATTCAGGCTGGACCGGATAGTCCGGCCTGTACACGCCGGATAGTCCAGCTAGAACCTTGGCAATTTTTCGGGATGCACTGGTGTGGTCAATCGGGACAGATCGGGAATGCTGAAACTACTACAAGGGAGATGGTTGCATGCATATGTGATATATCCATGGATCTAGGTAAAACATTGCCCCCAAAAAGTTCTTCTAGGCCAACCCTAGAGATGGAGAAGGGGAGGGGCGCCATACCAGCATCCATGGGGACCTTCACCGGAGGGGAACGGATCCCAGCGGCAAAGGGAGGGTAATGGCCGACGGCAACGGCAGGATCCATGGTGGAGAAGCCCTCCCGGTGGTGCTCTTGGTCGGGGGCAGCAGCCTGAGTGCAAGAGGGAGTCGGGGAGAAGAATGGGGTCTGAACCGTCCACTTCTCCCCGACCTCTATTATCAAATTGAAACCGCTGGGGCCAGACAGTCTGGGTGAAATTCACCGGAGTGTCTAGCCCGGCCAGAATGTCCGGTCTGTATCAAGCTAAGAGTCCGGGCTGGCCGGACACTCCGGCCGGTACAGGGCGGACACTCCGCCCCCCTTCGACCAGAAATCCCAGGTTTCAGATGTTGGACAAATGTGTGGCAAGAGGAGCATGATTATAGGTGATAGTAGGACTAGGATTCAGAGGATGTACTGTGAGAAACCAATAAGTCGAAAATATCTAAAAAGATGGCAAAATTAAGTTCCAACCAAACAACCCAAGAACAAACTCTTCACTAAGAAGAGGGCGATGGCCGAGGCCACCATGTAAGAGTTTGTGGCATGACACCACGAAGAATTATCCTTGGGTTCATATCCACTACTCATCAATAAAGCTCACATATCACAAAATGATATTAAGAGAATTGAACTTCTTTAATGTTGGCATTAAGGGGGGAGGGATAGTCCAATGTATTAGGACCGCACTCCCCCTATCTCCATGCCTACACCTAAACCAAATAAGATTCAAGTCATAGGTGAGTATGCAAGGTGATCAAGTCAATCTCCTTGAATCTATGATATTTAGTTCATTCCTCAAATAACAAAACCTTGCTTCATCAAGTGGCTTCGTGAATATGTCGGCAAGTTGGTCTTTGGTTGACACATAAGATAGCTCAATATCACCTCGAGCAACATGATCACTAATGAAGTGATGACGAATCTCAATATGCTTTGTCCTTGTGTGATCCACCGGGTTGTAGGCAATCTTGATAGCACTTTAATTGTCACATAGAAGAGGCACCTTTTCACAATGGACACTGTATTCCTTTAAAGTTTGCCTCATCCATAGCAATTGAGTACAAGCACTAGAAGCTGCCACATACTCGGCTTCGGTGGTGGAGAGAGATATACAATTTTGCTTCTTAGAAGACAAACACACCAAGGACCTACCAAGGAATTGGCAAGCCCTGGAGGTTGATTTTCTATCATCCTTATCCCCCGCCCAATCTGAGTCCGAGTATCCACAAAGAGCAAATGTTGAGCCTCGAGGATACCAAATACCATAGTGTGGAGTATGAACCAAATATCGAAAGATTCTTTTGACCGCCAATAAATGGATTTATTTAGGAGACGTTTGATATCTTGCACACACTCCTACACTCAACACAATATCGGGTCTAGATGCACAAAAGTAAAGCAAAGAACCAATCATAGATCGGTATAACTTTTGATCCACATCTTTACCATTTGGATTTAGTTCAAGATGAGTCTTTGTTGCCATGGGGGTAGGAGCTCCATTTAAATCTTTCATGTTAAATATTTTGAGCATATCTTGAGTATACTTGGGTTGGCTAAAGAATGTTCCTCCTCTTACTTGCTTGATCTCAAAACCAATAAATACTCTCAACTCCCCCATCATAGACATCTGGAACCTATTAGTCATAAGCTTTGAGAATTCATCATTAAAATCTTTGTTAAATGACCCAAATATAATATCATCAACATATATTTGGCATACAAAAAGCTCCCCATTGACCTTCTTAGTAAAGAGAGTGGGATTGATTTTCCCAACCTCAAACCCACGGTCCAACACCAACTCCCTAAGATGCTCATACCACGTGCGTGGGGGCTTGTTTGAGCCCATATAGCGCCTTATCAAGTTTGTAGGCATGGTTTGGAAAGTTGGGATCCTCGAACCCCGGGGTTTTCTTTACATATACCAACTCATTCAATGGACCATTAAGAAATGCACTTTCTACATCCATTTGTTGCAACTTAAAGTTATGATGTGCCGCATAAGCAAGAATGATATAGATGGACTCAAGGCAAGCTACGGGTGCATATGTCTCTCCATAATCAATGCCTTCAATTTGAGAGAACCCTTGTGCAACCAATATTGCCTTGTTCCTTACAACAATTCCATGCTCATCTTGATTGTTCTTGAATATCCACTTGGTGCCTATAACATTGCGGCAATCCTTTGGCTTCTCAACTAACTTCCATACTTTATTTATCTCAAAGTTGTTGAGATCTTTGTGCATTGCTTCCAACCAATCCGAATATTCAAGAGCTTCCCATACTTTCTTTGGTTCTATCATGGATATGTGTGCTTGGTGTTCACTAAACCTCTTCAATTGTGCTCTAGTGGACATTCCTATCCTTATATCACCAACCACATTCTCTAGAGAGTGGTATATTAATTCCACATTCTATCCATTCTAGCTTTGGGACAAGTTTTGATCTCCTTGTTGTTTCTTGGGGGATCTCTTCATCATTTTGGTCCTCGTCTTGACCATCAACTTGACCTTGATCATCATCGAAATAATTATCTTAATTAAGAGGCAAAGATTGACCTTGGTCTTGATCAGGCACACTACTAGACTAGATTTGAGATGCTCTCACAGCAGATTGTATAGATCTTCCTTGTGAAATAGACCGAGCAACACTTGACATTCTGGAGAATGGTGACTCAAGCTCGTCCTCACTAGGGGTATCTCCCTGATCAACATGTTGAGGGTCCACAACTTGTCTTTGGCTTGGGTCATTGTCCTCCTCGATAGAGTGAGCTTGTTGAAGTTGTGAAGATGAGGGCTCCACTTGAGTAGAGCATAGTTCCTCTCGATCAATCATAAGAGGTTCCTCAATGGGGCGGATGAATCCAACACCCATTCTTCCTATGTCATCCTAAGGCATTTCATCATGGGATTTCCATTTTCTTGCGCTCCGTTTGTGAGTTGTACTCAGTTTTCCCTAGCCGCTTAACTCTTCCTCACTTTTCCCCTCGCCATGTTAAGAAACCCTCCCGAGCGCTCGCAGGCGCTCAGACGGAAGGATGCTATCAGGTCAAAGGCTTGATCGTTACATGCTAACTGGTAGGACCGCGTTGGGGCGGGTCGGGCGTTAATCATTATGTTACGAGGCCTCCATTACATGCCTGACCGGTGGGTCCGTGTTGGGGAGGGTCCTGCCGTGGCCGATACATGCTGACGGGTGGGGGCCAGGATACACATCGGACCGCCATCCTTCTCTCGGCTGCCTTGTGGGCCGCTTTTTTCCTAATTGGATGGCTGGTGCATGCAATGACAAATGGGGACATTCCGTGGGGCCATCGAAGCCAATGAACGATGGGGCCATCATGTGGGGCCATCGAAGCCAATGACTGATGGGGCCGTGATGTGAAGCTGGAGGTGGATTTGCATATTCGCCATGTTTTACGTTTAAACTTGCATATTTTCAATTTTGTGTGTCGCTGACATGTGGTGGTCATGTGGAAAATATGCAAATTTCAAAGAAAAGGTTCGTTTCGTGGGGCCATCGGAGCCAATGAACGATGGGGCCATCATATGGGGTCGTCGAAGCCAATGACTGATGGGGCCGTGATGTGGAGCTAGAGGTGGGATTTGCATATTCGCCATGTTTTACGTTGCAACTTGCATATTTGCCATTTTGTGTGTCGCTGACATGTGGTGGTCATGTGGCAAATATCCAAATTTCAAAGAAAAGGTTCCTTCCGTGGGGCCATCGAAGCCAATGAACGATAGGGCCTTCATATGGGGCCGTCGAAGCCAATGACTGATGGGGCCATGATGTGGAGCTAAAGGGGGGATTTGCATATTCGCCATGTTTTACGTTGTAACTTGCATATTTGCCATTTTGTGTGTCACTGACATGTGGTGGCCATGTGGAAAATATGCAAATTTCAAAGAAAAGGTTCGTTATGTGGGGCCATCGAAGCCAATGAACGATGGGGCCGTCATGTGGGGATGTCGAAGCCAATGACCAGGTCCGTGATGTGGGGCTGGAGGGGGATTTGTAACATCCCAATTTCAGCAACCCTGAGTTGTTGTCCAAAAGGCAAAAATCAGAGGGAACAAAAAACTTTTTCTTGTTACATGTGCCATGTTTGTTTGCTTGTGTTCTTGCAACTGATTGTGTATTAGGTGTTATACTTCTTATCTCAACACTAGTTGACAAAAGCTATTTTACAAAAGAGATGTCTTAGCTCATCTTTCATATTCTCAAATGTTCTGGCATTTCAAAACTGAGCCAAGATGACTTGCTCAAACAAAATACTTCATTAGTTTTCTCTTTTAACAAAACTATGGAGACCTATATATATATAATCTCCTTATGTTTTTAAGACAGGACTCCAACTAATCTTACCTAGGTGAGCTCTGAGCTTAGCTTGAGGTAGGGATGGGTATTTTTAAGACAGGACTCCAACTACTCTTATGGTAACCCTAGTAGTAGTTAGATAAGTTTGATAGGATGAATTGCCTTGATCTGCTGTAACCCTACCATGGAGATCTGAGCTTAGATCTGAGCTTATGGTAACCCTACCAATTATGGTAACCCTACCTCTTATGGTAAACATAAGGATATTAGTTGGAGTCCTGTCTTAAAAACATAAGGAGATTATATATATAGGTCTCCATAGTTTTTTTTAAAATAGAAAACTAATGAAGTATTTTGTTTGAGCAAGTCATCTTGGCTCAGTTTTGAAATTCCAGAACATTTGAGAATATGAAAGATGAGCCAAGACATCTCTTTTGTAAAATAGCTTTTGTCAACTAGTGTTGAGATAAGAAGTATAGCACCTAATACATAATCAGTTGCAAGAACACAAGCAAACAAGTAAACAAACATTGCACATGTAACAAGAAAAAGTTTTTGTCCCCCCTGATTTTTGCCTTCTGGACAACAACTCAGGGTTGCTGAAATTGGGATGTTACAAATCCCCCTCCAGCCCCACATCACGGACCTGGTCATTGGCTTCGACATCTCCACATGATGGCCCCATCATTCATTGTCTTCGATGGCCCCTACCTCTTATGGTAACCCTACCAATTAAAAATACCAATCCATCTATCCCTTGTACCTAGGTGAGCTCTGAGCTCCTTGATACAACCAAGTTTTAGTGGTATAAAATTATCAAAACCCTAGATTCTCCCAAATCTTGTTTCCATCCTTTTTCACCACATTTCCTCAAAAAACAAGGATGGAAAGGATGTATAAATCAAGTTTACACCATCTACCTTGGATATGATTTTCCCCAAATAATTCCCATAATTATTTGGAGCCTAAAACTATTTAATCTCCATTTTAGGCAAAATCATCCAAACCTTGTCTTCAAAGGCAAGTTTGTTTTTCTCCAAACCACTTTGCCAACTCAATGCATATGTGAGTTCTATACATCATATCCTACCTTACCATCTCAAAAATAAATATTTTTGAGATTCTTTATTATTTCTTTTTGCCCTTTTTCTTAAATGGCATAAATAATAAACAATTTCTTAAAAAAATACTTTCCCATCCAAATAAATTCCAGTAAAATTCTCCAATGGGTAATATGGTATTTAGAACCATACCACATCAAAAACCCATCTTGTACAATGTAAAATTACCAAATGACCTTCTAGAAACTACTTCTGCACTTTTTAAATAAATGACAATAAATGCATCTAAAAGATTCCAAAAAATCCCAAATAAATCTTGGAGTTGTGTAATGACCATATCCATCTTCTAGTAGCATTTTATCTACCTTGTCCAATGCAAGATTTTGTACTTTCTTCATAACCAACCATTATGGAGAATTTGATCATATCATCAAAACCACTAGCAAACTACCTCCAACCCTTCTCAAACCTTGCCAAGGACTCCTCCACATCAACACTAGCCCATATGGTCGACTACAACTGTAGCACTACAATAGGATCCACCCCTTTATTTTGTCCCATCTACTTGTAAGATAAAAGGAAGGGCATGCCTCATAAAAAAATTTGGGCAATAAAAACCCACCACCCTTTCCCCTCTACCTGGCCGAGCTGCTGGTCCCACACAACCCCCAGCACCACCCCTCCTGCCCTATCACATCCCAGCACCCTTGCCATGTCCAAGGATGGACAAGGTCCATCATAGACCCCCCTTCCTCCAGATAAAAGGCCTGAAGACAGAGCCTCCCCTCTCCACCCTGCCATTCCACCCCACTCCACTCCCTCTTCCTTCCTTCAGCACCCAGGCTGCTCTCGCTTGCTCTGCTGCTCGGGAGGAGATCTAAAAATCCTCTTGGGTTCTTTCTTGCATGCAAGAATGAGGTCGTACCTGACCACCCAACTTCCTCCCTACGCTTTGTATTGCTCCCCTGGACCTAATCCCCCTCATTGTACCTCCCTTTTTCACGTAGGACGACCAGAGACGCCGCCACGAGAGTTGGCCGGTTCAAAGCTTCCCATGGCGATACAAAGGCACCCGAGCATCTACCGCCCTGAATGCACCGGACCCCTGAACCAGAGGAGCCCCAAGACTGCCCTCCTCCACTCTCTGGCGACATGCAGCCACTCCAGCAGCAACTCCGGCGAACCCGAAGCCTCCCCTTGGCCCCTCTCGCGTGAGGAACCCTCCATCGATGAACCCGCCACTGCTGCCCCTCCCCTGGCTCGCCTCCGTGTTCCATGTCCCCTCCAACCCTCCTCTAGCGCGGGCATGCCCTGGCTAGCCCTCCCCGGTTAAGCCCCGCCGTGTAAGATCCCTCCTTTATAAAGGAAAAGGATCCCTGTGATTGCAATGCTAGTCCCTGGATCAATGCTAGCATCCATAGTTTAAGATGAAGTACACAAATACAAAGGTCATTTATTACAGCCATTCCAGAGATAAACATAGTCTTTACAACTCCAAGGCCACAGGCCTAATACAAGAGTTTGGTTAATAAATAAATAAAAGTCTTCATCTTCATGTGCCACAGGCAAACATGTTGAGCGTAGACTCATGACACCTAATCCTCATCAGAGTAACCTGCAACATCACAAGTTACAGCCACAGTGGGTCAATACATTGGAATAGTATTGGCAAGTGATACCTTAGTATAATTTTAGGTGGACTAGATACTATATGCAATTTGGCTAAGTGTAGCTTGGCTTGCTTTGCTCAAAATAGATTTTACCTATTAGTTGAAATCACTAAGTTTTTCTTTGTCAAAACTTTCCCAAGGAACCACCAATAGACATTGAGGTCCTTCACCCTTGTTCACCCACAAGTTTTTACTTAGAAATTGGGATGAGGAGATTCTTGATAGCTTCCATGTCTTGATGCTCAAGTTGTCCATTGCCATGGACTTGGCTAAGTACTTAGATTTTTCCATCTGCAGATGTTGTGCACTTTCCCCACCAGACTTGGTTTCACCAAGACAGGACCTTTCAGAAGCCTTCCCTTAGACCAAATGGACGCGTTCCAACCTATCATCCCACTACCACCATCTGTCCAAATGGCTAAGTTCTAGCAACCTATGTGATCCAGGCAGAGCCCATATTGCCAAGTGGCTGCACTAGAAGCTTCTTAACACTTGGCCTCTAAAATCTCTTTTTTCCTAGGTGGCTTACCACAAGTGAGATACACAAGTTAAACCATAGAAATGGGCCTTGTGTAACCACTCAACATAAACCAAACCTTCCATTCCACCCAGGTGTTTCATTAACTTAGTTGTTTTATTAGGTAAAACACAAGTCCAAAGACTTAGAAATATTTTCATCATAGCATGTATATTTCACCAACCCTTATTTGCTACTAGCTAGGCTAAGCATGGCATAGATAGTAACTTAACTTAGAAAATCCCTAGCATTTCTACAACTACTAGGATTTCCCAACATGGCATATAAGCAAAATAATATCATGCAAGACTTAGCAAAAATATTTCTAATGCTAGTATAAAACATAGGATAAAAATATTCATGAGTACCACTTGCCTTGGTAGTTTGGAGAGTAGCACTCCTCACAATCACAATCACTAGCACCAAAATCTACACAAAGCATCATAGCCACAATCACATACCAAACATATACAACCAAAAATATATGCATGCATGCAAAAATGATATGTGGTGGTTTTTAAAACTCAACAAAGCAAGTAAACGGTACTGATTCATAAACAAGTTGAAAACTTGCCAAACAACATTTGTTTAAACCCTAAATCATTTCCTAAACATTTCCTATACTCAAATTATCCCTACACAAGTTTCTGCAAATAAAACCTTTTTAACAGAAGCTAAACATTAAAAACATTGCATATTTAGAAAGGGCTTGCTCTCCTGATTCCAACGGTATAAAATTTGTCAAATTCTAACGTGGGGATCAAAAGTTATAGCCCAATCAAATTTGAATAACAATCAGATTCAAATCCAGTTTTAAATCTAAACCCTAGCCACGCGTCTGTTTCTAATTGGCCCGTACCGGTTCGGGCGGATCGATCAACGAGAGCCGCACGATTTAACTAAAGATGCACGGCCAGATCTAACGGGTAACGGTTCGTTAAGTGAACTAATCCTACGCGCTAGATCTAGATTTGACGGCTACGAATCAATCGACCAAAACTGAGCGGCGCTGGCGGCGGCTACTGGCGGCGGCGAGCTCTGCCTACGGCAGCGCGGTGCTACAGGTCGTCCTAGGGTCGTCGGAGGGGCTTACCAGAACCGTGGCGACGTGCTGATGCTCAACCTGGCGGCGGCTTGGCAAGGGGCGCACGGAGTGGGCTGCTGGAGCTCGTCGGAGTCATGCACGGCGTCGGGTGGTTGCAGACGAAGTTGTTGCCGACGCTCTGGGTCTTCCTAGTACCAACCAGAGGCATCAGTAGTTGCGCAAGGACAAGGCGAACCTATTCGTATGCGAGAGAGGTCAAGGGGCGCTCAGTGCTTACCGTAATCGATCGCCGGAGAAGAAGAAAGCGTCAGGCACTTGCGGTCGTCGTCGTTGGCGAGTCTCCAGACGGTCCTAGCATGCACCAATAGGGTGAGAAGATGTGCATGGTTGTCGTGATCATTCTGGCAAACTTAGACAGCAAGGGGCGACGGGGTCTTACCGGAATCGCACGCCGGAGGTCGTCAGAGCTGCGGCGGTATGGGCAAGACTACAGGCAGCCTGGTGGCGTGGAGAGGAAATTGAGTGAGGGGAAATGTTCGTGGTGCAGAGGGGGTTAAGTAGGCAGGGGCTCGATAGGAAACGCCTGCGGATTCAATGGTAATTACGCCGCGTGATCAACGCCAGCAACGGCCCGTGGCGACGTGTTCTTCGCGAGATTTAGGGAAGACGACGGTGACGTGGACGAGGCCCAGTTGTCTGCGAGAGAAACAGAGGGGGGTGGGGTCCTGGTGTCAGTCACTCGATGGGTGCGTCTGCGAGTGAGAGAGGGAGAGAGGGAACCCGGGTGGGCTAAATGGGCTGCTTTCTCAGTTGGGCCAAAAGACTAGCGCTGGCCCTTTTCTATTTCCTTTCTCTTTTTCTTTTTCTGCTTTGAATTTCTGGAATGAATTTCAAATGGTTTCAAAAGCTTTTTGAATTCAAACTTTTTCAGGATTTTGTAGGGTGCAACATTCACACTTCTGGGCATAAAATCAAGTGGTTACTTTGAATTAGCTTGGTCATTTAGAATAAAATAAAAATAAACAGTGACATAGCATTTGATTTGGAAATGTTTTTAAAATGGTTTTGAAACCACATTTATTCTATGAATTTTTGTCCAAACTCCACATTCAATCCAATCAACAAGGAAGCCAACAAAAACTTAGTTTAAAACACTTATGCTCTCAATTGAGGATGGTCATTTGATTTAAGTTTGCTCACATAAAATAATAGCACTATGTTCTTCTGTTTTCTTGAAAATAGTTGGAAAATGATCTCAGAATTATATGCATGCATGAATGATATGCAATCTTTGAAATCATGATTTTAGGGATGTTACACGCCGCCGCTAGGATTTCCTCGTGGGCGTGCCTCCCCGAGGAAGACGAGGGCTGGTGGCCGTCGATTGGCCCTCTAATCCAACGGTCGTGCGCGCCTGGTACTCCTTCGCCGAACCGCAGTGGCTGACGACCGGGCCCTGCCCCGGTTTTTGAATCCCGACGCTCCCGTGAGACCCGATGTCGAGTGGGCCAGATCTCCTATCCAGCCCATGTTGGTAAAGATACATCCTAGCTCCCTTCACCTTTTATTTATTTTTCAGGTCTAATTTTCTTGATGCTAGGTTTAAATAAAAAACGAAAAATGAATCTAAATGCCCAGATATGATTTTTCCCAGGCACATGTATGATCCTCAAGTTACAGAACCAGTCCACAAAGTTGCTTCCATTGTTTTTCAACTTTTCTTTCTCTAGGAACGCATTAAAATTGATGGTAGGGGCCGCCATGATCTACAACATATTTACAAAGAGTTTAGACTAAGTGTATGATAAATTGAGTTCATATTTAGTTCTTAAATTAACTAGGTGAACTCCCACTCAAAACAACATCCCTCACATTGTTTTAGTGATCACATGAACCAAATCCACTACACCAAGTCTGATCATCACGAGAGATGATGTAGTTTCAAAGGCGAACAATCAACATGTTCATCATATCATCCATATGACTCATGCTTTACCGTTCGGTATTCCGTGTTCCGAGACCATGTCTGTACATGCTAGCCTCGTTAAGGTTAACCTTAGTATCCGCATGTGCAAATCTGGCTTGCACCCGTTGTATGCACATGTAGAATCTATCACACATGATCATCACGTGGTGCTTCAAAACGACGAGTCTTAGCAACGATGACTACTAAGGATGAACACTTTATTACTTGATATTTAGTTAGAGGGATCATCTTATAATGCTACAGTCACGAACTAAGCAATACAAGATGCATAAAAGGATTAACATCACATGCAATTCATAATATGTGATATGATATGGCCTTTCTTCTTGTGCCTTTGATCTCCATCTCCAAAGCACGAACATGATCTCCATCATCACCGGTGTGGAGTCAAGGTCAATGGCGTCGCTTCATGATTGTCCTCCACCAACAGCAACTATTACAACTATTTGATGAATAGACACGCAGGTCTTAACAAAACTTAAAGACAACCATAAGGCTCTTGCCGGTTGCCAACTTACAATAAGGATCATTGCATACATCAAATATAATCACAATCACATCATGGCCATATCACATCACATCATATGCCCTGCAAAAACAAGTTATATGCCTCTAATTTTTTTTGCATCTTTTACGTGGCTTGTCGCTTTCGAATAAAAACCATTCTTACCTACGAACAAATCCACAATGTTGATACAAGTATTTTCAAGTGCCCGTTGTAAATTGAATCTTAACTATGGTGGGAGATACATACACCCACAAAGCCACTTGTTTGATGCAAGTTGCACGTTGAGCATGGAGCAAATCTCATGTACGTTGACATGTAAGGTGCCCGGGCCGCTTCATCCCACCATCCTGCAAGATGCAAAGTACACGAAAAGCAAGAGACAACAAAAGCATCAATGCCCATAAAACCATTGTGTTCTACTCGTGCAACAAATCTATGCATAGATTCGGCTCTGATACCACTGTAGGCGTAGCATGGAAAACAAAAAAATTATATCGCATGAACACACAAATCCAAGAACTAATCTATGGAAAAGCCAATATCTAATCTACGAGATCGGTGCAACGATATTGTAGAGAACTAACCCTCATAGATCCAAAGCATTTAACGAGATTTGGATCTCGTGGTTGATGTAGTCGATCACTTGTAAATCTCAAGATTGCGTAGGCGATCCTTCCGGCACCATGTTTCGGCAGCGCTTCCGTAGTAAGTCAAATGTACGGTAGTCGATGAAGACCTTCCTATCCCTTGTTCCAGCAGGGCAGCGGAGGTTGTAGATCTCCTCGGAATCCCAACAACATGATGGAGTGGTGGTGGTGGAGGAGGAGGAGGAGGAGAGATTTTTGCAGGTCTTTGCCTAAGCTGGAGCAGAGTGGTGGAGGAGAGAGGGGTGGCGCCTAGGGTTTGGGCGTGTGGAACAGGGTGCCAAGGGGAGCGCCCCACCCCTCCTTATATGGGTGGGGGGCTGGCAGCCAAGGGCCTCCTTGCCCTAGCCGAGTTTCCCCCAAACTCGGCTAGAAAGGGGAGAGACCCTCCCCAACTCGTCTAGGAAGAGGAGAGTTGGAAACTTGCCTTTCAAGTTTTTCCTTTCCTTCCCAAACTAGGATTTGACTTTTCAAACTAGGGTTTGACCCCATCCTTCTAGTGCTTGGCCGAGTTGCCCTTGGGCTTGGTGCGGCCAGTCCCTAGGTCATGCTACATACCAAGTGACCCCTCCCGGGGTGGTGTACCTTCTAGAACATTTTAGAAGATTCCAGTCAAAACATCGAAACCATTTCCGAACCCCGGAAATTGACTTTACTTATATGAATCTTATTCTCCGGACCATTCCGGATCTCCTTGTGATGTCATGGATCCAATCCGAGACTCTAAACAACATTCAGTCTCCAACTCATATTCCATATCTACTTAAACAACATCGAATCCTTAAGTGTGTCTCCCTACGGTTTGTGAACTATGCAGACATGATCGAGACACCTCTCCGATCAATAACCAATAGAGGGATCTGGAAATCCATATGGATCCCACATATTTATATGATGACTTCGTGATTGAATGAACCATTTACATACGATATTGATTCCTTTTGTCGTGTGATACTTTACTTATCCGAAGTTTGATCGGCAGTATCTCTATACCTAGTTCATCCTCGTTACTGATAAGTACTCTTTACTCGTTTCGTGATATGACATCCCTTGTGACCTAGTCACATGCTTGCAATCCAATTGGATGACATTCCACCGAGAGGGACAGGAGTATATCTATCCGTCACATGGATGGACAAATCCCACTCTTGATCCATGTGCTTCAACACATACTTTCAGAATACCTAATGCCACCTTTATAAACACCCAGTTATGAAGTGGTGTTTGATGTTATCAAAGCATCCATTCGGTGATGGTGATTAACATCATCTCATGGTCGAAGTATTAGGTTACAATGTATTTGAAAGCTTGTAGCAAACAAACTCTAAATGACTTGACCTTATGCTACGCTAACTATAGGAGTGTGTCCATCACATCAGTCTCCTAATGATATGATCTTGTTATTAATAACATCTAATGTCCATGATCATCTATTAATCAACAAGCTAGTTTAACAAGTGGCTTACTAGGGACTCTTTTATGTTTACAAAACACACAAGTATTAATGTTTCCGGTTAATACAATTATATCATGGGATGTAAACATTCATCATAACACAAAGATATAATAATAACCACTTTTATTATTGCCACTTGGACATATCTCCAACAATTATAGCATGGGATGTAAACATTTATCATAAACATGAAGATATGGTAATAACCACTTTATTATTGCCTCTTGGGCATATCTCCAATAGGGGTGCGACCAAGGGTTCCCAGCCCTTGATCCACTCCTTCCCCAACTCCGCCAAGGGGTAGAGGGGGAACTTGCCCCCCAAGTATCCCCGCTTTCCTTATTTATGGATTTTCCCAAAAAACCTTTGGTGGCCGGTTGGTCCCTTGGGCTTTGGTGAGGCTGGCCCTAGGGCTTCCCCGTGGCATGCCTGTGACACCCCCGGGGTCAGGGCTAAACAAATCCCAGACCTCCATCTGACATAACCTTAACCTTGAGCTCGAGAATATCCAGTGAAGAATCGGTAACACAACAGTGACCCTATGACACAAAATTTATTACAACAAGCTCATAACTGAGCGAAGAGCCAAATTATTACAAGCAGAGGTCACTGACCACAAACATCAAACAACGGAAGGCAAATTATGCTATTAAGTATAGTAAACTTAAAAATGGCCTAAGAGGCCTGAAGCATAATGATGATGTCCCAGCCCATGGATTCTAGGCTGTCGGCCGGGAACCCCAAGCTACTCGTCGTTGTCGATGTAGTACGGAACTCGTCTTCAGGGGAACACTTATGCTGCCAAAAGTATCAACAAAGCAAGGGTGAGTACAGGGTGTACTCTGCAAGACTTATGGCTGGTGGAGTTGTTTTGCATAAAGCCATCTTTGTTTATAAAATAAGAGAGAGAAGAAGCTCGTCTAGTTAGAGTATTTTAAAAGGGGATAAGAGAGCGACATCTCTGAAATATTGATCATCATCTTTTGATATCCACCAAGTCATCATCATCTCCTGATCTAGGATCACCCCCTCGTACCCATGAGGAATCATCCTTAAGCACACGTTGATCTGCCAAGTTTTACGATTAGGTTAAAGTTATCTATGATCTTGAGTCCAGTCGCCAAGTCGTTCATAACCATGAACACGGCTTTTTGAAAAGATTATTACCCTGCAGGGGTGTACAACTTTACCCACACGTACTAACCTTCTCTTAATGCCACATGATTAGCCCTCTTCCTTGGAAGGCCGGCAGAGGGTGGTTAGACACGACCTTTACCTTGCTTTCGTCGAGACCATGAGTCATGCAATAAGTATGGTTCTGCCGTAATGGGTCAAATCCCGAAGCCGGTACTTAAATATGTGAGGCGAGGTTGGTTTACCAAGGGCGCTATGTACCCCAAGCAACGTCGGCCACGCTTACCTACCTGTTATGAATGCACCTCCTTCACCGCCTTCGAGAAGATCCAGAATGCATGTCGAATGGAATGCCCGAACTATGTGACTCATGCAATCTAATAGGCAAGTTAGTTAGTCATGAGGTTGTCCAGGCCCCGTGTGGTTGTACGCTCGCCTTGGTTCCAAAGGAAAGAACTCGGGTCCTAGTGGTGGCGAGCATGGGACTAGAAAAACCACATCCCACTGTGGTCTCCCATACAAGCCTTAGCATGTTTAACTCATATCACCTCATCATAATATCTCGATCTCCTGTCATACTAGATTATCTGCATCTGATACATCCTCTGGATGAACCAGCACTGACAGCTATGCATAGCTAAGCAAGACACAGATATAAGCTCTACTAGTGCACTCAGGCCAAACCTAGTTATGCTAGGAGCAGTGGATTAGATAATATAATCTCAAAGGAAGTAATGCAATAGATAGGATACTATATCTATCGATAACCATAGTAGAATCATATGCATCATGGCAGGAAATGAAATGCTTTCGAAATCATAGGATGATATCATGGTGGGGCTATGCTTGCCTTTGCTAGTTGATAACCGATAAGCAGATCTTCGGGAGCCTTGTACTTGACTTCATTATAGTTGGTCAAGTATTGTTCTTCGAGCTTCGATCTTCGACGGTCTTGATCTCTATCTTCGATCTCGATCTCGTATTCTACCGAGGAAGAACCAAACACCGGAAAGAGAGGGAAACAATTAAAACATGGCATCGATGCAATGCTCAAGCAAGGATGATGATATGACAAGTTAAATTGCATTGGAATGAAACCCTATAGCATGCTTGACAATTTAATCGGGGTTCTGAGGGGTATAAACCCTAACTCGGAAAAACTCCGAATGTATATGAGAGGGGTTACTAAGTTCTTATAATTAAACTTGTCTTGAAAGTTGTTGAACAATGCATGATTATAGCTTAAAGAGGTAGGTCTGATTTTTCTAAACATTTTGATATATTATTTGTATTTTTCTGACTTATAAATAATTAGTTATTGATTTTACAATATTTAAATCATTTTCTGGAATTATAAATCAATTTAAAAGGTTTATTGCGTCAACATGATGTCAGCACAGGGGAGGGGGTGGTTTTACACCGGTGCATAGACTAGTCAGAGAGGCTGACGGATGGGACCAAAGCCACCTTAGCAGCCACGTAGGCAAAGTGGGACAGGGGGCCGGTTTGACCAGGCTGACCACGCGCTGACGCCCGGGTGACGTCAGCGTGGTCACTACAACCAGAACCTCCCAGATCAAGCTCGGGATCGATGCAGGAGGCGGCGCTGGGCTTCGGGAGTGAGCGCGTTTGACACGGGAGTCCACGACGAGCCAAATAGTGGTGGCGCCGCCTCGTTTGGGTCACCAGAGCTTCGGCTCCGACGGCAGCACGCATAGGTGCTCGTGGCAGAGACGATAGAGAGGAGGAGCGAGGGATTGGAGAGCACTAGCATGCTCAGGGGCTCACCAGGTTTGCGACTGTGCGGTCGGGAGAGCGTGACATGGCCGGAATCGATGGCGACGGTGTCGGCCGAAGTCGGGGAAGAAGAGATCGGTGGCGATGATTAGAGGCGTGCAGCCCCGATTCCTTCAGGCAGATGAACGAGCCCAACACGGCGGAGCTTCCAGTCCACTCAGCAGGGCTAGAGGCAGCGGCTAACGGCGGCGATTCGTCGGCTAGGGTTATGGGTTTGAAGAACCAGGGAGAGGGAGGTCGCTGGGAGGGGAAAAGAGGCAGGAGGTCGAAGCAGGGCACCTCGGCGGCCTTATCTTTAGCTCCAGGGCGGCGGGGCGAGGATCTTGGCACGGCGCCGATCGACGGCGGCAGAGAAGACAGGAAGGTGCTTGCCGCCGATGAGGAAGAAGACAAACAGAGAGGCGAAGGGGTACCGGGCCCTAGCTGGGCTACGGGCGGGCCAGGTGGGCTGGCTGCAGGCGCACTGGTAGGCGGATAGGCACGGAAGAGAGTGGGCTGCGGCCTGCTTTGCTTGCTGGCTTGTTTTTATTTTGCAAAATCTTTTTCCTTTTTATGTCTTGCAATTTCTGTTTTGTATTTTCCAATTTGAATCTCTTTTGAATTATTTCAAAAGTACCAGAAGGTTTTCAAAATATATAAAATACTGTAGGAACCCCTTTAGACAATTTGGGACCCATACATTTTGATACTTTTCAAAATTCAAAACCTCTTTGAATAGATTTGCAAAATAGAAAGAGAGGGAAAAGCTAGGGTTTTAGGGTTTGATTTATTTCTTCAATGCACACTTTTAATTATGATGCTTATGAATGCGCAATCAAAACCCTAATATATAATTATCTAAAAATGGGGTGTTACAGCTCTATCCCCCTTACGATAATCTCGACCCGAGATTCCAAAGGTAGGAAGATAAAGGGTGAGAGAAAGAACCAGGGTCACTCTAAGGATAAGAGGGAACACAATAAACAACTCATATAGTATCTCATGGTCAACTCATGAGGGAATGTTCAAAAACAATTCTTAGATGACAAACATGAAAAACATCAAGGTAACAGAGGAAACAAGAGGAGAAGATTTCAAGTGTTAGATAGATGGTCTTCATAAGGATTGAGACCATGGAGCTCACAGAAGAGCTTAAGCTTCTGAAATAGAAAGCTTACAACAGAAAGAACATGACCACAGACTTCGATAAAGAACGTCTACTAAACGGCTTAAGTAGAGATTTCGGGTTGCAAAGATATGGATCAACAAAACCAAGTTGTTGAACTACTTTTGAAACATAAGGGTTACTTTTTCATTCAACAGAAGGACAAGACAGAAAAGTGTTTTGTGGAGAGGACTCATCAGAGTCACAAGGAACATGTAATCAAGAGGAACTATTGATTACCAAAATCATAGTCACTCTTAAAACATGATTGAAAGAACGAAGGAAACTCTTTATTCATCCAGGTTTATCAAAATCTTTGCCAAAGATCATGATATCACTTTACACCACTAAGATGAATAGTTAAGAAGATTCCTGATGACACGAGAAGAAAGAAACCTCATTCTCAGACTTCATTTACTTGGCAGAACAAGGTGCTTGCCAACATAAAGGGTCTGGAGGATCGACCGAGAGACATTCAGCAACACTACTTCAAATGTTCTCCTTGATGTTTGAGGAATCAATCATCAAGTAAAGGTCGGACTTCGGGTACAAGGAAACCATAAGGTCAACTCCTATAATAAATCATAGAAGAAGCCTCATGAAGAGTGGTTGATATTGCTGAATCAAGAGAATATAACAAAAGGTCTTTCTAGCTAAGTGTGTCAACCATTACATCAATCTTGCCAGATTTGCAAAGAGACCTATGTCAAAATTTTGAGAAATACCAACCATCATTGCTGCTTGAGGTTCATCTTTGGTTAGGTGAAATGATATTTCAGACTCAGCATGTCCGAGTATAAAGTTTGCAACATTTACCACAAAGGTAAAGTTACTAGATTCTCAAGATATGGACTACAGGGTAAAGCTCCAAACGATTGAGCTATATTGCTAGACCCATGTATTTAGCATCTTGTCGAAAGACAACTGCATACATATAAAGTACTAACAATAAAACACAATGTGTCCTTAGAGAAAAGGAGATAACTCTTCTTGAATCCACGGCGACATCTTTCAACAACTCCACATGAACCAGAGAAGGTTACTTCTAACATCCAGAACACTTACTTCGAGATGACTCGAAGATGGTTCTCGAAAGTTTCCAGCATTAATTCCCAAGGTTCCATATGAATCCAATCTAACATGGAGAAAATAAGAATGTCATTGATGGGCTCAACAACAAACTTACCAAGAGACTCCAAAAGGATGAACTCATATGTGGCATGAACAAAGCAAGAATACTGGTCAAACCAAAGAACATGAAGATGTACTCAAGTGAAACATCACAAGTAGAAACACCATCAAGATAGTCCTTGGAACTAAGTTTGATTTGACGATAACCCAAGTCAAATCAAAGATGGGAAAAGATAACATATCCACAAAGGAAGTATTATCATTCTTCAACACGAAAAACAATAGACATCCCTTTAAGATGAACTAAGTCAGATAAACTTTTGTCTTACAACTCTCCAAGTTGTTGTTTAAGCTTAACCAACTAGTTCAGGGGTATCCAGTACGGATCCTTGGAGAAAAGAGCAGTTTAGAGAACTTGCTTGCTCAAGAACTTGACAACACAGTCATGTGGCAACAGGGCGATTACTTCTAGAAGACAACTAGAATATCACTAACCACCGATATGTCACTTAGTTCGAGAGGGAACTTGCTTGGTAAGGCAAGAAGACTCAGTCTCAGAGTTTCGGCACAAACCTAACTCTTTGACCGAAGAGAGTGTACCAGAATAACGGACGTGGTAGCACCATCATTCTTTTGCTTTGTGATAGGGTTAACCATCACGCTAAGAATTCTTAGAGTTTAAAACAATAATAATTGCTAAGAATCTCAGATGACCACATTATTACGCACACGCATCATTCTCGAGCGCAAAAGCTCGAGGAAGGGTGGTAAATATGTGTAAGAGCATCACTTCATTAAGGGAGTTATGAATCTCGGCACAACCTCTTAGTATAAAAGAGTGTGATACGTTAAGGTAGAACACATGGAAGTCAATAAATGCCTTTTGATCTGCGGATTACAACACTTTGACCTGGTCCTAGATACGACGAGGTACTGGAGTTTGTTTCTCCTGGAATCCCGAAATGGTTTGTCATGATGGACCATAAGAGTATCTTGCATCAGAAGACACCAATGCAGATTTACTACTTGGCTACCAACTGGTAGACAAAGGTCGGAAAACAACAAGGAAAAAGGAACATGCTCAGGATAGAATCCCGAGATGTGGATGCATAGATTAACAATCTTCCGAAAACCAATGCAGAGAAAGGGGTAAGTTGTGGCAGAGTCACGAGTATAGATGTGAGACTCTCGAGGAGTACTCTTCTCGTGATCTATTTGGTTCCATTAAAGAACATCTGCCATACCTTGTGGTAGGGGAAGTCGTTATTTGTCATAATTCAATCGCGACAAATACCACAATCTTGAAGGCTAGAATTGTAGTACCAGCCATCCTGAGGTAATGTATGAACATTAGCAACAGGGGTCAAAGGAATGGATCTTGGGTTAAAGATCAGCTTCATGTACAAAATTCACAACACTAGAATCCAGCACAATCTGGAATCTTAGGTTCAAGTCCAAGGGTTAAAACCCAAAGAAAGGAGTAACTACTACTTGAGTGACATAGTGTACACTGCAAGATAGTAATCACGAGGTAGCTTCCAAAAGAAGGAACACCTTCCGAAGTACCCAAACGAATGAAAAAGGAGGCACACGAGGCGAAAGGAAACCTCGAAGCCTAGAACAGAACACCGTGGAACCAACAATATAATATTGTGGGTCCAAAAGATAGAGAGATCATGCTAGAGATGAATCTCTCAGATAAGGCAGAGCAAAGGTAATAAGGAATTCACAACACACACAACTCTAGAGAACTCAACACTAGGTCAATTGGTTGAGGAACAACATGCCGAGAAGGCACCTAAGTTTTGAAAGACTAGAAGAGATATCAAAAAATTTCCAAAATCAACACTAGATAAGATGACACAGAGTTAGAGCAAAACTATACAAGGAGAAAAAGAAGCATACTACAGTTTTTCGCAAATACGTTTCATCTTTAAAATAGTTTTTTACAAACACTAGACTCAACATCGACCAATAGCAAGGTTTTTCTACGGTCGGTACTGATCTGATACCAAGAACTATGACACCCCCGGGATCAGGGCTAAACAAATACCAGACCTCCATCTGACATAAGCTTAACCTTGAGCTCGAGAATATCCAGTGAAGAATCGGTAACACAACAGTGACCCTATGACACAAAATTTATTACAGCAAGCTCATAACTGAGCGAAGATCCAAATTATTACAAGCAGAGGTCACTGACCACAAACATCAAACAACGGAAGGAAAATTATGCTATTAAGTATAGCAAACTTAACAAATGTCCTAAGAGGCCTGAAGCATAATGATGACGTCCCAGCCCATGGATTCCAGGCTGCCGGCCGGGAACCCCAAGCTACTCGTCGATGTCGATGTAGTACGAAACTCGTCTTCAGGGGAACACTTACGCTGCCAAAAGTATCAACAAAGCAAGGGTGAGTACAGGGTGTACTCAACAAGACTTATGGTTGGTGGAGTTGTTTTGCATAAAGCCATCTTTGTTTATAAAATAAGAGAGAGAAGAAGCTCGTCTAGTCAGAGTATTTTAAAAAGGGATAAGAGAGCGACATCTCTGAAATATTGATCATCATCTTTTGATATCCACCAAGTCATCATCATCTCCTGATCTAGGATCACCCCCTCGTACCCATGAGGAAGCATCCTTAAGCACACGTTGATCTGCCAAGTTCTACGATTAGGTTAAAGTTATCTATGATCTTGAGTCCGGTCGCCAAGTCGTTCATAACCGTGAACACGGCTTTTCGAAAAGATTATTACCCTGCAGGGGTGTACAACTTTACCCACACGTACTAACCTTCTCTTAATGCCACATGATTAGCCCTCTTCCTTGGAAGGCCGACAGAGGGTGGTTAGACACGACCTTTACCTTGCTTTCGCCGAGACCATGAGTCACACAATAAGTATGGTTCCGCCATAACGGGTCAAATCCCAAAGCCGTTACTTAAAGATGTGAGGCGAGGTTGGTTTACCAAGGGCGCTATGTACCCCAAGCAACCTCGGCCACACTTACCAACCTGTTATGAATGCACCTCCTTCACCGCCTTCGAGAAGATCTAGAATGCATGTCGAATGGAACGCCCGAACTATGTGACTCATAGAATCTACTAGGCAAGTTAGTTATTCATTAGGTTGTCCAGGCCCATGTGGTTGTACACTCGTCTTGGTTCCAAAGGCAAGAACTCGGGTCCTAGTGGTGGCGAGCATGGGACTAGAAAAACCACATCCCACTTTGTCCTCCCATACAAGCCTTAGAATGTTTAACTCATATCACCTCATCATAATATCTCGATCTCCTGTCATACTAGATTATCTGCATCTGATACATCCTCTGGATGAACCAGCACTGACAGCTATGCATGGCTAAGGAAGACACAAATATAAGCTCTAGCAGTGCACTCAGGCCAAACCTAGTTAAGCTAGGAGCAGGGGATAATATAATATAATCTCAAAGGAAGTAATGCAATAGATAGGATACTCTATCTATCGCTAAAAGACCACAGTAGAATCGTATGCATCATGGCAGGAAATGAAATGCTTTCGAAATCATAGGATGATATCATGGTGGGGATATGCTTGCCTTTGCTAGTTGATAACCGATAAGCATATCTTCGGGAGCCTTGTACTTGACTTCATTATAGTTGGTTAAGTATTGTTCTTCGAGATTCGATCTTCGACGGTCTTGATCTCTGTCTTCGATCTCGATCTCGTATTCTACCGAGGAAGAACCAAACACCGGAAAGAGAGGGAAACAATCAAAACATGGCATCAATGAAATGCTCAAGCAAGGATGATGATATTACAAGTTAAATTGCATTGGAATGAAACCCTATAGCATGCTTGACAATTTAATCGGGGTTCCGAGGGGTATAAACCCTAACTCGGGAAAACTCCGGATGTATATGAGAGGGGTTACTAAGTTCTTATAATTAAACTTGTCTTGAAAGTTGTTGAACAATGCATGATTATAGCTTAAAGTGGTAGGTCTCATTTTTCTAAACATTTTGATATATTATTTGTATTTTTCTGACTTATAAATAATTAGTTATTGATTTTACAATATTTAAATCATTTTCTGGAATTATAAATCAATTTAAAAGGTTTATTGTGTCAACATGATGTCAGCACAGGGGAGGGGGTGGTTTTACACCGATGTAGAGACTAGCCAGAGAGGCTGACGGGTGGGGCCAAAGCCACCTCAGCAGCCACGTAGGCAAAGTGGGACAGGGGGCGGTTTGACCAGGCTGACCACACGCTAACGCCCGGGTGACGTCAGCGGGACGTCACCACAGCCAGAACCTCCCAGATCAAGCTCGGGCTCGACGCAGGAGGCGGTGCTGGGCTTCGGGAGTTAGCGCGTTCGACACGGGAGTCCACGGCGAGCCAAATGGTGGTGGCGCCGCCTTGTTTGGGTCACCGGAGCTTCAGCTCTGACGAGCTCCGACGGCAAAACACACAGGTTCTCGTGGCAGAGACGATGGAGAGGAGGAGGGAGGGATTGGAGAGCACTAGCATGCTTAGGGGCTCACCAGCTTTGCGACTGTGCGGTCGGGAGAGTGTGACGTGGCCGGAATCGACGGCGACGACGTCGGCCGGAGTCAGGGAAGAAGAGATCGGTGGCGATGATTAGATGTGTGCGACCCCGATTCCTTCAGGCAGATGAACGAGCCCAACACGGCGGAGCTTCCAGTCCACTCAGCAGGGCTAGAGGCAGCGGCTAACGGCGGCGATTCGTCGGCTAGGGTTATGGGTTTGAAGAACCAGGGAGAGGGAGGTCGCTGGGAGGGGAAAAGAGGCAGGAGGTCGAAGCAGGGCACCTCGGTAGCCTTATCTTCAGCTCCAGGGCGGCGGGGCGAGGATCTTGGCACGGCGCCGATCGACGGCGGCAGAGAAGACAGGAAGGTGCTTGCCGCCGATGAGGAAGAAGACAAACAGAGAGGCGAAGGGGTACCGGGCCTTAGCTGGGCTGCGAGCGGGCCAGGTGGGCTGGCTGCGGACGCACTGGTAGGCGGATAGGCACGGAAGAGAGTAGGATGCGGCCTGCTTTGCTTGCTGGCTTGTTTTTATTTTGCAAAATCTTTTTCCTTTTTATGTCTTGCAATTTCTGTTTTATATTTTCCAATTTGAATCTCTTTTGAATTATTTCAAAAGTACTAGAAGGTTTTCAAAATATATAAAATACTGTAGGAACCCCTTTAGAAAATTTGGGACCCATACATTTTGATACTTTTCAAAATTCAAAACCTCTTTGAATAGATTTGCAAAATAGAAAGAGAGGAAAAAGCTAAGGTTTTAGGGTTTGATTTATTTCTTCAATGCACACTTTTAATGATGATGCTTATGAATGCGCAATCAAAACCCTAATATATAATTATCTAAAAATGGGGTGTTATAATGCCTTAGCCCAAGTGGCCCCTCCCGGGGTGGTGGAACCACTGGTGGTCCCTCTAAAACATTCTAGAAACTTCCGGTCAAAACACCGAAAACATTTTCGAACCCCAGAAAATGACTTTCCTTATATGAATCGTATTCTCCGGACCATTCCGGATCTCCTCATGATGTCCTGGATCCAATCCGAGACTCCGAACAACATTCGATCTCCAACTCATATTCCATATCTACTTAAACAACATCGATTCCTTAAGTGTGTCACCCTACGGTTCGCGAACTATGCAAACATGATCGAGATACCTCTCCGATCAATAACCAATAGCGGGACCTGGAGATCCATAGTGGCTCCCACATATTCAATGATGACTTCGTGATTGAATGAACCATTAACATACGATACCGATTCCCTTTGTTGCGCGATACTTTACTTATCGGAGGTTTGATCGTCGGTATCTCTATACCTAGTTCAACCTTATTACCGATAAGTACTTGTATTGTGATGTGACATCCCTTGTGACCTAGTCACATGCTTGCAAGCCAATTGCCTGACACTCCACCAAGCAGGCCCAGAGTATATCTATCAGTCATATGGATGGACAAATCCCACTCTCGATGCATGCGCCTCAACGCATACTTTCAGAATACCCAATGCCACCTTTATAACCACCCAGTTACGAAGTGGTGTTTGATGTCATCAAAGCATCCATCCGGTGTTGGTGATTAACATGATCTCATGGTCTAAGGATTAGGTTACTATATGATTGAAAGCTTGTAGCAAACGAACTTTAATGACTTGATCTTATGCTATGCTTACTATGGGTGTGTGTCTAGCACATCATTCTCCTAATGATATGACCTTGTTATTAATAACATCCAATGTCCATGATCATGAAACCATGATCATCTATTAATCAACAAGCTAGCTTAACAAGAGGCTTACTAGGGACTCTTTTATGTTTACAAAACACACAAGTATTAATGTTTCCGGTTAATGCAATTATTGCATGGGATGCAAACATTTATCATAAACACAAATATATGATAATAAGCACTTTATTGTTGCCTCTTGGGCATATCTCCAACAGTCTTTCACTTGCACTAGAGTCAATAATTTAGTTTGAAAAACTTTGTGCATTCAACACCTATGGCTTTCTGGTGTTGTATATACACGATTGCTAGTGGTAAACATAATCTTCGGATCCGACACTTTCATGTCCATGTGTATTTGCATGTCTTTGCATCTCTATGCATCACTCATTCTCCAATGAGATGGCATTGTATAATTTTGGTCCTTTGGTGAGACTTTTAGTTCCATGGTGTTAAATCATGTTGATACAATTGTCATACAATATATTCATAGTAATAGCCCGTTGTGAACCACACCTAGTTTGACAACAAACTACTTAACACAAATGCCCTCTTTTGCTGCTACAATAGCAGTCATATACTTAGCCTATTGTTGTAGTATCTATCACAATGTCTTAACTTTGGAACTCATCCAAATCCGTTATGGAATCTCCTTTACATTACGTTGTGCCACCCATAGTTTAAATTGAGATAAACTTAATTTGTATCTTGTGACAAAACTAGTATCAATGTAATACTTTATAATTAACTATCTATCTATTTGTCACCTCTACATAAATAACATATACTTAGTTCTTCCAAAGATCGTAAGAATATCTTTACTATCGTCAAATTATCATATTATGAATCATTCTGGTAAATGCTCATAACATTTAGAACATAGTACATGTCTGGATGTGTACATATCACGGTATGATTAATCAAAATATTCTTGTGATTTCACTCACCAAGTGTAAAAATACTTGAATCTCGTTTCACTCACCAAGTGTCAATACACTGAATATTGATTCAATCCTTTCTATGTGGCAAGAACCTTTCTTGTCATTTCCATATTGAACTCATTCAATATCTCATCTATGTATATTTGGCACAACCATATTAGCGCCTCAATCTATCCATATAGGCATTGATGCCTAATATTTGGATAATGCCTAAGTGTTTTATCAAAATGAAATTCTTTACCCGTGTCAATAAAATATACATCATTTCCAATCAACAATATGTCTTTCACATAATATATTAAAAATACGTCTCAGCTCTCCCACTTAATGTCTTGCAAATTGCAAGCATCTTTATCGTCTTCGATGATATTAAACTCTTTTAACGGTTTCATCACAGTTAAGATTCCAACTCCGCGATGCTTACTTCAACCATTTAAGTGTGAGATGAGAAAGAAAGCCATATTTAAAGTTTTGTGAGAGGGTGAGATAACACATAAGAACACCACAACCTAGTGAGAAGAGAGGAGGAAGAAGAAAACAAGGTGATTTCTATCCAGATTTCTGAGTTCTGACCGGTCTGTCTTCAAGCTGGTGATTCGAGGATCAAACGTGCTTGGATTGGCTCAAAACTTGGTTAGCTTGTTCTTTACCTTCAGTATTTCGATCTGGTTAGATGGTTTGGGATTTGAGTCAGTATAGCATCAGATTTGGAAGTGGTATTGTCAGTTTAGACTGCTGCAGTTTCAGCACAGAGTAGTTTTGGTAGATGAACATATTTGGCAGGAAAACAATATCTAACTAAGCTAAAATTTGGCGTGTATGTTGGGAACTTGTATGTCTACTTGTCTACCAAATTTTGTGCTGATTGGATCTGTGGTTTAAGAGCAGTTTACTGATTACCAAAGATAACAGAAATAGGGATACTTTTCTTTGATGTATATTTCTTTCAAGTGGTTGTTATTGTTGTTGTTGCCAGTTGGCAACATGCTGAGTGTGTTGTACATCTCTATATGTTCTAAAAATACTTTGTACCAATTGAAAGAACATGTGGGCCCCCATGTGTGGTTTTGGTAATTAATGACAATCTCTATGGACTAATGCTTGTATCAAGTTGTACTTGTAGGAATTGTCCATAGGCAATGCTTGAACCATATGTTGGCTTCAAGGTTTGGACAAGAAGAAAGTGAAGAGGATCAAGTGGTGACCAAGGTGTTCAAAGAATGGTCCATAGATTGGTCATGTGAGAGTTAAAGCTATGAAAAGTATCTCTTGAAGAATAATATGGAGTGATATCTCTGGTGTACCTTCAAGGCATCAACATAATGAAGAAAAGAAGAAATGATGTGCAAGCTAAAGATGTGCAGTATCTAGAAGATCTCATGCTTAAAGCTTGCCATCCTCGGTGATCATGGATCGATGAAGACAAGGTCAATGTAAAGGTTTCCCCATGTTGTATGGGGGAGTAACTTGCAAGCCTTCATCAAGCAAGTGCGTACAAGAGCAATCAAGAAAGGTGTTCCATCTTGAGAAGGACAAGACCGTCTACATCATAATCAAGTGGAATATGCGCAAGGCAAAGGTATGATCTTGATAGGGTTTCCTTCTTACCGGTCTCGTAGTGTTAGTTCGGGAGACAGGTTTATAGGATAGATAACCATACTATCAAGAGGGGATCCCAAGTGAGTAACTCGATCATATCGTTCAGAGAAAGCTCAAACCTTTGCATACTTAGCATCATCCTTTCGTGGTTGTTATTTGGATCTTATCCATGTGAGGTTCTAGAGCTTGTGGTAATATTCACAACAAGCTCTAGTTCATCAAAAACGGATTTCCCTTTTATATCATATTGCGTTTTTGATCTTTGAGGTTTTACGGTTTCTCACCAAGAGAGGTATCTCACATTATAATACATGAAATGTTATCTCTTGGTGGTATCCAATATTTCCACTTTTTGTTGGGTAGCCCTTGTTGTCCTCTTTCCAACAAAATTGGTTTCGGGTCAATCGGAGTTTCCAAACTCTAGATATCGACATTTGAAGTTTTCCTCTTATTTGGTCCTGACCGGAGTCTCCGGTCTGTGTGGACCGGAGTCTCCGGTGTAGTCCGGAGTTTCCGGATGTGTCTCTGGTGGTGACTTCGGAATCAGGGCTGGGACATACTGTATGGGGGTCCGGAGCCAGGTCCGGAGGCTACCCCGGAGTCTCCGGTGTTTCCTCAGTCCGGAGTCTCCGGTGTTGGAAAACCGGAGTCTCCGGTCTTGTTGGGTCTTGGATGGCCCAGGTCATTCAGATGGGCGGTCCGGAGGTTGGGCCGGAATCTCTGGTGTAGACCGGAGTCTACGGTCTGACTTTTCCCCAACGAGCAGAAAACGGTCAGAAATCTGTGGGCCTATAAAAGGGGGCCCTTCTTCCCCAATGCAACTGCTTGAGTTTTACAGGCTTTCTCCTCCATTCTTGACCCTATTGAGCTTGCTCCCCCTTCAATCCCTCCCTTGATTCTTGCATATACTTTAGGGATTTGAAAGAGGAGATCTAGATCTACAATCCCACCAATCCATCTCTCCTCTAAGTGAGGGAAACATCTTGGGATCTAGATCTTGGAGTCTTTTGTGGATTTCCTCCATTGTTCTTCCTCTCTTATCCCCCCACAAGATTTTGTAGCTTTGATGGAATTTGGGAGAGAAGGATTTGAGCACTACTTGTGTTCTTGCCATTTGCATTTGGTGCATCGGTTTGAGTTCTCCCCGGAGGATTTGGTGAGTGAAAGTTGAGAAGCTTTTTACTCTTGGGTTCTTGGAACCCTAGACGGTTTTGTTGGTGTTGCAGGTTGTGGCCTTGGTGGCGTTTGTTGGGAGCCTCCAATTAAGTTGTGGAGAAGTGCCCCAACCTTGTGAGAGGTTCCGGTTTGCCACCGAAAAGTGCACCGATAGTGGAAGTGTGGATCGATCCCATTGGGGTGAGATTCACCGGAGAATAAGGGAGGCCTTTTGTGGCGTTGGTGGTTTGATACCACCCCCTCTCCAAACGAGACGTACTCCATGTTGGGAGGAACTCGGTAAAATATCATTGTCCCCGCGTGCCTCGGTTATCTCTATACCCGAGCTCTTTACTTATGCACTTTACATTGTGATAGCATTCGTACTTGAAGTAATATATATCTTGCTATCACTTTGTTGCTTGTATTGCTTAGCATAAGTTGTTGGTGCACATAGGTGAACCTTAGTTGTTCTAGGTTGTGCTTTACAAAGTAAACACTAGTTTTATTCCGCCTTTGTTGAGCCACTCTAGGAAAAGTTCTAATCGCCTATTCAACCCCCCCCCCTCCCCCCCCCCCCCCCTCTAGGCGACATCCGTATCCTTTCACCAATGTTGCTCATAGTGAAACTTGCATGGACCGCTTGGTCCATAAGCGTGGTTTTTTCTCCTCATCTTGAGAAGGTTTTTCCACGTAAATCCTTGTGTTATTTGTGTATGTGTTTGTTGTTTTATTTTTACTGCATATCTATTGGTTGAAGCTATCCTCGGAGTTCATTGCAAGTTGCGGGGTTGTGTATCTTTTCTCAACAAAACTAGCCTAGTTCAGAACTGAACCCCATATAATATTAACAACCGCACATTCAATGCAGAGATGTTGGCCATTATCGGTCGTCATGTTGCAGAACACACATTTCTCAATATGGGGAAGCTCCCTCTTAGCTAATCTATCTGCTGTCCAAACCCTCACTTAAAGTTTTAATTTGAAAGTGAGCTTGGTAAACAGATTTGGTTGAGAAGGATCCCTTCGCATCCCACGACCACCTCCATTCATCATCGACATCAGATTGTAATTGAACTGAACTCATCTCCTCCTAGATTTCTAAAACCTTATGAAACATGCTAATTGTAATTGGTTTCTTAATATCCTCAATCCAACTCGCATTCGTGATCGCTTGAGACACCGTCCTCCTTGCTTTTGTGACTGGGTTAATGATAAGGAAAATTTCGGGGGCAGTCTCCTCAATGGATTTTCCATTTATCTTTCCAAAAGAAAGTTCTTTCGCCATTTCCTACGATCACTTTTGTTGCTGCATTAAAGATTTGTCTGACTCGACCATTCTCAAGAGTCGCAAGAGAGCACCATGGCTTCTTCTCCTCAGCTCGCAAAAGATCCGTGCCCACCTTACCTTAGATAGCGACATTAGGGTTTTTTGCGAGTAAGATACATTAGATTGATGGCTTCTGCTTAAACAGGAGAATCAAGATCTTCATGACACCATGTTCCTCGGCAAAAAAACGATAATGATAACTTGTTGTGAGAGCACGTATAGTGACATGTAAGGTCGATCATGGGAACCACGAAGCCACGAACAGGGAGTTATTATTCTCGGGTACGGGCTAAAAGAAGGGACTTGCGCTCACGTAGAGGAATCATCAATAATTTACTAGTAGCGGATCTGGCATGTCAAAGGTGATACTTTACACGAGCCCGAAATCAGCCAGGTGCGCTGTAGGAGTACAATTAATCATTTCGATTCCAAATTTGTCAACTGAATGCAGCATACCTAGCTGCCCAGATCAACCAGTAATGTCTTCTCCTTTCCACAGGTTTAAAGAGTTTTCCAATAGAAAAAAAACACTAGGAGGAGAACGTATTTGATCGTTGTAGCGCCCGGTATATATACCCCCGCCTAGCCTGGTTTGTAGCAATATCGTTGTTCATCAGACGAACCAAACATTTGTCAATCCCCCTTTGCAACCTTGCGATCTACACACGATCGAGCGAGGGGAGATATGAAGGCCAGTTCCGGAGCATTGCTCGCCGTCATAGCGGTCGCCGCATTGGCCACGACGGCGCTGGGGATGAACTACACCGTCGACGACTCCTCCGGCTGGGACACGTACGTCAACTACGACGAGTGGACCGCCGGCAAGACCTTCATGGTCGGCGACAACATAGGTAAATCTTTCGATCACCCGGTAACATTCCTATGCTCAAACATGTGGTAGTCTAACACACCGCGTGCGTGGACCCAAATTTGGCAGAGTTCAAGTACGAGCCGTACCACAACGTGCTGGAGGTGACCAAGGAGGACTACGCCAGCTGCGCCACCGGCAACCCCATCTCCACCCACTCCGGCGGCGACACCACCTTCGAGCTCACCGAGACCGGCACCCGCTACTTCGTCTGCGGCATCCCTCGCCACTGCACCAACGGCACCATGCACGTCAAGATCACCACCGTCGCCTACGACGCCGCCACCGCTGCCGCAATTGAAGCTCCTTCTTCGGCCCCGCTTCCCTCCCCACCCGCCGACGTCTACGGTGACGCCAGGGCCGCGCCGGCGGGCGCCCCAACCTCACCCAAGTCATCGGCCTCACGGTATCAGCACACGTCGGCGGCCGTCGCCGGGCTGGCGTTCGCTGCCCTCGTGGCCATTGCAGCGTAAACCAAGCAACAAACGGACGAGTTCTACGAACGTTGTAGCACGAGGCGTGATACCAAAGGCTCTCTCTCTCTCTTTTTGTCTATATGTTTTATTATTTATTGCCATGCATTTGTTGTATTTGAGGCATTTATTATACTCTGTAACTCCATTTTGAAACAGGTTTCGTAATTTGATATACACAATTTTTGCGAGAAAATTGATACTACTCCAAATCTGCTTTGGTGCATCCATTATCTGAATATTTCTCAGACGAATTGTGTGTTTGGATTCGTCTTTTCGATGCAAACTGCTGCCGGTGTGATGCACAGTTCGAAGGTTTTCTCCTCGAAATGCTAGGTCGAAATGGACACAGTAGATAAACCATCAAGTTGTTTTTGACAAATTGATACTACTTCCGATCCTAAATAAGTGTCGTCATTTTAAACTAGAGTTAATTTAAAACCATGACACTTATTTAGGATCGGAGGGAGTACATTGAAACGAGAGAACACATCACAGACCACAACTGGTAGAAAATTAAGAAGACATAGAAATTAAGTTGTCGATTCTACCCGGGAAAAAAAAGTTGTCGATTCTAAACTAATACTGTGGAAGAACGTAATCATCATTATTATAATATCATTATAATATCAGTGGAGGGCACGTCTTGCTAAGAGAGGCCATCACGTTGCAACCATTACCGTCTACAGATGCATCATGGTTCCTGCATCTTGCGGCTCGTTTTCACATGGGAGAATCGTGAGACCAACTAGGTCAAAGACTAATACTCATAACTACCAAATCACAGATGACATGGCAAACAAGGTCGCCAGAGACGATAAATGTACAACGTCTGATCGCCATTTCATTCAACGGGTGGTATTTATTTACTAACAATGTACACCGATGTTGCAAGATCACCATGTCACCAAATGATGCAACAAAGAGGCTGGAGTTCTGTTCTGGGTTTAACTACATAGTAACACCGACGACCAAAACAGACATGAATGGTAGGCAGTTTCGCCCCCCTTCCCCACGAGATGGATGAGGCAAATGATCTTTGATGTCTTATGCAACAGGAGGGCAAGACTTGGGATCATCCGAGGTATCAACATCAGAAGGTGGCATGAATTGCCACATGGGAAATCCATGGTAGCCAATCACAGGCATCATCAGCTTCTGCCCTGCCACTTGCCCTTGGGGAGCAGCAAATGCAGTCGTCGGGATAACCGAAGGGTGTGGCAGGTGTGGTACGAGGCTCTGACGGGCATTCATGAACTTAATCTGCTGCTCCAGGCTCTCTTTCTCTGCCTTCAGCTTTTGCTTCTCATCCCGCAGCTCATTCTTCTCAGCCTGCAAACCAAAGGATCTGAAGAGTAAATTTCTTTGTTGGATGAAGGATTTACCAAATTAACATCTCTCAGTAACAATTAATGTTTAAACACAGACATTAATAGTACGAAAATATAGAGCAGGTTGAAAAGTTAACGGATTGCTTGAGAAGTACCAAGACTATGGAATTAGCAAACAGTAGTTCATGGCGCAGCACGTTAAGAATCTTATGAGAATACAAGATCTATTTTTGCATGAAACAGCAAACAGAAGCCCAAAAGAAATAAAGTGCAAGCAGTAACAAACCCGGAACAGTACAAACCTTCAGCTCTTTAATCTTCTCTTGGAGAGACTCGTTTGAATCCTTCAGCTTCTCTGCTTCACTACGCAGTTCAGTTACTGCACGGATAGCATCATTTAATATAGCACACTTGTCGATTTTAGGCGTTTTCCCTGGATCCAAGACAGCACCTAATTCCAAGAACCTAACAGAAACAGGACCATAAACTCCATGGATAGTAACAGATAAAATGCTGCCACAAGAAAAACAAATACCTCTCGTTTAGCTTGTCCCTTCTCACTTTTTCCCTGCATGCTTTGGAGCTGGGTTGAGCACCAGCTTCTGACCTAGGACTGTTGCAATTTCATGCTAAGTTGGAAACATTTAACAGAAAACAGTGAATTATGGGACTCCAAACATGAATAGACAAAAACAAACCGTTTATTTGTTGGCTGTCCTTTGGCATGGTCCCAGTCCCCACAAACAGAGCTATTGATTTCAGCACTGGTGAATAATTAAAATTGCAGTTAAGAATGTAAAAGCCTCAATAATAAGGGGAAAATAGTATATCACAGCAACAATGTAAGCCTCGGTACTTGTGAAAAAATAAACTTGCAGTTAAGAATGTCAAAATCACAATATAGTGCATAACAATAAGTTTGCCAAATTAGCTAGCAAAGGCATTATAATAAGGGTTAATTGGATTTATGCCACTACAAATTCCATGAGTTGGAAAAATGCCATTACAAAAACTAAACTTGGAAAAATGCCATTGTAATTTTCTCATACCTCTATCTATGCCATTTTGTCCAATATCAGGTCATATTATACCCTATACTTCCCTTAACATACACCAGTACACCTTTATACGTAACATCTTTTTTTAACACGTGCATGCCCTGTCAATATCCAATTCCCCACTCACGACCTGCTCAGCCTCAAACCAGTTCCTCACCACGATTAGGCCGATTCGCAATAAACCTACCAGCGGCGCCGCCGGCGGGAACAGCAGACGGGCCTGCGCTTTGGCTGGCTGGAGGCGGGCACCGCGTGTGCTGGCTGGAGCTGTTTATCGCCACACCGCTGGAACTTCCAGCCTGGAAGACGGCCCCACTAATGGAGCTGCTGGAGGAGTGTTGCTATTCGATTCAGACGCGCGGCGCGAGGAACTCCACCGCGGACCAGTCCCCGACGACGAGGACCAGCAGCAGGTCTTGCGGCGTGACCGCCCCATCCATCATCCCGCGCGCCTCCCGCTCCTGTAGTACCACCATCTGCAGTTTGCACTACCCGCTCGGTGAACACAGGAGGCGCCCGCGGCATGGCTGCAGCCGCGCCTGATGGTGCTGGAGAAGAGCGCCGTGGCTGGACGCCCTCAAGCGCCGTGATGGAGTCGACGATCCAAGTCGCTGTATAAAGATGTGTATTGCTGTGTAAGGGTAGTATAATGTTCGTATTGGCCTTGTATTGGATAAAATGGCATAGATAGAGGTATGAGAAAGTTCTAGTGGTATTTTTCCAAGTTTGGTTTTTGTAATGGCATTTCTCCAATCTGTGAAAGTTGTAGTGGCATAAATCCAATTAACCCTTATAATAAAGACTCGTTGAAATTTAAAACAGACAGCATACCGTAGGTGAAATATTGAAGTGAGAAAAATGATTTTACATTAAACGACACAAGAGGTCAGCTCTTTCATGCAGCAATATGATAGCTCAGGGAACTATCATAAATCAAAAGAAGTCCAGCCCCAAAGTGTAATCATGAATAATTTCAAACATGGAAACATATGCCAATAAATCTGCATTCTGTGCTCGTCGACTTCATGCTGGGATCCCAACAGATGGGTCAGTAAAACAACCCCCTTTACAACCATTTTCTGATCCTTGATACATCAGTTAATGGGAGAACAATGGGATTGCTCGCTATCAGACACAAAATAACATGTAATGTGATTAACTTTGCATACTCTTGATCTGAAAATTTGGATCACTGATAAAATACAAGTATCCACCTGTTGTGGCTGCTTGGAGCTGCGAAGGTAGTAGGGATGAATCACAGGAGGACGAGTTTGTCCTCTGCGTCTTGGTGCCATAGCCGGCAATTAGATGGGATAGCAGGGGGTAGGTCAAGAGAATTCAGAGGGGTCAGGCATAGCAAGTAGAAGATAGATCGATTGATTATTGCCTGTCCTAACAGACGTGATACACATCCTCTTATGGGAGGACCAGCCCCCAGGGAACCTGGTGCCCAGACCGACTCCAAAACCTGTAGTACACAACTAGGACTCTATTTAAAACAACTGGCGTCACCCTATTTTCCCTAATTGTTTAATCCTACAGTAACTGAACTGGACTCTAACTATGGCAGGTAACTGAACTGGACTCCAACTATGGCAAAGTGCTATGTTACTTATGCCACAACACCACCATACAAATCTGATGGCATCAGCTTTATACTCAACATAACTGAACTCACAAAACCCAAGAAACCTCAATGATCCCTAAATGTCACCAATGACCATGCCAACTTTTTTCATTTGAGAGGCGAAAAACTTTTCGCTGTCTTCTCTTCTTTCCTCTTTGTAGAAAGGGTGATAAGAGAGGCAGCATGTTTCTGGCATCGGCCACGGCAACTCCTTCCCCTGGGCCTCGTGCTTGTTGGTCTAGAAGAGGTCACCGGATCGGCCACATCGAACTGTATAGATGTAGGATAGGGCCTAGTAGCTTTGGGTTTCAGCTGTCCGGCGGCAAGCAAAGGTGCTTTGGATCCACCCCCAACATGGATGGATCTAGGAGCTAGTTTTCCAAACGAGGATGGTGTGGCAGCGGTTCTGTACTCGATACAGACTTTTGTCCTCCGGATCTGCTGTCACGACGACACACACTCCGACACGCTACGGAGCCCGGCAGGTTGTTGAGGAGTACGAGATGGCGGTGGTCGCGCATGGAGGCAGCATCAGCAGATGCTCAAAGGCAGCGAGATCTACGTTGGGTGTGTGGAAGATGGACGGCGGATCTGCTTAACTCCTTCAATCTCGTGAAGTGATGGAAGCAGGTATGAAGTCCGGCAGTGGGTTCGGCACCGCCCCGGCCGATGTGACACAAAGGAGATGGCTTCGCCTTGGGCGAGCCACATCTGAGGCCCATAAATCTGAAGAGAGCAATGGTCTTCCTTTGCAAGGGTACATATGAATCGAATGTATTGGCCTCTAAAATAAATTTTTCATTTCAACTCCCCTTGGTAATCCAGAATAAGCATGAAACTGTGTATGCATTCTATGCATATGTAGTTCTCCCTCCGTCCCAAATTAATTGATGTGTATGTGTCTAGATGTGCATGTATCTAGAAGTGTTTTCGTGTATAGATACATGTGAATCTAGACAAATCTATGTCAATTAATTTGGGACGGAGGGAGTATTATAGTATATGCACCTTTCAACAAAAACCCATTTAGCATTCATGTACAGAAATAATTTCCTCTAACCTAATATCATTGAGACAACCAACACCACTCCTAGAACGCAAATAATGACACTCCCGCATGAGGTATGACATGCCTATGATTTCTACTCCATGATCCACATAGGCTTTACCAATCTACTGTCACACGCCTAATAATAACAGTTATGCTATAACCCATCTCAGTTTACCCTATAGGTGATAAGATATGGACACGGCGGCAGCAAATCAGGGAACGGGATGTATAACAATCGAGCCCAGCCGCTGGTAAGCGCGATCGAGCACGAGAAGGCGATAAACTCAAGTACTTACCAGTGGTTGGGAGCCGGAGTGGCGGAGACAGCCTGCACCTGAGTGTGCATCTGCGGCTGCATCGGCGGGGTCCAGTAGAAGCCTCCAGCGGGTGTGGCGGCAAAGTCGGCGGCGGCAAGGTCGTCCATGAGGGGGCAGTCGAAGACCCAGTTGGATCCCTCCGGGGATGCCATGAAGACGGAGCGGCCCGCCGTGGCCGGCGACGGTGGCTAGGGTTTTCGCTGTCGTCGGGATTTGGGGTAAATTTCGGGGGGTGGTGACTGGTGAAGGGAGGAGGAGGGGAAGCGGTCGTGGGCTCCGGCGCCGAGATAAGGATCAACGGAAGAGTTGGAGCACGAGGTTAACGAGTACGGACATTTGGGTTCAGCCCTAATGGGCCTGAAGATGGGGAATGGTACTATATGCTGCATTACGAGCCTTTTTGCTTGCAACCGCTGTACGCGCTAACTGCGAGTAATAGCAAAGAGTCACTCACACTCATCCTCACATGGGCCGGTCCATTACCGCTAGTTTTTTTCTTTTCTTCGTTTCTTTTTCGGGAAATCTAGGTAGCGACCGGTCTAAGAAATTTTTAATCCGACGGACGCGTATACTGCAATGTCCGGTTGCCACTAAATAAGAAAACGAATCAAAGTCAGCTAAGAATAAATCAAAAAATTAAAATATTTTATAGATTAAACTATTTATTTGATTTATTATTCGTTTTCATCATTGAGCTAGTCGCGACGAGATTTTCGAAACTAGATCTCATGTTAATATGTTCCGATAAAAAAAATCGGACCAAAAAGTTATTCACCCCTAACACATGAGTTATCTATGTCATAGTAGGTAAGTTATCCGTTCTATAATATATAAGTTATCCACCATATAAATTGGTTGGATTGACACGTTCTCGTATTTCTCATGTGGATAATTTTTGTATTCTTTTTTGCCTCATAAAACCTTAGTTTTCCATGTATTTTAGTTCAATTTATTAAATATGAGCTACAAGCTAGTTTAATTGGACCACGGTAGCCTAGATGTTAGGGCACCGAGACTTTGCCACCGTCGATGCTAACACATCGACGAGCAATGAATGCTCGGTACCCTAACAACCTTCAAGACTTTGTCATCTGTATGCCGCGATAGCGACGACGAGCGATGAAGCCGAGCCGCTAGACTACTGGTTACGCGTTATGTTGCTTACTACGCTGATACCCTTTCAAGATTGAGTTGCCCGTACACCGCTCGTGACGATCGGTAATGAAGCCAAGCCGCTAGAATAACTTTTGTATTTTATATGTAGTTAATGTTTTTTGTTGGATAACTTATATATTATTGGGTGGGTAACTTACGTGCTGAAGCATGGATAACTCTAGTGTAACTGTGGATAATTATTATACAATATCTTAGATACCCGTTGTTTATATCCATAAATAATTTTAATTCTTTTTGTGGCCATTATATTTTTAAGTCCTAATTATCGCCCTTTAGTTAATTAAAGTGATTGACTTATTTGATTTGGACACGGTAGTCTAGGTGTTGGGATAACGTGACTCTTCGACGTCCACTCGGTAAAAACGGATCCTAAATCAGGGGAGTTCAAATTTATGTTTTTTGTACACATACAAAAACCCAACCACACAACATGTTCGTAAGGTGGATAACTTATATATTACCTGGTGGGTAAGTTACATAGTTCAGTCTGGATAACTTATGTATTACGGGTGGATAACTTTTGGGCCAGAATTTTTTTTATCAAAACATATTAACATGGGATCTACTTTTAAAGATCTCGTCGTGACTAATCCAACGGTAAAAACGAATCCTAAATCGGATAAACGGTTCGATCTACAAACTATTTTGAATTTTCAGATCTCGTATTTAATTTTGATGACATCGTCTATTTTATCTTTTATGTTCAACACTAAACCAACTATCTATTTTCAGGCATACCCGAGGGATGCGGGCTGATGCTAGTGTCCGCCAGAATTTGTAATATGAAGACCGGTTTAAATCGTAGCACCGATCTCTCCTTTTTTCTTCTTTTCATCTTTTTAATATGTTTCGTTTCTTTTTTCTAAATACATGCAATTTCTTTAGACATGCTAACAGTTTTTTGGGGCACATGTACATTCATTTTGTAAAACACAAACATCTTTTTTCAAGCAGAATGAACATTTATAATACACAAACATTTATTTGATATAGCTGAGTGCATTTTTTGAACATTAACATTGTTCAATACTATCTCTGATCCAAATTAGTAGTCACAGGTTTATTGAACTTAGATAGATTTAGACAATGTTTTCACTAAATTTGTGGCAATCAATCTGGATTGGAGTGAGTATATTATATATGAATTGTTGCATCAATGATCATCAGCTCATGTGTTGACAATTCTAAGCTCTGTTTCATCTATTTTTTCATGTCTCTTTACACTTTCTAAATTATGATAAGAACAAATAGTGTCTTGATCTTTAGCTCCTCACTTCTCTCTAGATTCCTACCAGATGGTCTTGTGAAGCTTATTCTTCTTGTGATCTGAACAACTGGTTTTCCTATTATATGAAGAGTGCTGGTGTGTTGGGGATGTACTAGAGCGGGTGGTCTAGATGTTTTATGTTGTTGTCCTATCCATGTTGTGATGTCACATAATTTATTGCCTCGTGTTTCTCCTAGATGAATAAGGTGCTTATTGTCTATTCCTCCTTTTTTTCAAAATAGGGTTGACCTCGGCCTCTGCATCCTCGGATGCATACAACCCTATATTAATCAAAAGTATGAAAGTAACAGGTTTAACAAGTCTTAAAAACCACTTATGGGTCAGATAGGGTTGATACAAACACCAACCATCTGAACAACACTAAAAACCTCACAAGAGGATGCATACTAAGTCTACACATAAGACAATCCACTAGTATGCCGCCACGAAACCTGTCGGTATATATGCGACGCTACTGCCACAAGGCGATTGCACCCAAAGACCATAGAGTGTCGGTGATGCTCTAGTAGGAGATAAGCCCATAGCTGTATGAAGTATGTCGTCGTATGTATATCCTGCAAAAAAAACTTTGGTTTTGTTGAATATAATATTATTTTCGCATTTCCAAATGGACCAACATAAAGCAGAAACACATATACGGATTTTAGCTTTATTTGTCTGATCTACTCCATTAAGCCAATTCCCAAACATATTAGTAATATTGGTTGGATGAGGGAGATCATAAGTAAAGAAAACAATACGTCAGATAACTTTTGCAAAAGGACAAGCAAGAAATAAATGTTCAATTGTTTCGTCTTCGTTACAAAAGCAACATTTTGTACACCCTGTCCAATTTCTCTTTACAAGATTCTCTTTAGTAAGTAAAACCTTTCTATTAAGAAACCACATAAATTTTTATATATTTTTTGAGGTATCTTTAGTTTCCAAAGATAACGAGAAGGAAATTTTGGATGTTCATTCATAAGATTTTCATACATAGACTTAACAGTGAAAACCCCGTTTTCTGTCAATTTCTATATAAAAGAATCCTGATTCTCTGACAAAGTTATAGACATCAATCTCTGCACAAGATGCAACCATGCAATCCATTTATCTCCAGTTAGACTCCTTCTAAAACCGATTCTAAGTGGATTATAGGATAGTACATCATGAACAGACACATTTTTTCTATTCACAATTTTGTAAAGGAAATGATATTGTTGGGCAAGTGATCTCTCCCCTAGCCAACGTCTTCCCAAAAACGAGTATATTTCCCATTTCCGATTTTAAATCAACCTCGGGCAAAGAACTCATCTTTAACCCACATAAGGCATTTCCAAAAAGGTGAATCGGTTGGTTTTGCTTCTACATGTGACAAGGTTTTATTCTTTAGGTATTTGTTATGCAGAATCTCTTTCCACACACCATATTCTGTTAGTATTTTATAAAGTCATTTTCTTAACAAGCATTTATTCTTGAGTTCTAACACTTCAATTCCCAATCCGCCTTGATCCGTTGGGCGACAGAGTATTTTCCGTCTAGATAATATGTATTTCTTTTTATGTTCATCATTTTGCCAAAAAAACCTTTTAAAAACGATAACATAAACATGGGCATGCTGGACAAAACAGAGTTTATTAGAACTAGTCTATCCCCATAAGATAGTAGTTTATCCTGCCAACATCCTAATTTACTCTTAAATCGGTTCTCCACAGAATTCCATTCTGAATTGTGAAGCTTCCTATAATGGATAGGTATCCCAAGATACCTAAACTGTAAGGAACCCGACTCACAACCGAAAATCTCTTTATATGTATGTTCTTGTTCAGAAGCTTTCCCGAAACAAAAAATCTTACTTTTATGGAAATTAATCTTAAGTCCAGATAACTGTTCGAAAATACGAAGAATGAGCTTCATATTCACTTCCTTTTGTAAATCATGCTCCATGAATAAAATTGTGTCGTCGGTATATTGAAGAATAGAGACACCCCTCTACAAGATGGGGTATTAATCCACCAACCTGACCATTTTCTTTTGATCTAGCGATCAGTACAGCCAGCATGTCGACAACAATATTAAATAAAATGGTGACAAAGGATCCTCTTGTCTCAACCCTTTTCTCATTTGAAAGTAGTGACCAATATCATCATTGACAGGGATACCTATACTCCCTCGTTGCACGACACTCTCAATCCATTTACACCACAAAGGATCAAAACCTTTCATACGCAGAACTTGTCGTAAGAAGGTCCACTTCACTTTGTCATACACCTTCTCAAAGTAAATTTTAAATAAAACACCGTTCATTTTCTTCCTATGAATCTCATGGATAAATTTTAAATAAAACACCATCTATTTTCTTCCTATGAATCTCATGGATAGTTTCATGTAGCACGACCACCCCCTCTAGAATATGCCTTCCAGGCATAAAGGTTGTTTAAGTTGGTCTAATTATTTTGTGAGCACATGCAGTAATACGATTAGTTGCTAACTTTGTAAAAACTTTAAAACTAACATTAAGAAGACATATAGGCTTGTACTGTTGAATTTGAACCGCGTCTTCCTTTTTGGGTAGTAATGCTATAACTCCAAAGTTTAACCTAAACAGGGGTAGTTTGGCCTTTTGCAACTGTGCAAATAATGCCAACAAATCATGTTTAATAACATCCCAAAAAGTTTGATAGAACTCCACCAGAAAACCATCTGGTCCTGGATCCTTGTTATGTTCCATCGAAGATATAGCTTCAAGTATTTATTTCTCATCATCAGATATTAAAATTTTGTTTTCAGCAACAGAAACTTGTGGTATATCATAAATCACTTCTTCCATTAGCGTAAAATTATTCGGCTTTGGTTCCCCAAAGAGTTTCTTATAATATTCGAAAATGTATATTTTTAAATTCTCTTCCCCCACAATAGTGTCTTCCTCTTGTTCTAGTTGGAATATCTTTTTCTTCATATGTTTTCCATTGGCAATCATGAATATATTTGGTGTTATCACCTCCCTCATGAATATGCTTAACTTTAGCACGTTGTGCCCACTTAGACTCCTCGTCACACCTAAGTTTAGTAAATTTCTCATTAGCAAGTCTCAGCTGGGCTCTTTCTACATCCGTCAACGGATTAGATTCAGCCCTAATATCTAACTCATCAATGATAAATAAAAGCCTTTATTTTTCTTTCTTATATTTTCCACTCTGATTCTTTCCCACCCATGAAGAAAAAGCCTTAGATGATCAATTTTCCGCTGCCATATTTCGATAGGTGTACCATTAAAAAATATCAATGTCCATTCAGCTGCCACCATATCGAAAAAGCCATCTTGTCGTAACCAGGAGATTTCGAACAAGAATCTCGAGTTATTCCTCAAATGAGCCTGGTTCCCTGAATCATTCAGGAGTGGTGTGTGATCCGACCTAGAACGAGACATGGCCCGCACCGTCACAAGTGGGAACTTTTGCTTCCATTCCACACTAGAAAGAATGCGGTCTGATTTTTCATAAGTAGGATCATCCCTACGGCTTGCCCAAGTAAATTGTCTACCGGAGAGAGTTATCTCTCGTAAATTTAGACTTTTGATTATCGCATTGAAAACAAAAGGCCATCTCGAATGGAAGTTTTCCTTATTTTTATCTTCCCTTCTCCTAAGAATATTAAAATCCCCCCGATTAGAAGAGGAAGTGTTTCATTTTCACAAACACGCACCATTTCAGCAAGGAACTCATGTTTCAAATTATCCTGAGCATCCCCATTGATAGGAACCAAAATCCATTCGAAACCATCCGAACGACATTTAAATGAAATTTGACATAGTAGTCACCCGTGTCTACTTTGTTCACTTTAAGCATAGCCGTATTGATACCCACAAGGATACCACCAGAAGGCCTGTGTGGAGGTAAGCAGAACCATGCAAAATCCAACCCAGGTGTTAGATGTTTAAGAAAATGAGTCGAGAAATTCGACCTTCCCGTTTCTAGAAGGGCAACAAAGTCTAATCATTGTTCTTTTATAGTCTAAGAGGTGAAGGGGTGTTTAGCTGTATCCCGAAAACCTTCACTATTCCAAAACATCCCTCTTAGCCCATGCATCTTAAAAAAAATCTTAGTCCTGGTCCTAATACCTCTACGAACCGAAATATTATCGTACTCCCTGTTTTTACGCCCACGCGTCCCTTTGTTTTCCTGAACAAGATTCTTTACAAGATCCTCTTGTTCATTAATTTCTTCATCTACTAGATCCTCATAAAGATTGAATACACGTGATACCAACAGATTTGCTGATCCCTCCTCTTTCTTTTGTTTAGTATGTTGTAATAAAGTCAAGGTACAATTGAATTCATTATCTTTAACTAAATTCACTGCAGCATTTCTTTGTGCTGAATTTTTACCCAACGACACCCCAATAGATTTAGCTCTATCAATGATTTCAGTATTCGAAAAAAAAAGAATGAAAAAGTTTGAGTTTGTACTGTTGTACTCTTCACGGTGTTGCACCACATTGCTTAACCTTTCCATCACGGTAGCATTAGCATCCGGTTGCGTCCTAATGTGATCACTGGAGCGCAATATACTATATGGAGCTGAAACACCTCCGAAGGTAATCACCTCTTCCAGCGTCGGTGCCCATCATGTCATAACCACCCCACTGTAGCACTTGGGAGAAAGCCCATCCCCAAGATATTCCTCCTAAGCTCTATAACGGGCTTTCCGTGATATGTGATCCCTTAAATAACTCCTAAACACCTTCTAAGCCCATACCCAAAGACAATTATTGTCATCCCTTAAATAGCTTAACTCTCTTATCGATCCATGATATGTGATCCATTCGACTAACTCTTAGTCGATTGTCTTGATCAACACTTAACCGAGTTGTACATGACCATGCTTTACGAATCATATCACACGAGAGGGCCTAGATAATATCTCTTTAGTTGGAGGGGAACAATCCCATCTTAGTTATCCACATCACGCAGCTTGATTCTCGATCAACCTAAACTCTTACTTTATAACTGCCCTATGATGGAACAACGTGTGACAAAACCTAAGTCGGTGATCCTCAACTCGGATTGTGCAAAAACCTCAAGTCTAAGGATTACATTGATTAAGACAAATAAATGATGACTTATTCATTGTATCTCAATATGGGTCAGTCCGATTCACTAAACTCTTTGGTCGTGTAAGTCTAGCATCACCATGCCCATGACATGTGGAACCTAGTCATCATCCAACTTTTATATTAGTCTAAGTTGTGTGTCTAGCACAACCTCAACGACTAAGGACATCTAGTACGAACAACATGAATATATAGTTTCACAAATGAATCACGTATTTACTAGGACAACTTAATGACTTTATGAATATCACATGTTTATACTAGGACAACTTAATGACTTTATGAATATATTGGGAATTACATCATACATGATTGCCTCTAGGGCATTTTCCCATCATAATCTTATAGATAAGTTTTACTTTTCCCATTTTCAGATGCATAAATCCAGTGCACATCTCAAGAATATACCAATTTTGTTTCTCTATACCATGGGAGCTCACACGAGGGGGAAGGGGGTACTCCGAAACTCTTTCCGGCCTAATTTCCACTCCTCTCACTCTTTTCTCCTTATTCTCGTTCCATTAAGTGTGTGACCCTACTGATACATTTATATGCAATCATGATAGAAAATCCCTTTCTCGGTTAATAATCGATAGCGGACCCTAGGATCCCATCCCAATTCCTTCATATATATAATGAACATGTCAAACAAGCCTCTTAGCACATGTAGTATGGAATCCTCTTGCCTCGCGATATTGTCAAGATCAAAGGCGGGGTGGTCATCATTCTTTCTTGCCCGACCTCACTCCTGTTTCGTCCATTGGAATACTCAAAATAGAGTTACCTCTTTAGTCACAAGCATGGGCATGCATTTTTGTAAATCCATCACTAGACGGGTCTAGAGATGTCTCTTCATCATCCTAGGGGGAATATCTCATATTGATCAATCTACGACCCACAACATTGTCTTTCGGTAAGCCCGGAAATCACATTTATAATTACCTAGTTATGAAGTAACATCTGCTAATCCTTAAGTAAACCGGTTCTCATTTTGAGTTTGGGATAGTATCTCGAGTCTAAGGATTTCAACATACATAATGCACATGAGATGTATTGATGTTATAAAAAGAAGATGCTCTTGTAGTATCTTATAAGTGGGTTTATCCACCGCTAGTTTAATTAATCGATGCCCACCATATTGTCTTGATGTCTCCATATCTATGACTGGAAAACACCGTCGATCAGCCGCTAAATATGCTAGTACCGATGAATGTGTCTGCATACATTTTTCGACCAAGAATCCAGCTAGGATAATACTTTTTTTGTAAAGGGGAATAAAACCTCGGCATCTACATCGGTTGATGCACATAGCCTTTTATTAAGAAGTCATAATCTAGAGCTATTACAATTCAAGGATCACACAAAATTGATACATGCACCAACCAATGGAAGATAAAAGGCATATGACCACTAGACATCTGATATTCTACTAATATGTTGCCAATATGACTGCTGGTATCTCGTGCAACCATCAGAAGACGGCTGCACCAGTAGCAATAATATTCTGCTGGTATCGTGGTTGGAGAAGTGCCCATAGTTGCACCCAATGTGTCACCATATGAATGACCTGCAGAAGATTGAAAGTTTTATTTTTATTAAAGATAATATCATTTATGCATCTCTAGATAGACCAACACAAGGCTGAAACACCAATTCAAATTCTAGCCATGGATTTTTTGTCAATTCCATTTAGCCAATTTCTAAACATATTAGTTATATTAGCTAGAGGGGTAAATCATAAGCAAAAGTAACAATACGCCATAAAAGGCGTGGATAAGGACAAGATATAAACAGATGTTCTATGGTTCCATGCGAACCACAAAAGCAACACTTGCTACACCTTACCTAATTCCTTTTCAGTAAATTATCTTTTGTAAATAAAACTTTATTATTTAGAAATCACATGAATATCTTAATTTTTAGTGGAATTTTTAATTTTCATAGATATTTCCGAAGAGTCTTCGTACATGGATTTCACTAAGAACACCCCAGATTCTACAAACATATCTTGGTCCTCCGGCAGTTGTACCATCATAAGCCTTTGGCATAAGTATATCCAATCAGTCCACTTATTGCCAATAAGCACTCTCCTAAACTAATATTCAGAGGTATTGCTAGGATAATACTTGTATGTACGCAAATTGGGTTTCACATGCTGAGTCATATATCTGTCCACCAATTCTTACAATTTTACCCCGAACACAAATAAAATTGTAATAAAAGTGTATATATATTTACTCTTTGTAGGACACACATTTTTATATTTTGGGATGAAAATTTATAAGTGCACAAGATACAAGACAATTATATTCATGATGTATTTCACGGTTTCTTGAAAAGTTGGAAGTGCGGCATATAGGATGGGTGCAGACGCAACTAGATGCAAATTGTAGTTTTTGATACCCACATGTTGAATATACAACGTTGCTAGAGCTATCACTGCACAGTGCCAAAACCAATGAGGCTCCAGAGTCCAGCCCCAACATTCGCCACGAAATAACGAAACCGGCTACAGACAAATAAAGAAGCATAAAAGAAGAGGACAGCATTGAAAACCACAGGTAGAGACGCACAAAACACACAGCTCACGCGGACCACACCTTCATGGACACCGGCAGGCAGGTCCGGGCAAGCTCCTCCCACTGCGGCACATCGCCGGAAAGGAACAAATTCGTGTATCACGCGGATGCCATGGCAACGGCGACGGCTCCGTACATACACCGACACTCGAGATTGACCGGGTAAAGCAAGATCAGAGCAACAAGAAGTACTGGCAAACACTCGAGGACTGCACTGCATGCAGACCATGCTCGCGACCTCACCGCCATCACAGGTGGTCAGGTTAGAGCCATGGGGGAGCTACCGGAGAATGGCGGCAGCCCCTTCGCTTCTTCCACCGGCGGTCACCGGGAGGACGGTTGCATCTGCTCCTCCGCTCCGAGCTGTGGCCGCCGAGAACGCACAGACTTCTCATGTGCCTCAGCCACAGGTACACCTGTTACATCCATGGCAGTGTGGTATACGAACCCGAGCGCAGAAGTGTTCTGTGTTTTTCGAAAAAAAAAGAGGGAACACCCTGAATCTGAATTGTTTCTCGCTGCTCGCCGCAGCCTCCGCCAGTGGACACCGACGGCGACGAGGAGAAGATGCTGGCGAACTACGTCCCGGTCTTCGTCATGCTCCCCGTATGAACCTAATAAGCAAATTCATGTGGTTCCGTTGCAAGCCATGGACCCATGGCCGCATTGCATCACATCGACCTCTCGTTAACTACGTTTGGACGCCGTGACAGCTGGAAGTGATCACCGCTGAGAACGAGGTGAAGGACGCAGAGGGGCTGAGGGCGCAGCTGCGGAGGCTGCGTGAAGCCGGCGTGGACGGCGTGATGACGGACGTGTGGTGGGGAATCGTGGAGGGCGCCGGGCCGGAGAGGTACGAGTGGCGCGGGTACAGGGAGCTCTTCCGCCTGGCGCAGGAAGAAGGCCTGAAGCTGCAGGTCATCATGTCGTTCCACGCGTGCGGCGGCAACATCGGGGACGCCGTGAACATCCCGATTCCGGCGTGGGTGCGCGACGTCGGCGAGGCGGACCCGGACGTGTTCTACACGAGCCCCGGCGGTGCCAGGAATCAGGAGTACCTCACCATCGGCGTGGACGACCGGCCCCTGTTCCACGGCAGAACTGCCATCCAGGTACGCACGGCTCTCCTCTGACTGTGGTATGACTTATGAGCACCATTTGAGTTGCAAGCTTCAGCGATGCAAATTCGATGGCTCACAAATTAATGAGCTGCTGCCATGCAAGCTTTACGCCGATTTCATGGAGAGCTTCAGAGAGAACATGGCAGACTTCTTGGACTCGGGCCTAATCGTGGACATCGAGGTTGGGCTTGGCCCTGCCGGCGAGCTGAGGTACCCATCCTACCCGGAGAGCCAGGGATGGGCGTTCCCCGGCATCGGACAGTTCCAAGTAGGGCGAAAATGATCTCTGTCCAACTCACACGTCCTGACGGCCTTCGTCAGAACAAGTACTAGTAGTACTCTGCTTGTTAACATCGTTGCTGCAGTGCTACGACAAGTACCTGGAGGAGGATTTCAGAGCGGCGGCAACGGAGGCCGGGCGCCCGGAGTGGGAACTGCCTGAGCCTGACGACGCCGGAGAGTACAACGACGCCCCGGACAACACGCGGTTCTTCGCGGCGGACGGCGCCGGCGCAACGTACCTCACGGAGAAAGGGCGGTTCTTCCTGACATGGTACTCCAGCAAGCTGATCGAACACGGGGACAGAATACTGGACGAAGTGAACCGGGTCTTCCTGGGCTGCAAGGTCAAACTCGCCGCGAAGGTACGACGTGTAGTCACGCTCATAATGCAGCAATCAAGAAGTCGATATTGAGCCGGTGATCGGGGTGAGTTTGCAGGTGTCCGGGATACACTGGTGGTACAGGCACCCGAGCCACGCCGCGGAGCTGACCGCCGGGTACTACAACCTGGAGGGGCGCGACGGGTACGCGCCGATCGCGCGCATGCTGGCGCGGCACGACGGCGCCGTCCTCAACTTCACCTGCGCGGAGATGAGGAACTCGGAGCAGCCCGAGGAGGCCATGAGCGTCCCAGAGGAGCTAGTCCAGCAGGTGCTGAGCGCCGGGTGGAGAGAGGGGATCGAGGTAGCGTGCGAGAACGCGCTGCCCAGGTACGACCGGCGGGCGTACAACCAGATGCTGAAGAACGCGCGGCCCAACGGCGTCGGCAGCGTCCCGGCGCGCCGGGTCGCCGCGGTGACGTACCTCCGGCTCACGGACCAACTCCTCACCGGGAACAAGTACCGGGCCTTCAAAACCTTCGTCAGGAAAATGCACGCCGACCAGGTAAAGGTCCAGCTCTTGGTTTGTTACCACTGGCTGGGCTCGGCCCTCTTGTCACCGTCTGACAACATGGACTGGACTGTAACGAATGTTTTTTTTTCAGGATTACTGCCCCGATCCAGCCCAGTACCTTCGGCCCCTGAAGCCTCTGGAGCGGTCAAGGCCAGCGATACCCATGGACCGGCTGCTTGAGGCGACATCGCCGGAGGCGCCGTACCCGTTCGAGGACGAGACGGACATGAGCGTGGGCGGCGACCTCGCCGAGCTCGTCGACGGGGTGTTCGACAAAATTGAATGGATATTCGGTTGAAAAAAACCTCAGATCTGATTGATACACGTGCGCACGCAGTAGTAGTAAGCTAATTGTACAGTATTTTCTGTTTTAAAATATAAGATGTTTCGGTTTTTTTAAAATGAATGTATCTAAACTATTTTTAATGCGTAGATTCAAAGTAAATCTATACATTAAAAGAGATTTATATACATTTGTTTTATAAAACTTAAAATATCTTATATTTTAAAACAGAAAAAAATAGTACTATAGCACATGCATCTACATCCGGTAGCTGACGCAAGCACGCATTATTTTTTGAGAGAAAATTGTACCTAATACCACTCTTTGTGGTAACGTTGCACAATTTATTTCAACAAAATGCACAATCTCATATAGATTTTTGAAACTGTCAAACTCACACCACGAAATTAAGAAAAGAGCACATATGCACGTCGATCCAAGCCCAAAAATTCAGGAAGCAACCTAGGGTTCTTCTTCTTCGCCCCCTCCCCCCTCTTTGAAATGCTAGCGAAGAGAGAGATAATCAAAGGGGAGGGGCTGATGATGGGGGAGGACAACATACCCGGTGAAATGGGGTCGCCGAAATTTGTTGGAACCGTCACTAATGTGTCGTCGCCCTTTCCCCGGCCTGCACTGTCCGTGCTCCTTCTCCGCCAGAGAGCAGTCGGGTGACGTAGTCACAGAATGGAGAGAGAGAGAGAGAGAGGGTTGCCGAATTCTATCGTGTCCTAATTGTCGGCGTGCCCCCTCCGCTGTTGTTGCGTCCCTATCGTCGGTCGCATCGCCTCCTCGCGTGGGTTTGGTTTGCTCGTTGGCGCCGTTCGCTTCTTTCCTATCTCTTTTTTATTCGTTCGGTTGGGAAGGCGGTGATGGCTCTGTGTGTAGGGATACGGGTAGGCTACACTAGCGCAAATCAAAAAAATTCTACCGCGTATACCAGGATTACTGTTGTCATAGATCACGGGATTACCACTAGACGCGCGGTTGCGGAATTGATGAAGCGCGTCGAGGCAGTGCAGACGTTCCACATCTCCTCCTTGTCCTCGTCCCACGAGCAGCTCCCCTTGCGCGGCTCGTTTAAGCGCTACAGATGCAGCGCCTCCGAGGTATCCACACGTACAGGGTGGAAGCGTCAGACGACGGACTGCTAGGTCCGCGCATGCAACACATACGTGAAGAGTGGTGGCTGGGAATGATCTGGGTCTAACCCTGGTCAGCTCACCCCACCCTCTCTTATATAGGCGTCCCTAGTGGGCTTCTATATTAGCATCCCATTAGTAGCCTAAGCCTGGTCTAATTCTGATCCAATCCTCATTAAGCTTCCAGCCCCTTAAGTGTGTGACCCTATAGGTTCATATGCGTATAGACATGACACGAATACACTAATTCTGTCAATAGTTGGTAGCGGCCTCTAGCAAGACGTGTCAACTCCTAAACGCATACAAAGATTATATCAGACGAACCATCACAAGGTTTAGTACATGTCTTTCCCTTTGCCTCACGATATTTAGTCTAGCTCCAAGATGACCTCCCTTTCTCGATACCGCGATTCGGAATCCCTTTACTAGGTTAACTCTTAACCTTATGTAGCACGGCCATGCATTTCTGGATCCGATCACTCGAGGGGCCCAGATATCTCTCTCTCAATTAGAGAGGGGCAAATCCCATCTTGATTGACCATGCCTTGTAGCATGCTTTAGGACAAACCCGAAAGCTACCTTTATAACTACCCAGTTACGGTGCAGCGTTTGATAGCCCCAAAGTAGGTTGATCCACATCTCAAGTACATGCGACAATCTCAGGTCTAAGGACAAAACGTACATGATGTGTAGAGAGAGAGCTGCAACTAATTGCCAGTCTCAGGTTGGGTCAGTCCAACCCCATGTTCATAACATGTGTCCACATCATTGGTTTGACATCTCCATGTCTATGACTTGCGAAACATAGTCATCAACCAATCGATGTGCCAGTCTAATTGAAAGGATACGGATGTCACCTAGAGGGGGGGTGAATAGGCGATTAAAACTTTTCCTAGAGTGGCTCAACAAAGGCGGAATAAAACTAGTGTTTACTTTGTAAAGCACAACCTAGAAACAACTAAGGTTTACCTATGTGCACCAACAACTTATGCTAAGCAATACAAGTAACAAAGTGATAGCAAGATATATATATTACTTCAAGCATGAAGGCTATCACAATGTAAAGTGCATAAGTAAAGAGCTCGGGTATAAAGATAACCGAGGCACGCGGGGACACCGATATTTTACCGAGTTCCTCCCAACATGGAGTACGTCTCGTTTGGAGACGGGGTGGTATCAAACCACCAATGCAACAAAAGGCCTCCCTTATTCTCCGGTGAATCTCACCCCAATGGGATCGATCCACGCTTCCACTATCGGTGCACTTGTCGGTGGCAACCGGAACCTCTCACAAGGTTGGGGCACAACTCCACAACTTAATTGGAGGCTCCCAACAAATGTCACAAAAGGCCACAATGCCACCAAGGCCACCAAGGCCATAAAACCGTCTAGGGTTCCAAAAACCCAAGAGGGACAAGCTCCAATGAGCAATTCAAACCAAATCCTCCAAAGAGAACTCAAACCGATGCAACAAATGCAAATGGCAAGAACACCACAAAGATGCCCAAATCCCTCACTCTCAAGTTCCAACAAAGCTACTAAAGCTATTGGGGGAACAAGAGAGGAGGAATCAAAGAGAGACACAAAATCCCTCAAAATCTAGATCCCCAAAGATGCACTCACAAAGAGATGAATCGGTTAGGTCAAAACGTGGGCTAGATCTCCTCTCTCTTCCACTCAAAAATGGACAAGAATCATCGGAGGGAAAAGATTAGGCAAGCTTTAAGATCTAGAGCAATTGTGGACAAAGTTTAGACTAATAGATAAGAGAGGAGTTTTTTAAACTAAAAAAGGCCAAGGCCTTAAATAGAGGCCCAGAAAAACTAATCGTTTGGGTGTTTTTCAGTCAGGAACGGTAGTACCGGTTTTGACCGGTACTACCGCATGTGCTAAGGAAAAAGCAGAGTAGAACAGCAGCACATGCGAGCCAAGAAAAAGAAGAAAAGGAGCAGCAACAGCAGCGCATGTGAGCACGGGAGAAAAAAGCAGCAGCAAGCAACACGCACGGACGCGAGTGGGCCAGGCGGCAACAGCGCGTGCGACATGCATGCATGCGCGCAGCAGCAAGCAGCTGGTGCAAAGCAGCAGCAGCGCAGCGACAACATGCATGCTCGCAGTAGTAGCGCAGCAGCTTGGCGCAGGCGCGTGGGTGGGGCCAACGCGGGGCTCGCGGCAGCGCGCGCTGTGCGCATGCGGCGGCAGCGGCGCAGTGCAGCAGAGCGGGGCCAGCGCACCAGGCTGCAGCGCGGGCGAGCCAGTGCGAGGGATGGGCGGGCCGCGCGTGATTTGCAGCGCAGGTCAACGCATGCGGCATGCGACGGCAGCGGATCTAGATCTGGGAAAAACTGGGCTAATAAACTGGGCCCGACCGGCCCATCCGGGCGGTACTACCGGGCCGGTCCGGTAGGACCGGAATAAGGTACCGGGCCAGACTGAAGGCGAGCGGGCTGAGTCAGGCGCGTTCGGTACTAGGCCCGGTAGTACCGGACGGCCCAGTAACACTGTTTTTCTTTTTTCTTTTTAGAATTAAAACGACAAATATTCAAACGGTCATAACTTTTAAACGGTAGCTCCGATTGACCCGATTCCAATTGCGTTGGATAAAGGACGACAAGGAAATATTGATTATCACCAAGTGAGAAAGTATCAAGTAGAATAATGTGAGATATCTCACTTGGTGAGAAACCGAAAAGCCGCATAAATCAAGATTGCAACAAGATATATATGAGAGATCCGATTTTGATGAACAAGAGCTTGTTATGGAGATTACCACAAGCTCTATATCCTCACGTGGATAAGATCAAATAACAACCAAATACGATGATGCATGTATGCAAAGGTTTGAGCTCTCTTCGAACGATGTGACCGAATTACTCATACGAGAGCCCCTCTTGATAGTACGGTTATCTATCCTAAACCTGGTCTCCTACACACAACAAGAGACCGGCAAAAGAGAAAACCTATCAAGATTATACCTTTGCCTTGAGCATTCCACTTGAGCTCGATGTAGACGGTCTTGCCCTTCTCAAGATGGAACGCATTTCTTAATTCCTCATTATCGACCTCGCATATTGAGCTTGCCCAACATATCTTCTTTTCATTTCGTCGACCTTGAAGCCAACACAAGCAAATGGACAAATCCTATAACTATAATTTAATACACTCATTAGTCCATAAAGATTGTCATTAATTACCAAAACCACACATGGGGGCTCAACATGTTCTTTCAATCTCCCCCATTTTGGTAATTGATGACAATCCCTTTAAGAGGGTTTATATAAGGAATGTTAATGAATAAAACGGTAATACCAATATCAAATACTACAAAAGTATGTGATATTGGTACCACCACCATATATAGAGCAAACTCCCCCACAATCTATGCATGTGTGATGAACTTGAATTTCATTGCATATATTGTCAATCATTATCATTGGTGGAGTTTCCTCTATATATACCACATGCTAAGCAACAACAAAGATGCAAGAGCATGAGCAATAAATGCACAAGAACAAACTCAATGCATAAACCAACTTCCCTTAAACCCTCTAAAACTTCTCCCCCATTGGCATCGATTGCCGAAATGGGTGACAACTTCTAGAAGGCAAATATAGTAATAATTCCTCCAAAGGTGTGCCTTCGCACATATCCAATGATGAATACTTGGGAGGGAGTAGAACTATATCGAGGACCCGAAGATTGCAAAAATAAAGTCAAATGATGCAAGCAACTACAAGGTCCGACAAACCAATATGAAAACAACAAATGAGTCCAAATGGAACCTACAAGATATTATGATATGAGCAAGAGAGTGCTTTAAATAACAAATAGAGAAGCTCCCCAAGATTTGTGCACTATTCAACATAAATGCATTATCATACATATTGCACAAATATGGAATCCTCGCTCCCCCATAAGTATTTAAAACACAACAAATGAGAAAGAAGACAAATGTGCATTATTAGATGAATTAGATGAGCTCCCCAAAGATAATGCACCAATTATGATAATTGTATTTGGAATCAAGGTGCATAATCATGGAATCCTCACTCATCCAAGTTCATTTAATAATACAAGGCATGAGAGAATAAATATGAGTGCCAAAAGATGCAAACAAGAGGAACAAGCACTCATAGGCAATTAAATTTGGAAGCCACCGAAGAATCAAAAGGAATAGAAAGGTGGTCTCCAAGGATTTTAAAAATCAACTAAAATTATCTTCTCATATGTGTATATGTCTCTAAGTGGATGACATCACAAAGACATATGCCCATAAAGAAACAAGCACATACAAGGAAGATATACAATAAAGCACATGGAAGCAAAAATGAAGTCACAACATATACCAATAAGATTTTTGCTTCAAAGCATGGCCAAAGGCTCACATAGATCTTATAGTACATAATGGACTTCAAACACAAACACACTACATATATTGCAACTATCACCAAGGGAAAAGGAGAAAGTTGAAATATATGAAGAAAGGCAACAAGTATCATAATAGAAAATAGACTAGCAAAATCTCACTATTGCATATGAGGGAAGTTGAGGAAATGATAGGCAATAAAATTGCTAGATTGACATATTTGGGATTGGAGGATCATGTGCATGATTTTGTATAGTCCCAACTACATGTACTCATCTCAACTTATACACATATACAATATAGAGTCCTCTTAATACCATGGCTAGAGATACAACAATAAATACAATAACAAAAATTCATGCCAAGATGCAACCTACAAAAGGTTGGAAGCAATATAAATATGCATGAGCAAGAGATATTTGTTACCGAGATATAATTGGTAGGATGTAGAGGATATGAATTCGTTGATCATCCTATAGCTTGCCTCAAATTTTCTTCTAAGCATCACTTCTTCAAAATTGAGAGACAAGCATCCAATATATCTCCAATGTACCTAAAACACATTTAAGTACAAAATGGTCCCCAAACTTATTGGGTCCAAAGTAGTTAGTGCAACTACAATACATAGGAGAGACTCCACATAAATATGTGCATATTGATATGAAATTGAATTTCATGCACAACTTAGCCGATGAGATTTGGTGGAGTTTCCCCTATATATTGGATCAAAGAAAGCAAGCATGCCATAATATAGATATGTAGTAAATATGCATGCACAAGGCTTTCAAGAACCAAAAATGAGATACAATTTGAACAAAAACACCAAGTAAACCAAGATGGCACACACAAGAGTGTGACAAGACAAGCGGTGTCCAAATTGTATCAAAGACCCAATTCAACACATGAAAGATCACAAGTTCAACGAATGAACTAGGCTAAGCCAAAAGAGCAAAAATAGATAGAAATAAAAATGCTCAAGGATTTATCTCATTCTAAAATGGTCAAATCAAGAAGCAACGAATGAGACAAAACCAACTCCCAAAAAGAGCAAGGTTCCAACAAGAAACCAAACTCCCCAAACTTCACATGATGACACAAAATACCAAAATGAAAAGATTGAGGTTCCAAGCACATAAAACCCGATATGGATCAAACAAAGAAGCATAAATATGAATGTTCTAAATAGTATAGGAGAGCTCCCCCATGGATAGTGCATTATGTAGGATTTTCCTTTAGAATACAAAATGCACACAAACGGGATCATCACTACTACCTACATTAACTACAACACAAGAGGATGTTAATAAAATAAGAAGATCCAAAAGAAGCAAGGAAGCTTGGGAGACAACATAAAACATTTTCTTGGCCAAAGATAGGATAAAATTAAACAAAGGCCAAAGTGAATATGATCAATAAATTCTACCTTAAATTGAGTACTCATTGTCCAAGGACAAGAAATATTGGGAATAGTTTTCCCTAGGTAGTTCATACGGATATCCAAGATCATATACACACAACAAGAAGCATATAACTAAATATAAGAATTGAGCATGATACTTCGAACAAGATTCTTGGTAGCTTCCAATAGTCACACAATCACTAGTGATTAGAGTAACTTGAAGCAAATGGTTTCCACGAGGATATATATATCTAAATATGAGGAAACACATACCAAGAACCACTCTCATATACAAGATCCAACATAAGATCAAATAAAGGCATTCAAGCAAATTGGAACTTGTATGAGAAAATGTGTCACATAGGTTCTAGATAATTATCAATATCAATTCTAAGTGACACAACCTCGAATATTCACATTTTCTAGGATTGTAATATGCACTAAGCATATGACTTCCCCATAATGTGACACTACCATAAAAACCAATACGAGGCAAAATAATACAAATAGAGATAATTAATGGACATTATAAAACTTACATTTATCATGAGAATTGTACCACATAGATACTAGATAATATCCCAATATAAATGCTAGGTGGTATTCCTCATGTACACACATTTTAGGATTGTGGAATGCCTAAGCATAACACTCCCCCAAAATGGGATAATCCATTAATTTCTCACAAGAGCCAAATAAGATACCAAATATAACCAAGCAAGGCTCAAGCACAAGAAACACACATACATGTTGTGCCACTTAATCATACACAAATATGATTGATATCTCAAGATAATTAAGTGGAAAGCACAACATGTACAAAACATGGAAGATACAAAACCAACACATGCACAAGGGGGCGAGTAACTTTCAATGAAATGAGTTAAGCATATGTTACCACAAGGAGGAACATTGGAAATATAATATAATCATGATAATCCAAATGGCTTGGCTTGGCAATAATAATTGATGAAGATCCCTCAATTCTTCATAATGTAGCCAAGACTCCAATGCCCTCCAATATACACCTATTGATCAAGTTTTGGCTAGTTGGTACCCAACCAAGTTGGGTCCTAAGAGGTTAGTCACAATAGGCTTGGAAACCCAAATGGTTCTTTTCTTTACACCACATTGAGCACCAACAAATTTGGCAAACACATTGCCAACCTCATCCATACAAAGAGAATAAGCATCATCAATAATGATAGGGTTGGATGAGGAGATACCGATAGTGCATGAGGAAGAAATATGCCCCTTCTCACGGCATATGTAGCAAGTTCTACTCTTGCCATCTTTCTTCTTAGGTGAAGCCACAACTCGAGGAAGAGCTCGAGTAGTCCTCTTAGGAAGAGGTCCATTAATGACTTGAGGTGGAGCTTGAGGCCGCTTCCCTTGATGCTTCACACTAAGAGGCTTTTTCTTCAATGGGCAAGATCTAACATGGTGCCCTTCTTCCTTGCACTTGAAGCAAACAATGTTGGCCAGATTCTTGACTTGATCTTGGCCATTCTTCTTGTTGTCCTTGTGCTTCAACATGATAGTGGACTTGTTCTTGACATTGGAGTTGAATCCAAGCCCACTCTTGTCATTGGGGGATTTTTGCACACTCAAGATTTTGTTGAGTGTGACCTTCCCTTGATGACCCTTTTTCAAGTCATTTCTCAAAGAAGTGACTTGAGCCTTGAGCTCTTTGATTTCCTCTACATGGTTAGTTTCAACACAAGTACTAGAGGAAGTAGATGCTACATTGTTAGAGCAACAAGGCATGGAGTGTAATTCATCATGAGATATAGTATGGTTGTGAGAGGATGAATTACAAGGACTAGCACATGACAATATAACATTTGGAGTAGATGTAGTGCTAATGTCCACATGAGGCCCACTAGATGTTACCTTTGACATGATGGCCTCATGAGCTAACTTTAGCCTACCATGGGAGACTAGAAGATCCTCATGCGATCTTGAGAGCTTAACATGACTTTCTTCTAATTTCCCATAGTTGCTAGTTAGCAATGCAAGTTGAGCCTTTAGCTCAACATTCTCCTCCAAAATAGATGCTTCACAAGAAATAGAGTTAGTAGCACAAGCATCATCATTATTAGTGAGAGGTGAAGGCAACTTGGCAAGCTCTTTTGAATATGAAGATTTAAGTTGCTCATGTGACTCGGTGAGTTTGATGAGCTCCCTCTTAATGACCCGAGAGCCATTTTCGAGGTGCTTAAAATCCTCAGCAAGTTTAGCATAAGCAACTTCAAGTTCATCATTTTTAATCTTAAAGGAGTTAGCCACCGCAAGTTCTCTATCATGGTATTCCTTTACTCTAGATAATTCTAGAGTAAAAGTCTCCTCAAGAGATTCTTTGGTGGTTTGTTCTTCTTCAAGGGAGTCCTTTACTTGAGCAAGTTCATTAGCATATTCACGCTCAAGTGCAAACTTTTCATCAATTATGTTTTCTTGCTCCTCAATAAGATCATTGCCTTCTATAGCATAATTCAAGATTTCAAGAAGGTTGGAGGAAGCAAGTTTATTTTTGTAGAGAGCACTATAGAAAACCTCTCCCATTTTCTTAATAGAGGTAATATCATACTTACCTCTATAATCATCATTATCATTCTCAACCTCATCATCATCATGAGATACAATGAGATTCAAAGAGGTTACCTTTGTTCCCTTAGCCATAAGGCACATGTGAGAACCGGAGGAAGGTGATGATGAGATTGCACTTGTAGCTCTCTTCAAGACCTTGTCTTGGCCCATAGAATCTTCATTTTCCTCTACATGGTTAGCAACACAAGCACTAGAGGAAATGGAAGTATTTTTATCATGGCAACAAGACAACACAAGCATATCATCATGAGATTTATTCAAGTCATTTCTACATGATATGCAAGGACTATTAACACAAGCATGTAAGGAGTTTGTAGTGCTAGAAGTGTTAAAGTCCAAAGATAGATCATTGCAACTCGATAGGGATGGGGAATTACAAATAGTAAGCACACTATCCAAATTGCAATTTCTATCACCACTCACCATATCATTACCTTGTGAAAAGTCACATGTTGGTGAAGTGGTAGAGGATGAGAACTCATCTCGACCGAAAGTGGAAGCAACACAATCATCCTCAATAATGTTGGACACAACATATTTATCTTAAAGTTTTGTCCATAACTCATGAGCGCTCCAAAAAGGAATGATTGAAGAAGTAACTACATAGCTGAAAGCATTAACAAGCACATTAGAAGCTTGAGCATCGAGATATAAGTTTTTCTCATCCTCACTAGATAGATTTTTGAAATCCATTGGAGGAGAAAAACCTATATCTACAATACGCTCCAAATTTGGGTCCATGTCCCGAAAAGGAATGAGCATGTGATTTTTCCATATATCATAATTTGTGCCATCGAATGTGAACATGTCATTATGCACTAATCCTCTAGCCGACATCTTTACTCTCAAGGCGGTGAAGCCTAAAATGAGAGACCGGGCTCTGATACCAATTGAAAGGATACGGATGTCGTCTAGAGGGGGGGGTGAATAGGCGATTAAAACTTTTCCTAGAGTGGCTCAACAAAGGCGGAATAAAACTAGTTTTTACTTTGTAAAGCACAACCTAGAAACAACTAAGGTTTACCTATGTGCACAAACAACTTATGCTAAGCAATACAAGCAACAAAGTGATAGCAAGATATATATTACTTCAAGCACGAAGGCTATCACAATGTAAAGTGCATAAGTAAAGAGCTCGGGTATAGAGATAACCGAGGCACGCGGGGACACTGATATTTTACCGAGTTCCTCCCAACATGGAGTACGTCTCGTTTGGAGAGGGGGTGGTATCAAACCACCAATGCCACAAAAGGCCTCCCTTATTCTCCGGTGAATCTCACCCCAATGGGATCGATCCACGCTTCCACTATCGGTGCACTTGTCGGTGGCAACCGGAACCTCTCACAAGGTTGGGGCACAACTCCACAACTTAATTGGAGGCTCCCAACAAATGCCACAAATGGCCACAATGCCAATAAGGCCACAAAACCGTATAGGGTTCCAAGAACCCAAGAGGGACAAGCTCCAATGAGCAATTCAAACCAAATCCTCCAAAGAGAACTCAAACCGATGAAACAAATGCAAATGGCAAGAACACCACAAAGATGCCCAAATCCCTCACTCTCAAGTTCCAACAAAGCTACTAAAGCTATTGGGGGAACAAGAGAGGAGGAATCAAAGAGAGACACAAAATCCCCCAAAATCTAGATCCCCAAAAATGCACCCACAAAGAGATGAATCGGTTAGGTCAAAACGTGGGGCTAGATCTCCTCTCTCTTCCACTCAAAAATGGGCAAGAATCATCGGAGGGAAAAGATTAGGCAAGCTTCAAGATCTAGAGCAAGTGTGGACAAAGTTTAGCCTAATAGATAAGAGAGGAGTTTTTTAAACTAAAAAAGGCCAAGGCCTTAAATAGAGGCCCAGAAAAACTAGCCGTTTAAGCGTTTTTCGGTCACGAACGGTAATACCGGTTTTGACCGGTACTACCGCATGTGCTAGGAAAAAGCAGAGTAGAACAGCAGCACATGCAAGCCAGGAAAAAGAAGAAAAGGAGCAGCAACAGCAGCGCACGTGAGCACGGGAGAAAAAAAGCAGCAGCAAGCAACACGCACGGACGCGAGTGGGCCAGGCGGCAGCAGCGCGTGCGACATGCATGCATGCGCGCAGCAGCAAGCAGCTGGTGCAAAGCAGCAGCAGCGCAGTAGCAGCGCAGCAGCTTGGCGCAGGCGCGCGGGTGGGGCCAACACGGGTCTCGCGGCAGCGGCGCAGCGCAGCAGAGCGGGGCCAGCGCGCCAGGCTGCAGCGCGGGCGAGCCAGTGCGAGGGATGGGCGGGCCGCGCACGATTTGCAGTGCAGGTCAACGCATGCGGCATGCGACGGCAGCGGATCTAGATCTGGGAAAAACTAGGCTAATAAACTGGGCCCGACCGGTAGTACCGGCCCATCCGGGCGGTACTACCGGGCCGATCCGGTAGGACCGGAATAAGGTACCGGGCCAGACTGAAGGCGAGCGGGCTGAGTCAGGCGCGTCCGGTACTGGGCCCGGTAGTACCGGACGGCCGAGTAACACTGTTTTTTTTCTTTTTAGAATTAAAACGACAAATATTCAAACGGTCATAACTTTTAAACGGTAGCTCCGATTGACCCGATTCCAATTGCGTTGGATAAAGGATGACAAGGAAATATTGATTATCACCAAGTGAGAAAGTATCAAGTAGAATAATGTGAGATATCTCACTTGGTGAGAAACCGAAAAGCCGCATAAATCAAGATTGCAACAAGATATATATGAGAGATCCGATTTTGATGAAAAGAGCTTGTTATGGAGATTACCACAAGCTCTATATCCTCACGTGGATAAGATCAAATAACAACCAAATACGATGATGCATGTATGCAAAGGTTTGAGCTCTCTTCGAACGATGTGACCGAATTACTCATACGAGAGCCCCTCTTGATAGTACGGTTATCTATCCTAAACCCGGTCTCCTACACACAACAAGAGACCGGCAAAAGAGAAAACCTATCAAGATTATACCTTTGCCTTGAGCATTCCACTTGAGCTCGATGTAGATGGTCTTGCCCTTCTCAAGATGGAACACAATTCTTAATTTCTCATCATCGACCTCGCATATTGAGCTTTCCCAACATATCTTCTTTTTATTTCGTCGACCTTGAAGCCAACACAAGCAAATGGACAAATCCTATAAGTATAACTTAATACACTCATTAGTCCATAAAGATTGTCATTAATTACCAAAACCACACATGGGGGCCCAACATGTTCTTTAATATTCACGTGTGTCCTCACATGAACTCCGACTAGGGACAACTATTAAATAACCATACAAGTAAAGAGTTTTACAAAAAATTCACATAATTGCCAATCAATACAAGGTGCCTGATATGGATATTCAAGGAACATTACAATAACTCATGGATACATATGAAATATAATCATCTCTATGATTGCCTCTAGGGCATATTTCCTTCAGTCTCCCACTTGCACTAGAGTCAATCTAAAATGTATCTAATACAAATTGCTCTTGTGTGCGCTTCATGCGTGGGCTGCGGGAGAGGCTTAGTCAAGGGATCAACAACATTTGAGTCCGTATGTATTTTGCATATCATGACACTACCATCCTCAACGAACTCTCGAATCTGATGGTAACGTGTGCGAATATGTTTGTTCTTCTGGTGCTGTCTAGGTTCCTTGGCCTATGCAATAGCACCATTGTTGTCATAATAAACGTCCAAGGGATTGGACGCGCCCTGAACCACACCGAGAGCAATCAGGAAATTCCTAATCCAAACAGCTTCCTTTACAGCCTCTGAGGCAGCAATATATTCAGCTTCTGTTGAAGAGGAGGTCACCATATCTTGCTTGGAACTTTTCCAGCTCACAGCACCACCATTCAAGACAAACACATAACCTGATTGCGATTTCGAATCATCTGAGTTGTTAAGGTAACTCGCATATGTGTAACCCTTTACACTGAGTTCATCCTCACCTCCATAAACTAGGAATACATCCTTAGTAATTTTCAAGTACTTAAGGATGTTCTTACCGCTGTCCAGTGACCTTCACCTAGATCAGCCTGGTATCTGCTCGTAACACTTAGAGCATAGGAAACATCTGGGCGAGTACATATCATTGCATACATAATGGATCCAATAGCCGAAGCATATGGAACTCTGCTCATGCGCTCACGCTCATCAGTAGTCGAAGGACACTGAGTCTTGCTAAGTTTTATGCCATGAGACATGGGCAAGAACCCCTTCTTAGCCTCTTCCATGCTGAACTGTTTCAACATTTTGTCAATATATGTACTCTGGCTTAATCCAATTAGCCTCCTTGATCTATCTCTATAGATCTTGATGCCCAGAATATATGCCGCTTCTCCCAAGTCCTTCATCGAAAAACTATTTTTCAATGAGGTCTTAACAGACTCGAGCATAGGAATGTCATTTCCAATCAGTAATATGTCATCTACATATAACATTAGAAATACCAGCGCTCTCCCACTTTCCTTCTTGTAAACACAAGGTTCTTGTTCGTTTTTGATGAAGCCAAACTCCTTTACAACTTCATCAAATCGAATACTCCAACTCCGAGATGCTTGCTTCAGCCCATAAATGGACTTCAGAAGTTTGCATACCTTTCTAGCATTGTTTGGATCGACAAAACCTTCGGGCTGCATCATATACACGTCCTCAGTTAGGATTCCATTTAGGAAAGCCGTCTTGACATCCATCTGCCATATTTCATAGTCGAAATGTGCAGCAATGGCTAGAATTATCCGTATAGATTTAAGCATCGCTACGGGCGAGAAAGTCTCGTCGTAGTCAACTCCTTGAACTTGGCGAAAACCTTTTGCAACAAGTCGAGCTTTATGGATGTGAACATTTCCATCCATATCAATCTTCTTCTTATAGATCCATTTGCACTCGATGGATTTAAAACCATCAGGCAGGTCAACCAAGTTCCAAACTTTATTGTCTCCCATGGACTCTATCTCGGATCTCATGGCGATCAGCCATTTCTCAGAGTCTGGGTCCACCATCGCTTCTACATAGGTCGCATGCTCATCATTGTCTAACAATAATAATTCCCGCGCTTCGCGAAGCCTCGCCGACCTTCGTGGTTGTGGTGCTTCTGTTGCCACGGGTTCCTCAACTTGTTCTGCTACAATAGCATCACTCGTAGAAGCATCCCCAACTGGCTCATCTTGAACTTCTTCAAGTCGTACCGACCTTCCACTTGTTCCCTTTGTGAGAAACTCTTTCTCTAGGAAAACACCGCTACGAGCGACAAACACTTTGCCCTCCTCTCGGTTGTAGAAGTAATACCCTAAGGTTTCCCTCGGATATCCCACGAAAATGCACTTATCAGATTTGGGTGTTAGCTTGTCCGACTGAACTCGCTTGACAAATGCATCACAACCCCAAATCTTTAGAAAAGACAAACTGGGATTCTTTCCAGTCCACATCTCATATGGTGTCTTAACTACGGATTTAGATGGTACCCTATTAAGTGTGAAAGCTACCGTTTCTAGAGCGTAACCCCAAAATGATAATGGTAAATCTGACTGGCTCATCATAGATCGAACCATGTCCAACAAAGTTCGATTACGCCGTTCGGAGACCCCGTTTCTTTGAGGCGTTCCAGGCGGCGTAAGTTGTGGAACAATTCTGCAACTTTTAAGATGATCGCTAAATTCGTGACTCAAATATTCACCTCCACGATCAGATCGCAAGGCCTTTATTTTCTTGCCACGTTGATTCTCTACTTCACTCTGAAACTCCTTAAACTTTTCAAAAGTTTTAGACTTATGCCTCATCAAGTAGACATAACCATATCTACTGAAATCATCAGTGAAAGTAATGAAGTAGTGATATCCTCCTCTGGCTGGCGTGCTCATTGGCCCACATACATAAGTATGTATGAGTTCCAACAAGTCTGTCGCTCTCTCGGGTAAACCCGAAAAAGGTGGCTTGGTCATCTTTCCAAGTAAACAAGCCTGACATGTCTCGTATGATTCAAAATCAAACGAAGTTAGAAGACCATCACCATGGAGATTCTTCATGTGCTTTTCACTTATATGCCCCAAACTACAATGCCATAAATAGGTAGGACTCAAATCATTAGGCCGAAGCCTTTTAGCACTAACATTGTAAACAGATGCATCATCAAGATTTAAAATAAATAACCCATTCACAATGGGATCATTAGCCATAAACATATCATTCTTAGAGATTACACAACCATTGTTTGCACTCGCGAATGAATAACCATCCCTCATCAAACATGAAGGTGATAAAATGTTTCGACCCATACTTGGAATGTAATAACAATTATTCAACTCCATAATAAATCCTGGCGGAAGGTGAAGTTGCATGACGCCGATGAACAATGCAGCAACCCTTGCTTTATTTCCGACGCGGAAATCTACTTCGCCTTTCTGCACTTCTCTAGTCCTTATTAGCCCCTGCATCGAATTGCAAATATGAGGAACCGATCCGGTATCAAATACCCAAGAGTTAACATAGGAATCAGCGAGAAGAATGTCCACAACATTTACAACAAGCGTACCTGAGTGGGAAGTACTCCTACTTCCATGGTACTTGCTGCAGTTTCTCTTCCAGTGGCCATGTTCATGACAAAAGAAGCACTTAGTGTCTTCTATAGGTCCAGCCTTTTGCTTGGGTGCAGACTTAGGGATCGTATCCTTAGCCTTGCCCTTCTTCTTCCAAGAAGTACCCTTTTTCTTGAAGCTAGGCTTGTTCTGCACAGCCATCACATGGCTATGCCCTGCACACTTCTTCATGTCATTTTCTGCTATTTTTAGCATCTCGCATAACTCATTAAGGCCCTTCTCCACCCCATGCATATGGTAGTTCGAAATGAACTTCCCATAGCTGGATGGAAGAGACGCCAAAATGAAGTCAGTGGCCAACTCTTGGCCTAGTGGAAAACCAAGCTTTTCCAAAGTCTGACTGTAACCAACCATTTTGATCACATGGGGGCCTACAACTGCTCCCTCTGCTAGCTTGCATTCGACAAAGGACTTGGCAACATTGTACCTCTCAGTCCTTGCCTGATCTTGGAACATGTCCTTAAGCGCTATGATCATATTGTACGCTTCCTGATCCTCAAACTTCTTTTGGAGTTCAGGTTCCATGCATGCAAGCATAAGACAACTAACCTCAAGAGAATCATCACATGCTCTCTTGTAGGCATTCTTTAGGGCAGCAGATGCATTATCAGCAGGTTCATCGGGGATTGGGGTATCCAGAACCGTTTCCTTTTTATCAGACCTGCGAACAATTTTCAAGTTATGGACCCAGTCCGAATAGTTTTTTCCATTTAGTTTATCTTTGTCAAGAATCGAACATAAAGAAAAAGGTGATGTAGTGTTCGGAGCCATTGATCTACAACAGAAAACATGCAAAATACTAAGCCATGTAACCATGAAAGAGTAAAACATATTAAACAATTTAATATCATATACTCCCACTTAAATCAATATCCCTCTATTGATACTAAGTGATTCAAGATCCATAATTAACAAGTCGACTAGTGAGCTTTAGCATCACTGCTAGAAGACAAGGTAAATCGGTAAGCAACACTTGCTAATTTATCACATATGACTCTTGTTGTTGGGTGACATCTCTATGTCAAAACTAGGCGCCTAACCTTTATGCCCCAAGGTCCTTAACTGTTAAGATGACCTTGTCAAGCTCACCAACCCATATGCGTGTAGGTATCCTAAGTGCGGCACCCTAATTTCATAGGCCCGCTAATGATTGTACAGGGCATAGGATGGTGCAAGGTTTGGTTGGGAGGGCATGGTTTAACTTAAACTTTCTGAGGGATCATTCTACTTCTATCATCTTAGCATGCATAGTAGTAAAATACATAAGAATAGAATTCACATAGATGTGACACAGTATGGCCCATTTTCTCATGGTGATCTCCATCGCCATAGAACCTGTCCACCATGATGGTCTCCATCTTCATGTTCCATGTGAGCCATCCTCCAAGTGATGAGTCCTCCAAGAACTAATACAAGCTATTACTCCTAACAGCTAGTAATCGAAATTACATAGTATTGGGATCATCACAAGTTGGCACGCAGGCCGTTACAATAAATGACAACACATATGGCTCCAGCCGTTTTGCCCTACTCACGACACGCAGGTCATGCAAATTTTCATACATGCATCACATACATATATGGGCCATACTGATCACATACATCCTGCAAAAACAAGTTATGCATAGAATCGCATTCTACCGGATCATGTGACATCGCAGCACCTAGTTACCTTAACGAGATACAAAAGGGGCTACGATTAAGGGGGGTCTCCTCCTGCGGGGTTCGAAGGGCCAGCGCCCCTTGCGGTATCTCCGGGCGTCTGGAAAACCGTGAAAAATGAGGGATCGAATCTTCACAATTTTTCTTTAAGGATTTTGATCAGCAAATCAAATTTACCATAAACCAACTCCTGTCCTGATTCAATCAAACTACTTTGATCACGGTACATCGATTTTAGATCTAGGTTCTGATTCTATCAATCATATTGATCTTCGTGTGATTCAACAGGATTTATGTGTCACTGTCTACCCCGATGGAGGAAACTGACCAGTAGGGGTAAGTCGTTCGACAACCTCAGAATTACGATCACGGAAACAAGATCATAGATCAATCCTGAACCACCGCCATATAAACGATCACATCATTCATATCAATCTGCATATCACCATATGCAAACATCCCGAACCTATAACTGAACAGCATCGGCTCTGATACCACTGTAGGGATACGGGTAGGCTACACTAGCGCAAATCAAAAAAATTCTACCGCGTATACCAGGATTACTGTTGTCATAGATCACGGGATTACCACTAGATGCGCAGTTGCGGAATTGATGAAGCGCGTCGAGGCAGTGTAGACGTTCCACGTCTCCTCCTTGTCCTCGTCCCACGAGCAGCTCCCCTTGCGCGGCTCGTCCAAGCGCTACAGATGCAGCGTCTCCGAGGTATCCACACGTACAGGGTGGAAGCGTCAGACGCCGGACTGCTAGGTCCGTGCGTGCAACACAGGCGTGAGGAGTGGCGGCTGGGAATGATCTGAGGTCTAACCCTAGTCAGCTCGCCCCACCCTCTCTTATATAGGCGTCCCTAGTGGGCTTCTACATTAGCAGCCCATTAGTAGCCTAAGCCTGGTCTAATACAGATCCAATCCTTATTAGGCTTCCAGCCTCTTAAGTGTGTGACCCTATAGGTTCATATGCGTATAGACATGACACGAATACACTTATTCTGTCAATAGTTGGTAGCGGCCTCTAGCAAGACGTGCCAACTCCTAAACGCATACAAAGATCATATCGGACGAACCATCACAAGTTTTAGTACATGTCTTTCCCTTTGCCTCACGATATTTAGTCTAGCTCCAAGCTGACCTCCCTTTCTCGATACTGCGATTCGGAATCCCTTTACTAGGTTAACTCTTAACCTTATGTAGCACGACCATGCATTTCTGGATCCAATCACTCGAGGGCCCTAGAGATATCTCTCTCAAGTAGAGAGGGGCAAATCCCATCTTGATTGACCATGCCTTGCAGCATGCTTCAGGACAAACCCGAAAGCTACCTTTATAACTACCCAGTTATGGTGCAGCGTTTGATAGCCCCAAAGTATGTCGATCCACATCTCAAGTACATGCGAAAATCTCAGGTCTAAGGACAAAATGTACACGATGTGTAGAGAGAGAGAGCTGCAACTAATTGCCAGTCTCAGGTTGGATCAGTCCAACCCCATGTTCATAACATGTGTCCACATCATTGGTTTGACATCTCCATGTCTATGACTTACGAAACATAGTCATCAACCAATCGATGTGCCAGTCTAATATTCATGTGTGTCCTCACATGAACTCCGACTAGGGACAACTATTAAATAACCATACAAGTAAAGATTTCACAAACAATTCACATAATTGCCAATCAATACAAGGTGCCTGATATGGATATTCAAGGAACATTACAATAACTCAAGGATACATATGAAATATAATCATCTCTATGATTGCCTCTAGGGCATATTTCCTTCATTGTGGTGGGCCAGTGGACGCCACACCAGCAAATTGTTGGAAATTGGTGAGTTTTGGGCTATTGGCCCATTAGACAAATTCTGAAATTTTCTTTGGCCCACTTGTATATGGCAGCATATAGCTGTGTAGTGGTGCTAAAGTTTAGTCCCACATTGCTAGTTGAAGGGGAGTTGGACCACCTTATATAGTAGAGTGTTGCACCACTCACTAAGGTGTGACAAGAAGAGTAGCCCTCGCGCACTCCTCCTCCGACGCCGCCCGCCCCGCCCGGCCCCGCCCCGCCCCGCCTCGTCACGACGCGCGTGTCGCACGCCGCAGGCCACGGGAATCTCGCCGAGCCGAGCTTTATTTTGCTGGTTGGGAAAACTAATTATGATTCATTAACGGACACGTTAATTACAGTCGTTTCCAGTTTTTATGCACGTGGACTGTTACCGACTCGGACGTGGGCTGAGCCCACGATCTCCCTAACCTGCATTATATAAGCGTCTGCGCTAAACCTAATCGGTGAATCAATCCACACACACGCGCCTACCTTCAGAACCTTGCGCTGCTGCTTTCGTCTTTCCCATCTCGGCTTGCGGCGTGCACCGCAGATCGGGACAGTAGGCCTCCGGAACCCCGCCTCTCGTGAACCTGTACGGGTGAGGGGCGATGAGATTTTTGGGGAGCGCTCAAGCACGACTACTGGCAACCACGACGTCGTCCGACGACGAGTTCCCGAACGACGACTTCTTCCCGGACATCAGCGACCTCTTCGGTAACCTCAACATGGGCGACAACTCTGCTGCTGCTACCGCTGCGACTACTACCGCAACTACATCGTATGTGATCTCAATCTCTCTCTTTCAGATTATGCTAGAGTTTCTAGTTCTAGCGTTTGGCGTAGATGTGATAGGTTTGTCTTGTATAGATGTAATCTGTTCATCTACTTTGTTGATATGCATGATTGGTTTTAGTACTGTTTGTATAATCATGCTTTATCAGTTTATTATTCGGATTAAATCATATGGATTATTGCTTATATTTCCAACAATCCAAAAACCTGATTATAGGCAACTGAATTCCACTGGTGTAGCCGCGGCTACTAGGCCGGCTCCTTTTGATGGCATGCACTATAAGAGATGGCGCAAGAGAGCAGTTCTTTGGTTTGAAAACCTAAACTGTTATAGCGCCACTCTTGGCAAGCCTGAAGGAGATCTTTCTGCTGAGCAGGAAGCAACCTTTAAGAAAGCCGATACCATGTTTATGGAGGCTTTGTTTAGTGTTCTTGGGGACAACATTGTTGACCCGTATATGTCAATTGATAATGGCAAGGACGCGTGGGAAGCGCTCGAGGCCAAGTTTGGGGTCTCGGACGCTGGCACTGAGTTGTATGTCATGGAGAAATTCTATGACTACAAGATGATTGATGAGCGCTCCGTTGTTGAGCAAGCTCATGAGATACAATCACTTGCCAAAGAACTTGAGCAGTTCAAGTGTTCCTTACCGGACAATTTTTTGGCCGGTGGCATTATTGCCAAGCTTCCTCCCTCGTGGAGGAACTTTGCTACTTCTCTGAAACGTAAGAGACAAGAGTTTTCCATTACGGATCTCATTGGGTCTCTTCATGTGGAAGAGAAGGCGAGAGCAAAATACAAAACTACTCGAGGACTTGAGGGAGGTTCTACTGCCAATTTAGTGCAGAGGAAAAAACTTCCAATCCCACAAGTTCAAGAATAAGAACAAAACTGAAGGAAAGGGGAAGTTTGATGGCAAGAACAAGGCCACGCACTCAACCAACTTCAAGAAGAAAAATGATAAGAGGAAAGGCTCATGCCACGTTTGTGGTGATCCTGATCATTGGGCTCCTAGCTGCCCTAATCGCTTTGACATGGGAACAGCGGCAAGACCGCAAATGTTGTTATTAGCGATACTGAGATGAAGGATGCTCGGTACGGTATTTTACCTACTATCCTTTTAGTATGTCATTCTCCTGATTGCTGGATAGACACCGGTGCTAATACACATGTATGTTCTGATATTTCCATGTTTTCCTCCTATCAGGTCTCAAGGACCTCTTCCGTGCTGATGGGAAATGGCTCACGTGCTTCTGTTCATGGTGTTGGTACGGTAAATCTGAAGTTTACTTCGGGGAAGACCGTACAGCTGAAGAATGTGCAACACGTTCCCTCCATCAATAAGAATCTCGTCAGCGGATCGTATTTATGTCGAGATGGCTTTAAGTTGGTTTTTGAGTCCAATAAAGTTGTAATTTCTAAGTATGTACAATTTGTTGGAAAGGGTTATGAGTGCGGAGGTCTGTTCCGCTTGTCTTTGTCAGACTCATGTACTAAAGTTATTAATCATGTGTGCAATGATAATGAGTCCAATGTTTGGCATTCACGACTCTGTCATATTAACTTTGATTGCATGACGTGGCTAGCCAATATGAGTTTAATTCTGAAATTTACCACTGCCAAAGGTTCTAAGTGCCAAGTTTGTGTGCAAGCAAAGCAACCCCGCAAGTCTCATACGACTACGGAACCGAGAAACTTAGCACCGCTAGAACTTATACATTCAGATCTTTGTGAGATGAATGGTGTGTTGACAAAAGGTGGAAAAAGATACTTTATGACGTTGATTGATGACTCCACTAGATACTGCTATGTTTATCTCCTGAAATCTAAAGATAAAGCTTTGAACTACTTCAAAATCTATAAAGCTGAGGCAGAAAACCAACTTGATCTTAAAATCAAGCGGCTAAGGTCAGATCGTGGTGGAGAGTATTTTTCAAATGAATTTGATTTATTCTGTATGGAACATGGTATTATACATGAGAGGACGCCTCCCTACTCACCTCAGTCAAATGGGGTGGCCGTAAGGAAGAACCGCACTCTAACTGATTTGGTTAATGCCATGTTAGATACATCGGGTCTTTCCTAGGAATGGTGGGGGAGGCGCTAATGACTGCGTGTTATGTCCTAAACCGTGTTCTTGTAAAGGATAAAACCATGACTCCATTTGAGGAATGGGAAAAGAAAAGGCTTAAACTCTCTTACTTACGAACTTGGGGTTGTTTGGCGAAAGTCAATATTCCAATACCCAAGAAGCAAAAGCTTGGACCAAAAACCGTTGATTGTGTTTTTCTGGGATATGCTTTTCATACATTGGCTATAGATTTTTGATAGTAAAATCTAAGGTATCCGACATGCATGTTGGTACAATTATGGAGTCGAATGATGCGAATTTCTTTGAGGATATCTTTCCTATGAAAGGCATGCCTAGCTCATCAAGTCAGGAGATGACTAGTTCATCTAGTCAGGAAATTTCTATAATTCCTGAACCCACTATGCCGATAGAACACTCTGATGATTCTGTGGAGGATGACAATGAAGCTCCCAAAAGGAGCAAGAGACAGAGGACTGCAAAGTCATTTGGTGATGATTTCATTGTGTACCTTGTGGATGATACTCCCACTTCTATTTCAGAAGCCTATGCATCGCAAGATGCTGACTACTGGAAGGAAGCTGTCCGAAGCGAGATGGACTCCATCTTAGCTAATGGTACTTGAGAAATCACTGATCGTCCTTATGGGTGTAAACCTGTATGATGTAAATGGGTGTTCAAGAAAAAGCTTAGACCTGATGGTACTATTGAAAAGTACAAGACACGTCTTGTGGCTAAGGGTTATACCCAAAAGGAAGGTGAAGACTTCTTTGATACCTACTCACCTATAGCTAGATTGACCATTATTCGAGTACTACTTTCATTGGCTTCCTCACATGGTCTTCTCGTTCATCAAATGGACGTTAAGACAACTTTTCTAAATGGAGAGCTAGATGAGGAAATTTATATGGAGCAGCCTGACGGATTTGTAGTAGATGGTCAAGAAGGAAAGGTGTGTAAGTTAGTGAAGTATTTGTATGGTCTTAAGCAAGCTCCTAAGCAGTGGCACGAGAAGTTTGAAAGAACTTTAACTGCTGAAGGCTTTGTTGTAAATAAAGCTGAAAAATGTGTGTACTGTCGCCATGGTGGGGGCGAGGGGGTTATTATGTGTCTCTACGTTGATGACATATTGATATTCGGGACCAACCTTGCTATTATCGAGGAGGTCAAAGAGTTTCTATCTCGCTGCTTTGAGATGAAGGACTTGGGAGTGGCTGATGTAATTTTAAATATCAAGCTACTAAAGGATGACAATGGTGGGATTACATTGCTTCAGTCTCACTATGTGGAAAAGATATTGATTCGCTTCGGGTATAGCGACTGCAATTATTCTCCAACGCCTTATGATCCGAGTGTGCTAATTCGAAAGAATCAAAGGTTTGCTAAAGATCAATTGAGATATTCTCAAATTATTGGCTCGCTCGTGTATTTAGCCAGCGCTATTAGACCTGACATCTCATTTGCTGTAAGAAAACTGAGTCAATTTATGTCAAATCCTGGAGATGATCATTGGCTCTTTAAAGAGTTTTGCGCTATTTGAAAGGCACTGAGAGTTATGGTATTCACTATACTGGGTATCCTCGGGTACTTGAAGGTTATAGTGATTCAAACTAGATATCTGATGCTGGTGAGATTAAGGCCAGAAGTGGTTATTTGTTTACACTTGGTGGTGGCGCTGTTTCCTAAAAGTCTTGCAAGCAGACCATCTTAATGAGGTCAACTATGGAAGCAGAACTCACAGCGTTAGACACAGCCACTGTTGAAGCAGAGTGGCTTCGTGAGCTCTTGATGGACTTATCTGTGGTTGAAAAACCAATACCCGCCATCCCGATGAACTCTGATAATCAAACTGTAATCGTCAAGGTAAACAATTCTAAGGATAATATGAAGTCATCAAGGCATGTGAAGAGGAGATTGAAATCTATCAGTAAACTGAGAAACTCTGGAGTTATTGCATTGGATTATATCCAAAACATCTAAGAACCTGGCAGATCCCTTCACAAAGAGTTTATCATGCAATGTGATAGATAATGCATCAAGGGAGATGGGTTTGAGACCCACGCTATGAGTTGATCCTAGTGGCAACCCACTCTATGTGATCGGAGATCCCGTGAATTAGAGCTGGGAGACAAGCTGTTGGTCAGATGAGAGGAGAGTATCCCCATGTTATATTTACATCTCCATAAAGATGCAATACTCTCTTAATCCGCATGGAAGGTTGATATTTATCTTAATGTGTTCCAAGTGGCCTTTTATAAGCGGAGATGTTGTCCTGCAGAACATCTCTTGAGGAACACACCTATATGAGTCTGACTGTCAAACGTCACAGTCTGTGAGAGTTGGGTGCTCTCTAATAAACTCATGAAAGGCTCAGGAGTATGACGCATAAGCTCCAAACCGCGGGGAAGCCGACGGCAACCCTGTACCGATCTATTTTGTGTGAAACTAGCGCGCAGAAAACTTGTAGTTCAAGGCATAGTACACTATTCAAGTTGCTAGCTAGTGTAGCATGAAGTTTAACGTGGAAGTTCAACTTAACAGTCTCCACTACACACCGGTATATAAAGCAATGTTCTGGAAGAAAAATGTTGTGATGTGCCAATGAGACTTTGTGAGGGATTGTTGGAATTTGGTGAGTTTTGGGCTATTGGCCCATTAGACAAATTCTGAAATTCTCTTTGGCCCACTTGTATATGGCAGTATATGGTTGTGTAGTGGTGCTAAAGTTTAGTCCCACATTGCTAGTTGAAGGGGAGTTGGACCATCTTATATAGTAGAGTGTTGCACCAGTCACTAAGGTGTGACAAGAAGAGTAGCCCTCGCGCGCTCCTCCTCCGACGCCGCCCACCTAGCCTCTCAACGCCTCGCCTCGCCTCGTCACGACGCGCGCGCGCCGCGGGTTGCGGGAATCTCGCCGAGCCGAGCTTTATTTTGCTGGTTGGGAAAACTAATTATGAGTCATTAACGGTCGCGTTAATTACAGTCATTTCCAGTTTTTATGGACGTGGACTGTTACCGACTCGGGCGTGGGCTGAGCCCACGATCTCCCTAACCTGCATTATATAAGCGTCTGCGCTAAACCTAATCAGTGAATCAATCCACACACGCGCCTACCTTCAAAACCTTGCGTCGCGCTTTCGTCTTCCCCATCCCGGCTTGCGGCGTGCACCGCAGATCGGGACAGTAGGCCTCCGGAACCCCGCCTCTTGTGAACTTTTACGGGTGAGGGGCAATCAGGTTTTTGGGGAGCGCTCAAGCGCGACTACTGGCAACCACGACGTCGTCCGACGACGAGTTCCCGAACGACGAATTCTTCCCGGACGTCAGCGACCTCTTTGGCAACCTCAACATGGGCGACAACTCTGCTGCGGCTATTGCCGCAACTACATCGTATGTGATCTCAATCTCTCTTTCAGATTATGCTAGAGTTTCTAGTTCTAGTGTTTGGCGTAGATGTGATTAAGGATGGCAATTTTATCCACGGATCCGGTTATCCATGGATATCCGACCCAGTGGGTAAGGGTATGGAGGAGTAAGTACGCCCACGGATTTCATGGGATGGATATCCGCTAATTCTTGGGACGGGCATGGGTAGTGGTTTCTCTCCATGGATATCCGATGGATACCCAGCAGAAACATGGGACCCACATGTCAGCGAGACATTTTTTTACATATGCCATATTACTCATTAAAAGGCCTAATGATCCAACTTCCAAGACCTAGGCCCAAAGGCCCACCTAAATACTAACCCTAGATAATTACTCTTATTATCTCAATCCCTACCTATTCCATTTCCATAATCACTCCCTACATACGGACAAGGCAACCGTCAGGGGAAGCGGAAGAGCGCCAGTCATGTATCCCTTCCTAGGATCCTCGCAGGCCAGGACACAACCTAGCAGACCGGCGATGCCTCCGCTCTCCCTGCCACCCCTATTCCTCCTCCGCTAAGAATCGTCGGTGACTGCCCCTCCTGCATTCCTGCTCGTCTACAAGAATTGTCGGTGGTTGTCCTGTCCTCGGCGACCTCCCCGATGGTAAGAATTCCCCCAATTCCCTACATCCTTGTACTGGCCAACCTCCCCCTTTTCCCGTCACCCATACCTCGATTTTCTAATTGAAGGGCTGGCCGCTGCTACTGCTGAGTAGACGTCTTGGCGCAAGTGGGAAAGAATGGACGCATGTTATGCTGAAATGCTATCAAAATTTTCTATAATATCAAAGTTATGTTGAATGTTGTTATGATTATATATATAGTGTTTAAACCAATGCATATCCATTGATACATGGATATCCGATGGGTTTGGATCTTGGGCGACATCCATGCCCATGGATATCTTCGTGGGCGGGCTAGAGTGAGGTTGATGGATTTGGATTTGGATTTGGTTTTGATATATCCGTCCAAACCCGCTCCATTGCCATCCTTAAATGTGATAGGTTTGTCTTGTATAGATGTAATCTATTCATCTACTTTGTTGATCTGCATGATTGATTTTAGTACTGTTTGTATAATCATGCTTTATCAGTTTATTATCGTATTAAATCATATGGATTATTGCTTATATTTCCAACACAAATGAGCAGGCCTGGCTTTGTGGTATAACATGTTTAACCTGGACGTAAAAGATTAAAAATAAAATATGCTAGCTAAAAAAAACTTAAATTTTATGTTAGGTGCAACAAATGCTACAAAACATGATGTGGGATATAATATTCTCTTTCTTGGACGGACATTAAGCAGCGGAAGAGCAGAAATGCAACGGTTATGTACGGACGGACTCACGGCCGATCGGAAGAAGAAAAAACCGTCACTCGGAAACACAGCTGCATGTGCACGCGTACGTGGCTGTACTGTACTAAATACACATGTGCGCATTCAGTGCCTGTGTGGATCGAAAAGCCTGGCATGGCAGCTACAGTGACGAGACGCACAATAAAAGACGCTTTGTCGTGGACCGGCCAATGATTCGACAAAGGCACATGAACCCGCACCCGCGCCCAGATAGATCGATGGAGCCGTGACACCGTACCAACGGAGATTAATGGAAAGATTTGGCGCTCCATCGCAGATTCGCTCCGCATCAATCATGGCCCGACCGTACACCGGCCCTGGGTCGATCGACCATTTGGCAACGAGGCATCCGAACATGTGCGGACGGTGCAGTCATCAAGCGCGCACCGACCAGCTGGTCCATCCTCGCCACCGCGTAGGTCACAGAGGAGAGTGAAAGACCACAAAGACATTCATTTTCTCTCAATCTCAGGTATCGCCGATTGCCAGCCAGCCAACAAGAATACTACTCCCGTCCTACAACCCTTGTCCTCATGCTGTCATGCACGGGATGGCTAATCTCTATCCTATAAATGGCAGTTTTGAATTTTGGATTTACCTCCCTTCTTCAAGCCTCCCGCCAAAACACCTCTGAAAAACTATTGTGACCGTCTATTTGCAATACTCCCTCCGATCCATATTAGTTTACTCAATTTTTTATAGATTTATATATATCTAGTTAAATATCTAGTCTGGATTCATTTGTATCTAGGTAAAGTTGAGTCAACTAATATGGGTTGGAGGAAGTATAAAACTATAATGGGTCGTTCTTAAAGTTCATCGGAAATAATCTAATGGCCGTCATGCACTGAATTTGCATGTCCTTTCGTGCATCCAGTCAGTCTAGCCCAAGCATGCGTGTGTGAATCTTCTAGGAGCTTGCCGAATTTTCTACAGAACTGCTATAGCCGCAGACTTGCAACGTGGGCGCTCTGAGTCGACTTTTTTTTATTCGAGTCAGAACTAGGAGTGTACCTGCCAGACGTGCTACGACCAGCGAGCGCTCTTACCGCGTGACCATGACTTACTCGAGCAGTTTGTCTCTTCTCTCATGGTCTTGGGATCAATTTCATCTATAATTGCAATGTGATGGCAGGTTCCTAAATACAATAAAATCCGTTTTTCTTGTGGGGTAGGAACTTACATATTTAAGGTATGTGCAAAATAAATATAAATGTAGATTAATCAATAATATTGATAATCTAAATCTCTTCAGCTGACATGGTTATATTTGAATACATCTTAATTTTTATATTTTTCTGAATATATCTTAACAGTAATGTTTATATCTTTTTTAACAGTATGTCCAAAACACCTCTGAAACTATTGTGACCGTCCATTTGCAATACAAAATCCACTTTTATCTTTTTTTTTGGAAATAAACGCTTTATTACTTAATAGAAATGTTTATATCCGGCTTTTGCATAGATAGAATGCGCACAGTCGATCAACCACACAACTTGTGACCAAAGCAAAAGTATTAGTATTACAAAACATGCTAAAAATAAACGGCCTCGAGCTATGGCGGATCTATCTGTAGATCACGCTGCCATCTATGTCGGGAGAAAATATCTCTCGTCGTGTCCCCCAATCGCGTACACCCTCCACAAATAAGTCGTGGAACTCCATACGTTAAAGAGTAGTCCATGATTAGAGGATAGTCGTGACTCGATAGATAATCTGCGGGGAGGAAGACACAGTGTTATTAAAAATCTTGCCATTTCTATATAGTCAAAGCGACCAAATAATGGCAAGCGCTTCCACCCTAAACAAAGTCCCATGTTTATCCTCAATTATGTTCCAGTTGCCAAATACATTGACTATCAAACGTGGAGGAGATAAACCAGAGGCTACTTAGATGATTGACCATATAGCACGAGCAAATTTATATTGGAAGAATAAATGCCGGATTGTCTCATTATGGTGATAAAAACGTATTGTGTACTTTCATGCCAATTCCTTCTAACAAGATTATCTTTTGTAAGAATGACCCCTTCACGGAGATATCAAGCGAATATCTTTATTTTAAGGGATATTTTCATCTTCCAAATTTTACTATTATCATCAATTGGAATATTAGGTTAGATCAAAGTTCTATACATTGAATCAACAAAAAATTTCCACTCTGTAGTAATTTCCATTTGAATTCGTCCACACCCTCGGACAGTTGTATCGTGGATAATCTCAATAAAAGATTGTTCCAAGATACCAGTCTAGGACCTATGAGACTTCTTATGAAATACACATTAGGAGGATTGGATTCCATACTATAGAAAGTGTATCCCCTTTGTGCCTAACAATCGAATATAAAGCTGGATATTGTTCATGAAGAGAAGTTTGGACAAGCCATTTATCTTCCTAGAACCTAATCTGTGATCCATCTTTAATATTAAAAGCACCAAAACAGAAGAAATATTTTTTGGATGCCATTAGTCCATCCCAAAAGTGTGAATTACCGGGTTTCCAAACCACTTGAGACACAACTTTGGAGTCAACATACTTCCTGATAACTTCGATCCGGATTACGGATGTAATATAGCTCGTTTTCCCTAGTAGACCTAGGTTATCGAATCTTGGGAAGCAGAAAGCGTAGTAAACTTACTTTAACGGACCTTCGGGAGTTTTAGAATTATTTTTGTGTTTTACCGAACCAAGAGTTTGCGATCTTTTGTTGTTGTCGATAATGGAGAAAGAGGGCCTAGGGCTTTCGGTTTCACCTGTAGCTGTGCAAAACATCTGATGGAAATAAAGATAATAATAAAGTATGCATGTAATTATTAGAGCAATATAATTATATGTGGGCAGTGCATCCATAATTGCTATTGCCTTCGCAACCGCTTATAGCAATAACCTACTAGTCTCATCCATAGAAGAAAGAGAACTAATGATATGCATAGTGATGTCACCGTTAATCCCAAGTAAATCCATCACATACAGCCAAACTATCCTTTGTGTCACTAGGGTTCTCATCCTGCAGATTAGTCATTACTCACACTCCCTATACCTGGATCAATTCTTGGGGTCTTTGGTACCTGACAAGTCCTTAGATTGAGGCAAGAGAGGGTATAATAATCATTATGTTATACAAAATAATACATGATTCCATCTATGATAAATAACATGCAAAAACTACATGGCTAGGCCGAAGCCCATAGCCCAAGGAGAATTACTCACACATAGAGATGAAATCAACAATCATAAACATTGTAATGGAAATCATGAGATTGATAGTAATAGTCTTACAATGTCACCAACTGGAGATGAGATCTACAATTACAAGTGGTGGAATATGGCTATGGTGGAGGAGAAGGGTTTGGAGATTAGATCTAGATCTATCCCTCCGGTGTTGTGGTTTCTGATGGCTGGGTGTCGTCGGGGGCGCTGCCAGAGAGTTTTATCGTCTCCCAAGGCCTCTTTATATAGGGGTCCCTTCATAAAAGTTGTTCTGTTTTACCTAGCGGTGTTGGTGGAAACTATATGGTCGAAACTATACGGCCAGAATTTTATTCCCGCCGTATAGTTGGTCGTTAAAGCTTCTGCCTCCTTTACACGACTCATGGTTTCTTTGACTTGTTGGAAATCTCATATCTTTGACTTTAGTGTTGTGATTCCCATCATCAAACATCATTATTTGCACAGGGAAAAACAGAAAGACAAGATTGCATACCCCTTTGATTATTAGGCATTAATGGCAGGATTTAGAGAGATATTTCATAAAAAATATGAATAATATCTAATTTAAATGTGGACGTGGATGGGTATATTTCACAGCCATCAACCTCCCCAAGCTTAAACTTGACCGTCCTCGAGTAAGAAAAACAAAATCAAAAAGGAACTCAGCATTTAAACTGAAATAACGAGATGATGATCTTACTCATGATTGGTAGTCTCATGTTTCCTCCACTTTATTAATCTGAAAAACTTCAGCATAGATAGAGTAATGGCAAGCATATATCATACGGTTTTTAATGAATCCTGATAGCGTGGTAAGATTATTGTTAGCATGGATGATTCAAATGAGTAAACTTTATTCTATGTCATGTAATTAACTCATAAGCTTGCCTTTGAACAATAAAGTATAAACATGTATAATTGAGAGTGTGAGAGTTTGTCATGAAAATCATATACACTAAAGTATCTCAATCCTCCCACATCAATAAGTCAAGACTTTTCAAGCACTATTTTTCTATTCATTGTCCTTCAAGAATTTCAGTTCTTAAGTAATTGAGAGCATGCCAAAAAAATTAATTAGTTTATCGGGCGGTGATGGACACTCATGGCATCACCAAGGTTTTTGTTCCTTTTGCATAATTATTACTCATATCAGCCAGAGGAGTGATTCCATCATGAACACAACTGCACGAGAATGCCAAGAATCTTACCCATTATAGCATTGCTGCTACATATGTTTAATCAACTCATAGCCGAAATCTAGGAGTTTCCTCCATGAAGATCGTTCGTTGGCTAGTGGAGTTGTTGGCATCCCATGAAGTTTGACACGCATAAAGCTATATCATTCTTATGATTCACAAGTCAAACTTTGGCATGCTCATAAAAACCGCTAAATATTAATTCAATTGAACAAATACTTTCAAAGAGAGCTATCAAGTCAATCATTATTTTCTGTGGTGTTGAGTGTCTCTAGGAATAAGCTTTCAAGACTAAACACTAAAACACCCAAGCCTTCAATTGTGAGACTTTTTATTATTGCAATTGTTTAACAATTTTTTAGGCAAGACTTGGTTAATTACAAGAGCTGGAACAAAACATACTCAACTAAATACCCAAGCAAACAAAATTTTACTCCAATATAAAGACTCACTCCACCAATATAATATCTTAACATTTACTACTAACTAGCATGGGTTTCTCAAACTTCAAAAGTGGGGAAGGCATACCTCTCATGAGTGGTTCCACTTCTCTATTCCCTTTTGATTCATTTCTTGGAAACTCGGAGTCAATCACTCTCCTGCAAATGTGAGAGAGCCACAAGGAGAATAGAAAGAAGGAAGAGGGGAAATAAAGATAAATGGAAAAATCTTTTTGTTGTTTTTGAGAGAGGGATTTAAAGAATTGAAAATTTGCGGCAAAGCTCGGCTAGAAAATCTCGAAAACAAATAAAAATAACTAAAGGTAAAGTGTTGGGGAAAAAACACGAGTGCTTATTAACTCAAATAAAAAACATAACCTTGAAATAAAATAAAACAAATGAACGCCAAATAAAGATAATGAGTAGACTTCCCCAAGCTTAGGCTTTTGCAAGCCCTTCAAATCATTGTGGTGGCGGGAAAAAGTTGTAACTCCAGTTTGCAAATTGAGTTGATAAATTACTAGTGGTTTCTCGGAGGTTCAGGGCAAGATTATGCATTCCCTCCACAGTTCCTCCATGTTCTTGGAAATATTGATATGTAGTGAACCGCTTTGGTGGCTGCTCCTCTTGATCAGAAATTTCTTGCTCCTCTTCTTGGTCCTCATCCTCATCCGGGATCTCCTCCTCGGGTTAGTTTAGTTCAACATGCACATCATATAGCAAACGTCCTTCCTTGATAGAGAAAAGACCATTAGGCAAAGGAGCAGGGTAGAGACGCCCAACTCCTGCAATATGCAAGTAATAACCACCACCTCTCCTAGTGAGCATTCGACAAGCTTTTAAAGCAGATGAAGCAAAACGTCGCTCACCTAGCAATGGTTGCAACTCACCTAGGTCGATGCCTAAGGCAATGGAAAGCACTGTGATGACGCCTCCACCTGTGATTGGTCCTTATCTTTGGAAGGATTGGTGCTCCAAGTAGCACACAAAAATTGCGCCCAAGTTGAGTGACAAGTTATTGCTGAAAGCAGCTTTTGCAAGGACTAAGATGTCCTCCTCATTGAGTCTTGTAAACTCATTTCATTCATGCAAGGTGTTAACATAGAACAAATAGCGAATAGCATGATGCTGAATATTCTTCTCTTTGTTGACTCTAGAAGTGAAACTCATTCTATTGTAATAATGATCTGGAGAAGGGTGCATGTCAGTATAAGATGTGCTTAAGGCATTAACATTATTGTTTGATAAACTAAAACAATTGCACCATTCATCAAGTGATAATGTATAATTCTTGTTCATAAGTCGGAAATAAATCATGTCCTCTCCATGCCATGTTTTAATGGTGCTTTTCAAAGAACTTAAAAATTCAAGAGTTAACCGACGATAAGTGGGCACATCTTAGAATACAAATGTCACATCCCAAGATTTTGGAATTTAGGATTAGAAAAAAAATTGTTTTTACATGTCATTCATGTGCATTGCATTGCATTCATGAAAATTTGAATTGCAAAACCTCATTTATAAACCCTATTTTGAATTACTAAAATACACCTACAAGAGAATATACAAGGAATTTAAATCCACTACTTGCAAACTAGTAAAAATGTTACAAATATGATCCTATGTTGATCTACAGATTTTTAGAAAAATTTGAACACCAAAATCGTCTCAATTGGATTATCTAAGAAAAAGATATAAAGAAAACAAGGAAATAAAAAATAGAAAATAGAAAAGAAAAGGAACAAAAAAAACTAACTAAACCTATTGTGCGGCCCAGCCCACGATGCCCGCCTACGTACCACCCACGCGCCTGCATGAGCAGCACGCAGCAGCCCTAGCCCACCTGCGGCCCGCCTTACTTCTCCCTCCCGCTGACGTGTGGACCCCGCCCCGTCATCCCCAACCTCCGGCGCAGGAGACCGGCAAGAACACGACCCTGCACCCGATCCAAATTCCCGCAAAATCTGCTTCGATTCGACCCTGCCTCCACGCCTTGCCCCTCTATAAATCCTCCCGCATCTTTCCGGTTCATGATTTCACATTTTTGCAAACCCTAGCTGCTTCAGATCGAAATCCTAACCTCGTCGGAATTCCGCCGCCGCCATTGCTTCAGATCGACCTTGCCGCCGATGGTACCGACCTCCCGAGCCCTCCTGTTCCCTCTGGACCTATTCCTCGTGCGTCGCCGCTTCACCCTGACCCAATTTCCCCATCCGAAGAGTCACGAGCCGCCATAAATTTGACATCGGAGCGTCGTCGGAGGACCACCGTCGCTTGCAACCTTCAGCCACCTGCTGCCATCAATCCAGGAAGCGAAGGTTGAGGAATAGGACACCATGGAGTTCTTCATCGCCTTCCGCACGTCGTAGTCAACTCCAACCTCTCTGAGGGTCACCGGAACCCCGTCGCCGTCCACTCTCCGAGCCACCGCCGCCGAAGCCACTGTTCCCGTCGCCGTTAACCGCCATCTAGGCCCAGATCACCAGTAGCCATAGGATCCACATCTGGCGATCCAGATTAAAACAAGGAGCGAAGGGGTACCGACCAAACTAGTTACGCCATGTGGGCATCCTCATCACTCTGCCCCGCCAGCGCCATGTCCACAGCCGGGTCAGCGCCGCGTCAGCAACCCTACCGAGTCAGCGTCGGTTAATTGATTTAATATTTAAAGAAAAGTCAGAAAATAAAGAAAACTTGTGAAATTCATAGAAAATTATCTGTAAGTCCAAAATTAGTAAATAATATACCTAGGGATTCACAAAAATATGTAGAATATTAATGCACTGTTATATCTGACTCATACATAATATATTTATTGTAATAATTTAAATGGTTTAATAGACATTTTAGACTAAATATATCATAGTAAAATATCTGTAGATCATAAAAATACAAGTAAGATAACTATGGATTCGTAATTTCATATAAACATTAATATATTGTTGGATCCAACTTTTACTATGTAGAATTGCTGTAGTAATTTAAATAGTTTTAGTGGCTTTTTAGAGCATTAAATTCATAGTAAATAATTTATAGATCAGAAAAATATAAATAATATGCCCCTGGAATCACATTATCGTGTAAAATACAGATCTCTCTTTTGTTTGAATTTTAGACAACATAAATTGTTTAAATGATTTAAACTCCATTACACACTATTTAAATCATAAGAAAATATTTATAAGTCCGATTAAGGTGAATCCAATTGCTATTGGTTCGTATTAACATTACCTATCCAGTACACTCCAGAACTAAATTTAATACAGCAATTAGAATAGAAGTTGCAACATAACTATTAAAACCCCTATATTGGCAATCAAGTATTAATAATAAATACCTTATTGCATTAAATGATTTTCCACATGCATCATATGATCTAGTAATGTTTAGAGAACTAATTACAACCTTTGTGACATATTAAATCGTCATGCATGCATTTGTTCATCATTGTTTTGTTGTATTATGCATAATTGCATTGTTTTGAATGGTGTGTTTATTGTGCACTTGTTTTGATCGATAAATTGCGAGGAGTACAACGTTTGTGATTGTGACAAGTGCAACTTTATCTATTGTGAGGATTATCTAAATGACTACATCATCTTCAACAAAGGCAAGTAGAGCTATCATAAATGTCCTACTATTTTTCCTATGCATGTAGTATGATTTTCAGTAGTGATGCATGTGTATGTGTTTTACTACTATTCTATGCTATAAAACCTAGGCATGATTGCCATATATCCATGACTTGATTTTCTTTGAGCCATCGTATTGTAGTTTCTTAGCCATGCTTATCATATGCGCAAAAGGGAATTCATGATTGATTATGTTATGGAAAGTTACGTTTTTCTATAATAAAAGCAACTAGAATTTAATGAATCTCCTGGGTGTGATGGATTGATGTTTTTGGATTGTTTGTTGCGGAAAACATATCTAGGCTTCAGAGATTGGACAAGTTTCTTGTGTAGTAGCTTCCAGTACAGCCGCATGTCATTATTTGTCTGGTTGTGGGAACCTGACCCGACGTGACTAGAAGATGTAGGGGAAGTAGGTTGGCATGGGTCCGTCCTGAGGGCTCAGGGTTCTGCTTCTGAAAGGTTTCGTCTTGGTTTTCTTCCTACCATGGCACAAAATGAGTGTAGTGGTAAGAGTGGGTTAACTGGGTCGTGCGGGTAAACTGTACAACCCCTGCAGGGTGTCTAAACTAAGTACTTAGCCCTGTTCCCGGTTATGGACAACTATGAGCAACTGGGCCTAGAACTGTTTGGAAGATCTCACTCATCCCAATTTATTAATTACTAAAACTTGATGGGTAAACTTGGGTTTAGGAGCATATGAAAGCTGAACTGTCTTGTTTCTACATGGGTTTATGCTGGTATGTCCTTAGAAGATTGTTTTGGATAAAGAAAAGTATTTTGAAAGTAGGGAAAAGTTAAATTGCTTTTAGCAAATGAGCCTGAACTCCACCTAGCCAAATATGCATGTAGTTGCTAGATCCTTTGTACTCATTAGTTCTACTTGCCAATACATTCAAAGTATTGACCATTCGTGGCTGTAACATTTCATGTTGCAGGTTGTTCCGTTTCTGAGTGATCGCTATAGGTCGCGAGACTTCACTCAACGATTGTTGGCTTGTGGCACATTCGAAGAATGGAGATCTACCTTGTTATTGTTTCCACTGTGTACTTGGATGATATAATGTAAATTTTAGACCATATTCGTTGTATTTATGATACACAGTTATATTTGGTATTTATTTTGTACTGTGTATGCCAGTGAACCGATCCAGGGATTGACACTATACACATGAACTCGGCCTTATGAGGCGAGGGTGTTACAATAAAGTTTTATAGGCTAACCCTATTGCAAAGTAAATTGAAGTCATTAGAAATACCGAGTTGATTCAATATAATGAGACAAGACCATTTGGTTTTCTTCACTTCTCGGTTCTTGATCCCGTCGAAGCAATCACGTTGGAGCTCATTTCTAAACTGTATCGCCATGCGGTCCTGAGCTGCAGCGGCAGCCTGAGAAGAACTCGCAGCGGCACAAGCACGTGTTTGGATCCTTGTGTTCATCTTCTAAAATAATAAGAACGACATTTTTTTTGATCCAACAATAATAAGCATAACACATTCCTCATCATAGCACACTAAAGAATCTCCTCAAAATAATAATCTAGGTAAGAGAAACATGGCAATTAGTTCATAGAAGGTCTCACCCTAGATTGATAATGATAACAGACCAGAGACGAATTTGCAAAAAGTAATTGGAGGATTGGAGGAGAAACATACCGTAGATCACTTGTTTGCGAGGAAATCGAACGAAATTAAGTAGATATGAAGATCTCTTAAGGTTTTAAGAGAGTTTGGAGGTAGAAGAGAGAAAAGAGATTGAAGTTTTGGTGTTGAGGGTACCTTCCCATGGAGTTTTTGTGGTCGCATGAACAGTACGGCCGAAACATTTGTTCCCGCCATATAGTCGGTCTGATAGCAAAATTTTAGGGTTTCTTAAGGTTTCTTCCTGGCGGCGATATCTATACGGACATGATTTTTATACCCGCCGTATAGTTGGTCGTTAAACCTTCTGTACCTGGAAAGGAAAATTTGACGATGGCATAGATATCTATATAGTTGGAATTTTTATTCCTATTGTATAGTTGGTCGTTAAACCTACTGGAGTCGTCAAAAAAAAATATGTTTCTTCGAGAATTCTTTCTTAACCTAAAACTTAGCGAAACACCATGTTTTGACAAAAAAATGACAGTCTAAATTGTCGACCAACATCAACATGTATAAAACAGGATTTTAGTATCACCGAACTTCTCGTCCTCAATTGGAGTTTTCTAGCACTCTTTATTCAATAAGAAACTTAAACTAAAACTTAAAAACTTACTCAAACCTTTATTTCACATGGTTTGCCTCCCATGAAGCGTTCCTTTTGTTGGAGATATGTCCAAGAGGCAATAATAAAGTGGTTATTATCATATCTTCGTACTTATGATAAATGTTTACATACCATGCTATAATTGTATTAACCGGAAACATTAATACTTGTGTGGTTTGTAAACATAAAAGAGTCACTAGTAAAACCTTTTGTTAAACAAGCTTGTTGGTTAATATATGATCATGGTTTCCTGATCATGAACATTGAGATGTTATTAACAACAAGGTCATATCATTAGGAGAATGATGCGATGGACATACTCCTATAGTTAAGCGTAGCATAAGATCAAGTCATTTAAATAGTTCACTTGCTATAAGCTTTCAAATACATAGTAACCTAAATCCTTCGACCATGAGATCATGTTAATCACCATCACCGTATGGATGCTTTGATGACATCAAACACCAGTTCATAACTGGGTGGTTATAAAGGTGGCATTGAGTGTTCGGAAATTATGTGTTGAGGCACATGGATCAAGAGTGGGATTTGTCCATCCATATGACAGATAGATATACTATGGGCCCTCTCAGTGGAATGTCATCAAATTGTCTTGCAAGCATGTGACTGGCTCACAAGGGATCACATATCACAGGAACGAGAAAAGAGTACTTGTCGGTAACGAGGTTGAACTAGGTATACAGAGACACCGACGTTCAAACCTCGAATAAGTAAAGTATCGCGAGACAAAGGGAAATTGGTATTGTATGTAAATGGTTCATTCGATCACGAAGTAATCATAGAAATATGTGGGAGCCATATGAATTTCCAGATTCCTCTATTGGTTATTGATCGGAGAAGAGTCTCGATCATGTCTGCATAATTCACGAACCATAGGGAGACACACTTAAGGATTCAATGTTGTTTAGTAGATATGGAATGTGAGTAAGAAGACTGAATGTAGTTCGGAGTCTCGGATGAGATCCGGGATATCACGAGGAGATCTGGAATGGTCCAGAGAATAAGATTCATATAAGGAAAATCCAATTCCGGAGTTTAGGAATGGTTTTGGTGTTTTCACCGGAATGTTCTAGAAGGGTCTAGAAGGTCCACCGAACCAGAAGGGGAAGGGTACATGGATGTGTCATGACAAAGTGGAATGGTTGCATCATGTCCTAGGTCACTTGGCTAGACACTTGGAAGGGAGAAATGAAACTCTAATTTGAAAGTCAAAAAGGCAGTTTGAAAAAGTCAAATCCCCCTTGCCCTAGGCGCCCAAGACCCAATCCCTAGGCCGCCGCTGCCCCCCAAGTCGTCGGCGCCCTAGATACCCTTTAAACAGCCGCTGCCGTTTAGCCTAAATACTAGCCGCCGGCTGCCCTCTTCCCTCAGCATCTAAAACCTATATCGTCGAGTCCCTCTTTTGCTCCACCATACTCGCTCCAGCTTAGGCGAAGCCCTACGGGATATCCCCTCTACTTCTGACACCACGTCGTCGTGCTGCCGGAATCACGAGGAGAGAGCTACAACCTCCGCTGTCTGCTGGAACAAGGGAGAGGAAGGTCTTCATCGAGTACCGTATGTGTGACCGACTGCGGGAGCGCTGCCGGAACGAGGCGCCGGAAGGATCGTCTACGCGATCTTGAGATCGGCAAGTGAACGACTACATCACCCACGAGAATCTGCTCTCGTTAACCGCTTTGGATCTTCGAGGGTTAGTACTCTATCGACTCGTTGCTACAATCTAGTAGATAGATCTTGGCATGTGTGCGTTCACGTGATAGAATTTTTTTATTTTCCATGCTACGAACCCCTACACTTTTATGGTCAATAGCTTGACCATGATGTTGCTCACTTAGGCCAGATCAGTGGAACGCCCACTCCGAAATAGTTGGCCTTCAAAGTGATAGTCTCCTTCTCATCATGCTTGATATTCTTCTTCCTAGGGAAATGAATAACAAAAGGATCCCGCGAAGGCAATTGAAGCTTCATGTTCCCTTCATGCAGATTAATCAAAGCCTTAATAGTTCTTAAGAACAGACGACCTAATATGATAGGAGCAGTAGCATCTTCAGGCATGTCAACAATAACAAAATCAATAAGAGCAGGACAACCTTTAATGTATACTAAAGTATTCTCTTTAATTCCCACTACTTGTTTGTAGGTAGAATCTTCTAGATGTAAAAACTCAACGATTTCAAAAGATCCAAGATTTAACTTATTAAAAAAACTGTTTGTAATTGTTGAAACACTTGCACCTAAATAACAAAGTGCAGCTATCTCATTAGTCCCAATTTTAATTTTAATAGTAGGCTCAAATATATCATCAAGCTTAATGACATGGTTATACCCTACGGGTACGTAACTTCAGCATACCTGGTCCAGCCCAAGGAAGGCCCACGGCAGATATACGCCGGCCCATGAAGATTTTCGGGTGGCCCAGGCCCATGACGCCTTCGGATCCTTGGAGAGCAAGACTAGAGTTTGAATACAACTTGTAACCTAATCGTATTGGCACCCGAGACCTAGCCTCCTCATATATAAAGGCTAGGAGGGTCCAACGAGGGGTACGGCGATTACACACAACAGACACACCTCCACGCCGGATCGAATCTGCGCACCTTGTAATCTTCGGTTCTGCCGTAATAAAAGAGCAGACAAGAAGGAGTAGGGTTTTCCCTCCGGGGGCCTGAACCTGGGTAAATCTCGTGTCCCCTGGTTGCTTGTCTGTTAACCGTGCCACGATCTCCAGCATCCCCATCTTCTCCAAAACCCAAGTCCATAACAATGGGCATTGACGATATTAAACCTCGTCAATTGGCGCCGTCTGTGGGAATCGGGGCTGCTGATTGTGCGGTCGTGACGGTTCCGACCCGATCGATCTACAACTCCGCGGCGACGGAGAATCACCTCCTCTTCGGTGCTTTCGACTTCACCGCCCACTCGCCGGATACCATGAAGGATTTCGAGCCCGTAGGCGACGGACTCGAAATTCTGTTCGGGAGCTTCTGCTTCCAGGTGGGACAAACTGGCACTCTCCGCCTCCCTGAGCGGATGCCCGTGCCGCCAATCAGGCCCGCTTCATGGGCTCCACACCCCGTGCTACGCACGTCACCATCAACAGATGAGTTCTACATCAGCAGCAGCTGCAACTCCGATCTGTGCGATCCACCTTCGGAGGAAGGGACCTACAGCTCCGGATCCGAAAGCTGCGGCAGCAGGCAACCAATCTGCAGGCTCTATCTGTGTGCCGCAATCATCCAAACCGACGAGGAAACGCCTAACCCGCCGCCCAACCCCAACCCGCAGGACACAAACGGCGAAAACGGGGACAACAGGGGCCACCTCATCCAACTTAGCAAAGAAGGATGGGCCGAAGCACGCCGCGCCGTCGCAGGCGAAATAGTCCTACCTCTGGACTCCCCACGTGATCTGCTGATGGCATACCACTACCTCCTCATCGAGGAGCACAAGAAGCAAGTCAAGATGCAGGAGACGCTCGACAAACGCAAGAAAGCAGCCTCTGAGTCCAGTGCGCGACGAGCTGCGCTCTCCGCCATGGGACCCGGCTCTAGCACGAACGGAAACCAGGGAAACAAGCACCACTCTCGGGTGGAAAACATGGACCCGAAGGAGCGGCGTGACGTGACCCGAACCCTCCACACATCGTTCATGGATATGGACGCCGACGGCAACATCACTCTGAAGACGCCACAAGCTGCGATCATGGCAGCCACTGCGTATCTTGCGGCTCACCCACCTCCGGAGGGGGACCCGAAAAGGGCCATGCATAGGTCCACACTCACCGGAATAGGACTAATCGGAGCTGCGCTCCACGAAGACGCTCCTACGGAGCCGAAGAAGAAAGCTCCGGCCAGGCGCGACCGGAGCCCCACTCCCTCATCCGAAGATGAAGAAGAATACGACCTTCCTCGAAGGAAGAAGAGCTCGCACCGCCATAAACATGACTACGACGCCAGAGACAAGATTACACAGCGCAAGATCGACAAAGCACGCGCCAAAGACGCATGCTCGTCTGAATCTGAGATGGATGAAGACGAAGGAGAACTCTGTGGGGCTTGATGCTTCAGCAGATCCGTCCGACGAACACAGATGCCACGCAACTTCAAGCTTCCTTCGGATACTCCGAAATTCAACGGCACGCAAGATCCAAAGTCCTGGCTCAGTGACCATCTGTCATCCGTGAAGCTTCACGGAGGCAACAAAGAAACCGCCATGCAATGCCTTCAGCTGCAGCTGATAGGCGCGACACAGGTCTGGCTTAGCAGCCTATCATCAGGATCCATCCGAAGCTAGGAGGAGCTCGCTTATAGCTTCATCCGAAACTTCAAAGGCACCAGCAAGAGGCCCGCCTCAATCGAAGAATTGCGAGCCTGCACTCAGAGAACGGGTGAATCTATTCGCTCGTACATACTACGCTGGTCTACAACCAAGAACTCCGCAGCACACATCTCCGAAGAGCGGGCCATCGACGCCTTCAGGGACGGCGTCAAACGCCCAGACTTCAAGGAAAAACTTGGACGTGTAAAGCCCAAGACACTCGACCAGCTCATGGAAATCGCCAACAGTTGGGCAGACGGCGAAGATTGCATCCAGCGAGCACAATCAGATGAAGAGGACGACTACGGCCGAAGACGCGAACGCCGCAGCAAGAGGAGATCGCGCGTCTACGAAGACCGCGACGGACCCGACATGGTCGCAGCCGGCTACGCCGACCACCGTAACGACAACAGCCACAACAGCGGAGGATACCGCAGCGGAAACTTCCGCGACAACAGACGACCAACGCAGTCGTGGCAACGCCACGACTGCGATAACGGACCCTCAGCATTCGACAAACTTTCGGGTCCATGCACCATCCACTTCTACATCGACAAACAAGATGGCAAAAAGAAAGCTAGCCACATGCTCAAGGACTGCCGCGAGTTCCAGAAACTCAGCGAAGGCATGATGCAGATGAGGCAACAAGCTCCAATTCCTGCGTTCGAAAACGCACCTGCGCCAGGTGAAATAGCACACGGAGCTCCTCCACCACCGCCTATTGGAGGCCCACATCAACCAGTCGCACCAGCGCAAAACAACGCCGGGGCCGCATACCCCCCACCAAAGGGAGCACTAAATATGATACAGAAGGGACGCCCAACCAACAGGGTGCAGAAGAAAATCACCCGACAAATCAATATGGCCGTGGCAACTCCGCCTGCAATCCCTGAGTACCTCAGCGGATCGGAGTCCTGCATCACATTTACTCGCGCGGATCACCCTTGCCAGATCCCTCGCCCAGGTCATGCTGCCCTGGTGCTGGAGGCGCAGATCGGAGGCTTTGAGATGAGTCGCGTCTTCATGGACGGTGGCAGCGGCATCAACCTAATGTTCGCAAGCACTCTGGCAGCTATGCGGATCCCGCAATGCAGCCTGGAACAATCAGACACAACGTTCCACGGCATTGTCCCAGGGAAGGGCATCTTCCCCCTAGGCAAAATAGGGCTCGACGTCATCTTTGGGAAGCCGGACAACTTTTGGCAGGAGCGCCTAGAATTCGAAGTGGTGGACTGGCCGTCGCAATACCACGCCATCCTGGGACGCGTAGCATTCGCAAGGTTCCTGGCCGTCCCACACTACGCATACCTACTACTCAAGATGCCAGGACCAAGGGGCGTCATCACAGTCCACGGGAGCTTCACCTGATCGAACCAATGCGACAGAGATTTCAACAAAATCTCCCAGTCTTTCGGCATGCAAGACGAGCTTGTAAACTCCGCGAAGTGACAGACAATGGGCTACCCCCATTCACCAAGCAGAATGCACCTGATATGTCTTTCGACTCCACCATCAACACCAAAAAAGTGCAGGTCCATCCAACGGATGCCTCCAAGACGGCGCTGATCGCCAACGACCTCAGCACCGCATAGGAAAGCGCGCTCGTCGAATTCCTCCGTGAGCGCTGGAAAATCTTCGCCTGGTGTCCTGCGGACATGCCAGGAGTTCCCAGGGAATTCGCCGAGCACGCACTCAATGTCTTCCCAGACACCAAGCCAGTCAAGCAGTCCATCCGAAGACTGTCAGAGCCACGAGCCGAAGCTATCGGCAAGGAGATCAACAGATTACTCGCAGCAGACTTCATCCGGGAAATCAAGGAAAGCGAGTGGCTGGCAAACATGGTGATGGTCCCGAAGAAGGACACGGACATCCTGCGGATGTGCGTGGACTTCACGTCACTAAATAAACACTGCCCTAAAGACCACTTCCCTCTTCCTCGGATCGACCAGATCATCGATTCGACTGCAGGTTGTGAGAAACTCTCCTTCCTCGACGCCTACTCATGCTATAACCAGTTTCGACTCAAGGTCGAAGATCAAGAGAAAACGGCGTTCATCACACCGTTCGGAGTATACTGCTACAACACAATGCTCTTCGGGCTAAAGAACGCGGGTGCCACGTACCAGCGATGCATGTAGGCCTGCCTCAAGGACCAGATCGGTCGCAACGTCCAAGTCTATGTCGACGACATAGTCATCAAAACCAAGGAGGCAAGAACACTTATCGACGATCTCCGCGAGACGTTCGACAACCTCGATCGCTACAGGATCAAGCTCAATCCAGAAAAGTGCGCCTTCGGCGTCCCCTCGGGTCAGCTGCTCGGGTACTTCATCTCTCAACGAGGGATAGAAGCAAACCCGAAGAAAATCAAAGCTATCATGACAATGGAGAAGCCGAAAAACCTCAAGGGCGTTCAGCAGCTCGCAGGGCGAGTAGCGGCACTAAGCAGGTTCATCAGCCGCATGGGCAAAAAGGCCCTACCATTTTACCAGCTGCTGCGCAAAGCAGACAAGTTCGAGTGGACACCAGAAGCCAACGACGCATTCGAAAACCTCAAGCGGCTCCTCTCCACCTCGCCAGTTTTGGTCACGCCAAAAGAGCGCGAGCCCCTGTTGCTGTACATAGCAGCCACACACCAGGTGGTCAGCACAGTACTCGTGGTCGAACGACCCGAAGAAGGCAAGACCCACGGGGTACAACGCCCAATTTACTACCTCAGCGAGGTTCTCACTCCAACAAAACAGCGGTACCCGCACTACCAGAAGCTGGCCTACGGCGTGTTCATGACGGCTCGATGACTGAGCCACTACTTCCAGGAGCATCAGGTGATGGTCGTCAACGAGGCACCCCTAAACAGCATCCTAAATAACCCAGAGGCCACAGGACGCGTGGCCCTGTGGGGCATTGAACTATCACCCTTGGACATCATCTACGAGAAGCGACACGCAATCAAATCTCAAGTTCTTCCGGACTTTCTGGTGCACTGGATGGAGCTGCAGCTGCCTGACACCCCAGACATGTCGCAGTCCTGGACAATGCATTTTGACGGCTCCAAACGCGAAGCCGGAGCAGGGGCAGGAGTCATACTGACCTCCCCGCAAGGTGACAAGATGAAGTACGTCCTTCGGATGAAATTCAGAGCCTCCAACAACGAGGCCGAATACGAAGCCCTCATCCATGGCATGAAGATGGAAAAAATATGCGGCGCAACGCGCCTGGTCATCTACGGTGACTCCAACCTTGTCGTACAGCAGGCGATGAATGAGTGCGACGCACACGCCGAAAACATGATCGCGTACCGCGCGCTATACAACGCACTCGAAGGAGAATTCGACGGCTGCGAACTTCGGCACGTTGGAAGAGAGAGCAATGAGGAGGCCGATAGACTCGCCAACATCGGCTCCACTTGTGCAAAGGTACCACCAGGTGTGTTCCTCGAACAGATCTGCGTGCCATCCATCAAGCGGAAATTCCCCAAGGGATCACCCGAAGAAGCAGAACACTCGGGAGCTACGCTACCCGAAGATCACGAAGGACCCGAAAAGTTGGACACCGAAGTTGCCATGGTCAACCTGATGCAGGTCATGGCAGTCGAAGAAACTTGGACACGTCCATACGTCCAGTTCCTGATAAACGGAGAATTGCCAGACAGCCCGACAGATGCCCGACGCGTATCCCGTCGGTCGAAAGCCTTCACCATCATCAACGGCGAGCTGTACAAACGCAGCATTACGGGCGTACTACAACGATGCGTCACCATCCATGACGGCAAGGCCATACTCCAAGATATCCACGAGGGCATCTGCGGCCACCACGCAGGCAGTCGCTCCCTCGTCGCCAAAGCTCTGCGAGCAGGATTCTACTGGCCAACGGCCATGAGCGACGCGAAGGACATCGTCCGAAGATGCAATGGGTGCCAACGGTTCGTCGACAAACCGCACGCACCTGGGTCCGAACTTCGACCCATACCCATAGCCTGGCCTTTTGCCCAATGGGGCCTCGACATGATCGGCAAACTGCCAAAATCCTCGAAGGGAGGACACGTCTTCCTCCTGGTCGCGGTCGACAAATTCACCAAGTGGATCGAAGCCATGCCAGTCACCAACCAGAAGGGCAAAACCGCCGTCAAATTCTTCGAATCCATTGTCTACAGATTTGGCGTACCGCACAGCATCATCACCGACAACGGATCGAACTTCATCTCAGAAGAATTCCAGGACTTCTGCGAAGGCCTCGGGATCAATATCACGTATGCCTCAGTGGCGCACCCGCAAACAAACGGGCAAGTGGAAAAGGCCAACGGCCTAATCGGCGCTGGCATCAAGAAACGTCTCATGAGCTCACTCGAGCACAAAGCTGGCAACTGGACGAAAGAGCTACCGTCTGTCCTGTGGAGCTTACGGACTACGCCAAACAGCTCCACCGGTTACACACCGTTCTTCATGGTGCACGGAGCTGAGGCCGTGCTACCAGCCGAAGTACGCCACCAGGCTCCACGAGTCGTCGCTTACAGCGAAGCCGAATCCACGGCTGCACTCGAAGATGCCATCGACACACTCGATGAAGCACGAGATATAGCAGCAGCTAGATCAGCGGTGTATCAGCAAAGCCTCCGCAACTACCACAGCCGCCGGCTGCGCCCAAGGTCCTTCGTCGAAGGAGACCTCGTCTTGCGACTTAAGCAAAAGCGACCGAATAAACTCGAGTCGCCATGGGAAGGACCCTATGCCATCACCGAGGTCATCCCAGGTGGCGCCTATCGCCTCAAGCATGTGGAGTCTGGAGTCGCATACTCCAACCCATGGAACATCTCGCACCTGCGACGATTCTACCCATAGCAATGTACCCCTTTTTCTTTTACTCTCAATAAGGCTTACAGCCAAGGCTACTCAGCCGAACCATGTACCTCCTCCATTACGCTGCAAATAAAGCTAAGTGTCTCGCCCCCAACCTTCGGTTGACTATTTCTCTGCAACCCTATTACATGCTACATACGCACTCGGGGGCTTCCCCCACCTCACGATTTCATCGACTGAGGACAAAACGTGTACACCTGAGTAGCTGACCACGTCAGGCAAATGAAAAGGGCACGTACTACATCAAAGCACTCGGGGGCTCCCCCCACCTCACGATTTCATCGACTGAGGACAACACGTGTACACCTGAGTAGCTGACCACGTCAGGCTAACGAAAAGGGCACATACTAAATCAAAGCACTATGTGCTCGCTAACAAGCGAACCTTTACAACAAAGGGCACATACACGCCCAGCCGCAATATACAAATTTTACATCTATCTGTTTATTTTCAGGTACTACCTATTCTGAAGAATAACCTGAGCACGCTGCTCAAACAAATCTACAATCTGTTCGGCATACTGCCTTACAGCCGCGTAATGCGGACGCATATTCCACTCGCCACCATCTGGTCGAGGAGGTGGCCCAGTCGCCACAGCAGCCAAATCTACATCAGGGCGATGCACCCTCACAAGAGACAAGGCAGCCTTCACCCCTGCGACGAGCTGCTGCCGCACCAGCTCCTTGACATTGCTGGTACTCCAAAACTTCGCCAGAAGACCTGCAAGGGTCGTCGGCACGCCATCCAATGGAAACATGACGTGCAGCACCGAGGACAGCGATGTCTGCACCTGGCGGAGCACCCGCGAAACCTGGTAGACACGATCCTGCACCGTCGCCAGAACTATGGCGCGATCGCGATCCATCCAGAAGAAGCCGCCGGCTTCCATGTCCTGTTGAGTCAAGCAATTGACTCGAACAGCAATGCGCTCCTTTTCTTCTCTCGGAGCAAGATTTGCACCTACGACAACAACACAGAACAAGAGTAAGGCCAGCAGGCTCACCCGAAGGACTGAGATACAGCCCGAAAGACGGATCAACTTACATTGCATCTGCTCGGACATACGACCTAGCTCCGCCATCAAGTACTCCTCTCTGGCTGCACTACGATCTGCTTTGGACTTCCAAACATCAGCGCGACCGCGCAACCCAAGCAAATCTCTCTCCAAGCTGCGCACGCGATCTTGAAGAAACGCGAGTTGTGAGGAATCATCCAATGATGCTCGCAAGGGCCTTTCGGATGACGTGTCAACCGGGTCAGCACCCGAAGGAACCTATAGCAGCAGAAAAAAGAAAGCACACATACATTCAGCCAAGGGAAAAGCTCAACTTGGAGGAATTCATTAAAATAAGGCCACTGCGTGGCACAAGGATGGTGCTACATAAGATATTTACAGCAAAAGTAAACTACATACTACCCTACATCTCCTATGCCTAAGGCGTAGGACACCGAGTCGCCTCAGAGCCAGACTGCCTAGCTTTGGCCTCGCCCTGCTGCCGCAGCGCGTACTCAGACAGCAAGTCAATGAGCTTGGGCCCATATCGTCTGCAGCGAGCGGAGTAGGCAGCGAAGGCTACCTCTGATCCATCCGCAGCCGTCGGCATCCGAGAAGTGATCTGGGGCAAGTCCAGCTCCGCCCCAGCCGCCATGGCCATCGCCAGCCCGACGGACGCGCCGATGCCCTTCTGCTTGCGCTTGTACGCTGCAGGCGCTTCGGCTGATAGAGCCTCTGCCAGGGCACCCACGTCTTCAAGGGATGCGCCCTTCGGGAAGAGCTCCTGGTAAAAGCGACCAAGGACCTCTTTCGCCTTGGCAAGGGAGTTGACGGCGGTGCTGCAGCGGTCTTCGACCGCTACAGTGGCATCATCCAGAGCACTCCCGTGCTCCAGAGCACCGCGGTCAAACTCGATGCCTGCGGCATCTGAGACAAAACAGAAGAAAACATGAAGAAAGGCAACGTAGAAGAAGACCCGAAGAAAAAGAAGCAAGTACAAAAGCTAGCACTCACCCGAAATAGCCTTGGCAGCAGCCATGAGCTTCTCCGCCACGCCTACTTCACGAGCAGCCGCAACGGTGGCCAGCTGCTCCTCACGACCTGCGGCTTCCTGCTGCAGACGCTCTTTCGCTTCGGCTGCCTTCGTCAGCTCCAGCTCAAGGCGCTCTTTCGCCTCAGCGGCAGCTTCGGCCTTCTGCTCCGATTGGCCAAGGCTCTTCTTCAGAGCATCAACCTCACGGAGAGAGTCGTTATGCTCCTCTACATTTACAACAAGCAAGTGTCAAAGAACAAGACCAGGATAAATAAGCCAAGTACTACAAGGCAGACGAATACCTTGAAGCTGCCGCAGTTTCGCCTCCAGCATCAGGCGTTCCTCCACGAGCCGCTTGGCCTCTTGGACAAAAGGCTGCAACAGGCAATAATAGTAAGAGCAGGACTTGGGGGCTACGCCCAACACAAAGAAGCATAAACAACATCAGCATACGAAGACACTCGGGGGCTCCCCCCATCAAGCAGAAAAACTTACGTGCTCCGAAGGCGAACCCGCAGGCCCGCCTGCAAAATTCTGAGGTGCAACCACTAGCCTCTCCTGCACAGGAGGATCTGAAGCAGCGCCACCCGAAGTAACCACCGTCTGAGGAGGAGGCGACGCAATGTTCGACTCCCCCATCATTTCCCCCGCACCATCACTGGAGCCATCGGAGGATTGCCTGCATACGAAACCAATCAGCATAGGTCATAAGAACAGACGAACAACAGTACAACAAGAACAACTTACGAGCCCAGTGCGCTCAGGTCGAAGATAGGAGAAGCCCTTCGGGCCCTCTTCTCCTCCTTCTTCTCTTCCTTCTTCCGCTTTGCTGGCGGGTGCGGAGCAACAGCTTGCACAGGAATGGCAGGAAGGGGAGAGGAAGAACCCCTAGGAACATCATCATGACGCTCAAGGCCCAGAGGATTTCTGGGAGTCGGAGGAGTTGAAGCATCCGAAGACTCGCTCGAGCTCCGTGATCTCTCACGTGTATGGTCCTCACTCGACTCATCAGCATCCTCCGCCGGGGATCACGCTGACGGCAGCTCGGACACGGAGTCCACCACTTCATTATCCGGGGCATTCGGATACCTTTCGGGCAACGGTGGTGCCATGCCTGGCACTTTGAAGATCTACAAACGGAAAAAGAACTTTGTTAGCAAACAAAGGACACAAATAAACACCCAAACAAAAAAGGGAAGCACTACGTGCGCAAATCTACACCTTTGGCACGGCCAACGCTGAAGAAAACGGAGGAGTCAGCGACTTCCCCGGGATTTTTTCGTCGACCTTGAACTTCAACAGCGCGCGAAGATCCTTGTCAAGTTCCACCCCGGAGATTTTCTCACTTGAAACCCTCGTCGGATCACGGCGCCCAGAGTAAAGAAACATCGGATGCGCCCTCGCTTGAAGGGGCTGCACCCGACGCTCAAGAAACGTCCGGATGATGTCGACACCGTTCACTTCCTTCTCAGGAATCAGTTGGAGATCCTCCACCCGACGGTACATGGCCTCTATCTCTGCCACCTCACCATCCAAGATTTGGTTTTTCCAGGACCTTTTCTTCACAATCAACTGGGAGGGGTCAAAAGGAACGAGACCAAAATCTTGCCCAGGCAGCACGGAGTCACGGATGTAAAACCATTTCCTCCGCCAGTACTGGACAGATTCAGACATGGAGAAGGAAAAGAATTGCACATTGGGACTGAGGGAGATGATGAAACCCCCAATGGGATACACACCATCCAAATCAGACTGCCTCTTCACGGAATAAAGCTTCCGGAAGAGGCCAAAGTGCGGTTCAATGCCAAGCCAACACTCGCAAAGCATGATAAAACACGCAATGTGGAGAAGGGAGTTGGGAGACAGATGATGGAGTTGAACCCCATAGAAAAAGAGCAGTCCACGAAGGAAGTCATGGACAGGAAAAGAAAACCCACGAATCACGAAGGCGACGAACATAACCCGGAACCCAGATGGGGGACGGGGGAATACCTCATTGCCGGGGAGTATCACGGCCGTCGTGTCTTGCGGGATCAGGCTCCGCTCGCGCAGCTTGCGGAGATCGCTCTCCCGCGTCTCTGATCGCCGCCAGCCACCATCGATGACACGAGTAGCGGCGGCGCCCTTCTTGCCTCCAGCGGTGCTGGTCCCAACCGCAGATGAAGACTTCTTTGGTTTCCCCATCACGCTACGGCGGCGCCGGCGTTGCCAACAAAGAAAGACAAGGGCAATGTGGAGAAAACTCTCTGCGCAGCAAGAACAACTCAAGAACGAGGGAGCAGTAAAACACAAGAACTGGTGAGTGAAAATAAACCACGATTTCACCATAGATTATAACAGCGAAGACGACGCACGCTGGCCGTCCATCGAGAAGACCTAACGACAATGGTAGATCTGGCCATACACGTGTCAGCACCAAAACGAACCGTCGTTACCACGCCGTCCACTACGCGTGGAAATCGAGGAGACGCCGTAATCATCTCCACGCCGCGCGTGACCGGTCAATTCAAAGTCAGGAAGTGGGACCCACGCTTCGACCAGTCAAGTCACCCCTGGCGTAGCAGACGCTTGAGGTCATCGATCATCAGCACTGACGTCATCAAAAGCTATACTAGCACCACTTCGGCTCCAGAACTAAAAGTACTCACTCGACTCTACGATTTGACTAAATACTTGGGGGCTACTCCTATCAGGAGCGCTGGTCGCGCACCCGATGTACTTCCGGGTCAGCAGTACGCCCACGAGATTTCCTACTACAACTGTACGATACCAGACTCGAGTCTCTGCCCGAGTCTACGACTCCACCAGACACTTGGGAGCTACTCCAAACTGGAGCGCCGGTCGCGCACACACAAGATCTTCGAGTCCTACGTCGAGTCTACGACTCCACTATGGACTCGGGGGCTACTCCCATAGGGAGGATGGATTCACGTATCCGAAAATTTTCGAGTCCTTCGGACTCAATGATTGAAACAATGCTTGAACTAAAAGTCTCTGTTTGAGTCTACGACTCGAACATACACTTGGGGGCTACTCCCATAGGGAGCGCTGGTCGCGCACCCTATGAACACTTCGACTGCGATCCTTCGGATCAGCATACAAACTTTTTTTGGCAACTCTGCCCTAATTAACGCTAAGTGAGCAGCGACCTCCTTGGCCACCCGAAACACCTCCGCAGTGATAAACATTCGGATGCTGCGTCTGCGACGCAAAGATATGACCTACAGATATCATCTGATGGCCTGGCAACGCACACGACTGCGCTCTGCTAGTATAAATCCATGCCAACAGGCGTGATGAAAAATCCCGACGGACGCGTTGGGTACACCAATTAAAATCACTGGAATTCCACTCCTGTAAGTCCTCCGCGGCCTGAGTTGAATTACGCCAGCATATGTTCCAGTTTCGAGTTGAGGGACTCGAACCTGAAGAAGATCGTGTTGTTTTGTCCTAAGACAGTTAACTGACCCTGATCCGTCGGGAGAGTCAGGCACACGCATCAACAATCCCTACACATTCTCTTGAAAGACAGAGCTACACCCGAAGGATTGAAGAGTCCTCAGCCGAATCTACGATTCGACTGAACACTCGGGGGCTACTGACATGGTTATCCCCTACGGGTACGTAACTTCAGCATACCTGGTCCAGCCCAAGGAAGGCCCACGGCAGATATACACCGGCCCATGAAGATTTTCGGGTGGCCCAGGCCCATGACGCCTTTGGATCCTTGGAGAGCAAGACTAGAGTTTGAATACAACTTGTAACCTAATCGTATTGGCACCTGAGACCTAGCCTCCTCATATATAAAGGCTAGGAGGGTCCAACGAGGGGTACGACGATTACACACAACAGACACACCTCCACGCCGGATCGAATCTGCGCACCTTGTAATCTTCGGTTCCGCCGTAATAAAAGAGCAGACAAGCAGGAGTAGGGTTTTCCCTCCGGGGGCCTGAACCTGGGTAAATCTCGTGTCCCCTGGTTGCTTGTTTGTTAACCGTGCCACGATCTCCAGCATCCCCATCTTCTCCAAAACCCAAGTCCATAACAATGGGCATTGACGAGATTAAACCTCGTCACTTAACAGGTAGTTTTTCAGCAATTTTCTTATATTCTTCCTCAAGCTCACGTACCTTTATTGCTACCTGATTAACAAAGTGTTGATACCTAGCTTCCTCATTTCCTTCACTTACGGTAATCTTGATATTGATCCTTTTCACAAGATCTTCAACCGTGTAATTTGGTGAAGGGGCATTGATATAGTCAAGTTCTTCAGGCTCCTCCCTTTGTATTCTTATCATCTTGAGGTCTTCAACTGGATTAGGCTTAGCTTTTCTTGCAAATTTAGTTAGAATGAAAGGTTGAATCTCGGTTATCTTACCTATCTCTGCCTCAACAATCCTTGTTCTTTCTTGGAGGGCTTGCAAATCATTCGTCAAACTCACAGCTTTGTTAGACAATTTTCCAAGCATATTATCATGGTTCTCCGTTATCTTAACAAGGATATTATTTTGCTCATTTTGCGAGTCCACAAAAGACATAAGAGTTTCTTGGAGACTACCATTACTTGATCCCATATTATTATTAGAGTTACATGCAGGGCTAGAATAGTGTTTCTAGAAATTAGGATTATAGTTCTTCTTCCAAGCAGGGTTATAATCATTGCGAGCTATGAAGTCTATTTCTTTAATATTTCATTCTGGGATAGCTCTTTATTGGGTTCCCTTACCCTTGACAGCTAATATGAGCTCATCCAGCTCAGCATTGAGTTCTTCATTTTACTGAGGTGTGACAGAGTTCACCTTCTTTGTGTTTGATCTTTCCACATGTCATTGGGCATGGTTGTCTTACATATTGTCTAGCAGCTGCTTTGCTCCGGTAATTTGTTTGCCCATGAATGTTTCTCTAGCTGTAGTATCAAGTATAGACTTAGACACATGGTTAAGAGCATTATAAAATAAATGGAGAATTAACCAATCTTCCATCCCATGGTTGGGACAGTTTCTCATGCATTCTTTCATTCTATCACATGCAAGCGCTAGTGGTTCATGCTCTTCCTGTATAAAACCAGTAATACTTAGTTGCATAGTCTTTGCAAGTGGGAAAAAATTAGTCATAAATAAAGTACACTCCACCCATGATGCAATAGTATTTCTAGGCAAAGATAGCAACCATTCTTTTGCTCTTCCTCTAAGAGAGAAAGGAAATAAATGCAACTTGACCGCATGAGCATCAAAATCTTTAATGCGCATCATATCACATATTTCAGTGAAAGTATTCAAATGCATACCTGCGTCCTCAATAGCAGAACCTCCAAATTGATTCTGTTGAACCAAACTTAAATAGCGGGGCTTAATTTCATAGTCCTTAGTAGTAATTGTTGACTGGGTAATAGGAGTACGCAAATAATTATTGTTAGGAGTTGCAAACTCCCCAAGTTTCTTTTCAGCCATATTTCCTATGTTTTTGGGTTTTCTTAAATAAAAACTTATGATAGTAAAAACAATAATTTAAAGACTATTTTTTTCTTTCAAATAAAGACTGAAAGCAAACTAACAAAATTAAAACAAGAATTAAAACTAGCAAGGTTCCTACTAACCTCACCAGGGTAGTTATTGCTTCCCCGGCAACGGCGCCAGAAAAAGGGGTGATACCTTCGATCCGGATTACAGATATAGTATAGATATTTTGCCCTAGTAGACCTAGGTTTTCGAATCCTCGAGAAGCAAAAAAAAGCATAGTAAAGTTACTTTAACGGACCTTTGGGAGTTTTAGAATTCTTTTGTGTTTTATCGGGCCAAGAGTTTGCGATCTTTTGTTGTTGTCGATGATGGAGAGAGAGGGCCTAGTGATTTCGGTTTCACCTGTAGCTGTGCAAAACATCTGATGGGAAAAAAGATAATAATAAAGTATGCATGTAATTGGTAGAGCAAGATAATTATATATGGGCAGTGCATCCATAATTGGTATTGCCTCCGCAACCGCTTATATCAATAACCTACTAGTATCATCTATAGAATAAAGAGAACTAATGATATGCATAGTGATGTCACCGTTAATCTCAAGTAAATCCCTCACATATAGTTGTACTACCCTTTTTGTCACTGGGGTTCCCATCCTGCAGATTAGTCATTACTCACACTCCCTATACCTAGATCATTCCTTGGGGTCTTGGGTACCTGACAAGTCCTTAGATTGAGGAAAGAGAGGGTACAATAATCATCATGTCATACAAACTAATACATGATCCCATTGATGATAAATAACATGCAAAACCTACATGGCTAGGCCGAAGCCCTTAGCCCAAGGCGAATTACTCACACATAGAGATGAAATCAACAATCATAAACATTGTAATGGAAATCATGAGATTGATAGTAATAGTATTACAATATCGCCATAGAGTTTTCTCGTCTCCTGAGGCCTCTTTATATAGGGGTCCCTTCACGAAAGTTGTTCTGTTTGACCTAGCGGTGTCGGTGGAAACTATACGGCCAGAATTTTATTCTCGTCGTATAGTTGGTCGTTAAAGTTTCTGCCTCCTTTCCACGACTCCTGGTTTCTTTGACTTGTTGGAAATCTTGTATCTTTGACTTTAATGTTGTGATTCCCATGATCAAACGTCATTATCTGCGTAGGAAAAAATAGAAAGACATGATTTCATACCCCTTTGATTATTAGGCATTAGTGACAGGATTTAGAGAGATATTTCATAAAAAATATGAATAATATCTAGTTTAAATGTGGACGTGGATGGCTATATTTCATAGCCATCACTTCCTCCATAAAATGGTTTCCCAAACACCATCTTTTGTAAGTAGTTTGAAAATCTATTTACCCAAAAGCGCGGTGTCTTTGACTTGCAAATCATGTATGCCTAGTCCACCATATTATTTCGGTCGGCAAACCACATTCCATCTGACCAGTCGATATTTATTTTTCTCACTATCCCCTTTTCAAAAGAATCTTGACCGGAAATAATCCACTTTCTTCAAGACACCTTTTGGTAGCTATAAAACAAGATCATATATAGTACCATGTTGGTGAGTATTGAATTTATGAGTACAAGTTTTCCGTCAAGGGATAGCAATTTACCTTTCCAACTAGTAAGATGATTTTGGAGTGTTTCTTCAACGAGTTTCCATTCAGCAATCATGAGACATCGATAGTGGATTGGTATTCCCAGATAGTTGATTGGAAATTGCCCCTGGCCACAGCCGAATAGTTTAGCGTATAGGTGGGCCTCATTTTTAGCCTCGCCAAAACAATACAAATCACTCTTATGGAAGTTAGTTTCCAATCTAGAGAGTTGCTCAAATGTTGATAATATTAATTTCAAATTCTTAGCTTTCTCCAGATCATGTTCCATAAATAAGATTGTATCATCAGCGTATTGAAGAATGGAGAGACCACCATCAACCAGATGGAGAACTAATCCTTCAATTTGGCCATTAGCCTTGGCTCTCTCAATAAGGATAGCCAACATATTAGCCACTATGTTAAATAGTATAGGCGATAATGGACCCCTTTGCCTCAGCCTTTTTTTGGTCTAGAAATATTTGCCAATGTCATTATTGACATTTATGGCAACACTATCACCAGACATAAAAGACTGTATGAGAACACGCCACTCCTCTGAAAAGCCTTTCATACGGAGTGTTTGCTAAAGAAAAGACCAATTAACTTTATCATAAGCCTTCTCGAAGTCAATCTTGAACATCACATGACATGGTTATACCCTACGGGTACATGACTTCAGCATACCTGGTCTAGCCCAAGGAAGGCCCACAGCAGACATACGCTGGCCCATGAAGATTTTCGGGTGGCCAAGGCCCATGACGCCTTCGGATCCTTGGAGAGCAAGACTAGCGTAGATAGGAAATTCAAAGGGGTAAAACCCTAGAACTTGTAACCGACTAGGACTATGCCCGGGACCTGCCTAAGTCTATATAAAGGCCAGGAGGGCACGTCCTAGATCCCTCGACTCATACTCTCGCACACGCATCCACGCCAGATCGAATCTACGCACCCTATAACCTTCGGTTCCGCCGTAATCAAGAACAGACAAGCAGGAGTAGGGTTTTCCCTCCAGGGGCCTGAACCTGGGTAAATCTCGTGTCCCCTGGTTGCTTGTCTATTAACCGTGCCACGATCTCCAGCATCCCCATCTTCTCCAAAACCCAAGTCCATAACAATGGGCATTGACGAGATTAAACCTCGTCAATTGGCGCCGTCTGTGGGAATTGGGGTTGCTGATTGTGCGATCGTGACGGTCCCGACCCGATCGATCTACAAATCCGCAGCGACAGAGAATCACCTCCTCTTCGGCGCCTTCGACTTCACCGCCCACTCACCGGCCACCATGAAGGATTTCGAGCCCGTAGGCGACGGACTCGAAATTTTGTTCGGGAGTTTCTGCTTCCAGGTGGGTCAAACTGGCACCCTCCGCCTCCCTGAGCGGGTGCCCGTGCCGTCAATCAGGCCCGCCTCGTGGGCTCCACATCCCATGCTACGCACGTCACCATTGACAGATGAGTTCTACAGCAGCAGCAGCTGCAACGCCGATCTGTGCGATCCACCTTCGGATGAAGGAACCTACGGTTCCGGACCCGAAAGCTGCGGCAGCAGCCGACCAATCTGCGAGCGCTATCTATGCGCCGCAGTCATCCAAACCGACGAGGAAACACCTAACCCGCCGCCCAACCGAAACGGCGAAAACGGCGAAAACAGAAGAAGCCAGTCCCCCCCACCCAACGGGGAAAACAACGGCCACGTCATCCAACTTAGCAAAGAAGGATGGGCCCAGGCGCGCCGTGCCGTCACAGGCGACATCGTCTTACCTGCAGACGCCTCACGTGACCTACTGATGGCATACCACTACCTCCTCATCGAGGAGCACAAGAAACAAGTCAAGATGCAGGAGACGCTCGACAAACGCAAGCAAGCAGCCTCTGAGTCCAGCGCGCGACGAGCTGCGCTCTCCGCCATGGCACCCGGCTCTAGCACAAACGGAAACCAGGGAAACAAGCACCGCTCGCGGGTGGAAAACATGGATCCCAAGGAGCGGCGTGACGTGACCCGAACTCTCCACACATCGTTCATGGATATGGATGCCGACGGCAACATCATCCCGAAGACGCCACAAGCTGCAATCATGGCAGCCACTGCGTATCTCGCGGCTCACCCACCTCCGGAGGGGGACCCGAAAAGGGCCATGCATAGGTCTGCACTCACCGGACTAGGACTAATCGGAGCTGCGCTCCACGAAGACGCTCCTGCGGAGCCGAAGAAGAAAGCTCCGGCCAGGCGAGACCGGAGCCCCACCCCCTCATCCGAAGAGGAAGAAGAGCACGATCTTCCTCGAAGGAAGAAGAGCTCGCACCGCCATAAACGCGACTACGACGCCAGAGACAAGCTTACACAGCGCAATATCGACAAAGCACGCGCCAAACGCGCATGCTCATCTGAATCTGAGATGGATGAAGACGAAGGAGAACTCTACGGGGCCCGATGCTTCAGCAGATCTGTTCGGCGAACACAGATGCCACGCAACTTCAAGCTTCCTTCAGATACTCCGAAGTTCAACGGCACGCAAGATCCAAAATCCTGGCTCAGTGACCATCTGTCATCCGTCAAGCTTCACGGAGGCAAAAAAGAAACCGCCATGCAATGCCTTCAGCAGCAGCTGACAGGCGTGGCGCGAGTCTGGCTCAGCAGCCTATCATCAGGATCCATCCGAAGCTGGGAGGAGCTTGCTTACAGCTTCATCCGAAATTTCAAAGGCACCAGCAAGAGGCCTGCCTCAATCGAAGAGTTGCGAGCCTGCACTTAGAGAATGGGTGAATCTATTCGCTCGTACATACTACGCTGGTCTACAACCAAGAACTCCACAGCACACATCTCCGAAGAGAGGGCCATCGACGCCTTCAGGGACGGCGTCAAACGCCAAGACTTCAAGGAGGAACTTGGGCATGTAAAGCCCAAGACACTCGACCACCTCATGGAAATCGCCAACAGTTGGGCAGACGGCGAAGATTGCATCCAGCGAGCGCAATCAGATGAAGAGGACGACTACGGCCGAAGACGCGAACGCCGCAGCAAGAAGAGATCGCGCATCTACGAGGACCGCGACGGACCCGACATGGTCGCGGCCGGCTACGCCGACCGCCGTAACGACAACAGCCGCAACAGCGGAGGATACCGCGGCGGAAACTTCCGCGACAACGGACGACCAACGCAGTCGTGGCAACGCCACGACCGCGACAACGGACCCTCAGCATTCGACAAACTTTCGGGTCCATGCACCATCCACTTCTACATCGACAAACAGGATGGCAAAAAGAAAGCCAGCCACATGCTCAAGGACTGACGCGAGTTCCAAAAACTCAGCAAAGGCATGGTGCAGATGAGGCAACAAGCCCCAATCCCTGCGTTTGGAAACGCACCTGCGCCAGGTAAGATAGCACACGGAGCTCCTCCACCGCCGCCTATTGGAGGCCCAAATCAACCAGTCGCACCAGCGCAAAACAATGCCGGGGTCGGATACCCCCCACCAAAGGGAGCACTAAATATGATCCAGAAGGGACGCCCCACAAACAGGGTGCAGAAGAAAATCACCCGACAAATCAACTTGGTCGTGGCAACTCCGCCTGCAATCCCTGAGTACCTCAGCGGATCGGAGTCCTGCATCACATTCACTCGCGCGGATCACCCTTGCCAGATACCTCGCCCAGGTCATGCTGCCCTGGTGCTGGAGGCGCAGATCGGAGGCTTCGAGATGAGTCGCGTCTTCATGGACGGCGGCAGCGGCATCAACCTAATGTTCGCAAGCACTCTAGCAGCTATGCGGATCCCACAATGCAGCCTGGAACAATCAGACACAACGTTCCACAGCATTGTCCCAGGAAAGGGCATATCCCCCTGGGCAAAATAGGGCTCGACGTCATCTTCGGGAAGCCGGACAACTTTCGGCAGGAGCGCCTCGAATTCGAAGTGGTGGACTGGCCGTCGCAATACCACGCCATCCTGGGGCGTGTAGCATTCGCAAGGTTCCTGGCCGTCCCACAATACGCATACCTACTACTCAAGATGCCAGGACCAAGGGGCGTCATCACAGTCCACGGGAGCTTCACCTGATCGGACCAATGCGACAGGCATTTCAACAAAATCTCCCAGTCTTTCGGCATGCAAGACGAACTCGTAAGGCTCCGCGAGGTGACGGACAATGGGCTACCCCCAGTCACAAGGCAGAACGCACCTGACATGTCCTTCGACTCCACCGTCAACACCAAGAAAGTGCAGGTCCATCCGACGGATGCCTCCAAGACGGCGTTGATCGCCAATGACCTCAGCACCGCATAGGAAGGCGCGCTCGTCGAATTCCTCCGTGAGCGCTGAGAAATCTTCGCCTGGTGTCCTGCGGACATGCCAGGAGTTCCCAGGGAATTCGCCGAGCACGCACTCAACGTCTTTCCAGACACCAAGCCAGTCAAGCAGTCCATCCGAAGACTGTCGGAGCCACGGGCCGAAGCTATCGGCAAGGAAATCAACAGATTACTCGCGGCAGACTTCATCCGGGAAATCAAGGAAAGCGAGTGGCTGGCAAACACGATGATGGTCCCGAAGAAGGACACGGACATCCTGCGGATGTGCGTAGACTTCACGTCACTAAATAAGCATTGCCCAAAGGACCACTTCCCTCTTCCACGGATCGACCAGATCATCGAGTCGACTGCAGGTTGCGAGAAACTCTCCTTCCTCGATGCCTACTCAGGCTATAACCAGATTCGACTCAAGGTCGAAGATCAAGAGAAAACGGCGTTCATCACACCGTTCGGAGTATTCTGCTACAACACAATGCCCTTCGGGCTAAAGAACGCGGGTGCCACGTACCAGCGATGCATGCAGGCCTGCCTCAAGGACCAGATCGGTCGCAACGTCCAAGTCTATGTCGACGACATAGTAATAAAAACCAAGGAAGCAAGGACACTTATCGACGATCTCCGCGAGACGTTCGACAACCTTGATCGCTACAGGATCAAGCTTAATCCAGAAAAGTGCGCCTTCGGCGTCCCCTCGGGTCAGCTGCTCGGGTACTTCATCTCTCAACGAGGGATTGAGGCGAACCCGAAGAAAATCAGAGCCATCATGACAATGGAGAAGCCGAAAAACCTCAAGGGCGTTCAACAGCTCGCAGGACGAGTAGCGGCACTAAGCAGGTTCATCAGCCGCATGGGCGAGAAGGCCCTACCATTCTACCAGCTGCTACGCAAGGCAGACAAGTTCGAGTGGACACCAGAAGCCAACGACGCATTCGAAAGCCTCAAGCGGCTCCTCTCCACCTCGCCAGTTTTGGTCACGCCAAAGGAGCGCGAACCCCTGCTGCTGTACATAGCAGCCACACATCAGGTGGTCAGCACAGTACTCGTGGTCGAACGACCCGAAGAAGGCATGACCCACGGGGTCCAGCGCCCAATTTACTTCCTCAGCGAGGTTCTCACTCCAACAAAGCAGAGGTACCCTCACTACCAGAAGCTAGCCTACGGCGTGTTCATGACGGCTCGACGGTTGAGCCACTACTTCCAGGAGCATCAGGTGATGGTCGTCAACGAGGCACCCCTGAACAGCATCCTGAATAACCCGGAGGCCACAGGACGGGTGGCCCTGTGGGGCATCGAACTATCACCCTTGAACATCGTCTACGAGAAGCGACATGCAATAAAATCTCAAGTCCTCCCGGACTTTCTTGTACATTGGATGGAGCTACAGCTGCCAGATACCCCGGACATGTCGCAATCATGGACGATGCACTTCGATGGCTCCAAGAGAGAAGTTGGGGCAGGAGCAGGGGTCATACTGACCTCCCCCCAAGGAGACAAAATGAAGTACGTTCTCCGGATGAAATTCAGAGCCTCCAATAACGAGGCCGAATACGAAGCCCTCATCCATGGCATGAGGATGGCAAAGATATGTGGCGCAACGCGCCTAGTCATCTATGGTGACTCCAACCTCGTCGTCCAGCAGACAATGAATGAGTGTGATGCACACGCCGAAAACATGATAGCGTACCGCGCGCTCTACAATGCACTTGAAGGAGAATTCGACGGCTGCGAGCTTCGACACGTTGGAAGAGAAAGCAACGAGGAAGCCGACAGACTCGCCAACATTGGCTCCACCTGCGCAAAGGTGCCACCAGGTGTGTTCCTCGAACAGATCTGCGTGCCATCCATCAAGCGGAAATTCCCCAAGGGATCACCCGAAGAAGCAGAACACTCGGGGGCTACGCTACCCGAAGGACATGAAGGACCCGAGAAACTGGACACAGAAGTCGCTATGGTCAACCTGATGTAGGTCATGGCAGTCGAAGAAACCTGGACACGCCCATACCTCCAGTTCCTGATAAACGGAGAATTGCCTGACAGCCCGACAGATGCCCGACGCATATCTCATCGGTCAAAAGCCTTCACCATCATCAACGGCGAACTGTACAAACGCAGCATCACGGGTGTACTAGAACGGTGCGTCACCATCAACGATGGCAAAGCCATACTCCAAGACATACATGAGGGCATCTGTGGCCACCACGCAGGCAGCCGCTCCCTTGTCGCCAAAGCTCTACGAGCAGGATTCTACTGGCCAACGGCCATGAGCGACGCGAAGGACATCGTCCGAAGATGCAACGGGTGCCAACGGTTCGCCGACAAACCGCACGCACCTGGGTCCGAACTTCGACCCATACCCATAGCCTGGCCTTTTGCCCAATGGGGCCTCGACATGATGGGCAAACTGCCAAAGTCCTCGAAAGGGGGACACGTCTTCCTCCTGGTCGTAGTCGACAAATTCACCAAGTGGATCGAGGCCATGCCAGTCACCAACCAGAAGGGCAAAACCGCCGTCAAATTCTTTGAATCCATTATCTACAGGTTCGGCGTACCGCACAGCATCATCACCGACAACGGATCGAACTTCATCTCCGAAGAATTCCAGGACATCTGCGAAGGCCTCGGGATCAACATCACGTATGGCTTAGTGGCACACCCGCAAACAAACGGGCAAGTGGAAAAGGCCAACGGCCTAATTGGCGTCGGCATCAAGAAGTGCCTCATGAGCTCACTCGAGCACAAAGCTGGAAACTAGATGAAAGAGCTACCATCCGTCCTGTGGAGCTTACGGACTACGCCAAACAGCTCCACCGGCTACACACCGTTCTTCATGGTGCACGGAGCTGAGGCCGTGCTACCAGCCGAAGTGCGCCACCAGGCTCCAAGAGTCGTCGCTTACAGCGAAGCCGAATCCACGGCTGTACTCGAAGATGCCGTCGACACACTCGACGAAGCACGGGATATAGCAGCAGCTCGATCAGCGGTGTACCAGCAAAGTCTCCGCAATTACCACAGCCGCCGCCTGCGCCCAAGGTCCTTCGTCGAAGGAGACCTCGTCTTACAACTCAAGCAAAAGCGACTGAACAAATTCGAGTCACCATGGGAAGGACCCTACGTCATCACCGAAGTGATCCCAGGTGGCGCCTATCGCCTCAAGCACGTGGAGTCTGGAGTCGCATACTCCAACCCATGGAATATCTCGCACCTGCGACGATTCTACCCGTAGCAACCTACCCCCTTTTACTTTCAATAAGGCTTTTAGCCAAGGCTACTCAGCCGAACAATGTACCTCCTCCATTTCGATATAAATAAAGCTAAGTGTCTCGCCCCCAAACTTCGGTTGACTATTTTCTGCAACTTTATTACATGCTACAAACGCACTCGGGGGCTCCCCCCACCTCACGATTTCATCGACTAAGGACCAAACGTGTACACCTGAGTAGCTGACAACGTCAGGCAAACGAAAAGGACACGTACTCAATCAAAGCACTGCGTGCTCACAAACAAGCAAACCTTTACAACAAAGGGCACAAAAACGCCCAGCTGAAATATACAAATTTTATATCCATCTGTTTATTTTCAGGTTCTACCTATCCTGAAGAATAACCTGAGCACGCTGCTCAAACAAATCTACAATCTGTTCGGCATACTGCCTTATAGCCGCGTAATGCGGACGCATGTTCCACTCGCCAGCATCCGGTCGAAGAGGTGGCCCAGCTGCCACAGCAGCCAAATCTACGCCAGGGCGGTGCACCCTCACAAGAGACAAGGCAGCCTTCACTCCTGCGATGAGCTGCTGCCGCACCAGCTCCTTGACATTGCTGGCACTCCGAAACCTCGACAGAAGACCTGCAAGGGTCGTCGGCACGACATCCAAAGGAAACATGACGTGCATCACCGAGGAAAGTGATGTCTGCACCTGGCGGAGCACCCGCGAAACTTGATAAACACGATCCTGCACCGTTGCCAGAACCATGGCGCGATCGCGATCCATCCAGAAGAAGCCGCTGGCCTCCATGTCCTGTTGAGTCAAGCAATTGACCCGAACAGCGACACGCTCCTTTTCTTCCCTCGGAGCAAGATTGGCACCTACAACAATCACACAAAACAAGAATAAGTCCAGCAGGCTCACCCGAAGAACTGAGCTACAGCCCGAAATAAGGATCAACTTACATTGTAGCTGCTCGGACAGCCGACCCAGCTCCGCCATCAAATACTCCTCTCTGGCTGCACCACAATCCTCCTTGGATTTCCAAACATCGGCGCGACCACGTAACCCGAGCAATTCCCTCTCCAAGCTGCGCACGCGATCTCGAAGGAAAGCGAGCTGCGAGGAATCATCCAACGATGGTCGCAAAGGCTTTGCGGATGAAGTGTCAACTGGGTCAGCACCCGAAGGAACCTATAGCAGCAGAAAAAAGAAGGCGCACAGACATTCAGCCAAGGATAGAGCACAACTCGGAGGAATTCATTAAATATATAAGGCCACTACGTGGCACAAGGATGGTATCCCTCAAGATATTTACAACAAAAGTAGACTACAAACTACCCTACGTCTACTATGCCTAAGGTGCAGGACACTGAGTCGCCTCAGAGCCAGACTGCCTAGCTTTGGCCTCGCCTTACTGCCGCAGTGCGTACTCAGATAGCAAATCAATGAGCTTGGGCCCATATCGTCTGCAGCGAGCGGAGTAGGCAGCGAAGGCTACCTCGGATCCATCCGCAGCCGTCGGCATCCGAGAGGTGATCTGGGGCAAGTCTAGCTCCGCTCCAGCCGCCAAGGCCATCGCTAGCCCGACGGACGCGCCGATGCCCTTCTGCTTGTGCTTATACGCCGCAGGCGCTTCGGCTGACAGAGCCTCTGCCAGAGCGTCCACATCATCAAGGGCTGCGCCCTTCGGGAAAAGCTCCTGGTAGAAGCAACCAAGGACCTCTTTCGCCTTAGCAAGGGAGTTGACGACGGTGCCGCAGCGGTCTTCGACCGCCACAGTGGCATCATCTAGAGCACTCCCGTGCTCCAGAGCACCGCGGTCGAACTCGATGCCTGCGGCATCTGAGACAAAAATGAAGAAAAGCATGAAGAAAGGCAGCATAGAAGAAGACCCGCAGAAAAAGAAACAAGTACAAAAAACTAGCACTCACCCGAAATAGCCTTGGCAGCAGCCATGAGCTTCGCCGCCACCCCTCTTTCACGAGCAGCCGCAACGGTGGCCAGCTGCTCCTCACGATCTGCGGTCTCCTGCTGCAGGCGCTCCTTCACTTCGGCTGCCTTCGACAGCTCTAGCTCAAGGCGCTCTCTCGCGCCGACGGCGGCTTCGGCTTTCTGCTCCGATTGGCCAAGGCTCTTTTCAAGAGCGTCGACCTCACGGAGAGAGTCGTTATGCTCCTCTGCATTTAAGACAAGCAAGTGTCAACAAACAGGACCAGGATAAACAAGAGAGGTATTAAAAGGAAGACAGATACCTTGAAGCTGCCGAAGTTTCGCCTCCAGCGCTAGGCGCTCCCCCACCAGCCGCTTGGCCTCCTGTACAAAAGGCTGCAGAAAAAAGGAAATAGCAGTAAGAAAAGGACTCAGGGGCTACGCCCCACACAAAGGAGTAAAAACAACATTAGCACACGAAGACACTCGGGGGCTTCCCCCGTGACATGAAGCAGAAAACTTACATGCTCCGATGGCGACCCCGAAGCCCCGCCTGCGAAATTCTGAGGCGAAACCACTAGCACCTCCCGCACAGGAGGATCTGGAGCGGCGCCACCCGAAGTCGCCACCGTCTGAGGAGGAGGCGACGCAATGTTCGACTCCCCCATCATCTCCCGCGCACCATCACTAGAGTCGTGGGAGGATTGCCTACATACGAAGCCAATCAACACAGGTGCAAACATTATAAAGGGAAAAGGACAACAGTACAACAGGAAAACTTACGAGCCCAATGCGCTCAGGTCAAAGATAGGAGAAGCCCTTCGGGCCCTCTTCTCCTCTTTCTTCTCCTCCTTCTTCTCCTCCTTCTTTTCTTCCTTCTTCCGCTTTGCTGGCGGGTGCGGCGCAACAGCCCGCACAGGAATGGCAGGAAGGGGAGAGGAAGAACCTCCATGACCATCACTATGACGCTCAAGGCCCAGAGGATTTCTGGGAGTCGAAGGAGTCGAGGCATCCAAAGACTCGCTGGAGCTCCGTGATCGCTTGCGCGTATGGTCCTCACTCGACTCGTCGGCATCCTCCGCCGGAGATCGCGCCGACGGCAGCTCGGACACGGAATCAACCACTTCATTATCCGGGGCATTCGGATACCTTTCGGGCAATGGTGGTACCATGCCTGGCACTTTGAAGCTCTACAAGATGAGAAGGAACTTTGTTAGCAAGCAAAGGAAACAAATACACACCCAACAAAAAAAGGGGAGCACTACGTGCACAAATCTACACCTTCGGCACGACCAACGTCGAAGAAAAGGGAGGAGTCAGCGACTTCCCCGGGATTTCTTCTCTGGCCTTGAACTTCAGCAGCACGCGAAGATCCTTGTCAAGATCCCCCTCGGAGATTTTCTCACTCGAAACCCTCGTCGGATCACGGCGCCCAGAATAAAGAAACATCGGGTGCGCCCTCGCTTGGAGAGGCTGCACCCGACGCTCAAGAAACATCCGGATGATGTCCACACCGTTCACCTCCTTCTCAGGAATCAGTTGGAGATCCTCCACCCGACGGTAAAGGGCCTCTATCTCCGCCACCTCACCGTCTAAGATTTGTTTCTTCCAAGACCTTTTCTTCTCAATCTTTTGGGAGGGGTCAAAGGGAACAAGACCAAAATCTTGCCCGGGCAAAACGGAGTCGCGGATATAAAACCATCGCCTCCGCCAGTACTGGACAGATTCGGACATGGAAAAGGAAAAGAATTGCAGATTGGGACTGAGGGAGATGATGAAACCTCCAATGGGATACACACCATCCGAACCAGACTGCCTCTTCACGGAATAAAGCTTCCGGAAGAGGCCAAAGTGCGGCTCAATGCCAAGCCAACACTCGCAAAATGTGATAAAGCACGCAATGTGGAGAAGAGAGTTGGGAGACAAATGATGGAGTTGAAACCCATAGAAGAAGAGCAGTCCACGGAGGAAGTCGTGGACCGGAAAAGAAAACCCGCACACCACGAAGGCAAGAAACATAACCCGGTACCCAGATGGGGGACGGGGGATTACCTCATTGCCGGGGAGTTTGACGACCGTCGTATCTTGCGGGATCAGGCCCCGCTCGCGCAGTTTGCGGAGATCGCTCTCCCGCGTCTCTGATCGCCACCAGCCACCATCGGTGACGCGAGCAGCAGCTGTGCCCTTCTTGCCTCCGGCGGCGCTGGTCCCAACCGCAGATGAAGACTTCTTTGTTTTCCCCATTGCGCTGCGGCGGTGGTGGCGATGTCAACGCAGAAAGAACGAAGGAAATGTGGAAGGAAATATCAACGCGCAGCAAGAATCGCTCAAGAACAAGGAGGCAGTGAACAGATGAACTGGTGCGGTGAAAACAAACCACGGTCTCCCCCAATGATTATAACAGCGAAGACGACGCATGGCAGCCGTCCATCCAGAAGACCTAACGCCAACGGCAGATCTGGCCGTACACGTGTCAACATCACAACGAACCGTCGTTACCACGCCGTCCACTACGTGTGGAAATCGAGGAGACGCCGTAATTATCTCCACGCCCCGCGTGACCGGTCAATTCAAAGTCAGCAAGTGGGACCCATGTTCGTCCAGTCAAGTCATCTCTGGCATAGCAGACGCTTGAGTTCATCAATCGTCAGCACTGATGTCATCAAAAGCTATACTATCACCAACTTCGGCTCCACAGCTAAGAGTACTCACTCGAATCTACGATTCGACTAAATACTCGGGGGTTACTCCTATCAGGAGCGCTGGCCGCGCACCCGACAGACAAATGAGGACAAATTACTTCTCTGAGTCCTACGTCGAGTCTACGACTCCACTACGGACTCGGGGGCTACTCCCATAGGGAGGATGGATTTAAGCATCCGAAAATTTTCGAGTCCTGCGGACTTAACGATAGAAACAATGCTTGAACTAAAGTCTCCGTTCGAGTCTACGACTCGAATAGACACTTGGGGGCTACTCCCATAGGGAGCGCTGGTCGCGCACCCTATGAAATCTTCGACTGTGATCTTTCGGATCAGTACGCAAATTTTTTTTGGCAACTTTGCCCCAGCAAAACGACCGAAGTGAGCGACAACCTCCTAGGCCACCCGAAGAACCTCCGAGGTGATAAATGTTCGGATGCTGCGTCTGCGACGCAAAGATAAGACCTGCAGATATCATCTGATGGCCTGGCAACGCACCTGACTGCGCTCTGCTAGTATAAATCCGTACCAGCAGGTACGATAAAAAATCCCGACGGACGCGTTGGGTACACCAATTAAAATCACTGGAATTCCACTCCTGTAAGTCCTCCGCGGCCTGAGTCGAATTACGCCAGCATATGTTACAGGTCCGGGTTAAGGGACTCGAACCTGAAGAAGATCGTGTTGTTTCGTCCTAAAACAGTTAACTGACCCTGATCCGTCGGGTGAGTCAGGCACACGCATCAACAATCCCTACATACACACACATATACTATTGAAATATAGTTGCACCCGAAGGATGGAAGAGTCCTCAGCCGAATCTACGATTCGACTGATCACTCGGGGGCTACTGACATGGTTATACCCTACGGGTACATGACTTCAGCATACCTGGTCTAGCCCAAGGAAGGTCCACAGCAGACATACGCTGGCCCATGAAGATTTTCGGGTGGCCAAGGCCCATGACGCCTTCGGATCCTTGGAGAGCAAGACTAGCATAGATAGGAAATTCAAAGGGGTAAAACCCTAGAACTTGTAACCGACTAGGACTATGCCCGTGACCTGCCTAAGTCTATATAAAGGCCAGGAGGGCACGTCCTAGATCCCTCGACTCATACTCTCGCACACGCATCCACGCCAGATCGAATCTGCGCACCCTGTAACCTTCGGTTCCGCCATAATCAAGAACAGACAAGCAGAAGTAGGGTTTTCCCTCCGGGGGCCTGAACCTGGGTAAATCTCGTGTCCCCTGGTTGCTTGTCTGTTAACCGTGCCACGATCTCCAGCATCCCCATATTCTCCAAAACCCAAGTCCATAACAATGGGCATTGACGAGATTAAACCTCGTCATCACACCATTTGATTTCTTTGAGTTTAGTTCATGGATCATTTCATGCAAGATTACTACACCATCTAGGATGTTTCTTCCTTCCATGAAAGCAGTTTGAGATGGGCGTACAGCATGATCAGCTACTGAATTTAGTCTAATCGTAGAAACTTTTGTGAATATTTTAAAACTAACATTAAGAAGGCAGATTGGACGACACTATTGTATACGTTCTGCATTATTAACCTTAGCAAGTAAAATTATGTTGCCAAAATTCAGTCTAAAAAGGTCTAGCTAACCTGCTTGCAAAAACTCAAACAAATGCATCAGGTCTACCTTGATAACTTCCCATAAATTTTAATAAAATTCCGCTGGAAAGCCATCTGGCCCTGGTGCTTTGGAACAGTGTTATGTTCCATTTAAAAAACAGCTTTCTTGACCTCCTCCTCCATATAAGGAGCGGTTAGAAAGTTGTTTTCCTCAACAGAAACCTGAGGTACTGTCTGGGACTCATCCAATGAGAAAGAATTTTACGGCGGTGCCCCAAACAAGGATTTGTAATAACTTGTAATATAATATTTTAGTTTCTCCTGACCCTCAATCGTACCTTCATCCCGTGAATAAGTTTCTTCTACTTGCCATTCACAACAACATAAAAGTATCTTGTATTCGCGTCTCCTTCAAGGACGAATTTCGCTTTGGAGCGTTGGTACCATTTGAGTTTCACCTCACGAAGAAGTCTAAAAATTTGCGCATTTAATTGGTTTTTAAGTTCAATATCATGTGCAGTCAATAGCCTAACTTATACTGAAGCCTCTAAATCAAATCTCCTATTTGCAACTTGCCTAGGGTAAGAAATCAAATTCAAAAAGAAGTTAGTACTCCCTCCATTCAGAAATATAAGACGTTTTAGCTTTGTGAATTAAGTGAGTAGATGTAAAACAAAAACCTTAATATACCTTTTTTTCTCTTCATAATAGACGATACTTCTATTTCATATATATGAAACAATTTAACTGTAACGATCCCAATTTACAATTTTCATAGCACTATATGGCTTAGCATCTTTTTTTAGCTGTACTCTTATATTCATAAGCCACAAACATGCAAAGCACATGCTACTTACTAGTTTGGATACAATGTAAGAGTATCCTGGGGTTCTACTCCCCTAGGGGAGGATTTCCATGAGCATGTCGAATCCCCTCCTCCATGGGGAAATCGTCACGTGAATTTGGACAGAAAGGGGAGCGGATCTTAGGGTTGTTGCCTTCATAGAGGGAATAGATTTTTTAGCGCCTATTGCTTTGTTTGTTGTAGCTTTAGGATATCCCAACCGTGTCTAGCGTGCGAGAAAAAAAGGTAATTCCCGCCTGACGTCTGGAGGTGTGGGAGGTTTTCCCGCGAAAACGATGCGGGTCGGGTGGGCACACTTTCCCCTGCGGGCATCCAAATTTGCAGATGAATCCTCCCACGACTCGCTCATCCCGTGGATTGTCTAACCAAGTAAAGAGCCGGGATCCTCTCGAGATACCCTGTAACATCCCAAAAATATTAATCAAGATTATCAAGTTTCAATCACCCAAGTTTAGGACTAACAAAAACTTTTGTTATTAAAATCAATATGAATGCATGAATGCTTACAATGCCAGGTTTGATTTCTATGAATGGCAAGGATTGGTTTAAATATGAAAACATTATCATCTATATCATTTCCAAGCGGAATCAAATGAAGAGAAAATCAAAAATAAGATATATAAGCAAATGGTCATTTTGACCAAAGTTAACCACTAGACCACTTTGAGTGTTTCTAGTCCAAGAATTCTAACAGAAACAAATCCAATTCTTTTCACCCCTTGCTAAACCAAGTAAAAGTGAACCCAATCCCACTTTGCAAACCAACAGAAACAAAGTCTAAATCTATGCAAAGGACAAATCAAAATTGAATCTAGTTTATATGGCAAGATCACCATTTCTCAAAAACCACTCAAACTAGTTCACCTTGCCAAACCCAAGCAACAAGATACTACCAAGTATGTGACCAGTACACTCACCAAAATTCATACAAAAATTCCAAACTAAGTTTCTTTCTGCCATTTTGTCAAACACTTGGCAGACATAAATCAAACTGCCTAACTTATACTCTTTGGAGTAGTGTTTGATCAAACAATCTTCCTCATCTCACTCCCTTTGTCTCCCCCAGTGACTACCAGTGCAATTAAGCAGCTATCCCTCTACCCCTTTGCACCATGCCATGCCACCCAAGCCCTCCATTGCCGGCCGACCATGGCTAGCTAGCAGGAGGCAACGCCACACCCAGCCACCATGTCCAGAAGGCAGCACACCGTCCACCGCCACCCCTGTCTAGCCCCCGCACGCAGCCAGGCCCTAGACCACAGAGAACATGCCGCGCCTATTGTCTATGTGCCATGCCGAGAGCACGCCAGAGCGCCGCACCCGACATGCACGTACACGCCGCGCCTCGCCCTCGCCGCCCGTGCCTGCAATCACCGCGACACCAGCAACCCCCAGACATCCCCGTTCGCCGCCGCGCGGCCCGTAGCCACTATGCGTCATTGAAATTGCCGTCGGTGCCGCTCAGAGCACCAGCCCGTTCCGACCAACCTCGACCGCCCCTTGCCTCGCCATTAAGTCCTTGAGCATCGCGAGGAGACCGCGTACCGGCCTACACCCCCCGCCATGTCGTTAGCTTGTTGTACTATTGACCCCGACGAGCTCTACCCATGCCGCACTGCCTCTCTCGCTCGGCTATAAAAGGAGGCCACCCCAGCCTCAATTCGCCATACCATATCACTCCCCACCTCTCACAGAACCTCCCACACCTCTCCCCGGAGCAAGGCAAGCTCTGCATCGCTAGAATTTCACCGGAGCCCGCCGCTGCAGAAGGAGAAGGGAGTCGTTGATTGGAGCCACCCAGGAGCCGCCGCGACCACCGTTCAAACCGTCGTCGTGGACAATGTCGTTATCCCCTAACGCCGACCCTAGCTGGAGCCCTGGTGAGCCTCACACGATCCCCACTGCCGCGCTAGGGTTCAGTCTCTGTCAACACCCGGATTTTTAATCCCAGATGTCTGTTATGCCATACATCACAATCCCAGGATTACCATTTTTGCGAGACATAACAGAATTGGATACCACAGTACATCATCCATTACAAACCATACATAAGGTCTTACACAAATAAGGATCTCATGATCCAGTCTTAATACAACACAAGCAGCGGAATACGTAATAATAACGGTACCATAGGCGAAGCTCCATCTTCGAGGTCACAGGCAATGCTGACGATGGAAGATGATCCTAGTTGTCGTAACCTTCCTGGGGTCCATCCTCCAGGTACTCCTCTTCATAGTCTGGCCATGGGAATAGCCAGGGACAAAGCCATGAGTACTCTTTAAGTAAGCGCAAACTAATACTAACAAGTGAAGGGTTTTTTTGTAATAGGACACTAAGCTCTAGGGTTGTTTTGCAAAAAGCTAGATTTACCTCTACTAAGTTTGGAAACAACGAATGCTAGTTAAGGTTTTATAACACCTAGTTGGGAACTTGTATCTCATGCCACAACTCTGTTGTGGTCAAGTCAAAGTCTCAAATCATTTCACAGGTCATTTTGAAAACATATGACGGGGGAAACAGTATGGCCACTCCAACTGTCCATAACCGCGGACGCGGCTATTCGAATAGTTTTGACACTCTGCAGAGATTGTACACTTTCACCACAACATTTGATACGTCCGTCAGGAACAAATCCTAAATTCACCATACTCAGTATGCGGATAATCAATCCTAACCTTTCAATTACACGCCCTAGTATAAGCACCTCTCCTGTGAGTTTGGCCTCCCAACCATGACCAACTGTCATCTTGGGTACTGCACAGGTGGACAATCTTCACAAGGTAGCCTCAGCTCAGACCTTGGCCATGAGGGAACTAATACTAAAGTATATAAGTTTCCAGTCAAGCCCTACCCAATCTTCGGGTATTGTGGTTGTACAGTAAAATTGGAATGGTATCGCATCCAGACAACCATCAATTTTATAAAGGGCTAAGGCTCATGCCTCAACATTTTCATCACCAAAAATCATCTGGTGTTTGGAAACACATTCCAAAACATCTCAATAGAATGATCCATCATTCCAAGGTTTTCATAACCATTTTTCCACCAAGTATTCCCATCTAAAGTTGATCAAGTTTTATGCTTAGCACTAGCATCTATAAGTGGGGGTGAGTACTAATGAGGCGTTATAAACTAGTGGGGTTTCAACTAAGTTCAATCTTATGCCTTAGGATGACATAAGGATTATCTAGCTTAGGCCAAGTTTTATGCTCTTTATGCAACCTTCGGTAATCTTTCTAGTATCTACAATTCACTTAAGTAAACTCTAAGGAAGTAGTTTTGATAAAGAAATAAAATAGAAAGCTTGCAAATAAAACTAGGAGGGGGTATCAAGTGGGTAGGATCACATATGCTTAGGGCATATGGTAACAAGTAAGGGTTTGTTCGCATCAGTAGAGTATCTTGCAAGTGTTAGCTTGCACATTCAACTAGTAGTATTAGGCTTGCATCAATATCAGTATAAGCTTGCTAAATTGCAAGTGTTAGCTTGCAAGTGTTAGCTTGCAAGGTTAATAGCTTGCCTTGAGGAGAGTAGTGGTTGAATTTCTCCTCGGCTTCTTCTTCGTAGTATCCTCCTTGTTCCTCGTATCCTTGGTCGATCCTTGGTCGGTACTAGCGTCTATAAATAAATATGAGGTACACAATCACCAAACAATACTTAACTACTTTTAATCATCACACACAAAAGGGTCCTATAGATGATCTAGCATCATCTCTAACATTACAAGATTAAAGCTTGGTTTAATTCCTTTTATTTTTATAAAAGTAATTTCTACTCATTAAAAACTACTTAAGATTTAATATTCTCTAAACCAAACATGGGATCATGTTGACACATGTCATCACCACATATTTTAGTCCATGGGAATGTGATTTAAAGTGGTGTCACAATTTAATAAGGTTTTACCCTTTTATTTTAATTAAATAAGTGACTAGAAATGCTTATGTGGCATTCTTTTATTACTTGGTCATTATTTCTGTAGGTAAACCTATATATTTTTATATATTCCGAAAGGTATGGTTAAATGTGATTTTTGAGAGTTGGAATCAACTCAAAAGCTATTATGGTTTTAATTTGAAAAATATTTGAATGCAGAAAAGCTTCTGCCTTGTTATTTTTTACCAAGGGTGATCTACAGATCCAAATGACTTGAATCCAGGGCTTGGATTCATCATTTCAAGACCTTTCTAAAAAATTGGTTTCATTCAATTTGGTTCACTGAATCGATCTGGGTTGATTTTTGAATCTAGGTGCAGAAGTGTTTTTGAAATAAAATGGAAAAGGTTAATTTTAAACGACTGGGCTGCGCGGGAAGCGATACTGGGCCGGCCTGCTAAGCACAGCGCTTACGCGGGCTTAAGTTGTTGTCCCCACGCGTCAGTGAGACGAGGGGGTGCGAAGCGGTATGGGGAAATGTGAGCCGTAGGATCTCGTTCTAATCTAACGGTTGAGGGTCGTCGTCCACGTCGGGCAACTCCGGCGAGACTGAAACCTAACGCGGCAGGTGAGGGTCGTTGGGGGCTCACCGGGGCTCAGGCGAGGGTCGGCGGGGCGGGCGAACGACGAAGTCGACGACGGCGAACCTCCTGGTACCGGCAGCTTCTCCTGGGGCGGCTCCAATCGCTGGCCCCCTTCTTCTCCAGTAGCGGCGGGCTCCGATGCAATTCCGGCGAAGCGCTGCTCGCCTTGCTTCGGGAACGTGGTGGAACAATCAGTGAGGAGAGGGGAGTGAGGTGGTGTGCTCAATTCAGCTGGGGGTGGCCTCTATTTATAGTGGCGAGAGGGAACCGACGGGCGCAAGCTGAGCTCGTCGTGGTCGACGGCACAGAAGGCTAGCGGCGTGGGCGACGGTAGGGGGCGGTGCGGTGCTCCCTGGCGATGCTCAACGATGCAGTGGCAAGGCGTGGGGAGGTGCGGTTTGGTCGGAACGCGGCGGTGCTCTGCGCGTGTCCGACGGAGGTTTTTAATGCGTACAGCGTGTGTGGTCCGCACGAAGGCGAACGAGCGTGTTTGCGGGGTTGCTGGGACGGTGGTGATCACGTATGCACGCGGCGAGGGCGGCGCGCGGTCTGTGGGCGTCGGTCGAGCGTGGCGCACAGGGCGCGCTCTCGGCATGGTTGCTAGCGGTCTTGGCATGGTCCGTGCGTGTGGTCCAGGGGTTGGCAAGGTTCGAGCGCTGGACAGGGAGTGGCGTTGGGGTGTTGGCTTGCTCCCAGACATGTTGGCTAGGCTTGTTTCTTCTCCTAGCTTGCTATCGACATGGGGGTGACAAGGGTGCACTCGGCCTGCTCACCATTGATGGCATTGCTAAGCTTACAGTGATGCTAGAGGTTTGCACTTGAGCTAGATGATCTACTAAAGCCTAGTTGCAACCAGAGAGGGAACAAGTTAGGCTCCAATCACTGCTCACAATAGTGTTTGGATTTTAGAAGATTTGAATCTACAAGGTGTTTGATGAAATGGCAGCAAGAATTCAAGTTTTGAATTTTGAAATGATTTTTGGTGGGTTTGCTAGATTGGTGCTGGTGAGTCTGTAGATGCTTGGGTTTTGAAAGTGGAGCTTGTTTGAGTGGTTTTTGAAAAAGTGGGATCTTCCCATATGATATAGATTCAATTTTGAATTGTTATTTAAACCATGCATTCAAATGTTTTTGGATGATCACAAGGTGGGCCTTGGTACTTTGTTATGAGTACAATCAAGGGGTGTAAAGATCCAAACAAGTTTCTGTTAAGTTCTGAAAGTTTGGGACAGCCAAAGTAGGCATGGGAGTTAAATTGGTCAAAATGACCATTCACTCATTTTGTTTGTTTTTGATTTATTTGTCTTTGAGAAAAGTTTGGGAATGGTTTAGATGATGTTTATTTCACCTAAGAATCCTTTCACAAGCAAAGAAACACATAAACAAGGCAATTCAAAATAATTCAAAATGGGATGCATACACACATGCATGCTTGCATATTTTTATTTAGAAAAGTTTTTGTTAACCCTAATTTTGATGATTAGAGTTTAATGATCCAAGGTTAGTATTTTTGGGATGTTACAATCTCGTCGTCGCTACCCGACGGAGACGACACACCCCAGTCGTAGGATCTAATCTAATCGCACGGCCCAGGTTAAAACTTACCGCTTCGCGCTGCTGACGCGTGGGACCGCTCTGGTAGCAGCCTGCTGCGCGCGTGCTGTGCAGTTGGGCCGGTCCAGTTTAGTTCCCGCGCAACCCAGTAATTCAAATATAGATTTTCCAATTTAGTTCAAACCTAGTTCTGTCAGTAGATTCAATAATCAATTCAGAGAGTTTTACTGAACCAAATTGCATGCAACCAATTTTGTTAGAAAGGTGATGACCCACAAGTATAGGGGGTGTATCGTAGTACTTTCGATAAATAGGAGTGTCAATCCCAACGAGGAGCAGAAGGTGCTGAACAGTGGTATCGAGCAGGAAATCCCTGTGAAGGCAACAAAACAAAGAGCAAGTACCAGAAGTAACGAACAAACGGAGCAAGTGGCCCAATCCTTTCTTAGCAAAGTACAAGCTGGTGGAAATACTTATAAGGACCAGACATTCTCGAGGACACATGGGAATTCTATCAAGTGCTTTCGCGTCAAATAGCTGAGTACTCTTCTTTGTTGTTCGTAAGTGTTGTGTGGGTGAACCTGTGCTAACATACCGCCCTTCCTAGGACTAATACATACTTGTGATTAAACCCCCTGCAAACATCTGTTACTATAGGAAAGCAATTAAGATATAAATCTAACCACAGCCTTAAACTCTGAGATCCTACGCTCCCTTGTGCAAAGGTGTCCTAACGGGGGTTCAGGTTTCTGTCACTCCGGCAACCCCACAATTAGTAGACAAATACACAATGCATCCCCCTAGGCCCATAAATGGTGGAGTGTCATGTAGTCGACGTTCACATGACACCACTAGAAGAATAGCACCACAACTTAAATACTAAACCATTGAATAATAACTCATCACAGATTCACTACTAGCAACATGACTTCTCCCATGTCCTCAAGAACACAATGAACTACTCACAAGACATCATATGGATCAAGATCAAAGATGATATAGTAATGGATAACAATCTGAACATAAACAATAATCCAATGGTTCCACTCCCAAGCATCAACTACAATAGTAATTAACACCGGGAAAGTTTCCCCTAATGAACTAAGCAATATCCAACACAATTGTTACAGCGGGATGGAGTGGTGATGATGGTGCTGATGGAGATGATGGTGTGGATGATGATGATGATCCCGATGAAGCCTAGCTTGATGATGGTGTTGATGGCGACGGTCTCCCCTCTCCGGGAAGGAATTCCCCCGGCAGAAATCTGTCTGCCGGAGAGATATTTCTCTCTCGGTGTTTTCCTCCCCCTAGAGGCGGCGGAAATCTATCTGTGGTCACCCCTGAGCCTTAGGGTTTCGTAGGGAAGATATAGGCGAAGGGGCGGATTCGTAGGCCGGGCAGGTGGGCCACACCTGCCCTAGGCGCGGCCTCGGGTGGGCCCGCGCCTAGGAGGGTGTTGGCCCCCTGCGGCCCCCCTTCGCTCCTCCTTCTGGCTTCCTTCGTCCTTAGGTAAAATAATATGTTTCCATATTTTTCTGGTATTTTCTGATCTTCGTGAAATTGCACCAAAATGCCTTCTTTTCCATCAGAATCCAGACTCCGGCAGTCCATCCTCCAAGAATCATCCAACATGCATAAACAGATGAAAAGCCATAAGTAATACCTCATAATAAGACAAATATCAATGAATAGAGGTAAATTATGATATAGAATGGTCATGCAAATTGGGCATATCAAAAGGTATTGAAATTATTAATCCAATCCCGTTGGATTCAAACCATTTGGAATTATAGATCATCTATAGTAAAAATAACAAGACAAAGACTTTTCTACATTCAAACAATTTTCAAAAATCAACCATAAATGATTTTTGAGTTGATTCCAACTCTCAAAAATCACATTTTACAAGATCTAACTGAATATGTAAAAATATCTAGGTTTACTTGCAGTAATAATGGACAAGTATTAAAATAATGCCCCATAGGCATTTCTAGTCACTTTAATTAATTAAAATAATAATATTAAACCTTATTAAATTGTGACACCACTTTAAATCATACTCTCAAGTATTAAAATATGTGGTGATGACATGGTCAATATGATCCCATATTTTAATTGGAGAATATTAAATCTTAAGTAGTTTTCAATGAGTAGAAATTACTTTTCTAAAATAAAATAAATAAGACTAAGTCTTTACTTCATGTGATGATTGTGATGGTGCTAGATCATCTAGTGTGAACCTTTGTGTGCTAAATAGAAGTAGTTAATATTATTTGGTGATTGTGTACCTCGTATTTATTTATAGACGCTAGTACCGACCAAGGATACGAGGAGGAAGGGGACTACTACAAAGAAGAAGAAGAAGAAGAAGAAGAGAACTTCAATCACTGCACTACTCAAAGCAAGCTACTAACTATGCAAGCTAATACTTGCAAGCCCCACAATACCACTTAACCTATTGAATGCCTTAGGCATATTTGGTTATGTAACCTTGATTATACCAAATCCCAGATTTACTTGAAGGCTTTATTCTTGTATTTCTTTATCAAAGCTTTTTATACTTCTAGTTAGTGTTTTGTGAGTTTTGGGAAAGATATTAGAGGTATCATAAAGAGCATAAAACTTGGCCTAAGTTAGTTAGAACTAGATATCATACTAAGGCATGAGACCTAGATTTGGATAAGTCACACTTGATTAGCACCCCTCATTAGTGATTACCCCCAACTTTAGTGGCTAGTGCTAAGCAGAAAACTTGATCACTTTAGATGGGAATACTTAGTGAAAATGATTATGAAAACCTTAGAATGATGAGTCATTCTAATGAAATGTTTTGACATGTGTTATGAACACCAGATGATTTGATAATGAAAATGCTGAGGCCTGAGGATGCGATACCATTCCAATTTTACCGTACAACCACTAGAGGTTTATATATATTAGTATTGGTTCCCTTGCAGAAGAGGTTTGAGCTTAGGCTACCTCGTGATGAATGTCCACATGTGCAGTTCCCAAGATGACAGATGGTCATGGTTGGGAGGCCAAACTCATAGGGGAGGTGCCTATACTAGGGTGTGTAATTGAAAGGTTAAGATTGATTATCCGCATACTGAGTATGGTCATTCAGGATTGTTCCTAACAGATGTATCAAATGTTGTGGTGAAAGTGTACAATATCTACAGAGTGTCAAACTATTCGAACAGCCGCGTCCGCGGTTATGGACAGTTGGAGTGGCCATACCGTTCCGTCGTCATATGTTTTCAAAGTGACTTGTGAAATGAATAATGACTTTGACTTGACCATAACAGGGTGTGAACATGAAAACTAAGTTCCCACTTAGGTGTTGTAAAACATTAAATTAGTTTTATTTACTTCTAAACTCAGTTAGAGGTAAATCTGCCTTTTTACAAATAAACTTAGAGCTTAGGATTCCTACTCGAACTACTTGTTAGTGATAGTTTGCGAGTACTTAAAGAGTACTCATGGCTTTGTCCCTGGCTATTCCTATGGCCATACTATGAGAATGACTACCAGGATGATGGACATCAGGAAGTCTATGACAACTAGGATCATCTCACATCGTCAGCATTGCGTGTGACCCTGAAGATGGAGCTTTGACCACGCTAACGTTATTATATTATTCCGCTTCTTGATTGTATTAAGACCGGATCATGAGATCCTATATTTGTAAGACCTTTATTATGGTTTGTAATGAATGATGAACTATGGTACCAATATGTTATGTCTCGCAAAAATGGTAATCATAGGATTGACATACTCTGCTATCAAACATGCCCTGAGAGGTTTCTTCGTGTTCCTCACTCGCGGTGGCCCCTAGGGCTTCCCGCGCCTTCTCGCTCGCTCCCCGGAGTATGCGGTCCAGAATGTTCCTAGCCCCCGGCAGCTTGTATCGGCATGTTTATAGACTATGTAAGATTTTCGGCTCCTGCGACATACTAAGAGATGTGTTTGGTAGCATGCATCCAATTTTCTGACCAAGTTCCGAGAACAATAGGGTCAAACAAAAACATGCTTTGGATCATGTTCTATATCCGTTTTGTTAGTTAGGTCAGATGCGTTGGACCGAACGTGCAACCCATTTGGTTGCCTGACTTTTTCAGCAGATACACCAACTATTGTTTGGTTGCCTCATGATTTTATCTTAGTGCACACACAAACAAAATTCACATTTTTCAAATAAGTGAGGTTACCACATAGCACATGAACACACATCAACAGAGTAGGTAACTACATGCTTAACACAACATGTCAATAAATAGAGGGGCTAGTTCTTAAATAGGTGCATCCATGCCACCTGATTGGTACTTGACATAGGGGTACACACATCTAACTCAAAAGGATTGGTTCAATACTACGCCCAGTGCAACCGATAACATGAATGGCACTACAACTTCCTAGCACTATATCATTGTCCTCCTCACCAAACAGCGCTGAAAGATTAGTACACCGCGCTTTCGCATGTGATTGGCTCATGTGTGATGTTGAAAACCCTGAAGAGAGTGACCTTGAAGCCCTTCTGCCTGTAGATGAACTTGAATGCGAGTACGTCACCTACCCATGACTTGATCTTCCGAGTGAACTCCCACCAGCCTTTCATGAGGAAGACCTTGCCCTAGTACATTTCATGCTCGACACCGTACTCGCAGAACATGTTAGTCTTGAGCTGCAGACTGCAAACTTTCTTCCTAATTTGCAGCATCTTCAACACCACCATCTTCATGAAGGGAGGGAGCTTAAGAGAAGACATGTCCGAAGCTTTGATCTAGTCAAAGAAGTCGCGAGGGAGGTCGTTTATGGGGTGGTTCACAATCCATGGGTGACAACCCTACACTAACTCCTTATCCTTGTAAGAAACAACTTCCAACAGATTGTATTACTAATCAATATACACTTATGTACCGGCACCAAATACTATCTACAAACAATGCATCAACGATTATAAATGGCAACATGCATCTAAAGAAAAATGCATATCAAACAAGCGAGAAATCCAAATGCATGTCAACAAAGCGAGAATTCGTTTTGGTGCTTAGTGTCACTAAGCTTCTCATATTGGTATATTGTACAATTTTACCGCTCTCTCCAATTAATTTTAGTTGTCACAGGCTTATTGCTTCTTTTGGATAAGCGTTCCAAAATGAAATGGCATCCAGTGTCTGTTTATGTCCGTACATAGCCTGAAGGAAAAGATGATTTCTTACTAGAATTTGCATAGTTGTGCAATAAGTCTAAGGGAGAATGTGTTATTGATGGTGATTTCAATATCATCAGAAGCATTGAGGAAAATAATAAGACCTTCATTTTACCTAGATGGAGTCACACATTTAATTATGCTATTAAAACAAATGGATTGAAAGAGGTCAAATTCATTGGTAGAAAATATACATGGGCAAACAATTGGGCTAGTCCCACCTTTGAAAATCTAGACAGAGTTCTAGTTTCTGCAGAATGGGATCTTGCTTTTCCCCTGGCAGTAGTTATAGATTGAATAGAGAGATCTCTGATCATGTGCCTTTGCTACTCAAATATGATACCCCTCCACCACACTGCGAATCATTTAGATATGAAAATTGCTAGGTGGAAAGGAAAGGATTTGATGACATTGTTAAGAACAGATGGAAAGCTCCTACTTTTTATAGACATGATATTGACAAATGGCAAGAGAAGATGAGAAGATTTAGAAGGCACATAAAAGGATGGCATATAAATGTGGAAGGGACATATAAGAAAGAAAAGAAGAAAGTACTAGAAAAGATGGATGAACTTGATAAAAAAGCAGAACTCATGGCTCTGATAGTGGATGAAAAGGAGATACAAACTTCTCTGCATATCAAATTAAAAAAGTTGTTGGGAGATGAAGAATTGAAATGAAGAAAGGGACCTAAGGAAAAGGATTTGAAAGAGCTGAAGGGAACACTAATACTTTTACCTTAAAGCCAGTGGAAGAAATAAAAAAACCACATCCATGTTTTCCTGAACAATGGGGAAGAAGTCTTGAGATATGATGCTTTGATCAAGCAAGTGATTGTTTTCTACAAGGAGCTATTTGGCCCATCATATGCTACTGATATTAGAACAAATGATATTTTTTGTGAGAAACTTAGTGAAGAAGATAGGGATTTTATGACCAAGACTTTTGAGATGGAAGAAATTAAACAAGTTGTTTTTGGAATGAAACATAATAAATCTACTGGTCCAGATGGCTTTCCTACTGAGTTCCACTAGGATTTTTGGGAAGATGTCAAGTATGTTCTAAAAGAGATGCTTGATGCTTTCCACGGAGGATATTTGGATATTGGAAGACTAAATCATGGTATCGTCTCCCTGATACCAAAAGAGCCTTATGCAATGATCATACAAAATTTCATGCCAATCTACATGTTGAATATTAGTTATAAAATATTGACTAAACTTCTTGCAACAAGATTGGGCCTAATTTTCCATAAAGTGATATCTGACACTCAAACAACCTTTATCAAGGACATGTTTATTATGGAGGGGATTGTTCTCTTGCACGAGACAATACATGAAATCCATCACAAAAAACTACCTGGAGGCATATGACAAAGTCAATTGGGATTTTATATACCAGACGATGCAAGCCAAAGGTTTTGGGGATCTAATTTCTGATTGGATAGTGAAATGGTTATGGGTGGTAGAGTGGCAGTTAGGTTCAATGACCAGATTGGTCCTTACTTCCCCATTTATGTAGGACTCAGACAAGGTGACCTCTTGCCCCTCTTCTTTTAGACATTGTTCGTGATGGGATAGCAATGATGATCAAGAAAAAAAAGAAGAGAACCTAGTACATGGTTTGGTTTTGCATCTTGTAGAAGGTGGCTTAGTTATCCTTCAGTATGTTGATGATACCATCCTTCTACTAGATGATGATCTCGAGAAGGCTAGTAACATGAAATTTATCCTTTGTATGTTTGAGCATATCTCAGGATTGAAGATTAACTTTAATAAGTGATATTGACTTCTTAGGGCTTGCAAAAATTAGACAATAGAAGCACAATGAATTTTTCACTTGTCATGTTGTTGAATTTCCTATGAAGTACCTGGGGATGCCAGTAGATGAAAAAAAGGTAGGCAGTCTCCTAATGGGACCTAGTAGATGAGAAATTTGGAAAGAAGTTGGCAGGATGGAAAGGGAAAATTCTCTCAATAGGAGACAGAGTAACCCTTTTGAATGCTTGTCTCAATAGTATCTCACTATACATGCTCTCCTTCCTCGAATATCCAAAAGGTTTCATCCACAAATTTGATAGGCACAAGAAGAGGATGATTTGGGATGAGCTTGACAATGAAATAAAATACCTTGTAGATTGGAACACTGTCTGACTACCAAAATACTATGGTGGACTAGGTGTATTATACCTGACAACCATGAATCAAAGTTTTCCTCTGTAAATGACAATGGAAGTTAGAAAACACTAAAGAAACAATGACAACAATTGATGACTAGAAAGTATCTAGCAAACCAGACTCTCTCACAAGCAGTTGTTGCCCCTAGGAGTTCACGTTTTTGGCAGAGCCTTATTAACCATATCTTCCAACAATTCACTAAAAGGCATGTCAGTAAGGGTGAAAAAACCTCTTCTGGGAAGATAACTGGGCGAGAAATTCACCTCTCTTGCAGTACAATTTCCAAGATTGTATGCTCTCACCTTTATCAAGACGGTGATTGTTTGGAAAATTAAAGATGAAGATTCATAATAATTTTGCTAGTTGAAACTCTGGCACAGTTTAATGCTTTGAAAAACATTGTGGATAGCTTATGTTGAAGTGTATAAGTGGATTGCACTAGCCCTTTCCATCAGTTCGGACTTTTGGTTGCGTTGGTTAGTGCATGAAGCTTGACATGGTATCAGAGCCTAAGGTCTCGAGTTCGAGTCCTGACTTTCGCAATTTATCCTAAAATTGCTGTTGACCCCTCTATGTCCACGTATAGGCCTCTTGAGTCATACGTGAGTTTTGCGCGCCGTCGCTCTCTTCCGGTTGCACGTGCTGACTTCTCCCCGTCACACGTGAGAGGGGGTGTTGAAGTGTATAAGTGGATTGCACTAGCTCTTTCCATCAGTTCGGACTTTTGGTTGCGTTGGTTAGTGCATGAAGCTTGACAGCTTCCTTCTCAATGACGTGCCAGATAGAGTAAGCTGGCAGAAGGTAGATCAAGGATCTTTTCAGTCATGAGCATGCATCTGCAGCCGAGGTCCGGTGGAAGCTATCCACATAAATTTCTTTGGAAAATAAAAATCCCTTTGAAAATAAAAATATTTATCTGGTTGGTATTAAAAAACAGGATCCTAACAAAAGACAATATTTTGAGAAATGACCGTACCAGAAGTGATCAATGTCAACTTTTGTACTCCCTCCGTCCTAAAATAGATGTCTTAGATTTGTCAAAATTTGGATAAATCTATATACTACTCCCTCTGTTTCAAATTACTCCGCACGCACACTTATCTAGGTGAACTAGTATTCTCTTATTTTTCATTCAAAAAATTCCTGAGATTTTTGAAATAGCTAGTACACATTTCATACTATCTAGTTCAAAAATTCTAGGATTTTTTTGGATAAAAAATGAGAAAGTACTAGCCCACCTAGATAAGCGTGCGTGCGGAGTAATTTGAAACAGAGGAAGTAAATAGTGTCTAGATTTATCTAAATTTTGACAAATTCGAGACATCTATTTTGGGACGGAGTGAGTAGTAAGAAAGAGATTGTAGATCATCTCTTCTTCACTGGCCAGGTTTACCTGGCAGGTTATCATGTGTGCTTTTGGTCTTGTTAGGGCATCAACTATGTATAAGGTTCACTTTAGCCATAAGCTGGGACCCACATAGCTTATGAAAATAGCTACAATGTATGAGGTCAACTTTGCCATAAGCTGGGACCTACTTATGTGTTAAAAGTACATACATGCAAGAGAGAGAGGAGAGAGAGAAACAATTTTTTATTGCTTATGGACAACCCACAAGCTTGTAGGTCATCTATAAGAAATTTTGCTTATGGACAAGCTCCACTATGTATATAGACATCTTTATGGACTACTTTTTGCTTGTGGAACCTCTTGTGGACAACATAGTGGATGCCCTTAGGCAACCAAATAGTTATAATGACGTAGCTACTGGCTGGATCCATGCTTGTTCCTAGTGAATCAGAGGAATCCGGTCTTTGTTGGAAGTGCTGCAGTCTGCTAAAGTATTTGGAAAACAAGAAATGATGCCTGCTTTAATAAAAATTTCCCTGATGACCCTACATGTGTAATATACATATTATGCAATATGATTATTTCTTGGGCACTATTGCATAAAAACCAAGGCAAAAAAATCTTGAGGAGGGTGTGGAGATCTTGAAACCGGTGATCCAAGAAGCCTACTCAAGATCACATCGATGGGCGCCAACTATTTCAAGGATTGCTGGCAACCGATCTCCGTCGCCTATGTTGATGTCTTCTCCGCTGTCCGTGTTCCTGGAGTGGGAATTTGTACTTGTCTTTTGGGTGCTCTTGTGTTCCCCTCTAAGATAGAACTATCCTGAAGTTTCGTTTATCAAGTTTTGATACTTAAAAATAACTATGCTTGATACCCTATTTTTGTTTTGTTTTGCTTGCTTGTAATAACTTGGTGGTTTCTTTATATGAAGTCGATGGTTGAGCCCTTCTATGAAAAAAACATCGACGGTAAAATCAGATCGGAGTGAGTATAATAAGTTGGATACTCACTGTCACAAACTCGATCTTGAGATGTAGAGGCTGAACTTTACCTGTCAAAGAAAATACGACCATTACCTGCATGGCCACCCTCCAGCGCATGTGCTCCATTGCCAACCGTATGCATATCTAACCGATGTAGACAGGTGGCACAACGTAGGGACGTGCTAATCCACAGCAATAAATGCCCGGCCCATATCAATATCAAGTCAGCAATGCATCACTGAACGGCCGAAAGATTTTCAGAATATCGCAGGGCAATTGTTTGAGACTGAACCGTCAGCGTCCGGGTCGCGGAGTCCCTGCCGTCACGTCGCTAGACGCGTTTTAGTTGCCGCGAAAGCTTCTGCTGAACAAATCAGATTGCTTAAAAGTAAAACGCATGGACAAACTTGTGCTTAAAATCCGCATCGGTTCGCCTACAGTGGTAACGCCGAGATCGAAGCAGCAGCCTGAACTTGCCACATTCTACGGCAGTACATGCCCACCACGAAAACGAATTTCCGTTGCGCCTTCTTCACACGCAGCACTGCATACACGGCACACATACGTACAAGCAAGAGAAACGGTTTGATAGATACTCCCTCCATCTCATAATATAAGATGTTTTAGCTTTGTGAAAAAAGTATATCTAGACCCTTTTTAGTGTATAGGTTTAGAATGAATCTGCACACTAAAGAGGTCTAAGATACACTCCTTTATAAAGCTAAAACATCTTATATTTCTAAACGGAGCAAGTACGTGCATAGCCACGGAGGAAAGCGCATAGTCAAAGAAGTATGGTAACCTCGCCTATTCTAGAGGAGGTGAGCAGGTGCACTTGTGTGTGTCAGAAATAATAATCATCTGGCAACCAAACACCTTTTAGTTACATTTGCTGAATCTTAGGGATAAACTCCAAGCAACCAAACAAAGTGGCACGACTGTCCTCCTGGCCCGGGGAACCGGGCTAGAGGGTGTTTTTACTAAGTTGACGTCCTGACAACATCTGTGACGCTGACAAACGGCCCATGATGTAGGTCTGACGTGGTAACTTGTATCAGCACTCCGAACCTAGGCCTTGCAGATAGGGGTCAGTATGGACGCGTCGACTATCCTATTGAGCTCAAAATTCCGCCGGCGGTATATGAGGCCTTTTTTTTGGGCCGAATAGGTCTACTGAGAGCGCTATTGGGCCGTCCGTGGAGATGATCTAACTAGAATCAATTCACTGAGCACCCTTTCTGACCCAAAGTAGGTACCGGGTTGGAAAAGTTATAAGTTCACCATTCGCCTTGTTGGAGAAGGACCCCTCCTCTTTCGTAGTATAAATAGACCCGCGATGCTCCCTGCGAAGTTTCTACTGTTTTTTGAAAAGAAATGGCATTGGTGTATAATTCAAGCGTGCAAAATCTCTATATGAAATAATTGTATTCTATGCCGCACAATAAAGACAAAATTTGAATAGGTTTTTGAAGGTACTCTAAACGGAGGAAGTACGTGCATAGCCACGGAGTACAATTTTCACACACATGTATGTTATTTTCTGGTGTGGCCCTGAATACAAAAAAAGACGCATTGAGATTTTGCACGCCTACAGGATACATCATTGCCTGCATCCAAATTTAGAACCTCATCGAGCAGGACAGCAAAGTTGTCAGCGCTTTTCTGTGGGCCCGACAACTTCTCCATGTGGCGCTAAAAATCAAAGTTACCATAGACCATACAGGCATACACCACAAAATCCGATGATCCGGATTCCGGAGACTAAAATTCTAATTGTTCGTCAATATAATTTGTAATTTTCTGCAACTTCTAAATATGTTTTTGATTTTTTTCAAAATAAAGGGCTATAGGTAGCCCAAGTTCCATATGATTTTTTGGTGCTTAGTGTCACTAAGTTTCTTATATTGCTATATTATAAAAATTTACTACTCCCTCCGTCTTAAAAAGGATGTCTCAAGTTTGTCTAAACTTGAATATATCTCGACACTATTTATATTATATAGATACATTTAAATTCAAACAAACTTAAGACATTCTTTTTAGGACGGAGGGAGTACTACTCTTCAAGTCAATTCAATTGTCACAGGTTTAGACAAAGCTTAGCTTAAGTTTTTTCTAAAGTCTAAACCTTTGACAATAAAATCGGATCGGACAGGTTTAGACAAAGCTTAGCTTAAGTTTTTTCTAAAGTCTAAACCTTTGACAATAAAATCGGATCGGAGTGAGTACTAAATTTTGATACTCACTGTCACAGACTCGATGTTGAGATGTAGATACTGAAATTTACCCTTCCAAGAAAAAACACGACAAATTCTCTGAGAAAAAAGGGGACCTAAATACGACAATTACACCGTCCAGCGCATGCGCTCCATTTCCACTCATACGCATATATAGTAGTATATCCAACTGATGTAGACAGGTGGGAAAAGGTACGTAGGGTCGTAGGGACGTGCATGTGCTAATCCACAGCAACAAACGCCCGACACATACCAACTTGATATCGCAAGATTTTCAGAATATCGCAACAGGATTTTATTTTTTTAGGGAAGGAAATTGTTTTTGTTTGAGCCGTCATCATCCGGGGCGCGGCGTAGCGGGAGTCCCTGCCGTCAATCTTCAGGGCTGGCCAGGGGACCGCGGCGTCCTGATGACAATCATACGCGTACGCACACCGCACCAGATCGAGATGATTTTAGGTCGCCAGCTAAAAAATGGGCTTTAGTTGCCGCGAAAGCTGCTGCTGCTGAACAAATCAGATTGCTTAGTTAAAAGTACATAAAACGCATATAAACAAACCTTTGCTTAAAATCAGCATACGAAACTCGGTTCGCCTTTGCGTACAGTAGCAAAGCCGAGTTGGAAACAGCAGCCTGAACTTGCCACGGTCTGCGGCAATCCATGCCCACCACGAAAACGAATTTCCGTTGCACCCTTAAACCCACACGCAGCACTGCATACACGGCACACATACGGTAGATACGTACAAGCAAGCGAAAACGGTTTCGACGGTTACCTCCGTAGCCGCGGAGGAAAGCGCGCCGTCAAAGAAGTGTGATCTGCACGATAACAGAACCATAGTATGATGCTACTATGTGAAATACAGTCGTCACCCGTCGCCTATCCATAGATTTAGGGCACTCAATACGGATCACGGGATAACATATTGTACTAGTATTTCAAACTGCTGAGCTGCCGCTCGATCGAAGCACACGTGAAACTAATCGGAACATGAGATACCCAATCGAAGCACACGTGAAACTAACCTTCTCAGCTGACAGGGATAATGTAGTTTTCACCGGCTTTCATCCCCCCAATCACCCCGCACCATACAAAAGCAAAGCCGCGAAAAGTCCGTCTGAACTGCTGCACAACAGATGAATCTCCAGGTTACAACGCTATCGCCGGCAGCGGCAGCCGATGATGTTGACCCTGAATGTAGCTTGGCCGTGGGCAGTAACCAAAATCAGTTCACCGAGCGCCCTTTCTCTTTCTGACCGGATGTAGGTACCGGACTGGAAAAGATAGGCCATAGGTCCACCGTCAGCCTCGCTGGAGAAGGACCCCGCCCCTGCCACCCTCCTCCTCTTTCGCACTATAAATACACCCCCTAAGCTCCCTGCAACATCCAGCAAACAGAGTGAGGTGAGTGAGCACACAACACAAGCCCCCAGTGTTTCTAGAGCATAAGTTTTAGCCGGCAGCCACAATGGCAGGGAACATGCTAGCCAACTACGTCCAAGTCAACGTCATGCTCCCTGTAAGCTCCATTCACCTCCCTTAAGCACCTGCTTTCAAGCAGATCTAATTTACATCATCATACATACATACGATTTAGCTATATGTATAACGACACTAACACTGTTAGATCAAGAGTTTAGACCGTAGATGGAGTTTTCATACTGACCTTTGACTTCGATTTCTCCGTGGAAATAGCTGGATGTGGTGAGCGTCGACAACACGTTCGAGAAGGGCGACCAGATCAGGGCGCAGCTGAAGAAGCTGGCGGAGGCCGGCGTGGACGGCGTCATGATCGACGTCTGGTGGGGGCTGGTGGAGGGCAAGGGCCCCAAGGCGTACGACTGGACCGCCTACAAGCAGGTGTTCCAGCTGGTGCAGGAGGCCGGGCTGAAGCTGCAGGCCATCATGTCCTTCCACCAGTGCGGTGGCAACGTCGGCGACGTCGTCAACATCCCCATCCCGCAGTGGGTAAGGGACATCGGCGCCACCGACCCCGACATTTTCTACACCAACAGGAGCGGGACGAGGAACATTGAGTACCTCACCCTTGGAGTGGATGACCAGCCTCTCTTCCATGGAAGAACTGCCATCCAGGTTAGCAAATCTAAACAACCACTCCATGCTCTCCGCCATACTCAGATGACTGAGAGAGTCTTGGCAATGGCATACTCATGATTTTTGATAGGTACTGTATGCTCAGGGTAGCAAGTGCTTTGATTCATTCTTTGTGGCTGTGGCAGATGTATGCTGATTACATGGCGAGCTTCAGGGAGAACATGAAACAGTTCTTGGATGCTGGTGTTATCGTGGACATTGAGGTGGGACTAGGCCCAGCGGGAGAGATGAGGTACCCATCCTATCCTCAGAGCCAGGGATGGGTGTTCCCAGGCATCGGAGAATTCATCGTGAGTGCCTTTTGCCAAACAAAAACTATCCTCTTCTGTTATTCAATATGCTCTTATACATGTGATGACCAAAGGCAGTTAAATCTTTGCGCATGTTCTGATCTGCATTGAAAATGTTTTTTTTAAGAAATGAACACCCAATATGCTGAAGTCATTCTGATCAACAGAGGCGCCATGATAAAATGTCATCAGGTTATCACTACTTTTGGCTTATGAGAGACCATACTGTTTCTTTTGAGAAAAGTGACAGAGGCAAACACATGACATGGTCCCACAGTTAGGCAGCAAAAAACAGAGGAAATCGAATCCATATCTAGCTAAACAGACAGGGCATCAAATAAAACAAATGCAGAATACTGCCATCACCAGTAAAGACAAAAGAACTTCACATGATTGTTCTAACTATTACTAAAACAAAAACAATCTGCAGTGCTATGATAAGTACCTCGAAGCAGACTTCAAAGCAGCAGCAGCGAAGGCTGGCCATCCTGAGTGGGAGTTGCCTGACGATGCTGGAGAATACAATGACACTCCTGAGAATACCCAGTTCTTCAAGGACGATGGAACATACCTCACCGAGAAGGGGAAGTTTTTCCTCTCATGGTACTCCAACAAACTGATCAAGCACGGTGACAAGATCTTGGATGAAGCAAACCAGGTCTTCCTGGGATGCAGAGTGCAGCTGGCAATCAAAGTAAGTACCAATGCTAAAGATCTCAGTTTATTATAGTTGACAAAAATTATTAAATGATGATTCAATTGTGAAAGTTGCATGTAATAAAACTGCCACAAATTTCACTCGAACATTAGAATATAGGCTGAAGGAACGAGCAAGTATATGCAGCTCACATTGCTTAAGCTAGAATGTAAACGAGACATGATCCAATGTTTGGTTGCAGATCTCTGGTATTCACTGGTGGTACAGGGTTCCAAACCACGCAGCCGAGCTCACTGCTGGGTACTACAATTTAGATGACAGAGATGGCTACAGAACCATAGCACGCATGCTCACAAGGCATCATGCTAGCCTTAACTTTACTTGTGCAGAGATGAGGGACTCCGAGCAAAGCTCTGAGGCGAAGAGCGCACCAGAAGAACTAGTCCAACAGGTAACTACACCATTGGCAGCCGCCCAGTGATTTATGAGCCAGGATCCTACGCTTCTCTTTTACGGAAGCACTTCTCATCGTAATTCTCAGGTGCTGAGTGCTGGATGGAGAGAGGGCTTAAATGTGGCATGTGAAAACGCGCTTGGTCGATATGACGCAACTGCTTACAACACGATACTCAGGAATGCAAGACCAGAAGGTGTTAACAAGAATGGCCCTCCTGAGCACAAGCTGTTTGGATTCACCTACCTCCGGGTATCCGATGAACTGCTGGAGGAACAGAACTACGAAACTTTCCAAACTTTTGTCAAGAGAATGCATGCTAATCAGGTTAGTGCAATACATGGACATCAAGACATCTAAACTTATACAGATGTATCATTTTCAGTTATATATTACCATAATTCCATGGTTCTTTCCAGAGTCATGACCGAAGTGTTGATCCAATTGCGCCCTTGGAAAGATCAGAGCCAGAAATGTCACTTGAAGTGATCCTTCAAGCAGCGGAACCAAAGCTGGAGCCGTTCCCCTTTGACGAGAACACCGACCTGCCAGTTTAAAGATCTCACTGATGCAGGGGTTGCTAACATAAATGTCCTCGGCCTATTGGTGTTAGCAACCCTGACATTTGGTGGAGAATTGAGGTGCACATGGAAATAAGCCTATTGTGGAACAATAGGCCGAGAATAAATAAACCTCTGTGCAACAAGGTTATAATAATGTGACAATAATATTGTAGTACTGGTCACGTGGTTTGATGCTTTTCCGGTGAGCTGGAGTACATTAGACCATGGCGCCCACTTTGCTGTGTGTATTTGTATGAACGAAGAAAGCAGTTTGTGTGCAGTTTGTGCGTATGCCCTATTTATTATATGGTTTTTTAGCAGTATAAATAAAACTGATGCCCAGGCTTCTGCTACTAAGTGTTCCCACTGTTTACATCAACTGAGTGGTTTTTGAGGTATGCTATTTGTCAGACCATTGTTGAACAAATTAATAAAGAAGGCCGTATGCATATTTTTGATGCGTGGGTCCGTGGTCCATCCTCCATTTTGAAAAAAAACATCAAATGAGTGGTCAGTGGAAAGCACTAACCTTGAAACAATCCTAATTAACAAAAGGAATTAACATGAGTATCCAGCTAAAAACTGATAGTGAATAATGTCATGAGATGTCAGCACCTGCGCTTGACTCTCTCTGAAACTCTCATGATGCCACTCACGTTCTAGTGAGGGCGATGGAACTGAGACAGAGGGGTTTTGGCGCAGCGTATAATGTACTGCTTTTCTGTCTTTCCTTTTATTCATGCAGAATACAAAGAAGTTGCCATGGTAATCGCCATGTTCTGACTGGATCATGCCATCCCACATCGAACGAACCGCACCCAGCAATCCTAGAATTGGGCTGCACGCACAGACCGCGTCATGCCCTGAACAAACGGGAAAAATCCCGAACTGAATAACTGAAAATCCTAACAGCTAGTATGATTCAACTTGAGAGTGGTGAAGCATATCGAATAAAAAATGATTTGGACTATGCTGGTTTTTTAGTTTTTCTCTGATGAAAAGTAACGATAGCCCATATTTACAGTTCATGACACAGTTCAGTAGTAGTTAACAGTACACAATGGAGAGTTGGAGACCTTTTGGGTACCTACACACTGGGTTGTTTCCACTTTGCACCAATCACCAAACATGCCTCAAATGAGCAGTGGCTACCAATATCATGTTTGTGGATCGTCATGTAGTTGTGCTCTCTAATAAGATTATAAGACGCCGGTGATGATGAGAAAACTCGTCATACACACCTCTCTTACAATTCTACAGCTGCAAACCTGCAATAGATGGCTCGAGTCTAGACTCTAGGAAAGTAAAAGCCAACCCGAAACTCATAGACTTTGTTGTTTTCAACCTTTGAGAGAGTACTGAGTTCCCCCTTTTTGTATTTTCTGTAAGACTTTAGCCATGTTTTTGGCTTTCCCTCTTCTAATATAACACATGCAAGGCTCTTGCATGGTTCGAAAAAAAAAATTCCTCTACGCCAAAGCCACATCGTCTTGATTATTGAAAATTGTCTTTATGGTTTGTACCGACAACAATTTCAGCCTTTTTATAGAAACCTGTGGGATAATCTAGTTAGTTTTATGACCCAAAACAAAAGGCAACCAAACCTAGCAATTACTGGAATCCTGGGAAGGAATGAACAGGACGAGAGTTCCTAACAATGGTCAATTAGTCAGCGCAATACTGCAGCTAGAGCTGAATTTGGTAAAGCAGACTGGACTGATCCATCCAAGTGCCCACATCTACTGAAATTGGGTGCATCAAACCAGCACATGCACATTAGATACTTCTTTTACCTACTGCAAATTTTCATCGTGTATAGCCTGACTTTAGGTTCCACGTCGCTGAATTACCATTTAATCAAGATAACTCGCTTACAGTCAATTAGCCAAGCAACCTTCTCTAGTCAAGTGCGTAGGCAAAGTTCCCAATTCGTCGGCAACGAAATGGGAAGACGCGCTCAGGCACACCCGGTTTAACTGAAGCAGGGATGGGATTTAGCTCACCGAGGGCGCTCGCCGAGGAGTGGGGACGAAGTTGTCGGGCGGGGTTGTCTAGCGCAATGGCGCCGCGAGGACTGAATTCCCGATGCGGCAACATTCACCGGATCAGATCCCGTGGGAGTGGAACTGCGGAAGGTCCCTGCAGCCGCGGCCGCCGTCAGGAGGGGAGAGAGGCTGTCTGCTCGCCGAAGGGACGGGCTTATGCGACCTTCTAAGGGAGAACGAGGTGTCGTGGAGGGCACAGCCAGGGCCGGTAGAGGAGGGAGAGGTCGCCGCCAGCCGCGGCGAACCGCCATTGATGGTGGCGAGAGGGTTTGATTTTTGGGGCCTCCGCGGTGCGCGGTCGCACAGCAGAGGTTGGGCAACTCTGATATTGCGAACTGGAGTCCATTGTGATCTAATCCAACGGCTCTTGCTTTAATAAATAGGGAGGAGATATTCACCAAAATAGATAACAGTCGACTGTCCAGAACATTCTTTTTCTTTTCCAAGGTTTTTTTCTTCAGATTATAGTGCTGCCGTTACATTAAGTTACTTTTGTCGATATTGGTTGATTACTGTAATGGCTGCACGCGTGCACGCGGTCTTAGCATTGCGGCGCAAATTATAATGGAACCATCGTTGATATTTACAGGTCTATGGTTTGGTTTCTATGTCAGTTTTGTGCGGCTATCTTCAAGAAAGTGCAAAATCGTGTCATGGAAGAAAAAGTATGAAGACTTCGAAGATTTGTTTTTTTAGACTTTATTTTATAATTGCTAAAGTCAGTTTGTGTATCTCTATCATGTACAATTCGCTTCTATTAATATAATTTGGTATTGATTGTCAAAAAAAGTTATTAACGACTCCAAACCAATCATGATCATGTTTGCGATGCAAATTAGGTGCCATACTAAACAACACCTTATACACCTTATTTCATAGACTTCATTCACCATTTGATGAGTAGCTTCTTTTGCCAATCGCTGCACTACACGCACCGAGGAATCTCTAAACTAGTTTTTATTATAGAAACCAATGGACCGTAGATAGATCAATCCTAACCCTCCTTACTTTGCTTTGCCGCGACCTAGACACTATTAGTTTCTAGTACAACACATTGAACCTGCAGTTTGGTCGGCACCAACAAACCCCGCTTGCAAGCCAATAACTCAGCTCCTTTTGCATCAGCAAAGTGTGGAAAAAATGGCAAGCTCCAGCAATAAAGCCGTCATGGCAATGTGACAGCAACTACCCCGCCTCCTCCATTGTCATTGTGATCCAATGATCGGAAAGCTCCGTCAACATTGACCTTGTGCCATCCATGTTTAGTCCAAGGGGATTTTAGTTACATATTTGCAGCCATTGCGCTATGTGTAAGGAATTCATTTACTACATGTCATGACATGTCACATATAGTGTCATATGGGTTGATTATTTTTGGCCACTTCAGCTCAATCATGATCCCCCATCCTTGCTTTGACCGGTCACTGGACCTTATCATCGTAAATGGCTGACGTGATATCCCTTACATGTCTCTCGCCGGTGGCTTCTCTTTTTTAGGGAAAAGGTGGATCATTCTCCTCTTTGCCCACTTCAGAAAACTTGTTAAGAATATTTTTAATTATTGAGTTTAAATAAAAAATAATACTCAAACTTTTAAACACATATTGTCTTCCTAAACCCTCAAATCTGTTTGGACTCTTGGACCTGCTCCGACAAGCCCTACCACTCTTCTTGACAAATTGTGGACATTACTCTTACTGGCACTACCACCATCTCATGGTCTAAAATTTCATAAAAGTAATTATCATGTTGCCTACTCAACACCATTCCCCCTATCTTTTCGTCAATATTAAGACTCGCATGTCAACCTACCTTAGTAATTGTTGTCGCATTGAACCCATATCTGGCCTCGAAGACCCTGACACTCCAAATCTAATGCCACCGGAGTTTGGACAAGTCGTTATAGCATGATCTTGTGTGTGGTGAGCATGTTGGGATGCTTGCAACATCACTTGGGATCCGACGATGCCTTTGGTCCAGCGTGACCATGTTTTCATGGAGGTGTGTGCTTGCATGACTTTGAATGTGTTGAAGAAAAGAAATGATTTCATTTTTTTTTTTGAAACTAGAATGATTTCATTTTTAAGCTTCAACAACTCTCATTTGCTAGACGACTGGATGCAGCGTAGGTTAAGGATACATTAGTACAAGCTCTCATATACTGGATCCTACTCTACTCTCTTTTGTTCAACTCCTTAATGTTGCCTTCTTTTCATCTTTGATGTAATTGGTACCTTTTCCTTGAGATATCACCATCAAAAAAGAAAAGGTTATCCAAGTAACAAACTGACAAAAGAAGAAAATCTTACTGGCCAACTGCAGGCCAAGCCCCACGACACATGGCATGAGGCTATTGGCCAAGACGCAATCCAGACTGAGGTCAGGAGGTGCACCATGCCACAAGCCGTGCCACATGGCGTGCGCGCACTGGGCACCAACCTATCCAGTCAGATAAGGTTTCGCGCCGCGAAGGACAGCAGCTACGTTTACACGTCCTCCTCATATATTTTTGCCAGTGGAACAGAGAGATCGCTAGCTAGCTTCTCAAAAGAGAGAGGTAGACTCACGGAAACAGAGAGAAGCAAAGCTTGAGATGGCACAGACCATGGCGTCCATGACCGGCCTGTCGCAGGGCGTGCGCCTCCCAGGCCCGGCCGGCAGACGCGCCAGCAGATCCACCATCAGGGCGTCGGCAGAGGCCGAGACCGCCGGCCGCCGCGCCGTCCTTGGTCTCATGGCCACCGCCGTCGCCGGCGGAGCATTCGCGCAGGTGGCCCACGCCGGCCCGGTCGCCGCCATCAAGGTTGGCCCGCCGCCGCCGCTCTCCGGTGGACTCCGTGCGTGCCTCCAGCTGCCTGCTCTACATACGGAAGTATATTCGCTTTGCTTGGATATTCGGTCATCTGATTGTTCTTCTCTGTGGCAGCCGGAACTGACAACTCTGACGAGGCGAGGGACTTCGACCTTCCCCTGAAGAACCGGTTCTACCTGCAGCCGCTGCCAGCGGCGGAGGCGGCCGCCCGGGCCAAGGAGTCGGCCCAGGACATCCTCAAGCTGAAGCCGCTCATCGACAGGAAGCAATGGCCGTACGTCATGAACGACCTCCGCCTCAGGGCCTCCTACCTGCGCTACGACCTCAAGACCGTCATCGCCTCCAAGGCCACCAAGGAGGAGAAGAAGAGCCTCAAGGAGCTCACCGGCAAGCTCTTCGACACCCTCGACGGGGTAAACATCTCCCCCACTTCCAGATCCACATAGCTTATTTCTCTTCACAAGTCTTGCAGCTTGTCTTTCACAACCAATGATCACTCATCCCATCTTTTTTGCAGCTTGACCATGCAGCCAAGATCAAGAGCCCCGCCGAGGCCGAGAAGTACTTCGGAGAGACCAAGACTGTTCTTGGCGATGTCCTCGCCAAGCTAGGATAGATGGATCGTCCACATGATGGCCGTCTTGCTTTCAGGCCTTTCATCTTTGTTCATATGGAACCGGCTATGTAACTTCTCTGTTGATAATATGTCAACAAGCACTTCAGTATGATTCTGTCTTCAGTCTTTGACAGGTCTAGTTACAACCAGGTTTAATGATAAGGGGTAGGGAAAGCAAACAATTCTCCCGACCGGACAACATTAAGAAAAACTGCACCCAACAGCTTAGGGATAACAGTACACACTGTTTGTCCAATAAACAATTCATCTAAATCTTCTTTTGCTACCAGCAGCCACAGATTGAGATTTTTTTTTCCGCTTGACGTAAAGTCAACAGCATGCTAGATAATGGAGGTCTAACATAAATCAGCTACTGTAGCAAAATGCTATAACTCCAGCTAACTGGCGTTTATCTGGTCAGCTAATTATCTTAGAAAAAAAACTCTCTTAGGCATTTCAGTTGAATGGGCTAGCAAAACTTGAGAAGAAAATCATCTTAATCCTGACACTAGAAATTACAATAATTGTACAAAATAACTTCAACCAAATTCGCAACTACTTGCAACACCGAGATGATGCATGTAAATGTAGACTTAGGCAGTTAGGCTTAAGATACACTGCTGTCCTGAGAAAAAAAAAGGCGTAAGCGAGATATTATCCCCTGTTTATATGAAATGAAAATCTTCCATTATTTTGTCAACGACGCTGATGCTTCCATTCCTTTTTTTATCTGCAAAAATGAATAATTCAGTTCATAACTACAAAAGGCTGTCTGAAATCGACCATTTTCTAAATTAAAAGCATATGTGAAATAAGTGACATGTATTTCTTGTGGTCTTGTGGAGAATAAGATAATTAAATCCAGATACTCAATAAAAATGTGTGAAGTAGCTGATATTAGCTACATCCATCCTTAAGCTTACGCAGACAATTCTTTGCCATTATGCGATTTACATAGTAGAAGAAAGATGCCACCTAGATGATACATGCCCTAAATAAATATTGCATCAGTCTGCCATGACATCTAGAGGTTTCAAACGGACCGCTAACAAGTCAAACATAAATTACATAAAAACAACTGCACAACCCTTTTACTAGTAATACATTTAACATTTTAAATTTTCTGGGATAACAAAGTAAAGCCATACAAGCCAATTATCATCGATATTCAACAGAATCTTAAAAAATTAACAGTTCACAAAATTGACAGATACACTAAATTTCAACAAACTTGATGATGCTTATTCCTGAAAAGGAAGCTACAGAATCACACTGACAGCACATACCATGTACCCAGGTACAGGCTAAGACTTCTCTGCGACATCAGAGACCTCTTTATTTGTATGCTCAACTTCAGTTGTTTCGTCATCATCAGCTTTAGTTGCTTCTAGCTGACTCTGTTTTGACAAAGCAATGGCCCTTCTCGATTCCCTATGGAACTCTCTCTTGGCCGATCGAACCTCCTCCGAACCCTGTTCTATCTTAGCCTCTTCCTCAGGAGGGAGCTCTGAATACATCTTCTCAATCTTTGCCTTCCAGGCAATACACATCTCAGTATCCATTTTGTTGTAAGGTGTCTTCAGGAGGTATTCATCAATCCCACCAGCTTTGTCAATGCAACGGAGTGCATGGGTGGTTACTTTGAGTCTAATGTGCCGTTCATGAATATAGCTGAAAAGACGTTTCTCCTGAACATTTGGCTTCCAGTTTCTCCTTGACCTGAACAAAGAATATACTCCATGACCAAAAGGTGCCAGCAAAACTGAGTGAGAGAGAAAGGAAGGGAGATTAAGAAAGGGTTAAGCTATATGGAGATATAATAAGAAGTGTTTAAATTTGCAAACTACCAAGAAGTTTCTAAATGTGTCTAGCACATAATTAGACATCCAAATAAATGGAAAGTTACCACTTTGTTAAATATATCCAAGGATGCAGTTCCTATACTACTGTGTTGCTATAGACATGAAACAGTGCAAGCCAAAAGGTTAAGAGAATCATTAAACATCACTAACAGCTTTGCACTACCAAGAGGCTACAGGGTTATCCTAAATTAATGTGTTAGGTGCTTGAATTCATCAACCAACTGAGTATTGAGTCAATGTGATGGTTAAATCAAGTAAAACCTATCAAAACAAATTCTATTCCCAGGAATCATAGTAAGTGGATTTTTTTTTTCATCCGCTGCTCGTGGGAGAGAGAGCTTTGGGACTATCCTCATCTAGGCAGGCCATGGTTCTTCCACCCTATCTGCAAAGGACTCCCTGGAGATTGATGGCTTACCATGTACATGTGCCCCAAGTAAAAAAAGAAGTGAATTTCCACTCCATGGTCATCCTGAATGTTGGTCCATCTGGTATGAACAGGAGTGGCTGATGGCATCAAGGAGGCCAAGCAGGTGGCGACAGGATTTTAACTACCGGTTACATGAGCCGCCGTGAAGCGTAGCTTGGGTAGGGTGTTTGTGTTGTGTATGTTGTCTTATCTATGGTCATGGCACCTATTGCCCAACTAGTGTATCTATTTTGCTTATCCTCACAAAAAAAGGTGCAAAACACTTGTGTGCATGTTCTCAAACAAAATCTGCGGGCAACTACTGAATTATCAAGAATAATAACAAGTGGTTGGATTCATTCTCCTACTCCATCCAAAAACGTGCCTTTGGTGTTATTAACCTTGCATCATGTAGGATCAACTGAATCATGATGCCACGCTAACTGCTTAACATGGTACTGGGCCTGTCTGAAACCAAGTAATGGCATGCTTCAACTCAAAATGCACGCAAACATCAATCACACAAGCCAAAGAAAATTCAAAAATCATATAACTTAGATTTGGCATAATGTGTCGTGTTACATCATGAAAGTCTTGCTAATATTCTATACTGCCATTCCAATAATCAAAGAATCCCATGCATCTTGTCCCAATCCTAACTATCAGATCCAGTACAAAATGGAAGTGGATCCCAACAAGACCTGATATGATCATCCCTCATCTAATTCTCAAGTCGGTGATGGCTACTAAAGTAAATCAATAACACAACTGAACAATCCAACAAAGTACCATGGCATTACAAGGCCAGATAGGAGGGGTGGCCTCACTCTCCCTTACCACTTGTTTTCCCCTTCGTCTCACACTCCAATCAGCAGCTTCACTTTTTTTCCCATTCTCAAAAGTGATTAGTTGCATTTCCAGATTGATAAAATCAAACATAAAAGGATAAAAGCAGCATTTCTGCAACTTAAAATTTCCCAAAGAAGTCGCTCGTTGGCCCTCCCATCCTACCCACACAGATCGGAATGATCACAGGAATAATAACAAGATGAGTAACTACCGAATTATCTCAAGAATAATAACAAGTGACTGGATTCATCCTCCTACTCCTTCCGAAAACATGCCTTTAGTGCTATTAACTTTACATCATGAAGGATCAACTGAATCATGAGGCCACGTTAAATGTTTAACATGATATTGGGCCTGGTGGTAGGGTCAGGACTCAGGAAGGAAATAATGAGGTTTTGCAAGGTTACGCAGTTTCTGTTTCACATATTTTTTATTCGACTGGTAACTTGATTGAGTTTGACATTATTGGTACAGAGTCAAATAGTATGACATAACATAGCTGAAGCAAGTAAACAACATGCTAACTAAATCAGTGGCAGAACTGAACAATCCAACATAATACCATGACACAATCAGGCCAGGTAGGAGGGGTGGCCTCACTCTCCCTTACCACATGTTTTCACCTTCCTCTCGCACTCAAATCAGCAGCTTCACTTTTTTTTTTCCATTATCGAAAGTGATTTGCGGCATTTTTAGAGAGACTTGGCAACCAGATTGGTGATCAGACATAAAATAAAAGCAGCATTTCCGCAACTAAATTTCCCAAACAAGATGAACAATTAAACACGGCTCGTTGCCCCTCCCATCCCAACCACTCAAATCGAAATGACCTCGGGAAACATCAAACGCGTCATTTCCCCCATTCCGACAACCGAACCTTAGCATTACAGTCCGGAATATCTGTGCGCATAGATCAGAAGAAACGAAAAAATGATTGCACGAGAGACCGGGGAGTGAGAATTTTCCTACTTGTTTCCACCATCCTCGGAGACCTTGTTGCCGAACTGGATGTGGCGGCCGGCGAAGATGCCGCGCTTTGCCCGGCCCATGACGACCTTGCTCTTCGGCAGCATGCTCTTCACCGACTCCATGAGCTCCGCCGGCAGCTTCCCATCACCTCCCACGCGGCGCACCACCTTATTGTAGATCTCCTTCGCCCGGAACGACATCTCCCTCCGGCTACTGCTGATGCTACGGCGGCGGCGGCCGGTTGCCTCCGAGGTTTTGGCGTGCGCGGTGGGGGCGTGGTTTCTTCGTCTGTCCCGTGAGATCTTTGGGCAAGCCACAACGAGCTGTTTTGGGCCAGACCATGGCCCATTAGCTGAATGCTTGCCAAAAGCAGAGAGAGTATTTATTTATTCCCAAGTGCTAAAAAGTGCACGATGGCCAGTTTGCTCCATCGAGCCATCGATTTGTGGCCGTCCGATGGCGCATGAAGCGCGATGAAGCTGCACGACCACTCTTGTTCCGACAGTAACGGACAGCGACGTTCGGTGGCCCCACATGGCATGTGCCAGGGAGAGAGCCCCCTTCCCCACCTCTCTCCATTTGCCCGTTTCGTTCCCCTCCCATGTCTCTGCTAAATCGCCAAATCTCTAGGGTTCGTCGAATCTCCATGGATTGGTGGAGGCAAAATCAGTGGGCGGTGGTGGTATCTCGGCGTTGGAGAGCGGTCGTGCGTATGTGGGAACGGATGCCGGAGTCGGAGAGCAGTCGTGTGTGTACGGGTGTGGAGCGCGCCGTCGTGGAGCGGCCGCACACGAGAGGGCGCGGAGCTCGATGTCGAAGAGCGGTCGCACGCGAGAGGGGCGTGGAGCTTAGTGCCCTAGAGCGGTCGCACGCCAGGCCCTAGAGCTCAAAATCGAGATCTTCCATGCTGTAGGGCGCAGATCTCGGCGTCGGGAAGCGGGAGCTCGCCTAGATTAGCGATGGTGACCGGTTACCAACGCGGTGGGCAGCTACGGTGAGGCTGCAGCAAGGGAAACCATGTCTACATACGAGGGGAGGACGTCTGCATCGGTATGTATGAAACCATTGCATGATGTCATGGGATAAAAATGCTCATCGCATTGTCTCTGTGTCGACCGATGTAGCTAGCAGCAAGTCGAGGTTCAGCTGGCTCTTCGCCATCCTGGCCGTGCCCTGCGTCATTGGCCTATGTGTTGTCTGCTTGTCTTGTAAAAGAACATGCTTCTTCGACGCATAAATACTTTTTCTTTCAATAGAGTATAGGCAAAAACATGTGTACATATTCCCTAGATTATATTGTGTATATTACAGTTAACTAATTACATTTTTCAGTTGTACATGGACATACATAGCATGCATCATGTCCCAATAGATGCCGCTCTACACGCCCAACAATGAGCAGTAGCCCCTCTGGCAATTTAGCCAGATGTGTGCCCCTTGCTAGGTTTTATAACTATATATAACTATCTCTGCAACATTCCAATTGTAGGCAAGCCCTTAATTATGTTACTCTAATGCTTTTGAATTTGCATATACTCCCTCCGACCCATATTAGTTGACTTGGATTATTTAAAATTTGGATGAACCTATATGCTAAATGGTGTCTAGATTCATCCAAATCTAGACAAATGCAAGTCAATTAATATGGATCGGAGGGGGTAGATGATTTTTCGCACTAAATGCCCCTATGAAAAACGTCCTGACTTTTGCATCTTATCAACAGCCAGTAGATGGAGATGGATCTTGGGAAGGGAGACATGCATGTGTTACCCCTTGCATACAACCATACTCGCCGCAGTAGATACTATTTTGTGTTTTTCGACGATTTCTTACTTCCTAGATTCATCTCGACACTGATTCTTTTGTGAGATTTTCTACCTTTTTGTGAAAAAGAATGTGTGTACCGTGAACACCTTAGTTATTCCATGGTAACCATCAGTTGTTATTTAGCACAGTAGTGCAACACGCTACTCAGTGATTTTTTTTAGATGGAGGGAACAAAGACCATAGCAAATATATGTAGATCCCCATTAATCAAGTTGTTTATCGTGTTAAATTAGGTTGATTAGCCACTTCATCTTATGTTGCTTTAATCCATGGACTAGGGTTATTTTTTGGTCTCACTAGGAAAAGTTATCCTAATGTTTTTAAGTTACTTATCTATTAATTAAGTTGCCTAGCCACTTTACTTTAAGTTATTTGTGCCATTAATTAAGTTGCTTTTCTACAGCTTGGTTCTCTCATAACAGTAACTGGGACAATAGTAATTTTTTGAACCATGTCTGAAGTTGCTTTACAATTGACTAGTTAATTAGCACATGAATAGTGTTGATCCATGCTGAATGTTATTTTTGCTAAGTTACTTTTTCCATTCATACTTTGTTGCTACATACATGAGTTAAGTTGCATTTTTCTTATGTACTTTTTTGCTACGCACATGTTCTAAGATCTTTTGAATATCCAATTTCATTGTCAAGTTGTCTATGGTTGTTATTAGGTTGTATTGTCGTTAAGTTGTATACCGATTGCCTTGAAGTTGTGTTCGTTTTAAAATTAACGATTACCGTTAAGTTTGCTATTCATCAACTTGTTCTTAGATTTAAAAGTTGTTTTTAGTATGCCTAGAGTTGGATGTTGAAACTTACTAAGTAATTTCTCTCATCATGCTTATCTAGTTTTACGTGTTTATCAACCTGCTTTGTAGTTGGCTACTGAGTCAATTAAGTTGCTTAATCAATATGTTTAAGTTGGCTTGTGATTTATAATTAAGTTGCTTCTCCATATCACCTTGTGTTAAGTTTTGCTATTTATCAACTTGATGTTACATTTACGCTAAGTTGCTTTCTCGGTATGCATAAAGTTATCCACTGAATATTGCCAAGTTGTTTTCCTCATCATGCTTACCTAGGTTTACTTACTTACCGACTAAGCTTTTTAGTTGGCTACTCATTTAATTAAGTTTCTTAATCAATAGAGTTCAAAAAAAAGTTTCTTAATCAATATGCTTAAGTTGGCTAGATATTTCAATTAAGTTACTTGTCCATATTATGATTAGTTAAGTTTTCTATTTATCAACTTGTTCTTAGATTTAAACTAAGTTGCTCTCTCAGTATGACTAAATCTGTCTGCTAAATATTACTAAGTTGTTTTCCTCATCATGCTTACCTAGGTTTACCTATTTACCAACTAGATTTTAGCAGCCTACTGATTTTAGTTAAGTTGCTTAATTAATATGCTGAAGTTGGGTATTGGTTTTTAATTAAGTTGCTTCTCCCTGTCATTATGTGTTAAGTTTTGTTATTAATAAACTTCTTGTTACATTTAAACTATGTTGCTTTCTCAGTATGCCTAAGGTTGTCTACCGAATCTTACTAAGTTGTTTTCCTCATTATGCTTACCTAAGTTTACCTATTTACCGACAAACCATTCTTTTTTCCACCATAATCCGGTAGTGCTTTCAGGTCTAGGACAAACTTCTGCAAACATTAGAAAATATATGCCTGAGTGATGCAGTTACATTTTTAAAGTTGCACTTTAATGCATTTCTTACAAAGACATTCAAATCATTGACTGTATTACATTTTCAGGTTCTAGTAGCAACGGAGCTGTTACCACTGTGTCAACATCATCAGCAAGATTTGGAGAATGTTTATCCTAAACAACAACCAGGATCTTCTTATTTTCTTCCTATCTTTAAACTGAAGCAAGACAGTTTGCAAATTGCTAACGCGCCACCACTAGTTTATTACATCAACTAGTTGCTCAAAATATTAAGTTCCTGTTAGCGTAGCTAAATTGTTTTATACCTCTTCAGTAAGTTGCTTTTCATATTAGGATTTTTCCTTATTTCAATTTTTTCAGTACCTTACTTTTTTATTAAGTTCATCTTACAAAAAAGTTTAATTTGTTTTAATTTCATAGCTAAATTGCTTTTATTTTTATCACTAAGTTGCTCTTGTACAATAGAAGAGTTCGTTTTTGTTGAATTTTTATGTACAATGTTTTCATTTTAGTTTCATAACTTGTTTTTTAAGTACCTTTCTAAATAAAACTGAGTTGTTCTTGTTAGCATAGCTAAATTGTTTTATGCTTACTTTACTAGTTGCTTATCATAACTAAGTTGCTAAGTTTTCCTACCTTATTTTTTGATACCATAGATAAATTTCTTTATTTTTTATCACTAAGTTGCTCCCATAAAATTGGTGACTTCTTTTTTTGTTGACTTTTTATGTACAATTTTTTCCTTTTAGTTTCCTCCATTATTTTTTAAGTTCATTTTAAAATACAACTAAGTCGTTCCTGTTTTTAGCATAGCTAAATTACTAAGTTGCTTTTTATAAAAGTATTAGTTCTTTTGATATCATAGCTAAATTGCTTTTACTTTCATCACTAAGTTTCCACCTTACAAATAAAGTTACATTTTTCCTGATTTCCTTGTTGCTACATTTTTTCAGGTTCTTGTGGTAACAAACCAACAACAAGTCTGCTACTGGGAAGAATGTATCTTTTATCACCACTATGTACAACCCAGGTGAAAATAAAAAGGGGTCGCATTGATTTGTGTCCCAGTAGTGTCCGTGTCAAAGTACATATCCTATGAAGCCTACTATGTGTGAGATCTTTTAGAATATGCACTGCTTGGATGGTCCCCTGGTGCAGGATTTTTGCTTTTTCTACATGAAACTAGATTAGGTTTTGTTATTTCTAACATACAAATAAGTTGGTCCATGTTATATGATGTAGTTGCTTTTTGCACAAAATACTTTTTCCTTGTTGCTGCTCTGTTTTTTCCCTGGTATTAAGTTTGATATCAAGTTTTGATTCTTCCTAGTACTGAAAGAGTGCTTCTAGTTTCTGGGAACGAGTGAGAGGGGATGGGGGAAGGGAAGGGGATGCTCATGATTTTGGTTTCAGAAGTAATTTCTTACACAAATCCTAGAGGGAAATTTCCTAACTTACAAGGAAGTAAACTGAACATGAGAGGGATGAGGGGGAGGAGGTGAGGAAGAGAGAGGGATGCTTTTGGCTGCTATACCTTTTTCGTTCTTGCCCTAGACCTGAAGAATTTTGCAGGTTCTAATGGAGGTAGGGGAGAAGGAGAGATCTGCCTTGGGGGAGGAATCAGAGACAGAGAGGGGAGAAGCGGAGGAAGAAGAGACAGAGAGGGGATATGGGTTTGTCACGTGGTCTTGGTGAAAGGGGTGGTTGGCAGGTTTGCCCGCGCGTGCAATCGGGTCCTAGGTGTGGGGTCGTGTTTCCTTTTCTGGACAGATGGGGCTGATCAGACCTTTCCTTTTTGGATGGTGGCTGGTTTGAACTAACCGGCCACCGGTTGCTATCTAGACGTTGCCTATTTATTTTAGAAGAGTGTTTTTTTAGTTCCGTGCGGTCAATTTCGTTTCGTGATAATTGAGAATATTTCTGCAAAAAATTCAGGGATGTCCTCGGCCCAAAAGGAATAAGACACCTTGTGCACATGCCTCCCCTTTGGAATAAGAGCTGTTTTGTGCCTTATTCCTTTAACAAACTACATGGTGTTGATATTGATTGATTACTCTCTCTGCTTCGTGAAATACCCTGGGGCTGGGCTGGAGGGGCGGCCGCCCCGCCCCCCGAGCCATGGGGCCCTAAGTTTAAAACCCTAAATAGCTAAGATATATGCAGGGGCGGAGGAGCTCCTGTGGACCATTGTCGCAGATCATAAGTTTTTTATTCATATGATGGAATCAATCAATATCATATATATTTATCATAGCAAATTGTACATAACAAACACACATAAGCTGTTTTCAACAACTAAAAAAAGTCTAAAAAATCTAGCAAATTATCAAGATCTTCAATCTCTTTTTTCTTTCATGACACAATCTTATATTTCTTCGAAGGTAGACAAATAAAAAATGTATAGATATCAAATCACGGACCTGTAAATACCAAGGGTTCTTCTGTAATTTTAATTTGATTCGCAGTGTCAAGACTACGTGCATGCATGTAGTTCGTTAAAGTAATCAATCAATATCAGTAAGAGTATCAACACCAGTATTTCAGGAAGATGAGCCGGACAACCAGATCGACGTTGTTGGGAGCCAAGAATACGGATCATCATTGTTGATGGTGTAGCCAGGATAGTTTTTGTAAGGATAAATCTCCTTGCGACAACCATCAAAAACCATCCAAGATCGATCCGGTGAAGCAATATCTGAAACCATATTGAAAGAAATTTGATCTTCTAACACCACCATTATCGTCGGATGGAACTCACCTGTCGAAAGAAGGGCCGAAGAACACTTATTCAAAAATTTGTTATCTCTATCGACACACGAAGGCAAAGAAAAAAATGACCACCAAAACTGAGACTATACTGTTGAAAATTTATTTTTTATTTATTAAAAACTCCACCCACAAATCGGGTTCCCCGCCCCTCCTAACACCGGCAAGATCGGTCGGAGGAGGGAGAACCGATCGAAGAAGGTTTTGAAGGAGGAGGAGGCTAGCATTTCTTGGGAAGCATGCGGCGGCTGGCCAATTCTTAGCTATTTAGGGATCACCCAAAACTGTTTATGTTTTTTTGTAAATACTCTCTGTTACTATAACCAATATATGAGTATAGGTTGAATCTTATATTATGTGGATCTAGAACTATGAAACAGAGCAAATGTAGCCCTAGCCTCTCTAATAAAGCTAGTCGTCGCTTCCACTCCCTCCTCTATGTGTCGGTTCCCCCCCTCCTCCATCCGTTCTCACTAGCATCAGGACAGGTGGGAACCCGATCTATGAGTTGAGTTTTTAACAAAGATAGTGTTTTAAGAGATTATGTTAGGATTTTGGTAGCCGTATTTTTAATACCTCCATGTTACGTGTTAGCGAAGATGGCATCATTTACAACAATAAGTGATATTCGATCCCTCGTTCGATGATGAGATCTCCTTCCCGGCGTCCTTGGTTGTGTTGGAAGATTAAATTTCTCTAGGTATGGTCACTTAGATCTTGCTTTGCTAGATCAATTTTGGTTTTTCCCATCATTTACGCGAGGAGGATTGTCCTTACAATATTTGTTTAGACTGCTACGTCCTTGACAATGGTGATGGTGATTTGTACTCTTAACTCTCCGATGACGTCGACGAAGAAGTTCAGTTGCTTTTCCCTAAAATATTGGTGCTAATACTTGTTGTTGTTAGTTGATTACTTCAATAGACGTGTGAGGCTTGGCATTGCGGATACAATTAAATTATAGGAGAACTCTCATGGGTATTTACAAGTTTGTGGTTTGATAGAAAAGTATTATTACATCAATAAAAAGGAGTTTGAAAATATCAAAGATTTGCAAGTTTCATTTAAACTTTATGCTGTAATCACTAGAGATAGATTAAGTATCTCTGCCATGTATTATTCGATAATATAAATACATCATGGTATTGTTTGTCAAAAAATATTATGAACGAAGGGAGTAGAAATTTAACGCAGTGTCCTGAATCGAATCAATATATGTTTATTTATGTGAAGTGGTAAAATGGTATAGAAGATAATCTTATCTCATGTGTTTCGTGTTGTTTTGGAAAGACAAAACATGGTACATAATAGACTGTCTCTCGGGTTTTATCATTTTTAATTAATGCTCACAAAAACATGTAATAACTAAAGATATAACAAATTAAAGTATGATAAAGGTCCAACATCTTGTATTATTGATAGAAATGTCTTGTCTTGGATGTGAATAGCTCATACGTCGTAAATGTATCTATAATTTTTTATGTTCCATGCTTGTTTTGTATCGACTTTCTTATGTTTTGTCCGCACTTTGAGGTATTTTTATATTTTCTTGGGACTAACCTATTAACAAGATGCCACGGTACCAGTTGCCTGTTTTCTGCTGCTTTTGGTTCCGGAAAATCCAGAAAATAAATATTATCGGAATTAGAAGGGATAAAATCCAAAGTCAATATTTTACCGGAGCGAACACAGAGTCCAGAGGAGAGACGAGGAAGCGCGACGAGGCGGCCACACCTAGGGGTGGTACGGGTCCCCCTGGCCGTGCCAGCCCCTATTGTGGGCCCCTCGAGGCTCCACCGACCTTGCCCTTCCGCCTATATATTCCTCCCGAGGAGAAAACCCTAAAAGAATCGGCATACATTCACGAAAAGTTCCGTAGCGCCGCCGCCACCGAAGAGGAGATTCGGGGGCAGAAGTCTCTGTTTCGGCACCCTGTCGGGACGGGGAATTGCCCTGTAGCCATCTCCATTGATCTCCACCACCATCTCCATCATCGTTGTTGATTACCATGATGAGGGGGGAGTAGTTCTTTCTCAAGGCTAAGGGCTCTACCGGTAGCTATGTGTTCATCTCTCTCTATGTGTGATCTTGTTGTGGTCATGAGCTTTTTAATCAAGTAGATCTACTCTGCTACTCAAGTGCTTTAATCAATCTCCGGCTATCCCCACGTGTGTGAAGGTGACAGTGTGCACACCGTGTGGCACTTAGGCTATAGATTACACAAATACTTATCATGAGTTATATTTTGAGTTGGATGTCTCTATGAAATTGTGGTGTTTGTTGGAACCATCTACCGCTTAAGGTGACAGTGTGGGGTTATCTAGATGAGGAAAGCGAACTTTGAGGTGTGCTGTTATAGCCCTACCATCGATTAGAGTTATCCAACCGGAGAGTAGTTCAGATTAGAATCAGGAAGAGAATATATTTATATGAGAGTGTTCACTAGTGAAAGTATGATCCCTAGGCCTTGTTTCGAAGCATTGAAACATCGTTCACAACTAGATCTGTTACATGTTTTCTTGCTTCCATCTTTATTTCAGTTTGCCTTTAGTCTCTTCCTCCCGTCAAGCTCTTTTTAGCATCGTTGTCTTATAATCATCCATATCACTTGTATTTCACTATCTCTTCGCCGAACTAGTGCACCTATACACATGACAAGTGTATTGGGTGTGTTGGGGACACAAGAGACTTCTTGTATCTTGATTGCAGGGTTGCTTCAGAGGGATACCTTTGAACACTTCCTCCCTGAGTTCGATAAACCTTGGGTGATCCACTTAAGGGAAACTTGTTGTTGTTCTACAAACCTCTACACTTGGATGCCCAACATTGTCTACAAGAATAGAAGTGTGCGTATACATCAAGCTCTTTTCTGGCGCCGTTACCGGGGAGGTAAGGTTAAAGGTACTCACATCCTCTGGCTACCAAGATATCTTATTGTATTGTTGTTGGTGTGTGAGTGCTCGAAGTTATTTCCTTTAGATTCTGCAATCTTATCTTTTTGTTTCTTGTTTTCACTAGTTAGGCTTAATGGAAAACAACAACAAAATTAGAGAGCTTTGTAGTATCTATCTTGAGTTAGGACATGAAGTGTTTGAAGAGAAAATTAAAAAACCTATGGAACTTTATTTGCATGCTAATAGCAATGTTATTAGTATGAATTCTTTGAACACCATTATTGCTAATGCTATGGAAAAGTCTAAACTTGGGGAAGCTAGTTTTTATGAAAATGATCTTTTTGATTCCCCAGCTTTGGAAGATAGCTATTCTATTGCTTATGATGATACCAAACCTCCAATATATGATGATTACAATGATGAGTATGATATTTTCAGTCCACCTACTATTGAGGAGAAAATTAATTATGATTACAATATGCCTCCTATATTTGATGATTATGGTAATGAGAATAATAGTGATAGCTACTTTGTTGAATTTTCTCCCACTATAATTAATAAGAATGACTATGCTTATGAGGAGAGTAATAATCAGTTTATGCATGTGGCTCATGATAAGAATGTTTTATGTGATAGTTATATTGTTAATTTTATTCATGATGATACTGAAAGTTATTATGAGATATGGAAACATGGTTTTATGCATCTCAATAATATTAAGTTTCCCCTCTTTATGTTGAAAATTCCGAAGTTGCATTTTTTTTTGCTTTCCTATGCTTGTTGCTTTGTGCTTTCATGACTTGTTTCTTTACAAGATTATTTTGCATAGGAAGTGGGTTAGACTTAAATGTGTTTTGAATTTTCTTCTTGATGCTCTCTTTTACTTCAATTCATATTTCTTATGTGAGCATCATCGAAATTATCATGCCTAACTTAAAGGCGTTAAAGAAAAGTACTTATTGGGAGATAGCCCAAATTTCGTTAGGTTTTTGTTTTGTTGAGCCTTGGAAGTTATTACTTCTGTAATAACCTCTCCTTATCCTTTTGTGCGGTTTTTGTGCCAAGAATAACCTCTAATGAGAGAAAAGTAAGATTTGGGGAAGTTGCTGTCCCGAAACAGATTTTTGTGCTTCACTGTAAAAATTCGTGAAACATCTCTATATGTCGGATTGAGCTGTAATTTTCTGAGATTATGCCCCAGGTTGTTATCTAAATTTCGTTAGTTCAACACTTTTCGATTTCAGCAACATAAGGTCTTAAAAAAATCGGTTTCTACCTGTTGGTCTGTTTTGACAGATTTCTGCCATTATTTTCGTTTGCCTCTTAATCGGTTTCTTTTTGAGTTCTCCTTGATCACTTGAGATTTCAAAAGGAATTGCTACATTATATTGTGTTCTAATGGAAGTTTTCCTTGTTTTGAAACAAAAACCAAAGGCCTATTATCTTGAATACACTAATGTTGCTAATGAAGAATTGTGTGAAGTTTTGTATGAAGGAAATTTTCAAGTGTAGGGGAAGAATGATGTGATGAGATGAAGAATGGACAAAAGATCAAGCTTGGGGATGCCACTAGTGTCAACCCAAGAAATATTCAAGAGGTGCAAGCGTCAAATATTGGGGATGCCCAAGGCATCCCCTCCTTCATCAACAAAAATCTCAGGTCTTCTTTCAAGACACTTTATTTTTATTGCTTCATGCACTATTGTGTTGTTCTTGGAGTGTCTTAGTTTTTGTTTTTAGTTATATTTTGCTTGTTTGCTGCAATAAGTTGGTTGGATTATATCACACTTCTTTTGGAGAGAGACACGCTCCGTTTTCATTGCCTAGAACACTCTAGTTTTCACTCTTATTGTTCCGTGAGTATTCTCCTTTGCTAGCACTGCATTTAGCTTTAGTTTTCTTGTGCTTTCAGCTTAGAACTTTTTAGTTCTTCTTTGTGGATTTGTGAGACTTGCTCACTGATCTTTATTGAGTATTATCTTTGTGAGTTGTTTCAAATAATTCGATTGGTGTTAGAAAAGAGTAGGAAGCTTCATGCTTATGGTGGTATAAAAGGAAGCTTGTTTTGACTGTGGGTTAGACTTTATCATGTCATGTTAGATATTGCTTTGACCATATGCTTAGTGATTATTGATGTAGCATGACTTATTCCAAACAATTGAGTTTGCTTAATGTTCCTTGAAAGAATCATGCGTTGCTTTAGCATACAAAAGCATAATATTGTGGTATTCTCCTTTGATGCTTTATTTGGGTTGAATTGGCACATGATTACACCATGTTATGACTATGAACCAGTCACCTTAGCCTCTACGATCATTTAGTTTTTGACTTGTGATACCACTTTATGCTTTAGTTAATAATGTTTTGTCGCTCTGCATGATTATGGCCATTATTGCTCTCTTAGTTGGTCGCTCCCAGTCTTTTGCTAGCCTCCACTTGTATGAGTAAGCTCTACTCATGCATACAACTCCCAAGAAACCAAGTTATTTGAAAGAGTCCACTATAAATTCCTATGCATGGTGTGTTACACCGTTCCAAGTATATTCTTGTTTTATCTATCTTCCAAATTAAACTTGTTATGTGAAAATTAGTGATTAAAGCTCTCACAAACTTGATGGCACACTTTATTTTTCTTGCCCATAATAAAATTGAACCATTGTGTCATCTATGTTGTATATGCTTGCACTTATAAGGTGGGAATTAGCAGAACCGTGCTGTCACAGGGAACGCTTTCAACACCTGTAAATATCTACCCAGTTGATATCATGCTCTTTTGTTTATGGATGTCAGCGGTGTGAAATAAAAGGGGAGCTTGTATGTTCATGGAGTTATGTATGTGTGTTAGAGAAACGCCTGGGCCGCTAGCCTAAGCCATGCCCAATCATGGTGGAAACTTGTAGCATAACAATAGTGAGTAATCCATGAAGCATTCTTCTTATAAAAAAGAGAGATAAAAAAAGAGGAAAGAAGGGATAAAAACACCATTTCCCATGGTAAATAAGAAGATTGCTGAGATGCTCATTGTCTATTGCCTTGTCATTTTGATATGGGATAGCTCATGTGTCATGGGGCAAGGGGCACCCCGTTGGCGGTTCTCTATGATACACTTATACTTACAATGATAAGAACTTACCGGTAACTAAAGTTGAGTAGCATGAGGAACGACCCTCGTACTCAAGGGACATGAGATTGCCAACTTATACTTTGTCAATCATATACTCCATAATTTGTTCACTTTAACCTTAATCACTTCAAGATGCTTATGATAGGGGAAATGAGATATAAAAGCTAACAAGTACCATAATTTTTGGAAGCTCTTTATGAAACTTGAAATCCCTGCTTCCCTTTGAAGGGCCTTTGACGAGGTTCGATCTCGTCAATGTCCATTGTTATGGACTTGGGTTTTGGAGAAGATGGGGATGCTGGAAGTCGCGAAACGGTTAACAGACAAGCAATGCGGGACACAAGATTTACCCAGGTTCAGGCCCCCGGAGGGAAAACCCTACTCCTGCTTGTCTGCTCTTGATTACGGCGGAACCAAAAATTACAGGGGTGCGTATATGCAATCTGGCATGGAGGCCTGTATGCGATGGTGGAAGAGATCCTTCTCGCCGTACCCTCCTGGGCTTTATATAGATAGGCAAGTCCCGGGCTTAGGTTGAGTCGGTTACAGATTAGGGTTGGTACCCTTTGAAATTCTCTCTAATCTAGACTTGTCCTCCAAGGAGTCGAAAACGCCATGGGCTTGGGCCACCCGAAGTCTTCATGGGCCGTGTGTCTTGATGTGGGCCTTCCTTGGGCTGGACCAGGTATACCAATGTCATGTACCCGTGGGGTATGTCCATGTCAGTAGCCTCCGAGTGTTCAGTCGAATCGTAGATTCGGCTGGAGACTCTTCAATCTTTCGGGTGCTAATTAGTTTAACCTATTTTGCAAGAAGAAATGTTTAGTTCATAGGGATTGTTGATGCATGTGCCTGGCTCACTCGACAGATCAGGGCTAGTTAACTGTCATAGGACAAAACAACACGATCTTCATCAAACTCAAGTCCCCGAACTCTAATTCAGAACGATTGCTGGTGTGATTCGACTCAGGCCATTGCAGACTTACAGGAGTCGAATCCCAGTGATTTTCAAGTGATGTACCCAACGCATCCATCAGGATTTTCGTCGTGTATGTTGATAGGAAATTTACTGGCAGAGCGCAGTCAGGTACGTTACCGGGCCATCAGATGATATTTGTAGGGCTTATCTTTGTGTCACAGACATAGCATCCGAAGTTTTTATCACCGTGGAGGTGTTTCAGGTGGCCAAGGAGACTGCTTCTCACTTAGCGTTTGTTTGGGCAAAGTTTCCAAAAAGATTTTGTAGTTTTTGATCTGAAGGATCCCAGTCAAAGGATTCATAGGGTGCACGGCCAGCGCTCCCTATGGGAGTAGCCCCCGAGTGTCTGTTCGAGTCATAGACTCGAGCAGAGACTTTAGTTCAGTCATTTTCAACATAGGTCCGAAGGACACAACTTTTTCGGATGCTTCAACTGACGCTCCCTATGGGAGTAGCCCCCGAGTCTATAGTGGAGTCGTAGACTCGACGTAAGACTTGAAGATAGTTGCGAGGTGTAATTACCTTAGTCATTTCTCTGATGCGCGGCCAGCGCTCCTGATAGGAGTAGCCCCGAGTAGTTTCTCGAATTGTAGATTCGAGTAAGTACTTGATTAATCATCCGAAAATTTTGAGTCGTTGCTTGGCCTTGCCTTGATGACGTCAGTGCTGACGATTGGTGATCTCAACCGTCTGCGGTAGCAGAGGTGAGGCGACGAGACGATCGTGGGTCCCACTGCCTGACTTGAAGTTGACTAGTCACGTGGAGACGTGGCGTAAATTATGGAGTCTCCTCGATTTCCATGTGTAGTGGACGGCGTGCTGGCAACGGTTCAGTGTAGTGTTGACACGTGTAGGGTTAGATTTGAGGTGCGCGCTAGGTCTTCTGGATCAGCAGATCTCGTGTATCGTCTTCTTCCTTTTTATACCATATGTAAACAGTAGTTTTCTTTTACCCTTCATCATTTGCTCTTCTTCCATTGCCTCCATTTTCGTGAGCTTCGCTGCCCTTTGCTGTGTTCTGGACATTCTTTGCACTTTTCCCTCTTCCTTCTTGCGCGCACACCGCCACTGTCGCCGCTACGGGATGGGCAAGCCAAAGAAGACCGCTGCCGGAGTTGGTTCGAGCGCCGCCACCGCCGGCAAGAAGGTTGCCGCTACCATCCACGCCACGGACGGCGGGTGGAAGCGCATAAAGATGCGCGATGGAGACTTGCGCAAGCTGCGCGATTCTGGGTTGATTCCCTAGAACAAGGAGGAAACCATCCTCCCCGGTGACGAGGTAATCCCGCGCCCACCCAAAGGGTTTTGGGTGATGTTTTACGCCTTTGCATCCGCGGTCTTTCTCTCCCTGTCCACGAATTTCTTCGTGGACTCCTCTTTTTCTATGGGATTAAATTGCATCATTTGTCTCCCAACTCTCTTCTCCACATCGCCTGCTTCATCACACTTTGCGAGTGCTGGCTCGGTATCGAGCCACACTCTGGCCTCTTATGGAGGCTCTATTCCGTGAAGAGGTGGTCTGGCACCGGCGGAGTCTATCCGCACGGCGGCTGCATCATCTCTATTTGATCTTCTATTCTTTTCTTCTCCTTTTCCATGTGCGAGTACGTCCAATATTGGCAGAAGAAATGGATTTACATCCGCGATGCCAAGTTGGATGGACAAGGATATGGTCTCGCCCCATTCGACTCTGCTTAGAAAATCATCCCGAAGAGATCGTGGAAGAACCACGTCTTGGAGGGTGAAACTGCGGAGGTGATGGTGGCTGAGAAGGAGGTCAATGGCATGGACATCATCCGCACTTCCTCAAGCGTCAGGTGCAGCCGCTCCAAGCGAGGGTGCATCCAATGTTTTTGTATGCTGGCCGCAGCGACCCGACGAGGGTCTCACCCGAGGAGCTGCCCAAGGGTGATCTTGACAGAGCCCTTTGGCCTCTGCCGAAGTACAAGGCCGATGAGGACCTCCCCCTTCACTGCTGCAAATGCAGTTCCGCAAGTGGAGACTTGTAGTTTTTGCGTTGCACTTTTTGAGTGTTTTTGCAACTTGCAGCATTACTAATCTGATGTCTTTGATTTGAAGGATCTAAAGGTAGCGGGGATGATGCTCCCTCTGCCTGAGAAGTTTCCTATTGCGTCAGATAACAAAGTTGTGGATTCTAAGTTTGAGCTTCCTCCGGCGCAGTCTCCTACTGCGGATGCTCCTGAAGCGAGTGAAGGGCGGACCCGAAAGCGCACGCAGAGCGAGTCTTTGGATGCGTCTACTCCTCCAACTCCAAGGGGTTCGTCGTTCCTCGAGCAGCATAGTAAGGATGATGGTGTGTCGTCTGCACCTTATCCTGTTGTGCCCCTCCGGTCAGTGGCTCCGCAGCCGCCGACCAAGAAGAAGAAGGAGAAGACGGCTCCTGTCTTCAACTTATCGGACATCGAGTCGTAAGTTACTTCGTCTGGGTCCTTTTCCTATTGTTTGTCTTTGTAGTTACAATGTACTGCTAATCTTATTTTTTGCTTGCAGCAACTCTTTAGAGGAGTCCCTTGACGGGGACACTCAAGAAGTTATGGCGGAGTCGAAGCCAACGGCTTCTATTCCCCAGTTGGTGGCCGACTCTGAGGATGATGGCCTGAACTCCTCTAAGCGGGAAACTCGGGCAGTCGTGACTCAGAAGGCAGCTCGCAAACCTTCAGAGTTCACACCTGAACACATAAGTGTTATCTTGCATACTTCACGAGGGAGCCCCCGGGACCTTTTCATTTTGATTGTGTTGATTGTTTGTTGATTTGAGGGGGGAGCCCTCGAGCCCTTTATTTACAGAATTGTGTTTTTTCCTCTGTAGCCCTTTGTGCACGGTGCCAACCTCCTTATTCAGCAGCACCTAGCGCTGGAGGCTAACCTGCAGCACCTTCAAGGTGCGTGATTTTGAACACTGTTTTTGTTCGCCTGCTCCAAGGTTGTTCTTGTATTGATCTTCTGTTGCTTCATGTTGCAGATGAAAACAATGATGCGCTCCGAAGGCTGAACGCTCTTGAAAAGAGCCTCGGCTAGGCGGAGAAAAGGGCATCTGATGCTGCTAAAGCCAAGGAGCGCCTATAGAAGGAGGCTGCCGATCGCGAGCAGCAGCTCGTGGATGCAGCAGTCGCCCGCGAGAAGGAGATGGCTGATAAGGTTATGGCTACAGCCAAAGCTATTTCTGGTGAGTTTTCCTTGCTTCGTTTGGGTGTTGTGTTATTTCGACTGCGACTTGTCCTTTATCATTCAAGTCTTTCTCCTTATCCATTTCAGATGCTTCAGGCATCACGTTTGATCGTGATGCGCTGGAGCATGGAGATGCTTTTGGGGATGTCACCGTTGCGGTCGAAGATCGCTGCACCACCACCGCTGGCTCCTTGGAGAAGGTCAGGAAAGTGCTTGCGCGCCTCTACAAGGAGGTCATCCCTAAGGGCATTTTCCTTGACAATGTTGACGCCCTTGTGGATGCTCTATCAGAGGAGGCCTTGGCATAGTAAAAGCGCAAGCAGAAGGGCCTTGGCGCTTCCATGGGGCTGGCCATGGCAATGGCGTACGAAGCGCAGCTGGACTTGCCGCAAATCACGTCCCGGATGCCGATGGCTGCAGATGGCTCTGAGGTAGCTTTCGCCCTCCTTGCTTCTTGCTGTAAGCGTTATGGGCCTAAGCTCATCAATCTCCTGGCTGATTACGCGGCGAAGCAGCAACATGAGGTCAAGAGCATGCAATCTGGCTCTGAGGCCATTCCGGATGCGGGTGCTTAGGCCTTTGTAATGTAGATGATGTAGTTTCTTCTTTTGCTTCCTTCTGTAACCTTTTGCTGATGAACAAGCCCAGTTATGCCACGAGGTGGCTTTATTAATGTATATAAGTTTGTCTTTGGAGTTGCCGCTGAAAAAGCTTGTGATGTTCATGCTTGATTTATTTGTCTTTAGGGTCCTTCGGGCAGGTTCCAGTTGTCACTCCTACTGCGCCTGAGCCGCGACCATTTTTGGATGATGCGTCGCAACTGGCTTTTCTGTGTGATCATGTCCACAACTTGGAAAAGGACATCCTTAGCATTCGTGGCCATGCGGATGTATGGATGTCCAAGGCTGAGCGAGCCACGACAGGGAGGAGTTCTTGCTTGGGGAATTGCGGCAGATGGGTGAGCAACTATAATGTGAGTCGTCATGAACTGATGTTCTTTCGGGTGCAGCGCTGCATGCTGGCTTATTCCGTACTTTGTGCAGATGTGAATCTCATTTCGAGGGAAGAGAAAGAGCGCGTCGCCATTCAGATGAACTGCTTGACGCAGCAAGACCTGGTGGCTGGTGGCTTCTTCTAGGTGGACCGTGAATCGTCTTTGCGATGGTGCAAGATCGCGTGAACCGGGTTCTTCGGGTGCTGAGGCAGGCGAGGTCGTCATTGGCGGCCATCTGGGCTGTCTTGTTCCCCTTGGACGTCGCGCCTTCTACCTTCCTTGGTCTTCTTGGTAAATTTCGGAATGTGGGCCACGTCAAGGAGTTGGTGCGGAATCAGCTGATTGCTGGGGTGAAGGCTGCCTTGTCACTCGTTCGGCTGCATCGTTGTGATGTCAATCTCACTGAGGTGGCAAATGTGCTGCCCCTTCGACTGGATGGCAGCTTATGGGACATGCGCCCTCACTATGCGGCTGTGGCGCAGCATGCGGAGGAAATTGTAGATTTGTTCGAGCATCGGGCAAATATAATGATCTAGAACAACTAGGCCCTGTAAAGAGAAACAAATGATGTAAAATTTGTATGTATTCGAGTGGCTCGTAATGCCCTTGTAAAGTTTTATATGTAATAGCACGTGGTGCTTTGTTATGTGCATGTCCTTTTCGTTAGCCTGACGTGGTCAGCTACTCAGGTTGTATGCATTGTTCTCAGTCGACGAGGTCGTGAGGTGAGGCGTAGCCCCGAGCTTGTTTAGCGAGAAATAATTTAAGGTGAAAATATATTTGGGCTAAGGAACTTAGCATTTATTCATAGCGTAACGAGGAGGTACATTGTTCGGCTAAATAGCCTTATTGAAAGTAAAGGGTAACTAGGGGTAGAAGTGTTGCAGACGTGCAACGTTCAAGGGGTTGGAGTATTCGACTCCTGATGCGATGTCCATGAGGTGATAGGCGCCACCTGAGATGACTTCTATGACGATGTAGGGTCCTTCCCAGGGCGACTCGAGATTCTTGGGCCATTCTTGCTTGAGTCGTAGGACGAGGTATCCTTCGACAAAGGACCTTGGGTGCAACCAACGGTTGTGGTAGTTGCGGAGGCTCTGTTCATAGACTGTTGAGCGAGCCACAGTGATATCGCGTGCCTTGTCGAGTGTGTCGACGGTGTCTTAGAGTGCTACCGATGATTTGGCTTCGTTGTAGGCGACGACCCTTGGGGCCTTGTGGCATACCTCGGCAGGTAGCATGGCTTCGGCTCCGTGCACCATGAAGAAGGGCGTGTAGCCGGTTGAGCTATTTGGCATCGTACGTAGGCTCCAGAGAACAGAGGGTAGTTCCTCGGCCTAGGCTCCCGCGAGCCTTTCGAGTGGGCATAAAAGGCGCTTCTTGATGCCGTTGCCTATGAGGCTGTTGGCCTTTTCGACCCGTCCGTTGGTCTGCGGGTGCGCCACGGAGGCGTATGATATGTTGATGCCGAGGTTCTCGCAGAAGTCTTGGAATTCCTTCGAGATGAAGTTCGAGCCATTGTCCGTGATGATGCTATGCGGCACGCCGAACCTGTAGACAATGGACTCGAAAAACATGACGACAGTTTTGCCGCTTTGGTTGGTGACAGGCATGGCCTCGATCCACTTGGTGAACTTGTCGACTGCGACCAGGAGGAAGACGTGGACTCCTTTCAAAGACTTTGGTAGCTTGCCGATCATGTCGAGGCCCCATTGGGCGAAGGGCCAGACCAGCGGTATGGGCCTCAGTTCGGATCCTGGTGTCTGTGGCTTGTTCATGCCTTTGACAGGCGTTGCACCTTTGGACTATGTCTTTGGCATCGTTCATGGCTGTTGGCCAGTAGAACCCAGCTCGTAGAGCTTTGGCGACTAGGGCGCGGCTGCCTGCATGATGGCTGCAGATGCCCTCGTGGATGTCTTGGAGGATGGTTTTGCTGTCACCGATGGTGACGCACCTTTGGAGCACACCCGAAATGTCATGCTTATACAACTCGCCATTGAGTATGGTGAAAGCTTTTGACCGGCGAGATATGCGCTGGGCATTTGTCGGGTCATCAGGTAGTTCATTGTTTATCAGGTACCGAAGGTACGACTACGTCCACGTATCTTCAACCGCCATGACCTGCATTAGGCTGACCAGCTCGGCCTCGGTGTTGAGATTTTTGGGTCCCTCCTGTCCTTCAGGTGTCGTAGCCCCCGAATGCTTTGCTTCTTCGGCTGGACCTTTTGGGAATTTTCTCTTGATAGATGGGTACGCAGATTTGTTCGAGGAACACGCCTGGTGGCACCTTTGCGCATGTGGAGCCAATGTTGGCGAGCCTATCAGCTTCTTTGTTGCTTTCTTTGTCGACGTGTCGAAGCTCGCAGCCGTCAAAGTCTCCTTCGAGTGAGTTATATAGCACGCGGTACGCGATCATGTTAGCGCTGTGAGCGTTGCACTCATTCATTGTCTGCTGGATGGCAAGGTTTGAGTCACCGTAGATGACGAGGCGTGTTGCGCCGCAGATCTTGGCCATCCTCATGCCATGTATGAGGGCCTCGTTGTTGGAGGCGCGAAATTTCATTTGAAGGACATATTTCATCTTATCTCCCTAAGGGGACGTCAGTATGATGCCAGCCCCTGCTCCGGCCTCACGCTTGGAGCCGTCGAAGTGCATCGTCCAGGACTGCGACATGTCCGTAGTATCCGACAACTGGAGTTCCATCCAGTGGACGAGAAAGTCACGGAGGACCTGAGACTTCATGGCGGTTGAAAGGATACGGATGTCGCCTAGAGGGGGGGGGGGGTGAATAGGCGATTAAAACTTTTCCTAGAGTGGCTCAACAAAGGCGGAATTAAACTAGTGTTTACTTTGTAAGGCACAACCTAGAAACAACTAAGGTTTACCTATGTGCACCAACAACTTATGCTAAGCAATACAAGCAACAAAGTGATATCAAGATATATATTACTTCAAGCACGAAGGCTATCACAATGTAAAGTGCATAAGTAAAGAGCTCGGGTATAGAGATAACCGAGGCACGCGGGGACACCGATATTTTACCGAGTTCCTCCCAACATGGAGTACGTCTCGTTTGGAGAGGGGGTGGTATCAAACCACCAACGCCACAAAAGGCCTCCCTTATTCTCCGGTGAATCTCACCCCAATGGGATCGATCCACGCTTCCACTATCAGTGCACTTGTCGGTGGCAATCGGAACCTCTCACAAGGTTGGGGCACAACTCCACAACTTAATTGGAGGCACCCAACAAACGCCACAAAAGGCCACAATGCCACCAAGGCCACAAACCGTCTAGGGTTCCAAGAACCCAAGAGGGACAAGCTCCAATGAGCAACTCAAATCAAATCCTCCGAGGAGAACTCAAACCGATGCACCAAATGCAAATGGCAAGAACACCACAAAGATGCCCAAATACCTCACTCTCAAGTTCCAACAAAGCTACTAAAGCTATTGGGGAAAACAAGAGAGGAGGAATCAAAGAGAGACACAAAATCCCCCAAAATCTAGATCCCCAAAGATACACTCACAAAGAGATGTTTTGGTTTGGTCAAAACGTAGATCTAGATCACCTCCAACAACCCCTCAAATATATACAAGAATCAATGGAGGGGTGTGTAGAAATCAAGCTTAAAGAGTAAAGCAAATGGGGGCAAAGCTTGGACAAAAGGAGGAGGAAGAAGTAACCCTAAATGAAAATGGACAAAAGACTTATATAGGGCTAGCCAAAAAATGGCCGTTGGGGCAATTTTTCTGGGCTGACCGGTAGTACCGGATTAGGCCGGTACTACCGGACCGAAAACAAACACATACATCGAGCGAGCCAGAGAGAGAGAAAGCAGCAGCAAGGCAGCCAGCGGCAGGGGCAGGCGCGCGCGCCAGCGAGAGGAACAGCGGCAACGAGCCCCGCTGCTAGCGCAGGCAGCATCAGCTGCTAGCGCTGCTCGCGCGCAGTAGCAGAGCAGCAGCGGCCAGGCAGCAAGCAGCGAAGAAGCACGCGCGCGCGCAGCAGCAGTGCAGCTAGGCAGCAGCGAGGCGGGGCCCAGCGCATGCAGCAGCATCGGCAGGCGCGGCAGCTAGCAGCACTAGGCAGCAGCACGCACGCGTGCGAGCGACACGGCAACGGCAGGCGCGGGACCAGGCGGTGGGCCAGCAAGCGGGCGCATCAGCACTCGCGGGATGGCGGGGTCAATGCGGACAAGAGGCAGGCAGAGATCTGGATCTGGGAAATGTAACTGGGCCGGCCGGTAGTACCGGCCCACTCGGGCGGTACTACCGGGCCGGTCGGTACCATCGGAAAAATATACCTAACGAGGCAGAAAGAAAACGGGCCATTTTTAGGCCCGGGCGGTAGTACCGGCCCGTCCGGGCGGTACTACCTCTCGGCCCAGAAAACAGACTGACAGACAAATATTCAAACAACAATAACTTTTGACTGGAAGCTCCGATTGACCCGATTCAAATTGCATTGGATAGAGGACGACAAGGGCTTCCCAATAAAAGGTGGAAATATTGATTATCACCAAGTGAGAAAGTATCAAGTAGAATAATGTGATATACCTCACTTGGTGAGAAACCGAAAAGCCGCATAAATCAAAATCGCAACAAGATACACATGGGAGATCCGATTTTGACGAACAAGAGTTTGTTATGGAGATTACCACAAGCTCTATATCCTCACATGGATGAAACCAAATAACAACCAAATACGATGATGCAAGTATGCAAAGGTTTGAGCTCTCTCCGAACGATGTGACCAAAATACTCATACGAGAGCCCCTCTTGATAGTACGGTTATCTATCCTAAACCCGGTCTCCTACACACAACAAGAGACCGGCAAAAGGGAAAACCTATCAAGATTATACCTTTGACTTGAGCATTCCACTTGAGCTCGATGTAGACGATCTTGCCCTTCTCAAGATGGAACGCCTTTCTTAATTCCTCATCATCGACCTCGCATATTGAGCTTGCCCAACATATCTTCTTTGCACTTCATCGACCTTGAAGCCAACACATGCTTTAAGCGATGCCAATGGACAAATCCTACAAGTATAACTTAATACACACATTAGTCCATAAATATTGTCATTAATTACCAAAATCACACATGGGGGCCCAACATGTTCTTTCAATCTCCCCCATTTTGGTAATTGATGACAATCCCTTTAAGAGGGTTTATATAAGGAATATTAATGAATAAAACAGTAATACCAATATAAAATTCTACAAGAGTATGTGATATTGGTATGTGATATTGGTCCCACCACCATATATAGAGCAAACTCCCCCACAATCTATGCATGTGTGATGAACTTGAATTTCATTGCATATATTGCCAATCATTATCATTGGTGGAGTTTCCTCTATATATACCACATGCAAAGCAACAACAAAGATGCAAGAGCATGAGAGGCAAATGCACAAGAACAAACTCAATGCATGAACCAACTTCCCTTAAACCCTCTAAAACTTCTCCCCCATTGGCATCGATTGCCGAAATGGGTGATAAGTTCAAGAAGGCAAATGTAGTAATAATTCCTCTAAAGGTGTGCCTTCGCACATCTCCAATGATGAATACTTGGGAGGGAGTAAAACTATATCGAGGATCCGAAGATTGCTAAAGGAATAAAATAAAACGACATATCACAAATGATGCAAGCAATCACAAGATCCGACAATCCAATTTGAAATCAACAAATGAGTCCAAATGAAAGCAACAAGATGTTATGATATGAGCAAAATAGTGCTTTAAATAACAAATAGAGAAGCTCCCCAAGATTTGTGCATGATTCAAAATAAATGCATTAGAATACATATTGCACAAATATGGAATCCTCGCTCCCCCATAAGCACTTAAAGCACAATAGACAAGAGAGAAGACAAATGAGCATTATTAAATGAATTAGATGAGCTCCCCAAAGATAATGCACCAATTATGATAATTGCATTTGGGAACAAGGTGCATAATCATGGAATCCTCACTCATCCAAGCTCATTTAGCAATACAAGGCATGAGGGGACAAATATGAGTGCCCAAAGATGTAAACCAGAGGAACACACACTCATAGGCAGTTAAATTTGGAAGCCACCAAAGAATCAAAAGGAATAGAAAGGTGGTCTCCAAGGATTAAAGATCAACTAAAATTATCTTATCATATGTGTATATGTCTCTAAGTTGAAAACATCACAAAGACATATGCCAACAAAGAAATATGCACACATAAATAAGATATACAAGAAGCACATGGAAGCAAAAATGAAGTCATAACATATACCAATAAGATTTTTGCTTCAAAGCACGGCCAAAGGCTCAAATATATCTTATTGTACATTAATGAACTTCAAACACCAACACACTACATATATTACAACTATCACCAAGGGAAAAAGGAGAAAGTTGGAATATATGGAGAAAGGCAGCAAGTATCAAAAGATGAAATAGACTAGCAAAAATCTCACTATTGCACATGAGAGAAGTTGATGAAATGATAGGCAATAAAATTGCTAGATTGACATATTTGGGATTGGAGGATCATATGCATGATTTTGTATAGTCCCAATTATATGCACTCATATCAACTTAAACACATATACAATATAGAGTCCTCTTAAAACCATGGCTAGAACTACAACAATTACAAATACATTAATTCATGCTAGAAGGCAACCGACAAACGGTTGGAATCAAGATATATGAGCATGAGCAAGAGATACTTGTTACAGAGATATAATTGGTAGGATGTAGAGGATATGAATTCATTGATCACCCTATAGCTTGCCTCCAATTTTCATTAATGCACCACTTCTTCAAGATTTGAGAGACAAGCATCCAATATATCTCCAATGTACCTAAACACATTTAAGTACAAAATGGTCCCCAAACTTATTGGGTCCAAAGTAGTTAGTGCAACTACAATACATAGGAGAGACTCCACATAATTATGTGCATAATGATATGAAATTGAATTTCATGCACAACTTAGCCGATGGGAATCGGTGGAGTTTCCCCTATATATTGGATCAAAGAAAGCAAACATGCCTTAATATAAACATATAGTAAACATGCATGCATAAAGATTTCAAGAACCAAAAATGAGATACAATTTGAACAAAAACACCAAGTAAACCGAGTTGGCACACACAAGAGTGTGACAAGACAAGCGGTTTCCAAATTGTATCAAATAACCAATTCAACACATGAAAGAGCATAAGTTCAAAAATGAACTAGGCAAAAGCCAAAGAGCAAAAGATAGATAAAAATACAAATGCTCAAGGATTTATCTCATTCTAAAATGGTCAAAGTGTGAAACAAGGAATGAGACAAAACCAACTCCCAAAAAGAGTAAGGTTCCAACAAGTAAACCAAACTCTCCAAACTTTTCATGATGGCACAAAATACCAAAACGAAAAGATCAAACTTCCAAGCACATAAAACCCGATATGGATCAAACAAGGAAGCATAAAAGGATTGTTCTAGATAATATAGGAGAGCTCACCCATAAGTAGTACATTATATAGAATTTTGCTTTTGAATGAAAAATGCACACAAATGAGATCATCACCACTACCTACATTAAATAAAACACACGAGAATACCAATAAAATAAGAAGATTCATAAGAGGCAAGGAAGGAATGGGAGCACACAAAACATTTACTTGGCCAAAGATAGGATATGATTAAGCAAAGGCCAAAGTGACTATGATCAATAAATTCTACCATAACTTTAGTACTCATTGTCCAAGGACAAGAAATATTGGGAATAATTTTCCCAAGGTAGCTTGCATGGATATCCAAGATCATAGTCACAACAAGAAGCATATAACTAAATATAAGAATTGAGCATGATACTTCAAGCAAGATTCTTGGTAGCTTCCAATAGTCACACAATCATAGTGATTAGAGTGACTTGAAGCAAATGGTTTCCATGAGAATATAGAGATCTAAATATGAGGAAACACATACCAAGAAACACTCTCATATACAAGATCCAAAATATGATCAACAACAACATTCAAGCAAATTGGAACTTGTATGCGCAAATGTGTCACATAGGTGCTAGATAATTATCAATATCAATTCTAAGTGACACAACCTCGAATATTCACATTTTCTAGGATTTGTAATATGCACTAAGCATATGACTCCCCCATAATGTGATACTACCATAAAACCAACACGAGGCAAAAGGATACAAATAGAGATAATTAATGGACATTATAAAACTTAAATTTCTCATGAGAATTGTACCACATAGAGGCTAGACAATAATCCAATATAAATACTAGGTGGTATTCCTCATGTACACACAATTTTAGGATTGTGTAATGCCCAAGCATAACACTCCCCCAAAATGGGATAATCCATTAATTTCTCACAAGAGCCAAATAGGATACCAAATATAACCAAGCAAGGCTCAAACACAAGAAACATACATACATGGTGTGCCACCTAATCATACACAAATAATCTTGATTTCAAGATAATTAAGTGGATAGCACAACATGTACAAAAACATGGAAGATACAAAACCAACACATGCACAAGGGGGCGAGTAACTTTCAATGTAAAGAGTTTAGCATATGTTATCGCAAGGAGGAACATTGGAAATATAATAAAATCATGATAATCCAAATGGCTTGGCTTGACAATAATAATTTATGAAGATCCCTCAATTCTTCATAATGTAGCCAAGACTCCAATGCCCTCCAAAACACACCTATTGATCAAGTTTTGGCTTGTTGGTCCCCAACCATGTTGGGTCCTAAGAGGTTAGTCACAATAGGTTTGGCAACCGAAATGGTTCTTTTCTTGAACCCACATTGAGCACCAACAAATTTGGCAAACACATTGCCAACCTCATCCTTACAAAGAGAATAAGCATCATCAATCAAGATAGGATGAGATGAGGAGATACCAATAGTGCATGAGGAAGAAATGTGCCCCTTCTTGCGGCATATGTAGCAAGTTCTACTCTTGCCATCTTTCTTTTTGGATGACGAAACAACTTGAGTAAGAGCTTGAGTCTTCTTGGGAGGAGGCCCATCTCTAACAAGATGTAGAGCTTGAGGCCACTTCCCTTGTTGCTTCTTGCCAAGGGACTTCTTCTTTAATGGGCAATGTTTGACATGATGCCCTTCTTCCTTGCACTTGAAACAAACAATGTTGGCCGGATTCTTGACTTGATCTTGGCCATTCTTCTTGTTATCCTTGTGCTTCAACTTGATAGTGGACTTGTTCTTGACATTGGAGTTGAATCCAAGCCCACTCTTGTCATTGGGGGATTTTTGCACACTCAAGATTTTGTTGAGTGTGACCTTCCCTTGATGACCCTTTTTCAAGTCATTCTTAAAAGAAGTGACTTGAGCCTTGAGCCTTTTGATTTCCTCTACATGGTTAGTTTCAACAAAAACACTAGAGGAAGTAGATGCTACATTGTTAGAGCAACAAGGCACGAAATGTAATTCATCACGAGATATATTATGGTTGTGAGAGGATGAACTACAAGGACTAGCACATGACAATATAACATTTGGAGTAGATGTAGTGATAATGTCCACATGAGGCCCACTAGATGTTACCTTTGACACGATGGCCTCATGAGCTAACTTTAGCCTACCATGGGAGACTAGAAGATCCTCATGCGAGCTCGAGAGCTTAACATGACTTTCTTCTAATTTCCCATAGTTGCTAGTTAGCAAAGCAAGTTGAGCCTTTAGCTCAACATTCTCCTTCAAAATAGATGCCTCACAAGAAATAGAGTTAGTATCACAAGCATCATCACTATTTGCAAGAGGTGAGGGCAACTTGGCAAGCTCTTTTGAATACGAGGCTTCAAGTTGCTCATGTGACTCGGTGAGTTTGATGAGCTCACCCTTTATGACCCTAGAGCCATTTTTTAGGTGCTCAAAATCCTCAAGGAGTTTAGCATAAGCAACTTGAGTCTCATCATTTTTACTTTTGAAGGAGTTTGCCACCACAAGTTCTCTATCATGGTATTCTTTTACTCTAGATAATTCTAGAGTGAAAGTCTCCTCAAGAGATTATTTGGTGGTTTGTTCTTCTTCAAGGGAGTCATTTAGTTGAGCAATTTCATTAGCATAATTACGCTCAAGCTCAAACTTTTCATCAATTATGTTTTCTTGCTCCTCAATAAGATCATTGCCTTCTATAGCATAATTCAAGATTTCAAGAAAGTTGGAGGAAGCAATCTTATTTTTGAAGAGAGCACCAAATACAACCTCTCCCATTTTCTTAATAGAGGTAATATCATACTTACCTCTATAATCATCATTATCATTTTCAACCTCATCATCATCATGAGATACAATAGGATCCAAAGAGGTTACCTTTGTTCCCTTAGCCATAAGGCATATGTGAGAACCGGAGGAAGGTGATGATGAGATTGCACTTGTAGCTCTCTTCAAGACCTTGTCTTGGCCCATAAAATCTTCATTTTCCTCTTCATGGTTAGCAACACAAGCACTAGAGGAAATAGAAGCATTTTTATCATGGCAACAAGACAACAAGAGCATATCATCATGAGATTTATTCAAATCATTTCTACATGATATGCAAGGACTATTAACACAAGCATGTAAGGAGTTTTGAGTGCTAGAAGTGTTAAGGTCCAAAGATAGATCATTGCAACTAGATAGGGATGAAGGATTACAAATAGTAATATCACTATCCATATTGCAATTTCTATCACCACTCACCATATCATTACCTTGTGAAAAATCACATGTTGGTGAAGTGGTAGACGATGAGAGCTCATCTCGTCCGAAAGTGGAAGCAACACAATCATCCTCAATAATGTTGGACTTGCTATATTTATCTTGAAGCTTGGTCCATATCTCACGAGCGCTTGAATAAGGCATGATAGAAGAAAGAACTACATTGCTCACAACATGCAAAAGAATTTTAGTAGCTAGAGCATCTATATGAGAGTTCAATTTCTCCTCTAAAGATTCGTTTTGGGTATCCATAGGAGAAGTGAAACCCACATATAGATAACCCTCGATAATTGGGTGAATTTCCCGAAATAAATTAAGCATGCGGATTTTCCAAACATCATAATTTGTGCCATCGAATGTGAGCGTGTCCTTGTGTACTAATCCCCTAGCCGACATCTTTACTCTCAAGGCGGTGAAGCCTAAAATGAGAGACCATGCTCTGATACCAATTGAAAGGATACGATGTCGCCTAGAGGGGGGGTGAATAGGCGATTAAAACTTTTCCTAGAGTGGCTCAACAAAGGCGGAATTAAACTAGTGTTTACTTTGTAAGGCACAACCTAGAAACAACTAAGGTTTACCTATGTGCACCAACAACTTATGCTAAGAAATACAAGCAACAAAGTGATAGCAAGATATATATTACTTCAAGCACGAAGGCTATCACAATGTAAAGTGCATAAGTAAAGAGCTCGGGTATAGAGATAACCGAGGCACGCGGGGACACCGATATTTTACCGAGTTCCTCCCAACATGGAGTACGTCTCGTTTGGAGAGGGGGTGGTATCAAACCACCAACGCCACAAAAGGCCTCCCTTATTCTCCGGTGAATCTCACCCCAATGGGATCGATCCACGCTTCCACTATCGGTGCACTTGTCGGTGGCAACCGGAACCTCTCACAAGGTTGGGGCACAACTCCACAACTTAATTGGAGGCTCCCAACAAACGCCACAAAAGGCCACAATGCCACCAAGGCCACAAACCGTCTAGGGTTCCAAGAACCCAAGAGGGACAAGCTCCAATGAGCAACTCAAATCAAATCCTCCGAGGAGAACTCAAACCGATGCACCAAATGCAAATGGCAAGAACACCACAAAGATGCTCAAATACCTCACTCTCAAGTTCCAACAAAGCTACTAAAGCTATTGGGGGAAACAAGAGAGGAGGAATCAAAGAGAGACACAAAATCTTCCAAAATCTAGATCCCCAAAGATACACTCACAAAGAGATGTTTTGATTTGGTCAAAATGTAGATCTAGATCATCTCCAACAACCCCTCAAATATATGCAAGAATCAATGGAGGAGTGTGTAGAAATCAAGCTTAAAGAGTAAAGCAAATGGGGGAAAGATTAGACAAAAGGAGGAGAAAGAAGTAACCCTAAATGAAAATGGACAAAAGACTTATATAGGGCTAGCCAAAAAATGGCCGTTAGGGCAATTTTTCTGGGCTGACCGGAAGTACGGATTAGGCCGGTACTACCGGACCGAACACAGACACATACAGCGAGCAAGCCAGAGAGAGAAAGCAGCAGCAAGGCAGCCAGCGGCGGGGGCATGCGCACGCGCGCCAGCGAGAGGAACAGCGGCAGCGGGCCCCGCTGCCAGCGCAGGCAGCAGCTACTAGCGCTGCTCGCGCGTAGCAGCACAGCAGCAGAGCAACAGCGGCCATGCAGCAAGCAGCGAAGCAGCGCGCGTGCGCGCAGCAGCAGTGCAGCCAGGCAGCAGCGACACGGGGCCCAGCGCATGCAGCAGCATCGGCAGGCGCGGCAGCTAGCAGCGCTAGGCAGCAGCGCGCACGTGTGCGAGTGACACGGCAGCGGCAGGCGCGGGACCAGGCGGTGGGCCAGCAAGCGGGCGCAGCAGCACTCGCGGGATGGCGGGGTCAACGCGGACGAGAGGCAGGCAGAGATCTGGATCTGGAAAATTTAACTGGGCCGGCCGATAGTACCGGCCCACTCGGGCGGTACTACCCGGCCAGCCGGTACCATCGGAAAAAGGTATCTAACGAGGTAGAAAGAAAACGGGCCGTTTTTAGGCCTGGGCGGTACTACCACTCGGCCCAGAAAACAGACTGACAGGCAAATATTCAAACGGCAATAACTTTTGACTGGAAGCTCCGATTGACCCGATTCAAATTGCGTTGGATAGAGGACGACAAGGGCTTCCCAATAAAAGGTGGAAATATTGATTATCACCAAGTGAGAAAGTATCAAGTAGAATAATGTGATATACCTCACTTGGTGAGAAACCGAAAAGCCGCATAAATCAAAATCGCAACAAGATACATATGGGAGATCTGATTTTGATGAACAAGAGTTTGTTATGGAGATTACCACAAGCTCTATATCCTCACATGGATGAAACCAAATAACAACCAAATACGATGATGCAAGTATGCAAAGGTTTGAGCTCTCTCCGAACGATGTGACCAAAATACTCATACGAGAGCCCCTCTTGATAGTACGGTTATCTATCCTAAACCCGGTCTCCTACACACAAGAGACCGGCAAAAGGGAAAACCTATCAAGATTATACCTTTGACTTGAGCATTCCACTTGAGCTCGATGTAGACGATCTTGCCCTTCTCAAGATGGAACGCCTTTCTTAATTCCTCATCATCGACCTCGCATATTGAGCTTGCCCAACATATCTTCTTTGCACTTCATCGACCTTGAAGCCAACACATGATTTAAGCGATGCCAATGGACAAATCCTACAAGTATAACTTAATACACACATTAGTCCATAAAGATTGTCATTAATTACCAAAATCACACATGGGGGCCCAACATGTTCTTTCAGCGGTGCGCCGTTCGTAGATTATATCCAGAGGAGACAGTTCGATGCCCCACAAGGCTACACGCCCCGTGGCCTCGGGGTTGTTCAGGATGTTCGATAGTGGGGCGTCGTTGACGACCATGATCTGATGCTCCTGGAAGTAGTGGCTCAACCGACGTGCCGTCATGAATACGCCGTAGGCGAGCTTCTGGTAGTAAGGGTACCTCTTCTTTGTTGGAGTTAGTACCTCGCTGAGGTAGTAGATTGGGCGTTGGACCCCATGGGTCTTGCCATTTTCGGGTCGTTCGACCATGAGTATGGTGCTTACCACCCGATTTGTGGTTGCAATGTATAGCAACAAAGGCTCTCATTCCTTCAGCGTGACCAGGACAGGCAAGGTGGAGAGCAGCCGCTTGAGGCCCTCGAACGCGTCGTTTGCTTCAGGTGTCCACTCGAATTTGTCTGCTTTGCGCAGCAGTTGGTAAAAGGGTAGGGCCTTCTCTCCCATGCAGCTGATGAATCTGCTCAGCGCCGCGATCCGCCTAGCCAGCTGTTGGACACTGTCAACACCCGGATTTTTTTCAATCCTAGATGCCTGTTATGCCATACATCACAATCCCAGGATTACCATTTTTGCGAGACATAACAGAATTGGATACCATAGTACTTCATCCATTACAACGATACATAAGTTCTTACACGAATAGGGATCTCATGATCCAGTTCTTAATACAACATCAAGCAGAGGAATACGTAATAATAACGGTAGCGTAGACGAAGCTCCATCTTCGGTGTCACAGGCAATGCTGACGATGGGAGATGATCCTAGTTGTCGTAACCTTCCTGTGGTCCATCCTCCAGGTACTCTTCTTCATAGTCTGGCCATGGGAATAGCCAGGGACAAAGCCATGAGTACTCTTTAAGTACTCGCAAACTAATACTAACAAGTAAAGGGGTTTTTGGATAATAGGACACTAGGCTCTAGGGTTGTTTTGCGAAAAGCCAGGTTTATCTCTACTAAGCTCCAAAGCTAGTCACAATTTTATAACTCCTAAGTGGGATCTTGTAGTTCAGGTCACAACTCTGTTGTGGTCAAGTCAAAGTCTCAACTCATTTCACAAGTCATTTTAAAAAGGGTCTGACGGGGGAACAGTATGGCCACTCCAACTGTCCATAACCGCGGACGCGGCTATTCGAATAGTTTGACACTCTGCAGAGATTGTACACTTTCACCACAACATTCGATACATCCGTCAGGAACAAATCCTGAATTCACCATACTCAGTATGCGGATAATCAATCCTAACCTTTCAATTACACTCCCTAGTATAAGCACCTCTCCTGTGAGTTTTGCCTCCCAACCATGACCACTGTCATCTTGGGTACTGCACAGGTGGACAATCTTCACAAGGTAGACTCAGCTCAGACCTTGGCCGTGAGGGAACTAATACTAAGGTATATAAGTTTCCAGTCAAGCCCTACCCAATATTCGGGTATTGTGGTTGTACAGTAAAATTGGAATGTATCGCATCCAGACAACCATCAGTTTTATAAAGGGCTAAGGCTCATGCCTCAACATTTTCATCACCAAAATCATCAAGTGTTTGGAAACACATGTCCAAAACATTTCAATAGAATGATCCATCATTCCAAGGTTTTCATAACCATTTTCCACCAAGTACTCCCATCTAAAGTTGATCAAGTTTTATGCTTAGCACTAGCATCTATAGTTGGGAATGGTAATAATGAGGGGTGGTATCTGGTGGAGTTTCACTAAGTCCAACATTATATCTTAGGCTGAGATCAAGGTTTCTAGCTTAGGCCAAATTTTATGCTCTTAGGGCAAACTTTGAGCACAGCTGTCTAATATCTACCAAACTCTTAAGTAGACTCTAAGTAAGCTTTGATAAAGAAATAAAGTAAGAAGCTTGCCATAAAACTAGGATTGGTTTAGCAAGTTGGTATGATCACATATGCTTAAGGCATATAGTATTCATATCACAAGCATGGGTTTGTGGCAACAGTAGGGTATCTTGCAAGTGTTAGCTTGCACATGTCAATATAAGCTTGCATAGTTACTAGCTTGCCTTGTGCAGAGCAGTGGTTGAAGTTCTCCTCTGCTTCCTCTTCGTAGTATCCTTCTTCCTCCTCGTAGTATCCTTGGTCGGTACTAGCGTCTATGAATAAATACGAGGTACACAATCACCAATCAATACTTAACTACTTGCACTCATCACACACAAGGGTCCTATAGATGATCTAGCATCATCTCTAACATTACAAGGTTAAGGATTGGTTTAAGTCCTTTTATTTTAGAAAAGTAATTTCTACTCATTGAAAAACTACTTAAGATTTAATATTCTCCAAACTAAACATGGGATCATGTTGACACATGTCATCACCACATATTGTAGTCCATGGGAATGTGATTTAAAGTGGTGTCACAATTTAATAAGGTTTTACCCTTTTATTTTTAATTGATTAAAGTGGGTAGAAATGCTTATGTAGCATTCTTTTATTCCTTGAACATTATTTCTGCAAGTAAACCTATATATATTTTTATATATTCTGAAAGGTATGGTTAAATGTGATTTTTGAGAGTTGGAATCAACTCAAAAGCTTTTATGGTTTAAATTTGAAAAATGTTTGAATGCAGAAAAGCTTCTGCCTTGTTATTTTTGCTATGGTTGATCTACAGATCCAAATGACTTGAATCCAACGGGCTTGGATTAAGCATTCACAGTCCTTTCCAACAAAATTAGTTTCATCCAATTTGGTGTACTGAATCGACCTAGGTTGATTTTTGAAGTTGGGTACAGAAGTGTATTTGAAATTAAAAAGAAAAAGGTTTAATTTGAATTGCTGGGCTGCGCGGGAAATTCTAACGGGCCGGCCTGCTAAGCACAGTGCTCCCGCGGGCTGCGTAAGTGGGTGTCCCCACTCGTCAGTGACACGGGGCTGGGCGAAGCGGTATGGGGCAACGTGGGTCGTTTGATCTAGTTCTAATCCAACGGCTGAGGGTCATCGTTGGCGCGAGACAGCTCCGGCGAGAACGAAACCTAGCGCGGCCAGTGGGGGGTGCTGGGGGCTCACCGGGGTACGGGCGAGGGTCGGCGAGGCGGGCGAACGACGAAGTCGACGACGGCGATCCTCCTGGTACCGGTGGCTTCTCCTGGGGCGGCTCCAATCGCTGGCTCCCTTCTTCTCCAGAGGCGGCGGGATCCGGTGAAATTCCGGCGAAGTGGTGCTCGCCTTGCTCTGAGGATGGTGTGGCACGGTCAGTGGGGAGAGGGGAGTGAGATGGTGTGAAGAAATCGTGCGGGGGTGGCCTCTATTTATAGTCGAGCGAGGGGACCGTCGGGGCGCAAGGTGAGCTCGTCGGGGGCGACGTTACAGGCAGCTAATGGCATTGGAAAGGGTAGGGGACGGTGTTGTGTCTCCTGGTGATGCTCAACGACATGATCGCGAGGCATGGGGCGGTGTGGTTTAGTCTGGAACGGGCGGCGCTCTGCGTGGCAAAGGCGGCGTCTTCGACGGCGGGCGGTGGTTGTATGGCATGGGGTGGCAAACGGGAGTGTCTGGCGGGGTCCTGGGTCGGTGGTGATCGTGTGTGCGCGCGGTGAGGGCGACGCGCGGTCTGGGGACACTGGTCGCGGGTGGTGGTCTGGCGCACGCTCGGCATGGTCTGGGCGTGTCTCGTGCGCGTGGTCCAGGGCTTAGCAATGCTCGCGGCTGGGACAGGCAGTGGCGATGGACAGTGGGCTGCCTCCCAGACATGCTGGCTAGGCTTGCTGCTGCTCCTAGCTTGCTGTCCACATTGGGGTGACATGGGGGTGCTCGGCTGTTCACCATTAATGGCAATGGCAAGCTCACAGGGGTGCTAGTGTTGGGCTAATCTTTCTAGATGATCTACTGGTTTGTGTGTGAGCTAACTAGGGAACAAGTTAGGCTCAAAACACTGCACATTATAGTGTTTGTGGTTTTGTTTGATTTGTGTCTGCAACCTGTTTGATGAAATGGCCGCATGAACTCAAGTTTTGAATTTTGAAATGAATTTTGGTGAGTTTGTTAGATTGGTTCTGGTGAGTCTGCAGATGCTTGGGTTTTGAAAGTTGAGCTTGTTTGAGTGGGTTTTGAAAAAGTGGGATCTTCCCATATGAAGAAGATTCAATTTTGAATTGTCATTTAAACTATGCATTTTAAAGTTTCTGGATGATCACAAAGTGGGCCTTGATACTCTGTTATGAGTACATTCAAGGGGTGCAAAGATCCAGAAAAGTTTCTGTTAGGTTTTGAAAGTTTGAGACAACCAAAGTAGGCATGTGAGTTAAATTGGCCAAAATGACCATTCACTTAATATATTTGTTTTGATTTACTTGTCTTTAGGAAAAGTGTGGGAAATGTTTTAGATGATGTTCTTTTCACCTAAGAAACATTTTACATGCAATGGAACACACAAACAAGGTGGTTTTTAAAGAAATTCAAAATCCATGCATACACATATACATGCATTCATGAATTCATTTAGAAAAGTTTTTGTTAACCCTAAACTTGATGATTAGTGTTTTGATGATCTAAGTTTGATATTTTTGGGATGTTACAGACACCTTTGAGGTTCTTGGGCTTCTCCATAGCCAGTATGGCCCTGGTTTTCTTCGGATTCGCCCCAATCCCCCGCTAGGAGGTGAAGTAGCCGAGTAACTGGCCATATGGGATGCCGAAGGCGCACTTTTCTAGGTTTATCTTGATCTTGTAGTGATCAAGTTTATCAAACGTCTCGTGGAGATCATTGATCAACGTCTTGGCCTTCCTGGTCTTGATTACTATGTCGTCGACATAGACTTGGATGTTGCGAACGATCTGGATTTTTAGGCACGCCTGCATGCACCTCCGGTACGTAGCGCAAACATTCTTCAGCCTGAAGGGCATGGTGTTATAACAGAATACTCTGAATGACATGATGAACGCCGTTTTATCCTGGTCTTCGACCTTCAGCCGAATCTGGTTGTAGCCTAAGTAGGCATCGAGGAAGGAGAGTTTCTCGCATCATGTAGTTGAATCGATGATTTGATGGATCCGAGGTAGAGGGAAGTGGTCCTTTGGACAGTACTTGTTGAGAGATGTGAAGTCCACGCACATCCGCAGGATGTACGTGTCCTTTTTGGGGACTAGCACGGTGTTGGACAGCCATTCGCTCTCCTTGATTTCCCTAATGAAGTTGGCACCGAGGAGTCTGTTGACTTTGATTCCAACGGCTTCAGCTCTTGGTTCGGACAATCGTCGGATCGACTGCTTGACGGGCTTTGCGTCCGGAAATACATTGAGAGCATGCTCGGCAAATTCCCTACGAACTCCTGGCATGTCCGCAGGACACTAGGTGAAAATTTCCCAGTGCTCACGGAGGAATTCGACGAGCGCGCTTTCCTATGCGGGATTGAGGTCGTTGGTGGTCAACGCTGTCTTGAAGGCGTCCGTCGGGTTTACCTGCACCTTTTTCGTGTTGACCATGGAGTCAGACGACATGTCGGGTGCCTTTTGTCTGGTGACTGGGGGTGCCCCATTGTATTTCACCTCTCTGAGCCTCGTGAGCTCCTCCTGCATACCGAACGACTAGGAGATTCTGTCGAAATCTCTATCACAGTGGTCAGATTGGGTGAAGCTTCCCTGGATGGTGATGACGCCCCTAGGTCCTGGCATCTTCAGTAGCAGGTACTCGTAGTGCGGTACTGCCAAGAATCTTGCGAATGCCACATGCCCGAGGATGGCGTGGTACTATGATGGCCAGTCCACCACTTCGAACTCCAGCCTCTCACGCCTGAAGTTTTCGGGTTGGCCAAAGATCATGTCGAGCCATATTTTCCTAGGGGATATATGCCCTTCCCTGGGACTATACCATGGAACGTCGTGTCTGATTGCTCCAGGCTGCATAGCGGGATCCGCATCGCTGCGAGTGTGCTGGCGAACATCAGATTGATGTCGTTACCACTGTCCATGAAGGCGCAGCTCATCTCGAATCCTCCGATCTGTGCCTTGAGCACCAGGGCAGCATGACCTGGGCGAGGGATCTGGCATGGGTGATCCGAATGATCGAACCTGATGCAGGACTCCGAGCCACTGAGGTACTCAGGTATGGCTGGTGGAGAGGTCACGGCTAGGATGACTTGGCGGGTGATCTTCTTTTGCACCCTGTTAGTTGGGTGTCCCTTCTGGATCATCAGGGACCCTTTTGGTGGTGGGTATCCTCCTGCACCATTATTTGGTGCTGGTACGATTGCTGGATTCGACAGTCTAGTGGGTGGTGGTGGAGGAGCTCCGTGGGCGATGTCGCCTGGGACGGGTGCGGGCCCAAATCCAGGGTTTATGGTGCGCCGCATTTGGTTGAGACCTTTGCTGAGTTTCTAGAACTCGCGGTAGTCCTTGAGCATGTGGCTGGCCTTCTTCTTACCATCTTGTTTGTCGATGTAGAAGTGGATGGTGCAGGGACCAAACATCTTGTCTTATGCCGAAGGCTCGTCATCGTGGCTGTGGCATTGCCATGTTTGCGTGGGTCGCCCACCGTCATGGTAGTTTCTTCCGCGGTATCCGCTGTTGCGGTTGCCGTTGTTGCGTCGATCGACGTATCCAGCCTCGACCATGTCGACTCCGTCGCGATCGTCATAGACGCGCGATCTTCTTTTGCTGCGGCATTCGTGTCTACAGCTGTAGTCGTCTTCGTCATCCGAATGTGCTCGAGTGAAGGAATCCTCACCATATGCCCACCGGTTGGAGATGTCCATGAGGTGGTCGAGCGTCTTGGGCTTGACGCGCCCAAGCTCTTCCTTGAAATCTGGGCATCTGGCACTGTCCTTGAAGGCATCGATTGCCCGTTCATCGAAGATGTGTGCGGCGAAGTTCTTGATGTGGGACCAGCGGAGTATGTACGAGCGGATGGACTCGTTGGACCGTTGGGTGTATGCCCGTAGCTCTTCGATCGAAGCTGGCCTCTTGCTGGTGCCCTTGAAGTTGCGGATGAAGCTGTATGCTAGCTCTTCCCAACTTTGGATGGATCCGAAGGATAGGCTGCTGAGCCAGACTCTAGCCGCGCCTGTCAGCTGCAGCTGAAGGAATTGTAGGGCGGTGTTCTTGTTTCCACCGTGGAGCTTGACTGACGACAGGTGATCGTGGAGCCAGGCCTTTGGTTCATGCGTGCCGTCGAACTTCGGGTTGTCCAAAGGGAGCTTGAAATTTTTCGGCATCCTCGTTCGCCGAACGGATCTGCTGAAGCACCTGGAGCCACACATCTCTCCATCGTCTTCCTTGTCGGACTCAGTTGAGCACGCACGCTTGGTACGTGCCTTGTCGATCTTGCGCTGGGTGAGCTCATTGCGAGCGTCGTAGTTGCTACTATGGCGTCGTGGGCTCTTGCGACGTCAAGGCAGGTAGTGCTCATCATCTTCGGATGAGGGCGTAGGGCTGCGGTTGAACTTGACTGCAGCATTTTTCTTTGGCTCCGCAGGAGCCTCGTCGTGGAGCGTTGATCCGACGAGTCCGAGGCCAGCTAGCGTGGACTTGTGCATGGCACTCTTCGGGTCACCCACTGGAGGTGGGTGGGACGCGAAATATGTAGTGGCTTCCATGATCGCACCCTGCAGTGTTTTCGGCATGAGGTTGCCGTGCGAGTCCATCGTCATGAAGGACGTGTTGAGGGCCCGGTTGACCTCGCATCACACGGTGGGGTCCATGTGCTCCGTGCGGGAGCGGTATATGTTGGCGTTGTTGCCATGCGAGCTGGAGCCACCGGCGGCGGAGATCGCAGCTCACCGCACGCTGGATTCCGCAACTGCCTTCTTGCGCTTTTCAAGCTCCTCCATCAGCTTCACCTGTCGGTTGTGCTCATCGATGAGGAGGTGGTAGGCCATCAGTAGATCCCGTGAAGCATTCATAGGTAGGATGATGTTGCCTGCCACGGCTTCGCGTGCTTGGCGCCAGCCTTCCTCGTTGAGGTTGATCTTGTTGTAGGCGTGAGCGTCGCCCTCGTTGGGCCTGTTGTCAATACCCGGATTTTTAATCCCAGATGCATGTTATGCCATACATCGCAGTCCCAGGATTTCCATTTTTGCGAGACATAACAGATTGGATATCACAGTACATCATCCATTACAAACCATACATAAGGTCTTACAACAAATAAAGGATCACATGATCCAGTCTTAATACAATCATAGCAGCAGAATAACGTAATAATAACGATAGCTTAGGCGAGGCTCCATCTTCATAGTCACAGGTAATGCTGACGATGGGAGATGATCCTAGTTGTCGTAACCTTCCCGCGGTCCATCCTCCTGATAGTCCTCTTCATAGTCTGGCCACGGGAATAGCCAGGGACAAAGCCATGAGTACTCTTTAAGTACTAACAAGTGAAGTGGTTTTGAGTAAGGATACTAAGCTCTAGGTTGTTTTGCCAAAAGCCAGATTTATCTCTACTGAGTTTAGAAGCAAAGAAAACTAGTTGAAAGTTTTATAACACCTAAGTGGGAACTTGAGTTTCATATCATAACCCTGTTGTGGTCAAGTCAAATCATGAATCATTTCATAAGTCATTTTGTAAACATCTAACGACGGAACAGTATGGCCACTCCAACTGTCCATAACCACGGACGCGGATATTCGAATAGTTTGACACTCTGCGGAGGTGGTACACTTTCACCACAACATTCGATACATCCGTCAGAAACAATCTTGAATTCACCATACTCAGTATGCGGATAATCAATCCTAACCTTTCAATTACACGCCCTAGTATAGGCACCTCTCCTGTGAGTTTGGCCTCCCAACCATGACCATCTGTCATCTTGGGAACTGCACAGGTGGTCAATCTTCACAAGGTAGCCTTAGCTCAAACCTTGGCCGCAAGGGAACCCATACTAAGGTATATAAATTTCCAGTCAAGCCCTACCCAAATTTCAGGTATTATGGTTGTACGATAAAATTGGAATGGTATCGCATCCAGATAACCATCAGTTTTGTAAAGGGCTAAGGCTCATGCCTTAACATTTTCATCATCAAAATCATATGGTGTTCAAGAACACATGTCAAAACATTTTCAGTAGAATGACTCATCATTCTAAGGTTTTCATAACCATTTTCAACAAGTATTCCCATCTAATTGATCAAGTTTTATGCTTAGCACTAGCATCTACAAGTGGGGGTAAACACTAATGAGGGTTGGTAAACAAGTGTATCCTATCTAAGTTCAATCTCATGCCTCAGGATGACATCAAGATTTCTCTAACTTAGGCCAAGTTTTATGCTCTTTATGCTACCTTTAATAATCTTTCTAAGCTCTACAATTTACCAAGTAAACTCAACTAGAAAGCTTTGATAAAGAAATAAAATACTAAGCTTGCAAGTAAAACTAGGATTGGGTATCAAGTGGTGTAAGCTTGCAAGTAAAACTTGCATGGTTTAGCTTAGCTTGCTAAGATATTAGTATAAGCTTGCAAGGATTAGCTTGCTAAGTCAACTTGTATAGTGAGGCTTGCCTTGTGCAGAGCAGTGGTTGAAGTTCTCCTCGGCTGCTTCCTCATAGTATTCTCCTTCCTCCTCGTATCCTTGGTCGGTACCAGCGTCTATAAATAAATACGAGGTACACAATCACCAAACAATACTTAACTACTTTTATTTATCACACCAAGGTTTTCACTAGATGATCTAGCATCATCACAAACATTACAATCATCAAAGCACTTCTTATTTATTTTATTTTGGAAAAGTAATTTCTACTCATTGAAAAACTACTTAAGATTTAATATTCTCCAACTAAAACATGGGATCATGTTGACACATGTCATCACCACATATTTCAGTACATGGGAATGTGATTTAAAGTGGTGTCACAATTTAATAAAGTTTAACCTTTTTATTTTAATTAAATAAAGTGATTATAATTGCCTATGAGGCATTCTTTTATTACTTGTTCATTATTTCTGTAAGTAAACCTAGATATTTTTATGTATTTAGAAAGGTCTAGTTAAATGTAATTTTTGAGAGTTGGATTCAACTCAAAAGCTTTTGTGGTTGAATTTTGAAAAATATTTGAATGCAAAAAAGCTTCTGCATTACTATTTTTACTATAGTTGATCTACAACTCCTAATGATTTGAATCCAACGGGCTTGAATTAAGAATTCCAGTAACTTTCTAACAAAATTGGTTTCACGCAATTTGGTTCAGTGAATCGACCTGGGTTGAATTTTGAATCTAGGTACAGAACTATGTTTGAAACTAAATGAATAAACCTAAATTCAAACTACTGGGTCACACAGGAATGTAAATGGGCCGTCCCACGACGCACAACGTGCGCGAGTGAGTTTAAGTGGTTGTCCCCACCAGTCAGTGAGACAGGGGGTGTGAAGCGGTATGGGGCAATCTAAACCACACGATCAACTTCTAATCTAACGGCTGTGACTTATCCTCTCCGTCGGGCAACTCTGACAAGACAGAACCCTAGCGCGACCAGTGGGGGTCTACGGGGGCTCACCGAGGCTCGGGCGAGGGTAGGAGACAGGGGCGAATGACAAAGTCGACAACGGCGAACCCCTGGTACTGGTGGCTTCTCCTGGGGCGGCTCTAATCGTTGGATCCTTTCTTTCTCCCCCACGGTAGACTCCGGCCAAATTCTGGCGACCTGCTGCTCGCCTTGCTCCGGGGATGATGTGGGGTGGTTCTGAGAGAGAGGGGTGTGTGTTGGTGTGAATAAATTGAACAGGGGTGGCCTCTATTTATAGTGCCAAGAGGGGACCGAAGGGCGCGGGTGGAGCTCGTCATGGTCATCGTCACAGTGAGCTAATGGCATGGTCGACGGTAGGGGACGGTGTTATGTTCCCTGGCTAATCTCAACGGAATGGTCGCGAGGCGTGGGGCGGTGTGAGACAGTTGGAACGCCGCGGTGCTCTGGGCGGGTCCGACGGAAAGTTTAATGGCGCACGGGCTCTCGTGGTCATGCAGCGACAAATTGGTGTGTCCTAGCGGTTCCTGGGACGGTGATGATCACGCTTGCAAGCGGCGAGGGCGGCGCACGGTCTGTGGGCGCATGTCGAGTGCGGCGCTCTGGCGCGCTCTCGGCATGGCACAGAGGCATAGGGCGCGGTTATAGGGTGGTCCAGTGGCTGGCAGGGCGTTGGCGTTGGACAGGGGGTGGCGGTGGATGGTGGTCAATGTCCCAGACAAGGTGGCTAGGCTTGGTGCTGCTCCTAGCTTGCTGTCGACCATGGGGTGGCAAGGTGAGGCTCGGCATGCTCACCATTGATGGCAATGGCAATCTCACAGTGAGCTAAAGCTTGTTAACTAAGCTAGATGATCTACTAATAGCATGCTGTGAGCTAGAGAGGGAACAAGTTAGGCCAAAAACACTGCTCACTATAGTGTTTGTTGTTTGTTTGATTTGTGTTTGCAAGGTGTTTGATGAAATGGATGAAAGAGATTTGAATTTGAATTTTTGGTTCAAACTTGGTGGGTGTATTAGTTACATACTAGGTAGTCTCTGGTTAGTTGGTTTTTTCAAGGGGCACTGGTTTGGTTGGTGGTTGATAATTGGTGATCTTCACATATGATAAAGATTCATTTTTGAATTGTCATTTGAATCAAGTTGCTAAATGTTTCTGTAAGTTTGAAAGGTGGGCTTTAATTCACTTTTACTTGGTGTAGCAAGGGGTGAAAAGAATTGGAATTGTTTATGTTTGAAATATTGGACTAGAAACACTCAAAGTGGCCTAGTGAGCAAGATTGGCAAAAATGACCATTTGCTTATTTTGTTTGTTTTTGAATTTCTCTTGATTTGTTTCTGCTTGGAACTGATTTAGATGATGTTGTTTTCATCTTTGAACCATCCCTTTCTATTTATAACAATGACACAAATCCATTCATGCATTCATACAATCATCACATACACACATGCATTCATATGATGTTGATTAACAAAAGTTTTTGTTAACCCTAATTTTGATGATTGGAATTTGATAATCATTGTTCAATATTTTTGGGATGTTACACATGTTAGGTGGATTTCCCCCATTTCCTCCGTTCTCATCTTGCGGGTTGAGAGGAGGGTTGGGTGCCCTCAAACCTGGCGGCAGTTCCGTTTCGTTGTGGATGACGATGGTGCATAGGTAGCGCCAGCGGATTGGATCGCTTCTGTCGCAGCTTTCGGATCCGGAACGGTAGGTTCCTTCATCTGAGGGAGGGCTGCACAGATCTGAGTTGCAGCTACCTCTATCATCTGACTCGTCTATCAGCGTCGACACGTGTAACGTGCTGATAGGTAGGACCCACGAAGCGGGCCTGATGGATGGTGGTGGCACCCGCTCTAGGAGGCGGAGGGTGCCGGTCTGCCCCACCTAGAAGCAGAAGCTCCCGAACAGCCCGTCGCCGATGGACTCGAAATCCCTCAGGGTGGCTGGCGAGTGGGAAGTGAAGTCGAAGGCACCGAAGAGGAGGTGACTCTCCATTGCCGATGAGTTGTAGATCAATCCGGATGGAACCATCACGACCGCACGTTGAACGTCCCCGCTTCCCACAGATGGCGCCAATTGACGAGGTTCGATCTCGCCAATGCCCATTATTATGGACTTGGGTTTTAGAGAAGATGGGGATGTTGGAAGTCGCGGAACGGTTAACAAACAAGCAATGTGGGACATGAGATTTACCTAGGTTCAGGCCCCCAGAGGGAAAACCCTAGTCCTGCTTGTCTGCTCTTGATTACGGCAGAACCAAAAATTACAGGGGTGCGCAGATGCAATCTAGCGTGGAGGCTTGTATGCGATGGTGGAAGAGATCCTTCTCGCCGTACCCTCCTAGACGTTATATAGATAGGCAGGTTCCGGGCTTAGGTTGAGTCGGTTACAGATTAGGGTTGGTACCCTTTAAAATTCTATCTAATCTAGACTTGTCCTCCAAGGAGTCAAAAACGCCATGGGCTTGGGCCACCCGAAGTCTTCATGGGAGGCGTGTCTTGACGTGGGCCTTCCTTGGGCTAGACCAGGTATACCAATGTCATGTACCCGTGGGGTATGTCCATGTCATCCTTTCTTCCACATTTATATTGAGTCTCCACCTTCTATCTTTTTGCACCAATTAAGAGAGCATAGTTGTCATTCTTAGTGCTATGTGCATTGTCCCAAAACTTATTGATTAATTCATAATGTTAATATTGCTTGTTCTTGAACTATCTATATCTAGTCACCCTTATGAACTTTGAAGGTGTCCTATGCATTTATGTTTTGTGATGAGTGCACGAAGCTTCGTTGGGAGACCCCAAGCAGAAGGTATGATGAGCATAGCAGCAAGTTTTCCCTCAGTAAGAAACTAAGGTTATCGAACCAGTAGGAGGAAGGAAAAGACTCAAAGGCGTTGCTAGCAACTTGGAAACCTTCACAACACAAACTCAAGACATTTCCCCAACGAACAATGAGGTTGTCAATCTCACCGGTTTGCTGAAAACAAAGGATTAACTGTATGGTGTGGAAGGTAATAGTGGTTTTCAGAAAGTAAATAGTAACAGTGGAAGATGTATCAATGGTAAAGATTGGAGCGGGGTCCATAGTTCACTAGAGGTGTTCTCCTTAAGATAAACGAACATGGCATGCTGGGTAAACAAATTACAGCAGGGCAATTGATAGGACTGAGCAAGGCATAACAATGCAATACTAGACATTCATGATCCTATGAGATTCGATTGGGCAATACAACAAGATACATAGACCGCCATCCAACTGCATCTATGACTAGTAATCCACCTTCAGGTTATCATCCGAACCCCCTCCAGTATTAAGTTGCAAGCAATGGATAACTGCTTTAAGCAAAGTGTGTAAGCTAAACAATCCACTTGTTCCATGAACAAGAGACTGTTGTTTTCTCCCTAGTGGCAACAACACATCTACAACCTTAGATATTTCTATCACTTCCCTTAGATTAAATAGAGGCATGAACCCACTATCTAGCATAAATACCCCCTCTTGGAGTCACTAGCATCTACTTGTCCAAGATAGCTACTAGAAACAGAGAGCATGCAAGATCACAAACAACACATACATGATAGAATCAATAAGACAAAACCATTAATCAATCTGACATAGTAATATCAATATCCATCAGATCCCCCCAACACAACATGCATCATTACAAATAGATGATCTTGATCATGAACGGAGCTCACACGATCTAAACATGGTAGCACAAAGGAGGAGATACAACCATCTTGCTACTACATGGACCTGTAGTCCAAGGTGGAACTACTCACACTTCATACCGGAGGCTGGCATGTTGAAGAAGAAAGCCTCCAAGATGATCTCCCCTCCGGAAGGGTGCCGGGAAGAGCTTCAGATCCCCTGGATCTAGGGACGATGGTGGCGGCGGCTACAAAAGGTTTCGTGGAATATTCATCGGGTACTTAGGGTTTCTGTATTGGGGGGTCTTTATAGGTGAAGAGGCCAGGCAGGGGGGCAGCCAGGGCGGCCGCACCCCCCAAGCGTGGGCTAGGGTTAGCCGCGCATCCAGGGGGTGTGGCTATTGGAGATATGCACAAGAGGCAATAATAAAGTGGTTATTATCATATCTTCATACTTATGATAAATGTTTACATACCATGCTATATTTGTATTAACAGGAAACATTAATACTTGTGTGATTTGTAAACATAAAAGAGTCCCTAGTAAAGCCTCTTGTTAAACTAGCTTGTTGGTTAATATATGATCATGGTTTCCTGATCATGAACATAGAGATGTTACTGACAAGAGGGTAATATCATTAGGAGAATGATGTGATGGACATACTCCTATAGATAAGCGTAGCATAAAGATCAAGTCATTTTAATAGTTCAATTGCTATATGCTTTCTGATACATAGTAACCTAATTCCTTCGACCATGAAATCATGCATATCACCTTCACCGGAAGGATGCTTTGATGACATCAAACACCACACCATAACTGGGTGGCTATAAAGGTGGCATTGAGTGTTCGGAAAGTGTCGGTTGAGACACATGGATCAAGAGTGGGATTTGTCCATCCATATGACGGATAGATATACTCTGGGCCCTCTCGATGGAATGTCATCCAATTAGCTTGCAAGCATGTGACTGGCTCACAAGGGATCACATATCACGGGAACGAAAAAAGCGTACTTATCAGTAACGAGGTTGAACTAGGTATGCAGAGATACCGACGATCATAACCTCGGATAAGTAAACTATCATGAGACAAAGGGAAATTGGTATCGTATGTAAGTGGTTCATTCGATCGCAAAGTAATCGTAGAAATATGTGGGAGCCATATGAATTTCCAGATTCCTCTATTGGTTATTGATCGGAGAAGTGTCTCGATCATGTCCGCATAATTCACGAACCGTAGGGAGACACACTTAAGGATTCGATGTTGTTGAGTAGTTATGGAATGATGAGTAAGAGAATGTTGCTCGGAGTCTCGGATGGGATCTGGGATATCACGAGGAGATCCGGAATGGTCCGGAGAATAAGATTCATATAAGGAAAGTCCTGTTTCGGGGTTGGAGAATGGTTCCGGTGTTTTCATCAGGAATGTTCTAGAAGGTTCCGGAATGTCCGGCACTCCGAAGGGGAAGGGTGCATGAATGAGTTATATCAAGTTGGTATGATTGCATCATGTACTAGGTGTCATCGCTGAACAAAATAAAGGGTTTAATCAAATCCTAGTTTGAAAAGTCAAACGCCAATTTGAAAAGTCAAACGACTATTTTGGGAAGTGGAGGGGAAGTGGGAAACCGAGTTGGGGAGGAGTCCCTCCTCTACCGCCGGCCCACTTGGGATCCGAGTTGGGGAGGGATTCCCCTCCCCTTGGCCGGCGCCTCCCTCCTATAAGAGGAGGGGCAGGGCTCCCCTCCTAGTACACAAGGTTGCCCCCTCTAAACCTAACCCTAGCCGCCGCCGCCCACCATAGCCGCCGCCTAGGGTTTCTCCTCTAGCCACCGACTTGGGCACCTCCAAGCCCTAGCCGCCAGCCCTAGCACCCCATCCTTGGTGTGTCTAAACCCTAGAACACCGAGGGCTCTCTCATAGTCCACCATACTCGCTCCGGCTTAAGGCGAAGCCCTGCGAGATCTCCCCTCTAATTCCGGTACCACGCCGTCGTGCTGCCGGAATCGCGAGGAGAGTGCTACAACCTCCGTTGCCTGCTGGAACAAGGGAGAGGAAGGTCTTCATCGAGTACCGAACGTGTGACCGACTGCGGAAGCGCTGCTGGAAGGCAGCGCCGGAAGGATAGTCTACGCGATCTTGAGATCGGAAGTGTACGACTACATCATCCACGAGAATCTGCACTCGTTAACCGCTTTGGATCTTCGAGGGTTAGTACTCTGTTGACTCGTTGCTACAATCTAGTAGATAGATCTTGGCTTGATCATAGATTAGATCTTGATTGTGTGTTCATGCGGTAGAATTTTTTTGTTTTCCATGCTACGAACTCCTATAGTGGTATCAGAGCCGTGTCTATATGTAGATCTGTTGCACGAGTAGAACACAATGGTCATTGTGGGCGTTGATGCTTTTGTTGTCGATTGCTTCTTGTGTACTTTGCATCTTGCGGGATGGTGGGATGAAGCGGCCCGGGCTAACCTTACATGACATCGTTCATGAGACTTGCTCCACGCTTGACATGCAACTTGTATTGCATAAGTGGCTTTGCGGGTGCCTGTTTCTCCCAACATAGTTAAGATTCAATTTACAACGGGTGATTGATAATACTAGTATCAATGTTGTGGTTCTTGTTCGTAAGTTAGAGCGACACTTATAGAAAGCCCCAAACCACGTAAAATATGCAAAGAAAATTAGAGGCGTCTAACTTTGTTTTGCAGGGGTGTGCTGTGATGTGATATGGCCATGATTGTGATTATATTTGATGTATGCAATGTTCCTTATTGTAAGTTGGCAACCGGCAGGAGCCATATGGTTGTCTTTAAATTCTGTTAAGACCCGCGTGTCTATTCAAAGTAGTTGTAATAGTTGAAGCTGGTGGACGACAACCATGGAGCGGCGTCATTGACCTTGATGCAATGCCGGTGATGATGGAGATCATGTTCGTGCTTGAAGATGGAGATCGGAAGCACAAGAAGAAAGGCCATATCATATCACATATTATGAATTGCATGTGATGTTAATCCTTTTATGCATCTTGTATTGCTTAGTTTACGACAGTGGCATTATAAGATGATCCCTCAAGCACACAATTTCAAGTTTTAAAGTGTTCATCCTTAGTTAGCACCGTTGCTAAAGCTCGTTGTTTCGAAGCACCACGTGATGATCGGGTGTGTTAAATTCTGCGAGTGTATACAACGTGAGCAAGCCAGATTTGCTCATGCGGAAGCTAAGGTTTGATCTTGACGAGCCTAGCATGTACAGACATGGTCTCGGAACACGGATCACCGAAAGGTAAAGCATGGGTCATATAGTAGATATGATGAACATGTTGATTGTTCGCCATTGAAGCTACCTCAACTCTCGTGATGATCGGTTTTGATGTGGTGGATTTGGTTCGTGTGATCACTAAAACAATGCGAGGGATATTGTTTTGAGTGAGAGTTCAACGGCAATATGATTAAAAGTTGAAAACTATTTATCATAAATTAAATCAAAGTGAATTTGCATAGTTGTTGTAGTCATTGGCATCCGTTTACCACCTTGCGCTTAGTTTTAATTGAGATAATAGAACTATAGAATTCTGGTTAGTTACTTTATGAACTGGTATCGTATTGTTTTGAAGTGTTGATCTAAAGTTTAAAAGTCCTATTGCAAACTTTCAGTAAGTTTCGGTTACTCCATGAAGTTTAATAATTGGTATTAAAACAAGAGTGACAATTCCAAGAGTTAGTGTATGAGTATCATGTTTGTCTCCATGATTCTTGATATTCAAAGGATTGTCTTAATATCAAGGTTATCTAGGATCTGAAAGAGTTGTTTCAGAAACCATGATGTGTGGAAGATATTGTGATATCTGAAATGAAATTTTGGTTGCAACATGATAGAGTATAATATGGTAAAAGACATGTTCTCATATTTGATGAGAATTTGCAAAAGGTTGGAGACACTAGTTGTCCTAAACCTCCAAAAGGTTTTGGAGAGCAACATTATACTCGCGATTCACCGTTACAAGCTAAAAGTAGCTTGATCATGGATAATTCCATGATAAGGGTGAATATTTGATGTAGGTAAATTTTTTTACTACACCAAGAGATTACTAAAGAATGGAATTTGAAAGCACACCAAACATTTGATGATGGTGATCTACTTCAAAGTGCAAGTCCAAAGACATTGGTATTTAAATATACACGCTTTGGACTATGTGTCATATGTATGACTCCACTATTGATGTTGATAGATTCTTTCAAACAGAAAAGGAAATACTGAAAGAGAATCTCATAAATATATGGCAGAAAAGAAAAGACTAGAATTGTTCAGTTTAAGTATATAGATGATATACATGTTATGGCTATATTCTTTGCTTATTAAACAATGTGGTTCTTAAGTATTTGATACTGAATTTGTTGGTGTGAATCGTCATACGAAACAACACAATTCATGAACTACAATGGCCTAAGTAACTAGCAAAAGAATATGTGATGATGTTCATCGAGAACAAATAAAGGGTTATTGTGTTGCTCGTTAAACATCAAAGCTTGCCTTCAAGATTTGTTTTATCAGGTATTATGAGAACAAAAGGGTTGTTCAAATAATTGCCGTAATCCATAAAAGATGGATGATTCACAAATCTCGTTGGAGAAATCACATCCATAAAACTAGTGCTAAAAATGTCGAAAGACAAATTGATTGAAAGATCACTTAGGAAGTAACATCGCCGTTTAAATTATATTGGAAAGAAAACATGAAGAAACTCCATATGGACGGAATTTTGGAGTCTATTTGATTTTGATCAAATGACGCTTGTGAAACTTTCCTAGAGATAATTAAAACTTCGTTCATAGGCCAAAAAGGGAACGAATGACTAGCTTATTGGAAATTGTACATATTGTTGGACAAAGTCCATCATGTGTAGTCAAAAGCGATGGATTTCAACTCCATATGCTTTCTCCGAAAATTTGAGTGAATATATGAATATTTACTTAATAAGGATGAAGTATGAAACATTTGAAAAGTTCAAAGACTTTCAAGATGAAGTGCAAAATCATTGTAACAAGAATATAAATAGTTTATGATAGGATCATAAAGGAAGATATTTGAGTTACAAGTTTAGCATAATACCTAAGATTTAAGGAATCGTTCCGTGGATTTGCATATCCTGAAACACCATAAGAGTATGGAGCGTTCGAGATATGTAATTAAACCTTGTTTGACATGGTAAGATCGAAGGTGTAATTCAGAAACTGCCATTATATTTTAAAGATTAAAAGCTTTAGAGACTACCGTTTTTCCACTGAAAAGAGCTCCATCATAATCCGTTGAAATGACACCATATAAAGTTATGGTTTGGGATAAAACCCAAGTTGTCCTTTCTTAAACATTGATATGATTTGCATAAGAAAGATGTTTACAACCAAAGTCGGATGAACCTGTCTTTGTATGTTATTTCGAATAACTGTTAAGTATTCCTCCATAACACTGGAGACAAAAGTGTTTGTCGCTTAGAACGTCAAGTTTCTTTGAGAAGGAATTTTTTCGTGAAAAGTTAAGTGGGAGGACAATAGAACTTTGATAAGGTTAAAAGAACCTTAGCTATATGTGCAGAGTTGCGCAGCGCCGAAAAGTGTTCCGGAGGCAGCGATAATGCTCATGGCTCACGTGCCTCAAAGGTTGTGGTCACGGAGATCTAAGTTCCTATTGAAACAAGTAGGTCGGGTAAACAATCAAATACCAAGATTTGAGAGTTAAATCATTATTTGACAATAATGATCTGACTACATGCAAAGAAGCGATGATGGGCCCTGACTTCGTCAAATGGCTTGAAGCCATAAAATCCGTGATAGTTCCATATACGAGAGATCAAGCTTTGAACTTGAAAGACCCTCTAGAAAGGTACAAGACCTTACAGTCGTATTTGGATCTATAATTAAATAGACATGGATGTTTCACATCTATGAAATAGTCGACATGTTGGGAAAGAGTTCACAACAATGTTCAAAGGTTGTATATGACAAGATTTGATCTTTCATAGCGATATTTAGTCTAGACGGATTAATGTAGCAACCACTACATATAATTTTGTTATATGGTAGTTGAATAAACAAAACAAGTTCTTCTAATAGAATTGTTACCTAGGACGTGTGCATGACACGATCCATAGGGTTTTGTTAATTCAAAGGATGCTAAAAGCATATGCAAACTTCAATGGTTGAAGTGAGCATCACGGAGTTGGAATCTTCACAATGATGAAATTGTTAAAAGAGTTTAAATTCATCAGAGACGATGAATATGCTTGCATTTGCAAGAAATTAAGTGGGAGCGCTAAGACATATTTCTAATACATTATGTGGAAGACATATTGTTGATTGGAAATGATGTATATTTTATTAACACAGATTAAGAATTTCATCTCGATGAAAGGCTTAGGCAAAACCCAAATATTTGGCATCAATAGACGCTAATATGGTTGTGCCAAAAGTACATAGATGATATATTGAATGAGTTCAATATAGAAACTACAAGAAAGGTTCTTGTTGCACAGAAAGGATTGAATGAGTTCAATATTGATGATATATTCAAGTGTATTGACACTTGGTAAGTGAAACAAGGATTCAAGTATAGATTGATACTTGATGTATGAAATCACAAAGAGTATTTATATCAATCATACTGTGATATGTACAAATCCAGATATGTCATGTACTCTAAATGTTATGAGCATATACCAGAATGATTCATAAGTTGATCATTAGACAATAGTAAGGATATTCTTATGATCTTTTGGAAGAACTAAGAGTATATTATTTGTAGAAGTGACAAATAGATGGTTAGTTCATTGTAAAAGTACTACATTGATACTAGTTTTGTCGCAAAGTACAAATTAAGTTTATCTCAATCTAAACTAAGGGTGGCACAATATAATGGAAAGTAAGTTCCATAATGGATTTGGATGAGTTCCAAAGTTAAGACATTGTGACAGATACTACAACAAAAGGCTAAGTATATGACTGCTATAATAGCAGCTAAAGAGGGCATTTGTGTCAAGTAGTTTGTTATCAAACTAGGTGTAGTTCACAACGGGATAATACTATGAAGATATATTGTACGACAATATTATCAACATGTTTTAACCCCAAAGAACTAAAGGTCTCACCAAAGGACCAAAATTATACAAAGCCATCTCATTAGAGAATGAGTGATACGTAGAGACGCAAAGACATGCAATTACACACGGACCTGGAAGTGTCAGATCCGGAGATCAGTTGACCACTAGCAATCGTGTACATACAACACCAGAAAGCCATAGGTGTTGAATACACAAAGGTTTGAAACTAGATTATTGACTCTAGTGCAAGTGGGAGACTGTTGGAGATATGCCCAAGAGGCAATAATAAAGTGGTTATTATCATATCTTCATACTTATGATAAATGTTTACATACCATGCTATAATTGTATTAACAGGAAACATTAATACTTGTGTGATTTGTAAACATAAAAGATTCCCTAGTAAAGCCTCTTGTTAAACTAGCTTGTTGGTTAATATATGATCATGGTTTCCTGATCATGAACATAGAGATGTTATTGACAACAGGGTAATATCATTAGGAGAATGATGTGATGGACATACTCCTATAGATAAGCGTAGCATAAAGATCAAGTCATTTTAATAGTTCAATTGCTATATGCTTTCTGATACATAGTAACCTAATTCCTTCGACCATGAGATCATGCATATCACCTTCACCGGAAGGATGCTTTTATGACATCAAACACCACACCGTAACTGGGTGGCTATAAAGGTGGCATTGAGTGTTCGGAAAGTGTCGGTTGAGACACATGGATCAAGAGTGGGATTTGTCCATCCATATGACGGATAGATATACTCTGGGCTCTCGGTGGAATGTCATCCAATTATCTTGCAAGCATGTGACTGGCTCACAAGGGATCACATATCACGGGAACGAGAAAAGAGTACTTATCAGTAACGAGGTTGAACTAGGTATGCAGAGATACCGACGATCATAACCTCGGATAAGTAAACTATCGTGAGACAAAGGGAAATTGGTATCGTATGTAAGTGGTTAATTCGATCGCAAAGTAATCGTAGAAATATGTGGGAGCCATATGAATTTCCAGATTCCTCTATTGGTTATTTATCGGAGAAGTGTCTCGATCATGTCCGCATAATTCACGAACCGTAGGGAGACACACTTAAGGATTCGATGTTGTTGAGTAGTTATGGAATGATGAGTAAGAGACCGAATGTTGTTCGGAGTCTCGGATGGGATCCGGGATATCACGAGGAGATCCGGAATGGTCCAGAGAATAAGATTCATATAAGGAAAGTCCTGTTTCGGGGTTGGAGAATGGTTCCGGTGTTTTCATCAGGAATGTTCTAGAAGGTTCCGGAATGTCCGACACTCCGAAGGGGAAGGGTGGATGAATGTGTTATATCAAGTTGGTATGATTGCATCATGTACTAGGTGTCATCTCTGAACAAAATAAAGGGTTTAATCAAATCCTAGTTTGAAAAGTCAAACGCCAATTTGAAAAGTCAAACGGCTATTTTGGGAAGTGGAGGGGAAGTGGGAAACCGAGTTGGGGAGGAGTCCCTCCTCCACCGCTGGCCCACTTGGGATCCGAGTTGGGGAGGGATTCCCCTCCCCTTGGCCGGCGCCTCCCTCCTATAAGAGGAGGGGCAGGGCTCCCCTCCTAGTACACAAGGTTGCCCCCTCTAAACCTAACCCTAGCCGCCGCCGCCCACCATAGCCGCCGCCTAGGGTTTATCCTCTAGCCGCCGACTTGGGTGTTGGAGATATGCCCTAGAGGTAATAATAAATGTAGTTATTATTATATATCTTTGTGTTTATGATAAATGTTTACATTCATGCTATAATAGTATTAACAAGGAAACCATTAATACTTGTGTGATTTGTAAACTTAATTTGAAGTCCCTAGTATGGCCTCTATACTTCACTAGCTTGTTGGTTGATTGATGATGTGGTTTCTTTGTCATGAACATTGAGATGTTATCAACAACAAGATCATATCGTTAGGAGAATGATATGGTGGACATACTCCTATAGACAAGCGTAGCATAAAGATCAAGTCATTTCAATAGTTCAATTGCTATATGCTTTCTGATACATAGTAACCTAATTCCTTCGACCATGAGATCATGCATATTGCCTTTACTGGATGGATGCTTTGATGTCATCAAACACCACACCGTAACAGGGTGGCTATAAAAGTGGCATTGGGTGTTCGGAAAGTATTGGTTGAAACACATGGATCAAGAGTGGGATTTGTCCATCCACATGACGGATAGATATTCTCTGGGCCCTCTCGGTGAAATGTCATCCAATTAGCTTGCAAGCATGTGACTTGGTCACAAGGGATCACATATCACGGGAACGAGAAAAGAGTACTTATCAGTAACGAGGTTGAACTAGGTATGCAGAGATACCGACGATCATGACCTCGGATAAGTAACATATCGTGAGACAAAGGGAAATTGGTATCGTATGTAAGTGGTTCATTCGATCGCAAAGTAATCGTAGAAATATGTGGGAGCCATATGAATTTCCAGATTCCTCTATTGGTTATTGTTCGGAGAAGTGTCTCGATCATGTCCGCATAATTCACGAACCGTAGGGAGACACACTTAAGGATTCGACGTTGTTTGAGTAGTTATGGTATTATGAGAAAGAGACCGAATGTTGTTCGGAGTCTCGGATGGGATCCGGGATATCACGAGGTGATCCGGAATGGTCCGGAGAATAAGATTCATATAAGGAAAGTCCCATTTCGGAGTTGGGGAATGGTTCCGGTGTTTTCATCGGGAACATTCTAGAAGGTCCCGGAATGTCCGGCACTCCGGGGGGGAAGGGGTACATGAATGTGTCATTGCAAGTTGGAATGATTGCATCATGTACTAGGTGTTCTCGCTGTCCAAAATAAAGGGTTTATTTAATTCCTAAATTGGAAAAGTCAAACGGCTAATTTGAAAGTCAAACTGCCAATTTTGGGAAGTGGGAAAAGAGGAGGATTGGTGGAGGCCGAATTGGGGGAGGACTCCTCCCTTGGCCGGCGCCCCACCAAGCCGACTTGGGGAGGGACTCTCCTCCCCATGGCGCAGCCAGCCCTCCCACCTATATAAGGAGGGGCAGGGCTCCCCTCCTAACACACACAAGTTCCTATCCTCTAAACTAGAAACTAGACCTAGACCCCGGTTTAGAGCTGTTTCGGTTTAGAGCCTTCTAATTGGTTTAGAGCCCTCTAATTGGTGTGTCTAATTACTAGACCACTAATAGCCTCTCTCATAAGCTCCACCATACTCGCACCGGCTTAAGGCGAAGCCCTGCGGGATCTCCCCTCTACCTCCGGTACCACGCCGTTGTGCTGCCGGAATCGCGAGGAGAGTGCTACAACCTCCGCTGCCTGCTGGAACAAGGGAGAGGAAGGTCTTCGTCGAGTACCGAACGTGTGACCGACTGCGGGAGCGCTGCGGGAACGCGGCGCCGGAAGGATCGTCTACGCGATCTTGAGATCGGAAAGAGTACGACTACATCACCCACGAGAATCTGCTCTCGTTAAACACTTTGGAATCTTCGAGGGTGAGTTATTCCATCGACTCGTTGCTACAATCTAGTAGATAGATCTTGGCTTGTTTGTTTGTATGCGATAGAAAATTTTTGTTTTCCATGCTACGAACCCCTACAGTGGTATCAGAGCCGTGTCTATATGTAGATCTGTTGCACGAGTAGAACACAATGATCATTGTGGGCGTTGATGCTTTTATTGTAGATTGCTTTTTGTGTACTTTGCATCTTGCGGTATGTTGGGATGAAGCGGCCCGGGCTAACCTTACATGACATCGTTCATGAGACTTGCTCCACGCTTAACATGCAACTTGTATTGCATAAGTGGCTTTGCGGGTGCCTGTTTCTCCTAGCATAGTAAAGATCCAATTTACAACGGGTAATCAACAATGCTAGTATCAATGTTGTGGTTCTTGTTCGTAGGTTAGAACGACACTTATGGAAAGCCCCAAACCACGTAAAATATGCAAAGAAAGTAGAAGCGTCTAACTTTGTTTTGCAGGGGTGTGCAGTGATGTGATATGGCCATGATTGTGATTATATTTGATGTATGCAATGTTCTTTATTGTAAGTTGGCAACCGGCAGGAGCCATATGGTTGTCTTTAATTTCTGTTAAGGCCTGCGTGTCTATTCAAAATAGTTGTAATAGTTGAAGTTGGCGGACGACAACCATGAAGAAGCGTCATTGACCTTGATGCTATGCCGGTGATGATGGAGATCATGTTCGTGCTTGAAGATGGAGATCGGAAGCACAAAGAAGAAAGGCCATATCATATCACATATTATGAATTGCATGTGATGTTAATCCTTTATGCATCTTGTATTGCTTAGTAGACGACGGTAGCATTATAAGATGATCCCTCATGCACATAAATTTCAAGTTCTAAAAGTGTTCACCCTTAGTATGCACCGTTGCCAAAGCTTGCTGCTTCGAAGCACCACGTGATGATCGGGTGTCTTTGATTCCGCGGGTGACTACAACGTAAGCAAGCCAGATTTGCTTATGCGGAAGCTAAGGTTTGATCTTGACGAGCCTAGCATGTACAGACATGGCCTCAGGAACACGGATCGCCGAAAGGCAAAGCATGAATCATATAGTAGATATGATGAACATGATGATTGTTCGCCATTAAAACTATATCAGCTCTCGTGATGATCGGTGTTGATGTAGTGGATTTGGTTCGTGTGATCACTAAAACAATGTGAGGGATGTTGTTTTGAGTGGGAGTTCACCTAGTTTAATTTCATTAATTAATTTGAACTCAATTTGTCATAAACTTAGTCTAAACTATTGCAAATATGTTGTAGATCAATGGCAGCCCCTACCATCAATTTTAATGCGTTCCTAGAGAAAGAAAAGTTGAAAAACAATGGAAGCAACTTCGCGGATTGGTTCCGCAATTTGAGGATTGTCCTCACAGCTGGTAATTTGACCTATGTGCTGGATGCACCGCTAGGTGACCCACCTGCAGCTGATGCTACCGATGAAGTAAAGAATGTTTACCTCGCTCGGAAGAATCAGTACTCCATAGTTCAGTGTGCTATCTTGTATGGTTTAGAATCGGAGCTTCAGAAAAGGTTTGAAGAGTCAGATCCATATGATATTGTCGAGGATCTCAAATTAATCTTTGAGACTCATGCGGCAATTGAAAGTTATGAAGCTTCTGAAAAGTTCTTTAACTGCAAGATGGAAGAGGGTAGCTCCGTCAGTGAGCATGTGCTTAAAATGTCTGGGCACGCAAATAAACTTCAAAGTTTGGGTATAGTGATTCCTAATACTTTGGGAGTTTACCGCATCCTCCAATCACTACCACCAAGTTACAAGAACTTTGTGATGAACTACAACATGCAGAACATGAACAAAGAGTTGCCAGAACTATTTGCTATGTTAAAATCTGCAGAAGTGGAGATCAAGAAAGAGCACCAAGTGTTGATGGTCAATAAGACCACCAAATTCAAGAAAGGCAAGTCTAAGCAGAAGGGACACTTCAAGAAGGGTGGTAAGAAAGTTACCACGCCGACGAAGAGGACCAAGGCTGGACCCAAGCCTGATACTGAGTGCTTTTACTGCAAGGGAGAAGGTCACTGGAAGCGGAATTGCCCAAGGTACTTGGCGGATTTGAAGAACGGCAACATCAAGAAGAAAGGTATATCTGATATACATGTTATTGATGTGTATCTCACTAGTACTCGTAGTAGTGCCTGGGTATTTGATACTGGTTCGGTTGCTCATATTTGTAACTCGAAACAGGAGCTGCAGAATAAACAGAAGCTAGTGAAGAATGAGGTGACGATGCGCGTGGGAAACGGATCAAAGGTTGATGTGATCGCGGTCGGCACACTACCTCTTCATCTACCATCGGGATTAGTTTTATACTTAAATAATTGTTATTTGGTGCCTGCGTTGAGCATGAACATTATATCGGGATCTTGTTTATTGCGAGACGGTTACTTGTTTAAATCCGAGAATAATGGTTGTTCGATTTATATGAGTAATATGTTTTATGCACATGCACCTTTGATAGATGGTCTATTCATATTGAATCTCGATAGTAGAAATACACATATTAATAACATTGAGGCTAAACGTTTGAAATCAAGCGATAATTTGACCTATATGTGGCACTGTCGTCTTGGTCACATTGGAGTGAAACGTATGAAGAAACTCCATTCCGATGGACTTCTTGAATCACTTGATTTTGAATCACTTGAAAGATGCGAAGCATGTCTGATGGGAAAAATGACTAAGACTCCATTTTCTGGTATAATGGAGCGAGCTACGGACTTATTGGAAATCATACATACCGATGTGTGTGGTCCAATGAGTGTAGCATCGCGCAGTGGTTATCGTTATGTTCTTACCTTCACGGATGACTTGAGTAGATATGGGTATATCTATTTCATGAAACATAAGTCCGAAACTTTCGAGAAGTTTAAGGAGTTTCAAAGTGAGGTAGAGAATCAACGTAACAAGAAGATTAAATTTCTACGTTCTGATCGTGGAGGTGAATATCTAAGTTACGAGTTTGGCGAGCATTTGAAGAAATGTGGAATACTTTCGCAGTTGACACCGCCGGGAACACCACAGCGTAATGGTGTGTCTGAACGTCGTAATCGAACTCTCTTAGATATGGTTCGTTCTATGATGTCACTTACAGATTTGCCACTATCATTTTGGGGTTATGCATTAGAAACAGCCGCATTCACTTTAAATAGGGCACCGTCTAAATCCGTTGAAACGACACCGTATGAATTATGGTTTGGGAAGAAACCTAAATTGTCGTTCCTTAAAGTTTGGGGATGCGAAGCCTATGTAAAGAAGTTACAGCCGGACAAGCTTGAACCCAAAGCGGAAAAATGCGTCTTCATAGGATACCCGAAGGAAACTGTTGGGTATACCTTCTATCATAGATCCGAAGGCAAAATCTTCGTTGCTAAGAATGGATCCTTTCTAGAGAAGGAATTTCTCTCGAAAGAAGTGACTGGAAGGAAAGTAGAACTCGACGAGGTTGTCGAACCTTCTCTCGAAATTGCGAGTAGCGCAGCACCGGAAGAAGTTCCTGTGGTGCCTGCACCAATAAGAGAGGAAGCTAATGATGGTGATCATGAAACTTCGGTTGAAGTTACTACAGAGCCTCGGAGGTCAACGAGAACTCGTACCACTCCAGATTGGTATGATTCCGTTATGAATGTCATGTTGGTGGACAACACCGATAACCCCGAGACATATGAGGAAGCGATGATGAGCCCAGATTCCAATAAATGGCAAGAAGCCATGAAATCCGAGATTGGATCCATGTACGAAAACCAAGTATGGACTTTGGTGGACTTACCGGATGGCCGGAAGGCTGTCGAGAACAAATGGATTTTCAAGAAGAAAACAGATGCTGATGGTAATGTTACTGTCTATAAAGCTCGACTTGTCGCAAAAGGGTTTCGACAAATTCAAGGAGTTGACTACGATGAGACTTTCTCACCGGTAGCGAAGCTAAAGTCTGTAAGGATTATGTTAGCAATCGCTGCATATTATGATTATGAGATATGGCAGATGGATGTCAAAACAGCATTCCTCAATGGAGACATTGATAAAGAGTTGTATATGATACAACCCAAAGGTTTTGTCGATCCTAAAGATGCTAACAAGGTATGCAAGCTTCAACGGTCCATCTATGGATTGAAGCAAGCATCCCGAAGTTGGAATCAACGTTTTGATAAGGTAATCAAAAGTTTTGGTTTTATACAAACTTATGGAGAAGCTTGTATTTACAAGAAAGTGAGTGGGAGCTCTGTAGCATTCTTAATACTGTATGTGGATGACATATTGTTGATTGGGAATGATGTAGACCTTCTTAATAGTGTCAAGGAATATTTGAATAATAGTTTTTCAATGAAGGATCTTGGCGAAGCAGCTTACATATTAGGCATAAAGATTTATAGAGATAGATCGAAACGCCAAATATCATTGTCACAAAGTACATATTTGGACAAAGTTCTAAAGAGGTTTGGAATGGAAGATAGCAAGAAAGGGTTCTTGCCCATGTTGCCCAATATGACCTTGAGTAAAACTCAAAGTCCGACATCGGCAGAAGATAGAGAAAAGATGAGTAAGACTCCCTATGCCTCAGCCATAGGATCTCTAATGTATGCCATGCTATGTACTAGACCCAACATCGCATATGCTGTTAGTCTAACTAGCAGATATCAAAGTGATCCAGGAGTGGATCATTGGACGGCGGTCAAAAACATCCTTAAGTACTTGAGAAGAACTAAGGATATGGTTCTTTCTTATGGAGGTGATGAACAGCTCGTTGTTAATGGTTACACCGATGCTAGTTGGAACACCGATCCGGATGATTCTAAATCACAATCTGGATACGTATTTATTTTGAATGGTGCAGCAGTTAGCTGGAGGAGTGCAAAGCAAAGCGTTGTGGCGAGATCTTCAACTGAATCGGAATACATAGCTGCTTCGGAGGCTTCACAAGAAGCGATATGGATGAAAGAGTTCATTACAGAGCTGGGTGTGGTTCCAAGTGCGCTGGACCCAATGTCTATCTACTGTGATAACATGGGCGCCATAGCCAATGCGCAAGAACCAAGGTCACACAAGAAGCTGAAGCATATCAAGCTGCGTTTCCACGCTATTCGAGAACATATCCAGGATGGGGATATAAAGATTTGCAAAGTACACACAGATCTGAATGTGGCGGATCCGTTGACTAAACCTCTCCCGAGGGCAAAACATGACCAACACCAAACTGCCATGGGTGTTCGGTATATTACCATGTAATCTAGATTAGATGACTCTAGTGCAAGTGGGAGACTGTTGGAGATATGCCCTAGAGGTAATAATAAATGTAGTTATTATTATATATCTTTGTGTTTATGATAAATGTTTACATTCATGCTATAATAGTATTAACAAGGAAACCATTAATACTTGTGTGATTTGTAAACTTAATTTGAAGTCCCTAGTATGGCCTCTATACTTCACTAGCTTGTTGGTTGATTGATGATGTGGTTTCTTTGTCATGAACATTGAGATGTTATCAACAACAAGATCATATCGTTAGGAGAATGATATGGTGGACATACTCCTATAGACAAGCGTAGCATAAAGATCAAGTCATTTCAATAGTTCAATTGCTATATGCTTTCTGATACATAGTAACCTAATTCCTTCGACCATGAGATCATGCATATTGCCTTTACTGGATGGATGCTTTGATGTCATCAAACACCACACCGTAACAGGGTGGCTATAAAAGTGGCATTGGGTGTTCGGAAAGTATTGGTTGAAACACATGGATCAAGAGTGGGATTTGTCCATCCACATGACGGATAGATATTCTCTGGGCCCTCTCGGTGAAATGTCATCCAATTAGCTTGCAAGCATGTGACTTGGTCACAAGGGATCACATATCACGGGAACGAGAAAAGAGTACTTATCAGTAACGAGGTTGAACTAGGTATGCAGAGATACCGACGATCATGACCTCGGATAAGTAACATATCGTGAGACAAAGGGAAATTGGTATCGTATGTAAGTGGTTCATTCGATCGCAAAGTAATCGTAGAAATATGTGGGAGCCATATGAATTTCCAGATTCCTCTATTGGTTATTGTTCGGAGAAGTGTCTCGATCATGTCCGCATAATTCACGAACCGTAGGGAGACACACTTAAGGATTCGACGTTGTTTGAGTAGTTATGGTATTATGAGAAAGAGACCGAATGTTGTTCGGAGTCTCGGATGGGATCCGGGATATCACGAGGTGATCCGGAATGGTCCGGAGAATAAGATTCATATAAGGAAAGTCCCATTTCGGAGTTGGGGAATGGTTCCGGTGTTTTCATCGGGAACATTCTAGAAGGTCCCGGAATGTCCGGCACTCCGGGGGGGAAGGGGTACATGAATGTGTCATTGCAAGTTGGAATGATTGCATCATGTACTAGGTGTTCTCGCTGTCCAAAATAAAGGGTTTATTTAATTCCTAAATTGGAAAAGTCAAACGGCTAATTTGAAAGTCAAACTGCCAATTTTGGGAAGTGGGAAAAGAGGAGGATTGGTGGAGGCCGAATTGGGGGAGGACTCCTCCCTTGGCCGGCGCCCCACCAAGCCGACTTGGGGAGGGACTCTCCTCCCCATGGCGCAGCCAGCCCTCCCACCTATATAAGGAGGGGCAGGGCTCCCCTCCTAACACACACAAGTTCCTATCCTCTAAACTAGAAACTAGACCTAGACCCCGGTTTAGAGCTGTTTCGGTTTAGAGCCTTCTAATTGGTTTAGAGCCCTCTAATTGGTGTGTCTAATTACTAGACCACTAATAGCCTCTCTCATAAGCTCCACCATACTCGCACCGGCTTAAGGCGAAGCCCTGCGGGATCTCCCCTCTACCTCCGGTACCACGCCGTTGTGCTGCCGGAATCGCGAGGAGAGTGCTACAACCTCCGCTGCCTGCTGGAACAAGGGAGAGGAAGGTCTTCGTCGAGTACCGAACGTGTGACCGACTGCGGGAGCGCTGCGGGAACGCGGCGCCGGAAGGATCGTCTACGCGATCTTGAGATCGGAAAGAGTACGACTACATCACCCACGAGAATCTGCTCTCGTTAAACACTTTGGAATCTTCGAGGGTGAGTTATTCCATCGACTCGTTGCTACAATCTAGTAGATAGATCTTGGCTTGTTTGTTTGTATGCGATAGAAAATTTTTGTTTTCCATGCTACGAACCCCTACATTGGGCACCTCCAAGCCCTAGCCGCCGGACCTAGCACCCCCTCCTTGGTGTGTCTAAACCCTAGAACACCGAGGGCTCTCTCATAGTCCACCATACTCGCTCCGGCTTAAGGCGAAGCCCTACGAGATCTCCCTCTAATTCCGGTACCACACCGTCGTGCTGCCGGAATCGCGAGGAGAGTGCTACAACCTCCGCTTCCTGCTGGAACAAGGGAGAGGAAGGTCTTCATCGAGTACCGAACGTGTTACCGACTGCGGAAGTGCTAACGGAACGCAGCGCTGGAAGGATCGTCTACGCGATCTTGAGATCGGAAGTGTACGACTACATCATCCACGAGAATCTGATCTCGTTAACCGCTTTGGATCTTCGAGGGTCAGTACTCTGTTGACTCGTTGCTACAATCTAGTAGATAGATCTTGGCTTGATCATAGATTAGATCTTGATTGTGTGTTCATGCGGTAGAAATTTTTTGTTTTCCATGCTACGAACTCCTATAGTGGCCCCCTGGTGGCTTCCCTCCATCTCGTATTCTGGCTTCATGTTCCCCACGGTAAAATATTTACTTTGGCTTTTGTCTCGTCCAATTCCGATAATATTGATTTTCTGCCTTTATGGAACCAAAAACAGAAGAAAATAGGCAACTGGCACTGTGGCATCTTGTTAATAGGTTAGTACCAGAAAACATATAAAAACACCTCAAAGTGTAGACAAAGCAAAGTAAAGTAGATACTAAACAAGCATGGAACATCAAAAATTATAAATACATTTCCGACGTATCATTTTGCTACTCCATGAGGGACAAGCTAAATACCAGTATGCTATGTTTTCAATATGTGAAACAAACAAACGTATTTCAATGCATTGTTATTCATGATCTTTGTTTGTACCTTTTTCATGTTACAACATAGTTGCTATGTCTTATTGTTAGAACTACATCTTTCATGCTCATGTTTAGAGTACCTTGATCTCAGCTATCAATACTTTACAAATACCTTGATCAAGATTGTGATGGTGCATGTCACCTCAAAAATTATTCTTTTTATCACTTACCTACTCGAGGACGAGCAGGAGTTAAGCTTGGGGATGCTTGATACGTCGTAAACGTATCTATAATTTTTGATGCTCCATGCTTGTTTTGTATCGACTTTCTTATGTTTTGTCCACACTTTGAGGTATTTTTATACATCTTCTGGCACTAACCTATTAACAAGATGCCGCAGTGCCAGTTGCCTGTTTTCTGCTATTTTTGGTTCCAAAAAAGCCAGAAAAGAAATATTCTCGAGATTGGACGCGACAAAAGCCAAAGTCAATATTGTACCGGTACGAACACGAAGTCCAGAGGAGAGACGAGGAGGAGCGACGAGGCGGACACACCTAGGGGTGGCGCAGGTCCCCCTGGCCACGCCAGCCCCTAGTGTGGGCCCCTCAAGGCTCCACCAATCTTGCCCTTCCACCTATATATTCCCCCGAGGAGAAAACCCTAAAAGAATTAGAATACATCCACGAAAAGTTCCATAGCGCCGCCGCCACCGAAGAGGAGATTCAGGGGACAGAAGTCTATGTTCCGTCACCCTGCCGAGATGGGGAATTGCCTCCGGAGCCATCTACATCAATCTCCACCACCATATCCATCGTCGTTGCTGATTCCCATGATGAGGAGGGAGTAGTTCTTCCTCAAGGCTAAGGGCTCTACCGGTAGCTATGTGTTCATCTCTCTCTATGCGTGATCTTGTTGTGGTCATGAGCTTTGTAATCAAGTAGATCTACTCTTCTACGCAAGTGATTTAATCAATCTCCGGCTATCCCCACACGTGTGGATGTGATAGTGTGCACACCATGTGGCACTTAGGCTAGAGATTACACAAATACTTATCATGAGTTATATTTTAAGTTGGATGTCTCTATGAAATTGTGGTGTTTGTTGGAACCATCTAGCGCTCAAGGTGACAATGTGGGGTTATCTAGATGGGGAAAGCAAACTTTGAGGTGTGATTTTATAGCCCTACCATGGATTAGAGTTATCCAACTGGAGAGTAGTTCAGAGTAGAATCATGAAGATAATATATTTATATGAGAGTGTTCACTAGTGAAAGTATGATCCCTAGGCCTTGTTTCTAAGCATTGAAACACCGTTCACAACTAGATCTGTTACATGTTTGCTTGCTTCCATCTTTATTTCAGTTTACCTTTAGTCTCTTCCTCGCGTCAAGCTCTTTTCTGGCACCATTGTCTTATAATCATCCATATCACTTATATTTCACTATCTCTTCGCCGAACTAGTGCACCTATACACCTGACAAGTGTATTGGGTGTGTTGGGGACACAAGAGACTTCTTGTATCTTGATTGCGGGGTTTCTTGAGAGGGATAACTTTGACCACTTCCTCCCTGAGTTCGATAAACCTTGTGTAATCCACTTAAGGGAAACTTGTTGCTGTTCTACAAACCTCTGCACTTGGAGGCCCAACATTGTCTACAAGAATAGAAGCATGCATAAACATCAATAGCCTTTTTAAACAGGGGTGGGGTCTCAAAGGATCTCGAAGGAGCTGCATTAATTCATCGTCGGTGGATACATTTTGCATATAGGACCAAAAGAAAATATAAATTATAACTTGGTCCTGAACAATTTTAGGAAGGACCTTAGAACTATAGGAAGAAAATAAATCGGGTCCCCGGTTGTAGAGGTCCAACCTGATAAGGTAGAGATCCCTGTGTTTACAATGCTAGTCCCTGGATCAATAGCTAGCATCCACAGTTTAAGATGTAATATCAAGAAACAAAGGTCATATTACAACTTATAACTAGGAATAAAATAATACGTTATATCTTACATAGATCATTTGGCTATCTCATTACAATGCAGCATATATAACTATATAGCATGGAGTACTTCATCTTCAAGTGCCACAGGCAATCATGTTGGTTGTAGACTTGTAATCCTATTCAACACACTTCACTAACATCAAACAAACCCGCAACATAATAAGTTACAGCCACAAGGGTCAATACATTTGAATTGTATCGGCAAGTGATACTATGGTAGAATAGTGGTATCTATCATCTATATGCATTTGGCTAAGTGGAGCTTAGGCTTGCTTTGCTCAAAATAAGGGTTTCCTTATTAGTTGAAACACTAAGTTTTTGTTTGTCAAAAATCACCCAAGGCATCTTCCAATAAAATTGGTGATCCTTTAAACTTGTTCAACCACAAGTTTTTAACTTATAAATTGGGATGAGGAGATCCTTGATAGCTTCCATGTCTTGATGCTCAAATTGTCCATTGCCGGGGACACGGCTAAGTACTTAGATTTAATTCTCTCGAGAGGTGGTGCACTTTCCCCACAAGATTCGACATGCATCGAGACGAGATCTTTCAGAAGCCTTCCCTTAGACCAAATGGACGTGTTCCATCCTATCACCCCCTACCACCTTCTGTCCATATGGCTAAGTTATTGCAACCTATATGATCCAGGCAGAGCCCATAATGCCATGTGGCTGCACTAGAAGCTTCTCAACACTTGACATATCAAATCTCTTTGTTCCTGGGTGGCTTTCCACAAGTTAGATACACAAGTTTTCACCAGTTTACTGGCCTTGTGTAACCACTCAACATAAATCCATTCACACCATTCCACCCAGGTGATTTATTCACATAGTTGTTTTATTAAACAAAACATAAGCCATAGACTTAGAAATATTTCATAGCATGAATATAATCCACCCTTGTTTTCTACTAGCTAGGCTAAACATACTATTAGCAAGAATCTTAACCTAGGGAAAATTCTACTAAGGCATCATCTACTAGGATTTCCCAAGGCATAGCATACTTAGTAAAAAATTCCATGCAAGTCCTACTCAAAATATCACTAATGCATAGTGAAAATAATAGGACAAAATGTATGAAGAACCACTTGCCTTTTTAGTAGAGAATATAGATACACTCCTTGATCTTGTAAATGTCACACTCTTCAAAGTTCACTACAATTCAATCAAGGCACAAATTCAAACTAGCATTCAACAATTCACCACATAAAATAATAAAAACAAAGCAATGCATGCAAGCATGCAAAAGATTGTTTTATTCGAAAAAGTGGTTTCTAATAAGGCTATAAACATTTTAAAGCACCTATTGGTCATTTATAAAAGTAGCAAAACCTTTTAAATCAAATTAGTGAAAATAGGCCATTTAAATCATTTTTGTTTTGCTAGAAATTCTTTTAATCAAAGGAATAATTTCTAGTGTTTGCCAAATATATTTTTAAACACAAATGTTAGTGTTTATGGTCAAAGTGTTTAAAACAAACCCATTTACAAAAGGTTTCACCCAAAAATCATTTTTAAATAATAACAACATTTTTGTTTTACTAGAAATGCCTTTATTCAAAGGAATAATTTTCTAGGGTTAATCAAATATATTTTTAAATCCAAAAGTTAGTGTTTAGGGTCAGAGAGTTCAAATAAAACCATTTGCAAAAGATTTTACTCAAAAACCATTTTTAGAATAAATTTATACTCAAAATAGGCCTAGAAATGTTTCTGCAAAAGCACCTAATTTTCCAGAAGCAAAATACTAAATTAAGGGCATGTTGAAAATTGCACATTTTTGTGAATCCATTGATATAAAATTTGTAAAATTTTGCCAAGCAGAACAAAAGTTATGAATTTTACAAAATCCAACATCTCATAGATCATTTTTGTTTTTAAAACAAAAGACATGACACGTGGCTGTTTCTTACTGGTCCATACCGGTTCGACAGGATCGCGCGATGCGGTGCGTTGGATCTAAGTTACAACATGTGGTGCAGATCTAACGTACTGCTTCGTTTAAGTGAATCTATCGCATCACTTGGATCTAAATCCAACGGCTCGCATCTACTAGTCACTAACCGGCGGCGCTGGCTCGACGGTGAGCGGCGGCGGCGCTCTGCTCGTGGTGGTCTGGCTATTCCAGAAAGCGAGGGAGAGGGAGGAGAGGCTCACCAGGTTCGTCGTGGAGTGGGGATGCTCGAGGTGGTCGCAGTAGGGCAGGGGGTGCACAGAGGCGACACAGATTGCTCGCCGGAGTCATCTCTATCGTCGGGCTCGCTCGGCCGTTGTCGGGGACGTTGCTATAGAGCACGAGAAATCAAGCACGCAGTGGTGTTAGACGCGCGAGGGTATGGCGAGTACGCGGGCGTCAATGAGAGTGAGGGGGACGGTCAGGGTTTACCGGGGCATGCACTGGTGAAGACGAAGCTGACGCCTTGTGGCATGCGCCGGCAAGCTGATGCCACTGGAAGATGCACACGGCTAAGGCGAGCACGCTCGTGTGATTCAGGATGCTAGAGGAGGTGAGGGTTGGCTGGAATTCATGCTATGGCTCGTCGGAGTAGCAGTAGGAGAGCTGAAATTGCAGCAGCCTAGTGTCAACACCCGGGTTTTTAATCCCAGATGCCTGTTATGCCATACATCGCAATCCCAGGATTACCATTTTTGCGAGACATAACAAATTTGGATATCACAATACATCATCCATTACAAACCATACATAAGGTCTTACACAAATAAGGATCTCATGATCCAGTTCTTAATACACTCAAGCAGCGGAATAACGTAATAATAAAGATAGCGTAGGCGAAGCTCCATCTTCGGGGTCACAGGCAATGCTGACGATGGGAGATGATCCTAGTTGTCGTAACCTTCCTGGGGTCCATCCTCCAGGTACTCCTCTTCATAGTCTGGCCACGGGAATAGCCAGGGACAAAGCCATGAGTACTCTTTAAGTACTCGCAAACTAATACTGACAAGTGAAGGGGGTTTGTGTAGTAGGACACTAAGCTCTAGGGTTGTTTTGCAAAAAGCCAGATTTACCTCTACTAAGTTCAGAAGCAAAGAGAGCTAGTTGAAATTTTGCAACACTTAAGGGGGAACTTGAATTTAATATCACCACCCTGTTGTGGTTAAGTCAAAGTCTCAATTCATTTCACAAGTCATTTTGAAAACATCTGACGGGGGAACATTATGGCCACTCCAACTGCCCATAACCGCGGACGCGGCTATTCGAATAGTTTGACACTCTGCAGAGATGGTACACTTTCACCACAACATTCGATACATCCGTCAGGAACAAATCCTAAATTCACCATACTCAGTATGCGGATAATCAATCCTAACCTTTCCATTACACGCCCTAGTATAGGCACCTCTCCTGTGAGTTTGGCCTCCCAACCATGACCAACTATCATCTTGGGTACTGCACAAGTGGACAATCTTCACAAGGTAGCCTCATCTCAGACCTTGGCCGCGAGGGAACCCATACTAAGGTATATAAATTTCCAGTCAAGCCCTACCCAATTTTCGGGTATTGTGGTTGTACGGTAAAATTGGAATGGTATCGCATCCAAACAACCATCAGTTTTATAAAGGGCTAAGGCTCATGCCTCAACATTTTCATCATCAAAATCATCTGGTGTTCGAGAACACATGTCAAAACATTTCAGTAGAATGACTCATCATTCTAAGGTTTTCATAACCATTTTCATCAAGTATTCCCATCTAAATTTGATCAAGTTTTATGCTTAGCACTAGCATCTACAAGTGGTGGTAAGTACTAATGATGAGTGGTAAACAAGTGAAGATTAATTAAGTTCAATCTCATGCCTTGGGATGACATCAAGATTATCTACTTAGGCCAAATTTAATGCTCTTTATGCAACCTTCAAATATCTTTCTAGCATCTCCAATTTACTAAGTAAACTCTAAGAGAAAGCTTTGATAAAGAAATAAAGTATAAAGCTTGCAAGTAAAACTAGGATGGTTTATCAAGTGGATATGATCACATATGCTTAAGGCATCTAGTGGTCATGGTAACAAGCAATTATTAGCTTGCATCAGTAGGGTATCTTGCAAGGGTTAGCTTGCCTTGTGCATAGCAGTGGTTGAACTTTTCCTCGGCTTCATCCTCGTAATATCCTCCTTCCTCCTCGTATCCTTGGTCGGTACTAGCGTCTATAAATAAATACGATGTACACAATCACCAAACAATACTTAACTATTTTCAATCATCCCACAAAGGTGTACTATAGATGATCTAGCATCATCACCTATCATTACAAGATTAAAAAATTTGTCTTATTTATTTTAATTTGAGAAAAGTAATTTCTACTCATTGAAAAACTACTTAAGATTTAATATTCTTCAACTCAAACATGGGATCATGTTGACACATGTCATCACCACATATTTCAGTACATGGGAATATGATTTAAAGTGGTGTCACAATTTAATAAGGTTTAACCTTTTTATTTTAAATAAATAAAGTGACTAGAAATGCCTATGTGGCATTCTTTTGTTATTTGAACATTATTTCTGTAAGTAAACCCAAATGTTTTTATATATTCCGAAAGGTATGATCAAATGTGATTTTTGAGAGTTGGAATAAACTCAAAAGCTATTATGGTTAAATTTTGAAAAATGTTTGAATGTAGAAAAGCTTATGCCTTGTTATTTTTACCAAGGTTGATCTACATATCCAATTGATTTGAATCCAATGGGCTTGGATTAAGAATTTTAGTACCTTTCTAACAAAATTGGTTTCATGCAATTTGGTTCATTGAATCGATCTGGGTTGAATTTTGAATCTATGTACAGAACTGTGTTTGAATTAAAATAGAAAAATCTAAATTCAAATGGTTGGGTCGCGCGGGAGAGGTTAATGGGCCGGCCCAGTGTCACTCCGCAGAGTGGGGCTCAGCTGGCAGGGGGTCTACCAGTCAGCGTCTCATAACGAGCGAAGCGGTACAGGCGTTGTGGGTCATTGGATTAGAAGGGAGATCCACGGCTGGGGATCGTCGTCGACGACGAACCTGTCACCGGCGAGCTCGAACCCTAGCGGCTCAGTGGGGGTGCATAGGGGGCATACCAGGGCTCCAGCGACGACGGCGAGGCGGGCAAACGAACGAGTGGTCGACGTCGAGTTCAGGGACGGTCGAGGCAGCTCCGGGGGTGGTCGCAATCAGCGACCCCCTTCTCCTCCAGAGGCGGCCTGCTCCGGTGCAATTCTGGCGAGCTGCTGCTCCTCGTGCTCTGGCTAGAGGGTGGAACAATCAGTGAGGTGAGGGGAGTGGAATGGTGTGCTTCAAACGGCTGGGGGTGGCCTCCTTTTATAGGCTCGACGGCGAGACCGAGAGGGATGTGCAGGCGACGGTGGCGACATGGCTACGGGCGGCTAGCGGCATGGCTAAGGGTGGCGATTGTCGCGCGGTCTTCTGGCGATGCTCTAGGGCTTGAATGCGCGCTTAGGGGCGGTGGCAATCGGTCGGGAACGTCCGGTGCTCTGCAGAGGCGGCGTCTTCGACGGTGAGCAGTGGCTATGAGGCATTGGGCGGCGAACGAGGATGTCTAGCGTGTTCCTTGGGTCATGGCGAAGCGGTGGGCATGGGCTGCAATCGAGGGGAGGCATGTGCACGCGTGCCGGGTGCGGCGCTCTGGGGCGTGCTCGGCATGTCGCAGTGGCACTGGGCGCGGGGCGTGCTCGGTGGTCCACGACTTGCCTTGGCTCGGGGAGGGGACATTGGGTGGCGGTGAAGTGCTGGCGATCTCTTAGACATGGCGAGAGAGGGGAGGTGGTCTCGGCTTGCTCACCATTGATGACAATGGCCATCTTATAGTGAGGCTAGGGGTTTCCAATTAGGCTAGATGATCTACTAAATGGTTGCTGTGAGCTAGAGAGGGAACAAGTTAGGCCAAAACACTATTAAAACAGTGAATTTGATTTGGTTTAAATTTGCTTGCCAAGTGTTTGATGAAATGGCCGCAAGAAACTTTCTTTTGAATTTGAAAAGATTTTCGGTCGGTGTGCCAGGAATGTGCTGGAGACTCTGTGGTTGCTTGGGTTTTGAAATTTGAGCTTGTTTGAGTGGTTTTTGAAATAGTGGGATCTTCCCATATGAGATAGATTCAATTTTAATCTATCATTTTAATTTAGCATTTGAATGTTTTTGGAAGATCACAAAGTGAGCCTTGGTACCTCATTATGAGTACTAACAAGGGGTGCAAAGATCCACAAATGTTTCTGTTAAGTTTTGAGTGCTTGGAATAGCCAAAGTAGGCATGAGAGTTAATTTGGCCAAAGTGACCATTCACTTCATTTGTTCATTTTGAGTTGTTTGTCTTTAGAAAAAGTTTGGGAATGATTTAGATGATGTTTATTTCACCTAAGAATTATTTTACAAGAAAAGAAACACAGAACCATGGCAATTCAAAAGAATCCTAAATTTAAATACACATACATATGAATGCTCTCATATTTTTAGATATGAAAGTTTTTTTAACCCTAATTTTGATGATTAGCATTTGATGATCCATGTTTAATATTTTTGGGATGTTACACCTAGGGGCGTTCGGGGCTTGGGGCTTGAGGGGAACGAGAGAGGGGAGGGGAGCGCTTAAGAGGGTGGTCGCAGGGCGAGATTAACGCGGCATTTAAGCGAATTTACTCCATGGAATCAAAGCAGAAACAACGAATGAAATGGGGAAGAACAGGTCGTGTGGGGTGGAGACGATTATGAGGTGGACGCTCACGTGGCTCGGGTCCACAGGTCAGCGGGATGAGGATTACGCGTGCTAGTGTGAAAAGAACGTCAGAGAGAGGGGGAGGTGCCGGGTGGGCTAGGGATTGGGCCTGCTGGGCCTGGTAGCCGGGTTAGGTTAGATTGGGCTGCTCATTTCTATTTTTTATTTCTGTTTTCTTTTTCTTTTTCCTTTCCCATTTTCTGTTTTCAATTCAAACTCTCATTTGAATTCATATTTCTTTTTCAAACCTTTTTCAAAATTTCAATATGTTTTTGTACTGTTTAACAATGTATTTTTAAAGTCCATTTTAGAATATTTTCTTATATTCTCTTATGGTTTATTATTTATTTAAATTAGACATTTGTCTTTATTTAAATAGGATTTAGATATGGTTCCAATTCATTTTATTCAGATGATTTAAACAACTGTTTAAATTCAAATGTTTCTCAAACCTTTTCAGTAAGTTTAATACTTGTTTAATAATGTGTTTGAAATTACATTTTAGAATACTCAAACATTCTTTTATGGTTTAATATTTATTTAAATGAGGTTGGTGTCTTTATTCAATCCATTGATTCAAGCTTCCATTTGAATTCAAATTTCACCAAACCTTTTCAATAGGTTTTAAATCATTTGGGAGTTGATTAGTTGGCCCACTTTGGAAAATATTCAAATAATTTCTCATGATTTATTATTCATTTTAATTAGGCCTTTTGTATTTATTTGCATAATTTGAATATGGTTCCAAACCATATAATTCTATTTAATTATTCTTTTATTCTTTTTAAGTTAATTAGATAACTTTTAATACACTTTGGAATTTTCCATTATTTTTCCCATGATTTAATTAATCATTTATATTAGGGATTTTGTATTCATTTAAATCAAATATGGTTCAAGTCCATATTAATTTTATTCAAATAATCTTTATTCCCTTATTTTATTTGTATTATCTTTATTCCATTTGCTTATGGATTTAATTCAAGTTTCAAATTGTCTTCTAAATAATTTTCTTGGGATTTATTATTTAGTTTAGACAATTTGTCTTTATTTAAATAAAATTGAATTTGGTTCAATTCATAAGATTATTTAAATAATCTTTTACTACTTTTTATTATTCAGTAAACTTTAATTTGTTTATGGATTTGGCCAAGATTTAATTTGGCTTTTAAATATTCCTTATTTATTTCTTTCTATCTTTGTCTTATTTAAATATATTGATTCCAATTTGTAGAATCTTATTTAATGTTTGTTTATGTTTTTAAATCCCTTTAGGATTGATTTGCTCACAATTTGGTATGGATTTGGTTAGGAGCTTTATTAGCCTTGGAAATTATTTTCCTTTTAACTTATTAAATTCATAAGTTTTTATCCATGGCTCCAAATTAAATGAAACCAATTTATATGGTTTTATAATATTTTTGTTTATCATTTTGTATCATTTATAAATGTTTGTTGCCAAATTTTTATATGAAACAAATCCGTAGTCTTAGAGAGATCTTAGAAATGATTTCTTTTATTAGGGTTTAGGGTTTTGGTTTAACTTTTCTAAGTGTTTAAATTCAAGATACATTCGTTGATGAATGCATTTCACTTGATTGAAATTTTGTTGGATTCCCTTTTCATTCAAATTTGTTCAAGAAGGGTTTTGATGTTACCATTTAGAAGCAAAAAGTTTCTTTTCACCCTAAATTTCAATAATTATTTATTTTGTTTATTTATTTTTCACATTTCAAAATTTGGAATTTTTTGGGATGTGACACCGGTCCTCTCTACATGCATGTTGCCTCCATCGCCGGCCACCATACCATCGTCGGGGACGAACCACTTGGCGGCGGTAGGTGGAGGGATCATGAGAGAGATTCTTGGATGGGCCTACGATCTAGATGTTTTGATGGGCACCGTGAAGGTGCCTCGATTGGCTGCCCTTTTGGTCAAAGATCGCGGAGGTGGCCATGCGATTCGCTCGGCTATGCATCATATGCTCAGGCCTCCAACCTTGAGATGCTGAAGACAATGCGTCGCGCACCTCCTCCCCTCGCCTACACCGTTGTCCATAGGGAGAACATTGCCGACCCCGAACAAAGGGCTTGGATCGAGAAGAAGCAAAAGATCATTCGAGGTCATGATGCTTGAAGGGAAATGGCATGGATGAATGCCATTTGGGAGAAACTTCCCACTTTCTGGATATGTCGTATGATAATCGTCTCATTTTGCAAATTTAGGAGGAACTTGCCACTTTTTGGCGGTGCTTGAAGGGCAATGACACATGTTTGCCACTTTACTTGCCAATTTATTTGTGTGTGTGCGCCTAATTTAGTAAAATGTTCATATGAAATGGCCAACTGACCAGCCCCGACTAAAAGGGCCATCACGGACCGAATGAGTCGCCCGTTGGGCGCACCGCACTCGACGGCCGGACCGTGACCAATTTCATATCCGGGTCCCAGAACAAAATGGACCGTTTGGGTTTCCTAAATGGGTCGTACCTATGGAGATGTCCTTACAAATTGACGTGGGTATGTAGCTCGAAATTTTGTACATTCAGCCATCAGAAAAAACCGCTCTCTGTTATACGGGCACAACCTACCAATTCGATAAATTTTGTATTTTGTTATATGAGTTTATTTCTTAAATACAAATAATATAATAATAGGTAAGTATAGCTACAAATTATGAGTTTAACATTTGTAAGTTTGATAACCCTCTAGCATATGAAAATGTCGACTAATGGTGTTTGATTTATCATGAAATGAAACTTTTTAAAACGTATACCTATTTCCATGTCACCCAACATATTTACAAGGATGAAAGTGGTTAGGATAATTTCTCGATCAAAACCATTACCAGATCCGATGGTATAGGAAATGGTAAAAGTTATTTACAACAGACCACAACCATTGATAGAATATGCTATTTCTAATCTACAGACTATAATGATATATGATAATCTATTTTTCTAGCTAGATATTTCAATCTTTTAATTAGGGTTGTTCGGTCAATGGTAAAAGTTTAAGTATCACTAGCAATGCATGTAAGATATTTTACGTCACTTGAGATGCCATAGATACCTGCTAATGTTTTATTTTGATTTTTTATTATCTCTAGTTAATTACATGTTCTTAATGTGTATAAGCGATATTGTTTTCTCATTAGTTATGTATAACTTTAGTTTATATCATGTTAATTTGTCAGTTCGTACTTTGTGTACCCATGTAATTATGTTGAATTTCTTTTTTTGCATGGGTTGAAAATTTATTTGAATATCCTCTAAGATCTAATTGTATACATCAGGCAACAGTCTCATATAACATTTGGGTCCTTCACCATGTATTTGTTGATAACATATATGTTGTATATGCACGTGGTATATACGATGATGTGCATGTGTGCAATCCATGTCTAATTTGTTTCGTACCATGTCAAAACATGACCTACTTTGATATAATTTGGTGTTTGAATCTGCTTCTATCCTTTATCTATCACGCTTCTGACCAAAAATAATATAAAGCAGAATAATGTTCGAGCATTATCCGACATATAGATACAAACTGTTGTTCAAAGTGTCATTTGAAATGAGACTTATATTTTGCATCGCATCCATGTCATGAAGACCACATGTTCAAGACTAGACCAACTTGAATGTATTCAGTGACATTTTCTAGGAAAAAAATTCAAGTTAGTTTTCCTTTATATGCCAAGGGCATGGCGATTTGATGTTGCCATCAATTTTCTAAACCTGCGCCCTTTGTTGCCTTTGAAAAAAGAGCACTCAAACCTATGTCTACCTTAAAATGGCTAGATAAAAATTGAAGCACCAAAGAAGATAAATCTCGGCTAACATGCTTTAACATGATTTGGGTTTTGGCACTTGATACATATCACATGCCTTGCTTCGAGCTTAGATATGTTCATTCCAAGCAAACCAACATCTATGTTTTATTAATTTCAGTTGCCTAGTATCTACCAAAATCACGGGGCCTCTTTGGATCACATGAGTGGATAACATAAGAATAGGAAAACACAAGAATCTAACACGTTTGCTAGTGAAAAACAAAGCACATGAAAATTGCAGGAATAGTGTTTGATGGAATACATGTGAAAGATCGGTATAAGCGACTAGAGGGGGTGAATAGGCACTACTCAATTTTTAACTTCCTTTTCAAATTAAGGCTTGACACAAATTAAGTTCTCTAGATATGCAACTAGCTGAGAGAACCGATATGACAAACAAGCAAGCAACAAATAATAGAGAGTAAAGGATAGAAATCACCGAAAGTGGACACGGAGATGATTTCCAAAAGTTCCTTTCTTTTCAGGGGAAGTACGTCTCCGTTGGAGGGGTGGCGGTACTAAGACCACCAGTGCCACAAAAGGCCTCACCCTATTCTCCGGCGCACCCGCTGCAAGGCAAGCACACGATCCACTATGCGGTGGCCTTGAAGGCGGCGACCGAAACCTTTACAAACTTGTTGAGTACACCTCCACAACACTTGGAGTCTCCCAACACGATTATGAAGATTTACAACCAATGTCCAAGATCCGAGACCAACCTATTCCGTCTAGGGTTCAAAGAACCCAAGAGTAACAAGATCCTCAAAGGGAAAAAGGGGGAATCAATTTTGCTTTGGTGAAACCCTAGATCTAGACCTCCTCCACCAAATCCCAAAGTATCAAGGAGACTAGAGCACTATAGGGGAGATCTAGGGAAATTTCAGCTCAAGACAATGGAGGAGAGAGATAAAAGAGGCAGCCTTTCTGTTGGGGAAGAGGGGCCTATTTATACCCCGAGGAGGAATCTGCCTATTGTTGCCTGACAGGACCGATACTACCAGACACAACTACGGTAGTACCGGAAAACACCGGTACTACCGGGCTGGTACCGTTGGGTACTATCTGGTGTCACTGGCAGAGGGGGAGCCCCTCAGAAGCCACATGTAGTATCGCTGCATGACCCGGTACTACTGCCAAGCTGTACTACCGGAGGTGGAGCGGTACTACCGCCCACAACGATAGTGGCAAAAGTTGGTATCAGGCGATCTTGAGGAGGATACATGGCTCGCATCCACTCTTAGATGCGTTCGGTACCGTGGGGCGGCACTACCGATTCCAAGTGGTAGTACCGGATGAAATGTTCAGTACTACCGGTTGGTACTGACAGCGAGGGAAGCAGCCAACAGGGACAGAAATCAACCTTATTTCTCTACCATTGAGGAAAACTAGATGGTTCAAAGAATGTAGAGTTGATTCCACCCAAACTTCCTGATGTGGACCCCCTCTTGATAGTACGGTTTTCCTACGACTCAAATAGAAGATCTAGGAAAAACTATGTCTTGTTGTTGACCTTTTTGAGGGTTACTGAATGCCTTGCAAACATAGAGCATGTAAATCACTTAGCAAACGATTAGTATGGCATGTGTGTTATCATCAAACATCAAAACCACTTAGGGAGGGAAATGCCCTTTCAATCTCCCCATTTTTGGTGTTTGATGACAACACACACATTTGCATAACATATATTATGATAACGCATGAGGTTTGGAAAATAGAGACGGGCTCCCCCTAGATGTGTGCATATCAACACCAAGCACGCACTAGGATCAACACTCTCCCTCATTTTTACAAACCAACAAAAGGTGCAAGGAAAAGAAGAATTTAACTTGAAACTCATACCTTTGCACAAATCTATGTGATGAGAATTAGAAGGGCAATAATTAGATAGCATCATCACATAAGATGGATCCACATAATGCATAACCACAAAGTCTTCACTTACATAGAGCACGAATAGGTCACAAATGGGTAGCACATAGAGTTCACAAACAATAGGAGGCAAATAAAGTTCACAAGCAACCAAATATCAAAGAAAGAAGGAGCTTGTGACTTCCCCATGCAAATCATGTGCAACCTATGTTGCAACTTCTCCCCCTTTGACATAAATACACCAAAAAGGGACAAGAGCAAGATTAACATCCCGAAGACCACTCCTCCTCCTCCTCCTCCTCATCATCATCATCATCATCATGGAACCTCAGGGCACGGAAGGAGGAAATGGCATCATCATCATCCCAATTGCTATGTTTAGAGATCCATATTGTTCTTCGGGGGTGATGTTGTCCTCTGAGCCTTTGGAGACAGTCAAACCTTGGGCTTCCATCATCTCTTTTTGACAAGAGTAAGCTTTCTTGGCATATAAATGAGCTTGATACATGCGCTTTTGATTGTCAGCTTGGAATCAAAACACTTTCTTGAGCTTAGCTTCAATCCTCTTGGCCCGTGAGGGCGGAGCATCCGCGCAACGATACATAACAAAGCCATGACCACCGTGACCACTCTCTTCTTCACCGAAGCCCTCTTCAACCATGTTACCTACCTCATCAACCTATTGGCCATCCATGTTGAGAGGTTTAGCATGCTTCTTGATCAATAAGGACTTGTGTTTATGAGCAACAAGCTGGCGGCTGGGAAGACTATTGGAAATGAGGGGACACTTGTAGAGGATAAGTGCCATAACATAGGGAGCAAACAAAGGCACTCTCCTAGTGAACAAGGAAATGACCATCTCATTACAAATTAAGTCCATCACATCTAGCAGGGTACCATAATCACAGTTGACATAAGTGTTGAACATGAGGTCAACCATGAAGCCATGCATCTCATCAAAATTGCCCGCACATAGAGCAACAGTCTCACGGAAGATGTGATTCAAGATATCATAGGTGGGTAAGAGATCCTTAATATTGCCAACAACACCTCTGCCCCGAATGTAGAGAGGATCTAGAACCTCCTTATTCATGGGTTTACCAATGGTGTGACAATGAAAGCCACATGGGTTGGCCAAGCCATGGTCCTCATAACCAAGAATGTGCCCAAACTCTGCCAAAGTGGCTTCCCTGGTTACCCTGAGTCATCCAAATCATTGTCCTTGTCTGAGATTTTCCAAAGTTCACGGTGGCATAGAACTGAGCCACAAGAGTAGGGTCATAGTCTTGCTTGAACTCCATGATTGGAAGCAAGCCAATGTTGGTGCAAATTTTCCTTGGTCTCCCCAAAGTAGTCAGCATTTTTGTCCATGTGATCCATATCAATCCACTTCTGAGGCACAACCAACTTGTCATTGTGCAAGAGAACCTCCTTGTACACCCTTTACTGGAACTCGGTGAAGAACAAGCTGCCTTCCATGTCATGGTGATGAGCACAAATATAAGGATTCTCGCTCCTTAAAGCAGCGAATTCCTCTTCATAAAGATCAGACATGAGCTTTAGCCATGATGGCCTTGGTGCATCTAGAGGGAGGAGGAGGAGCACTACCACGATCGGATGACTGCTTGGTAGCTCCTCCATGACCACCTGAGAGTACTTGAGCTCCATGTGGTTGCTAGGCTAGGGCATGACTTCCTCTTCAAACTCTGTTTCCTCCTCAATCTCATGACGAACCTTTGAACGCTTCCTAGCACCCGAGCCACCTGCACCTGTGAAAGCAATAGGGAGAATAGCAGGGGGATAAGGGAACAAGATCCCGAAACAAAGAGATGCAAGACATCATAGGTTTGACAGGAAATTGGGGTTAGTTGGGCCCAGTAATACCAGATAATGCAAGCGGTAGTACCACTCAAGCCTGGTAGTACCAAACAAAATCCGGTAGAACCGGAGATGGTGTAGCTTAGTGCAGACCCGGTACTGGCGGCCACAAATCAACCACAAGATCAGGTCAGAACTGAGATTACCTGGTACTAGTAGACATATATGACAATATATATGAGGAAAAACCACTCTCATAAAGGATTTGACCATGAATCTAAGCAATTTCTAGATTCAAGGAGAAAAGCTAGGAGAAGGAGAGGTGGGACGGTTGTACCGGAATCAATGGTGGTAGAAATCAATGGGGGCGCTGGGAGGCCGGATCTAGAGGAAAACCGACGGAGAGGAGTGATACGTCGTAAACGTATCTATAATTTTTGATATTCCATGCTTGTTTAGTATCCACTTTGCTATGTTTTGTCTATACTTTGAGGTATTTTTATACACTTTCTGGAACTAACCTATTGAAAAGATGCCACAGTCCCAGTTGCCTGTTTTCTACTATTTTTGGTTTCAGAAAAGCTAAAAAAATGAATATTCTCGAAACTGGATGGGACAAAAGCCAATCTGCCTAGTTTTCCTGGAGCAATACGAAAACACGAAGCAGAGACGGAGGGGGACACCAGGGTGGGCACACCCTAGGGGTGTCGTGGGCCCACCCTAGACACGCCACCACCACGTGTGGGCCACCCTGGCGGCCACCAACGTCCCCCTTTCACCTATAAAAGCCTCCCGAATCAAAAACCCTAAAAACATCTGGGAGAAAGCCACGAAAACCTCCGCAGCGCTGCCGCCACCAAATGGGAGATTCGGGGGGGAAAGAAGTCTCTGTTCCAGCACCCTGCCGGGTCGGGGAAGTGCCCCTGGATCCATCTCCATCGATCTCCACCACCATCTCCATCGCCGTTGCTGATTCCCATGATGAGGAGGGATTAGTTCTTCCTCAAGGCTAAGGGTGCATGTAGGAGTGCCTAGCAAGCCAAATTGGCTGCAACATCCATGTCTACATCGACGACGTGGTGGTCAAGTCCAATCGCCAGAGCGAGCTACTTGCCGACCTGGCCGAAACCTTTGCAAATCTGCAGAGGTACAAGATCAAGCTCAACCCAGGGAAGTGCACCTTCGGCATACCCACAGGACAGCTCCTGGGGTACGTAGTTTCCAAGCGAGGAATCAAGGCGAACCCCACCAAGATCAACACGATCGCACGATTCAGAAAACCCGAGTGCCTCCGCAACATCCAGAAGCTGGCCGGGCTAGTCGCGGCTCTTAGTCGCTTCATCCCCCGGCTAGGCGAGAAGGCGATGCCTCTTTACCGATTGATGCGCAAGAACCCACTTTCCAATGGGACAAGTGCGGTGACCCAGCATACCACTGCATGATATAGTATACTATAGTCGTTGACATAACACTAATGAAACACCGTTCACTAGTATTACATCCCTTAGAATGGCACAACAGAAACATAGCGGGTCCAATACATGGCTAAAGGTTACAACTCACTCTTTACATAATATCCAGAGAATACTCTAGGTTTAAGATAGAGAAAGAACTTCTTATGAAGAAGAATCAAAGATCAACAACGCAAAAACAATTATACTACTAGAACTAGTATTTTAACTATGGTTTTGGGTGTTGCGGCTTTTGCAACGCACTATAGAGATAGGTTCTTTGGCTAGAGATTATATTACTATCTAATTAGTAACTTCGTCTTCACTTGAGTTGAGGTATATGTTGTCTTCCTTGTCTTTATTGAAAATCTTTACCTGAGCAGGATAAGTCCTGGAGCATAACTTGATGTGGTTGTTGTCTACTCCGGCTTTAGAATCTAGCAAGGGTTAAGAAGATACTTTGAGTATGAGCGTACTCAGCAAATTCACTAGAAAAGGAGTGTCTGATGCACTATAACTACAGCCACAGACCATAGGTCGTAGGCAATGCAAATTTTCATAAACATTTCTTCAAAGGTTGCTTTTATTCTGAAAATCTATGTCCGTTAGCCTTCACGGGTTTACTAGAACCTTCATGGGGTTCCTTTCCCGCCGCGTTCGCAGCTCCTTCCCGGAACAGGGAGTAACAAGTTATAGTTCTTACACTCTGCAGAGGTGCATTTACTTTACCCATGAGAGATCAACTCTTTGTTGCACAACCGGGCATCTTATTCCTGTCCACAATTCCATGATGTGGGGCCCAGAAGATGATCCAAGCCAATCACTGCCCCCTTCGCGACCCCGCATGCCTCCTTGGTGTACACCATGCCCACATAAAGAATTACGACAATGGTATGTACAAACCGTTAGATGCCAGAACTATCGTGGGACATTGAGGGTTCCCACCCATATGCTGCATATCCTCTATGAATTACCAATTAATATGCACGCTACGAGGATAACAACCATGACCTGCACATCCGGGTTCATGCGAGAGGAAGAAGATACAGCTGACTTCTCCGTCCCATTCCAAATCTCATGGTTAACGCGTGATATACGGCGCAAGAATCACTGGCGACATTGGTTGTTAAGTCCTAGGTAATATATTCCTTTACCACCAGAACTTTCATAGTAGGTTATTACCCCATGGTAATAAACCGATAATCATACTATTATGAAAATAGTATTTTCGGACCTTTTTCAAATGCAGGTGATGACAACACTGGATTTGTAAAATACTTTACAGAAAATAATCAAAGGACATGAGCAAGTGTGAACTTGCCTGTTGTGATTGCAAGATTATGCACTCACCGTCTTCGAGTCAATGGATAAGATCCAAAATCTGAAATCAGCATCATTGGTCCGGTAAGGACTAATGTTTAAAGAAGCAATATGCTTTTATGCTTGAGCAATGTGATGCATGTTCTAAGCGTAAATCTTGAGAATAACGTTGTGCTAGGATTTAGATTTCGAAAGTGATTACTTTGGAATGTGTGATGCTTTAGGATAAATTTCGTAGTTGTACTTTTATTATAGTTTATGAGTGGTTGTAAACAACACATATGTAGGAGTAAAGTGTACATACTTAGGACATACTAGTTAGGATTACTTATATAAGGTTTCTGTTTTAAAGTGGCAAAAAGGATAAACTTCGAAGAAAAGGTTTCACTTCTAAAGTCTAAACAAACTTTGTGGTTAGTTAGTTAGTGGTGGTTGTGTAGGGTTCGCAGCATAGAAAACAAAAAATTTCCTACGATGGGAACTATGTACCAAGATCTATCTACTAGATACAAACAACGGGCGGATGTATATCCGTAGAGAACATACCCTTGAAGACCGACAAAGCTTAACGAGTTCAACTCGTGGTGGATGTAGATGATCTCTTGCCGATCTCAAGATCGAGAGGAAGTCCTAGCGCCGCAAAGCAGCAGCGCATCCGTGCTCGCACACACGTACAAGACACCGGGCAACCTCCGCCTCCTCGCTCCAGCGATGCAGCGGAAGCACAACCCTTTCTTGCCGATTAGCCACCGGGAACATGTATCTCGCTAGTCCGAGACCATGGGGGATAAATTCTAGAGGGGGAGAGAGATCTTTCACGAGGAGGTGTGAGTGAGAAGTGAGGAGGGGGGCTCCTTTTATAGGAGGAGGGGGAACCCCAAGGGGGTGGCCGGCGCATGGGGGCTGCCCCCTTGCCCTCCCCTCTTCATGTGGGTGGACACTCCACTCACAAAATTCCTTTAAATTCCCTCCACTCAAAATCCCACTCAAAATTGCCATTAAATTTCCACCAAATTTAATGCAAACTCTCATTAAATAAAACTCTTTTATTTTATTCAGAATTTTATCAATTACTTTAGTGACAAACATTCACAAATAACCCCTTGCTAGAATTCCATTTCGCATGCATAACCACTTTATGCAATTTCACCCGAAAACCTGTTTCGGTATCTAGTGAAATAAATTCCTGCGCTTGTTTATTCTTTTGGCATGAAACATTTGCTCCAACTGGATGCCAGTGTCCCTTAAGTGTGTCACCCTACGGTTCGCGAATAATGCGGACATGATCGAGACCTTCTCCGATCAATAATCAGTAGCGGGACCTGGAGATCCATACTGACTCCCACACATTCAACGATGACTTTTCCTGTGATCGTCGGAACCTTTTACGCTTGTATCTTAATCCCTTTGTTTCACGATATATTACATGTACGAGATTCGATCATCGGTATCTCCATACCTAGTTTGATCTCGTTACTGACATGCACTCTTTTCTCGTTCCCGTGATATAACATTCTAGTGATCAAATCACTTGCTTGCAAGCTAACCAATGTGATATCACCGAGAGGGCCCAGAGCATATCTATCCGTCATTGGGATGAACAAATTACACTATTGATCCATGATTCTCAACATAACACTTTAGTAGCTTTGAAGCCATCTTTATAATCACCCAGTTACGGAGTGACGTTTGATGTCAACAAGAAACTCTTCTGGTGTTAGTGATTGGCATGATCTCATGGTCTAAGGATTAGGATTACTTCGTAGTTTGTTTATAGCAATATAAACTCAATGACTTTGACCGTAATGCTATACTTCGGATGAATGTTCATCACACCATTACACTAATGTTGTGATCTCATTATTAACAACATCCAATGTCTATGATCAGGAAACTGTGATCATCTTGTTAATCAACGAACTAGTTTATGAGAGAGGCATAACTAGGAACTTTCTGTTTGTTTATTAAACACACATGTATTAACGTTTCCGTATTAATACAATTATAGCATGCAAAATAAACATCTATCATATACTTGGAATACACATAATAAACATTTTATTATTGCCTCTCTGGGCATATTCCCTTCAGTCTCCCACTTGCACTAGAGACAATAATCTAGTTACATTGTGATGTATCTAACACCCATGGAGTTCTGGTGTAGATCATGTTTTGCTCTAGGGAGAGTTTTAGTCAACGGATCTGCTACATTGATATCCGTATGTACTTTACAAATCTTTATATCTCCATCCTTGACATGCTCGCGGATGGAGTGAAACTGGCACTTAATATGCTTGGAATGCTTGTGAGACCTTGGCTCTTTGGCATTAGCAATGGCACCATTGTTGTCACAATAGATCACCATTGGGTCCAACGCGTTTGCAACCACACCTAGTTCGGATATGAACTCCTTCATCCAAACTGCTTCCTGAGCCGCTTCTGAAGCAGCAACATATTCGGCCTCCGTTGTTGATCTCGCCACCACAGGTTGTTTGGAGCTCCTCCAACTAACCGCTCCGCCATTCATGAGAAATACGTATCCGGATTGAGACTTAGAGTCATCCGGATCGGTGTCAAAGCTAGCGTCGACATAACACTTAGCGACGAGCTCTTCTTCACCTCCGTATACAAGAAACATATCCTTAGTTCTTCGCAAGTACTTAAGGATATTCTTGACCGCTTTCCAGTGTTCTGAACCTCGATCCGATTGGTACCTACTAGTCAAACTAATAGCATGTGCCACATCCGGTCTTGTACATAGCATGGCGTACATTATAGAGCCTATGGCTGAAGCATAGGGGACCTTGTCCATTATCTCTCTTTGTTCCGCCGAAGCCGGACTTTGAGTCTTACTCAATGTCGTGCCTTGTGTCATAGGTACGAACCCCTTCTTACTATCTTCCATTTTAAACTTCTTTAAAATCTTATCAAGGTATGTACTTTGCGATAGCAATATTAGGCGCCTAGATCTATCTCTATAGATCTTTATGCCTAATATGTATGACGCTTCACCTAGGTCCTTCATTGAAAATTTGCTGTTTAGATAACTCTTAACACTGTTTAAAAGATCTATATCATTTCCGATCAATAATATGTCATCCACATATAATATCAGAAATGCCACATTGCTCCCACTCACTTTCTTGTAAATACAAGCTTCTCCATAAGTTTGGACAAATCCAAACTCTTTGATCACCTCATCAAAGCGGATATTCCAACTTCGTGATGCTTGCTTCAATCCATAGATGGATCGCTGAAGTTTGCACACCTTGTTAGCATCCTTAGGATCGACAAAACCCTTTGGTTGTATCATATACAAATCTTCTTCAATATTACCATTGAGAAACGCGGTTTTGACATCCATCTGCCATATCTCATAATCGAAATATGCAACAATTGCTAACATAATCCTAACTGACTTTAGAAACGCTACGGGATAAAATGTCTCATCGTAGTCAACTCCTTGAATTTCTCGAAACCCCTTTGCGACAAGTCGAGCTTTATAGACGGTTATATTACCATCAGCATCAGTTTTCCTTTTGAAAATCCATTTTTTCTCCACGGCCTTTAGGTCGTGAGGTAAGTCCACCAAGTTCCAAACTTGATTTTCATACATGGATTCCATCTCGGATTTCATGGCTTCTAACCATTTGTTGGAATCCGGGCTCATCATCGCTTCTTCATACGTCGCAGGGTCATCATTTTCATCAACCATGAAATTCATGACAGGATTTCCGTACAGCTCGGGAGCTGCACGCGTCCTGCTTGACCTGCGAGGTTCGGTAGTACTCTCTTTTGGAGTTTCATGATCATTATCATTAGTTCCCTCTTCAACAGGTGGTGCCAACTCCGGAACAACTTCCGGCGCTGCGCTACTTGCCATACTTTGAAGAGAAGGTTCAATAACCTCTTCGAGTTCTACCTTCCGACTACTCACACCTTTCGCGAGAAACTCTTTCTCTAGAAAGGATCCATTCTTGGCAACAAAAACCTTGCCCTCGGATCTTTGATAGAAGGAATACCCAATAGTTTCTTTAGGGTATCCTATGAAGACGCATTTTTCCGCTTTGGGTTCGAGTTTATCCAGTTTTAGTTTCTTCACATAAACATCGCATCCCCAAACTTTAAGAAATGACAGCTTAGGTTTGTTTCCAAACCACAATTCATACGGTGTCTTTTCAATGGATTTAGATGGTGCCCGATTTAAAGTGAATGCAGCAGTTTCTAGTGCATAGCCCCAAAATGACAATGGCAAGTCCGTCAGAGACATCATAGATCGAACCATATCTAATAAAGTACGATTACGACGTTCCGACACACCATTTCGCTGTGGTGTTCCGGCAGGTGTGAGTTGTGAAACAATTCCACACTCTTTCATGTGAGTGCTAAACTCGTAACTTAGATACTCACCTCCACGGTCGGACCGTAGAAATTTGATCTTTCTATTACGATGATTTTCCACTTCATTCTGAAATTCCTTGAACTTTTCAAAGGTTTCAGACTTGTGTTTCATCAAGTAGATATAACCGTATCTACTCAAATCATCCGTGAAAGTAACAAAATAACGATATCCACCTCGCGCCGACACACTCATTGGACCACATACATCAGAATGTATGATTTCCAATAAATCTGTCGCCCGTTCCATTGAACCGAAAAACGACGTTCTAGTCATCTTGCCCATAAGACATGGCTCACATGTATCAAATGATTCATAATCAAGTGATTCCAAAAGTCCATCCGAATGGAGCTTCTTCATGCGTTTAACACCAATATGACCTAGACGGCAGTGCCACATATATGCAGATATATCATCATTTAGTTTAATCCTTTTAGCATCAACATTATGAATATGTGTAACATTATTATCGAGATCCAAAAGAAATAAACCATTCATCATCGGTGCATGACCATAAAAGATTTCATTCATATAAATGGAACAACCATTGTTCTCGGATTTAAATGAATAACCACTTCGCATCAAACACGATCCAGATACAATGTTCATGCTCAGTGCAGGCACCAGATAACAATTATTCAAGTTTATGACTAATCCCAACGGCAAGTGGAGAGGCAGCGTTCCGACGGCAATCACATCAACGCTTGATCCATTGCTGACACACATCTTGACCTCACCCCTTGCTAGAGGTCGCTTGTTCCGCAGCCCCAGATTCGAGTTACAAATATTAGCAACTGAACCGGTATCAAATACCCAGGTGCTACTGCGAGCACTAGTCAAGTACACATCAATAACATGTATATCATATATACCTTTGTTTGCCTTGCCGGCTTTCTTGTCTGCCAAATACTTGGGGCAGTTGCGCTTCCAGTGGCCAGTCCCCTTACAATAGTAGCACTCGGTATCAGACTTAGGTCCAACTCGGGGTTTCTTTTTAGGCACGGCAACAGGCTTGCCGCCCTTACTTCCCTTTCGTTTTCCCTTCTTGTATTTCTTGAAACCAGTGTTCCTATTGACCATCAACACTTGATGTTCCTTTTTGATCTCCACTTCTGCAGTTTTAAGCATTGACAGAAGCTCGGGGAGAGACTTCTTCATGCCTTGCATATTATAGTTCATCACGAAGCTCTTATAGCTAGGTGGCAGAGACTGCAGAACACGATGGATGCCTAAGTCAATGGGAATCGATATTCCCAAGGACACAAGCTTATCAGCGTAACCCGACATCTTGAGTACATGCTCACTAACGGAGCTGTGCTCTTCCATCATGCAGCTAAAGAACTTTTCTAAAGCGTTGTAGCTCTCTACAGCAGCATGTGTGTTGAAAATCATTTTCAACTCACCCATTGTATCAAAAGCATTGCCATTTTCGAAAAGCTTTTGAAGTTCCGGCTCTAGCCCATACAATATGCCGCAATGAACTAAGTTGTGGTCCTCCTGACGAGCCTGATAGACATTCTTATCCTCGTCGGGGGCATCCTCAAAAGGTGGGGGGCCTAACGGCGCTTCTAGCACATATTGCTTTTGTGCAGCAGAGAGGAGAATCCTCAAATTCATGGCCCATTCGGTAAAGTTGCTACCGTTCATTGCAAGTTTCTCTTTCTCCATGAACACATTGAAATTAAAAGCAGGTGGTGCCATCTACAACAGAATTTGTAAAGTTTAGACTAAGTTTATGATAGATTGAGTTCAACTAATCCATATTACGAATGAACTCCCACTCAAAAACGACATCCCTCGTGCCTTTTTGGTGATTACATGAACCAAATCCACTACACCAAGTCCGATCATCACGTGAGTCGGTGTAGCTTCAAAGGCGAGCATCAAATGGGCATCATATCTACTATATGACTCATGCTTAACCTTTCGGTCTGTGTTCCGAGGCCATGTCTGTACATGCTAGGCTCGCCAAGTTAGAACCTTAGTATTCGCGTGTGTAACTGTTTTACACCCGAAATATGGTCGTGGATCCAAGAACACCCGATCATCACGTGATGTCTTGGAGCGACGAAAACATAATCGGTGCATACTAAAGGAAGAACACATTCTTATCTTGATATTTAAAAGAGGGATCATCTTATTATGCTAACAAAGCGCTAAACAAGCAATATAAGATGCTATCAAACATCACATGTTTATTAGTGAAATGATATGGTTCCCGCATATGATCTCTATCATGTGCACCGTGGTATGATCACTATCATACCTATATGTGTAAGTCCAAGGTCTATGGAGATTACACGTTATGTATGTTGTAAGAGTATCATCTCATACTTCTACTTACAACATCACCATATCATAACACTAGCCCAGCAACAATCTAAACTAGACGCCTCTAATTTATCCATTGCAAGTTTTACGTGGCTTAGGGCTTTCGAGATAGAACCGTTCTTACCTACGAACATGAACCACAACGAGGATAACCAAATTGTTGACAACTCGTTGCAAAATAGATATTGACTATAGTAGGAGAGACAGACACCCGCTAGCCACTTATGCAAACTAGTTGCATGTCAAGCGTGGAACAGGTCTCATGTGCGAGGACATGTAAAGTTTGTCCGGGCCGCTTCATCCCACTATGCCACCAATATCCAAAATTACAACTAAGGAGCAACAACATGATCATCATCGCCCACATATTCATATGTGTACTACCCGGGTAAAGTATCTACGCATAGATCCGGCTCTGATACCACTGTAGGGTTCGCAGCATAGAAAACAAAAAATTTCCTACGATGGGAACTATGTACCAAGATCTATCTACTAGATACAAACAACGGGAGGATGTATATCCGTAGAGAACATACCCTTTAAGACCGACAAAGCTTAACGAGTTCAACTCGTGGTTGATGTAGACGATCTCTTGCCAATCTCAAGATCGAGAGGAAGTCCTAGCGCCGCAAAGCAGCAGCGCATCCGTGCTCGCACACACGTACAAGACACCGGGCAACCTCCGCCTCCTCGCTCCAGCGATGCAGCGGAAACACAACCCTTTCTTGCCGAATACCCACCGGGAACATGTATCTCGCTAGTCCGAGACCATGGGGGATAAATTCTAGAGGGGGAGAGAGATCCTTCACGAGGAGGTGTGAGTGAGAAGTGAGGAGGGGGCTCCTTTTATAGGAGGAGGGGGGGGGACCCCAAGGGGGTGGCCGGCGCATGGGGGCTGCCCCTTTTCCCTCCCCTCTTCATGTGGGTGGACACTCCACTCACAAAATTCCTTTAAATTCCCTCCACTCAAAATCCCACTCAAAATTGCCATTAAATTTCCACCAAATTTAATGCAAACTCTCATTAAATAAAACTCTTTTATTTTATTCAGAATTTTGTCAATTACTTTAATGACAAACATTCACAAACTAGAATTCCATTTCACATGCATAACCACTTTATGCAATTTCACCCGAAAACCTGTTTCGGTATCTAGTGAAATAAATTCCTGCGCTTGTTTATTCTTTCGGCATGAAACATTTGCTCCAACTGGATGCCAGTGTCCCTTAAGTGTGTCACCCTACGGTTCACGAATAATGCAGACATGATCGAGACCCTTCTCCGATCAATAATCAGTAGCGGGACCTGGAGATCCATACTGACTCCCACACATTCAACGATGACTTTTCCTGTGATCGTCGGAACCTTTTACGCTTGTATCTTAATCCCTTTGTTTCACGATATATTACATGTCCGAGATTCGATCATCGGTATCTCCATACCTAGTTTGATCTCGTTACTGACATGCACTCTTTTCTCATTCTCGTGATATAACATTCTAGTGATCAAATCACTTGCTTGCAAGCTAACCAATGTGATATCACCGAGAGGGCCCAGAGCATATCTATCCGTCATCGGGATGAACAAATTCCACTCTTGATCCATGATTCTCAACATAACACTTTAGTAGCTTTGAAGCCATCTTTATAATCACCTAGTTACGGAGTGACGTTTGATGTCAACAAGAAACTCTTCCGGTGTTAGTGATTGGCATGATCTCATGGTCTAAGGATTAGGATTACTTCGTAGTTTGTTTATAGCAATATAAACTCAATGACTTTGACCATAATGTTATACTTCAGATGAATGTTCATCACACCATTACACTAATGTTGTGATCTCGTTATTAACAACATCCAATGTCTATGATCAGGAAACTGTGATCATCTTGTTAATCAACGAACTAGTTTATGAGAGAGGCATAACTAGGAACTTTCTGTTTGTTTATTAAACAGACATGTATTAACGTTTCTGTATTAATACAATTATAGCATGCAAAATAAACATCTATCATATACTTGGAATACACATAATAAACATTTTATTATTGCCTCTCTGGGCATATTCCCTTCAGGTTGATGTCATTTGTTTGCTCATATGGTTTGGTTTGAGTTGCTTTATAGTTTAATTATTTCAGACTAAAGTTAACTATAAAACATATAATAATGCTTATAGTGTTATATTAAGATTCTGTAGACTAAAGTTAACTTTAAAGTATAGATAGTTTTGAAAGTATCGTACTTATACATTGGTATCTTGTATATCTGAAATGTGTTCTTTAAATTACTTAAGAATGTTTATTTTGTTACTTGAGTAATGGTTTCTTGATGTGAGTATGGAGTAATATCATTTATCTTTTGTAGACAAGTGGGTATAGTTTATAAATCCAACATAATATTATTTAATTACTCATGGATTTATATGGGGTTGTAGTAGTTTTTGTAATTTGGTACTTAATATGGTTTAGAAAATATTTGATTGTTTACAAGTTGTTCTTGAGGGATTTATTATTAGTGGAATTCTTTTTAGAGATAATCTTCATTTAAGGTTGTGGATTCTTCTAAAATAAGAATATTTATAATGTTTTAAACCATTATGGCATTAGATTATTAATATTTAAGACTAATACTATTAATTAGACTTATTTGACTCATTTTAGGAATATTAATAAATTTTATTTATCTTTATATGAATTATTAATGAAGTAAATAAGTTTAAATTGGAGTATTTAAAGTGTTTAACCTTTTACTTTAACACAAAAGTGGAATATTATATTTGGATCATATAGGTATTATTTTTGTGGACATTTTGGTATATTACCTTTATTTTTGTGATTTAAGAATAGTAAGATATGATTTTTTATAATTCTTATTACCTTATAATTACTTAATAAATAATAAATATTTAATTAAGTGAAATAATAATACATAATTATATTTTTAAATTAGAATTCTTATTTTTCTAGGATTTTTGGTATTTTATTTATATTATAAACATTTATCATTATAGGAATATGAATTGTTAAAGTTTCATTATTATCAAACTTTTATTAAATGATATTCATTTAATTAATTATATCAATAATATTTAATAATAAGTTTAAGTTGTAGATTTTATTTTTCTAAATTTTTTCATATATTATACACATTTTTCTGAATTATGAATCAAAAGTTATTAATTAAACAAGATTTAATCCTTTATTTGATTTCTGGAATATTATTAATTGAATTATAACATTTTATTTTTTGTTTAACAGAAAAATACATTTTACACCACCTCCAGAGCTAGCCCTAGTCACTGACCTGTGGGCCAGGTCCACCTCATCCCTCAGATGAAAGAAATGCATTAGTTACTGACCCAGTCTTTACCCCCAGTCGATGACATATGGGCCCTAGGCCAGGTCATCAGCCACTTGAGCAAAGACCAGTCAAACTAGCTGACGTGGTGCAATCATGACGTAATGATGGCGTCAGCATCACCACTGCCGTTGGTGAGTGGTCACCGACGACGATCTACAGCACCCCAGCAAGCGAAATAGGTTTAGTTCTAATCAGCGCAAGCTCAAACCTAGGAGTGGAAGCGCCGCTCGGAAATAGTCATCGGAGCCTCAGCTCCGACGAGCTCCGATGGTGGCCGACGATGGCTTACAGTGAAATGGCAATTTACAAAGAGATCAAATGATTCAAGGATGCTGGAAGATTCAGGAACTCACCCTGATGATGATCGAGTGGTTGGCAAGGACAGGCGCGGCCGGAATCGAGCTTCCCAACGAGGATTCCGACGAACTGCCACGAAGGAAATTGACCAAATTCACCCGCTCCAGTGCTCCCCTTGATGCACGCTTTTATCCAGAGGATATATGGAGGCTAGCGCTTCTCCATGACAGCTCAGAATGGTGTGGGGAGGCATGGTTCGACGGCGAGAGGTGGCTCCGACGACCTAGGGTTTTGGTCTCGTTTGTATCTGAGAGGATAAGGAGGGATTGGGGATAGGGATTGAGACGATGCGTCGCGGTGGCCTTCTTATCCCCTTCTAGCAACGTCAGCGAGTATCTTGGCGCAACGACGATGATGACGGCATCGGGCGGCGACGAGCTTCGCCAGCAAGTTGCCTGTGTGCGTGACGGTGACGACGATGGTCATTTTGCGGATAACCCCCTGGAAATTTCTTTAGCTCAACCCGAGGTCCTCTCCCGACCCTACTTGTCAGTCTCAGATAGAAAAGGAACTGTGCTGGTTACTGGGCTGTTGTGGGCTGCACATAGGCGTCAGATAGGTATAGGGTGTTGGGCTGCGGCCAGGTTTAGTTTTGTATTTGTTTTAACCTTTTTCTATTTTCTGTTTTCTAATTTAGATTTAAATTTGAATTAGATTTTTGAACTTTTCTTTGTATGTTTAATTTGTTGGATATTGGCAGTAATATTAAAATATATTTGGCAGCCTTTGTGAACCTTTATTTTGCCTTCTTTTTATATTTCTTTTATTTTCTCAATAAGAACTCTTTTTATTATTTGGAAGAAACTTCTTCTTATTATTTTTCTCTTCTATCTTTAATTAGAGATTTATTGAATGATATGTTCTTATTTGCTTATAAATTTAATTTTAATGAGCTCATAGTTTGAATAGAAACTTTATATATAAGTTTAATGATTTTATACCATTATTTGATGCATGAAATATAAAGACATTGATATGGTAATTATTACTCCCATTAATTTGGAAAATATCAATGTATGTGAATAACAAAGAAGTTTAGGGTTTTGAATCTTGGAATATTACCCTTGGTTTTAGGATTTTATATAGGTTTAGATTCTTTTTAAGATTTAGGATTTAACAACTAAGTGTATTGCCTTTTGTGTATAGTATTGGATGAAATCTCTCTTTAGAAAATTATAATTAGAGTGTTTTATAGAAGTGAATATACTTAAGCACATATAGTGAGGATGAGTGAAATTAACAGAGATATGCTTATGTAATTTGCTATAGGAAACTATCTCTATAAAGTGTTATCGACATCAGATGATGAATCAATGGTATAAGATGGATAGTATGTTTGAGTTGAGATTTAGAGTTGAATGCTTACCATGATTAAAATAGGAAAATGATTTATACATATAACTATATTTCTCCACCTTGGGTTTCTAATTAAGAAACTCCTTTCCTAGATATAATACCTCTTTCAATCCATTACCATGGTTAGTTTGAGGGATTTACTTATTAAAATATTATTATTCAATATATCATTCTTCTAAACTTTGGAATGATTCCAATGAGTTTGGTATAATTATACTTCATAGCTTTCTCCATCCTTGCTTGGTTGAATCTACTATTTTACTGTTGACAATCTTCCATCCCACCAGTAGTTCCTTCAAACTCTACTCCCAACCTTCCTTAATCCCCAACACTATTCTTTCTCTAAAGTAAACTATCCTTAAAGATGAATACATCACTTTTAATGACTCTATTCTATACTAGCTTTAGTTGAATAACACCATCTTATAATTACTTAACTCTTATGACTTACACTTCAATTCCTTAATTATATTTATGTGGGTTGCAAAGGCTTCTCTAGAATCACTTATCTTTACTAAGGTTCCACTCATGTTCTACCTACCAATATTTTGTACTCTAAACATAAGCATTCCATGTTGGTGGCCAGAACATTATCAGTATAGTACTTCAATCATTTATCATTGAAGTTCTTAGTTGGTTAAGCAGGGCTTTATCAATCCTATTTTTTTATTGTCTGGAAATTATCTTCTTAGTATCTTATATTGGATTAAGGTTATTAATGGACTATGCCCTCATTAGAAGATTTGATTAGCTTCTCTGATAAGATCAAATAATAGACCAAAGACTGATAGTTTAAGAAGTTGTGAGTCAATGGGGAATTATTCAACATTGATGAACAACAGATATTGAGATGAGTTCCATAAGGATTGTATAGAGAGAATAATATCTATATATATAGTGGATAATCTTGACTTAATCTCTTTCCAATTCCAACTCATCAAAAGTGTTTTAGGATTAGGTGTTACTGTGATTCTTAGAATGTATGCAGATGGAATTTAAGATACAGTGGTTAGATTCTTATTATTTGTTTTATATCTTTAATTAGGTACTTATGAGTGGTTATAATGAATACTATAAGATGATCACCAATGATCAAATATAATTCACATTATATTAAGGTTTAACTTATGGTATATTTTGATATACCCTTAGATCAAATCTCTCCTTAAATGAGACATTAACAAAGGTCTTATTGATGATACCCTTAGATCAAAACTTATCGTAGTTAACTTGATGATCTACTTCAATTCCATCAAGCTAAGAGAAGCTTGAATCACTTTGACAAGTTTTGTTTAATAGCGCGAAAATTACTCGGATTTTCTATGCATGAATGCAATGCACCCATCTGGGTTCAACTTATTTCTAGGCTCTAATGCTGGGATGTTACAGACTCTCCCCCTTAAAATAAACTTCGTCCTCAAGTTCGCAAACTCTCATGTTTCAGAGTAAGAAATTGCTTTGTAGTATTTGCTACACTCTCCACTCCATGATGATCTTTAATGGAATTAATTGGAGTATTCCATAACCTAATTAGATATCCTCATTCAATTCTTCTTCTTGAACCATCAAACTTCACTACTACATTAAGTATAGTTTGGAGGTTCCCACTACCATAAGTTTTTAAGTTTCTATATACGCATTTTAATAGTCAATTGAATATCTTACTATTCCGGTCATTATATAGTTGATACTGGTATTCCTTCCAAGATTGGATTTGAACTCAATTTGTCCATACCCATTGGGATTGTTTATTCTCGACACTTGTTTAATTAGAACTCTATATTACTACTTAAGGGTTACTTCAAAGTTATTTTCTTTTCAATTTGATTGTTAAGTGTATCCTTTATCACCCTCAAGTTTATACTTTCTTAAGAATTTGAACTAACTTTTCTTTATTACCTAAAGTGTTTTCTACAATTTTCATTCCTAATGTTTACTCTCCCCCTTAAGTTTTACTAATAGTTCTAAAACTCCATACATAAAAGTCATTGATTCTTGAGTTAAAATTTGGTTCCTGTTCAGTTTATATTTTACGGGTTTAAGGTCCAATGAAAGATTCTACGGTGCATCCATATAGTTGTGGAAATCCGAAGCAATTCTTTCAACACTAAATGTCGTACTTACTATTGGGACATTCTTGCTGAATAAACTGGATTTTGCAAAGCATCTTGCCAAACGATTGTATTCAAACCTGTTAACTTTCTTAGGTCTTAATTAACTTAGGCCAAATTTAATGCTCTTTATGCAACTTTTAATAATATTTAATTAACTATTTTAACCAAATACCAGTTGCGGACAAATACCAATTGTGGATTAGTTACTGGTTATGGATCAAATACCAGTTGTGAACCGTCCTAGGGTGTGTGTATTATCCTATGGTTTCTTACATACCTCTCACACTTTCTCAGGATTGCCAGAGTTTGAATACCATTTTGGTTCCAAAACTAATTATTTGCACTTATTCATGATACTTCCATGAACTTGGTACAATTATTCCATTACTTTTTAGTATTATTACCCACTTTGATTGATCTTTAAATTCCATATTTCTTGTGGCTCCCTACATCTTCTATACTCAACTTCTTTCTTGGGTCTGGCTAGGAATAATTTATGCTTTACCTATTCTCCAAGTGGTGTTAACACTCCTTATATCTCGCTTCTTCCATTCAGTAAGTCTTCCTTCTTGATCTTTAAAATCGTCACTCCCTTACTCGAATTCCCATTCTTATCTAGGTCTATATCATCAAGTAATAACTGGGTGTTACATCATGCATTTGCACACCTAATTAAACTTCATGTACAGATCTAGTCAATCAAGAAAATCCAATAAGATCCAAAAGTCGATGAACATCAAAGCACATACCCTGTATCATACATAGGTTTTAGATAATTTACAAATGTATCGGATGTTCCCATGGTTTGCTTCATACCTATTTACACAACTATCTTACAAGAACTTCTTGTTATTGTGGATATATCCTCACTTATTTAGGCAAACCTTTCAACTACAATACGCATTACCCCCTATATACATTATTCAAGCCCGCATCCCTTGGGATGTTGTTTCTCTCTCACTTTCATCTTCCTCTAGTGCTTCTTGGAGTTCCTTCCATGATGACGTGAAGTCCTACGACTGCCTTCTAGAGCTTAGGAGCATCCAGGAGGTGCGTAATCTTGATTAGAAGTACCGAGACTGAGATTAGTCATTGAAAAATTACTAGATTTGGCGTAATCGTCCACCGAATAGTTCGGGTTTTCGGGCAACGCTTCCTCATAGTAAGTTGGTTCCTTAACTTGTTCTTGGATCCAGTCATACATATTGGTGTAGTAGCTATTGGGATACTCTTCTAAGTTGATTGGATTAGTATCACCCCCATATGGTCCATAAGGCTCTCTATGGTTATAGTTGGTCTCATCTTCAATACCTGTATCACAAGGTATAGGATTCCCTATGGTTTTACCTTGAGATTCTATTTCCCATCCATATTTGTTAGGCTCAGGTTTATTTGGAATAACTTTATTCCATTCTTGTTGTTCGTCGTACTTGGTCCATAAGTCTTCAGGAGGCTTGAAGTCATTCTGGTAACAGGCATAATTTTCTGAGTTTGGGTCATCGAACTCCGTTTCCTCAAACACCTCTCCTGAAGGTATGTATTTGGGATTCCTAGCTTCTTTATCTAACTTCTTCCTACGAGCCATTGCTTTATCAGGATCGGTAAAATCCTCAATGACCGTATCCAGCTCCTGAACTAAGACTTGGTGAGTGTTATGATAAGTGTTTAGCAAAGACCGATAACGATCCATATACTATACAACTAGAGTAGGTTCAGTTTGGACTAAGGTAGAGTGGTCTAACTCATGCTCTGAGTTTGAGGTTTCATGGGGTATAATGGTGTGAGTACTACCTTCTAAAGATTGGGATTTATGCTCTCGGATCATGGTTATGGCTGATGCTACGGCAATCTGATATGCAGATGCCATACACCTTGCCTCTCCTGCTGGCATTTCTCCCATCAGTCCTAACTTCTTGGGTAACATGATCATGACACGGTATTTATCTAATACCTGCCCATCATAGTAACTGTAAATCTTGACCAGAAGTCTTGATTCACATTCCAAACTCCATAGAAGTTGTCGGAGAGTGTGTGTCCAATCCCCTCCGTAGTCATCCAACGTCCTGTTCATCACTTGAACATTCCGGGGTTGATATCGATGTGCCATGTGGAACTATGGATAAGAAATTATCATCAGTCACATAGAGTTAAAACTCTTGGGTAATGATTGGAATTTCAATCATATAAAAGAGTTATCGCACTAGTAACATAACAGGATTATTCTCAAGTGAATATCCCTCATATCACTAAAGAACTCTTCATTATTGCTAGGATGTGTCCTACATGTTCTACCCATTTACTAGGTTTCCAACCTAAGGTCAAAGCATATGCTCTGATACCAACTGCGGTGACCAAACATACCACTGCATGATGTAGTATACTATAGTCGTTGACATAACACTAATGAAACACCGTTCACTAGTATTACATCCCTCAGAATGGCACACCAGAAACACAGCGGGTCCAATACATGGCTAAAGGTTACAACTCACTCTTTACATAAGATCCAGAGAATACTCTAGGTTTAAGATAGAGAAAGAACTTCTTATGAAGAAGAATCAAAGATCAACAACGCAAAAAAATTATACTACAAGAACTAGTATTTTAACTACGGTTTTGGGTGTTGCGGCTTTTGCAACGCACTATAGAGATAGGTTCTTTGGCTAGAGATTATATTACTATCTAATTAGTAACTTCGTCTTCACTTGAGTTGAGGTATATGTTGTATTCCTTGTCTTTATTGAAAATCTTTAGCTGAGCAGGATAAGTCCTGAAGCATAACTTGATGTGGTTGTTGTCTACTCCGGCTTCAGAATCTAGCAAGGGTTAAGAAGATACTTTGAGTACGAGCGTACTCAGCAAATTCACTAGAAAAGGAGTGTCTGATGCACTATAACTACAGCCACAGACCGTAGGTCGTAGGCAATGCAAATTTTCATAAACATTTCTTCAAAGGTTGCTTTTATTCTGAAAATCTTTGTTCGTCAGCCTTCACGGGTTTACTAGAACCTTCATGGGGTTCCTTTCCCGCCGCGTTCGCAGCTCCTTCCCGGAACAGGGTGTAACAAGTTACAGTTCGTACACTCTTCAGAGGTGCGTTTACTTTACCCATGAGATATCAACTCTTTGTTACACAACCGGGCAGCTTATTCCCGTCCACAATTCCATGATGTGGGGCCCAGAAGATGATCCAAGCCAATCACTGCCCCCTTCGTGACCCCGCATGCCTCCTTGGTGTACACCATGCCCACATAAAGACTTACGGCAATGGTTTGTACAAACCGTTAGATGCCAGAACTATCGTGGGACGTTGAGGGTTCCCACCCATATGCTGCATATACTCTACGAATTACCAATTAATATGCACGCTACAAGGATAACAGCCACGACCTGCACATCCGGCTTCATGCGAGAGGAAGAAGATACAGCTGACTTCTCCGTCCCATTCCAAATCTCATGGTTAACGCGTGATATACGGCGCAAGAATCACTGGCGACATTGGTTGTTAAGTCCTAGGTAATATGTTCCTTTACCACCAGAACTTTCATAGTAGGTTATTACCCCATGGTAATAAACCGATAATCATACTATTATGAAAATAGTATTTTCGGACCTTTTTCAAATGCAGGTGATGACAACACTGGATTTGTAAAATACTTTACAGAAAATAATCAAAGGACATGAGCAAGTGTGAACTTGCCTGTTGTGATTGCAAGAATATGCACTCACGGTCTTCGAGTCAATGGATAAGATCCAAAATCTGAAATCAGCATCATTGGTCCGGTAAGGACTAATGTTCAAAGAAGCAATATGCTTTTATGCTTGAGCAATGTGATGCACGTTCTAAGCGTAAATCTTGAGAATAACGTTGTGCTAGGATTTAGATTTCGAAAGTGATTACTTTGGAATGTGTGATGCTTTAGGATAAAGTTCGTAGTTGTACTTTTATTATAGTTTATGAGTGGTTGTAAACAACACATATGTAGGAGTAAAGTGTACATACTTATGACATACTAGTTAGGATTACTTATATAAGGTTTCTGTTTTAAAGTGGCAAAAAGGATAAACTTCGAAGAGAAGGTTTCACTTCTAAAGTCTAAACAAACTTTGTGGTTAGTTAGTTAGTTAGTTAGTTAGTGGTGGTTGATGTCATTTGTTTGATCATATGGTTTGGTTTGAGTTGCTTTATAGTTTAACTATTTCAGACCAAAGTTAACTATAAAGCATATAATAATGCTTATAGTGTTATATTAAGATTCTGTAGACTAAAGTTAACTTTAAAGTATAGATAGTTTTGAAAGTATCGTACTTATACATTGGTATCTTGTATATCTGAAATGTGTTCTTTAAATTACTTAAGAATGTTTATTTTGTTACTTGAGTAATGGTTTCTTGATGTGAGTATGGAGTAATATCATTTTTCTTTTGTAGACAAGTGGGTATAGTTTATAAATCCAACATAATATTATTTAATTACTCATGGATTTATATGGGGTTGTAGTAGTTTTTGTAATTTGGTACTTAATATGGTTTAGAAAATATATGATTGTTTACAAGTTGTTCTTGAGGGATTTATTATTAGTGGAATTCTTTTTAGAGATAGTCTTCATTTAAGGTTGTGGATTCTTCTAAAATAAGAATATTTATAATGTTTTAAACCATTATGGCATTAGATTATTAATATTTAAGACTAATACTATTAATTAGAATTATTTGACTCATTTTAGGAATATTAATAAATTTTATTTATCTTTATATGAATTATTAATGAAGCAAATAATTTTAAATTGGAGTATTTAAAGTGTTTAACCTTTTACTTTAACACAAAAGTGGAATATTATATTTGGATCATATAGGTATTATTTTTGTGGACATTTTGGTATATTACCTTTATTTTTGTGATTTAACAATAGTAAGATATGATTTTTTATAATTCTTATTACCTTATAATTACTTAATAAATAATAAATATTTAATTAAGTGAAATAGTAATACATAATTATATTTTTAAATTATAATTCTTATTTTTCTATGATTTTTGGTATTTTATTTGTATTATAAACATTTATCATTATAGGAATATGATTTATTAAAGTTTCATTATTATCAAACTTTTATTAAATGATATTCATTTAATTAATTATCTCAATAATATTTAATAATAAGCTTAAGTTGTAGATTTTATTTTTCTAAAAAAATTCATATATTATACACATTTTTCTGAATTATGAATCAAAAGTTATTAATTAAACAAGATTTAATCCTTTATTTGATTTATGGAATATTATTAATTGAATTATAACATTTTATTTTTTGTTTAATAGAAAAATTCTTTTTATACCACGTCCAGAGCTAGCCCCAGTCACTGACCTGTGGGCCAGGTCCACCTCATCCCTCAGATGAAAGAAATGCATTAGTTACTGACCTAGTCTTTACCCCTAGTCGATGACATATGGGCCCTAGGCCAGGTCATCAACCTCGTGAGCAAAGACCAGTCAAACTAGCTGACGTGGTGCAATCATGACGTCACGATGGCGCCAGCATCACCACCGCCGTCGGTGAGTGGTCACCGGCGACGATCTACTGCACCCCAGCAAGCGAAATATGTTTAGTTCGAATCAGCGCAAGCTCAAACCTAGGAGTGGCAGCGCCGCTCGGAAATGGTCATCGGAGCCTCAGCTCCGACGAGCTCCGACGGTGGCCGACAGTGGCTTACAGTGAAACGGCAATTTACAAAGAGATCAAATGATTCAAGGATGCTGGAAGATTTAGGAACTCACCCTAATGATGATCGAGTGGTTGGCGAGGACAGACGCGGCCGGAATCGAGCTTCCCGACGAGGATTCCGATGAACTGCCGCGAAGGAAATCGACCAAATTCACCCGCTCCAGTGCTCCCCTTGATGCATGATGTTGGAATTATGCCCTAGAGGCAATAATAAAGATGTTATTATTATAATTCTTGTTCATGATAAAGTTTATATTCCATGCTAGAATTGTATTAAGCGGAAACTTTAATACTTGTGTGGTTTGTGAACAACACCGTGTCCCTAGTACGCCTCTATGGACTAGCTCATTGATCAATGATGGTTAAGGTTTCCTAACCATAGACATGAGTTGTCAATTGATAATGAGATCATATCATTGGAGAATGATATGGTGAATAGACCCAAACTAAGCGAAGCAATTAGATCGTGTCATCGTGTTCGTCTTTGCGAAGTTTTTCTTATGTCAAATATTGTATTCCTTAGACCATGAGATAATACAACTCCCTGGTATCGGAAGAAAGCTTTGAGGTCATCAAACGTCATCCTATGAGAGGGTGATCATAAAGGTGTCTCTCAGGTGATCGGAAAGTATCTGTTGGGTTGTATGTATCGAGATGGGATTTGTCCCTCCCAAGTCGGAGAGATATGCTTCGGGCCCACTCGGTAATCGATATCAACACCGCTTGCAAGCATGTGGTTAAGGAGTTAATCACAAAGTGATATCGGATTACGGAACGAGTAAAGTACTTGCTGTGAACGAGATTGAACTAGGTATGACGATACCGACGATCGAATCTCGGGCAAGTAAAATATCGCGAGACAAAGGGAATATATATATGGGATTGATTGAATCCTGGCATCGTGGTTCATCCGATATGATCATCGATGAATGTGTGGGAGTCAATATGGGTGCCCAGACCCCGCTGTTGATTATTGATAGAAGATCATGTCTGCATATTCTCGAACCCGCAGGGTCACACACTTAACGTGTCTCGATGCTAGGATAGATTGGATAATTGGTTTATGAATTTTTGTTCGGAGTCTCGGATGGGATCCGGGATATCACGAGAGGTTCCGGAATGGTCCGGAGAATAAGATTCATATAAGGCAGTGCAGTTTTTGGAGTTCGGAATTGTTCCGGATTAATCGGTATTGTACCGGAAGCTTCTAGAACCTTCCGGAATGGGGCCAACGTGGTCCCACCTTCCGGGAGGGGGCATGGGCCTATGAGAGAGTGTCCTGGCCGCATTGGGCTAGGGGCACAAGGCCCCATAGGGCCCAGCCGATTCTAGATAAGTTTAAACTCGTTTAAACTAGAGATAGAATTTCTAGATAAGGGAGAGTTTAAATCGTTTAAACTAGAGATAGGCTTGGAGGAGAGGCAAGGGCTGGCCTCACCCTCCCTCTATATATAGAGGGCTGGTGCGCCCCCTCCCCACACACACCTTCCTCCAAACCCTAGTTGCCCTGCTGCCCTCCTCTCTCCCTCCCGACTGTTTGTAGGCGAAGCCCTGCGGCAGAAATTCTCTACCATATACACCACGCCGTCGTGTTGTAGATCCAATCCATCTCTCCACCCTACTTGCTGGTCCGAGGAAGGAGGAGACGTCGAGGTGCTGCACGTGTGCATCTCACGGAGGCACCGCCACTTGTGGTGCTAGATCGGATCGGATCGCGAGGAGGAGAAGCGAGTACGACTACATCACCCACGTTCCGACGAACGTTCCGCTGTGCGAATCTTCAAGGGTATGAAGATCTAATCCAATCTCTCTCGTTGTTTGCATCTCCTAGATTAGATCTTGGCTTTCCCTCTGTTCGCTTCCGTAGAAAATTTTGATTTACTATGCTGCGAAACCCTTCAGTGGTATCAGAGCTAGATCTATGCGTAGATGTGATTCACGAGTAGAACGCAACATGGTTGTTGCGGGCGTTGATGTTTTCTGTTGCAAGCCTCTTGTTTGTGTTCTTCTTATGACGCGGGATAGTGAGATTGAAGCGGTCCAGGCCAACCTTACGCGATGTCGTTCGCGAGACCGGCTCCGCACTTGACGTGTGGCTTGTACCACACATGCAGCTGGTGGATGTCAGTTTCTCTCACTATAGTTGTCATGGGATTAACACCGGAGTTTGGCAACCATAATATCACCGTTGTGGCTTTCCGTAGGTAAGAATCGTTCTTAGCATCTACTCCCATAAGCCACGTAAAACATGCAACAACAAAGTAGAGGCGTCTAACTTGTTTTTGCAGGGAGTGTTTTTCTATGATATGGTATGGCCCAAGATGTGATGTGTATATTGTATGCGATGATCATGTTTTGTAATGTTTCACGACTTGCATGTCGATGAGTACACAACCGGCAGGAGCCATATGGTTGTCTTTATAATTGTGTATGACCTGCGAGTCAACTTCTTATACGCCATGTAATAGCTTTACTTTATCGCTAAGTAGTTAGCAATAGTTGTAGTTGCTATTCGTGGTGGAGGCAATCATGGTGGAGTGATGGAGATCATGCCGGAACGCACAAGATGGAGATCATTGCGCGAAGATTGGCTATACCATGTCACATAAAGTTATATGCATGTGATGTTTATCCTTTTATGTATCTTATTATGCTTAGATCGTGACGGTAGCATTATAAGATGATTCCTCACTTAAAGATCAAGATAAAAACTGTGTTCTCCCCAAAGTATGCACCGTTGCGAAAGTTCGTCGTGTCCAAGCATCATGTGATGATCGGGTGCTATAGACTCTACGCTCACATACAACGGGTGCAAGCCAGTTTTGCACACACGGAAATACTTGGGTCTAACTTGACGAGCCTAGCATGTACAGACATGGCCTCGGAACGCAAGAACCGAAAGGTTAAGCATGAGTCATATGAATGATATGATCGACACTTCGTTGTCCACCATTGAAACCACATCTCTTCTCGTGATGATCGGATTAGGTGTGGTGAATTTGGATCGTGTTCACTAAACAACTTGAGGGATGTTGAATTTAGTGGGAGTTCATCTAGTAATTTGATTAAGTTGAACTATTTATCATGAACATAGTCTAAATTGTACTTGCAAATACTGTAGATCCAATGGCCAAGTCCAACTTCAACTTCAACGTTTTTGCTGAGAAAGAAAAGCTTATAAGCAATGGGTCTAACTTCACCAACTGGTTCCGCAATCTAAGAATCATTCTGTCTGGCGGACAAAAGGACTATGTCCTTGAGAAAGCGTTAGGTAACCCCCCTGCTGCAACTGCGCCGGCTGATGAGAAAGCTGTCTATCAGTCGCGCAAAGATGATTATGGTGTGATTAAGAGCACCATGTTGTTTTCTATGGAACCAGAACTTCAAAATCGTTTTGAAAACTATCCCGGGCCCTTTGAGATTCTCGAGGAGCTGAAAACCATGTTTCAGACTCAGGCCCGTTCTGAGAGATATGAGATCTCTGAGAAGTTCTTTAACTGCAAGATGGAGGAAGGGAGTTCCGTTAGTGAGCACGCCATTAAGATGTCGGGCTACACTTAACGCCTTGAGCAACTGGACTGCAAGATTCCAGAGGAGCTCAAGATTGACAGGGTTCTGCAATCACTCCCTCCCAGCTACAAAAGTTTTGTAGTGACTCATAATCAGATTGGTTCCACTGATACGATCACCGAGCTCTTCGCAAAGCTGAAGGCTGCGGAGGTGGACATCAAGAAGGATAATCATGTGTTGATGGTCAACAAGCCCTCCTTTAAGAAAGGTAAAGGTGCAAAGAAGCCCTTCAAGAAGGGCGGCGGCAAGCGTAATGCCCCTGCTGAGAAGAAGCTCAGGTCTGGTCCCAAGCCGGAAACTGAGTGCTTCTATTGCAAGGACAAGGGTCACTGGAAGCGCAACTGTCCGAAGTACTTAGCGGACAAGAAGGCTGGCACCATCAAAGGTATATTTGATATACATGTTATTGATGTTTTCCTTACTAGCCCTCGTTGTAGTGCCTGGGTATTTGATACCGGTTCAGTTGCTAATATTTGTAACTCGAAACAGGAGCTGCGGAATAGACGGCGGCTTGCGAGGGATGAGGTGACGATGCGCGTTGGCAACGGATCAAGAGTTGATGTGATGGCCGTCGGCACGCTCTCCTTAGTTTTACCTTCGGGATTAGTTTTAAACCTTAATAAATGTTATTATGTGCCTGCGTTGAGCATGAACATTATTTCTGGATCATGTTTATTGCAAGACGGTTATTCATTTAAATCGGAGAATAATGGTTGTTCTATTTATATGAGTAACATCTTTTATGGTCATGCACCTCTTATGAGTGGTTTATTTCTTCTAAATCTCGAAAGGGATGAAACACACATCCATAACATTGAGGCTAAGAGATGCAAAGTAGATAGTGATAATACTACTTATTTGTGGCACTGTCGTCTAGGTCATATTGGTGTAAAGCGCATGAAGAAACTCCATTCTGATGGACTTTTGGAGTCTCTTGATTTTGAATCATTTGACACATGCGAACCATGCCTCATGGGCAAGATGATCAAAACCCCGTTCTCCGGTATGATGGAGCGAGCAACGGACTTGTTGGAAATCATACATACCGATGTATGCGGACCGATGAGTGTTTCGACGCGCGGTGGATATCGCTATTTTCTCACTTTTACCGATGACTTAAGTAGATATGGGTATATCTATTTAATGAAACATAAATCTGAAACGTTTGAAAAGTTCAAAGAATTTCAGAATGAAGTGGAGAACCATCGTAACAGAAAGATTAAGTTTCTACGATCCGATCGTGGGGGCGAATATTTGAGTTATGATTTTCTCACGCATCTCAAAGCAAGTGGAATCATTTCACAACTCACGCCACCCGGAACACCACAGCGCAATGGTGTGTCTGAACACCGGAATCGAACCCTATTAGATATGGTCCGATCAATGATGTCTCTTACTGATTTGCCGTTATCGTTTTGGGGTTATGCATTAGAAACCGCTGCATTCACTTTAAATAGGGCTCCATCTAAATCCATTGAGACGACACCGTATGAACTGTGGTTTGGTGCTAAACCTAAGTTGTCGTTTCTTAAAGTTTGGGGATGCGAAGCTTACGTCAAGAAGTTGATGCCGGACAAGCTCGAACCCAAAGCGGAGAAATGCGTCTTCATAGGATACCCTAAGGAAACTATTGGGTATACCTTCTATCACAGAACCGAAGGCAAAGTGTTTGTCGCAAAGAACGGTTCCTTTCTTGAGAAGGAGTTTCTCTCGAAAGAAGTGAGTGGGAGGAAAGTAGAGCTAGACGAGGTTGTTGAACCTTCTCTTGAATTGGAGAGTAGCGCAGCACCTGAAATTGTTCCAGTGCCGCCTGCACCAACAATAGAGGAAGCTAATGACAAGGATCATGAAGCTTCGGACGATGCTGCTACTGAACGTCGCAGGTCGACAAGGTCGCGTGCCCCTCCTGAGTGGTACGGCAACCCTGTCTTGACTGTCTTGTTAGTAGAAGACAGTGAGCCTACGAACTATGGGGAAGCGATGATGAACCCAGACTCTGAGAAATGGCTAGAAGCCATGAAATCCGAATTGGGATCCATGAGCGAAAACCAAGTATGGACTTTGGTGGACCCTCCTAGCGACCGAAAGGCCGTTGAGTGCAAATGGATCTTCAAGAAGAAAACGGACGCGGATGGTAATGTTACCGTCTATAAAGCACGGCTTGTTGCGAAAGGTTTTCGACAAGTTCAAGGTGTTGACTACGATGAGACTTTCTCTCCCGTAGCGATGTTTAAGTCCATTCGGATTTTATTAGCAATTGCTGCGTTTCATGATTATGAAATATGGCAAATGGATGTCAATACTGATTTCCTCAATGGCAACATTGATGAAGAGTTGTATATGATGCAACCCGAAGGTTTTGTCGATCCTAAGGATGCTGATAAAGTATGCAAACTTCAGCGTTCCATTTATGGACTGAAGCAAGCATCTCGGACTTGGAACCTTTGTTTTGATCAAGTGATCAAGAGCTTTGGATTTGTTCCAAATTGCTACGAAGCTTGCATCTACAAGAAAGTGAGTGGGAGCTCGGTGACGTTTCTGGTACTGTATGTGGATGACATATTGATTATTGGAAATGACATCAACATGCTTAACAATGTGAAGAGTTATTTGAACAAGTGTTTTTCAATGAAAGAGCTAGGTGAAGCTGCTTATATATTGGGCATCAAAATCTATAGAGATAGACAAAGACGCCTGATAGCTTTAAGCCAGAGTACATACCTAGACAAAGTTCTGAAAAGGTTCAGAATGGATAAGGCATTGAAAGGTTCAGTGCCTATGTTGTCAGGTAAGATATTGAGCAAGGCTCAGTGTCCAGCTATGGTAAATGATAGGGAAGCTATGAGCAAAGTGCCTTATGCCTCGGCCATAGGTTCCATCATGTATGCCATGCTGTGTACTAGACCGGATGTGTCCAATGCTCTTAGTTTGACGAGCAGATATCAAAGTGATCCAGGAGTGGAACACTGGACAGCCGTGAAGAACATCCTAAGGTACCTAAATAGGACTAAAGAAATGTTCTTGGTCTATGGGGGTGATGAACAGCTCGTCGTAAAAGGTTACGTCGATGCTAGTTTCGACACCGACAAGGATGATTGTAAATCTCAGACAGGATACGTGTATATTTTGAATGGAGGAGCTGTGAGCTGGAGAAGCTGCAAGCAAAGCGTGATCGCGGGATCTACAGTAGAAGCGGAATACATGGCTGCTGCAGAAGCGTCAAGTGAAGGAGTTTGGATCAGGAACTTCATCACTGAGCTTGGCGTGGTTCCAAGTGCATTGGACCCACTGGAGATATTGTGTGACAACACTGGCGCCATAGCACTCGCTAAGGAACCAAGATATCATCCAAAGACCAAGCATATCAACCGCAAGTTTCATATAATCCGAGATTATATAGCAGATGGAGATCTGAAGATCAGCAAAGTACATACATATCTGAATGTCGCAGATCCATTGACTAAACCTCTTCCACGTGTAAAACATGATCAGCACCTCAGTGCCATGGGTGTGAGATTGTTGCCAGATGTAAACTAGATTATTGACTCTAGTGCAAGTGGGAGACTGTTGGAATTATGCCCTAGAGGCAATAATAAAGATGTTATTATTATAATTCTTGTTCATGATAAATTTTATATTCCATGCTAGAATTGTATTAAGCGGAAACTTTAATACTTGTGTGGTTTGTGAACAACACCGTGTCCCTAGTACGCCTCTATGGACTAGCTCATTGATCAATGATGGTTAAGGTTTCCTAACCATAGACATGAGTTGTCAATTGATAATGAGATCATATCATTGGAAATGATATGGTGGATAGACCCAAACTAAGCGAAGCAATTAGATCGTGTCATCGTGTTCATCTTTGCGAAGTTTTTCTTATGTCAAATATTGTATTCCTTAGACCATGAGATAATACAACTCCCTGGTATCGGAAGAAAGCTTTGAGGTCATCAAACGTCATCCTATGAGAGGGTGATCATAAAGGTGTCTCTCAGGTGATCGGAAAGTATCTGTTGGGTTGTATGTATCGAGATGGGATTTGTCCCTCCCAAGTCGGAGAGATATGCTTCAGGCCCACTCGGTAATCGATATCAACACCGCTTGCAAGCATGTGGTTAAGGAGTTAATCACAAAGTGATATCGGATTACGGAACGAGTAAAGTACTTGCTGTGAACGAGATTGAACTAGGTATGACGATACCGACGATCGAATCTCGGGCAAGTAAAATATCGCGAGACGAAGGGAATATATATATGGGATTGATTGGATCCTGGCATCGTGGTTCATCCGATATGATCATCGATGAATGTGTGGGAGTCAATATGGGTGCCCAGACCCCGCTGTTGATTATTGATAGAAGATCATGTCTGCATATTCTCGAACCCGCAGGGTCACACACTTAACGTGTCTCGACGCTAGGATAGATTGGATAATTGGTTTATGAATTCTTGTTCGGAGTCTCGGATGGGATCCGGGATATCACGAGAGGTTCCGGAATGGTCCGGAGAATAAGATTCATATAAGGCAGTGCAGTTTTTGGAGTTCGGAATTGTTCCGGATTAATCGGTATTGTACCGGAAGCTTCTAGAACCTTCTGGAAGGGGGCCAACATGGTCCCACCTTTCGGGAGGGGGCATGGGCCTATGAGGGAGTGTCCTGGCCGCATTGGGCCAGGGGCACAAGGCCCCATAGGGCCCAGCCGATTCTAGATAAGTTTAAACTCGTTTAAACTAGAGATAGAATTTCTAGATAAGGGAGAGTTTAAATCGTTTAAACTAGAGATAGGCTTGGAGGAGAGGCAAGGGCTGGCCGCACCCCCCTATATATATAGAGGGCTGGTGCGCCCCCTCCCCACACACACCTTCCTCCAAACCCTAGTTGCCCTGCTGCCCTCCTCTCTCCCTCCCGACTGTTTGTAGGCGAAGCCCTGCGGCAGAAATTCTCTACCATATACACCACGCCGTCGTGTTGTAGATCCAATCCATCTCTCCACCCTACTTGCTGGTCCGAGGAAGGAGGAGACGTCGAGGTGCTACACGTGTGCATCTCACGGAGGCACCGCCACTTGTGGTGCTAGATCGGATCGGATCGCGAGGAGGAGAAGCGAGTACGACTACATCACCCACGTTCCGACGAACGTTCCGCTGTGCGAATCTTCAAGGGTATGAAGATCTAATCCAATCTCTCTCGTTGTTTGCATCTCCTAGATTAGATCTTGGCTTTCCCTCTGTTCGCTTCCGTAGAAAATTTTGATTTACTATGCTGCGAAACCCTTCACATGCTTCTATCCAGAGGATCTACGGAGGCTGGCGCTTCTCCATTACGGCTCAGAATGGTGTGGGGAGGCGTGGTTCAACGGCGAGAGGTGGCTCCGACGAGCTAGGGTTTTGGTCTCGTTTGTATCTGAGACGATAAGGAGGGATTGGGGATAGGGATTGAGACGATGCGTCGCGGTGGCCTTCTTATCCCCTTCTGACAACGTCGGCGAGTATCTTGGCGCAACGACGATAATGACGGCATCGAGCGGTGACGAGCTCCGCCAGCAAGCTTCCTGTGTCCGTGACGGTGACGACGATGGTTGTTTTGCGGATAACCCCCTGGCAATTTCTTTAGCTCAACCCGAGGTCCTCTCCTGACCCCACTTGTCAGTCTCAGATAGAAAAGGAACTGGGCTGGTTACTGGGCTGTTGTGGGCTGCACATAGGCGTCAGATATGTATAGGGTGTTGGGCTGCGGCCAGGTTTAGTTTTGTATTTGTTTTAACCTTTTTCTATTTTCTGTTTTCAGATTTAAATTTGAATTAGATTTTTGAACTTTTCTTTGTATGTTTAATTTGCTGGATATTGGCAGTAATATTAAAATATATTTGGCAGCCTTTGTGAACCTTTATTATGCCTTCTTTTTATATTTCTTTTATTTTCTCAATAAGAACTCTTTTTAGTATTTGGAAGAAACTTCTTCTTATTATTTTTCTCTTCTATCTTTAATTAGAGATTTATTGAATGATATGTTCTTATTTGCTTATAAATTTAATTTTAATGAGCTCATAGTTTGAATAGAAACTTTATATATAAGTTTAATGATTTTATACCATTATTTGATGCATGAAATATGAAGACATTGATATGGTAATTATTACTCCCATTAATTTTGAAAATATCAATGTATGTGAATAACAAAGAAGTTTAGGGTTTTGAATCTTGGAATATTACCCTTGGTTTTAGGATTTTATATAGGTTTAGATTCTTTTTAAGATTTAGGATTTAACAACTAAGTGTATTGCCTTTTGTATATAGTATTGGATGAAATCTCTCTTGAGAAAATTATAATTAGAGTGTTTTATAGAAGTGAATATACTTAAGCACATATAGTGAGGATGAGTGAAATTAACAAAGATATGCTTATGTAATTTGCTATAGGAAACTATCTCTATAAAGTGTTATCGACATCAGATGATGAATCAATGGTATAAGATGGATAGTATGTTTGAGTTGAGATTTAGAGTTGAATGCTTACCATAATTAAAATAGGAAAATGATTTATACATATAACTATATTTCTCCACCTTGGGTTTCTAATTAAGAAACTCCTTTCCTAGATATAATACCTATTTCAATCCATTACCATGGTTAGTTTGAGGGATTTACTTATTAAAATCTTATTGTTCAATATATCATTCTTCTAAACTTTGGAATGATTCCAATGAGTTTGATATAATTATACTTCATAGCTTTCTCAATCCTTGCTTGGTTGAATCTACTATTTTACTATTGACAATCTTCCATCCCACCAGTAGTTCCTTCAAACTCTACTCCCAACCTTCCTTAATCCCCAACACTATTCTTTCTCTAAAGTAAATTATCCTTAAAGATGAATACATCACTTTTAATGACTCTATGCTATACTAGCTTTAGTTGAATGACACAATCTTATAATTACTCAACTCTTATGACTTACACTTCAATTCCTGAATTATATTTATGTGGGTTTATCTTTACTAAGGTTCCACTCATGTTCTACCTACCAATATTATCTACTCTAACCATAAGCATTCCATGTTGGTGTCCAGAACATTATCAGTATAGTACTTCAATCATTTATCATTGAAGTTCTTAGTTGGTTAAGCAGGGCTTTATCAATCCTATTTTTTTATTGTCTGGAAATTATCTTCTTAGTATCTTATATTGGATTAAGGTTATTAATGGACTATGCCCTCATTAGAAGATTTGATTAGCTGCTCTGATAAGATCAAATAATAGACCAAAGACTGATAGTTTAAGAAGTTGTGAGTCAATGGGGAATTATTCAACATTGGTGAACAACAGATATTGAGATGAGTTCCATAAGGATTGTATAGAGAGAAGAATATCTATATATATAGTGGATAATCTTGACTTAATCTCTTTCCAATTCCAACTCATAAAAAGTGTTTTAGGATTAGGTGTTACTGTGATTCTTAGAATGTATGCAGATGGAATTTAAGATACAGTGGTTACATTCTTATTATTTGTTTTATATCTTTAATTAGGTACTTATGGGTGGTTATAATGAATATTATAAGATGATCACCAATGATAAAATATAATTCACATTATATTAAGGTGTAACTTATGGTATATTTTGATATACCCTTAGATCAAATCTCTCCTTAAATGAGACATTAACAAAGGTCTTATTAAAACTTATCGCAGTCAACTTGATGATCTACTTCAATTCCATCAAGCTAAGAGAAGCTTCAATCACTTTGACAAGTTTTGTTTAACAGCGCGAAAATTACTCGGATTTTCTATGCATGAATGCAATGCACACATCTAGGTTCAACTTATTTCTAGGCTTTAATGCTGGGATGTTACAACAAGGAGGCCGACGACGCGCTCAATACACTCAAAGAAGTTCTTCTCGCTGCGCCCCTACTCGCCGCCCCTGTCGACAAGGAGCCGATGCTCATTTATATCGCGGCCTCCACGTGAGTCGTAAGCGCCCTCATGGTCGTCGAACGCGTGGAGGAGGGCAAGGAGCGCCCCGTACAACGCCTAGTCTACTACATCAGCAAAGTACTCACGGACTCACGACAGCACTACCCGCAGTACCAGAAACTGGTCTACGCGGTCTTCCAAGCCCAGCGACGGCTGCCACACTACTTCCAGGAACACCCAATCATGGTCGTCTCCTCCGCGCTATTGCAGGACATCATCTACAACCGCGAGGCGACTGGGCGGGTCGCCAAGTGGGCCATCGAAATCGGCGTCCACAACATCAAGTACGAGCCGCGCAAGGCAATCAAGTCACATGCCCTCGCTGACTTCCTCACCGACTGGGAAGAGGCACATCGGTCGGAGAAGCTTCCATACTTGCACTACTGGTCGCTGCACTTCGACGGGTCCAAGAATGCAGACAACACAGTAGCAAGAATCATACTCACCTCGCCCAAAGGCGACAAGCTCCTCTACATGCTATACCTCGACTTCACTCCCTGCACTAACAACATGGCCGAGTACAAGGCCCTCCTTCACGGCATGCGAGCCGCCAAGGATATGAACGTCAATCGCCTACGGTGCTATGGTGACTCCGACCTTGTTGCCGCACAAGTCGGCGGCACCTGCGACACCGTCTCCCCCACCATGGCGGCATACCGCCAAGCAGTGGACCAGCTGGGAGGCCACTTCGCAGGCTACACTGTGAGAGTGGATCGATAGGCGCAAGAACGACGAGGCCGACCCTCTCTCCCGCATCGGGTCAGCTCGGCAAACCCCACCTGTGGGCGTCTTCCTCGACACAATCCACAAGACCTACGTCTCTCCCCCAAAGGAGATCGACCTTGGGATCCCCTGCAACCCGAGCCTTCCCTGGTCACCATGGTCGCAGAACCAAGCGACTGGACTGCGCCCTACCTCGCCTACCTCGAGCGTGGGACCCTGCCAGCGGACAAGACAGAAGCCCGCATGATCATGCACCGCTGTGAATCCCCCGTCATCGTCAACAGCGAGCTCCACAAGCGCAGTGTCACAGGCGTGTTCCAATGATACGTCGGAAACATATCTATAATTTTTGATGCTCCATGCTTGTTTTGTATCTACTTTGCTTTGATTTGTCTACACTTTGAGGTGTTTTTATATCTTTTCTGAAACTAACCTATTAACAAGTTGCCACAGTGCCAGTTGCCTGTTTTCTTCTGTTTTTGGTTCCAGAAAGGCAGAAAATCAATATTCTCGGAATTGGACGGGACAAAAGCCAAAGTTATTATTTTTCCCGGAGCAACACGGAACCACGAAGCAGAGCCGGAGGGGGGCCAAAGGGTGTCCAAATCCCCCTAGGCGCGGGCAAGCCCTGGAGGCGACTGGAGGGGGTGTGGGCCCCCTGGACCCCCACCGACCTTGATTCCTGCGCCTATAGGAAGCCTCCGATGGGAAACCCCTAAACAATCCAGAAGAAATCCACGAAAACCTCTGTAGTGCCGCCGCCACCGAAGGGGAGATTCGGGGGACAGAAAGTCTCTGTTCCGGCACCCTGCCGGGACGGGGAAGTGCCCCCGGAGCCATCTCCATCGATCTCCACCACCATCTCCATCACTGTTGCCGATTCCCATGATGAGGAGAGAGTAGTTCTTCCTCGAGGCTAAGGGCTCTACCGGTAGCTATGGTATCATCTCTCTCTCTATGCATGATCTTGTTGTGGTCATGAGCTTTGTAATCAAGTAGATCTACTCTGCTACTCAAGTGCTTTAATAGATCTCCGGCCATCCCCACGTGTGTGAAAGTGACAGCGTGCACACCATGTGGCACTTGGGCTAGAGATTACATAAATACTTATCATGAGTATATTTTGAGTCTCTATAAAATTGTGGTGTTTGAAGGAACCATCTAGTGCTCAAGGTGACAGTGTGGGGTTATCTAGATGGGGATTGCAAACTTTGAGGTGTGCTGTTATAGCCCTACCATGGATTAGAATTAACCAACCAGAGAGTAGTTTAGAGTAGTATCATGAAGAGAATATATTTATATGAGAGTGTTCACTAGTGAAAGTATGATCCCTAGGCCCTGTTTCTAAGCATTGAAACGCCGTTTACAACTAGATATGTTGCATGTTTGCTTGCTGCCATCTTTATTTTAGATTGCCTTGAGTTTCTTCCTCCCGTCAAACTCTTTTCTGCCACATCAACAACACGCCATCAAAGTCTTTTCTGGCACCGTTGTCTTATAATTATCATATCACTTGTATTTCACTATCTCTTCGCCAAACTAGTGCACCTATATACCTGACAAGTGTATTGGGTGTGCTGGGGACACAAGAGACTTCTTGTATCTTGATTGCAGGGTTTCTTGAGAGGGATACCTTTGACCACTTCCTCCCTGAGTTCGATATACCTTGGGTGATCCACTTAAGGGAAACTTGTTGTTTTTCTACAAACCTCTGCACTTGGAGGCCCAACAAATGTCTACAAGAAGTGCGTAGACATCAAGGAGCGGCGGTGCGGCTCCTGGCGGTGATTTGCTTCAGGCGACAACAGAGGTTGGTGGGGGAGATGGGAGGTAGAATGAGGCACTAATGGGTGCCTCCCCTTTAGACCCGCACTAAGCCATGTACCGACGTCCGGTAGTACCGGATTTGCAACCGGTAGTACCGGATACTGGTACTACCGAAAAATAGCTGGTATAGCCGGAACTGGGACCTTTTCTAGGAGTGCCTGGGAATAGGCCTAGTCTAGTAGTACCACTCGGTATTCCGGTAGTACCGGTGCCACCTGAGGCAAAAAAGACATGAAAAATGGGGACAAGGAATATAGATCTTATGCAATGAAGATAGGATATGAGGTTTGAGGGACAGCGGATTAAGATAAGATGTCCAAACCGATGTAAGGAACAATGCACTCTGACAAGGAAGAATCAACATGAGAACCAAATGGGAGTGCATGTCCTAAAGGGCAAAAATAATCGCAAAATATGACAAACACGAGGGAAGAACAACCTCTTGTGAGGGAGAGGGTCGATGGATGAAGCCACCATATTTGAGTATACTTGGCTTGGCACCACAAAGGTATATCTTGGGTCCATTAAAAAAACTCGTCATTAAAGCTCACATATCAAAAAATGATATTAAGAGAATGATTTTATCACTTTGGGCATACGGGGGATGGATAGCCCAATCAATTAGGACCGCACTCCCCCTATATCCATGCCTACACCTAGATAGAATAACATATGATTGCATGGGTATGGGTGCATGATCTCAAGCCACATTGCTCGAAACTATGATATTTAGCCCATGCCTTAACTCTCGGAATCTCTTCTCATCAAGGGGCTTGGTGAACAAATTCGCAAGGTTCTTCTCAGTGCTCACATATGAGAGGTCAATATCCCCATTGTTCACATGTTCATGGATGAATTGATGATGGATATCAATATGATTCGTTCTTGTGTGTTGCACCGGATTATAGGTGATCTTGATTGCACTTCCATTATGACAAACAAGAGGCACTTTGTCACAGGTGACACCATAATCCTTTAAAATTTGCCTCATCCAAAAAATATGCACAACAACTAGAGGCGACATTATACTCGGCCTCAACGGATGACAAGGACAAACAATTTTGCTTCTTAGATGACTAACACACCAAGGACCTACCAAGGAATTTCCAAGCCCCGGAGGTTGATTTCCTTCCAACTTTATCTCCTGCCCAATCCAAGTCCATGGGATACCATAAGCCAAAGTTTGGGGTATCTACTAAATATAAAAAGATTCGCTTGACCGCCACAAGGTGGCTTTATATTGGGTCGGCTTGAAACCATGCACAAATACCCACACTCAACATGATATCAAGTCTATATTCACAAAGATAAAGCAAAGAACCAATCATAGAACGATATAACTTTTGATCCACATCTTTACCCTTTGTATCGAGAGTGAGGTCACACTTGAGAGGCATGGGAGTCTTGGCTCCATTTAGATCCGTCAACTTGAACCTCTTGAGTATATTTTGAATGTATTTGGCTTGATTAATGAAGATACGTCCAATCAATTGCTTCACTTCAAATCCAAGGAATAATTGCCATTCACCCATCATCGACATTTCAAACTCATCGATCATTAGCTTAGCAAATACATCATTGAAAGCTTTGTTAGGATAACCAAAGATAATATCATCAACATATATTTGGCATATGAACAAGTTCCCTCCAACTCTCTTAGTAAAAATAGTGGGGTTTATTAGCCCAACTTCGAATCCACGATCTACCAACAACTTTCTAAGGTGCTCGTACCATGACCGAGGGGCTTGTTTAATACCATAGAGTTACTTATCAAGTTTGTAGACGTGGTTTGGAAACTTGGGGTCCTCAAAATCTAGAGGTTGCTTGACATACACCAACTCATTTAGGGGACCATTAAGAAATGCACTCTTAACATCCATTTGTTGCAACTTGAATATATGATGAGATGCATATTAAAGCAATATACAGATAGACTCAAGACGAGCAACGGGGGAAAAATTCACCGTAGTCGATACCCTCGATTTGGGAGAAGCCTTGAGCCACCAATCTTGCCTTGTTGCGAATGAACATCCCACTTGCATCTTGATTATTCTTGAAGATCCGCTTTGTTCCGATAACATTATGAGTTTATGACACTCCTTGGTTGTGACCACACTTTGTTTCGCTCGAAGTTGTGAAGCTCTTCATGCATGGTTTCAAGCCAATCTGGACCTTCAAGCGCTTCATACACCTTTTGGGGCTCTACACAAGAAATAAAAATATTGTGGACAACAAATTTAGCCACTTGGTTACGACTAGTAATGCCCCTTTAAAGATCACCAACAACATTTTCAAGGGTAAGTACTTCTCGAACAATCTTGGCGATCCTCCTTGCTTCACGACGAGCTTGAGCTTCCTTAATGGATTCTTGAGAAGCTACTTGGACATCACCACTATTTTGATCCTCGTCTTGTCCTTGAAGTTGAGCTTGCTCCTCTTCTTGATCTTGCTCGATGTTTTGACTTTTTCCATCTTCATGATCTTGACCTTGGTCCATATGGGGTGATACACACCCATCATGCACTTGAACTTGATCATAAGATATCTCTTCAACCAGAGTATCCTGATGGCTATGGGGTTGATTAATATCTTGAGTAGGTGAGGGATCCACATGAGTAGAGCATTGTCCTTCTCCTTCCACCACAAGGGGTTCCTCAACGAGGCGGAAAAATCCCACACCCATTCTTTTTAGCAAAATGATACGTATCACCCGGGGGATAACACGTTACGATCCCCCGGGTGCTGGCTGTTTCCGTGTCGCACGATAGACTACGTTCCACCTGGGACCCATGCCTCTTTCATCCTTATCTCTTTCCTGAACTTCCGGTTTGCTTTTCTCTTCCTGTTCTACACCCGCACTGCCTGCTACTGGCTGCACGCGCTGCGCTCGCCGCTGCATCTCCAGGTTGCGGTGTCTTCCTCGTAGCTGCCGCGCCGACAGCCACCCATCCCTGTAGTTTCAGTCGCCGCGCTGCCACTCGTCCGTGTAGCTCGCCAATCGCCGGTCACTATACCTGCGAGCTCCGCCGGCGCTCGCCCCATTCTGGCCACCGCCGCACTCATCTGTCTAGCCCCCGTGCCTGTCTCGCCTCGCACTAGCCGGCCCCGTGCCCGTCCCGCCATGAGAGGGTCCTCTCATGCGACCTCCCCATGCGAGCTCCACAACGCTCGCCGCCCTTCGCTGCCTTGCGCCGCCGGCCGCTACTGCCCTAGCACCATAGAGGTCGCCTGCTCCGCCACCTCCCATGGTGCCACCCATGAATCTACACTCCTCCCCAACGTTGGCAGCACTCCTATGTGCGGACGGCGGCGATGCTATACACAATGACCGAACATGCTACATACGGCTTGTGGTGTTACTACCTATGGCGACAGTCGTTGCTACCCTGCGGTGAGCAGTGCTGCTATCTTCGGCGAGAGGCACTGCTACACATGGCGATCGACCCTGCTATATACGACTTCTGGTGTTGCTACCTGCTGCGAGCAGAGCTGCTACATGGCATTTTTTCTTACAAGTTTTTGCTCCGGCGATGTCTCCGGCCAAGTCAGCATTTTCTATATTAGCATAATTATTTTGCTACATCTGTATTTTGATTTTGCTACAATAGCACAAACTTCTTGCTACGAGGTATCCGGTGAGGTCTCCGGCGATACTCCGGCGAAGTCGATTTTGCTACACTAGTTCAATTTTTTTGCTACATGGTCTCCGGCGACGTCTCCGGCGAACTCTCCGACGAGATCTAGTCTGTCTATTATTTTTCTGGATCAAACAGGTTTCTGCTACATGTAGCAAAAGCGGGGCTATTTGTAGCAAAACGGGACTATTTTGTAGCAAAAGTGGGATTTTTTTTGATAGACACGTGTCAGCAGGAGGACCCGGGGGATTTTGCGGAAATATCCCCCGGGGGACGCGTAGTACGGCCCTTCTTTTTATGGCTTGAGGAGGAATTTCATCACCTACATCACCAAGATTAATTTGCCCCACTTGGGAGACTTGATGTTCGTTGAACCTCACACTACAAGAGAATATAACTTTCCTGGTGGAATTTGTATACACTCTATAATCATGAGAATCCAATGCATATCCAAGAAATATACCTTCAATAGCATGGGACTCAAATTTAGATAACCGGTGACCTTTCTTGAGAATAAAGCACCTGCACCCAAACACTCAAAGATAGTGAATGTTTGGCTTCTTGCCGATGAGGATCTCATATGAAGTCATGTTCAAATGCTTGCGGAGATAAACACGGTTGGCAATATGACAGACGGTTGAGATAGCTTTGGCCCAAAAGTTATATGGAGACTTGAACTCTGCAATCATGGTTCTTGCCATATCCAAAAGAGTCTGGTTCTTCCTTTATGCCACACCATTTTGTTGAGGGGTATATGGAGTGGAATATTGATGCTTGATCCCCTCATCACTAAGAAACTCATCCAAGGTGCAGTTCTTGAACTCGGTACCATTGTCACTTGGGGTCAAAGTAGGCTACGAAATCCATGAGTGTAAGTTGATGAACAAAAAGTAAATTATATGAAAGGATTTTGACAAGCATAATGTCCACAATGGAAATATCCGGTGTGACCACTACCTTATCCAAACCCAATACATTAGAAGTTGATCCATCTCAATATTTGACACACATGTTGGAAGTATTTGGTTTTGTCTCATTGAGCATCTCTTTGCTTCCGGTCATATGACTAGTGCACCACTATCAACCACCCATTTTCTTCCACCGGAAGCATAGTCCTATAAGAAATCAATGCTTGGTCTTAGGTACCCATTATTGAATGGGTCCTCTTTTGTTAGTCACAAGTGTCTTTGGAACCAAAATGTCCCAATGGTAATCGTCACCATAAGAGGTGCCTACATATGTAGCATAGACTTTGCCATCATAATATTTCATAAGGACATAGGAATGATTATATTTTCCGGCAAAGTCATTGTGAGATGGTTCATCACCATCCTTAATGACACATGATTCCTTCCCTTTTGCCTTCTCCCTCTCCTTCACAAAGGTAACAATTTTGGAAGGGGAGCAGGCCCATTCTTATTCTTGTTCTTTCCCTTGGGGGTGTAAATCCAAGTTCTTCCTTGATCATATTGTCCCTTTGATTGCTCAAAAGGGCATTTAGGCTTTTCTCACCTTGTATGCATGAGAAACGACCTTTCTCAATCGTTGCCTTCAACCTATTGTTCTCCTCAACAAGATCTCCATGCTCACAACAAGGGTTAGCAGAACATGAAGCAACACTAGTTAACATGATTGAACTTTATTTTGTCACTTGAGTTTGAAGTTGTTAATGTGACTTTGAAAGATGAGATAATTTTCTCAATAGGGCCGCATGGTCCTTCTTGAGTTTCTCAAACTCGTCATTTAGTCTAGCATGATCAACCCCAAACTCGAGCTTTTCATTTTTAAGAACTTTACTTAAAGCAAGAGCATGATCATGTTCTTTAGCAAGTTTTGTGACATTCAAGTTAAAAGATTACTCACGAGAAAATTGATGTCTTCAAGAATGACTCTTTTACTTTGCTCTTCCTCAAGAGCATTTGACAAGGAGACTATCTCTATGGTAGCCTCACGAGCATGGCCAAACATCTTCGAGACGGTACCATCTCTTTCATCTATGATATAGCGTGATTCATCTAGTTGGATCATGAGGGACTCAACACAAATCTTGAAATCACCTTCCAAGTTAGTTAAGAAGCTAGTGGACTCCACCACTTCCTTCTTAATCTTGAGACTCATATCATCATCACATGAAGATGCATCAAGAGAACGAGTTGAGGGTTTAGGAGTTACCACGGAGGATTTAGCCATGAGGCATGTGAGCTTGGTGAAGAGCTTGTTCTCATTGGGAGAGTCAAAGAGAGATGTCGGTGAAGTGGTTACGGTAGAAGCAGAAGTGGTTGGGGTAGCGGAAGCGGAAGCGGTAGCAATTGTGGCAATGGCGACCACTCCCACAATCTCTCCATCTTCATCATAACTCTCATCCTCATTAGTTTCTTTGTATTCTTCACGAACCATTGATACCTTTGATCCTGATTACGGATGGAGTATAGTAGCTTTTTCCCTAGTAGACCTAGGTTTAATCAAACCTTGGAATCAACACTAATAGGAATGAAAATAAGGAAACATATACAAGAATTTTCTTTTTGTTTTACCTTGTTTATCGGACCAATCTAGTTTACTTTATATTGTGGTTGATTCAATGGAGATAGGCCAGGGTTGAAGATCCACCTGCAGCTGTTGTAAGGCCCCACCTTTATAAAGGTAAAGGTCCCTGTGAATGCAATGCTAGTCCCTGGATCAAATGCTAGCATCCACAGTTTAAGATGAAGTACACAGAAACAAAGGTCATTATTACATCGTCATTCTAGAGATAACATAGTCTTTTACAACTCCATAGCCATATGCTAGTACAAGAGTTCAACTAAACAAAATAAAGTAAAGTCTTCATCTTCATGTGCCACAGGCAAGCATGTTGAGTATAGACTCATAACCCTAATCCTCATCAGAGTAACCTACAACATCACAAGTTACAGCCACAGTGGGTCAATACATTGGAATAGTATTGGCAAGTGATACCTTAGTAGAATAATAGTTTCTAGCTTCTACATGAATTTGGCTAAGTATAGCTTAGGCTTGCTTTGCTCAAAATAGTTTTTACCTATCAGTTGAAAACACTAAGTTTTTGTTTGACAAAAACTCCCAAGGAACCACCAATAGAAATTGGTGAACCTTTACCCTTGTTCAACCACAAATTTTTAACTTAAAAATTGGGATGAGGAGATTCTTGATAGCTTCCATGTCTTGATGCTCAAATTGTCCATTGTCGGGGACACGACGAAGTCCTTAGATTCTTCCTTCTCGAGAGGTGGTGCACTTTCCCCACAAGTCTCGACATGCATCGAGACAAGATCTTCCAGAAGCCTTCCCTTAGACAAAAATGGACGCGTTCCCAAACCTATCACCCCTACCACCAACTGTCCATTTGGCTAAGTTATTGCAACCTATATGATCCAGGCAGAGCCCATATTGCCATGTGGCTGCACTAGAAGCTTCTTAACATATGGCATCTCAAATCCTTTTGTTCCTGGGTGGCTTTCCACAAGTGTGATACATAAGGTAGACCATAGATATGGGCCTTGTGTAACCACTCAACATAACCCAAACATACCATTCCACCCAGGTGATTCATTCACTTAGTTGTTGTTATTAACTAAAACACAAGTCAAAAGACTTAGAAACATTTTCCATAGCATATATATATTTCACCCTTGTTTTCTACTAGCTATGCTAAGCATGGCAATATAGCAAGTATCTTAACTTAAAGAAAATTCTACAAGTCTACAACTACTAGGATTTCCCAAGCATAGCATATAGATACTTAGCCAAAACATCATGCAAGCTGTTGGGGATATGCTATATGGGTATCCTCATAGCATGTCACCTATCCCGATAACCTGGGTGGCCCATAGTTGGTAGCATGGCCTATGGCCTGCTGGGCGGCCCAGTTAGATAGATCCAGAAGGGAGGCCCATGCCGGATAAAGGAAGGCTACGGTGGAGTCACCAGCGTACCCGGAGCCTTGGAGTGCAAGATACACAAGACTAGTAATAGACGGTGTAGGACTCTGTAACCTGTCCGGCTAGGACTTTTCCCTGTAACCCTAGGACCTAGCGACTATATAAGTCGGGCCTATGGGAGCCTTAGGGAATAACCTAGTATCGATTCATACAACCTCACACAGCGAACCTATCTCTGTAACTCGGCGTATTGCCCTTATAGTGATTTATAGCAGGAGTAGGATTCCGCCACCGTCATGGGATCTGAACCTGGGTAAGATGTGTTACCTCATACCCGTCAACCGTCCGCCTTACCCCACGTCTCTAAACACGCACTGTGAGGACCCCTCCATGGCGTACTCGTCAGCAATACCACGACAGTTGGCGCCCACCGTGGGGCAAGAGGCGCTTTAGGCTCTTCAGCGGGCGAGGACCAAGATCTTCATGGGAATCGGCGAAACCGTGGCCATCGGTCGTGTTGTCTTCTCCGGCAACGTTCCGATCGTCCCCCCTAACAAGTTCTGGATCCCGGCAAAGACGAACCCCACACGGTGTTCGATCGTTCCTATCGGAGACATCCACCTCTTCATCGTCGAAACTGACTGGGGCACTAGTTCCCTAGGAGTCGGAGGAGCATCAAGGCCCGCACGGACCGCCTACGGGCAGGATACGTTCGCGGAAGGATCGATGTCGGATCTCTCTTTGGAGTTTGCCGGCAAAGATCAGAAAAATTCAGGGCCCACCCAAACCGCCCCTATGCAGGATATAAAGGTGGAAGATTACTGCAAATCCGCCGGCTTCGCCCGTGCGTCTGGACAGCAGAGATCCAAGTTCGTCGAAGTGGTTACCATCTTCGATCTAGCGCGCTGCATTTAGAGAGAAGGCGAAACCCCCCCGCGATTACCTGGCCAGGTGGCTCCGTATACGAGCCGATCTGGCCCACTACCCCGATGATAACGCTTTGTATCACTTCGTGGAAGGACTGGACCGTGGCACGCTTCTCCGACATTCTTTAAGATGGCAGCAGGCAACAGGATGCCTTACCCTTGAGCAGATGGTGAGCACCGTCAACAACTATGCGGAAGCTGACGCGGAAGCCTAGAAAGCACTCCCACTCATTGACGAAGAACCTCCGATTCAGCCCCCGCCACCACAACCTCTGGCCGGCATCGTCGCAGCAGCACCACCACCTCTAGTCACCGTCGCTGCCGCTGCACCTCCACCGCCCGTCATCGAGGAAGTCCGGGCACCCTCCGACTCTGTCATTGATGCGCTTTATGCTGATTTTAGTGCAGATTCAGAGGAGATAGATTTTAGTCCAGAAGAGCTAGACTCCGCTATGCAGGAGATGGAGGAGGAATACTCGCGCGACGAGCAAGCCAACAACGCTGTCACGTCTTGAGGGGTGTTCGTCACCATTGGGATGGCGATGGATGAAAATCAACCCGGACGAGCTCCGCCTACAGCACTGGAGAAGGGGAAGGGGACACTTATTGCTGCTGACGATGATCGCGCAAAAGTCATGCCCCCTCCGCCTAACCCAGTGCAGCAGTCGCGGGAACTCGGTACCGGCCCGAGCAACAACAACACCGCAAACTTGCGGCCTCCAGCATCTATGTCTGCAGCAGCCCAAGTTACTCCAGCTGATAGAGTGATGTACGACAATCTCCTCGTCGAGCCACTAACCGTTGCTCATATCCGGAACGTGACCCAGCTTGACGAGAAGTGCCAGCAGCTGCTGGAAGAAGCGCAGGCCATCGCGGAGCAAGGCGCTAAGCTAGATCGAGATCTGGTCAACGCGCAGAAATCCATAGAGAAAGCTAGAGCAATGGAGGCCGAGTACAAGACTTTGCTGCAGCAGCAGAAGGCTAAGAAAGCTCCGGCTCGTGTCATCAACGATCCTAGTGTACGGCGCAACCTATGATGGGCTCCCTCGAAGCCGGCACAGGCCAAGCCGTACATTGACAGTGAAGGCAAGCAGGTGATGCCCACCCCACTCCTTAACCTTGCCGTCGCCAAGACCCTTCTGGAGCAGGATAGATCGCCTGAGGCAGTGGAACAGGTCTATGACCTAGTGTTCAAGGCGGTGAAGCAGCAGGAAAAGACCACCTCTCAGAGGCTCGAGTCCGACCCAGCGCTTTGCCAGTCTAGTCAGTAGAAACCGCCAAGGGACAGATCTCCTCTTGATGTCGGGTCCTAGACGGGTTCATAAGAACGAAGACGAAGGGATGCGCGCAACAGGAAGGATGCCATCCCCATATCCTCTGACCACGGAGAAAAGGCCCGACCTCCGTACGGATATGCCCCCACCAAAGCAGTGCGGCATCATCATCTGTGACAACATGGAGCAGACCCGTCGTGACGGAGAGCGCAACCAAGGGCACAGGAGCAGGTCGCACCATGACCCTCCGTGTCCGACAAGCAACCGTGACAGGCGTGAGGCGTCGCAGTAGGGTAACAGCAAGAAGGCTAACCCACCGCCACCTCCGCCTCCATCACCACCAAGCAGTCACCATGGCGGAGGGGGCCGCGACGTTCACGCAGACCGTCCCCTGTTGACAAGAAGAAGAAGAACCCGGAGCCGTACGATGCACGTTCGCGGATCGATAAGATCGACGAGGCCCGGGAAGGACCATACCTGGGACCACGTTTCTTTGGACCTGCAATACAATCCGCAACTTACCCCAAAGGTTTCCGGATTGACAAGACCATCAAGCCCTATGACGGCACCGCCAAGCCAGCCACATGGTTGCAGGACTACGGAAACGCGGTGGAGATTGCTGGAGGCAACCCTAACATCGTCGTCAAGTACCTCCCGTTAATGTTGGCAGGCACGACCCGTCAATGGATCGACGACTTGTCGAAGAAATCTATCTACAACTGGTTAGACATGCAAGAAGCGTTCACCAAGAACTTTGAGGGTACATACAATGTCCCTGCACTGTTGGCGATCTACAGCGGTGCGTACAAGAGAAAGACGAGACATCTTGCGCCTACCTCTCTCGTTGGCTGGACATGAAGAATTCCTGTGCAGGAGTGCACGCTCAGACCGCCATGGCCGCCTTCATCGACGGGTTGGAAAGGGGAACGTTGCTCCGGCATAAGCTGAAGCGCTTGCAGGACAATCACCAGCTTGACTTGAACCAGATGATTCAGTTGGCTAGTGAGTTCGCAGCTACCGACGACGATGCTCGCGGCTCCTTGCCGGCAACAGCCGTTCCAACTCAAGCTCGGAGGAATAGCTGTACAAAGTGGAAAACCACTCCAGAAGAAAAGCAATCTACCGACATGGTCGCTATGACTTTTGCAGGACAAGGAGAAGGCGGACAACGTGGCCGAGGAAGGGGAGCTGGTCGTGGGCAGCAACGAGGAAATGAAACCACCTCGGCACCGCTCCGCGTTCCCCAAACCTATGAGGAGTACCGCGATATGTCATGCCTCGTACACCTCGATGCCAACGGTAAGGCCACCCATACCAATCGACACTGCAAGTTCGTCAACAACCTCAAGGAAGACCCGGAGTCTGGCTACAAGCAAAGTCGGAAGAACAGACCGCGAGGCAAGGGCAAGGGGAAGATGTAGAAGGAGGAGGAGTCCAAGGATTCAAGTAATATGGACGAAGACGTCGACCCCAAGCACGCCGCCAAGAGCGACGACAAGGGCAAGAACCCCTTCGCAAAGAAGGCTCCAGTCTACCACACTTTCCTTGGCACCCCCACCGTCCGACAACAGAAGACCTCTCTAAGGATCCTGATGGCCACTCTCCCCCCAGTTACCCAGTACCTGCGCTGGTCGGAGGTTCCAATAACTTGGGACAGGACGGACCACCCAGACCTTATACCTACGGAGAACTAGTACGCCATGGTCATCAACCCCTTGATTGACGGCATGGAGTTCACCAAGTGTATGGTGGATAGTGGAAGCAGCATCAACATCATGTACCTGGATACACTGCACAATATGAACTTGACGGAGGCAAACCTAAGGCGGACCAACACCATCTTCCACGACGTAGTTCCTGGTCGGGAGGCTCGGTCCCTTGGGTGCATTACACTTCAGGTTGTCTTTGGCGACGTTAACAATTACCGCCAAGAGCGCATGACCTTCGAGGTGGTCCCCTTCAAGAGTGTGTACCACGTCATATTCGGCCGCGACATATTCCACACGTTCATGGCCAAGCCATGCTTCGTCTACAACAAACTCAAGATACCCGGACCAAATGGTGTCATCACCGTATCCGAAAGCTTTACCAAGGCAAGGGACTGTGAGATCAATGAAGCAGTCGTTGCAGAAGCTGTCCTCTACAGCGAAGAATTCAAAGAGATCCAGAGCAAGGTCGATGACTCAGAGATGCCCGTGTCGAAGAGGCAGATCTCTGACTCTGCTCCTGCGTTCAAGGCCGCCATCGAGACCAAGCCGGTGGAACTTGTGGTAGGCGATGCCTCCAAGGTCACCGCCATTGGGACAAACCTGGATCCCAAATAGGAAAGCGCGCTCGTCGAGTTCCTCCGTAAGAATAGGGACATCTTTGCCTGGCAACCTGCCGATATGAAAGGTGTACCTAGGAAACTTTCCGAGCACAGCTTAAACATTGATCCAAAATGCAAACCAGTGAAACAACCTCTACGATGCTTTGGAGATGAGAAGAGATGCGCCATTGGCAAAGAGATAGCTAGGTTACTTAAAGCTAGATTTATCCGAGAAGTCCTTCACACCTGATGGGTGGCCAATCCTGTACTTGTCCCCAAAAAGGGAACCAATGAATTAAGAATGTGCGTTGATTACACCGGCTTGAACAAAGCATGTCCAAAAGATCCGTTTGCTTTGCCTCGCATTGACCAAGTCATTGACTCAATGGCTGGCTCGGAGCTTTTGTGTTTTATCGATGCATACTCAGGATACCACCAGATCAAGATGAGGAAGTCGGACCAATTGGCCACTTTGTTCACTACCCCATACGGCATGTTTTGCTATGTTACGATGCCCTTTGGGCTGAAAAACGCAGGTGCTACGTACCAGCGGATAATGCAACGTTGCCTCCATGACCAAATTGGTCGGAACGTTCACGCCTATGTGGACGATATCGCGGTGATGTCTAAAAAGTCAAACGACTTAATCTCCGACTTAAAAGAAACCTTTGATAATCTCCGGAAATACAACATGATGCTTAACCCTAAGAAGTGCTTCTTAGGGGTTCCAGCCGGCAAATTGTTGGGTTTAATCGTTTCCCAACGCGGAATCAAGGTCAACCTGGAGAAAATCAAGGCCATCTTAAACATAAACCGTCTGACATGCCTAAAGGACATTCAACGACTAACAGGTTGTGTTGCAATAGTTAGTCGGTTCGTCAGCCGACTTGGAGAGAAGGCTCTGCCGCTGTACAAGTTGCTGAAGAAGGCGGACAAATTCACGTGGACAGACGAAGCAGATGCAGCATTGAAGCAGCTCAAGGAGATTCTTTCCTCAGCGCCCATCCTTGCAGCACCCGAGCTTGGAGAACCCCTGTTAATCTACATGGCGGCAACCAACCGGGTAATCAGCATCGTCGTCGTGGTAGAGAGGAAGGAACCAGGTTATGAGCACGGAGTTCAACGACCAGTTTACTATGTGAGCGAGGTCTTGACGGAGTCCAAGCATCGTTACCCGCACTACCAGAAAATAGCTTATGGAGTATTCCTTGCTTCTCGGAAGCTGAGGCATTACTTTCAGGAGCACCCAATCACAGTGGTGAGCAAGACTCCACTGTCTGACATTATCAACAACTGCGATGCTACGGGAAGGGTCGCGAAGTGGGGCATTGAACTTGCTGCCTTCGAGATCACCTACAAGAGACGCAACGCTATCAAATCACAAGCCTTGGCTGATTTTGTTGCAGATTGGACGGAGATGCCAGATGCTACTCCGTTGCCGGAACCAGAGTACTGGGTGATGCACTTTGACGGATCAAAGCTGCTCAATGGCTCGGGGGCTGGTGTATTGCTACAATCACCAATAGGAGACAAGCTACACTACGTTCTGCAGATCCACTTCGAGGCTACAAACAACAGGGCGGAGTATGAAGCACTCATTCACGGACTACGTGTAGCCAAGGATATTGGCATCAAGCGCATAGTTTGCTGTGGAGATTCCGACTTGGTTGCCCAGCAGGTGGCTGACACCTGGAATGCGTGGATCCCTATGATGGCGTCATATCGAGATGAAGTGGACGAGATATCCAAGAGCTTCTAGGGCTACGAAGTCAAGTATGTACCTAGGGAGCAAAACGAGGCGGCTGATCTGCTGTCTAAGCTTGGATCAGGGCGCAAGCAAATTTTGCCAGGAGTTTTCCTAGAGCATCTGCGCACACCATCTGTGAGGGGAGCTGACATCGACAACCCGGATAGAGCTGACTCTTTCGTCAACATGGTGGCTAAGGTCCCTCCGGCTTGGACAAAACCGTTCATGGAATATCTCGAACACGGAACTTTGCCCGACGACAAAGTCGAAACACGGCAAATAGTACGACGAGCAAAGGTTTATACCATAATCAATGGGCAACTCTACAAAAGGAGCACTACTGGTGTATACCTAAAGTGTGTTTCCCAGCTAGAAGGTATGGAAATCCTACGCGAAATCCATCTTGGAGATTGCGGGCATCACGCTGCTCCTCGATCGTTGGTCGCGAAAGCCTTCCGGAAAGGATTCTACTGGCTGACCGCGAAGGCGGACGCCGACAAGCTGGTTGATACATGCATGGTATGCCAGTACTATGCCCGACAACCACATGTTCCTGCTGAAGAACTGCGAACAATACCAATAACTTGGCCGTTTGTTGTCTGGGGGCTGGACATGGTGGGACCGTTACAAACGGCACCTTGTGGGTTTACACATCTTCTTGTAGCAGTTGATAAATTCACTAAATGGATAGAAGCTAAACCCATTAGAAAGCTTGATGGGGCAACTGCCCTCAGGTTTGTTAGGGATCTAGTGGTGAGATTTGGTCTCCCACACAGCATTATCACCGACAACGGCAGCAACTTATCACTTGGAGAAGTGGAGGCTTATTGTTGGGAGAAAGGCATCCGACTTGACCTTGCATCTGTGGCACACCCACAATCCAACGGTCAGGTTGAGCGAGCCAATGGATTAATTCTGCAGGGAATCAAGCCACGTCTGGAGGCACCGCTACATAGAGCAGCTGGAGCCTGGGCGGAAGAATTGCCATATGTGCTGTGGAGTTTACGAACTACACCCAACAGATCCACCGGCTACACCCCTTACTTCATGGTATATGGAGCAGAATCCATCCTGCCTTCCGACATCCTTCACGATTCACCAAGAGTTGCCGCCTACGACGAAGATGACGCTGAAGATTCTAGACGCCTAGATGTGGACCTTCTCAAGGAGGAGCGCGTTTTGGCATGCCAAAGATCTGCCATCTACCAGTAGAAGCTACATAGCTACCATAGTCGCCGCGTTCGGCATTGCTCGTTTAAAGAGGGGGATTTGGTGCTCCGACTTAAGAAGAAGAAGTCGCACAAACTATCCCCGCCATGGGAAGGACCGTTCATCATAAGCAAGGCGCTACTCAATGGGTCTTACTACCTCGTTGACAATCATGAACTGAAGGATAGACCCAATGAGGATCATAAGCGTAAGTGGCGTGACCTGGATGATGACTACCCGGAGCTTGATCGGCCATGGAACATAACACAGCTACGTCCTTTTTACACTTAGAATTTTTTATCTAATTGTGTACCTCTTATATGATCAATGAAATAAAGCTCTTTGGTTCACTCATATTTCTGAGTCTTTTACCTCCTTTAGTGTTCATTTTTGGATCATGTAAAACCTTTATGCACAAGCTTTGCAATTGAACTTGTGAAAATTCCGCCTATGGGCATTAGCTTATGTTTTCTAGTCTACACGTTCTTTGTCGTTTTTATGTGGATTCTGGAGTAGTGACTTTTGGCACTTATTGTCGGCGATTTTGTGCTCAGGTTATTGACGGTGCCATTTGGCATCATCACCTAAGTGCATGGTTCCGACAACGAGTCTTCTGACTCACGAAAAGTCAAGCATAAGAACCAAAGTAATGGATAAGCCAACACTTGCTTCAGAAATATATACATGCTGGAAACTAGTTCTTGAGTAGCAGGAAATAACAACCATTGTTTTCCGCCTTAAGTTATATAAACAAAGTTTTTTCCGCATACACACCAAAGGTGAAACAAATATTACAAATTTGTTCTTTCACTCCTTTGGCGCAGGTGACTTGGAGGCAGCATCATCACCAGTCGGAGAGCCACCCTCGAAGTCGGCGCTGTGGTGAGACTCAGAGGAACCTTGGTCGCCATTGTTGATGATGTTCATAGGCACGAAGACGTCGATGTCCACCAACTCAGCAACTCTGGTGTCATAGCCCGCGAGCGATGACAAGATGGCTTCATGATTAATCTCTTTGCCATCATCATCTATGTCGGGAATGCCAGAGGTCACCGTGTCGATGTCGGCATCTTCATAGTGTGCCTTCACCATTGACAGCGCCATCCTTGCGCCAGCCCGTGCACATGAAGCTTTCCAGCTTGTGATACGCTCGGGGCTCGGCGCAAAATCTCCGAGTACTTCGCCATGGAGTCTGATGCCTTGATGTTTATCTAGAGGGGCTTGGCAATCTCCTTGGCTTGCGTGATGGCGGTGTTGATGAAGTTGCCGGCAAGAACCATGCATTCCTTGGCTGGAGGAGGCGATCGGGTTAAACCCATAGGAGCTGCAAATTCCGACAAGGAGCGCATGAGTTCAACAATTCAAATTATCTAGACTATAGAAATCCAAGATGAAGAAAACTTACTAAAGATGCTGGCCTTAGCTTGCCAGAGGGTGTCCGCCAAGGATTCATTCTCTTGTCGGAGGAGCTTATACGCCTCGCTATGGCGTTGATTTTTCTCATCGACAGCTTGCTTCTGATCTTTTAAGATTGCAATCTCCTCCTTCAAGCGATTGATTTCCTCGGTGGCGGAGTCCTGCAGGGCCTTCATTGACTCCTCATGCATTTTTAGCATGTCTTTCCTCTCCTCCTTAAGGATCTTGTTCTCGCTATCTAGCTGCTGAATGTGCTTGGATTGCTCGACAATGTCCTTGGCCTTGGCAACGTGTTCTGCAAAGTCGGAGAAACCAAAGTACACAGTGAGTACTCGGAGAACATAGGCACAAAACCAAGACGGAATGCGCAAAAAGAAAACAGACTCTTGTTTTTGATGATCTGTTCCTTCAAGATGGCAATTTTACCCTTTTTGGCTTCAAGATCTGCGCGCATCTTCTGGTACTTATCATTTGCCATGCCCTTCCGAGCATTCTCGTTCTGTTGGAAAAAGGACAAAGTTAAACGTTGTTTAGTCCGCTTGGAGCTTCTAGTCTGAAAACCTCCACCTAGACGCTCGGGGGCTACAGCGAGAGTTTTTAACCTAGCAACATGCTTAGCTTTTCTTTAAGCATCTAGTCGGAACTAATTCAGTTTTTGATTAGAAGCTTGGGGGCTACAGTATAAAGTTTTTAACTCAGCAATGTGCTTAGCTTTCTTTAAGAATCTAGTCGGAACTAATTCAGTAACAACTAGAAGCTCATTATTGAAATTTATAAACACTGCGTATGCTACTCTTAAAGCATCTAGTCGGAATAATTCATTCCATCTACATGCTTGGGGGCTACAGTGAGAAGTTTTCTAGCTTAGTCACTCTTAGAGCATCTAGACGCAAAAGCCTATGGTTTTTCGTCTACATCCTCGGGGGCTACAGTGGGATACTCACATGAAATGAAAAGGCAAATAAAATTTACAAGTGCAATGATCTTGAGGTTTGTAGCTTGCCAAAGGAGATGCCATTTCCTCGCAATATTTCTGCTTGTCGGAGGAGCTCCTCAAGACCGCACGACGGAGATGTCGGTGCTGCTCCAGGAACCAGAGTTGTGCTACTCGGCGTAAGTGCCGGGTAGACTATCTTCGGGAACTCAAAAGGTTTCTGGGGATCAAGGGCGCCGCCTTCGGCAGAAGTACCAGCTTCCACCACCGCCTTGCCGCCACCGATGGCATCCTTAGCCGGAGCTTCAGCCATTTGTTTGGCGGTACTCTCTTGCGTCGCCTGCTCGCCGATGACTGCAACCTCGGAAGAAGCACCTGAGTCCACTTCCATGGCAGAAGGGCCAGACGCCTCCTTAGCTTGTGAGCTTATCAGGGTAGACGAGGGCTTGACGGCAGGAGTGGCATGGGCGATGGCGAGGGAGGCGTCGCGATGCAACATGTCCTTAATATTTCGAGAAGCCCCCGATGTTTTGGAGGTCTTCTTGAGGCTGGTCGTGGCTTTCTTCCTAAAACGTGCAAAATGCATAAGTACAGGAGCAAGACAGATAAATAGACAATGTCAGAGAATGAGAAGCTTACACAAGTGGGGGTGCTTTGGCAAAGGGGATCCCAATAACTTTTCTCTTTTCTACCTCCAGGGCGGCGGTAGTCTTCTTGGAGGCTCCATCCTCCATCTTCTTCTTCTTGCCTCTGTTGGCAGCGTCAGAGGTGGAGCTCTTCCGCTTTCGCACCAACGGAGCCTCGTCGTCGGACACGACCGTGACTTCCTTCATCTTTGGATCGTAGATTTGGGCAGCCAGGTTGCCCTCCTCTAGATCGCTAAGCTGTTAAGTGAGAAATCACCGTGTTGGATAAGATGGCATTTGCAAGAAAGAAGAACTGGAGTATATGTGATATACGGAAAATAAATACCTACCTTTGGGCACTTGCCGTCTATGAACATGTCGTAGGTGATGGTGAAGCCACGCTTCTTATCCTTCACCTTGACGATGTCCTTAAGGCGGAGCTTGACGGAGTCGCTCGAGAAGTTGTCCACAGAGATGCGGAGACTATCCCTTATATCGCTGGTATACTCATGCATGAGCTTCGCGCGGTGGTGCAGAGGTTGGATTTGCCTGATGAACCAGCACATGGCTAGGTCCAAGCCAGTCAAACCCGTCTCTACAAACCATTCGATCCGCCTTATAGCGCGAGAAGCGTCGAGGTTGGAGGGAAGGTATGCCTGGGATCTCCATGACGAGGCTTCAGCGGCGGCTCCGTAAACGAAGTCCGGGTACGTAAATTGTCGGCCAGCCAGAGGAATGTCTGGGACATAAAAGTACGTATGTTGCCAATTTTTGCAGGACTCGGGGCCGACGATGTCGGGGAACCGCCGGCCAGGTCGAATCTTGAAACTTATGGTGCCGCAGTTCCTAAGATCTTCCTTGCTATGTCCGGCTTCACGTTTGGCGGTGAAGAAGTACACAAAGAGGTCTAACCTAGGCCTTATCCCTAAGTATCCCTCACAGAGCGCCGCGTAGTTGCTAAGCACTAAGATACTATTGGGGGAAAGGTTCTGGGGCTGGACCCTATAGTGATTCAAGACGGAGAGGAAGAAGTTGGAGATGGGCAGGGAGACACCGCGTACCAATTGGGCTTTGAGGTACACCTTTTCTCCGGCTTGGGTAGAAGGTGTAACCTCGCCGGCCGGCGCCGCCCGCCAGGCGAGCCCCTCCGTTGCAGGAAGGTAGCCTTCGGCGATCATCTCTTGGATATCACGGTCTGTGATATCCGAGCCGCGCCAGTCGCCTTTGTGCGAGTCTGGTTCCTCCTCCAACGGCTCCAGCGCCGCAAGATTAAGGTCGCCGCCGGTGGACTCGATAACCGCCGATGCAGGGATGACTAGGACCTCTGGAGGCATGACGATGGAGCTCGCCGGATTCGCCACAGCTTCGTTCGACGCTGCCATGGAGGGAGAAGTGTTGCTGCTGGCCATGGAGTGAGGCTGGGTGCGACTGGTGCAGATTGGAGGCTAGGGTTTTTTCTCGAGTAAGGCGCGGAGAGCTCGAGGGGGCGCACGCTGGAGTAAGAAGATGATGCAAGGAGAATGAGGTAAAAAGTGGAAATTACACTGCGGTTACTATTTATCATCTCCAAGCATCAAGATTCGTGCAGCTTGATCGGACGGTTGCCGCCTAGACGACGTGTTCGCGAACGTGTGTGGAAATTTCGCCACGTCTCCAACCGTCGCCGCCAACGGTTCGTATTGCTCGCACGGGAAAATCGGACATGATTGCGTTCTCTGCATGTGTGAGTTACGAGGCGTCGCTGACCTAAGCCTACGTCGTCCTAGCTGACATGGGCAGATGAGCCGTCACATCGAAGATTCCGACATGGACGGATCCGATCTGACTACGGAAGAGTACGATGGAAGATCCAGCATTTCTCCGGCTTACAAGTTGAAGACGGAGAAAGCTTTGCAGGGTTCTTTGGGAGGACTACAAGATATTGCTTGACGATTTGTCGACATCCAACTAGACGGAACATTCATACGAAGAGGCAAGACGGCGCAAGATCTCGGAATTATCCGGGGGCTACTATTGGGATATGCTATATGGGTATCCTCATAGCATGTCACCTATCCGGATAACCCGGGTGGCCCACAGTTGGTAGCATGGCCTATGGCCTGCTGGGCGGCCCAGTTAGATGGATCTAGAAGGGAGGCCCATGCCGGATAAAGGAAGGCTACGGTGGAGTCACCAGCGTACCCGGAGCCTTGGAGTGCAAGATACACAATACTAGTAATAGACGGTGTAGGACTCTGTAACCTGTCCGGCTAGGACTTTTCCCTGTAACCCTAGGACCTGGCGACTATATAAGTCGGGCCTATGGGAGCCTTTAGGGCATAACCTAGTATCGATTCATACAACCTCGCACAGCGAACCTATCTCTGTAACTCGGCATATTGCCCTTATAGTGATTTATAGCAGGAGTAGGATTCCGCCACCGTCGTGGGATCTGAATCTGGGTAAGCTGTGTTACCTCGTACCCGTCAACCGTCCACCTTACCCCACGTCTCTAAACATGCACTGTGAGGACCCCTCCATGGCGTACTCATCGGCAATACCACGACACAAGCCCTATACAAAATATCACTAATGAATAGTCAAAATATTGGGACAAAAATATGAAGCACCACTTGCCTTGGTAGTTGGGGGAGTAGCAACAATCCTCACAATCACAATCACCACAAGCACCAAAATCTACACATAAAATGATAGCACCAATTTACATTCAAATAAATCAAGCAAAAATATATGAATGCATGCAAATACCATGTGATGATTTTTCTCAACCAAACAAGATAAGTAAACAGTACTAAACACTAAAATAAACAATTATACACTAAATAAACTTAATTTGGCTTTAGAACCATTTTCTAAATAATTTTTATACACCAAATAAGCCTACAAATGTCTGTGCATAAAATTCTATTTTAACAGAAGCAATTCACAAAACCAAGCCTATAGATGTGTAGAATTTAACTTTGTGATTCCATTGATATGATATTTGCATTTTTTGAATAAACAGAAAAAAAGTTATTGAATTTACAAGTTTAATCATCTAATTAAATCAAATCTGAATTTTAAAAGAAAACACCAGACACGCGGCGGCCTCTAATTGGACGGTACCGTTTCACTCGGATCACGCACGCACACCGTTAGATCTAAGTGAGATCTAGTGGCTCAGATCTGCCCGTACCCCTTCGGGCTGGCGTCTAATCTAGACCGCTGGATCTAGATCCAGTGGATCAAATCGCTCCTACCATAACTCGGCGGCGCTCATGGCCACAACGGCAGCGACGGCTCTGCCGACGATGGATCAGCGAAGATAGGGGGTAGGAGAGCGGGTGTAGGCGCTTACCGAGGTCGCGAGGACGTGGGGATGCTCAATGTGGATGCGGTTGGGGCGGGGGCGTGCTATGGCGGTGGCTAGGGCTGGTCGGAGTTGCTGGAAGCAACGGGCGCGCAATGGCGGAGACGTTGGCGACGCTCTGGATCGCCCTAGCACAAACCAGGAGCATCCGGAGGTGCACAGGGTCTAGGCGGACACGACAGGGAAAAGCAAAAGGTAAGGGGCGCTCGGAGATTACCAGGATTTCTCGCCGGAGTCAAGCGGAGCTTTGGTCGTTCACGAGGCTCGACGGAGGCGACATCCTGGGGCATTACAGAGCAAACAGAAGGGGTGTGAAGATGCGTAAACATCAAGCGAACAAGTTTGTATGAACGAGGGGCGAAGGGGGGCATGGTGCTCACCGGAATACGTTGCCAGAGCTGCTCGGGACAGTGGCGGTGTGAGTGGAATTGCGGGCAGCCTGGTGGCGGAGAGAGAGCACTGAGTGAGGGGAAAGGAGCGGAGTGGGGAGGGGGTTAATTAGAGGGGATCGGGGGAGAGAATTGATCGCTGAATCAATGCAATTACGCGCGGCAGTGATGGGGAGAAACGGCAGCGGCGAGCTGGTCGTCGGTTCTGATTGAGGAAGTAGGGGGTGACGTGGCTACGGGCCCAGTTGTCAGCGGGTGGGTATAGCGAGCGCGGGTGAGAAACAGAGGGTGAGAGAGGGGTGGATTCTCCGGGGTGGGCTGGTGTTTGGGCCATTTCTGCTGTTGGGCTGGAATGGTGGCGCTGGACCTTTTCCATTTCTTTTCTCCTTTTCTATTTCTTATTTGATTTTCTGAATCAATTTCAAATGAATTTCAAATGGGTTTGATTTCAAACCACCTCTGAATTTTTGTGGTGTGATTCATGCACATAATTGTGTATAACACACTACTGTTTATTCCAAGATACTTGATCCAATTAAAAATAAAATAAAACCATGCCTTATTTGAATATATCTATTAGGCATATGAAAGGTTTTAGGTTTGAATCTTGTCTTGAAAATTTGTGTGAGCTTGTGTTCACCTTTTGAAAACCCTCTTGATCAAAACAAGGTATGGTTTGAAAGAAAAATAAAACCATTGCATTTCTAGCTTAAAAACAATACGCATATAAATGGTTTATAATTTTGAAATAACTCAAATGCTTATGAATGCATGAATGATATGCAAACTTTATAAACCATGATTTTTGGGATGTTACAAATCTAACCCCCTTAAGGTGAATATCGCCCTCGAGATTCGGATTGGTTAGCAAATAGGTGAGGGTGATCTTTCCGAAGGTCATCTTCTCTTTCCCAAGTTGCTTCTTCTTCGGAATGATGATTCCACTAAACTTTGCAGAATTTGATAGTCTTAGTCCGAGTAACCCTTTCTGCAGTCTCAAGAATCTTGATAGGTTTTTCCTCATAGGTGAGATCACTTTCCAACTGGACCTCCTCCAAAGGTATAGTATCCTTCAAAGAAGTCTCTTCCATCTCCGGATGGCATTTCTTCAACTGACTCACATGAAACACGTTGTGAACGGCAGACGGTGATTCAGGCAACTCAATCTCATAAGCCACTTCTCCTTTGCGACTCAAAGTTTTGAATGGTCCAACATATCTTGGTGCCAATTTTCCTTTGACTCCAAATCTCTTCACTCCACGAAGTGGTGATACTCTAAGATAGGCTCTATCACCCACATCATAGGTGACTTCCCTACGCTTTGGATCTGCGTAGCTCTTTTGTCGGGACTGTGCTATCTTCAATCTATCCTTTACCAACTTGACTTTCTCTTCAGCTTCTCTGATTAGTTCTGGCCCGAACAAGTTTCTTTCTCCAACACCACTCCATAGCAATGGTGTAGTACACTTCCTTCCATAGAGAAATTCAAACGGTGCCATCTCAATACTGGCTTGATAGCTGTTGTTGTAAGAGAATTCTGCATAGGGCAGACTTTCATCCCAACTAGCACCATAGTCTAGGGAACATGCCCTCAACATATCTTCTAGAATCTGGTTGGTCCTTTCCGTCTGTCCATCAGTCTGGGGATGAAAAGCAGTGCTGAATTCTAATCTCGTTCCCAATGACTCATGCAGTTGCCTACAAAAATGTGAAGTGAACTGAGTTCCTCTATCATACACAATACTCTTGGGGTACTCCATGCAGACACACAATCCTATTCATATAAATCTTGGCTAACTTGGAACTTGTATAGGTTGTCTTCATGGGTATGAAATGAGCGACTTTAGTTAGGCGATCTACCACGACCCAAATAGAATCATATCCTGATCTAGTCCTTGGAAGTCCAGTGATGAAATCCATACCAATCTTATCCCACAGTCCTATTGGTTTCTGATGTTCCTCTTTCACTCTACTACATACATCACACAAAGCAATATGTTCGGCGATGTCCTTCTTTAGATTATTCCACCAAAATCTTTCATTCACATCCATGTACATTTTGGTGTTACCCGGATGAATGGAATATGGTGAGTTGTCTGCTTCTTGTAAAATTAGTTTCTGAAGCTCCGGATCTTGCGGAATGCAGATACGTTTTCCATACCATAAAGTACCCTATTCGTCTTCATGGAATCCTTTGGCTTTCCCTTTGCTAATTTTTCCCTTAATATCTTCAATTTCCTTGTCCATCTTTTGGGCTTCCTTGTTTTTGTCCAACAAGGTGGGTTGAACATCCAATGACATGATATGTCCTTCAGGCATTATCTCCAATCTGAGATCTTTGAATTGGGCACACAGATCATCTTGCAATTCTCCCTTAGTGAGGCCATTCACATAAATCTTACGGCTTAAAGCATCAGCTACAACATTTGCTTTACCGGGGTGGTATTGCAAACTCAAGTCATAGTCCTTGATGAGTTCTAGCCATCTTCTTTGTCTCATGTTGATTTCTTTCTGAGTGAAGATATACTTCAAACTTTTGTGATCTGTGAACACTTCGCAACACTTTCCCAAAAGATAATGTCTCCATGTTTTGAGTGCATGGACAACAGAGGCTAACTCCAACTCATGAGTAGGATAATTCACTTCATGAGTTTTGAGTTGTCTCGAGTCATAAACCAGAACTTTCCCTTCTTGCATCAAAACTGCACCTAATCCTTGGTGAGATGCATCACAATATACTTGGAAATATTTCTCCAAATCTGGCAGACATAAGACTGGTGCTGTCACTAGTCTCTTCTTCAACTCTTGGAAAATGAGTTCACATCCTTCAGTCCAGTCAAATTTCTTGTATTTCTTAAGTAACTCCGTCATTGGCTTAACTACCTTTGAGAAATTCTCAATGAACCTTCTATAGTATCCTGCCAAGCCAAGGAAACTACGCACTTCTTTCACTGACTTAGGAGATTCCCACTCAGTTACAACTAACACTTTTGTGGGATCAACTGCTACACCATCTCTTGACACAATATGTCCGAGAAAAACGACTTCATTCAGCCAGAATTCACACTTGCTGAATTTGGCATATAGCTTATGCTCCCTAAGCTTCTCAAGTATCAATCACAAATGTTCTTCATTCTCTTCATTGCTCTTGGAATAGATCAAAATGTCATCGATGAAAATGACAACGAATTTGTCAAGAAATTCCATGAACACCTTGTTCACCATATTCATGATGTAGGCTGGTGCATTTGTCAACCCAAATGGCGTCACGGTGTACTCATACAATCCATACCTGGTGGTGAAAGCAGTCTTAGGTATGTCTTGTTCCCTTATCTTTAGCTGAAAGTAGCCTGATCAAAGATCAATCTTTGAGAACAGACGGGCTCCTTCTAACTGATCAAACAAATCATTGATTTTGGGCAAAGGATATTTGTTCTTGATAGTTACCTCATTGAGTGAATGGTAATCTATGCATAACCTTTTACTTCTATCTTTCTTTTCAACAAACAAAACTGGTGCACCCAAAGATGAAGAACTTGGTTTAATAAATCCTTTCTGCAACTGTTCCCCAAGCTGTTTCTTGAGTTCTTTCAACTCATCAACTGACATCTTGTAAGGTCTCTTTGCTATTGGTCCTGATCCTGGTAGCAAGTCTATCAGAAAATCAACATCTCTATCTGGTGGCATTCCAGGTAATTCCTTCGGAAACACATCCGGATACTCTCTCACAATTATCACACTGTCTATGCTAACCCCCTTAAGAGAATTTAGCTTACTCCCTTTTGATTCAAAGTTAGAATTGAATTTAATCCTTTTATTATCTGGGGTTGTGAGTGTGAGAGTACGATTGGCACAATCTAGTACTCCCTCATACTTGGTCATCCAATCCATTCCCAAAATTACATCCAATCCTTGGGAATCTAGGATTATCAAACTAACGGGAAACTTATACTTCCCAAATTCTATCACTAGATCATGACATCCAGAGTTCACTATCATTTCTCCACCGGGAGAGCTTACTTTTATAGGACGCCCAATAATTTCAACTGAAAGTCCATTTTTATCAACAAATGCTCTTGATATGAATGAATGCGATGCGCCAGTATCAAAAAGAACAAGTGTTGGAACAGAATTGAGTTTGAACTTACTAGCCACAACATCATATTCTTCATATATTTCTTCCATATTGATGTGGTTCACTTGTCCCTTTTGGAAGGGATTGGGCTTGTTGACACCTTCAAATTTCTTTTCTAGGCACGCATTAGCATAGTGCCCCATCTTGTTACACTTGAAACATTCAACCTGACTGAGATCTTTCTTTACAGGCTGACTTCCACTTCCACTTCCACTGTGGTGGCTCTTGTGTCCACTCTTGTGATTCTTATACTTGTCATTGTCATGAATGCGATGATGCTTATTGTCATGGTGACAATTGTCGTTGTGGTGGTTGTTGTACTTCCCATGTTTGTGGGATCCAAAACTCCCACTATCATCATGATGGGAGCGCTTGTGAGACGATCCCGAGCTGTGCTTATCAAAGTTGTGCTTCCTCTTTCTGCTCTCAACCTGTTTCATATTGTTTTACAAGATGGTAGCCTTGTCACACAGTGATTGGTAGGTTGGGACATAGGCAACAAACAGCTGCAGGTTCAACTCATCATTAAGTCCTTCGAGGAATTTCTCCTTCCTCTTTGCATCTGTATCAACTTCATCCGGTGCATAGCGTGCTAGATTGTTGAATTCCTCAATGTACTCAGCCACACTGCAGTGACACTGCTTCAGATGGTGGAACTTCTTCTTCTTCAAATTCATCACTCCGGATGCGATGTGAGCTATACGGAATCCATCCTCGAAGATAGCCCAAGTCACATCCTCAAGGGGAGTGGTGATCTGAAAGTCATCCCACCATGTTGCTGCTGGCCCTTCAAGCAGATGTGCTACGAATCTGACCTTTTCCTCATCGGTGCAGCCAACAGTCACTAAGTCCTTGTTCACTGAACGTAACTAGTCATTGGCTATCATTGGATCAGTGGTTCCCGAGAACTTTGCAGGCCTTAGTCTCAGAAATATGGTGAGCATGTCAAATCCAGGAGGATTATTCTTATTGTTGTTGTTGTTATTGTTATTCTGATTCTGGTTCTGCATGAACTGCGTCATCATCTGCATCAGTTGAGCTTGTGCTGTCATCAACTGCTGCATCTCGAGAGTGACGTTGTTGTTTTGGTTGAGGTTGGCACGACGGGGAGGCATCTGTGGTTTCAATAAGGATAAGGATGAGATACCCTTAAATGCTTAACATGCACAATACATCACATAGAAACAATCACAATAACCAAGCTCAAAATAACATAAGGTTTGAACGACATAACAACGGGTTTTGAAAAATGCAAACACACCATAGCAAGCCATCCACATGTTGGATGGTCATTGCAACTCAATAATCAAAGTATGGTAGATGAAAGATAATCGAGTAGTCTACACTACTCCTCCATGTCGACCTCCACATCAACAAGGGTAAGACCTGCATTCTCCATGGCGGTCTTGTACTCCTCAAGACTAGTGGTCAAGTCCTCAATCTTTGCCCTAAGATCCCTCTTATGTGAGCGAAGCCTCTCGTTCACTCCCTGCTGGTGCTCAAGCTCGAAGTCCTTGGCCTCTAACTCTTCCTTCATCTCCCTGATCTTCTTTTTCCTGTCTTGGACTCTTTTCTCATGGCTCTTGAAATTCTTGTCCTGGCTTTCAAATCTGGCCTCCATCTCTTTGACGATCTCGTCTTGCTCCGCGAAGAGCTTGTCCTTCTCCCATAGCTGAACCTAGAGCTCGTCATTGCTAAGCATGACGTTGGTCCTATCAGTGTCAAGGTGTCTAATAAGACCCTCTAGGTCCTGAAGGTACAGACGAATTGGCTCCACCGTCTCTCTAGTAGCATCATCATACTCTATAGCCTCACCCTCCTCATCGCGTCTCCCAAACGGGTGAAAATAGAGACCTCTAAGCTCGGTGGAGTGCCTCCCAACTAGGCGTCCAAGTAACTCATGCATGACTACATCTAAGCCTCTCTCCTTGTCATCATGCATCAGCTTGAAGGTGATAGCCTTCATGGGTGGCTCTGCCTGGCGTCCCGGCTGTCTGACTCCGAAGCCCCATAGGTCCTTCCTCTCAAACTTGGTGAGCTGAAGTGTCGTGATGCTAGGAAGTGGAAGTTTGAGCACACTAGTGAGCTCAATGAGACGAGTACCAAAACGAGTTCCTTTGAACTCCTCGGCAGTGCTGATAACAACGTTAGGCATCTATTTTTATAAGATAGAGAAAGGTTAGAATCAACACAAGTAAAGAAAAATTCACAAGACAAAATAACACCAGCACATCTTTAACAAAAAACACACAAATCATGGCATACACAAATCCATTACAAACACCAAGGTTCAACCTAACATAGACAAATTTTTGAAGTAAAACGACAAGTGTGGTGGTCCAACTAACGGAGAATGTTACAATTCTCACTCACTAGACAGAATAGCTATCAGGGCATCCTTAGTGGCAATCTGTCTATCTTGTTCACAAGACTCCCATATTAAGTCTATGATGTCTCCCCTTAGTTGTTGATTGGTAGTCTCTAAGTCTTGGGTATGCTTCTTCTCTTCTCTAAGGTCATTTTGAGTATTGAGCATTCTACACTTGAGTCTATCACAAAGCTCTTTGATGGCATTCCAAGCTGCATTTCTTGCAGAGTCAAAGAATGTTGTGTGCATTTCAGAGTTGGTGACCATGCAGAATCCTGACTCCTTGTGGTTGTCTTCCTTGTTTTTGTATAAGTGAAGTTGTACCCACCCATACTCTTCTCCTTCATCCATCACAGGGAATCCCTTGTACACAACTGCACCATGTATTCCCATGGTAACCATAAGGTTCTTGAGTGCCTTGGGAAATTCAGTCTCACACTCCAAAGTCATGGTCATGAGTGGTCCCTTCCTCACGGCTTCATTGATGGAGTTCATATACAAATTGAGATGAGAAAGAAGATTAGAAAAGTTTACGAGAAGAAAAAGACAAGTGTGGAATTTTCAAAGTGTTGGAATTTTCCTTAGTGGTTTCTTAGTCTAATCCAACCTAGGGTCATAATCCTACAGGCAACTGTAACACCCTCAGAATCGGCCCTATGCAAGTTTCAGAAATTCCCGCCAAACCCGCATAGAAACAATTCAAAGGTGCCCACCAGGCACTTGCGTGTGGGTGGAAAACGAAGTAATATCATTACACAATAGCCCACGATGGAACCCACAGAACAGATATATACAACAACGACTCCATGAGTCAAGAATACGGATATACAATACAAAGATCCAAATCATCTTTAAAACGATACAGCGTCCGAGTACGGACAAGATGAAATTGACCTAAGAGCCCTGAAGAATAATCAATGGTGTCCATAACCCTGCCTAGGCCAAGCCGGAAGGGTAACCCTGCTAACGACGTCGATCTCAAAACCTTCTTAAACAAAAGGGGTGCCGACAAAGGGCAAAGGAAAAAGAGAGCGGTCAGTACTGAGGCCAGTACACAGCGAGACTAGAATTCGGCGGTCCTCGCCTACATAGGTATGGTGGACTGAAGCGGCAGTGCAGCATGCACTAAATAACCTATAAAGACTCAATACAACTGGCGGCTATCAGATAGGGATAAGAAATACCTATTCGAATCCAACCTGAAACTATCACCAAGCATACCCATCATGGTATTTCCCCCTCGAGACCAAACGAGGAATTCAACCAAGGAACTCACACAGTTGGCAGTTTTATTCAATCCGTTATAATTCCGACAACTACTAGTCAGATATAGATAGCATGAGTCATCCTGATATAATAAGCAGTGGGCAGTTTTAGTTAACCATTCCGTTGTAGTTGTAGTACTTACTAGTCAGATACATGTAGCATGAGGCATCCCAAAACCCAGCAGTTGTTGGTACTTTTATTTAGCCATTCCGTTGTAGTTGCAATACTTACTAGTCAGATACAATGGTAACAGGTGACAACCCAAACCAGCAATTGTTGGCACTTTTATTTAGCCATTCCAATATAGTGAAGCTGATTACTAGTCACTATAAAGTCAAATTTATAGCACTACTTTAGTTATAGTTGTCTATGATCGAGATATTGTGCTCCAAGTCGTCCATAACCATGGACACAGCTTTCAGAAAGTTTTACCCTGCAGGGGGGCACAAATAGCAACACACGCACGATCAACCTCGAGAAAAACCAAAAAAGAAAACCCAACGAGGCATCACGACAGAGCAATTGCAAGATTCATATAAATTTCAGGGGGCCACCCCACCAAGCTACCCGTGACAAAGTTGGCCGGCTCCGAGACGGACCCAGAGGTTTGTGCCAATGGCTGTAAACGACCGGGAACCCGAAAGTGTGACTGGGCTTGTCGATACCGCGAAAACATTCCACATTTGTTCCTAAACAGTACAGGTGCTCCATGTGCAATCATAAATAAAGCAGTAAAGCATGGCATAAGTACAGGATAGTAATAAAGCCCCAAACTACTTATGGCCCCAAGAAATAAGATATGACTCAAGCTCTGGCTAGGGGGATTCATGGTCCCACATGCGGATAGTGCGAATATTCAAAGAACAGGTATCAAGTACTCGGGGTCCTACGGGACACAAGTGGACGGTTAAAAACCAAATAACATCTATTTCCCACCTGCGCCTCTGCATTATTTACCTACTTCAATTTTTAGTTATTAAACAATAATTAAAGCCATGATCATCTCCAACATAAATCATAAGGCATTTCTCCAACAACTGTGGGACTTGACAACACGCAACAGCACTTGAGCAAGCGACTACGACACGCAAGTCCAACTATCTACCAAACAACAGGTAATAGGATGTGTCCAAGGCAATATAATGTTGCAAGGGATACCACGGGTACAAAAACTAGAGCATGTCAACACCAATAGCAATAGATCAACAAGAGGAAATAAAGACTATAAATGTAAGATAGGTAGAAAGGGGGATAATGCTCGCCTGAAAACATTGTCGAAGGCTCATCCGAAGGTCGGGTCGACACTTGCATCAACTCATCGGCCTAACCCGTGAAGAAGCAAAGCACTAGCACAAACACCGGATGCACTATTTAATATTATGGCACAAGATCGGCATGATGCATGTATGATGTATGACATGGCAAAGGTGTGATGCAATTAGGTCATATTAAGCGGAACCGGGGCCCCGACAATTAATTATATGGTTCAAGTTATTTAGATACCCAGCAATTTAAATGTTGTCTTAACAAGGCAAAACATATGACCGCTTTGCTACACAAATTTAAATGGGGCCAAATTAGACTAGATCCGTTTGCATATGGCCTCCATATTTAATCATGAGGTGAATCGACAAAAGCCCCCAAACCGCATGATATGAGTGCAAGCATGAACAATTTAATATGCAACAATTGATATATCATTTATAAAATAGGGCTTAGATCAGCGTCACACATGGAGGGGTCTCGACGATCTTGGGGTTCCGAGGGTTTGGGTTCGGGGATCGGCGGGATCGGTCTTCGCATCTAGGATCGGTCTTCGGATCCGGGTGGAAGAGCACTGCGGTCTTGGCGTCTGTGAAGGAGAACTTGAGGATCCGGCGTCATTGCCTTCGGTTTCCATGCGGAAGGTCTTGTCGTGTCGAGGGCTCGGCGTCGATGGTTCATTGGGTTTTGGTATGGTCTTCGGGTACAACACCGAGACGTCGGTTCCAAGATCTTGCGGTGGAATATGAAGACGGCCTTGGAGAAACTTGCGTCGACCCATGAGTACACGGGCACGGCAACAACAGCAAAGATCTCCCGGGTCTTGGTCTATTGTAAAAACGACACGGAGGATTTCAGATACAAACAAGTCAAAGCACCAGATGCGAGGTCACTGGTTACTGCTGCAGAGGCAACACAGATAAACTGCAAAGGCATGCGCCTTGCGAACGCACCAGGGAACAGAGGAAAGCTTGCAAAGGGGCGGTACTAGGGTGCGGTCCGGGGACTTCAGCGGCGCGGACGACGGATCATAGGGCCGGAGCTCGCAAGAGGGCGACGAGAGGCCGGGGAAGACGGAGACTGCGTGGCAGAGTACCAGGCTGGAGGGGAGCTTTGCAGCGGTCGAGTGCCCAGCGGGGAGGTCGGCGCAGGGGCGGAGCCTCGCGGGGCCAGGCTGCTCTGCTCGACAGGGGCGACGCGGCTCAGGGACATGGGGTGGCCGAGGAGGAAGTTCGGTGGCGGCGATGGTTGCCTGCGGGGGCGGTGGAAGCAGAGGAGATGGCAGCCATGTGAGCAGCATGCGGGGAGGCGCGGGCTTGCAGAGAGGTAGGCGACGACACTGGGGCGCTGGCGGCAGGGTCTCGAGGTAGGTGGGGAAACGAGGCGAGGCGACGGGATGCAGGAGGGTGGAGGCGTTTCGAGGTGGGGTGGGATCGTGCGCTACAGGTGGGGCCGGGGTGTGGGGTGCGTGCATGCGGGTGTGTTGTGTGCACTGCGTGTGTGTGTGCTCTGCCGCTGAGAGAGGGGTGGCGACGGCAGCAGGGGTTGGAGGGAAAAGGGTAGGTGGGTCTAGGGTTGGAAGAGAGGAGGGGTTAGGTTTCTAGTTGTGGCGTGGTAGTTGGCTGGCTGCTGGGGTTTTGGGCCTGGCGGCTGGCTGACTCCCCCACAAAAAAATATTTATTTTATTATATTTGGTTTTAATTTAATAAAAGATTTTGTAAGATAGTTTTAAACAAATAAAATATTCCGATCGATCCAGGTTTTATATTTTTAAAATAAGAGGGAGAGTAATGCCAAAATAAAGATAGGGTTTTAACGAAATGATTTTAGGCAAAGGTATGCATGATGATGTCATGATGATGCAACAATACAAACAACAGGCGATATTCTAGGTTTTACCCGGGGTGCTACAATTCGACACCACTAACAATGGATCTCGCCCTCGAGATCCGCCTCATGGTATGGGGAAGAAAGCCGATGACCTGAATCTTCTCGCTTCGTGTAGATCCTCACGACACCACTAACAAGGGTTCCTTCTTCATCTTGAAATCGGCGACACCACCGACAAGGGGTGTTGCTCATGTTCGTCGAGAGAGCACTCCGGATAAATAAAAGACGAAGGTAGAGGCATCAAACAATAAGGCCACCTCTAACTTCTATGGAAGGAGTGAAATTGCATCGATCCACCATTCAATGGACAACAGCGAATGATAAGAGTAGTCGGATGGTGATCAGTCCATCACACACCCAAAGCATTACTCTGCACATGAATAGGAGGATTATGCAACCAACTCACAGAATCAGACTGAAGATCTCGACAAGCGAGGTTCGGAAACAAAGGAGGGATAGAGATTCTCATCAGATCTGATGTAGATGAATTCATCGTATCGGAAAACACCGGAGGAAAGAAAGAAAAATTTTAGTGAATCTTCGGTCCACTAAAAGGTACAACAAATGAAAGATCCATCAAATAGCATGAAGACCAGTTGTCGAAGCACCGTTAACAAAGGATGGAAGTGAAACCCTGAAGGTACGATGAAAACCCAACCACGAGAATTCCTGGACTCGAAGAAAAGATAAGAGAGCAGATTGAAATCACGCAAAGGTAAGAGGAGAAAAGCAGAGGGATAAGGAGTAAAAGAAGACCTAATCAGATCTATCCAACCGATTTTTTTAAAGTAGTTTTGACACTCTACCACGGCCGTTAGCTAGGTTATCCTATAGGCTGGACCAGTGGATATCGTAACTGCTGAGCTCTGATACCACTCTATAACACCCTCAGAATCGACCCTATGCAAGTTTCAGCAATTCCCACCAAACCCGCATAGAAACGATTCAAAGGTGCCCACTAGGCACTTGCGTGTGGGTGGAAAATGAAGCAATATCATTACACAATATCCCACGATGGAACCCACAGAACAGATATATACAACAACGACTCCATGAGTCAAGAATACAAATATACAATACAAAGATCCAAATTATCTTTAAAACGATACAGCGTCCGAGTACGAACAAGATGCAAATTGAGCTAAGAGCTCTGAAGAATAATCAATGGCCTCCATAACCCTGCCTAGGCCAAGACGGAAAGGTAACCCTGCTAACGACGTCGATCTCAAAACCTGCTTAAACAAAAGGGGTGCCGACAAAGGGCAAAGGAAAAAGAGAGCGGTCAGTACTGAGGCCAGTACACGGCGAGACTAGAATTCGGCGGTCCTCGCCTACAAAGGTATGGTGGACTGAAGCGGCAGTGCAGCATGCACTAAACAACCTATAGAGACTCAATACAACTGGCGGCTATCAGATAGGGATAAGAAATACCTATTCGAATCCAACCTGAAACTATCACCAAGCATACCCATCATGGTATTTCCCCCTCAAGACCAAACGAGGAAGTCAACCAAGGAACTCACACAGTTAGCAGTTTTATTCATTCCATTATAATTCCGACAATTACTAGTCAGATATAGATAGCATGAGTCATCCTGATATAATAAGCAGTGGGCAGTTTTAGTTAACCATTCTGTTGTAGTTGTAGTACTTACTAGTCAGATACATGTAGCATGAGGCATCCCAAAACCCAGCAGTTGTTGGTACTTTTATTTAGCCATTCCGTTGTAGTTGCAATACTTACTAGTCAGATACAATGGTAACAGGTGACAACCCACACCAGCAATTGTTGGCACTTTTATTTAGCCATTCCATTATAGTGAAGTTGATTACTAGTCATTCTAAAGTCAAATTTATAGCACTACTCTAGTTATAGTTGTCTATGATCGAGATATTGTGCTCCAAGTCGTCCATAACCGTGGACACGGCTTTCAGAAAGTTTTACCCTGCAGGGGGCACAAATAGCAACACACGCACGATCAACTTCGAGAAAAACCAAATGAAAACCCAACGAGGCATCACGACAGAGCAATTGCAAGATTCATATAAATTTCAGGGGGGCACCCCACCAAGCTACCTGCGACGAAGTTGGCCGGCTCCGAGACGGACCCAGAGGTTTGTGCCAATGGTTGTAAACGACCGGGAACCCGAAAGTGTGACTGGGCTTGTCGATACCGCGAAAACATTCCACATTTGTTCCTAAACAGTACAGGCGCTCCACGCGCAATCATAAATAAAGCAGTAAAGCATGGCATAAGTACAGGATAGTAATAAAGCCCCAAACTACTTGTGGCCCCAAGAAATAAGATATGACTCAAGCTCTGGCTAGGGGGATTCATGGTCCCACATGCGGATAGTGCGAATATTCAAAGAACAGGTATCAAGTACTCGGGGTCCTACGGGACACAAGTGGACGGCTAAAACCCAAATAACATCTATTGCCCACCTGTGCCTCTGCATTATTTACCTACTTCAATTTTTAGTTATTAAATGATAATTAAAGCCATGATCATCTCCAACATAAAGCATAAGGCATTTCTCCAACAACTGTGGGACTTGACAACACGCAACAGCACTTGAGCAAGCGACTACGACACGCAAGTCCAACTATCTACCAAACAACAGGTAATAGGATGTGTCCAAGGCAATATAAGGTTGCAAGGGATACCACGGGTACGAAAACTAGAGCACCGCAACACAGATAGCAATAGATCAACAGGAGGAAATAAAGACTATAAAAGTAAGATAGGTAGAAAGAGGGAGAATGCTCGCCTGAAAACATTGTCGAAGGCTCATCCGAAGATCGGGTTGACACTCGCATCAACTCATCGGCCTAACCCGTGAAGAAGCAAAGCACTAGCACAAACACCGGATGCACTATTTAATATTATGGCAGAAGATCGGCATGATGCATGTATGATGTATGACATGGCAAAGGTGCGATGCAATTAGGTCATATTAAGCGGAACCGGGGCCCCAACAATTAATTATATGGTTCAAGTTATTTAGATACCCTGCAATTTAAATGTTGTCTTAACAAGGCAAAACATATGACCGGTTCGCTACACAAATTTAAATGGGGCCAAATTAGACTAGATCCGTTTGCATATGGCCTCCATATTTAATCATGAGGTGAATCGACAAAAGCCCCCAAACCGCATGATATGAGTGCAAGCATGAACAATTTAATATGCAACAATTGATATGTCATTTATAAAATAGGGCTCGGATCGGGGTCACACATGGAGGGGTCTCGGCGATCTTGGGGTTCCGAGGGTTTGGGTTCGGGGATCGGCGGGATCGATCTTCGCATCTAGGATCGGTCTTCGGATCCGGGTGGAGGAGCATTGCGGTCTTGGCGTCCGTGAAGGAGAACTTGAGGATCCGGAGTCATTGCCTTCGGTTTCCATGTGAAAGGTCTTGTCGTGTCAAGGGCTCGGCGTCGATGGTTCATCGGGTTTTGGTATGGTCTTCGGGTACGACACCGAGACGTCGGTTCCAAGATCTTGCGGTGGAATATGAAGACGGCCTTGGGGAAACTTGCGTCGGCCCATGAGTACACGGGCACGGCAACAACAGCAAAGATCTCCCGGGTCTTGGTCTATTGTAAAAACGACATGGAGGATTTCAGATACAAACAAGTCAAAGCACCAGATGTGAGGTCGCTGGTTACTGCTGCAGGGGCAACACAGATAAACTGCAAAGGCATGCGCCTTGCGAACGCACCAGGGAATAGAGGAAAGCTCGCAAAGGGGCGGTACTAGGGTGCGGCACGGGGACTTCAGCGGCACGGACGACGGATCGCAGGGCCGGAGCTCGCGAGAGGGCGACGAGAGGCCAGGGAAGATGGAGACCGCGTGGCAGAGTACCAGGATGGAGGGGAGCTTTGCAGCGGTCGAGTGCCCGGCGGGGAGGTCGGCGCAGGGGTGAAACCTCGCGATGCCAGGCGGCTCTGCTCAATAGGGGCGACACGGCTCGGGGAGATGGGGTGGCTGAGGAGGAAGGCCGGTGGCGATGACGGTTGCCTGCGGGGGCGGTGGAAGCAGAGGAGACGGCAGCCATGTGAGCAGCATGCGGGAGGCGCGGTCTTGCAGAAAGGTAGGCGACGACACTTGGGCGCTGGCGGCGGGGTCTCGAGGTAGGTGGGGAAACGAGGCGAGGCAACGGGATGCAGGAGGGTGGAGGCGTGTCGGGGTGGGGTGGGCTCGTGCGTTATAGGTGGGGCCGGGGGTGTGGGGTGCGTGCATGCGGGTGTGTTGTGTGCACTGCGTGTGTGTGTGCTCTGCCGCTGAGAGAGGGGTGGCGACGGCAAGGGTTGGAGGGAAAATGGTAGGTGGGTCTAGGGTTGGAAGAGAGGAGGGGGTTAGGGTTTCCAGTTGTGGCGTGGTAGTTGGCTGGCTCCTGGGCTTTTGGGCCTGGCGGCTAGCTGACTCCCCCACAAAAAAAATTATTTATTTTATTATAGTTGGTTTTAATTTAATAAAAGATTTTGTAAGATAGTTTTAAACAAATAAAATATTCCGATCGATCCAGGTTTTGTATTTTTAAAATAAGAGGGAGAGTAATGCCAAAATAAAGATAGGGTTTTAACGAAATGATTTTAGGCAAAGGTATGCGTGATGATGTCATGATGATGCAACAATACAAACAACAGGCGATATTCTAGTAGTGGTTTTACCCGGGGTGCTACAGCAACACAGTGCTCTGATACCATCTGTAAGACCCCACCTTTATAAAGGTAAGGGTCCCTATGATTGCAATGCTAGTCCCTGGATCAAATGCTAGCATCCATAGTTTAAGATGAAGTACACAAAAACAAAGGTCATTATTACATCATCATTCCAGAGATAACATAGTCTTTTACAACTCCATAGCCATAGGCTAGTACAAGAGTTCAACTAAACAAAATAAAGTAAAGTCTTCATCTTCATGTGCCACAGGCAAGCTTATTGAGTGTAGACTCATAACCCTAATCCTCATCAGAGTAACCTGCAATGTCACAAGTTACAGCCATAGTGGGTCAATACATTGGAATAGTATTGGCAAGTGATACCTTAGTAGAATAATAGTTTCTAGCTTCTACATGAATTTGGCTAAGTGTAGCTTAGGCTTGCTTTGCTCAAAATAGGTTTTACCTATCAGTTGAAAATTGTTTGACAAAAACTCCCAAGGAACCACCAATAGACATTGGTGAACCTTTATCCTTTTTCAACCACAAGTTTTTAACTTACAACTTGGGATGAGGATATTCTTGATAGCTTCCATGTCTTGATGCTCAAATTGTCCATTGCCGGGGACACGGCTAAGTACTTAGATTCTTCCTTCTCGAGAGGTGGTGCACTTTCCCCACAAGACTCGACATGCATCGAGACCAGATCTTTCAGAAGCCCTCCCTTAGACCAAAATGGACGCGTTCCCAAACCTATCACCCCTACCACCAACTGTCCATTTGGCTAAGTTATTGCAACCTATATGATCCAGGCAGAGCCCATATTGCCATGTGGATGCACTAGAAGCTTCTTAACATATGGCATCTCAAATCCCTTTGTTCCTGGGTGGCTTTCCACAAGTGTGATACACAAGGTAGACCATAGATATGGGTCTTGTGTAACCACTCAACATAACCCAAACTTACCATTCCACCCAGGCGATTCATTCACTTAGTTGTTTTTATTAAGTAAAACATAAGTCAAAAGACTTAGCAACATTTTCCATAGCATATATATATTTCACCCTTGTTTGCTACTAGCTAGGCTAAGCATGGCAATATAGCAAGTATCTTAACTTAGAGAAAATTCTACAAGTCTACAACTACTAGGATTTCCCAAGCATAGCATATAGATACTTAGCAAAAACATCATGCAAGCCCTATACAAAATATCACTAATGCATAGTCAAAATGCTAGGACAAAAATATGAAACACCACTTGCCTTGGTAGTTCGGGGAGTAGCAACAATCCTCACAATCACAATCGCCACTAGCACCAAAATCTACACATAAAATGATAGCACCAATTTACATTCAAATAAATCAAGAAAAAATATATGAATGCATGCAAATGCCATGTGATGATTTTTCTCAACCAAACAAGACAAGTAAACAGTACTAAACACTAAACTAAACAATTATACACTAAATAAACTTAATTTGGTTTTAAAAAAAAATTCTAAATAATTTTTATACACCAAATAAGCCTACAAATGTCTCTACATAAAATTCTATTTTAACAGAAGCAATTCACAAAACCAAGACTATAGATGTGTAGGATTTAATTTTTTGATTCCATTGATATATTATTTGCATTTTTTGGATAAACAGAACAAAAGTTATTGAATTTACAAGTTTAATCATCCAATTAAATCAAATCTGAATTTTAAAAGAAAAACCAGACACGCGGCGGCCTCTGATTGGACGGTACCATTTCGCTCGGATCACGCACGTGCACCGTTAGATCTAAGTGAGATCTAGTGGCTCAGATCTGCCCATACCCCTTCGAGCTCTCGTCTAATCTAGACCACTGGATCTAGATCCAATGGATCAAATCGCCCCTACTCTAACTCGGCGGCGACGGCTCTGCCGACAATGGATCGACGAAGCTAGGGGGTAGGAGAGTGGGTGTAGGCGCTTACCGAGGTCATGAGGACGTGGGGATGCTCAAAGCGGACGCGGCTGGGGCAGGGGCGTGCTGTAGCGGTGGCTAGGGCTCGTCGGAGTTGCTGGAAGCGTCGGGCGCGCGGTGGCGGAGACGTTGGCGACGCTCTGGATCTCCCTAGCACAAACCAGGAGCATCAGGAGGTGAACAGGGTCTAGGTGGACACGACAGGGAAAAGCCAAAGGTAAGGGGCGCTCGGAGATTACCAGGATTTCTCGCCGGAGTCAAGCGGAGCTTCGGTCGTTCACGGGGCTCGACGGAGGCGACATCCTGGGGCATTACAAAGCAAACATAAGGGGTGTGAAGATGCATAAACATCAGGCGAACAAGATCGTATGAACGAGGGGCAAAGGGGGGCATGGTGCTCACCGGAATACATCATCGGAGCTGCTCGGGACAGTGGCGGCGTGAGTGGAATTGCAGGCAGCCTGGTGGCGGAGAGAGAGCACTGAGTGAGGGGAAAGGAGCAGAGTGGGGAGGGGGTTAAGTAGAGGGGATCATAGAAGAGAATTGATTGCCGAATCAATGCAATTATGCGCGTTAGTGATGGGGAGAAACGGCAGCGGCGAGCTGGTCGTCGGCGCTGATTGAGGAAGAAGGGGTGACGTGGCTATGGGCCCAGTTGTCAGCGGGTGGGTACAGCGAGCGCGGGTGCGAAACAGAGGGTGAGCGAGGGGTGGATTCTCCCGGGTGGGCTGGTGTTTGGGCCGTTTCTGCTGTTGGGTTGGAATGGTGGCGCTGGCCCTTTCCATTTCTTTTCTCATTTTCTATTTCTTATTTGATTTTCTGAATCAATTTCAAATGAATTTCAAATGGGTTTGATTTCAAACCACCTCTAAATTTTTGTGGTGTGATTCATGCACATAATTGTGTATAACACACTACTGTTTATTCCAAGATACTTGATCCAATGAAAAATAAAATAAAACCATGCCTTATTTGAATATATCTATTAGGCATATGAAAGGTTTTAGGTTTGAATCTCGTCTTGAAAATTTGTGTGAGCTTGTGTTCACCTTTTGAAAACCCTCTTGATCAAAACAAGGTATGGTATGAAAGCAAAATAAAACCATTGCCTTTCTAGCTTAAAAACAATAGGCATATAAATGGTTTCTGATTTTGAAATCTTGTTTGAAATAACTCAAATGCTTATGAATGCATGAATGATATGCAAACTTTATAAACCATGATTTTTGGGATGTTGCAGCTGGACATCATATGGGATAAAAGATAATAATAATAAGCATAGTCATGTGTAATGTTCCAATAGAGATAATCTTTGTGGGGAGCACATGCTAATATATTAAAGCCCCTACGAGCAGCAGGCATAGTGATAGCCTTTGATCCAACTGGTTTTGTAGCATGAAGCACCGGGTTACAAATAGTTATTAAGTGATAAACACAGATGAAAGCCTTAAGGAGAAATGTTGTTGTTGGTCCCAAATGGGTCGCTAAGCAAAGACCGTGCAGTCCTTTATGTCACTGGGTTTCCTATGAGATAGCCGCTAGCCAAGTATCTCAACTTAAGCCCTGATCGATCTCGGGGGCCTTGGGTACCTACAAGTCCAAAGATTGAGGCAAGAGACAAAGAAACAAAAGATACAAATCTCTTATTCAATCAATACACAATACTCCCATAGATTAGATGCACATAATCGCTTCGAGGTTTCTCCCCAACCCGTAGCCCGTGAGGACTACTCACTCATAACAATAAGATCAAGGATAGAAAACATTGGGCAAAATACTTAGATTGAAATCAAATATTCTTACAATGGTCGCTGAATCACAAGGAGATCTCAAGTACAAATTAATGGCTATGGCTAATGGAGAGGATGGGGGATGGAAGGGATGAACTATGGTGTGGATCTCCTTTGGTGGTGTTGTGATGCAATTTAAGAATGCCGACCCTCTGCATAGCGGCTGGGACCTCAAAATATATAGGCGCCTTCATGAAAGTTGTAGGGTTTAACGAGACGAAGCCGACGCCACCTCGTACCGGCAGGCCGTGCCCGTACCAGTGGTTGTTACGCTGTCTGGCGCCTAGCAATAGCTTCAGAATTGCTTGGTTGTCAAAACTTCCTCAAAATCATCATTTATTACTCCAAATTTTCACATTAAAAGCATGATTTCCTGCACAACACAAATCAGAGCAAGGTTTTGCATATATTTGCAATAATTAGTCATTAGTGGAAAATCAAGAGAGATTATTGTCAATTGCTTGACAAAAAACAATGTTAAACAGGGAGAAAAATGGCGATTTTGGAGCCATCAACCATCAAAACATATTTTTGTAGTTCCTTCTTGCTTTGGAAGTTCTTGTTTCCGAAGTTCTTGTTTTGGACTTCCTTGACGAAGTTCTTGTTTGGAGTGGGATTGTACTTGGACTTTAATACAAGCCTTCCTCCACGATCTTCTCTCTTCTCATACGGGCATTTAGCAACAAAGTGGCTTGTTTATTGACAATTGTAGAATGATCTCAACTTGGGCCTTGTGTTACTTGCATTGATTCTTGAGGCATTATCCTTTCCTTGGTTATTCCAAAAAGTCCTTGAGGCTAGAGCTAAATGCTCATGCAAGCACACTTTATGTCTTCGGCATCACCTCCTATCACCTCCAAGCCATCATCATATTCTTCATAGACTTGAGCCTTGTCCTTCAAAGCAATATTAGGAGAATCCATTCTCCGAGCACGAGCAAGGGCATCATCGTCCCCTTCGGAGTAGACTCCCTGTCGAATGCAGACGGCAAAAGAGCAGTCATCAGACAAGGGTTAAGCGGCATACTCAAAGTGGAAAGAACAAATTTCAGATACTCATGTGGCGATGTTTTCAAGGATGAATACTTCGACTTTATTTTGTTTCTTGGCCCATGGATCAGGAGCCATAGCTCAGAGGGAAGCCGCTAGAATTGGTCTAGTGGCACCCGTGCCTGGAGCAGGCCCCTTTGGAAACGCATGAGTTGAGGCATCTGAGCCCTCTCTTAGAGATCTCTTACTAGAGTCGTCATTGCTAGGTTCGGGGGCTTCATGCTCCGAAGACTAAGCAGAAGGGACAGTCGAATCTGACTCGTCCATGTCCCCAACATCAGCGGCAGCCTCAAACTTCTCGGGCAATGGAGACATCATGCCCTCCACCTTCAGAGCATACAAGTGTACAAGGGCACATCAGTCACAATCAAGGAGATTACCTCTGGAACAGGGTTACCTCTGGAAGGAGATTACCTCTGGAATAGGGTTAGTCACGCCAAAGGGCACATCCAACATTTCTTCTGGCAGAGACTCTTCCACCGTCAAGCTTTTCAAGGATGTGATTTTCCTATCAAGCTCGGTCAACGACAAGTCCTCAACAGTAATTTGCGTTGGAGCACTAGCACCAGTATACAAAAACATCGGGTACGCCATGTCTTGCAGGGGCTGCACTCGATGCTTCAGGAAGACGCGAATGATATCCAGGCCGGTGACCTCATGGCTATGCCACAAATGAAGATCCTTCACCCGCTTGTACAATGCTTCAACCACCTCAAATTCACCTGAAGGAACTTTGTTCTTCCAGGATCGCTTCCTCTTGGTCTCATCACTTGCGTCAAAGGGGGCAAGGCCGTAATGTTGTTCCTCCAGTTTCTGGTCACGAATGTAGAACCATTTGTCCCTCCATCCCTGAGCTTATTCGATGAGGTTGAAGTTGAAATATTGTTGATTGGGGCGGATGTAAATACCGCATCCGCCAACTTGATAGACAGCACCGCCAGCACCCGACTGCCTCTTTAGGGAATACAACTTCTTGAAGAGGTTGAAGTGCGGCTCGATTCCGAGCCAACACTCACAAAGAGTGATAAAACAGGAGAGGTGGAAGATGGAATTGGGCGACAAATAATGAAGTTGAAGCCCATAAAGGAAAGGGATTTCTATTTTCATGCCCTTGGTTGCTTAGTTGTACTCACTTTTCCCCGACTGCTTAACGTTTCCTCACTTTTCACCATATCCTTCTATGAAACTCCCAGACGGTATGAAAATTGTTGTCCGTCAGCCTTGCCGTTACGTGCTGACAAGTGGGGCCGCATTCAGTCGGGTCCCGTAGTGTACCCTCACCGTTACGTGCTGACAAGTGGGGTGATACGTCGTAAACATATCTATAATTTTTTATGGTCCATGCTTGTTTAGTATCAACTTTTCTATGCTTTGTCTACACTTTGAGGTATTTGTATACATTTTCTGGGACTAACCTATTAACAAGCTGCCGCGATGCTAGTTGCATGTTTTCTGCTGTTTTTGGTTTCAAAAAAGCTAGTAAGGAAATATTCTCGGAATTGGAGGGGACAAAAGCCAAAGTCAATATTTTACCGGAGAGAACACAGAGACCAAAGGGGGGCTATAGGGTGGCCACACCCTAGGGAAGCACGGCCCAGGGGGGGTGCCGCCACCTGGTGTGGCCCCCTTGGTCGCCATCCTGCCTTGCCTCATCGCCTATAAAAGCCCCCCGATGCAGAAACCCTAAGCAACCCGATCAGATCTCCACGAAATAGTCCGTAGCCGCCGCCACCATTGTCCCTAGATCAGGGGGGATCTGAAGCTCTTCCGGGCACCCTGCCGGAGGGGAGAGATCATCCCGTAGGCCTTCTTCATCACCATGCCAGCCTCTGGTATGATGCGTGAGTAGTTCACCCTTGGACTATGGGTCCATACAGTAGCTAGATGGTTGTTTCTCCTCCTTTGTGCTATCATGTTTAGATCTTGTAAGCTCCGTTCATGATCAAGATCATCTATTTGTAATCATACATGTTGTGTTTGCGGGAATCCAATGGATATTGAGATACTATGTCAGATTGATTATTGATTCTATCATTTCATATTGATTATTGATTCTATCATGTCATATTGATTATTGATTCTATCATGTCTGTGTTGTTTGTGATCTTGTATGCTCTCCGTTGCTAGTAGCTATCTTGGCCAAGTAGATGCTTGTGACTCCAAGAGGGAGTATTTACGCTCGATAGTGGGTTCATGCCTCTAGTAATATGGGGAAGTGACAGAAATCTGTAAGGTTGTAGATATGTTGTTGCTACTAGGGATAAAACAACAATATTTTATTTATGGAACAATTGTATTGTTTACTTTGCACACATTGCTTAAAGCAATAATATGTTGCTTACAACTTAATACTGGAGGGGGTCGGATGATAACCTGAAGGTGGATTATTAGTCATAGATGCAGTTGGATTCTGGTATGTATATTGTTGTAATGCCCAACCAAATCTCATAGGAATCATGATGTCTAGTATTGCATTTCTATGCTTGCTCAGTCTGTCAATTGCCCCGCTGTAATTTGTTCACCCAGCATGCCATGTCAGCTTTCTACAAGCAACCATTACCTTCCACACTACATTTAATCCTTTGTTTTTAGCAAACCAGTGAGATTGACAACCTCACTGTAAGTTGGGGCAAAGTCTTGAGTTTGTGTTGTGCAGGATTCCAAGTTGCTAGCAACACCTTGAAGTTGTCTCCTTGCTCCTAATGATTCGATAACCTTGGTTCCATAACTTAGGGAAAACTTGCTGCTGTGTTCATCACACCTTGCTCTTGGGATCTCCCAACGAGGCTCTGTAGTCGACTGAGCCCATCAAGATTTTCTGGCGCCGTTACCGGGGAGTTAAGGACAACTTTACAAGGGGAGTCTCTCACAACCTCCCGCTTTACTTTTTTTTTTGCTTAGTTTCTTTTCCTTTGTTTTGCTTGTTTATTTCTTTCAAAAATACAAAAAAAATAGTTTTGTTTGGTTTGCTTTTCTTATAAAAAACACAAAAAAATTAGTTCCTACTTCAAGTTACTACCATGTCTAGTGTTGCTCCCATCACTGTTTTGCCTATGGAAATGATCTTTACTTTCAAACAAGGTAGTGAAGAGAGTTTCAAAGAAGCTTGGTCTAGAATTTCTGATTCACATGAAAAAACTGATCCTAAAATGACTCTAGGTTTGGTTCTTAGCAGTTTCTATGATGGTCTTACTCTTTGATATAGATATGCTTTGGATGCTGTAGCAGGAAGAGATTTTCTCCAATGTAATGAGGATGAAGCTTTGAATGCCATAAAGAAGTTGATTACAATATATAATTTTCCAAGCAAATCTGATTCTTCTTTCATAAACATCTATGCCAGGTTAAACACTCTTGAGACCAATACAACTAGTTTACAAGATTGCTATAACATGCTTAGAGAGCATCATGATTATGTTCCAATAAATTCTGAGCCTTCAAAATGGTTTCCTACAGTAAAAGTTGTTATAAATAATGAGACTTTGATGCTCGTTGTGATATCATGTCTGAATTTTGTATTATGCCCAAAGATATCTATGAATCTTTGAATATTTGGGGACTTTCTGAAGGAGGAGAAGGAATATCTCTCACCAATAATGCCACTATATTACCCACTGGAATAACTGAAAGAGTGTTTACAAAGATCTTAGGGAAAGTGGTGTCTACTGATTATCTTGTTATTGAATGTGCAGGAAAAGGACAAATTACACTTGGAAGATCCCTACTGAAACTCCTTGGAGAAATAATAGATGTGGGAAAAGGCATTATGCATTTTTCTTCTCCACAAAGCAATCATACATTCCCTAAATATAAGGGTAAAGGTAAGAGAGGTAGGGGCAAGAAATTCAATGCTTCTTCATTTGAAAATACTTGATTCTTGCTTCTTGTGCCTAACTTAAAGGCGTTAAATAAAAGTACTTCTTGGGAGATAACCCAATAGTTTTATCGAGTCTTGGAAGTTATTACTTCTGTAATAACCTCTCCTTATCCTTTGTGCCAAGAATAACCTCTAATGAGAGAGAAGTAAGATTTAGGGAAGTTGCTGTCCCGAAACAGATTTTTGTGCTTCACTTTAAAAATTCGTGAAAAATATCTGCATGTCAGTTTGATCTCTAATTTTCTGAGTAAATGCCCCAGTTTGTTATATAACTTTCGTTAGTTCAACACTTCTTGATTTCAGCAACAGAAGGTCTTCTAAAATATCAGTTATTACCTGCTGGTCTGTTTTGACAGATTTCTGCCATTATTTTCAATTGCTTATTAATTGGTTTATTTTTGAGTTCTTATTGATCACTTGAGCTTTTAAAAGGAATTGCTATAGTATCTTGTGTTATAATGAAAGTTTTCCTTGTTTTAAACCTAAAACCAAAGGCCTATTATCTTGAATACACTAATGTTGCTAATGAAGATTGTGTGAAGTTTTGTATGAAGGAAATTTACAAGTGTAGGGGAAGAATGATTTGATGAGATGAATAATGGATAAAAGGTCAAGCTTGGGGATGTCACCCTATGTCACCCCAAGAAATATTCAAGAGGTACAAGCGTTAAAGCTTGGGGATTCCCAAGGCATCCCCTTCTTCATCAATAAAAATCACAGGTCTCTTTCTAGACACTTCATTTTTATTGTTTCATGCACTGTTATGTTGTTCTTGGAGCATCTTAGTTTTCGTTTTTTGTTTTTGTTTGTTTAGTTTGCTTGAATAAAGTAGTTGGACCCCCGCTCTCACGTATGTTGTTTAAAATAAGTTGATTGGTGTTGGAAAAGAGTAGAAAGTTTCATGCTTAAGTGGTATAAAAGGGAGTTTGTATTGACTGTGGCTTAGACTTTATCATGTCATGCTAGATGTTGTTTTGACCTTATGCTTAGTGATTATTACTATAGCATGACTTGTTCCAAACAATTGAGATTGCTTAATGTGCCTTGCAAGAATCATGTGTGGTTTTAGCATACAAAAGCATAATATTGTGGTATTCTCCTTTGATGCTTTGTTTGGGTTGACTAGGCGCATGCTCACACCATGTTATGACTATGAACCAGTCACCTTAGCATCTATGATCATTTAGTTTTTTACTTGTGATACCACTTTATGCTTTGATTGATAATGTTTTGTCTCTCTACATGATTATGGCCATTATTGCTCTCTTAGTTGGTCGCTCCCAGTCTTTTCCTAACCTCCACTTGTATTGAGTAAGCTCTACTCATGCATCCAACTCCCAAGAAATCAAGTTATTCCAAAGAGTCCAGTATAAATTCCTATGCATGGTGTGTCACACCATTCCTAGTATATTCTTGTTTTATCTATCTTCCAAATTAAACTTGTTATGAGAAAATTAGTGATTAAAGCTCTCACAAATTTGATGGCACCCTTTATTTTTCTTGCCCCTAATAAACTTGAACCATTGTGTCATCTTTGTTGTATATGCTTGCACTTATCAGTTGGGAATTAGCAGAACCATGTTGTCATGGGGAATGCTTTAAACACCTATACATATCTACCTAGTTGATATCATGATCTTTTGTTTACGGATGTCAGCGGTGTGAAATAAAAGAGGAGCTTGTAAGTCCATGGAGTTATGTATATGTGTTAGAGAAACTCCTGGGCCGCTAGCCTAAGCCATGCCTAATCAAGGTGGAAACTTGCAGCATCACCATAGTGAGAAATCCATGAAGCATGCTCAGAAAAAAAAAGAAAAAAGAAAAAAAAGAGAAAAAATATTGCACCATGCTCATGGTAAATAAAAGGATCGTTGAGATGCTCACTATCTGTTGCCTTGTCATTTTGATATGGGATATCTCCTGTGTCATGGGGCAAGGGGTACCCCGTTGGCGGTTCTCTATGATACACATATACTTATTATGACAAGAACTTACCGGTGACTAAAGTTGAGTAGCATGTGGAACGACCCTCGTACTCAAGGGACATGATATTGCCAACTTATGATTTGTCAAGCATATACTCCATATTTGCTTCACTTTAACCTTAACAACTTCAAGATGCTTATGATAGGGGCAATGAGAGCTGAAAGCTAACAAGTACCATAATTTTTGGAAGCTATTTATGAAACTTGAAATCCCTACTTCCCTTATGAAGGGCCTTTCTTTCCACTTTTATACTAAGTCTCCACCTTCTATCTTTATGCACCAATTAAGAGAGCATAGTTGTCATTCTTAGTTCTATGTGCATTGTCCCAAAACTTATTGATTGATTCATCATGTTGATGTTGCTTGTTCTTGAACTATTTGTATCTAGTCACCCTTATGAACTTTGAAGGTGTCCTATGCATTTATGTTTTGCTACTCCATGAGGGACAAGTTGAATACCACATATGCTATGATTTCTATACGTGAAACAAACAAACGTCTTTCAATTCATTGTCATTCATGAATCCTTTGTTTGTACCTTTTCATGCTGCAACATAGTTACTATGTCTTATTGTTAGAACTACATCTTTCATGCTCATGTTTAGAGTACTTTGATCCCAGCTATCCATGATTTACAAATGGTTTGATCAAGATTGTGATGGTGCATGTCACCTAAAAAATTATTCTTTTTATCACTTACCTACTCGAGGACGAGCAGGAGTTAAGCTTGGGGATGCTTGATACGTCATAAACGTATCTATAATTTTTTATGTTCCATGCTTGTTTAGTATCAACTTTGCTATGCTTTGTATACGTTTTGAGGTATCTGTATACATTTTCTGGGACTAACCTATTAACAAGATGTTGTAGTGCCAGTTGCCTGTTTTCTGCTATTTTTGGTTTCAGAAAAGCTAGTAAGGAAATATTCTCGGAATTGGACGGGACAAAAGCCAAAGTCAATATTTTACCGAAGAGAACACAGAGACCGAAGGGCAGCCGAAGGGGGGATACAGGATGGCCATACCCTAGGGCCGCGCGGCCCAGGGGGCTTGCCTCCACCTAGTGTGGGCCCCCTGGCCACCCTCCTGCCTTGCCTCTTCGCCTATAAAAGCCCCTGATGCAGAAACCCTAAGCAACCTGATCAGATATCCACGAAACAGTCCATAGTAGCCGCTGCCACCATCGTCCCTAGATCTGGGGGACCCGAAGATCTTCCTGGCACCTTGCCAGAGGGGAGAGATTATCCCGAAGGCCTTCTTCATCACCATGTCAGCCTCCGGTATGATGCGTGAGTAGTTCACCCTTGGACTATGGGTCCATAGAGTAGCTAGATGGTTGTTTCTCATCCTTTGTGCTATCATGTTTAGATCTTGTGAGCTCCGTTCATGATCAAGATCATCTATTTGTAATCATACATGTTGTGTTTGCAAGGATCCGATGGATATTGAGATACTATGTCAGATTGATTATTTATTCTATCATGTCATGTTGATTATTGATTCTATCATGTTTGTGTTGTTTGTGATCTTGCATGCTCTCCGTTGCTAGTAGCTATCTTGACCAAGTAGATGCTTGTGACTCCAATAGGGAGTATTTATGCTAGATAGTGGGTTCATGCCTCTAGTAATCTGGGGAAGTGACAGAAATCTCTAAGGTTGTAGATGTGATGTTGCTCCTAGGGATAAAACAACAATCTTTTTTTCATGGAACAATTGTATTGTTTACTTTACACACATTGCTTAAAGCAATAATCTATTGCTTGCAACTTAATACTGGAGGGGTCTCGGATGATAACCTTAAGGTGGATTATTAGTCATAGACAACAATATATTGTTGTCTCCAATACGAAGCCGTATCAGCAAGCATAACAATGCAATACTAGACATTCATGATCCTATGAGATTTGATTGGGCAATACAACAAGATACATAGACCGCCATCCAACTGCATCTATGACTAGTAATCCACCTTCAGGTTATCATCCGAACCCCCTCCAGTATTAAGTTGCAAGCAACGGATAACTGCTTTAAGCAAAGTGTGTAAGGTAAACAATCCACTTGTTCCATGAACAATATATTGTTGTTTTCTCCCTAGTAGAAATAGCACATCTACAACTTAGAGATTTCTATCACTTCCCCAGATTAAATAGAGGCATGAACCCACTATCAAGCATAAATACTCCCTCTTGGAGTCACTAGCATCTACTTGGCCAAGATAGCTACTAGAAATGGAGAGCATGCAAGATCACAAACAACACAAACATGGTAGAATTAATAAGATAGAATCATTAACCATCTGACATAGTAATCTCAATATCCATCGGATCCCCGCATACACAACATGCATGATTACAAATAAATGATCTTGATCATGAACGGAGCTCACAAGATCTAAACATGGTAGCACAAAGGAGGAGAAACAACCATCTAGCTACTACATGGACCCGTAGTCCAATGTGGAACTACTCATGCTTCATACCGGAGGCTGGAATAGTGATGAAGAAGGCCTCCGGGATGATCTCTCCCCTTCGGCAGGGTGCCGGGAAGAGCTTCAGATGCCCCTGATCTAGGGACGATGGTGGCGGCGGCTGCTATTTCGTGGAAGATTGATCAGGTACTTAGGGTTTAGGTATCGGGGCTTCTTATAGGCGAAGAGAGAGGCCGAGGGGGTGCCCGAGGCAGCCACAGGCCTTGCTGCATGGCCAGGGGTGTGGCCCCCTCGAGGCCCTTCTCCATCTCGTCTTCTTGCTCCATGTTCCCCACGGTAAAATATTGACTTTGGCTTTTGTCCCGTCCAATTCTGGGAATATTCATTTTCTGCCTTTTTTGGAACCAAAAACAGAAGAAAACGGGCAACTAGCACTTGGAATCTTGTTAATAGGTTAGTCCCAGAAAACATATAAAAATACCTAAAAGTGTAGACAAAGCAAAGCAAAGTAGATACTAAACAAGCATGGAACATCAAAAATTATATATACGTTTTCAACATATCAAGCATCCCCAAGCTTAACTCCTTCTCGTCTTTGAGTAGGTAAGTGATAAAAATAATAATTTTTGAGGTGACATGCACCCTCAAAACCAAGATCAAACCATTTGCAAGCGTTGAAAGCTGGGATCAAAGAAATCTAAACATGTGCATGAAAGATGGAGTTCTAACAATAGGACATAATAACTATGCATGCAACATGAAAGGCTACAAACAAAGATCAAGAATAACATGCATTGAAAAATGTTTGTTTGTTTCACATACAGAAAACATAGCATAGTGGCATTCAGCTTGTCCCTCATAGAGTAGCAAATAGATGCATAGGACACCTTCAAAGTTCACAACGGTGACTAGAAACAAATAGCACAAGAACAAATAATATCACAATATGCATCAATTAATAAGCTTTGGAACACTACACACAGAATGATAACTATGCTCTCTTAATGGTGCCTAAAGGTAGAAGGTGGAGACTCAATAATGGTGGAAGAAAGGACTTTTTTGTAAAGTAAGCAAGGATTACAAGTTTCAAAAAGATCTTCCAAAAAGTATGGTACTTGTTAGCTTTCAGCCCTTATTGTCCCTATCATAAGCATCTTGAAGTGGTTAAGGTTAAAGTGGCAAAGCTGGAGTATATGCTTGATGAAGTATAAGTTGGCAATCTCAAGTCCCTTGAATATGAGGGTTACACCTCATGGATACTCAACTTAGGGGCCAAGTAAGTTCTTGTCATTGTAAGTATTTGCATATCATTGAGAACCGCCAATGAGGTACCCCTTGCACATGGTACAGGAGCTTTCCCATAACCAAAATGACAAGGCAAGCAGACAATGAGCATCTCAGCAATCTTTTTATTTACCATATGCATAGCTTTTTATTGAGGATGCTTCATAGATAGCTCACTATAGTGATGCTGCAAGTTTCCACCATGATTAGGCATGGCTTAGGCTAGCGGCCCAGGAGTTTCTCTAACACAGAATACAAACTCCATGGACTTACAAGTTCCCACTTCATTTCACATCGGTAACATCCATAGACAAAAGAGCATGATATCAACTGAGTACAAAAGTACAAGTGCAATGTTGAAAACGTTCCCCGTGACAGCACGGTTCTGCTAATCCCAACTTATAAGTGCAAGCATATACAACAAAGTTGTCTCAATGGTTCAAGTTTATTAGGGGCAAAGAATAAAGTGTGCCATCAAGTTCGTGAGGGCTTTAATCACTACGTTTTCACATAACAAAATAGTTTTTAATTGGAAGATAGTTGAAAACAAGAATATACTTGGAATGGTGTAACACACCATGCATAGGAGTTTATAGTGGACACTTTGGAAAAACTTGGTTTCTTGGGAGTTGGAAGCATGAGTAGAGCTTACTCATACAAGTGGAGGCTAGCAAAAGACTGGGAGCAACCAACTAAGAGAGCATAATGGCCATAATCATGCAGTGCAACAAAGCATACTAATCAAAGCAAAGAGTGGTACTACAAGTCAAGGACTAAATGATCATAGAGGCTAATGGTGACTTGTCATAGTCATAACATGGTGAGAGCATGTGCCAAGTCAACCCAAGCAAAGCATCAAAGGAGAATACCACAATACTATGCTTTTGCATGCTAAAACCGACGCATAATTTCTTCAAGGCACACTAAGAAATCCCAATTGTTTGGAACAAGACATGCTATAGCAATAATCACTAAGCATAAGGTCAAAACAACACCTAGCATGTCATGCTAAAGTCTAAGTCACAGTAAAAACAAGCTCCCTTTTGTACCACTTAAGCATGAAGCTTTCTACTCTTTCCAACACCAAACAAATTATTTGAAACAACTCACAAAGATAATAATCAATAAAGATCAGTGATCTTGTCTCACAAATCCACAAAGAAGAACTAAAAATTTCTAAGCTGAAAGCTCAAGAAAACTAAGGCTAAACACAGTGCTAGCAAAAGAGAACACTCACAGAACAATAAGAGTGAAAACTAGAGTGTTCTAGGCAATGGAAACAGAGTGTGTATCTCTCCAAAAGAAGTGTGGTGTAACCAACCAACTTACTCAATCAAATGAAAACTAAGATGCTCCAAGAACAACACAGCTATGCATGAAACAATAAAAACAAAGTGTCTACAAAAACCTGAACTTTTTATTGATGAAGAAGGGGATGCCTTGGGCATCCCCGGGCTTTGACGCTTGTACCTCTTGGATATTTATTGGGGTGACACCATGGTCGCATCCCCAAGCTTGAGCTTTTGTCCATTCTTCATCTCATTGCATCATTCTCTCTCTACACCTGAAATTTTTCCTTCATACAAAACTTCACACAATCTTCATTAGCAACATTAGTGTATTCAAAAGATAATAGACATTTGGGTACAACTTTGGAACAACAAGACTTTTCACTAAAAATACATGCTACTGTAGAAAGTCCTTCAAAAAGCTCAATTCCCCTAAAGAGAACTCAAAAAGGAATAAATAAGAAGCAAATGCAAATAATGGCAGAAATTTGTCAAAACAGACCAGCAGGTAGAAACCGATTTTTTCGAAGACCTTCTGTTGCTCAAATCAAAAAGTGTTGAACTAACGAAAGTTAGCTAACATACTGGGAGATTTTTTCGTAAATTTTCAGCTCAATCCGAGTTACATAGACTCCTCTCGAACTTTTATGGTGGAGGACAGAAATCTGTTTCAGGACAGCAACTCCCCAAATCTTACTTCCCTCTTATTAGAGGTTATTCTTGGCACAAAAATCAAACAAAAAGGATAAGGAGAGGTCATTACTGAAGTAATAAATTCCAAGACTCAAGGAAACTCTTGGGTTATCTCCCAATATGTACTTTTCTTTAACGCCTTTAAGTTAGGATTTATAGTTTGAGAAGATGCTCACATAAGAATTATGAATTGAAGTCAAAGAGAGCATCAAGAAGCAAATTCAAAACACATTTAAGTCTAACCCACTTCCTATTCATAGGAATCTTGTAAAGAAACAAGTCATGAAAGCACAAAGCACCAAGCATAGGAAAGCAAAACAAGTGCAACTTCAAGATTTTTAACATAAAGAGGGGAAACTTAATATTTTTAGATGCATAAAACCATGTTTCCCTGTCTCATAATAACTTTCAGTAGCATCAAGAATGAAATTAACAATATAACTATCACATAAAACATTCTTATCATGATCCACAAGCATAAAATGATTATTACTCTCCACATAAGCATAGTCATCCTTATTAATCATAGTGGGAGCAAATTCAATAAAATAGCTATCATTACTATTCTCATCACCATAATAATCAAATATAGGAGGCTTATTGTAACCACAAATAATTTTCTCCTCAATAGTAGGTGGACTTAAAATATCATACTCATCATTGTAATCATCATAAATTGGAGGTTTAGTATCATCATAAGCAATACAATAGCTATCTTCTAAAGCTGGGGGACTAAAAGGATCATTTTCATAAAAACTAGCTTCCCCAAGCTTAGACTTTTCCATAGCATTAGCCACAATGGTGTAGAAAGAATTCATACTAATAACATTGCTATTAGCATGCAAATAAAGTTCCATAGGTTTTTTAATTTTCTCTTCAAACACTTCATGTCCTAACTCAAGATAAATACTATAAAGCTCTCGAATTTTTTTTTGTTTTCCATTAAGCCTCACTAGTGAAAACAATAAACAAAAAGACAAAATTGCAGAATCTAAAGGAAATAACTTTGAGCTCTCACACTAGAGGATGTGAGTAACTTTTACCTTATCTCCCCGGCAACGGCGCCAGAAAAGAGCTTGATGTCTACGCACTTCTATTCTTGTATACATTTGTTGGGCCTCCAAGTGCAGAGGTTTGTAGAACAGCAGCATGTTTCCCTTGAGTGGATTACCCAAGGTTTATCGAACTTAGGGAGGAAGTGGTTAAAGGTATTCCCTCTCAAGCAACCCTGCAATCAAGATACAAGAAGTCTCTTGTGTCCCCAACACACCTAATATAGGTGCACTAGTTCGGAAAAGATATTATGAAATACAAGTGGTAACGGTGCCAGAAAATAGCTTGACGGTGAGGCAAAGACTAAAGGCAACAAGAAGGAAGCAAGCAAACAAGCAACAGACCTAGTAGCAAACGGTGTTTCAATGCTTAGAAACAAGGCCTAGGGATCATACTTTCACTAGTGAACACTCTCTCATATAAATATCCTCTCTTCATGATACTACTCTTAACTACTCTCCGGTTGGACACTCTAATCCATTGTAGGGCTATAACAGCACACCTCAAAATCCGCCTTCCCCAATCTAGATAACCCCACACTGTCACCTTGAGCACTAGATGGTTCCAACAAACACCACAATTTCATAAAGACATCCAACACCAAATATAACTCATAACAAATATTCAATCTAGCCAAAGTGCCACACACGGTATGCATGCTGTCACTTTCACACACGTGGGGAAAAGCATAGATCTATTAAAGCACAAAGAGTATTTATGTAGACTCAAACCTAAGTGCAACCATGGCATGCACGCTGTCACTTTCACACACATGGGGAGAGCAGAGATCTATTGAAGCACTTGAGTAGCAAGGTAGATCTACTTGATTACAAAGCTCATGACCACAAGATCATGCATAGAGAGAGATGAACACATAGCTACCGTTAGAGCCCTTAGCCCCGAGGAAGAACTACTCTCTCCTCATCATGGGAATCAGCAACAGTGATGGAGATGGTGGTGGAGATCGATGGATATGGCTTCGGGGGCACTTCCCCATCCCGGCAGGGTGCTGAAACAGAGACTTTCTGTCCCCCGAATCTCCCCTTCGGTGGCGGCAGCAGTACAGAGGTTTTTGTGGATTTCTTCTGGATTTTTTAGGGGTTTCCCATCGGAGGCTTCTTATAGGCGCAGGAATCAAGGTCGGTGGGGGTCCAGGGGACCCACACCCCCTCCAGTCGCCTCCAGGGTTTGCTCGCGCCTAGGGGGTTTGGACACCCTTTGCCCCCCCCCCCTCTGGCTCTGGTTCGTGGTTCCGTGTTGCTCCAGGGAAAATAATAACTTTGGCTTTTGTCTCGTCCAATTCCGAGAATATTGATTTTTTGCCTTTCTGGAACCAAAAACAGAAGAAAACATGCAACTAGCATTGTGGCAACTTGTTAATAGGTTAGTTTCAGAAAATTTATAAAAACACCTCAAAGTGTAGACAAAGAAAAGCAAAGTAGATACAAAACAAGCATGGAGCATCAAAAATTATAGATACGTTTCCGACGTATCATTGGAACACGCCGGTGACGCTGCGCTTGTGGAGCTCGTCGTTGACGATGACGGGGATTCACAGCGGCGCATGATCATGCGGGCTTCTGTCTTGTCCGTTGGCAGGGTCCCACGCTCGAGGTAGGTGAGGTAGGGCGCAGTCCGGTCGCTTGGTTCTGCGACCATGGTGACCAGGGCAGGCTCGGGTTGCAGGGGATCCCAAGGTCGATCTCCTTTGGGGGAGAGACATAGGTCTTGTGGATTGTGTCGAGGAAGACGCCCACGAGTGGGGTTTGCCGAGCCGACCCGATGCGGGAGAGAGGGTCGGACTCGTCGTTCTTGCGCATGTCGATCCACTCGACAGAGTAGCCTGCGAAGTGGCCTCCCAGTTGGTCCACTGCTTGGCGGTATGCCGCCATGGTGGGGGAGACGGTGTCGCAGGTGCCGCCGACTTGCGCGACAACAAGGTCGGAGTCACCATAGCACCGTAGGCGATTCACGTTCATCTCCTTGGCGGCTCGCATGCCGTGAAGGAGGGCCTTGTACTCGGCCATGTTGTTGGTGCAAGGAGTGAAGTCGAGGTATAGCATGTAGCGGAGCTTTTCGCCTTTGGGCGAGGTGAGTATGATTCCTGCTCCTGTGTTGTCTACATTCTTGGACCCGTCGAAGTGCAGCGACCAGTAGTGCAAGTATGGAAGCTTCTCCGACCGATGTGCCTCTTCCCAGTCGGCGAGGAAGTCAGCGAGGGCATGTGACTTGATTGCCTTGCGCGGCTCGTACTTGATGTTGTGGACGCCGATTTCGACGGCCCACTTGGTGACCCGCCCAGTCGCCTCGTGGTTGCGGATGATGTCCTGCAATAGCGCGGGGGAGACGACCGTGATTGGGTGTTCCTAGAAGTAATGTGGAAGCCGTCGCTGGGCTCGGAAGACCGCGTAGACCAGTTTCTGGTACTGCAGGTAGTGCTGTCGTGAGTCCGTGAGTACTTTGTTGATGTAGTAGACTGGGCGTTGTACGGGGCGCTCCTTGCCCTCCTCCAGCCGTTCGACGACCATGAGGGCGCTTACGACTCACGTGGAGGCCGCGATATAAATGAGCATCGGCTCCTTGTCGACGGGGGCGGCGAGTAGGGACGCAGCGAGAAGCACTTCTTTGAGTGCGTTGAGCGTGTCATCGGCCTCCTTGTCCCATTGGAAAGTGGGTTCTTGCGCATCAATCGGTAAAGAGGCATCGCCTTCTTGCCTAGCCGGGGGACGAAGCGACTAAGAGCCGTGACTAGTCCGGCCAGCTTCTGGACGTTGCGGAGGAACTTGGGTTTTCCGAATCGTGCGATCATATTGATCTTGGTGGGGTTCGCCTTGATTCCTCGCTTGGAGACTACGTACCCTACGAGCTGTCATGTGGGTATGACGAAGGTGCACTTCCCTGGGTTGAGCTTGATCTTGTACCTCTGCAGATTTGCGAAGGTTTCGGCCAGGTCGGCAAGTAGCTCGCTCTGGCGATTGGACTTGACCACAACGTCGTTGATGTATACATGGATGTTACAACCAATTTGGCTTGCTAGGCACTCCTACATGCACTGCTGGTAGGTCGCATCGGTGTTCTTGAGGCTGAACGTCATGGCGGTGTAGCAGTAGGCACTGAATGGCGTGATGAACGCCATCTTCTCCTCGTCCTTGACCGCCGTCTTGATCTAGTTGTACCCAGAGTACATGTCAAGGAAGCATAGCGACACTGAGCTGATGTCTACGCACTTCTATTCTTGTAGACAGTTGTTGGGCCTCCAAGTGCAGAGGTTTGTAGAACAGCAGCAAGTTTCCCTTAAGTGGATCACCCAAGGTTAATCGAACTCGGGGAGGAAGTGGTCAAAGGTATCCCTCTCAAGCAACCCTGCAATCAAGATACAAGAAGTCCCTTGTGTCCCCAACACACCTAATACACTTGCCAGGTGTATAGGTGCACTAGTTCGGTGAAGAGATAGTGAAATACAAGTGGTAACGGTACCAGAAAATACCTTCTGACTTGTTGTTGACGTGGGGTAATGGTGCCAGAAAGAGCTGATGGCGGAGGAACAGAATAAAGGCAAACTGATGGAAGCAAGCAAACATGCAATAGATCTAGTAGCAAACGGTGTTTCAATGCTTAGAAACAAGGCCTAGGGATCATACTTTCACTAGTGAACACTCTCTCATATAAATATCCTCTCTTCATGATACTACTCTTAACTACTCTCCGGTTGGACACTCTAATCCATGGTAGGGCTATCACAGCACACCTCAAAGTCCGCCTTCCCCAATCTAGATAACCCCACACTGTCACCTTGAGCGCTAGATGGTTCCAACAAACATCACAATTTCATAGAGACATCAAACTCCAAATATAACTCATAACAAATATTCAATCTATCCAAAGTGCCACACACGGTATGCACGCTGTCACTTTCACACACGTGGGAAAAGCATAGATCTATTAAAGCACAAAGAGTATTTATGTAGACTCAAGCCTAAGTGCCACCATGGCGTGCACGCTGTCACTTTCACACACATGGGGAGAACAGAGATCTAATGAAGCACTTGAGTAGCAAGGTAGATCTACTTGATTACAAAGGTCATGACCACAAGATCATGCATAGAGAGATAGATGAACACATAGCTACCGGTAGAGCCCTTAGCCTCGAGGAAGAACTACTCCTTCCTCATCATGGGAATCAGCAACGGTGATGGAGATGGTAGTGGAGATCGATGGAGATGGCTCCGGGGGCACTTCCCCGTCCCGGAAGGGTGCCGGAGCAGAGACTTTCTGTCCCCCGAATCTCCCCTTTGGTGGTGGTGGCGCTACAGAGGTTTTCCTGGATTTCTTCTGGATTATTTAGGGTTTTTGGGTCGGAGGCTTCTTATAGGCGCATGAATCAAGGTCGGTGGAGGGCCAGGGGCCCACACCCTCCCCAGGCGCCTCCAGGGCTTGCCCGCGCCTAGAGGGGGTGTGGCCACCCTGTGGCCCCCCCTTCGGCTCTGCTTCGTGGTTCTGTGTTGCTCCGGGAAAAATAATAACTTTGGCTTTTGTCCCATCCAATTCCGAGAATATTGATTTTCTGCCTTTCTGGAACCAAAAACAGAAGAAAACAGGCAACTGGCACTGTGGCAACTTGTTTATAGGTTAGTTCCAGAAAAGATATAAAACACCTCAAAGTATAGATAAATCAAAGCAAAGTAGATACAAAACAAGCATGGAGTATCAAAAATTATAGAGACGTTTCTGACGTATCAAGCATCCCCAAGCTTAACCCCTGCTCGTCCTCGAGTAGGTAAGTGATAAAAAATAATAATTTTTGAGGCGACAGGCACCCTCATAATAAAGATCCAACCATTTGCAAGCATTGAAAGCTGAGATCAAAGAACTCTAAAAATGTGCATGAAAGATGGAGTTCTAACAATAAGACAAAGTAACTATGCATGCAACATGAAAGGCTACAAACAAAGATCATGAATAACATGCATTGAAAAACGTTTGTTTGTTTCACATACAGAAAACATAGCATAGTGGCAATTAGCTTGACCCTCATAGAGTAGCAAATAGATGCATAGGACACCTTCAAAGTCCACAAGGGTGACTAGAAACAAATAGCACAAGAACAAGTAATATCACAATATGCATCAATTAATAAGCTTTGGAACACTGCACACATAATGAAAACTATGCTCTCTTAATGGTGCCTAAAGGTAGAAGGTGGAGACTCAAATAGTGGTGGAAGAAAAGCCTTTTCTTTTATAAAGGAAGCAGGGATTTCAATTTTCAAAAAGATCTTCCAAAAATTATGGTACTTGTTAGCTTTCAGCCCTCATTGCCCCTATCATAAGCATCTTGAAGTGGTTAAGGTTGAAGTGAACAAAGATGGAGTATATGCTTGACGAAGTATAAGTTGGCAATCTCAAGTCCCTTTAATACGAGGGCCACACCTCATGCTACTCAACTTTAGTCACCTGTAAGTTCTTGTCATTGTAAGTATTTGCATATCATAGAGAACCGCCAACGGGTTACCCCTTGCACATGGTACAGGAGCTATCGCATAACCAAAATGACAAGGCAAGCAGACAATGAGCATCTCAGCAATCTTCTTATTTACCATGGGAATATGGTGCTTTTTTCTCTCTTTCCTCTTTTCTCAATGTGTTTCTTTTTTTATAAGAAGAATGCTTCATAGATGTCACTATGGTGATGCTGCAAGTTTCCACCATGATTAGGCATGGCTTAGGCTAGCGGCCCAGGCGTTTCTATAACACATGATGCAAACTCCATGGACTTACAAGTTCCCTATTTATTTCACACCGGTGACATCCATAGACAAAAGAGCATGGTATCAACTGAGTACAAAGTACAAATGCAATGTTGAAAACATTTTCCGTGACAGCACGGTTCTGCTAATTCCAACGTATAAGTGCAAGCATATACAACATATACGTCACAATGGTTCAAGTTTATTAGGGGCAAAGAATATAAAGTGTTCCATCAAGTTCGTGAGGGCTTTAATCACTAAGTTTTCACATAACAAAATAGTTTTTAATTGGAAGATAGCTGAAAACAAGAATATACTTGGAATGGTGTATCACACCATGCATAGGAGTTTATAGTCGACACTTTGGAATAACTTGGTTTCTTGGGAGTTGGAAGCATGAGTAGAGCTTACTCATACAAGTGGAGGCTATTAAAAGACTAGGAGCAACCAACTAAGAGAGCATAATGGCCATAATCATGCAGAGCAACAAAGCATTATTAATCAAAGCATAGAGTGGTAATACAAGTCAAGGACTAGATGATCATAGAGGCTATGGTGACTTGTTCATAGTCATAACATGGTGTGAGCATGTGCCAAGTCAACCCAAGCAAAGCATCAAAGGAGAATACCATAATACTATGCTTTTGCATGCTAAAACAACGCATGATTCTTTCAAGGCACACTAAGCAATCCCAATTGTTTGGAACAAGACATGCTACAGCAATAATCACTAAGCATAAGGTCAAACAACACCTAGCATGTCATGCTAAAGTCTAAGTCACAGTCAATGCAAGCTCCTCTTTGTACCACTTAAGCATGAAACTTTCTACTCTTTTCCAACACCAAACGAATTATTTGAAACAACTCACAAAGATAATAATCAATAAAAATCAGTGAGCTTGTCTCACAAGTCCACAAAGAAGAACTAAAAAGTTCTAAGCTGAAAGCACAAGAAAACTAAGGCTAAACACAGTGCTAGCAAAAGAGAGCACTCACAAGACAATAAGAATGAAAACTAGAGTGTTCTAGGCAATGAAAACAGAGTGTGTCTCTCTCTAAAAGAAGTGTGGTGTAACGAACCAACTTACTCAAGAAAACTAAGCAAATGAAAACCAAAAACAAAAACTAAGACGCTCCAAGAACAACACAACAATGCATCAAACAATAAAAACGAAGTGTCTAGAAAGACCTGAGATTTTTATTGATGAAGAAGGGGATGCCTTGGGCATCCCCAAGCTTTGACGCTTGTACCTCTTGAACATTTCTTGGGGTGACACTGGGGTGGCATCCCCAAGCTTGAGCTTTTGTCCATTCTTCATCTCATTACATCATTCTCTCTCCACACCTGAAATTTTTCTTTCATACAAAACTTCACACAATCTTCATTAGCAACATTAGTGTATTCAAAAGATATTAGACCTTAGGCAAAGCTTTGGAATAGAAAAAAATTCACTAAAAACACAAGATACTGTAGTAACTCCTTCAAAAAGCTCAATTTCCCAAAAAGAACCCAAAAAGGAATCAATAAGAAGCAAATGCAAATAATGGCAGAAATCTGTCAAAACAGACCAGCAAGTAGAAAACGATTTTTTCAAAGACCTTATGTTGCTCAAATCAAAAAGTGTTGAACTAACTAAAGTTAGATAACATACTGGGGGATTTATTCGTAAATTTTCAGCTCAATCTGAGTTACAGATACTCCTCACAAATATTTATGGTGTAGGACAGAAATCTGTTTCGGGACAGCAACTCCCCAAATCTTACTTCCCTCTTATTAGAGGTCATTCTTCGCACAAAAAGCAAACAAAAAGGATAAGGAGAGGTCATTACTGAAGTAATAACTTCCAAGACTCAAGAAAATTCTTGGGTTATCTCCCGACAAGTACTTTTCTTTAATGCCTTTAAGTTAGGCTTGATAATTTGAGAAGATGCTCACATAAGAAATATGAATTTAAGTAAAAGAGAGCATCAAGAACCAAATTCAGAACACATTTAAGTCTAACCCACTTCATATGCATAGTAATCTTGTAAAGAAACAAGTCATGAAAGCACAAAGCAACAAGCATAGGAAAGCAAAACAAGTGCAACTTCAAAAATTTCAACATAAAGAGGGGAAACTTAATATTATTGAGATACATAAGACCATGTTTCCCTCTCTCATAATAACTTTCGTTAGCAACATGAACAAAATTAACAATATAACTATCACATAAAACATTCTTATCATGAGCCACATGCATAAAATAATTATTACTCTCTACATAAGCATAGTCATTCTTATTAATCGTAGTGGAAGCAAATTCAACAACATAGCTATCACTATTATTCTCATCACCATAATCATCAAATATAGGAGGCATATTGTAATCACAATCAATTTTCTCCTCAATAGTAGGTGGACTGAAAATATCATAATCATCATTGTAATCATCATATATTCGAGGTAAACTATCATCAAAGAAAAATTTCTCCTTTATGCTTGGGGGACTAAAAATATCATCCTCATCAAAACCAGCTTCCCCAAGCTTAGAATTTTCCATAGCATTAGCAACAATGGTGTCCAAAGAGTTCATACTAATAACATTGCTATTAGCATGCAAATAAAGCTCCATAGATTTTTTAATTTTCTCTTCAAACACTCCATGTCCTAACTCAAGATAAATACTATAAAGCTCTCTAATTTTGTTGTTGTTTTCCATTAAGCCTAACTAGTGACAACAAGAAACAAAAAGACCAAATTGCAGAATCTAAAGGAAATAACTTCGAGCACTCACACCGGAGGATGTGAGTACCTTTTACCTTACCTCCCCGGCAACGGTGCCAGAAAAAATCTTGATGTCTACACACTTCTATTCTTGTAGACAGTTGTTGGGCCTCCAAGTGCAGAGGTTTGTAGAACAGGAGCAAGTTTCCCTTAAGTGGATCACCAAGGTTTATCGACTCAGGGAGGAAGTGGTCAAAGGTATCCCTCTCAAGCAACCCTGCAATCAAGATACAAGAAGTCTCTTTTGTCCCCAACACACCTAATACACTTGGCAGGTGTATAGGTGCACTAGTTTGGCGAAGAGATAGTGAAATACAAGTGGTAATGGTGCCAGAAAATAGCTTCTGACTTGTTGTTGACGTGGGGTAACGGTTCCAAAAAAGAGTTGATGGCGTGGAGGAACAGACTAAAGGCAAACTTATGGAAGCAAGCAAACATGCAACAGATCTAGTAGCAAATAGTGTTTCAATGCTTAGAAACAAGGCCTAGGGATCATACTTTCACTAGTGAACACTCTCTCATGTAAATATCCTCTCTTCATGATACTACTCTTAACTACTCTCCGGTTGAACACTCTAATCCATGGTAGGGATATAACAACACACCTCAAAGTCCGCCTTCCCTAATCTAGATAACGCCACACTGTCACCTTGAGTGCTAGATGGTTCCAACAAACACCGCAATTTCATAGAGACATCCAACTCCAAATATAACTCATAACAAATATTCAATCTAGCCAAAGTGCCACACACGGTATGCACGATTTCACTTTCACACACATGGGGAAAAGCATAGATCTATTAAAGCACAAATAGTATTTATGTAGACTCAAGCCTAAGTGCCACCATGGCGTGCACGCTGTCACTTTCACACACATGGGGAGAGCAGAGATCTAATGAAGCACTTGAGTATAAAGGTAGATCTACTTGATTACAAAGCTCATGACCACAAGATCATGCATAGAGAGAGAGAGATGAACACATAGCTACCGGTAGATCCCATAGCCTCGAGGAAGAACTACTCTCTCCTCATCATGGGAATCAGCAACGGTGATGGAGATGGTAGTGGAGATCGATGGAGATGGCTCCGGGGGCACTTCCCTGTCCCGGCAAGGTGTCGTAACAGAGACTTTCTGTCCCCCAAATCTCCCCTTCGATGGAGGCGGCGCTACAGAGGTTTTCCTAGATTTCTTCTGGATTATTTAGGGTTTTGGGTCGGAGGCTTCTTATAGGCGCAGGATTCAAGGTCGGTGGAGGGCCAGGGGACCCACACCCTCCCCAGGCGCCTCCAGGGCTCGCCCGCGCCTAGAGGGGGTTCGGCCACCCTGTGCCCCCCCCCCCTTCGGCTCTGCTTGGTGGTTCCGTGTTGCTCCGGGAAAAATAGTAACTTTGGCTTTTGTCCCGTCCAATTCCGAGAATATTGATTTTCTGCCTTTCTGGAACCAACAACAGAAGAAAACAGGCAACTGGCACTGTGGCAACTTGTTTATAGGTTAGTTCCAGAAAAGATATAAAAACACCTTAAAGTATAGACAAAGCAAAGCAAAGTAGATACAAAACAAGCATGGAGCATCAAAAATTATAGATACGTTTCCGACGTATCAAGCATCCCCAAGCTTAACTCTTGCTCGTCCTCGACTAGGTAAGTGATAAAAAGAATAATTTTTCAAGCGACATGCACCCTCACAATAAAGATCCAACCATTTGCAAGCATTGAAAGCTGAGATCAAATAACTCTAAACATGTGTATGAAAGATGGAGTTCTAACAATAAGACAAAGTAACTATGCATGCAACATGAAATGCTACAAACAAATATCATTAATAACATGCATTGAAAAACGTTTGTTTGTTTCACATACAGAAAACATAGCATAGTGTCAATCAGCTTGTCCCTCATAGAGTAGCAAATAGATGCATAGGACACCTTCAAAGTTCACAAGGGTGACTAGAAACAAATAGCACAAGAACAAGTGATATCACAATATGCATGAATTAATAAGCTTTGGAACACTGCATACAGAATGACAAGTATGCTCTCTTAATGGTGCCTAAAGGTAGACGGTGGAGACTCAAATAATGGTGGAAGAAAAGCCTTTTCTTTTATAAAGGAAGCATGGATTTCAAGTTTCAAAAAGTGCTTCCAAAAATTATGGTACTTGTTAGCTTTCAGCCCTCATTGCCCCTATCATAAGCATCTTGAAGTGGTTAAGGTTAAAGTGAACAAAGATGGAGTATATGCTTGACGAAGTATAAGTTGGCAATCTCAAGTCCCTTGAATATGAGGGACACACCTCATTCTACTCAACTTTAGTCACCTATAATTTCTTGTCATTGTAAGTATTTGCATATCATAGAGAACCGCCAACAGGGTACCCCTTGCACATGGTACAGGAGCTATCCCATAACCAAAATGACAAGGCAAGCAGACAATGAGCATCTCGGCAATCTTCTTATTTACCATGGGAATATGGTGCTTTTTTCTCTCTTTCCTCTTTTCTCAACGTGTCTCTTCTTTATAAGAATAATGCTTCATAGATGTCACTATGGTGATGCTGCAAGTTTCCACCATGATTAGGCATGGCTTAGGTTAGCGGCCTAGGTGTTTCTCTAACACAGGATACAAACTCCATGGACTTAAAAGTTCCCTATTTATTTCACACTCGTGACATCCATCGGCAAAAGAGCATGATATCAATGTATAAGTGCAAACATATACAACATAGACGTCACAATGGTTCAAGTTTATTAGGGGCAAAGAATATAAAGTGTGCCATCAAGTTCGTGAGGGCTTCAAGAAACGGATAACTGCTTTAAGCGAAGTGTGTAAGGTAAACAATCCACTCGTTCCATGAACAAGAGACCGTTGTTTTATCCCTAGTAGCAACATCACATCTACAACCTTAGAGATTTCTGTCACTTCCCCAGATTAAATAGAGGCATGAACCCACTATCGAGCATAAATACTCCCTGTTGGAGTCACTAGCATCTACTTGTCCAAGATAGCTACTAGAAACGGAGAGCATGCAAGATCACAAACAACACAGAAATGATAGAATCAATAACATAGAAGCATTAACCAATCTAACATAGTAATCTCAATATCCATCGGATCCCCACAAACACAACATGCATGATTACAAATAGATGATCTTGATCATGAACGGAGCTCACAAGATCTAAACATGGTAGCACAAAGGAGGAGAAACAACCATCTAGCTACTACATGGACCCGTAGTCCAACGTGCAACTATTCACAGTTCATACCGGAGGCTGGCATGATGATGAAGAAGGCCTCCGGGATGATCTCCCCTCTGGTAGGGTGCCGAGAAGAGGTTCAAATCCCCCCCATCTAGGGACGATGGGGCGGTGGCTAGGGACTGTTTCGTGGAAGATTGATCGGGTGCTTAGGGTTTAGGTATCGAGGGCTTCTTATAGGCGAAGAGGCAAGGCAGGGTGGCACCCAGGGTGGACGCACCCCCTAGGCGCGAGCCAGACCAGTCCGCTCGGCCAGGGGTGTGGCCCCCTGGTGGATCTTCTCTGTCTCGTGTTCTGGCTCCGTGTTCCCCATGGTAAAATATTGACTTTGGCTTTTGTCCTGTCCAATTCCGAGAATATTGATTTTCTTCCTTTTCTGGAACCAAAAACAGAACAAAACAGGCAACTGGCACGGTGGCATCTTGTTAATAGGTTAGTCCAGAAAACATATAAAAGTACCTCAAAGTGTAGACAAAGCAAAGCAAAGTAGATAATAAAAAAGCATGGAACATCAAAAATTATTGATATATTTACGACGTATCAAGCATACCCAAGCTTAACTCCTGCTCGTCCTCAAGTAGGTAAGTGATAAAAAGAATAATTTTTGAGGTGATATGCACCATCAAAATCATGATCAAACATTTGCAAGAATTGAAAGATGGGATCAAAGAACTCTAAACATGAGCATGAAAGAAGAAGTTCTAACAGTAAGACAAAATAACTATGCATGCAACCTGAAAGGTTACAACGATTCCTGAATAATAAAGTATTGAAAAACGTTTGTCTGTTTCACATATAGAAAACATAGCATAGTGGCATTCAGCTTGTCCCTCATAGAGTAGCAAATATATGCATAGGACACCTTCAAAGATCATAAGAGTGACTAGATACAAATAGTTCATGAACAAGCAATATCAATAATATGCATCAATCAATAAGTTTTAGGACAATGCACATAGAACTAAGAATGGCAACTATGCTCTCTTAATTGGTGCCTAAGGATAGAAGGTGGGGAGTCAATATAATGGTGGAAGAAAGGCCCTTCACAGGGAAGCAGAGATTTCAAGTTTCATAAAGAGCATCCAAAAATTATGGTACTTGTTAGATTTCAGCTCTCATTACCCCTATCATAAGCATCTTGAAGTGATTAAGGTTAAAGTGAACAAAGTATGGAGTATATCCTTGACAAAGTATAAGTTGTCAATCTCATGTCCCTTGAATACGAGGGCCGCTCCTCATGATACTCAAGTTTAGTTACCTCAAAGTTCTTGTCATAGTAAGGACATGTGTATCATAGAGAACCGCCAACGGCGTACCCCTTGCACATGATACAGAACATATCCCATAATCAAAATGACAAGGCAAGCAGACAATGAGCATCTTAGCAATCTTATTATTTACCATGGGAAAATGGTGTTTTCTTTCCTCTCTTTCCTCTTTTCAATATGTCTCTTTTTTTGTTTTTCTCAATCTCTATCTCTTTTTGTATAAGAAGAATTCTTCATAGATTCCTCACTATGGTGATGCTGCAAGTTTCCACCATGATTAGGCAAGGCTTAGGCTAGCGGCCTAGGCGTAACACACATACATAACTCCATGGACTTACAAGCTCCCCTTTCATTTCACACCGACGACATCCGCAAACAAAAGAGTATGATATCAACTAGGTATAATGTACAAGTGCAATGTTGAAAGCATTCCCCATGACAACATGGTTCTGCTAATTCTAATGTATAAGTGCAAGCATATACAACATAGATGACACAATGGTTCAAGTTGATTAGGGGCAAGAAAAAAAGTGTGCCATCAAGTTTGTGAGAGCTTTAATCACTAAGTTTCACATAACAAAGTTTAATTTGGAAGATAAATAAAACAAGAATATACTTGGAATGGTGTAACACACCATGCATAGGAATTTATAGTGGACACTTTGGAATAACTTGGTTTCTTGGGAGTTGGATGCATGAGTAGAGCTTACTCATACAAGTGGAGGCTAGAAAAATACTGGGAGCGACCATCTAAGAGAGCAATAATGGCCATAATCATGCAGAGCGATAAAACATTACTAATAAAAGCATAAAGTGGTACCACAAGTCAAAAAATAAATGATCATAGAGGCTATGCTGACTGGTTCATAGTCATAACATGATGTGAGCATGTGCCAAGTCAACCCAAACAAAGCATCAAAGGAGAATACCACAATACTATGCTTTTGTATGCTAAAAAATGCATGATAATTTCAAGGCACATTAAGCAATACTAATTGTTTGTAACAAGTCATGATACAGCAATAATCACTAAGCATAAAGTCAAAACAACATCTAGCATGACATGATAAAGTCTAAACCACAGTCAAAGCAAGCTCCTCTTGTAATATTCAAGCAAGAACTTTCTAATCCTCTTCAACACCAATCAACTTATTTGAAACAACATAGAGAGAACGAGGGTCCAAACTATCTTATTCAATCAAACTAAGCAAACAAAAACCAAAAACGGAAACTAAGACGCTCCAAGTGTCGTGGTGTGTAACACGGCAGTGCCATCGGGGATGGCAAAGAAGGGACACTCGGATGCAATCGGTGGCTCACGCAACGGGTTGGGCACGGTAGACTGCAAACACAGCGACGTACCCATGTTCGGGGCCCTCTCGGTGAGGTAACACCCCTACTCCTGCAAGATGAACTATATGAGGGAGCTAATGCCCTGAACAGATGCTCCTTGAGTTGTTTCCTTAGCTATTATCGAGAGCAGGAGGAAGATGGGAACTAGCTACCAACACTTCTCTCCTTCTATTGTTGCCTACCTAGAACCCTAGCTCTGCCCTCCCTTATATACTTGTCTGGGGGGCATATTACAGATCGGGCCCTAGGGTTTACTGTTTGGATATGGGTTTACAGGACAGGGCCGGCTGCAGGGTCCAGCCGATGGGCCAGGACCCATTCTGCCCTTCTTTCAGCGTCATCCTCTTCTTTAGCGGTCACCCCGACTTCCTTTGGGGCGTCACCCTTGCTTTAACGGTCACCCGGACTGCTTTCGCCAGTCAGCTTTATCTTCACTGGTCATGACGGCACGCCAGCCTGCCTAATGACGAGGGAGAGCCAGAGGCGTACCCCGCAAGGAGCGTCAGCCCTTTTGTGCTCTCCATCGAATCCGAGGTGAGCCGGGTGGAAGCGGCCACACGGTCGGTTCTTTTGGCTACTGGCTAGATGGGCCAGCCGGGAAGGTTATAAGCCCAGCCGGGCGGTGTTCGCCAACCAGCTGGAGTTGTCCTTCTTGAGGGCCAGACGGCATGTTCCTTCTGGAGCTGGCCTACTTGTGCTTGGATTTCCCCACCCGGGGGTTATCCCCCCGACACTTGTTCCCGAGCACGTATGAGCTTGGCCGGTGGGTAAGATCTTGCGTGCTCTTTTTTCGTCTTGAAGTGATTGTTTGACCGCATCCGGATGCAGCTTTTGCGTTTGCTTTGCGGCTGGATTTAACCGGCTGCGGAATTGATGGCTGCCCACTTGGTGTAGACAAGGAAGGAAGGAACCAACTGGCGTAGCTGGAGACGAAGCGTTAGCTTGATGATGTTGTTTGATGTCGTCACCCACGACTGCTGCTCTGGCGCACGTCGCGTCAGTTGGACTTCCGCGTCGCTGCGTCAGTTTTTTGGCAACTGCACACGCAACTTGCTGCAGCAGTTTCTCAGGGCGAGCGCTCACGCCTCGTCTCCTGGTAATGCTCGCGGATCTTCTGTGGTGATTATGATGGCGCAAAGGATCTGAAGTCGTAACACCGTGCGGCCGTGGCGCCCGACGCCACGCGTCGTGCGGGACCCGAGGGGGTGACGGTACCGCCCGCGGGGATAAATAGAGCCCTGGAGCGGGGCGATGCCCACACTTCTCCATCCTTCGTCTCATCTTCTACCCTTCTTCCAGTGCACCTTACGTCTTGCGCCCTTTCTCCTTGCTGCCGCCGGAGCCGCCGCGCATCATCACCACGGCCACCTCTTCTGCTGAGATGTTGTCGGAGCAGCGCGGGGGCTGGTGCGGGTCATTCTTCACGGACGACCTCGTCTACAAGTATCGACGGGGGAGATTTCTTTCCTCGTCGATGCTGGTGAAGCATCGGCTCACGCCGGAGGGGGAGCGGGTGCTGGACCCTCGGGGGAGCGCGTCGTCTTCCTCGCACACTTTGCCCGCGGCTTCGGCCTTCCCGTCAGCCCCTTCCTCCTCCAACTCTTTGTCTTCTTCGACCTCCAACTCCATCATCTAGGCGCCAACGACATCGCGCAGTTGTCGCACCACGCGGCCTACTGCGAGTAATACCTTGGGGTGTGGCCCGAGGTGGCTAACTTCCTCAAGTTCTTCCACTTCAAGGCCCAGAACACCGCCAAGGGCGGTCCACTGACGCAGACGGGCTGCTGAGTCATCTATCTGCGGTCCTCCTCGCCGATGTCGCGGTTCGAGATTCCCGACACCGTCAAGCTATGGCAACGCTCATATTTTTATGTGAGCAACTCCACAAAGGTGGACTGGATCTGCCTTCCGCCTTTCGTCAACGTGCCCTCGACGCAGAAGGGCTGGTCGACGAAAGGTATGGGCGCCTCAGCGGACCTCGACCGGATGGCCACCTGGGTGGAGGTGATGGTGGAGACGGAGAGGCTCACCGGCCGGGACATCACGCTGTCGTGGATGGTACGTCGCGTGCTTCCACTGCAGAAGCGGTCGCACAAGATGTGCCATATGTCGACCGCCGATGACCCGACGAGGACATCGCGGAAGGAGGTACCCTACCAGGACCTGCGGAACTGGGTCTCCATGATCTCCAAGTTCCGCATGGAGGCAACCTGGGCGTACTCCTGCCCGTCGTACCATCGCGGCCGCCTGCCGCCTCGGGTGAGTTGTTCTCTGGTTATCTTGCATTTTATTCTTCATCGTTGTTAGCTTTTATTGGGTGCCTTATGCTCCCCTTTTTAAGTAGTTTTTCACGGTGCAGCTAGCCGAGGACGGTATGGGTGACTTCCCGCTTCCGTCCTTCTTGGCAGACAGGAAGCCGAAGAAGTACCCCCGGACGGAGCCTGAAGGGTTTCCCGTCCGGGCGGACGACGGTCCCTCGGATCCTCATGGTAAGTTGTCGGCTGCTGCTCCTTCTTTCGTCCTAGTTCGTGAGGTTGTGGTTTTGAGGCTTTGTTTTTGTTGCAGTCGATGTCATCAACGAGAAGGGAGGCCAAGAGAAACCCGTGGCGAAAACCCAGGAAAAGAGGGCGGTGCCTGTTGCCGCGCCCGCTCCAGTTGAGAAGAAAAGGACGCGCCGGGGGCGCCAAGTCGTCGCTCCGCCGTCCGTCGTCGGGTTAGCATCCTCCCTGCACCTCCCTTGTTGTCCTGCTGCTCTTGTTGGTGCTTTCTCTTATTTTTCGTTCCACGCAGCGAGGCGATGTCGCTTGGCAACGGTGGCGCTGCCGTCGTTGCTCCTCCCCCTCCTCCGGTGGTTAAGGAGACGGTAAGGTCGCCGGCTGCCTCCATGCCGGCTGTGTCCGACCCGGCTGTGCCTGCCACGTCGACCGCTCCCATCTCGTCGTCTCCGCCCAGGGCCCCTCAGGGTTCCCCGACCACAGGGTTGCTGCATCAGGTGCTCGCGTCCTCGCGGTTGGGGCAGCTGTTTGCGGCTGCACAGGACCCGAAGACTCCCCTCCTTCGTCCTGGGGCTAGCGTGAACCTGGCCTAGAGCGATGCTCCAGGCTGCTCCGCCAGGCCCCTGATCACGGAGGTGACGGAGGAGGCTGGGGCCACGCAGGCGGCTGCAGCGGGTGGCGGCCAGCTGGGCACCTCCGCGCCCGCTGGGAGGGAGTTGGTGGTGGCTGCACCTGTGGGTGCGGCTATAGATGACGACGAGGTTGTCGTTACCGGCTCGAGGCCAGCTCCGGTTGTGCTGATGCTGGGTGCGATTCTCGCCCAGCTCTCGGGCGCGGCGCTCGTTGCACTCGACCAGGTTCGCCACCTGGTTGAGGGATTGGAAAAGGGCCTTGCGAGGCCAAAAATTTGTCTGTTTTGATGGAGGTAAATGTCTCTCCCTGTTATCTCTTCCATGCATTGCTTTTTCAGCCGGTTTTCTGTTCCGTCTCTTATTCGGTTTTATTGTTGTAGAGAGCATTTTCGGAGTCGGTGAAGAACACCCGGGATCTTGGCCGTAAGATTGCTTCTTCAGATTTGTCTTGGCGATTGGCTCCCTTTTCCCATTTTTTGTGACCATCGGGTATCCTCCTACAGCCATGATCCTGGACAAGGAGAAGGAGGTGGAGCGCCTCAAAGCTGAGGTTGCCCGGCTGGAGGAATCGAACAAGGCGCGACAGGCGCAGTTTGATCAACTTGTCGCGGCCAAGCATCAGCTTGAGTTTAGCATGGAGTGGGGCAAGAAGACCGCTGACATCCGGGCAGAGGCGTTGAAGAATTTTGAAACGATCTCCGCCCAACAGGAGGAGACAATCAAGATTCTTCGCTCCCGAGAGGGAGAGTTGACTCAGCACCTCCAGAGCATCTCAGAGATGGTCATCAGTAAGTTCTTCTGCTTCCACCCTCCGCTGTGTCGTGGTTAATTTAGTCTAGTCCTGCTGCTCACTCCTGTCCTTGGCTGCAGCTCATTACCCTGAGTCGACCGAGATGGCCCTGGAGAAGCTGCCTGTGGAGGATGTCGGCCCTGACCTGATCGCCTTGGACCTGGTGAAGGTGTTGGCGGAATAGAGCAATGGCATGCGTGTCTTTGCCAACGACCTCTTCAACTACATCTGGCCGGATGCAGATGATGTGCATGACATCGCCAGCTTGGCGGTTGCCTTGTCTGGTGGAATCGACGTCCTGGATATCCACAAGGAATGGGCGGCCCGAGGCAGTGTGGAGATGGCTCTGGCCTTGGTCAAGTCGTGGTATCCCAGGGTTGATCTTGGTGTGCTCACATGTGGTTTTCATCTTGGGACGAGTTACGAGGGCCTTCGTGATAGCATTCCAGCGATCCGGTCCTGCGGGGTGAAGATTGGCACCTACGTGGACTTGGAGCGTGATTTCCGCGACCCCGCCGATCCGATGCCGCTACACTGGACCCCGGCGCCCTAGAATCCCATCGACGTGGCCTCCACCAGCCAAGATCCTGCTCTAGCTACTGATGCTCCCTCTGCCGCTGAACCTTGATCCCCAAGATGCCGGGTATATTTGTGAACTTCGCCTTTTGTTGGTGCTACACTTTGATAAATTTTTGCCATCAGACCTTGAATCGAGCGCAGAACCTTCGTGTTCTGCTTAAATGTCTTGGTGCCCCTTCAATTTTTAACTGCACTTTGTCTGCTTTTTGTTATGCCTTCATTAATTGTGGTGTTTGGGATTGTTGGCGGCTGGGTGGCCGGCTGGGTCGGGGCTTTTGGCTGCCTTGACTTGGGTTGATGGGTGCGCGGGAGCGCGCCCACTGGGTGTAGTCCCCGAGGTTCGGGCCGGCTGGGGTAGCCAGCCGGGTCGAAGCTCCTTGCCCTCTTCACTTATGTTGATGGGTGCGCGGGAGCGCGCCCGCTGGGTGTAGTCCCCGAGGTTCGGGCCGTCTGGGGTAACCAGCTGGGTCGAAGCTCCTTGCCCTCTTCACTTATGTTGATGGGTGCGCGGGAGCGCGCCCACTAGGTGTATTCCCCGAGGTTCGGGCCGGCTAGGGTAGCTAGCCGGGTCGAAGCTCTTTGCCTTCATATTTCCTACCAAGTTGTGGCTCGTGTCGCACGAGACACAGCGTTGCTTTGGGTTAGTTTCATTATGCGTGCATGCGTTCGTAGTTAGGGCTGAACGAAAAAAGAAAAAGGAGACGTGCCCTTTCGAGCTAGGCTGTTAGCAACTCCCCTTTTCTCAATGAGCATTGGCCTTTCGAGCACTACCCTTGCCGGCTGCCAACCGGGTTGCGGTCTGCAGCTGGAACCGAAGGAAAGGCTGAGCTGGTGTGCCTCGCGATACTTCGGTTCGTTGTTGTTGGCTTAAATCGTGCAGGCGCGACCGGTTCACCTAGGCGCCCCTGTCTTCTGCGTTGGCATTTTATTGAAGTGTGTGCTTTGAGCTTCACTCTTGCCGGGTCGACAGCCGGCTTGCGGTCTGAAGCCGGAACCAAAGAGTTTGCTCTAGGCACTTTGTGCAATATTATGTCGCTTGTAGAAGTCATGGGCGTCCGAGCCAGCCGGTACAGGGGAGAATGTGGTATGCGAAATTGGGACAAAGTCCTCGGTACTACGCCGAGGCTTCCAAGCTTGTTCATTTATTACATGGAAAGGCAGGTACATACACTTCTTGCTCAAGTGTAAAATGGCCGGAGTAGGCTCGCGTTCCATGGGCGTTCCGTCTCCTCGTCTGAGCGATCTGCCTTGTTCTTCACCGGTTGCTGGGCGTCGATCAGATAGTATGAATTGTTGTGAAGCGCCCGGCTAACGATGAATGGGCCTTCCCATGGTGGGGACAGCTTGTGCATTACTTTTGTGCTCTGGACCAGGCGCAGCACCAGATCTCCCTCGCGGAAAGAAGTAGGCCAGATCCGGCTGGCGTGGTATCGGCGCAGGTCTTGTTGATAGATTGCTGACCTGGACAGAGCTAACTCTCGCGCTTCCTCGAGCAGGTCCACACTATCTTCTCGTGCTTCTTTGGCCTCCTGCTCCGTGTAGAGCTGTTCGCGGGGTGCGTCGAACTGGATGTCTGTAGGGAGAACTGCCTCTGCCCCATAGACCAGGAAGAACTGTGTGAAGCCGGTTGAGCGGTTGGGGGTGGTGCGTAGGTTCCAGAGCACGGGTAGCCGTTCCTCTATCCAGCATCTGGGTGATCTGATGAGTAGTTCGATCAGCCTTGGCTTGATTTCGGCTAGGACCAGTCCGTTAGCGAGCTCGCACTGTCCGTTGGACTATGGGTGCGCAACTGATGCCAGGTCCAGGCGGATGCCCTTCTCTCCGCAGAAGCGGGCGAAAACTCCTTTCACGAAGTTGGTTCCGTTGTCTGTGTTGATGTTGTGCGGGTAGCCGAATCGTATGATGATGTCCGTGAAGAACTTGATCATCGTTGCTCCGTCCAGCTTCTTGATGGGCTTTTCCTCGATCCGCTTGGTGAACTTGTCCACGGCTACGAGTAGGTGCGTCATGCCGGATCGAGCTGTTTTGAATGGCCCAACCATGTCTAGCCCCTAGACTGCAAATGTCCAGGTGATTGGTATCATCTTTAGTGTTGTAGACGGTGTGTGCTTCAGCTGGCTGAATCGCTGACAACCGTTGCATGTTTTGACCAACTCCTTAGCGTCCTTCAGTGTTGTGGGCCAGTAGAAACCGTGACGAAGAGCCTTGGCTGCTATTTCCCTTGATGAAGCATGGTGGCCGCATTCGCCCTGGTGTATGTCAGCTAGGAGCCTGGTTCCCTCCTCTTGGCTTACACATCGCTGATAGATGCCCCCGACGCTGCGCTTGTACAACTCGTTGTTGATGATGGTGTAGGCACTTGCTCTTCGTTGCACTTGTCGTGCTACCACTTCCTCCGTCGGGAGTTCGTCTTTGGCCCAGAAGTTCATGAAAGGCTTCACCCAGTCGGGTGTTTCCCGAATGGTGTGCACCGTCTGCATGATGAGCTTGATCTCTTCACGGATGGCGGGCTCCGGAACATCGGGAGTCTTGTCGGGTGGTAGCTTGCTGGTGTCGACCGCGGGCTGTGTTGCAGCAGTCCCCGGGTGCAACGAGGCGGTCCTTGGGTGCGGTGCGGTAGTCCCCGGGTGCGGTGCGACGCGGCACCGGTTGTTCGTGGATCTGCGCTAAGTACGATGGAGTCGGATTCTGGTGACAGAGTGATGGAAGGCTTGCGGAGGTGTTCGAGGGAGACTCCAGGCGGTATGGCATGTCTTGTTGAGCCGACCCTGGCCAACGCGTCAGTGGCATTGTTGTTGGCTCTAGGTACGTGGTGGAACTCGCATCCTTCAAAACAGGCACACAGCTGCTGAACGAAGAAACGGTAGAGAGCCATGTTTGTGTCCCTTGCATCCCACTCACCGGATACCTGCTACACCACCAGGTCCGAATCTCCAAAGCATAGTACCCTTTGGATGCCTATTTGCTTGGCCATCTTGAGCCCATGGATGAGCGCTTCATATTCGGCGACGTTGTTGGATGCCTTGAAGTGGATTTGGAGGATGTACTCCAGCCGGTCGCCTTTGGGCGAGGTTATCACGATTCTGGCTCCAAGTCCTCCTCGCATATTGGAGTCATCGAAGTGTAGCTTCCAGTAAGTTGAATCAGGCACTGGTGGCATCTAATGTGTCTCCGCCCAATCGACGATGAAATCGGCCAGTGCTTGGGACTTGATCGCTGTCAGTGGCTCGTACTGGATGTTATGCACAGCGAGCTCGATGGCCCATTTTTCCACGCGCCCGGTGGCGTCCTTGTTGCCGATAATTTCCTCAAGCGGGGCCAATGCCACTACCCGGATGGAGTGCTCTTGGAAGTAGTGCATGAGTTTCTTGGCGGCCATGTACACGCCATACACCATCTTCTGGTAGTGGGGGTAGTTCTGCTTGGAGAGCGATAGTACCTCGCTCAGGTAGTATACGGGGCGCTGGACCGGCTGGGCCTTCCCCTCTTCTGGCCTTTCCACTACCAGTACCACGCTAACCACTCTGTTTGTGGCAGCGATGTACATCAGCATAGGCTCCTTTGCTGCTGGCGCCGCCAGAATGGGCGGTGAAGTGAGCATGCGCTTGAGGTCTCGGAAAGCTTCGTCTGCCTGAGCTGTCCAGACGAACTTATCCGTCTTCTTCATCAGCCGGTACAGGGGAAGGGCTTTCTCACCCAGCCGGCTGACGAACCGGCTAAGGGAGGCCAGGCACCCGGTGAACTTATGTACATCGTGCAGGCTCTGCGGCAACTCCATGCGCTCAATGGCTCCTATCTTCTCCGGGTTCGCCTTGATTCCTCGCTCAGAGACGAGGAAACCCAGGAGCTTGCCGGCTGGGACACCGAACACGCACTTCTTCGGGTTCAGTTTGATCTGGAAACGGCGGAGGTTGTCGAATGTTTCCTTCAGATCCTCAAGGAGTGTGTGCCGCTCCTTGGTCTTGATGACTATGTCATCAATGTAGGCATGCACGTTTTTGCCAATCTACGTCTACAGGCATTTCTGCATGCAACGCTGATAGGTTGCTCCTGCGTTCTTCAAGCCGAAGGGCATGGTGGTGCAGCAGTAAGCTCCATACGGGGTTATGAATGATGTCTTTATTTGATCGGCTACATTGATCTTGATCTGGTGATAGCCCAAGTAAGCGTCCAGAAAAGACAACAAATCACACCCGGCGGTGGAGTCGATGACTTGATCAATCCGCGGTAGAGCAAAAGGATCCTTGGGGCATGCCTTGTTGAGATTGGTGTAGTCAACACACATGCGCCATGTCTTTTTCTTCTTCAGCACCATCACCGGGTTGGCGAGCCATTCCGGGTGGAAAACTTCCGTGATGAAGCCGGCTGCGAGTAGCCGTGTGATCTCCTCACCGATGGTTCTTCTTTTTTCTTCTGCGAAGCGGCGTAAAGATTGCTTGACCGGCTTCGCGTCTGGTTGAACATGAAGAGAGTGCTCGGCGAGTTCCCTCGGGACACTTGGCATGTCTTTGGGGCACCATGCAAAAATGTCTCGGTTCTCACAGAGGAAATCAACGAGCGCGCTTTCCTATTTGCTGTCCAGGCCATCTCTGACCAGGACGAACTTGCTTGGGTCCTCCTCGTTTAGAAGGATCTTCCTTGTGCCTTGCGAGGGCTTGAACTATGATTCTCCACCCGGTTTAGGTTCTCCAGCCGGCATATCCTTCTGCAAAGCCGCCATGTTCTGCAGTATGATGCGCTTCTCCTCAGCGATGATCATTGCTTCGGCTAGCTTGGAGCCGTCTGAAGCGCACTCAATCGAACGCTTGTAGCATCCGTCGACGGTGATCACTCCCTTTGGGCATGGCAGCTTCATCTTGAGGTACGCGTAGTGCGGCACTCCCATGAACTTGGTGAGGGCTAGGCACCCTAGTATGGCGTGGTAGGCGCTAGAGAGGTTCAGGACCTCGAACCAAATTGGTTCGCGATGAAAGTTGTTCTCGCTGTCGAAGATGACGTCCAGCCGGATCTTGCCGATTGGCGAGTGCGACGGACCTGGTACCGCTCCGTGAAACGAAGTACTTGAGGGCTGCAACTGGGACTCGCTGATGCCGAGCCACTCGAGGCTGCTGCGATACAGGAGGTTGATGCTGATGTCGCCATCAATCAACACACAGGAGAAACGGCATGAGTGCTTCTTCGAAATGATGATGGGTTCGAGGACCAGCGCGTAGCTGCCCGGGCTTGGTAGCACAGCCGGCTGATCTTCCTTGCTCCAAGTAATCGCCTGGTCTGACCAATACAGGTATTGTGGGATGGGGGGACGATTGCGTTCACCTCTGCCTCGCTCCTCCACTTAGCGTGCTTTATTTCCGGCTCCGTGAGGAATATGTGGCAGTTGCCCACTTGTCGTGGGTAACCGTCCTTGTCGTCCCCGCGGCAGTTGTGCCGCTCCCTGTTGTTTGGTGGGCCTCCGGCTGGCGGTGGAGGTGGTGGTGGGAGCCCACCGGCTTCAGCCATATTCTTCGTCCAGCTACACTGGCATGTTGTGTGGTTCGTGGGCTTGTTGCCGCCACTGTGGAACTTGCACGTCCCATCGAGCATGGAATCCATGGTGTACTTGGGCCAAGGCGGCCTATCGTCCGGTCTCTGCCTCCGGCTGCCACCTGCAGCCAGGTCCTCATGCACGGCGGCTACTTGCTTGGTGTTGTACCAGCTGTCCGGTTGGTCGTCTTTCCTCTTGTCGTGGTGGTTGTCATAGTCGTGCCGCCTAGGATGATGGTCGCCCGGCTGGCGGCGTTCCGCCTGCTCATCCGTGACGATTTGGCCTTGGTCATCCACCACGATGGGCTTCTTCATGTCCGCGTCGACGGTGGCGTACTTGTCCGCGATGGCCATGACCTGGGCCATGGTTTGCGGGTCTGCCCGGCTGAGTTTATGCTTCAGCATGGTGTCGTCTCGGCAGCCGTTGGTGAAGAAGTCTATTGCCTGGTGCTCGCGCACTCCTTTGCACGAGTTGTGCATGCTAGTCCACCAGGTGAGGTAGGCGCGGTTGGACTCATCCTTGCCTTGCACGAAGAGGGCGAGCTCGCGAGGTTGACCCGACCGCTTGTATGTTCCAGTGAAGTTGCGAATGAACGCTTCTTCGAAGTCCAGCCAGGCGTTAATGCTGTTGTCGGGGAGGCTGTTGAGCCATGTTCTTGCAGAATCGACGAGCATGAGGGGGACATAACGGACGGCTAGGCGGAGGTTTCTGTTGGCGATTCCCACTTCGGTAGTGTAATCCACCAACCAATCCTCGGGCTTGACCATGTCGTTGTACTTTGGCATATCCCTTGGAAGCGAAAAACCCTTTGGAAACGGTTCGTTCCGGATGCGCGGGCCGAAACACATCGGGCCAGCCGGACTTTCCTCTTCCAGCGTGCATGACTGCACCAGGAGGTCGATGCGCTCACGCGTGCCAGCCAGTTCTCGGGGGCCGAGCAAGCCCTTCAGGCGTGATGCAGGTGGGTCCTTGTTCGCGTCTACTCCTTCATCCAGGGCGCGCGTCTTCTTCCCTTGGCAAGCTCCTGCTGCCGGCGCGTGGCTTACGCTGGAAGCGGCGGCGTCTCGGTTGTGGCGTCCATGGTTGCCAGATTCGCCATGCGGGCGGCTGTTTTGCCCGACTCCTCCTAGGGAGGATGCCTGCTGATGCTTGCTTCCCCCGTGCTCCGTCTGGTCCACGCCTTTGCGAACGACGATGTCCCGAGAGTTGCCCATCTGGCTGGGGGTGCCTTCGGCTTGCTGCTTGTTAGCGGTGGTGACGAGGAGCTGGATGCGCTCCTGTTGGCGACGAAGTTCCTCACCCTCGAGGTGCTTCAGCTCTGTGGCTGCCACCTCGGCTGCCCTCATGTTCTTGGTGGGGGTGCTGTAGACGGGCCATGCCACACCTGCATGTGAATCAGCGGCATGGTCCAGTTCTGACGCTAGGTCGCGCCCTCGGTGCTGGATCTTCCTGACGAAGCCGTGGGCCGCGTTGTACTCATGCACGGTGGCATTCAGCTGACGCTGGTTAGCCGCGACCTTGGTGGCCTCCTCTAGGAGCTTCTGGCACGTAGCTTCGAGCGCGGCCGCGGCAGCTGCCGGGTCCGCCTCAACAACGACCTGAGCGTGCAAGGGCTGGATGGAGGCAGTGAGTGGGTCTTGCTCTTGCTCGGGCGCGGAGTTCTCTCCTCCTGCCCGGCGCTCCTAAGGCGGACGATGGTTTTCGCGGTCGTTTACCACCATGACTTCGACACAACCACTCACCACGGCTGGGCCGTGGGTGAGGGGCATGTCGAGGACGGGGGTGACCATGCTGGGAAAGCCTCAGCGACAGTGGCGACGTAGATGCGAACGTCTCCAAAATGCAGGATGGAGCCATTGGCGGGGAAGGTGTTCACAGCAAAGCACGCGGCGTTGTCGATGACGCAGTCAAAAGCGCCGAGCGTGAGAATGAGGCCGGACGCGACGCATTCACCGGCGATGAGCGGAAGTCCTGTGTGGAAGATGATCCCAACCGAAGCGTTGTGCCCCACGGTGGGCGCCAACTATCATGGTGTGGAACACGGCAGTGCCATCGGGGATGGCAAAGAAGGGACACTCGGATGCAATCGGTGGCTCACGCAACGGGTTGGGCACGGTAGACTGCAAACACAGCGACGTACCCATGTTCGGGGCCCTCTCGGTGAGGTAACACCCCTACTCCTGCAAGATGAACTATATGAGGGAGCTAATTCCCTGAACAAATGCTCCTTGAGTTGTTTCCTTAGCTACTATTGAGAGCAGGAGGAAGATGGGAACTAGCTACCAACACTTCTCTCCTTCTATTGTTGCCTACCTAGAACCATAGCGCTGCCCTCCCTTATATATTGGTCGGGGGCCAGATTACAGATCAGGCCCAAGGGTTTACTGTTTCGATAGGGTTTACAGGACAGGACCGACTACAGGGTCCAGCCGGTGGGCCAGGACCCAGTCCGCCCTTCTTTCAGCGTCATGCTCTTCTTTAGCGGTCACCCCGACTTACTTTGGGGTGTCACCCTTGCTTTAACGGTCACCCGGACTGCTTTCGCCAGTCAGCCGACCACTTTGCTTTATCTTCACTGGTCATGACGGCACGCCAGCTTGCCTAATGACGAGGGAGAGCCAAAGGCATACCCCACAAGGAGCGTCAGCCCTTCCGTGCTCTCCATCGAATCCGAGATGAGCCAGGTGGAAGTGGCCACCCAGCCGGTTCTTCCCGCTACCGGCTAGACAGGCCAGCCGGGAAGGTTATAAGCCCAGCCGGGCGGTGTTCGCCAACCATATGGAGTTTTCCTTCTTGAGGGCCAGACGGCCTGTTCCTTCTGGAGCCGGCCTAGTTGTGCTTGGGTTTCCCCACCTAGGGGTTATCCCCCTCGACACCAAGAACAACACAACGTGTGCACGAAACAATAAAAACGAAGTGTCTAGAAAGACTTGAGATTTTTATTAATGAAGAAGGGGATACCTTGGGCATCCCCAAGCTTTGACGGTTGTACCTCTTGAATATTTCTTGGTGTGACACGGGGTGTCATCCTCAAGCTTGATCTTTTGTCCATTCTTCATCTCATTACATCATTCTTTCTCTACACCTGAAAATTTTCCTTCATACAAAACTTCACACAATCTTCATTAGCAACATTAGTGTATTCAAAAGATAATAGACCTTTGGGTTTTAGTTTTAAAATAGCAAAACTTTCACTGAATACACAAGATACTGTAGCAATTACCTCAAAAATCTTAATTTCCCAAAAAGAACCCAAAAAGGAATCAACAAGAAGCAAATGCAAATAATGGCATAAATCTGTCAAAACAGACCAGCAGGTAGAAAACAATTTTTTCAAAGACCTTCTGTTGCTCAAATCAAAAAGTGTTGAACTAACGAAAGTTAGATAACAACCTGGGGGATTTATTCATAAAATTACAGATCAAACCGACTTACAAATATTTTACACGAATTTTTACAGTGGAGCATAAAAATCTGTTTCGGGACAGCAACTCCCCAAATCTTACTTTCCTCTCATTAGAGGTTATTCTGGGCACAAAAAGCAAATAAAAAAAGGATAAGGAGGGTTCATTACTGAAGTAATAACTTCCGAGACTCAATAAAAATATTGTGTTATCTCCCAAGAAGTATTTTCTTTAATACCTTTAATTAGGCACAAGTAGCAAGAATCAAGTATTTTCAAATGAAGAAGCATTAACATCAAACCTTGCTTTCAAAGGAGGAGCAAAAAGCAACTTCTCTCTCCTCATAGGGAAGTGTTCAATACCTTTCTTGAATGGAAATTGATATATAATGGTGCCTTCTTTCATATCAATGATGGCACCAACTGTTCTATGAAAAGGTCTTCCCAAAGTAATAGGACAAGAAGCATTGTATTCAACATACAAAACATAGAAATCAACAGAGACATAAGCATTGTTAACCATAAAAAGAATATCATTAACACTCGCCATGAGTTCCTTTTTACCATTATCATCCAGTGGGACATCCAAATAACAATCTTCCAAAGGTGGCAAATCAAGCATTTCATAAATCTTTCTAGGCATAATAGAGACACTAGAACCAAGGTCACATGAAGCTTTGACATCAAAGTCATTCACTTGCATATTAATGATGGGTTCCCAACTATCTTCTACTTTTCTAGGAATAGAGGCTTTGTGTTTCAACTTTTCTTCCTTAATTTTAATGAGAGCATCTGTAATGTGTTTGGTGAAATCCACATTCATATCACTAGCATCAGGACTTATAGCAAGCTTGTATAGGAACATAATCACTTCAGAAATATTGCAACCATCAATATCAAAACCAAACTTACCATCACTGGTAGTAGACTCATTGGGTTTAGGTACTGTGGTAGGAGGAATAGGGACTTCTTGTGGTTTAGTGGCATCCATATTGGTGGCGGTAATAGTGCACACACTATTGTTTCTAGCAATTTCAGCTTCTCTTTCCCACTAGCATGTAGTTGAGCTAACAGTCTAACATTTCCATCAATAGTAACTTGTATGGCATGAGTAGCAGCAAAGGTACTTTCCAAAGTTTCAGGTTTAGCAGCCATTTTATTAATCAAAGAGGACTGTGCTTCCGACAAAGATGAAATATTTTCTCAACATTCATGAGATTTTCATCCATAGTCTTGTTGAAAGTGGTTTGTTCACTAATAAAGTCTTTAAGCATGACTTCAAGTTCAGAGGGAGCACTTCTAGCATTGTTGTAGGAGTTTCCATAGGTATTGCCATTATTAGGAGGGTAAGGCCTATAATTATTATTACTACCAAAATTATTCCTATAGGCATTATTGTTGAAATTGTTGCTTCTAACGAAGTTCACATCAACTTGCTCTTCTTGAGCAACTAAAGAGGCTAAGGGAACATTATTTGGATCAATATGATTTTTTCCATTAACAAGCATAGCCATGATAACATCAATCTTATCACTCAAAGAGGAGGTTTCTTCAACAGAATTTACCTTCTTACCATGTGGAGCTCTCTCAATGTGCCATTCAGAATAATTAACCATCATATTATCAAGGAGCTTTGTTGCAGCACCCAAGGTAATGGTCGTAAAGGTACCTCCAACAGCTGAGTCCAATAGGTTTCTTGAAGAGAAGTTTAAACCTGCATAAAAAAGTCTGGATAATCATCCAAGCAGTCAGTCCATGAGTGGGACAATTCTTAACCAAAGATTTCATTCTTTCCCAAGCTTGAGCAACATGTTCATTATCAAGTTGTTTAAATTTCATTATTTTCACTTCTCATAGATATAATCTTAGCAGGAGGATAGTATTTTCCAATAAAAGCATCTCTGCACTTAATCCAAGAATTAATACTATTTTTAGGCAAGGATAGCAACCATTCTTGAGCTTTTCCACTCAAGGAAAAAGGAGACAACTTGAGCTTAATAATATCTCCATACATCCTTATATTTTTTCATCTCACAAAGTTTAACAAAGTTATTGAGGTGGGCAGCAACATCATCAGAACTAGCACCAGAAAATTGCTCTTTCATCACAAGATTCAACAAATCAGGCTTAATTTAATAAAAGGTAGCATCAGGAGCAGGTGGAGCAATGGGTGTACTTAGGAAACCATTGTTGTTTGTGCTAGTAAAGTCACACAACTTTGTATTATCAGTAGAGTTCATTTTGGCAAAAGTGGAGCAAGCCAATAGAAGCAGCAGCTTGAGCAGGAACTATTTTTTGTGTTTTTTGGTAAAAGAAAGAAAACCAAACTACACTAATTTTTTTGAGTTTTTGATAAAAAGAGGCAAAAAAACAAGGCAAAAGAAACTAAGCAAAACAAGAACAAAGTAAAGAGAAAGGTTGTGAAGGACTCCCCTTGTGAAGCCGTCCTTAGCCTCCCTAGCAACGGCGCCAGAAAAAGGCTTGATGCGGCTCAGATCACTATAGAGCTTCGTTGGGAGACCCCAAGAGGAAGGTATGATGAGTACAGCAGCAAGTTTTTCCCTCAGTAAGAAACCAAGGTTATCAAACCAGTAGGAGGAAGGAAACGACTCAAAGGTGTTGCTAGCAACTAGAAACCTGCACAACACAAACTCAAGACTTTGCCCCAATGAACAGTGAGGTTGTCAATATCACTGTTTTGCTAAAAACAAAGGATTAACTGTATGGTGTGGAAGGTAATGGTGGTTTGCAGAAAGTAAATAGTAACAATGGAAGATGTATCAATGGTAAAGATTGGACCGGGGTCCATAGTTCACTAGAGGTGTTCTCCTTAAGATAAACAAACATGGCATGTTGGGTAAACAAATTACAGTGGGGCAATTGACAGGACAGAGCAAGGAATAACAATGCAATACTAGACATTCATGATCCTATGAGATTTGATTGGGCAATACAACAAGATACATAGGCCGTCATCCAACTGCATCTATGACTAGTAATCCACCTTTAGGTTATCATCTGAACCCCCTCCAATATTGAGTTGCAAGCAATGGATAACTGCTTTAAGCAAAGTGTGTAAGGTAAACAATCCACTTCTTCCATGAACAAGAGACCGTTGTTTTATCCCTAGTAGCAACAGCACATCTACAACCTTAGAGATTTTTGTCACTTCCCCAGATTAAATAGAGGCATGAACCCACTATCGAGCATAAATACTCCCTCTTGGAGTCACTAGCATCTACTTGGCTAAGATAGCTACTAGAAACAAAGAGCATGCAAGATCACAAACAACACAGACATGATAGAATCAATAAGATAGAACCATTAACCAATCTGACATAGTAATCTCAATATCCATCGGATCCCCGCAAACACAACATGCGTGATTACAAATAGATGATTTTGATCATGAACGGAGCTCACAAGATCTAAACATGGTAGCACAAAGGAGGAGAAACAACCATCTAGCTACTACATGGACCCATAGTCCAAGGTGGAACTACTCACGCTTCATACCGGAGGCTGGCATGATGATGAAGAAGGCCTCCGGGATGATATCCCCTCTGTTAGGGTGTCGGGAAGAGCTTTAGATCCCCCGATCTAGGGACGATGGTGGCGGCTGCTTTGGACTGTTTCGTGGAAGATTGATCGGGTACTTAGGGTTTAGGTATCGGGGGCTTCTTATAGGCGAAGAAGCGAGGCAAGGGCACCCAAGGTGCCCCCTAGGCATGGTCCAGACCAGGCCGCGCGGCCAGGGGGTGTGGCCCCCTGGTGGCACTTCTCCGTCTCGTGTTATGGCTCTGTGTTCCCCACGGTAAAATATTGATTTTGGCTTTTGTCCCGTCCAATTCCGAGAATATTGATTTTCTGCCTTTTCTGGAACCAAAAACAGAAGAAAACAGGCAACTGGCACTATGGCATATTGTTAATAGGTTAGTCCAGAAAACATATAAAAATACCTCAAAGTGTAGACAAAGCAAAGCAAAGTAGATACTAAACAAGCATGGAATGTCAAAAATTATTGATACGTTTAAAATGTATCAGTGGCGCGGGTGTAGGATCCCTCGAAGTGCCTGAGGAAGGCCCCGTGCATGTCCTCCCAGGAGTTGATGATGTCTGGGGGGAGGTTGTTGATCCACTGTCGAGTCACTCCTTCCATCATCAGGGGAGGTAGCGAGGGGTGAGGAGGTCGGTGTGGCCGGCAATTCCCATCGCCAAGAGATATGTGTCCAACCAGACAACTGGATCATATGTAGGATCATACTTCTCGATTTCCTTTGGTGCTTTGAAGTTGTCCAGGTAATTCTCACCTCAGATCATTGGTCCGAAGCACTGGGGGCCGACTCGACTGAGGGAGCCCCTTGGCTCGTCGTCACTGCGGTTGGTGAGGGTGTGCCTCAAGTCGTTAGGCTGGCATGCACGCCAGGTCTGGTTGTTGATGATGTGGGTCCGTGCATCGACTGACTGCCCATTGATGGCGACCATATTGTTCAGCGGTCGCGGGTCGTTGGTGGAGAGCGCTGGGTGCGCAACCCGTGGTTGGTGCTGCAGGGGCTCGGGTGGCAGGCAGTTGAGGGTGTTCACCATCGATGGGCGGCCGCTCGAGGCCGCCCTGCTTCCGGAGGAGCGGGAGTACATTCGTCCCCGCGAGTCGGCTCCTACGACTTGCTGCTCGACGACCTTGGCGAGTAGGGCCTGGGAGTACTTAATTTGCAGCACACCTTCCCCTGTGACGTTGAGGTTGGCGACTACTGCCTGCCCCACGATGACATTGTCCATCGGGGTGGAGTACAGCGGGAGGCCGTTCACGTCCTGCTCCTGCGGAGAGATGAGGACTCTCGGCTGATTGGAAGGGGGCATGCGACCGGGTGGCGGTGGTGGATCTCCGATCGCTGGCGCTCCTGGTGGCGGGCGGGCGCTGAAGCCTGGTGGTGCATTCTCGCAGATTACACGCTCGGTCGTGCAAGAGGGATCATTGTCTTCATCGAAGTTCAGAGCGCGACCCTGGACAGTAGGGTTCAGGCGCGTCCTGATGCGGCGATGGTGGTAGAGCGATAGCTACTGCGCCGTTGCCTGCTCGAGGCGAAATTTTTCACGCTTGGCTTGATCCTTGCGCGGCCTCCTCCAGGCGCAGGGCTTCCTCGACCTTCGTCGTGATCGCGGTCGGTGGGATCGGCGTGCAGAAGGGGTCTGGCGGGGCACTCGTGCCGCTCGCCATGTAGGTCGCGATGAAGCGACCGGATCCGGCGTGGAGATCGCCGGAATTCTCTGACCCATAGTCGGAGTCGAAGATCCCGAGGATGGAAGGATCCTCGAAATCTCTAACATTGGAGACTCGCATGATGGAGCCTTCTAGTGATCCAACGATGATAGATCTGGCAACCGAAGCTGGGGTCGCTGAGTTGGCGTCATCGTGGAGGAGTGCGTCGTTCGTGGCCGCGTCAGTTTCGGCCACGCCGCTGTTGGCCGAGTTGTACTCAGAGGCAAGGCGATGGATGGTGCGTACCTGACTCTCAGAGATCTGATCGCGTGGCGGCGTCTCGCCGATGAGCGCTAATTCTTCCGAGATGATGACATCTGTGAAGCCGACGAAGAGGTTGATGGTGCCGACTGGCATGATGACGCTGTGCGTGACGGGGTGCGACACCGGGATGTAGTTGTTGGGCAAGATCTGAAGGATCTCACCACACGCGATCATGTGGCTGGTGGCAATCGACCGGTTGATTGGCAAGTAGGGTCGCGTCGCAGAACTCAGGCTTGACCGGCCAGGCCCCACGGTGGGCGCCACTATCGTGCTAATGACCACGGCATATGCTGCGACTGGCAGCGAGTAGTAGAACGAGGGGCAAGAGCGGCCAGCCATCTGCAGTACAAGATGAGGGTGAAGACACAGGGTTTTACCCAGGTTCGGCCCATGGAGGGTAAAGACCTACTCCTGCTAGATTGTATTATTGCTTGAGTACAAGGGGTGCGAGCTCGGCGGCTAGGCTGCGAGTCGATGGGGTGTAAGATGGAACGTGAGTACAAAGATTACCCTAGGGAGGTTTATATCGGGGTACCTCGCTAGGGTTTACAGATCTACAACCGAGTTGGATTGGGAGTCGGAGGGTTTTACCCTAATTCGACTAGGCCTAGCTACACTTCTGGGCCTTCAGCTTCCAGTCGCGTAGCTCCTTCTTGGGTCGTGATCTAGTCGCCGTCCTGCAGGCCCACTCACTGGGAGTTGGATCCAGTAGGGAACGTCCTGCTGGGCATACCCCACTCGGCATATCCCCATCACATTATGACCCAAGAAAACCTTCGGATGATATGCACACGAAGACTTTAGAGTCTCCACCCGAATCTACGATTCGACTGGACACTCGGGGGCTACTGACATGGGTATGCCCTACAGATACACAAGATTGTTCTATCCGGTTTGGCCCAGCCCAAGTGATGATCCTCACCTGATGAGGAAGACAGGAAGGATTCGGGTGGCCTAGGCCCATGAAGGATGTGATTCCTTGGAGGATACGACTAGCTTTAGATAGAAATTTTAAAAGGCAAACCCTAATCTGTAACCAACTCGGCCCTATCCTGAGACCTGGCCTCCCTTTATAAAGGCCAGGAGGGAACAGTGAGGAGGATCACCTAAACCCTAGCACATACACCCTCCAGATTACATCTACGCACCATCGCCGTCAAGGCATCCCCTGTAACCTTTGGTTCCTTCGATAATCAAGAGCAGAAAGCAGGAGTAGGGTTTTCCCTCCGGGGGCCTGAACCTGGGTAAACTTCGTGTCCCACATTGCTTGTCTCTTAGCCAAACAAGATCTCTAGTGCACCCATCTTCCTCAAACCCAAGTTCATCAAGTATGGGCATGGACGTGTTAACCCCACATCATCCGCCCTTGAGAGAATATTGTTGGTGAAGTCTCTTCGGAAGGGTAATATGGCTTGCATGAACTTGCTCTTGATCCACTTTTCATCCACATCCTTACTCCCATGATCAATCATCCTAATCGATAGGGCGGTGACCCTTCGATAGAGCTCTTTGGGAGTCTCATCTTCCTTTCCAGCATAGCATCAGCTTCATAGTGCATTTCTTTAAACATGGAGCTTTGTATGCTCTTGTTGCCAAGATATACATGTTCAAGGGAATTCCAAGCTTCCTTGGCAGTCTCATAGGAATGAATGTGGGTCATTTTCTCATGGGTAAAGGCATCTTAGAGAATGGCCAAGGCAGTGACATTGATTTGATAGTTGATCTCTTCCGCTGGCGTCATGTTGTAGGGATTGAGCGGATTGAATCCATACTCCACAGCCTTCCAAAGATGAACAATTGAAATTTTGAAATGAGAACGCATTATATATTGCCAATTGGCAAAATTAGATTCATCAAGCTTAGGAGAAGGAGCACAATGGTTAATATAAGGTGTAGGAAGGGGATTAACATTGTAACTAGGCGGTGGTGGCACATTTCCCATAGATTTTCCTTTTTCCTTGTTGCTACCCTCACCGGTGGAAGGGTCCTTGAGGGGATCATCCGCCGGTTTGACACCACTTGATTGTCTATCAATGGTATCGGCAATAACAACATCCTTTTTACCAAGATATAACTCAAACATGGTTCTCCTCTCTTGTCGGACCGTATCTATAGATTCGACACGCTCTTTCTTAGAGATGGGAGTGTTATCGGGAGGGGTTTCCTTCCCCTTATTCACGTCGCTCATACTTATCTTAGGAGGTTAAGACAAAGTAAGAGTCGAGGCTCTAATACCAATTGAAAGATTGGTATAAGCGACTAGGGGGGTGAATAGGCGCTACTCAATTTTTAACTCCTTTTAAAATTAAGGCTTGACACAAAGTAAGTTCTCTAGATATACAACTAGGTGAGAGAACCTATATGACAAACAAGCAAGCAACAAATAATAGAGAGTAAAGGATAGAAATCACCGAAAGTAGACACAGAGTTGTTTTCCCGAAGTTCCTTTCTTTTGAGGGGAAGTACGTCTCTGTTGGAGGGGTTGGCGATACTAAGACCATCAGCGTCACAAAAGGCCTCACTCTATTCTCCCGCGCACCCGCTGCAAGGCAAACACATGATCCACTATGCGGGTGGCCTTGAAGGCGGCGACCAAAACCTTGAAAAACTTGTTGAGTAGACCTCCACAACACTTGGAGTCTCCCAACACAATACCGAAGCTTTACAACCAATATCCGAGCTCCGAGACCGACCACTTCCGTCTAGGGTTCAAAGAACCCAAGAGTAACAAGATCCTTAAAGGAAAATAAGGGGGAATCAACTTTGCTTTGGTGAAACCCTAGATCTAGACCTCCTCCACCAAATCGCAGAGTATCAAGGAGATTGGAGCACTATGGGGGATACCTAGGGAAATTTCAGCTCAAGAACAATGGAGGAGAGAGATAAAAGAGGCACCCTTTCCGTTGGGGAAGAATGGCCTATTTATACCCCGAGGAGGAATCTGCCCGTTGCTGCCTGACAGGACCAGTACTACCGGACACAACCGCAGTACTACCGGAAAACACCGGTACTACCGGCCGTCACTAGCAGAGGGGGAAACCCCTTAGAAGCCACCGGTAGTATCGTTGCACGACCCGGTACTACCACCAAGTGGTAGTACTGGAGGTGAAGCGATACTACCACCCACAGCGGTAGTGCCGAAAGTTGGTACCGAGCGAGCCTGAGGAGTAGCCATGGATCGCATCCACTCTCATATGCGTCCGATACCGCGGGGCGGCACTACCGGTTCCAAGCGGTAGTATATGATGAAATGTCCGATACCACCGACTGGTACTGACAGCGAGAGCAGCAGCCACCGGGGATAGAAATCAACCTTATTTCTCTACCATTGAAGAAAAGTTGGATGGTCCAAAGAATGTAGAGTTGATTCCACCCAAAATTTCCGACGCGGACCCCCTCTTGATAGTACGGTTTTCCTACGACTTAAATAAAAGATCTAGGAAAAACTATGTCTTGTTGACCTTTTGAGGGTTATCGAATGACTTGCGAACATAGGGAGTTTGTAAAGCACTTAGCAAACGATTAGTCCGAAACGTGTGTTATCATCAAACATCAAAACCACTTAGGGAGGGAAATTCCCTTTCAACATGAAAAACACAGAAAACATGTCCGTGTACTACGCGAGTGTGTCTTAAGAGGTTGGAGTGCATGTTGAAAATCCTAAGATTGAGACGTAAGTATCCAATCCATTGGATATGAGTAGCACTATTATTTTAATCCAAAGACAGTTTACATGAAAAAATCATAAAGATTGAAATCCTACATAATTCCTATGGTCCTACAATCCAAAGAGGGCCTTAGAGGTAATCCAAAGGTTCGGGGCCTCTTTGGTTCGCATGATTTGGAAAACATACGAATAACAAACATGCGGGAAATAGAATGCCATGACATGTGAAATCCTACAAGTATTGAAAAAAGCGGGAAATAATCTAAGAATTTGTTTGGTTACACAACAGGAAAAACACATAAAGTTTCTATAGAGATTGAGTATATGTCATAGTTATCTTTGACACATAGGATATTTTCCAAGAAGTCTGATCTTTAGTTAGAAATCTTATAAGATAGTAGTATAGGAAAGCAATTTATAGGAATTTTGGCGGTTCGATTCTTTTAAACCAAATGGACTCTATATGAGAAAAATCCCACGCATTGAAATCTTATAAATTTCTTTTGAGGATTATTTAAACCAAATACGCCAGCGCCTCTCTTTGGTTCGCATGATAGAAAAAATGCACAGTTGCAATGTCATGTCCATTTTATTTCTATAGTATTTCATATGCACATAAGTTTATCCATCACATGAATACCAAAGGATTCTTATAACAAGGTTCGAGTGGATGTTAGAGTTTCTATAAAATATAGTTTAAAAGTTTTTTTAGATTGATTCAAAGGCAATCCATAGGGGGATCCTAAAGATTGGAATCATACAAAAATTGTATGGAATTCATACAATCCAAAAAGGGCCTCAGAGGCAATCCAAAGATTCATGTTCTCTTTGATTTGCAGGATTTGGAAAACACGGGAATAGGGGAATGTGAAGCTCTACATGAATCGAAAACGCGGGAATCAGTCTAAGAACCGGTTTGGTTGCACCGGTGATAAACGCGGGAATCGGTCTAACATCTTGTTATAAATCCAATTGGATAGTAATGTAGAAAAGCAATTCAAATGAATTTTGGAGGATTCACTCCTTTAAACCAAATGAACTCTATAGGAAAAAAATCATATGGACTGAAATTCCTACAAAATTCCTCCGAGAACTCTTTGAACCAAATAGGACAGGGCATTTGCATGATAGAAAATCGTAGGATTGCAATATCATGTCCGTTTCATTCCTATAGAATTTCATATGTACCAAAGTTTATTGGATTCCGTCACACTAAAACCAAAGGATTTCTACAACTTGAGTGGATGTTAGGTCTTCGTAGTGCAAAAGATTTTCTAGAAAAAAATTATGGGGGCTCTTTCCTTCCCCTCCCCCTCTTGCTACAGTTCTCTAGAGAGTTCTCGCAGGCACCAGCCCTTTCCGAGGCCGAACTCACCGGCGACGCCGGTCGAGGAAGGCGGGGGAGAGGTGCCGGTGCTTCCTCTATATATACTAGTGGTAGGTTGCGGCCGTGTGTCGCGGGTTGGCGTTATGCCGGGAGAGGAAGGAAGTGGATCTGGGCGGCGCCTCTTCCCTGCCTGCTGTTTTTTCTACTTGTGCTCCGATGGCCGGAGTCAAGGTTGAAGGCTGGCTATGGCGACTCCTTGAATAAAGCCATGGTCACTTCTGTCAACACCCGGATTTTTAATCCCAGATGCCTGTTATGCCATACATCGCAATCCCAGGATTACCATTTTTGCGAGACATAACAGAATTGGATACCATAGTACATCATCCATTACAAACCATACATAAGTTCTTACACAAATAGGGATCTCATGATCCAGTTCTTAATACAACATCAAGCAGCAGAATACGTAATAATAACGGTAGTGTAGGCGAAGCTCCATCTTCGGGGTCACAGGCAATGCTGACGATGGGAGATGATCCTAGTTGTCGTAACCTTCCTGGGGTCCATCCTCCAGGTACTCCTCTTCATAGTCTGGCCATGGGAATAGCCAGGGACAAAGCCATGAGTATTCTTTAAGTACTCGCAAACTAATACTAACAAGTGAAAGGGGTTTTTAATAATAGGACACTAGGCTCTAGGGTTATTTTGCAATAGCCAGTTTTATCTCTACTAAGTTTAGAAGCAACGAATGCTAGTTGAAGGTTTATAACACTTAAGTGGGAACTTGTATTTCATATCACAACCCTATTGTGGTCAAGTCAAAGTCTCAATTCATTTCACAAGTCATTTTGAAAAGTCTGACGGGGGAACAGTATGGCCACTCCAACTGTCCATAACCGCGGACGCGGCTATTCGAATAGTTTGACACTCTGCAGAGATTGTACACTTTCACCACAACATTCGATACATCCATCAGGAACAAATCCTGAATTCACCATACTCAGTATGCGGATAATCAATCCTAACATTTCGATTACACGCCCTAGTATAAGCACCTCTCCTATGAGTTTGGCCTCCCAACCATGACCAACTGTCATCCTGGGTACTGCACAGGTGGACAATCTTCACAAGGTAGCCTCAGCTCAGACCTTGGCCGTGAGGGAACTAATACTAAGGTATATAAGTTTCCAGTCAAGCCCTACCCAATCTTTGGGTATTATGGTTGTACGATAAAATTGGAATGGTATCGCATCCAGACAACCATCAGTTTTATAAAGGGCTAAGGCTCATGCCTCAATATTTTCATCACCAAAATCATCAGGTGTTTCGGAAACACATGTCCAAAACATTTCAATAGAATGATCCATCATTCCAAGGTTTTCGTAACCATTTTTCCACCAAGTATTCCCATCTAAAGTTGATCAGGTTTTATGCTTAGCACTAGCATCTACAGGTGGGGGTAAACACTAATGAGGGGTGGTAAACTAGTGGAGTTTTGACTAAGTTCAATCTCATGCCTTAGGATGACATCAAGATTATCTAGCTTAGGCCAAATTTTATGCTCTTTATGCAACATTCACATATCTTTCTAGTATCTACCATTCACTTAGGAAGAATCTAGGTAAGAGCTTTGATAAAGAAATAAAGTAAGAAGCTTGCAAGTAAAACTAGGTTGGTTTATCAGGTGTAGATGATCATATATGCTTAAGGCAAATAATTTGCATGGTAACCAATAGTGGTTTGTTGCATCAGTAGAGTATCTTGCAAGTGTTAGCTTGCACATTCACTAGTAGTATTAGGATTGCATTGGTCACTTGATTAGTAAAGCTTGCCTTGTGCAGAGCAGTGGTTGAAGTTCTCCTCGGCTTCTTCTTCGTAGAATCCTCCTTCCTCCTCGTATCCTTGGTCGGTACTAGCGTCTATAAATAAATACGATATACACAATCACCAAACAATACTTAACTACTTGCAATCATCACACACAAGGGTCCTATAGATGATCTAGCATCATCACTAACATTACAAGATTAAAGCTTGGTTTAATTCCTTTTATTTTTAGAGAAGTAATTTCTACTCATTGAAAAACTACTTAAGATTTAATATTCTCCAAACCAAACATGGGATCATGTTGACACATGTCATCACCACATATTGTAGTCCATGGGAATGTGATTTAAAGTGGTGTCACAATTTAATAAGGTTTTACCCTTTTATTTTAATTAAATAAAGTGACTAGAAATGCCTATGGGGCATTCTTTTATTACTTGAACATTATTTCTGCAAGTAAACCTATATATTTTTATATATTCTGAAAGGTATGGTTAAATGTGAATTTTGAGAGTTGGAATCAACTCAAAATCTATTATGGTTTAAATTTGAAAAATGTTTGAATGCAGAAAAGCTTCTGCCTTGTTATTTTTACCATGGATGATCTATAGATCCAAATGACTTGAATCCAACGGGCTTGGATTCAGTATTCCCAGACCTTTCCAACAAAATTGGTTTCATTCAATTTGCTTCATGGGATCGACCTGGGTTGATTTTTGAAACTGGGTACATAAATGAGTTTGAAATAAAATGGAAAAGGTTTAATTCAAATAACTGGGTTGCGCGGGAAAAGTTAACGGGCCGGCCTGCTAAGCGCAGCGCTTCCACGGGCTATTTAAGTGACTGTCCCCACTCGTCAGTGAGACAGGGGGTGCGAAGCGGTATGGGGCAATGTGGGACGTTCGATCTGGTTCTAATCCAACGGCTGGGAGTCATCATCGACGTTGGGCAACGCGGCGAGACAGAAACCTAGCGCGGCCAGTGGGGGTTGCTGGGGGCTCACCGGGGTGCAGGCGAGGGTCGGCGAGGCGGGCGAACGACGAAGTCGACGACGGCGAATCTCCTGGTACTGGTGGCTCCTCCGGGGGCAGCTCCAATTGCTGGCTCCCTTCTTCTCTAGAGGAGGGGGGCTCCGGTGAAATTCCGATGAAGTGCTGCTCGCCTTGCTCCGGGAACGATGTGGCACGATCAGTGAGGAGAGGGGAGTAGAATGGTGTGCTCAATTCGGCTGGGGGTGGCCTCTATTTATAGTCGAGCGAGGGGACCGACGGGACGCACGGTGATCTCGTCGGGGGCGATGGTACAGACGGCTATTGGCATGGGCAAAGGTAGGGGACGGTGCGGTGTTCCCTGGCGATGCTCAACGATATGGTGGCGAGACGTGGGGCGGTGCGGGTTGGTCTGGAACACGCGACGCTCTGCGCGGCAGAGGCGGCGTCTTCTATGGCGAGCGGTGGCTGTGCGGCATGGGGCGGCGAACGGGGATGTCTGGCGGTCTCCTGGGTCGGTGGCGATCGTGTATGCACGCGGCGAGGGCGGCGCGTGTTCTGTGGGCTTCGGTCGAGGGTGGCGCTCTGGCGCACGCTCGGCACGGTTGGAAGAGGCACGGGCGCGGCGTTCCTAGGTGCTCTGGTCGGTGTCTTCGAGGCAGGGCTAGTCGAGAGGGGGCGGTGAGGCATGGGTGATCTCCCAGACAAGGTTGGCATGGCTAGTTTCTTTCCTAGCTTGCTATCTACACTGGGGTGGCAAGGATGCACTCGGCTGTTCACCATTGATGATATTGGCAAGCTCACAGTGGTGCTAGTGCTTGGTTAATCTTGCTAGATGATCTACTGAGATGGTAGTGAGCTAGATAGGGAACCAGTTAGGCTCAAAACACTGCACACTATAGTGTTTTGATTTTGTTTGATTTGTGTCTGCCAAGTGTTTGATGAAATGGCCGCATGAATTCAAGTTTTGAATTTTGAAAATATTTTTGGTGAGTGTGCTAGATTGGTGCCGGTGAGTCTGCAGATGCTTGCGTTTTGAAAGTTGAGCTTGTTTGAGTGGTTTTTGAAAAAGTGGGATCTTCCCATATGATAAAGATTCAATTTTGAATTGCCATTTAAACTATGCATTTGAAAGTTTCTGGATGATCACAAAGTGGGCCTTGATGCTTTGTTATGAGTACAATCAAGGGGTGCAAAGATCCAGAAAAGTTTATGTTAGGTTCTGAAAGTTTGAGACAGCCAAAGTAGGCATGGGAGTTAAATTGGTCAAAATGACCATTCCTTTATTTTATTTGTTTTGCTTTACTTGTGTTTGGGAAAAGTGTGGGAAATGTTTTAGATGATGTTTATTTCACCTAAGCATCCATTTACAAGCAAAGGAACACACAAACAAGTTGGTTCAAAAGAATTTCAAATGAGGTGCATACAAACATGCATGCTTTCATAATTTTATTTAGAAAAGTTTTTGTTAACCCTAATTTTGATGCTTAGAGTTTGATGATCCTAGTTTAGTATTTTTGGGATGTTACAAACCTTCCCCCCTTAAACAAAATCTCGTCCTGAGATTTGAAAAAGGACGAAAAATATTACCTAGGATTTGAAGAGATCGGGAAACTCCGTCCTGATGTGATCTTCGCACTCCCAGGTAGCTTCTTCTTCTGTGTGGTTGCTCCACTGAATCTTGAGAAACTTGATTCTTTGGGTTCGGGTAGTTCGAAAGGCTTATTCCAAAATACGGATGGGTACTTCGGGATAGGTCAGGTCATCGTTGATCTCTATGGTCCGATGGTCGATATTTTTGAACACTTCGGTCTTCTCGGGGACTTCGAGACACTTGTGAAGTAATGAGATATGGAACACATTGTTCACGGCTGACATCTCTTCGGGTAGTTCCAATTGATACGACACTTCTCCTCGACGGTTTAGAATCTTGAAAGCTCTGATATATCTGGGGGCTAACTTTCCTTTGAGTTGGAAACGCTGCATTCCCTTCAATGGCGACACTTTTAGATAAACGAAGTCTCCTATGTTGAAGGCGAGGTCTCTACGTCTCTTGTTGGCGTAACTCTTTTGTCTGGATTGGGCTGTCTTGAGGTGCTCACGAATCTTGTGAACCTTCTCTTCTGCTTCTCGTAGGATGTCGGGTCCAAAAATCTGACTCTCTCCTACTTCCGACCAGTTCAAAGGGGTGCGACACTTTCTTCCGTACATGAATTCAAATGGGGCCATTTGCAAGCTGGCTTGATAACTGTTGTTGTATGAAAATTCTGCAAACGGCAGACAGTCTTCCCACTTGGATCCATATTCTAACACACATGCTCTCAGCATATCTTCGAGTATTTGATTTACTCGCTCCGTTTGTCCATCGGTCTGAGGGTGATACGCGGTGCTGAAATCTAGACGGGTTCCTAAACCTTCTTGGACTTTCTTCCAGAATCTCGAGGTAAACTGAGTTCCTCGATCCGATACGATGTTCTTGGGGACTCCATGCAAACTAACGATTCTAGCGATGTACAACTCTGCTAGTTTCGAACTCTCATATGTGGTCTTGACGGGTAAGAAATGGGCGACTTTGGACAATCTGTCCACTATGACCCAAATAGAGTCATTTCCCCTACTAGAAGTAGGCAGTCCAGTGATAAAGTCCATTCACACAGAATCCCATTTCCATTCCGGAATCTGTAATGGTTGCAACAATCCAGCGGGTCTTTGATGTCCTGCCTTAACTCGCTGACATATATCACACTTAGCGATATAGCTTCCGATTTCTCTCTTCATCTTATGCCACCAAAATTGCTCTTTTAAATCTTGATACATCTTAGTTCCTCCGGGATGGATAGAATAAAGAGTATCATGAGCCTCCTTCAAAATAACTTCTTTCAACTCAGAATTTGCTGGTACACAAAGGCGTCCTTTGTACCACAAAACTCCTTCTTCGTCCTCGGTGAATCCGGGTACTTTGCCTGTACCGATACGATGCTTGATTCCGTCAATACTAGCATTTCCCTTCTGCCTCTTTAATCTGACTGATCAAAGTGGGCTGGAGTTCTATGCTAGCCAAAAAATCCTTCACTTACTAATTCCATTCGAAAATCTTCCATCTCTTTGTGCAAACTTGGTTGCTCCTTCAAAATCATGGAGTTCAAGCGGCACGGCAATCTACTAAGGGCATCTGCTACCACGTTGGCTTTACCAGGGTGATAGTGAATGTCCAGATCGTAATCCTTGATTAGCTCAATCCATCTTCTCTGCCTCATATTCAGCTCCTTCTGAGTGAATATATACTTTAGGCTCTTGTGATTCGTATAGATCTCACAACGGTTTCCCATCAGGTAATGTCTCCATGTTTTCAGGGCTAGAACTACGGCTGCGAGTTCAAGGTCATGGGTTGGGTAGTTTTGCTCATGTTGCTTTAGTTGTCGAGATAGATAAGATATAACTTTGCCTTCTTGCATTAGCACACATCCGAGACCAATCTTGGATGCGTCACAATACACATGGAAGGGCTTCGTGATATCCGGCATGATCAAGATTGGGGCTGAAATCAATCTCCTCTTGAGTTCTTGAAAACTTGCTTCACATTTGTCGGTCCATTCAAACTTCTTGTCCTTCTTCAGCAATTGGGTCATGGGTCTGGCGATACTCGAGAATCCTTCTACGAATTTGCGGTAATATCCCGCCAATCCGAGAAATGCATGAACTTGGGTTTGAGTGGTTGGGGCTTGCCAATCTTATACATCTTTCACTTTTGCAGGGTCAATGGCAATTCCTCCGGCTGATACAATGTGCCCGAGGAATCCTACCTCCTGTAACCAGAATTCACATTTGCTAAACTTTGCATACAGCTGATGCTCTCTAAAGGTTCCAAGAATGGTCCTTAGGTGTAGCTCATGTTATTCTTCTGATTTGGAATAAATTAGAATGTCATCGATGAAAACAACGACAAACTTATCCAGGAAGTCCATAAAAATCTTATTCATGAGATTCATGAAATAAGCAGGGGCATTGGTTAGTCCGAAAGACATGACTGTATACTCATACAATCCATATCTGGTGGTAAAGGCAGTCTTTGGAATATCCTCTGCACGAATTTTGAGTTGATGATAGCCAGTTCTAAGATCAATCTTAGAAAACACTTTGGCACCAGTCAACTGATCAAACAAATCTTCTATCTTGGGCAAGGGGTACTTGTTCTTGATGGTGACATCATTCAATTTCTGATAATCCGTACACAAACGGTTACCTCCATCCTTCTTGTCCATAAACAAGACAGGTGATCTCCAAGGTGACGCACTGGGTTGAATCAATCCAATTTCCAGCATGGAATCCAGTTGCTTCTTCAGTTCTGCGAGCTCTGACGGGTTCATACTATAGGGTCTCTGGGCTATGGGTCCAGTTCCGGGAATTAGTTCGATGATAAACTCGATATCCCGATCTGGGGGCATACCAGGCAAAACATCTGGAAATACATCGGGGTATTCACAGACTATCCGGACTTGGTCAATGGTAGGTTGGGCTATATTCTTGTTGCATTTGAATTGACGAGGTAAGGTTTCAGATATATGCTCGACTGATATTCCGGCGGTACTGGTCATGGTTATGGCTTTCTTGGCACAGTCAATCAATCCTTTATGTTTGGACATCCAATCCATTCCTAGTACTACTTCCAAACCTTTAGTTCCGAGTACTATCAGATTTGCATAAAAATCTATGCCATGGATTCGGATAGGGACGACTTTGCAAATTTGCCTAGCCTTGGTGGTTGATCCGGGAATTTGAACAATCATAACATGCTTCAGTTTGGTTGGTTGAATTTTACTAGTGCATGCAAATTCTTTGGTGACAAATGAATGTGATGCACCAGAATCAAACAACACTCTTGCAAGTACTGAATTAACCGAAAACATACCCAGCACGACGTCTGGCGCTTCCTGAGCTTCTTCAGCATGCATGAGAAAAAGACAGCCGTTGCGGTTGAGTGAATTCCCTGGGGCAAATCTTCTTCCTGGCTGAACACGACGCTGCTGCTGAGCTGGGACATTGGCATTGGGGGCTGTAGCATTCTTCTTGTTGGGGCACTCGTTGGAATAGTGGCCTTTATTTCCACAGTCATAACAAGTCACTTGCGAATTGTCCTTTGCTGCTACAGGAACAACATTGCTTCCAGTTCTAGGGGCAGTGTTGGTGTTGGCGGTAGCATTGTTGTTGTTGAACTTAGGTGGGGCACGATTGAAATTGCTAGCGTTGCCGGGGTTGTTGTGATTTCCTCCGGGCATAGGGTTTCCACGGTTGGGATAGGTCGGACGGTTCATCGGGGGTCTATTGGTTCTTGGGGCAAATCCTGGAGATGGGTTGGGGCGATACTTTGGGGTCTGATGGGTTCCTGGTTGATGCATCATGCGACGCTTGCGGTTCTCATTGGCTTGGTTGATCTTTCCTTCCATCTGGATAGCAGAGTCAACAAGGGCTTCAATATCCGCAAAGGGGATATTGACTAACACTGTCTGCATCTCGTCATGCAGACCATTCAGGAATCTTTCTTTCTTCTTGGCTTCGGTGTCGATCTCATCCGGGGCATACCTAGCTAATGACAAGAATTTGTCACGGTATTCCACTACAGTCATCCTTCCTTGCTTCAGCTCTCTGAACTCGTCTCTCATTCTCTTGATCAAACCTGGTGGCACATGGGTTCTGCTAAACTTGACATTGAATTCCTCCCAGGTCATCATCTGGTCTCCGGTCATTGCGCGAACACTGTTCCACCATGCCCTGGCATCTCCGGCTAGATAGTGGGTGGCGAACAGAACTTTCTCGTTGGCTTCCACTCCGGCGACTTCTAGGTTATTTTCCATGGTTTGCAGCCAATCATCGGCTTCTAGGGGTTCTTCTGACTTAGTGAAAACAGGTGGGTTGGTATTTTGGAAATTTTTGAGCTTAGATCCATGGTTGTCCTGATTTCCATGGCCTTGGTTGTTGTGGGCAAGCTGGGATATCTGTTGCAGTGTGGCTAGGTTGGCTTGACGTTCCGCTCTTTCAGCTTCGCGGTCAGAAGTCAACATTTGCAGAATCTGCAACATCGGGTCCGGGGATGAACCACTTCCTCCACGTGGCATCTGAAGATTGAGATAGATCATGAGAAAAGAGGGAAATTTCTAAAGTTTTGGGTCTTTGAAATTTTTTTAAAGTTTGACTCGGATTTTCTAGCAAGTTGCTTTTTTCATTCATTCATTCATAGCAACCAATACAACACACACCACAACAAAGGAGAGCAGATGGTTTTAAGAACCATTCTGAAAACTACGATACAGTGGGACCGAATACTAATTACTACGCTAGTGCTCAAGTGCTACTACTCCTCGGAATCGGTGGCTTCATCGTCCTCATCATCATCGATGAAGGCAAAATCATCTTCATCGGTGAAGAAGTCCATAGCCTGATCCTCCAGAAAATCATCGTCATCGCTGAGATAGGAGTAGGGGTCTCCACGAAGATCCTCTCCGGCATTCTCCCTTTCCTCCAACGCATGTCTCTCTCGTGGATGGTCTCCTCCAAAGATGAAATGCGGTGGCGAAGATGGGCAATGATGCGCTCCTTCTTGTCAAGATGACGGCGGCGAGACTTGCGATCCTTTGCTAGCATGGCGATGGTTTGGTCCTTCGTCTTGGTGATGGCAGACTTGTGGTTGGAGTAGTCATGGCAGTTGTCCAACTCCTTCTGACGATCGTACATCATGAAGCTAAGGTGGTCCAATTGAGTCTTTAGCTCGGGGTGGTATGGGGCTTCCAGTGGTTGTCCATTGCATCACGCCTTGGGCAAAACTCAAAGCGAGTACCCTTGATCTGATTGATGCTCTACCCACACAGACGGGAAAGAGCTTCCTGCATGGCCCTGGCAAGTCCATCGAGCCAGTTGTTTTCTCTCAAGGTAAACTGAATTCCCTCAGTAGTGGTAGGTTCAATCTTTCCTCGGAGGCTTGCAACAATTAGCCACTGCAGATCTTCTCCTCCTTGATCTGGGTGCGAATGCTCCAGAAGTTCCGAAAGCTGGTCCAAATCCCTCTCAAAGATAAGGTCTCCTCCATTCCCCAACTGATAAAACTTGTTGTACTTCACGTCCATCTATAATAATATAGGATGAGTAAGTTAGTAGAGTGATCAAGTGTGTCAAAATTTTATGTATTTGCAAGGGTTTTTGAGGAACATGAATTTTCATGAGAGGATCCAAGGGTAAGAATGAGAATAAGTTTTTGTAAATATTTGTTTTTTTTGGTTTTGAAACTAAGTTTTTATTCAAACGTCCAGTCTAACTAGGGTCTTCTATGGTCAGGATGGATCTGATACCAACTTGTCAACACCCGGATTTTTAATCCCAGATGCCTGTTATGCCATACATCGCAATCCCAGGATTACCATTTTTGCGAGACATGACAGAATTGGATACCATAGTACATCATCCATTACAAACCGTACATAAGTTCTTACACAAATAGGGATCTCATGATCCAGTTCTTAATACAACATCAAGCAGCGGAATACGTAATAATAACGGTAGCGTAGGCGAAGCTCCATCTTCGGGGTCACAGGCAATGCTGACGATGGGAGATGATCCTAGTTGTCGTAACCTTCCTAGGGTCCATCCTCCAGGTACTCCTCTTCATAGTCTAGCCATGGAAATAGCCAGGGACAAAGCCATGAGTACTCTTTAAGTACTCGCAAACTAATACTAACAAGTGAAAGGGGTTTTTGATAATAGGACACTAGGCTCTTGGGTTATTTTGCAAAAGCCAGATTTATCTCTACTAAGTTTAGAAGCAATGAATGCTAGTTGAAGGTTTATAACACTTAAGTGGGAACTTGTATTTCATATCACAACCCTGTTGTGGTCAAGTCAAAGTCTCAATTCATTTCACAAGTCATTTTGAAAAGTCTGACGGGGGAACAGTATGGCCACTCCAACTGTCCATAACCGCGGACGCGGCTATTCGAATAGTTTGACACTCTGCAGAGATTGTACACTTTCACCACAACATTCGATACATCCGTCAGGAACAAATCCTGAATTCACCAAACTTAGTATGCGGATAATCAATCCTAACCTTTCGATTACACGCCCTAGTATAAGCACCTCTCCTGTGAGTTTGGCCTCCCAACCATGACTAACTGTCATCTTGGGTACTACACAGGTGGACAATCTTCACAAGGTAGCCTCAGCTCAGACCTTGGCCGTGAGGGAACTAATACTAAGGTATATAAGTTTCCAGTCAAGCCCTACCCAATCTTCGAGTATTGTGGTTGTACGATAAAATTGGAATGGTATCGCATCCAGACAACCATCAGTTTTATAAAGGGCTAAGGCTCATGCCTCAACATTTTCATCACCAAAATCATCAGGTGTTTCGGAAACACATGTCCAAAACATTTCAATAGAATGATCCATCATTCCAAGGTTTTCATAACCATTTTTCCACCAAGTATTTCCATCTAAAGTTGATCAGGTTTTATGCTTAGCACTAGCATCTACAGGTGGGGGTAAACACTAATGAGGGGTGGTAAACTAGTGGAGTTTTAACTAAGTTCAATCTCATGCCTTAGGATGACATCAAGATTATCTAGCTTAGGCCAAATTTTATGCTCTTTATGCAACCTTCACATATCTTTCTAGTATCTACCATTCACTTAGGAAGAATCTAGGTAAGAGCTTTGATAAATAAATAAAGTAAGAAGCTTGCAAGTAAAACTAGGATTGGTTTATCAGGTGGAGATGATCATATATGCTTAAGGCATATAATTGGCATGGTAACCAATAGTGGTTTGTTGCATCAGTAGAGTATCTTGCAAGTGTTAGCTTGCACATTCACTAGTAGTATTAGGCTTGCATTGGTCACTTGATTAGTAAAGCTTGCCTTGTGCAGAGCAGTGGTTGAAGTTCTCCTCGGCTTCTTCTTCGTAGAATCCTCCTTCCTCCTCGTATCCTTGGTCGATACTAGCGTCTATAAATAAATACGATGTACACAATCACCAAACAATACTTAACTACTTGCAATCATCACACACAAGGGTCCTATAGATGATCTAGCATCATCACTAACATTACAAGATTAAAGCTTGGTTTAATTCCTTTTATTTTTAGAGAAGTAATTTCTACTCATTGAAAACTACTTAAGATTTAATATTCTCCAAACCAAACATGGGATCATGTTGAAACATGTCATCACCACATATTGTAGTCCATGGGAATGTGATTTAAAGTGGTGTCACAATTTAATAAGGTTTTACCCTTTTATTTTAATTAAATAAAGTAACTAGAAATGCCTATGGGCATTCTTTTATTACTTGAACATTATTTCTGCAAGTAAACCTATATATTTTTATATATTCTGAAAGGTATGGTTAAATGTGAATTTTGAGAGTTGGAATCAACTCAAAAGCTATTATGGTTTAAATTTGAAAAATGTTTGAATGCAGAAAAGCGTCCGCCTTGTTATTTTTACCATGGATGATCTATAGATCCAAATGACTTGAATCCAATGGTCTTGGATTCAGCATTCCCAGACCTTTCCAACAAAATTGGTTTCATTCAATTTGGTTCATGGGATCGACCTGGGTTGATTTTTGAAACTGGGTACAGAAGTGAGTTTGAAATAAAATGGAAAAGGTTTAATTCAAATAATTGGGTTGCGCAGGAAAAGTTAACGGGCCGGCCTGCTAAGCGTAGCGCTTCCGCGGGTTGTTTAAGTGACTGTCCCCACTCGTCAGTGAGACAGGGGGTGCGAAGCGGTATGGGGCGATGTGGGACGTTCGATCTGGTTCTAATCCAACGGCTGGGAGTCATCGTCGACGTTGGGCAACGCCGGCGAGACAGAAACCTAGCGCGGCCAGTGGGGGTTGCTGGGGGCTCACCGGGGTGCAGGCAAGGGTCGGCGAGGCGGGCGAACGACGAAGTCGACAATGGCAAATCTCCTGGTACCGGTGGCTCCTCCTGGGGCGGCTCCAATCGCTGGCTCCCTTCTTCTCCAGAGGCGGCGGGCTCCGGTGAAATTCCGGCGAAGTGCTGCTCGCCTTGCTCCGGGAACGGTGTGGCACGATCAGTGAGGAGAGGGGAGTAGAATGGTGTGCTCAATTCGGCTGGGGGTGGCCTCTATTTATAGTCGAGCGAGGGGACCGACGGGGCGCACGGTGAGCTCGTCGGGGGCGATGGTACAAACGGATATTGGCATGGGCGAAGGTAGGGGACGGTGCGGTGTTCCCTGGCGATGCTCAATGATATGGTGGCAAGACGTGGGGTGGTGCGGGTTGGTCTGGAACACGCGACGCTCTGCGCGGCAGAGGCGGCGTCTTCTACGGCGAGCGGTGGCTGTGCGGCATGGGGCGGTGAACGGGGATGTCTGGCGGTCTCCTGGGTCGGTGGCGATCGTGTATGCACGCGGCGAGGGCGGCGCGCGGTCTGTGGGCTTCGGTCGAGGGTGGCGCTCTGGCGCACGCTCGGCACAGTTGGCAGAGGCATGGGCGCGGCGTTCCTGGGTGCTCTGGTCGGTGTCTTCGAGGTAGGGCTGGTCGAGAGGGGGCGGTGAGGCATGGGTGATCTCCCAGACAAGGTTGGCATGGCTATTTTCTTTCCAAGCTTGCTGTCTACACTGGGGTGGCAAGGATGCACTCGGCTGTTCACCATTGATGATATTGGCAAGCTCACAGTGGTGCTAGTGCTTGGTTAATCTTGCTAGATGATCTACTGAGATGGTAGTGAGCTAGATAGGGAACCAGTTAGGCTCAAAACACTGCACACTATAGTGTTTTGATTTTGTTTGATTTGTGTCTGCCAAGTGTTTGATGAAATGGCCGCATGATTTCAAGTTTTGAATTTTGAAAAGATTTTTGGTGAGTGTGCTAGATTGGTGCTGGTGAGTATGCATATGCTTGGGTTTTGAAAGTTGAGCTTGTTTGAGTGGTTTTTGAAAAAGTGGGATCTTCCCATATGATAAAGATTCAATTTTGAATTGCCATTTAAACTATGCATTTGAAAGTTTCTGGATGATCACAAAGTGGGCCTTGATGCTTTGTTATGAGTACAATCGAGAGGTGCAAAGATCCAGAAAAGTTTCTGTTAGGTTCTGAAAGTTTGAGACAGCCAAAGTAGGCATGGGAGTTAAATTGGTCAAAATGACCATTCCTTTATTTTATTTGTTTTGCTTTACTTGTCTTTGGGAAAAGTGTGGGAAATGTTTTAGATGATGTTTATTTCACCTAAGCATCCATTTACAAGCAAAGGAACACACAAACAAGTTGGTTCAAAAGAATTTCAAATGAGGTGCATACAAACATGCATGCTTTCATAATTTTATTTAGAAAAGTTTTTGTTAACCCTAATTTTGATGCTTAGAGTTTGATGATCCAAGTTTAGTATTTTTGGGATGTTACAACTTCTCCTCTTGGTGCCTCCCCCTTGTTGGTCGGTCGTGATAGCGAGGGACTCGGGGATGGAAGAAGGTTGGTGCGTCAGGGGAGTGGTGGCGATGTCTGGGGCCTTTCTCGCTGCTAGTGGCGTGGTCTACTGCGAGGTCGCCAGCGGGCGATCTGTGGCAGCTTCCATGGTGGAAGGTGATGGCTTGTCTGGGTTCGAGCCCCCCCAATAATCGTGAGCCCCGGCGGATCTATGTCGCCCCTGCTTTGATCCAACTTCTGGTCGGCCGTGGCGCCGAGGAGAAGGAGGACCTTTGCGGGGCTTGGTGCAGCGACGACCGGGGAGAAGGATATGGTGAAGCTTCTCTTTCTGGAGTTTTATCGCAGGGGACTTCATGCGGCGGTGATGTCCGTCTTGCCTCTGCCTCTGATAGCCGTGCGGCGGCTCTCCACGGCCTAGCGATGGCCGATCTTATTCCTCCTGGACATGAGCCGTTTGGGAGGATCTTCCTCGACCACGGCGCTAGATCCATGGCTGCCCCTGCTCCAAGTGGCTTGTTCCCCGGTAGCTGCGGCGGCTCCGGCGACGGGAGGTTGCCTGTCGATGGTGGAGAAGTCCAGGGACGTGATTGCTTTTCTTTTTTAGTCCCTAGGATCTTTTTTGTAAAAGGCTTAGCCTTAGTAGTAGTTTTCCTATCCCTTAGGGACTTTACTGTAATTTGTACTCACCAAGTTGAATGAAGCTTCCAGCGTCTTCTGACCCTTATCCTGTTCAAAAAAAAGAAAAAAATTATGAGATTGAATCCTACAAATCAAATAAACACGGTATAAAAAGTTATAAGGATTTAACATACAAAATTCTTATGAATAAAAGAGTCGAGTGGGATTGACCGCAATCTTACACAAACAATCCCGATATTATAGTAGGACTATGATGGTTATTAGCAGTGCTATCGATGTCTCGAGCCTTGTCAGCTCGCGCCATCCCCTTGTTTCTTTGGTTTTAAGCACAACCTGGCAGAGCTTTCTGCCTTTCTCGTGAGAGGGAATCACTAAAGAAAACCAGGGCACAGATATAAAACAATAAAGATCATCAAAAGACGAGACCTAAGGCGTCTTCGCTGCACACTGGTCTAGTAGTAGCGACAACCAAGCCTGTCGTGCCCATATCAGTGCTCCTCCATCTTCGCAACAACGAGAGGAAGGGAGAACCCAAGTCCAAAGTATCAGAAGCCATGGCAAGAGTCGAAGCGGTGGTCGTCTGCCTCCTAATCGTCGTCATGGATGTCGCCGCCGGCGTGCTCGGGATCCACGCGGAGAAAGCTCAGAACCAGGTATACCGCGCCTGACAGCAATATTACTATGAAGCATGAGGAGGAAGTTCAGGCTTAGAGGAGATTTCGTCATCGAACTTATGTCATCTTGCAGGGGAGGCACTTGCGGATACTGTTCATCGAGTGCCGTCAGCCGGTCCGGCAGGCCTACAAGCTGGGTGTCGCGGCTGCCGCGGTGCTGGCGGCGTGCCACGCCATCGCCAACATCGTCGGCGGCTGCGCGTGCGCCTGCTGCTCCGGCGACAAGCTCCGGCGCTCGTCGCCCAACCGGCAGATGGCATCCTTCGCACTTGTCCTCACATGGTACGCTCCTATCCCCCTACATGCATCATCATGCTTCCAGTGATTCTATCCGAAGAAGTCCGTCTTAGATTGATGAGCTGCATGCATGCTTTGTCTGCCCCCGATCGATCGGCAGGATGATTCTGATAGTGGGGCTGGCGCTTCTGGTCCTCGGGGCGCTGCCCAACTCCAAGAAGTCTTTTGCGCAGTGCGGGGTGATGCGGCACAACTTCCTCTCCATCGGCGGCATCCTCTGCTTCGTGCACGCGCTCTTCTGCGTCGTCTACTACGTCTCCGCCAACGCCGCCGCGCGGGAGGAAGCAAGCGGCCGCGGGTCCAAGGCCGTCGGCGTGCACACCTGATGGATGGATCATGTCTGGTCGACCGTGCATCATCTCTTCCTTTAAACCGACTGCTTTTTGGTTGGTTAATTTCTTCCTCTGCTGTGAGATAGGGTGTGATTCTGCAGTTCTGATGTTGTATGCACGATGTGTCGCTGAACTTTTAGCAGTTTTGCCGTGTTCAATAAAATCTTTTGGACTACTAGCTGGTTTCTGAGAGGACATTAAGGACTTTCGGTACGCGTTTACTTCCGTGGTGACAAAACAGTACGCTGCTGTGAAGTCTAGCCTGATGTTCATCTATTTCATTCAGAATCGTTACCATCAGGCGTCAGCCGACAGAGTTCGGTGCTTCAGCAAGCAAAAAAGAAACAGTGAATTTTTGGGGGTGGAAGTCTCGTTCCATCAGGTTTTGCCGAGTCTCGTTCATGGCCGGAAACGGCTTCAAGCCCGTCCGATTCTAAAAACCGGCTTGTCGGCAGGATCGCAGGCTATCATACCGGGCACCCATGGTGGTTGTCTGCATCATTTTGACATCTGGCACCTCAAAACATTTTATTAGCAAAAGGCACATCTAGCCCGCTCCACCTTACATCCGGATTACTACCAAGTTTATCCAAGGTTAGAGTATTGGTATCAAAGTTAATAATGAGAGTGTCCATTTTTTCCTCACAAAAAGGGTACGAGACGGGACATTTTAAGGTACTACTAAATCGGCTGGCACGCGTGTACTTGGGTGACAAAACACTGCGGTGAAGTCTAGCCTGCCCCTTCCCTCCCACACCCCCACCCACACACACCCTCACCCACACACACCCAATCCCCCATCTAGCCTCTTGTCCCTTGGACCTCCCCCTTCCCACCGTCGTCAGCGGTCTCCGCCAGGCAAAGCTCGTGCAGTAGAGGGCGGCGGCGGGATCTCCCTTCTCGTGGCCAGCAAGCTTGGGTGAAGGCAAGTCAACAGGCTGTCTCTCGAGATCTGATGTAGTCATGGAGGTGCTACAGGGAGGCAACAGTGTTATGCTCCTCCGGCTCCACTGGGAATGGTTGGCAGCCAGGGCCGACTCCAGGAATTGTGGGCCTCTGTGCAAACTTCAATATGAGACGGAGCATGAAACGAGTTGATGTAAGCGTCCTAGTTGGACCGCACGTCGTACCGGGCTATAGTAAACTGGGAGCCCTGGAATTTGGGGCCCCTGTTCGATCGAGCTCTTCAAACATGGCCATCGACGGGACTGTCGGCATCGGGTGGCTACCCTGTCGTCCAAGCGTCCTGGTCGGGGTTGGGGCCCCGTGCCCTATGGAGATGGTGTGGCCATCCCCTAATCCTCGGTTCTGGCGTCGAGGGTTTCCCTCTCAGCTACTCGCAACATGCTTGGGCAAGTTGTGATCTTGGTGAAAGGAATATGTCCGAGAGGCAATAATAGAATGGTTATTATCTTATTCCATGTTTATGATAAATGTTTATTTCTCATGCAATAATAGTATTAACCGGAAACGTTAACACATGTGTAGTTTATAAACGGAAAAGGTTCCTAGTAGTGCCTCTTTTAATACTAGCTTGTTGATTAACAGATGATCAAGGTTTTCTGATCTTGAACATTGGATGTTGTTAATAACAGGGTCATATTATTGAAAAATGATATGAACAGTCACCCGCAGTAGATGTAGCAATACGATCAAGTCCTCAAGTTTATATTGTTATCACATTCATAGTAACTCAATGTCCTTAGACCATGAGATCACGTCAATCACTTCTACCGGAAGAGTACTTTGATTCCATCAAACGTCACACCATAACAGAGTGACTATAAAGGTGTCGACAGGTATTCGGCTCATGGATCAAGAGTGGGATTTATCCATCCGTATGACAGATAGAGATATGCGCATGGCCCTCTCGGAGATGTCACATTGACATAGCTTGCAAGCAAGTGATTTGATCACTAGAATATCATATCACGGGAACGAGAAAAATAGTACTTATCGAGAACGAGATTAAAATGGGTATGGATGATACCGAGTGATCGGATCTCGGACAAGTAAAATATCGCGAGACAAAAGGAATTTGATTACAGCGAAAGAGGTTCGAACGATCATCAGATCTTCGTGGAACTAGTGGGAGTCATTGTGGTTCTCCACATCCCGCTAATGATTATTGATCGGAGAGAGTCTTGATCATGTCTACGTAGTTCTCGAACCCGTAGGGAGACACACTTAAGATTAGTCGACGCATTTGAACGGACAGGAAAAACAGGGGGAGACAGTGGACATCGCAGGAAATTGTTCTATCGAATCTGCCGAAATAGTTTCGGGGTATCGAAACAAAGTAAGGGATCAAAATATTAATATGTTCATTAAATGAAGTACTCATTAAATGAAATATTCATTAAATGAGTGACATTAAATCAAGAGAATTAAAAGTGGTTTTAATGAAGTGTCTCTTGATTTTTGAGTGAAGAATAAATGGGAGAAAGTGGATAGTGTTTTTATGTGAGTGGAGATAATTGGGGAAGAGGTGGGGGCAGCCATATGGCTATGCGCCATGCCCCCTTGGGCTACCCCCTCACCTATAAAAGGCCTCCCTGCTCTCCTCTCTCTCACACACTTGCCTCTCCTCTCATATTCCCTTTGGTTGGCATATTCTTCCTCTTGCTAGCCTTGTTCATTGCCATAAGAAAAGGTCCTTAGGCGAAGCCCTGCTCGAGATCTTCCCCTCCACCACCTCTACCATGGCGTAGCTCTATTGGAGTTCCTAGGGATCCGCTACTTCCGCTGCCTAGCTGGAGCGAGGGTTCGGGAGTCGTTGACACATCGTACGTGTGACCGATTATAGAGGTGATGCCCTCTTGTGGCACCGATCGTCTACACGTCCTTGAGGACGGTCGTGTACACTCTACATCAACCATGTTTGTTTGCGGGAACATTATCCCGCTTACGGTCTTCAAGGCTGAGTCCTTCTAAGACAGTTACAAATATCGCCTAGATTCGATCTTGGCAGTTGCAACTGTATGACATTTTTTGGTTTTCTATGCAATAGACCCCATCAGTGGTGTCAGAGCCAGGTCTATGCATAGATGTTTTGTACGGTTATAACATATGGAGATGTGGGCGTTGATGATCATGTTATTGCAAATATTTTGTACTTCGGATATTGGTGGCATAGTAGGATAAAGCGGCCCGGACAAATTTTACATGTCCTCGCACATGAAACCTGTTCCACGCTTGACATTCAACTCGTTTTGCATAAGTGTCTACCGGGTGTCTGACTCTTCCACTATAGTTGATATATGATTTACAATGGTGTGCTTAATAACTTGGTTATCACCGTTGTGGTTCAAGTTCGCAGGTAGAACGTTCTTTCCTAAAAATCCCACAGCCACGTAAAACTTGCAAAAGATAAATTAGAGGCGTTTAGATTTATTTTTGTTGGGCTTGTGTCATGATATGGTATATGTTGTAATTTTAGTATGGTAAGATACTCTCGGGAATTATAACAAATAAGTGGGAGCGCCATAGACCTTGGCGTGACACAAATGGAATGATAGAGATCATACCATGATACACAAGATAGTGATCAAGTACCAGAACCATATCATGTCACTTTTACATATGATGTTTGTTTGAATCTTATTTATGCTTATGTCTAGATTAGAACTTGACGGTAGCATTATAAGATGATCCCTCGTACTAAATATCAAGATAATAGTAGGTTCTTCCTTAGTATGCACCATTAAAAAAGTTTGTCATTTCGAAGCACCACGTGATGATCGGGTGTGATAGACTCTATGTTCGCATACAACTGGTGTAAGACAGTTTTACACATGCGAGTACTAAGGTTCTATAGGAGTTCATAGCATGGAAAACAAAAAAATTCTATCGCATGAACACACAAAATCCAAGATCTAATCTACGAGATCTGTGCAACGAGTTCATAGAGTACTAACCCTTAAAGATCCAAAGCATTTAACGAGATCGAATTATCGTGGTTGATGTAGTCGTTCACTCGTCGATCTCAAGATCACGAAGACGATCCTTCCTGTGCCGCGTTCCGGCAGCACTTCCACAGTCGGTCACACATTCGGTACTCGATGAAGACCATCCTCTCCCTTGTTCCAGCGGGCAGTGGAGGTTGTAGATCTCCTCGCGATTCCAGCAGCATGGCGGTGTGGTGGTGGATGAGTAGATCCTGCAGGGCTTCGCCTAAACCTGGAGCAGGTATGATGGAGTAGAGGGGTTCCTCGGTGGCTAGGGTTAGGCACCAAGGGGAGGAGGTGGCGTCGGCGGCTGCTAGGGTGGCAGCGGCGCAAGGCGTCTTGGCGGTTTGGCGGCTCTAGGGTTTTGGTTGAGGGGAGAGGGTTGCCCCATCCCCTCCTTTTATGAGAGGGAGAGGCGGTTTGGGGATGGGGAGGCCGAGTCCTCCCCCAATTCCCTCTCCTTGGCCGGTGGTGTGGGGAGGGAGAGGAAACCTAGGTTTTCTCTCCTTACTCCACTAGGATTTGACTTTCAAACATCGGTTTGACTTTTCAAACACTTGTTTGACCTAATCAAACTAGGGTTTGATTTCTCTCTTCCTTCTTACCAACCAAGTGACCTAGGGCATGAACCATTCATCCTATTAGGGTTTAGTACATTCCATGTATCCCTTCCCCCCGAAGTGGTGGACCTTCTAGAACTTTCTAGAAGCTTCCGGTCAAAACACCGAAAACATTTCCGAACCCCGAAAATTGACATTCCTTGTATGAATCATATTCTTTGGACCATTCCAGATCTCCTCGTGATATCCTGGTTCCAATCCGAGACTCCGAACAACATTCGGTACCCAACTCATTTCCATATGTACTAAACAACATTGAATCCTTAAGTGTGTCTCCCTACGGTTCGTGAATTATGCAGACATGATCGAGACACTTCTCTGATCAATAACCAATAGAGGAATATGGAAATTCATATGGCTCCCACATATTTCTACGATTACTTCATGATCGAATGAACCATTTACATATGATACCAATTTCCCTTTGTCTCGCGATACTTTACTTATCCGAGGTTTGATCTTCGGTATCTCCAATACCTAGTTCAACCTCGTTACCAATAAGTACTCTCTACTCGTCCAGTGATATGTGATCCCTTGTGACCTAGTCACATGCTTGCAAGCCAATTGGATGACATTCCACCGAGAGGGCCCAGAGTATATCTATCTGTCATATGGATGGACAAATCCCACTCTTGATCCATGTGCCTCAACACATACTTTCAGAATACCTAATGCCACCTTTATAACCACCCAGTTATGGAAGTGGTGTTTGATGTCATCAAAACATTCATCTGGTGATGGTGATTAACATGATCTCATGGTCAAAGGATTAGGTTACTATGTACTTGAAAGCTTGTAGCAAACGAACTTATAAATGACTTGATCTAATGCTACGCTTACTATAGGAGTGTGTCCATCATATCATTTTCCTAATGACATGATCTTGTTATTAATAACATCTAATGTGCATGATCAGGAAACCATGATCATCTATTAATCAACAAGCTAGTTCAACAAGAGGCTTACAAGGGACTCTTTTATGTTTACAAAACACACAAGTACTAATTTTCCCGGTTAATACAATTATAGCATGGGATGTAAACATTTATCATAAACACAAAGATATAATAATAAACATTTTATTATTGCCTCTTGGGCATATCTCCAATAGTCTCCCACTTGCACTAGAGTCAATAATCTAGATTACATTGTGATGTACCTAATGTAGGGGTTCGTAGCATGGAAAACAAAAAAATTCTACCGCATGCAAACAAACAAGCCAAGACCTATCTACTAGATTGTAGCAACGAGTCGATAGAGGAACTGACCCTCGAAGATTCCAAAGCGGTTAACGAGAGTAGATTCTCGTGGGTGATGTAGTCGTACTCTTGCCGATCTCAAGATCGCGTAGACGATCCTTCCAGCGCTGCGTTCCGGCAGCGCTTCCGTAGTCGGTCACATGTTCATGTACCCTTCCCCTCCGGAGTGCCGGACCTTCCGGACCCTTCTAGAACATTCCTGGTGAAAACACCAGAATCATTCCCCAACTCCGAAACAGGACTTTCCTTATATGAATCTTATTCTCCGGACCATTCCGGATCTCCTCGTGATATCCCGGATCCCATCCAAGACTTCGAACAACATTCAGTCTCTTACTCATCATTCCATAACTAATCAACAACATCGAATCCTTAAGTGTGTCTCCCTACGGTTCGTGAATTACGCGGACATGATCGAGACACTTCTCCGATCAATAACCAATAGAGGAATCTGGAAATTCATATGGCTCCCACTTATTTCTACGATTACTTTGCGATCGAATGAACCACTTACATACGGTACCAATTTCCCTTTGTCTCACGATAGTTTACTTATCTGAGGTTTTGATCGTCGGTATCTCTGCATACCTAGTTCAACCTCGTTACTGATAAGTACTCTTTTCTCGTTCCCATGGTATGTGATCCCTTGTGAGCCAGTCACATGCTTGCAAGCCAATTGGATGACATTCCAACGAGAGGGCCCAAAGTATATCTATCCATCATATGGATGGTGAAATCCCACTCTTGATCCATGTGCCTCAACCCATACTTTCCGAATACTCAATGCCACCTTTATAGCCACCCAGTTACGGTGTGGTGTTTGATGTCATCAAAGCATCCTTCCGGTGATGGTGATTAGTATGATCTCATGGTCGAAGGAATTAGGTTACTTTGTATCAGAAAGCTTATAGCAATTGAACTATTAAAATGACTTGATCTTTATGCTACGCTTATCTATAGGAGTATGTTCATCGTACCATTCTCCTAATGATATGATCTTGTTATTAACAACATCTCAAATGTTCATGATCAAGAAACCATGATCATCTATTAATCAACAAGCTAGTATTATGAAGAGGCTTCACTAGGGACTCTAATTTAGTTTACAAATCACACAAGTATTAATGTTTCTGGTTAATATTGTTATATCATGAATGTAAACATTTATCATAAACACAAAGATATAATAATAACTACATTTATTATTGCCTCTAGGGCATATCTCCAACACCTAACACCCATGGCGGTTTGGTGTTGGTCATGTTTTTCCCTAGGGAGAGGTTTAGTGAACGGATCTGCCACATTTAAATCTATGTGTACTTTGCAAATCTTTATGTCACCATCTTGGACATGCTTGCGAATAGCATGAAAACGTAGCTTGATATGCTTCAGCTTCTTGTGTGACCTTGGCTCCTGTGCATTGGCTATGGCACCCATGTTGTCATAGTAGATGGCCATTGGGTCCAACGCACTGGGAACCACACCAAGATCCGTAATGAACTCCTTCATCCATACCGCCTCTTGTGAAGCCTCTGAAGCAACTATGTATTCCGATTCAGTTGAAGATCTCACCACAACACTTTGTTTAGCACTCCTCCAGCTCAGTGATGCACCATTCAAAGTAAATATGTATCCAGATTGCGACTTAGAGTCATCCGGATCAGTGTTCCAACTAGCATCGGTGTAACCGTTTACAATGAGTTGTTCATCACCTCCATAAGAAAGAACCATATCATTAGTCCTTATTAGGTACTTTAGGATATTTTTGACCGCTATCCAGTGATCTATGCATGGATCACTTTGATATCTGCTAGTCAAACTAACAACATATGCAATATATGGTCTTGTACACAGCATGGCATACATGATAGATCCTATGGCCGAGGCATAGGGAGTTTTGTTCATCCTCTCTCTATCTTCTGCCGTAGCTGGACTTTGAGTTTTACTCAAGGTCGTATTTGGCAACATGGACAAGAACCCTTTCTTGATATCTTCCATTCCAAACCTCTTTAGAACCTTGTCCAAATATGTACTTTGTGAAAGCGCTATTAAGCGTCTTGATCTATCTCTATAAATCTTGATGCCTAAAATGTATGCAGCTTCGCCAAGATCCTTCATTGAAAAACTATTATTCAAATATTCTTTAACACTCTTAAGAAGTTCTATATCATTCTCAATCAACAATATGTCATCCACATATAGTAGCAGGAATGTTACAGATCTCCCACTCACTTTCTTGTAAATACAAGCTTCTCCATAAGTTTGTACAAATCCAAAGCTTTTGATTGCCTTATCAAAATGTTGATTCCAACTCTAGGATGCTTGCTTCAATCCATAAATGGACCGTTGAACTTTGCATACCTGATCACCCTCAAGTGTAGGGGATCGCAACAGTCTTCGCGGGTAGTATTACCCAATTTATTGATTCGACACAAGGGGAGCCAAAGAATACTTGCAAGCCTTAACAACTAAGTTGTAGGTTCAACTACACCTGGAAATAGTTCTTGCTCACAGAAGTTTATCAGTAGTAACATTTTGTAGTAGCAACAGCAAAGCAACAGCAACAGTGGAACAGTAGCAATAGTAACAGTAACGGTAGCAATAGTAACAGTAATGGTAGCAGTAGGATTCGAGTGCGGTAGGCATAGGGATGGATGAACGGGTGTTGCATGGACAAGTATAAACATGTAACTTCAAGATCTAGGGCATTGCAGATAAATAATAACAAGCATCCAAGTATTAAACAATCCTAGGCATGTTCTCCAGATATAGTCATACGTGCTCGCAATGAGAACTTGCACAACATCTTCTGTCCAGCCAGCCCGTGGCAGCGGGGCCTCTAGGGAACTACTGGGAATTAAGGTGCTCCTTTTAATAGAGCACCGGAGCAAAGCATTAACACTCCGTGAACACATGTGATCCTCACACCACAGCCATCCCCTCTGGTTGTCCCAATTATTGTCACTTTGGGGCCTTTGGATCCGGACAATGATATGTGTACACAACTTGCAGATAAGATCATAAACAATACTATCATAATGATTCAATAATAAGTTCAGATCTAAGATCATGGCACTCGGGCCCTAGTGACAAGCATTAAGCACAACAAGTTGCAATAAAGTCAAATAACAGTAATAGAGATACTAGGCACTATGCCCCTAACAGATCTTATTCGATTACATGATATAACTCATCTAATCCCTACCATCTCCAAGCCTACAACAGAGGATTACTAACTCATGGATGAGGGAAACATCGGTGGTTGATGGAGATGCGTTGGTGATGACGATGGCGATGATCCTCTCCAAATTCCCCGTCCCGGCAGGGTGCCAGAACAGGGTTTCTGGATCCGAATATTGGTTTCTCGTGGCGGCGGCGGAGCGGAACTCTTTTTGGAAAACTATAGAACCCCGCTCTGTTTTTAGGTCAGAAGGCAACTTATAGACGCGGAGGGAGACCGAGAAGCTGCCTGGGGTGGCCAAACCTCCCCCAGGCGCGGGGTTAGTGGGCCCGCGCCTGGGGTGGGTCTGGGACCCCTAAGCCTCCCCTCTGGCTCCCCTTCTGGATCCGTGGATCTTCTGGTGAAATTTAATTTTTGGCATATTTTCCGGGATTTTTCCTGATAGTTCATTTTCTACACAAAAACAAGTCACCAAGGTAATTCTGCTGAAAACAGCGTCAGTCTGTGTTAGTTGTATCCAAATCACACAAGTTTAGAGGGAAAACAATAGCAAAGTGTTCGAGAAAGTAGATACGTTTTGGACGTATCAACTCCCCCCAAGCTTAGCTTATTACTTGTCCTCAAGCAATTCAGTTGAAAACTGAGTGCGATAAAAGAACTTTCATGAACACTTTGCTTCATATGATGTATATATTCTCAGCATAGGAGTAGATGCTTAGACAATTCATAATAAGGAGTATGCAACTAAGTCTACTTAATAGTCATTGCAAGCTATGAAGAGAAACCAACCCAATAATAATAAGTAGCATGAAACATAAACACAAGCAACCTTGCAATGCTCATAATAAGGCAAGTTCTTGTCATTGTAAGTATTTGCATATCATCGAGAACCGCCAATGGGTTATCCCTTGCATATGGTACAGGAGCTTTCCCATAACCAAAATGACAAGGCAAGCAGACAATGAGCATCTCAGCAATCTTTTTATTTACTATATGCATAGTTTTTTTATTAAGAATGCTTCATAGATGACTCACTATGGTGATGCTGCAAGTTTCCACCATGATTAGGCATGGCTTAGGCTAGCGGCCCAGGCGTTTCTCTAACACAAAATACAAACTCCATGGACTCACAAGTCCCCCTCTCATTTCGCATCGTTGACATCCGCAAACAAAAGAGCAAGGTATCAACTAGATATAAATATATCTAAAAGTTGTTGAAAGCGTTCCCCGTGACAGCACGGTTCTGCTGACTCCCAACATATAATTTGCAAGCATATAACTTTCATGGACTATTCACAATGGTTCAAGATTATTAAGCGCAAGGAATAAAGTGTGCCATCAAGTTCGTGAGAGCTTTACTAACTAACTTTCTCAAAGCAGACAAACATTTTATTTTGGAAGAAAACATGGCATATAAAATATGCGCTGAAATAACAAATGATGCTAATAGGTAGGCATGGTGGACACAGCTGGCAATATTGGTTTTGGGGAGTTGGTGAAGGGAATATGCCCGAGAGACAATAATAAAGTGGTTATTATCGTATTCCTTGTTTATGATAAATGTTTATTTTACATGCTATAATTGTATTAATACGGAAACATTAATACATGTGTGTTTAATAAATAAAAGGAAGTTCCTAGTTATGCCTCTCTTATAAACTAGCTCGTTGATTAAAAAGATGATCAAAGTTTCCTGATCATGGACATTGGATGTTGTTAATCACGAGGTCACAACATTAGTGTAATGGTGTGATGAACATTCATCCGAAGTATAGCATTACGATCAAAGTCATTGAGTTTATATTGCTATAACAACTTACGAAGTGATCCTAATCCTTAGACCATGAGATCATGTCAATCACTAACACCGGAAGAGTTTCTTGATAACATCAAACATCACGCCATAACAGGGTGATTATAAAGATGGTTTCAGAACTACTAAAGTGTTATGTTGAGGCCCATGGATCGAGAGTGGAATTTGTTCATCCCGATGACGGATAGATATGCTCTGGGCCCTCTCGGTGATATCACATTGATTAGCTTGCAAGCAAGTGATTTGATCACTAGAATGTTATATCACGGGAACGAGAAAAGAGTGCATGTAAGTAACGAGATCAAACTAGGTATGGAGATACCGATGATCGAATCTCGGACATGTAATATATCGCGAAACAAAGGGATTAAGATACTAGCGTAAAAGGTTCCGACGATCACAAGAAAGTCATCGTTGAATGTGTGGGAGTTAGTATGGGTCTCCAGATCCCGCTTCTGATTATTGATCCGAGAGGGGTCTCGATCATGTCCGCATTATTCACGAACCGTAGGGTGACACACTTAAGAGACACCGACATCCATTTGGAGCAAAAGTTTCATGCCGAAAAGAATAACGAGCGCAGGAATTTATTTCACTAGATACCGAAACGGGTTTTCGGGTGAAATTGCAAAAAGTGTTTCTGCATGTGAAATGAAATACTAGCAAGGGGTTATATGTGAATGTTTGTCATTGAAGTAATTGACAAAATTCTGAATAAATAAAAGGAGTTTTATTTAATGAGAATTTGCATTAAATTTGGTGGAAATTTAATGGGAATTTGAGTGGGTTTTTGAGTGGAGGGAATTGAAAGGCATTTGAGTGAGTGGAGTGTCCACCCACATGAATGTGGAAGAGGTGGGGGCAGCCCCATGGCTGGGCGCATGGCCCCCCCTCTCCCTATAAAAGGAGCCCCCCTCCCTCTCTCTCTCACTTACACATCCTCGTGAAGGATCTCTCTCCCCCCTCTAGAATTTATTCCCCATGGTCTCCGACTAGCGAGATACATGTTCCCGGTGGCTATTCGGCAAGAAAGAGTTGTGCTTCCGCTGCATCGCTGGAGCTAGGAGGCGTAGGTTGCTCGGTGTAGGATCCCTCCTTTGTAAAGGGAAGGATCCCTGTGATTGCAATGCTAGTCCCTGGATCAATGCTAGCATCCACAGTTTAAGATGAAGTACACAGATACAAAGGTCATTTATTACATTCATTCCAGAGATAGAACATAGTCTTTTACAACTCAGGGCCAAAGGCCTAATACAAGAGTTTGTGGAATAAGTAAATAAACATAAGTCCTCATCTTCATGTGCCACAGGCAAGCATGTTGAGTGTAGACTCACGACTCCTACTCATCATCGGAGTAACCTGCAACATCACAAGTTACAGCCACAGTGGGTCAATACTTTGGAATAGTATTGGCAAGTGATACCTTAGTAAATTTTAAGTGGTCTATATTACTATATGCATTTTGGCTAAGTGTAGCTTGGCTTGCTTTGCTTGAAAATAGGTTTTCCCTATTAGTTGAAATCACTAAGTTTTTCTTTATCAAAACTTCCCAAGAAACCACCAATAGACATTGGGGTCCTTCACCCTTGTTCACCCACAAGTTTTACTTAGAAGTTGGAGTGATGAGATTCTTGTAGCTTCCATGTCTTGATGCTCAATTTGCCCATTGCCATGGACTTGGCTAAGTACTTAGATTTTTCCATCTGCAGAGGTTGTGCACTTTCCCCACCAGACTTGGTTTCCCAAGACAAGACCTTTCAGAAGCCTTTCCTTAGTCAAATGGACGCGCTCCAACCTATCATTCCCACTACCACCAACTGTCCAAGTGACTAAGTTCTAGCAACCTATATGATCAAGGCAGAGCCCATATTGCCAAGTGGTTGCACTGTAAGCTTTCTCAACACTTGACCTCCAAATCCCTTTGTGCCTGGGTGGCATACCACAAGTGAGATACACAAGCCAAATCCATGGCCTTGTGTAACCACTCAACCAAAAACCACCAATCAAGTCCCATTCCACCCAGGAAGTTCATTGACTTACTTGTTTTATTAAGAAAAGCATGAGTCCCAAAGGACTTAGAATTATTTCACCATAGCATGTACATACTTTACCAACCCTTTGTTTTCTACTAGCTAGGCTAAGCATGGCATAGTATCTTAACTTAGGAAAATTCCCTAGCAATTCTACAATTCTATACTACATAGGATTTCCCACATAGCATTTGGCAAAAGTAGTATGCAAGACTTAGCAAAAATAATTCTAATGCATATTCAAGATAAAGGGTGGAAAATGTCATGAAGTATCACTTGCCTTGGTAATGGGGAGAGTAGCACTCTTCACAATCACAGTCACTAGCAAAATCTACACAAAAATTTGTAGCATACAATTACACACAAATCATATACAATCAAAAATATGAATGTATGCATGCAAGAATCTACTAAGTGATGATTTTGAAAATTCTACCAAGCAAGTGCATAATACAGAAACATAACAAGTCACAAAGTTTGCTATCTAAACTTATTTAGCCCTAAAATAATTTACTAAACTAAATCTATGCTCAAAATATACCTAAATATGTTTATCCATACAAAGTCATTTTAACAAATACTATTTGTTAAACACATTGCAGATTCAGAAAGGTCTTGACTCACTGATTCCAACGGTATAAAGTTTGCAAAATTCTAACGTGGAAATCTCAAGTTATAGCCAATTGAATTCTGGATCTAAATCTGTTTTTGAATTCTGTTTTTGAATCATCCCTAGACACGTGTCGCAGTATTACTGGCGCGTACCGATTCGTTTGGATCGACAAACGCGGACCGTAGGATCTAAGTGAGATCTGGCGGCTCAGATGCGCGCTTACCTCTTCGCCCACGTTCTAATCTACGCCGTAGGATCTACATCTGACGCTCCTAATCGTCCTGACCATACACGGGCGGCGCTAGCGGCGTTGACTGGCAGCGGCGCGTCTGACTGCGGCGGTGCCGGCGCTCTAGGTCGCCTGGGAAGGAAGGGAGGCGCTTACCGGATCCGCAGTGGCGTGCTGAAGCTCGACGTGGTGTTGGTTTGCGAAGGGGCGCGCTGGCACGGTCTCAGGAACTCGTCGGAGTAACGGGCGGCGTCGGTAGCTTGCAGTCGTGGTCCTTGCCGAGGTTTGGCGTCGCCCTAGCACGAACCAGTGGCATCAGGCTTTGCGCAAGACATAGGCGAACAAGCTCGCGTGAAGGAGGGGGCAAGGGGCGCTCGGGTTTTACCTTAATTGGTCGCCGGAGTTTATCGGCGGCGCAGGTGGTTTCGGTCGCGAACGGAGACGACGACCTGGGTCACGAGCAGGCAAAAGGAAGGTATTAGCGTAAGCGCGAGATCATTCCGAACATCCTCGTTTGTACCAGAGAGGGAGGGGCGGTCGAGGCTCACCGTAATTGGCCGCCGGAGTTGTCGGTACTGCGGGGTTTCGAGGGCAATTGCGCGCAGCCTGGTGGCGGAGTGAGCGAGGAGAGGGGGGGAAATGCTTGCGGGGCAGAGGGGTTTAAGTAAGCCTAGGTGCGACAGGAAACGCTTGCGAATTAATGGGCAATTACACCGCGCCATTACCGGCCTTGACAACAGCAGCGACGTGGTCGCGAGCGTGGTTTGAGGAAGACGAGGGTGACGTGGACGGGGCCCACTGGTCAGCGAAATAAACAGAAGGGGCGTGGGGTCTGGCTGTCAGTGGCTGAATGGTCGAGCTCGCGCGTGAGAGAAGAAAAGAGATGCCCCGGGTGGGCTTGCTGGGCCTGCTCCGTTGCTGGGCTAAAATGGCAGCGCTCGGCCTTTTTTTATTTGTTTGCTTCTTTTCTTTTTCTGAAACGATTTTCTGAATTGGTTTTGATATGAATTCAAACTCTTTTTGAATTCAAACTTTTCCTGGGTTTTTGCAGGGTGCAGTAGTCTCCAATTTAGGCATAAGATCATGTGGTTGCTTTGCAAAGGCTTGGTCAAGCTTGGAGATCAAAAATAACAGAGGCTAAGCACTTGGTTTGTAAAATTGAAAAATGGTTTTTTTTGAATCCATTTCCAATTTGAAAAACTTGGTTTAAATTCTACACTCAAACCTATCCTCATAGAAGGCAACAAACTTGGTTCATAAACAATCAAACTCTCAAATGGTGTTAGCCATTTGATTTAAATCTGTTCACATAAAATCATAGCACTATGTGCTTCTGTTTTTCTGAAATGAGTTTGAAATTTGATCCCAAATCTATATGCATGCATGAATGATATGCAAACTTTGAAATTATGATTTTAGGGATGTTACACTCGGTGCCTCCAACATGGGTGCGAGCACGGATGCGCTGCTGATTTGCGGCGCTAGGACTTCTTCTCGATCTTGAGATCAGCAAGAGACCGTCTACATCAACCATGAGTCGAACTCGTTAAGCTTTGTCGGTCTTCAAGGGTATGTTCTCTACGGATATACATCCGCTCGTTTTTTGTATCTAGTAGATAGATCTTGGTACATAGTTCCCATCGTAGGAATTTTTTTTTGTTTTCTATGCTGCGAACCCTACAGTGGTATCAGAGTCGGATCTATGCGTAGATACTTTGCACGGGTAGTACACATATGAGTATGTGGGCGATGATGATCATTTTATTGCTTCTTAGTTGTACTTTGGATATTGGTGGCATAGTGGGATGAAGCGGCCCGGACAAACTTTACATGTCCTCGCACATGAGACCTGTTCCACGCTTGACATGCAACTAGTTTTGCATAAGTGGCTAGCGGGTGTCTGTCTCTCCTACTATAGTCAATATCTAATTTGCAACGAGTTATCAACAATTTGGTTATGCTCGTTGTGGTTCATGTTCATAGGTAAGAAAGGTTCTATCTTCGAAAGCCCTAAGCCACGTAAAACTTGCAATGGATAAATTAGAGGCGTCTAGTTTAGATTGTTGTTGGGCTAGTGTTATGATATGGTGATGTTGTAAGTAGAAGTATGAGATGATACTCTTACAACACACATAGCGTGTAAGTTACATAGACCTTGGCCTTACACATAAAGGTATGATAGAGATCATACCACGGTGCACATGAAGGATCATATGCGGGAACCATATCATTTCACTTATAAACATGTGATGTTTTAATTGCATCTTATATTGCTTGTTTGGCGTTTTATTAGCATAATAAGATGATCCCTCATTTAGATATCAAGATAAGAATGTGTTCTTCCTTAAGTATGCACCGACAATGTTTCGTCGCTTCAAGACATCACGTGATGATCGGGTGTACTTGAATCCACGAGCATATCTCGGGTGTAAGACAGTTACACACGCGAATACTAAGGTTCTTACTTGGCGAGCCTAGCATGTACAGACATGGCCTCGGAACACGGACCGAAAGGTTAAGCATGAGTCATATGTTTTGATATGATGACCATATGGATGCTCGCCTTTGAAGCTACACCGACTCACATGATGATCGGACTTGGTGTAGTGGATTTGGTTCATGTAATCACCAAAAAGACACGAGGGATGTCGTTTTTGAGTGGGATTTCATTTCTAATTTGGATTAGTATAACTCAATTTATCATAAATTAAATCAAAGTGAATTTGCATAATTTGTTGTAGTCATTGGCATTCGTTCACCACCTTATGCATAGTTGTAATTGAGATAATAGAACTATAAGATTCTGGATATATACTTTACGAACTGGTATCGTATTGTGTTGAGTGTCAATCTAAAGTTTAAAGTCCTATTGTAAACTTTTAGCAAACTCTATTTACTCCGTGAAATTTGATAGTTAGTATTAAATCGAGAGTAACAATTCCAGTGTTAGTATCTTAAGTATCATGTTTGCCTCCATGATTCTTGATTGTTTTAATATCAAGTTTATCTCGGAGCTGAAAGAATTATTTCAGAAACCATCATGTGTGACAGATATAACGATATCTGAAACAATGTTTTGGTTGCAATATGATAGAGTATAATATATGTTCTCATATTGTATGAGAATTTACGAAGGTTGGAGATGCTAGACATCCTAATCATCCAAAAGGGTTTTGGAAAGTAATGTTATACTCACGATTCGCCTTTATAAGCTACAATAGCTTGATCATGAAAGTCGTCATGATAAGGATGAATAGAAGATGTATGTAAAGTGTTTACTACACTAAAAGATTACTAAAGAATGGATTTTTGAAAGAATACCGATCATTTTGATGATGGTGATCTACTTCAAAGTGCAAGTCCAAAGGTATTATTATTTGAATAGACATGCTTTGGACTATGTGTCATGTATATGGTGCCACTTTTGATGTTGATATATTCTTTTAAAAAGGAAAAGGAAATGCTGAAAGAGAATCTATAAAATATATTTGGCAGAAAAGAAAAGATTGGAAATATCCAATTTAGGTATATATATATGATATACATGTTATGGTTGAATTCTTTGCTTGTTAAACAATGTGGTTCTTGGGTATTGGATACCGAATTGGTTGGTATGAAATTTCATACAGAACGACGCAATTCATGAACCACAATGGCCTAAGTAACTAGCAAGAGAATATGTGATGATGTTCATCGAAAACAAACAAACAAACCGTTGTTTGTATTTCTCGTTGACATCAAAGCTTGACTTCAAGATTTGCTTTAATAATTGTTATTTAAATCAGGTATTATGAGAACAAAGGTTGTTCAAATAATTACCATATTCCATATAAGATGGATGATTTACAAATCTAGTTGGAGAAATCACATCCATAAAGCCTAATGCTAAAATGTCACAAGACAAATGATTGGAAGATCACTTACGAAATGACATCGCCATTTAAATTATATTGGAAAGAAAACATGAAGAAACTCCATTTTCATGGATTTTTGGAGTCTTTGATTTGATCAAGTGACGCTTGTGAGACTTTCCTCGGGATAATTAAAACTTCGTTCAAAGGCCAAAGAAGAACGATCGACTAAAATATTGGAATTTATACATATCGATGTATGTAGTCCATTATGTGTAGTCGTAAGCGATGAATTTCAACTTCATATGCTTTCTTCGGAAATTTGAGTGAATGTTTCACTTAATGAGAAAGAAGTGTGAAATATTTGAAAACGTTTAAAGACTTTGAAGATGAAGTGAAAATCATTGTGACAAGAAAATAAATGGCTTATGATTTTATCATAAGGGATTTATTTGAGTTACATGTGTAACAAGAAAATAAATGAATTATGATTTTATCATAAAGGGATTTATTTGAGTTGCAAGTTTAGCAAAACACCTAGATTTACATCTCCCGAAACACCATAGAAGTATGGAGTGTTTGAGATTTGTAATGAAACCTTGTTTAACATGGTTGGATCAAAGGTGTTATTTATAAAACTGCCATTATGTTTTAAAAGATTAAAGCTTTAGAGACTTCCGCTTTTACACTGAAAAGAGCTCCATCTTGATCCACACCATGGAAGTTATGGTTTGGGGTAAAATCCAAGTTGTCATTTCTTAAATTTTGGTATACTAAACATAAGTAAGATGTTTACAACCGAAGTCGGATGAGCATGTCTTTGTAGGTTATTTCGAATAACAATTGGTTATTCCTCCATAACACCAAGGACAAAAGGGTTTGTCGCTTGAAACGTGAAGTTTCTTGAAGAAGGAATTTTGCATAAATGTTAAGTGGGAGGATAATAGAACTTTGATAAGGTTAACGAACCTTAGCTATATGTGCTGAGTTGCGCAGTGCCAAAAATTGTTCCGGAGGCAGCCAGAATGCTCATGGATCACGTGTCTCAAAGGTTACGGTCACAGAGATCTAAAGTTCCTATTAAACCAAGAAGGTCAGATAAACAATCAAATGATTGAGATTTGAGAGTAAATCATTATTGTTTGACAATGATGAACCGACTACAAAGAAGCGATGATGGGCCCTGACTCCATAAAATGGCTTGAAGCCATAAAATCCGTGATAGTTCCATACACGATAAATCAAGTTTTGAACTTGGAAGACCCTCCGGAAAGGTGTAAAAACCTATCGGTCGTATTTGGATCTATAAAGAAACAGACATGGATGTCTCACATCTATGAAATATTCGACATGTCGTAAAGTATTTTATGACAATGTTCAAATGAGTTGACTATGACAAGATTGGATCTTTCATAGCGATATTTAGTCTAGATGGATTAAAGTAGCAACCACTACATATAATTTGGTATATGGTAGATGAATAAACAAAACAAAATTCTTCTAATAGAATGGTTACATAGGACGTGTACAAGACATGGTCCAAAGGGTTTTGTTAAATTCAAAGGATGCTAAAAGGGCATGCAAACTTCAATGGTTGAAGTAAGCATCGCGGAGTTGGAATCTTCATCGTAATGAAAAAGGAGTTTTTATCTAGAGACGATGAAGATGCTTGCATTTGCAAGAAATTAAGTGGGAGCGCTGAGACATATTTCTAATACATTATGTGGAGGACATCTTGTTGATTAGAAATGATGTATCTTTTATTGACAAAGGTTAAGCATTTCATTTTGATGAAAAACTTAGGTAAAACCCGAATATTTAGCATGAATGTCTATAGTGGATAGACTGTGACGCTAATATGGTTGTGCCAAACGTACATATATGAGATATTGAAGAAGTTCAATATAGAAACAACAAGAAACGGTTCTTGTCGCATGGAAAGGAATTGAATCAAGATTCAAGTGTATCGACACTTGATAAGTGAAACAAGATTCAAGTGCTTTGACACTTGATGAGTAAAATCACAATAATGATTTGATCAATCATACCATGATATGTACACATCCAGATATGTCCTATGCTCTAAGTGTTATGATCATATACCAGAATGAATCATAAAATGATCATTGGAAAATAGTAAGGAAATTCTTATGATCTTTTGGAAGAACTAAGAATATATTTGTGTAGAGGTGACAAACAATTACAAATAGTTCATTGTAAAGCGTTACATTGATACTAGTTTTGTCACAAGATACAAATTAAGTTTATCTCAATTTAAACTATGTGTGGCACAATGTAATGGAAAAGAGATTCCATGATGAATTTAGATGAATTCCAAAGTTAATACATTGTGACGGATACTACAATGAAAGGCTAAGTATATGACTGATATAGTAGCAGCAAAGGAGGGAATTTGTGTCAAGTAGTTTGTTATCAAACTAAGGTGTGGTTCGCAATGGGCTAACACTAAAGCTATATTGTACGACAATAGTATCGACATGTTTTAACCCCAAGGAACTAAAGGTCTCACCAAAAGACCAAATTTATGCAATGCCATCTCATTGAAGAATGAGTGATGCGTGAAGACGCAAAGACATGCAAATACACATGGACCTGAGGCGTCAGATCTGTAGATTATGTTAACCAATTGCAATTGCGTATATGGAACATCAAAAAGCCATAGATGTTCAATACACAAAGTTTTCAAACTACATTATTGTCTCTAGTGCAAGTGGGAGACTGAAGGGAATATGCCCGAGAGGCAATAATAAAGTGGTTATTATCATATTCCTTGTTTATGATAAATGTTTATTTTACATGCTATAATTGTATTAATACGGAAACATTAATACATGTGTGTTTAATAAACAAAAGAAAGTTCCTAGTTATGCCTCTCTTATAAACTAGCTCGGTGATTAACAAGATGATCAAAGTTTCCTGATCATGGACATTGGATGTTGTTAATAACGAGGTCACAACATTAGTGTAATGGTGTGATGAACATTCATCCGAAGTATAGCATTACGATCAAAGTCATTGAGTTTATATTGCTATAATAACTTACAAAGTGATCCTAGTCCTTAGACCATGAGATCATGTCAATCACTAACACCGGAAGAGTTTCTTGATAACATCAAACGTCACACCGTAACAGGGTGATTATAAAGATGGGTTCAGAACTACTAAAGTTGAGGCCCATGGACCGAGAGTGGAATTTGTTCATCCCGATGACGGATAGATATGCTCTGGGCCCTCTCGGTGATATCACATTGATTAGCTTGCAAGCAAGTGATTTGATCACTAGAATGTTATATCACGGGAACGAGAAAAGAGTGCATGTTAGTAATGAGATCAAACTAGGTATGGAGATACCGATGATCGAATCTCGGACATGTAATATATCGCGAAACAAAGGGATTAAGGTACTAGCGTAAAAGGTTCCGACGATCACAAGAAAGTCATCGTTGAATGTGTGGGAGTCAGTATGGGTATCCAGATCCCGCTTCTGATTATTGATCCGAGAGGGGTCTCGATCATGTCCGCATTATTCACGAACCATAGGGTGACACACTTAAGAGACACTGACATCCATTTGGAGCAAAGTTTCATGCCAAAAAGAATAACAAGCACAGGAATTTATTTCACTAGATACCGAAACGGGTTTTCGGGTGAAATTGCAGAAAGTGTTTCTGCATGTGAAATGAAATACTAGCAAGGGATTATATGTGAATGTTTGTCATTGAAGTAATTGACAAAATTCTGAATAAATAAAAGGAGTTTTATTTAATGAGAGTTTGCATTAAATTTGGTGGAAAATTAATGGAAATTTGAGTGAGTTTTTTAGTGGAGGGAATTGAAAGGCATTTGAGTGAGTGGAGTGTCCACCCACATGAATGGGGAAGAGGTGGGGGAAGCCCCATGGCTGGGCGCATGGCCCCCCTCTCCCTATAAAAGGAGCCCCCTCCCTCTCTCTCACTTACATCTCCTCGTGAAGGATCTCTCTCCCCCTCTAGAATTTATTCCCCATGGTCTCGGACTAGCGAGATACATGTTCCCGATGGCTATTCGGCAAGAAAGAGTTGTGCTTCCGCTGCATCGCTGGAGCAAGGAGGCGGAGGTTGCTCGGTGCCTCCAACGTGTGTGCGAGCACGGATGCGCTGCTGATTTGCGGCGCTAGGACTTCCTCTCGATCTTGAGATCGGCAAGAGATCGTCTACATCAACCACGAGTCGAACTTGTTAAGCTTTGTCGGTCTTCAAGGGTATGTTCTCTACGGATATACATCTGCCTGTTGTTTGTATCTAGTAGATAGATCTTGGTACATAGTTCCCATCATAGGAATTTTTTTGTTTTCTATGCTGCGAACCCTACAGTTGGAAGCACAGGTAGAGCACATACTGAGTGCAAGTGAAGGCTATCAATAGAGAGGGAGCGACAAACGAAAGAGCAATAACTGTCATAATCATGCTTGCAACAAAACAGGACTAACTATGGCATGAAAGTGATACGAGAACTCTGAGGCAAAATAAATCATCGAGGCTTACTGACTATTGGTTAGTCATATGCATGCGTGAGCATGTGCCAAGTCGATTCACATAAACAGTCAGAGGAGGATACCACAATGTCATACCAAAATATGAATAAAACAATGCAAGCAAACATTCATATGACATGCTACAAACTATTAGCAAGCTGGAGCTAATCATAGACAAGCAAAAACTACTAAGCATCCATAATGACATACACCTTACACAAACAGGCTAAGCATGCTCACAATGATGAGTTTATGTACAAAAATGGAACAAATAGAGTTCGTTACCAGCCTTTTACCATACCTCGAGTTGTCTTAATCTTCATTATTGTCCATCACTTGTGTGACTTGAATAATTAACATGAAACCAAAATCCACTGAGGACGACTGAACCCTGCAAAGAACTCATAAAACCAAAGAAAAACAACAAATATTTTTGGTGTTTTTGATTTTTTAGAAACAAGCAAACAAAGAAAAACAAAACAAAAAAAACAAAGTAAACCAAACAAAGCAAAATAAAACCAAAAACAAAAACTAAGACGCTCCAAGAACAACACAACTATGCATGAAATAATAAAAACGAAGTGTCTAGAAAGACCAGAGAATTTTATTGATGAAGAAGGGGACACCTTGGGCACCCCCAAGCTTTGACGCTTGTACCTCTTGAATAATTTTTGGGGTGACACGGAATGGCTCCCCCCAAGCTTGATCTTTTGTCCATTCTTCATCTCATTACATCATCCTTTCTCTACACCTGAAAATTTTCCTTTATACAAAACTTCACACAATCTTCATTAGCAACATTAGTTTATTCAAAAGATATTACACCTCTGGCAAAGCTTTGGGATAACAAGACTTTTCATTAAAAACACAATCTACTGTAGAAAATCCTTTAAAAAGCTCCATTCACCTAAAGAGAACTCAAAAAGGAATCAATAAGAAGCAAATGCAAATAATGGCAGAAATCTGTCAAAACAGACCAGCAGGTAGAAACGATTTTTTCAAAGACCTTATGTTGCTCAAATCAAAAAGTGTTGAACTAACGAAAGTTAGCTAACATACTGGGGGATTTATTCGTAAATTTTCAGCTCAATCCGAGTTATAAAGATTCCTCATGAATTTTTATGGTGGAGGACAAAAATCTGTTTCGGGACAGCAACTCTCCAAATCTTACTTCCCTCTCATTAGAGGTCATCCTTGGCACAAAAAGCAAACAAAAAGGATAATGAGAGGTCATTACTGAAGTAATAACTTCCAAGACTCAAGGAAACTTTTGGGTTATCTCCCAACAAGTACTTTTCTTTAATGCCTTTAAGTTAGGCACAGCGAAGGGCAAGGATTGGAAAGGAGAAAAAAAGTGAGCAAGTATAACCACAGTGAAAGCATTATTTTTCTCATTAAAATCCTTTTGTTAACAAGGTTGATCAAGTCTTGTTACCAAAACAATCATATATGAAGCAAAACTTTGCATTCCACAAGGTGATTATGTTACCTCATGCTTCATAGCAATGGTCCCAATCATAATAGTTTCAAAATTTTCTTGTGGAATGGGACAATATATTTCTCCAACCTTGATGCCTTCAATATTTTCAATGGAATTCAGGCAATAGCTCTTAACAACCTTCTTGGGGAAATAGACAGTGTGCGCTTTGTCATTAATATTAAATGTTACTTTTCCTTGATTGAAATTGATGACAGCACCTGCAGTATTAAGAAAATGTCTCCCAAGAATAATAGACATATTATCATCTTCAGGCATTTTAAGCACAACAAAATCAGTTAAGACCATGCAATTATGAGCAACTTGAACAGGAACATCCTCACATATACCAACAGGAACAGTAGTTGACTTATCAGCCATTTGCAAAGATATATCAGTTGGTATCGACTTTTCTAGCTGGAGTCTCTTATAGAGAGAAAAAGGCATAACACTAACTCCAGCTCCCAAATCACATAAAGCAGTTCTAACATAATTATTCTTAATGGAGCAAGGAATAGTTGGTATACATGGATCACCAAGTTTTTTTGGAACCTTACCATTGAAGGAGTAATTAGCAAGCAAAGTAGAAATCTCCTCATTAGGAATCTTCCTTTTATTAGAGACAATATCCTTCATATACTTTGAATAAGGAGGCAATTTAATAGCATCAGTCAAACGAATTTGCAGAAATAAAGGTTTTATCCACTCACAAAACTTGTTGTAGTGTTCTTCCTCCTTTGACTTGTGTTTCTTACCTGGAAAAGGCATAGGTTTCTACACCCAAGGTTCTCTCTCTTTACCATGTTTATTAGCGATAAAATCTTCCTTTGTGTACCTAGTGTTCTTAGTGTGTTTCTCAGGTTCTTCCTCAATTTCCTCCTTATCAGGAGGCTCATCAATATTACCACTCTCAGTTTCAGCATCAGAGACAGATATACTATTAGGATCTACAGCGGGTTCAAGTGGTTCCTCAACTTTCTTATGTTTCTTTTTCTTCCTCTTACGAGGACTACCACTATCCTCGCCTTGTTGGGAATCCTGCTCTATTATTTTAAGGTGTCCTTCAGGATATAAAGGATCTTGAGTAGCTGCACCACTCCTAGTTCTAATTCCATAAGCATGTTTATTTCCTGAAGCATTAACTAGCATACCCTTTTGTACTTTAGCAAGTTGATCAAGTTGAGTTTGAACCATTTGAAAGTGTTTACAAAGCATTTTAATATCATTAGAAGTTCTTTCCACAATATCTTTCAACTCATGGATAGCTCTAGAGTTTTCCAATAAATGATTCTGAACTTGTTTATTAAAATTACCTTGTTTAACAATAAATGTGTCAAGTTCCTCTAAGCACTGATCATGAGGCTTACCATAAGGAATATCACCTTCATTAAATTGGATAGAGTGTACCTCAATAGTAGATGAGTGGGGAATTGGCTTACATAATTCTTCTATAGGAGGTAGATTCTTCACATCTTTAGCTCTAATACCTTTCTCATTTAGACACTTCTTAGCTTCCTTCATCACTTCATCATTTAATGCAATTACTCCCCTCTTCTTTGTTGTTGGTGTTGGAATTGGTTCAGGAACAACTGGTTCAGGAGTAATAGGCTTAGGTGTATTCGGCTCAGTTGAAGTCCAATCATCATAATTCTTGCTTATCTTGTTCATTAATTCTTCAGCATCTGTAGGAGTCATTTTCCTGAAAACACAATCAGCAAAGCTATCTAGGTAGGTCCTAGAATCATCAGTTAGTCCATTATAATAAATATCAAGCAACTCATTCTTAGGTAATGGAGATCCAGGATATGCATGAATCAAGGAACATAATCTTTTCCATGACTCAGGCAATTTCTCTTCTTCTCCCTGTTTAAAATCAAAAAGTCTCTGCAAAGCAGCATGTCTAGCACTGGGAGGAAAATATTTATGGAAGAAAGAAGCAATCAAGCAATTAGGGCTATCAATGGAACCAGGAGGTAATCTATTAAACCAAGCCCTACCTTCTCCTTTTAGTGAAAAAGGGAAGATCTTAGCAACAAAGTACTTACGCATTTTAAAATCATCAAATAACGAAGCACTCATAGTAGAAAGCTCATTCATATGAGCCACAACACTCTCATTTTCAGTACCACAAAAAGGTTCTTTCTCAACAATATCTAAATAAGCTAATTCAAGAGAGAAATCATAATTTTTGTCTTTAATATCTATGGGAGAGGTGGCACACTTAGGATCATAAGACTTCTTGGGCATAATAGTACGTCTAGAAAGGAGACTCTTAATAGCACTAGCACCATGTGTGTTTTGGCACTCTTCAACAAATTCATCAGTGAGCTCTATGTAACCATCATTAATATCAAAACTCTCACTAGACTTAGGTGAGATAACAGGTGTAACAGTGTCTTCACTAGGAGTTTTGGTATTTCCTAGACTATCCATAGTAGCATCTAGAAAAGGACCTAATGAACCACTCGCATCAAGCACAGTAGAAGTAACATCATGAGTATCAAAATCAGTTTCAGATTCGGCAGTAATAGTAGTGTGTGTAGCATGAGCATGTGGTGGTGGTGTGACAAGCTTACTTATAACAGACGGTGAATCAAGAGCAGCAGAGGTGTTTAGGACTGTACCTCTTCTTGTAGTGGATGGTAAAATAGGGAACTTTCTATCACGATACTTCCCCATGATGAAAAGAGTACCAATGAACAGTAATAGATCCAAGTGAACTTACAAATAAAGCTATGCTCCCCGGCAACAGCGCCAGAAAATAGTTTTGATGACCCTCAAGTATAGGGGATCGCAACAGTCTTCGCGGGTAGTATTACCCAATTTATTGATTTGACACAAGGGGAGCCAAAGAATACTTGCAAGCTTTAACAACTGAGTAGTCAGTTCAGCTGCACCTGGAAATGGTTCTTGCTCACAGAAGTTTATCAGTAGTAACAGTTTGTAGTAGCAACAGCAGCAGTAACATCAACAGTGGAATAGTAGCAATAGTAACAGTAACGGTAGCAGTAGGATTCGAGTGCGGTAGGCATAGGGATGGATGGACAGGCGTTGCATGGACGAGTATAAACATGTAACTTCAAGATCTAGGGCATTGCAGATAAATAATATCAAGCATCCAAGTACTAAACAATCCTACGCATGTGCTCCAAATATAGTCATATGTGCTCGCAATGAGAACTTGCACAACATCTTCTGTCCAGCCAGCCCGTGGCAGCGGGGCCTCTAGGGAACTACTGGCAATTAAGGTGCTCCTTTTAATAGAGCACCGGAGCAAAGCATTAACACTCCGTGAACACATGTGATCCTCATACCACAACCATCCCCTCCGGTTGTCCCAATTATTGTCACTTTGGGGCCTTTGGATCCGGACAATGATATGTGTACACAACTTGCAGATAAGATCATAAACAATACTATCATAATGATTCAATAATAAGTTCAGATATGAGATCATGGCACCCGGGCCCTAGTGACAAGCATTAAGCACAACAAGTTGCAACAAAGTCAAATAGCACTAATAGAGATATTAGGCACTATGCCCCTAATAGATCTTATTCGATTAGATGATAGAACTCATCCAATCCCTACCACCCCCAAGCCTACAGCGGGGGGTTACTCACTCATGGATGAGGGAAACATCGGTGGTTGATGGTGATGTGTTGGTGATGATGATGGCAATGATCCTCTCAAAATTCCCCGTCCCGGCAGGGTGCCAGAACGGAGTTTCTGGATCCGAATCTTGGTTTCTCGTGGCGGTGGCGGAGCGGAATTCTTTCTGGAAAACTATCGAACCCCCCTATGTTTTTAGGTCAGAAGGCAACTTATAGACGCGGAGGGAGGCCGAGAAGCTGCCTGGGGTGGCCAAACCTCCCCCAGGCGCAGGGTCGGTGGGCCCGCGCCTGGGTGGGTCTAGGCCCCCCAGGCCTCCCCTCTGTCTCCCCTTCTGGCTCTGTGGATCTTCTGGTGAAATATAATTTTTGGCATATTTTCCTTCATTTTTCCTGATAGTTCATTTTCTGCACAAAAACAAGACACCCTGAGCGACAACCAACTTGGGAGAAAAAAGAGGAGTTAAGAGAAGCTTATCCCGAACTATTCAGGTACACATTGAGGATTTGTTTCCCCGGTTGCCTTGCGGGCGTGGGAGTGGGGCACTGCCAGGGATACGCGAAGCGGCGCGATGTTTCCCCGGTCGGCGACGCCTTGTCGGGTGTGGAAAGAGGGGATCTGTAGCTAGGCGGAGGAGGAAAAGAGTGGCTCAAGTTTGCCCCCGTCGAGGGATCCGGAATGCAAGGTTCTGCTCATCTCCGGCATGGTACGACGACGACGGCGTGGTCAAATACGGCTGAATCAACCGCCCTAGACTGGGAAGGTCGGGGGCAGAGACGAAGAGAGGATTTGGGGACGAAGACATTATTTTCTTTTCACCAAACTCGTATGTCCTACTTAGCGTTGGGACCCATGTAATATTATCAAACATTTAGGGGCAAAATTGTCCAATAAAAAATCAGAACCAAAACATGTGAAGACAAACCTACCTAAAATAATAGTTTTTTTTGCAGGGAAAAAATTAGTATTAGTATATTAGTAGACTAGAATACTAGACATGTCTATCATAATATCCAAGTACTCACTCCTACTACTCCCTCTGTGGATGTCTCAAGTTTGTCTAAACTTAAATATATCTAAACACTATTTAGTATATAGATACATTTAGATTTAAATAATCTTGAGGCATTCTTTTTAGAACGGAGGGAGTAAATGGAATCCATCACCCGACAGTCAAGTTCGTGTACCCGTATACTACTTCATTCGTCCATAAATAAGTATACTTCTAGCTTTGTTCTAAGTCAAATTTTAAGACGTTTGACTAACTTTTTAGGACATCGTACGTCCGTACCAACATTTATGACACTAAATTGATACCATTAGATTTATTTTTAAATCTAGTTTTATAATATGTCAATTTGATATAATATATGTTTTTATATTTTATTATAAAATTAGTCAAATTTGGTTATCTTTAACTTAAACAAAAGCTAGATGTACACTACGGGTGCGGACGGAGAGAGTACAACTTGCAATTTTGTGTATGATGAATGCCCCATCTAGGAAAGTTTGTTACAAAACGGGACCAAAAGAGAGCAAACTAAATAAAACAATGAAATACTAGTACTCTTGCTCAGCGAAGAAGGAAACAAAACCGACAGGTGGTCCCTCAGAAATAGGACACGTGACCGCTCCGTCGATTCCCCGAGGCTCCCGCGAAAAAGTCCGAGACGAAAACCTCTCCCGCCCATGGCCCCGTCCCGCCGCTTCCGGATCCGAACCCTCGTGGCACCGTCCCTCGCATCCACCGTACAGTTTCGCGTATCCGACGGTCCAAAAACGCGATCCGCGTGATCGACTCCCATTGGCTGCTGCCCCGTCCCCACCCTCCTATATATTCTCCCCGACGCTGGACGATTCCTCCCACCTGCCTTCCCTCCCCTCGCTTCCACCGCCTCCGTCTCGTCGCGCGTTCCGTTTCTCAGTAGCCACTCTCGCCGTTCCCCTCCTCGGTTGCTCAGATGGCTGGACGCGGAAAGGCAATCGGCGCCGGCGCCGCGAAGAAGGCGACGTCGAGGAGTTCCAAGGCCGGGCTCCAGTTTCCCGTGGGCAGGATCGCCAGGTTCCTCAAGGCCGGCAAGTACGCCGAGCGTGTCGGCGCCGGCGCCCCGGTCTACCTCGCCGCCGTCCTGGAGTACCTCGCCGCTGAGGTGCGTTTCTCCCGGATCTAATCTCTGACCTTTGTTTGGTTGCCTCGTTTCTGGATCTGGGTTTCGCTCGTGTTCCGACGATTGGGCGTTCTTAGATCTGATTCGAACCGTATCACCGGTTATTCCTCAAGCATCGAGGATTTGTTGGACATAATTTGTTGCATAACCAATTAGCGATTTGTCAAACATAGATTCGAACCGTATGTTCTTATTCTACTTGGTGTGCGATTAGAAAACATTTTATCGCGAATCTGGTCAAGATTAGGTTTTTTTTTGGGGTGCACAGATTAGGGTTAAATCGTTGCGTGTTCTTTGATACCTAATAGCAGCTGTTCTAATCTCGTCTTTTTCTCACCAACGCAGGTCCTGGAGCTGGCTGGCAACGCCGCAAGGGACAACAAGAAGACCCGCATCGTGCCCCGCCACATCCAGCTCGCCGTGCGCAACGATGAAGAGCTGACCAAGCTGCTCGGTGGTGCCACCATCGCCAGCGGTGGTGTGATGCCCAACATCCACCAGCACCTCCTCCCCAAGAAGGCTTCATCCTCCAAGGCCTCCAACGTCGATGACGACGACAACTGAGGCACAGTCCTTTACCTCAGCGCCACCCTTGCCATGGATTGCATCGCATCAGAAGAGCAATCTCGTTCAGTAGGATTTAGCATCTTGGTCTTCGGCATTTAGGGAAACTCTAGTAGTTGGTTGGATTAGGGGCTTCGATGGCTGTGAATATGGCAAACAAAATTTTCGGGTGGCCATCTCAGATGTAAGCCAGGCTGGTTATCTACCTTTTTCAATGTGCTGAAGAAATGAGAAGGAACTGAAATCTTTAAGCTTATTTGCATCTGTCCCGTGAGCTTTATTTCATGAATCTGTTCTGAATGATTTGTGATGTAATTTTTGGATTGGTCAAGCTGTCTGATATGCAAACTAATGGCGTTTAAATTAGTTGGCGTGCTTGGTATGTTGCAGTTAGGTATGTCATTGTGCTCGTTTTAGTTTGGTTATCAATTTGGCAAACGAATTTTGGCGCGTGGTGTAGTTGGGATGCAAGTCAGTTGCTTTCATTCAGCTGTGCTTCCCGATTAGGAATTGCAGAAGAGAAGCTGGTTTTTGCCATAGTTCTTTACGAATGATCTGGAGAAAGCAATGCTTCCATATACCGCTATATTATTCCGGCGAAATAAGAAGTAGATTAATCCACGCTACTCGACAACTGTCGTCGCTTAGGAATCTTCAGATGTCCTAGAGTGAGGAACCTGTTCGGTTTGTAGAAAAATCGCTAATCAGTTGTGCTGTGTTAGGAATCTTCAGATGTCGCTTAGGAATCTTCAGATGTCCTAGATCTGCTAAGGCTGGTTATAGTTTATAGTTTGGTTATCAATTTGGCAAACGAATTTTGCGCTGTATTGTAGTTGAGATGCAAGTCAGTTGCTTTCATTCAGCTGTGCATCCCGAATCCCGATTAGGAATTGCAGAATGGAAGCTGGTTCTTGGCATAGTTCTTCACGAATGTTCTGGAGAAAGCTATGCTTCCATATACCGCTATATTATTCCGGCGAAATAAGAAGTATAGATTAATCAACAATAGTCGAGAACTGTCGTCGCTTAGGAATGTTCAGATGCCCTAGATTGAGGAACCGGTTCCGTTTGTAGAAAAAACGTAAAAGGCCATAACAATTCTATCAAAGTAAGTACCCATGCAGATCTCCACTATTCCCTGCCATCCCAAATGTCGTCTTTCCACCACAAAACAGCCGGGGTGGGCATAAAAAACCGAAACCGAACACCGAAACCGAATTAACCGAAACCGAAACCGAATACACCGAACCCGAATTAGCCGAAACTAATTTCGGTTAGTAAATATGATTAACCGAATTTATAAATATTAATTCGGTTTTGACTCTGTGTTAACCGAAATAACCGTACAAACCGAAAAATATACGGCGACAGAGCTAAATATATTTGTAATTCTGTCCCAGGCGTCCATTACTGTATGTAGATACTAGCTCATGCGACAAAAATACATGCATGCAAAAGCTGCCAGGTAACCCATGCATGTACGTATGTCTCCGGCCATATGCATGTACATGTTTGTGGTTTAACTGTCAATTGTGTTTATGAATTTTGTTGAAAGTCTTTCAATTGTTTTCCTGTTTCATATATAATCATGTATTTTAGCTGAACTCTCAGCACATACAATTTGTTGAACGTATACGGCTTGGAAGATAGACATCATGCTTATTATGTTCTTTTTCTACACATCCGTTCAAGACATCAGTTAGCCATGTATTGCTTCAGGTACTCGCCGACCTGGAGGTTGCTTCCGGCGTGCTGATGAGTGGTTTAGCTCGTATGGATCTGGCATAAATTATGGCACAATGTTGTTATTTCCAGAAGTTCGGTTAAAAACCGAACACCGAACCGAATTGTCCACTAACCGAACTATCAATGAATTAGAAAACCGAAATAATTTCGGTGCCTATTTTATAAAAACTGAATTATAGAAAAACCCGAAAAACCAAACCAAATTAACCGAAAAAACCGAATGCCCACCCCTACCAGTGGTAGTATCATAATATATATTATGCACTTCACTTTGGCAAAATAATGATATGACATAACAAAGAGAGGTGCTAGTGGTATCATGATATGATATGGTATCATAGCACATGTAACTTGAAAATCAAATTGCATTGAGGTTTTATAAATAATTAAATACCATAAAACTATGATATAACTACATGATACTAAGAACTATAAGGTATATCATACGCTAATATCATATGCATGATACTAATAATATGATCAACCTTAATAGTGAAAAATCGTACACGTTTTCAAACGAGGCCCAACGCTACCTCAACACCCCATCGGCGGCCAAAGACCGCCAATGGGATCACCACCAAGCCGTCGTCTGGCACACCATAGCAACTCCGGACGTCACAACACCGTCGGGAAAGTCCTGTCGCCGTGATACCCGACACGCATCACGTTTTTCATGAGGAAGCGCCCCTCATCGCAATCCCGTCCGAGAGGAGACAAGCCTCCCTCTCCCTCCCCGCCGCCGACATTGGGTGGTCTTTGCCTGGCTAAAGCCCAGCCCTAGTGGTGCAGGGGAGGAAGGAAAGGAGCGGTGGAGGGGTTCTCGGGCCGCGGTGGCTAGCGTTTCCCCGCCGGTCGCCTCGAGGGGACGAGAAGAGGGGACAAATGACACTATGGATGGGCGTTGCTCCTTGGCAACATGAAGCTAATGCAGGAACAACAGAGACATTCTTTGCAGTGTGGATTTTTCACCAGAATTTCCCCACAACCTTGGAATATGAGCTTAATCTTCTCTACTGGCTGCGGTCCTTCGACTCAAACATCTTCAATACAACAAACGTCCGTGTCAATAAAGATCGCAAGTTGCGTCTGCGCCCATCTTTAAAAGCCCGCGGTTCTTTTTTCTGCAAGCCCGCAGTTCAGCGTCGAGGGCATCGACACATCCCACCCTCGTGGTCCCGGAGTATCGTGCCCGTGCTTGCTGTCAACGAGTAGATGAATGAGCTGACGACAGGGGAGATTGTTTGTCACAACTAACGTCATATTCTGAGAGTCGCCTGATCTGAACTTTAGTAGTGTTCACTTATTTTTTTTTCCGCTTTCGCGGTGTTCATTTGAGCCGAATACGAGTCGATACGGTACACCAAGCAGATCTTGAATGGTCTCGTATCATCCTACGCGGCTACTCCCCTATTTCCTAGTACATCGGAGTTGCTTTGCATTCGATCTTTTATGTCTGATTTTTGTAACTCTTCAATCCGTTGGACTCCGTTGATGCAACCTCCTGATCAAATGGCATGATTTGTATCGGACAAACGTCGGATGTAAAAACGTCATTTGTATAGCACAGTTCTTTTTTTTTTTGGAATTTTGTATAGCACAGTTCTTCCTACATAAACGATTGGAATTTTCTTTCATACAAACAGCTTATACATTGCCTAACCTCTTTATCCTTGACGTCGTGCCAAGTAGGGTACAGTACTAGCCAAACCATGTTTAGTGTCCATATTTGTTAGTTCAATGCTTTATACAAACACAAATCCTACTATTGGTCGATCACGCTCAAGTGAAATACAGTATCTTGGATTCATCATAACCTAAGCAAAGAACAATAACTTGCAATCCTAGTCGTTAGCTCGTGCCAATGCTCTTTGGCTTTGTTCCTTTATGATTTGCTTTTTGAAGAATATATTCTTAAAAGCTTTTGTATGCAATTTCCGCAAGCATGCTTAGAGTATCTAGAGGGTACCCCTTATATCTCCCATGTATGTCCATTTGTCCTCAAAGAGTCCCAAGCCCATCCCAAGGACATCTCCGTATATGTCCACAGTTTGTTACTATCTTTTTTTTACTCCCCAAATTTGAGGGTTTCCCACTTGTTATAAATCGACCCAAACTCATCTCTATCTCCCCTCCATGCCATGATCCCAAGCCCAATTTGCCGCCGCCCACCTTATTAGCCCTCTCGAAGTTGACACGTGCTAGCCCAATCTCGTGCATTCTCCTTGCTGTTGTCACCCACTTCGGCGCCCAACCTTCTGCTCGAGTGTAGCTAGAGAGCCCAAGCCCACCTAGAGCTTGACCAGCCACTCACGAAGTATTCAATATTTTGACTCAACATTGTGAGTGTATAGTTTTTAAAAGCAACTTTTGTGATAAAAAATTAATGCAATTGTTTGGGTTTCAACCTCGATGATTATTTCAAAGTTTTGTTTTAGTTTTTGCCACTTTGAGATCCATTTGTAGGCAATGGATACGATGAGTTCTTCTACAAGGAATTTATAGAATCTTCGCAAGATGATTCAACGATGAAGACATGTTGCTTGTCGCAAATCTTACCGAAGAGGAAGAGATGGTGGTTGTACACCGGTGAACAAAACAGGAATTTGACAACTTTAGGATGACCTAGTTGGGCACATGCAGGTACATCATGGAAACTTGTAGTTTCATGTTTATGTTTCCGTGGTGCACAATTTTCGTAGTTTAAGGATTTTCAAATTTGAACTATTCTTCGATAGTTTGAACGGTTGTTGAATTTGCGTTGCCATTTTATGATCCATTTGTGCGCAATGGATACGATGAGTTCTTCCATTTTTTGTATAAACTTCTGAACATGATTGATACGATGAAATCATATTGCTTGCCACAATTCTTGTCGAGTAAGGAAGAGATGATGTAATTGCCAAACTTCAATGGTTCTACGATGGGCACAACATAGTCAATCGACAACGTAGAAATGGCCTAGTTGTGCACAAAGTAGTTTCATGTTTATGTTTGTGTGGTGCACTTTTTTGTATTTTTAGGATGATCGAATTTGAGTTTTTGATTGAATGTTGTTGAATTTATTTTGATGACAATATTTGTATTTTAATTCATACGTAACAATTTGTGTGTTGCAAAGGTAGATAAACGAGAGAAATAGACAAATAGAGAATGCTCTTGAGTACCATGGGTAACTTGGCCTCCCTCCGAAGATGCTCCTAGTTCTTAGCGGATTGACAGGCATCCTCACCATCATTTAGCGGAAATGGAAACTTTTTTTTGGCATATAATGTCAATTTGGATGACATAGCTCCAAGTCAGTTTCAAAAAAAACTGGTAAAAATATTAACATATTAAAACAAGAAAAAGAGTGCTATCGGTTAGCTAGGCTGCAGGAAATACAACTCGGATGTAGTACCTCCCATATGTTTGCCCATCCAGCGCTCTGAAGAAACCTGATCTGGGGGCAATCCCATCTTCCCCCAACTACACTATTAAGACGCCGGTCCCTACCTCCTTTGTCGGCCACTCTAGTGAGGTTGGAACCCTGGTGTTTCGGCTCCGGTCTATAGTTAGAGGTGTCCTAGTGCTTCCTTCTGGCGCTGATTCTATGGAGGAGACTGCCGCGTCGGAAAAATTTGCCTATGTTTTTCTTCCATGTCGGCATCACTCCTACTGGTGGCGTCAGGGGGCAGGTGTCCTAGTGGTTTCACCAATCTTTAGACCCGGCGAGATTCATGTCTAGTGTTTGGCGGTTGGCACTCTTGCCGGTGGCGGTCGTGTTGGCTACTTTAGTTGTGTTTGGTGTCTTGCAGTTGGGAGCGTGGATGATGGTAGGTACCGAAATAAAATCTCCCCCATTTTCACCTTCCGAGCTCCTCCTACGTGCTTCGATTTCCATGGTCATGGCAGGAGCTTGGACCTCAATTGCAGCGATGGAGGCTGACCTTGGCATGCTGGAATCCCCTCCTCCTGACATGCATTTCCGCTAGCTGTAAGTATCTCGAACCCTTGATCTTGCATAGATCTGATGATGTTGCGAGATGCATGGATCTGCATTCATAGGTCATGTAATTCATGGTGGTTTACAGGTCGTCCCGCCATCTCCTTCAAGCACGGCGACACTAGTTTTGCTGTTTCGAGCATGATGATGGTTGTGATACCATGTTTCCCCACTTCCCCGACCTCTATGCTGAAGACTACTCCTATCGTTGTGACACACACTTTCACTCGTCTCTGTCTTAGCTGTACGGTGTGTTTGTTGATAATTTGTGATAGCCATTGTATCATGATTAGCAATGTTCACTGCGATAGCTTCTTACCATTCTGTTTTGTACATACCATGGTTAACCAAAGGTAGAACAAAACTAACCCTACCTCCCCCGAATTAAGTGCTCCCAACAGGATGCGAGTTAAGTGTGCCCCTAAACCTCAAATGGTTTGGGAACTGTCAACACCCGGATTTTTAATCCTAGATAACTGTTATGCCATACATCGCAATCCCGGGATTACCATTTTTGTGAGACATAACAGATTGATACCATAGTTCATCATCCATTACAAACCATAATAAAGGTCTTACAAATAAAGGATCTCATGATCCAGTCTTAATACAATCAACGCAGCGAAATAATATAATAACAGTAGCATGGTCGAAGCTCCATCTTCATGGTCACAGGCAATGCTGACGATGGGAGATGATCCTAGTTTTCATAGACTTTCTAGTGTCCATCATCCTGGTAGTCCTCCTCATATTCTGGCCATAGGAATAGCCAGGGACAAAGCCACAAGTACTCTTTAAGTACTCGCAAATGATACTAAGAAGTAAGGTAGTTTGAGTAGGAATCCTAAGCTTTAGGTTGTTTTGCAAAAAGCCAGGTTTATCTCTAGCTGAGTTTAGAAGTAAAGAAAACTAGTTTAATGTTATGTAATACCTAAGTGGGAACTCAGTTTTCATGTCACAACCCTGTTGTGGTCAAGTCAAAGTCATGAATATTTTTACAAGTCATTTTGAAACATCTGATAACGGAACAATATGGCCACTCCAACTGTCCATAGCCGTGGACGCGGCTATTCGAATAGTTTGACACTCTACAGAGGTGGTACACTTTCACCACAACATTCGATACATCCGTCAAGAACAATCCAGAATCACCATACTCAGTATGTGGATAATCAATCCTAACCTTTCAATTACACACTGATGACCCACAAGTTTAGGGAGTGTATCGTAGTACTTTCTATAAATAGGAGTGTCGATCCCAACGAGGAGCAGAAGGTGCTGAACAGTGGTATGAAGCAGGAAATCCCTGTGAATACTTAGCAAATGGATTTTTAGTGGTTTTCTGATAAGGCAACAAAACAAAGAGCAAGTAATAAATACAACGAACAAACGGAGCAAGTGGCCCAATCCTTTCTTAGCAAAGGACAAGCCGGTGGAAATACTTATAAGGACCAAGCGTTCTCGAGGACTCATGGGAATTCTGTCAAGTGCTTTCGCTTCAATAGCTGAGTACTCTTCTTTGGTGTTGTAAGTGTTGTGTGGGTGAACCTATGCTAATGTACCGACCTTACTTGGACTAATACATACTTATGATTAAACCCCCTGCAAACATCTGTAACAACAGGAAAGTAATTAAGAAATAAATCTAACCACGGCCTTAAACTTTGAGATCCTATGCTCCCTTGTGCAAAGGTGTCCTAAAAACATCACGAAATTGCATCAAAACACCTCCTTTTCCATCAGAATCCAGACTCCGACAGTTCATCTTCCAAGAATCATCCAACATGCATAAACAGATGAAAAGACATAAGTAGTACCTCATAATAAGACAAATATCAATGAATAGAGGTGGATTATGATATAGAATGGTGATGCAAATTGGACGTATCAACTCCCCCAAGCTTAGACCTTCGCTTGTCCCCAAGCGATACTGAGCTCAGTAAACATGTCCACGGGTTTATGGAGTGAAGTGTCGATAAAATAATACGAACAATAAGCATCACACTTACCATTACACAACTCATAGAAGAAAGCAACTCACCATTAGATAACTTAGCTTGCAACCAAGTACAACAGTCACAATAGAGATGCATAAAGATAAATCATAATTGGAATTGGCAAACTTGTTCTTGGTCAGAGAACACCTGGCAAGCAGTTTCACAAAAAGCTTTTTTTTGTAGATGTTTTTCAACAGGAGCACTCTTTGCTCAAAAAGGTTTTTCAATGAAGGCTTTCAAAGTAATACTCAATAGATAAGAGTCTTGTGCAAACAAGGAAGATAAAGAACATGATTGAATAAATCACCATATGAATGCTTGAAACACAACAACTCAAATGCTTGTTGGAGAAACATAGTAAGTAGGTTTACTGACTCAACTTGGAGGTGGGAGAAAGGTCCCTTTATAGAGGGAAGCAGGGATTACAAGTCATAAAGAGCTTCCAAAAGATTATAGTACTTACTATCTTTGAGCCCTCATTGCCCCTATCATAGGCATCTCGAGATGATTAAAGTTAAAGTGCACAAATATGGAGTATATGCTTGACGAAATATAAGTTGTCAATCTCATGTCCCTTTAATATGAGGGTCACTTCTCATGCTAATCAACTTTGGTCACCGGTAAGTTCTTGTCATTGTAAGTACATGCATATCATAGAGAACTGCCAACGGGGTACCCCTTGCACATGGTACAGGAGCTTTCCCATAACCAAAATGACAAGGCAAGCAGACAATGAGCATCTCAACGATCTTTTTATTTACTATGTGCATAGCTTTTTATTGAGGATGCTTCATAGATAGCTCACTATGCTGATGCTGCAAGTTCCACCATGATTAGGCATGGCTTAGGCTAGCGGCCCAGGCGTTTCTCTAACACAAAATACAGACTCCATGGACTTACAAGTTCCCTCTTTATTTCACACCGTTGACATCCATACACAAAAGAGCATGATATCAACTGTGTACAAGGTACAAGTGCAATGTTGAAAGCGTTCCCCGTGACAGCACGGTTCTGCTAATTCCAACGTACAGATGCAAGAATATACAACTTTGATGGCACAATGGTTCAAGTCTATTAGGGGCAAGGAAATAAGGTGTGCCATCAAGTTCGTGAGAGCTTTACTAACTAGTTTTCACATAACAAAATAGTTTTTAATTCGAAATATAGATGAAGCTTGAGAATTTGCTTGGAATAGAAAAAATGCTAATAGGTAGATATAGTGGACACAAATGGCAAAGGTTTTGGTTCAAAGGGATTTGGAAACATGAGAAGTATGCCTTCTCAAAACAGGTTTTTGGCTAGCAAGGCTGGGTAGCAAGCAAGAGAGTTGAAAGAAACAAGAAACCATACAAGTAATAAAGCCAAACATGCAATCTTCCTTGAAGACAAAAAAGATCTTAAATAAAGAATACTAAGCTTATGAGCCAACAAGAAAGAAAATAAATGATACAAAATACCTGTAAGCTTTTTCTCTTTTTTTTTCAAACTTCAAAAATTATTGCTACTAACTAGAACTCGGTTTGCCAAATCCAATTTAGATCCACTTGATGATCCCAAAGTGATGCCAATACTGATCAACAAGATACATCATATAATAGAGATTGCAAACTAAAATAAGAAGTGCAAAAAGTAAAAGATGAGACTTCTCATTAAAATTCCAATAAAGGCACTCACACCAAGGGATACATAGATAAACAACTAAAGGAGAGATACTTCCACATGCAAACCAAACTATAAGATAACCTCTCTACCAAAGATATGAATCCACTAAAAAGGTAAAAGATAATGGTGGTGATACCGCGGCACTCCTCCAAGCTTGGAACAAGCCAAGGGGATGCCAAACCTGATGACCAATTACTCCTTCGGTGGTGGTGGTGTTCTCTTAATAAGCTCTTTAATCAGCTTCCTCAACTCCTTAATCTCAAAGGTTAGAGTATAAATCAACTCCAAGTTTTGCTCAATGCGGTTCATGATCATATCGGACCGAGAGTTCCAGTCCTTGCTATTCTTTCCCCACTCTTCCTTGTGCTCCTCCCCTACATGGTTAGAACGAGGCATATCCCACATCGAGGGCAAGTTCCCTTTGGGCACATGTTGATATTGGCGCTCATGTATAAGAGTGTGGAAGGGTTTCTTGGTACTTGGAGGAGGTGACCGTGGAGAGAGAGTATGACGTCGAGATTTACCTCCTGTAGATATCTGTGATGTCCTCTTAAGCTTGATAGGGTTTGCCACCACTCCAATGCTTGCGACGGTAGCGCGGGTGTCCGATTGCTTGTCCTCCTCCATGTCTCATTCATATCCTACCAAAATATCCTCCTCCTTGGGTTTGTGAGGATCGTCTTCCTCGGGCTTCTTGCCTTTGTCGTTGGTGGATACCATGGCGCTCTAAATTGAGAAGATTTCTTGACAGAAACAGATCGAAACAAAAACACGATGAGAACATGATGCACGAACCTCGGGGGATCCGGGGGTTATATATTACGAAGTTTCAAAGCATAAGGAAAGTTCTGATACGAAAACGAGGCGGAGGCGAAGCTTGGGGGTGGCACACCCCCTCCAGGTGCGGCTAGACAGGGGCCCGCGCCTAGGGTGGGTTTGTCCACCCCGGACTCCGTTTCTTCTTCAGTTCCATATCATAACTTCCCTTATGTATTAAAACATCAAAAAATATAAAAAGATTGGGGTTTCACGAACCTTCTGTTTTTACCACTTTTACCTATTCAAAGACGAACTCTGCAGACTCATTTTCTCCTTCTCCTAAAATATTCCTTTCCTCACAAGGAAATAGACAAACTTCAATGGCAACATTAGTGTAAGAAAAACAACAAACCTTTAGGTTCACACTTCAACTGAAAACCCATCAAAACAAAAGCTTCTGTAAGAGGCAAATGCAAATGACGGCAGAAATCTGTCAAAACAGACCAGCAGGTAAAGATCGATTTTTTCGCAAACCTTCTATTGCTCAAATAAAAAAGTGCAGGACTAATGACAGTTGGGTAACAACTTGGAGAACAATCACATAAAAATGCAGCTCCATCCGAAGTACTGATCTCCCTCATGAAGTTTTACAATGCAACACAAAAATATGTCCCAGGACAACCACTTGTCACAACTCCTCTACTTGACAAAAGTAGTTGGACATTGACACAAAAACCAAAACAAAAAGGATAAGGAGCGGTTATTACTGAAGTAATAACTTCCAAGACTCGACAAAACTCTTGGGTTATCTCCCAACAAGTACTTTTCTTTAATGCCTTTAAGTTAGGCTTGAAACTTTCAAAGATGCTCACATAGGAGATATATATTTGAAGTGAAAAAGAGCATCAAGAAGCAAATAACCAACACACTTGAGTCTAACCCACTTCCTATGCATGGGGGTATCATGAGAAAATGAATTGTTGAAACAAAAATTCACTAGCATAGGAAGACAAAACAAATGCAACTTCAAAGCTTTCAACATAAAACGGGGAAACTTAACATTATTGAGATGCATAAAACCGTGTTTTCCTCTCTCATAATAACTTTCAGTAGCAGTTTGAATAAAGTTGATGATATAACTATCACTGGAAACAACTTTATCATCATAATAAGCATACTTACAGTCATCAAAAAGAGGCCCAAGGTCATAGACCTGATCAATAGAAGCAAGTTGTTCCATCCTGAAATCTTTATTAGGCAAACTATTTTCACAAGGAGCTTTAGCAAATTTGGAGAAGTTAAACTCATAAGAATCTCCATCAAACTTAGTTAAAACTTTCTCCTTCTTATAATTTATAATAGCTCCACAAGTGTTTAAGAAGGTCTACCAAAAATGGTAGGACAAGTTTTACTAGCTACTGAATTAAGCACTAGAAAATCAGCAGGATACTTAATCTTACCACATAGAACTTCCACATCTATTACAATGCCAATGGGGCAAATGGTTTCCTTATTAGCAAGGTGAATAACCACATCAATGTCCTCAAGCTCACAAGGACCAATTTCATGCATAATTTCCTTGTAAAGCTCATAAGGAATAGCACTAGAACTAGCACCAATATCACATAAACCATAGTAGCAATGATCACCAATTTTAGCAGAAAGCACAAGAACACTAGATTTTCTAGCTTTACTAGGATGAGAGATAATATTAGAAGCGTCTTCACAGAAGACAATGTGCTCATCCTCTATATTTCTAGTGACAGGGTCTTTCACAATAGCTACCATAGGTTCAACATTCAGATGCTCATCAGGCTCCACAGTTTTCATTGTACCTTTATTATTTGCACTAATAATCATAGAATACTCCTTTACCTTAGTTGGGAAAGGAACTTTCACAACATGAGGTTCAGGCACAATATGATTAGTAGTACAAACTTCAGTACTTCTAACAGGAACATGACTAACAATATCTTTATAAGGAGCATGGTACTTATTCCACTTATTTTTGGGAATTTCTATGTAAGAGGAAAAGGCCTTAAAACAGTTGGCAATACTTTGGGAATCAAGACCAAACTCATTAATAATATCACAGAATTCACCAGTTCCCATAAAAGATTTAATGCATTCATAATCATAGTTTATGCCTGACTTTCTTCCTTTGTCATTCTCCCAAGCTTCAGTGTTCTCTTGAATACGGTCTAAGAGATCCCATTTAGCTTATTCCTTCATACGTGTGAATGATCCAGCACAAGAAGCATCTAGTAAATCTTTATCATGAAGAGAGAGCCTAGCATAAAAGTTATTGATAATAATATTGTTAGGGAGTTCATGAATAGGACATTTAAGCATTAATAACTTCAGTCTCCCCAAAGCTTGAGCTGTACTCTCTCCATCACGAGGCCAAAAGTTATATATCAGATTTCTATCCTTATGAATCTCACTGGGAGGATAAAATTTAGAATAAAAGAGAGATGCCATCTCCTCCCATTCCATGGATTGTCCATTCTTAGCTCTCCCTTTCAAGGATATGGATAGTAATTTCTTCTTCACCTATTCAGTTGTGATACCTGCACACTTAAACAACCTGCATACTTCATGGATAAAAAGCAAGTGATCACCAGGTTGAAAAGTTCCATCCCCTAAATATTAATTATCCATAACACGATCAACAATACTTGTAGGTATCTTAAAAGGATCTATCTCAACAGGTGGTGGTTCATCTACTACCCTAGCAGTGGTAGTAGTTTTCCCAAACAGAAAACCAAGTGGGTTATCCATATTGGAAACAAAGTAACAAGCAGTAACAAAATAAATACTCACAGTAGAAGTTTCTTTTACCAGTTCCACTCTTCAATAGTGCTTCACTCCCTGGCAACGGCGCCAAAAAATAGTCTTGATGACCCACAAGTATAGGGGGTGTATCGTAGTACTTTTGATAAATAGGAGTGTTGATCCCAACGAGGAGCAGAAGGTGCTAAACAGTGGTATGGAGCAGGAAATCCCTGTGAATACTTAGCAAACGGATTTTTAGTGGTTTTCTGATAAGGCAACAAAACAAAGAGAAAGTAATAAAGACAACGAACAAACGGAGCAAGTGGCCCAATCCTTTCTTAGCAAAGGACAAGCTGGTGGAAATACTTATAAGGACCAAGCGTTCTCGAGGACACATGGGAATTCTGTCAAGTGCTTTCGCTTCAAATAGCTGAGTACTCTTCTTTTGTGTTGTAAATGTTGTGTGGGTGAACCTGTGCTAATGTACCGACCTTACTTGGACTAATAGATACTTGTGATTAAACCCCCTGCAAACATCCGTAACTACAGGAAAGTAATTAAGATATAAATCTAACCACATCCTTAAACTCTGAGATCCTACGCTCCCTTGTGCAAATGTGTCCTAACGGGGGTTTAGGTTTCTGTCACTCCGGCAACCCCACAATTAGTAGCCAAATACACAATGCATTCCCCTAGGCCCATAAATGGTGAAGTATCATGTAGTCGACGTTCACATGACACCACTAGAATAATAGCACCACAACTTAAATACTAAACCATTAAATAATAACTCAACACAAATCCACTAATAACAACATGACTTCTCCCATGTCCTCAAGAAATAGACGAACTACTCACAAGACATCATATGGATCAAGATCAAAGATGATATGGTGATGAATGACAATCTGAACATAAACAATAATCCAATGGTTCCACTCACAAGCATCAACTACAATAGTAATTAACACCAGGAAAGTTTCCCCTAATGAACTAAGAAATATCCAACACAATTGTTACAGCGGGATGGAGTAATCATGATGGTGCTGGTGGATATGATGGTGTGGATGATGATGATGATTATCCCGATGAAGCCTAGCTTAATGACGGTGTTGATGGCGACGATCTCCCCTCTCCGAGAAGGAATTTCCCGGGCAGAAATCTTTCTGCCGGAGAGATCTTTCTCTCTCGATGTTTTCCGCTCCTCAGAGGCGGTGAAAATATATTTGTGGTTGCTCCCCTGGTGTTAGGGTTCCGTAGGGAAGATATAGGCGAAAGGGCGGAGTCGGGAGCTAGGCAGGTGGGCCACACCTGCCCTAGGCATGACCTAGGGGGACTCGCGCCTAGGGGGTGTGGCCCCCTGCAGCCCTTCTTCGCCCCTCCTTCTGGCTTCCTCTGTCTTCTGGGAAAATAATATTTTCCCATATTTTTCTGGTATTTTCCTGATCTTCGCGAAATTGCATCAAAACACCAGTTTTCCATCAGAATCCAGACTCCGGCAGTTCATCTTCCAAGAATCATCCAACATGCATAAACAGATGAAAAGACATAACTAGTACCTCATAATAAGACAAATATCAATGAATAGAGGTAGATTATGATATAGAATGGTTATGCAAATTTGGCGTATCACACACCCTAGTATAGGCACCTCCCTATGAGTTTGGCCTCCCAACCATGACCATCTGTCATCTTGGGAACTGCACAGGTGGACAATCATAACGAGGTAGCCTCAGCTCAAACCTCTTCCGCAAGGGAACCCATACTAAGATATTTAAACTTCCAGTCAAGCCCTACCCAAATTTGGGTATTGTGGTTGTACGGTAACATTGGAATGGTCTCGCATGCGAATCCAACCATCAGTTTTATAAAGGGCTAAGGCTCATGCCTCAACATTTTCATCAACAAATCATCTGGTGTTCATAACACATGTCAAAATATTTCATTAGAATGAATCATCATTCTAAGGTTTTCATAATCATTTTCACCAAGTATTCCCATCTAAAGTGATCAAGTTTGTGCTTAGCACTAGCCACTAAAGTTGGGGGTAATCACTAATGAGGTATGCTAATCAAGTGTGGCTTATCTAAATCTAATCTCATGCCTCGGTATGACATCTAGTCCTGACTAAATTAGGCCAAGTTTTATGCTCTTTATGCTACCTATAATATCTTTCCAAAATTCAGAAGTCACTAAGTAAAAGCAAATAAATAATTTTGATAGAGAAATAAAATAATTAAGCTTGCAAGTAAAACTCGGATTTGGTATAATCAAGGTTACATAACCAAGGCATGCCTAATGCATTGCATAGGTTATCTTGTAGGATTAGGCTTGCAAGTAGGACTTGCATGGTTTAGCTTAGCTTGCCTTGAGTAGTGAAGTGATTGAAGTTCTCTTCTCCTTATTCTTCGTAGTAGTCTCTTTCCTCTTCGTATCCTTATTCGGTACTAGCATCTATAAATAAATACGAGGTACACAATCACCAAACATTACTCAACTACTTTTATTTGGTAGACAAAGGTTTACACTAGATGATCTAGCATCATCACAATCATCACATGAATTAAAGACTTAGTCTGATTTATTTTATTTCAGAAAAGTACTTTCTACTCATTGAAAACTACTTAAGATTTAATATTCTCCAATTAAAATATGGGATCGTGTTGATACATGTCATCACCACATATTTTAATACTTGGGAATATGATTTAAAGTGGTGTCACAATTTAATAAGGTTTAACCTTATTATTTTAATTAATTAAAGTGACTAGAAATGCCTATGGGGCATTCTTTTCATACCTGTCCATTATTACTACAAGTAAACCTAGATCTTTTTACATATTCAGAAAGATCTTATCAAATGTGATTTTTGAGAGTTGGAATCAACTCAAAAGCATTTATGATTAATTTTTGAATAATGTTTGAATACAGAAAAGTCTCTGCCTTGTTATTTTTACTATAGATGGTCTATAATTTCAAATGGTTTGAATCTGACGGGCTTGGATTAATAATTTCAATACCTTTCTAACAAAATTGGTTTCATGCAATTTGGTTTAGTCAAACTCTCTGAGTCGATTTTTGAAAGTACTGACAGAACTAGGTTTGAACTAAAATGGAAAAATCTAAATTTGAATCTACTGGGTCGTGCAGGAACTAACTGGGCCAGCCCAACTGCACAGCGCGCGCAGCGGGCTGCTACCAGAGCGGTCCCACGCATCAGCGACTCCGTCTACGTGAAGCGGTATCCTTCAATCCAAACCCTACGATTAGAAGCTAATCCAACGGCCGAGGTTCATCGTCAACGACGAAAAGCTCCGACGAGGTCTAAACCCTAACACAGCGGTGGGGGTCGTGTGAGTCTCACCAGGGCTCCAGCTAGGGTCGGCGTTGGGGGCGAACGACGTTGTCGATGATGGCGGTTAGAACGGTGGCTGTGGCAGCTCCTGGGGTGGCTCCAATCAACGGCTCCTCTTCTCCTCCTCTGCGGCAGACTCTAGTGAAATTCTGGTGATGCTGAGATTGCCTTGCTCCGGGGTGAGGTGTGGGAGGTTTATGAGAGAGAGGGGAGTGATATGGTGTGGCGAATTGGGGCTGGGGTGGCCTCCTTTTATAGCCGATCAAGAGAGGGAGTGCGGCATGGGCAGAGCCTGTCGGGGTTAGCGGTACAGCGAGCTAATGGCATGGAGGAGGGTGTAGGCCGGTGCACGGTCTCCTCGCGATGCTCAAGGACTTAATGGTGCAGCAAGGGGCGGTCGAGGTTGGTCGGAGCAGGATGGTTCTCTGAGCGGCACCGACGGTGGTTTTGACGACGCACGGGTGCTACGGGTCGCGTAGCGGCGAACGGGGATGTTTGGGATGTTCCTAGTGTCGCGGTGATTGCAGGCACAGGCACAGGCGGCGAAGGCGAGGCGCAGCGTGTACATGCGTGTTGGGCGCGGTGCTCTAGCGTGCTCTCGGCATGGCACAAAGACAAAGGGCGCGGCTGTGCTGGGGTGGTCCAGGGCCTGGCTGCATGTGAGGGCTAGACAGGGGGTGGCGGTGGACGGTCAGCTCCCTCCTGGACACGATGGCTAGGCGCAGCGTTGGCTCCTGCTAGCTAGCCATGGTCGGCTGGCAAGGGGGAGCTCGGGTTGGCTCAACACTGGTGCAAGGGTAGGGATGATAGGTTGATCAATGCACTGGTAGTCACTAGGGGAGACAAGGGAAGATATTTGGGTGCAAAGAGGGAAGAAAGCATTGATCAAAAACAGTGATAGTTAGGCAGGTTTACTGTGTTCACCAACTGTTTGATGAAATGGCGGAAAGAAATTTAGTTTGAAATTTTTGAATGAATTTTGGTGAGTGTACTGGTCACATACTTGGTAGTATCTGGTTGCTTGGGTTTGTCAAGGTGAACTGGTTTGATGGGGGTTTGAGAAATGATGATCTTAGTATCTACACTTGATTCAGTTTTGAATTGCCTTTTGAATAGATTTGAAATTTGTTTCTGTTGGTTTGTAAAGTGGGCTTGGGTTCACTTGTACTTGTTCTAGCAAGGGGTGAAAATAATTGTATTTGTTTCTGTTAGAAATCTTGGACTAGAAACACTCAAAGTGGTCTAGTGAACAAGTTTGGCAAAAATGACCATTTGCTTATATTGTTTATATTTGAATTTCTCTTCAATTGATTCTGCTTGGAAATGATTTAGATGATGTTGTTTTCATCATTAAACCAATCCTTTCCATTCATGGCAATCAAACATGGCAATACAAGCATTCATGCATTCATCACACACACATGCATTCATATTGATTTTAATAACAAAAGTTTTTGTTACCCCTAAACTTGGGTGATTAGAACTTGATAATCTTGATTAATATTTTTGGGATGTTACAAACCTTCCCCCCTTAAACAAAATCTCATCCCGAGATTTAAGAAAAAGAAAACTAGGATTTAAAGAGATCTGGGAACTCAGTTCTAATGTATTCTTCTCTCTCCCAGGTAGCTTCTTCTTCAGTGTGGTTACTCCACTGGATCTTGATAAACTTGATACTCCGGGTCCTGGTGGTTCTGAAGGCTTCCTCCAAAATATGAATGGGTACTTCAGGATATGTTAGGTCCTCGTTGATCTATATGGTTCTGTGATCAATATTCTTGAAAACTTCGGTCTTCTCCGGGACTTCTAGGCATTTGCGAAGTAACGAGATATGAAACACATTATGCACGACTGATATCTCCTCCGACAGTTCCAGTTGATACAATACTTCTCCTCAGCAATTCAAAATCTTGAAGGGTCTGATATATCTAGGGGCTAACTTTCCTTTGAGTTGGAAACGTTGCATTCCTTTCAAGGGTTATACTTTCAGATACACAAAATCGCCGATATTGAAGGCTAGGTCTCGACGTCTCTTGTCGGCATAACTCTTCTGTCTGGATTGGGCGGTCTTGAGGTGCTCACGGATCTTGTTAACTTTCTCTTCTGCTTCTTGTAGGATGTCGGGTCCGAAAATCTAACTATCTCCTACTTCTGACCAATTCAGAGGGGTACGGCACTTCCTTCCATACATGAACTCAAATGGGGCCATTTGCAAACTGGCTTTGTAACTGTTGTTGTATGAGAATTCTGCGAAAGGCAAATAGTCTTCCCATTTTGATCCATATTCTAACACACAAGCTTTCAACATATCTTCGAGTATTTGATTTACTCGCTCCATTTGTCCATCAGTCTAAGGGTGATAAGTTGTGCTGAAATCCAGTCTGGTTCCTAATCCTTCCTAGACTTTCTTCCAGAATCTCGAGGTAAACTGGGTTCTTCGATCCGACACAATGTTCTTGGGGACTCCATGCAAACTGACTATCCTATCAATGTACAACTCTGCTAGCTTCGAGCTTTGATAAGTGGTCTTGACCGGTAAGAAATGTGCTACTTTGGACAGTCTATCCACTATGACCCAAATAGAGTCATTTCCCCTACTAGATGTAGGCAAACCGGTGATAAAATCCATTCCAACTGAATCCCATTTCCATTTCGGAATCTGCAATGGTTGCAGAAGTCCTGCGGGTCTCTGATTTCCCGCCTTGACTCTCTGACAGATATCACATTTGGCTATGTAGCTTCCGAATTTTCTCTTCATCTTATGCCACCAAAATTGCTCCTTCGAATCTTGATACATCTTCGTTCCTCTGGGGTGGATAGAATAAAGAGTATCATGGGCTTCTTTCAAAATAGCTTACTTCAACTCTGAATTTGTTGGTACACAGATACGTCCTTTGTACCACAAAACTCCTTTTTCATCTTCGGTGAATCCAGGTACCTTTCCTATACCAATATGATGTTTGATCCTGTCGATACTAACATTTCCTTTCTGCGCCTCCTTGATCTGACTGATCAAAGTGGGTTGAAGTTCTATGCTAGCCAAAAATCCTTCACTTACTATCTCCATTCTGAAATCTTCCAACTCCTTGTGCAAACTCGGTTGCTACTTCAGAATCATGGTATTCAAGCGACACGACAATCTGCTAAGAGCATCTACTACCACATTGGCTTTGCCGGGGTGATAGTGAATGTCAAGGTAATAGTCCTTGATTAGCTCTATCCATATCCTTTGCCTCATATTTACCTCCTTATGTGTGAAAATATACTTCAGGCTCTTGTGATCCAAATAAATCTCACAACGGTTACCCATGAGGTAATGTCGCCATGTATTCAAGGCTAAAACTATGGTTGCTAGTTCGAGGTCATGGGTAGGGTAATTCTGCTCATGTTGATTCAGTTGTCGGGATAGATAGGATATGACTTTGCCTTCTTGCATCAACACGCATTCGAGACCAATCTTGGTTTCGTCACAAAACACATCAAAAGACTTCGTGATATCTGGCATGATCAAGATTGGGGCTTAAATCAATCTCTTCTTAAGCTCTTGAAAACTTGCTTCACATTTGTCCGTCCATTCAAACTTCTTATCTTTCTTCAACAATTGGGTCATGGGTCTTGCGATGCTCGAAAATCCTTCTACGAACTTGCGGTAGTATCCCACTAATCCGAGAACTGCACAAACTTGGGTTTGAGAGGTTGGGGCTTGCCATTCTTCCACATCCTTAACCCTGGCAGGGTCGACAGCAATTCCTCCTGCCGACACGATATGTCCGAGGAATCCTACTTACTGTAACCAGAACTCACATTTGCTAAACTTGGCATACAACTGATGCTCCCTAAGGGTTTCAAGGATGGTCCTTAGGTGTATCTCAGTTCTGCTTCTGATTTGGAATAGATCAGAATGTCATCGATGAAAACAACGACAAACTTATCTAGGAAGTTCATAAAAATCTTATTCCTGAGGTTCATGAAATAAGTGGGGGCATTGGTTAATCCAAAAGACATGACAGTGTACTCATACAGTCCATATCTGGTGGTAAATGCAGTCTTTGGAATATCTTCTGCGCGAATCTTGAGTTGATGATAATGATGGCTATACGCGTGGTTGATGTGGAGCCTGTTGAGAACCCCAAGAGCAAGGTATAAAGAAGCACAACAACAAGTTTTCCCTCGGTAAGAAATCGAGGTTATCGAACCAGTAGGAGGAAGGAAATGTCACACACGTGTTGCAAGCAACGTGGAGACCTGCACAACACAAACTCAAGACTTTGCCCCAACGAATCAGTGAGGTTGTCAAGCTCACTAGTTTGCTGTAACAAAGGATTAAACATATGGTGTGGAAGGTAATGGTTTGCAGCAAGTAAACAAGTAACAGTGGAAGATGTATCAATGGTAAAGATTGGACGGCGGTCCATAGTTCACTAGAGGTGCTCTCCTTAGATAAACAACATGGCATGAAGGGTAAACAAATTACAGAAGGGCAATTGACAGGAACTGAGCTAGGCATAACAATGCAATACCAGACAAAAAGATCCTATGAGATTCGATTGGGAAAACAACAAGATACATACACCGCCATCCAACTGCATCTATGACTAGAAGTCCACCTTCAGGTTATCATCCGAACCCCCTCCAGTATTAAGTTGCAAGCAACAAACAACTGCTTTAAGCAAAGTGTGTAAGGTAAACAATCCACCTGTTCCATGAACAAGAGACCGTTGTTTTCTCCCTAGTAGCAACAACACATCTACAACCAAAGATATTTCTATCACTTCCCTTGGAAACTAGACGCATGAACCCACTATCGAGCATAAATACCCCCTCTTGGAGTCACTAGCAACTACTTGGCCAAGATAGCTACTAACAACGGAGAGCATGCAAGATCACAAACAACACAGACCTGATAGAATCATAAAGACAAAACCATTAATCAATCTAACATAGTAATCTCAATATCCATCGGATCCCCGCAAACACAACATGCATGATTACAAATATGTTAGATCTTGATCATGAACGGATCTCACAAGATCTATACATGAAAGCACAAGGAGGAGATACAACCATCTAGCTACTACATGGACTCATAGTCCAAGGTGGAACTACTCACACATCATACCGAAGAAGAAGGCCTCCGGGATGATCTCCCCTCAAGTACGGTGCCGGGAAGAACTTCAAATCCCCTCGATCTATAGACGATTTTGTTGAGTTTTGTTTGGATTCCCAGGGTATTTTCATCGGGGGCTTCTTATAGGCGAAGATGCAAGGCTGGGAGGCGGCTAGGGGCCCCACACCCTACCTAGGCGTGGGGTGGGCCCACCCGCGCCTAGGGAGGGTCTGGACGCCCTGGTTTGCTTCTCCGTCTCGTCTTCTGGATTCATGTCCCCCACGGTAAAATATTGACTTTGGCTTTTGTCCCGTCCAATTCCGAGAATATTGATTTTCTGCCTTTCTGGGACCAAAAACAGAAGAAAACAGGCAACTCGCACTGTGGCAACTTGTTAATAGGTTAGTTCCAGAAAAGATATAAAAACACCTCAAAGTATAGACAAAGCAAAGCAAAGTAGATACTAAACAAGCATGGAACATCAAGAAATATAGATACGTTTCCGACGTATCAAGCATCCCAAGCTTAACTCCTGCTCGTCCTCGAGTAGGTAAGTGATAAAAGAATAATTTTTGAGGTGACATGCACCATCAAAACCAAGATCAAACCATTTGCAAGCATTGAAAGCTGGGATACAAAAACTCTAAACATGTGCATGAAAGATGGAGTTCTAACAATAATACAAAGTAACTATGCATGCAACATGAAAGGCTACAAACAAAGATCATGAATAACATGCATTGAAAAACATTTGTTTGTTTCACATACAGAAAACATAGCATAGTGGCAATCAGCTTGTTCCTCATAGACTAGCAAATAGATGCATAGGACACCTTAAAAGTTCACAAGGGTGACTAGAAACAGATAGCAACAAAACAAGTAATATCACAATATGCATCAATCAGGACACTGCACATAGAACTAAGAATGGCAACTATGCTCTCTTAATGGTGCCTAAAGGTATAAGGTGGAGACTCAGTAGTGGTGGAAGAAAGGCCCTTCACAAAGGGAAGCATGGATTTCAAGTTTCAAAAAGAGCTTCCAAAAATTATAGTACTTGTTAGCTTTCAGCCCTCATTGCCCCTATCATAAGCATCTTGAAGTGATTAAGGTTAAAGTGAACAAACTATGGAGTATATGCTTGACAAAGTATAAGTTGGCAATCTCAAGTCCCTTGAATACGAGGGCCACACCTCATGCTACTCAACTTTAGTCACATGTAAGTTCTTGTCATTGTAAGTACATGTGTATCATAGAGAATCGGCAACGGGGTACCCCTTGCACATGGTACAGGAGCTATCCCATAACCAAAATGACAAGGCAAGCAGACAATGAGCATCTCATCGATCTTTTTATTTACTATATGCATAGATTTTTATTGAGGAATCTTCATAGATAGCTCATTATGGTGATGCTGCAAGTTTCCACCATGATTAGGCATGGCTTAGGCTAGTGGCCCAGGCGTTTCTCTAACACAAAATACAAACTCCATGGACTTACAAGTTCCCTCTTTATTTCACACCGGTGACATCCATAGACAAAAGAACATGATATCAACTGAGTACAACAAGGTACAAGTGCAATGTTGAAAACGTTCCCCATGATGGCATGGTTCTGCTAATTCCAACTTATAAATGCAAGCATATATAACAAATTTGTCACAATGGTTTAAGTTTATTAGGGGCAAAGAATATAAAGTGTGCCATCAAGTTCGTGAGGGCTTTAATCACTAAGTTTTCACATAACAAAATAGTTTTTAATTGGAAGATAGTTGAAAACAAGAATATACTTGGAATGGTGTAACACACCATGCATAGGAGTTTATAGTGGACACTTTGGAATAACTTGGTTTCTTGGGAGTTGGAAGCATGAGTAGAACTTACTCATACAAGTGGAGGCTAGCAAAAGACTGGGAGCAACCAACTAAGAGAGCAATAATGGCTAAAATCATGCAATGCAACAAAGCATACTAATCAAAGCAAAGAGTGGTACTACAAGTCAAGGACTAAATTATCATAGAGGATAATGGTGACTTGTGAGAGTCATAACATGGTGTAAGCATGTGCCAAGTCAACCCAAGCAAAACATCAAAGGAGAATACCACAATATTATGCTTTTGCATGCTAAAACAACGCATAATTTCTTCAAGGCACACTAAGCAATCCCAATTGTTTGGAACAAGACATGCTAAAGCAATAATCACTAAGCATAATGCTAAAACAACACCTAGCATTTCATGCTAAAGTCTAAGTCATAGTCAATGCAAGCTCCTCTTGCACTTCAAGCAAGAACTTACTACTCCTTTCCTAACACCAAGCAACCTTATTTGCAAAACAAAACAACGAGAACGGTGGTCCAAACTAATTTATTCAAGCAAACTAAACAACCTAAGCAAAGCAAATGAAAACTAAGACACTCCAAGAACAACACATTTGTGCATGAAACAATAAAAACGAAGTGTCTAGACAGACCTAAGCTTTTTATTGATGAAGAAGGGGATGCCTTGGGCATCCCCAAGCTTTGACGCTTATACCTCTTGGATATTTCTTGGGGTGACACCGTGGTGGCATCCCCAAGCTTGAGCTTTTGTCCATTCTTCATCTCATTGCATCATTCTCTCTCTACACCTGAAATTTTTCCTTCATACAAAACTTCACACAATCTTCATTAGCAACATTAGTGTATTCAAAAGATATTAGACCACCGGCAAAGCTTTGTAACAGCAAGGCTTTTCACAAAAAACACAAGCTACTGTAGTAACTCCTTCAAAAAGCTCAATTTACCTGAAGAGAACTCAAAAAGGAGTCAATAAGAAGCAAATGCAAATAATGGCACAAATCTGTCAAAACAGACAAGCAGGTAGAAACCAATTTTTTCGAAGACCTTCTGTTGATCAAATCGAAAAGTGCTGAACTAACGAAAGTTAGCTAACATACTGGAGGATTTATTCGTAAATTTTGAGCTCAATACGAGTTACAGAGCCTCCTCACGATTGTTTTTGGTGTAGGACAGAAATCTGTTTCGGGACAACAACTCCCCAAATCTTACTTCCCTCTCATTAGAGGTCATTCTTGGCACAAAAAGCAAACAAAAAGGATAAGGAGGGGTTATTACTAAAGTAATAACTTCCAAGACTCAAGGAAACTCTTGGGTTATCTCCCAACAAGTACTTTTCTTTAACGCCTTTAAGTTAGGAACAAGAAGCAAGAAGAATGAAGTATTTTCAAATGAAGAAGCATTAACATTCATACTTGCAAATTCTTCAACTATGAAAGTTATCTCATCCAAATGGGTATTGGAGGATCCCTTCTCATCTCTCATTGGTCTACTAGCTTCATCAAAAAGATTTTCAGGAGCAATCCAATCAAAAAAAATTCAAAGGCTTCATACATTCCAAGAAGCTTAAAGGGTATGAGTATATTGAATTCCTCTCTAGGCTTAGTTTTATCAAAAATACCCACACCATCTACACTTGAGCCTAGCATACTGAAACGCTCAAAGACCTTTTTGGCTTCCCTAGCAACATCATGGAATTCTTTTGATAAAGTTTCAAGGATGGGTTCCCTTTTTCAACATTCTTCTCTTCTTTTAGTTTTAGGAATAAAAATTGTATGAAGGGGTTAAGGCTAACAAACCTATCCTCCAACATATGAACTAAAGAAGTTGCAGCAATCTCATAATTAGGAGCAAGCTCTGCTATAGATTTATCCTCATGCTTCCTAACATAATTAAAGAATTCTTCAATATTATCTTTCCCAATTATGGAGCCACTACCTATTGCAAGGTCTTTCTGGGTGAACTTGGGTAGCAACATGGTGAGCTAGAGCAAGGTGGCAACTAGAGCATGGACTAATTTTTTTTGTGTTTTTTAATAAGGCAAGCAAACCAAACTAGACTAGTTTTTTTGGGGTTTTTTGAAAAGAGGCAAACAAAACCAAGCAAAAGAAACTAAGCAAACTAAAAACAAAGTAAAGATAAAGGAAGTGAAGGACTCCCCTAGTGAAGACTTCCTTAGACTCCCCGGCAATGGCGCCAAAAAACTTGTTGATGCGCCTGTGTGGAGCACTTAGTTGGAAACCCCAAGAGCAAGGTGTGAAGCAGCAAGTCTTCCCTCAGTAGAGACTAAGGTTATCGAACCAGAAGGAGGAAGGAAACGTCACACAAGTGTTGGAAGCAGCGTGGAGACTTGCACAACACAAACTCAAGACTTTGTCCCAACGAATCAGTGAGGTTGTCAAGCTCACCGGTTTTCTGTAACAAAGGATTAAACGTATGGTGTGGAAGGTAATGGTTTTCAGCAAGTAAACAAGTAACAGTGAAAGATGTATTGATGGTAAAGATTGGACATGGGGTCCATAGTTCACTAAAGGTGCTCTCCTTAAATAAACAACATGGCATGAAGGGTAAACAAATTACAGCGGGGCAATTGACAGGAACTGAGCAAGGCATAACAATGCAATTACTAGTCAGAAAGATCCTATGAGGTTGATTGTGCAATACAACAAGATACATAGACCGCCATCCAACTGCATCTATGACTAGGAGTCCACCTTCAGGTTATCATCCGAACCCCCACCAGTATTAAGTTGCAAGCAACAGACAACTGCTTTAAGCAAAGTGTGTAAGGTAAACAGTTCACATGTTCCATGAACAAGAGACCGTTGTTTTCTCCCTAGTAGCAACAACACATCTACAACCAAAGATATTTCTATCACTTCCCTTGGAAACTAGAGGCATGAACCCACTATCAAGCATAAATACCCCCTCTTGGAGTCACTAGCAACTACTTGGCCAAGATAACCACTAGCAACGGAGAGCATGCAAGATCACAAACAACATAGACATGATAGAATCATAAAGACAAAACCATTAATCAAACCAACATAATAATCTCAATATCCATCGGATCCCCGCAAACACAACATGCATGATTACAAATAGATTAGATCTTGATCATGAACGAAGCTCACAAGATCTATACATGAAAGCACAAAGGAGGAGATACAACCATCTAGCTACTACATGGACCCATAATCCAAGGTGGAACTACTCACGCATCATACCGGAGATAAGGCCTCCGGGATGATCTCCCCTCCGGCAGGGTGCCGGGAAGAACTTCAGACCCCCCCCGATCTAGGGACGATGGTGGCGGCGGCTATAGACGGTTTCGTGGTTTTTTGATCGGGTACTCAGGGTTTCTGCATCGGGGGCTTCTTATAGGCGAAGGGGGAGACAGAGGGGGCGGCCAGGGCAGGCATACCCTAGCTAGGCGCGGCTTAGGGCCCACCCGCGCCTAGGGTGGGTCTGCCCCCCTGGCTGGCCTCCTGGGATCCCCTCTAGACTTCTTGTTCCCCACGAAAAGTAATTGACTTTAACGTTTGTCCCATCCAAGTCCGAGAACATTTCTTTACTAACTTTTCTGAAACCAAAAACAGCAAAAACAGGCATCTAGCACTGTTGCAACTTGTTAATAGGTTAGTACCAGAAAACATGTAAAAAGCACCTCAAAGTGTGGACAAGTAAATCAAAGTAGATACTAAACAAGCATGAATCATCAAAATTATAGATACATTTCCGACGTATCAATCTCCATGGTGACGCACTTGGTTGAATCAGTCCTATCTCTAGACTAGCATCCAGTTGCTTCTTTAGCTCCACTAGTTCAGACGGGTTCATGGTATAAGATCTCTGAGGTATGGGTCCAGTTCTAGGGATTAGTTCAATGATAAACTTGATATCCTGATCTGGGGGCATACCGGGCAATACATCTGGGAATACGTCGGGGTATTCACAGACTACTCTGACTTGGTCAATGGTGGGTTGGGCTAGAATATTGTTGCACTTAAATTGACGGGGCAAGGTTTCAGATACATGCTCTACTGATACTCCAGTGGTACTAGTCATGGTTATGGCTTTCTTGGCATAGTCGATTAATCCTTTATGTTTCGACATCCAATCCATTCCTAGTACTACTTCCAAACCTTTGGTTCCGAGCACTATTAGATTAGCATAAAAATCTATCCCATGGATTCTGATATGTACGGCCTTGCAAATTTGTCTAGCTTTGGTGGTTGAACCAGGTATTTGAACTATCATAATATGCTTCAATTTTGTTGGTTGAATCTTACTAGTGCATGTAAATTCTTCGGTAACAAACGAGTGCGATTCTCCAGAATCAAACAACACTCTTGCAAGTACTGAGTTAACAGAAAACATACCTAGCACGACTTCTGGCGCTTCCTGGGCTTCTTTAGCATTCATGTGTGATGACCCACAAGTATAGGGGGTGTATCGCAGTACTTTCAATAAATAGGAGTGTCGATCCCAACGAGGAGAAGAAGGTGTTGACTAGTGGTATGGAGTAGGAACTCTCTGCAAATACTTAGCAAACGGATTTTTAGTGGTTTTCTGATAAAGCAACAAAACAAGGTGCAAGTAATAAAAACCACAAGCAAAGGCAGCAAGTGGCCCAATCCTTTGTTAGAAAAGGACAAGCCGGTGGAAATACTTATAAGGACCAGACGTTCTAGAGGACACATGGGAATTCTGTCAAGTGCTTTCGCTTCAAATAGCTAAGTACTCTTTGGTGTTGTAAGTGTTGTGTGCGTGAACATGTGCTAATGTACTGACCTTACTTGGACTAATACATACTTGTGATTAAACCCCCTACAATCATCCGCAACTACAGGAAAGTAATTAAGATATAAACCTAATCACAGCCTTAAACTCTGAGATCCTACACTCCCTTGTGCAAAGGTGTCCTAACGAGGGTTCAGGTTTTTGTCACTTCGGCAACCCCACAATTTGTAGCCAAATACACAATGCATTCCCCTAGGCCCATAAATGGTGAAGTATCATGTAGTCGACGTTCACATGACACCACTAGAAGAATAGCACCACAACTTAAATACTAAACCATTGAATAATAACTCAACACAAATCCACTACTAACAACATGACTTCTCCCATGTCCTCAAGAACTAAACGAACTACTCACAAGACATCATATGGATCAAAATCAAAGATGATATGGTAATGGATAACAATTTGAACATAAACAATAATCCAATGGTTCCGCTCACAAGCATCAACTACAATGGTAATTAACACCGGGAAAGTTTCCCCTGTGAACTAAGCAAGTATTCAACACAATTGTTATAGCGGGATGGAGTGGTGATGACGGTGCTAGTGGAGATGATGGTGTGGATGATGATGATGATCTCTATGAAGCCTAGCTTGATGATGGTGTTGATGGCGACGATCTCCCTTCTTCGGGAAAAAATTTCCTCGGTAGAAATCTGTCTACCGGAGAGATATTTCTCTCTCGGTGTTTTCCGCCCTGCAGAGGCGGCGGAAATCTATCTGTGGTCGCTCCCCTGGTGTTAGGGTTCCATAGGGAAGATATAGGCGAGAGTACAGAGTCGGGGGCCGAGCAGGTGGGCCACACCTGCCCTAGGCGTGGCCTAGGGGGTGTGGGCCCCCTGTGGCCCTTCTTGGCCTCCCCTTCTGGCTTCCTCTGGCTTCCTCTATCTTCTGGGAAAATATATTTTTCCCATATTTTTCTAGTATTTTTCTTATCTTCGTGAAATTGCATCAAAACACCTCTTTTTCCATCAGAATTGAGACTCCGGCAGTTCATCCTCCAATAATCATCCAACATGCATAAACAGATGTATAAGATCCCTCCTTTGTAAAGGAAAGGATCCCTGTGATTGCAATGCTAGTCCCTGGATCAATGCTAGCATCCACAGTTTAAGATGAAGTACACAGAAACAAAGGTCATTATTACAAGCCATTCCAAAGACAAACATAGCCTTTTACAAACTCCATGGCCACAGGCCTAGTACAAGAGTTCAAATATGTAATAAGATAAATAAGTCTTCATCTTCATGTGCCACAGGCAAGCATGTTATGTGTAGACTCATGACTCCTAATCATCATCAGAATATCCTGCAACATCACAAGTTACAGCCACAGTGGGTCAATACATCAGAATAGTATTGGCAAGTGATACCTTAGTAGAATATTGGTGGTCTAGATACTATATGCATTTTGGCTAAGTGTAGCTTAGGCTTGCTTTGCACAAAATAGGTTTTGCCTATTAGTTGAAAACACTAAGTTTTTCTTTGTCAAAATCTTTCCCAAGGAACCACCAATAGACATTGGAGTCCTTCACCCTTGTTCAACCACAAGTTTTTACTTAGAAATTGGGATTAGGAGATTCTTGATAGCTTCCATGTCTTGATGCTCAAATTGTCCAATACCAGGGACATGGCTAAGTACTTAGATTATTCCATCTGCAGAGGTTGTGTACTTTCTCCACAAGACTTGATTTTCACCAAGACAGGACCTTTCAGAAGCCTTCCCTTAGACCAAATGGGCGCGTTCCAACCTATCATCCCACTACCACCAACTGTCCAAATGGCTAAGTTATTGCAACCTATGTGATCCAGGCAGAGCCCATATTGCCAAGTGGCTGCACTAGAAGCTTCTTAACATTTGGCCTCTCAAATCCCTTTGTTCCTGGGTGGCTTTCCACAAGTGAGATACACAAGGTAAACCATAGAAATGGGCCTTGTGTAACCACTCAACATAACCCATTCTTTCCATTCCACCCAGGTGTTTCATTCACTTAGTTGTTTTATTAAACAAAAACATAGTCCAAAGACTTAGAAATATTTATTCTTAGCATGAATATAACCACCCTTGGTTGCTAATAGCTAGGCTAAGCATGACATTGATAAGACTTAGAAATATTTCTAACAATTCTACAACTACTAGGATTTCCCAAGCATAGCATAAAGATCAAAAATATCCATGCAAGACTAGTAAAATATTTCTAATGCATAAGTGAAAACATAGGAATAATTCATGAAGCACCACTTGCCTTGGTAGTTTGGAGAGTAGCTACAATTCTCACAATCACAATCACTATTTGCACCAAAATCTACACATAAAATAATAGCACCAAAATCACATACAAAATAAATACAAGCAAAAATATATGGATGCATGAATAATGCCATGTGATGATTTTCTACCACAAACAAGACAAGTGCTTGGTAATGAATCATAAACAAGTTCAAAACAAGCTAAATAAACTTTATTTGAACATTAAAACATTTTTCAAATAATTAATATACACAAAATATGCCTACACATGATTCTATAAAAACAACCATTTTAACAGAGGCAAAACATTAAACACATTGCATAGTTGGAAAGGATTTTCTCTCCTGATTCCATTGATATAAAATTTGTCAAATTTGGACGTGGCATTCAAAAGTTATGATTTAAACAAGTTTTAATATCAAATAGATCAAATTTCTGATTTTAAACCTAACTCACAGACACGCGGCGGCATCTGATTGGCTGGTACCGCTTCGCGCTGGATCGCGTCTGCGAATCGTTGGATCTAACTAAAACGTGCGACACAGATCGTTACTTACCCCTTCGGCTAGGATCTATCGCGTCCACTGGATCTAAATCGAATGGCCCTAAGCAACTGACCAACAAGTGGCGGCGCTAGCGGCAGCGACAGGCGGCGGCGCGCTCTGTCAGCGGCGGAGCCAGCGAACTAGGTCACGCGGGGAGGTGGGAGGATGCTCGCTAGAATCGCCGTGACGAGGAGATGCTCAAAGTGTGCTCGGTTGGCGAAGGGGCACTCGGAGTCGTCGTAGATTGCTCGTCGGAGTAGTCCCTAGCGACGGTGCTCTCGGTTGACGACGAAGGCGATGCTCTGGGCCATGCTAAGACGAGATAAGGATGCAGTTAGATGCATAGAAGGCTGGGGATCACACGCGTATCAACCAGAGGGAGAGGGGAGGCTGGGACTTACGGGGAACGATCGCCGGAGTTCGAGCAGAGGGTGGCGGAGCTCAGTCGTTGACGCTGCCGAGGCTACAGATCATGCGCGAGCAAACGGAGAGTGTTAGTAGGTGCGCACGGAGATGTAGAACAAGACAGTATGAACCATAGGCAGAGGGGAGCGCGGTGCTCACCGGAATTCGACGACGAACTCGTCGGAGCAGCGGGCGTCCAGAGAGAAATTCGAGCAGCCTGGTGGCTCCGGTGAGGTGTGGTTTGGGGGAAAAGGAGGAGGGGAGCATGGTGTTTAAGTAGGCTAGACGGGGGCGTGAATTACTCAGGCATTGAATGGGAATTGAAGCCGCGAATTAAACAGGAAACGCCCAGCATGATTTGGGGATGAACCAGTCGCTGGGGGGTGGAGACGATGACTGTCATGTGGGCCGCGGTTGTCAGCGAGAGAAAGGAAGAGGGGATGGGTCCAGGCGGTCAGTGACTCTGTGGGTGCGGCTGCGAGTGAAAGAAAATGTTTCGCGGGGAGGTGCTGCTGGGCTAGCTGGGTCGAGTTGGGCTGGGTTGGGCCAGATTGGCTGTTTGCTTATTTTTTTTCCTCTTTACTTCTTTTCTTTTTCTGTTTGATTTTCTAGAAATGGTTTTCAAACTCTATTTCAAATCAGTTTGAATTAAAATCTTCTCTAGGTTTCTATACAGTAACTTTGCACTCAAATGTGTGTCAAAACTCCTCTGTTTACTCAAACACACTATGTTCATTTGAAAATAAAAATAGAACCAAGCCTTAATGTGATATAAACAATAGGCATAATATAGTTTTATTTTCACACTTTGTTTTGAAAACTTGCTCCAGCTTTGGAAAGTACTTAAGTTTGAATTCAAAACATTACTGAACAAAACAAGTACTCTTCTCATTAGAAAGTAGCACTAAGGCTAGAGCATATAAAATAATGAGCAACATATGCTCCTGTTTTTGAAATGATTTTGAAAATGGAAGCCTAAATGATCATGGATGCATGGATGATATGCATGAGTTTTGAAACATGATTTTAGGGATGTTACAAATCTAACCCCCTTAAGGTGAATCTCACCCTCGAGATTCGGATTGGCTAGCAAATAGGTGAGGGTGGTCTTTCCGAAGATCATCTTCTCTTTCCCATGTTGCTTCTTCTTCGGAATGGTGGTTCCATTGAACTTTGCAGAATTTGTTAGTCTTAGTCCGAGTAACTCTTTCTGCAGTCTCAAGAATCTTGATTGGTTTCTCCTCATAGGTGAGATCACTTTCCAATTGGACCTCCTCCAATGGTATAGTATCCTTCAAATAAGTCTCTTCCATCTCTGGATGGCATTTCTTAAGCTGACTCACATGAAACACATTATGAACAGCTGACAAAGACTCTGGCAATTCAATCTCATAAGCTACTTCTCCTTTACGACTTAGAATCTTGAATGGTCCAACATACCTTGGGGCCAACTTTCCTTTGACTCCAAACCTCTTCACTCCACGAAGTGGTGACACTCTAAGATAAGCTCTATCACCAACTTCATAGGTGACTTCTCTACGCTTAGGATCTGTGTAGCTCTTTTGTCGGGACTGTGCTATCTTCAATCTGTCCTTAACTAGCTTGACCTTCTCTTCAGCTTCTTTGATTAGTTCTGGTCCGAACAAACTTCTTTCTCCCACACCATTTCATAGCAATGGGGTGGTACACTTTCTCCCATAGAGAAACTCAAATGGTGCCATCTCAATGCTGGCTTGATAGCTGTTATTATAAGAAAGTTCTGCGTAAGGCAGACTTTCATCCCAACTGGCTCCATAGTCTAGAGCACAAGCTCTCAACATATCTTCAAGAATCTGATTAGTCCTTTCTGTCTGTCCATCAGTCTGAGGATGAAAAGCAGTGCTGAATTCTAACCTTGTTCCTAATGACTCATGTAATTGCCTCCAAAAAAGAGAAGTGAACTGAGTTCCCCTATCAGACACAATACTCTTGGGTACACCATGTAGACATACAATTCTACTCATATAGATCTTGGCTAACTTAGCACTTGTATAAGTTATCTTCACGGGTATGAAATGAGCCACTTTAGTTAGGCGATCCACTACTACCCAAATGGAATCATATCCTGACCGGGTCCTTGGTAATCCGGTAATGAAATCCATACCAATCTTGTCCCACTTCTAATCAGGAATAGATAGTGGTTGTAGCAATCTCGCTGGTTTCTGGTGTTCCGCTTTCACTCTACTACATACATCACACAAAGAAATATGTTCGGCGATGTCCTTCTTGAGGTTATTCCACCAAAACCTTTCCTTCATATCCATGTACATTTTGGTGTTACCCGGATGAATAGAATATGGTGAGTTATGTGCTTCTTGTAATATCAGTTTTCAAAGTTTCGGATCTTGTGGAACACAGATATGTTTTCCATGCCATAAAGTACCATGTTCGTCTTCATGGAATCCTTTGGCCTTTCCCTTGCCAATCTTTTCCTTAATCTCTTCAATTTCCTTATCTGCCTTTTGGGCTACTTTGATCTTGTCCAACAAAGTGGGTTGAACATCCAAGGACATGAGATGTCCCTCAGGCACAATCTCCAATCTGAGATCTCTAAATTGGGCACACAAATCATCTGGAAATTCTCCTTTTGTAAGGCCATTCACAAAAACCTTACGGCTTAGAGCATCCGCTACAACATTTGCTTTACCGGGGTGGTATTGCAAACTCAAGTCATAGTCCTTGATGAGTTCTAGCCATCTTCTTTATCTCATGTTAATTTCTTTCTGGGTGAAAATATACTTCAAACTCTTGTGATCTGTGAACACTTCACATCGCTTTCCCAAAAGATAATGTCTCCATGTTTTGAGTGCATGGACAACAGAGGCTAACTCTAAATCATGAGTAGGGTAGTTTACTTCATGAGTTTTGAGTTGTCTCGAGGCATAAGCCACAACTTTCCCTTCTTGCATAAGTACTGCACCTAATCCATGATGAGATGCATCACAATACACTTGGAAATCTTTCTCCAAATCTGGCAAACATAAGACTGGTGCTGTCACTAGTCGCTTCTTCAATTCTTGAAAACTGAGTTCACAACCTTTAGACCAAGCAAATTTCTTGTATTTCTTTAGCAATTCTGTCATAGGCTTAGCTACCTTGGAGAAATTCTCAATGAACCTTCTGTAGTAACCTGCTAAGCCAAGGAAACTACGAACCTCTTTCACTGACTTAGGTGATTCCCATTCAGTTACAGCTGAAACTTTAACAGGATCAACTGCTACACCATCTCCTGACACCACGTGTCCAAGAAATCCAACTTCATTCAACCAGAACTCACACTTGCTGAATTTGGCATACAGCTTATGCTCTCTAAGCTTCTCAAGTATCAAATGCAAATGTCCTTCATGCTCTTCTTTGCTCTTGGAGTAGATCAAAATGTCATCGATGAAAACGACAACAAACTTATCAAGGAATTCCATGAACACCTTGTTCATCATATTCATGAAGTATGCTGGCGCATTGGTCAAACCAAATGGCATCACGGTATACTCATACAATCCATACCTTGTGGTGAAAGCTGTTTTAGGTATGTCTTGTTCTCTTATCTTGAGCTGGAAATAACCTGACCGGAGATCAATCTTTGAGAACACACAAGCTCCTTCTAACTGATCAAACAAGTCATTGATTCTAGGCAAAGGGTATTTGTTCTTGATAGTCACCTCATTGAGTGAACGGTAATCTATGCATAACCTTTGACTTCTATCTTTCTTTTCCACAAACAAAATTGGTGCTCCCCAAGATGAAGAACTTGGTTGGATAAATCTTTTCTGCAATTGTTCTCCAAGTTGTTTCTTGAGTTCCTTCAACTCATCAACTGACATCTTGTACGGTCTTTTTGCTATTGGTCTAGATCCTGGTAGCAAGTCAATAAGAAACTCCACATCTCTATCTGGTAGCATTCCCGGTAATTCTTCCGGAAACACATCCGGATATTCACTCACAATTGGCACACTGTCTATGCTAACCCCCTTAAGAGAATTTAGCCTACTCCTTTTTGCTTCAAAGCTGGTCTTGAATCTGATTCTTTTGTTTTCTGGAGTCGTGAGTGAGACAGTATGGTTGGCACAATATATCACTCCCTTGTGCTTAGTCATCCAGTCCATTCCCAAAATAACATCCAATCCTTGGGAATTTAGGATTATCAGGTTAACGGGAAACTTATACTTCCCAAACTATATGACCAGGTCATGACATCCTGAATTCACTATCATTTCTCCGCTAGGAGAACTTACTTTTATAGGACACCCAATAGTTTCTACCGGTAGTTCATTTCTTTCAACAAATGATCTTGATATGAATGAATGAGATGCACCAGTATCAAAGAGAACAAATGCTGGAACAGAACTGAGTTTGAACTTACCAGCAACAGCATCAGGTTCCTCATAGATTTCCTCCACATTGATGTGGTTCACTTGTCCCTTTTGAAAAGGGTTGGGCTTGTTGTGTCGTTCAACTTTCTTTTCTGGGCATTCATTTGCATAATGCCCCATCTTCTTGCACTTGAAACACTCAACCTGACTAAGATCCTTCTTGACAGGCTGGCTTCCATTGCCACTTCCACTTCCATTGTGGTGGCTCTTATATCCACCCTTGTGATTCTTGTACTTATCATTGTCATGACTACTATTGTGCTTGTAGTCATGATAACGGTTGTGGTTGTGGTGCTTGTTGAACTTCCCATTCTTGTGGGATCCAGAACTCCCACTGTCATCATAATGGGAACGCTTGTGAGACGATCCCGGGTTGTGCTTGTCATAGTGCTTTCTCTTCCTGCTTTCAACTTGTTTCATCTTGCTCTCCAAGATGGCAGCCTTGTCACAAAGAGACTAGTATGTGGGAACATAGGCCACAGCTAACTGCAGGTTCAATTCATCATTCAACCCTTCAAGGAACTTTTCCTTCCTCTTAGCATCAGTGTCAACTTCATCCGGTGCATATCGCGCCAGATTTTTGAACTCCTCAATATATTCAGCCACACTGCGGTGGCGCTGCTTCAAGTTATGGAACTCTTTCTTCTTCAAACTCATCACTCCGGATGAGATGTGAGCAGTACGGAAACCATCTTCAAAGATAGCCCATGTCACATCCTCAATGGGAGTGGTGATCTGGAAGTTATCCCACCAAGTGGCTGCTGGTCCTTCCAACAAGTGAGCTGCAAATCTGACTTTTTCTTCATCAGCACAGCCAACAGTTACCAAGTCCTTATTCACATAGCGTAGCCAATCATTGGCCACCATAGGATCAGTAGTTCCTGAGAACTTTGCTAGCCTCAATCTTAAGAACTGGTAAGCATGTCAAAACCCGATGGTTGTTCTGATTGTTGTTGTTGTTATTGTTGTTGTTGTTGTTCTGATTCTGGATGAACGTAGTCATCATTTGCATCAGTTGAGTCTGAGTTGTCATCATTTGCTGCATCTTAGGAGTGATGTTGTTGTTGTTGGGCTTGGGATTGGCACGTCGGGGAGGCATCTGTGGTTTGTTCAATAGAGATAAGAATGAGATACCCATGGATGATAACATGCACAATACATCACATAAAAAATCACCAAACATGCATCATAATAATAAAAGTTCAACAACATAGACAACAAGTTTGCAAGGTAAACACACCAATAGCAAGCCATCCACATGTTGGATGGTCATTGCGACTCAATAATCAAAGACATGATAAATAAAGGTAAATGAGTAGTCATCACTACTCCTCGGCATCAACCTCCTCATCAACAAATGTAAGACCTGCATTCTCCATAGCGGTCTTGTATTCCTCGACATTGGTGGTCAAGGTCTCTACTTTGGCTTTGAGAGCCCTCTTCTGTGAACGAAGCCTCTCAATCATGGTCTGCTGATGCTCGAGCTCGAAGTCCTTGGACTCTAGTTCTGCAGTCATGTCTCGAATCCTCTTGTTCTTATCTTGGACTCGCTTCTCTTGACTCTTGAACTTTCTGTCCTAACTCTCAAACTTGGCCTCCATCTCTTGGACTATCTCATCTTGCTCCACGAAGAGCTTGTACTTCTCACGAAGCTGCACCTGGAGTTCATCATTGCTAAGCATGACGTTTGTCCTATCAGTGTCTATGTGCCTAAGAAGAACCTCTAAGTCCTGGAGGTATAGGCGAATCGGCTCTGCCGTCTCTCTCGAAGTATCCTCAAAGTCAATGGCCTCACCATCATCATCACGTCTACCAAAGGTGTGGAAGTGAGTACCTCTAACCCCTCGAGAGTGTCTCCCTAGTAACCGTCCAATCAAATCCTACATGACTACCTCTAGGCCTCTCTCCTTGTCATCATGCATGAGCTTGAAGATGATGGCCTCCATGGCTGGCTCAGTCTGGCGTCTTGGCTGATTGACCTTGAAGCCCCAAAGGTCTTTCCTCTCAAACTTGGTGAGGGGAAGCATCATGATAGTAGGAAGAGGGAGATTGAGCAGACTAGTGAGCTCAATAATACGAGGGCCAAAACGAGTTCCCTGAACTCTTCAGCCGTGCTGATAGTAACATTAGGCATCTATTTTATAAGATAGAAAAAGTTAGGATCAATACAATTAAAGTTAAATCACAAGACAAAGCATCACATGCATATCATTGTCAAGCAACACTCAAATCATGACATACATAATACAAGCAACCTAGTTTCAATATAACTTAGTCAAAATTTTGGAAATATAAAGATGAGTGTGGTGGTCCAACTAATAAGGCTCAATTCATCTTTCACTTTCTAATCTAAAGGCTAACAATGCATCCTTCTATCAAAAGAGATGAGAAAAGAAGATTAGAAAAGTTTACTAGAAGAATAAGACAAGTGTGAAGTTGTTGAAAATTTTTCCTTAGTGGTTTCCAATCCTAGGGTCATAATCCTACAGGCAACACAGTGCTCTGATACCATCTGTAAGATCCCTCCTTTGTAAAGGAAAGGATCCCTGTGATTGCAATGCTAGTCCCTGGATCAATGCTAGCATCCACAGTTTAAGATGAAGTACACAGAAACAAAGGTCATTATTACAAGTCATTCCAGAGACAAACATAGCCTTTTACAAACTCCATGGCCACAGGCCTAGTACAAGAGTTCAAATATGTAATAAGATAAATAAGTCTTCATCTTCATGTGCCATAGGCAAGCATGTTGAGTGTAGACTCATGACTCCTAATCATCATCAGAATATCCTGCAACATCACAAGTTACAGCCACAGTGGGTCAATACATTGGAATAGTATTGGCAAGTGATACCTTAGTAGAATGTTGGTGGTCTAGATACTATATGCATTTTGGCTAAGTGTAGCTTAGGCTTGCTTTGCACAAAATAGGTTTTGCCTATTAGTTGAAAACACTAAGTTTTTCTTTGTCAAAATCTTTCCCAAGGAACCACCAATAGACATTGGGGTCCTTCACCCTTGTTCAACCACAAGTTTTTACTTAGAAATTGGGATGAGGAGATTCTTGATAGCTTCCATGTCTTGATGCTCAAATTGTCCAATACCAGGGACATGGCTAAGTACTTAGATTCTTCCATCTGCAGAGGTTGTGCACTTTCCCCACAAGACTTGATTTTCACCAAGACAGGACCTTTCAGAAGCCTTCCCTTAGACCAAATGGACGCGTTCCAACCTATCATCCCACTACCACCAACTGTCCAAATGGCTAAGTTATTGCAACCTATGTGATCCAGGCAGAGCCCATATTGCCAAGTGGCTGCACTAGAAGCTTCTTAACATTTGGCCTCTCAAATCCCTTTGTTCCTGGGTGGCTTTCCACAAGTGAGATACACAAGGTAAACCATAGAAATAGGCCTTGTGTAACCACTCAACATAACCCATTCTTTCCATTCCACCCAGGTGTTTCATTCACTTAGTTGTTTTATTAAACAAAAACATAGTCCAAAGACTTAGAAATATTTATTCTTAGCATGAATATAACCACCCTTGGTTGCTACTAGCTAGGCTAAGCATGGCATTGATAAGACTTAGAAATATTTCTAGCAATTCTACAACTACTAGGATTTCCCAAGCATAGCATATAGATCAAAATATCCATGCAAGACTAGTAAAATATTTCTAATGCATAAGTGAAAACATAGGAATAATTCATGAAGCACCACTTGCCTTGGTAGTTTGGAGAGTAGCTACAATCCTCACAATCACAATCACTATTTGCACCAAAATCTACACATAAAATAATAGCACCAAAATCACATACAAAATAAATACAAGCAAAAATATATGGATGCATGCATAATGCCATGTGATGATTTTCTACCACAAACAAGACAAGTGCTTGGTACTGAATCATAAACAAGTTCAAAACAAGCTAAATAAACTTTATTTGAACATTAAAACATTTTCAAATAATTAATATACACAAAATAGGCCTACACATGATTTTGTAAAAACAACCATTTTTAACAAAGGCAAAACATTAAACACATTGCATAGTTGGAAAGGATTTTCTCTCCTGATTCCATTGATATAAAATTTGTCAAATTTGGACGTGGCATTCAAAAGTTATGATTTAAACAAGTTTTAATATCAAATAGATCAAATTTCTGATTTTAAACCTAACTCACAGACACGCGGCGACATCTGATTGGCTGGTACCGCTTCGCACTGGATCGCGTCTACGAACCGTTGGATCTAAATAAAACGTGCGGCACAGATCGTTACTTACCCCTTCGGCTAGGATCTATCGCGTCCACTGGATCTAAATCGAACGGCCCTAAGCAACTAACCAACAAGTGGCGGCGCTGGCGGCGGCGACAGGCGGCGGCGCGCTCTGTCAGCGGTGGAGCCGGCGAACTAGGTCGCGCGGGGAGGTGGGAGGATGCTCACCAGAATCGCCGTGACGAGGAGATGCTCAACGTGTGCTCGGTTGGCGAAGGGGCGCTCGGAGTCGTCGTAGATTGCTCGTCGGAGTAGTCCCTGGCGACGGTGCTCTCGGTTGACGATGAAGGCGACGCTCTAGGCCACACTAAGATGAGATAAGGATGCAGTTAGATGCGTAGAAGGCTGAGGATCACACGCGTACCAACCAGAGGGAGAGGGGAGGCTGGGACTTACGGGGAACGATCGCCGGAGTTCGAGCAGAGGGTGGCGGAGCTCAGTCGTTGACGCTGCTGAGGCTACAAATCATGCGCGAGCAAACGGAGAGTGTCAGTAGGTGCGCACGGAGATGTAGAACAAGCCAATATGAACCATAGGCAGAGGGGAGCGCGGTGCTCACCGGAATTCAATGACGAACTCGTCGGAGTAGCGGGCGTCCAGAGAGAAATTCGAGCAGCCTGGTGGCTCCGGTGAGGTGTGGTTTGGGGGAAAAGGAGGAGGGGAGCATGGTGTTTAAGTAGGCGAGACGGGGCGTGAATTACTCAGACATTGAACGGGAATTGAAGCCGCGAATTAAACAGGAAACGCCCGGCGTGATTTGGGGATGAACCAGTCGCTGGGGGGTGGAGACGACGACTGTCATGTGGGCCGCGGTTGTCAGCGAGAGAAAGGAAGAGGGGATGGGTCCAGGCGCTCAGTGACTCTGTGGGTGCGGCTGCGAGTGAAAGAAAACGTTTCGCGGGGAGGTGCTGCTGGGCTAGCTGGGTCGAGTTGGGCTGGGTTGGGCCAGATTGGCTGTTTGCTTATTTTTTTCCCTCTTTACTTCTTTTCTTTTTCTGTTTGATTTTCTAGAAATGGTTTTCAAACTCTATTTCAAATCAGTTTGAATTAAAATCTTCTCTAGGTTTCTATACAGTAACTTTGCACTCAAATGTGTGTCAAAACTCCTCTGTTTACTCAAACACACTATGTTCATTTGAAAATAAAAATAAAACCAAGCCTTAATGTGATATAAACAATAGGCATAATATAGTTTTATTTTCACACTTTTTTTTGAAAACTTGCTCAAGCTTTGGAAAGTACTTAAGTTTTAATTCAAAACATTACTGAACAAAACAAGTACTCTTCTCATTAGAAAGTAGCACTAAAGCTAGAGCATATAAAATAATGAGCAACATATGCTCCTGTTTTTGAAATGATTTTGAAAATGGAACCCTAAATGATCATGGATGCATGGATGATATGCATGAGTTTTGAAACATGATTTTAGGGATGTTACAAGATGAAAAGACATAAGTAATACCTCATAATAAGACACATATCAATTAATAGAGGAAAATTATAATATAGAATGGTGATGCAAATTGGACGTATCAACTCCCCCAAAGCTTAGACCTTCGCTTGTCCCCAATCGAAAAATGAGCTCAGTAAACATGTCCACAGGTTTATGGAGTGAAGTGTCGATAAAAGAATAAGAACAAGAAGCATCACACTTACCATTACACAACTCATAGAAGAAAGCAACTCACCATTATATAACTTAGCTTGCAACAAGTACAGGAGTCATAGTAGAGATGCATAAAGATATATCATAATTGGAATTGGCAAACTTTGTTCTTGGTCAGAGAACAGCTGGCAAACAGTTTCTCAAAAAGCTTTTTGTAGAAGTTTTCAAAACAGGAGCACTCTTTGCTCAAAAAGGTTTTTCTAAAATGAAGGCTTTCAAAGTAATACTCAATAGATAAGAGTTTTGTGCAAACAAATAAGATAAAGAACATGAGTGAATAAATCACCATATGAATGCTTGAAACACAACAACTCAAATGCTTGCTGGAGATAGAGAGGAAGTAGGTTTACTGACTCAACTTAGAAGTTGGAGAAAGGTCCCTTCATAGAGGGAAGCAGGGAATTCAAGTCATAAAGAGCTTCCAAAATATTATGGTACTTACTAGCTTTGATCCCTCATTGCCCCTATCATAGGCATCTTGAGATGGTTAAGGTTAAAGTGAACAAGGATGGAGTATATGCTTCACGAAATATAAGTTGGCAATCTCATGTCCCTTGAATATGAGGGCCACTCCTCATGCTACTCAACTTCAGTTACCGGTAAGTTCTTGTCATTGTAAGTACATGCGTATCATAGAGAACCGCCAACGCGGTACCCCTTGCACATGGTACAAGAGCTATCCCATAACCAAAATGACAAGGCAAGCAGACAATGAGCATCTCGGTGATCTTTTTATTTACTATATGCATAGCTTTTTATTGAGGATGCTTCATAGATAGCTCACTATGGTGATGCTGCAAGTTTCCACCATGATTAGGCATGGCTTAGACTAGCGGCCCAGACGTTTCTCTAACACAAAATACAAACTCCATGGACTTACAAGCTCCCTTTTTATTTCACACCGTTGACATCCACAGACAAAATATCACGATATCAACTATGTACAAAGTACAGGTGCAATGTTGATAGCGTTCCCCGTGATAGCACGGTTCTGCTAATTCCAACGTATAGATGCAAGCATATACAACTTTGGTGACACAATGGTTCAAGTCTATTAGGGGCAAAGAATATAAGGTTTGTCTTCAAGTTCGTGAGAGCTTTACTAACTAGTTTTCACATACAAAATACTTTTTAATTCGAAAGATAGATGAAGCTTGAGAATTTGCTTGGAATAGCAAATGCTAATAGGTAGATATGGTGGACACAAATGGCACAGGTTTTGGTTCAAAGGAGTTGGAAACATGAGAAGTATGCCTTCTCAAAACAGGTTTTTGGCTAGCAAGGCTCGGTATCAAGCAAAAGAGTTGAAAGAAACAAGCAAACATACAAGTAATAAAGCCAAACATGCAATCTTCCTTGAATACACAAAAGATCTTAAATAAAGAATACTAAGCTTATGAGCCAACAAGAAATAAAAATAAATGATACAACATACCTGTAAGCTTTTTCTCTTTTCCTTTCAAACTTAAAAAGGTGTTGCTACTGACCATAGCTCAGTTTTCCAAAACCAATTTAGATTTACTTGATGCTCCCAAAGTGAGTCCAATACTGATCAACAAGATCCATCATATAATAGAGATTGCAAAATAAAATAAGAAGTGCAAAAAGTAAAAGATGAGACTTCTCAAAGGAGAGATACTTCCACATGCAAACCAAACTATAAGATAACCTCTCTACCAAATATATGAATCCACTAAAAAGGTAAAAGATAAAAGATGATGATGGTGATACCATGGCACCTCCCCCAAGCTTGGAACAAGCCAAGGGGATGCCAAACCTAATGATGAATTACTCCTTCGGTGGTGGTGGTCCCTTGTAATCATAAGACTTCCAAGGTAAAGGTTCCCCATCCAAAAGGGATGTCTTGGTTTCCACAATCCTGAAACTAGCAGCAGAGTTTATGCGATCAAATCTAGCCTCATACTCACAGTTTTGGTTCTGTATGTCATAGAGTTGTGCTTGCAATTGGTTGGTGGTCTGGCAGAGCGAGAAGATTTCTTCTTGGAGCTTAGCAACCTCCTCCTCATGCTTGGCGATGAGTTCTGAACTTATCTTGTGAATAACATCCACTTTGCGGTCTGCCATCTTCTTGTACCTGAAAACTTCATGTTCCAATGCTTGCATCCTGTCTTCCAGACTGCCTTCTCCTTTAGGGCCTTGAAATTCTTTCATATGCACCTTGCCATCTTTGAGAATCAACTCCTTGGGATGGATCTTCAACTCGTACATGTACGGGTTGAGGACATCCGTGGAGGAATCCTCCATGGGTGATCCAGAGGAAGACATTGTGGCTCCAAAACTGAGAATTTTCCTGACAAAAACAGATCGAAACAGAAACACGACAAGAACACAATACAAGAACCTCAGGGGGTATGGGGGGTTATATATTACGAAGTTTCAATGCATAAGGAAGGTGCTGATACGAAACCGAGGCAGAGACGGAGCTCGGGGGTCTCACCCCCCTCAGGCGCGGCCAACTGGGGCCCGCGCCTGGGGTGGGTCTGGCCACACCTGCCTTTGTTTCCTCCCAAGTTGGAGGGCTGAACCGAATTGTGTTCGGCATCCTCTTAAACATTCTCCTCTTGCTGGGAGAGTTCCCCCACATAAGTGTCAACCTCCTCCTCCGTAAGCGACCATCCTTGCATGTTACCAAAGTTAAACAAAATAGGTGCAAGCAAATAAACTATTTTCTCAATCCTACCATGCTGGGCAAACGATAATTCGTACGGTAAACTTCTCACGTTAGCCCCCAAGGAAACAAAACCATGTTGAATCATGGATTCAATATCAAGCCTCTCTATGGGGAACTGAAAATCTGAATAATGAGGCTCTAAACCATGGAAAGCTAGCAACCTAGAAGCAATGAGACCTCCACAAATTCCACCCTTCTCACAGTTGGTGGTGAGATGGTGAGCTATCAAAGCACCCAAACTATAAGACCTATTCCTATTTAGAGTAGCTGCAATAAAAGCTAGATCAAAAGAAGACAACTTTCTAGCAGTCTTTCTAGCAAGAACACACTTGGTAATGAAATAGGCAAGGTATCTAATAGCTGGTAGCTGAATGTTTCGAATTTTACCACTTTCGTTTGAGAAGTCGAAACCTTGGCAAATCTCAATATACAAATCAATAAGTGACTTAGGCCTCTCCTTGATCTTCTCACAAGATCCCCACTGAGGTACTCTAATTGCTGGACAGAAATCAGCAAAAGGCAGGTCGACAGGTATATTATATATTTTGTAACGGACCATGGGATTAGAAGTAGACCAAGTGAACCAGAAGTCCTGCACAAAATCCATGGTTAGCCTAACATATTGGATTGATTCACCTTCAACAAAGTGTTCCAACCCTGCATTTGTAACCATAGTTTGGAAATCTTGGAGGATCCCCTCGGCTCTCATAAATTCATGGGATGGATATATGGAAGGAAAAACTGCCTCCTCACGATGAACCTTCATTGGCTCATGCACCATCAAGTCATATTGGTTCAGTGGATAAGCACTCATCTTCCTTGCTGAAATTTTTAGACAACCATCAAACCAAGTGATTTCTAAGTTGATAAATGATGAGAAACTACTATAGGAACTTGCTAGAGGACTACACATGCATCAAAACAAAGTTTCTAAGCATAGAACAAGCATGCAATATCAAACAACGAGTCACCTATAGCAGAAAAATACTCAACATACAATCTACCAATCACAAATCTATTTGGACAAGTGGAGGCGGCACATACCAAGGAACAATCCCTCCAAAAATCAGCACTTGATATGGGCTGAACAAGGAGATATAAAGTCGCGATCAAGAACAACAAGAACTCGATCTTGAGCAAGTTTTCTGGTGTTTTCGGGAGAGAGAAAGAAGGTGGCCTTGAGGAGGCAGCCTGGAGGGGCCTAGGTGGGCCAGACCTCCCCCAGGTGTCGCCACCTAGTAGGCTGCGCCTACCAAGGGTACGGTGGCCTAGGGTGCCCCCTGGGTCATCTCAGGTGCCACTCTGCCCCTTTCTTCGAGGAAAAAAATATTTTGAATTTTCCGGGATTTTTTGGGAAACTTTATTTCTGGCCAATTTTTAGGGTATGAAAATTGATTTTCTCGCAGAAACAGTTTTTCAGAAGAAGCAAAATCAAACCAAAAGCCAAACTATAGGAGCTCTAAGAAACTCAAACAAGCAAACAACTAGCAAAACTAAAGATAAAGCAAAGACTAGGAAGGAGAAAGTAAAAAAGAAAGCAAGTATAACCACAGTGGAAACATTATTTTGTTCATTAAAATCCTTTTGTTAACAAGGTTGATCAAGTCTTGTTACCAAAACAATCTTATATGAAACAAAACTTTGCATTCCACAAGGTGATTATGTTACCTCATACTTGATAGCAATGGTCCCAATCATAATAGTTTCAAAATTTTCTTGTGGAATGTGGCAATATATTTCTCCAACCTTGATGCCCTCAATATTTTCAATGGAATTCAGGCAATATCTCTTAACAACCTTCTTGGGGAAATAAACAGTGTGCTCTTTGTCATTAATATTGAATGTTACTTTTCCTTGATTACAATTGATAACAACACCTGCAGTATTAAGAAAAGGTCTCCCAAGAATAATAAACATATTATCATCTTTAGGCATTTCAAGCACAACAAAATCAGTTAAAACCATGCAATTATGAGCAACTTGAACAGGAACATCCTCACATATACCAATAGGAATAGTAGTTGACTTATCAGCCATTTGCAAAGATATATCAGTTGGTATCAACTTTTCTAGTTGGAGCCTCTTGTAGAGAGAAAAAGGCATAACACTAACTACAGCTCCCAAGTCACATAAATCAGTTCTAACATAATTATTCTTAATGGAGCAAGGAATAGTTGGTATACCTGGATCACCAAGTTTCTTTGGAACCTTACCATTGAAGGAATAATTAGCAAGTAGAGTAGAAATCTCCTCATTAGGAATCTTCCTTTTATTAGAGACAATATCCTTCATATACTTTGAATAAGGAGGCAACTTAATAGCATTAGTCAAAGGAATTTGCAAGAATAAAGGCTTCATCCACTCACAAAACTTTTTGTAGTGTTCTTCCTCCTTTGACTTGTGTTTCATACGTGGAAAAGGCATAAGTTTCTGCACCCAAGGTTCTCTCTCTTTACCATGTTTATTAGCAATAAAATCTTCCTTTGTGTACCTAGTGTTCTTAGTGTGCTTATCAGGTTCTTCCTCACCTTCCTCCTTATCAGGAGACTCATTTTTATCATTACCACTCTCAGTTTCAGCATTAGAGACAGATATACTATTAGGATCTACACCAGGTTCAAGTGGTTCCTCAACTATCTTATGTTTCTTTTTCTTCCTCTTACGAGGACTACGACTATCCTCACCTTGTTGGGAATCCAACTCTATTCTTTTGGGGTGTCCTTCAGGATATAAAGGATCTTGAGTAGCTATACCACTCCTAGTTCTAATTCCATAAGCATGTTTATCTCCTGAAGCATTAACTAGCATATCCTTTTGTACCTTAGCAAGTTGATCAAGTTGGGTTTGAACCATTTGAAAGTGTTCACAAAGCATTTTAATGTCATTAGAAGTTCTTTCCACAATATCTTTCAACTCATGGATAGCTCTAGAGTTTTACAATAAATGATCCAAAACTTGTTTATTAAAATGACCTTGTTTAACAATAAAAATATCAAGTTCCTCTAAGCATTGATCAGGAGGCTTACCATAAGGAATATCACCTTCATCAAAGTGTTGGAGATAGTGTACCTCAATAGTGGATGAGTGGGGAATTGGCTTACATAAAATTCTTCTATAGGAGGTAGATTCTTCACATCTTCAGCTCTAATACCTTTCTCCTTTAGACACTTCTTAGCTTCCTTCATCACTTCATCATTTAATGCAATAAATCCCCTCTTCTTTGGTGTTGATGTTGGAACTGGTTCAGGCACAACTGGTTCAGGAGTAATAGTCTCAGGTGTATTTAGCTCAGTTGAAGTCCAATCATCATAATTCTTGCTTATCTTAGCCATTAATTCTTCAGCATCTGTAGGAGTTCTTTTCCTAAAAACACAATTAGCAAAGCTATCTAGGTAGGTCCTAGAATCATCAGTTAGTCCATTATAATAAATATCAAGAAGTTCATTCTTAGGTAATGGACATCCAGGATGTGCATGAATCAAGGCACAGAACCTTGTCCATGACTCACGAAATTTCTCTTCTTCTCCCTGTTTAAAATAAAAAAGTCTCTGCAAAGCAGCATGTCTAGCACAGGGAGGAAAATATTTCGGGAAGAAAGAAGCAATCAAACAATCAGGGCTATCAATGGAACCAGGAGGTAATCTATTAAACCAAGCCCTAGCTTCTCCTTTTAGTGAAAAGGGAAGTTCTTAGTAACAAAGTACTTGCGCATCTTAAAATCATCAGAGAACAAAGAACTCATAGTAGAAATCTCATTCATATGAGCCACAACACTCTCATTTTCAGTCACACAAAAAGGTTCTTTCTCAACAATATCTAAATAAGATAAATCAAGATAGAAATCATAATCTTCATCTTTAATATCTATGGGAGAAGTGGCAAACTTAGGATCAGAGGACATCTTAGGCATAATAGTACGTCTAGCAAGGAGACTCTTAATAGCACTGGTACCATGTGTGTTTCGGCACTCTTCAACAAAATCATCAGTGAACTCAATGTAACCATCATTAATATCATAACTCTCACTAGGCTCAGGTGAGCTAACAGGTGTAACAGTGTCTTCACTAGGAGTTTCGGTATTTCCTAGACTAGCCATAGTAGCATCTAGAAAAGGACCTAATGAACCACTCGCATCAACCACAGTAGAGGTAACATCATGAGTATCAAAAGCAGTTTCAGACTCAGCAGTAGTAGCAGTATGTGTAGCATGTGTATGTGGTGGTGGTGTAACAAGCTTACTTATAACAAACGGTGAATCAAGAGAAGCAGAGGTGTTTAGGATTGTACCTCTTCTTGTAGTGGATAGTAAAATAGGGAACTTTCCATCATGAGACTTCCCCATGATGAAAGGAGTAGCAGTGAACAATAATAGATCCAAGTGAACTTACAAATAAAGCTATGCTCCTCGGCAACAGCGCCAGAAAATAGTCTTGATGACCCTCAAGTATAGGGAATCGCAACAGTCTTCGCGGGTAGTATTACCCAATTTATTGATTCGACACAAGGGGAGCCAAAGAATACTTGCAATCCTTAACAACTGAGTTGTAAGTTCAGCTGCACCTGGAAATAGTTCTTGCTCACAGAAGTTTTGCAGTAGCAACAGTTTGTAGTAGCAACAGGAACAACAAAAGTGAAACAACAGCAATAGTAACAGTAACGGTAATTGTAGGATTCAAGTGCGGTAGGCATAGGGATGGGTGGACGGGCGTTGCATGGACGAATCTAAACATGTAACTTCAATATCTAGGGCATTGCAGATAAATAATAACAAGCATCCAAGTACTAAAAAATCCTAGGCATGTGCTCCAAATATAGTCCTACGTGCTCCCAATAAGAACTTGCACAACATCTTCTGTCCAGCCAGCCCGTGGCAGCGGGGCCTCTAGGGAACTACTGGCAATTAAGGTGCTCCTATTAATAGAGCACCGAAGCAAAGCATTAACACTCCATGAAAACATGTGATCCTCACACCACAGCCATCCCCTCCGGTTGTCCCAATTATTGTCACTTTGGGGCCTTTGGATCCGGACAATGATATGTGTACACAACTTGCAGTTAAGATCACAAACAATACTATCATAATGATTAAATAATAAGTTCAGATTTAAGATCATGGCACTCGGGCCCTAGTGACAAGCATTAAGCACAACAAGTTGCAACAAAGTCAAGTAGAACAAGAGAAACTAGGCACTATGCCCTAACAATCTTATTTGATTACATGATAGAAATCATCCGGTCCCTACCATCCCCAAGCCTACAGCAGGGGATTACTCACTCTTGGATGAGGGAAACATCGGTGGTTGATGGAGATGCGTTGGTGATGACGATGGCGATGATCCTCTCCAAATTCCCCGTCCCGGCAGGGTGCCAGAATAGAGTTTCTAGATCCCAATCTTGGTTTCTGGTGGCGGCGGCGGAGCGGAACTCTTTCTAAAAAACTATCCAACCCCACTCGGTTTTTAGGTCGAAAGGTAACTTATAGGTGCAGAGGGAGGTCGAGGAGCTGTCTAGGGTGGCCACAGCCCCACCAGGCGCGAGGTTAGGTGGGCCCACGCCTGGGGTGGGTCTAGGGCCCCAGGCCTCCCCTCCATCTCTTTTTCTGGCTCCGTGGATCTTCTGGTGAAATATAATGATACTTAATTTTCTGCAAAAAAATAAGACACCAAGGTAATTCTGCTGAAAACAGCGTCCCGAGTTAGTTGTATCCAAATCACACAAGTTTAGAGGAGAAACAATAGCAAAGTATTCGAGAAAGTAGATACGTTTTGGACGTATCACGGCGCCAGAAAATAGTCTTGATGACCCACAAGTATAGGGGGTGTATCACGGTACTTTAGATAAATAGGAGTGTCGATCCCAACGAGGAGCATAAGGTGTTGACTAGTGGTATGGAGCAGGAACTCTCTGCAAATACTTAGCAAATGGATTTTTTTAGTGGTTTGCAGATAAATCAACAAAACAAGGTGCAAGTAATAAAGACAACAAGCAAACTCGGCAAGTGGCCCAATCCTTTCTTAGCAAAGTACGAGCCAGTGGAAATACTTATAAGGACCAAACGTTCTCGAGGACACATGGGAATTCTGTTAAGTGATTTCGCTTCAAATAGCTGAGTACTCTTCTTTGGTGTTGTAAGTGTTGTGTGGGTGAACCTATGCTAATGTACCTACCTTACTTGGACTAATACATACTTGTGATTAAACCCCCTGCAATCATCCGCAACTACAGGAAAGTAATTAAGATATAAACCTAACCACAACCTTAAACTCTGAGATCCTACACTCCCTTGTGCAAAGGTGTCCTAACGAGGGTTCAGGTTTCTGTCACTCTGGAAACCCGATAATTAGTAGACAAATACACAATGTATTCCCCTAGGCCCATAAATGGTGAAGTATCATGTATTCGATGTTCACATGACACCACTAGAAGAATAGCACCACAACTTAAATACTAAACCATTGAATAATAACTCAACACAAATCCACTACTAACAACATGACTTCTCCCATGTCCTCAAGAACTAAACGAACTACTCACAAGACATCATATGGATCAAAATCAAAGATGATATGGTAATGAATAACAATCTAAACATAAACAATAATCCAATGGTTCGACTCACAAGCATCAACTACAATAGTTATTTAACACGGGGAAAGTTTCCCCTATGAACTAAGCAACTATTCAACACAATTGTTACAGCTAGATGGAGTGGTGATGATGGTGCTGGTGGAGATGATGGTGTGGATGATGATAATGATCCCGATGAAGCCTAGCTTGACGATGGTGTTGATGGCGACGATCTCCCCTCTCCGGGAAGGAATTTACCCGGCAGAAATCTATCGACCGGAGAGATCTTTCTCTCTCGGTGTTTTCCGCCCCGCAGAGGTCTATCTATGGTCGACTGGTCGCTCCCCTGGTGTTAGGGTTCCGTCGGGTTCTGTAGGGAAGATATAGGCAAGAGGACAGAGTCGGGGGCCGAGCAGGTGGGCCACACCTGCCCTAGGCGCGGCCCAGGGGGGACCCACGCCTAGGGGGGTGTGGGCCCCCTGTGGCCCTTCTTCGCCTCCCCTTATGGCTTCCTCTGGCTTCCTCTGTCTTTTGGGAAAATATAATTTTCCCATATTTTTCTAGTATTTTTCTGATCTTCGTGAAATTGTATCAAAACACCTCGTTTTCCATCAGAATCCAGACTCCGGCAGTTCATTCTCCAAGAATCATCCAACATGCATAAATAGATGAAAAGACATAAGTAATACCTCATAATAATACATATATCAATGAATAGAGGCAAATTATGATATAGAATGGTGATGCAAATTGGACGTATCAATGTGAAATAGACGGCTGTTGCGGTTGAGCGAGTTCCCTGGGGCAAATCTTCTTCCAGGCTGAACACGGCGCTGCTGCTGAGCCGGGGCATTCACATTGGTGGCTGCCGCAAGCTTCTTGGGGCACTCGTTGGAGTAGTGACCCTTGGCTCCACATTCATAACAAGTAACCTAAGACTTGTCTTTTCCTGCAACAGGCACGACATTGCTTCCAGTCCTTGGGGCAGTATTGGTGTTGGTGGGGTTGTTGACTTTGGGCGGTGCACGGTTGAAGTTGTTGGAGTTGTTGGGGTCGTTTTTGTGGTTTCCTCCGGGCCTTGGGTTTCCTCCTCCACGGTTGGGATAGTTTGGACGGGTCATCGGGGGTCTATTGTTTCTTGGGGCATATCCTGCAGATGGGTTGGGGCAATGCTTTGGGGTATGGTGGGTTCCTGGTTGATTCATCATTCTACGTTTGCGATTCTCATTGGCTTGGTTGATCTTGCCTTCCATCTGGATTGCAGAATCCACTAAGGCTTCAAGGTCAACAAACGGGATATTGACTAACACTGTCTGCATTTCATCATGCAGACCATTCAAGAATCTCTCCTTCTTCTTGGCTTCCGTACTAATCTCATCAGGGGCATACCTAGAAAGCGATAGAAATCTGTCACGGTACTCTACCATAGTCATTCTTCCCCACTTCAGCTCCTTGAATTCATCCCTCATCCACAGAATCAAACTTGGTGGCACATGGGTTCTGCTGAACTTGAGTTTGAATTCATCCCAAGCCATCATTTGTCCTCCATTCATGGTGCGAACGCTATTCCACCAAGCTCTTGCATCTCCTACCAGATAATGGGTGGAAAATAGTACTTGCTCATTGGCCTCCACTCCCACGACTTCTAAATTGTTCTCCATGGTTTGCAGCCAATCATCAGCATCTAATGGCTCTTCAGACTTACTAAAAATGGGTGGAGTGGTGTTTTGAAAGTTCTTGAGCTTGGATCCATGGTTGTCCTGGTTTCCATGGCCTTGATTATTCTGAGTCATCTGAGCTATGTGTTGAAGGGTGGCTAAGTTGGCTTGACGATCGGCTCTTTCGGCTTCACGGTCTGAAACCAACATTTGCAAGATTTGCAGCATTGGGTCCGGGGATGAGCTGCTTCCTCCACGGGGTATCTGAAGATTGAGATAGATCATTACAATAGGGAAATTTCTAAGGTTCATGGATTTGTTTTTGAAAAGTTTTTAAACTTTGAGTTACTCTGGTTTTGCCAACTAGCAACTTGATTTTCATTCATTCATAGCACACAATACAAACACAGACCACACTAAGGTAATAGATGGTCTACGATATAGTGGGACCGAATACAACTCACACCTACGCTAGTGCTCAAGTGCTACTACTCATCAGAATCGGTGGCTTCCTCCTCCTCATCATCATCATCAATGAAAGCGGAATCATCATCATCAGTGTGGAAGTCCATGGCTTGGTCCTCCAGGTAGTCATCATCATCACTAAGGTAGGAGTAGGGATCTCCATGGATATCTTCCCCTACGTTCTCCCGTTCCTCAAGCTGCATGTCCCGCTCATGGATGGTCTCCTCCAAGTCTGACACTATGACGAAGGCGAGCAATGATGCGATCCTTATTGTCACGCAGACAGCGAAAAGTCTTGCGCTCCTTTGCAAGGATGGCGATGGTCTGGTCCTTGATTGCAATGGCATGGTTGTGGTTAGTGTAGGAGCGGGCATTGTCCAACTCCTTCTGCCTATCATACATCATGAAGCTGAGATGATCCACCTGATGCTTCAGCTCCGGGTGGTATGGCACCTCCAATGGTTGTCCCATAGCACCATGCCTTGCATAGAACTCAAAGTGTGTGCCCTTGATCTGATTGATGCTTTGCCCACACAGATGGGCAAGAGCTTCCTGCATAGCCCTGGCGAGTCCGTCTAGCCAGTTGTTCTCTCTTAAGGTGAATTGGATCCCTCTGAGGTGGGTGATTCCATCTTGCCTCTGAGGCTTGTAACTATTAGCCATTGCAATTCTCCTCCTTGTTGATCGTTGAGCTGTGCTCCGAAGAACTCGGGGCACGAGTGCTCAAGAAGTTCCGAGAGTTAGTCCAAATCATGCTCAAATATGATCTCTCCTCCATTGCCCAACTGGTAGAACTTGCTATACTTCACGTCCATCTATAAGAATGTAGGATAAGTAAGTTAGTAGAGTGATCAAGTGTGTCAAATTTTATGTAAGTTTGCAAGAATTTTTGATGAACATGAATTTTCTTGAAAGAATCTAAGTGATAAGAATGATAATAGGTTTTCATAAATACTCACTTCTTTTGTTTTGAAACTAAGTTTTTGATTCAAGCGTCCATTCAAACTAGGGTCTCCTATGGTTAGGATGGCTCTGATACCAACTTGTCAACACCTGGATTTTTAATCCCACATGCCTGTTATGCCATACATCGCAATCCTAGGATTACCATTTTTGCGAGACATAACAGATTGGTACCATAGTTCATAATCCATTACAAACCATAATAAAGGTCTTACAAATAAAGGATCTCATGATCCAGTCTTAATACAATCAATGCAATGGAATAATATAATAACAGTAGCATGGTCGAAGCTCCATCTTCAGGGTCACAGGCAATGCTGACGATGGGAGATGATCCTAGTTGTCATAGATTTCCTGTTGTCCATCATCCTGGTAGTCCTCCTCATAGTCTGGCCATAGGAATAGCCATGAACAAATCCATGAGTATTCTTTAAGTACTCGCAAACTAATACTAACAAGTAAGGTAGTTTGAGTAGGAATCCTAAGCTCTAGGTTGTTTTGCAAAAAGCCAGGTTTATCTCTAACTGAGTTTAGAAGTAAAGAAAACTAGTTTAATGTTTTGTAATACCTAAGTGGGAACTTAGTTTTCATGTCACAACCCTGTTGTGGTCAAGTCAAAGTCATGAATCTTTTCACAAGTCATTTTGGAAACATCTGACGACGGAACAATATGGCCACTCCAACTGTCCATAACCGCGGACGCAGCTATTCGAATAGTTTGACACTCTGTAGAGGTGGTACACTTTCACCACAACATTCAATACATTCGTCAGGAACAATCCTGAATCACCATATTCAGTATGCGGATAATCAATCCTAACCTTTCAATTACACACCCTAGTATAGGCACCTCCCCTATGAGTTTGGCCTCCCAACCATGACCATCTGTCATCTTGGGAACTGCACAGGTGGACAATCATAACGAGGTAGCCTCAGCTCAAACCTCTTCCGCAAGGGAACCCATACTAAGATATATAAACTTCCAGTCAAGCCCTACCCAAATTCGGGTATTGTGGTTGTATGGTAACATTAGAATGGTGTCGCATCCGAACCCAACCATCATTTTTATAAAGGGCTAAGGCTCATGCCTCAACATTTTCATCAACAAATCATCTGGTGTTCATAACATATGTCAAAACATTTCATTAGAATGACTCATCATTCTAAGGTTTTCATAATCATTTTCACCAAGTATTCCCATCTAAAGTGATCAACTTTTATGCTTAGCACTAGCCACTAAAGTTGGGGGTAATCACTAATGAGGGGTGCTAATCAAGTGTGACTTATCTAAATCTAATCGCATGCCTTAGTATGACATCTAGTCCTGAATAACTTAGGCCAAGTTTTATGCTCTTTATGCTACCTATAATATCTTTCCAAAATTCACAAGTCATTAAGTAAAAGCAAATAAAGAATTTTGATAAATAAATAAAATAATAAAACTTGCAAGTAAAAATGGGATTTGGTATAATCAAGGTTACATAACCAAGGCATGCCTAATGCATTGCATAGGTTATCTTGTAGGATTAGGCTTGCAAGTAGGACTTGCATGGTTTAGCTTAATTTGCCTTGAGTAGTGTAGTGATTGAAGTTCTCTTCTCCATCTTCTTCTTCTTCTTCGTAGTACTCTCCTTCCTCTTCGTATCCTTGGTCGGTACTAGCGTCTATAAATAAATATCACCAAACAATACTTAACTACTTCTATTTGGCACACAAAGGTTTACACTAGACGATCTAGCATCATCACAATAATCACATGAATTAAAGACTTAGTCTTATTTATTTTATTTCAGAAAAGTAATTTCTACTCATTCAAAACTACTTAAGATTTAATATTCTCCAATTAAAATATGGGATCATGTTAACACATGTCATCACCACATATTTTAATACTTGGGAATGTGATTTAGTGTGGTTTCACAATTTAATAAGGTTTAATCTTATTATTTTAATTAATTAAAGTGACTAGAAATGCCTATGGGGCATTCTTTTCATACTTGTCCATTATTACTGCAAGTAAACCTAGATCTTTTACATATTCAGAAAGATCTTGTGAAATGTGATTTTTGAGAGTTGGAATCAACTCAAAAGCATTTATGGTTGATTTTTGAAAAATATTTGAATACAGAAAAGTCTCTGCCTTGTTATTTTTACTATAGATGATCTACAATTTCAAATGGTTTGAATCCAACAGGCTTGGATTAACAATTTAAATACCTTTCTAATAAAATTGGTTTCATGCAATTTGATTCAGTAAAACTCTCTGAATTAATTTTTGAAACTACTGACAGAACTAGGTTTGAACTAAAATGGAAAAATCTAAATTTGAATCTACTAGGTCTCGCGGGAACTAACTAGACCGGCCCAGCTGCATAGCGCGCGCAGCGGGTTGCTACCAGAGCAGTCCCACGCGTCAGCGACCCTGTCTACACGAAGCGATATCCTTCAATCCAGACCCTACGATTAGAAGCTAATCCAACGACCGAGGTTCATCATCGACGACGAATAGCTCCGGCGAGGTCTAAACCCTAACGCGGTGGTGGGGGTCGTGTGAGGCTCACCAGGGATCCAACTAGGGTCGGCGTTGGGGGCGAACGACGTTGTCGACGATGGCCGTCCGAACGGTGGCTGCGATAGCTCCAATCAACAACTCCTCTTCTCCTCCTTTGCGGCAGACTCCAGTGAAATTTCGGTGATGCTGAGCTCCCCTTGCTCCGGGGTGAGGTGTGGGAGGTTTCTGGGAGAGAAGGGAGTGAGATGGTGTGGCGAATTGGGGCTGGGGTGGCCTCCTTTTATAGCCGAGCGAGAGAGGCAGTGTGGCATGGGCAAAGCTCGTCGGGGTCGGCGGTACATCAAGCTAATGGCATGGCGAAGGGTGTAGGCCGGTGCACGTTCTCCTGGTGATGCTCAAGGACTTAATGGCGTGGCAAGGGGCGGTCGAGGTTGATCGGAACGGGCTGTTGCTTTAAGCGGCACCGACGGTGGTTTTGACGATGCACGGGTGCTACTCGCGTGGCGGCGAACGGGGATGTCTGGGAGGTTCTTGGTGTTGCGGTGATTGCAGACACATGCGGTGAAGGCGAGGCACGGCGTGTACATGCGTGTCGGGTGCGGCACTCTGGCATGCTCTCGGTATGGCGCAGAGACAAAGGGCGCGGCTGTGCTGGGGTGGTCCAGGGCCTGGCTGCATGTGAGGGCTAGGAAGGGGGTAGCAGTGGACGGTCAGCTGCTTCGTGGACACAGTGGCTAGGCGCAGCGTTGGCTCCTGCTAGCTAGCCATGGTCGGCTGGCAAGGGGGAGCTGGGGTTGGCTCAACACTGGTGCAAGGGTAGGGGTGATAGGTTTATCAATGCACTGGTAGTCACTGGGGGAGACAAGGGAAGATATTTGGGTGCAAAGAGGGAACAAAGCATTGATCAAAAACAGTGATAGTTAGGCAAGTTTACTGTGTTCACCAACTGTTTGATGAAATGGCCAAAACAAATTTAGTTTGAAATTTTTGAATGAATTTTGGTGAGTGTACTGGTCACATACTTGGTAGTATCTGGTTGCTTGGGTTTGTCAAGGTGAACTGGTTTGATGGGGTTTTGAGAAATGGTGATCTTAGTACCTACACTTGATTCAGTTTTGAATTGCCATTTGAATAGATTTGAAATTTGTTTCTTTTGGTTTGTAAAGTGGGCTTGGGTTCACTTGTACTTGTTCTATCAAGGGGTGAAAAGAATTGGATTTGTTTCTGTTAGAAATCTTGGACTAGAAACACTCAAAGTGGTCTAGTGAACAAGTTTGGCAAAAATGACCATTTGCTTATATTGTTTATATTTGAATTTCTTTTCAATTGATTCTGCTTGGAAATGATTTAGATGATGTTGTTTTCATCATTAAACCAATCCTTGCCATTCATAGCAATCAAACATGGCAATACAAGCATTCATGCATTCATCACACACACAAACATGCATTCATATTGATTTTAATAACAAAAGTTTTTGTTACCCCTAAACTTGGGTGATTAGAACTTGATAATCTTGATTAATATTTTTGGGATGTTACAGGAACCATCTATGTCAGAGTTTGTTCTCAATAGGATGGTTGAGCTCATTCAGAATGGGGCAGACTACAGAAACGGGTTCAGAGAGAGGACCATGCAGAAGATTGTCAATGATGTTCTTGACTTCATTGGGCTCACATTGAACACTATAAATATCTACAACCACATGAGCAAGGAGGATCGAATGGAACATGATAGTGAAGATCAAACAACAAAAGGGCGTGAGATGGGGTCTAGACAACACAACCTTCATTGTTGATGATGGCAACATTGAAAGAACATTTCATGATCTCTATTGTTTTATGTGTTAGATAACAATATCAAATAATATTTAATGTGTGTTGAAGTGCTACAGATATTGGTCTATTCTAAAGCAGCAAAACAGTGGGTTGGGAGGGAGGATTATCCGCCCCTGCCAAGGGCCGGATAATCCTGCCCACCCCAATTCTCAAGAGCAGCCAAGGCGCGTCGCACTGCATGGGGGGCGGAATTTCCCTCGGATTGTCCGGCCAGGGCTGGAGTTTTTGCCTGGGCTAGATAATCCGCCTCCCCCAAGGATTTTTTCAAAGGGAGCAACAACGCGGTGCACTGCATGATGGGCGGAATTTCCCCGGGAAATTCCGATTTTGGGGCGGAGTTTTCCGCGGGCCGGATAATCCGACCCCCACTTGGGCCGAATAATTCGGCCGACAAAGTGTACAACGACCGAGTTTTGGGAGGGGGTATTTATTCCCCATCAACCCCTCCTGCCAGAACTCTTGATTCATTCGAAAAATCTCAGTACTGATCTTCAAGTTCCAAGCGAGGTCTCCACCCTCGTCTACCCAAAGGCTCTGAACTTTGGGGAATCGAAGGAGGAGGCCTCGATCTTCATCAACACCAATCAAGCGCTCAACTTCCCCTCCATTCACTTGGAGCATTCTCTATCTAGTATTTCTTTCAAATATCTAGATATCAATTTCAGTTATTTGATAATCCTTGTTTTGTGGCAGCTTGTTGTCATCATGGGAGCCTCTAATTCAGCTGTGGATGTGTGTCCTACTAGCGTTGTAAAGGTACTGGCTCCCACCTCGAAGGGTACCAATAGTGGAAAGGTGGATCAGGCCTTTGGTGGCGAGATCCATCGGAGAATAGGGTGAGGCCTATTGTGGCGTGGTGGTCTTAGAACCGCCCACCCCTCCAACGCAGACGTGCTTCCCTTAACAAGGAAGGAGCCGCGGTCAAACAAATCTCTATGTCTCCGCGTGCTCCACTACGGTTTCCTCGCTCCTCAGTTTTACTTGCCTAGTAGTTAGGTTTGCATATTGGGAAATTCTTAGTAATTGAATACCTAGAGAATTTACCTTTGTGTCAAGCCTAAAATTGAAATAGAAATTAAAATTGGAGTATGACCTATTCACCCCCTCTAGGTGCCCATACGATCCAATTCAATTGGTGTCAAAGCTTGGTTATCCCTTTCATGGTCGTGACATTCCTTCTGGTCATCGCATTATCACTCCTATAAAGCCCAATAAGGACACTGCACTCTCTCTCCTTACCTTTCTACCAATGGCATTGTTGGCACTCTCTCCGGTCTCTCTCCACTGTATGTAGTGCTGGTTGGTATTTACAGGATTGCATCACTCTGAGTGGTGGAAACAATGAAAATATTTGTGGTCACCTTGTTCAGATGCTTGCTTTCTCTCATGAGTGTGCTACAAATGAAGATCCATAAGTGGGATACAAGCTAGATGTCATGGATTTCATTTTTCAAGAGATGACTGATGCTATGTACAACAGGCTCTCCATTCCTTATGCTCCTTTCATCATGATGCTCATCAAGCATATGCTCCCCCTTGACGATTTTAGCGGCCAACTTGATGGAGCGCACAAAGCCAAGAAGATCTACAACAAGTCTCGGAAGATCTCTCATCTCTCTTCAACTCTAGAGTCCTTAATGAGAGATGCTCGGGATAGTGGGCGTCGTCCCCCAGTGCCTTCTGTGCCCGCGAGGTTAAGCGACTGAATTGGTTCTAGAGGAACATCTTGTGCATGGGGATAGATACCCATAAGGGGCAATACGAGCCGTACAATCAGCATCATGATATGGCTCACACCCAGCAGCTGATTCTCCACCATGTGTTAGGGGCATCAGGCCACCCTCCAACTTCCACACCATATGCTCAGTGGAACACCTCAGGACTCAACTACGGAGAGCTCGAGCTCCACTTGTTTCCTGCCCCGACGAGGGAACCTACCCTCCGACTGATGATGAGGATGACAACAAGTATGATGATGAGTAAGGGTACATGGAAGAGGACGATGCCAAGGAGGACTACGAGTGATCTCTTGGGGTGTTAGCATCGCTCTTCTTCCTTTTTGGCATCTTGATGCCAAATGGGGAGAAGTAGTTGTATTTAGGATTCGATGGATTTGCATGGGTAGGGCGCAAGCACTTGCTTTTTTATCGTGTTTTTCTCTATCGCGTTTCTTGTGCCCATTTAGCGTTGAACTTTTCTTCGTGAGTTGGTTTGCATGAGACTATGTGGTTTGTGTGGCACTATGGTTTGTTTATGGACTCTTTGGAAGTATCTCTATGGATTTATCCCTCGGGTATTATGGACACGTCTATTCACCATGGAATTCCGGCATTATATCTATGGGTGCATTCATGTGGTGTTATGCTTCAAGGCCTCAATAATTCTTATCATATTGGTTATCTTTATACTATATTGAGGTCTTCCTTCTCCAGGTGGTATGATGTTTTGATCTAACTCATCATTTCGTGCATGGCTTTCAATCCAATGAAATAGTCTTGTACCTTCTTGTGTGGATTTGTATTCAAATGCAAATTATTTATATGCACACATTTAGGGGGAGCCTACTTCCTTCTTAGAATGATGTTGTTATTAGGTCTTTATTGAAAATCCTAGTATTGTCATCTAACACCAAAAAGGGGGAGACTGGAAAAACATTTTATGATCTGTAGTGTTTTGTGTGTTAGATAACAATACCAAGGAATATTTAATCTGTGTTGAAGTGCTTCCGATACTGGTCTATTCGAAAGCAGCAAAACAGTGGGTTGGGGGCGGACTATCCGCCCCTGCCAATGGATGGATAATCCGGCCCACCCTAATTCTCAAGAGTAACCAAGGCACGTCGCACTACATGGGGAATTTTTTTTCCCTCAGATTGTCCGGCCAGGGCCAGAGTTTTTGCCCGGGCAGGATAATCCACAGCCCCAAGGATTTTTTGCAAAGGGAGCAATAGCACGGCGCACTGCATGGGGGCGGAATTCCCCCCGTAAATTCCGATTTTGGGGCAGAGTTTTCTCGGGCCGGATAATCCGGCCCCCAATTGGGTTGGATAATCCAGCCCGCAAAGTGTCCAACGGCCGAGTTTTGGCAGGGGTATTTATTCCCCATCGGCCCCTCCTACCATAACTCTTGATTCATCCAAAAAAGCTCAGTACTGCTTTTCAAGTTCCAAGCGAGATCTCCACCCTCATCCACCAAAAGGCTTCGATCTTTGGGGAATCAAAGGAGGAAGCCTATATCTTCATCGACACCAATCAAACACTCAACTTCCCCTCCATTCACTTGGAGGATTATCGATCTAGTATTTCTCGCAAATATCTAGATCTCAATTTCGGTTATTTGATAATCCTTGTTTTGTGGCAACTTGTTTTCATCACGGGAGCCTCCAATTCAGGTATGGATTTGTGCCCCGCTAGCATTGCAAAGGCACCGGTTCCCACCTCGAAGGGTACCAATATTGGAAAGGTGGATCAGGCCTTTGGTGGCGAGATCCATCGGAGAATAGGGTGAGACCTATTGTCGCGTGGTGGTCTTAGAACCGCTCACCCCTCCAACACAAACGTACTTCCCTTAACAAGGAAGGAACTGCAGTAAAACAAATCTCTGTGTCTTCGTGTGCCCCACTACGGTTTTCTCGCTCCTCACTTTTACTCGCTTAGTAGTTATGTTTGCATATAGAGAAATTCTTAGTAATTGCATATCTAAAGAATTACCTTTGTGTCAAGCCTAAAATTGAAAAAGAATTAAAAATTGGAGTAGCACCTATTCACCCCCTCTCTAGGTGCCCATACGATCCATTTTAGACGTCTTCAAGAAGCTCGTCATGGTAAGATGTCATGCCATTGTCTAACGTTTCCTATTTTTGGCGATTCATAATTTGCTGCGAACTAACATACCGTCTTCTAATTTTTAGGCCTGGCCGAAACTTCTTGAGTTTGTGCGGACAAGCATAGTGAACTATGCTCAGATGAAGGCCATCTTTTCTCCCAAGTTTGTGGATCACAAACAACGGTTTGACCCTAAACTGCTATACCATGCCATAGACTTCCTTGTCGAGAACAAAGAGCAAGGTGTTGTCTATAGTAACATGGGTCCAACTGAGAGGAGGTCCTGGCTTAGGACTTGTCTTTGTAGCCACTTCGATTAGGGCTACTGCTATGTTGCTATCGATCTTGCTCATGATCTGTTGATGCGGTCATGTATATTTTGGGAGGTGGTATCATATCCCTCCGTTAGCTAGGAGTTGATAAAAACGGATCCACGGTTTGTAATGTTGAGGAAGGTGGTATATACCAACCCATTCGATGATGAACTTCTGTTGCGTCATGAGCTGTTGTTTTGGGGGTAAATCTCGTGATGAATCAACTATTATGGACCCTGCTGTTAAGTTATTATTCACTATCAAAATTTTATTGTGATGTACATGATAACTTTACCACTCGTGAAAAGAGGTTATCTGTTTTGAAGACAACCAAACAACAATATCCTGTTCTGGGCTTCCTTCCTAGGCTAAAAAACATGCAACCAAACAGCAATGGCCTAGCCAGGAGATGAAAATTGGCTGCTGACAAGCAAAAGCGCCCTATATTGTTGCTTAAATTTTTTTTGCACGAAATGCTGGGCTAGCTAGGTTGCAGATGTTTTGACTTTTGCGACCGGATCACATTTACACGTACCTCTCCGGTATGGAAAAGACGTTGCACCCGTACGAAAACCCCGAGCCCGCGGCCTCACATTCCGGAGGGAACAGCGGGCCTACGACAGAGCGCCGAGACGGCGAAAAGCTGCGGCGGTAAACCAAAAACCAAGCGCACCACGCGGCTCTCTCCATCTGACGGCCAGGATCGAGCCTCGCGCCCCGCATCCTCCCCGCCACGTCAGCGATCCGCGTACTCCCCTCGCATTGGCTCCGCTGTCCTATATAACCCAATCCCCCACCCACCGCTGCTATCTACCAGCCGCATACCAACACCGAACCGCCTCCGCACTTCCTCCTTCGCCTTTTGCTTCCTCCACCGCGCAACTGCTCAGAGTACTGTAGCCATGGCAGGAAGGGGAAAGGCGATCGGCTCGGCCGCGGCCAAGAAGGCCATCTCGAGGAGCTCCAAGGCCGGGCTCCAGTTCCCCGTCGGTAGGATCGCGCGGTTCCTCAAGGCCGGCAAGTACGCCGAGAGGGTCGGCGCCGGCGCCCCCGTCTACCTCGCCGCCGTGCTCGAGTACCTCGCTGCCGAGGTACGTCGAATTACGCTTTCTATTCTCTAATTCGTTGCTTTGGTATGGTCAATTTGATCGATTTGGGACTGTTTGGTTCCATCGGTTCGTTCGGCGGGGTGCGAAATTGGGAAACAGTTCTAGGTTTTCGAATGGGGATTACATGTGTCTTCTTATTTAGTCTCGAATTTCGTCGGGCCTGGCTAGTTTAACTAGCTAGTTTCGCTCCAATCATCCGGAATTTTGGATTAACCGTCGCAATTCTATCCAGGTTCTCGAGTTGGCAGGGAACGCCGCGAGGGACAACAAGAAGACCCGCATAGTGCCGCGCCACATCCAGCTCGCCGTGCGCAACGACGAGGAGCTCTCCCGCCTGCTCGGCATGGTCACCATCGCCAGCGGAGGCGTCATGCCCAACATCCACAACCTGCTCCTCCCCAAGAAGGCTGGAGGCTCCAAGGCCGCCGCTGCTGCCGATGACGAATAGCTAGATCGTGTCTCCTCCCTAGCTGCATCTGGATGCTATCTGTACAACCGTGTGTTCTAGTCTTTGCCTTAGGTGTTGCGTGTGTTCTACTAGGATGATACTATTAGGTTCTCTATCTGTGCTTGTTTATTACTAGATGTGCTTCTGTGTGCACAAGGATTGCTTGCTCTGTAATTCGTTGTGGTGTTCTATAAAAGTTTGATCTATGGATGACTATTTATCACTCTTGGTTCTGGCAGTATACATTAATGGTCAGAGTTGTTCAAATTATGGTAAAAAAAATTGATTGCCTATCAGTTTTATGATATTGTCCTTGAGGATTCGTCTATGGATTTGTAATGTTTGATCACTGCAAAATGGTCGATACATGTAGGCCAAGTTTGATCTACTACTGTAAGTTAGATTTTGAATGCAAAGGATGAAGTTTTGGCGGGGAGTTTGCAAATCTTGGCGAAACTCACTCGCCAGAGACTTCAAAAGTGTCAAGGCGGGAAGCCTAGATAAAATCTCTCGATCTGTTTGGGGTAAAGAGATTCCATTAAGAAATGGCATGGGTGTTGAAGCAACTATATCCAACTGGATGGGACTGCCATGAAGATCTAACCGGTGCAGAAGTTGTACAGATTGAGAAAAGGAAGCAACAGAAGCAGTATGAATGTGCTCTTACATTGACACCACGCTGCAAGAATTGAACTAGTATCATTTTTCTCTCAATAATAAATTCACAAAAGACTGGAGTACGATATGTTTTGGTTAAAAATCCTGACAATTTACAGCTATGCTCTTGGCAAAAGTAATGTGAAGTGCAACGAAAAGAAGAGTGTTTATGATCTTGTGTGGTGCATCTCATTCTGTATCTCCTACAGTACTTCCTTTCTGTACAACGAAAAAAAAGTAAGTAGTAATTAGTTAGTACTAGTATAACAGTCAGCCTGCCTCCCTGCTATGCGTACCCTAACTAAGAGGTCAGTGTTCTTCTCCCTCCTTTCAACGTCCAATTCCATGGTACACTTCCGCTTCGCCATCTTCACCGTCAGCATCTCCTTTGCTTGGTAGGAGCCAAAGCGCAACAATTACTTGTCAAGAACACCCGGACTGTCAGCAGATGACTGCCTTCAGCATCTTGATTCTCTTGATGCAACAAGTGACCAAAACAGGGTTTGCATTATCATTTCCTCGTCAATTCCTGTCTCTTCCTGATGTTCTTAAAGTGCAAAACGCTTCAGAAGGATAAGGTAAGTACCTTCATTCAGAGCTAACTTTCCTCATCAGAGCTAGAGCTCAAACTACCTGCCCTCCGGTCTTGAATAGCCGGAAAGAGATTATGCCGGCTATCTTGAAAAGACTTAGGTGGTTGGGAAGGCAGATTAGCTCCTGGCTGTTTTCGTTGGAGCTGCTACTTTCGATGTTTCTTTCACCTCTTTGCATTCCTTGTCCAGCATTTCGAGGAAATCTCGCACTATGACAAATAACCGAAGACCCTCGTCCTTTCCTGTACTCCCGTGGAAAAAACGAACAGTACCTTTTACCAAGGTCCATATTTTCTTCTCTTCCTCTAGCAAGGAAGTAACATCAGCTTGAGCTTTCTCTACGAAACGCACAAGCTTGTGGTGAAACCCACTGTCTTCATCCAAACTTTTCATGCTTGTGTTCAAGAATTCACTGGTTTTGACAAGCTTCTGGTCAAGGCTTGCTACCGACATAGTCAACTGGTCTGCATCTAGGATTGCTGCCTTCCTGACATTTTCAAGTTCATCTCCTAAACTGGACACAACCTGCAGACCTACCTGTTTGTATTCGTCTTCAGCTTTTTCAGCATTATCATCATCAGTACTGGGTAAGCTGCTGCTATGCTCTTTTGCAGCCCGTGCAGAATGGACACCTTCAGAACGGATTATCTCTTGAACAACAAAATGCAGCAGTGTTGTCTTCCCATCAGTTCCTTTGACGTCAGACAACTTAAGGAGAGTGTCTAGTTTGAACGCCTGAGCTCCTCCACGGAACGTGCCAACGTTCATTCGGTTTCCTGTTTTAAGGACAGCTTCTAGTAACTTCAAGAAAAGACGGCTGTTCCTAAGCTCCTCACAAGCCACCTGATCAGGTTTTAAATGCCAATATAAAAGAGATAAGAATACCGGAGAGTGGTCACACATACTTTACAATAATGATTGCTACCAAATTATGATGCTTGGTAAAAATGTTCATCTGTAAAAGGGCTAGAGAGCATTAAAGAAGACTGATACAAGGCATATAGCAGAACTAAATATAATGTAAAAGTCGAGAAGTTATAGTTGCTACTCCCTCAATTCCAAATTAACTGAAGTTCCAGTTCTAAGTCAAACGAAAATACATTAACATTTTGAACATCTATTTAGTTTGGAGTATGCTATTACCTCTAAGGCGGCAAAAGATTGCGTTACATTTGAAGCTTCCTCTGGTAAAATAGACATGAATAGTAATGCATCCAGACGCTGGTAGATATAAGGAATGTCAATGATTGCTTTCAAGAATTGCTCTGCAGGACCAAGCTGAGATAGTTCCCCAGTATATAATCGAAGCCTGAGCTCCTCGTCACTACTTGGGACCCATCTTATTAAGGTCTGTATCAAGTCGGATGGAAGTTCATTTCCTACAAATTATCAAGGGGAATGGATAAAGCAAAAGATGGCATTATGACATAGGAGTTGATCAAAGTGTTATTTTTTCTATATGCTGAAACAAAATACTCATAAGCACAAGAACCCGAGACGTCCATACAAAAATATGGATGTCATACGTGCAGGATAATCTTGCTGAAGTTCAAGAATTATAGTTGAAGTACAAGATAATACTCATATCAGTTTAGCAGAATTGTGTACTATTTGCTTTGAGAAAAAAGGAAACAAATGAAATTAGGTTATTTATTGCCCTTAGCAATAACTTAGAAGCTGATAAGTATTAAATGTATCAGGACCCCAACATGGAATAAAAAACTACAGCTCTGCCTAAGTATAGAATAAAAAAGAACTGTAGCTTTAAGGTTTGCCAAGAATCAAAAGAAGCAGCATTGCATCTAGGAAGAGTCATGCACTTGCAGAGTGCAGATAACTGACAGTACACTTTACCTTCTTTAACTGCACAACACACTTCCTCAGCTGAAACACTCAACGCCTTCAATGAAATAGCCAGGTTCTGTGCCTTTTTAGGATCAAGAATCATCACAAATTGGGCAGCCTCCTTTGCCTTTAAATCTTTTGTGCCATCACCGCTCTTCTTATCAGCATTAAAACCAAAAAGGGTTTCAATAGAATCCTCGTTAAACCTGTGAAGAAGTATCAGTTAGTTATAAATTGTTTGATCTTACAATAGTAAACATACAAACTTACTTGAACGATCCGTATTTCAGGTGATCCCACACCGTTGATTGATTAGCACGTGCTGCTACTTTATCCCAAAAGAAGGGCTTAAGCTTTGTTTTAGCTTCACTAGAATCTGCATCAGCGTCTGCCTTATTTCCCGACTTCTTAAGAGGTGGAGGTGGGCATGTTTTGGAACCAGGCATCGCTGGTGGTGGTGGGCTAGGTCCAGCAGATTTTGATGGTGGTGGGGGAGGTGCAGCTTTTGGAGCAGGTGGTGGTGAGGGTCCTGAGGGATTAACAGGGGAAGCTTTCGGAGCTGGTGGCGGTGAGGGTCCTGTGGGAAGAACCGCATAAGCTTTCGGAGGCGGCGCAAGTGCTTGAGGTACTGGTGAAGAAACCTTTGAATGTGGAGGTGCCATAGGTGGCATCACCTGTTGAGGCACCGGTGTTGATCCTTCCACAGAACCAACAGAATCAGCCATTTTTTCGGATGAACTGTCGTAGACTGCTGGATCAATGTTTGCACTTCCCAGTGAGACTAGCTCCACGTGGCTATTTTGACAAGTGTTTTGGTCTTCCTGTGAGCCTAGCTTCACATAGCCATTTGGACCAGTGTTTTGGTCTTCCCGTGAGCCTAGCTTCACATGGCTATTTGGACCAGTGTTTGGGTCTTCTGGTGAGTTTAGTGTTACATGGCTATTTTGACCAGTGTGTGGGACTTCCTGTGAGCTTAGTTTCACATAGCCATTTTGATCAGTGTCTGTGGCTTCATATGAACTTTGATACACATATCCATTTTGACCAGCCTCTGAATTCAGTGAAAATACTCCCAGCTTATTCACATCCATTTGATTTAATTCGGAAGACGAAAAAGAATTAGCTGCATATAAAACCATAAAAGTCAGCGGTAGAACGAAAAAAAAAACCTTTGTCTTGGAGCAAAATTGCGTGGTTCGAGATAAATTACTCAGATCCAGGAGTGTCTTATTATCATACGCAGAACTCTGGATTTCATGGTATATGCAGAAGAACACACCGAGAAGAGCTACAGCAATTAAGGACAGACCGATGGTAGTGGTTAACATGCCATACTTGTCCTTTTCTGCTACTGATTTAGTTGGTGGCACTGCTGCCTTTTTAGTAGGAGTTGTTTCTGATGAAGCACTCTCAGTTGGTTTCCCTGGGACAGATTTTACTGCTTGATTTGCAGCAAGTCCCAGCATCAGCTCTCTTCTTATTGCGGCGATAAGTGTTTTGATATAACCATCGGGCAGGTTTTTTTCAACCTCAAAACTCTGTTTGCTTAAACAGATCAGCAAAGTTTGCTTGATTTCTGGTGTCAATGGACTGGTGCCTTGTTCAATTACAGGGGAGGTGTCCTTATTGTCAGATATCCTATGGAGAATATCAAGTACATGGTCGTAGTTGAAGTAGTTTTTAACATCCTGAAGACTTTTCTTGTCTAATCCACACTTGAGCCATGCGTGTTCCACCTAAAGATAACATTAGCAGTAGTAACCTTGTCAGTACATGAAAATTAATCAGAAGGAGATGCAATGATTTTTTTTCGAAAAAGGGGGAAGCCCCAGCCTCTGCATTGAGATCAATGCATATGCCATCATTATTACTAAGGCTCTGTTTGGCTGCTTAATTTTTGTAAAACCAAAGTATTCCAAGACGATGGTATTGCTACGCCTGGCAATGAGAAACTTCAGTTTTAACAAAACCAGAGTATTCGGGAAAAAAGAGGTCTAGACCTATTTCTTTAGTAAGACAAAAATAACACAGTTTTTGCTATACCACAGTTTTAAAACTATGGTATTTTATTGTAGCCAAACAGGTCAAAGTATTGCAAACTATGGTATTTTAATAAACTGTGGTATCTTCCAAATACTTAGAAAAACTGTGTTACCAAACGGAGATATGCGATGAGAAACTGGGAGTGCATCCTTTTCAGAATAACAATTATATGATAAATCAGACTTTAATAAAAGTACCATCAATTACCAGAGAATCAGCGGTTAGAAACTACTCACTCCGGTCCAAAATACTTGACGCGGTTTACTTACTTAGGAGAATCATGGTCTCACTCTGAGTCTCCAACGTCTCATACTAGTAATATCAATAGAATCAAACAAACTCAGAAAGCAATAACAAAGAAGAAAGATATTTGGTAGCACATGAAGTGTGTTTGACCAGTGCAGTGATGCGTGCCTAACTGGAGGGTACATTAATAACGAAACAAATGTTCTATCGGGGGTTCCTATTAATATGACGTTTAGAAGGAACCTTACTGGGAACAGATGGATGCGATGGTTACATCTTCTAGGTCGATTAATAGATGTTAATCTGAACCATGAAGACGATAAATTTATTTGGAATCTTACCTCATCTGGTGTGTTCACGGTGAAGTCTATGTATCTCGATTATTTGAATGGGCACACTACGTTCCTTAGTAAGTATTTATGGAGAATCAAAGTGCCACTGAAGATAAGGATTTTCATGTGGTTTCTACATAGGAAAGTTACTTTAACTAAGGATAATCTGCTTAAAAGGAACTGGCATGGTGACAAATCGTGCTGCTTGAAACTATTCAACACTTATTTTTTGATTGCCCACTCGCGAAAATAGTCTGGCGAGTTGTCCATATGGCTTTTGGGTTGGCACCTCCTAGAAACATCACTAATCTATTTGGGAATTGGTTGCAAGGAATTGATAAAGTCATAAAAAGCCAAATCAGAGTTCGGGTTTGTGCTTTGTTATGGGCTTTTTGGCATGTTCGAAATGAGTTAACTTTTAACAAATCAGAAGGTGCTTCTTTTTTGCAGGTTATCCCGCTTGCTACGCATTGGACCCGTACGTGGTTATGTCTACAGCCGGAGGCGCACAAACAGGCCATGGATTTTGGGTGCAGCCACCTGGATTCGGTTGCGCGGCGTTTGTTCAGCCGGTGTGGTTGGCAGCTTGATCGCAGACTCACATGTTGATCCATAGGCACAACACTCTTTCTGGTTTATTTAGGTGGCTGATTCATGCCGAGACTCTTTCCGATCCTTGAATTGTAATAAGTTGTAACCTAAGCTACTAAGCTAAGACTGGATGGTTTGGCCCTAATAATCAAAATAAAGGCCGTATGCATTCTTTCAATGCAGAGGCCGGGGTTTTTATCCCCATTTCTAAAAACATTAATAACGAAACACGATTCAAATCTATGCTTACAGTGTTTAAATCTGTATTTGGTATGTTGCAATGCAGTAAATCAGGGACAGCTTTGGCCTCTGGAAACCCCTAGAAATTCAGTGTTCTCTCGAGTAAATTGCAAAACCCCACTACAATTAGGGAAAAGTTATCAACCCTTCACAAAAAAACCACCGGAAAACATGCATTTTGGTGGGTGTTTAATGACTTTGCCCCAACTGTGGTGGTTTTTTTGCAATTCACTCGTTCTCCTAAAAAGTCCACATCAGGCAAATACCTATGAATCGATCAAGAGCTCTACCTACGCACCCTATGTGTTCAGATAGAGAGGGCACAGACCTAAACATTATATCAGAAATACAGCTGGGCAATGCATACGATTCTATCATTCTGTGATCTCGATAATGACTGACCTTCAATTCCTAGACCTTTCCTTTTCACTTTGCAAAAAGACTGATGCTTAATACTCACTTGTTGAGGGGAGGTGACCTGAACTAAACTACTTTGCTCTTGACTACAAACTATGCAATGACACCATATCCATATATACAGTAGATGTTACTACTGAATCCAATTAAATACATGGAAATTTGAACTCACCAAGTCGTCTACTTGTTTGATGACGAGAGGTGTTAGCGCAGGCGGCGAAATGTTGCTTGCACCAACTAGCAATCCTTCGCAGACCGTTGGCGAGATGAGCAGCACGGAGATGATGCACGGCGCGAGGAGCCATTCTGTCCTACAGCGCCTCATATTTCCCCTGGTCCTTCTTACAACCCCCGGACCATCGCAACGCGAACGTCCACGGACTTGCACGAACGATTCCACTGACGGACAGTAAATCCCCGAGCTCCCACGAAGTCCAGCGATTTGGCCCAAATAGTTTGACCCCTGTTGGAATCTTATTTCGTAGCAGTGGCCTCCTGAAATCGCGTAATGCGCCGCCCAAATTGGCGCAAAATCCCAGCAATGCCCTTCTAAAGTCAGATACTTCGAGATGCTCCGAGAAAACGCACCGATTAAGGCGAGAAAGCTCACAAACAATCAACAACGTTGGGGGAATTGAGGGCTTCCCGGGCAAAGAACCAAATAGATCGCCGCATTGCCCCCAAATCGAAGAAATCCACAGAAGCGGCAGAGAAATCCTGCCAAACTAGAGGCCTATACATCCGGCGCCTCAATCCGCGGGCAATCGACCCCAAGAACACGGGCGTAACATTTTTTTTTACAGAAAGAGCAGGTCTAGGAAGATGCACCAATACAAGGGACCACCAAATCCGCGGCTGGAGAAGCCACGAATTTGGGCGTGATCTGGATCCACCGAGATGGCCAGCAAATTCTTTTCGCGCGAGCTCTTTCTCTCCCTCTCTTCTTCTGTCACCGCCGAAATGGGAGTAAAGAAGGAGGAAGAGAACACCGGAACAGGCGCAGAGGTGAGGGGTACACCATTTTCGTTTTTCTTTTTCTTTTCAGTTTTCCTTTTCCGTTTCTTTACAACATTTTTACGATTTTGAATTTTGTTCAGATTTTGGAACTTATTTATATTCTTACAATAAAAATGATCAGCTTCGATTTTTTTTCAAATTCAAAGTTGAAAATATTTAGATTTAAAGATGTTTAAACTTAAAAATTGTTCAAATTTAAAAATGATTAAATTGGAAATTATTCATAATTCAAATTTTCTATTTTTTGAAAAAAAAATCATATTTCAAACAGATAAAATAAAAAATGTTCAGATTTTAAATCTAGATTATCCACTACATCTAGGTGAATTCTGACCTCCCAAATCTCAGGATCTAGATTACATGAACAATAAAAAATTCTAATTCGGTAAACCCAAATCGGTTAAACCCTAACCCCAAATGACAAATTTTGGAGATTAACATAAGGCAAATAGGGGGCAAAACAATACATACTCCACATCGCCAAGACCGTTCGTCCACCTCTCGCTTTCTACCGGGTTGTCGACCTAGAACTGCGCCAGCATTGCCGCTGTCGTCGATGGCCAAGACAGCCACAATTTCTCTAGGTCATCCACGTGCTCCACTTCGTCTCCGTCGCTTGGGGGACCCCACCGTCAGCACCAGAGCTGCCAATCCCGCCGGTGCCTCATGGATTCGATGACTCCTCCGTCGCCTCCGAATCAAGCGAGAAAAATTGGGGATGAAGAGTAGAGCACCTGGGCTATCGTGTCCGAGCAGGTCTGTCTTAACCGACGCTGGTCGAAGCGGTGCGGCAACAACCATCAGCCCTAGTGGTGGGCCCGCGTGGTCAGAATGGCATCAAACCAGGATTGCACCATCAATTTCTCCTCACCCCTTTCTTAGTATTGACTTGAGAAAATTACCAGTGATGGTACTGATTCACAACCCGTGCCCGAATTGTGGTACTTATATGCAATTTAATCATGTGTGTGCCTTGTTTTATGGGTAATGTTTGATACTGTCAACACCCGAAATTTTAATCCCAGATGCCTGTTATGCCATACATCGCAATCCCAGGATTACCATTTTTGCGAGACATAACAGAATTGGATACCACAGTACATCATCCATTATAAACCATACATAAGGTCTTACACAAATAGGGATCTCATGATCCAGTTCTTAATACAACTCCAGCAGCGGAATACGTAATAATAACGGTAGCGTAGGCGAAGCTCCATCTTCGGGGTCACAGGCAATGCTGACGATGGAAGATGATCCTAGTTGTCGTAACCTTCCTGGGGTCCATCCTCTAGGTATACCTCTTCATAGTCTGGCCACGGGAATAGCCAGGGACAAAGCCATGAGTACTCTTTAAATACTCGCAAACTAATACTAACAAGTGAAGGTGGGTTTTGATAATAGGGCACTCGGCTCTAGGGTTGTTTTGCAACAAGCCAGATTTATCTCTACTAGTTCAGAAGCAAGAGAAGCTAGTCACAATTTTATAAATCCTAAGTGGGAACTTGTATTTCATATCACAACCCTGTTGTGGTCAAGTCAAAGTCTCAATTCAGTTCACAAGTCATTTTGAAAACATCTGACGGGGGAACAGTATGGCCACTCCAACTGTCCATAACCGCGGACGCGGCTATTCGAATAGTTTGACACTCTGCAGAGATTGTACACTTTCACCACAACATTCGATACATCTGTCAGGAACAAATCCTGAATTCACCATACTCAGTATGCGGATAATCAATCCTAACCTTTCGATTACACGCCCTAGTATAAGCACCTCTCCTGTGAGTTTGGCCTCCCAACCATGACCAACTATCATCTTGGGTACTGCACAGGTGGACAATCTTCACAAGGTAGCCTCAGCTCAGACCTTGGCCGTGAGGGAACTAATACTAAGGTATATAAGTTTCCAGTCAAGCCCTACCCAATCTTCGGGTATTGTGGTTGTACGGTAAAATTGGAATGGTATCGCATCCAGACAACCATCAGTTTTATAAAGGACTAAGGCTCATGCCTCAACATTTCCATCACCAAAATCATCTGGTGTCCAGAAACACATGTCAAAACATCTCAGTAGAATGATCCATCATTCTAAGGTTTTCATAACCATTTTCACCAAGTATTCCCATCTAAAGTTGATCAAGTTTTATGCTTAGCACTAGCATCTACAAGTGGGGGTGAGTACTAATGAGGGATGGTAAACAAGCGGAGTTTCAACTAAGTTCGATCTCATGCCTTAGGGTGACATCAAGATTTTCTAGCTTAGGCCAAATTTTATGCTCTTTATGCAACCTTCAATTATCTTCCTAGAATCTACAAGTTACTTCAGTAAACTCTAAGTTAAAACCTTGATAAAGAAATAAAGTAGAAAGATTGCAAGTAAAACTAGGATTGGGTATCAAGTGGGTATGATCACATATGCTTAAGGCATATAGTGGGCATGGTAACAAGGGTTTGTTTGCATCTGTAGAGTATCTTGCAAGTGTTAGCTTGCATAATTGCAAGTATAAGCTTGCATAGGTCAACTTGATTAGTAAGGCTTGCCTTGTGCAGAGCAGTGGTTGAAGTTCTCCTTGGCTTCTTCTTCGTAGTATCCTCCTTCCTCCTCGTATCCTTGGTCGGTACTAGCGTCTATAAATAAATACGATGTACACAATCACCCAACAATACTTAACTATTTGCAGTCATCACACAAAAGGGTCCTATAGGTGATCTAGCATCATCACTAACATTACAAGATTAAAGCTTGGTTTAATTCCTTTTATTTTTAGAAAAGTAATTTCTACTCATTGAAAAACTACTTAAGATTTAATATTCTCCAAACCAAACATGGGATCATGTTGACACATGTCATCACCACATATTTTAGTCCATGGGAATGTGATTTAAAGTGGTGTCACAATTTAATAAGGTTTTACCCTTTTATTTTAATTAAATAAAGTGACTAGAAATGCCTAGGTGGCATTCTTTTATTATTTGGTTATTATTTCTGTAAGTAAACCTATATATTTTTATATATTCTGAAAGGTATGGTTAAATGTGATTTTTGAGAGTTGGAACCAACTCAAAAGCTATTATGGTTTTAATTTGAAAAATGTTTGAATGCAGAAAAGCTTCTGCCTTGTTATTTTTACCAAGGATGATCTACACATCCAAATGACTTGAATCCAACGGCCTTGGATTCAGCATTTCCAGACCTTTCCAACAAAATTGGTTTCGTTCAATTTGGTTCACTTAATCGACCTGGGTTGATTTTTGAATCTAGGTGCAGAAGTGTGTTTGAATGAAAATGGAAAAATCCAAATTCAAACAACTGGGCTGCGCGGGAAGCGATACTGGGCCGGCCTGCTAAGCACAGCGCTTATGCGGGCTGGTTAAGTCGCTGTCCCCACGCGTCAGTGAGACGAGGGGGTGCGAAGCGGTATGGGGCGATGTGAGCCGTGGGATCTGGTTCTAATCTAACGGCTGAGGGTCATCGTCGACGTTGGGCAACGCCGGCGAGACAAAAACCTAACGCGGGCGGCGAGGGTCGGCAAGGCGGGCGAACGACGAAGTCGACGACGGCGAACCTCGTGGTATCGGCAGCTTCTCCTGGGGCGGCTCCAATCGCTGGCCCCCTTCTTCTTCAGCAGCGGTAGGCTCCGGTGAAATTCCAGCGAAGTGCTGCTCGCCTTGCTCCGGGAACGGGGTGGCACGATCAGTGAGGATAGGGGAGTGAGATGGTGTTCTCAATTTGGCTGGGGGTGGCCTCTATTTATAGTCGCGACGACGAGACCGAACGGGATGGGAAGGTGACGGTGGCGACATGGCTACGGGCTGCTAGAGGCATCGATGCTCTACGGCTTTAATGCGCTTGTAGGGGCGGTGGCAATTGGTCTGGAACACGCGATGCTCTGCGCGGCAGAGGCGGCGTCTTCGATGGTGAGTGGTGGCTGTGAGGCATGGGGCGTCGAACGAGGATGTCTGGCGGTCTCCTGGGTCGGTGGCGATCATGTATGCACGCGGCGAGGGCGGCGCGCGGTCTGTGGGCGTCGGTCGAGGGTGGCGCTCTGGCGCATGCCCGGCATGGTTGCTGGCGAGCTGGGCACGGTCTGTGTGTGTGGTCCAGGGGTTGGCAACGCTCGCGGCTGGGACAGGGAGTGGCGGTGGATGGTGGGCTGCCTCCTAGACAAGGTTGGCACGGCTAAATCTCCTCCTAGCTTGCTGTCTCCACTGGGGTGGCATGGTGAGCTTCGGCTTTTCACCATTAATGGCATTTCCCAGCTTACAGTGAGGCTAGTGCTTGGTTTAGTTTGCTAGATGATCTACTGAGGTTGTTGTGAGCTAGAGAGGAACAAGTTAGGCTCCAATCACTGCTCACAATAGTGTTTTGATTTTGGATGATTTGTATCTGCAAGGTGTTTGATGAAATGGCCGCAAGAATTCATGTTTTGAATTTTGAAAAGATTTTTGGTGTATGTGCTTGGTTGGTGCTGGCGAGTCTACAGATGCTTGGGTTTTGAAAGTTGAGCTTGTTTGAGTGGTTTTTGAAAAAGTGGGATCTTCCCATATGATAAAGATTCAATTTTGAACTGTCCTTTAAACTATGCATTTGAATGTTTCTGGATGATCACAAAGTGGGCCTTGATACTTTGTTATGAGTACAATCAAGGGGTGTAAAGATCCAAACAAGTTTCTGTTAAGTTCTGAAAGTTTGGGACAGCTAAAGTAGACATGAGAGTTAAATTGGTCAAAATGACCATTCCCTTATTTTGTTTGTTTTGATTTATTTGTCTTTGGGAAAAGTGTGGGGATTGTTTAGATGATATTTATTTCATCTAAGAATCCATTTACAAGCAAAGAAACACACAAACAAGGTGGTTCAAAAGAATTCAAAATGAAATGCATACTCACATGCATGCTTCCATATTTTTATTTAGAAAAGTTTTTGTTAACCCTAATTTTGATGATTAGAGTTTGATGATCCAAGTTTAGTATTTTTGGGATGTTACAAACCTTCCCCTCTTAAACAAAATCTCGTCCCGAGATTTGAAAAAGGACGAAAAAGATTACCTATGATTTGAAGAGATTGGGAAACTCCGTCCTAATGTGATCTTCGCGCTCCCAGGTAGCTTCCTCTTCTGTGTGGTTGCTCCACTGAATCTTGAGAAACTTGATGCTTCGGGTTCGGGTAGTTCTGTAAGATTCTTCCAAAATATGGATGGGTACTTCAGGATAGGTCAGGTCATCGTTGATCGCTATGGTCCGAAGATCAATATTCTTGAACACGTCGGTCTTCTCTGGGACTTCGAGACACTTGCGAAGTAATGAGATATGGAACACATTGTGCACGACTGACATCTCTTCGGGTAGTTCCAATTGATACGACACTTCTCCTCGACGGTTCAGAATCTTGAAGGGTCCGATATATCTGGGGGCTAACTTTCCTTTGAGTTGGAAACGCTGCATTCCCTTCAATGGTGACACCTTCAGATAAACAAAATCTCCTATGTTGAAGGCGAGGTCTCGACGTATCTTGTAGGCGTAACTCTTCTGTATGGACTGGGCGGTCTTGAGGTGCTCACGAATCTTGTGAACCTTCTCTTCTGCTTCTCGTAGGATGTCAGGTCCGAAGATCTGACTCTCTCCTACTTCCGACCAGTTCAAAGGGGTGCGACACTTCCTTCCGTACATGAATTCAAATGGGGCCATTTGCAAACTAGCTTGATAACTGTTGTTGTATGAAAATTCTGCAAACGGCAGACAGTCTTCCCACTTAGATCATATTCTAACACACATGCTCTCAGCATATCTTCGAGTATTTGATTTACTCGCTCCGTTTGTCCATCGGTCTGAGGGTGATACGCGGTACTGAAATCTAGGCGGGTTCCTAAACCTTCTTGGACTTTCTTCCAGAATCTCGAGGTAAATTGAGTTCCTCGATCCGATACGATGTTCTTGGGGACTCCGTGGAAACTAACTATCCTAGCGATGTATAACTCCGCTAGCTTTGAACTCTGATATGTGGTCTTGACGGGTAAGAAATGGGCGACTTTGGACAATCGGTCCACTATGACCCAGATAGAGTCATTTCCCCTACTAGAAGTAGGCAGTCCAGTGATAAAGTCCATTCCAACGGAATCCCATTTCCATTCCGGAATCTGCAATGGTTGCAACAATCCAGTGGGTCTTTGATGTCCTGCCTTGACTCGCTGACATATGTCACACTTGGCAATATAGCTTCCGATTTCTCTCTTCATCTTATGCCACCAAAATTGCTCTTTCAAATCTTGATACATCTTAGTTCCTCCGGCGTGGACAGAATAAAGAGTATCATGAGCCTCCTTCAGAATAACTTCTTTCAACTCAGAATCTGCCGGTACACAAAGGTGTCCTTTGTACCACAGAACTCCTTCTTCGTCTTCGGTGAATCCGGGTACTTTGCCTGTACCAATACGGCGCTTGATTCCGTCGATACTAGCATTTCCTTTCTACGCCTCTTTGATCTAGCTGATCAAAGTTGGCTGAAGTTATATGCTAGCTAAAAATCCTTCACTTACTAATTCTATTTGAAAATCTTCCATCGCTTTGTGCAAGCTTGGTTGCTCCTTCAAATGGAGTTCAAGCGGCACGGCAATCTGCTAAGGGCATCTGCTACCACATTGGCTTTACCAGGGTGATAGTGAATGTCCAGATCGTAATCCTTGATTAGCTCAATCCATCTTCTCTGCCTCATATTCAGCTCCTTTTGAGTGAATATATACTTCAGGCTCTTGTGATCCGTATAGATCTCACAACGATTTCCCATCAGGTAATGTCTCCATGTCTTCAGGGCTAGAACTACGGCTACGAGGTCGAGGTCATGGGTTGGGTAATTTTGCTCATGTTGCTTTAGTTGTCAAGATAGATAGGATATAACTTTGCCTTCTTGCATTAGCACACATCCGAGACCGATCTTGTATGCATCACAATACACATCGAAGGGCTTCGTGATATCCGGCATGATCAAGATTGGGGCTGAAATCAATCTCCTCTTGAGTTCTTGAAAACTCGCTTCACACTTGTCGGTCCATTCAAACTTCCTGTCCTTCTTCAATAATTGGGTCATGGGTCTGGCGATACTCGAGAATCCTTCTACGAACTTGCGGTAGTATCCCGCCAATCCAATAAAAGAACGAACTTGGGTTTGAGTGGTTGTGGCTTGCCAATCTTCTACATCTTTCACTTTTGCGGGATCAATGGCAATTCCTCCGGCTGATACAATGTGACCGAGGAATCCTACCTCCTGTAACCAGAATTCACATTTGCTAAACTTGGCATACAACTGATGCTCTCTAAGGGTTCCAAGAATGGTCCTTAGGTGTAGCTCATGTTCTTCTTCTGATTTGGATTAAATCAGAATGTCATCGATGAAAACAACGACAAACTTATCCAGGAAGTCCATAAAAATCTTATTCATGAGATTCATGAAATAAGCGGGGGCATTGGTTAATCCAAACGACATAACGGTATACTCATACAATCCATATCTGGTGGTAAAGGCAGTCTTTGGAATATCCTCTGCACGAATTTTGAGTTGATGATAACCCGTTCTAAGATCAATCTTAGAAAACACTTTGGCACCAGTCAACTGATCAAACAAATCTTCTATCTTAGTACTACTTCCAAACCTTTAGTTCCGACTACTATCAGATTAGCATAAAAATCTATGCCATGGATTCGGATAGGGACGGCTTTGCAAATTTTCCTAGCCTTGGTTGTTGATCCGGGAATTTGAACAATCATAACATGCTTCAGCTTGGTTGGTTGAATTTTACTAGTGCATGCAAATTCTTCGGTGACAAATGAATGCGATGCACCAGAATCAAACAACACTCTTGCAAGTACTGAATTAACAGAAAACATACCCAGCACGACGTCTGGCGCTTCCTGAGCTTCTTCAGCATGCATGAGAAATAGACGGCCGTTGCGGTTGAGTGAATTCCCTAGGGCAAGCCTTCTTCTGGGCTGAACACGACGCTGCTGCTGAGCTGGGGCATTGGCATTGGGTGCTGCGGCATTCTTCTTGTTGGGGCACTCGTTGGAGTAGTGACCCTTATTTCCACAGTCATAACAAGTCACTTGTGACTTGTCCTTTGCTGCTACAGGCACAACATTGCTTCCAGTCCTCAGAGCAGTGTTGGTGTTGGTGGCAGCATTGTTGTTGTTGAACTTGGGTGGGGCACGGTTGAAATTGCTAGAGTTGCCGGGGTTGTTGTGATTTCCTCCGGGCCTAGGGTTTCCACAGTTGGGATAGGTCGGACGGTTCATCGGGGGTCTGTTGGTTCTTGGGACAAATCCTGGAGATGGGTTAGGGCGATACTTTGGGGTCTGATGGGTTCCTGGCTGATGCATCATGTGACGCTTGCGGTTCTCATTGGCTTGGTTGATCTTTCCTTCGATCTGGATGGATGAGTCGACAAGGGCTTCAATATTAGCAAAGGGGATATTAACTAACACCGTCTGCATCTCATCGTGCAGACCATTTAGGAATCTTTCTTTCTTCTTGGCTTCGGTGTCAATCTCATCCGGGGCATACCTAGCTAATGACAAGAATTTATCACGATATTCTACTACAGTCATCCTTCCTTGCTTAAGTTATCTGAACTCGTCTCTCATCCTCTTGATCAAACCCGGTGGCACATGGGTTCTGCTGAACTTGACCTTAAATTCCTCCCAGGCCATCATCTGGCCTTCGGTCATTGCACGAACACTGTTCCACCATGCTCTGGCATCTCCGGCTAGATAGTGGGTGGCGAACAGAAATTTCTCGTTTGCTTCCACTCCGGCGACTTCTAGATTATTTTCCATGGTCTGCAGCCAATCATCGGCATCTAGGGGCTCTTCTGACTTAGTGAAAACAGGTGGGTTGGTATTCTGGAAGTTCTTGAGCTTAGATCCATGGTTGTCTTGATTTCCGTGGCCTTGGTTGTTGTGGGCAAGCTGAGCTATCTGTTGCAAGGTGGCTAGGTTGGCTTGACATTCCGCTCTTTCAGCTTCACGGTCCGAAACCAACATTTGCAGGATCCGCAACATCGGGTCCGGGGATGAACCACTTCCTCCGCGTGGCATCTGAAGATTGAGATAGATCATGAGAAAAGAGGGAAATTTCTAAGGTTCTGGGACTTTGAAAAGTTTTTAAGGTTTGACTCAGATTTTCTAGCAACTTGCTTTTCATTCATTCATTCATAGCACACGATACAAACACACACCACAACAAGGGGAAACAGATGGTTTTAAGAACCATTCTGGAAACTACGATACAGGGGGACCGAATACTACTCACTACGCTAGTGCTCAAGTGCTACTACTCCTCGGAATCGGTGGCTTCATCATCATCATCATCATCATCATCATCATCATCATCGATGAAGGCGAAATCATCCTCATCGATGAAGAAATCCATAGCCTGATCCTCCAGAAAATCATCATCATCGCTGAGATAGGAGTAGGGGTCTCCACGAAGATCTTCTCCGGCATTCTCCCTTTCTTCCAACTGCATGTCTCTCTCATGGATGGTCTCCTCCAAAGATGAGATACGGTGGCGAAGACGGGCAATAATGCGCTCCTTCTTGTCGAGCTGACGACGGAGAGACTTGCGATCCTTCGCTAGCATGGCGATGGTTTGGTCCTTCATCTTGATGATGGAAGACATGTGGTTGGAGTAGTCACGGCAGTTATCCAACTCCTGCTGACGATCGTACATCATCAAGCTAAGGTGGTCCAATTGAGTCTTCAGCTCAAGGTGGTATGGGGCTTCCAGTGGTTGTCCATTTGCACCACGCCTTGGGCAAAACTCAAAGCGGGTTCCCTTGATCTGATTGATGCTTTGCCCACACAGACGGCCAAGAGCTTCCTGCATTGCCCTGGCAAGTCCATCGAGCCAGTTGTTCTCTCTTAAGGTAAACTGAATTCCCTCAGCTGTGGGAGGTTCAATCTTTCCTCGGAGACTTGCAACAATTATCCACTGCAGATCTTCTCCTCCTTGATCATTGAGCTGAGCTCCGAAGAACTCGGGGTGCGGACGCTCCAGAAGTTCCAAAAGCTGGTCCAAATCCCTCTCAAAGATAAGGTCTCCTCCATTCCCCAACTGATAAAACTTGCTGTACTTCACGTCCATCTATAAGAATATAGGATGAGTAAGTTAGTAGAGTGATCAAGTGTGTCAAATTTTATGTATTTTGCAAGAGTTTTTGAGGAACATGAATTTTCCTGAAAGAATCAAAGTGATAAGAATGAGAATAAGTTTTTGTAAATATTTGCTTTCTTTGGTTTTGAAACTAAGTTTTTGGATTCAAACGTCTAGTCTAACTAGGGTCTCCTATGGTCAGGATGGCTCTGATACCAACTTGTCAACACCCGGATTTTTAATCCCAGATGCCTGTTATGCCATACATCGCAATCCCAGGATTACCATTTTTGCGAGACATAACAGAATTGGATACCACAGTACATCATCCATTACAAACCATACATAAGGTCTTACACAAATAGGGATCTCATGATCCAGTTCTTAATACAACTCAAACAGCGGAATACGTAATAATAACGGTAGCATAGGCGAAGCTCCATCTTTAGGGTCACAGGCAATGCTGACGATGGAAGATGATCCTAGTTGTCGTAACCTTCCTGGGGTCCATCCTCCAGGTACTCCTCTTCATAGTCTGGCCACGGGAATAGCCAGGGATAAATCCATGAGTACTCTTTAAGTACTCGCAAACTAATACTAACAAGTGAAGGTGGGTTTTGATAATAGGACACTAGGCTCTAGGGTTGTTTTGCAAGAAGCCAGATTTATCTCTACTAGTTCAGAAGCAAGAGAAGCTAGTCACAATTTTATAACTCCTAAGTGGGAACTTGTATTTCATATCACAACCCTGTTGTGGTCAAGTCAAAGTCTCAATTCAGTTCACAAGTCATTTTGAAAACATCTGACAGGGGAATAGTATGGCCACTCCAACTGTCCATAACCGCGGACACGGCTATTCGAATAGTTTGACACTCTGCAGAGATTGTACACTTTCACCACAACATTCGATACATCTGTCAGGAACAAATCCTGAATTCACCATACTCAGTATGCGGATAATCAATCCTAACCTTTCGATTACACGCCCTAGTATAAGCACCTCTCCTGTGAGTTTGGCCTACCAACCATGACCAACTGTCATCTTGGGTACTGCACACGTGGACAATCTTCACAAGGTAGCCTCAGCTCAGACCTTGGCTGTGAGGGAACTAATACTAAGGTATATAAGTTTCCAGTCAAGCCCTACCCAATCTTCGGGTATTGTGGTTGTACGGTAAAATTGGAATGGTATCGCATCCAGACAACCATCAGTTTTATAAAGGACTAAGGCTCATGCCTCAACATTTTCATCACCTAAATCATCCGGTGTCCAGAAACACATGTCAAAACATCTCAGTAGAATGATCCATCATTCTAAGGTTTTCATAACCATTTTCACCAAGAATTCCCATCTAAAGTTGATCAAGTTTTATGCTTAGCACTAGCATCTACAAGTGGGGGTGAGTACTAATGAGGGGTGGTAAACAAGCGGAGTTTCAACTAAGTTCAATCTCATGCCTTAGGGTGACATCAAGATTTTCTAGCTTAGGCCAAATTTTATGCTCTTTATGCAACCTTCAATTATCTTCCTAGAATCTACAAGTTACTTCAGTAAACTCTAAGTTAAAACCTTGATAAAGAAATAAAGTAGAAAGCTTGCAAGTAAAACTAGGATTAGGTATCAAGTGGGTATGATCACATATGCTTAAGGCATATAGTGGGCATGGTAACAAGTAAGGGTTTGTTTGCATCTATAGAGTATCTTGCAAGTGTTATCTTGCATAATTGCAAGTATAAGCTTGCATAGGTCAACTTGATTAGTAAGGCTTGCCTTGTGCAGAGCAGTGGTTGAAGTTCTCCTCGACTTCTTCTTTGTAGTATCCTCCTTCCTCCTCTTATCCTTGGTCGGTACTAGCGTCTATAAATAAATACGATGTACACAATCACCAAACAATACTTAACTATTTGCAATCATCACACAAAAGGGTCCTATAGGTGATCTAGCATCATCACTAACATTACAAGATTAAAGCTTGGTTTAATTCCTTTTATTTTTAGAAAAGTAATTTCTACTCATTGGAAAACTACTTAAGATTTAATATTATCCAAACCAAACATGGGATCATGTTGACACATGTCATCACCACATATTTTAGTCCATGGGAATGTGATTTAAAGTGCTGTCACAATTTAATAAGGTTTTACCCTTTTATTTTAATTAAATAAAGTGACTAGAAATGCCTAGGTGGCATTCTTTTATTACTTGGTCATTATTTCTGTAAGTAAACCTATATATTTTTATATATTCTGAAAGGTATGGTTAAATGTGATTTTTGAGAGTTGGAATCAACTCAAAATCTATTATGGTTTTAATTTAAAAAATGTTTGAATGCAGAAAAGCTTCTGCCTTGTTATTTTTACCAAGGATGATCTACAGATCCAAATGACTTGAATCCAACGGGCTTGGATTCAGCATTTCCAGGCCTTTCGAACAAAATTGGTTTCATTCAATTTGGTTTACTGAATCGACCTGGGGTGATTTTTGAATCTAGGTGCAGAAGTGTGTTTGAATGAAAATGGAAAAAATCCAAATTGAAACAACTGGGCTGCGCGGGAAGCGATACTGGACCGGCCTGCTAAGCACAACACTTACGCGGGCTAGTTAAGTCGCTGTCCCCACGCGTCAGTGAGACGAGGGGGTGCGGAGCGGTATGAGGCGATGTGAGCCATGAGATCTGGTTCTAATCTAACGGCTGAGGGTCATCATCGACGTTGGGCAACGCCGGCGAGACAGAAACCTAACGCGGCAGGTGGGGGTCGTTGGGGCTCACCGGGGCTCAGGCTAGGGTCGGCGAGGCGGGCGAACGACGAAGTCGACGACGGCGAACCTCCTGGTACCGGCAACTTCTCCTGGGGTGGCTCCAATCGTTGGCCCCCTTCTTCTTTAGCAGCGGCAGGCTCCAGTGAAATTCCGGCGAAGTGCTGCTCGCCTTGCTCCGGGAATGGGGTGGCACGATCAGTGAGGAGAGGGGAGTGAGATGGTGTGCTCAATTCGGCTGGGGGTGGCCTCTATTTATAGTCACGACGACGAGACCGAACGGGATGGACAGGCGACGGTGGCGACATGGCTATAGGCTGCTAGAGGCATGGCCGGCGATGGCGATCGCTTGATGGTCTCCTGGCGATGCTCTACGGCTTTAATGCGCTTGTAGGGGTGGTGGCAATTGGTCTGGAACACGCGATGCTCTGCGCGGCAGAGGCAGCGTCTTCGACGGCGAGCGGTGGCTATGAGGCATGGGGCGGCGAACGAGGATGTCTGGCGGTCTCCTTGATCGGTGGCGATCATGTATGCACGTGGCGAGGGCGGTGCGCGGTCTGTGGGCGTCGGTCGAGCATGGCGCTCTGGCGCATGCTCGGCATGGTTGCTGGCAAGCTGGGCACGGTCTGTGCGTGTGGTCCAGGGTTTGGCAACGCTCGCGGCTGGGACAGGGAGTGGCGGTGGACGGTGGGCTGCCTCCTAGACAAGGTTGGCACGGCTAAACCTCCTTCTAGCTTGCTGTCTTCACTGGGGTGGCATGGTGAGCTTCGGCTGTTCACCATTAATGGCTTTTCCCAGCTTACAGTGAGGCTAGTGCTTGGTATAGTTTGCTAGATGATCTACTGAGGTTGTTGTGAGCTAGAGAGGGAACAAGTTAGGCTCCAATCACTGCTCACAATCGTGTTTTGATTTTGGATGATTTGTATCTGCAAGGTGTTTGATGAAATGGCCGCAAGAATTCAAGTTTTGAATTTTGAAAAGATTTTTGGTGTGTGTGCTTGGTTGGTGCCGGTGAGTCTGCAGATGCTTGGGTTTTGAAAGTTGAGCTTGTTTGAGTGGTTTTTGAAAAAGTGGGATCTTCCCATATGATAAAGATTCAATTTTGAACTGTCCTTTAAACTATGCATTTGAATGTTTCTGGATGATCACAAAGTGGGCCTTGATACTTTGTTATGAGTACAATCAAGGGGTGTAAAGATCCAAACAAGTTTCTGTTAAGTTCTGAAAGTTTGGGACAGCTAAAGTAGGCATGAGAGTTAAATTGGTCAAAATGACCATTTCCTTATTTTGTTTGTTTTGATTTATTTGTCTTTGGGAAAAGTGTGGGGATTGTTTAGATATCGTTTATTTTACCTAAGAATCCATTTACAAGCAAAGAAACACACAAACAAGGTGGTTTAAAAGAATTCAAAATAAAATACATACTCACATGCATGCTTTCATATTTTTATTTAGAAACGTTTTTGTTAACCCTAATTTTGATGATTAGAGTTTGATGATCCAAGTTTAGTATTTTTTGGATGTTACAAATACTCTCTCGGTTGACCTAGTAGAACACATCGTACAAGGGAAAATATCCTTAGCTGGCTTAGGGGTTGGATCCAAGCAAATACTTCCTTGATACGATAGGGTACGTTTATCCTAGAAGACCCCCTACGCCTTATACCCATGCATAGTCTCGTATGCACTGTATGTTGTCTTAATGGATACTTATTCACATATTGTTTTTTTTTGCGAATTTCTGATCTATTAATAAATCATCAATAATAAAGAAACCTAAAAGTAAAATTACAAATAGGTCACTCGACCACCTAGTGACGATTAGAAACACTAGCACAATACGAAGGTGCGCCTCCGTCCTCGCCTCTCCATCTCTGGAGCCAGACAAAACTTGTCATAGTAGGCAAACGAGAAGTCGTTGTGCTAAGTCCTTAAAAAATCAGCATCAGAAACAAATCATCGTCGAAAATGACAAAGGCAGATCGGAAGAAACAAACTTCAAACCACATCAAAAAATACGAAAAACAACTCGATACCAAGAGATCCATCAGACACGCAACTGTACGCACGGTCCTCTGGTGCTAGGCGCACCACGGGAGCAAGGATAGAGCCAAAAGGACTTTATTCTGGCTTCAGGACATAGCCGCCGTCTTAGCATCCCGAAGAAGACACTGAAAACAGTCTAAAATTTATATGAAAAATGTGAGGCTTCCCTTCTGCGAGAGGTCGTGGACCCGTGGTCTACCACACCTCCAAGACACCAAGACAGCTGGATAGAGCATACCAGCAACATTGCTGACGAAACCCTAGACGGGTTTTATAATAGAGGCTCTCTCCTTTTTTCTCGATAAAGAGTGACTTTATTAGTTAAAGTTTAAGTATTACATCTGGCATCTGCATAACTAAGATGCATACAACCGTCCAATATCCAAAGTCGACAAACATAATAAAACAGAACAAGGGAGAATTACATATCATTATGAGAAATTATAAAAAACGCCTATGGAGGTTGATGGCCTATCTGCAGGTTATGCTGCCATCCATGACGGGTAAAAAAAAACCTCGCCGTATCCTCCAGTATTGTGCACACCTCCGTGCAAAGGCCGTGAAACTCCGCACGGTGCAGGGATGACTATAATCGCAGCGTACATGTACACCGGTAGATAACCTGCAAGATAGATAAAGATTTATCGTTAAAAACTTTATCATTTTTACACAATTATAGCGATCAAATAATAACAATCGCTCCCACCCTAAAAAGGATTCTATACTTGTGATCTATACCATGAGAGGCTGCCTCTCTCCCTTATTCACACATTAGGTAGGAAACGCGGCTTGCCGCTCGCTTGGGTATAACAATCATTTTGAAGAATAATGGAGATACTATACATAAACATTCTTATTAGATAGAGAGTAATTTTGTATCATAAGCATAAAATAACGATGCTTGTGAGGCTAACTTTATAATCAAAGAGCAAAATCTAATGGAACCATGCTTCACAAGCAATATCTAAAAATCGAGCACAATAGAAAATACATAAAAATAGGAGTGAGAATATAGAAATATGTTACAATAGTCACGAACAGAAGTTGCAAACTTACATCATTCAGATACTTAGAGTAGCATCCAGATCCATAGTGGGGATACAAATTTATGGAGGATTACAACGGTTTATACATACCTAAAACATCAAAGACCTACATTTTATTTCACCTAGTAAGCATAGGATAGCCTTTCCTAAACACTGCTTCCTGGTCAGTGTCGAGCTGCTCAGAAAAGCATGGCAATCATTTGCAAGTACCAAATGTCTGTGATGAGAAAAGTAGAACAGAACAGGAAGATAAGGGAGCCTAGTCCATTTTTAATACGGAGTAGAAAACTTGGTTCCTCATGAATGGGATTCCTCTGTTTGGTGGTACATCCATGGTAACTGGTACATCAAATTTCTTAGCACATGTTTGCTGCTAATTGTGATTGTGCACAGGGATACATAGCTTGGATTAACATACAATTAGATAGAATCTAAATAAGATTTTCAGCTACTTTGGAAGAAAACAAGTAATCGTGGCAGTAAGTATCTGGATCATGCAGAGTGAAATGAGTTGCTTAGATACTATAGAACTAACCTGAGGTAGAGATCCTGAAATGAAACACTCAAACATGGTTTTTGGAAAATCACATAGAGAGAAAAAAGCAGGTCCCGATGGTTCACTCATTTCTTCTATGGTATGTGACACTGAACCTCCTGCATCGCCAATCTGAACAATGCAATGGCAAGGAGTTAGCTACTTAGTTATCAGTGTATGCTGACCTTGAAGCTCAATGAGAAGCTCATAATAGAAAGCGAGGTTGCAGGAATACCAAAGTAGGATTAAAAATGGCGCTAAGCAAATAAATGTACGTGTGGATATTGTATTCCACAAAAAAGGAAAATAGAATAGTCAACTGGAGTACTAAATTTATCTCTATGTGTGAAGGCTGAAAGATATCTATACCTAATAATAAAGGAAGGAGTGTTTCTTGTAGTACCTACACTTTTTTGGACGACTTTACCCTTTAAATAAAAAATAAATTACCCACCAATGCCACACATAAGTCAGGTAATTGCTAAAACCGGGCATACCGACCGACCTATTAAAAACGTGAGCGCACCTCTCTCCTCCGCTCCTATCTCTTCCCAAACTACAGACCGATCTAGGTTTGTAGCCGGCATTATATTTCTCCGTTGACGTGATTTCTACTCTGGTCTGCCCCCTACACAGTCACATCGCCGACGCCACGCAGTCACCTGCGGTCCTCCACCTCTCGGTGCCACTCAAGAACCAGCAGCTCGTCCTACATCCTGCATATACAGTCGTTAGCGTGCTCGCCTCCGTTCAGCAGCGCCACGTCGCCGTCCTCCTATACAATGTCCTCGCCGTCGCTTGTCTTGAAGACACCGTCCTCTCCAACTTGTAGCCGACCATCATCAAGTATGTAGTCTCTCCGTCCGGTGCTTGTCCCATCTTCGTTTTCCATGGTACATGTTTCACCCCACATGCATATGTATAGATCAGCTAGCTACCTGCTTATGATCCACATGCTAAATAGACTGCTTAGCTATGCACGGTATTGGTTATTCCTTGCAAGTATATTATTCTAAATTTTATACTCCCTCTATATGGGATCGCAAGCTGCTGGTGTTCTACTCGTGGAGCAGTAGTACATCGGCAAGAGGCTCAAAATTCTCAATGATATGCTCCTTACGATTGAGTCTCGGCACAAGTTAACAATTGCTGGTAAGTTTCTTTTTCCCATTTAAATAGTTTCCTAATCATTGATAAATATATTTTTATGATCAGCGAGTGGCCATCACATTGAGAAATCTACCTCTGCATATGTGGACATCAGCTATTACCGAACAAATATTATCACCCTACTGTGCTTTAGAATATATTGATCAAGAAACAAGATGTATGGATGATCCATCTGGATATACATGCATTGTTCGCTCTCAAAAACTAATAAGGATACCAGATGCTATTGTGATCAAGGTTCCTGATAGTACAATACCTGAAGGCTCTGATTCATCGAGAAAAACATCATCTTTGTTTTTGAATAGATATACAGTTATTGTGGAGAAGACAGAGTACTTACATGGAATAACAAGGAGATATAGGTATGCAACTGCGCCGTCTATATCTACATCACGGGTAGTTAATCCGGCAGAGTGCTATATCTCGCCTGCGTTGATTGATACTAATGCAATCAAAAAGTACTCTTCAGCAGTGGTTCTACAGCCTCAACCTGATTCATACATGGCAGATCTACAACATGTTTGTGAATTTCTGGAATTAAAATTGCATATTCGGGTTCAGGTCAAATTACTAGATGACAACGAGTTCTTGTTGTACATTGACCAAGAATATCCTTTTATGACACTACATAAAATACTCTCGGTTTCAATGGAAGAGTGGATCCTGAAGGGAGATTTGAAGATAACTCAGTGGACACCAGAATATGGTTCGGTGGGTTCTGCCGTTACCGAAGCAGCCCAGATTCAGATAAGTGGTCTGCCTTGCAATTTATGTTCAGCGCCAGTGATAGAGTACATATTAGGCCCCTTTGGATCAGTAAAATCTCACGAAACAAACAAAGATGATTCTAAAAAGAATATCGGTAGAACAATCAGCATATACAAATGCACCCTATGGTGTGCTACTTTAGAGGATATACCAGCTACCCTACAAATCAAGATGATGCCGATGCGACTGACAAACTTAACAGATATTTCTACAGGAATCAGCTGCAACTGCCCTATCATTGATGTATCTATACGAGCCAGCGCAGCTAAAACTATTGAGAACTTTGTATAGAACATGTAATAATTAGTTTACTTTATGACATAGTACCATAGAAATATATATTACTACATGTAAGCATATCAACATATAATGTAGTGCTTTTGTGATACCTTGCCAACGTATGGAATATATTATATCAGTCCAACCGTGTGCTAAACTAAAATTTTCCAACAGCTACCATTTGCATAGAATTTTAATTCTTATGTATCCCGGTGCAACGCACGGGCATTTTTCCTAGTATTCTAAAAAGCCATAATCCAACGTGAGCAACAATCATTCAATATTTTTGTTCTTAAAAATATGGATGAAATAAATCTCCAGATTCAATACGCTATGCTCAGTCCTTCCTGGATATACTAAAATTTAGATAAACTGAAAATCTCCTAACCTATATTTTCTTGCCCATGAACACACCAACCAAAGCGGATGGAGGAGCTATATCATGAGGCGGATTGTTGGATGAATGCAGATGGCTCATGAGACGGTGTCAAGCGCAAACTTATCATGAGGCGTAATTTTCTTGTCATTGGAACAGATAGCGGAAACATAAAATCAAATGTAAATTCATAGCTAGTAGCTATGTATACATGGTACTTAGAAGAATACGTATATTCCCTATTAAAAAACACCCAAAGCCACATCCTACAAATCTCAAAAGACAGAAAGAAGGAACAGAGTAATAAAGCTATACATGTCCCTAGAACAATTCTTTTTGCTAAGGGCTGCCACTGAGCAGCAGGTTCGGCATCTACTACAAAAGAGAGAATCCACTTCAGATAACCACGTCTCTGCTAGGCAGCGTGCTTAGGAAAAAGCCGAACCACTCGCAGATGGATCTTTTTTTTCTACCTTTTTCAGACTGCTGGCCTAAGCATCTTACCAGTGTGTGCTCCAGTGAGATGTGGAGAGAAGATTATTAGTTATATTTATCAGCACTCATTAGCCATTGTTGTGTTGGTAATCTGATGGATATCCGTCTGAATGGAGATACTGGATACATGGATAAAAAATTCAGTTAGCTGAACACCAATGAAAACACCTCAAAGGGACTTTGCTATTAACATCAGCCACATAAGAACATGCATGGTCGTGAAAAGAATTCTTTATCCTAGGCAAAAGAAAGATTAAGACGATCACAGAATGATAGGTGCAGACCTTTAAATTGCTTTAGCCACTTCTGAGTCATGATAATAAGTAATCCTACGGTCCTACTTGTCAAGTATCTTTGGTCAAGATGCAATGAAATTGACAAACTGTAGTAGAGAAATCCAAGCATTATTCAGGTATACTCTCACCGGCTAAATAACATAAATGCTATTTAAGGTCACTTGACTACTCGCAATGGAAAGATAATGCAGAACACAAACGTACAACTTGTTAAGTATTTCATGCCATTAGTGGGAGCTTTACTCTGAATTATCCATCCCCTTGTTTTTGAACTTTGGAGTTACCATCTGATATATTAATGTCGAGTTTCAAAACAACGCAAGCAACCAAATCAGTTTTATCATCTTTAATAGAAACATCACAACACGATTAAGTAGGCTTGGAAAAATAGTGTACCCCCATTAACATGTTCAGAAACAAAATAACAAATGGAAAATTAAGCAACGCCAAGACAATTTTCTACCAAATCATAAAGGGTCACTAACAAAGAAATGTGAAAAATCAGCCAAACATTTTTCACCTTCTTTATGTTTTTGACAATGTGCAAAAGAAAGGTAGCTAGACATTAATAAAAGCTACTCTAAGGCAGAAAAAGTACAAACCAAAATAGAATATCCAAAGTCTGAAGAAAGTTTAACCCCAAGGTTAACCAGGGTGAAATGAGTGATGCACTGTAAGATGTACATTACAACTTTTATCCCAGTCTACCATCTAGCATCCATTGAAATTGACAAACAATATAAAACACAAAGCATTGTGCACCATAAAATACATTTACCAGATTAGAAGAAAGAGTGGGCAGATACCGTGCCTTAAGTCAAAGACCACCAGCGGCTGCGTAACTTATCTTCTCTTAGCTTGATTTAGTAGGTCAAGAACTATAAGGCTAATTTCCTTATATCGTACCGACTACATTATTAGAATACCTACTGTAGTTATATCAGATGTATTTCAGTTTAGATGATACAAGATATAATGCATTTGTCTCAAAGGAAAAAGTAAGGGAATGTGATGCATATTGAATGGCTTGCTAGTGATACGTCGCACCAAGTAGAAAATGTACTGACGAGCTTAAACTGTAGCTTCAGCGATTGAAGATAACCACTCCAGCGGGGGATTTTTTGGGGTCAATTCGTTAGTTTAGATCCCGGTTGCCATGTCTCCTAAATCAACATCAGAACTTTGAGAAGTTATGAACACATGGACAAATCCATGTACTGCAACACAAGAATAAATCACAGATAGAAGTGCAAGAAAACTTATAGGTATTGGTCTGGTGCAGTAACTCATTCATGTCTAACTAATATTTAGATGTGTTCTTTACATAAATAAAATGAATATATGTTCTCTAAAAACGAAACACGCACGCAAGTATCCTAAGAAAATATGAGCTCAATCTGTTATGGCAGGACATAGATCCTAAACCTCCAAGTCCAATAGACTAAATACATGTTGACCTGACTAATAAGACCACCCCACTGAAATGCAGCATTCAGTTCAGTATACACCTTTAGGTGACAGAAAAATATAACGGTTGATTCGCAATGATACAAATTTATCGTAAAGAGTGTGATTTCATACAACAACTATGGCCCCATCATGATAAATTAGAAATTCTATCACCAGTACAGAAGTTTCAGCTAATGTGGAGGAAGGAAATATAGCAACTTATTAACCTTCAGGGATTGCTTCAATTCGTATATCCATAGAGCACTGTAATCTTTTCAGTATGATTCCTCTTCTTAAGCCAGGTGTGCCATTCATATAACATTCTGGAATCCAAAGGTTATGGACATGCACTAGATTCTTATACTTAGCAAAATATTACTCGCTATTTTGCATCCCTACAAACATAGAAACGATAAATAGAGGTATGAAATTATGAAATAGAAAAACAAATACAATATATTTTGTTTGATGCTAGAAGAAAAATTGTACTCCCTCCGACCCATATTAGCTGACTCAATTTTTACCACACACACAAACTCTATTCCATCAACAATAAATTGTAAACCAAAGTACAACTGAACTGAATCAAATTCCAGAGATAAATGCTCCAGGGAAGAATCCAACCAAGAGATATGGTATCTACTTATGTAACCTTTTTCATCACAAGACCTATTATAAATTGAATATAATACGTAAGACCATGAAGTGAATATTTTGCATGGTGGACCGAAGTGTCCACAGAAAATCAATAATATACATAAATCATATAAAAAGTTTTAATACTGTATCTCTTGCCATGATAGACAACAGGGGATCTACATGTGCACATAGAAATTGGTATTCATAAAACAAGATATCTGACTCAGAGACAACTTAGGAAACCACTAAATATGGACTCTAGACCGTCCATGGTATCCATCCGCAGAAAGTAATAACTTAAAAATATACAAGTTTCCGAAAAGATAACAAATCAACAAGTCAATAGAAAGAACAAAAGATTCAACCTATAGTCTGAAGCAGAGCAACAAAAACCAGTGGAACTTGGACACAACTTCGATTGTCCCAGGAACCATATGAACAACCAGATACAATAATCCCGCGGACATATCCGGCAATGAAATTCATTAAGAGATGAGATAATGGAGACAAAATAAGTTGCAAACTTCAGAGTATAAAGAACAATTTATAAATCACTAAATAGCAGCATTAGGAACCAACTTGGATGGAATAGCAGCCCGGTAGCTCGAGTCAGAGAAAGCTCACACTTATCTTGGACGTGCATGCTGCTCCACAATCATAGAAAACATATTAATCTACACATTTCATCAAACACCTACCTCCCTTGAAGCAGCAAAGCAAATAAACCTTGATAGAGTACATAGCTACAACTGCTGCCAAACGCAGCAGCACCAGAGCTTCTGTTGCTCGTACTACCTTTCCATAATTTAACCTAGCCTCAGGCAAGGAAATGAATCAATCAACAAACTTTGAAACGCTTGAAAAAAATCAGCAAAGGGAGAAAGAGAGATGAACATAATCAATTGAGCGGAGGGCATGTAGAGGCAAGTGCCGCCGGTAGCGCCTGCTTCTCCAGCTCCTCAACCGGTCCACCATCACTACCGTGCCGCGTGAGATCATTTAACTGAAAATTAGTATCTTCTCTAGCTGGGATTCCTATTAACATTAGGATAAGAGAAAAAGCCAGTGCTAACCCTTAAGTGTAAAGAAATAATCATACTGAAAACTAAATTCAGAATTTGGTAAAGAATTTTATCATGCTTGATAATAGAGAAATTACTTTTGTAGCATAGCAAACCAATCAAATGTAGTATCTGTTTTGAGAGCAGAAACACACAAGCATACTCAGTTATCATGAAAAATGAGCACGGGGCCAATATTCAGTAGTTTGACTTATCTTTTAAAAACAAACAGACCATGAGACAACTATAATGGGCCTAGATATGAGATTTAACAAACAGACCATGAGACAACTATAATGGGCCTGGATATGAGATTTAACATAGCAGAACAAATCACATGTTTTGTAAGATAGCTACTCCCTCCGTTCGTGTAAGACATTCTAGCCTTTTTCTAAAACACATATATGTAGACATGTTTTATTAAAAGAATCGGACAATCAAATGATAACCAAGAATTCGTGCACCAATATCAATGTGTGCTACTTCTGCTAGAGGAGTTCCGCGACTTCGTGTGTCAATATAGTATTACAAGGAAGCAAGAAAACGCATGTCAGTGGTAACCAAGAATAACCTGAAAAATGTGCAATCAGTCTCCTTTATGACACTTGGTACAAGTATTGTTTCCCCATCAGTAGTGACCCGTGTATCCTATTTCCAGTTAAGAGAAAACATATTTGAAAAAGAAACATGAGCTAAGGATTTACAAAATATTGGTAAACCGAAAATACATCGCGTTGTGACATGCATCAGCCCAAAGCAAGAGTATGAATTTGAAATTATATTGCAGCGCTCCTTGGGGTTTCTACCACTAGCATGTACTGAATATAACCCTCTTATATAGCTATTACCTCTGTAACCAGATAAGCACTATGAAACTGATTCTTAGATAAGGAGTTAGGCAACTAATAGAAAGGCATGCTTTTGTTCGGAGTAGCTAAAGTAATCTAGCAAACAAATCATTGAACTGGAGAATCTATCATTACCAAAGCCGTAACATATATGAAGCTTGTGCATCTGTATTCCTGTAGTAAATTAACAACCTAGAGATCGATTCTGAAACCCGCGGCAACAAGTAATGCTTGTAGGCATGCAAGTTAAGCTAGATAATCCTCTCCTGAAATAAGCATGTAGCGTTAAGGACCCCTTCAATAATTTCCGTAAAATCTCTATGCCCATAACGTGTTATTGTTTCCCGAACAAGTGTTACTCCTAAGCGGTAGCGTTAAGCTCTAGCTAAACAGACGACATCAAGATGACTATGTGTGCGTGTGGCCACTGACAAGAAAAAAAAGGAGCTAGCTAGGTTTGTTGAGCGATTGTGACAGTTCCGGCAGCCGGCCGATGGCCGAATGAACTCGGTGACGTACCTAATATACCATATAACTGATGGATATGATGTCCCTAAACTGAAAACAATGGACGAACTCACACTAATCTATTCACCGAATGTGTGGTTTTTGTAGGCTGAGGTGATCTTCCTGGAGTAGCTGTGGCACCCCAACCTTGTGAAACTGGTCAGGTACTGCTGCGAGGATGAGCATCGCCTCCTCGTCTACGAGTACATGGCCCAGGGCAGCCTCGAGAACCACCTCTTCGATAAACGTACATGATGTTCATCACTGCATTTTTATACTACTTGCTGCTTTGTTTCAATCATATGAACCACTCCAATTAATTAAGCATGGAAATTATTGTTAAACCTAAAGAGAAATATAGGAGAGGAGATGGGGGAAACACCTTGTTGCAGGAAAGCCAAAGAGAAATATAGAAGATACGGTTTAGAAGCAACCCGTTATTTGTTATGCAATATCACAAAATATATGTTCACTAGTAGATAGTAACCGTCTAAATTAATTTAATAACCATATTAAAACAAAATCTCTAAGTGCAGCCATGGCTAAAAAATTATAAGTTTAGTGAAATCATCTTACCTTGCTTCTCCTGCCAGCATACCCGAGACAAAACAAAATCCCAGTCGCACAGTACATTCTTGTGGTTGGTGACAACTTAGGTTTGCTTCAAATCTAATCTAGGGTAGATAGACGTAGATTAAAGCAAGGTGGTCAGACAAGAAAGGAGGTATAGAAAAGAAGATACATCAAACAAGATGATACGTACCTGTCCATTCTCGTTGATGATAAGCAGCTGCTGTTGGAAATAAGCACAAATTATATCCAGATTGAACCACGAAATCCTCCTACCTGCAACCAAGGAGAATTGACGTACCAAGCACAATAAATAAATAAGGTAAAAAGGAGAAGAACAAACCTTTTGTGAGCCATGAGCGATGGGGACTTGGAGGACAGCCACCACGTACGCCTGAGAGCCCACTGATGTGCCTCCTCTGCATCCTCTCCTCCATCCCCAACTTCGGATGCCACCACTTGCCCTGCGAGCTCCAGGCCACTCTCCGCGAGCTGGGCCCAGCGAAGGAAACAGTGGAGGAGCCAAGTCCAGCTCTCCCGTGTTCCTCCTCATGGATGGGGACAAAGGGACCTCCCGTGCTTCACTCCATTGACAACAGAGAGAAAAGAACATGTCCATGAGGCACTGCTCCTCCTCCGATTCAGTTCCTCCTAAAGGAGAATCGTGGTGGCGGCTAGGGTCGCCCTCCTCCATGGTCGCCACCGCCGAGGCTCACAAGTTGTCGTCGCCGTCTCCACCAGCAACCGCCACCATCACCTACCCGTGCACGCGCGACTGGCCACCACCCACTCCCGTGGCTTCTCCATGGCTAGGGTTTGGGGAGCCGCCACCATCTACTGGCCCCTTGATACGTCCAAAACGTATCTACTTTCTCGAATATTTTGTTATTGTTTTTTCTCTAAACTTATGTGATTTGGATACAACTAACACGGACTGACGCTGTTTTCAGCAGAATTACCTTGGTGTCTTGTTTTTGTGCAGAAAATAAACTATTAGGAAAAATTCTGGAAAATATGCCAAAAACTATTTCTCACCAGAAGATCCACGGAGCCAGGAGGGGAGACAGAGAGGAGGCCTGGGGGCCAGACCCACCCCAGGCGCGGGCCCACCTAACCCCGTGCCTGGAGGGGGTTTGGCCACCCCAGGCAGCTCCTCGGCCTCCCTCCGTGCCTATAAGTTGCCTTCTTACCTAAAAACTCAGGGAGGTTTGATAGTTTTTTCAGAAAGAGTTTCGCTCCGCCGCCGCCACCAGAAACTAAGATTCGGATCCAGAAACTCCGTTCTGTCACCCTGCCGGGACGGAGAATTTGGAGAGGATCATCGCCATTGTCATCACCAACACATCTCCATCAACCACCGATGTTTTCCTCGTCCATGAGTGAGTAATCCCCCGCTGTAGGCTTGGAGATGGTAGAGATTGGATGTGTTCTATCATGTAATTGAATAAGATTGTTAGGGCATAGTGCTTAGTTTCTCTTGTCCTATTTGACTTTGTTGCAACTTGCTGTGCTTAATGCTTATCACTAGGGCCCGAGTGCCATGATCTCAGATCTGAACTTATTATTGAATCATTATGATAGTATTGTTTGTGATCTTATCTGCAAGTTGTGTACACATATCATTGTCCGGATCCCAAGGCCCCAAAGTGATAATAATTGGGACAACCGAAGGGATGGCTGTGGTGTGAGGATCACATGTGTTCACGGAGTGTTAATGTTTTCCATCCCTATGCCTATCACACTCGAATCCCACTGTTTACTGTTATTGTTACTATTGCTCCTTTTTCACTGTTACTGTTGCTTTGTTGTTGCTACTACCAAACTGTTGCTACTGATAAACTTCTGTGAGCAAGAACTATTTCCAGGTGCAGCTGAACTGACAACTCAGTTGTTAAGGCTTGCAAGTATTCTTTAGCTCCCCTTGTGTCAAATCAATAAATTGAGTAATACTACCCGCAAAGACTGTTGCGATCCCCTATACTTGTGGGTCATCAAGACTATTTTTTGGTGCCGTTGCCGGGGAGCATAGCTTTATTTGTAAGTTTACTTGGATCTTTTATTTTTCACTGCTACTCCTTTCATCATGGAGAAGTCTCGTGATGGAAAGTTCCATATTTTACCATCTACTACAAGAAGATGTACAGTCCTAAACATCTCTGCTGCTCTTGATTCACCGTCTGTTATAAGTAAGTTTGTCACACCTCCACCACATACTCATGCTACACACACTGCTACTACTACTAAGTCTGAAACTGCTTTTGATTCTCATGATGTTACTTCTACTATGCTTGGTGCGAGTGGTTCATTAGGTCATTTTCTAGATGCTACTATGGCTAGTCTAGGAAATACCGAAACTCCTAGTAAATACACTGTTACACATGTTAGCTCACCTGAGTCTAGTGAGAGTTATGATATTAATAATGGTTACATAGAGTTCATTGATGAATTTATTGAAGAGTGCCGAAACACACATGGTACTAGTGCTATGAAGAGTCTCCTTGCTAGACATACTATTATGCGTAAGTTATCCTATGATCCTAAGTTTGCCACTTCTCCCATAGATATTAAAGATGAAGATTATGATTTCTCTCTTGATTTATCTTATTTAGATATTGTTGAGAAAGAACCTTTTGTGGGACTGAAAATGAGAGTGTTGTGGCACATATGAATGAGCTTTCTACTATGAGTGCTTTGTTCTCTGATGATTTTAAGATGCGTAAGTACTTCGTTGCTAAAATCTTCCCTTTTTCACTAAAAGGAGAAGCTAGGGCTTGGTTTAATAAATTACCTCCTGGTTCCATTGATAGCCCTGATTGCTTGATTGCTTCATTCTTCCATAAATATTTTCCTCCCAGTGCTAGACATGCTGCTTTGCAGAGACTTTTTTTATTTTAAACAGGGAGAAGAAGAGAAATTGCCTGAGTCATGGAAAAGATTATGTGCCTTGATTCATGCACATCCTGTATGTCCATTACCTAAAAATGAGCTTCTTGATCTTTATTATAATGGACTAACTGATGATTCTAGGACCTACCTAGATAGCTTTGCTGATTGTGTTTTTAGGAAAAGGAATCCTATAGATGTTGAAGAATTAATGACCAATATAAGCAAGAATTATGATGATTGGACTTCAACTGAGCTAAATACACCCCAAGCCTATTACTCCTGAACCAGTTGTTCCTGAACCAATTCCAACACCAACAAGAAAGAAGAGGGGAGTTATTGCAATTAATGATGAAGTGATGAAAGAAACTAAGAAGTGTCTAAAAGAGAATATTAGAGCTGAAGATGTGAATAATCTACCTCCTATAGAAGAATTATGTAAGTCAATTCCCCACTCATCTATTATTGAGGTACACTCTCTCCAACACTTTGATGAAGGTGATATTCCTTATGGTAAGCCTCCTGATCAATGTTTAGAGGACCCTTGACATTTTTATTTTTAAACAAGGTCATTTTAATAAAAAATGTTTAGAATCATTTATTGGAAAACTCTAGAGCTACACATGAGTTGAAAGATATTGTGGAAAGAACTTCTAATGATATAAAAATGCTCTGTAAACACTTTCAAATGGTTCAAACCCAACTTGATCAACTTGCTAAGGTACAAAAGGATATGCTAGTTAATGCCTTAGGAAATAAACATGCTTATGGAATTAGAACTAGAGGTGGTGCAGCTACTCAAGATCCTTTATATCCTGAAGGACACCCTAAAAGAATTGAGCAGGATTCTCAACAAGGTGAATATAGTGGTAGTCCTCGTAAAAGGAAGAAAAAGAAACATAAGATAGTTGAGGAACCCCTTGAACCTGCTGTAGATCCTAATAGTATATCTGTCTCTGATGCTGAAACTGAGAGTGGTAATAATATTAATGAATCTCCTGATAAGGAGGAAGGTGAGGAAGAACCTGATAAGCACACTAAGAACACTAGGTACACCAAGGAAGATTATATTGCTAATAAACATGGTAAAGAGAGAGAACCTTGGGTGCAGAAACCTATGCCTTTTCCAGGTAAGAAACATAAGCCAAATGAGGAAGAACACTACAACAAGTTTTGTGAATGGATGAAGCCTTTATTCTTGCAAATTCCTTTGACTGATGCTATTAAGTTGCCTCCTTATTCAAAGTATATGAAGGATATTGTCTCTAATAAAAGTAAGATTTCTAATGAGGAGATTTCTACCCTACTTGCTAATTATTCCATCAATGGTAAGGTTCCAAAGAAACTTGGTGATCCAGGTATACCAACTATTCCTTGCTCTATTAAGAATAATTATGTTAGAACTGCTTTATGTGATTTGGGAGCTGGAGTTAGTGTTATGCCTTTTTCTCTCTCTACAAGAGACTCCAGCTAGAAAAGTTGATACCAACTGATATATCTTTGCAAATGGCTAATAAGTCAACTACTATCCCTGTTGGTATTTGTGAGGATGTTCTTGTTCAAGTTGCTCATAATTGCATGGTTCTAACTGATTTTGTTGTGCTTGAAATGCCTGAAAATGATAATATGTCTATTATTCTTGGGAGACCTTTTCTTAATACTGCAGGTGCTGTCATAAATTGCAATCAAGGAAAAGTAAGATTCAATATTAATGACAAAGAGCACACTGTCTATTTCCCCAAGAAGGTTGTTAAGAGCTATTGCCTTAATTCCATTGAAAATATTGAGGGCATCAAGGTTGGAGAAATATATTGTCCCATTCCACAAGAAAATTTTGAAACTATTATGATTGGGACCATTGCTATCAAGTATGAGGTTTTGTTTCATATAAGATTGTTTTGGTAACAAGACTTGATCAACCTTGTTAACAAAAGGATTTTCATGAACAAAATCATGTTTCCACTGCGATTATACTTGCTTTCTTTTTTCCTTTCTCCTTTCTAGTCTTTCCTTTAGCTTTAGTGTTGCTAGTTGTTTGCTTGTTTGAGTTTCTTAGAGCTCCTGTAGTTGGGCTTTTGGTTTGCTTTTGCTTCTTCTGAAAAAACTGTTTCTGCGAGAAAATCAATTTTCATACCCTGAAAATTGGCCAAAAATAAAGTTTCCCGAAAAATCCCAAAAAAATCAAAATAAATATTTCCTCGAAAAAAGGGGCAGGAGGTATCAGAGGTGACCCAGGGGGCCACCCCAGGCCACCACACCTAGGGTAGGCGCGACCTACCTAGGGGTGGCGCCTAGGGGGGGTCTGGCCGACCTGGGACCCTCCAGGCTACCTCCTTAAAGCCACCTTCTTTCTCTCTCTCGAAAAACACCAGAAAACTTTCTCAAGCTCGAGTTCTTGCTGTTCTTGCTCGCAATTTTCGATCTCCTTGTCCAACCCATCTCAAGTACTGATTTTTGGAGGGTTTGCTCCTTGGTATGTGCCTCCTCCACTTGTCCAATTAGATTTGTGATTGGTAGATTGTATCTTGAGTATTTTGCTGCTATAGGTGACAGGTTGTTTGAGCTTGCATGATTGTTCTTTGCTTAGAAACTTTGTTTTGATGCATGTGTAGTCCTCTAGCAAGCTCCTATAGTAGTTGCTCATCATTTATCAACTTAGAAATCACTTGGTTTGATGGTTGTATAAATTTTTTAGCAAAAGAGAAGTCATGGACCACCCCACCTTTGGTGACATTTTTGAGAGTGATGCACCTAGAAGGGAAAGGATTCCAAGGTCATTTACCAGTTCTAGACCCATCATACAATGAGGATCTCATCACTCCGCGATTTGGTGATGAGGGAGATGAAGGGGATGCGCACCCCTCCACCTTTCCTTGTCAAACTTTCTTGCGAGCTGCTGGGATTCTTAATGATTTCATGGATTTGATTGAGAGGGCTGGTCTAACAAGTTTCATGCTGGATGAGAGTGCACAATATTCTTTGCTTACTAAAACATTTGTGGAGAGTTTCTCCTTTACTAATAGTTTGTTCAAGCCTACTGTGTCTTTTAAAATCTATGGCAGGACTCATTCTATGACTTTGAAGCAATTTTGCAAAGCCTTGGGACTGGGTACAAATGGATCATCAAAGAAGATTATAGCTCTACCTGCTGATCTGTTAGAGCTTTACCGAAGAATAACCAATGATGATGACCGTAGAGCTCAGCGAGGGAAGATAAAGAACATCCAACTTCCAGCCATCAGGTATTTTGCCTACTATCTTACCACCAGTGTTTTTGGTAGGGAGAACACTAGTAATATATCCAACTATCAATTGGCCTTCTTAGATGCGGTGCTCTACAGTGAGGATAATTATAATCTTGGTTCTCTCATTGCTCGTCGTTTAGCTGCTAAGGGACCCATTTATGGGGGAATTATTGCTACTCGTATTGCTGCTACCTTGCACATTGTTGTTGATCCACATGATACAGTTTTGGCTCCTCTAAGGCTTGATCTTGCTGCCATGAAGGCGCACCACTTTGTCACCACTAGCTCTACTCTTGAGAACTTGGTTTATAGAATGTTGTTTACTGATGGGGAAGAGAGAGAGATCCATCTACCCCAAACCACTTTGTTCAGTATTTCTCAGGGACCTTGGTCACGCACGAAGGCGGAGATGGATGACAAGCTGCGCTCTCTCAACTTCCACGAGCACTATTAGGGGGAAGCACCCTCATATGACCCTGCGTATTACACAAGGGAGGCCTCGAGCTCGTACCAGGACGAGGGAGCTTCCTCGACATACTACGGAGACGCATCTGCTTGGACACCTTGGGATTGAGCCCCACTTAGGCCAAAAGCCTAAGCTTGGGGGGAGGTATACCGACGTCACACTCATATATATATATATCATGTTCGGTCGGTTCTTTGTATATCCATTGTTTCGCTTTCTTTTTGGTTTTTGTTGCTTCTTTCTAAAAACCCAAAAATACCAAAAATATTTTCGTTATTTCTCTTGGTTTGTTTCTTTGCTTTGGTTTGCCTTAAAATAAAAATCCAAAAAGATTTTGATTTATTTGGTTTGCTTTGTTTTGTTGTTTTTTCTTTGTTTGCTTTCTTTAAAAAAAATCGAAAACACCAAAAATATTTGTTCTTCTTCTTTGGTTTTGTGAGTTCTTTGCAGGGTTTAGCCGTCCTCAGTGGAGTTTGGTTTCATGTTATTATTCAAGTCACACAAGTGAAGGGCAATAATGAAGATTAAGACAACTCGAGGTGTGGTAAGAGGCTGGTAACAAACTCTATTTGTTTTCATTTTTGTAAATATACTCATCATTGTGAGCATGGTTAGCCTGTTCGTGTAAGGAGTATGTTATTATGAATGCTTAGTAGTTCTTCCTTGCTTGTGATTAGCTCCAGCTTGCTAATAGTTGGTACCATGTCATATGAATGTTTGCTCGCATTGTTTTATTCATATCTTGGTATGATATTGTGGTATCCTCCTCTGAAAGTTTCATGTGAATCGACTTGGCACATGCTCACGCATGCATATGACTAAACAATAGTCAGTAAGCCTCGATGATTTATTTTGCCTCAGAGTTCTTGTATCACTTTCATGCCATAGTTAGTCTTGTTTTGTTGCAAGCATGATTATGACAGCTATTGCTCTCTCGTTTGTCGCTCCCTCTCTTTTGCTAGCCTTCACTTGCACTATGTGCTCTACCTGTGCTTCCAACTCCCAAAAGACAATATTGCCAGCTGTGTCCACCATACCTACCTATTAGCATCATTTGCTATTTCAGTGCATATTCCATATGCCGTGTTTTCTTCCAAAATAAAATGTTTGTCTGTTTTGAGAAAGTTAGTTAGTAAAGCTCTCACGAACTTGATGGAAAACTTTATTACTTGTGCTTAATAATCCTGAACCATTGTGACTAGTCCATGAAAGTTATATGCTTGCTAATTATATACTGGGAGTCAGCAGAACCGTGCTGTCACGGGGAACGCTTTCAACACTTTTTGGGTATCTTATCCAGTTGATTCCTTGTTATTTTGTTTACGGATGTCGACGATGTGAAATAAAAGGGGAAGTTGTTAGTTCATGGAACTTATACATTGTGTTAGAGAAACGCTTGGGACGCTAGCCTAAGCCATGCCTAATCATGGTGGAAACTTGCAGCATCACTATAATGAGCATCTATGAAGCGTCCTCAATAAAAAGCTATGCATATGGTAAATAAAAAGATTGTTGAGATGCTCGTGTACCATGTGCAAGGGGTACCCCGTTGGCGGTTCTCGATGATTTGCATGTATTTACAATGACAAGAACTTTTAGGTGACCAAAGTTGAGTAGCATGCGGAGCGACCCTCGTACTCAAGGGACTTGGGATTCCCAGTCTATGGTCTGTCAAGCATATGATTCAGAGTGGACCTCACTTTCACCTTAACCACATGAAGATGCTTATGATAGGGGCAATGAGAGCTCAAAGCTAATGAGTACCTTCCTTTCAGCATTGGGAAGCCTTTCAAACCTTCCCAAAACTGCTTTCACAACCTTGTTGAGTCACCACTTATTCTATGAGCACCTTCTTGAGAGCATAGTTGTCATTTTTGTGTTTGTTCCAAAACTTTGTTAATTATGTCATGACTTTGATGCTTATATCTCTGATATCTTTACTTCTAGTCTTCATGTGAACTTCAGAGGTGCCTTGGCATTTATATTGTGCTCTTCAAACAAAGGCAAGCGAGATACCACTCTATCATACCTTACTATGAGCATTGCAATGTTGCTTATGTTTATGTTTCATGCTACTTATTATTGTTGAGTTGGTTTCTCTTCATAGCTTGCAATGACTATTGAGTAGACTTAGTTGCATACTGCTTATTATGAATTGTCTAAGCATCTACTCCTGTGCTGAGAATATATACATCATATGAAGCAAAGTGTTCGTGAAAGTTCTTTTATCGCACTCAGTTTTCAACTGAATTGCTTGAGGACAAGCAATAAGCTAAGCTTGGGGGAGTTGATACGTCCAAAACGTATCTACTTTCTCGAACACTTTGCTATTGTTTCTTCTCTAAACTTATGTGATTTGGATACAACTAACACGGACTGACGCTGTTTTCAGCAGAATTACCATGGTGTCTTGTTTTTGTGCAGAAAATGAACTATCAGGAAAAATCCCGGAAAATATGCCAAAAACTGTTTCTCACCAGAAGATCCACGGAGCCATAAGGGGAGACAGAGAGGAGGCCTGGGGGCCCAGACCCACCCCAGGCACGGGCCCACCTGACCCCGCGCCTAGAGGGGGTTTGGCCATCCCAGGCAGCTCCTTAGCCTCCCTCCGCGCCAATAAGTTGCCTTATGACCTAAAAACTCAGGGGGGTCGATAGTTTTTCTAGAAAGAGTTCTGCTCTACCGCCGCCACCATAAACCAAGATTCGGATCCAGAAACTCCATTCTGGCACCCTGCCGGGACGGGGAATTTGGAGAGGATCATCGCCATCGTCATCACCAACGCATCTCCATCAACCACCGATGTTTCCCTCATCCATGAGTGAGTAATCCCTGCTGTAGGCTTGGGGATGGTAGGGATTGGATGAGTTCTATCATGTAATCGAATAAGATTGTTAGGGCATAGTGCCTAGTTTCTCTTGTGCTATTTGACTTTGTTGCAACTTGCTATGCTTAATGCTTGTCACTAGGGCCTGAGTTCCATGATCTCAGATCTGAACTTATTATTGAATCATTATGATAGTATTGTTTGTGATCTTATCTGCAAATTGTGTACACATATCATTGTCCGGATCCAAAGGCCCCAAAGTGACAATAATTGGGACAACCGGAGGGGATGGCTGTGGTGTGAGGATCACATGTGTTCACGGAGTGTTAATGCTTTGCTCCGGTGCTCTATTGAAAGGAGCACCTTAATTGCCAGTAGTTCCCTAAAGGCCCCGCTGCCATGGGCTGGATGGACAGAAGATGTTGTGCAAGTTCTCATTGCGAGCACGTATGACTATATTTAGAGCACCTGCCTAGGATTGTTTAGTACTTGGATGCTTGTTATTATTTATCTGCAATGCCCTAGATCTTGAATTTACATATTTATACTCGTCCATGCAACGCCCGTCCATCCATCCCTATGCCTACTGCACTCGAATCCCATTATTTACTGTTACAGTTACTATTGCTCCTGTTTCACTATTACTGTTGCTTTGCTGTTGCTACTGATAAACTTTTGTGAGCAAGAACTATTTTCAGGTGCAGCTGAACTAACAACTCAGTTATTAAGGCTTGCAAGTATTCGTTGGCTCCCCTTGTGTCGAATCAATAAATTGGGTAATACCATCCGCAAAGACTGTTGTGATCCCCTGTACTTGTGGGTCATCACCCCTCCTAGTGGCAGCCTGGCAGGGAGAGGCGGAACAGCAGGGCCAGATTGCTCCTTCCATACCCTCACTGTCCCTCCCGTGCTCCTCCCTCTCCCTCCCACCTTCTCTTTCTACCCCTCTCATGGTTTTGGTGGCGCCAGAAGGGGGATGGAGGCGGAGGGGCGGCCGGACAGCGAGGAGGCGTAGGATGAGGGGCGGCAACGCTAGGGGTGTAGGAGAAGAGAATGAGGACTGCCACTAGGGTCTGGTGCGTCGCCGCAGGCAGATATGAGGGAGACGAGATAGGGGAATGGAAGAGGAGAGGGCCTGGGTCTGGGATAAGCCGACCGTGGACATGGAAAGACATGTTTGCCCTGTGGGCTCGCTCTCCCGCGTTGTTCAGTCCAACGCAACACGTGTTGGGTTCGCAGCATAGAAAACAAAAAAATTCCTACGATGGGAACATCTAAGTACCAAGATCTATCTACTAGATAGAAGCAACAAGTGGATATACATCCAAAAGATACATACCCTCGAAGAGCGAATAGCGTTAACGAGGTTGTACTCGTGGATGATGTAGACGAACGCTTGCCGATCTCAAGCTCATGATGAAGTCCATCTGGTCCATCCGGTCCAGCACCATCAAGTCCAGCACCGCAAAGCAGTGGTGCATCCGTGATCGCACACACGTACGGGTACCCCGACAACCTCCGCTCCCTCGCTCTAGCGAAGCAGCGGAAGCAACAAATCCTTCCAGAAAAAGCCACCGGGAACATGTATCTCGCTGATCCGAGACCATGGGGAAATTCTAAAGGGGGGAGAGAGATCCTTCGTGAGGAGGTGTACTTTGAGAGGATGAGAGGGGGGCCTTTTATAGGGGAGAGGGGGGCACCCAAGGGGCATGGTTCCCAGCCATGGGGGCTGCCCCCACCTCTCCCACATTCATGTGGGTGGAGCTCCCACTCAAAATGAAAAGCCTCCACTCCCATAAAAGAGCCTCCACTCAAAAATCCACTCACATGCATTAAATTTCCACCAAATTTAATGCGAGCTCTAATTTAAATAAAACTCTTTTATTTATTTATTCAGAATTTTGTTAATTACTTTAATTAACAAACATTCATATAAAACCCCTTGCTAGTATTCCATTTCATATGCAGAACCAGTTTCAGCAATTTCAACCGAAACAGTTCCGGTGTCTAGTGAAATAAATTCCTGCGCTTTCCTTTTCTTTTTCTGACATATCATTTGCTCCGAATGGTGTCGGTATCCCTTAAGTGTGTCACCCTACGTTTCGCGAATAATGCAGACATGATCGAGACCCCTCTCTAATCAATAATCAGCAGCGGGACCTAGAGATCTGTACTGACTCCCATACATTCAACAATGACTTCTGTGATCGTGTGAACCTTTTACGCTAGTATCTTAATCCCTTTGTTTCACGATATATTACATGTCCGATATTCGATCATCTGTATCTCCATACCTAGTTTTATCTTGTTACCGACATGCACTCTTTTCTCGTTCCCGTGATATAACATTCTAGTGATCAAACACTTGCTTGCAAGCTAATCAATGTGATATCACCAAGAGGGCCCAGAGCGTATCTATCCGTCATCGGGATGAACAAATTCCACTCTCAATCCATGAACCTCAACATAACACTTTAGTAGTTCTGAAGCCATCTTTATAATCACCCAGTTACGGTGTGACGTTTGATGTCATCGAGAAACTCTTCCGGTGTTAGTGATTGACATGATCTCATGGTCTAAGGATTAGGATCACTTCGTAAGTTTTTATAGCAATATAAACTCAATGACTTTGATCGTAATGCTATACTTCAGATGAATGTTCATCACATCATTACACTAATGTTGTGACCTCGTTATTAACAACATCCAATGTCCATGATCAGGAAACTTTGATCATCTTGTTAATCAACGAGCTAGTTTATAAGAGAGGCATAACTAGGAACTTCCTTTTTTTGTTTATTAAACACACATGTATTAACGTTTCCGTATTAATACAATTATAGCATGCAAAATAAACATTTATCATAAATAAGGAATACGATAATAACCACTTTATTATTGCCTCTCGGGCATATTCCCTTCAGTCCCCCACTTGCACTAGAGACAATAATCTAGTTTGAAAATTTTGCGTATTTGAACACCTATGGCTTTCTGGTGTTCCATATACGCAACTGCAAGTGGTTAACATAATCTACGGATCTGACGCTTTCAGGTTCGTGTGTCTTTGCATGTCTTTGCGTCTCCACGCATCACTCATTCTCTAATGATATGGCATTGTATAAATTTGGTCTTTTGGTGAGACCTTTAGTTCCTTGGGGTTAAATTATGTCGATAATATTGTCATACAATATATCTTTAGTGTTAGCCCGTTGTGAACCACACCTTAGTTTGATAACAAACTACTTGACACAAATTCCCTCCTTTGCTGCTACTATAGCAGTCATATACTTAGCCTTTTGTTGTAGTATCCGTCATAATGTCTTAACTTTGGAATTCATCTAAATCCATCATGGAATCTCCTTTCCATTACATTGTGCCACCCATAGTTTAAATTGATATAAACTTAATTTGTATCTTGTGACAAAACTAGTATCAATGTAACGCTTTACAATGAACTATTTGTAATTGTTTATCACCTCTACACAAATATATTCTTAGTTCTTCCAAAAGATCATAAGAATATCCTTACTATCGTCCAATGATCATTTTATGATTCATTCTGGTATATGCTCATAATACTTAGAGCATATGACATATCTGGATGTGTACATATCATGGTATGATTGATCAAAACATTCTCGTGATTTCACTCATCAAGTGTCAAAGCACTTGAATCTTGTTTCACTTATCAAGTGTCGATACACTTGAATCTTGATTCAATTCCTTTCCATGCAACAAGAACCCTTTCTTATCGTTTCTATATTGAACTCCTTTCAATATCTCATATATGTATGTTTGGCACAACCATATTAGCGTCACAGTCTATCCACTATAGACATTCATGCTAAATATTCGGGTTTTGCCTAAGTCTTTCATCGAAATGAAATTCTTAACCTTTGTCAATAAGAATTACATCATTTCTAATCAACAAGATGTCCTCCACATAATATATTAGAAATATGTCTCAGCGCTCCCACATAATTTCTTGCAAATGCAAGCATCTTCATCGTCTCCTAATGAAAACTCATTTTCATCACGGTGAAGATTCCAACTCCGCGATGCTTACTTCAACCATTGAAGTTTGCATGCCCTTTTTAGCATCCTTTGAATTAACAAAACCCTTTGGACCGTGTCATGTACACATCCTAGGTAACCATTCTATTAGAATAACTTTGTTTTGTTTATTCATCTACCATATACCAAATTATATGTAGTGGTTGCTACTTTAATCCGTCCAAACTAAATATCGCTATGAAAGATCAAATCTTGTCATAGTCAACTCCTTGAACATTGTCGTAAAATACTTTATGACATGTCGACTATTTCATAGATGTGAAACATCCATGTCTGTTTCTTTATAGACCCAAATACGACCGATAGGTTTTTACACCTTTTCGGAGGGTCTTCCAAGTTCAAAACTTGATTTCTCGTGTATGGAACTATCACGGATTTTATGGCTTCAAGCCATTTGACAGAGTCAGGGCCCATCATCGCTTCTTTGTATGTGGTCGGTTCATCATTGTCAAACAATAATGATTTATTCTCAAATCTCAGCATTTGATTTGTTTATCCGACCGACTTGGTTCAATAAGAACTTAGATCTCCATGACCACAACCTTTGAGGCACATAAGCTATGAGCATTATGGTAGCCTCCGGAACCATTTCCAGCGCTGCGTAACTCAGCACATTTAGCTAAGGTTTGTTAACCTTATCAAAGTTCTATTGTCCTCCCACTTAACTTTTGCGAAAAATTCCTTTTTCAAGAAACTTCACATTTCAAGCGACAAACCCTTTTGTCCTCGGTGTTATGGAGGAATAACCAATTGTTATTCGAGATAACCTACAAGGACATGCTCATACGACTTTGGTTGTAAACATCTTACTTATGTTTAGCATACCAAAATTTAAGAAATGACAATTTGGGTTTTACCCCAAACCATAACTTCCATGGTGTCATTTCAACGGATCAAGATGGAGCTCTTTTCAGTGTAAAAGCGGTAGTCCCTAAAGCTTTAATCTTTTAAAACATAATGGCAATTTTATAAATAACACCTTTGATCCAACCATGTCACACAAGGTTTCATTACAAATCTCAAACACTCCATACTCCTATGGTGTTTCGGGAGATGTAAATCTAGGTGTTTTGCTAAACTTGTAACTCAAATAAATCCCTTTATGATAAATCATAATTCATTTTATTTTCTTGTTACACTTGTAACTCAAATAAATCCCTTATGATAAAATCATAAACCATTTTATTTTCTTGTTACAATGATTTTCCACTTCATCTTGAAAGTCTTTGAAACATTTTCAAATATTTCATACTTCTTTTTCATTAAGTGAATATTCACTCAATTTTTCGTAGAAAGTATATGAAGTTAAAATCCATCGCTTACGACTATACATAATGGACTACATACATCGATATGTATAAATTCCAATATTTTAGTCGTTCGTTCTTCTTTGGCCTTTGAACAAAGTTTTAATTATCCCGAGGAAAGTATCACAAGCGTCACTTGATCAAATCAAAGACTCCAAAAATCCATAAATATGGAGATTCTTCAAGTTTTCTTTCTAATATAATTTAAACGGTGATGTCACTTTGTAAGTGATCTTTCAATCATTTTTCTTGCGACATTTTAGCATTAGTTTTTATGGATGTGATGCGGTGACCCAGCATACCACTGCATGTGTAGTACACTATAGTCGTTGACATGACATCCACAGAACACCGTTCTATAAATATTACATCCCTTAGAGTGGTACAATAGAAACATTGCGGGTCCATATTACAAAAGTACACACATTATTATTATTACAATACCGTAAGTTCAAGACTTACAAAAGATCCAACTTACAAACCAAAATATAAGATGTTCAGCGGAAATTTAAAAGTAACAACTCCGACTAGGAGTGGAGCTCAACAGCTTATTCTATAGAGTTCATGCTTCTCGGCTCCGATGGTTACTACTAACTAGATACTTAGTTGGTCTCATTCTCATCGACACCGTAGCGGATCTCGTAATCCAGGCCTTCAACTCCTCCGGATAGATCAGGTTCCTCGTAGAACACATCTTCTTGGCATTCAGCTTACATTGGCACGTCTTCGGAATCCTCAGAGTCTAAGCAAGGGATCAAAGGAAAAAATGAGTAACAACGTTACCCAACAAGTTCATTATATGCAAGGTGGGAAGTTTGATGCTCTATCTACCACCTCGGATTATAAATCCTTGGCACTATGCAGTTTTTGTAAATCTTTCTTCAAAGATTGATTTTATTCTGAAAAAAAACTATGACAATCAGCCTTCATAGGTTGACTAGAACTTTCATGGAGTTCCTTTCCTGCCGCGTTCGTAGCTCCTTCCCAGAACAGGGAGTAACAAGTTACAGTTCTTACACTCTACAGAGGTGCGTTACTTTACCCATGAGAGATCAACTCCTTGTTGCACAACCGGGCGTACTTTTCCGTCCACAATTCCATGATGTGGGGCCCAGTAGTTGGTCCAAGCCAATCACTGCCTCCTTCGCGACCCCACATGCCTCCTTCGTGTACACCATGCCCACATAATGAATTACGGCAATGGTTTGTACAAACCGTTAGATGCCAGAACTATCGTGGGACATTGAGGGTTCCCACCCATATGCTGCATATCCTCTATGAATTACCAATTAATATGCATGCTACGAGGATAACAACCACGACCTGCACATCCGGCTTCATGCGAGAGGAAGAAGATACAGCTGACTTCTTTGTCCCATTCCAAATCTCATGGCTAACGCATAATATACGACGCTAGAATCACTGATGTCAGGGGTTATTAAGTCCCTACTTGATTATCATTGTTGCAATTAGAACTCTAAGTTCTATTGTTCCATCATATCACCACTTAGGATGATATCCATAATTTCTTTATTTGGGAAAATAATATTTTCTTTCTTTTATAGCATATATGATAACACACAATTTGCAAATACTTTGATAAAGACTCTTCAAAGTATATGAGCAAGTGATGAACTTGCCTTGTGATGGAAAGGTAGTGAAGTCTGATGCTTGCGCTGGACCTTGAGCTTCTAGTTCTACAAAAACATCATTATTGCCCGGTAAGGACAATTTTTAAAGAAGCAAAATGATTATGCAAGTAATGTAATGCATTATTTGAATTTATATGCATTTATCCCAAAAAGTTTCTTTTTGAGTAATAAAGGGTTTATAAATATTTCTTTTTAATATTTATAACATGTATTGATTTATTTTATTTTATTTCCCTTTATTTGATTTTTATTGATTTAATAATTCCCTTAGGAATTATTAATTATACCTTTATTTTATTACTAAATATTTATTTAGTATTTTTTCAAAAATACTATAATATTAATAAATAATGAAAGTGATTTTTATTTATTTTTATCACCTTTCAATAATTTTGTAAAATTCCATAAGGAATATATAAATTACAAAATTCTTATAAAAATTTGAATATCCAAAATTTGATATCTTATTTTATTTGGACATAATGGATTATTGTGAATCCAAAAATATTTTGTTTATAATTTTTGGACTATTATTTTATTTTCTATGATTTTATTAAGTCTAGGGGTATTTTCGTCTTTTCTTTTTATTAAAACAGGCCTGAAATTGTTTATGGGCTGGTTATTTTTATTGGGCTCTGTTGGCCCACTAGTGCTAGACAAAAGAGCCACCCCGAAGGGTCTGGCCCAGCTCGGCCCATTCCTCACTGTCTCTCTCTCTCGCGAGTTCATCTTCTCCTCCTCTGGCCCTGACCCTGTGGTCGGCGATGCCGCCATCGGCCGTTCTGGTCGCCGTCGTGGTGCATTAGGGGGTTGTCGACGACGCTCGTTCGTTCTATCCAATTGGATTCGAGCCTAGGGCTCTCCTGCGATGGATTGATGCCGTCCAGAACCCTAGGGTTTGGGGATTGGCATGGATTCAAGTGCGGCCGAGGTTGTCGTGCGTTGAGGTGATGCTCTGCACCTCCAGGCGTGATCAGGGTCGTTGCCATGGCGCCGTGCGGGTTGCAGCGCCCCCTCTGGGGTGCTCCCCGTGCCTACATGGCCGTCGACCCCTCTGCTTTCTCTTCTATCCTTCAGCGAGGACCTATGGTGAGTTTGCTTCCCCTCTTCTGGTGATCTCTGTGCTTGTTGATTCGATGCTAGATGTTAGCAGTGTCCTCTTTGGCTATTGTCTGATTCAGATTAGGATAATTATCCCTTTTAGGGTTTCTGTGTGCTTGTTCATGTACTGGAGGAATTGGTTCATGTTTAGATGGTCTGTACCCATACTGAATGCTTATTGGCCTGAGGCTTGTTGGTTGATCTGATGTATGGTGTTTCTGGTGGCTTTATTGATTATTTGATGCTTGGATTGCATCTGATTCAGATGATGTGGTTGTAAGGGAACCATGCTTGGTAAAGCTAATGATCTGATAGCTTTCCACTGTTTATTTGATTCATGGTCATGATTATGATAAGATACAGCTAATGCCCTATTGCTGTTAGCTTGGAAATTTATATGTGGATTGAGATCCTCATGATCTCAAATAGTGAAGTGTATTATAGGAATATTCTAGTTATGATTCATGTTTTTAACAGGAAAATGATTAGTTAGTTGATTTTCTGAATCTAGGATGATTTTCTGCTTTTCCTGATTCATATTGAATTGTTCTTGTGACACCATCATGTATGGCACACATGTTTAATTCTAAACGATGGATTTGGTTAGTTTATGCTTGAGACAATCTTGGCTTTGAAAACTAGAGATGCTCATAGCTGAATTCCCTATGACCAATGATGTTGGTCTGAGGCTTAGGGATTCAAATCTTATCTAGTTGGTTCATCTAGATAGTCTTGGTAGTGGTACCAGCTATTCTTTATTGAATCAAAGCTTGGAAAAATTGGTAGTGAGCTTGATCAACCTATAGATCCCAAAGATTTGTTTCTAAGGTGCTACTCTTCCTTTAGAGATGTGCCTAGAAATAGATCATAGGTATATATATGATTGAATTGTAGAATATGGTTTAACAACCAGAGCAAGGATGTTGCTCTGAGCTCTGGTTGGATTCTGGTACCTTGTTGTTTGCTTTTAGATTTTCAAAAATCCCTATGATGTATTCACCCCACTTGGGTGTCTTCTGAGGGTTTGTTTTGTAAAACAACACATGCCTTTCTCTAAATAAGATGATTAGATCATGTGAAGGTTTTATGAAACTCACCACAAAAGCTGATATTTGTGGAGTAGTTGGTGATGATCTTGATCTGGTTTTGCTGGACTTCTGTGCTTGATCTGGAGCTAGCCTGCTCCTCCTAGCTTCTGGCTTGGCCTTGTTGTCCACCTGGTTCTTCCTCCTCCTTATGTCACCATTCTGGTGATGTTTGGGGTTAATCTGGTGGTTGGTTTGGCTGCTGTTCTTGGTTTACTTGCTGTTCTCCTAGGCTGTGTTGTGGTGTGGTGTGGTGTTGCAATGGGGTGCTTTCCCATGGTTGTGCTCTGGTTTTGTTTGATCTGGCTGTGCTTGTGCAGTCGACAGCACACCCTTGCATGCTTGTGTGTGTGCAGCCTATGTGCCTGCTATGCACATATGGATAGGTTCAGAAAATTTGATCTTACTGTTACCAATCTACTTTTACCTTGGCTAGTGAACTGATCCCTTTTGGCTGTCCTTTGCATTCTGGCTGTGAATTTATGAAAGATGAAATCTTTCATATTGTTAAAAATTGCCCCTCTTTAACATTTCTCAATGATGAGATTGTCAAGTGCACCTCACTGACATATCTGAGAGAAATACATACTAACACTAATCTTGTTTTATTTCTGTTTAATCTTTGTTCTGCAGGTTCAAAGATACAGATGAAGATTTAGTTTAGGTTTTAGATATAGGATAGTTAGTAGATGTAATTTTCTTAATCCTTTGTAATTTTTTTATAGTTCATGTAATCTTTATTTTATTCAATTATAATAAAGATTATGTTATTATTAATAAAGAAGATTCTCATTCTTTATTCTATTGTAACTTGTTTATGTCTTTATAATATGAAAATGAATTTCATCATTCTATTGTTTTGAGATTTAAGTTATACTACCTATAACTGAATTAATTTAAGATTCAAATCTTAAATCTAAATCATTTAAATTACTATTCAAACACTTAAGTTTTTAAATTCAAACCCCTTTCAAAACACACATAATTCTTTTAAGATCACATCAAAGTTTATAACAATCCTACTTTAAGTCTAAACCTAATCTTAAAGTAAGAAAGAAACATTGATCACTTAAGATTTTATTTGGCGAAAATTTTACCCACTTTTTCACAAATAGATGCATGCAACAATATATAATCCTAAATCTACCCTTCGTTAGGTTCCTTAATGCTGGGATGTTACATGTGATTTCTTCAACTAGATTTGTAAATCATCCATCTTATATGGAATACGGTAATTATTTGAACAACCTTTGTTCTCATAATACCTGATTTAAATAACAATTATTAAAACAAATCTTGAAGTCAAGCTTTGATATCAACGAGAAATACAAACAACGGTTTGTTTGTTTTCGATGAACATCATCACATATTCTCTTGCTAGTTACTTAAGCCATTTTAGTTTATGAATTGCGTCGTTCCGTATGAAATTTCATACCAACCAATTCGGTATCCAATACCCAAGAACCACATTGTTTAACAAGCAAAGAATACAACCATAACATGTATATCATCTATATACCTAAATTGGATATTTCCAATCTTTTCTTTTCTGCCAAATATATTTTATAGATTCTCTTTCAACATTTTCCTTTTTCCTTTTAAAAGAATCTATCTACATCAACCGTGGCACCATATACATGACACATAGTCCAAAGCGTGTATATTCAAATAATAATACCTTTGAACTTGCACTTTGAAGTAGATCACCATCATCAAATGATCGGCATTCTTTCAAAATCCATTCTTTAGTAATCTTTTAGTGTAGTAAACATGTTACATACATCTTCTATTCATCCTTATCATGACGACTTCCATGATCAAGCAAATATAGCTTATAAAGAAGAATCGTGAGTATAACGTTACTTTCCAAAACCCTTTTGGATGATTAGGATGTCTAGCATCTCCAACCTTTGTAAATTCTTATCCAATATGAGAGCATACATTATACTCTATCATATTGCAACCAAAACATTGTTTCAGGTATCATTATATCTCCTACACATGATGGTTTCTGAAACAATTCTTTCAGCTCCTAGATAAACTTGATATTAAAACAATCAAGAATCATGGAGGCAAACATGATACTTAAGATAGTAACACTAGAATTGTTACTCTCGATTTAATACCAATTATTAAATGTCACGGAGTAAACAGAGTTTGCTGAAAGTTTGCAATAGTACTTTAAACTTTAGATTGACACTCAACACAATATGATACCAGTTCGTAAAGTAAATATCCAGAATTCCATAGTTCTATTATCTCAATTACAACTAAGCATAAAGTGGTGAACGAATGCCAATGACTATAACAAATTATGAAAATTCACTTTGATTTAATTTATGATAAATTGAGTTCTACTAATCCAAATTAGAAATGAACTCCCACTCAAAAACGACATCCCTCGTGTCTTTTTGGTGATTACATGAACCAAATCCACTACACCAAGTCCGATCATCACGTGAGTCAGTGTAGCTTCATAGACGAGCATCCATATGGTCATCATATCAAAACATATGACTCATGCTTAACCTTTCGGTCCGTCTTCTGAGGCCATGTCTGTACATGCTAGGCTCGTCAAGTAAGAACCTTAGTATTCGCGTGTGTAACTGTCTTACACCCGAGATATGCTCGTGGATTCAAGTACACCCGATCATCACGTGATGTCTTGAAGCGACGAAACATTGTCGGTGCATACTTAAGGAAGAACATATTTTTATCTTGATATCTAAATGAGGGATCATCTTATTATGCTAATAAAACGTCAAACAAGCAATATAAGATGCAATCAAACATACATGTTTGTAAGTGAAATGATATGGTTCCCGCATATGATCTCCATCATGTGCACCGTGGTATGATCTCTATCATACCTCTATGTGTAAGGCCAAGGTCTATGGAGCCTACACGTTATGTGTGTTGTAAGAGTATCATCTTATACTTCTACTTACAACATCACCATATCATAACACTAGCCCAGCAACAATCTAAACTAGACGCCTATAATTTATCCATTGTAAGTTTTACGTGGCTTAGGGCTTTCGAAGACAGAACCGTTCTTACCTACGAACATGAACCACAACGAGGATAACCAAATTGTTGACAACTCATTGCAAATTAGATATTAACTATAGTAGGAGAGACAGACACCCGCTAGCCACTTATGCAAAACTAGTTGCATATCAAGCGTGGAACAGGTCTCATGTACGAGGACATGTAAAGTTTGTCTGGGCCGCTTCATCCCACTATGCCACCAATATCCAAATTACAACTAAGAAGCAATAAAATGATCATCATCGCCCACATACTCATATGTGTACTACCCGTGCAAAGCATCTACGCATAGATCCGGCTCTGATTCCACTGTTGGGTTCACAACATAGAATTTTTCTTTCCTACGATGGGAATATCTAAGTACCAAGATCTATCTACCAGATACAAGCAACGAGTGAATATACATCCATAGAATATATACCCTCAAAGATCGAATAGCGTTAACGAGGTTGTACTCGTGGATGATGTAGATGAACGCTTGCCGATCTCAAGATCGTGATGAAGTCCATCTGGTCTAGCCGGTCCAGCACCATCAAGTCCAGCACCGCAAAGCAGTGGTGCATCCATGATCGCACACACGTACGGGTACCCCGACAACCTCCGCGCCCTCGCTCCAGCGAAGCAGCGGAAGCAACAAATCCTTCCAGAAAAAGCCACCGGAAACATGTATCTCGCTGATCCGAGACCATGGGAAAATTTTAAAGGGGGGAGAGAGATCCTTCGCGAGGAGGTGTACTTTGAGAGGATGAGAGGGGCCCCTTTTATAGGGGAGAGGGGGGAACCCAAGGGGCATGGCGCCCAGCCATGGGGGCCTCTCCCACATTCATGTGGGTGGATCTCCCACTCAAAATGAAAAGCCTCCACTCCCATAAAAGAGCCTCCACTCAAAAATCCACTCACATGCATTAAATTTCCATCAAATTTAATGCAAGCTCTCATTAAATAAAACTCTTTTATTTATTTATTCAGAATTTTGTTAATTACTTTACTTAACAAACATTCACATAAAACCCCTTGCTGGTATTCCATTTCACATGCAGAACCAGTTTCAACAATTTCAACCGAAACAGTTCCGGTGTCTAGTGAAATAAATTCCTGCGCTTTCCTTTTCTTATTCTGACATATCATTTGCTCCAAATAGTGTCGGTATCCCTTAAGTGTGTCACCCTACGGTTCGCGAATAATGCAGACATGATCGAGACCCCTCTCCGATCAATAATCAGTAGCGGGACCTGAAGATCCGTACTGACTCCCACACATTCAACGATGACTTCTGTGATCGTGTGAACCTTTTACGCTAGTATCTTAATCCCTTTGTTTCACGGTATATTACATGTCCGAGATTCGATCATCAATATCTCCATACCTAGTTTGATCTTGTTACCGACATGCACTCTTTTCTCGTCTCCGTGATATAACATTCTAGTGATCAAATCACTTGCTTGCAAGCTAATCAATGTGATATCACCGAGAGGGCCCAGAGCATATCTATCCGTCATCGGGATGAACAAATTCCACTCTCGATCCATGAACCTCAACATAACACTTTAGTAGTTCTGAAGCCATCTTTATAATCACCAAGTTACGGTGTGGCGTTTGATGTCATCGAGAAACTCTTCCGGTGTTAGTGATTGACATGATCTCATGGTCTAAGGATTAGGATCACTTCGTAAGTTGTTATAGCAATATAAACTCAATGACTTTGATCGTAATGCTATACTTCGGATGAATGTTCATCACATCATTACACTAATGTTGTGACCTCATTATTAACAACATCCAATGTCCATGATCAGGAAACTTTGATCATCTTGTTAATCAACGAGCTAGTTTATAAGAGAGGCATAACTAGAAACTTCTTTTTTTGTTTATTAAACACACATGTATTAACGTTTCCGTATTAATACAATTATAGCATGCAAAATAAACATTTATCATAAATAAGGAATACGATAATAACCACTTTATTATTGGCTCTCGGGCATATTCCCTTCAACGTGTGGCCAGCCGACCGCCACACTTACGCTCTCCTTGACGAGTGGGGCGCGAAAAACACAGGCCCCCGCCATTCAGGGAGGGTAGCTAGCGTAAGTAGCAGTGGTAGTCCAGATGAATGGAAGGGGAGGACGGCCAGGATCGCTTTGGAGGCCCAATCCGACGGCCAGGAGGGCACATGGCCTCTAAAAGCTCCCTTGGGGGGCTAGAACATTTCTTCTTGATTGTTAACTTAACTGTTTTACAACAAACAAATTTTTTTGTATCTTCGTTAAAACTAGCATCATGCATGTGTGACTCACATGTCACCAATGTATTAGAAGCACAATGTTTAGAAACTACGTCAACCATAGTACACACATACATCAAGATTTAAAATAAATATTTTTTTCGAGAAAAATGCAACACATATTGAGAAAAAGCGTGAGAGAAACATGTTTTGGAAAGAAGGGTTCTTAGAATCTGCAAGGTATCGATAGCATCAAATAATGACATAATTCTGGCTAACAAACTATATTGTCGATCCAGTGAGCTTGATGACATGGTCTCATGGAAAAGTTGGCAAATCGTAAATCGAGTGCTGTCATAACTCATACTACCTCTGTCCCAATATTAAGGCTTATTTTTATTTTCTAAAGTCAAACTATAAAAAGTTTGACCAAACTTTTAGAAAGAACCAAGAACTATGATACTATATGGATACCATGTGAAAACAAGGAAAAACATAGCGCGCTATTTAATTTAGCGTTCCCTTTCTTTGGACACTATGAAAATTATAGCGTGCTATTTTACAAAATAGCGTTTTATAAAAAATAAAAGATATAACAAATATATCATAAATATTAAGGATTTCAGCATCTAATAAATTGGCCATAGTAACTCTTGTACATGCATAACCAATTCCGATGCTATCCAAGTTAGAAGAGAACCGGTAGGGATGAAGCGAGGCGCAGTGTCGGATGCTGCGGGAGGAGTCGGCAGCTTGACGCCGTCACTCAAGTTTATAACAATCAAAAGTTTCATCATATGTTTGCTTACTACAACCCTCATCATATGTTCACTTACTCTACACCCATCAACAAAAGAATAACGTGCTATATTTAAAATAGCGTTAACGCTATGATGTTTCAGCGCGATATAGCAAGTTATTTGGAAAATAGCGCCATAGCGAGCAAAATCGTGAAAAGATAGCGTTGACTCTCCAAAAACGCTATAGTGCGCTATTTTCTTTCATGAAAAATATGTTTCATGATGTATTAGATGGTATGCATTTCAGAATGTAAATTAATACCTTTTTCTAAAAACTTGTTAAACTTTAAATAGTTTGACTTTCAGAAAAAAAAATAAAAGCTTTAAGTTTTGGAATGGAGACAGTAGTTACAAAGATTTAGTAAAAGAATATTAAAAGGGAACAGGACTACCAAAATTGTTGCCTTGTGTACCTGCTACATCATCTCGATGAGGGGTGTCACGACGCATCATATTGTGGGCCTATGTGCTTCTTTCTCCCCATATGAAGCCCTCGTCCCTCTTAAATGCACATGTTTCGTCGTCAACTGATCTCTTTGCATGAGACACAACCTCGTTGCTCCCTCTTTCCTTCTACTAGCGTCATCGACTTGCTACCCCTTTCTTTCCGCACCACCTTGAGTTTCATGGCCATATTTGTGATCTCCTTCGGCGTTCTTCTCCTTTTATGCCGATATTCCCCTAAAGGTGGCGCATGGGGGAGGAAGGAATGAGGGGAAACACTAGGAAGCCACGCACATGAATAGGAACACAAAACTAACATAATAATTAAGTTTGGTTGCCTTTTCTCAATGTTGAGGAAATTGCGGATATAACTTAGATTTTTTAGTTTCTTTTTGAAACGAGGTTCTTATAAAAATCAGCTGCTTTTTTTTTTGAGCGGATATAAAAATCAGCTGCTGTTATCAGGGCCTGATGGCAGCCACAAGCAGCCGCACACAACTCAGCCCATGTTCCCTTTGGAGCCCACGATGGCCCAGGAAAACTACTTTTCTCCCTTCGTGTTTTTGCTTCGGACTTCGAAGGATGACCGAACTTGCCCTTCCGATAAACAACAGAGATGCCGCGTTCGCCGGGTTGCCCTGACCATCGGTGATCAAGGCGAGTGATCAGCAGACAGGAGCACGCATGGGTGCGCACGTGTGCACCGACCCACGCCGGCAGATCTCGGTCCCACTCTCACCCCCGCACGCACGTAGTACATCTCCTGTTTAATACCCTTTCTCCGTTTTGTCCAAGGCTGATCCGGTCTCCCCGTGCCCTGACACGGCGCATCTGCGAGGAAGGCTCGACACCAAAGACGCACAAACCACACGCACCACCTTGGTAGCCGTGCCAAATTAACTGCTATTTAGCATTCGGTTGTACAATATCTTTATATTGAGCTTCCTCTTATGAAGCTATCAAAATCTTGTTAAGATTTTCTTGCTCAATACCGATCTTATTGCCGGTGCGAGCCAACAATGCGTATTTGTGTTTGCGTCTTGCGTGTATTCGCCGTGTTCTTTTTATGTCGTGTTCATCCTCTTCCTCTCCCTCTTCAAATTCATCGCGAATCCCGCGAGAATCATAAGACTAGTCATAGTGGGAGTAACTTAGCTAGTAACATGTACGTATGTACATGCAATGACAACTAAACAAATTGATGACATAGCATAATAATTAATAAAGAAAGAGAGGAAGATAGTAACTTAGGTAGTTACCGTAGCATCACATATACCAAGACCATATGAGTCTATAACCTAATTAATTAGGACTTGCATTACATATTCATATATTACTACCCACTATAAAGATAGTAACATGGACTAGTAATATATACAAGTTACTAGTCTAAATTACTTAGCACATGACCAGCCTAAAAGATCGGCCATCCTAAGGGTCACCTCTAATACTTTTTTTTAATGTTAAGAAATTGCGGATATAGGCATATAAGTAGCTTAGGTTGTTTTACTAGGTTTTTTTAAAACCAGGTTTTTATTTAAAAAATCAGGTGGTGTTACCAGGGCCTGATGGCAGCCACAAGCTATCCCACACGACTTAGCCCATATTGCTCTTTGGAGTCTGGAGCCCACGATGGCCCAGGAAGACTATATTTCTCGCTCCGTGTTTTCGCTTTGGAGTTGGACTACAACAGACTGATGCCGCGCGTTCGCCGGGTTGCCCTGCCTGATCATCAGTGATCAAGGTGAGGTATCATTAGATAGCAACACGAACCCTCAAAAAAAAAAAAATCAGATACTCATGGTCATGGGTGCGCACGTGTGCGCCGACCCACGACGGCATATCTCGGTCTCGCCCCCGCACGCACGCTGCACGCACATCTCCTGTTTATAAACCCTTTGTCCGTTTTGTCCAATGTCTGATCCGGTCTCCCCATGCCCTGACACGGCGCATCTGCGAGGAACGATCGACACCCAACACGAACGAACCGCACGCACCACCTTGGTAGACGCGCCAAATTAACTACTCGGTGATCCGCTTGGCGCGACACTAGTAGACCAGGTCCGCACGGCACGGCACGGCACGGTTTATTTCCAGTACCCTCCAATCACGTTTAAGTAGGTGCGCGCGCCATTAATTGTAGCAAGCAAGCAAGCACGTGGAGTACATGTAGTAGTACGCAGCAGAGTAATGATCCATCCGTCCGAAGCAAAGCTTGAACCCTTCAAAGTTCGAAGCAACTTTGACCGGAGTCCGACGAAGACCACGTATGTAAGGACTACACTACACGTACACGATCGAGGGAGCTGGCCGGCGCTCACACCCGTTCACATCTGCCTCACGCGCCAGCTGAGCAGGCCACAGCTAGCTAGGTTTTGCCCCCATCTATCTCGGTTGAGGCGTACGTACTCCACGCGCTAGCTCGCGCGTCATCGCGGCGAGTTACCCATCACGTTTTGCGATACTGTAGGTAGATCGATCGATCGGATCGAGCCCCCGCGGTGTACGCGCGCCACGCCACGGTGCCGCTGTTGCCGTCGAGCGTCGCGCGTGCACATGCGGCTCGGGTGTCGTTTTCGCCGGGAAAACGACGGCGAATCTCGAATCGTCCCGTCTCGTCGTCTCTCGCGCGTAGATACGGATTTTCAGATAGATCGATCGAGCGGTCGATCGGTCGCATCAGGCGGCCGGCCTGGTTCGATCAGATCACGAGATATGGGCATCAAACCGTGATAAGCATTACCAATACCATGGAAAAACGTGCGGGGATCAGAATCAAGCAAGACGAGGATGCGTGTGCAAGCGCGAGCGTCGAAGATGGATCGAACACGCAATCCTGGAGATCTCTGCTAATGCAACATCAGAACCGATCTTCGACGCGGGCCGTTTGGTCACAGGAAAAATAAGATATGTATCTAAACGTCTTTAAAATATGTATGTTCAAAAAAGTTTACTTCGAATTTACGTACGCACTAAAAAATATCTAGATACATTAACTTCATAAACATAACATATCTTATCTGTACTATATAATTTTCCCGAGTAACGCTACAGCTACGGACTAATTCTTACGGAAATAGACTTACGGACTCAGGTGGCATCACGTCGTGCGTTCATGGTCCGAAAATCACGGAAGGGAAAATAACTAAACCAATCGGCTGTTAGCATGTCCGTCCGTAAGAGTTTTCCGTAAGTAGGATTCCGTAAGTCGAGCTTTTCCGAACTTTCCTTGCGGTGGTTTTCGTTTGGTCCGTCGTCCGTCGTCCTTCCGTGAAGGACTCCTCAATCGCATCCAACACAAACTAGCAAAAAGAACCAAGCGACCGTCTCGGAAGATGGAGGTTATCGAACCGAGCCTCTCTTCTGTCGTCCGCCTCGGCCACCGGTCCTCCTGCCCCAAGTCCCAAACCACAACCTGGGTGCAACGAGGCTCGAGGTTTGAGTTTCAACAGGTGCTAGGAGCTACGTTGCATATGCGATAGAGAAGAACTTGGGTGGGAGGAACCCCTTTGCCGAAAAGATCGGCGCGCCGCCGTCATGCCATGGTCGTTCTCGCCCCTTCTATATGAGTGTGCGCTTCGGCCGCACTCCGGCGACCGCGACAGCTTGGCTGACGTCCTTTCTCTTGTTCGCCACCGGTCAGAGATTGACAAGATGAGACGCTGCTACTACCCGGTTTGCGGGCCCCCATGCCATGGCTGGCCTCACCCCTCCTGTATGTGTGTGTGCTCCGGCCCCGCTCCGGCGATCGCGACAGTCTGTCCGACATTCTTCCTCCCGTTCGCATCCGATCAAAGATCGACAAGATGATGCACTGCTGCCCGGTGTGCGCATGGGTGATCTTTGTAGTTGGCGTACTTGTGGGAGCCTGGCCACACCACTTGTTGCACGCGCACGGCTCTGAGGCCCAAGGCTTGCAGTGGAGGTTCAGAATGCGTCGACATGCGGGAAAGAGCAGCATGGCGTAGTCCAAGATGTGGTCGCGAGGACTAGGACCTGGTAGTCACAACGGCCAAAGATTGATTTCTTTTCAGAAAAAGAGAGACCTGGAACATGGATTCTAATGCAAGATAAAAATGACTATTTTCTTTCCACAATATGTCATCAAATGATAAATTTTCTTTTTATCATGCATGATCTGGCCAGCATTTATTCCTGATTAAAGACTCGATTTATTCCAGCAAGATTTCTAGGAAACCATTTACTATATAAGAGCATCTCCTCGCCTACCCAGGACGCCGGTCTGGACGCCTAATTTCGGTCCGGACGCCGAAAATCGGCCCAGTCGCATACCCAGGGATCTGTTTTCGTCCGAATTTCGGCGTGTTTTGGTCCGGCCTACCCAGGCCGTACCCAGGATCCCGGGTACGCCCTGGGAACGCCGGACTCAGCGAAAAAGGGCGTGGGCTAGCTCTGTCGGTGAGAGAAGGCACCACTCCCGCCAATTCGCCGAGCTCCCCGCCCTTTTCTTCCCCCTCCCGCCTTTCTTCCCCATTCCCCCACCCCTGAAGCTCCGCCGATCACCGCGCCCGACATGTCGCCCAAGAGTTTCGTCCAACCCAGATCGATCCTCGACGAGGGTCCGGTCAAGAAGAAGGCGAGAAAGCCGAGAGCGCCGCCGACCAAGCCGGAGGGCATGTCCTCGGCCGAGTGGGAGAAGAGGGAACACGCCAGGCAGATCTCGTCGGCCGAGCGGAAGGACAGGAAGGAGAGGGCGAAGCTTCGACAGCAGCAAGCGGAGGAGGAGAAGGCGATGGTGAAGGCGGCGGCGGAAGAACAGGCGATGGTGAAGGCGAAGCAGGCGACGGCGACGCGTTCGGCGTTGATGGCCGCGCCGTACCCACCACACTGGGGGAGCCAGGCTAGCGTCGGCTCGCCCGCCGGCTTCTCGCTGATCTCTCCGGCCAGCTTCCAGGAGAGCCAGGCGGCTGCTCGGCAGAGGTACTCCTCGTCGCCAGAGTTCGACGGCGGCTTCAACCCGAACGTGCTCTTCCCCTTCCCGGCGACGCGCCCTCCTTCGGTCTTCGGCGTGGACATCAACATCCCCTACTCCGCCTCTCCGGCGTACGCAAGCCCCGCTCTACGCCGCGGACCGCTGCCCTTCGGCGGAAGCTCGGCGCCCTTCGGCGAGGTCGACGTGCGCAACCTGTTCGGCGGAATGCCGGGCGGGCTTCCGGCCGGCATGACGGCCAAGCCCTACATGGAGGACCTGATCGCAATAGGCTCGGCGACGAACCACCCCTCCTTCTTCACGGAAGAGCAGACCCGGGCCGACGCCGAGCACAACATCGAGTCCCAGGACCTCGCCAACGTCGATGCCGAGGAGACCTAGGCCGAGCAGACGCAGCCAGAGGACGCCGAGACTGAGGCGAAAGGCAAGAAGGGGAAGAAGAAGCCAGGAACTTCGGCAGATGCTCGAATCAAATGGACTGTGGCCGAGGACAGCTACCCCGTCGAAGCATGGAAGACGGTGAGCATGGATCCGATAACGGGTGCGAACCAAAATTCCGACAATTATTGGCGACGCGTGAAGGCAGCATTCGACGAGCGAAGCATGTGCGACCCAAAGTATCACAAGATCCACATGGAGCGAGGGGAGAAGACAATAACGAACCACTGGGCGATCATCCAAACTGCGTGCAGCAAGTGGCACAGCTGCGTGGAAGAAGTCGACCGCACACAAGCCAGTGGGGAGAACATGGACAACAAGATACTCGCGAACACTATCTTTGTTGTGCACTCTTTTAACACACTCGCGATAGATGCGTCGTGCACTTGCTCTGTTTCGAGAGGACATAAAGATGGAGTTCAAGTTCCATCATGTCTTCGAGAAAATCGAGCATTGCGAGAAGTGGCGGGACACTCGGCTGAGTCTCTCCAAGAGCAAAGACGACGTCTACAACCCCGAGGCCCCGGCCGCTGCTGCCAGCGAAGGAAGACCTGAGCTCGGCCACAAGGAGAAGATGCTCAAGGCCGCCGGACCTCCCGCCGAGCGTCTCCAGGCTTCGATCGAGAAATGCCTCGCCGACACGAGGGCGCAGACCGAGAAGAGGGCTGAGAAGAGCGAGGAGCGCTGGAAGAAGTTGATGGAGACACAAGGGGAAAAGGTGGCCCTCATCAAGGCCAACCTCGCCTAGAAGAAAACCAGCCTCGCCGAGAAGAAGGCCAACTACGCCGCCAAGAAGCGTCACACGGACCTCAAGTTCCTCATGGGCGGCGAGGACACGTCGAAGATGAGCTCGCCGGTCAAGGCCTGGTACATGGCGCAACGTTAGGCCATCCTGGAGGGCATGGCCACGGCTTCCCCTTCCCCTTCCTCTGCGCCGAACGTGCCAGCGCCGAACGCTCCCACACCGAGCTCTGCTTCGACTTCCTCCAACCCGGGGGCCTTCACCGGTGAGATGGACGACAACGCCGCGTCGGCCACGCCGCAGGAGCCCATCCCCATCGACGACTGATCGTTGTTTCCCCTGTTATGTAATAAAAATATGTCACCGAACTTGTAGGCGCATCTGTCGAACACCTTGTGGCCGAGCACTATGCAGATTCAAATATATAGCCGTTTTGTGTCCGCCTGGATACTCGGCCTGGGTAGCCGAGTGGGAAACTGGGAGTACCTAGGCCAAAAACTTGCGCCGTCCGACCAGAAAAAGGTCCGGATTTCGGACTGGGTTGGGCCAACGAGTGGAGATGCTCTAATCCCCTGTACTAAAACTGAGGTTGTAGCTCTCAAGCATTGTTTTTTACCACCGAGAAGGATCAAGTGTATCTAAACTTGGTTTTGGAGTACATGCCTGAAACTGTCATGGTGTTATCAAGCATTGCAACAATATGAACCAGCGCATGCCACTTATCTATGTGAAGCTGCCTACATAGATGATATTTCTGGATATTTTTCTTGATAATGCAATACAATCAAGTGTCTGGTGCTTTAGTAGCACAATAGTACCATGTCCACTTGCACGGAAAGCGGCTCTTTACAAACAGCCTTGGCTGGCTCCAAATGGAGTTGATTTGGTATTTCATGAATTAATACAATATTTATTTTTGGGATTATTGATGGCATCATTCAAGTTTGCTCAAGCCTTCTGGTAATTATTGTCATATCAATATTTTCTTATTTTCTTTTGTACTTGTAATAATCGTAAGTTTGATGGAATAATTCTTAGTGATGACTCTGAAGTGGTAGTTATTTTCTTATTTGTTAGGTATTGAATATTTATTTATTCCATTTAATTCATTGCCATTGGCGTATATCTCTTAGAATAAATTAGGATTGTACACGGTGAGAAAAAAAAGATGCCAATCGAAGATATGTCATTTGAATGGTGGAAAGAAACAAGAGATATGATGACTTGTGTGGCCTCATAGTCATGTGATTTGATCCGTCGCAAGGCAAAGACTGTTTCTAGAGATATGTTATATTATATTGGTTGCCATTGTCATATCTCTCTCGGAATACGTTAGGACAGTATCGCGGGCAAAATGATGCCAACCAATGATGTGTTGATAGAGCGGTGCAAAGAAAAGGGGATATGTCAATTTGTGGCCCCGTAGTCATGCAATTTGATCTGCAACAACGCATAGATATTTTCTAGACAAGCACCACAAGCAATGATGTCTTACCGGATGTTTCATCGAATTTGACCCAATAACCATTTCTCATGGTGAGTCTGTCTCTATCTCGGATGTTTTGTCTTCCTCGTCGGAACCCACCTTCTAGACGTCAATCGTCCCGTTCCGCCAATTTTAATAGAACCTCACGGACATTCAACCAGTAGTATATTTTAAAAAGGACAGAGTACGTACGTGTGCACGGACCACACCGCACAGACAGTGTAAGCCGTGATCGATCATATGGAGACGAAACTCACTCTCGCGCCCACGCCGGTCTCATTTTCTCCGGCTGCATGAGTGCACGCAGCCGTATCATGATGCAGGCATGCATGTGCCGATCGATCATTCGCTACAGTGGTATGATATGGCTATACATACATACATACATGCATCGAGATACATGGAATCTTCTTCTTTTCTAATTGGCGATAAATTAATCCGAGAACGTTTTTCAGGCCGGGAGGTTTCGTAGTTCCATGGTCGTGCTTTTGAGTTAAATTTATACACTCGTGCTGTCAAAAATACAGTAATTAATTTATACATTCTGCATGCATGTGTTTATTATCTATAAGTGCCTTTTGTTGTACGGTTGTTGCACGTATGTGTAGCCATCTGGACCGATGGCTAAAGCGAGACAATAAGTAAAATGGGGTCCTAAGTAAAATTGTTAACCTACAAGCAGAGAACATATGTGGAAGCAAAAGTTCTACTATAAATTCCACTAAATCGAGTTTTTAAAAATGCAGCAAACTAAACAAACCGTATACTCGTGGTCAAACTATAAATATGCATCATTGCTGCAAACAAAAGTTCTAGAGTAAATATTAATATTTTTCTCTAAAAATTTAATCAAATTTTAGGTAGTTTGACTTTTGAAAAAAGTTATATGGCCTCCATTCCGATTTAAGTTTTATGTTATGTCGTATATTACCTCTATTCCAGTTTATTAGGCAAATGCATATTTCAAAAAAATAGTTTGGCCGTAAATTTAGTAAACAATATATGAATCATATGTCACAAAAATATACCATTGGAAGCGTATTTTAAATATGAATCTAATGATATAATTTTATTAAATATAGTTTGTATTTTATTGACTAAATTTACGATTAAAATATTTTCTCGAAGTACGTATTTATATAAATCAGAATGGAGGTAGTACATATTACTACTACCTCCATTTTGGTTTATAAGGCAAATACGTATTTCAAAAAAATAGTTTGATCATAAATTTGATCAACGAAATACAAACTATATTTAACAAAAATTATATCATTAGATTTATATTTAAAATACGCTTCCGATGATATAATTTTTGTAACATATGATTTATGTATTGTTAATCAAATTTATGGTCAAAACTATTTTTCAAAATACGTATTAGCCCTACAATCCGGAATGGAGGGAGTAGCCCCTGAAGTTAGGATAGACAATGATGCTATAAATGCAAGTGGGTCACCATTAGGATTTGTACCCTTTATCATCTTTAGTTAAAAAATAAACTAATTTTTTCAAAATGATGATACTATCATGAATTAAAGATACTTTAACATTGACCCATTGTATCACTAAATGATGCGTGCACACAGTATAACCTGTATTTTTCTTCCAGATAAGCTACCTCCAACTAGACGACACAAGAGGATCACAGTTGCAAACTATAGTTTACCCTCTTTTCCTTTTGATGAGCTAATACTCCTTCTGTTTCAAAATCTAAGATGTTTTAGGTTTATGTGTATCTAGACTGTTTTAGTGGGTAGATTCACTCCAAATTTGAGTGAACCTGCATACTAAAAGAAATCTAAATACATTTGCTTCGTAAAGCTAAAACGTCTTGTATTTTGAAACGGAGGTAGTAGTAGTTTAGCCACGGTGTGACACCACTTCAAAAAGCCAAAGTGTACCTTTTCCTTTCTCTCTCTCAGCACTATCCCATTTGATTCTTTTGGAAACCCCAGATGATTCGAGTTCTTTGTGCATCTACAGCAAACATATTAAGCAAGGAGATCAAAAGTTGCACGGAACACCTACCGTTGGTTGTCGTGCAACGAATCCGCATCATCAGGGGAAACGTCATTAGCTTGTTCATCCAGTAAAATAAGCCCACTAGGCTCCAAGCCGACAGGGCCCCAGGGGGAGTTCATGGGGTGCGGCCCATTCACAGCTGTTCCTTAAAGATTAAGAACGCGCGGACGTTGCGGCAAATTTCGCCTCGTGCCTGGTATTTCTTCTAGAAGCATGCGCACTTGCTTGTTCATACTACTCCATCGGAGTCTGGGACCCTGCTTTTTTCCACTCCTGTAAGATTTTGTTTGGCAATTCTTTCTGTAAGATGAACGATGCGATACCCACCCGCAAGAGCATCTCCAACAAATTCAGAAACGGCGCTCGTGTCTAGAAAACCGTTTTCTAGCCCCAAGGATGCTCAAGCGGACGCCCAAAAATATAACGTGGCCACAGCTTTTTTTGGGCGTGCCAAAAAAACCCGCCAATGCACTGCATATATGGGGCACACAAGTCGGGTGTGCCAAAAAAATCACCCCGTGCGTCACCACCAATCACCTGCTGGAAATTTTCCCATCTCTTCCCTCACGCGCAACCGGCCCTAGTCGGCCGATTCTTGATGGCACCGCCCCTTCCTAGCCTCCCTCTCTGTAAATGCGACCAATTCCCATAGTCGCCGACATCCACCGAGTCGTTTTTGCCTAATTTGGCCTCCACCATCCAATCCTAGCCACCGCTGACATTCGTTGGGCCATTTTCACCCGATTTTCGCGGTGGCCATTTTCGCCCGATTTTGGCCGTCACCGCCGATCGTATTGGCCCTGCACCCCCACGCTCTCGGAGCTCCGCCGACTTCTTGGGCTTTTTATTGCCACCGATGCGAAACTACGCGGCTGAAATTACATGCAGTGGCCATCGGGTGTGGCTCGGCAGCTTTGACTCGCTGCATGAGGCCACACACGTGTTCGACAACACGGCGCGGAGGTTTGATCGTCTGCAGCAACACATGAATTTTGCCGGAGATGGAAAGTCGGGCCGAGGCGGAGATGCTATCTTGGGAGGTTCGCCTTGTATCACAGGAGGAGGAGAAGCAACACCGCCCATCCATGCAGCAGCTTGTTGTCGCCAAGGCCGATGAGAAGGCCATGACAAGGTACAAGGAGGTACATCTGGAGGAGGTCCAAACAGAGTTGGATTATTTTTTATGCTCAGAGAGGCATGGAGAGGAAGGCAGAGGGGGCGAGATGAGGAGCGGAAAGCAGGCCGAGATGGTGGCACTGCTAGACGAGGCCAACCCCTCGACAATCAAGGTGGATGAGAACGACGACAGTTGGTTGGACATGTACATCATCTCAAACAACTGCAAACGGATGCCATAAAACTAGAAAAGTGGTGCCACTGGTGCCCTATTTTAGGAACATCTTACTTGGCGTTCGTGGGTCAAGTAATCGTTTTTATGTGTGCAGATGCTCATGTCTAAGCGTGTGTTCCAACTATATATTACTGTACAGTAGTGCATGATTCTCTCTTGCAACTAGATGATTTTACACCATCAAAGATCGAGGGTCTGTTTGGCAACACAATATTTTCTCAGTATTTGAAAGATACCATAGGTTATTAAATTATTACAGTTTGCAAAACTTCGACCTATTTGACTACAATAAAATATCATAATTTTGAAACCGTAGTATTACTAAAACTATGTTATTTTTGTCTTATTAGAAAGAGGTCTGAACCTCTTTTTTCTGAGAACTCTAGTTTTGTTCAAACTGAAGTTTGTCATACCCGGGCATAGCAATACCACGCTTTTGGAATACTTTAGTTTTACAAAAATCAAGATGCCAAACGGAGCCTGATCATTTCACGTTGAAATTCGATTGAAACGGAAATGAAAAGTGAAAGGCAAAGCTTTAGGCCAATCACATTTCTTAAGGAAGGAAAAAGAGGCATCACATTCTCCTATCGAAAATGGAAAACACCGAGGCAAAAGCTAGGCGCATCACCTCACTCTCGTCCGTCGTCTTCCTCGTGGCGGGCCCCTCACCAACGCAAGGACCCCCTCGTCACTATCTTATCTCCCACTCATCGGACGGCTCAGCTATCCCAAAACCACGAACTCGTGAAGCCAATCGCACGGCCGCGAAGCTGTTCAAACCTCCATCCGCGTCAGGTCAAACGCGCGACCGCGTGTCCGTGCTCCCGGCGTCACGCGTGCCGTGGCACCTCGGCGCGCGCCGCACGTGATGACGCGTCGAGCTGGCGGGCCGTCCGATCCTGATCCGACGGGGAAGATGTTTCCATTCCGTAACGGCGTGAGGGGCGCGGGGGCCACGGCGTCACGACGTGGGAGCGCTGACCGTGGAAGGGTTGCCGTGACGGCGTCAGGCGGAGGCGGTACTGTCGCCGTCGGCTCGTGGCGACGGTATATAAGGCGTGGCGCGTTTGGGTTTGTTTATTTTTCTCTCAGATATTAATTATCGCGCACACGAAAAGAGGAGAGGGGGGCGCAAGCTAGAAGGGATTAGGACACGAGAACCAGGTGAGAGGGAGAAGAGGAAAAGCGAGAGAGCGAGAGATATTGGTGGTGGTGGAGTTGGATCATCGGGGGCATCGGCGCTGTCTGTGCAGATCGGAGGAGGTGAGAGCTCTCTTCCTTTGCATCTCTGTTGGATTATGTGCCTGCTGAGCTACTGTTTTTTTGTGGGAAGTCGCGGAATTGTCGTTCCTTTTTGGGTGTTCTTTACTTGGTTATTTTGAGGTTGATTGGATAGTTCGGGAGGGTGAAAAGGTTGGGGATCCTGAGCTTGCTCCGCTGGGTGTTTCGGTGGTTTTGGTCAGGTGAGTGATGCCTAGTTGACAAATTAGTTGGTGATTTGTGTTGGTCCGAGCCAATTCGATCTGCTCCGTCTCTCAGCTGAGAGCATTTTGCTCTTGGCTTCGAAAGAGGGCCTCCATTTTGGGTTCGGTACGCCGCTTTGGAGTGGAGGGTACCGTTGTATTTTGCTGCGAATTTAGTACTGCTCCGTAGCTGGATATATGACTTGTTAGATTCCTCTCATGGGCACTAATCCGCGACGTATGATATGACCCGGACATTCCAGATTGAGTTAATTTCGGGGCCAAATTAGTGATTCTCTGGTTAGAAATTGAGCCAGCGCCGCCTCTAATTTGTGGAAACATGGATGCGCGCGTACAGTAGATTGATGCGGTAGCTCCAAATAGTCAAAAATGTTTTTCCTCCAGGAGGAAGTAACCACAGGATCCATCTGTCTCCTTGATTGGGACATACCACAGAAAAATATCTTATGTTTCGCCTGATTAGTCAATTGACTTGCCTATCCTGACGAAAATTCACCAGAGAATTGCTTGAAAAAAAATCACGAGGACTCTCTTTACCAGGTAAAGTTCCACAATAGATGAACGGATCGAGGTTGTTCCTTGAGAGTGCGTCACTAACTTAATATAATTTTAGCTATTTCAAGTCTTCAACCACCTTCTAGGATCCCACAAGTTTCACACCTTACCTTACTGCACATGCTACACAAATTGGCTTCTTGTTTGAGTGATGAAGATGCTCTTGATTCCACACGGTCAAACTTCTTCTGCTAGTGGGGGAGGGAGGTTCCTTCTTGGGAATTCACAGGAAGCTCAACAGACAAGACCAATAGTCAAACCAACAAGGTTGGTCAATCGTATTCAACCAACTAGGGAATCTTAGGCTCTGCTTAACATTGGTCTTAGTCGTGCATCCACTGAAGGATCAATGACCATTCAGTGTCACAGTCTTCTTAAACCAACTAGAAAGTCGTTTGAGGTTACTTAAAATTGAGGTCGGCAAGTGGACGTGCTGAAGGGATGAGTAAGACCTGCGATTTTGTCCTATTGTTTGTTTGTCATACTGGAGAGCACCTTCCTTCCTCCATGGCTCAAATTGAATGGGTCGGTCTTTGGGTACTATTGGAAGCCCATGATCATGATTCGATGGGATTATGGTCAGCTGAAAGTGTTGCCTGGAAGGGACACTCTTGTCCTGTCGTTTGCACTACATGCCTTCTCTTTCTAGATGATGGTACAGATCGGAATTTATGGAGAGCAGTCTTTGACAGACTCATGATTGATCCTTTGCTTGACTTGCTTGAATATGTGACTTCTGTGGTTGTCCTTTAAGCTTGAGGAGAAGGATAGATCCATTTAGATTTGTAGGGGGGTGATGGGGACGTTTTTGAGTGAGAATGAGTTGGATTTATGTAGAGCTTTAAAAAGCTCCTTATCATATGCATGGAGGAAGCGCAAACATATTATGCTCTTGTATGTTTACTGGTTGATCTGTGAGAGTCTGAGAGATCATTGATGCTGATGTTGAGAGTTTACATTACACCTCTAATGGAAAATATGTTCTGATATTAAGGGACTCTAGCTTAATTTTATTAACGTTTTGCTACTTAAAACCTTTCACCTTATGGTGAACTAGACAATATTTTAGAAATGCCACAAAATATATCATCTTGATGCAACAGTTACTAGCACTGTTACTGGTTTATGATCATAATTCACTATTAAAGTAATTCACACGTCATGTTCTATTTATTTTTCGGATCAACCTATATGAATGCATATATGTGAACTGTGGACTGTGGAGTGTTAGTTTTATTGATTATGATGTCCTACATATCTGTACGTACTATCTATGCTCTTAAATCTTCTAGCATGAAAGTTCTTGGGATATATAAATGCATTTATTTTGTACTGCTGGATTTTGAAATGTTCACCTGATGCCTGTGTGGTTTTCTTATTTTCTCTGATATATATGGTTAGAGTTGCACTGATAAAGTAATGTCCTGTCACCTACCATGGAATAAACATTTTATAGTTTCATTTCTTTTGTTATGTACAGGTCATGAACAACTAATCAACGTTCATTTATTATGGATTTGCACCAGTTATTAAAGTACAGATTGACTGGTGCTAACGTCTTGTACCAAATTCCTACAGAGAGCAACTTAGCAAACTCTTCCTGGCCAACAAATCCACTGAAGTTAGAGTTCAGCAACTCTCCATACACCCCTCTTTCTACCCAGCTTGAGTGCGACAATTTGTCCGCTCTTAGCAACACTCCAGATAACCAGAGCTCTACTGAAACCATTTCAGCCCAACCGATATCCCCTCTCGAAGCAGAAAGCTCATACATAAAGGCAGGTAGCCATCTCCGTGAAAACATCCAAGTGAGACCTGATCCATTGTATGCAACATCAAGACATAATATGCAACAGACTTTACGTGATATTGAGACCGTTCTGATGGCACCTGATGCTGATGATGCAACAACGAGCACAAAGCATGATTTTGAGGAAACCAAGCCTGCTCAGCTCATGAGGCAGCGGTCGAGGACATGGAGCCATGAGTCAAGACAGCCTTTGCCTGGAGCTGTTCGGCCACAATTTGCATCTGGTGGATACCCCACGGCAGGCTATGAATTTCGTCCAGTGAAACGACAAAGGGAGTTAAGGGAGGATCCACAACTCATCGTGAAGCATCTATTAACCAGGTGTGCCGAGGCATTAAGTGAGGACAGGACAGAGGAGTTCCTAAAGCTTGTTCAGGATGCCCGTGGGACTGTTTCAATAAATGGGGAACCAATCCAGCGTCTAGGTGCTTACCTACTCGAGGGTTTGGTTGCTAGACATGGAAACTCCGGTACAAACATCTACCGTGCTCTGAAATGCCGGGAGCCGGAGAGCACAGAGCTTCTCTCCTACATGAAAATCTTATACAATATCTGTCCTTACTTCAAGTTTGGATACATGGCAGCTAATGGGGCGATTGCCGAGGCATTGAGAAGTGAGGACAACATCCACATAATTGATTTTCAGATTGCTCAAGGGACTCAATGGATCACACTGATACAAGCACTAGCTGCAAGGCCTGGGGGTCCACCTCATGTGCGGATCACTGGCATAGATGACCCGGTTTCAGAGTATGCCCGAGGTGAAGGTCTGGATATTGTTGGGAACATGCTGAAAAGCATGTCTAAAGAATTCAATATACCTCTGGAGTTTACACCTCTACCAGTCTATGCTACTCAAGTGACAAAAGAGATGCTTGAGATTAGACCAGGTGAAGCACTTGCTGTCAACTTCACCCTCCAGCTACACCACACACCAGATGAGAGCGTGGACGTCAACAATCCCCGGGATGGGTTGCTCCGGATGGTGAAAGGGCTGTCCCCGAAGGTGACTACATTGGTGGAGCAGGAATCGCACACCAACACGACACCTTTCTTGACGAGGTTCGTGGAGACCATGGATTACTACTCTGCCATGTTTGAGTCTATCGACGCCAACTTGCCTCGAGACAGCAAAGAGAGGATAAGTGTGGAGCAGCACTGCCTGGCCAAGGATATCGTGAACATCATCGCCTGTGAGGGGAAGGACAGGGTGGAGAGGCATGAGCTCCTTGGCAAGTGGAAATCAAGGTTGAGCATGGCTGGCTTCAAGCCTTACCCGCTGAGTTCTTACGTGAACTCGGTGATAAAGAAGCTTCTTGCGTGCTACTCGGACAAGTACACGCTGGAAGAGAAGGATGGGGCGATGCTTCTGGGCTGGAAGAACAGGAAGTTGATATCTGCCTCTGCATGGCACTGACAACTATATGTATGTTCACCGGAAGAAGAAAAGAAAAAACAGAGGTTATACACCGAAGTCCCTGGTCTGCTTTCCAAACTCCCTTCGATGTGCCTGTACATGATGATGTACCCTCAGTGATTTTGCATAAATGTAGACCAGGAATTGAACATTGACATTAGATTGTAGTAGAAGTTGTATGATAATTTCAGTTTTCCCGCGCTTCCATGTAATTCACCATTCTCGCAGTCCATGATATTTTGGATGTAATTTTCCAGGCATGCTCTTGTTGGTCAGCAAAAGTTTCCTTTCGTGGAGCATGCTCTGAGAATGCAGAGTATACCTCATCCTTGGGGTGATTGATTCTTGCAGCTATCTCTCGTGTCACCACCATTTCATGAGCAGTTTCCTGCAAAGATCGTCAGACTTTGTGCAGGCAAAATGTGTTTGGACTCTGGATCAAAGTTCTCAATTTCGGTAGGCGTTGTCCATTATTCTGCTCTATGTCCCTAATTGACTAGGAAGACATGAGAGCAAACCTGTGTTGCATCGTTCATCCGTTGTCCCAAACGGTCGAGGACAACGTCTTCTGTGTTCCACGGAATATCCGGGGGGCGTAAGTGGCACGCGTGAGTAGCTCCAGAATAGGCAAGCGAACAAAACGGAGTTTAGCTGATTACCTCAAGTCCCACGGAATACAAGCCTCCAATGTCCGAACTCCCAAGGTAGAAAGGGCTTCTGGTCGGCATAGGTGTGATTATTGATGAAATCAGTATGGATGTTTGCATGTCGTCAACCTGTCCTAATAGTTTCTGAGTAATAAAAGCGCCCTTTATCGGAAAAAAAAGCTTCTCGTAGAGTCAATCTGGTTCATCAGAAGCAAGTTAATCATTGGAAATTTCGCATCAGTCGCTTAGATTGTTCAGTGTGCAAGTAAGGTTAGAAAACCAAATCTTCATGCCAAAACTTGGTGCACTCATCCACACATCGACTGTCAGAGGAAACCAGATAAAATTTTGAAACCAAGCAAGAGGCTTTGCCGTTCTATTTGATAGTATAGCAGAAGGGTGAGTCAATTACTCAAAGGTAATTATCAACGGATCTGCTGGGGATCAGTTCACACTTCACAGTGCAGCGAGGGGTTCGGCAGCTAACAGCTAACAGCAGCGTCCTAGCACATGCTCTACAACATGGAAGCCCCTCTAACCCTTTGGCAGCACGCCCCTTCTGATTCTGAATGGCACTTCAGAGCAAGGCTTCTATGCCATGCATACACTCAGGATTATTGGGCTGCCACTCTCTATGAACAAGATTACAAGGTGACAGCTGCAACCTGTCATTGAGAAGATCTAAGAGAGGTTACCAGGTTGGGTGACACAGATGTTATTACCTTCCAGGGAGCGTATCTCTTTGATCAGTGCCGTTCTATCAGCAATTCCAAAAGAAAAAACTCATGTCACGCATCCGTTGGTTCGAATCCAGCATCGAGGCTGTAGACAAACTCAAGAGGGGTAATAAGAAAGGCGACACAAACATCGGCGGCCACTGCTTGGTTGCTGCTCCCTCCATTCCAAAACTAAGATGTTTTAGTTTTTCTGAAATGAATGTATCTATACGTCTTTTAGTGAACCTGTGCACTAAAAGAGGTATGGATACATTCGTTTCACAAAAGCGAAAACATCTTATATTATTATGGAACAAAGGGAGTAGAAAAAATGCCAAAGAGCGCTAGGACTCAGAAATCTACAAGCAAACAACCAGCCCCACAGCAGGGTAAACCTCAATCATATTAGACATGATACGATTACCAACATACACATGATCCAACAACCATATTTTCCCGACACTGATTATTATACTACCTCTGTTCTGAAAAGGATGTCCGAAATTTCTCTAGATTCGCATGTATCTAGACACGTTTTAGTGTATAGATACACGTGAATCTAGACAAATCTCAGACATCTTTTTTAGGACAGAAGGACTAATATCTTTGATAATATACACATTATATCCATTCTGAGAATCCACTATAGCCACTAACTATTCTAAAACAACAAAAATCTTGGTCATGGACAACATGATGGATTCATAGTGTTATCTTCTAAGAATCCATTACACCAACTAAGAACCTTTGCTCCGGTGCCAACGCCGAGGACCTCGCGAAGGCCAACTCACTGTCTATCTATAAGAATCCTGTAATACAAAACATAATATTTAGCAAGGACAGTACATTAGTCTATCTATAAAAAACCTGTGCTCATATTTTGCAATGGAGAAAGATCTGATCATACTGTCTACTCATATTTTAGAACAAGATATGTGTTAAGCATTTATCACTTCGTCTTGGGTCATAGAAAGACAAATCTCAAGTAGCTACGGAATAGATTGCTACTTGGGCAAAATTCTAGCATCGTGCTCATAATAATATAAACAGAGATAATGTAATGAACTTAGTGGTGTTGAATCACTAGTTAAGAAAATCTAGACAAATCTCAGACATCTTTTTTAGGACAAAAGGACTAATATCTTTGATAATATACACATTATATCCATTCTAAGAATCCACTATAGCCACTAACTATTCTAAAACAACAAAAATCTTGGTCATGAACAACATGATGGATTCAAAGTTTTATCTTCTAAGAATCCATTACACCAACTAAGAACCTTTGCTCCGGCGCCAACGCCGAGGACCTCGCGAAGGCCAACTCACTGTCTATCTATAAGAATCCTGTAATACAAAACATAATATTTAGCAAGGACAGTACATTAGTCTATCATAAAAAACCTGTGCTCATATTTTGCAATGGAGAAAGATCTGATCATACTGTCTACTCATATTTTAGAACAAGATATGTGTTAAGCATTTATCACTTCGTCTTGGGTCATAGAAAGACAAATCTCAAGTAGCTACGGAATAGATTGCTACTTGGGCAAAATGCTAGCACGTGCTCATAATAATATAAACAGAGATAATGCAATGAACTTAGTGGTGTTGAATCACTAGTTAAGAAAAAGAAAGTAGGCAAGAATTTGATCAAGTGCACACCTTTCAGATAATATGCAAATTTAATAATACGGAAAAGCCACAATAATAAGAGCTCGTTTGGCACCCAGGTAGAAATGAAATGAATACATGGATTCATTTCATTTATACTGTGATTCCAAAAACATCCACATGTTTGGCTGCCACCGGAATTTGGAAATGACCGCGGAATTCAAAATGAAATTTCAAAATAGCTGCCATGTAGTAGAATAAAAACACATGCATGAAGTGATTGCAACAGTACTTTTCATAACTTTTGGACCTCAAAACACACATCTTCCAAGTTCCAAAATTCTAGTCCATGTTCAGTCCATAAAACATAGATGCATCGACATAATAAATACAGATTCTAGAGTTTGAATAAGTTAAACGAGATGAAATGGCAAACTGCCACAACACAAAGAAAGATTTGAATCATGCGTTTATCTGCTTGAGCACCCACTTCTTCTACATCCATATAGGCAGTGCCACCAAAGACTTGAACTTGCGATCATCGGCTACAAGAACATCATATATTGCCAACTGATGATCATCTTCTAGATCTGGTATGCCATCAAGACAGCCCAGATTTCCTCAGGAACGCAACAGTGAAGTTATCTAAATTATCACCAAGCATGGTTGCAATTGAGTCATCCGACCGATACCTCTTCTTCGAACGATCTTCGTCAGCTTAAGTTAATGAATTGGCATCTTTATTGTTGGCAGTGGTGTTAGCATTCTCCTCCGCCATTCCAACTGCGCTTTCATTATTTGTCCTTGCACCCGCGCTGGTAGCACGGTCTCTAGAGTATAGTGTGCTAATTATGTCCCAGAATTTGATTGACTTATACCTATATGAAGCGGCATCTTTGTTGGCCTGCAAATAAATCATAGGAAAGCAACACGGTTCAGCATAGAAAGCATCCAAATTTAAATGTGTAATTGTTCAGACAAGAAAAGTTTACTGATGTATGTTCTCAGACGATTAGTCGATTACAATCATGCATGATGCACATAGTAGAGCTGACTCATTAATTAAGGAAAGCATCCTAGAAAAAGCAACTATATAAACAAGGCATACTATATGAATCAACGAGACATATTGAGCAGATACAAATCAATGTGATCTGCAAGGAAAATATCCAAGGAAAAGCAAATGAAGAAGTAGTTTTTGACCAACCTGACAGGCATAGAGATAAAGTACAAAAATAAAAGGCCATAGACATGCAAAATCACGCCTAAGCGATGAACCTGAATGTACAATTTGGATGGATACGCGTCTCATGTCATCCAAACATAATATATTAGTATTGTAGTTAACTATTCCTTCAGTAAACATAATAGCCCTGAACTTATACTTTGATCAAGCTAATTTCATACATGTATGCGTACGCCTCTCATGTCATCCATATTAGATTAGTACTGTAGTTAACTGTTCCAGGTTATAGCCTATAAAGGTAGACAATGCTCCAGTGTACATATAACAAAGTCAAGTAGTCGTTTGGGTTGGGTTTGAGTCAATAGCCATCTGCGACCGATCAATAATGAATGGAACTGATAATATTTAAGTATCGGTGCATAGATCAACATCAACCATATATACTTTAAATCACATGATGTGCTTTTCACTCGCTATAAAAATTCCCAAATATAAGCCTCTCTGCTCTAGAAAAGAAATGGTTCAATCGATCACTTCATCCATGGGATACAGAAAATTATTTGAGCCAACAGGGTACACACAAGTAGCATCTACTTAAAAGCAACATCTAGGAATATACAAAAAGCATCCAGGTATAATAAGGAATATATAGAAAGCATCCAAATAGCAGTACTAAGCGCAAGTAGGTTACCTTGACATAAGTGTTCCAAACATCATCTTCCACAATGACCATATTCTTCTCGTCATACCAACCAAATCCACTCTAAGAAAACATCTTGTTGACGATAGCATAATGTTTGTTAAAAGTCTTGCTCCTAGAGATGATATTATTCTTTGTGAGCTCAATCTCATCTTCCTGATCTTCTTTGTGGGAAATAAGGAAGTTGAGGACCAACATTTGCATTGTCATGGTTGCCATCTTCCTGATCTTTAGTCTCAATTGTATGTTGTTGATCCTTGACAACATATCCAAATATTGGCATCTTCTCCAACACATCAATGTTTTTGCCTAGTCCAAAAACCAGTCCATCTGCTTGTGCTGCCATGAGTTGATCATAACAGCCGTTGTTTCCATGGAGCAATGTCTCCCGCTGCTGCAGTATAAGGCCTTTTCCAAGAGAAGTCCCATCAACCTCGAAGAAAAGATCCGGCATTTGGCACTTGATCAAACGGAGAAGGAAGTGACTGCAGCGCCGTGGCTTCCCGATCAACACATCCCACCTCAGAAATTCCCAGACAAACCAGCCCCAGTCCACCACGTACGCCTTCCCATCCTCCAGCAGCTGCAAGGACGCGACGAAATCCTCCGGCAACACCTGTTCCTCCCAGCAGCAGCCGGTCATGGACGAACACCCTCACGGCGGCGATCGCCTACACGGAAGAGAACAAGGCCGCGTTCTCCGTGGCAAGGTCGAGCTTGCCTAGCGGCATTGAGAGTGCGACCACGAGGTCGACGGGCCAAGCGATGATGCTTTCGCCTCCCATGGAGACGATGATGCAGCCCGAGGAGTAGTCCACCGCGGCGGTGAGACCGAGGTCGAGCCCGTCAACCTCGGCCTCAGGAGCTTCGCGCGGCGCTGATCGACGCCCTCGGCCTCCGTGGTGGACTACTCCTCGGGCAGCATCATCGTCTCCATGGGAGGCGAAAGCATCATCGCTTGGCCCGTCGACATCGCGGCCGCACTCTCAATGCCGTTAGGCAAGCTCGACCTCACCATGGAGGACGCGGCCTTGTTCTCTTCCGCGAAGGCGATCGCCGCCGTGAGGGTGTTCGTCCATGAGAGGAACAGGGGGTGGCCAGGTGTTGCCGGAGGAGATCGTCACATCTTTGCAACTGCTGGAGGATGGGAAGGCGTACACGGTGGACTGGGGCTGGTTTGTCTGGGAATTTCTGAGGTGGGATGTGTTGATCGGGAAGCCACGGCGCTGCAGTCACTTTCTTCTCCGCTTGATCAAGTGCCAAAGGCCGGATATTTTCTCCCAGGTTGTGGGACTTCTCTTGGAAAAGGCCTTATACTGCAGCAGTGGAAGACATTGATCCATAGAAACATCGACTGTTATGATCAACTCATGGCAGCACAAGCAGATGGGCTGGTTTTTGAACTGGGCAAAAACATTGGTGTGTTGGAGAAGATGCCAGCATTTGGATATGTTGTCAAGAGTCAACAACATACAACTGAGATTGAAGATCAGGAAGATGACAACCATGACAATGCAAATGTTGGTCCTCGACTTGCTTCTTTCCCACAAAGAAGATCAGGAAGATGAGTTTGAGCTCACAAAATTAGATGATACCTGATTTTTTATTCCAAAAAATGAACTAACCCTGAGAGTAGCCCATCTCATCTTTAAAAGAGCCCAAATCCTCTCAACTACGTTTCTAGCAATTACATGCCGCAGGTTATAGAGGTCTTGTGGAGTTTCTGGATTATTCCCATTGGCAGCCCACTCTTTCAAGTGATACCTTGTATTTCTGAATGGAGCAAAGAAGTCTGGACCATTTGTGTATCCAACATCTACTAGGTAGTATTTTACTAAGGTTTATGAAAATATCCCACATTAGATTTCAGTTGAGAAATTTAGTGGCAAGTTGTATCATACTAAGATAGGAGTTACCATTTGGAACTTTGAAAGAGTCTTCTCTAAACATTGCATCTCTCAACACTCTGCCATCTGATGCTGAACCTTCCCAACCAGCCAACACATAAACAAACTTCATGTTGCGGTCACAAACACCCAACACATTTGTTGTTATGGCTTTCTTCCTTTCCCATATCTACCTTGCTTGTGTAGCGGAATCCGGACATCAACATGTGAGCCATCTAAAGCTCCAAGCCCATCGGGAAACCACTTCCATTTGTAATCTTCGGGTACTTCAGTAGAAGGGTCTGGCAACTTGATGATTTCATGAGATAAAGAAAGAATGGCTCCTAACACCTCATTAAAATGTCTACTAATTGGCTCAAGTGTCAACCTATAGGTGCTACGGATCAACCTAAACTTCATGCCATGGCTAAGAACAAGCAGTACAATGGTCACAACTTCTTCAACAGTCACATAAAAGGTGTCTTTTAATCCAGCCCTTTCACGTAAAATGGCACATAGGTCAAAGAATGACTTTTTGGTAAACCGTAGAGTATCATAGCAATATAATTTTGGACCCATATAAATATTCCTTAGCATCTGTCTCCTAATTCTTATATCTTCCTCTTCCTCACTGAAATCACCAAGCTCAACTATCCTTCTCCTACAATAAATATGCTGTGCTACCGCAACTATAGTAACAAAAAAACAGTTGCCCTCTTTATTTTCTTCCTCCTCTCATGATATAGTACTACTTGTTGATCAACCATCTACAAGAGATACAACATGGGGAACTAAGTAGAGTAATAAACTATCATGCAAAGATATAACCACTTGATGTGAAGCAACCAAGATATAACCACTTAGAATGATACAACCAAGATATAACCACTATCATGCAAAGATATAACCACTTGATGCAAAGATATAACCACTTGATGTGAACTGGGTAGAGTAATAAACTGAGCAAAGATATAACCACTTGATGTAATATAACCCGGCGTAGAGCACTAACACGAGTGATACATACACAAAGCGAACGACTAATTACGGTGAGAAATATACATATATACTAATTATTTATAATATACATACACTAATTATTTATAATATACAAGTCCAACTTATAGATAGAATGTTACCTTAGTGCTACACCCTTGATATACAGATATACTATTGTACAACAAAATGAAATTCTGAAGTAAAGAGTGACATATAGAACCTTCCAACCATATGTACATGTAAAGAAAGCCAGAGAAAAGGAAAAACTACAAACCACCAACGGTGCCTGCAACTGACCAAAGCAAAAACAAGGGGAGTGGGGCAAAATAGAGCAGGACTATGTGCTGACTAATCAAGGATGTGTCACCTCTCACTACTGCCAGCTAAAACCTAAAATACGGCTCAACATAAATTTTAGTGGGAGAATATAGCTTGTTAGTGCTGGAATGGAAGTACAATTAAGGAAACCAGTGAAACCAGAATAAGCTATAGTCTGGTAACTAATAGGATAGCAACAGGCAAATAGCAGTACTACAAATAATTGAAGGACAGTAATAGACAAACTGATCATATCCACACTTTTGTAGTGCCATAGTCATCATGAAAGGCACATCTTGCGAAGATTTAACACACAGACAAGAGGACTGTGACCTGTAATTTGTCTATCACAGATTATCGTTCCAATCAGGGGATATACTATTCAACTACGTCAATATGAGCAGGAAGGCTAAAAACCAACAAATCCACTTGGTTTCTTCAACATGAAAGGAAACACAGACTCCTTGAGAAAATTTGAGGCTCCAATTCCTGTACTTTTAGATTGACACTCTATGCTGATACCTAAATGCTCAACTTGATCTCCCTATAAAACCTTATGCCGAAAGATAGCATGGCCCATCTAAATGCTATGCCGAGAGGTTGCAAAGCCAAAGCATGTGTAGCTCAAATTCTCAGTAGTTGTACTCGAGTCATCTTATTTAAAACAGGAGCAGAGCCAAGTTTAAGGTAACTCAGTCAAGATCGATTCCTTACAGAGCAGAGCCAAGTTTAGGGTTAGGGTTCAATTACATGGAAAGATCAAGTGAGAGAGAGAGAGCAAAACAAGAGAGACAGAGGGGAACTTGCCTACGGTGGAGGAGAATGACTGAGGTCGTCGGCCGCTTACCGGCGGCTGTTCGTCATCGGGCAGACAGGAAGATGGGGTTGGGGAGGAAGGCGGCGATGCGGTGGGAGGAGGAGGCGGCGTGGTTGAGGGAGGAGGAGGCGGCGCTGAGACGGGGAGGGAGGAGGCGCTGAGTCGGGGAGGGAGGAGGCGCTGCGAGGTCGGGAGAGATTGGCAAATGACGGGTCTCAGATCGGAATCGGGTTTACACATGTCGTCATTTTGGTGGAATTGCCAAATGAAATGACGGCCTAATTCTATGCCAACCAAACAACATAAGGATGGAATTCCAAAATGAATTCCGGGATTCCAGGCCTAAATGATGGATACCAAACGACCTCTAAGCAGCATATGCACTCTTAAGTAGATACTAAGAGGTACAAGATTCATACCAGAAAATGCATAATTTCTCATTAAACTATCTCTTGCTGAAGAGTGTGCATGATCCTCAGTTGAGGTAAATATTGAGGCCCAAAGAAGTGCTTCCACTAGCTGTAAGATAATCAGGTAAGTAAAAGGTCAGAGGTGAAATTCTTCTTATGACATAACACTATGAATCCATTATCAGGCTTAGACTAATATGCAATCCTACTTGACTATAGATGGCTGTTGCTATATTGAAGCAGAAATTTCAGAAAGCAATTAGAACAAACATTCAGAGTGTGTGTACTAATTTGAAAACAAGCACTGGATGCATAACATTAAGAACATGTCTACTAATTTGAAACTAAGAACAGGATGCCAAACATGTGGTCATGTTAACTAAAATGAAACATTTGGATCATGCAGCAAACTAGTATCATCATTCATGTGTAGTAATATTTTATTCAGTGAACAAAAAGAGTTAACTTGTACCTTCTTGCAGCAGCTGATCATCTGCTTGACTCCAAGGGTGAAAGCAAGGAGAGCATGCTCACGAGTCTAGCCATCCTTGGAGATACCAGCCTCAAATCCACCAGTGTTGGAGCTAGTGATGAGAACAAGCTGCAAAACACAGTTAAGCGATGATATTAAAAACAGGTACAAATAGTAATTATGCAAACTGGTTTGTTACACTGACAAGACAGATTAAGAAAATTATCACCTGTTAACTATTTTCCCTCCAAAAAAAATTTAGCACCTGCCCATGTCTGAATTTGTAGATGCGGAGAACAATGTTCCTACCACATTCAGTTAGTCAATTAAGCATATTAAAAGAATCATTCATGACTGAATTATAGAAACTATCATGAACGATTTGGTAGTTAGCAGTCTGAAATAATATCAGGAAAACATATGGATGGAGAATTCTAGACTGAATGTAGTACTCATCCAACAACGAGAAAGTTCACTGCCGAGATAATAGCCAGTCCCCGTTGATCTTGTGCCTGAACTACTCAACATGAAGAAATAAAGGAAGACCAAAAGAAACAAAAGAATGAGCAAGGCCTCCAAAACCAGGAAGACAGGAACTCATAATGGTTATGGCGGAATCTCAATCTGCAACGACTCTCTTCCCGCTCAACCCACATTGTGCCGTTTGTGCGGCAGGCCCAGCCTAACGACGGTACTGAAGATTGGCCAATTTGCTTCGCAGCCGGCGCCTTGATTCGCTGGAAAGTGGAAAGCACAAAAACGATGAGTCTTTAACGAAACAAAAACGCCAACGCTCAAGCATCTACCTCAAGATCGCTGGTGAGCTTACCTGCTGGGAGACACGCTCCCAGAAACAACGAGAGAAGATACTGTCCTTGGCTAACACCTAGCAGTTCCTCCTTTTTTTCACGATTGTGTTGCCAACAATACCACATTTGTCGGTCTGACAGTGGTAAAGCTCTGGGCAGCACCAACAATAGATCATTCCCCTCCGACTTTCCACCCCGGAGGGCGCTGGAATGCCCCACCCGAAGAGAAGCCCAATGCTCCGGCAACAGGGAGGCAGGGACCGTCACCACCGCATTGCTAAGTTATATGTACCTATCACCACCAAGATTTATTAAAGGAGAGCAAACTTTTTCAGTTTACGTAGGTTACCAGTTTACAGACCAGAGTAACAATTCATTCAGAAACATATATAGTTCTTGACGGGAAGTTGATCCGGTAGTAGGGGAATATTTGAAACCTTTAATTCTTGTGAACAGACAAAACCCTCTTGATCTAGGTTTCAAAAACAGAAAAATTAAACACTTTTTAAGACGAAACATCAAAACACGATTGCACATAACATGAGACAGCTTATGACGAAGTATCTGACTTGGCTGTGTGGCTCTCCCGATCTCCCCTGGTCACAGCTATCTCGTCCACCAACAACAGACTAAAGGCCTCTGAAAGCATCATATACAGTGTGCACATTTGAAAAAAAAACATCAATTGCATACAGAAGAACCCGACCATATACACAAGACAGGTGAATCCTTTCCTAGGCCTTGTACATACCACTCGTCACACTATAGGAGCATGGCCATGTTTCAAATGCCCCCTCCTAATTCACTAACTTGTAGGAAGGTACTAGACTTTTGGATTTGGATTTTTTTTCAGAAGATATATCTACCTGTAACTGGTGGCATTAAGGTAACATCGATGTCATGTGGGGACACAGACTCATGTGTCCTATTGTTAGGGAGAAGCCCTAGTTTGATTTACATCGGTTTGGCTTTGCTACGCGGTGCATGATCTGAAAGCCGTGCTTGTCACCGCTCAGCATCGTGGCACAAGAGTAACCAAAAATGACTTATTTACTGTACCATCAATGAGGAAAATGTATCTTTGCCCATAAAAAGGAACCTCGTATGCTGACTATGTGGTAAAGAAATTTTTGCAACCCAACCGGTAAAACAAAGGATGTCGTATTTGGATATATATCATCTGGATGTCGAGACGATTCGGTGCAAGGCATCATTATTGACTTTCTTATTTGTATAAAGCATCTTAACCATACAAAATTGTTGACACAACATTCTTACTTTTGTAAGAGGTAATAGTAAAAATCTTGTCGAGGAAGAAGACTTGGCTGCTTCTATCCTTCAACTCCAACCACTAGTTGTCCACGAAATCCGCCTTAGAAACCCAGGTATCTATTAACATGTGATCATTCATGAGTGATGCTCGTCCTATACCGCAACATGAGTAGCTTTTACTTTTCGGACGATACGACTATAGCAGTTTGTAAACATAGTAGGTCGAGCCTCAGTGACATGGTCAATGATAGGATGCTTCCTCTGCTACTAGTGGTGGTTAATCTCTCAGTCGACGATGAACAAGTCATGGTGGGAAAAAATCATCATAGAAGGAACGGGGACCTTTCCCATGGCAAAGGGCAATGTTCATGTAGGCATTGACTGAGAGATAATGAAAATGGAATTCAAGGACAAATGGCCATGCATTGCAGCTGATACTGGAGCCGTGTTGGCCAGAAATATGCAAAGAAAAAGACCAGGTGGAAAAACTATGGCAAGGGTGACGGAATATGGCGACGCCGAGACAAGACGAGCACCCATCCATCTTCGTATGCATGCCTCTGATAATGAGCATGGTTTCCGACAACGCCCACCATGTCATCACCTTGGGAAGATCGACCCACAAGTATGGTAGTGGGTTAGGACTTGGATGCCAGCATTGGATGTTAGGAGCATTCATACGAAGATCGAAATATGCTTGTATTTTCTTGTCATCGCCATCTTCCGCCACCCCCGGCATAGTTTATTCCACCTACTATTTTACTTGGCATCTTTCTACCCAACACGACTCAAGTAGTGACTGCATGATCATTTTGTCCTCAAATCCCATGATCATTATCACTTGGTCGATGCCTACATGGACATTGCCTTTTGCCATGGAAGGTCCCCGATTTGTCATGCTATGGTGAATTTTCCACCATGACTTGTTAGTCGGTGACGAAGAGATGAGCCACACTAGCAGAAGATGAATCATTCTATCGTCGACCAAGGTTCGAACTGATATGATTACCAACTATTACCTGATTGTTTCGTCCGACAAGAAAAAGCTTCTCCTATTGCGGTGGATGCGGTGGAAAGGGATGGACATCACTCATGATGATTATCTAGCAATGGTTTCGTGAGTGTGTAAGACGGATTTCGTCGAGGACTGGCAGTTGAAGTTGAAGGACTTAGGCAAAGTCCTTTTCCTCGACAAATATTCTATGGTTACCTTTTACAAAATTAAGAACTTTATGTGTCAACAACTTTCTAGGGTTAACATGGACTTTGATTTATACAAATATGAAAGTCAATAATCATGCCTTCTCTTAAAGCATTTCACTGGATCGTCTCGTCATCCATATGATATATCCAAACATCACATCCGTTCTTTTATCTGTTGGGTAGCAAAATTTATTTTACCGATAATTTTTTATTGTCATTGTACAACAAAATAAATCATTTTTGTCATGTTTGTGTTCTTTAATTAAATGAGTTGTTTCTTTCCAAATATTTTTTTTGCTAGTATAGGTTGTTGTAGGGATGTAGACGGACGTCCGTCAAGGCATCCCGGCGTGTCCGTTTTAGTCTCAATCAATGCTACCTAATCACTGCTCCTTCATAAATTTGTGCTAATGCCCTAATTAGACGGACGTTCGTGTTGTCCGTCGGACACACGGCTTGCATCCCCGTTGTTGTAATATATTTTGTGCTCATAGGTGCCATGGATAGACCATGGTTCAAAGAGGAATACGTAAGAGCACAACAAAAACCATCTTAAGTTGGCGTATAACTTCACATATATATGCTTACTACATGATATTTCTTAATTGTAGTGTCCTAATTGTTGTTTCATAACCCACTAAATTAATTAAATGTGTAATGACAATCAATTTCTTTTACCATTGATTTTAGTACACATGTTTTCTTCTTGCCTAAATCTTAGCTCACCACCGGATTAGCTAGTGTCATTTATGTGTTATATTCAAAAGAGTGATATTGATGTCATATGTAGTTGCCGGTCTTACCAACAAATAAGTAGACACATTCATGACAAAGATATGAAAACCAAAAAAGATAAAAAAACAGCAAATTGTCACTTTCATGGACATTTTTTGTTATCTTAAACCAAAGTACATCGTGATGGAGAATGTAGTAGACATTCTGAAGTTTGTAAAATGTTAACATGGTAGATATGCATTGCACTGAGTCGTGTCAACTCTTTTGAGTACCATTCACAAACATGAGCACACACCCATTCTATACCGTGGTAGCGTGTAAAAACAACTACCAGATATGTGAGTCATTAGTGACTTAATGCATACCTACTAAGTCAACTTTCACAAACTTAAGAATGCCAACCACATTCTTCATAAGGATGGACTTTGGTTCTGGGTAGGACACAATGTCCATGAGAGTGAGAATTTACGGGTTTTTTCTCATCTTATGGCTTTACACGATTGCGCCCACTAATTTCTTTATAAAGTGGGCCATGACATCAATATCACCCTTTGAAAGGGCAAAAGTACATGGCATGGGCAAATATTTTAGTGGTAATTAGGCAAAGATAAAACGCATACTTATAGTGGTAAATTTTCTATGTTTGTAGATAAATGAGTTGAAAAAAATAAACACGTCAGATCTATCCGGCTGAAGCAACGGCGCCAGCCAATGAAGAGGTCCTGGCTTCCTGGCCCACAGATCACGATGCAGGGAGGTGGTGTTCCTATTTGAGTTGAGCTCGAGAACCACTCGTAGCTGAGAACCACTAATCATTGTTTTGCACGGCAATTACAGGAGTATCGATGCGTGTGGCGGATCTATGTATGCATAGATCTGAGGATGCAAGTGGCGTGGATTTGACGACATGGATCATGCAAATCAATTCATCATAAATTAACAGAGGCGTGCAAGATCCGTAGCGATAGAGCATGCATGCGCAGCAGGTACCTTGGCATATTCTTGTCGGATGGCGGTAATGGCACCCCGCCTTGACGTCCTCCTCCTCCTTATTTTGCCCAGCTCGCTGATCTAGCACAAACAATTCTCTTGAGCTAAATAAGTACAAGAGAAAATTAACCATCTAATGATCGGAAGCAGATCGATATATATAGAGAGAGATCCGCGGGCCGGAGAAGTTTATTACCTCCACCTGCTCTTGGTCGGCGCGGGGAAACCGGCAGCGCTGCCATTGGTCAGGCTCGTCGGCGCACATTGCCATCCTCCACCGTCTTGATGGTCGAGCCAATGGTGTTTTGGTCCATGGGCGGCCCGTTCTTCTTCTTCTTCCCCGTGCGCCGCCACCGTGCTCGGTGTCGTCCGCGCGGCATGGCAGGTCTCGATAGATCGATTGAGAAGAGGTGGGTGGCCGTGGCTCCGCAGCCGCAGCTGATGGTTTTATAGCGATCAGATAGGGCGGAAAGGAAAGCATCCTGATCTCACGGCCGGAATTTTCTGAAAAAGAAGTAACAATGCTAAACCCTCTGCCTACGGGATTGTTTACGCACGGAGAACTTCCGGCCGATGTTCTTTGGCCCACATGCAATGGGTTGGAGGGGTTTTCTCGGCCGGATTATTTGTGATTCTATCGTTCCTCCGTGATTTTTTCCATATAGGTATGTTTTGTCATCTTCAGCGGCACGCCCCTCACAACCTAAATCGTCCGATTTATTCTGTTTAGGTTTTTTTTGCGGGGATATTCTGTTTAGGTTGTCATGCGAATAAAATTCGTGTCATGGTCTGGCATGCCAGGCCAATGTCCACGGTGGCCAAACCCAAGCAGTTTGTTGCCCAGACATTTTTCCTATCATTTTCATTGATTTGAAAAACATAATTTATAAAGTGTAAAAAAAACTAGGTACAGGTGTTGTCGAGCCAGCTACTTGTCCTCGTCCATCGAGAGATCGATGTACGGCGGCGGCGTCCAGAGGCCCTGCTGCGGCTAGGCCGGTGGGGCTGGCGGTGGTGAAACATCCAGCCCAGCCCACGTGGCATACGGCGACGCGTGTGGTGGCAGCAACCGTGGAGGTGACAGCTTCGCCTGGTACGCCACCACCATCGCAATCGGTTGGAGGACGTCATCCAGCCCGGCCCATGTGTACTTGTTGTCCTGATCTAGCTTGGACAAATCGTTGGCGGGTACGGTGGCCGACTCGTCGTCGTAGTCTGGTGGGAGGGAGCCCCCGCCCTCCTCCTCCTCCTCCTCCTTGTCTTTGGTGTCCTCATCGTCGAAGTGCGCTGGCAGGTTGTCGTACTCCTGCCCTAGTCGAAACTCTCCTCTGTATGAGCTCGCCCACCACACGCCGTGCTCCCAAGCGAGGAACTTCGCTTAGAAGTCCTTGCGGTGGTACCGACGGTCGTGGCGCATCACCAACGAGAGCTGCTTGATGCGGTGACGTATCTCCGCATCCAGCGCCGACATGTCACCTGGTGGAGGCGACACCGGTACCCTGTCGATGTTGAGGTGCTAGCCGCTAGGGAGGGAGACGTCGTGGTGATCGTACGGATCTGCCTCGTCTCACCGCCTGATGTAGTCATGCACCTTCACGTACCGGCGGGCGCGTTCCCGTCATTCGGGCCATGCCGCAGGTACAACCACCACCGGGCCCATGAAACCTTCCACTTGTCAAGGCAGCGGCAAGTTACAACGGCGTATGACCGGGGCCTCTCTAGCGCGTGGTGGAGGTGGCAGCGACGGCAGCGGCGACGACCCGAGGACGAGCCTGCCTTGTGGTCATTGGTGGCCTTCTTTAGCCAGGAAGAAATCTTCATGGACGCTCGCTAGGGCGATAGGGGTGGACAATGTCGCAGACGAGACTGTGTAGGGCGAAAGGGACACAAGGCCAGTATAAGAAGCCCTGGCCATCAATGTCAACGCAGGCTCTAGCGGCTTCGGCATAAATGCGGGTACAATAGTCCAGGCAGCTCCGACATTGATGGCCATGACTATTGGCATCGGTCAGCCTTCTGAACGCCAGCGGCCAGCGCCATAACTGACGTCAAGCACATGGAGTCCGTTTGTGAGCCCTTTGCGAGTGAGGGAGGACACAAGCTGTTGGAGATATGCCCTAGAGGCAATAATAAATCTAGTTATTATTATATCATTGTGTTTATGATAAATGTTTACATTCATGCTATAATAGTATTAACAAGGAAACATTGATACTTGTGTGATTTGTAAACTAAAATAGAGTCACAAGGGATCACATATCACGGGAACGAGAAAAGAGTACTTATCAGTAACAAGGTTGAACTAGGTATGCAGAGATACCGACGATCATAACCTCGGATAAGTAAACTATCGTGAGACAAAGGGAAATTGGTATCGTATGTAAGTGGTTCATTCGATCGCAAAGTAATCGTAGAAATATGTGGGAGCCATATGAATTTCCAGATTCCTTTATTGGTTATTGTTCGGAGAAGTGTCTCGATCATGTCCGCATAATTCACGAACCATAGGGAGACACACTTAAGGATTCGACGTTGTTTGAGTAGTTATGGAATGATGAGTAAGAGACCAAATGTTGTTCGAAGTCTCGGATGGGATCCGGGATATCACGAGGAGATCCGGAATGGTCCGGAGAATAAGATTCATATAAGGAAAGTCCTGTTTCGGGGTTGGAGAATGGTTCCGGTGTTTTCATCGGGAATGTTCTAGAAGGTTCTGGAATGTCCGACACTCCGGAGGGGAAGGGTACATGAATGTGTCATAACAAGTTGGAATGATTGCATCATGTACTAGGTGTCATCGCTGAACAAAATAAAGGGTTTAATCAAATCCTAGTTTGAAAAGTCAAACGCCAATTTGAAAAGTCAAACGGCTATTTTGTGAGGTGGAGGGGAAGTAGGAAACCTACTTGGGGAGGAGTTCCCTCCCTCCACCGCCGGCCCACTTGGAGACCGAGTTGGGGAGGGACTCCCCTCCCCTAGCGCACCCCCTCCACCTATATAAGGAGGGGCAGGGCTGCCCCTCCAAGGACACAACACCACACCCTCTAAACCCTAACCCTAGCCGCCGCCGCCGCCCTCCATAGCTGCCGCCGCCTAGGGCAACTCGCCGCCGCCACCTAGGTCAAACCCTAGCCGCCGGCCTTGCCCCCTCCTTGGTGCGTCTAAACCCTAGATCGCCGAGTCTCTCTCTCATAGTCCACCATACTCGCTCCGGCTTAAGGCGAAGCCCTGCGAGATCTCCCCTCTACTTCCGGTACCACGCCGTTGTGCTGCCGGAATCGCGAGGAGAGTGCTACAACCTCCGCTGCCTGCTGGAACAAGGGAGAGGAAGGTCTTCGTCGAGTACCGAACGTGTGACCGACTGCGGAAGCGCTGCCGGAACGCAGCGCCGGAAGGATGGTCTTCGCGATCTTGAGATCGACAAGAGTACGACTACATCACCCACGAGAATCCGCTCTTGTTAAACACTTTGGAATCTTCGAGGGTGAGTTATTCCATCGACTCGTTGCTACAATCTAGTAGATAGATCTTGGCTTATTTGTTTGTATGCGGTAGAAATTTTTTGTTTTCCATGCTACGAAACCCTATAGTGGTATCAGAGCCGTGTCTATATATAGATCTGTTGCACGAGTAGAACACAATGGTCATTGTGGGCGTTGATGCTTTTGTTGTCGATTGCTTCTTGTGTACTTTGCATCTTGCGGGATGGTGGGATGAAGCGGCCCGGGCTAACCTTACATGACATCGTTCATGAGACTTGCTCCACGCTTGACATGCAACTTGTATTGCATAAGTGGCTTTGCGGGTGCCTATTTCTCCCAACATAGTTAAGATTCAATTTACAACGGGTGATTGACAATACTAGTATCAATGTTGTGGTTCTTGTTCATAAGTTAGATCGACACTTATTGAAAGCCCCAAACCACGTAAAACATGCAAAGAAAGTAGAGGCGTCTAACTTTGTTTTGCAGGGGTGTGCTGTGATGTGATATGGCCATGATTGTGATTATATTTGATGTATGCAATGTTCCTTATTGTAAGTTGGAAACCGGCAGGAGCCATATGGTTGTCTTTTTAATTCTGTTAAGACCCGCGTGTCTATTCAAAGTAGTTGTAATAGTTGAAGTCGGTGGACGACAACCATGGAGCAGCGTCATTGACCTTGATGCAATGCCGGTGATGATGGATATCATGTTCGTGCTTAAAGATGGAGATCGGAAGCACAAAGAAGAAAGGCCATATCATATCACATATTATGAATTGCATGTGATGTTAATCCTTTATGCATCTTGTATTGCTTAGTTAACGACGGTAGCATTATAAGATGATCCCTCATGCACATGAATATCAAGTTCTAAAGTGTTCATCCTTAGTAAGCACCGTTGCTAAAGCTTGTTGTTTCGAAGCACCACGTGATGATCGGGTGTGTTAGATTCCGCAAGTGTATACAACGTGAGCAAGCCAGATTTGCTCATGCGGAAGCTAAGGTTTGATCTTGATGAGCCTAGCATGTATAGCCATGGTCTCGGAACACGGATCACCGAAAGGTAAAGCATGAATCATATAGTAGATATGATGAACATGTCGATTGTTCGCCATTGAAACTACATCAACTCTCGTGATGATCGGTATTGATGTGGTGGATTTGGTTCGTGTGATCACTAAAACAATGTGAGGGATATTGTTTTGAGTGGGAGTTCACCTAGATTAATTTAACTATTAATTAGAACTCAATTTGTCATAAACTTAGTCTAAACTATTGCAAATATGTTGTAGATCAATGGCGGCCCCTACCATCAATTTTAATGCGTTCCTAGAGAAAGAAAAGTTGAAAAACAATGGAAGCAACTTCGCGGATTGGTTCCGCAATTTGAGGATTGTCCTCACAGCTGGTAATTTTACCTATGTGCTGGATGCACCGCTGGGTGACCCACCTGCAGCTACTGCTACCGATGAAGTAAAGAATGTTTACCTCGCTCGGAAGACTCAGTACTCCACAGTTCAGTGTGCTATCTTGTATGGTTTAGAATCGGAGCTTCAGAAAAGGTTTGAGAATTCAGACCCACATGATATTGTCCGTGATCTCAAATTGATCTTTGAGACTCACGCGGCAATTGAGAGCTATGAGGCTTCTGAAAAGTTCTTTAACTGCAAGATGGAAGAGGGTAGCTCCGTCTGTGAGCATGTGCTTAAGATGTCTGGGAACGCAAACAAACTTCAAAGTTTGGGCATAGTGATTCCTAATGCTTTGGGGATTTATCGTGTCCTCCAATCACTACCACCAAGTTACAAGAACTTTGTGATGAACTACAATATGCAAAACATGAACAAGAAGTTGCCAGAACTCTTCGCCATGTTGAAATCTGCAGAAGTGGAGATCAAGAAAGAGCACCAAGTGTTGATGGTCAATAAGACCACCAAATTCAAGAAAGGCAAGTCTAAGCAAAAGGGACACTTCAAGAAGGGTGGTAAGAAAGTTACCGCGCCGACGAAGAAGACCAAGGCTGGACCTAAGCCTGATACTGAGTGCTTTTACTGCAAGGGAGAAGGTCACTGGAAGCGGAATTGCCCAAAGTACTTGGCGGATTTGAAGAATGGCAACATCAAGAAGAAAGGTATATCCGATATACATGTTATTGATGTGTATCTCACTAGTACTCGTAGTAGTGTCTGGGTATTTGATACTGGTTCGGTTGCTCATATTTGTAACTCGAAACAGGTGCTGCAGAATAAACGGAAGCTAGCGAAGAACGAGGTGACGGTGCGCGTGGGAAACGGATCAAAGGTTAATGTGATCGCGGTCGGCACACTACCTCTTCATCTACCATCGGGATTAGTTTTATACTTAAATAATTGTTATTTGGTGCCTGCATTAAGCATGAACATTATATCGGGATCTTGTTTATAGCGAGACGGTTACTTGTTTAAGTCCGAGAATAATGGTTGTTCGATTTATATGAGTAATATGTTTTATGCACATGCACCTTTGATAGATGGTCTATTCTTATTGAATCTTGATAGTGGAAATACACATATTAATAACATTGAAGCTAAACATTTGAAATCGAGCGATAACTCGACCTATATGTGGCACTGTCGTCTTGGTCACATTGGAGTGAAGCGTATGAAGAAACTCCATTCTGATGGACTTCTTGAATCACTTGATTTCGAATCACTTGAAAGATGCGAAGCATGTCTGATGGGTAAAATGACTAAGACTCCATTTTCTGGTATGATGGAGCGAGCTACGGACTTATTGGAAATCATACATACCGATGTGTGTGGTCCAATGAGTGTAGCATCGCGCGGTGGTTATCGTTATGTTCTTACCTTCACGGATGACTTGAGTAGATATGGGTATATCTATTTCATGAAACATAAGTCCGAAACTTTTGAGAAGTTTAAGGAATTTCAAAGTGAGGTGGAGAATCAACATAACAAGAAGATTAAATTTCTATGTTCTGATCGTGGAGGTGAATATCTAAGTTACGAGTTTGGTGAGCATTTGAAGAAATGCGGAATACTTTCACAATTGACACCGCCGGGAACACCACAGCGTAATGGTGTATCCGAACGTCGTAATCGAACTCTCTTAGATATGGTTCGTTCTATGATGTCACTTACAGATTTACCGCTATCATTTTGGGGTTATGCATTAGAAACAACCGCATTCACTTTAAATAGGGCACCATCTAAATCCGTTGAAACGACACCGTATGAATTATGGTTTGGGAAGAAACCTAAATTGTCGTTCCTTAAAGTTTGGGGTTGCGAAGCCTATGTAAAGAAGTTACAGCCGGACAAGCTTGAACCCAAAGCGGAAAAATGAGTCTTCATAGGATACCTGAAGGAAACTATTGGGTATACCTTCTATCATAGATCCGAAGGCAAAATCTTCGTTGCCAAGAATGGATCCTTTCTAGAGAAGGAATTTCTCTCGAAAGAAGTGACTGGAAGGAAAGTAGAACTCAACGAGGTTATTGAACCTTCTCTCGAACTTGTGAGTAGCGCAGCACCGGAAGTAGTTCCTGTGACGCCTACACCAATAAGAGAGGAAGCTAATGATGATGATCATGAAACTTCGGTTGTAGTTGCCACAGAGCCTCGCAGGTCAACGAGAACTCGTACCACTCCTGATTGGTATGATACCGTTATGAATGTCATGTTGGTGGACAACACCGATGACCCTACGACATATGAGGAAGTGATGATGAGCCCAGATTCCAATAAATGGCAAGAAGCCATGAAATCCGAGATTGGATCCATGTACGAAAACCAAGTATGGACTTTGGTGGACTTACCGGATGGCCGGAAGGCTGTCGAGAACAAATGGATTTTCAAGAAGAAAACAGATGCTGATGGTAATGTTACTGTCTATAAAGCTCGACTTGTCGCAAAAGGGTTTCGACAAATTCAAGGAGTTGACTACGATGAGAGTTTCTCACCAGTAGCGAAGCTAAAGTCTGTGAGGATTATGTTAGCAATCGCTGCATATTATGATTATGAGATATGGCAGATGGATGTCAAAACAGCATTCCTCAATGGAGACATTGATGAAGAGTTGTATATGATGCAACCCAAATGTTTTGTCGATCCTAAAGATGCTAACAAGGTATGCAAACTTCAACGGTCCATCTATGGATTGAAGCAAGCATCCCGAAGTTGGAATCAACGTTTTGATAAGGTAATCAAAAGTTTTGGTTTTATACAAACTTATGGAGAAGCTTGTATTTACAAGAAAGTGAGTGGGAGCTCTGTAGCATTCTTAATACTATATGTAGATGACATATTGTTGATTGGGAATGATGTAGACCTTCTTAATAGTGTCAAGGAATATTTGAATAATAGTTTTTCAATGAAGGATCTTGGCGAAGCAGCTTACATATTAGGCATAAAGATTTATAGAGATAGATCGAGACGCCTAATATCATTGTCACAAAGTACATATTTGGACAAAGTTCTAAAGAGGTTTGGAATGGAAGATAGCAAGAAAGGGTTCTTGCCCATGTTGCCCAATACGACCTTGAGTAAAACTCAAAGTCCGACAACGGCAGAAGATAGAGAAAGGATGAGTAAGACTCCCTATGCCTCAGCCATAGGATCTCTAATGTATGCCATGCTATGTACTAGACCCGACATTGCATATGCTGTTAGTTTGACTAGCAGATATCAAAGTGATCCAGGAGTGGATCATTGGACAGCGGTCAAAAACATCCTTAAGTACTTGAGAAGAACTAAGGATATGGTTCTTTCTTATGGAGGTGATGAACAACTCGTTGTTAATGGTTACACCGATGCTAGTTGGAACATCGATCCGGATGATTCTAAATCACAATCTGGATACGTATTTACTTTGAATGGTGCAACAGTTAGCTGGAGGAGTGCAAAGCAAAGCGTTGTGGCGAGATCTTCAACTGAATCGGAATACATGGCTGCTTCGGAGGCTTCACAAGAAGCGATATGGATGAAAGAGTTCATTACAGAGCTGGGTGTGGTTCCAAGTGCGCTGGACCCAATGTCTATCTACTGTGATAACATGAGCGCCATAGCCAATGCGCAAGAACCAAGGTCACACAAGAAGCTGAAGCACATCAAGCTACGTTTTCACGCTATTCGAGAACATGTCCAAGATGGGGACATAAAGATTTGCAAAGTACACACATATCTGAATGTGGCGGATCCGTTGACTAAACCTCTCCTGAGGGCAAAACATGACCAACACCAAACTGCCATGGGTGTTCGGTATATTACCATGTAATCTAGATTAGATGACTTTAGTGCAAGTGGGAGACTATTGGAGATATGCCCTAGAGGCAATAATAAATGTAGTTATTATTATATCTTTGTGTTTATGATAAATGTTTACATTCATGCTATAATAGTATTAACAAGGAAACATTGATACTTGTGTGATTTCTAAACTAAAATAGAGTCCCTAGTAAAGCCTATTTATAATACTAGCTTGTTGGTTAATAAATGATTGTGGTTTCCCTATCATGAACATTGAGATGTTATTAACAACAAGATCATATCGTTAGGAGAATGATATGGTGGACATACTCCTATAGATAAGCGTAGCATAAAGATCAAGTCATTTTAATTGTTCAATTGCTATATGCTTTCTGATACATAGTAACCTAATTCCTTCGACCATGAGATCATGCATATCACCTTCACCGGAAGGATGTTTTGATGACATCAAACACCACACCGTAACTGGGTGGCTATAAAGGTGGCATTGAGTGTTCGGAAAGTGTTGGTTGAGACACATGGATCAAGAGTGGGATTTGTCCATCCATATGATGGATAGATATACTCTGGGCCCTCTCGGTGAAATGTCATCCAATTAGCTTGCAAGCATGTGACTGGCTCACAAGGGATCACATATCACGGGAACGAGAAAAGAGTACTTATCAGTAACGAGGTTGAACTAGGTATGCAGAGATACCGACGATCATAACCTCGGATAAGTAAACTATCGTGAGACAAAGGGAAATTGGTATCATATGTAAGTGGTTCATTCGATCGCAAAGTAATCGTAGAAATATGTGGGAGCCATATGGATTTCCAGATTCCTCTATTGGTTATTGTTCGGAGAAGTGTCTCGATCATGTCCGCATAATTCACGAACCATAGGGAGACACACTTAAGGATTCGACGTTGTTTGAGTAGTTATGTAATGATGAGTAAGAGACCAAATGTTGTTCGAAGTCTCGGATGGGATCCAGGATATCACGAGGAGATCCGGAATGGTCCGGAGAATAAGATTCATATAAGGAAAGTCCTGTTTCGGGGTTGGAGAATGGTTCCGGTGTTTTCATCGGAAATGTTCTAGAAGGTTCCGGAATGTCCGACACTCTAGAGGGGAAGGGTACATGAATGTGTCATAACAAGTTGGAATGATTGCATCATGTACTAGGTGTCATCGCTGAACAAAATAAAGGGTTTAATCAAATCCTAGTTTGAAAAGTCAAACGCCAATTTGAAAAGTCAAATGGCTATTTTGTGAGGTGGAGGGGAAGTAGGAAACCTACTTGGGGAGGAATTCCCTCCCTCCAGCGCCGGCCCACTTGGAGACCGAGTTGGGGAGGGACTCCCCTCCCCTGGCGCGCCCCCTCCACCTATATAAGGAGGGGCAGGGCTGCCCCTCCAAGGACACAACACCACGCCCTCTAAACCCTAACCCTAGACGCCGCCGCCCTCCATAGCCACCACCGCCTAGGGCAACTCGCCGCTGCCGCCTAGGTCAAACCCTAGCCACCGGCCTTGCCCCTCCTTGGTGCGTCTAAACCCTATATCACCGAGTCTCTCTCTCATAGTCCACCATACTCGCTCCGGCTTAAGGCGAAGCCCTGCGAGATCTCCCCTCTACTTCCGGTACCACGTCGTTGTGCTGCCGTAATCGCGAGGAGAGTGCTACAACCTCCGCTGCCTGCTGGAACAAGGGAGAGGAAGGTCTTCGTCGAGTACCGAACGTGTGACCGACTGCGGAAGCGCTGCCGGAACGCAGCGCCGGAAGGATCATCTACGCGATCTTGAGATCGGCAAGAGTACGACTACATCACCCACGAGAATCCGCTCTCGTTAAACACTTTGGAATCTTCGAGGGTGAGTTATTCCATCGACTCGTTGCTACAATCTAGTAGATAGATCTTGGCTTGTTTGTTTGTATGCGATAGAAATTTTTTGTTTTCCATGCTACGAAACCCTACACAAGCTTGGTCCGCGGCACGTCTGGCCCAACGCATTGTTGCCCCATATTTGGTGGACCGATGTGTCTCGCCGGACACGTCGGTCTGTTTGGGTCGCGCCGCTGGACCACGGGCCTTACATGTCCATGTGGACTGGTTCGGACGCGGCAGTACCGGTTGGGTCATGCTGACATGGTTATACCCCACGGGTACACGACATTGGTATACCTGGTCCAGCCCAAGGAAGGCCCACGACAAAGACACACGGCCCATGAAGATTTCGGTGGTCCAAGCCCATGACGTCTTTGACTTCTTGGAGGACAAGTCTAGAGTAGATATAATTTCAAAGGGTACCAACCCTAATCTGTAACCGACTCGACCTAAGCCCGAGACCTTCCTATGAATATAAAGGCCAGGAGGGTATGGCGAGAAGGATCCTCTCACACCATCGCATATGCGCCTCATGTCAGATTGCATCCGTGCACCCCTGTAACTTCCAGTTCTGCCGTAATCAAGAGCAGATAAGCAGGAGTAGGGTTTTCCCTCCGGGGGCCTAAACCTGGGTAAACCTCGTGTCCCTTGTTGCTTGTCAGTTAACCGTTTCGCAACTTCCAGCATCCCCATATTCTCCAAACTCAAGTCCATAACAATGGGCATTGACGAAATCAACCCTCGTCAATTGGCGCCGTCTGTGGGAAGCAGGGACGCTGATCGTGCGGTCGTGACGGTTCCATCCGGATCGATCTACAACTCATCGCTGACGGAGAGTCATCTCCTCTTTGGCGCCTTCGACTTCACTGCCCACTCGCCAGCCACCCTGAGGGATTTCGAGTCTGTCGGCGACGGGCTCGAGATGCTGTTCGGGAGCTTCTGCTTCCAGGTGGGGAAGACCGTCACCCTCTGCCTCCCAGAGCGGGTGCCACCATCGTCCATCAGGCCCGCTTTGTGGGTCCCACCTATCGGCGCGTTACACGCGTCAACGCTAACAGACGAGTCAGATGACAGCGGCAGCTGCAACTCAGATCCGAAACTACCACAGTCGTCGGCTGCACCCAAGGTCCTTCGTCGAAGGAAACCTCGTCCTGTGACTCAAGCAGAAACGGTCCAAGAAGCTCGAGTCACCCTGGGAAGGACCCTACATCGTCACAGAAATCATCCTAGGTGGCGCCTATCGCCTCATGGACATCGCATCAGGAGTCGAATACTCCAACCCATGGAACGTCGCACGACTGTGATGTTTCCACCCATAGTTACCTTTTACTTTCAATAAGGCTACTCAGCTGAACAATGTACCTCCTCGTTTCGCTATGAATAAAAGCTAAGTTCCTTGGCCCAAATATCTTTTCACCTTACATTATTTCTCGCTAAAAACGCTCGGGGGCTACGCCTCACATCATGACCTCGTCGACTGAGAACAATGCATACAACCTGAGTAGCTGACCACGTCAGGCTAACGAAAAGGACATGCACATAACAAAGAACCACATGCTAGTACATATAAACTTTACAAAGGGCATTACACGCCCACTCGAATAAATACACAATTTACATCATCTGTTTTCTTTACAGGATCTACCTATTCTGGAGCATTACATTCGCCCGCTGCTTGAACAAATCTAGAATCTCCTCAGCATGCTGCGTCACAGCCGCATAATAAGGGCGCATGTCCCATAGGCTACCATCTGGTCGAAGGGGCGGCCTAGTTTCCACCTATGCAAGATTGACATCACGACGATGCAACCGAACAAGAGACAAGGCAGCCTTGACCCCAGCAATCAGCTGATGCCGCACCAACTCCTTGACATGGCCCACATCCCGAAATTTACCAAGAAGACCCAGGAAGGTAGAAGGTGCAGCGTCCAAGGGGAACATGACGGGCCAGATGGCCTCCAATGACGACCTCGCCTGCCTCAGCACCCGAAGAACCTGGTTCACGCGATCTTGCACCGTCGCAAGGACGATGGCTCGATCATGGTCCATCCAGAAGAAGCCACCAGCCTCCAGGTCTTGCTGCGTCAAACAGTTCATCCGAATGGCGACGTGCTCCTTCTCTTCCTTCAGAATGAGATTTACATCTGCAGAAAACATGGAATGAGCCAGCATACCAATCTGCACCCGAAAGAACATCGGTTTGTGAAGACTCACACTAAAGTTGCTCACCCATCTGCTGCAATTTCCCAAGCAAGAACTCCTTCCTGGAAGTGGCTCGCTCAGCCTTGGACTTTCACACATCCGCATGGCCTCGATTGCTAAGGACGTCCTTTTCCAAGCGGCGGACATGATCACGCAGAAAAGCCAATTGTGACGCATCATCCAAAGATGGTCGCAGCTCAGGCGTAGTCGGAGTGACAACCGGAACCTCGCCCGAAGGACCCTAAAGGCAAATAAGCAAGCAAGAACATCACAAACACTTCTGGCAGCAGCTCAAAAGACAAACTTATATACATAAATAAAGCCACCCTGTGGCATCATTGGATTTGTTCATCATCAAGAAGTTACAAAAGGAAGCAAAAGAAGAATCATACTAGCTATAATGCATAGGCCTACACGCCCGCATCCGGAGCAGTCTCGGAGCCAGACGGCCTGCTCTTGGCCTCATGCTGCTGCTTCGCCACATAGTCAGCTAGGAGGTCGATGAGCTTAGGCCCATAGCGCTTATAGCGAGAAGCAAAGAGAGTGAAAGCTACCTCAGAGCCATCCGCCGCCGTTGGCATCCTAGACGTAACCTGCGGCAGGTCTAGCTCGGATCCAGATGCCATCGCTAGCCCCATGGAAACGCTGATCCCCTTCTGCTTGCGCTTGTATTCCACCAGAGCCTCCTCTGACAAGGCATTCGCAAGGGCATCGACATCGTCAAGGGCAACGCCCTTAGGGACGATCTCCTTGTAGAAGCGCGCAAGGACCTTCTTGGCCCTCTCCAAGGAGCCAGCGGCAGTGGTGCAGCGATCTTCGATCGCAGCGGCGACATCAGCCAAAACATCCCCATTCTCTAGCGCACCACGATCAAACGTGATACCTGAAGCATCTGAAAAGAAGAAGGAAATACACTTGAATGAGGAAGGATAAAGCGCACCCAAAAAACAGAAGACCAATATAGGCATAACTCACCAGAAATAGCCTTGGCAACAGCCATGAGCTTATCAGCCATCTCCTTCTCCCGCGCAGCTGCAACGGCTGCGAGCTGCTGCTCGTGATCCTCGACCTCCTTCTATAGGCGCTCCTTAGCCTCCGCAGCATCCGCGGCCTTCTTCTCCACTCGACCGAGGCTCTTTTCGAGAGCATCCAGTCTTCGGAGAGCAACATTGTTATCATCTGCAAAACGAAGAAATTTCGAGTGAAGACAGGCAATATACTCGGTGAACTCAAATACCAAACAAAGAGACGACTATGCACCTTGGAGCTGCTGCAGCTGACCCTCCAGCGCTAGATGCTGCTGGATGAGAAGGTTGGCACTGTGTACAAAAGGCTACGGAAGAAACAGAAACATAAATTGATGAACAAAAGGGCTCGGGGGCTCCCCCCGAAGGATCAACGGATCAAACAAATCAAACAAAAAGGACTCGGGGGCTCCCCCACGAAGTAAAGACAACACTTACATGTTTAGGCGTGGACTCCGAAGGTCTGCATGCTGCCTTCTGAGTTGCGAGTGCCCAAGCTTCTCTCCTGGAGGAGTTCGGGCCATCGTCCTCAGAGTCGGCCACCACCTGAGGGACGGAAGCCGTCGGCTTTGACTCCGCCATCAATTCTTGAGTGTCCCCGTCAAGGGACTCCTCCGAAGGATTGCTGCAAGCAACCAAACAAATCAGCAACAAGCTAAAATTACAAAGATGAAAAGAAAAACAAGACGCAGGCGCAGTGACTTATGACTCAATGTTCGATAAGTTGAAGAGAGGAGCTGCCTTATCCTTCTTCTTCTTGGCCGGCGGCTACGGAGCCACCGCCCGAAGGGGCACAACAGGAAAAGGCGCAGACGATGCACCTTCTTCCACACCGTGCTGCTCAAGGAATAGAGGACCCCTTGGAGTTGTAGGGGTAGACGCATCCGAAGACTCGCTTCGGGTGAGCTTTAGGGTCCGCCCTTCGCTCGCCTCGGGAGCGTCCGCGGTAGGAGATTGCGCCGGAGGAAGTTCGGGCTTGGAATCCACAACCTCGTTGTCTAGCGCAATCAGAAACTTCTCAGGCAGAGGGGGCATCATCCCCACTACCTTGAGACCCTGCAAACAGAAGACACAAATGAACATGATTAGTGATACCAACAAGAAGCAAACAACACTCGAAAAAAGCGCAACGCGCAAATTACAATTTTCCACCTGTGGCACCACATTCTTGGTGCTAAAGGGGGAGGTTAACGATTTCCCCGGAAGGTCCTCATCGGCCTTATACTTCAGCAGAGGCCAAAGGCCTCTATCAAGATCACCCTTGGACAGATCCTCGGGTGACACCCTCGTCGGGTCGCTGCAGCCAGCATATAAAAACATCGGATGCGCCCTCGCTTGGAGTGGCTGCACCCGATGCTTGAGGAAGGTGCGGATGATGTCCACGCCATTGAACTCCTTCTCAGCCACCATCTGGAGTGCCTCCAAGCGACGATAGAGCTCCTCCACCTTCACCGTTTCACCCTCCAAGATGTGGTTCTTCCACGAACTCTTCAGGACGATTTTCTGAGCAGAGTCGAATGGGGCGAGACCATATTCTTGTCCGTCCAACTTGGCGTTGCGGATGCCACTTCTTCTGCCAATACTAGACGGACTCGCACATGGAAAAGGAGAAGAAAAGAATAGAAGATTGAATAGAGATGATGCAACCGTCGAGCGGATAGACTCCGTCGGTGCCAGACTACCTCTTCACGGAATAGAGCTTCCGGAAGAGGCCAAAGTGCGGCTCGATACCAAGCCAGCACTCGCAAAGAGTGATGAAGCAGGCGATGTGGAGAAGAGAGTTGGGAGACAAATGATGCAATTGAATCCCATAGAAAAAGAGGAGTCCACGAAGAAATTCGTGGATAGGGAGAGAAAGACCACAGATGACAAAGGCGTAAAACATCACCCGAAACCCTTCGGGTGGGCACGGGATTACCTCATCACCGGGGAGGATGGCGTCCTCCTTGTTCTAGGGAATCAACCCAGAATCACACAGCTTGCGCAGGTCTCCATCGCGCATCTCTGTGCGCTTCCACCCTCCGTCCGTTTCGCGAACGGTTGCGTCGACCTTCTTGCCGCCGCCGACGGTTCTCGAACCAGCTCCGGCAGCGGTCTTCTTTGGCTTGCCCATTTTGTAGCGGCGACGGTGGCGGTGAGCATGCAAGAAGGATGAAGGGAAAGTGCGAAGATAATCAAGAACACAACAGAGGGCAGCAAAGCTCGTGCAAATGGAAGCAATGGAGATGAGGAAAATAACAAAGGGTAAAAGAACACTACTACTTACCTATGGTATAAAAGGAAGAAGACGACGTACGTGAGCCGTTGATCCAGAAGCCCTAGCGCGCACCTCAAATCTAACCTTACACGTGTCAACACTACAACGAACCGTCGCCACCACGCCGTCCACTACGCACGGAAATCAAGGAGATGCCATAATTTTCGCCACATCTGTGCGTGACTAGTCAACTTCAAGTCAGACGGTGGGACCCACGATCGTCTCATCGCATCATCTATGCCGCCACAGACGTTTGAGATCACCTAGCGTCAGCACTGACGTCATCATGGCAAATCCAGCAATGACTGGAAGTTTTCGGCTGATCAATCAAGTACTTACTCGAATCTTCGATTCGAGAAATTACTCGGGGGCTACTCCTATCAGGAGTGCTGGCCGCGCACCTGAGAAATGACTAAGGTAACTACACCTCGCAACTATCTTCGAGTCCTACGTCGAGTCTGCGACTCCACTACGGACTCGGGGGCTACTCCCATAGGGAGCGTCAGTTGAGCATCCGAAAAAATATGTCCTTCGGACCTATATTGCAAACGACTAAATAAAAGTCTATGCTCGAGTCTACGACTCGAACAGACACTCGGGGGCTACTCCCATAGGGAGCGCTAGACGCGCACCCTATGAACTCTTCGATTGCGATCCTTCGGATCAAATACGACAAAAATATTTTTGGCACCTTTGCCCAAACCAACGCTAAGTGAGAAACAGTCTCCTTGGCCACCCGAAACACCTCCGCGGTGACAAAGTTTCGGATGCTGTGTCTGCGACTCAAAGATAAGTCCTATAGATATCATCTGATGGCCTGGTAACGCACCTGACTACGCTCTGCCAGTAAACCCCCGTGTCAACATGCACGATGAAAATCCCGACAGACGCGTTGGGTACATCACTTAAAAACACTGGGATTCAACTCTTGTAAGTCCACAACGGCCTGAGTCAAATCACACCAGCAATCGTTCTGAATTCAAGTCCAGGGACTCGAGTTTGATGAAGATCTTGTTGTTTTGTCCTATGACGGTTAACTGGACCTGATCCGTCGGGTGAGTCAGTCACACGCATCAACAATCCCAATGAACTAAACAATTTTCCTTGTAAAACAGGTTCAACTACATAGCACCCGAAAGATTGAAGAGTCTCTAGCCGAATCTACGATTCGACTGAACACTCGGGGGCTACTGACATGGTTATAACCCACGGGTACAAGACATTGGTATACCTAGTCCAGCCCAAGGAAGGCCCATGACAAAGACACGCGTCCCATGAAGATTTCGGGTGGTCCAAGCCCATGACATCTTCGACTTCTTGGGGGACAAGTCTAGAATAGATAGAATTTCAAAGGGTACCAACCCTAATCTGTAACCGACTCAACCTAAGCCCGAGACCTGCCTATCTATATAAAGGCTAGGAGGGTACGACGAGAAGGACCCTCTCACACTATCGCATACGCGCCTCACGCCAGATTGCATCTGTGCACCCCTGTAACTTCCGGTTCCGCCGTAATCAAGAGCACACAAGCAAGAGTAGGGTTTTCCCTCCGGGGCCTAAACCTGGGTAAACCTCGTGTCCCGTGTTGCTTGTCTGTTAAACGTTCCGCAATTTCCAGCATCCCCATATTCTCCAAACTCAAGTCCATAACAATGGGCATTGACGAAATCAACCCTCGTCACATGCTGCTAGAGATGCCCTTAGGCCAAGAACCTTCTGTGAGCCTTCCTTCTCGACATCGATCCGTGTAGAGATGGGATGGGCTGCCAGACCCTTCTACCAGATCATATGCTCTCTCCTCTCCTCTCTCCTCGAAACAGGCTTTTGCTCCGCTATATTAAAATACCAACCACCGGATACAATGATATAACTATTGGGGCTCGACATAGTCAAGCCCAAACGAAAAAAGAGAGAAACTGGAGGGGGTTGAATAGGTTCGAAATAATGCCAACAACGACATGTTTGAAATAGATCGTATGGGCACCTAGAGGGGGTTGAATAGATGCTACTCCAAATTTTAATTCTTTTTCAATTTTAGGCTTGACACAAAGGTAAATGCTCCAGATATGCAACTACGGAGAATTTCCTTATATGTAAACCTAACTACTAAGCGAGTAAATGCGATGAACGAGATAACCGTAGTCGATCACGCAGAGACACATGATTTGTTTGGCCGTAGTTCATTCCTTGTTAAGGGAAGTACGTTTGTGTTGGAGGGGTGGCGGTACTAAGACCACCACGCCACAATAGGCCTCATCCTGTTCTCTGATGGATCTCGCCACCAAAGGCCTGATACACCTTTCCACTATTGGTACCCTTCGAGGCGGGAACCGACGTCTTTACAACACTAGCGGGGCACACATCCTCAACTGAATTGGAGGCTCCCGTGATGACAACAAACTGCCACAAGAACAAGTATAATCAATAACTGAAAATGAGATCTAGATATTTGCAAGAAATACTAGATCAAGAATCCTTCAAGTGAATGGAGGGTAAGTGAAGCGCTTGATTGGTGCCGATGAAGATCGAAGCTTCCTCCTTCAATTCCGCAAAGATCGAAGCCTTCGGGTGGATGAAAGTGGAGATCTCAGTTTGGGACTTGATGAACAGTACAACAATATTTTGAATGATTCAAGAGATATGACAGGAGAAGAAATTGGGGTATTTATACCCCCTGTCAAAACTCAGCCATTGGAGAATTTGGGGCCGGATAATCCATCCTGGAATCGGAATTTCCGGGCAAAAATCTGCCCCTATACCGCATGACGTGCCTTGGATGCCTTTGGAAAAATTCCTGGGGTGGGGGCGGATTATCCAGCCTGGGAAAAAACTCCAGCCCTGGCCGAACAATCCGTGGGAAAGACCACCCCCATATCGCGTGACGCGCCTTGTCCACCTTTGTCGATCGAGCCAGGGGTGGATAATCCACCCCCAAAACTTTGTTTGGCTGCTTTTTTAGTAGACAATTATCTGCAGAACTCAACACACATTAAATAATCCTTGGTATTGTTATCTAACACCCAAAACACTAGAGATTATGAAATGTTCTTTCAATCTTCCCCTTTTGGTGTTAGATGCCAATACTAGGATTTTCAATAACACCCTACTAACAACATCATTCCAAGAATGAAAAAGGCTCCCTCTAAATGTGTGCATATAGTAAGTTTGCATTTTAATACAAATACACACAAGAAGGTACAAGACTTTTCATGAGTTGGAAACTACAAACAAATGATGAGTTAGGCAAAAATTACCATACCACCGGAAAATGAAGTCCTCAATAATATAGAGATAGCCACTATAATGATCACTTATTGAGACTTTGAAGCATAATACCCTTTGGATGCATCCATAGAGATAATACCAGAATTCCATAACATACAGATGGATCCATACTTCCAAAGAGATAAGGCAAATGAACTTGTGTCCGACCCATGAAAATCCATGCAATACTAATAGAACTACTTCTCCCCCTTTGGCATCAAAACGCCAAAAAGGAAGAAGAGTGATGCTAGCGCCCCACGGGATCACTCCCCGTCCTCATCCTTGTTCTTGTTCTCGTCCTCATTCTCATCCTTGTTCTTGTTCTCGTCCTTGTCCTCATCTTCATACTCCTCATCGTCCTCATCATCAGCAGCCGGAGGGGTAGGCTCTCTCACCTGGGTAGGGAACAAGTGACGCTCAAGCTCACCATAGTTGATTCCAGAATAATTCCACTGAGCATATGGAGTGGGAGCTAACAGAGTCGGATGGTGTCCTAATGCCCTGGAGACATGGTGGAGGATAACCTGATCGGTGTGAGCCATATCATGGCGCTTTCGGTAAGCCTCATACTGCCCCTTGTGAGTGTCTACCCCCATGCATAGAATGTTCCACTGAAACCAATTAAGTTGCTTCACCTCAAGGGGAATCGACGACACAGGGGGCCTTCCCCACTAGCCCCAACATCTCTCATGAACGACGCTGGAGCTGAAGAGGGATGAGAGATCTTCTTGGACTTGTTGTAGATCTTCTTCACCTTATGTTCACCATCAAGTTTTCCACTAAAATCCTCATGAGGAAACATATGCTTGATGAGCATCATGATGAAGGGAGCATAGGGAATGGAAAACCAATTGAACATAGCACCAGTCATCTCATGATAGATAAAGTCCATCACATCCAGTCTATAACCCACAAACTTATCTTCATTGGTGGCACACTCATGAGTGAAGGCAAGAAGCTGCACAAGGTGACCACAAATACCATTAGTAGCAAGTCAGGGAGAGAGCAAAATGTCCTTGTTGGGCTTGATAGGAGTGATGATTCAATGACCACAAGCAGAATCTCAACCATTGAAAGGGTAACCAAGCACATAAGAGAATATGCGGAAATCATCCTAGAGGAAAGTGCTACCTGTCATCCACTTCATGGTACGACGCTCATCCCCACTGATCACTAGAGTTGACAAAAACGGCTTCACCATGGAGGTATCATAGGAGCACTGCAGAGTCATGATATGATGCAGCCCCATCCGTTCAGTCATGGCCAAAGCATCAACAAGTTGGGGCTTAGTCTTTGCCTCAGTCATATCCATAGGGCGCATAGGGAGGATCTTCAGATGAGCGTAGATGTCGTCAAAGATGTACTTTTGATGGGCACACCAAAAGTGGTTATCCCCAAGCTCCCCATCAATATCAGCCTCTTCATACAAGTCACAATGACGGATAGAGGAATACTCAATGATATCCACATCCTTGTAGTTGACCCTTGTCTGCTTGCCCTTCCTCTTGGAGGTCCTCCTATCTTTCCTTGCACGTTCAGCCATCCTTTTAGCCTCTCTCTTTTTCCTTCTAAACTCAACCTCATCGACGAGAACACCCTCTTCGTTGGGCCTAAAATAGCGAGCACGAGGATGGCGTTTGTATGTCTAAGGAGCACCACATGTGAAGTGAATAAGATGGATAGCAAGTAGATAAGAACACACACAGGTCTGGGAGGATTGCTCAAAACAGTAGAAAAACAATCCATAAACCAAATCTATATCATGCTATAATCTAAAAAAGACTGAACCAGGTGCAATCCTTCTAGGCCGGATAATCCGGCCCAGCCCAGCCAAGGGCGGATAATCCGGCCCTGGTGAAATTTTCAGAATCACTTCAGATTGATACATCAACACATATCGGGTAAAGGGGTTGCTATTCTCGGAAAATCGTTTTGGAGGACGGTCTCCATGGTGGACTTCTTAATTTTTTTCAAAAAGTGTCAATTTTTTTTGAAAAAAAATATATTCTTGTAGCCCACAGTGTAAAACACATGTATGCAAAATTTAAAAGTAAAATACATTGTATTTTATGCACAGTAAAAAAGATAAATATGACAAATTCTGGAAAAAAGCAGGCCCATTCAAAAATTGCACTGTTCACACTCAGATCCGAATTGTTCTCTTTTCTACTGAGGCAACTATACGAAGTATTTTCAAATAATCTTTTGCAAACGCGTATTATAAATCATTATCTATATTCCAATATTTTTTTTAGAATTTTTGAATCTTTAAATTTTGAATTTTTCAAAAAAAAAACTAAAGTCCTACCTGGAGCCCATCCTCCAAATCGACACACTCTTGCTATTCTGCGGTTTCTAACATGCAAATGGAATAAAGGTAAACCTCTAATCCAAGTTTCCACAACAAAAACACAACTTCCATACAAAAGAGTAGAATGGAGGATTTACCCTCACTCATTGGAAGAAGAACTCAGAGGAGAAGGTATGCAGAGGCGTTGTGAAGAAAATCCAGGGAAGGCCTGGAGAATCTAGTGGTTGGAACGACTTTGGAGAGGGTCGGGGCAGCCTACGGCGGCTGGGGGAGAGGCAGGTGGTCAGGGTGGAAGTGATGCTCTGTTTGAGCCCTTCCCCCCGACGCCCTAGCCTTAAGAGACAAAACTGGCCAGGGTGGATTATTTGGCCCCCAGTAGGGCATATAATCTGGCCCTCTCTGAAATTTCTGTTTAACACAGATTCAAGCCAACACACCCTAAACAAAACCCTCGCAAGTGTAACAAAGGACTTGTGTGCAAGATAGATGGCTCAGGGACAGAGAAAATCTTAGGTTTAGATATCCAAACTATGATGGTACTACACACCAAAATTGCAAAAGTCAAATCAAATAAAAGCCAAAATTAGGTATGTTTTCCAAAAGAACATAAGATATGCACGAAAATCTAAAAAGATCCACAAGGAACCAAATCTTCTCAAGGAAGAGGGCGGTGGCCGAAGCCACCATGTTGGAGTGGATGGTATGACACCGCGAAGATATATCTTGGGTTCATGAGAAATACTCATCAATAATCTCACATATCACATAATGATATTAAGAGAAATGCTTTTTCTTGCTTTCGGCATTATGGGGGAGGGTTAGCCCAATCAATTAGGACCACACCCCCTATGTCCATGCCCACCCCTAAACCAAATAAAGTAAGAGATATAAGTGAGTATGCAAGGATAATCAAGCCAAGCTTCTTGAATCCACGATATTTAGCTCATTCCTCAAGTAACAAAATCTTGCTTCATCAAATGGCTTCATGAAAATATTAGCAAGTTGGTTCTGCGTGCTCACAAAAGATAAGTCAATATCACCATGGGCAACATGATCCCGAATAAAGTGTTTGTTCTTATATGCTGCACCGAATTGTAAGAAATTTTGATTACACTTTCATTATCACACAAAAGAGGTACTTTGTCACAATTGACACCATATTCCTTTAAAGTATTCCTCATCCATAATAATTGAGTGCACACACTTGCAGCAGCCACATATTCAGCTTTGACGATGGAGAGATATACAATTTTATTTTTTGGAAGACCAATATACCAAAGACCTGCCTAAGAATTGACAAGCTCCAATAGTTGACTTTCTATCATCCTTGTCACCAGCCCAATCATAGTTCGTATATCCACCTAAAGAGAAATTAGAGCCCTTGGGATACCATAGACCAAAGTTTGGGGAATGAACCAAATATTGAAAGATTCTCTTGACCGCCACTAAGTGGCTTTCTTTAGGAGCCGCTTGATACCTTGCGCACACTCCTACACTCAACACAATATCGGGTCTAGATGCGCAAAGGTAAAGGAGAGAGCCGATCATGGACCGATATACCTTTTGGTCCACATCTTTACCCTTGGGATTTAGTTTAAGATGGCATTTAGTTTGCATTGGTGTAACAATGCCATTAAGATCCATAAATATTGAAACTCCACATATTTACCCTTGGGATTTAGTTTAAGATGGCATTTAGTTTGCATTGGTGTAACAATTCCATTAAGATCCATAATATTGAACCTCTTGAGCATGTCTTGAATGTATTTTTCTTGATTAATGAAGGTTCCTTCTCTTAGTTGTTTGATCTCGAATCCAAGAAAGAACCTTAATTCACCCATCATAGACATCTCAAACCTGTCAGTCATAAGCTTTGAAATTCATCATTAAAAGCTTGGTTAATAGAGACAAAGATAATGCATCTACATATAGTTGGCATATAAAGAGATCCCCCTTAACCTTCTTATTAAAGAGAGTGGGATCGATCTATCCAGCCTCAAATCCATGGTCTAACAAAAGCTCTTTAAGGTTCTCATACCACACACGTGGGGATTGTTTAAGGCCATAGAGTGCCTTATCGAGTTTGTAGACATGGTTCGGGAAGTTGGGGTCCTCGAAACCCGGGGGTTGCTTGACATATACCAACTCATGTAGAGGACCATTAAGAAAGGTACTCTTAACATCCATTTTTTGTAATTTAAAATTATGATGAGATGCATAAGAAAGGAGGATACGGATAGCCTCAAGGCGAGCCACTGGAGCATAAGTTTCGCCAAAGTCGATGCCTTCAACTTGAGAGAAACCTTGTGCTACCAATCTTGCCTTGTTTCTTACAACAATTCCATTCTCACCTTACTTGTTCTTGAATATCCACTTCGTGCCGATAACATTGCAGTAATCTTTGGGATTCTCTACTAACTTCCAAAACTTGTTGCGCTCGAAATTATTTAGTTCTTCATGCATAACAACAACCCAATCTGTATCTTCAAGAGCTTCAAAAACCTTTTTAGGTTCCACCATAGAGATATGAGCTTGATGATCACTGGAGCTTGCCAACTCTCTTCTTGTGGACACCCTTCTTCTTAGATCACCTACTACTTTATCAAATGTATGACCTCTTAGTTCAAGATTCCTTTCAGCTCGAGATTTGCGACAAATTTCAATCTCTTTGTTGTTTCCTGGAGGAATTTCTTCATCATATGAGTCCTTTTCTTGACCACTAGCTTGACCTTGATCAATAACTTGTTCAGCACTGACAGTTGATGGAGAGTCTTGACCTTGATCTTGATTAGCAGCCATAACATGAGGCTGCTATTCTTGACTTCCAAGGCCGGATAATCTGGCCGAGGAAGGGGCCGAGTAATCTGGCCTGGGATTTTTAGCTTCCTGGACTTTCCTGGCATGAGTTGGTGTAGCAGGGCCGGATAATCCGGCCTCAGGCAGATAATCCGGCCTAGGACTTCCAGTTTGCACAATTGATTGATGATCTTCAGGAGGTTGTTGTGTTGGTACAGTAGTTTCTCCAGTAGGTGGATCTTGTTGATCTTGTGTAGATGAGGGCTCTGCTTACATGGAGCATTGTCCTTCCCGATCCTCCACAAGGGGTTCCTCAATGGGGCGGAAAAATCTCATGCCCATTCTTCTTATGGCATCTTGGGGTATTTCAACATCTGTGTCACAAACATCAACTTGCCCCACATGGGAGCCATCATTTTCCTCGAACACCGCACTACAAGATTCTACAACAGTTCTAGAGAGCTTGTTGTAGACTCTATAAGTGCGGGATTCAACACCATAACCAACAAAAATACCTTCTAAAGCCTTAGAATCAAATTTAGATAAATGAACTACTTTAATAAGAAAGAAACACTCACAACCAAACACCCGGAAGTATGAAATGTTGGGCTTGTTACCGGTAAGTATCTCATAAGGTGTCTTGTCCAAGATTTTGCGAAGGTAAAGCCGGTTTAACGAGTGACATGCAGTGGATATAGCTTCAACCCAGAAGTTGTATGGTGACTTGAATTCAACCAACATAGACCTTGCCATGTCCATTAAATTCCGTTTTTCCCTCTTGGCTACACCATTTTGTTGAGGGGTGTACGCAATGGAATATTGATGTATTATCCCATCTTCACTTAGGAACTCAGAGCCATTGTCGCTTGTAATTGCCAATATAGGAACATTGTGTTATCGCTGAACCTTGTTGGCAAATTCGATGATCGTTTGTTGAGTCTCACTTTTCTGCTTGAAGAAGTAGACCCATGTATACCTTGAGTAATCATCATTAATGATGAGGCAATAATTCTTGCCACCGAGGCTTGCATGAGATGGAGGACCAAAGAGATCCACATGAAGAAGCTCCAAAATCCTCTTTAATGAAATAATTGTCTTCCTTCGATGGGAAGAATCATGCATCTTTCCTTCAACACAAGCCCTGCAAACACGATCATTGGAAAAGGAAACATTTTATTTTAGTCCAAGAATGTGGCCACCCTTGTGAAGGCTTTGCAAAGTTCTCATATTGATGTGAGCAAAATGTTGATGCCATAACCAGCCCGTGTCAGCCTTTCTGAAAAGACACATCGTACCCGCAGTGGTTTTCCCTGAAAAGTCCACCACATACAAGTCGTTTTCGACATATACAACAAAAGCGACCTTTAGAGACTTTCTCCACAAGAGTACCACTAAATCATCATCAATGAAAACTGCAAAGCCCATCTTACCAAGGGCACGAACAGAAAGTAAATTATAACCAAGGGTCTCAACAAGCATGCCGTCCATGAGAGAGATATTGTGAGCAACCACAACCTTGCCAAGACACAATATCTTAGACTTCGATTTATCACCATAGGAGACGGTTATTTGATCATGATTAGGCCTCATCTCTATGATGATCGCCTTGTTTCTAGTCATATGACTTGTGCATCCATGATCAAGCACCCATTTCGACCCACCGGAAGCATAGCCCTACAAATAAAAATACTTCTTGGTTTTAGGTACCCATTTTTCAATGGGTCCTCTCATGTTAGTATCAAGGGTCTTTGGAACCCAAATAGACCAAGAAATGCAATTATCAAAAAGACCAACATAGCTAGCATAAACATCACCATAATAATCATGAAATAACTCATAATGAGGATTGTTAGACCCCGCAAAACCATTATAGTCAGTTTTATCCTTCGTGATGTTCTTTTCGGCAGTGCTTGTCTTTGCTTGAGAATTCTTGGCCATCTTCTTCGTTTTATTCTTCTTCTTGGTCTTGGGGACATAGCCAAGTCGCTCTTTTCCATTATTAGTCCTTTGCTTGCTAAGTACGTCATTGAGAACTTCCTTACATTTGGGAAGTGATGCCTTGGCAAGCTCATCTTTCAACCTAGCATTTTCTTCAAGTACTTCTTCATGTGCACATGTTGACGCAGAAGTGCTAGGAACATCATACTTAGTCAATCGAGTTTGGATCTAATCATGAGACTCATTGAGAATAGAGAATTCACTCTCCAATTCCTTGTGAGAAATGTCAAGTTTCTCTAATTTATCGAAGAGTCTAGCATGAGCATCCCCAAATTCAACCTTCTCCTTCTTTAGTTTCTTTTCCTTGGAAATGGCATTATCATGTTCCTTTAAAAGTTTGGCCACAATCTCTTCATTTGACTCCTCAATAGACTCAAGTCTCTCCTGTTGGAGATATGCCCAAGAGGCAATAATAAAGTGGTTATTATCATATCTTCATGCTTATGATAAATGTTTACATACCATGCTATAATTGTATTAACCGGAAACATTAATACTTGTGCGATTTGTAAACATAAAAGAGTCCCTAGTAAAGCCTCTTATTAAACTAGCTTGTTGGTTAATATATGATCATGGTTTCCTGATCATGAACATTGAGATGTTATTAACAACATGGTCATATCATTAGGAGAATGATGTGATGTACATACTCCTATAGTTAAAGCATAGCATAAAGATCAAGTCATTTAATACAACATGGTCATATCATTAGGACCATGAGATCATGCTAATCACCATCAGCAGAAGGATTCTTTGATGAAATCAAACACCACACCGTAACTGGGTGGCTATAAAGGTGGCATTGAGTGTTCGGAAAGTATGGGTTGAGGCACATGGATCAAGAGTGGGATTTATCCATCCATATGATGATTATATATACTCTAGGCCCTCTCGGTGGAATTTCATCCAATTACCTTGCAAGCATGTGACTGGCTCACAAGGGATCACATATCACGGGAACGAGAAAAGAGTACTTATCGGTAACGTGGTTGAACTAGGTATGCAGAGATACCGACGATCAGACCTCGAATAAGTAAACTATCGCGAGACAAAAGGAAATTGGTATCATATGTAAGTGGGACATTCGATCGCAAAGTAATCGTAAAAATATGTGGGAACCATATGAATTTCCAGATTCATCTATTGGTTATTGACCGGAGAAGTGTCTCGGTCATGTCTGCATAATTCACGAACCGTAGGGAGACACACTTAAGGATTCGATATTGTTTAGTATATATGGAATGTAAGAAGGAAGGCTGAATGTTGTTCGGAGTCAGATGGGATCCGGGATATCACGAGGAGATTCGGAATGGTCTTGAGAATAAAATTCATATAAGGAAAGTCCAATTCGGAGTTCGGGAATGATTCTGGTGTTTTCACCGGAATAATCTAGAAGGGTCTATAAGATTCACCGGGCCGGAATGGGAAGGGTACATGAATGTGTCATGAATGAATGGAATGATTGAATCATGTCCTAGGTCACTTGGTTGGGAATTTGTAAGAAAGAAACTAAAGCTCCAAATTGAAAATCAAAATGCAAGTTTGAAAAGTCAAACTGAGACAATGTATCCTGGTGGAGGAAGGAAAGAATCCTTTTTTTCCTCCACCACAAGCCAACAAGGAGAGGGAGTTGGGGAAGGATTCCAACTCCCCTCTCCCAAGCTGCCCTCCCTATCATAAATAGAGGGGAGGGGGTGCCCCAAAGAGACACCACAACACCAGCCCCTCCCCACACCGCCACCGCCGGTTCATCGCCGCTGCACTAGCCGCCGCCGACTCCTCCTCCTCTCCGGACCTCTAAATCCTAGATCGCCGAAAACCCTAATTCTCCACCATAACTTGCTCCGGCTTAGGCGAAGCCCTGCAGGATCTTCCCTCTACTTCCGACACCACGCCGTCGTGCTGCTGGAATCATGTGGGGAGAACTACAACCTCCGCTGCCTTTTGGAACAAGGGAGAGGAAGGTCTTCATCGAGTACCGAACGTGTGACTAACTGGGGAAGCGCTGCCGAAACGCAGTGTCGGAAGGATCGTCTACGTGATCTTGAGATCGGCAAGTGTACGACTACATCACCCACGAGAATCTTCTCTCGTTAACCGATTTGGAATCTTAGAGGTGAGTACTCTAATCGACTCGTTGCTACAATCTAGTAGATATATCTTGGATTGTTTGTGTGCATGCGGTAGAATTTTTTTGTTTTCCATGCTACGAACCCCTATGGTGGTATCAGAGCCGTGTCTATATGTAGATCTATTGCACGAGTAGAACACAATGGTCATTGTGGGCGGTGGTGATTTTATTATCAATTGCTTTTTGTGTACTTTGCATCTTGCGGTATGGTGGGATGTAGCGGCCCGGGCTAACCTTACATGACATCGTTCATGAGATTTTCTCCATGCTCTACATGCAACTTGTATTGCATAAGTGGCTTTGCGGGTGTCTGTCTCTCCCATCATAGTGAAGATTCAATTTACAACGGAAACTTGATAGTTCATGCATCAACATTGTGGTTCTTGTTCGTAAGTTAGAACGTTACTTACTGGAAAGCCCCAAACCACGCAAAACATGCAAAGAAAATTAGAGGCGTCTAACTTTGTTTTGCAGGGGTGTGTTGTGATGTGATATGGCCATGATTATGATTATATATGATGTATGCAATGTTCCTTATTGTAAGTCGGCAACCAGAAGGAGCCTTATGGTTGTCTTTTAATTTCGTTAAGACCTGCGTGTCTATTATTCAAAGTAGTTGTAATATTTGATGCTGGTGGACGACAACCATGGAGCGGTGCCATTGACCTTAACGCCATGCCGGTGATGATGGAGATCATGTTCATGCTTGAAGATGGAGATCGGAAGCACAAGAAGAAAGGCCATATCATATCACATATTATGAATTGCATGTGATGTTAATCCTTTCATGCATCTTGTATTGCTTAGATAGCGACGGTAGCATTATAAGATGATCCCTCTCAGAAAATATCAAGTTATAGTGTTCTTCCTTAGTAGGCACCATTGCCAAAGCTCGTTGTTTTGAAGCACCACGTGATGATCGGGTGTGTCAGATTCTGCGAGTGTATACAATGGGAGCAAGCCAGATTTGCTCATATGGAAACTAAGGTTAAAATCTTGACGAGCCTAGCATGTACAGACATGGTCTCGGAACACGCAATACCAAAAGGTAAAGCATGAGTCATATAGATGATATGATGAACATGATGATTGTTCACCTTTGAAACTACATCATGTCACGTGATGATCGGACTTGGTGTGGTGGATTTGGTTCATGTGATCACTAAAACAACGTGAGGGATATTGCTTTGAGTGGAAGTTCAACAGTAATATGATTAAAAGTTGAACACTATTTATCATAAACTAAATCAAAGTGAATTTTCATAGTTGTTGTAGTCATTGGCATCCGTTTACCACCTTGCGCTTAGTTATAATTGAGACAATAGAACTATAGAATTCGGTTTAGTTACTTTACAAACTGGTATTGTATTGTTTTGAAGTGTTAATCTAAAGTTTAAAAGTACTATTGCAAACTTTCAGTAAGTTCCGGTTACTCTATGAAGTTTAATAATTGGTATTAAATCAAGAGTGACAAATTCCAGTGTTAGTATATAAGTATCATGTTTGTCTCCATGATTCTTGATATTCAAAAGATTGTTTTAATATCAAGGTTATCTAGGAGATGAAAGAGTTGTTTCAGAAACCATGATGTATGAAAGATATTGCGATATCTGAAACAATGTTTTGGTTGCAACATGAGAGAGTATAATATGGCAAAGTATATGTTCTCATATTTGATGATAATTTGCAAAAGGTTGGAGACGCTTGTCTTCCTAATCCTCCAAAAGGTTTTGGAGAGCAACATTATACTCGCAATTCACCGTTTTAAGCTAAAGTAGCTTGATCATGAATAGTTCCATGATAAGGATGAATATTTGATGTAGGTAAAATGTTTACTACACTAAAAGATTAGTAAAGAATGGAATTTTAAAGAACACCAAGTATTTGATAATGGTAATCTACTACAAAGTGCAAGTACAAAGACATTGAAATTTAACTATACATGCTTTGGACTATGTGTCATGTGTATGGCTCCACTGTTGATGTTGATAGATTCTTTCAAACAGAAAAGGAAACACTGAAAGAGAATCTCAGAAATATATGGCAGAAAAGAAAAGACTAGAATTGTTCAGCTTAGGTATATAGAGGATATACATGTTATGGCTGTATTCTTTGCTTGTTAAACAATGTGGTCCTTAAGTATTGGATACTGAATTTGTTGGTGTGAATCTTCATATGAAACAACACAATTGATGAACTGCAATGGCCTAAGTAACTAGCAAGACAATATGTGATGATGTTCATCAAGAACAAATAAAGTATAATGTGTTTCTCGTTGACATAAAATCTTGCCTTCAATATTTGTTTTATCAGGTATTATTAGAACAAAAGGGTTGTTCAAATAATTGCCGTAATCCATAAAAGATGGATGGTTTACAAATGTTGTTGGATAAATCACATCCATAAAATAAATTCTAAAAAATGTCGAAATACAATTGATTGAAAGATCACTTAGGAAGTGACATCGCCGTTTAAATTATATTGGAAAGAAAACATGAAGAAACTCCATATGGATGGAATTTTGGAGTCTTTTGATTTTGATCAAATGACGCTTGTGAAACTTTCCTAGAGATAATTAAAACTCCGTTCATCGGCCAAAAGTGAACGAATGACTAGCTTATTGGAACTTGTACATATAGATGTATAAATCCCATTATGTGTAGTCAAGAGCCATGGATTTCAACTTCATATGCTTTCTCTGAAAATTTGAGTGAATATATGAATATTTACTTAATGAGGATGAAGTGTGAAACATTTGAAAGTTCAAAGACTTTCAAGATGAAGTGCAAAATCAATGTAACAAGAAAATAAAGAATTTATGATAGGATCATAAAGGGATATATTTGAGTTACAAGGTTAGCATAAACACCTAAGATTTGAGGAATCGTTCCATGAATTTGTGTTTCCCGAAACACCATACGAGCATGGTGTGTTCGAGATAAGTAATAAAACCTTGTTTGACATGGTAAGATCAAAGGTGTCATTTATAAAACTGACATTATATTTTAAAGATAAAAGCTTTAGGGACTACCACTTTTACAATGAAAAGAGCTTCGTCATGATCCGTTGAAACGACACCATATAAAGTTATGGTTTGGGATAAAACCCAAGTTGTCCTTTCTTAAACATTGGTATGTTATGTATGAATAAGATGTTTACAACCAAAGTTGGATGAATATTTCTTTGTATGTTATTTTGAATAACCGTTGAGTTTTCCTCCATAACACCGAAGACAAAAGTGTTTGTCACTTAGAACGTCAAGTTTCTTTTAGAAGAAATTTTTCCGTGAAAAGGTTAAGTGGGAGGACAATAGAACTTTGATGAGGTTAAGAGAACCTTAGCTATATGTGCAAAGTTGCGTAGCACCAGAAAGCGTTCCGGAGGCAGCAACAACACTCATGGCTCACGTGCCTCAAAGGTTGTGGTCACGGAGGTCTAAGTTCCTATTGAACCAAGTAGGTCGGGTAAGCAATAAAATACCAATATTTGAGGGTTCAATCATTATTTAACAATAATGAACCGACTACATGCAAAGAAGCGATGATGGGCCCTGACTCCATCAAATGGTTTTAAGAAATATAATCTGTGATAGTTCCATACACGAGAGATCAAGCTTTGAACTTGAAAGACCCTCCGAAAAGGTTCAAGACCTTACAGTAGTATTTGGATCTATAAAGAAATAGACATGGATGTTTCACATCTATGAAATTGTCGACATGTCAGGAAAGAGTTCACGACATTGTTCAAAGAGTTGACTATGACAATATCTGATCTTTCATTAAGCGACATTTAGTCTAGACGGATTAATGTAGCAACCACTACATATAATTTTGTTATGTGGTAGTTGAATAAACAAAACAAGTTCTTCTAATATAATGGTTACCTAGGACGTGTTCATGACACGATCCAAAGGGTTTTTGTTAATTCAAAGGATGCCAAAAGCGTATGCAAATTTCAATGGTTGAAGTAAGCATCATGGAGTTGGAATCTTCACTATGATGAAACTATTAAAAGAGTTTAATTTCATCGGAGACGATGAAGATGCTTGCATTTGCAAGAAATTAAGTGGGAGCACTAAGACATATTTCTAATACATTATGTGGAAGACATATCGTTGATTGGAAATGATGTATCTTTTATTGACATAGGTTAAAAATTTCATCTCGATGAAAGGCTTAGGCAGAACCCGAATATTTGGCATCAATGTCTATATGGATAAATTAACACGCTAATATAGTAGTGCCAGAAGTACATAGATGAGATATTGAATGATTTCAATATAGAAACTACAAGAAAGGTTCTTGTTGCATAGGAAGGATTGAATCAAGATTCAAGTATTTTTGATACTTGATAGATAAAATCACAAAGAGTATTTTATCAATCATGCTGTGATATGTACAAATCCAGATATGTCCTATGCTCTAAATGTTATGAGCGTATACCAGAATGATTCATAAGATGATTATTAGACGATAGTAAAGATATTCTTATGATCTTTTAGAAGAACTAAGAATATATTATTTTGTAGAAGTGACAAATAGATGGTTAGTTCATTGTAAAAGTATTACATTGATACTAGTTTTGTCACAAAGTACAAATTAAGTTTATCTCAATCCAAACTAAGGGTGGCACAATATAATGGAAATTAAGTTCCATAATGGATTTGGATGAGTTCCAAAGTTAAGACATTGTGACACATACTACAACAAAAGGCTAAGTATATGACTGGTATTATAGCAGTAAAAGAGGGCATTTGTGTCAAGTAGTTTTTTTATCAAACCAGGTGTAGTTCACAGCAGGATAGTGCTATGAAGATATATTGTACGACAATATTATCAACATGTTTTAACCCCAAGGAACTAAAGGTCTCACCAAAGGACCAAATTTATACAAAGCCATCTCATTAGAGAATGAGTGATGGGTAGAGACGCAAAGACATGCAATTACACACGGACCTGAAAGTGTCGGATCTGGAGATCATTTGACCACTAGCAATTGTGTAAATACAACACCGGAAAGCTATAGGTATTGAATGCACAAAGGTATGAAACTAGATTATTGACTCTATGCAAGTGGGATACTATTGGAGATATGCCCAAGAGGCAATAATAAAGTGGTTATTATCATATCTTCATGCTTATGATAAATGTTTACATACCATGCTACAATTGTATTAACCGGAAACATTAATACTTGTCTAATTTGTAAACATAAAAGAGTCCCTAGTAAAGCCTCTTGTTAAACTAGCTTGTTGGTTAATATATGATCATGGTTTCCTGATCATGAACATTGAGATGTTATTAACAACATGGCCATATAATTAGGAGAATGATGTGATGGACATACTCCTATAGTTAAAGCGTAGCATAAAGATCAAGTCATTTAATATAGTTCACTTGCTATAAGCTTTTTGATACATAGTAACCTAATTCCTTCGACCATGAGATCATGCTAATCACCATCACCGGAAGGATGATTTGATGACATCAAACACCACACCATAACTAGGTGGCTATAAAGGTGGCATTGAGTGTTCGGAAAGTATGGGTTGAGGCACACGGATCAAGAGTGGGATTTGTCCATCCATATGACAGATAGATATACTTTGGGCCCTTTCGATGGAATGTCATCCAATTAGCTTGCAAGCATGTGACTATCTCACAAGGGATCACATATCATGAGAACGAGAAAAGAGTACTTATCGGTAACGTGGTTGAACTAAGTATGCAGAGATACCGACGATTAGACCTCGGATAAGTAAACTATCGCGAGACAAAAGGAAATTGGTATCTTATGTAAGTGGTTCATTCGATCGCAAAGTAATGGTAGAAATATGTGGGAACCATATGAATTTCCAGATTCCTCTATTGGTTATTGACCGGAGAAGTGTATCGGTCATGTCTGCATAATTCACGAACCTTAGGGAGACACACTTAAGGATTCGATATTGTTTAGTAGATATGGAATGTAAGAAGGAAGCATGAATGTTGTTCGGAGTCTCGGATGGGATCCGGGATATAACGAGGAGATCCGGAATGGTTCGAAGAATAATATTCATATAAGGAAAGTCCAATTCCGGAGTTCGGGAATGATTCCGGTGTTTTCATCGGAATGATCTAGAAGGGTCTAGAAGATTCACCAGACCGGAATGGGAAGGGTACATGAATGTGTCATGAATGAATGGAATGATTAAATCATGTCCTAGGTCACTTGGTTGGGCATTTGTAAGAAAGAAACTAAAGCTCCAAATTGAAAGTCAAAAAGCAAGTTTGAAAAGTCAAACTGGGACAATGTATCCTCGTGGAGGAAGGAAAGAATCCTTTTTCCCCTCCACCACAAGCCAACAAGTGATGGGGATATGCCTACCGGGGTATACCCAGCAGGACGTTTCCGACTGGCCCAGGAACTGACGAGTGGGTCTGCAAGACGGCGACTGGATCAAGGCCCGGTGAGGATCCAAGCGACTGGAAGCTGAAGGCCCAGGCAAGTAGGTAGGCCCAGTCGGATTAGGTTAAACGAGTACCGAAGCCTTAACTGATTCGGTTGAGATATGTAAACCCTAGGGGAGGTGAGTCTATATAAACCTCCCTACAGGGCGTGTAGAGGTATGTTCCATCATACACCCAAGCGACTCGCCGCCTAGCCGCCGAGTTCACACCATTGTACCACCATCATAATACAATCTAGCAGGAGTAGGTATTTACCCTCCGGGGGGCGAACCTGGGTAAAACTCTGTGTCTCTGCCCTCATCTCGCACCGCAGATGGCTGGCCGCCCTTGCCCCTCGTTCTACTACTCGCTGCCGATTGCAGCATCTGCCGTGACCATTCCCACGACAGTGGCGCCCACCGTGGGGCCTGGCCGGTCTGGCCGGTGTTCTGCGGTGAGATCCAATCTGCCCATCAATGAGACGGTTGCCACCGGCCGCATGATAGCGATCCGCGAGATGCTCCAGATCTTGCCGAGCAGCTACGTCCCGGCGGCGCGACCCGTCACGCACAGCATGATCTTGCCGGTCGGCACGATCAGCCTCTTCGTCGGCCTCACCGACGTCATCACCTCGGAGGACTCGGCTCGCATCCGTGAGTCGCCGCCACGTGACCGGCTCTCCGAGAGCCAGGTCCGCACGATCCATCGCCTCGCCTCCGAGTACAATTCGGCCCACAACGACGTGGACGAAAACTCCGCGGCCGTGGAAGACGCGGCCCTCAACGATGATGCCGACTCGGCGACCCCGGCGTCACTCGCCGGATCCATCACCGCGGCTTCACCCGCGGGATCCATCACCCAGGTCTCCAACATGGGAGACTTCGAGGATCCCTCCATCCTTGGGATCTTCGACTTCGACTCCGGATCAGAAAATTCCGCCGATCTCCGCGACGGGACCAGTCGCCACGCCGCGACTTACATGGCGACTGGCACCGATCCGCCGGAGGATCCCTTCTCCACCCCGATCCCTCCTAACGCCACGGCAACGGAGGTCGAGGAACTTCGCCTAAAGCTGGCGGAGGCAGTCCGCAAGGAGCAAGCCGACCGCGAAAAATTTCGCCTCGAGTAGGTGACGGCGCAGGAGCTGTAGCGCTACCACCAGCAGCGAATCAGGTCGCGCCTGAACCCCACCGTCTAGGGGCGCGCCCTGAACTTCGACGACGAGAACGACCCGCGTGATCTGCGAGAATGCGCCGCCAGGAGGAAGCGCCCGACCCCCACCAGGGTCGACGGTGAACGACGCCCCACCTCCACCCAACCGCACACCTCCCAGGGATCAACCGCGGATAGTGGTCTCCTCGCGGGAGCGTGACGCAAATGGCCTACCACTGTTCTCCACCCTGATGGACAACCTCGTGGCAGGACGAGCAGCAGCCGACAACATCACGGCCACCGGCGAAGGCGCCCTACAGATCCAGTACGTTACAGCCCTGCTCGCAAAAGCGGTCGAGCAGCAAAACGCAGGCGCCGACTCGCAAGGTCGGGTGTACTAGCGTTCTTCGGGCAGCAGAGCGGCCTCAAGCGGCCGCCCATTGGCAGCAAACACCCTCAACTACCCGCCACCCGAACTTCTTCAGCTCCAACATCGACCCGCGAACGCGGCACTCTCCACCAACGACCCTAGGCTAGCGACCAACTTCGTCGCCGCCAACGGTCAGCCCGTCGACGCCCGCACCCACATCATCAACAACCAAAGCTAGCGCGCACGCCAGCCCGACGACCTGCGACACACCCTAACCAATCGCCGCGACGGCGAGCCGATGGGGTCGCTAAGCCGACTTGGGCCCAGGTGCTTCGGACCGATGATCCGAGGAGAAAAATACCCGGCGAACTTCAAGGCGCCGAAGGAAATAGAGAAGTACGACCCTTCGTATGACCCTTCCATGTGGCTGGATACATACCTCATGGCGATGGGGATCGCTGGCCACACCGACCTGCTAGCCGCCCGTTACCTCCCCTTGATGATGGAGGGGACGTGCAGGCAGTGGATCAATACCCTCCCCCAGGATAGCATCGACTCCTGGGAGGAGATGCGCGACGCCTTCGTCAGGCACTTCGAGTGCTCCTACACCCGCGCCACCACCATCGAGGACCTGGAGCAATGCGTCCAGGGACCCCGCGAGTCGACCTGCAACTGGGTCCAGCGGTGGCAAGAACTATGGTACAACGTGGTCGGCATCCACCCGGACACTGCGATCCATTGCTTCAAGACCTCGTGCCGCTACGAGCCCTTGGTCGCCAAGATCAAGAGACACTCTCGCACGCTCGACAACATACCGGACCTCCTCGAGATCGCCAAACGGTACGCGGAGGAAGACCCAAACCAGGAAACCGACGACGAGTCGGGAGGCCAACGCCGCACGAGCGGCAACGACAACGGACGACGGTCTGACCTACGCTACAACAACACTCGCCTCATTGGCAAGCGCCGCAGTGACGGGCGAGTCGACTTCGTCGCCAATGCTAGGCACGCGCAGCGCGAGCCCAAGAGCTTCCGCCGCGACGGAGGGCAACGCCGCGACAGCAGCAACTACAAGGTGAAACCAAGGTTCGACCCCGCGGCCCTCCTTAAGCAACCTTGTGCGTTTCACAGCAGGGAAGGGAAGCCCGCTACACACACGACCGCCGACTGCCACACTCTCAGGGAGATTGAGAAGGCACGGCGAGCGCGGGAGGACCCCGACAACAACCCGCCAAACGGCGGAAAATTCGGCAATGTGGCCGGCTCGCTCCATACCTTCACAGGCTTCAACACGAAGCGCGAGAAGAAGGTCATCGCTCGCGCCGTCGCCGTCAACGCGGCGGCCCAGGTGGACGTTCCCCAGTTCCTCAACTGGTCGGAGCAGCCCATCACCTGGAGCCGCCAGGACCACTCGCCACGCATCGAGTACCCAGGCCGAGTCGCCCTGGTGGTTAAGCCTAAGGTGGGCGAGTACTGGCTCCCCAAGACATTGATGGACGGCGGCAGCTCCATCAACATCCTGTACCTGGACACCTTTAGGCGACTGCGGCTCCTGCAGTCGATGGTCGAGACGACCTACACCACGTTCCACGACATCGTCCCGGGTCGGAAGGCGTACCCGATCGGCAAGGTCACGCTGCTAGTCACCTTCGGCACACCAGCAAACTTCCGCACTGAGCGGATCGTCTTCGAGCTGGTACCCTTTGACAGCCCCTACCACTGCGTCCTGGGGTGCCAGGCGTTCGCCAAGTTCATGGCAGCGCCCCACTACGCGTACAACGCGATGAAGCTCCCCGGGCCGTGCGGCGTCATCACCATCAACAGCGACCCCGACATGGCCGCCGAGTGCGAGGCCAAAGGAGCCGAACTCGCCGACGCCGTCATCACGGCAGAGACCAACCACACCGACGAGCTCGCCAAGTACGCGAGCAGGGTCAACAACGACGACCCTACCATACTCAAGAAGCCCAACTCGGAGGGCGAAAACACCTCAGCCTTCGAGGCAACAACGCACACCCGCACCGTCGAGCTGGTCCCAGGCGACTCCAGCCAGACGGTGACGATCGGGACGGGCATGAACCCAGCCTAGGAAGGCGCGCTCATCAAGTTCCTCCGTGAAAACAGGGACATCTTCGCATGGAAGCCCTCTGACATGCCTGGTGTCCCTAGGGAGCTCGCTGAGCACAAACTAAATGCCGACCCTAAAGTGCGACCCGTCAAGCAGTTGCTGCGGCCCTTCAATGAAGAGCACCGCCGAGCTATCGCCGAGGAGGTGCAGCGTCTACTCGCTGCAGGCTTCATCCGGCCAATTAAATACTCCAAGTGGCTGGCAAACCCAGTCTTGGTCGAGAAGAAGAACGGGACCTGGAGAATGTGTATCGACTACACAAACTTGAACAGCGTATGCCCGAAGGAGCAGTTCGTCCTCCCGCGAATCGACCAAATAATCGACTCCACCGCGGGCTCGGAGTCGCTGTGTTTCCTTGACGCCTACTCTAGGTACAACCAGATCAAAATGGCTGTTGAGGACGAGGAGAAGACGGCGTTCATCACGCCATTCGGAGCCTTCTGCTACACCGCCATGACCTTCGGCCTCAAGAACGCCGGGGCGACCTACCAGTGGTGCATGCAGGAGTGCCTCGCGAGCCAAATTGGCCGCAATATCCACGTCTACATCGATGACGTGGTCGTGAAGTCTTCTCGCCAGGGCGATCTACTCGCCGACCTGGCGGAAACATTCGCCAACCTGCGGAAATACAAGATAAAGCTTAACCCAGGCAAATGCACCTTCGGTGTACCAGCAGGGCAACTACTGGGGTACGTCGTCTCCAAGCACGGTATCGAGGCGAACCCCACCAAGATCGACACGATCGCTCGACTCGGCAAACCCGAGTGCCTGCGCGACGTCCAGAAGTTGGCCGGGCGAGTAGTGCCTCTCAGTCGCTTCATCCCCCGCCTGGGCGAAAAGGCGATGCCCCTATACCGCCTGATGCGCAAGAACCCCACCTTCCAGTGGGACAAGGAGGCGGCCAACGCGCTCCGCGACCTCAAGAAGGTGCTACTCGCAGCACCGCTACTCGCCGCCCCCATCGACAAAGAACCCATGCTGGTCTACGTCGCGGCTTCCGAGCGCGTCGTCAGCGCCGTCATGGTCGTCGAGCGGCCAGAGGAAGGCAAGGAGCGCCCGGTACAGCGACCGGTGTATTACATCAGCGAGGTCCTCACCGAGTCGCGCCAGCGGTACCCTCAGTACCAGAAACTGGTATATGCGGTCTTTAGAGCACAGCGGCGCCTGCCGCACTACTTCCAGGAGCACCCAATCACGGTCGTCTCCTCGGCACCGTTGCAGGACATCATCCGCAACCGCGAGGCGACCGGGCGAGTCGCCAAGTGGGCCGTCGAAATCGGCATCCAACATCAAGTACGAGCCACGAAAAGCGATCAAGTCGCAGGCTCTAGCGGACTTCATCGCCGATTGGGAAGAGGCCCAGCAGCCAGAAAAGCTGCCATACCTCCACTACTGGAGCCTCCACTTCGACGGCTCCAAGAACGCGGACGGCGCAGGAGCAGGGATCGTGCTGACTTCACTGAAGGGCGACAAGCTCCGCTACGTCCTCTGCCTCGACTTCACCCCCTGCACCAACAACATGGCCGAGTACAAGGCACTACTCCATGGCATGCGAGCTGCCAAGGAGATGAACGTCAACCGCCTACGCTGCTACGGAGACTCCGACCTCGTCGCTGGGCAAGTCGCTGGCACTTGCGACGCCGTCTCTCCCACCATGGCGGCATACCGCCAAGCAGTAGACAAGCTGGGGGGACATTTCGCAGGGTACTCCGTCGAGTGGATTGACAGGCGGAAGAACGAGGAGGCCGACGCACTCTCTCGCATCGGGTCGGCTCGACTCGCACCACCCGCTGGCGTCTTCCTCGACACGATCACCAAGCCTTCAGTCTCTCCCCCAAGGGAGATCGACATCGGAGTCCCGCTGCAATCGGAGGTAGCCCTGGTCGCACTCGTCGCCGAGCCAGACGACTGGACCAAGTCGTACGTCGCCTACCTGGAGGCTGGCACCTTGCCGGCAGACGAGACAGACGCCCGGATGATTGCACGCCGATGCAAATCCTTCACCATCATCGACGGCGAGCTCCACAAGCGCAGCGTGACCGGCATGTTCCAACGCTGCGTCCAACCCGCCGAAGGACGCAAGATCCTCCACGACATCCACTCCGGCGACTGCGGCCACCACGCCGGCGCCCGCTCTCTGGTCGCCAAGGCTATGCGACATGGCTTCTACTGGCCCACCGCACACGCCGATGCCGTCGACATTGTCCAGCGGTGCGCCGGGTGCTAGAAGTACGCCAACCAGAAACACGTGCCGAGCTCAGCGCTCAAGACAATCCCCATCATCGGTGGGGTATGGACATGGTAGGCCCCTTCAAAAAGGCCCCCTCCGGCTTCACCCACCTACTGGTCGCGGTCGACAAATTCACAAAGTGGGTCGAGGCCAAGCCAGTCCGGAAATGCGATGGGAAGACCGCCACCAAATTCCTCCGCGAGCTCATATATCGCTACGGATTCCCAAACAGCATCATGACGAACAACGGCACCAACTTCGCCAAAGGAGCCATGGCCGAATTCTGCGAGGAACACCACATACGGCTCGACCTCGCGTCAGTCGCCCACTTGGAGTCCAACGGCTAGGCAGAACGAGCCAACCAGAGCATCCTCCATGGCCTGAAGCCGCGGCTCCAAGTACCACTCGAGCGTACCGCCGGGTGCTGGGTGGAGGAGCTACCCTCCATCATCTGGGGCATCCGCACCTCGGTCAACAGGTCGACAGGGTTCACCCCTTCTTCATGGTGTATGCCCACCGACCTCGAGCACGACTCGCCAAGGGTCGTCCACTACACGGAGGCCGCAAACGAACTCGCACGACAAGATGGAGTCGATCAACTCGACGAGGCACGCGACCTAGCCCGATCACGCACCACCATCTACCAGCAAGGACTCCGCCGTTACCATAGCCGGCGGGTGAAAACTCGCACCTTCCAAGAAGGCGACCTGGTGCTGCGCCTCATCCAGGACAAGAAAGGCATGCACAAGCTTTCCCCCCCATGGGAGGGACCATTCGTCATCGGGCGAGTACTCGGCAACGACGCCTACTACCTCATCGACGTCCGCGGGGGCGACAAGCTCGACGTCAAGCGACCATGGAATGTAAACCTCCTACGGAAGTTCTACTCCTAGAACCCCACATATGTTTCCTCCAGTCGTTATGAAATAAAAAGAATTGGGTACCGCAAATTGCGCCTCCTCTCCGTGTCTTGTGCCACTCGCACTCGTAATAACAGCGCCAAGCTAACCGCCGAAGTCAACCTCTGGTACAGCGATCGGCACGGCCAAGTAGTGCGTTACAAGGGCACTGGGTCACCCCAGGTCTTGTAACGTCCACGAAAAACGCCTACCCGGAGCCCCATTGGAGTCGCCTAGCTCGACTAGCTCTACGAGCCAAGAAAACTGCCCTCGCTTCTCACAGCGACCATGATCCTCCGCGTCCTCGACATAGCGACTCGAACGGCCAAGTACCATGCTCGGGGACTGACGACCAGCCCAGCACGAGCGGCTAGGGAAAACGCCAAGTATGAGAGCATGCCCAGGATTCGCCATGCGACTGACCCGACGGGCCAGGCAGGAGTGATGCGCTCACACTAACGCGCCAAGTCCTCATCCACCCTCGAGTCGCGCCTAGAACAACCAAGTACCATGCTCGGGGACTTGGCCACCCAACCTCGTTCGCGCAAGGGAAAACGGTGAAGTACAGAGCACTCATGGGAGTCGCCTTGCGACTGGCTTTCCAAGCTCGGGCGAGTCGACCTCAATAACAAAACATTCAAAACCGCAAACACACAACAAACAAGGTAAACCCCATAGAAAGGGCGGACGCGCTCGGGGACTCGTTCAACCCTCAATCAAAAACACACGACAATTCACAAAACAACACGATATCTCATTATAACATGTCGCAATTGTCACAAAATACAAGGTATGCCCAATGGCAGAACTGCTACTAACGCCCTAGGGCACAATATTCTACTCCGCAGGCTTCGATGACGATTCGCCACCACCCTTGCGACTGCGAATGAAGGGAGTGTACGGGTTTGACGGGTATGTCATCAGCTCACCCGCCATCGCCGCACGGAAGGGCTGCTCGATCTTGAAGTCCCGGTGTTGCGGCTCAGGGTCGTTGGGCGGGACGACCGTTTCCTGATAAGGAAGGAGGTCGCCCATCGCCCAGACGCGCTCGGAGTATACCGCGGCGTGGTCCGTCAACTTCAGCACCTCGGAGATCTCCACCGAACCAGTCGACGACGGGTAGCCACTCGTCACGTCGTCCAGGTCGAAGTCCTCCGGGAAGTGAGCGAGCCCAAGGCTAAGCATCGTCGCCGCTCCGCGACGGAACGCCGATCGCGTCATGAACTCGACGACCGACGGCGCCTTTTCCAAGTATCGCCACACCTCGACGAGGTCGCTGGGAATCACCTCCGTGGGCGACATTTCCTGGAGATACGCCCGTATGCACGCCGACAACGTGGCCGAGTCGACCAGCGTGGCCACACATTGCCGTGCGTCGAACGAACTCGCCTCTTCCGCGCTGTCAATGATTCGACCTGCAGACAAAAAGTGACAGTGAGTACATCAAAGATTACACAATGCAAACGTTACAGGCACAGGAAGGCACACTCACCAATCAAGGGACGGGAGAGATCCGTGATGAAGCTCTGAAGAGAGGTGTAGTCGTCTTGAAGCCCAGCAACAAGGGCGTCGGAGACCTTACGCTCCTCAGCGGCGGCTGTAACGGCAGCCTTGGCTCGCCCATCCGCCGAAGTTGCCTCCTCCCTCGCCTCCTTCAGCTCGCGCTCAAGGTGGGCGATCCGCTCCTCAGCTGAGCTTAAAGCAGTTTGAGCTGCCGACAATTTAGTAGCTAGGACGAGGCCCTGGCGGACCTCCTCTGCCTTCGCAGCAACCGCCTGGAGCCCCTTGTTCGCCTCTTGGACAACGGCCAGTTCCCTCTCCACATGACGTTTTGCAGCGAGCCGGTCGGCTGACTCGCGCTGCAAACCCTGAACACAAGTCAAACAGTCAGCAACATCGAAATACTAAGTGCCCACCCGCTGAAATTCAGCGAGTGCGCACTCGGGGACTGGCAATCAAAAATCCTAAGTGTCCACCCGCTGAAATTCAGCGAGTGCGCACTCGGGGACTGGCAATCAAAAATCCTAAGTGCCCACCCGCTGAAATTCAGCGAGTGCGCACTCGGGGACTGGACGCGGAAAATAAAAGCAAGACACTAAAAGAATCAGACCGCTGTAACACAGCGGCCTGATCCTCGGGGACTGGACATACCTGGATGGCTACGCCAAGCATACCATGAAGCTGTATCGCGTCCACGGATGCGAGGAGAGCCGGCGTGTGCCCGCGATGTTGCTCGACCTCCATGTCGACGACCCCAGGTGTGCGGCTCGAGGGCGAGGTACCACTCGCTGTAGCCACTTTGGTCATGAAGCGCGGGAAGGTTGCGATGGATGCGCCGGCACCAAAGGAGGCTGGCTCAGCCACCCCAGGCGAGGGAGAACCTTCCTTGGTCGTCAAGGCCGCCCCCGCCACGAGCTCACTCGGAGCAACCGCTGTGTCGTCAGACACCGTGACGACCTCGTCGCCCTTGGTCTTCTTAGCGCTATCCGCGTGGGCAATGACCTCGTCCGCCTTCCTCTTCCGGGAGGGGTCCTCCTCGCTGACGACTGGCGGCACCTTGGACACGGTTGGATAGCCTATCTTCTTGGCTCCAGTCCTACAAATTGATCACATGAGCAAAGCAGTCCGAGTACAATGAAAAACAAAGACAGGAGAATAAAACTCACTTGGCGACTGGTAGGAACCGCAGCCCTGTGCGGATGCCGGCCGGCTTCTCTAGTTCGGGGCCCAACCGTCGACTGAGGCCCATTTCCAGGACATCGCGTGCCCAAGACACGGACGGTTTCTTTGTTGTCGAGGCCGCGACCGGAGCTTCCGAAACGTTTTCGGCACGAGCTTCCCTGGGCGGCAAAGCTGCCGCCACCGGAGCAGCCCCCGACCCAGAGACTGGGGCGAACGGCGGGGGCATCGAGGAAAGAGGTACCTCACTCAGAACGATGGTGATGTCCGGCGCCGCCACCGTCTATGGAGCTTCGCCCCTGGCCAGGCTGGTGGCGTCGGAGCTGCTTGGCGAATGAGGCGGAGACGCTTGTCTCGCTAGCTTCGTCTTCCTCTTTGGAGGGGCCTTCGCCTTCTTGTTCTTCTTCTCCTTCTTCTTCGATGAAGTGGCCTCGCGATACGAGGTGTGCTCGGGGAGCTCGTCATCATCACCGTCATGACGTTCGAGGATTTTGCTCGCTTCGAGCTCACGCTGCCGCTGTCCGCGAGTTTTCCGGACCAGCGGGGCGACCTCTTCCTCGGACTCATCGTCATCGCTGCTCCTGTCACTCTCGATGCCGCCCCCTGCTGGAGGCGATTCGCCCACCTCCTGGACGGACGAGCTCGAGTTATCGTCGTCCGCGGGCGGAAGCCACCCTTCCACCACCTGAAATAGCTGCAATAGGTATAAGACAACATCAGTGTGACCACGAATGCATTTAATTGCGACTGTGAATGACAGAAAAATGACTTACCGTTGGGGTTGGATGCTTCGCGGTGTAGAGGGCGACCCCAGCCTTCGCATCGAGGTACGCCGCCTGGGTGATCTTCTTCAGCGCCAGGAGGTAATCCTCGAGTTGCCACTCGGCGAGGCAGGACTTCGTCGAGTCCTCCCGGCCCGCGTACTCGTACATGTAGTGGTCACGGTGGACCAGGGGGACGAGTCGCCGCCCGAGCCAGCAGTTATACAAGTTGATGGGTTGGAGACCTTTCTTCTTCAGGCCGCGGATGGTCTGAAGCATTTCATCCACAACCATCCGCTGGTCTGTTGGAAGCTTGCCGACCTGGAGTCAGCACGGTTCGGGCCGGTCGGTGGAGTATCTTGGGATCGCCACCTCTCCGTCCGGAGTCGCCTCGATGACATAAAACCAAGATTTCTTCCATTCACTCACCGCCTTGGCGGGTAACATCAGATCGAAGAAGGAAGCCTTCGATTTCAACTGAAACGTCAGGCGGCCCGCAGCAAGCATTGGGCCGCCTGCTTCCTCGCGACTGATCCTCCCGTGGAATAGATCTTGCCACAGAGGGAAGTAGGGCCTGCAACCCAGGTAGCACTCGTAGAACGCCACGAAAATGGCGAGCTGCTCGATGCTGTGCGGGCCTAGGTCTGACGGTTGGATCTCGTAGAAGGCACATAAGCGCCGAAAGAAAAGAGATGTTGGGAATCCCAGCCCCCGCTCTAGGTGGCTGGTGAAGCAGACGAATTCTCCCTCGCGCGGGTCTGGAGTCACCTCTCCGGCCGCGGGGATGCGCCACCTGCCGGCGCGCAGGATCCCGGCCTCCTCGAAGGACGCCAGTTGTGCCCTCGTGCACTTGGACCTGCCCCATGGTTCGGTGGAGGGGCCATTGGCGGAAGGGTTCGTGGGGGTCGGAGGATTTCGGTTCGGCTGGATCGCGATGCAGAGGAAAACGAAGGTGCGCGGCAATCGGAGGAAATGACAAGGGGGTGGTTCTCCGATCGCCTACCATTCCCTTTATATAGCGGTTGTTACCCGCCAAATCAGGGAGCCGTTACTACACAGTGATTACGCCGAAAGTTACCGTTGGATTACCCCAACGGCTAGTTTGACTGCGTTTTGACGGTCCAACTTCAGCCACTCGGCTCGCCGACCCGATCACTACGAACAGTGACTAAATATTTCGCCGATCCAATCGCCAAAGCTGCGACCAGAATGACTAGTTTCCTTCTTTATTCAGGAGCCCGCCACCGATTCGACTGGATGTCCGCGTTGAAAGCCGTATACTCCGACTGCCAGCAACCACCTGCGCCCAATCGATGACGGCCTCGGGGACTACTGATGGGGATATGCCTACCGGGGTATACCCAGCAGGACGTTTCCGACTGGCCCAGGAACTGACGAGTGGGCCTACAAGACGGCGACTGGATCAAGGCCCGGTGAGGATCCAAGCGACTGGAAGCTGAAGGCCCAGGCAAGTAGGTAGGCCCAGTCGGATTAGGTTAAATGAGTACCGAAGCCTTAACTGATTTGGTTGAGATATGTAAACCCTAGGGGAGGTGAGTCTATATAAACCTCCCTACAGGGCGTGTAGAGGTACGTTCCATCATACACCCAAGCGACTCGCCGCCTAGCCGCCGAGTTCGCACCATTGTACCACCATCATAATACAATCTAGCAGGAGTAGGTCTTTACCCTCCAGGGGGCCGAACCTGGGTAAAACCCTGTGTCTCCGCCCTCATCTCGCACCGCAGATGGCTGGCCGCCCTTGCCCCTCGTTCTACTACTCGCTGCCGATTGCAGCATCTGCCGTGACCATTCCCACGACAACAAGGAGAGGGAGTTGGGGATGGATACAAACTCCCATCTCCCAAGCTGCCCTCGCTCTCATAAATAGAGGGGAGGGGTGCCCCAAAGAGACACCACAACACCAGCCCCTCCCCACACCGCCGCCGCAGCGCCGCCACCGGTTCATCGCTGCTACACTAGCCGCCGCTGACTCCACCTCCTCCTCTCCGGCCCTCTAAACCCTACGTTGCCGGAAACCCTAATTCTCCACCATAACCTGCTCCGGCTTAGGCGAAGCCCTGCAGGATCTTCCCTCTACTTCCGACACCATGTCGTCGTGCTACCGGAATCACGAGGGGAGAACTACAACCTCCGTTGCCTGCTGGAACAAGGGAGAGGAAGGTTTTCATCGAGTACTGATACTTCCAAAACGTATCTACTTTCTCGAACACTTTTGCTATTGTTTCTCCTCTAAACTTGTGTGATTTGGATACAACTAACACAGACTGACGCTGTTTTCAGCAGAATTACCTTGGTATGTTGTTTTTGTGCAGAAATCCCGGAAAATATACCAAAAATTATATTTCACCAGATGACCCACAGAGCCAGAAGACGAGACGTAGAAGGGGCCTGGGGGGACCACACCCCTGCCAGGCGCGGGCCCACCTCTGGTCGTGCCTAGGGGGGTGCAGCCACCCTAGGCACCCCTTCGGCCTCCCTCTACGCCTATAAGTTGCCTCTCGACCTAAAAACCGAGGGAGGTTCGATAGTTTTCCAGAAAGAGTTCCGCTCCACCGCCGCCACCAAAAACCAAGATTCGGATCCAGAAACTCCGTTCTGGCACCCTGCCGGGACGGGGAATTTGGAGAGGATCATCGCCATCGTCATCACCAACGCATCTCCATCAACCACCGATGTTTCCTTTATCCATGAGTGAGTAATCCCCTGCTGTAGGCTTGGGGATGGTAGGGATTGGATGAGTTCTATCATGTAATCGAATAAGATTTGTTAGGGCATAGTTCCTAGTATCTCTATTAGTGCTATTTGACTTTGTTGCAACTTGTTGTGCTTAATGCTTGTCACTAGGGCCCGAGTTCCATGATCTCAGATCTAAACTTATTATTGAATCATTATGATAGTATTGTTTGTGATCTTAACTGCAAGTTGTGTACACATATTATTGTCCGGATCCAAAGGCCCCAAGTGACAATAATTGGGACAACTGGAGGGGATGGCTGTGGTGTGAGGATCACATGTGTTCATGGAGTGTTAATGCTTTGCTCCGGTGCTCTATTAAAAGGAGCACCTTAATTTCCAGTAGTTCCCTAGAGGCCCCGCTGCCACGGGGTGGCTGGACAGAAGATGTTGTGCAAGTTCTCATTGCAAGCACTTATGACTATATATGGAGCACATGCCTAGGATTGTTTAGTACTTGGATGCTTGTTATTATTTTTCTGCAATGCCCTAGATCTTGAAGTTACATGTTTAGACTCGTCCATGCAACGCCCGTCCATCCATCCCTATGCCTACCGCACTCGAATCCCACTATTACCGTTACTGTTACTATTGCTCCTGTTTTGCTTTTGCTGTTGCTACTATCAAACTATTGCTACTGATAAACTTCTGTGAGCAAGAACTATTTCCAGGTGCAGCTGAATTGAAAACTTAGTTGTTAAGGCTTGAAAGTATTCTTTGGCTCCCCTTGTGTCGAATCAATAAATTGGGTAATACTACCCACGAAGACTATTGCGATCCCCTATACTTGTGGGTCATCAAGACTATTTTCTGGCGCCGTTGTCGGGGAGCATAGCTTTATTTGTAAGTTCACTTGGATCTATTATTGTTCACTGTTGCTCCATTCATCATGGTCTCATGATGGAAAGTTCCCTATTTTACCATCCACTACAAGAAGAGGTACAGTACTAAACACCTCTATTGCTCTTGATTCACTGTCTGTTATAAGTAATCTTGTCACAGCACCACCACATACTCATGCTACACACACTGCTACTACTATTGAATCTGAAACTACTTTTGATGCTCATGATGTTACTTCTACTGTGCTTGATGCGAGTGGTTCATTAGGTCCTTTCCTAGATGCTACTATGGCTAGTCTAGGAAATACTGAAACTCCTAGTGAAGACACTGTTACACATGTTAGCTCACCTGAGTCTAGAGAAAGGTATGATATTAATGATGGTTACATTGAGTTCATTGATGAATTTGTTGAAGAGTACCGAAACACACATGGTACTAGTGCTATTAAGAGTCTCCTTGCTAGACGCACCATTATTCCTAAGCTATCCTCTGATCCTAAGTTTGCCACCTCTCCCATAGATATTAAAGATAAAGACTATGATTTCTCTCTTGATTTATCCTACTTGGACATTGTTGAGAAAGAACCTTTTTGTGGGATTGAAATTGAGAGTGTTGTGGCTCATATGAATGAGCTTTCTACTATGAGTGCTTTGTTCTCTGATGATTTTAAGATGCGTAAGTACTTTGTTACTAAGATCTTCCCTTTTTCACTAAAAGGAGAAGCTAGGGCTTGGTTTAATAGATTACCTCCTGGTTCCATTGATAGACCTGATTGCTTCTTTCTTCCAGAAATATTTTCCTCCTAGTGCTAGACATGCTTCTTTGTAGAGACTTTTTGATTTTAAACAGGGAGAAGACGAGAAATTGCCTGAGTCATGGACAAGGTTCTGTGCCTTGATTCATGCACATCCTGGATGGCCATTGCCTAATAATGAGCTTCTTGATATTTATTATAATGGACTAACTGATGATTCTAGGACATACCTAGATAGCTTTGCTGATTGTGTTTTAAGGAAAAGAACTCCTACAAATGCTGAAGAATTAATGGCTAAGATAAGCAAGAATTATGATGATTGGACTTCAACTGAGCTAAATACACCTGAGCCTATTACTCCTGAACCAATTGTGCCTGAACCAGTTCCAACACCAACACCAAAGAAGAGGGGAGTTATTGCATTAAATGATGAAGTGATGAAAGATGCTAAGAAATAAAGGTTTGAATAAGGAGGGGAGAAAATATCATTCATATACTTTTAATAAGGAGGAAACATAATAGCATCAGTCAAAGGAATTTGCAAGAATAAAGGTTTCATCCACTCACAAAACTTGTTGTAGTGTTCCTCCTCCTTTGACTTGTGTTTCTTACTAGGAAAAAGCATAGGTTTCTGCACCCAAGGTTCTCTCTCTTTACCATGTTTATTAGCAATAAAATCTTCCTTTGTGTACCTAGTGTTCTTAGTGTGCTTCTCAGGTTCTTCCTCAACTTCCTCCTTATCAGGAGCATCTTTACTATTACCACTCTCAGTTTCAGCATCAGAGACATATATACTATTAGGATCTACAGCAGGTTCAAGTGGTTCCTCTACTACTTTATGTTTCTTTTTCTTTCTCTTACGAGGACTACCACTATCTTCACCTTGTTGGGAATCCTGCTCTATTCTTTTAGGGTGTCCTTCAGGATATAAAGGATCTTGAGTAGCTGCACCACTCCTAGTTCTAATTCCATAAGCATGTTTATTTCCTGAAGCATTAACTAGCATATCCTTTTGTACCTTAGCAAGTTGATCAAGTTGGGTTTGACCATTTGAAAGTGTTTACAAAGCATTTTAATATCATTAGAAGTTCTTTCCACAATATCTTTCAACTCATGGATAGCTCTAGAGTTTTCCAATAAATGATTCTGAACTTGTTTATTAAAATTACCTTGTTTAACAATAAATGTGTCAAGTTCCTCTAAACATTGATCAGGAGGCTTACCATAGGGAATATCACCTTCATTAAATTGGAGAGAGTGTACCTCAATAGTAGGTGAGTGGGGAATTGGCTTACATAATTCTTCTATAGGAGGTAGATTCTTCACATCTTCAGCTCTAATACCTTTCTCCTTTAGACACTTCTTAGCTTCCTTCATCACTTCATCATTTAATGCAATAACTCCCCTCTTATTTGTTGTTGGTGCTGGAATTGGTTCAGGAACAACTGGTTCAGGAGTAATAGGCTCAGGTGCATTCAGCTCAATTGAAGTCCAATCATCATAATTCTTGCTTATCTTGGTCATTAATTCTTCAGCATCTGTAGGAGTCCTTTTCCTGAAAACACAATCAACAAAGCTATCTAGGTATGTCCTAGAATCATTAGTTAGTACATTATAATAAATATCAAGAAGCTCATTCTTAGGTAATGGACATCAAGGATGTGCATGAATCAAGGCACATAACCTTTTCCATGACTCAGGCAATTTCTCTTCTTCCCCCTGTTTAAAATCAAATAGTCTCTGCAAAGCAGCATGTCTAGCACTGGGAGGAAATTATTTATCGAAGAAAGAAGCAATCAAGCAATTAGGGATATCAATGGAACCAGGAGATAATCTATTAAACCAAGCCCTAGCTTCTTGTCACATCCCAAGATTTTCTAAATCTTGGGATGTGAAAAATAAATAAACAAAATAAACAATTGTTGAAAATTAGGGTGAAAAGAAGCTTTTGTTTCTAAATGGAAACTTAAAAATCCCATCTTGAACAAACTTTGGTTAACATTTGAATCCAACTAAATTCAAATCAAGAGAAATGCATTCCTCAATGAATGCATCTGGAAATTTAAACACTTGAGGAATAAACCAAAACCCTAAAACCCTAATGGAAGAAAATCATTTCCAAGCTATCTCTAAAACCATGGATTTGATCCAAATAGAAATTGTCAAACAAACATTTCAAAATGATCAAGAATGAATATTAGAAATATTATAAAACCATATAATTGGTTTCACTTACTTTGGAGCCATGAATAAAATCCTATGAATTTAATAAGATAAGGAAAAGTAATTTCCAAAGCTAATAAAGCACTTAACTAAAATCCATACAAAATGGTGAACAAATAATCCTAAAGGGATTTAAAAGGATAAACAAATATCAAATAAGATTTTACAAATTGGAATCACCAAGTTTGGATCTATAAATAAAAAGATATGGATTTTATAAGATAAAGAAAGAAATTATTCAATAAGGAATATTTAAAGACCAAATTATATCTTGACCTAATCCATAAGCAAATGGAATAATTATGATCCAAATACAAATGATAAAGAGTTTTCAAATTAATTAAAATGGCATTAACCAAATTCTATTTGAATAAAGACAAATCCAATTTTTAATGATTGATAAATCTTATTAAAAGCATTTCCAAATAATTCAAGGTGAATTATTTGACACCCTAATAATTTAATAAAACTTATTGAAAAGGTTTTGTGGAAGAATGAAATTTAAATAAGGATTAAAAATATTTTAAATCTTATATGAAGTAATGCAAAGGCCTAATTTAAATAATTAAAGGACCCTAAAAAGAATAAATTATTTATTCTAAATTTGACTTCAGGTTGTGTTATTAAACAGTGTTTAATTACACACAAAGTTTGAGAGAAATTTGAATTCAAATGAATGCTTAATGGATTAATCAAAATCAAAACAGATTATTAGAAATAGAAAATGGAAAAAGATCAGAACAAAAAAAAATAGAGCAAGCCAAACCAGCCCAGCAGACCCAGTCTGGCCCAGTTAGCCCATTTACCCCACCCCGCAAGAAAAACGATTCGCACCATCGACTCGACCCACTCACTAGCTGGCCGATGGACCCCACCTCTCCTCCTCTCTCTCGCAGACAACCAGGTCCCACTCCCTAGCTTTCTTCCTCACCCGCCGCGACTTCTTCTCCCCTCACCTCGTCGGCTGTTTCCGCCGATGAATGCTCGATTTAATTCGCGGCATTGATGCTGCCTTTACCCTCTGCGACCACACTCGTTAAAGCGCCTCGACGCCCTCTCTCTTTCCCCTACATCGCCATACTCTCCTCGCCACCGGGCTGCACTAATTCGTCCAGATACCACACACTGTCCCGACGAGTTCCGGCATCGATTCCGGCAAGCCCCTACCCTCTCCTACCTCCTAGATCACACCAGCTTGATCCCCATCATCTCGCGCACCTGCCCGTGGTCTCCGTTCGCCCACGCATGCCCCAAAACCTCGCCTCCGTCTTCGTCTGAGCGCCACCGACGACCCCCGCAACTCCGGTGAGCCCCAGAACTCGACTCCGTGCGCGCCTCGACCAGTGGATCATGCAGTTTTGTTCACCTGTACCTTGTGAATCTCCAGGTGCTCTCCAAACAACCGCACGCGACCTACAACCTCGTCCTCGACATCGGCCGAGCAAACCAGACGCCAGGCAGACCTCCGGCGAGCGATTGCCGTCACCACCGCGCGCCCCTCGACGAGCTGCCACCACCTTGAGCTTCCCCACACCACGGCGAACCCGGTGAGCTTTTCCTCTACCCTTGCTGCTTCCTCTATCACCAGCCCCGCCGTAGGCAAAGCCAGCGCCGCCACCTGCCGCTGCCAGCGCCGCCACTCGATGGCAGGCACGCTGTGCACCGTCCGATCTTGATCGCGTGGCCACGATAGAATTAACCGAAGGGGTACGCTTGCTTCTGAGCCGTGTGGTCCCACTTAAATCCAATGGCTGTCAGCGATCGATCCGCACGAAGCGGTACCGATGAATAAAAAGGCGCCGCGTGTCACAGAGTCTGTTTTAAAAACAAGATTTGATCTATTTGTGATTCAATTTTGTAAAATTCATAACTTTCAAACCACATGTCCAAATTTTGCAAATTTTATATCAATGGAATCAGAAAGACAAGTACTTTCTGACCATGCACTTTGTTTAGTAAAATGCTTCTGTTAAATTGTTTGTTTTTGCAGAAACTTGTGTAGGCATGTTTAGAATATAAAATTTGTTCTAAAATGATTTTGGGGATAAAACCTTTGGCAAATGGTTTGTTTTGAACCTAGTGACCATATAAATCAATTTGTGGTTTCAAAAATGTATTTGGTGAAGCAAAAGAATAAACTTTTGATTTAAACCATTTCTAGTCAAATAAAAATAATGTTTATTTATTAAAAATGCTTTTGGGAGAAAATCTTTGGAAAATGTTTTGGAATAAACTCTCTGACCCCAAACACCAAGTTTTATGATTTGAAAATGTATTTGGTGAACACTATAAAACTATTAGTTTGCTAAAAACATTTTCAACCACATAAAATAATGACTTGGTTTAAAAATGGTTTATGAAGTGAAATCTTTTGCAAATGATTTTGCCACTTTATAAAATGATCATTAGGTGTTTGAAAAATGTTTATAACCTATTATAAACCACTTTTGTAAATAAAACAAAGTTTGGCATGCTTGCATGCATTGTTTTGTTTCTATCATTTTATGTGATGTTTTGCTTGAATGGTAGATTGAAATTGTGCCCTTGCTTGATTGAATTGTAGTGGTTTGAAGAGTGTGATCATTTCAAAGACAAGGAGTGAACTTATATTCTCTACCAAAAAGGCAAGTGATGCTTCATACTTTTGTCCCATTATTTTTACTATGCATTAGTGATATTTCTAAGTAGGACTTGCATGGAAATTTTGCTAAGTATAAACTATGCCATGGGAAATCCTAGTAGATGAAACCTTAGTAGAATTATCCTAAGTTAAGACTCCTACTACTATCATGCTTAGCTTATCTAATAGAAAACAAGGGTGGAATATATATTCATACTATGGAATATTTCCAAGTCAAGGACTTGTGTTTTGTTTAATAAAACAACTAAGTGAATGAATCACCTGGGTGGAATGGAAGGAATGGTTTGTGTTGAGTGGTTCACAAGGCCCATTTCTATGGTTAACCTTGTGTATCTCACTTGTGGATGGCCACCCAGGAACAAAGAGATTTGAGATGTCAAATGTTGAGAAGCTTCAAGTGCAGCCACTTGGCATTATGGGCTCTGCCTGGATCACATAGGTTGCAATAACTTAGCCAAATGGACAGTTGGTGGTAGGGGAATGATAGGTTGGAGCGCGTCCATTCTGGTCTAAGGGAAGGCTTCTGAAAGATCTTGTCTTGGTGAAACCAAGTCTTGTGGGGAAAGTGCACCACCTCTGCAGAGTGTAAAAATCTAAGTACTTAGCCATGTCCGTAGCAAAGGACAATTTGAGCATCAAGACATGGAAGCTATCAAGAATCTCCTCATCCCAATTTCTAAGTTAAAATCTTGTGGTTGAACAAGGGTTGGAGGATCACCAATTTCTATTGGGAGATTCCTTGGGTGATTTTGTTAAAGCAAAAACTTAGTGTTTTCAAATGATAAGGAAAAACTATTTTGAGCAAAGCAAGCCTAATCTCCACTTAGCTAAATGCATATAGATGATAGACTCCACTATACTACCATAGTATCACTTGCCAATACAATTCAAATGTATTGACCCTTGTGGCTGTAACTTATTATGTTGCAGGTTTGTTTGATGTTAGTGAAGTTTATTGATTAGGATTACAAGTCTACAACCAACATGTCTGCCTGTGGCACTTTGAAGATGAAGGACCACATGCTATTGTTGTATTCTGCTGCATTGTAATGAGATAGCCAAATGAGCTATGTAAGATGTAATAAGTTATTTTATTCCTGGTTATAAAGTTGTATTATGACCTTTGTTTCTTGATATTACATCTTAACTGTGGATGCTAGCTATTGATCCAGGGACTAGCATTGTAAACACAGGGATCTCTACCTTATTAAAGGTTGGGAACCTTACACTTCTCCTTTTAGTGAAAAAGGGAATATCTTAGCAACAAAGTACTTACGCATCTTAAAATCATCAGAGAACAAAGCACTCATAGTAGAAAGCTCATTCATATGAGCCACAACACTCTCATTTTCAGTCCCACAAAAAGGTTATTTCTCAACAATATCTAAATAAGACAAATCAAGAGAGAAATCATAATCTTCATCTTTAATATCTATGGGAGAATTGGCAAACTTAGGATCAGAGGATAACTTAGGCATAATAGTACGTCTAGCAAGGAGACTCTTCATAGCACTAGTACCATGTGTGTTTCGGCACTCTTCAAGAAATTCATCAGATAACTCAATGTAACCATCATTAATATCATACCTTTCTCTAGACTCAGGTGAGCTAACAGGTGTAACAGTGTCTTCACTAGGAGTTTCAGTATTTCCTAGACTAGCCATAGTAGCATCTAGGAAAGGACCTAATGAACCACTCACATCAAGCACAGTAGAAGTAACATCATGAGCATCAAAAGCAGTTTCAGATTCAACAGTAGTAGCAGTGTGTGTAGCATGAGTATGTGGTGGTGCTGTGACAATCTTACTTATAACAGACGGTGAATCAAGAGCAACAGAGGTGTTTAGGACTGTACCTCTTTTTGTAGTGGATGGTAAAATAGGAAACTTTCATCACGAGACTTCCCCATGATGAAAGGAGTAGCAGTGAACAATATTAGATCCAAGTGAACTTACAAATAAAGCTATGCTCCCCGGCAACGGCGCCAGAAGATAGTCTTGATGACCCACAAGTGTAGGGGATCGCAATAGTCTTCGTGGGTAGTATTACCCAATTTATTGATTCGATACAAGGGGAGCCAAACAATACTTGCAAGCCTTAACAACTGAGTTGTCAGTTCAGTTGCACCTGGAAATAGTTCTTGGTCACAGAAGTTTATCAGTAGCAACAGTTTGTAGTAGCAACAACAAAGCAACAGCAACAACAACAACAATAGTGAAACAAGAGCAATAGTAACAATAACGGTAACAGTAGGATTCGAGTGCGGTAGGCATAGGGATGGATGTACGGGCGTTGCATGGATGAGTCTAAACATGTAACTTCAAGATCTAGAGCATTGCAGATAAATAATAACAAGCATCCAAGTACTAAACAATCCTAGGCATATGCTCCAAATATAGTCATACGTGCTCGCAATGAGAACTTGCACAACATCTTCTGTCCAGCCAGCCCATGGCATCGGGGCCTCTAGGGAACTACTGGCAATTAAGGTGCTCCTTTTAATAGAGCACCGGAGCAAAGCATTAACACTCCGTTAACACATGTGATCCTCACACCACAGCCATCCCCTCCGGTTGTCCCAATTATTGTCACTTTGGGGCCTTTGGATCCGGACAATGATATGTGTACACAACTTGGAGATAAGATCACAAACAATACTATCATAATGATTCAATAATAAGTTCAGATCTGAGATCATGGCACTCGGGCCCTAGTGACAAGCATTAAGCACAACAGGTTGCAACAAAGTCAAATAGCACTAATAGAGATACTAGGCACTATGCCCTAATAGATCTTCTTCGATTACATGATAGAACTCATCCAATCCCTACCATCCCCAAGCCTACAATGAGGGATTACTCACTCATGGATGAGGGAAACATCGGTGGTTGATGGAGATGCATTGGTGATGACGATGGCGATGATCCTCTCCAAATTCTCCGTCCCGGCAGGGTGCCAGAACGGAGTTTCTGGATCTGAATCTTGGTTTTTGGTGGCGGCGGTGAAGCGGAACTCTTTCTGGAAAACTATCGACCCCCTCTGAGTTTTTAGGTCAGAAGGCAACTTATAGGCGCGAAGGGAGGCCGTGGAGCTGCCTGGTATGGCCAAACCCCCTCCAGACACGGGGTCAGGTGGGCCCGCGCTTGGGGTGGGTCTGGGCCCCCTAGGCCTCCTCTCTGTCTCCCCTTCTGGCTCCGTGGATCTTCTGGTGAGAAATAGTTTTTGGCATATTTTCCGGAATTTTTCCTGATAGTTCATTTTCTACACAAAAACAAGACACCAAGGTAATTCTACTGAAAACAACGCCAGTCCGTGTTAGTTGTATCCAAATCACACAAGTATAGAGTAAAAACAATAGCAAAGTGTTCGAGAAAGTAGATACGTTTTGGACGTATCAATTGTCTCTAATAAAAGGAAGATTCCTAATGAGGAGATTTCTACTTTGCTTGCTAATTATTCCTTCAATGGTAAGGTTCCAAAGAAACTTGGTGATCCAGGTATACCAACTACTCCTTGCTCTATTAAGAATAATTATGTCAGAACTGCTTTATGTGATTTGGGAGCTGGAGTTAGTGTTATGCCTTTTTCTCTCTACAAGAGAGTCCAGCTAGAAAAGTTGATACCAACTGATATATCTTTGCAAATGGCTGATACGTTAACTACTATTCCTGTTGGTATATGTGAGGATGTTCCTGTTCAAGTGGCTCATAATTGCTTGGTTTTAACTGATTTTGTGGTGCTTGAAATGCCTGAAGATGATAATATGTCCATTATTCTTGGGAGACCTTTTCTTAATACTGCAGGTGCTGTTATTAATTGCAATCAAGGAAAAGTAACATTCAATATTGATGACAAAGAGCATACTGTTTATTTCCCCAAGAAGGTTGTTAGAAGCTATTGCCTAAATTCCATTGAAAATATTGAGAGCATCAAGGTTGGAGAAATATATTGTCCCATTCCACAAGAAAATTTTGAAACTATTATGATTTGGACCATTGCTATCAAGTATGAGGTAACATAATCACATTGTGGGATACAAAGTTTTGTTTCATATAAGATTGTTTTGGTAACAAGACTTGATCAACCTTGTTAACAAATGGATTTTAATGAACAAAATAATGTTTTCACTGTGGTTATACTCGCTTTCTTTTACTTTTCTCCTTCCTAGTCTTTGCCTTTCTTTTGCTAGCTTTGGTTTTGTTAGTTGTTAGCTTGTTAGTTTGTCTTAGAGCTTCTGTAGTTTGGATTTTGGTTTGCTTTTGCTTCTTCTGAAAAAACTGTTTCTGCGAGAAAATCAATTTTCATACCCTGAAAATTGGCCAAAAATAAAGTTTCCCAAAAAATTCAAAATACTTTTTTCCTCGAAAAAAGGGGCAGAGGGACACCTGAAGTGACCCAGGGAGCCACCCCAGGCCACCACACCCATGGTAGGCGCGACCTACCTATGGGTGGCGCCTAGGGGGGTCTGGCCCACCTGGGCCCCTTCAAGGTGGCCCCTCATAGCCATCTTCTTTCTCTCTCCCGAAAAACACCGGAAAACTTGCTCAAGATAGAGTTCTTGCTGTTCTTCTCGCGATTTTCGATCTGCTTGCTTAGCCCATCTTTGCTGCTGATTTTTGGAGGGATTGCTCCTTGGTATGTGCCTCCTCACTTGTCCAATTAGATTTGTGATTGATAGATTGTATCTTGAGTATTTTGCTGCTATAGGTGACAGGTTGTGTGAGATTGCATGCTTGTTCTATGCTTAGAGATTTCATTTTAATGCATGTGTAGCCCTCTAGCAAGTTCCTATAGTAGTTTCTCATCATTTATCAACTTGGAAATCACTTGGTTTGATGTTTGTCTAAAAATTTCAGAATAGAGTGGTCATGGACAACCACACATTTGGAGAGATATTTGAGAGTGATGCACCTAGAAGTACAAGGCCTTAAAGATCATCCTCCCGTTCTAGGCCCTCATACAATGAGGATTTCATCACTTCGTGATTCGGTGGCGAGGGAGATGAGGTGGATGCACACCCCTCCGCTTTTCCTTGCCAAACCTTCTTACGGGCTGCTGGGATTCTTGATGATTTTATGACCTTGGTTCGGAGGTCTGGTCTAACAAGTCTTATGCAGGATGAGAGCATGCAATATGCTACGCTCACTAAAACATTTGCGAAGAGCTTCTCCTTTACTAACAGCATGTTTAGTCCAAATGTTTCTTTCAAAGTTTATGGCAGGTCTTGACATATGACATTGAAGAAATTTTGTGAGGCTCTGGTACTTGGTACAACTGGGTCAGCAAAGAAGATTCCAGCTCAACCCACTGATTTGTTGGAGCTTTACCGCGGGATAACCAATGATGATAACCGTAGAGCTCAACGAGGAAAGATAAGAAACATTCAGCTTTCCGCCATCAGGTACTTCACTTACTATCTTGCCACCAGTGTTCTTGGTAGGGATAACACTAGTAATATTTCCATCTATCATTTGGCTTTCTTAGCCGCTGCGCTCAACAATGATACCAAGTACAATCTCGGTTCTCTCGTTGCTTGTCGTTTAACTGCTAAGGGACCCATTTATGGGGGAGTTATTGCTATGCGTGTTGCTACTGCCTTGGACATTGTTGTTGATCCAAATGATATAGTTTTGGCTCCTTAGAGGCTTGATCTTGCTGTCATGAAGGCGCACCACTTTGTCACTAATAGCTCTACCCTTGAGAACTTGGTCTATAGAATGTTGTTTGTTGACGGGGAAGAGAGAGAGATCCCTCTCCCCCAAACCACTTTGTTCAGTATTTCTCAGGGACCTTTTTCACGCTCCAAGGAGGAGATGGATGACAAGCTGCGCTCTCTTAGCTTCTATGGACACTTTCAAGAGGAAGCACCCTCATATGACCCCGCTGTACACTAAACTGGAGAGTCCTCGAGCTCGTACCAGGACGAGGTAGCCTCCTCGTCGTACTACGGAGGTGCATCTACTTGGGCACCATGGGATTGAGCCCCACTTAGGCCAAAAGCCTAAGCTTGGGGGGAGGTATACCGACATCACACTCATCTTTATATCATGTTCGGTCAGTTCTTTGTATATCCATTGTTTCGCTTTCTTTTTGGTTCTTGTTGCTTCTTTCTCAAAAACACAAAAATACCAAAAATATTTTCGTTGTTTCTCTTGGTTTGTTTCTTTGTTTTTTTGCTTTGGTTTGCCTTAAAAGAAAAATCCAAAAAGATTTTGCTTTGCTTGTTTTAGCTTTGTTGGCTTGTTTGAAAAATCAAAACACCAAAAATATTTGTTGTTCTTCTTTGGTTTTGTGAGTTCTTTGCATGGTTCAGCCGTCCACAGTGGATTTTGGTTTTCATGTTATTATTCAAGTCACACAAGTGAAGGGCAATAATGAAGATTAAGACAACTTGAGGAGTGGTAAGAGGCTGGTAACAAACTCTATTTGTTTCATTTTTGTACATATACTCATCATTGTGAGCATGCTTAGTCTGTTCATGGTAAGGAGTGTGTTACTGATGTATGCTTAGTAGTTCTTGCTTGTATATGATTAGCTCCAGCTTGCTAATAGTTTGTAGCATGTCATATGAATGTTTGCTTGCATTGTTTTATTCATATTTTGGTACGATATTGTGGTATCCTCCTCTAAATGTTTTATGTGAATCGACTTGGCACATGTTCACGCATGCATATGACTAAAAAATAGTCAGTAAGCCTCAATGATTTATTTTGCCTCAGAGTTCTTGTATCACTTTCATGCCATAATTAGTCATGTTTTGTTGCAAGCATGATTATGACAATTATTGCTCTCTCATTTGTCGCTCCCTCTCTATTGGTAGCCTTCACCTGCACTGAGTATGAGCTCTACCTGTGCCTCCAACTCCCCAGAACCAATATTGCCAACTGTGTCCACCATACCTACCTATTAGCATTGTTTGCTATTTCAGTGCATATTCTATATGCCTTGTTTTGTTCCAAATAAAATGCTTGTCTGTTTCGAGAAAGTTAGTTAGTAAAGCTCTCACGATCTTGATGTCACACTTTATTCCTTGCACTTAATAATCTTGAACCATTGTGACTTGTCCATGAAAGTTGTATGCTTGCAAATTATATGCTGGGAGTCAGCAGAACCGTGCTGTCATGGGGAACGCTTTCAACACTTTTTGGATATCCTATCTAGTTGATACTTTGCTCTTTTGTTTACGGATGTCGACGATGTGAAATAAAAGGGGAGCTTGTGAGTTCATGGAGTATATATTGTGTTAGAGAAACGCCAGGGGCACTAGCCTAAGCCATGCCTAATCATGGTGGAAACTTGTAGCACCACCATAATGAGAATTATGTGAAGCATCCTCAATAAAAAGCTATGCACATAGTAAATAAAAAGATCGCCAAGATACTCATTGTCTGCTTGCCTTGTCATTTTGATCACGGGATAGCTCCTGTATCATGTGCAAGGGGTACCCCATTGGCGGTTCTCTATGATATGCATGTATGTACAATGACAAGAACTTGCAGGTGACCAAAGTTGAGTAGCATGCGGATAGGACCTCGTACTCAAGGGACATTGGATTTCTAGTTTATGGTCTGTCAAGCATATAACTCATATTGGACCTCACTTTCACCTTAACCACATGAAGATGCCTATGATAGGGGCAATGAGAGATTAAAGCTAATGAGTACCTTCCTTTCAGCATTAGGAAGCCTTTCAAACTTTTCAAAACCGTTTTCACAACCTTGTTGAGTCACTACTTATTCTATGAGCACCTTCTTGAGAGCATAGTTTTCATTCTTGTGTTTGTTCCAAAACTTGGTTAATTATGTCATGAGTTTGATGCTTGTATCTCTGATATTTTTACCTCTAGTCTTCACTTGAACTTCAGAGGTGTCTTGGCATTTATATTGTGCTTTACAAACAAAGGCAAGCGAGATACCACTCTATCATACCTTACAATGAGCATTGCAATGTTGCTTATGTTTATGTCCCATGCTACTTATTATTATTGAGTTGGTTTCTCTTCATATCTTGCAAGGATTATTGAGTGTACTTAGTTGCATACTTCTTATTATGAATGGTTTAAGCATCTACTCCTGTGCTAAGAATATATACATCATATGAAGCAAATGTGTTCGTGAAAATTATTTTATCGCACTCAGTTTTCAACTGAATTTCTTGAGGACAAGCAATAAGCTAAGCTTGGGGGCAGTTGATACGTCCAAAACGTATCTACTTTCTCAAACACTTTTGCTATTGTTTCTCCTCTAAACTTGTGTGATTTGGATAAAACTAACACGGACTGACGCTGTTTTCAGCAGAATTACCTTGGTGTCTTGTTTTTGTGCAAAAAATCAACTATCAGGAAAAATCCTGGAAAATATACCAAAAATTATATTTCACCAGAAGAACCACGTAGCCAGAAGACGAGACGGAGAAGGGGCCTGGGGGGGGCACCCCTCTGCCAGGCATGGGCCCACCTCTGGCTGCGCCTAGGGGGGTGCAGCCACCCCAGGCACCCCTTCGGCCTCCCTCTGCGCCTATAAGTTGCCTCTCGACCTAAAAACCGAGGGGGGTTCGATAGTTTTCCAGAAAGAGTTCCGCTCCGCCGCCGCCACCACCAGAAACCACGATTCGGATCTAGAAACTCCGTTCTAGAACCCTGTCGGGATGGGGAATTTGGAGAGGATCATCGCCATCGTCATCACCAACGCATCTCCATCAACCAACGATGTTTCCCTCATCCATGAGTGAGTAATCCCCCATTGTAGGCTTGGGGATGGTAGGGATTGGATGAGGTCTATCATGTAATCGAATAAGATCTGTTAGGGCATAGTGCCTAGTATCTCTATTAGTGCTATTTGACTTTGTTGCAACTTGTTGTGCTTAATGCTTGTTACTAGGGCCTGAGTGCCATGATCTCAGGTCTGAACTTATTATTGAATCATTATGATAGTATTGTTTGTGATCTTATGTGCAAGTTCTCATTGCGAGCACGTATGACTATATATGGAGCACATGTCTAGGATTGTTTAGTACTTGGATGCTTGTTATTATTTATCTGCAAAGCCCTAGATCTTGAAGTTACATGTTTAGACTCGTCCATGCAACGCCCGTACATCCATCCCTATGCCTACCGCACTCGAATCTCACTGTTACTATTACTGTTACTATTGCTCATGTTTTGCTGTTGCTGTTGCCTTGTTGTTGCTACTATCAAACTTTTGCTACTGATAAACTTCTGTGAGCAAGAACTATTTCCAGGTGCACCTGAATTGACAACTCATTTGTTAAGGATTGCAAGTATTCTTTGGCTCCCCTTATCTCGAATCAATAAATTGGGTAATACTACCCGCGAAGACTGTTGCGATCCCCTATACTTGTGGGTCATCAAGTACCGAACGTGTGGTCGACTGCGGAAGCGCTGCCAGAACACAACGCCGGAAGGATCGTCTACGCGATATTGGGATCGGCAAGTGTACGACTACATCACCCACGAGAATCTACTCTCGTTAACCGCTTTGGAATCTTCGAGGATGAGTACTCTAATCGACTCATTGCTACAATTTAGTAGATAAATCTTGGCTTGTTTGTGTGCATGCGGTAGAAATTTTTTGTTTTCCATGCTACGAACCCCTACATCTCCTCTACAGAGGCCCGAATCTCTTCTTCTTCTAGAGAATTCTTCAAAGATGCAATCTCCATTGCATCCTCTCTTTCAATTCTGCCCTTTTCTTCGAGGAGCTATTCAGAGTGTACAAGTTGACCCATAAGGGCCTCGAAATGCATTTTGTGCTCACCTTGCAAGTTAGTGATAAAATAGTCCAAAGCAATAACTTCTTCATTAACCTTAAGACTAGTGGAATCATCCATATCAACATTCATAGTAGTCTTAGGAAAAGAAGTGATGGAAGGTGATACCTCGGAACCTCGTGCCATAAGGCAAGTGACGTTCTTGTTGATGACATTCTCATTTGGAAAGTCGAAGAGTGAAGTAGGTGTAGATGTGGTGGCTATGGCAGCCACCTCTCGTGAGCTATCATCATCCTCTTCGTCTACACTTGCGGATGAGTACTCCTCTTGAGCTACCAATAAAATCTTCGGTTGCTTCTTGTAAGGTGTATTCTTCTTGACAAATGGCTTCTTGCGAGGTGCCTTTGATTTTTCCTTGAGAACTAGCCTACCCCATGATATTTTTGGCTTTGATAGGGGCACTCAGCTACAAAGTGCAAACAATTATAACAAGATCTTAGTTTTGGACTGTTTTCCTTTTGTCCATTCGACCCATTCTTGCATTCAAGTTCAGATTTGGCTTTGGCGGGGTCCTTCCAAAATTTCCTTGCATAGAATTCCATGTACTCTCCATGTGCCCGCTTTACATCCTCGGGACAGTCCATAGCAACAATGTCTTCATCCTCTTGCTCAACAATATTTGCCTTCAAGGCCACATTTACCCCCTTTTGCATTCCAATGGCTCTTGCATGAGCATCTTCAGCTTTCTTGGCGGCAACTTTGAATGCATCCATTTCTTCATAACTTCATTGGAAGTCATTTGGTGATAGTTGTGCCTTCCTTGAAGGCTCTTCAAATCCGTGGGCTCAAAGTGACTGATAGCACTCACATACTTCCTCTTGATCCAAGCATCATCAACATGTGTTGCACCATGATTTCTAAATGTGGTGGAAATGGACTTGAGTCTTCTATACATGTCTTCATGGTACTCACCATCCATCATATAGAATCCTTCAGCTTGGTTCTTAGAGCATCATACATGTTTCTTCGCATGCTCTCATTTCCAATGAATAGTTCGGTGAGGGCATCCCAAGCTTCCTTAGTAGTGCTGAGATGTTCTATATGTGGCATGTCCTTGGGACCAACACCGAGCTGAATCATGTGTAGAGACGCTTCATTGAGTTGGTTGTCCACAATCTCTCTTGTCAAGTTGTTTGGGTTCCCAACATGAAGACCATTCTCGATTATTTTCCATGACTTAATTGAAGAGCTTCACACATGAGACTTCATTAAAAATTGTCATTGATTAAAATGAGATGTAGTAAGCTTGGGTAGATCACCCCTATTATTTATATGAGGGCGAGAGATTGGTGGATCGAGTGAATATAAGTGAGGAACCTCACTATATTCCTCCTCCTCGAAACATGCATTAATCCCAGATTTATAAATAAAGCAATGACCATCTAGAGTACAAGCAAGTCACCGACGCCTAGGTGTCAAAAGAAAAGAAAAACAAGGGCAGTCTGTTGAGGCCATGGCACATCAAGCCCAAGAAAAGGAAAAATGACAGGGGGAGCTGGACGCTCCCCCTACGAGGCTGCAAAAGCACTAGCAGGCATTGTGAAGCACTGTGCCAACACCCTAAGAGCCTGCAGGATGTTGTCCACACGCGCCCGGTCCCACTGTCTAGAGAGGGGGTACTACTACTGAAGGGAGGCAACCAAAGAAAACATAGAGTCAGAAGCGCGGCGAGGGAAAATCCGCTCTATCACCATCTTATTCCAAATATTCCATAATGTCCAGGTAATGGCCGCAAACACCAACCAGAAGAGGTGGCGCCCTGTGCCGGTACGGTTTGCCTATGTTTCTAGGAACTCGCCGAGGTCTTGGGCCTGCCAAGTAGTCCCAGAGCTTCTCGGATGAAGTTCCATAGAAACCGAGTGGCAGGGCAAGTGAACATAATGTGGGAGAATGTCTCCGGCATCCCACATAACGGACAGATCCCATTGTCGAGACCATTGAATTTTGACACCTCTACACCCGAAGGAAAACGATCCCGTCACAGCTGCCACGGGAAGATACGCAAGCTCAGGGGTAGGGGAGACTTCCAAAGGTGCATCGTCCAAGGTAACTCTGGACCCTGGAACCTCACTATATTCCTCCTTACCACTCCCCTTTCTCGAGGAGGAGCTTTTACTATGATCGTCACCCTCCAACTCGTCTTCCTTGGAGTTAGCGTTAGCTTTCTCCTTAGAAGAGGGAGTGGCATCCTCAGATACGGATGGAGGAGGGGATGTAGGTAGAGAGAGACGTGCTATCATTTTATTCATACACTACTAGGAAAATGCTTGTTTGTGGCACACCCCATTTCCCCTTCCGTGGCGCACTAGGGGTGCGCCACGAGGTCTGTGCTACGGCTAAAATTAACCCGTAGCGCACTGCCTAGTGTGCTATGGGTACCTGGAGATAGCAGTAGCGCACTGCGTGGTGTGCCACAACTGTGAAAGCGAGTGCGTTTCCACTATGTTGCCTATGGCGCACAAGGAAGTGCGCCACTAAAGCTAATCCATGTGCGCTTTAGGTATAGTGTGCAACTAACGCCAGGCCATGTGCGCCACGGCCAAGTTTTTTTTAAATACTCAATACAGATGATATACAATACATATGATATACATACACAAATATACAATACATATATACATACACATATATGAATACACATACATGATAGAAACAAATACATATAGATAAGTCACATACATGAATACACATGATAAGTTACATTGTTTTGATCAAGTTACAAAGTAGCTAGTGACATGAATACATGTGTCTCAACCAAGTTAGAGCTCGCAAGCTCGCCTAGACATCTAAAGTAGGAACACGCGGGATAGACAACCAAGGACGATAAGCATCACCGCGATGAAGGTGTAGGTCTTCATCCGGTTCTTAGTCCTAACTCCCGCTAGATAGAGCATGTGTCTAGCTTCCGCCTTTGCCATAGTGTTGTACCCTTTGTAGCTATTGCCGCTGAAATGGTGCACCTGTCTCTGGTAGTCTTCCCAATCATCGTAGACTCCGGAAACCCGTCCCTTGTACATGACGTACCACGTCATCTACAAGTTGGCAATAATAATTAAATGGTGGGTGAAAAAACATGTAAAAGTCGCATATAAAGATACACTTATCAAATAGCACCAACTCAAAAAGAATGCCTCATATATTCCTAGGTTGTTGGACACAAAAATATTCTATGATGGAACTGTTCGGCCAAGTAGGATGCACAAGACTTGGACTTGTGCAAAGCACAAGGCCGAACATCTCATCACAGCACATTCACATATATAGTGTCCAACAACATTTTAATCATCGACATTCTTGAAAAATACCAAAGTAAATCAGATTTGTATCTCATTCTTGTAAAAAGGTAACAAAGTAAGCAAAAAAGGACCAAAAAGTAAGCATATAAAGATACACTTATCAAGTAGCGACAACTCAAAAAGAATGCCTCATATATAACTAGGTTGTTGGACATATAAATATGTTATGATGGAACTGTAAGCCAAGTAGGATGCACAAGACTTGGACTTGTGCATGGCACAAGGATTACGATCGCATCACAACACTTTCACATATATAATGTGCCACGACATTTAATCATTGGCATTCTCTAAAAATACCAAAGTAAGGAAAAAAGGACCAAAGTAAGCAAAGAAGGACCAAAGAGTAAGCAAAAAAACTAAGAATTGATTCATATATAACCCTAATAATAAGAAAAAAAAAGTAAGCGTTGATTCATAACCCTAATAAGTAGTAGCATGTACTTGTCGACACACACAAGTACTTGTGGGGATAAAGTTTACATCACACGAGCTCATCTGTAGTTCAGAACTACAACTAGGACAACATTAAGACTTTTGGCTAAGCTTAGGGAATGGGGGGACGCCTTATTTCATCATGAATTCCCTATAGTCACCCTGCATCTTTAGGTGATCTACTATGTCATGGTTATTCAGGGGATTGCCTCCGTAGAAGACCCCCCCCCCCCCCCCCGAAGTCATGACATCACGAAAGATGATTGCCCCAACTCCTGCTGGATGCGATACATCTCTTGTCTAATATCTGAATCAGTGATCTTGGCCTTGGCTTCGGCCCACTGTTTGAGATGATCCGGCGGCGTAGAATTCTGTTTCTCTAGTAGGAACGCCCTCATGTGATGGAGTGTGTAGTAGGCTTCCTTCTAAATGTTTTCTAGCTGCTTCATGCAGGGGAAGTCCGTTACATGGGTGAAGACGTGCCTACCAAACTTGACCTTCTTACGCATGAAGGTGGTGCCTTCCGCTGAGGCATAGCCAGTGAGAGCATCATCCAGAACTTCCTTGATCTTATCATAGTTTTTCTTCTTTTTTCGACTCCCCGAGTCGAAATACATGGCTTGTGAATGTTTTAGCGCTAACGAGATGCGTGTACAATGTTGATATCTATGCAAAACAATTCAAACAGAATGTGTTGGAAAAATAATGATGAAAATATAATAAAGCATGTTATGGCGGCGAGTGAGACTTGCTCGAGAAAGTAAGGCACGAGGATGTATTCCTTTGTCTTATTCACCACCAAGATGCCTTGGAGGTATGAGGCCACGAATCTCCGTTCAATGGGGCTTCCCAAGCAGCCTCACGCATGTAGTAGGGGTCCACTATCATGATGCCCGGGGTGTTCTCTCTAATGATCTGCATGGTCAGGCTAAGAGAAAACAGGAATACCATGGTATAGTGCATCGGGTACAGGTGGAACATATGGAAGATGTCGTCAAACCGTAGGAAGAACAGATCCGCGGGGACATTACCGACGAAGCCCAAGCCTGGTGTCACCTTAACCATGAATACCGGGTGAGAGGGATCTTTCTCCGCAAGAAGGTGATGCACTCAGATCACTGTAGAGCTTAGTTGGGAGACCCCAAGAGGAAGGTATGATGAGCACAGCAGCAAGTCTTCCCTCAGAAAGAAACCAAGGTTATCGAAACAGTAGGAGGAAGGAAACGACCCAAAGGTATTGGTAGCAACTTGGAAACCTGCACAACACAAACTCAAGACTTTGCCCCAACGAACAGTGAGGTTGTCAATCTCACCGATTTGTTGAAAACAAAGGATTAACTGTATGGTGTGGAAGGTAATAGTGGTTTGCAGAAAGTAAACAGTAACAATGGAAGATGTATCAATGGTAAATATTGGAACAGGGTCCATAGTTCACTAGAGGTGCTCTCCTTAAGATAAACAAACATGGCATGTTGGGTAAAAAAATTACAGCGGGGCAATTGACAGGATAGAGCAAGGCATAACAATGCAATACTAGACATTCATGATGCTATGGGATTTGATTGTGCAATACAACAAGATACATAGACCGCCATCCAACTGCATCTATGACTAGTAATCCACCTTCAGGTTATCATCCGAACCCCCTCCAGTATTAAGTTGCAAGCAACGGATAACTGCTTTAAGAAAAGTGTGTAAGGTAAACAATCCACTTGTTCCATGAACAAGAGATCGTTGTTTTCTCCCTAGTAGCAATAGCACATCTACAACCTTAGAGATTTCTGTCACTTCCCCAGATTAAATAGAGGCATGAACCCACTATCGAGCATAAATACTCCCTCTTGGAGTCACTAGCATCTACTTGGCAAAGATAGTTACTAGAAACGGAGAGCATGCAAGATCACAAACAACACATACATGATACAATCAATAAGATAGAACCATTAATAAATATGACATAGTAATCTCAATATCCATCAGATCCTTGCAAACACAACATGCATGATTACAAATATATGATCTTGATCATGAACGGAGCTCACAAGATCTAAACATGGTAGCACAAGGAAGGATAAACAACCATCTAGCTACTACATGGACCCGTAGTCCAAGGTGGAACTACTCACGCATCATACCGGAGGCTGGCATGGTGATGTCTATGCACTTATATTCTTGTAGACAGTTGTTGGGCCTCCAAGTGCAGATATTTGTAGAACAGCAACAAGTTTCCCTTAAGTGGATTACCCAAGGTTTATCAAACTCAGGGAGGAAGTGTTCAAAGGTATTACCTCTCAAGAAACCCTGCAATCAAGATACAAGAAGTCTCTTGTGTCCCCAACACACCCAATATAGGTGCACTAGTTCGATGAAGAGATAGTGAAATACAAGTGGTAACGGTGCCAGAAAATAGCTTGACGGTGAGGTAAAGACTAAAGGCAACAAGAAGGAAGCAAGAAAACATGCAACAGATCTAGTAGCAAACGGTGTTTCAATGTTTAGAAACAAGGCCTAGGGATCATACTTTCACTAGTGAACACTCTCTCATATAAATATCCTCTCTTCATGATACTACTCTTAACTACTCTCCGGTTGGACACTGTAATCCACGGTAGGGCCTTCCCCAATCTAGATAACCCCATATTGTCACCTTGAGCGCTAGATGGTTCCAGCAAACACCACAATTTCATAGATACATCCAACTCCAAATATAAATCATAACAAATATTCAATCTAGCCAAAGTGCCACACACAGTATGCCCGCTGTCACTTTCACACACGTGGGGAAAAGCATAGATCTATTAAAGCACAAAGATTATTTATGTAGACTCAAACCTGAGTGCCACCATGGCGTGCACACTCTCATTTTCACACACATGGGGAGAGCAGAGATCTAATGAAGCACTTGAGTATCAAGGTAGATCTACTTGATTACAAAGCTCATGACCACAAGATCATGCATAGAGAGAGAGGTGAACACATATCTACCGGTAGAGCCCTTAGCCCTGAGGAAGAACTACTCCCTCCTCATCATGGGAATCGGCAATGGTGATGAAGATGGGGATGGAGATCGATGGAGATGGCTCTGGGGGCACTTCCCCGTATCGGCAGGGTGCCGGAACAGAGACTTGCTGTCGTCCGAATCTCCCATACAGTGGCGGCGGTGCTACAGAGGTTTTCGTGGATTTCTTATGGATGCCCTAGGGTTTTTGGGTCGGAGGCTTCTTATAGACGAAGGTGAGGCCGAGGCAGCGGCCAGGGGCCCCACACCCCTCCCAGGCGTGGGGTAGGGCCCACCCGCTCCTAGGGTGGGTCTGGCACCCCTGGTCGGCCTCTTCGGCTCCCCTCTGGACTTCTTGTTCCCCACGGAAAGTAATCGACTTTGACGTTTGTCCTGTCCAATTCCGAGAATATTTTCTTTACTAACTTTTCTGAAACCAAAAACAGCAGAAAACAGGCATCTAGCACTGTTGCAACTTGTCAATAGGTTAGTTCCAGAAAAGATATAAAACCCCCTCAAAGTATAGACAAAGCAAAGCAAAGTAGATACAAACAAGCATGGAGCATCAAAAATTATAGATACGTTTCCGACGTATCAAGCATCCCCAAGCTTAACTCCTGCTCGCCCTCGAGTAGGTAAGTGATAAAAGAATAATTTTTGAGGCGACATGCACCCTCACAATAAAGATCAAACCATTTGCAAGCATTGAAAGCTGTGATCAAAGAACTCTAAACATGTGCATGAATGATGGAGTTCTAACAATAGGACATAGTAACTATGCATGCAACATGAAAGGTTACAAACAAAGATCATGAATAACATGCATTGAAAAACATTTGTCTGTTTCACATACATAAAACATAGCATAGTGGCAATCAGCTTGTCCCTCATAGAGTAGCAATATAGATGCATAGGACACCTTCAAAGTTCACAAGGGTGACTAGAAACAAATATCACAAGAACAAGTCATATCACAATATGCATCAATCAATAAGCTTTGGAACACTGCACACATAACGACAACTATGCTCTCTTAATGGTGCCTAAAGATAGAAGGTGGAGACTCAATAATGGTGGAAGAAAAGCCTTTTATAAAGGAAGCAGGGATTTCAAGTTTCAAAAAGAGCTTCCAAAAATTATGGTACTTGTTAGCTTTCAGCCCTCATTGCCCCTATCATAAGCATCTTGAAGTGATTAAGGTTAAAGTGAACAAAGATGGAGCATATGCTTGACGAAGTATAAGTTGGCAATCTCAAGTCCCTTGAATACGAGGGCCACACCTCATGCTACTCAACTTTAGTCACCTGTAAGTTCTTGTCATTGTAAGTATTTGCATATCATTGAGAACCGCCAACGGGGTACCCCTTGCACATGGTACAGGAGCTTTCCCATAACCAAAATGACAAGGCAAGCAGACAATGAGCATCTCAGCAATATTCTCATTTACCATGGGAATATGGTGCTTTTTTCTCTCTTTCCTCTTTTCTCAATGTGTCTTTTTTTTATAAGAAGAATGCTTCATAGATGTCACTATGGTGATGCTGCAAGATTCCACCATGATTAGGCATGGCTTAGGCTAGCGGCCCAGGCGTTTCTCTAACACAGGATACAAACTCTATGGACTTACAAGTTCCCTCTTTATTTCACACCGGTGACATCCATAGACAATAGAGCATGATATCAACTGAGTACAAAGTACAAGTGCAATGTTGAAAACGTTCCTCGTGACAGCACGGTTCTGCTAATTCCAACGTATAAGTGCAAGCATATACAACATAGATGACATAATGGTTCAAGTTTATTAGGGGCAAATAATATAAAGTGTGCCATCAAGTTTGTGAGGGCTTTAATCACTAAGTTTTCACATAACAAAATAATTTTTAATTGGAAGGTAGCTGAAAACAAGAATATACTTGGAATGGTGTAACACACCGTGCATAGGAGTTTATAGTGGACACTTTGGAATAACTTGGTTTCTTGGGAGTTGGAAGCATGAGTAGAGCTTACTCACACAAGTGTAGACTAGCAAAGGACCGAGAGCAACCAACTAAGAGAGCATAATGGCCATAAACATGCAAAGCAACAAAGCATTACTAATCAAAGCATAGAGTGGTATTACAAGTCAAGGACTAAATTATCATAGAGGCTAATGGTGACTTGTCATAGTCATAACATGGTGTGAGCATGTGCTAAGCACACCCAAACAAAGCATCAAAGGAGAACACCACAATACTATGCTTTTTGCATGCTAAAACAACGCATAATTTCTTCAAGGCACACTAAGCAATCCCAATTGTTTGGAACAAGACATGCTATAGCAATAATCACTAAGCATAAGGTCAAAACAACACCTAGAATGTCATGCTAAAGTATAAGTCACAGTCAAAGCAAGCTCCCTTTTGTACCACTTAAGCATGAAGTTTTCTACTCTTCTCCAACACCAAACAACTTATTTGAAACAACTCACAAAGATAATAATCAATAAAGATCAGTGAGCTTGTCTCACAAATCCACAAAGAAGAACTAAAAAGTTCTAAGCTGAAAGCTCAAGAAAACTAAGGCTAAACATAGTGCTAGCAAAAGAGAACACTCACAGAACAATAAGAGTGAAAACTAGAGTGTTCTAGGCAATGAAAACAGAGTGTGTATCTCTCCAAAATAAGTGTGGTGTAACCAACCAACTTACTCAAGCAAACTAAGCAAACGAAAACCAAACACAAAAACTAAGACGCTCCAAGAACAACACAAAAAGCATCCCCAAGCTTTGAACAAGCATCCCCAAGCTTAACTCCTACTCGTCCTCAAGTAGGTAAGTGATAAAAAGAATAATTTTTGAGGTGACATGCACCATCAAAATCAAGATCAAACCATTTGCAAGCATTGAAACCTGGGATCAAAGAACTCTAAACATGAGCATGAAAGAAGAAGTTCTAACAGTAAGACAAAGTAACTATGCATGCAACATGAAAGGTTACAAACAAAGATCATGAATAACAATGCATTGAAAGACGTTTGTTTGTTTCACATATAGAAAACATAGCATAGTGGCATTCAGCTTGTCCCTCATGGAGTAGCAAATAAATGCATAGGACACCTTCAAAGATCACAAGAGTGACTATATACAAATAGTTCATGAGAAAGCAATATCAACAATATGCATCAATCAATATGTTTTGGGACAATGCACATAGAACTAAGAATGGCAACTATGCTCTCTTAATTGGTGCCTAAGGATAGAAGGTGGAGACTCAATATAATAGTGGAAGAAAGGCCCTTCATAAAAGGGAAGCAGGGATTTCAAGTCTCATAAAGAGCTTCCAAAAATTATGGTACTTGTTAGCTTTCAGCTCTCATTGCCCCTATCATAAGCATCTTTAAGTGATTAAGGTTAAAGTGAACAAACTATGGAGTATATTCTTGACAAAGTATAAATTGGCAATCTCATGTCCCTTGAGTACGAGGGCCGCTCCTCATGCTACTCAACTTTAGTCACCAATAAGTTCTTGTCATAGTAAGTACATGTGTATCATAGAGAACCACCAATGGGGTACCCCTTGCACATGATACATGAGCTATCCCATAATCAAAATGACAAGGCAAGCAGACAATGAGCATCTCACCAATCTTCTTATTTACCATGGGAAAATGGTGCTATTTTCTCTCTTTCCTCTTTTCAATGTGTCTCTTTTTTATAAGATGAAAGCTTCATAGATTGCTCACTATGGTGATGGTGCAAGTTTCCACCATGATTAGGCATGGCTTAGGCTAGCGGCCCAGGCGTTTCTCTAACACACATACATAACTCCATGGACTTACAAGTTCCCCATTCATTTCACAGATGACATCCATAAACAAAAGAGCATGATATCAACTGGGTACAATGTACAAGTGCAATGTCGAAAGCGTTTCCCATGACAGCATGGTTCTGCTAATCCCAACGTATAAGTGCGAGCATATACAACATAGATGACACAATGGTTCAACTTTATTAGGGGCAAGAAAAATAAAGTGTGCCATCAAGTTTGTGAGAGCTTTAATCACTAATTTTTCACATAACAAAGTGACTTTTTTAATTGGAAGATAGATAAAACAAGAATATACTTGTAATGGTGTAACACACCATGCATAGGAATTTATAGTGGACACTTTGGAATAACTTGGTTTCTTGGGAGTTAGATGCATGAGTAGAGCTTACTCATACAAGTGGAGGCTAGCAAAAGACTAGGAGTGACCAACTAAGAGAGCAATAATGGCCATAATCATGCAGAGCGACAAAACATTACTAATCAAAGCATAAATTGGTACCGCAAGTCAAAAACTAAATAATCATAGAGGCTATGGTTACTGGTTCATAGTCATAACATGGTGTGAGCATGTGCCAAGTCAACCCAAACAAAGCATCAAAGGAGTATACCATAATACTATGCTTTTTGTATGCTAAAACAACGCATGATTCTTTAAAGGAACATTAAGCAATCCTAATTGTTTGGAACAAGTCATGATACAACAATAATCACTAAGCATAAGGACAAAACAACATCTTGCATGACATTCTAAAGTCTAAGTCACAGTCAAAGCAAGCTCCTCATGTACTACTAAGCAAGAACTTCCTACTCCTCTCCAGCACCAATCAACTTATTTGAAACAACACAACGAGAACGGGGGTCCAAACTACTTTATTCAAGAAAACTAAAACCAAAAAACAAAAACTAAGACTCTCCAAGAACAACACAACTTCTGCATAAAACAATAAAAACGAAGTGTCTAGAAAGACCTGAGATTTTCATTGATGAAGAAGGGGATGCCTTGGGCATCCCCAAGCTTTTATGCTTGTACCTCTTGAATATTTCTTGGGGTGACACGGGGTGGCATCGCCAAGCTTGACCTTTTGTTCATTCTTCATCTCATTACATCATCCTTTCCTTACACCTAAACTTTTTCCTTCATACAAAACTCCACACAATCTTCATTAGCAACATTAGTGCATTCAAAAGATAATAGTCCTTTGGGTTTAGTTTCAAAACAACAAAACTTTCAAGAAAAACACAAGCTACTGTAGAAATTTCCTAAAAAAGCTCAATTTCCCAAAAAGAACCCAAAAAGGAATCAATAAAAAGCAAATGCAAATAATGGCAGAAATCTGTCAAAACAGACCAGCAGGTAGAAACCGATTTTTTATAAGATCTTTTGTTGCTCAAATCAAAAAGTGTTGAGCTAACAACAGTTAGCTAACAACCTGGGGGATTTATTCAGAAATTTACAGCTCAATATGACTTACATAGATTTTACACGATTTTTTACATTACAGCACAAAAAACTGTTTCGAGACAGCAACTCCCCAAATCTTACTTCCCTCTCATTAGAGGTTATTATTGGCACAAAAAGCAAATAAAAATGATAAGGAGAGGTTATTACAGAAATAATAACTTCCAAGAATCAATAAAACTATTGGGTTATCTCCCAAAAGTACTTTTATTTAACGCCTTTAAGTTAGGCACAAGAAGCAAGAATCAAGTATTTTCAAATGAAGAAGCATTAACATCAAATCTTGCTTTCAAATGAGGAGAAAAAAGCAACTTCTCTCTCCTCATAGGGAAGTGTTCAATACCTTTATTGAATGGAAATTGATATTTAATGGTGCTTTACTTCATATCAATGATGGCGCCAATAGTTCTAAGAAAAGGTCTTCCCAAAGTAATAGGACAAGAAGCATTGTATTAAACATCCAAACATAGAAATCAACAGGGACATAAGCATTGTTAACCATAATATGAACATCATTAACACTCCCCATGAGTTTCTTTTTAGCATTATCATCAAGCGGGACATCCAAATAGCAATCTTCCAAAGGTGGCAAATCAAGCATTTAATAAATCTTTCCAGGCATGATAGAGACACTAGAACCAATGTCACATGAAGCTTTGAGACCAGAGTCATTCACTTGCATATTAATGATGAGTTCCCAACTATCTTCTACTTTCCTAGGAATACAGGCTTTGTGTTTCAACTTTTCTTCCTTAATTTTAATGAGAGCATCTGTAATGTGTTTGGTGAAAGCCACATTCATATCACTAGCATCAGGACTTATAGCAAGCTTTTGTAGGAAGATAATCACTTCAGAGATATTACAACCATCAAGATCAAAATCAATCTTAGCATCACTCGTAGTAGATTCATTGGGTTTAGGCATTGTGGTAGGAGGAATAGGGACTTATTGTGGTTTAGTGGCATCCATATTGGTGGTGGTGATAGTGCACACACTATTGTTTCTAGCAATTTCAGCTTCTCTTTCCCACTTAGCATGTAGTTGAGCTAACAGTCTAACATTTTCATCAATAGTAACTTGTATGGCATGAGAAGCAGCAAAGTTACTTTCCAAGGTTTCAGGTTTAGCAGTCATTTTATTAATCAAAGAGGACTGTGCTTCAGACAAAGATGAAATATTTTTCTCAACATTCAAAAGCTTTTCCTCCACGGTCTTGTTGAAAGTGGTTTGTTTACTAATAAAGTCTTTGAGCATGACTTCAAGTTCATAGGGATCACTTCTAGTATTTTTGTAGGAGGTTCCAAAGGTATTGCCATTATTAGGAGGATAAGGCCTATAATTGTTGTTACTACCAAAATTATTTCTATAGGCATTGTTGCTGAAATTGTTGTTTCTAATGAAGTTCACATCAACTTGCTCTTCTTGAGCAACTAAAGAGGCTAAGGGAACATTATTTGGATCAATATGAGCTTTTCCATTAACAAGCATAGCCATGATAACATCAATCTTATCACTCAAAGAGGAGGTTTCTTCAACCATTCAGAATAATTAACCATCATATTATCAAGGAGCTTTGTTGCAACACCCAAGGTAATGGTCATAAAGGTACCTCCAGCAGATAAATCCAACAGGTTTTTTGAGGAGAAGTTTAAACCTGCATAAAAAGTCTGGATAATCATCCAAGAAGTAAGTCCATGAGTGCGACAATACTTAACCAAAGATTTCATTCTTTCCCAAGCTTGAGCAACATGTTCATTATCAAGTTGTTTAAATTTCATTATTTCACTTCTCATACATATGATCTTAGCAGGAGGATAGTATTTTCCAATAAAAGCATCTTTGCACTTAATCCAATAGTCAATACTATTTCTAGGCAAGGACAACAACGATTCTTTAGATTTTCCTCTCATGGAGAAAGGAAATAACTTGAGCTTAATAATATCTCCATCTACATCCTTATATTTTTGCATCTCACAAAGTTCAACAAAGTTATTGAGGTGGGCAGCATCATCATCAGAACTAGCACCAGAAAATTGCTCTTTCGTCACAAGATTCGACAAAGTAGGCTTAATTTCATAAAAGGTAGCATCGGGAGCAGGTGGAGCAATAGGTGTACTTAGGAAATCATTGTTGTTTGTGCTAGTGAAGTCACATAACTTGGTGTTCTCAGGAGAGTTCATTTTTGCAAAGGTGGAGCAAACCAACAGCAGCATCTACTAGAGCAGGAACTAATTTTTTTGTGTTTTTTATAAGAAAAAGCAAACCAAAGTAAACAATTTTTTTTTGGAGTTTTTGATAAAAAGAGGCAAACAAAACAAGGCAAAAGAAACTAAGCAAAACAAAAACAAAGTAAAGAGAAAGGTTGTGAAGGACTCCCCTTGGGAAGCCGTCCCTAGCCTCCCCAGCAACGACGCCATAAAACAGCTTGATGCGCTCAGATCACTATAGAGCGTCGTTGGGAGACCCCAAGAGGAAGGTATGATGAACACAGCATCAAGTCTTCCCTTAGAAAGAAACCAAGGTTATAGAACCAGTAGGAGGAAGGAAACAACCCAAAGGTGTTGCTATCAACTTGGAAACCTGCACAACACAAACTCAAGACTTTGCCCCAACGAACAGTGAGGTTGTCAATCTCACCAGTTTGCTGAAAACAAAGGATTAACTGTATGGTGTGGAAGGTAATAGTGGTTTACAGAAAGTAAACAGTAACAGTAGAAGATGTATCAATGCTAAAGATTGGACCGGCGTCCATAGTTCACTATAGGTGCTCTCCTTAATATAAACAAACATGGCATGCTGGGTAAACAAATTACAACGGGGCAATTGACAGGATAGAGCAAGGCATAACAATGCAATACTAGACATTCATGATCCTATGAGATTTGATTGGGCAATACAACAAGAAACATAGACCGCCATCCAACTGCATCTATGACTAGTAATCCACCTTTAGGTTATCATCTGAACCCCCTCCAGTGTTATGTTGCAAGCAACGGATAACTGCTTTAAGCAAAGTGTGTAAGGTAAACAATCCACTTGTTCCATGAACAAGAGATCGTTGTTTTATCCCTAGTAGCAAAAACACATCTACAAACTTAGAGATTTATGTCACTTCCCTAGATTAAATAGAGGCATGAACCCACTATCGAGCATAAATACTCCCTCTTGGAGTCACTAGCATCTACTTGGCCAAGATAGCTACTAGAAATGGAGAGCATGCAAGATCACAAACAACACAGACATGATAGAATCAATAATATAGAACCATTAATCAATCTGACATAGTAATCTCAATATCCATTGGATCCTCGCAAACACCACATGCATGATTACAAATAGATGATCTTGATCATGAATGGAGCTCACAAGATCTAAACATGGTAGCACAGAGGAGGAGAAACAACCATCTAGATACTACATGGACCCGTAGTCCAAGGTGGAACTACTCACGCATCATATCGGAGGCTGGCATGGTGATGAAGAAGGCCTCCGGGATGATCTCCCCTCCGGCAGGATGCCAGGAGGCAGGGTGCCGGGAAGAGCTTCAGATTCCCCCGATCTAGGGACAATGGTGGCGGAGGCTACGAACTGTTTCGTGGAATATTTATCGGGTTCTTAGGGTTTAGGTATCGGGGGCTTCTTATAGGTGAAGAGCCGAGGCAGGGGCACCCGAGGTGGCCGCACCCCCAGGCACGGGCCAGTCCTGGCCGCGTGGCCAGGGGTGTGGTCCCCTGGTGGCTCCCCTCCGTCTCGTACTCTGGCTCCGTGTTCCCCACGGTAAAATATTGACTTTAGCTTTTGTCCCGTCCAATTCCGAGAATATTGATTTTCTGTTGGGTTTCGTAGCATGGAAAACAAAAAATTTCTACCGCATACAAACAAACAAGCCAAGATCTATCTACTAGATTGTAGCAATGAGTCGATAGAATAACTCACCCTCGAAGATTCCAAAGTGTTTAACGAGAGCGGATTCTCGTGGGTGATGTAGTCGTACTCTTCCTGATCTCAAGATCGCGTAGACGATCCTTCCGGCGCTGCGTTCCGGCAGCGCTCCTGCAGTCGGTCACACGTTCGGTACTCGACAAAGACCTTCCTCTCCCTTGTTCCAGCAGGCAGCGGAGGTTGTAGCACTCTCCTCGCGATTCCGGCAGCACAACGGCGTGGTACCGGAAGTAGAGGGGAGATCTCGCAGGGCTTCGCCTTAAGCCGGAGCGAGTATGGTGGAGTATGAGAGAGTCCCTCGACGATCTAGGGTTTAGACACGCCGAGGAGGGGCTAGTGCCGGCGGCTAGGGTTTCACCTAGGCGGCAGCGGCGAGTGCCCTAGGGCCGGTGGCGGCTTGGAGGCGGCGGCGGCTTGGTACTAGGGTTTGGAGGAGAGGATCTTGTGTGTCTCTAGGAGGGAGCCCTGCCCCTCCTTATATAGGTGGAGGGGCCGGCCGGCCAAGGGGAGGGAGAGGAGTCCCTCCCCAACTCGGCTTGGGTGGGCGCCGCCGGTTGGAGGAGGGAACTCCTCCCCAACTCGGTTTCCCCTTCCTCCTCTTTTTCTCTTTCCAAATTTAGCCGTTTGACTTTTCAAACTAGCTATTTGACTATTCAAACTAGGATTTGAATTAATCCTTTATTTGGTTCAGCGACGACACTTAGTACATGATGCAATCATACCAACTTGATACAACACATTCATGTACCCTTCCCCTCCGGAGTGCCGGACATTCTGGAACATTCTAGAACATTCCCGATGAAAACACCGGAACCATTCCCCTAACTCCGAAACGGGACTTTCCTTATATGATTCTTATTCTCCGGACCATTCCGGATCTCCTCGTGATATACCGGATCCCATCCGGGACTCCGAACAACATTCGGTCTCTTTCTCATCATTCCATAACTACTCAAAACAACGTCGAATCCTTAAGTGTGTGTCCCTACGGTTCGTGAATTATGCAGACATGATCGAGACACTTCTCCGAACAATAACCAATAGAGGAATCTAGAAATTCATATGGCTCCCACATATTTCTACGATTACTTTGCGATCGAATGAACCACTTACATACGATATTAATTTCCCTTTGTCTCACGATAGTTTACTTATCCGAGGTTATGATCGTCGGTATCTCTGCATACCTAATTCAACCTCGTTACCGATAAGTACTCTTTTCTCGTTCCCGTGATATGTGATCCCTTGTGAGCCAGTCACATGCTTGCAAGCTAATTGGATGACATTTCACCGAGAGGGCCCAGAGTATATCTATCCGTCATATGGATGGACAAATCCCACTCTTGATCCATGTGTTTCAACCAACACTTTCCAAACACTCAATGCCACCTTTATAGCCACCCAGTTACGGTGTGGTGTTTGATGTCACCAAAGCATCCATCCGGTAAAGGTGATATGCATGATCTCATGGTCGAAGGAATTAAATTACTATGTATCAGAAAGCATATAGCAATTGAACTATTAAAATGACTTGATCTTTATGCTACGCTTATCTATAGGAGTATGTCCATCATATCATTCTCCTAACAATATGATCTTGTTGTTAATAACATCTCAATGTTCATGATAGGGAAACGACAATCATCCATTAACCAACAAGCTAGTATTATATAGAGGCTTTACTAGGGACTTCAAATTAAGTTTACAAATCACACAAGTATTAATGTTTCCTTGTTAATACTATTATAGCATGAATGTAAACATTTATCATAAACACGAAGATATAATAATAACTACATTTACTATTGCCTCTAGGGCATATCTCCAACAGTCTCCCACTTGCACTAGAGTCATCTAATCTAGATTACATGGTAATATACCGAACACCCATGGCAGTTTGGTGCTGGTCATGTTTTGCCCTCGGGAGAGGTTTAGTCAACGGATCCGCCACATTCAGATCTGTGTGTACTTTGCAAATATTTATATCCCCATCTTGGATATGTTCTCGAATAGCGTGAAAACGTAGCTTGATGTGCTTCAGCTTCTTGTGTGACCTTGGTTCTTGCGCATTGGCTATGGCGCCCATGTTATCACAGTAGATAGACATTGGGTCCAGCGCACTAGGAACCACACCCAGCTCTGTAATGAACTCTTTCATCCATATCGCTTCTTGTGAAGCCTCTGAAGCAGCCATGTATTCTGATTCAGTTGAAGATCTCGCCACAACGCTTTGCTTTGCACTCCTCCAGCTAACTGCTGCACCATTCAAAATAAATACGTATCCACATTGTGATTTAGAATCATCCGGATCGGTGTTCCAACTAGCATCAGTGTGACCATTAACAACGAGCTGTTCATCACCTCCATAAGAAAGAACCATATCCTTAGTTCTTCTCAAGTACTTAAGGATGTTTTTGACCGCTGTCCAATGATCCACTCCTGGATCACTTTGATATCTTCTAGTTAAACTAACAGCATATGCAATGTCGGGTCTAGTACATAGCATGGCATACATTAGAGATCCTATGGCTGAGGCATAGGGAGTCTTACTCATCCTTTCTTTATCTTTTGCCGATGTCGGACTTTGAGTTTTACTCAAGGTCGTATTGGGCAACATGGGCAAGAACCCTTTCTTGCTATCTTCCATTCCAAACCTCTTTAGAACTTTGTCCAAATATGTACTTTGTGACAATGATATTTGGCGTTTCGATCTATCTCTATAAATCTTTATGCCTAATATGTAAGCTGCTTCGCCAAGATCCTTCATTGAAAAACTATTATTCAAATATTCTTTGACACTATTAAGAAGGTCTACATCATTCCCAATCAACAATATGTCATCTACATATAGTATTAAGAATGCTACAGAGCTCCCACTCACTTTCTTGTAAATACAAGCTTCTCCATAAGTTTGTATAAAACCAAAACTTTTGATCACCTTTTCAAAACGTTGATTCCAACTTCGGGATGCTTGCTTCAATCCATAGATGGACCGTTGAAGTTTGCATACCTTGTTAGCATTTTTAGGATCAACAAAACCTTTGGGTTGCATCATATACAACTCTTCATCAATGTCTCCATTGAGGAATGCTGTTTTGACATCCATCTGCCATATCTCATAATCGTAATATGCAGCGATTGCTAACATAATCCTCACAGACTTTAGCTTCGCTACTGGTGAGAAAGTCTCATCGTAGTCAACTCCTTGAATTTGTCGAAACCCTTTTGCGACAAGTCGAGCTTTATAGACAGTAACATTACCATCAGCATCTGTTTTCTTCTTGAAGATCCATTTGTTCTCGACAGCCTTCCGGCCATCCGGTAAGTCCACCAAAGTCCATACTTGGTTTTCGTACATGGATCCAATCTCGGATTTCATGGCTTCTTGCCATTTATTGGAATCTGGGCTCATCATCGCTTCCTCATATGTCTCAGGGTCATCGGTGTTGTCCACCAACATGACACTCATAACGGGATCATACCAATCTGGAGTGGTACCAGTTCTCGTTGACCTGCGAGGCTCTGTAGCAACTTCAACCGAAGTTTCATGATCATCATCATTAGCTTCCTCTCTTATTGGTGCATGCACCACAGGAACTTCTTCCGGTGCTGTGCTACTCGCAATTTCGAGAGAAGGTTCAACAACCTCGTCAAGTTCTACTTTCCTTCCAGTCACTTCTTTCGAGAGAAATTCCTTCTCTAGAAAGGATCCATTCTTGGCAACGAAGATTTTGCCTTCGGATCTATGATAGAAGGTATACCCAATAGTTTCCTTCGGGTATCCTATGAAGATGCATTTTTCCGCTTTGGGTTCAAGCTTGTCCGGCTGTAACTTCTTTACATAGGCTTCGCACCCCCAAACTTTAAGGAACAACAATCTAGGTTTCTTCCCAAACCATAATTCATACGGTGTCGTTTCAACGGATTTAGACGGTGCCCTATTTAAAGTGAATGCGGCTGTTTCTAAAGCATAACCCCAAAATGATAGCGGTAAATCTGTAAGTGACATCATAGAACGAACCATATCTAAGAGAGTTCGATTACGACGTTCGGACACACCATTACGCTATGGTGTTCCCGGCGGTGTCAACTGCGAAAGTATTCCACATTTCTTCAAATGCTCGCCAAACTCGTAACTTAGATATTCACCTCCACGATCAGAACGTAAAATTTAATCTTCTTGTTACGTTGATTCTCTACCTCACTTTGAAATTCCTTAAACTTCTCGAAAGTTTCGGACTTATGTTTCATGAAATAGATATACCCATATCTAGTCAAGTCATCCGTGAAGGTAAGAACATAACGATAACCACCACGTGATGCTACACTCATTGGACCACACACATCGGTATGTATGATTTCCAACAAGTCCGTAGCTCGCTCCATCATACCAGAAAATGGAGTCTTAGTCATTTTACCCATCAGACATGCTTCGCATCTTTCAAGTGATTCGAAATCAAGTGATTCAAGAAGTCCATCGGAATGGAGTTTCTTCATACGCTTCACTCCAATGTGACCAAGACGACAGTGCCACATATAGGTCGAGTTATCGCTCGATTTCAAACGTTTAGCCTCAATGTTATTAATATGTGTATTTCCACTATCGAGATTCAATAAGAATAGACCATCTATCAAAGGTGCATGTGCATAAAACATATCACTCATATAAATCGAACAACCATTATTCTCAGACTTAAACAAGTAACCGTCTCGCAATAAACAAGATCCCGATATAATGTTCATGCTTAACGCAGGCACCAAATAACAATTATTTAAGTATAAAACTAATCCCGATGGTAGATGAAGGAGTAGCGTGCCGACCGCGATCACATCAACCTTTGATCCGTTTCCAACGCGCATCGTCACCTCGTTCTTCACTAGCTTCCGTTTATTCTGCAGCACCTGTTTCGAGTTACAAATATGAGCAACCGAACCAGTATAAAATACCCAGGCACTACTACGAGTACTAGTGAGATACACATCAATAACATGTATATCAGATATACCTTTCTTCTTGATGTTGCCGTTCTTCAAATCCGCCAAGTACTTTGGGAAATTCCGCTTCCAGTGACCTTCTCCCTTGCAGTAAAAGCACTCAGTATCAGGCTTAGGTCTAGCCTTGGTCTTCTTCGTCGGCGTGGTAACTTTCTTACCACCCTTCTTGAAGTGTCCCTTCTGCTTAGACTTGCCTTTATTGAATTTGGTGGTCTTATTGACCAACAACACTTGGTGCTCTTTCTTGATCTCCACTTCTGCAGACTTCAACATGGCAAAGAGTTCTGGCAACGTCTTGTTCATGTTTTGCATGTTGTAGTTCATCACAAAATTCTTGTAACTTGGTGGTAGTGATTGGAGGACACGGTAAATCCCCAAAGCATTAGGAATCACAATACCCAAGCTTTGAAGTTTGTTTGCGTGCCCAGACATCTTAAGCACATGCTCGCTGACGGAGCTGCCCTCTTCCATCTTGCAGTTAAAGAACTTTTCAGAAGCCTCATAGCTTTCAATTGCCGCATGAGTCTCAAAGATCAATTTGAGATCCTCGACAATATCATATGGGTCTGAATTCTCAAACCTTTTCTGAAGCTCCGATTCTAAACCATACAAGATAGCACACTGAACTGTGGAGTACTGAGTCTTCCGAGTGAGGTAAACATTCTTTACTTCATCGGCAGCATCAGCTGCAGGTGGGTCACCCAGCGGTGCATCCAGCACATAGGTCAAATTACCAGCTGTGAGGACAATCCTCAAATTGCGGAACCAGTCCGCGAAGTTGCTTCCATTGTTTTTCAACTTTTCTTTCTCTAGGAACGCATTAAAATTGATGGTAGGGGCTGCCATTGATCTACAACATATTTGCAATAGTTTTAGACTAAGTTTATGACAAATTGAGTTCAAATTAATAATAAAATTAATCTAGGTGAACTCCCACTCAAAACAATATCCCTCACATTGTTTTAGTGATCACACGAACCAAATCCACCACATCAACACCGATCATCACGAGAGTTGATATAGTTTCAATGGCGAACAATCGACATGTTCATCATATCTACTATATGATTCATGCTTTACCTTTCGGTGATCCGTGTTCCGAGACCATGTCTGTACATGCTAGGCTCATCAAGATCAAACCTTAGTTTCCGCATGAGCAAATCTGGCTTGCTCACGTTGTATACACTTGCGGAATCTAACACACCCGATCATCACGTGGTGCTTCGAAACAACAAGCTTTAGCAACGGTGCTAACTAAGGGTGAACACTTTATGACTTGAAATTCATGTGCATAAGGGATCATCTTATAATGCTACCGTTGTCTACTAAGCAATACAAGATGCATAAAGGATTAACATCACATGCAATTCATAATATGTGATATGATATGGCCTTTCTTCTTTGTGCTTCCGATCTCCATCTTCTAGCACGAACATGATCTCCATCATCACCGGCATTGCATAAAGGTCAATGACGCTTCTCCATGGTTGTCATCCACCGGCTTCAACTATTACAACTACTTTGAATAGACACGCGGGTCTTAACATAAATTAAAGACAACCATATGGCTCCTTACAGTTGCCAACTTACAATAAGGAACATTGCATACATCAAATATAATCACAATCATGGCCATATCACATCACAACACACCCCTGCAAAACAAAGTTAGACGCCTCTACTTTCTTTGCATGTTTTACGTGGTTTGGGGCTTTCAATAAGTGTCGTTCTAACTTACGAACATGAACCACAACATTGATACTAGTATTGTTAATTACCCGTTGTAAATTGGATCTTAACTATGCTAGGAGAAACAGGCACCTGCAAAGCCACTTATGCAATACAAGTTGCATGTCAAGCGTGGAGCAAGTCTCATGAACGATGTCATGTAAGGTTAGCCCGGGCCGCTTCATCCCAACATCCCGCAAGATGCAAAGTACACAAGAAGCAATTGACAATAAAAGCATCAACGCCCACAATGACCATTGTGTTCTACTCGTGCAACAGATCTACATATAGACACGGCTCTGATACCACTGTGGGGTTTCGTAGCATGGAAAACAAAAAATTTCTACCGCATACAAACAAACAAGCCAAGATCTATCTACTAGATTGTAGCAACGAGTCGATAGAATAACTCACTCTCGAAGATTCCAAAGTGTTTAACGAGAGCGGATTCTCGTGGGTGATGTAGTCGTACTCTTCCTGATCTCAAGATCGCGTAGACGATCCTTCCGGCGCTGCGTTCCGGCAGCGCTCCCGCAGTCGGTCACACGTTCGGTACTCGACAAAGACCTTCCTCTCCCTTGTTCCAGCAGGCAGCGGAGGTTGTAGCACTCTCCTCGCGATTCCGGCAGCACAACGGCGTGGTACCGGAAGTAGAGGGGAGATCTCGCAGGGCTTCGCCTTAAGCTGGAGCGAGTATGGTGGAGTATGAGAGAGTCCCTCGATGATCTAGGGTTTAGAAAAGCCGAGGAGGGGCTAGTGCCGGCGGCTAGGGTTTCACCTAGGCGGCAGCGGCGAGTGCCCTAGGGCCGGCGGCGGCTTGGTACTAGGGTTTGGAGGAGAGGATCTTGTGTGTCTCTAGGAGGGAGCCCTGCCCCTCCTTATATAGGTGGAGGGGCCGGCCGGCCAAGGGGAGGGAGAGGAGTCCCTCCCCAACTCGGCTTGGGTGGGCGCCACCGGTTGGAGGAGGGAACTCCTCCCCAACTCGGTTTCCCCTTCCTTCTCTTTTCCTCTTTCCAAATTTAGCCGTTTGACTTTTCAAACTAGCTATTTGACTATTCAAACTAGGATTTGAATTAATCCTTTATTTGGTTCAGAGACGACACTTAGTACATGATGCAATCATACCAACATGATACAACACATTCATGTACCCTTCCCCTCCGGAGTGCCGGACATTCCGGAACATTCTAGAACATTCCCGATGAAAACACCGGAACCATTCCCCTAACTCCGAAACGGGACTTTCCTTATATGAATCTTATTCTCCAGACCATTCCGGATCTCCTCGTGATATCCCGGATCCCATCCGGGACTCCGAACAACATTCGGTCTCTTTCTCATCATTCCATAACTACTCAAAACAACGTCGAATCCTTAAGTGTGTCTCCCTACGGTTCGTGAATTATGCAGACATGATCGAGACACTTCTCCGAACAATAACCAATAGAGGAATCTAGAAATTCATATGGCTCCCACATATTTCTACGATTACTTTGCGATCAAATGAACCACTTACATACGATATTAATTTCCCTTTGTCTCACGATAGTTTACTTATCCGAGGTTATGATCGTCGATATCTCTGCATACCTAGTTCAACCTCGTTACTGATAAGTACTCTTTTCTCGTTCCCGTGATATGTGATCCCTTGTGAGCCAGTCACATGCTTGCAAGCTAATTGGATGACATTTCACCGAGAGGGCCCAGAGTATATCTATCCGTCATATGGATGGACAAATGCCACTCTTGATCCATGTGTTTCAACCAACACTTTCCGAACACTCAATGCCACCTTTATAGCCACCCAGTTACGGTGTGGTGTTTGATGTCACCAAAGCATCCATCCGGTAAAGGTGATATGCATGATCTCATGGTCGAAGGAATTATATTACTATGTATCAGAAAGCATATAGCAATTGAACTATTAAAATGACTTGATCTTTATGCTACGCTTATCTATAGGAGTATGTCCATCATATCATTCTCCTAACAATATGATCTTGTTGTTAATAACATCTCAATGTTCATGATAGGGAAACCACAATCATCCATTAACCAACAAGCTAGTATTATATAGAGGCTTTATTAGGGACTTCAAATTAAGTTTACAAATCACACAAGTATTAATGTTTCCTTATTAATACTATTATAGCATGAATGTAAACATTTATCATAAACACAAAGATATAATAATAACTACATTTATTATTGCCTCTAGGGCATATCTCCAACATTTTCTGCCTTTTCTAGAACCAACAACAGAAAAAAAAGGCAACAGGCACTGTGGCATCTTGTTAATAGGTTAGTCCCAGAAAACATATAAAAATACCTCAAAGGGAATACAAACCAAAGAAAAGTTGATACTAAACAAGCATGGAACATAAAAAATTATAGATACGTTTACGGCGTATCAGAAGACATCTCTCTACCGTCAGCACACCATCATGCACACACTTCATTTCCCAACTGGCAAGCCTGAGCAATTTCTTAGTTAGCATGGGCTCACCCTCCACATGCATCCTCCACATAATGGTTATGCCAGTTAGTCATAGGGCACTTGCTGGAAGTGCGCCATGCCTGTTTTATCCGTGGGGCACCATTTTGGTCTCCATGGATTTAAGCAAGGTTGTTTCCAATGTCTTGAGATCATCCATGGTGACCTTGTCCACAACCTCACTACCATCAGCCCTAGTACCCATACCCTCTTAGGCGGTAAATCCCGAATAAAGAACCGAGGCTCTGATATGAATTGAAATGGATCATATGGGCACCTAGAGGGGGTGGTGAATAGGTGCTACTCCAAATTGTAATTCTTTTTCAATTTTAGTCTTGATATAAAGGTAAATTCTCTAGATATGCTACTACAGAGAATTTCCCTATATTCAAACCTAACTACTAAGCGAGTAAAAGCGAGGAACGAGCTAACCGTAGCGGAGCACACGGAGACACAAGATTTGTTTGACCACGGTTCCTTCCTTGTTAAGGGAAGTACGTCTGCGTTGGAGGGGTGGGCGGTACTAAGACCACCACACCACAATAGGCCTCACCCTGTTCTCCGATGGACCTCACCACCAAAGGCCTATTCCACCTTTTCACTATTGGTACCCTTCAAGGCAGGAACCGGTACCTTTACAACACTAGCGGGGCACACATCCACAACTGAATTGGAGGCTCCCGTGATGACAACAAGATGCCACAATAACAAGTATAATCAATAACCGAAAATGAGATCTAGATATTTGCAAGAAATACTAGATCAAGAATCCTCCAAGTGAATGGAGAGGAAATCAAGCGCTTGATTGGTGCCGATGAAGATCAAAGCCTCCTCCTTTAATTCCCCAAAGATCAGAGCCTTCGGGTGGATGAAAGTGGAGATCCCGGTTTGGGACTTGATGAACAATACAACAATTTTTTGAATGAATCAAGAGATCTGATAGGAGGATAAATTGGGGTATTTATACCCACTATCAAAACTCAGTCGTTGGAGAATTTGGGGACGGACTATTAGGCCTAATTGGGGGCCGGATTATACGGCCGGGAGAAAACTCTAGCCCTGGTCGGACTCCGCCCCATACCGCGTGACGCGCCCTGTCCACCTTGTTGATCGAGCCAGGGGCTGATAATTCGCCCCCCATAACTCTGTTTGGCTGCTTTTTGAGTATACAATTATCTGTAGCACTCAACACACATTAAATAATATTTGGTATTTTTATCTAACATCCAAAACACTAGAGATCATGAAATGTTCTTTCAAGGTCGATTAAATGAAGATAGATCGCAACCGCTTGTCAACACCTGGATTTTTTATCCCAGATGCCTGTTATGCCATACATCGCAATCCTAGGGTTACCATTTTTGCGAGACATAATAGATTTGGATATCACAGTACATCATCCATTACAAACCATACATAAGGTCTTACACAAATAAGGATCTCATGATCCAGTTCTTAATACAACTCAAGCAGTGGAATAACGTAATAGTAAAGATAGCGTAGGCGAAGCTCCATCTTCGGGGTCACAGGCAATGCTGACGATGGGAGATGATCCTAGTTGTCGTAACCTTCCTGCGGTCCATCATCCTGGTACTCCTCTTCATAGTCTGGCCACGGGAATAGCCAGGGACAAAGCCATGAGTACTCTTAAGTACTCGCAAACTAATACTAACAAGTTAAGGGGTTTTTTGTAGTAGGACACTAAGCTCTAGGGTTGTTTTGCAAAAAGCTAGATTTACCTCTACTAAGTTCAGAAGCAAAGAAAGCTAGTTGAAATTTTATAACACCTAAGTGTGAACTTGAATTTCATATCACAACTCTATTGTGGTAAAGTCAAAGTCTCAATTCATTTCACAAGTCGTTTTGAAAACATCTGACGGGGGAACATTATGGCCACTCCAACTATCCATAACCGCGGACGCGGCTATTCGAATAGTTTGACACTCTTCAGAGATTGTACACTTTCACCACAACATTCGATACATCCGTTAGGAACAAATCCTGAATTCACCATACTCAGTATGCGGATAATCAATCCTAACCTTTCAATTAGACGCCCTAGTATAGGCACCTCTCCTGTGAGTTTGGCCTCCCAACCATGACCAACTGTCATCTTGGGTACTGCACAGGTGGACAATCTTCACAAGGTAGCCTCAGCTCAGACCTTGGTCGTGAGGGAACCCATACTAAGGTATATAAGTTTCTAGTCAAGCCCTACCCAATTTTCGGGTATTGTGGTTGTACGGTAAAATTGGAATGGTATCGCATCCAGACAACCATCAGTTTTAAAAAGGGCTAAGGCTCATGCATCAACATTTTCATCATCAAAATCATCTGGTGTTCGGAAACACATGTCAAAACATTTCAGTAGAATGACTCATCATTCCAAGGTTTTCATAACCATTTTCTCCAAGTATTCCCATCTAAAGTTGATCAAGTTTTATGCTTAGCACTAGCATCTACAAGTGGGGTAAGTACTAATGAGGGGTGGTAAACAAGTGGAGATTAATTAAGTTCAATCTCATGTCTTAGGATGACATCAAGATTATCTAGCTTAGGCCAAATTTAATGCAGAGCAGTGGTTGAAGTTCTCCTCGGCTTCTTCCTCATAGTATCCTCCTTCCTCCTCGTATCCTTGGTCGGTACTAGCGTCTATAAATAAATACGAGGTACACAATCACCAAATAATACTTAACTATTTTCAATCATCACACAAATATGTACTATAGATGATCTAGCATCATCACCTATCATTACATGATTAAAGCATTTGTCTTATTTATTTTAATTTGAGAAAAGTAATTTCTACTCATTGAAAAACTACTTAAGATTTAATATTCTCCAACTCAAACATGGGATCATGTTGACAAATGTCATCACCACATATTTCAGTACATGGGAATGTGATTTAAAGTGGTGTCACAATTTAATAAGGTTTAACCTTTTTATTTTAATTAAATAGAGTGACTAGAAATGCCTATGTGGCATTCTTTTATTAATTGAACATTATTTCTGTAAGTAAACCCATATGTTTTTATATATTCTGAAAGGTATGATCAAATGTGAGTTTTGAGAGTTGGAATCAACTCAAAAGCTATTATGGTTGAATTTTGAAAAATGTTTGAATGCAGAAAAGCTTCTGACTTGTTATTTTTACCAAGGTTGATCTACAGATCCAAATGATTTGAATCCAACGGGATTGGATTAAGCATTTCAGTACCTTTCTAACAAAATTGGTTTCATGCATTTTGGTTCACTGAATCGAGCTGGGTTGATTTTTGAATATAGGTACAGAACTAAGTTTGAATTAAAATAGAAAAATCTAAATTCAAACGGTTGGGTCGCGCGGGAGAGGTTAATGGGCCGGCCCAGTGTCACTCCGCAGCGCTGGGCTCAGCTGACAGGGGGTTCCACCAGTCAGTGGCTCATAACACGCGAAGCGATACGGGGCTGTGTGGTTCGTTGGATTAGAAGGGAGATCGAGGGCTGGGGATCGTCGTCAATGATGAACATGTCACCAGCGAGCTCAAACCCTAGCGGCGCAGTGGGGGTGCATAGGGGGCATACCAGGGCTCCAGTGACGACGGCGAGGCGGGCAAACGAACGAGTGGTCGACGGTGAGCTCAGGGACGGTCGAGGCAGCTCCGGGGGTGGTCGAAATCAACGGCCCCCTTCTTCTCCAGAGGCGGCCTACTCCGGCGCAATTTAGGCAAGCTGCTGCTCCTCGTGCTCTGGCTAGAGGGTGGAACGATCAGTGAGGTGAGGGGAGTGGAATGGTGTGCTTCAAACGGCTGGGGGTGGCTTCCTTTTGTAGGCTCGACGGCGAGACCGAGAGGGATGGGCAGGCGACGGTGGCGACATGGCTACGGGCGGCTAGCGGAATGGCTGAGGTTGGCTGTCGACGGGCAGTCTCCTGGCGATGCTCTAGAGCTTAAATGCGCTCTTAGGGGCGGTGGCAATCGGTTGGGAACGTGCGATGCTCTGCGCGGCAGAGCCGGCGTCTTCGACGGCGAGCGGTGGCTGTGAGGCACGGGGCGGCGAACGGGGGTGTCTGGCGTGTTCCTGGGATCATGGCGAAGTGGTGGGCACGGGCTACGGTCGAGGGGCGGCGTGTGCACGCGTGCCGGGTGTGGCGCTCTGGGGCGGGCTCGTCATGTCGCAGTGGCACTGGGCGCGCGGCGTTCCTGGTGGTCCACGGCTTGCACTGGCTTGGGGAGGGGACAGTGAGCGGCGGTGAGGTGCTGGATACCTCCCAGACAAGGTTGGAAAGTCTAGGGTGGCTGCTATCTGGCCGGCGACAATGGGGTGGCATGGTGAGGCTCGGCCTGCTCACCATTGATGGCAAGGCAAGATCACAGTGGTGCTAGATGTTTACAATTGAGCTAGATGATCTACTAAAGACTAGTTGCAACCAGAGAGGGAACTCAAATGGGTCTACTAAAGACTAGTTGCAACCGTAGGATGCTGGGTCTGAAAATCTGACTCTCTCCTACTTCCGACCAGTTCAAAGGGGTGCGACACTTCCTTCCATACATGAACTCAAATGGGGCCATTTGCAAACTAGCTTGATAACTGTTGTTGTATGAAAATTCTGCGAACGGTAGACAGTCTTCCCATTTAGATCCATACTCTAACACACATGCTCTCAACATATCTTCGAGTATTTTATTTACTCTCTCCTTTTGTCCGTCGGTCTGAGGGTGATAAGTTGTGCTGAAATCTAGTCGGGTTCCTAAACCTTCTTGGACTTTCTTTCAGAATCTCGAGGTAAACTGAGTTCCTCGATTCGATACGATGTTCTTGGGGACTCCGTGCAAGCTGACGATTCTAGCGATGTATAACTCCGCTAGCTTAGAACTCTGATATGTGGTCTTGACTGGTAAGAAATGGGCGACTTTGGACAATCTGTCCACTATGACCCAGATAGAGTCATTTCCCCTACTAGAAGTAGGCAATCCGGTGATAAAGTCCATTCCAACAGAATCCCATTTCCATTCCGGAATCTGCAATGGTTGCAACAATCCTGCGGGTCTTTGATGTCCCGCCTTGACTCGCTGACATATATCACACTTGGCGATATAGCTTCCGATTTCTCTCTTCATCTTATGCCACCAAAATTGCTCTTTCAAATCTTGATACATCTTCGTTCCTCCAGGATGGATAGAATAAAGAGTATCATGAGCTTCCTTCAGAATAACTTCCTTCAACTCAGAATCTGCTGGTACACAAAGGCGTCCTTTGTACCACAGAACTCCTTCTTCGTCTTCGGTGAATCCAGGTACTTTGCCTTTACCGATACGACGCTTGATTCCTTCGATACTAGCATTTCCTTTCTGCGCCTCCTTGATCTGGCTGATCAGAGTGGGTTGAAGTTCTATGCTAGCCAAAAATCCTTCACTTACTAATTCCATTCGGAAATCTTCCATCTATTTGTGCAGACTTGGTTGCTCCTTCAAAATCATGGAGTTCAAGCGGCACGGCAATCTTCTAAGGGCATCTCCTACCACATTGGCTTTACCAGGGTGATAGTGAATGTCCATATCGTAATCCTTGATTAGCTCAATCCATCTTATTTGTCTCATATTCAACTCCTTCTGAGTGAATATATACTTCAGGCTCCTGTGATCCGAATAAATCTCACAACGATTTACCATCAGGTAATGCCTCCATGTCTTCAGGGCTAGAACTACAGCTGCGAGCTCGAGGTCATGGGTTGGATAGTTCTGCTCATGCTGTTTCAGTTGTCGAGATAGATAGGATATAACTTTTCCTTCTTGCATTAGCACACATCCGAGACCGATCTTGGATGCGTCACAATACATGTCAAAGGGCTTCGTGATATCCGGCATGATTAAGATTGGGGCTGAAATCAATCTTCTCTTGAGTTCTTGAAAACTCGCTTCACATTTGTCTGTCCATTCAAACTTCTTGTCCTTCTTCAGCAATTGGGTCATGGGTCTGGCGATACTCGAGAATCCTTTTACGAACTTGCGGTAGTATCCCGCCAATCCGAGAAATGCACGAACTTGGGTTTGAGTGGTTGGGGCTTGCCAATCTTCGACATCTTTCACCTTTGCAGGGTCAACGGCAATCCCTCCGGCTGATACAATATGTCCGAGGAATCCTACCTCCTGTAACCAGAATTCACATTTGCTAAACTTGGCATACAACTGATGCTCTCTAAGGGTTCCAAGAATGGTCCTTAGGTGTAGCTCATGTTCTTCTTCTGATTTGGAATAAATCAGAATGTCATCGATGAAAACAACGACAAACTTATCCAGGAAGTCCATAAAAATCTTATTCATGAGATTCATGAAATAAGAGGGGGCATTGGTTAATCCAAAATACATGACAATATACGCGTATAATCCATATCTGGTGGTAAAGGCAGTCTTGGGGATATCATCTGCGCGAATCTTGAGTTGATGATAGCCAGTTCTAAGATCAATCTTAGAAAACACTTTGGCACCACTCAACTGATCAAACAAGTCTTCTATCTTGGGAAACGGGTATTTGTTCTTGATAGTGACATCATTCAACTTCCGATAATCCGTACACAAACGGTTACCTCTATCTTTCTTGTCCACGAACAGAACAGGTGATCTCCATGGTGACGCACTTGGTTGAATCAATCCAATTTCCAGCATGGCATCCAGTTGCTTCTTCAGTTCTGCTAGTTCAGACGGGTTCATACTATATGGTATCTGGGCTATGGGTCCTGTTCCGGGGATTAGTTCAATGATAAAATCGATATCCCGATCTGGGGGCATACCGGGCAAAACATTTGGGAATACATCAGGGTATTCACAGGCTATCCGGACTTGGTCAATGGTAGGTTGGGCTATACTCTTGTTGCACTTGAATTGACGAGGTAAGGTTTCAGATACATGCTCGACTGATACTCCAGCTGTACTGGTCATGGTTATGGCTTTCTTGGAACAGTCAATTAATCCTTTATGTTTGGACATCCAATCCATTCCTAGTACTACTTCCAAACCTTTAGTTCCGAGTACTATCAAGTTAGCATAAAAATCTATGCCATGGATTCGGATAGGGACGGCTTTGCAAATTTGCCTAGCCTTGGTGGTTGAACCGGGGATTTGAACAATCATAACATGCTTCAGTTTGGTTGGTTGGATCTTACTAGTGCATGTAAATTCTTTGGTGACAAATGAGTGAGATGCACCAGAATCAAACAACACTCTAGCGAGTACTGAATTAATAGAAAACATACCCAGCACAAAGTCTGGCGCTTCCTGAGCTTCTTCAGCATGCATGAGAAAAAGACGGTTGTTGCGGTTGAGCGAATTCCCTGGGGCAAACCTTCTTCCGGGCTGAACACGACGCTGCTGCTGAGCTGGGGCATTTACATTGGGGGTTGCGGCATTCTTCTTGGGGCACTCATTGGAGTAGTGACCCTTATTTCCACAGTCATAACAAGTCACTTGCGACTTGTCCTTTGCTGCAACAGGCACAGCATTGCTTCCAGTCCTCGGGGCAGTGTTGGTGTTGGTGGCAGCATTGTTGTTGTTGAACTTGGGTGGGGCACGGTTGAAATTTCCAGAGTTGCTGGGGTTGTTGTGATTTCCTCCGGGCCTTGGGTTCCCATGGTTGGGATAGGTCGGACGGTTCATTAGGGGTCTGTTGGTTCTCGGGGCAAATCCTGGAGATGGGTTGGGGCGATACTTTGGGGTATGATGGGTTCCTGGCTGATGCATCATGTGGCGCTTGCGGTTCTCATTGGCTTGGTTGATCTTTCCTTCCATCTGAATGGCAGAGTCGACGAGGGCTTCAATATCAGCAAAGGGGATATTGACCAACACCATCTGCATCTCATCGTGCAGACCATTCAAGAATCTTTCTTTCTTCTTGGCTTCCGTGTCGATCTCATCCGGGGCATACCTAGCTAATGAAAAGAATTTGTCACGGTATTCCACTACGGTCATCCTTCCTTGCTTCAATTCTCTGAATTCATCTCTCATTCTGTTGATCAAACCCGGTGGCACATGGGTTCTGCTGAACTTGACCTTGAATTCCTCCCAGGTCATCATCTGTCCTCCGGTCATTGCACGAACGCTGTTCCACCATGCTCTTGCATCTCCGGCTAGATAGTGGATGGCGAACAGAACTTTCTCGTTAGCTTCCACTCTGGCGATTTCCAGGTTGTTTTCCATGGTTTGCAGCCAATCATCTGCATCTAGGGGCTCTTCCGACTTAGTGAAAACAGGTGGGTTGGTGTTCTGGAAATTCTTGAGCTTAGATCCATGGTTGTCCTGATTTCCTTGGCCTTGATTGTTGTGGGCCAGCTGAGCTATCTGCTGAAGGGTGGCTAAGTTGGCTTGACGTTCTACTCTTTTAGCTTCACGGTCAGAAACCAACATTTGCAGGATCTGCAACATCGGGTCCGGGGATGAACCACTTCCTCTGCGAGGCATCTGAGGATTGAGATAGATCATGAGAAAAGAGGGAAATTTCTAAGGTTCAGGGACTTTGAAAAGTTTTTAAAGTTTGACTCAGATTTTCTAGCAACTTGCTTTTTATTCATTCATTCATACCACACGATACAACACACACCACAACAAAGGAAAAATAGATGGTTTTAAGAACCATTCTGGAAACTATGATACGGTGGGACCGAATACAACTCACTACGCTAGTGCTCAAGTGCTACTACTCCTTGGAGTCGGTGTAATCATCATCCTCATCATCATCATCATCATTATCGATGAAAGCGAAATCCTCCTCATCGGTGAAGAAGTCCATGGCCTGATCCTCCAGAAAATCATCATCATCGCTGAGATAGGAGTAGGGGTCTCCACAAAGATCTCCTCTGGCATTCTCCCTTTCCTCTAACTGCATGTCTCTCTCGTGGATGGTCTCCTCCAAATCCGAGATACGGTGGCGAAGACGGGCAATGATGAGCTCCTTCTTGTCAAGCTGATGGCGGCGAGACTTGTGATCCTTCACTAGCATGGCGATGGTCTGATCCTTTGTCTTGATGATGGCGGACTTGTGGTTGGAGTAGTCACGGGCATTGTCCAGTTCCTGCTGACGATCATACATCATGAAGCTAAGGTGGTCCAACTGAGTCTTTAGCTCGTGGTGGTATGGGGCTTCCAGTGGCTGTCCCATAGCATCAAGCCTTGGACAAAACTCAAAGCGGGTACCCTTGATCTGATTGATACTCTGCCCACATAGACAGGCAAGAGCTTCCTGCATGGCCCTAGCAAGTCCATCGAGCCAGTTGTTCTCTCTTAAGGTGAACTGAATTCCCTCGGCAGTGGGAGGTTCTATCTTTCCTCGGAGACTTGCAACAACTAGCCACTGCCGATCTTCTCCTTCCTGATCATTGAGCTGAGCTCTGAAGAACTCGGGGTGCGGACGCTCCAGAAGTTCCGAAAGCTGGTCCAAATCCCGCTCAAAGATGAGGTCTCCTCCATTCCCCAACTAATAAAACTTGTTGTACTTCACGTCCATCTATAAGAATATAGGATGAGCAAGTTAGTAGAGTGATCAAGTGTGTCAAATTTTATGTATTTTGCAAGCGTTTTTTAGGAACATGATTTTTTTTGAAAGAATCAAAGTGATAAGAATGAGAATAAGTTTTTGTAAATACTCACTTCCTTTGGTTTTTGAAACTAAGTATTTGATTCAAACGTCCAATCTAACTAGGGTCTCCTATGGTCAGGATGGCTCCGATACCAACTTGTCAACACCTGGATTTTTAATCCTAGATGCCTGTTATGCCATACATCGCAATCCCAGGATTACCATTTTTGTGAGACGTAACAGATTTGGATATCACAGTACATCATCCATTACAAACCATACATAAGGTTTATACAAATAAGGATCTCATGATCCAGTTCTTAATACAACTCAAGCAGCGGAATAATGTAATAGTAAAGATAGCGTAGGCGAAGCTCCATCTTCGGGGTCACAGGCAATGCTGACGATGGGAGATGACCCTATTTGTCGTAACCATCCTATGGTCCATCATCCTGGTACTCCTCTTCATAGTCTGGCCACGGGAATAGCCAGGGACAAAGCCATGAGTACTCTTAAGTACTCGCAAACTAATACTAACAAGTTAAGGGGGTTTTTGTAGTAGGACACTAAGCTCTAGGGTTGTTTTGCAAAAATCTAGATTTACCTCTACTAAGTTCAGAAGCAAAGAAAGCTAGTTGAAATTTTAAAACACCTAAGTGTGAACTTGAATTTCATATCACAACTCTGTTGTGGTCAAGTCAAAGTCTCAATTCATTTCACAAGTCATTTTGAAAACATCTGACGGGGGAACAGTATGGCCACTCCAACTGTCCATAACCGCGGACGCGGCTATTCGAATAGTTTGACACTCTGCAGAGATTGTACACTTTCACCACAACATTCGATACATCCGTCAGGAACAAATCCTGAATTCACCATACTCAGTATGCGGATAATCAATCCTAACCTTTCAATTAGACACCCAAGTATAGGCACCTCTCCTGTGAGTTTGGCCTCCCAACCATGACCAACTGTCATCTGGGTACTGCACAGGTGGACAATCTTCACAAGGTAGCCTCAGCTCAGACCTTGGTCATGAGGGAACCCATACTAAGGTATATAAGTTTCTAGTCAAGCCCTACCCAATTTTCGGATATTGTGGTTGTACGGTAAAATTGGAATGGTATCGCATCCAGACAACCATCAGTTTTAAAAAGGGCTAAGGCTCATGCATCAACATTTTCATCATCAAAATCATCTGGTGTTCGGAAACACATGTCAAAACATTTCAGTAGAATGACTCATGATTCCAAGGTTTTCATAACCATTTTCTCCAAGTATTCCCATCTAAAGTTGATCAAGTTTTATGCTTAGCACTAGCATCTACAAGTGGGGTAAGTACTAATGAGGGGTGGTAAACAAGTGGAGATTAATTAAGTTCGATCTCATGCCTTAGGATGACATCAAGATTATCTAGCTTAGGCCAAATTTAATGCTCTTTATGCAACCTTCAATTATCTTCCTAGAATCTACAAGTTACTTAAGTAAACTCTAAGAGAAAGCTTTGATAAAGAAATAAAGTAGAAAGCTTGAAAGTAAAACTAGGATTGGGTATCATCAAATGGGTCTAACCAAGCATGCTTAATGCATTGCATAGGTTATCTAACTTTCATAGTTGCAAGTGTTAGCTTGCCTTGTGCAGAGCAGTGGTTGAAGTTCTCCTCGGCTTCTTCCTCGTAGTATCCTCCTTCCTCCTTGTATCCTTGGTCGGTACTAGCGTCTATAAATAAATATGAGGTACACAATCACCAAACAATACTTAACTATTTTCAATCATCACACAAAGATGTACTATAGATGATCTAGCATCATCACCTATCATTACATGATTAAAGCATTTGTCTTATTTATTTTAATTTGAGAAAAGTAATTTCTACTCATTGAAAAACTACTTAAGATTTAATATTCTCCAACTCAAACATGGGATCATGTTGACACATGTCATCACCACATATTTCAGTATATGGGAATGTGATTTAAAGTGGTGTCACAATTTAATAAGGTTTAACCTTTTATTTTAATTAAATAGAGTCACTAGAAATGCCTATGTGGCATTCTTTTATTACTTGAACATTACTTCTGTAAGTAAACCCATATGTTTTTATATATTTTGAAAGGTATGATCAAATGTGATTTTTGAGAGTTGGAATCAACTCAAAAGCTATTATGGTTGAATTTTGAAAAATGTTTGAATGTAGAAAAGCTTCTGACTTGTTATTTTTACCAAGGTTGATCTACAGATCCAAATGATTTGAATCCAACGGGATTGGATTAAGCATTTTAGTACCTTTCTAACAAAATTGGTTTCATGCATTTTGGTTCACTGAATCGAGTTGGGTTAATTTTTGAATATAGGTACATAACTGAGTTTGAATTAAAATAGAAAAATCTAAATTCAAATGGTTTGGTCGCGTGGGAGAGGTTAATGGGCCGGCCTAGTGTCACTCCGCAGCGCTGGGCTCAGCTGATAGGGGGTTCCACCAGTCAGTGGCTCATAACGCGTGAAGCGGTACGGGGCTGTGTGGTTCGTTGGATTAGAAGGGAGATCGACGGATGGGGATCGTCGTCGACGATGAACATGTCACCGGCAAGCTCGAACCCTAGCGGTACAGTGGGGGTGCATACGGGGCATACCAGGGTTCCAGTGACGATGGCGAGGCGGGCAAACGAACGAGTGGTCGACGGCGAGCTCAGGGACGGTCGAGGCAGCTCCGGGGGTGGTCGAAATCAACGGCACCCTTCTTCTCCAGAGGCGGCCTGCTCCGGCGTAATTTCGGCGAGCTGCTGCTCCTCGTGCTCCGGCTAGAGGGTGGAACGATCAGTGAGGTGAGGGGAGTGGAATGGTGTGCTTCAAACGGCTGGGGGTGGCTTCCTTTTATAGGCTCGACGGCGAGACCGAGAGGGATGGGCAGGCGATGGTGGCGACATGGCTACGGGCGGCTAGCGGCATGGCTGAGGTTGGCTATCGACGGGCGGTCTCCTGGCGATGCTCTAGAACTTAAATGCGCGCTTAGGGTCGGTGGCAATCGGTCGGGAACGTGCGGTGCTCTGCGCGACAGAGGCGGCGTCTTCGACGGCGAGCGGTGGCTGTGAGGCACGGGGTGGCGAACGGGGGTGTCTGTCATGTTCCTGAGATTATGGCGAAGCGGTGGGCACGGGCTGTGGTCGAGGGGCGGTGTGTGCACGCGTGTCGGGTGCGGTGCTCTGGGGCGGGCTCGGCATGTCGCAGTGGCACTGGGCGCGCGGCATTCCTGGTGGTCCACGGCTTGCACTGGCTTGGGGAGGGGACAGTGAGCGGCGGTGAGGTGCTGGCTACCTCCCAGACAAGGTTGGCAAGGCTATGGTGGTTGCTATCTGGTCGACGATAATGGGGTGGCATGGTGAGGCTCGGCCTGCTCACCATTGATGGCAAGGCAAGCTCACATTGGTGCTAGATGTTTACAATTGAGCTAGATGATCTACTAAAGACTAGTTGCAACCAGAGAGGAAACAAGTTAGGCCCAATTTACTGCACACAATAGTGTTTGTGATTTGTTTGATTTGAGTCTACAAGGTGTTTGATGAAATGGCCGCAAGAAACTTACTTCTGAATTTTGAAAAGATTTTTGGTGGGTGTGCTAGGCATGTGTTGAGGATTCTGTGGGTGCTTGGGTTTTGAAAATTGAGCTTGTTTGAGTAGTTTTCGAAATAGTGGGATCTTCCCATATGAGATAGATTCAATTTTAAACTGTCATTTAAACTGAGCATTTAAATGTTTTTGGATGATCACACAGTGGGCCTTAGTACCTTATTATGAGTACTAACAAGGGGTGCAAAGATCCACAAATGTTTCTGTTAAGTTTTGGAAACTAAGGATAGCCAAAGTAGGCATGAGAGTTAATTTGGCAAAAATGACCATTCACTTTATTTGTTTATTTCGAGTTGTTTGTCTTTGGGAAAAGTTTGGGGATTGTTTAGATGATGTTTATTTCACCTAAGAATCCTTTTACAAGCAATGAAACACAGAACCATGGCAATTCAAAAGAATCCAAATTTTGAATACACACACATACGAATGATTTCATATTTTTAGTTGGGAAAGTTTTTGTTAACCCTAATTTTGATGATTAAAATTTGATGATCCAAGTTTAATATTTTTGGGATGTTACACCGCTGCACCCTCCAAAGATGTCCAACCACAAACCTAGACTTCGCAACGTCGCCTATCAACCAACACCTTCAAGAAAGAAAGCAACAATGACGGTGCTGCAGTCCGGACCTGGCCTAGGGTTTCCCCCGTATGCGGAGGTGAGAGGGAAAGTGATACACCCGACGCCCTTCAAGAAGGAATGGCGACAACTGCAGGAGTCACCCCATTGTTGTTGGAAGACCGACATGGATTTCTCTAGACCCCAAAAGAACCACTCGCTCCTAGATATCCCCTTATTTTCCGACAGTGAATATTAAAATCCAACATCCCATCGGTGAATATTGTAATATCCGACGGTAGATATAATACCCGGCAGTTATCCTCAAACTCTTGGGTATGGCGTCAATAATCGATGGTGTATTCATTTTTTGACGGGGAAAACCAACTCTCGGCTATCCAATCGAATGCCCGGCGGTTCCTACTAATATCTTATTTCAGGGTCGGTTATCCGCTTTCTATAGCCGACGATTTTGCTTTCACTATTGGGGCCAAAAGGCCCAGGTTGACATGGGTACAATTTTGTAAATACATATTTGTTTAGTCAGTTATTCAATTTATCTCGTATCTCAGTAAAATGTTTATTTTGCCCACTACAAAAAAGGATTGTAACTCGCCTGGTTCATCAATGAAAGGCCTTTGATCGCATAAAAAATGTTTATTTTGCCCTCTAAGAAAAGGTTTTTTTAGCGGAGACAGGCGATTAGGAGGCGGTCATAAACCCATCTAGGGTTTTGTCCCCCTGTTGGTAACGTTGTTCGTCCTGTCCATTTTCGTTGGCCTTGGAGCCTTGGAGGCATGGTGAATCACGGTCCTCTCGCCGGCATGAGGGTTCTTGTATTATGTTTAGGTAGTTTTTTAGTGTTTTATTCAGATGGTGAAGCTGCGGCTATATCTTAAGTTTAGAATGAGGTCCTGCTCACCCTATCCTCACTCAGACGGTGCATCTTGCACTGGCGAGGGGCGTCTGGAGTCGCTTGTCTGGTGGATCTCCCGAGATTCGGTCATTTTTCCTGCTTATCGGTGTGGTTTCAGGTCAGTCTCTTCCGATATACGGTTGTAATTTTTGGTTGCTCTGGTACGATGTTCCTTTGGGGCCTTAGCACTACGATTTTTTCTGTCTACTATAACAAGCTCTACTACGACAAGCGTTGCGCGGCTCCGGTGATGGAGAGGTGAGGATAGCGACGCGTCTTGGGATCCTTCTAGTGTTTCTAGTTGTCACTAGGTACAATGAAATATTTATAATTTCTATTATTTTTACAAATTTTTGCTGCTATTGATGATTATTAATAGATACGGTGAATTTCTTGCAATTTTTTTAACATATCCTCTACACACAAAAATCTTGGAGTCGGTGCAGAACAAAATGAAGGATGAGGATCCAAATGCAGAACTGCATGCATCCTCTCTTTTGAACAACATGAGTTGCATGAACTTTTTTGTATTTTCGATGGATGGACTGAAAGCTTGGTGCTGAGATTCTCATTCGATTGATGTTCACCGACAAGATTTCTGCTACTATAATTACTCTATTACTTAAGCATGGTCGCATGCAAGTGATATGAGGCCATCTGCCGCTCAATGGCTCGGCATGCTGCCTCTCCTCCTGGGCCTCTCCTAATTTGTTCTACTGGATATGGGCCAGGGTGGGTTGCGCACGCTGGCACGTGGACGTCCACGCTTGACGCTTCATGGTTGATTCCCACTGCTCCAATCTTTTCTATGGATATTTGTGTGGCCCCTGTTATATTCGACTTTTTCGGGTTTGTTGCTGTATTTTTTCACCCGACGGTGGGTTGCTTTTCCTGGGTCTCTCCAGAGGGAGGATTGATCTGGCCTATGCATATGATTGTAAGCAAGAGCCTCCAGGACTTGCAGAGGCTGCAGGTACAATAGGAAGCCGTCGTCATCAATGACGGTGACCTCCTCCCCCGCTTAGGCCGCTGTCCTGGCCCTGTATCCGCCTGACCGACCACGCCGCAATAAACGCCAATTACAAAATGCTCTCTTGATCCGCAAGAAGAGCTAGGTGATCTGCCCCACATCCTCATCGCCTGCTGCCGCTTGCGAGGAGGCCGTCGCATTCTCCGGTGACCTGGATTCCATCCCTGCCCGATATTTCTTGGGCTGGTTGCTCTGGTTCTCTGGTATGGCGCCACCAGTGGCATCCAGCATGCCAAACCATCTGTGGCGGCACAGGTGTTTACGCTGCGTGACCGCCAGGAGCTCCTAGGGATGGATGAGAGCTAGCTTCTAGCTTGGATGTACTCATGTGCACGAGGGATCTAGGTGGCGATGGATGTGGGCTAGCTAACTCCCCGTCCCCTGTTGCGTCCGTGATGAGGTCGGCCTTAAGAACCGTGTTCTGCAGGTCAGTGGCGAGGTCCCAGCTCGGTGGTCTTGGTCTACACGTAGATTACGAACTCCTCCGCGGTAAGGTTTCAAGCTGCCCACAACCTATTTGTGGTAATGTTGTTTTTCCACCACTTGGACGAAGTAGGGAGGCGCATGCCCCACGGAACAGGCGGGAACACACGTGGTTCTCTATGGCGGCACTGTTGGAATTTGGTGTATATTGGGCTGTTGGCCCATTAGACAAATTCTGAAATTCTCTTTGGCCCACTTATATATGGCAGCATATGGCTGTGCTAGTGGTGCTAAAGTTTAGTCCCACATTGCTAGTTGGAGAGGAGTTGGACCACCTTATATAGTAGAGTATTGCACCACTCACTAAGGTGTGACAAGAAGAGTAGCCCTCGCGCACTCCTCCTCCGACGCCGCCCGCCTCGCCTCGCCTCGTCACGACGTGCGCGCGCTGCAGGTTGCGGGTGCGGCGTGCACCGCAGATCGGGACAGTAGGCCTCCGGAACCCCGCCTCTCGTGAACCTGTACGAGTGAGGGGCGATCAGGTTTTTGGGGAGCGCTCAAGCGCGACTACTGGCAACCACAACATCGTCCGACAACGAGTTCCCAAACGACGACTTCTTTCCGGACGTCAGCGACCTCTTCGACAACCTCAACATGGGCGATGTTGCTGCGACCGCTGCGGCTGCTAGTCAACCTACACTGTACGTGATCCTCAATTGTCTTTTTCGGATTATGCTAGAGTTATTTGTTCTAGCGTTTGGTGTAGATGTGATAGGTTTATCTCCTATAGATGTAATCTGTTCATCTACTTTGTTGATCTGCATAATTGGTTTTAGTACCGTTTGTATGATCATGTTTTATCAATTTATTATTCGGATTAAATCATATGGATTATTGCTTATATTTCCAACAATCCAAAAACCTGATTTTAGACAACTGAATTCCACTGGTGTATTCGACTACTAGGCCGTCTCCTTTTGATGGCATGCACTATAAGAGATGGCGCAAGAGAGCAGTTCTCTGGTTTGAAAACCTAAACTGCTATAGCGCCACTCTTGGCAAGCCTGAAGGAGATCTTTCTGCTGAGCAGGAAGCGAACTTTAAGAAAGCCGATACCATGTTTATGGTGGCTTTGTTCAGTGTTCTTGGGGACAACATTGTTGACCCTTATATGTCATTTGATAATGGCAAGGACGCGTGGGAAGCGCTCGAGGCCAAGTTTGGGGTCTCGGACGCTGGCACTGAGCTGTATGTCATGGAGCAATTCTATGACTACAAGATGGTTGATGAGAGCTCCGTCGTTGTACAATCACTTGCCAAAGAACTTGAGCAGTTCAAGTGTTCCTTACCGGACAAATTTGTGGCTGGTGGCATTATTGCCAAGCTTCCTCCTTCGTGGAGGAACTTTGCTACTTCTCTGAAACATAAGAGACAAGAGTTTTCCATTATGGATCTCATTGGGTCTCTTCATGTGGAAGAGAAGGCGAGAGCAAAGGACAAAACTGCTCGAGGACTTGAGGGAGGTTCTACTGCCAATTTAGTACAGAGGAAAAACTTCCAATCCCACAAGTTCAAGAATAAGAACAAAACTGAAGGAAAGGGAAAGTTTGATGGCAAGAACAAGGCCACGCACTCTACCAACTTCAAGAAGAAAAATGATAAGAGGAAAGGCTCTTGCCACGTCTGTGGTGATCCTGATCATTGGGCTCCTAGCTGCCCTAATCGCTTTGACAAGCGTCAACATGGGAACAGCGGCAAGTCCGCTAATGTTGTCATTAGTGATACTGAGATAAAGGATGATGTGTACGGTATTTTACCTATTATCCTTTCAGTATGTCATTCTCCTGACTGGTAGATAGACACAGGTGCTAATACACATGTATGTTCTGATATTTCCATGTTTACCTCTTATCAGGTCTCAAGGACCTCTTCCGTGCTGATGGGAAACAGCTCACGTGCTTCTGTTCATGGTGTTGGTATGGTGAAGTTTACTTTGGGAAAGACCGTACAGCTGAAGAATGTGCAGCACGTTCCCTCCATCAATAAGAATCTCGTCAGCGGATCGCTTTTATGTCGAAATGGCTTTAAGTTGGTTTTTGAGTCCAATAAAGTTGTAATTTCTAAATATGTATAATTTGTTGGAAAGGGTTATGAGTGCGGAGGTCTGTTCCGCTTGTCTTTGTCATACTCATGTACTAAAGTTATTAATCATGTTTGCAATGATAATGAGTCCAATGTTTGGCATTCAAGACTCTGTCATATTAACTTTGGTTGCATGACGCGGCTAGCCAATATGAGTTTAATTCCAAAATTTACCACTGTCAAAGGTTCTAAGTGCCAAGTTTGTGTGCAAGCAAAGCAACCCCGCAAGTCTCATATGGCTGCGGAACCGAGAAACTTAGCACCGCTAGAACTTATACATTCAGATCTTTGTGAGATGAATGGTGTGTTGACAAAAGGTGGAAAAAGATACTTTATGACATTGATTGATGACTCCACTATAGATACTGTTATGTTTGTCTTCTGAAATCTAAAGATGAAGCTTTGAACTACTTCAAAATCTATAAAGCTGAGGCAGAAAACCAACTTGATCCTAAAATCAAGCGGCTAAGGTCGGATCATGGTGGAGAGTACTTTTCAAATGAATTTGATTTATTCTATGCGGAACATGGTATTATACATGAGAGGACGCCTCCCTACTCACCTCAGTCAAATGGGGTGGCCGAAAGGAAGAACCGCACTCTAACTGATTTGGTTAACGCCATGTTAGATACATCGGGTCTTTCCAAGGAATGGTGGGGGGAGGCGCTAATGACTGCGTGTCATGTCCTAAACCGTGTTCCTGTAAAGGATAAAACTATGACTCCATTTGAGGAATGGGAAAAGAAAAGGCTTAAACTCTCTTACTTACGAACTTGGGGTTGTTTGGCGAAAGTCAATATTCCAATACCCAAGAAGCGAAAGCTTGGACCAAAAACCGTTGATTGTGTTTTTCTGGGATATGCTTTTCATAGCATCGGCTATAGATTTTTGATAGTAAAATCTGAGGTATCCGACATGCATGTTGGTACAATTATGGAGTCGAATGATGCGACTTTCTTTGAGGACATCTTTCCTATGAAAGGCATGTCTAGCTCATCAAATCAGGAGATGACTAGTTCATCTAGTCAGGAATTTTCTATAATTCCTGAACCCACTATGCCGATAGAACACTCTGATGATCCTGTGGAGGATGACAATGAAGCTCCCAAAAGGAGCAAGAGACAAAGGACTGCAAAGTCATTTGGTGATGATTTCATTGTGTACCTTGTGGATGATACTCCCACTTCCATTTTAGAAGCTTATGCATCTCAAGATGCTGACTACTGGAATGAAGCTGTCCGAAGCGAGATGGACTCCATCTTAGCTAATGGTACTTGGGAAATCACTGATCGTCCTTATGGGTATAAACCTGTAGGATGTAAGTGGGTGTTCAAGAAAAAGCTTAGACCTGATGGTACTATTGAAAAGTACAAGGCACGTCTTGTGGCTAAGGGTTATACCCAAAAGGAAGGTGAAGACTTCTTCGATACCTACTCACCTGTAGCCAGATTGACCACTATTCGAGTACTACTTTTCTTGGCTGCCTCACACGGTCTTCTCGTTCATCAAATGGACGTTAAGACAACTTTTCTAAATGGAGAGCTAGATGAGGAAATTTATATGGAGCAGCCTGACGGATTTGTGGTAGTTGGTCAAGAAGGAAAGGTGTGTAAGTTAGTGAAGTCTTTGTATGGTCTTAAGCAAGCTCCTAAGCAGTGGCACGAGGAGTTTGAAAGAACTTTAACTGCTGAAGGCTTTGTTGTAAACGAAGCTGACAAATGTGTGTACTATCGCCATGGTGGGGGCGAGGGAGTTATTATGTGTCTCTATGTTGATGACATATTGATATTCGGGACCAATCTCACTGTTATCGAGGAGGTCAAAGAGTTCCTATCTCGCTGCTTTGAGATGAAGGACTTGGGAGTGGCTGATGTAATATTAAACATCAAGCTACTAAAGGATGACAATGGTGGGATTACACTGCTTCAGTCTCACTATGTGGAAAAGATATTGAGTCGCTTCGGGTATAGCGACTGTAGTTCTTCTCCAACGCCTTATGATCCGAGTGTGCTACTTCGAAAGAATCGAAGGACTGCTAAAGATCAATTGAGATATTCTCAAATCATTGGCTCGCTTATGTATTTAGCCAGCGCTACTAGACCTGACATCTCCTTTGCTGTAAGCAAACTGAGTCGATTTGTGTCAAATCCTGGAGATGATCATTGGCATGCTCTTGAAAGAGTTTTGCGCTATTTAAAAGGCACCGCGAGTTATGGTATTCACTATACTGGATATCCACGGGTACTTGAGGGTTATAGTGATTCAAATTGGATATCTGATGCTGATGAGATTAAGGCCACAAGTGGTTATTTGTTTACACTTGGTGGTGGCGCTGTTTCCTAGAAGTCTTGCAAGAAGACCATCTTAACGAGGCCAACAATGGAAGCAGAACTCACAGCATTAGACACAGCCACTGTTGAAGCAGAGTGGCTTCGTGAGCTCTTGATGGACTTATCCGTGGTTGAAAAACCAATACCCGCCATACCGATGAACTATGATAATCAAACTGTGATCGTCAAAGTAAACAGTTCTAAGGATAATATGAAGTCATCAAGGCATGTGAAGAGGAGGTTGAAATCTGTCAGGAAACTGAGAAACTCTGGAGTTATTGCGTTGGATTATATCCAAATATCTAAAAACCTGTCAGATCCCTTCACAAAGGGTTTATCACGCAATGTGATAGATGATGCATCGAGGGAGATGGGTTTAAGACCCACGCTATGAGTTGACCCCAGTGGCAACCCACTCTATGTGATCGGAGATCCCGTGAATTAGACCTGGGAGACAAGCTGTTGGTCAGCTGAGAGGAGAGTATCCCCATATTATATTTACATCTCCATAAAGATGCAATACTCTCTTAATCTGCATGGCAGGTTGATATTTATCTTAATGTGTTCCAAGTGGCTTTTTATAAGCGGAGATGTTGTCCTGTAGAACATCTCATGAGGAACACACCTATGTGAGTCTGACTGTCAAACGTCGCAGTCCGTGAGAGTTGGGTGCTCTCTAATAAACTCATGAAAGGCCCTAGAGTACGACGCATAAGCTCCAAACCGCGGGGAAGCCGACGGTAGCCTTGTACTGGTCTAGATTTTGTGTGAAACTAGCGCGCAGAAAACTTGTAGTTCAAGGCATAGTCCACTATTCAAGTTGCAAGCTAGTGTAGCATGAAGTTTAACGTGGAAGTTCAACTTAACAGTCTCCACTACACACCGGTATATAAAACAATGTTCTGGAGGAAAAGTGATGTGATGTGCCAATGAGACTTTGTGGGGGATTGTTGGAATTTGGTGTATATTGGGATGTTGGCCCATTAGACAAATTCTGAAATTCTCTTTGGCCCACTTGTATATGGCAGCATATGGCTGTGCTAGTGGTGCTAAAGTTTAGTCCCACATTGCTAGTTGGAGGGGAGTTGGACCATCTTATATAGTAGAGTGTTGCGCCACTCACTAAGGTGTGACAAGAAGAGTAGCCCTCGCGCACTCCTCCTCCGACGCCGCCCGCCTCGCCTCGTCACGACGCGCGCGCGCCGCGGGTTGCGGGAATCTAGCCGAGCCGAGCTTTATTTTGCTTGTTGGGAAAACTGATTATGAGTCATTAACGGACGCGTTAATTACAGCCGTTTCCAGTTTTTATGGATGTGGCTGTTACCGACTCGGACATGGGCTGAGCCCACGATCCTCCTAACCTGCACTATATAAGCGTCCGGGGCTAAACCTAATCGGCACGGAATCAATCCACACACGCGCCTACCTCCAGAACCTTGCGCCGCCGCTTTCGTCTACCCCATCCCGGCTTGCGGCGTGCACCGCAGATCGGGACGGTAGGCCTCCGGAACCCCGCCTCTCGTGAACCTGTACGGGTGGGGGGCGATCAGGTTTTTGGGGAGCGCTCAAGCGCGACTACTGGCAACCACAACGTCGTCCGACAACGAGTTCCCAAACGACTACTTCTTTCCGGACGTCAGCGACCTCTTCGACAACCTCAACATGGACGACACTGCTGCGACCGCTGCGGCTGCTAGTCAACCTACACTGTACGTGATCCTCAATTGTCTTTTTCGGATTATGCTAGAGTTCTTTGTTCTAGCGTTTGATGTAGATGTGATAGGTTTATCTCCTATAGATGTAATCTGTTCATCTACTTTATTGATCTGTATAATTGGTTTTAGTACCGTTTGTATAATCATATTTTATCAATTTATTATTCAGATTAAATCATATGAATTATTGCTTATATTTCCAACAGGCACTTGGCTTCCCGCATACAGCGTGTAGACAACACGCGAGTGCAGGAGGTAGCCGAGCGGGGGCTTGTAGCATGGGGGCCGAACTGTGTGGCAACGACCAAGGCGACATGTAACCACGTGAGTGATCGGCGGCCAACAGAGCTGGCTGGTCGCCATGGCTTTGGGCATTGAGCTAAGCATCATTGTCGCTAGCACATGGTGGCACGATGTCGGCGTGGCATGCCGTGACGGGAAGGACTAGAGGCAAGTGGAGAGACCCTGTGGTGCCAGCAGCTCGGCTCAGCAGTGTTGCACGACCTTGGCGCTCCTCCGGGTTGTATGCCTTGCACTTCACTAGATGTCCCCAGGGACTAAGCAATCAACGCCCCAATTCAAAGATCAAGGTCCTTCTTCAGGTGCCATGTTTTTCTTTTCCGTTATACTAATTTTTCTTGCCATCTCTATTTGTTAGTATTGATTGATGTAATAGTATAGCGCATATGAATCGAGGTTACCTCTAATTTTTTGTTTGAGGCTTTGAGCTACACTTGCAATCAATTGCCAGATCACAAGTAGTAGTTGTTGTAGTGGTAGTATCATGTTATGTATTTATGGATGGATCTTGCCTCTTATTCTCTTGTCAAATAGTTAGGAAGTGTACAAATGCAAATCATTTTTGCACCTGTGTAATTGCTATCAGTACATCTCAGTTAGAGAACTATAGAAGAATGTTGTGTGTTTACAATATTTTAGCTTATTATGACACCTTCTTGTGTAGTGCATGACTAATGAGTGGATGAATTATAGAGCTTGAGATGCCTAATACACATTCTTTGTCTGTATGGCTAAGGCACCACATAATGTCTGTCTAGCAGCACTCATGTGTTCATAGCATGTGAGAAAATGACATATTTGCTCTCTCAAACTGATAATGATGTAGTCTAAGTCACAATTAGAATAAAAAAATACTCACTTCAATGCATTGTGTACATTCAACTCCCATGCGTAGCTGGATTTTTTAGCTTTCTATATATACTAATGGATGAGGAGACATCTACTATCAGTCCATCAGATATTCCGGGCGTAAGCGGCACGGCGTGAGTAGCTCCAGAATAGGCAAGCGAACAAAATGGAGCTTTAGCTGATTACCTCAAGTCCGACGGCATACATACAAGCCTCCAAAGTCCGAACTCGCAAGGTGGTTTTCTGGTCGGCATAGGTGTGATTTATTGATGAAATCGACTTCTATGAGTGTGAATATTCAACCGAGTTTCCTGCTCTTTCTATAAAAATAAGCCAAGGGTTCCTCCCCTTTGGTATCGTTGTTTTTTGATTTATCGATGATGAAATTAGTATGGAGGCATGCATGTCGTCAACCTGTCCGAATAGTTTCTGGGTTTGTGCAAATAAGTTTGAAGCATGTTAATCATTAAATTTTTTGCATCAGTCACCGAGATTGTTCAGTGTGCAAATAAGGTCAGAAAACCAAATCTTCGTGCTAAAACTTGGTTTCCAGAAGTCTTTTTCCGCTTACACTGGGATGCACTCATACACACATCGACTGTCATCAGAAGAAACCAGACAAAGTTTTGAAACCAAGCAATAGGCTTTGCCGTTCTATTGATATACTCCCTCTGTTTCAAAATATAAGATGTTTTAGGTTTGTGAAGAAAATGTATCTAGACTTGTTTTAGTGTCTAGATTCACTTCAAACCTTAGTGAACCTATATACTAAAAGTAGTCTAGATGCATTTTCTTCATAAATCTAAAACATCTTATATTTTGAAACGGAGGGAGTATATAAGAAGGGGTGAGTCAATTACAGTAATTTTCAACGGATCTGCTGGCACTTCACAGTGCAGCGAGGGGTTCGGCAGAGTGACCCCCTCTTTCACCCGACCTCTTCATTCTAGCACATGCTCTACAACATGGAGCCCTAACCCTTTGACAGTACGCCCCTTCTGATTCTGAATGGCACTTCAGAGCAAGGCTTCTATACCGAACTTCCTAACAACTTTGTTGAGTCCACTCCCCTCAAAATTAACCAGAAAAGTACCTTCCACTTCACATGAACGAGCAAGCAGCACACGAGGTGTCTGAAATTCTTGGGTGTTCACTCAGTTCTTTGCCATGCATACACTCAGGAATTATTGGGCTGCCACTCTATGAACAAAGATTACCAGGTGGCAGCTGCGACCTGTTATTGAGAAGACTGAAAAGAGGTTACCAGGTTGGGTGACGCAGATGTTTACCTTCCAGGGAGAGGTAATAAAAAAGGCGACACAAACACAAACTCAGGAGGGGTAATAAGATAATCAGGCAAGTAAAAGGTCATAGGTGAAATTCTACTTATGACATAACACTATAAATCCATTATCAGGCATAGACTAATATGCAGTCCTACTTGACTATAGATGGCTGTTGCTATATTCATCAAGAAATTTCAGAAAGAAATAATAAAAAAACATTCAGAGTGTGTGTACTAATTTGAAAACAAGCACTGGATGCCACATGTCTACCGATTTGAACCTTTTTTTCGAGAATTAAGGGCAGGAATACTCGAGGTGACCGCTTGTTGCATTACTCGAGGTGACTGGGGAGTCAAGCTGTTCCGGGGTACAGGGGGTTTAGGGCAGGAATACACACGCATAATTACATAGCAGAAGCGAAGAGCGTCAAGCCGGCCACGGTCCTCTTCGTATGACATAACAGGATGCCGAACATGTGGGCATGTTCTAAAATGAAACATTTGGATCATGCAGCAAGCTTACAAGCTAAGGACTAGCATCATTCATGTGTAGTATATTTTACTCAGTGAACAAAAAGAGTCAACTTGTACCTTGTTGGAGCAGCAGATCATCTGCTTTACTAAGGGTGAAAACAAGGAGAGCATGCTCACGAGTCTTTCCATCCTTGGAGATACCAGCCTCAAAACCACCAGTGTTGGAGCCAATGATGAGAACAAACTGCATCACACAATTAGGCGATGATATTAAAAACAGGTACAAATAGTAATTATGCAAACTGGTTTGTTACACTGACAAGGCAGATTAAGAAAATTAGCACCTGTCCATGCCTGAGAACAGTGTTCCTACCACGTTCAGTTAGTCAGTTAAGCATATTAAAAGAATCATTCATGACTGAATTATAGAAACTATCATGAATGATTTGGTAGTTAGCAGTCTGAAATTATTAGGAAACATATGGATGGAGAATTCTAGACTGAATGTAGTACTCATCCAAAAGAGAAAGTTCAGTGCCGAGATAATAGACAGTCCCCGTTGATCTTGTGCCTAAACTACTCAACATGAAGAAATAAAGAAAGACCAAAAGAAACAAAAGAACGAGCAAGGACTCCAAAACCAAGAAGACAGGAACTCATAATGGGTATGGCGGAATCTCAATCTGCAACGACTCTGTTCCCGCTCAACCCACATTGTGCCGTTTGTGCGGCAGGCCCAGCCTAACGACGGTACTGAAGCTTGGGCAATTTGCTTCGCAGCCGGCGCCTTGATTCGCTGGAAGTGGAAAGCACAAAAGCGTGAGTCATTAACGAAACAAAAACGCCAACGCTCAAGCATCTACCTCAAGATCGCCGGTGAGCTTACCTGCTGGGCGACGCGCTCCCAGAAACAACGAGAGAAGATACTGTCCTTGGCTAACTTATATGTACCTATCACCACCAAGATTTATTCAAGGAGAGCAAACTTTTTCAGTTTAGGTAGGTTACCAGTTTACAGACCAGAGTAACAATTCATTCAGAAACATATATAGTTCTTGACGGGAAGTTGATCCGGTAGTAGTAGGGGAATATTGGAAACCTTTAATTCTTGTGAACAGACAAAACCCGCTTGATCTGGGGTTAAAAAACAGAAAAATTAAACACTTTTTAAGACGAAACAGCAAAACACGATTGCACACAACATGAGACAGCTTATGACGAAGTATCTGACCTGGCTGTGTGTCTCTCCCGGTCTCCCCTGGTCACAGCTGTCTCGTCCACCAACAACAGACTAAAGGCCTCTGAAAGCATCATATACAGTGTGCACATTTGAAAAAAAAAAACATCAATTGCATACGGAAGAACCCGACCATATATACACAAGATAGGTGGATCCTTTCCTAGGCCTTGTACATACCACCCGTTACACTATAGGAAAATGTATCTTTGCCCATAAAAAGGAACCTCGTAGGCTGACTATGCGGTAAAGAAATTTTTGCAACCCACGGGTAAAAGAAAGGATGTCGTATTTGGATATATATCATCTGGATGTCGAGAAGATTTGGTGCAAGGCATTATTATTTACTTTCTTATTTGTATAAAACATCTTAACCATACAAAGTTGTTGACACAACATTCTTACTTTTGTAAGATAAGAGGTAATAGTAAAAATCTTGCCGAGGAAGAAGACTTGGCCACTTCTATCCTTCACCTCCAACCACTAGTTGTCCACGAAATCCGCCTTAGAAACCCAGGTATCTATTGCCATGTGATCATTCATGAGTGATACTCATCCTTCTATACCGCAACATGAGTAGCTTTTACTTTTCGGACGATACGACTATAGCAGTTTGTAAACATAGTAGGTCGAGCCTCAATGACATGGTCAATGATAGGATGATTCCTCTGCTAATAGTGGTGGTTAATCTATCAGTCGACGATGAACAAGTCATGGTGGAGAAAAATCTTCATAGCAGGAGCGAGGACCTTTTCCACGGCAAAGGGCAATGTTCGTGTAGGCATTGACTGAGAGATGATGAAAATGGAATTCGAGGACAAATGGCTATGCATTGCATCTGACTGGAGCCGTGTTGGCCATAAATATGCAAAGAAAAAGACCAGGTTGAAAAACTATGGCAAGGGTGACGGAATATGGTGATGACGAGACAAGACAAGCACCCATCCATCTTCGTATGCATGCCTCTGATAATGAGCATGGTTTCCGACAACGCCCACCATATCATCACCTTGGGAAGATCGACCCACAAGTATGATAGTGGGTTAGGACTTGGATGCCAGCATTAGATGCTAGGAGCATTCATACGAAGATCGAAATATGCTTGTCTTTTCTTGTCATCGCCATCTTCCGCCACCCCCGGCATAGTTTATTCCACCTAGTCTCTTACCTGGCATCTTTCTACCCAACACGACTCAAGTAGTGACTGCATGCATGATCATTTTATCCTCAAATCAAATGATCATTATCACTTGGTCGATGCCTACATGGACATTGCCTTTTGCCATGGAAGGTCCCCGATTTGTCATGCTATGGCGAATTTTCCACAATGACTTGTTCGTCGGTGACGAAGAGATGAGCCACACTAGCAGAAGATGAATCATTCTATCGTCGACCAAGGTTCGAACTATATGATTACCAACTATTACCTGATTGTTTCGTCCGACAAGAAAAAGCTTCTCATATTGCGGTGGAAAGGGATGGACATCACTCATGATGATTATCTGGCAATGGATTCATGAGTGTGTAAGACGGGTTTCGTCGAGGACTGGACGTTGAAGTTGAAGGAATTAGGCAAAGTCCTTTTCCTCGACAAATATTCTACGGTTACCTTATACAAAATTAAGAACTTTATGTGTAAACAACTTTCTAGGGTTAACATGGACTTTGATTTATACAAATATGAAAGTCAATAATCATGCCTTCTCTTAAAGCATTTCGCCGGATCGTCTCGTCATCCATATGATATATCCAAACACCATATCCGTTCTTTTATCAGTTGGGTAGCAAAATTTATTTTACCGATAATTTTTCATTGTCATTGTACAACAAAATAAGCCATTTTTGTCACGTTTGTGTTCTTCAATTAAATGACTTGTTTCTTTCCAAAAAAAAATTTGCTAGTATAGGTTGTTGTAATATATTTTGTGTTCGTAGGTGCCATGTATAAACCATGGTTCAAAGAGGAATACGTATTCGCACAACAAAAAACATCTTAAGTTAGCGTATAACTTCACATATATATGCTTACTGCTGATACTTCTTAATTGTAGTGTCCTAATTCTTGTTTCATAACCCACTACATTAATTAAATGTGCAATGACAATCGATTTCTTTTACCATTGATTTTAGTACACATGTTTTCTTCTTGCCTAATTTTTAGCTCACCACCGGATTAGCTAGTGTCATTTATGTCGTTATATTCAAAAAAATGATATTGATGTCATATGTAGTTGCCGGTCTTGCCAACAAATAAGTAGACGCATTCATGACAAAGATATAAAAACCATAAAAGATAAAAGAAATCAGCAAATTGTCACTTTCATGGACATTTTTTCTTACCTTAAACCAAAGTATATCCTGATGGAGAATGTAGCAGATATTCTGAAGTTTGTGAAATGTTAACATGGTAGATATGCATTGCACCGAGTCGCACAAACTCTTTTGAGTACCATTCACAAACATGAGCGCACACATGTTCAGTACTGTGGTAGTGTGTAGAAACAACTACCAGATCTGTGATTCATTAGTGGCTTAATGCATACCTACTAATTCAACTTTCACAAATTTCAGAATACCAACCATATTCTTCATAAGGATGGACTTTGGTTCTGGATAGGACACAATGTCCATGAGAGTGAGAATTTACGGGTTTTTTCTCATCTTGTGGCTTTACACGATTGCGCCCAGCGGCCCACCACATTTATGACATTAACATCACCCTTTGGAAGGGCAAAGGCTACATGGCAGAAGCAAATCTTGTATGTAGCTAAGAAATTAGGCAAATATAAAACGCATACTTATAGTGGTAATTTTTCTATGCATGTACATAAATAACTTGAAAGAGATGTTATCTAGATAATCCGACACGAGAGACAACTGAGAAGACGATGACTAGACTCAACACACGCGGAGATAGGGCACTGGCCACAAGTAAAGTTCAGAAATTCTTTCAATAACCCCTGATTTGTTGGTAACCCATCCATAAACCCCCGTGTGCATGCCTGAGATCTATCCGGCTGAAGCAACAACGTCAGCCCATGAAGCGGTCCTAGCTTCGTGTGCATGCGGAGGGGAGGCAGTGTTTCTATTTGAGGTGAGCTCGAGAACCACTCGTCGCTAAGAACAACTAACCATTGTTTTGCACGGAAATTAGAGGAGTATCGATGCGTGTGGTGACTGCTATGTGTGCACAAATCTGAGGATGCAAGTGGCGTGGATTTGACGACATGGATCATGCAAATCAATTCATCACAAATTAACAGAGGGTTGCAAGATCTGTAGCGATCAGGATAGAGGTACCATGCCGTATTGTTCGTCGCCGAGATCCTAGAAACATTATATCCCTGATCTTGTCGGAGCGGTAGTGGCACCGCGTCTTCACGTCCTCCTCCTCCTCCTCCTCCTTGCCCAGCCCGCTGATCTAGCAGAGTAGAATTCTCTTGAGCTAAATAAGTACGTACAAGAAAAAATTAACAATCTACTGATCGGCAGCCGATCGATCTATATAGAGAGAGATCCGCGGGCCGGAGAAGTTTATTACCTCCTGCTCTTGGTGGGCGCGGGGAACTGGCAGCGCTGCCATTAATTGGTCAGGCTCGTCGGCGCAAACGCCATCCTCCACCGGCTTGATGGTCTCCTTTATCCTCCTCCTTTAGGCGCGAGCGAGCCAATGGTGGTTTGGTCCAGTCCATGGGCGGCTCGTTCTTCTTCTTCCCCGTGCGCCGCCACCGTGCTCGGTTGTCGTCCGCGCGGGGCATGGCAGGTCTCGATAGATTGATTGGGAAGAGGTGGGTGGCCGTGCCTCCGCAGCCGCAGCCGCAGCTGGTGGTTTTATAGCGATCAGATAGGGCGGAAAGGAAATCATCCCGATCTCACGGCCGAATTTTTTTCTGAAAAAAACAACAATGCTAAACCCTCTGCCTACGGGATTTGTTTACGCACGGAGAACTTCCGGCCGATGGCAGGTGGGTCCGCGTGTTCTACGGCCCACATGCAATGGGTGGAGGGGTTCTCTCGGCCGGATTATTCGTGATTTTGGTGTTCCCCGGTGATCTGTTCTCATTTTGGTATTCTTCCTTCTTTGGGCCAAGAATCTTCTCCGAGCCTTCGTTCTGGACCTAGGTCCGTGTAGAGATGGGCTAGGCTGCCAGACACTTGTACCAGAACCCCGTCTCTCGACCCGAGCCCGCCGCGCATAGGTTTTTCTCCCTCCACGCGGCTCGCCGCCGGCTAGGGTGTTAAGTGGGATCCCACCTAAATCCCACTTGTAGTTCATTTGCCAAATTCTAGTGTAAATTTTAAGCAAAAAATTACACTAGATTTTGAGAAATGAACTAGAAGTGGGATTTAGGCGGGATCCCACCTGACACCCTACCGCCGGCTTCGACTTGCACTGCCGGCGCCGGACACTCTCTCCCACTCGAGATAAAACTCCGCATCTCGCCTCCACGGACGTCGCTCCGCTTCTTCGCTGGCCCAATCTCCACCGTCCACCCTTTCGTCCATCGTTGAGGTCTAAGATCGTCCCGGACACCGGCCTAAGATCCGATAGCTTGCTGATAGGCTTGCTTGTCTCCACAATCCTTACCATCTTGTCTTCGGGGTTTTGAATATGAATTATCAATTTGTTACATTTTGTATCATTGCATGTTTTATGTTTGCTATGGAATTTAACCAAGTAAAATTTTGTGAACATCGAATTCATATGGATATTGATATGCCAGTGGTTTATTTTAACACTGCACTTTTTCTTCTGCCCACTGTCAGGTGTTCTGGTTGTATTTATTTTCATTTAGGCTATTCTCGTAGTGTATTTAGATGAACGGGAAAAGATTCAATGTGGTCATACTGTCAGGAGAATACTAGTAGGCCACACACATTTATCGTCATGCAAATATCCAATGCATAAATAGATGCAGGTAGAACAGTCCACATAAGGAAGGCATGATTGAGTGATGGAGGGTGTTTTGCTGTGTTTTGACATTGGGTTTGTTCTTCTGCCACACGTCAAGTGCTCTTGTTGTATATGTCTTTATTTATTCACAATTAATATTGATAAGATGGCCATGTCTAGTACTACTCTGCCGTAATTATATCACATTGGTTAATTTCCTTATTCACCTGAAATAGCAAGTGTGTTCAACTAGAGGAGAATAGGGAGTTTGGATGAACACGGAGATCGACGTGTTTGATGCCATGTAGGAGAATAAAATGAGACCACACACACTTACCACGTGTGGAAAAAGGGCCTCTAGTCCCGGGCCGCAACGGGCTCTAGTCCCGATTTTGGGCCCGGGACTGCGAAAACGGGACTAGAGCCCCCCCCCCCCTCTAGTCCCGGCTCGCAACGGCCCGCGACTGATAACAGGCACGTGGCTGTTTCAGCGCCGCGGGGGGCGGAAACCCTCTAGTCCCGGGCTGTAACACCACCCGAGACTAAAAGGTTTTCTGCCGCGGCAGAGAAACACCACATTTCTCTGCCGCGGCAGAGATTGTGTATTTCCTTTTTTTTGTCATTTTGTTCCTTTTTCGTTTTGTGTTTCACTATAACAAACATATATTTTAGTATACATATTATACGCTACTACATACACACTACACGTCGATGCATTTATATAATTAATCGATCCTTGCAAGCATACATATAATCAATCATATCAAAGGGAAGAAATATTTTGAAATTACATGGTCATTGATGAATATATATATCATATGAGCTACATGGAGATGACTAAGGCAAATCAAGTTTCACGTCATCCGCATAATGCTCTCCATGTACATCAAGGACTTCCTTCATCATAAATCCCGCTAGCTCCTCTTGAATTGCTCTTATGCGCTGGTCTGGCTCTAGTTTCTCCCGGAAATCATAAATATAATGTGAGTCAACTTTCCGCTCACTGGTCAACTCTCGGATATACTCGCAGACGTAGTAAACACATAAATGAGTTCCCGGTGACTGCTGTAAACTCTTCGCCATTTTATAAGTTAGCTCCTCTTTGAATGGATCTGGTATTTTCTGTCTGAACCGTGTCCAACACCTGTTCGGCAAAGAAAATGAACAAAGGAGTTATTAGTTACTTGATATCAGGAAATGAATGAAAGAGGACGATATAATGTGATAATGATTGAAATTACTTATGGAGCATTGCTTTCATGTCGCTCCACTTCTCTTGGTCCCAACTTAATGAGTCATGGACTTCAACTAGGGAGTTGTCAACTTGAATGTTTAGCAAGATCCAGTGGAATCTGCGAACGTTTACATAAGCATACATGCATATATAGCTCATCGAGTAAGCAAAAATAAAATGTGTACAAGATATAAACACTCACTTGAAGTTGTAAGGAAATAGTATTTCCTTAACAAAATTATTCTCGGTTAAGAACCTGGACAGGTCTTCCTCCACGTCTTTGGGGTGATTATTTAACGTATATTCATTAATGATATATGGGTCAATGAACCCAACGTCGTATCTTCTAGCTCTTTTGCATTCAAGCATCTTCATTCTGCAGAATATAATATCATCATACAAAAGGATATATATAGTTAGGATTAATTATTAAATACAATGAACGAGCTAAAGATACAAACTTAATTATAGAAATAAATAACTTACAGACAGTAGCAACCAATGATAGATTTGTCGAGGGCGCGCTGGTTATATAACTGAAACAGTTCGGTCATTTGAACCTGTATCGAGTATGGTTTGAAGTGATGCTCCATTCTAACGTCCACCGAAAACCAATCTTTCTGATGTTTTTTTTGTGCTTGCGACATGTACCATTCCTGTAGATTTCGCATATGTGTGGATAGACGCGTGAGCTCCTCATTACTGACTAGAGGCGCCCCTTGGACATACTGTCGTACTATCTGACCCACTGGCGTATCTTCATAGCCTAAATATTGACCAAGAGACATATTTGCTTCGTTAGCAAGTGTTTTGCCCTGCGATACAGTGATTCCATAAGTGCAGCACTATTACGGGCTCTAGGGTCCATTATTTGCATGTCCATATCCATTTCAGCTCTGAAGGCCTTGTCGAGGTCTGAAATGACTTTGAGAGGGGCGATCGATTGATTCTTCTGTGCTCCGAGCTGGGCAACTTGCTTCCCGCTTTTTGCACTTGTGATTTTTTTCTTCTGTGCTTGCTTAATAATCTCCCGGTCATAGTCTGATTCCAGATTCATCGATATCTGGGATGGTTGCTCAAGAAAGGACTTAGCCCACTTTTTCGTTTTTTTGTTATATACTGGCTTTGGCTCAGGCTTTTTGGGTGCAAAATGCGCCTTAACTTGGGCAGCCACATCCGCGTTAGTTTCCTCATCGGTCTTGTCATAAGGTCTCTTTGGAAGAGCCGGCGGGATATCGACTATCTTCAGCGTTTGACCTTTCTTTGATGTGGGGCGCGGGGGACCGTCGAACTTCCGTTTCTTCGACGAGGTAGTAGTATTGCACGGAGGCGGAGGCGGAGATCGAGTTGATGTACTCCTGCTGCGGCGATCGTCAGCGGGGCAGGGTGGACTTGGAGGTTGGCGATAATCGGGTTGGGGTGGACTTGGAGGTTGGCGATAATCGGGTTGGGGTGGACTTGGAGGTTGACGATATTCGATGCGGGGTGGATTTGGATTCCTTGGAGTCGGTGGCCTTGGCGCCGAGCCTGGAAACTTGATGTACTTCTTATTCCATAGAATGATGTTGCGCTTGACATCTCCTAGTTTCGTAAGGCCTTCAGGCGTAGCGATTTCAATCTCTAGGTCCGCAAAATCCTCCACTATGTCATCTACCGTGACACGAGCATAGCCTGGTGGAATCGGAAGTGAATGGTGGAGTGCTCCAGGTAGACAAGGTAAAGCAGTGCCGACCGCCACCTTGAAGGACAGGTTGTTCATTGGCTGATGTAGCTCACATTGTGCCATCTCTCTGACATCATCCACGGGGTAGTGAGGAGCCGGTGCATCATCCAGCAGTGCTTGATCATCAGCACGGACCTCCACGAGACACCGGCGCCATTTCTCTGACGGCTTCTGTAACTGACATCGTACAGAGGAAACCCTTTCTTCCACGAGACATCGGCGCCTTTGCCTCGTGTTCGTCCTCCCTTTTCAGGATTCCCTAGGGCGCGTGTCAGCTCGTCGTTCTCTCTCTCGGGACGGAACAATCCCAATTGAGCATCGTTCATTGCTTGAATAAGGTCTTGTGAGGGTTTTAGAATTTTATCATGAAATAATGTCTTCCCTGTTTCTGGGTCCAAGGATCCCCCGTGCCCGTACACCAGTGCTTTGACCTCTCGGGCCATCCATCTGTACCAGGAGTGACGCCTCTAGCCCTCATATCCTTCTCCATAGTTTCCCACTTAGGGATGGCACTCTTGTAGCCACCTGTCCCCATTTTATGATGGTATTTCTTGTTGGCAGCATTTAACGCTTTCTTTGCCGACTTTGCCTTTGCTTTATCAGATTTCTTGTACTGTACAAAATCGGGCCACTGTTCTCTCAACTTCTTGTTTACTCCTTTGAAGTCTGGAGTTTTCTTTTTCGCGACATATTTCGCGTATAAATTTTTCTTATAGTTCCGGTACAGTTCAGCCATCTTACTTAGTGCCCACTCCTTGACTTTCGCTCTATTTTCAAGCCCACCCGGCCTTGGGGTAATACCATCTACCTCAAATTCCTCATACTCTGGAGGTAGTATGAAATGCGCTATGAGCTTCTGCCAAAGGTCATCTTTGGCATCATCGGTGACATAGCTGTTGGATTCTTCACCGGCTTTCTTTGACTTATTCCATTCTTTGATTGTGATCGGCAGGTTGTCCCTAACAAGCACCCCGCATTGATTTATAAACATCCTCCGGTGCTTCTCTGGAGCAATCGGTTCACCATCATCATCTATTTCTTCGATGGTGAACCTCTGATTACCATCCAACTTTTTGTTCGGCCCTCGTTTCGTTCGAGCTATCGATTGCTTCGATCCGGTGGGCTAAAAGAAGAAGAGAGAGTGATTAATATATATCTAGATCAGTTAATGAATAGAGGTAAAACGAGACTTTATATATATATACCTCGCCGGATCCTGTCGAGGGGCCATCATTATTGTTGTTATTTGTTTGCCCTTTGTCCATCTGGTCTTCTCCTTGGTACATTAGGTTTTCCTCTAGTCCATCACTGGATGGATTCAGATATGAGGAAATATCTTCCTCGAGCAAAATATCTTCGGCGCCGGTAGTAATGTCTTCACCTCTTATCATGCCCTGAAGAAAACCTTCACCGATGCGACCAGGATATTCGGATGGATCCATGACTTAATTATCTATAACAAAAAGAGAGTTAAACAGGTTAGAAAAAACAATAATCCTAATAACTAAAACAATATAATCCTAATTATAATAATCCTAATATTATTTGTGCTAAAACAATAATCATAATAACTAAAACAAAAAAATAACCCTAATAAAACAATATAATCCTAATAAATAAAACAAAAAATAACTAAAACAATAATCCTAATCCTAATTCTAATATTTTAATTAAAACAATAATCCTAATACTAAAACGAAAAAACCTAATATAAAAAAACTATAGAAACAAACTATAACAAAAAACCCTAATAAACCTAATTATAATAATCGTAATTATAATAATCCTAATAACTTAATCTTAATTATAATAATCCTAATTATAATAAACCTAATAATCCTAATTATAATAAACCTAATAATCCTAATTATAAACCTAACAATCCTAATAATTTTAATTATAATCCTAATTATAATAAACCTAACTATACAAAAAACTATAACAAAAATCTAACAAAAAAACTACAAAAAAAACCACCCGCGCGCGCGGCCTCACCGACGAGGGGCGGCGGCAGCAGCGAGGCGGCGAGGCGACACGCGCGCGGAGAGGCGGTCGGCGGCGTCGCGCGGCGGCGCGAGGATGCATCGGCGCGGCGGCACGTCACGGCACGGAGCGGCGGAGCGGCACGGCGGCGGCGGAGCGGAGCAGAGTGGCACGGCGGCGGCGGATGGCACCTCCCCTGCGTCGTCTTCGATGCGCGTATGTGTGCTTCGTCTTCTTCGCTGCGTCGAGGAATGCCAAGTGTTGGGCAGGGACGGTGGCGCGCAGAATATAAAGGGCCACCCTTTTAGTCCGGGCTAAGCCACTAAAGACCCCCCCCCCCCCCTTTAGTCGCGGGCTAAGCCACGGCCCGGGACTAAAGGGTTTTTTCGGCCGCTTCGTTTTTGCGCGCGCATGCACCCTTTAGTCTCGGGTCCAGCCACGACCCGCGACTAATTGTTTTTTTGTAAATTTCCTTTTTTAATTCAAAACTAATATAAAAACTTTGAAAAATCATATCTTTTATTGTAATAATCCAAATAAAACAAATAATATATCTATTATTATTAGAAAAATATAAAGAATTTTAATATAATATCCATTTATATGTTTGCATCATTTATAAATTATTTCGTCTGTAAATTTTCTTTTTTAATTCAAATCAAATATAAAAACTTTAAAAAATCATATCTTTTATTGTAATAATCCAAATAAAACAAATAATATGTCTATTATTATCAGAAAAATATAAAGAATTTTAATATAATATCCATTTATCTGTTTGCATCATTTATAAATTATTTCATTTGTAAATTTTCTTTTTTAATTTAAATCAAATATAAAAACTTTGAAAAATCATATCTTTTATTGTAATAATCCAAATAAAACAAATAATATGTCTATAATTATCAGAAAAATATAAAGAATTTTAATATAATATCCATTTATCTGTTTGCATCATTTATAAATTATTTCATTTGTAAATTTTCTTTTTTAATTCAAATCAAATATAAAAACTTTGAAAAATCATATCTTTTATTGTAATAATCCAAATAAAACAAAAAATATGTCTATTATTATCAGAAAAATATAATGAATCTTATAATATCCATTTAGTCCCGATTATAGTCACAAACCGGGACTAAAGATATTTTCCGCCATTTCCCACCTCTTCCCGCCAAGTTTTCCCGCCCTTTCATTTCTACGAGAGCTTTTAGTCCCGGATGTAGTCACTAACCGGGACTAAAGATATTTTCCGCCATTTCCCAAAGCTTCACGTCAAGTTTTCCCGCCCTTTCCTTTCTACGAGAGCTTTTAGTCCCGGATGTAGTCACTAACCGGGACTAAAGATATTTCTCGCCATTTCCCAAAGCTTCACGCCAAGTTTTCCCGCCCTTTCCCTCTATATTTAGGGCGATCGTGCCATGTCTATCCACACATCCACACCTTCCTCTCTTAGAACAATGGACAACACCTACTGGGCCATTCTGACCCTCGAGGAGACCGAGGCGCTGTGCGCCTCCAACTACCCTTGTCCGCCGGGCTACCGGCCGCCCGCCGGCTGGATGCTGAGCGCTGGAGGGGTTCCTGTCCCTCAAGGTTCCGCACGCCAGGCGGCCATCACAAACCACTTCTACCACGAGCTCACGCCGGAGCAGCGGATGGATCCCCAGTGGGATCCCAACAACTACGACACCTGGAATGCCTTCTTCGCTAATAGGTGGGAAAGGGAGCTCGCCAGGTACGAGGGTGATGTCCCGCCACCGGTGAACCACAACGAAGCCGGCCGTCGTCTGTGGTGGGCGAACCGTACTATCATCGGAGTGATGTGCTACATCGCCGGGGGAGACCATCCTCGCCTACGGTGCCCACGAGTCCACCTGCCACAGGCCCCACACCGGCCCGGCGGTAGCGGCATCGTCTTCCAGGAGACCCCTCTCCCGCCCGTCGTGAATCCGAGGCTGGAATGTCCCCTGGTATATGCCATGGATGGGCTGAGGATCCCCGGAGTGGCAGGTGACGATGACGATGATGATGACGATGACGATGAAGACCCTGAAGCTGCGTACTATAGGACTAGGCATGATTATGACTAAAGGGGGCGGCTTTAGTCCTGAGTGCTAGCTAGTCCCGGTTTGTCCCGGTTTTTAATATTAATAAATGTCTTGAGTGTTACCTAATAAATAGAGGGAAATGCCTATATAAAGAGAGGGTTCATCTTTAGTCCCGGTTGGAGAAACCAACCGCGACTGAAGGGATTGCGGCAGACTGGGTCAGGCAACACTAATAATAGGGGTGAGTGTCGACATTATGTCGTGCGGCTTGTACCTTGTCCTGGATGGTGTCACCAACCGGGACTAAAGATGAACCTTTAGTCCCGGTTGGAGACACCAACCGGGACTAAAGATGAGTCAGCACTAATAATAGGGGTGAGTGTCGACATTATGTCGTGAGTGTCGACATTATGCTGAGCTGCTTGTACTATAAATAGGCATCCTTGTGAGTCCAGTCCTCCAGCCAGTTTGAGGCATCTCCAAGATGGTTTTCGAGAGCAGGGACACCACTACAGCCAGTTTCAGGGAGATGCTGACGGAGCCCAGTCCTCCGGCATCTCCGAGAAACTGGTCATAGAGGCACTCCCTAATATGTGAAATTAGTTAGCTCCCAGGCGTATTGATCTAGTTAGAGAAGTTACAAGCTGCAAGATGGTTTTCGAGAGCAGGGACACCACTACGGCCAGTTTCAGGGAGATGCCGATGGAGCCTAGTCCTCCGGCATCTCCGAGAAACTGGTCATAGAGGCACTCCCTAATATGTGACATCACGCGTTTGGAGATCAGATCTTAATGGTAAGTATGAATCGGTACTAAAGGCCCTCCTTTAGTCCCGGTCCAGCCACAAAATGGGACTAACACACTCAAGATTGTTTGCAGACAACACTATAAAAATGGACACATGCATGGAACATCTTCAATCATAAAATGTTACAATTATTACATATCATTTCTTCGCGTGTGTTCCTTTCTGATCCCGTCGTATCCATGGAGCATCTTCATTCATTAACATGATGCTTGGGTCATCCTTCACCGTGAAGGGCGGAATTGCATGAAACTTATCACAATCTTCTAACATGTCTGTCTTGTCCTCCACTCCCACGATGTTTCTTTTTCCTGAAAGAACTATGTGGCGCTTTGGCTCATCGTCTGATGTATTCTTTTTCTTATTTTTTCGTTTTCTAGGTTTGGTAGACATGTCCTTCACATAGAAAACCTGGGCCACATCATTGGCTAGGACAAATGGTTCGTCTAAGTACCCAAGATTGTTGAGATCCAACGATGTCATTCCGTATTTCTTGTCTACCTCAACCCCTCCTCCCATCAGCTTGACCCATTTGCACCAAAACAAGGGGACCTTAAAAGTAGGTCCATAGTCAAGTTCCCATATCTCCTCTATGTAACCATAGTATGTGGTCTTTGACCCATTGTTGTCTGTTGCATCAAAGCGGACACCACTGTTTTGGTTGGTGCTCTTTTTATCTTGGGCTATCGTGTAAAATGTATACCCATTTATCTCGTACCCTTGGAAAGTCGATATAGTCAAAGATGGTGACCTAGACAACAAGTATAGCTGATCTCCAAGAGTGTTGTTTTTTATGAGATGTTGCAACCAACCGCCGAAACTCTTCATGTGTTCATCTCTAATCCAAGAGTCATGCTTTCCAGGGTTGTTGGAGCGTAAGATTTTCTTGTGTTCCTCGATATATGGGGCTGCCAAGATAGAATTCTGTAGAACGGTGTAATGTGCTTCGATGTAAGAATGTCCGTCTCTACATATTATTGATTTCCTTCCTAGAGTACCCTTTCCACTCAGTCTCCCCTCATACCGCGATTGAGGAAGACCAATCGGCTTAAGGTCAGGAACAAAGTCAACACAAAATTCAATGACCTCCTCTGTTCCATTGCCCTTGGAGATGCTTCCTTCTGGCCTAGCACGGTTACGAACATATTTCTTTAAGATTCCCATGAACCTCTCAAAGGGAAACATATTGTGTAGAAATACAGGACCGAGAATGGAAATCTCTTCGACTAGGTGAACCAGCAGGTGCGTCATAATATTGAAGAAGGATGGTGGGAACACCAACTCAAAACTGACAAGACATTGGACCACATCATTCTGTAATCGTGGTAGATCTTCAGGATTGATTATCTTCTGAGAGATTGCATTGAGAAATGCACATAGCTTCACAATGGATACTCGAACATTATCTGGTAGAAGCCCCCTCAATGCAATCAGAAGCATTTGCGTCATAATCACATGGCAGTCATGAGACTTTAGGTTTTGGAACTTTTTTTCTGCCATATTTATTATCCCCTTTATATTCGACGAGAAGCCAGACGGGACCTTAATACTGCTTAGGCATTCAAAAAATATTTCCTTCTCTTGTTTGGTAAGAGCGTAGTTGGCATGACCTTGAAACCATTCTGGATGCAGACCATTTGGGTCTTTCATACGTTGATGGTCCTTTCGTGCTTCCGATGTATCTTTTGTCTTCCCATACACGCCCAAGAAGCCTAGCAGGTTCACGCAAAGATTCTTCGTCACATGCATCACATCGATTGCAGAGCGGACCTCTAAGAATTTCCAATATGGTAGCTCCCAAAATATAGATTTCTTCTTCCACATGGGTGCGTGTCCTTCAGCGTCTTTCGGAACAGATTTTCCTCCAGGACCCTTTCCAAAGGTTACCAGTTGATCCAAATCTTTGACCATATAAAATATATCAGCACCAGTACGCTCCTTAGGCTTCGTCTGGTGACATGCCAGACCGTTGAAATGCTTGCCTTTCTTTCTTAAGGGATGCTTGGCCAAAAGAAATCGACGATGCTCATTGTATACATTCTTCTTACAATGTTCCAAATATATACTTGCAGTCTCATCTAAACAGTGTGTGCATGCATTGTATCCCTTGTTTGACTGTCCTGAAAGGTTAGTAAGAGCAGGACAATCATTGATTGTTACGAAAAGCAATGCTCGGAGGTTAAATTATTCTTGCTTGTGCTCATCCCACACCCGTATCCCGGGTTCGTGCCACAACTGTAAAAGTTCTTCCACTAATGGCCTTAGGTACACATCAATGTCGTTGCCGGGTTGTTTCGGACCTTGGATCAACACTGGCATCATAATGAACTTCCGCTTCATGCACAACCAAGGAGGAAGGTTATAGATGCATAGAGTCACGGGTCAGGTGCTGTGACTAGAGCTCTGCTCCCCAAATGGATTCATGCCATCTGTACTTAGACCAAACCTTAAACTCCTTGCGTCATCTGCAAAGTCCGGGTACTTTCTATCAATTTTTCTCCATTGCGACCCATCAGCAGGGTACTCAACATCCCGTCTGACTTACGTTCCTCTTTATGCCATCGTAACAACTTGGCGTGCTCTTTGTTTCTGAATAAGCGTTTCAACCGTGGTATTATAGGAGCATACCACATCACCTTCGTAGGAACCCTCTTCCGGGGGGTCTCGCCCTTAACGTCACCAGGGTCATCTCGTCTAATCTTATACCGAAGTGAAGTGCATACCGGGCATGCATCTAAATTCTCATACTCCTCACCGCGGTAGAGGATGCAGTCATTAGGGCATGCATGTATCTTCTAAACCTCTAAACCTAGAGGGCAGACAACCTTCTTTGCTTCGTATGTACTGGCGGGCAATACATTATCTTTTGGAAGCATATTCTTCATTATTTTCAGCAACTTTTCAAATGAGGAGTCAGGTATAGCACACTCAGCCTTCCATTACAGCAATTCCAGTGTGCTGCCCAGCTTTTTCAAACCATTTTCGCAATTTGGGTACAACAAATTTTTGTGATCCTCTAGTATGTGATTGAACTTCTCCCTATCCTTTTCAGTTTCACAATCTCTTCGTGCATCGGCAATGGTCCGACCAAGATCATCAGCGGATTCATCATGTGTCTCTTCTTCATCCTCCCCTTCAGCATCCCCCATGGAAGTATCTCCGTACTCAGGGAAACCATGATAGTTGTCATCCTCCTCTTCTTCTTCATTGTCTTCCATTATAACCCCTCTCTCTCCGTTCTTGGTCCAACAATTATAACTGGGCATGAAGCCGGACTTCAACAGGTGACTGTGAAGGGTTTTTGAGTCAGAGTAATCCTTCTGATTCCTACATCCATTACATGGACAGAATACAAAACCATTGTGCTTGTTTGCATCAGCAACACGGATGAATTCATGCACGCCATTAATGAACTCGCCAGAGCATCGGTCAGTACCGTACATCCATTCCCGAACCATCTGCATTATAGTAAAAGTATATCAAAAACCATTACACAACATGATAAAATTATTACAAGTTATATTGAGAGCTTCTAGAGCATTAATTTTGAATTTTGAAAAATTTACATGCACCAATTTGTGAATTGGAGAAAACAATCAACATGATAAATATGGAGTTTTTTATTATTGTTCTATCAGTGAAAACTTCATTCCATTCTAAGCTCTGAAACTCTAAAATTACACATTTCAATTTTCAGTAACTATGTGCCTAATCAAAATTTGTTACACGTATATATCAAAATCCTTCTAGCTACTTCTACAGCATGCATGCATTTGATCCATATCTCTATACTTTTAGAGCATTATATAGAGCTAAAGTAGCAATAAGAGATGAAAAAATGAAGTTCTAACCTTTTAAAGCTTTGGATTTAGGTGTTGCAAACTAAATCTTGAGAAAAAAAATGGCATGAACTCTCTTGCTTTCTTAGAGAAAAATGGCTACCATATGCTTTAGGGCAGCTGGCCAGGGAGCTATATATATAGTGATGGACAATTAGTCCTGGGCCGTGATACGACCCGGGACTAATAGTCCCCGAAAAGAGCTGTTGCCCCGCTCCAGCTTATTAGTCCCGGGCCGTATTACGGACCGGGACTAATGCTCTGGTCCGACCCGGGACTAATGCTTATGGCCATTTCTAGCCGTTGGGGCCTCACGGACCGGGACTAGTGCTAGCACTAGTCACGGTTCGTGACGGGCCGGGACTGCTGGGCTTCCAGTGATCGAACCGAAGATGGTTTTTTGTATCTTTCATTCATTGCGTACACAAATATGAATAGATGATCAGTTTATGAGTGGCAACAGAAGCACAACGGAAAACAAAGTAATCTAAAGAACTGCTCAAGAGGGGGAAAAGGAAGGATCAGGGAGGGTTGTTTTGCCTTTCTGCTATTTGTGAACATATTTGGTTATTCAGTTGATGATAAGCTGACTCTCTGCTTTTGTTCTATCCGTCTACATGGTATCAAAGCAGGCGATTTTCATATTCACCTAAACTAGCAAATTCTGTTTAAGAGCGGAATGAGCTTAGATGAAGATGAAGATCGAATGCTCTGCTACCATGTAGAAAAATACAAGGAGACCGCATCTTGTCCTTTATTAAATACGTAGAGTCGAGTAGAAGAGCACTTGACGTGCGGTAACAGAAGTAGCACAATAGCGAAACAAACTAATCCAACTAATTGCTTGACAGGGGGACTCAGGAGACTGAGAGAATGTTCTACTGTTGCGCTTCAGTTCTGCATGTTAAGTGCATGTGTTGCATCTGGATTTGTAAATGAATGGAAAGATGAGTGCTGATCTCGTTTTGTTAGCCTACATGGTTTCAGAGTGGACCATATTTCTGTTCAGTCATACTAGCAAACTCTGTTCATCTAGGAGAATAGAGCGAGTTTAGATGGACATTAGGATCAGCCGCCTTGGTTCCATATAAGAGAATACATGGTTTCAGAGTGGACCATATTTCTGTTCAGTCATACTAGCAAATTCTGTTCATCTAGGAGAATAGAGTGAGTTTAGATGGACATTAGGATCAGCCGCTTTGGTGCCATATATGAGAATACAATGAGACCGCACTCACTGAATATACAGATGTGATTATCACTTGACATACGACAACAGAAGAAACACAGTGGCAAAAAATAGTAAGCTAAAGAGTAGATCAAGAGAAGACAATATGATTTTGTTATTCAATGAATGACAGGATGAGCGTGTCTGGTCTCATTTTATTCACCGGTATGGCATCAAAGAGAGCAATGTCTAACTATAGTATAATAGAGCGAGTTCAGAGGGACATGAATATCGACTGCTCTGATTCCATATAGAAATAATGCAATGAGACCAAACATACTACTTTTTTCATCCATTGAATAAATAGAGATGAATTTAAGAGCACATGAGAAAAGGCACAACTGCAAAACAGTCGAGGCTAAAATAATAGTTCTAGGGGGAGTGTCTCAGGGAAGTTTTTTCTCTCCAACACGCACATGACAGCGTGTCATTTCGTGTTACAAGAAGAAAGCATCGAAATGGCTCATGTAAAAGAAGATTTTATCTTGTGTGCACTGTCTGGATCATGTAGGTCTTTCAGCTTGCAGTAACTACTAATGAGATTATCAAAATGGTGTCTTGGTGTTTTGATTTCTCTTAGCACCCATTCTATTTGTTAGCATTTTTTTGTTTGCAGTTGTCTTATATTTAGCTTAAAACTGATGTGTTCTCAAACCAGTCTCTGGAATCATCTCTCATAGGTTTCAAAACTACCGACTGAAAAGGAAGCTGTTTATGGTGCATTGGATAGGTGGACTGCTTTTGAGCCTGAATTTCCTATTATAGCAGCAGTGAAAGCTTTGGAAATGTTTGAAAAAGCAAATAAAATGGCTACAAATTATCAAGGTAACTTATGGTGAACTAAACTAATTAAATGCTAGTCTGTCAAGATCACAGCAAATTACTCTCTCTAGATTTATGTTCAGCGAGCTTGTTTTCTCATTTACCTGTGAATTGTTAATGGTTTCACAGGTACCCAAATGGTTGATGAGTAAAGGTCAGGTGCTGGCATGGGCAACATACGATATACTGCTGTTGGCTCTAGATGAGGCCGAGTCAATTTGGAATACTGCCTTACAAACTTATACACGCTCAGTGCCCAAAAAGTTGTTCTCTCGGATGATCCAGATTTACAGCACGTGCCATCTTCCAGAAAAAGTTTTGGAAGTTAAATTCGACTTGTTTCTACTTATCTTGAAGATTTAGGCAACATTGAACTTTTTACACATTTGCTGCAGTCTCAATTTTGGTTATAAGAATCATTTGCTGTTGCAGTCTTAATGTATGATCCGTTTCAAGCTGCTCGAGTTTCTTAATATTCCACCCTATATGTTGATCGTTAGGTGAATGATCAATGATATTAAATACAAGTCAGTATGTGCTTTAATGCTGAAATGTATTTAAGTTCCGACCAGCTGGTTGTTCAGATTTGAAACCTTAACTTTCTCCTCCCGAATTTCAGATATATGCTGACATGGAGGAATTAGGGGTGCGTCCAGACGAGAGGATACGACGAGAAGGATTGGACGAGCATCTGTGAGCTCCGGCCAGGAAGATAAGCAAAAGCCTGCCCTTGAGAAATCTATACCTAATAATAAAGGACTAATAATAAAGGACGAAGTGTTTTTCCGGTTCAACACTTTTTTAGACAAATTTTTCCTTCCACCAAATTATAAATTACCTCTAACGCCATTTGTAAGTAAAAAAAGACCAAACCTTCGTTAGATCAATATGCCGATCAAGCCCAGGCGTTGTGCCACCGCACGGACCTGGCATGCAGCCGAGTAGAACTATTTTTCCTACTCAATATGTACAAGGACTCGATCGGTAGTCACTTATAAAAACATACAAGCTACAATCACGATGAATAAACCTGGATCGAGTCGACCGCCCTCTCTCGCACGCAATCATCGTTCCATCGACTTTGCCGGAGTCGGCACTGCCATCTCGCCATGAGTATGCCGCAACATTCGCTGCAGTCTCGCCGTACGTGAGTCCACAGTCATTTTTCCGTTCTTCCGACTTGGACGGAACCCTATCGTATCTGCATGCCAATCTATACAACAGCATGGGGTGTCTAGATATATCCGTCTGTCTGTCTGTCGCGTCCCTCCTTCCTCCGTTCAGTTCCAACGATTAGTTCGTATCAATGGAGGAAACCAATCGCTCCAAGAGAAGTCCAAAGCCTGAAACATATCAAAAGGAAAGAACGTCTCGCGAGACCCTACCATATAAGAAGCCGCAGTCCACCGCAAGTCGTGGTTCGGCGGCATGGCGATGGAGGAGTCGTGGTTCGGCGGCGTGCCGATGGAGGAGTCCATGCGCGGTGGAGGTCGACCGGTGGCTGCATCCGTTCATGGCTAAAATCCATCTGGTCTCAGCCGGGAATCGATGTGGAAAGCGCAAGGGGGGCTAGCCTCGAGGAATTGGTTCGTGGAGGCAACGGCTCGCCGGAATTTATCCGCCGGCGGATGTGATGTCTACGGGAGGAGGTGATAGAAGCAGAGGCCACGTGGTATGAGTATGTACTCGCCTGGATAAGCGGAGGAGGGCAGAGTCCTCAAATAACTAACCCTCGATTCACTTGGCCGCCACACGCGCACGATCAACCGAACACCCGGCCGATGGCTCGCCATGGCTAGCGACGAGTTCTACGACTACTACTACGTGGAGGAGGAGCCGGCAACTCACCATGGCCAGCGACGAGTGATATAACTACTACTACATGGAGGAGGGATTGCTGCCAGACGAGTACGAGTGGGGCTGTTCGAGAAAGCTACACCGCCGGCAGATCGCCACAGCTAGCAAGAGCGATTACTACGATGAAGACAAGGACGAGTAGGGAACTAGGGATCGGAGGCGGACAAGGACGACGTTGCCCATGCTGTCGGCAGCTTGCCATGGCACTACTACAATGAAGACAAGGACGAGTAGTCCAGTAAGGATGAGAGCAGGGAGGACGACGTCGGGCTGCTCGAGAAGGACGACGTCGGGTTACTCAAAATGAGCTCAGATTAACCGGTATGCCTCTTTAATAATATCTATGCAATGGTTCACATCCACGGCATTGGACATAATAGTTATCTTTTTGATTTCGTTAGTGGAATAGGTTATAGGTACTATGTCGGATAAAGAGCTGTTATTCACCTAAATAATCTCTCATCTGCCGCTGGTCTTCGAGAGAACCAAGGTACACGCGCAAGATAATCAAACTTTAATCTTTCCTCCACTTGCTCTTCGAGCGCATAGTACTGTAGTTTACACTATTTTTTTCTACGTGACGAATTTCTCAGCTAATTAAGTAATTTTTATATTCTTTTGTTGCACCAGAAATTCTTGGTGAATTTAGATGAGAAATTCTTTTCGTCCCGTTAACAAAAACTTTTTATTGAAACATTAATAAAAACTGACTTCCAGTAGTGAAATTCTCTAGGATCCAAAATAATATTATCATTCGTAACACTGTTTTTTATCCTGATACAACACACGGACATTTATACTAGTACTTGAAAAAGTGGAAGCACATCCATTTCAACGGTGAGCGCGTTCGGGTGCGGAGGGCGGGACCTTTCGCCTAGTAACCCCTTGTAATAAGTAATAACAGCGTTGGCCAAACACAAACAGTATGAATACCGCCTTGTCTGGACATATGTACATTGTGAGTGCTAGCTTGTGTGAACAGGCCAGATGGAACGAGGTGCTGGAACTGCAATGCTTTCTATACAAATGGATAATACTAAATGGTAACAACTGCCAACATGCTAGTAGTATGATTTAAGGTATCCAAACATGTACTTACAAGTTGAGTAGAAACAAACATTTTGTGAACCTAGTTTGTTAGAGCATCTCCACTCACGTTGCCAGAACGCCGATCCCAGGACGTTTTTTTAGTCTGGACGCCGAAAATCGGCTCAGTCGCGTTCACATGAACCTCTTTTCGTTCGGATTCGGACGAACTTTGGTCTGGACTTCCCAGGCCATTCCCAGGATCCCGGAAACGCCCTGAAAACGCCGGACGAAGCGAAAACGGGCGTGGACCAGCTCTGTCGGCGAGAGGAGGCCGAAGTCCCCCCCCCCCACACACACACACAAATCCACTCGCCCAGACTGCGGCGAAGAGCTCCCAACGCCTCTGTCGCCATTCCGCCGCCGCTTTCGCCGTTCGAACTTCGCCGTAGCTCGGCTTCGCTGCGAGCTCCCACCATCATGCCCGCCAAGTGTTCGGCATTTGGCCGGTTCTGCCATGGACTCCGACGACGAGGAGATACTCGCCATATTGCTGGAGGAGGAGAACGCCGAGGTCGCCGAAGATGCAGAGCACATGCAGATCCTCGCCTCCCTCGCCCAGTTGTACCTGCAGATGGCGAAGCCGAAGCGCGGAGGTTCGGCGAAGGGTCGCCTAAAGTACAAGGCGAGGCAAAGGATAGAGGGCTACTGCTTGTTGTATGCCGACTACTTCGCCGACGAGCCACTGCATGAAGAGGCCGTGTTTCGGCGTCGTTTCAGGATGAGTCGGATACTCTTCCTCAAGATCGTGCATGCCATCCGGGAGTTCGACCCCTATTTCATGTGCAAGAAGGACTGCACCGGTATGGTTGGGTTTTTCTCACTGCAGAAGTGCACATTGGCGATGAGGTTGCTTGCATATGGAGCGTCAGGTGACAGTGCCGATGACTATCTCCGCATGGCCAAGTCCACCGCCATCGATTGCTTGTACAGGTTCTGCAGGGTAGTGATTGCAGTGTTTGAGAAACAGTACTTGAGAACACACACTGCTCACTACTAGGAAAACGGCTATAGGTAATCAGCACATCCGTGGCTCACATGGTTGAAGTGCCCCACGGCTAAAACAGGTGTGGCTCACCTGTGGGCAGTGCCCTACTAGTAACTAGAACAACTGTGGCGCACATGACTATAGTGCGCCACAGATGTGTGTGGGTCAGGGCTCTGTTGGCCGCACGCCAAACATCTGTAGCGCACTATAGTCATGTGCGCCACAGTTGTTAGTGTCAACCGTGGCGCACATGGGGGGGTGCGCTACGCCTAAGCGCATGCCCCCCTCTGCTGTGAAACGGCCACAAACATCTGTGGCGCACTCGGCCTAGTGCGCCACAGGAAGTAGGAGCATCCATGGCACACATGGCATAGTGCGCCACAGATGTTTGTACTCCCTGTGGCGCACTAGGGCCGTGTGCGCCACGAATGTGTCGATTTTTTTAGGACAACACTTTATGTGCACATGTGTGACCACATCCACCACCCCACACTTCACTTTCCCCTTCTTCTTCCTCCTTAGATCTAGTCGGGATCTTCTCCTTCCCACCTCAATTTCTCCACCCATTCACCATTTTTAGCATGTAAAACTTGCTTTGGATGTTACATAAGTAATAGAGGAGGTCTCCGGTCTCTCATCTCCTTCTCCGGTCGACGCGCGCACCTCTCCTTTCCATCTTTCTCGCGATCGGTCTCTCATCTCGGTAAGTTGTCCATGTAAGGATGTGTTTATGTGTATATGAATGATGTGCTCATATGTATGTAGATGATCGATGCTCATGATGTGTGTATGTGGAGAGGATCGATGGTCATATGTGTGTGTATATGGAGAGTATCGATGATGCTCATGCATGTGTGTATGGAGAGGATAATGATATGTTCATGTGTGTATGGATCGGTATCTCTCTCTTGTGTTTGTATGTGAACAAGTTGCCATTTGTTTTGCCAAAATGTTGATTCATTTCCATTTTGGCAAGACTTTAGCATTTCGCAAAGGTCCTAATTTTAGGATAGGTCATGCCGAAATTTTCTATCGACCATTGCATGCATGCATTCATTATGTGGTTCTAATAGACTTCAAAATTGTACCGTGTACACCGTGTAGGCAAAAATGGTCCGCATAATGAGCGAAGGCATTGTGGCTAGATTTTTGAAATGTGCGACGGCCGACATGATACGAAATAACAAGACAGATATAAGATGTCCGTGCAGAAGATGCAAACTCAACTGGGTGATCGACCCAGATTCCGGGAATCTGCAGGCGCACCTGCTCCGCCATGGTTTCATGGATGGATACACTCGTTGGATAAGCGATGACGTAGACGATGGAGACGGTGAAGGTGGCCAACATGACGATGATCATCATCACGGCGAGAACGGGCGAGATGATGAAGAGTATCCTGGAGATGGTGAAGGTGCGGAAGCAGACCGGGATGATGATGATCTAGATGCCGGAGGAGCAGACGACGATGGAACAACGTCAGGCTGGGTGCGGGACCCTTATGTGCAAGAGCTGCTTCTCAAGCACACGAGTAACGCCAGGGCTGCCGCTAGAGAGAAAGCCAAGCTTGCGCAACTTGAGGAAGACGCGGTTACTCCATTGTATGAAGGATGCAGGCCCGATGATACCCGGTTGAATGTAACGCTCAAGGCTATGGAGATGAAGGCAAAACACAAATTGAGCAACGCAAGCTTCGACGATATGATGACATTCTGGCACGATCGTCTCCCGGAGGGGAACACATGTCCAACTAGTATCGAGGATGCTAAGAAAATTGTCTGTCCTCTCGATCTACCGCACGTTAGATATCACGTATGCATTAACGATTGCATCATTTATCGGGGCGAGGACGTGGAGAAAACCACATGTCCGGTGTGCGGCGTGAGTCGATACAAGAAAGGGAAGAAAGCACCTCGAAAAGTGGTATGGTACTTTCCTATCACTCCTCGTCTACAGCGCTATTTCGCGGACCCTAAGGAAGCGAAGCTCATGCGATGGCATGCGGAAAGGAAGAAGCCACGAGATGATGATGACCCCGAAAAGGATGAGCTGCTGACGCACCCTTCATATGCTAGCCAGTGGAAAGCATTGGACCTCGAATTCCCAGAATTCGGTGGAGATTTGAGGAACATCAGGCTTGGTGCGAGCACCGATGGACTAAATCCGTTCGGTAGCCAGAGCAGCACGCACAGCACTTGGCCCGTGTTTGTATGGATGTACAACCTCCCTCCATGGTTGTGCATGAAGAAGAAGTACATACAAATGAGTATGCTAATTCAAGGGCCAAAACAACCTGGTACCGACATTAATCTGTATCTCGGGATGTTGAAAGAGGAGCTAGCCACGTTATGGGAATCTGGAGCCAATACTTACGACGCCGTCGCACAAGATTATTTCACTATGAGAGTCGCGTTGGTCACTACGGTGCAAGACTATCCAGGTTGCGGGTATATCTCGGGGCAGGTTATCCAAAGATTCTGCGCATGCGTTAGGTGCATGGATAACACAAGCTATCTCCAACTAGAGAAAGATCCAGGGTCATCGAAAACCGTGTTCATGGCGCACCGGAGGTGGCTCGACAAGAATGATCCATGGAGAAAACGTGGAGACCTGTTCGATGGCAAATCAGAGACCCGAGGAATCCCAGAGCATAGGAGCAGCGAAGAAGTGGAAGAGTTGCTGAAAAACTGGAAAGATTGTCCTAAGCCTGGAAAGAAGCGAAAGAGGCAGCAACAAGACAAGCCACTGATGAAGGTATGGAAAATAAGGTCTGTTTTCTGAGAGTTGCCATACTGGAAGTTTCTTCGCACGCCTCATAGCCTCGACATCATGCATATCACAAAAAACGTGTGCGAGAGTCTGGTCGCCACCATAATCAACATGCCAGATAGGACGAAAGATGGTCCGAAAGCAAGGCACGACCTGATATGCTTGGGTATCCGGAAGGAGCTTCACGAAGGACGCACTACTCCTGATGATCAGGAAGATGACGATGATCATGAGTCGGAGACGACACAAGGTCGTCGGAAGGGTAAAAAGTTCAAGAAGAACGAATATTACTGCCCTCCTTGCTTCACTCCAAGCCAGGATGAGATCAAATAGTTTTTTAAGTGCCTTCTAGGAGTCAAATTTCCTTACGACTACGCGGGCAAGATAAGCAGATAACTAGACGAGGCGAAGCAGAGGTTCAGTGGCATGAAGTCTCAAGACTGTGTCGTGCTAATGACGCAGGTACTTCCGGTCGCACTAAGAGGGATAATGGACGAGCACGTCCGTGAAACGTTATTTGGCCTATGCAAGTTTTTCGACGTCATCTCTAGGAAGTCGATTGGCGTGAATCAGCTCGGGAGGCTACAGGAGGAGATCGTGGTGATACTATGTGAGCTTGAGGTCTACTTCCCACCCGCATTCTTCGACATTATGGTGCATCTGCTGGTCCATGTCGTGGAGGACATCGTACAACTCGGGCCGATGTTCCTCCGCAGCATGATGGTGTTTGAAAGGATGAACGGACACATCAAAGGATACGTTCGCAACAGGTCCCGTCCAGATGGAAGCATAGCCAAGGGCTTTCTGGCCGAAGAGTGCATCTCTTTCTGCACGAATTATCTATACATCGAGAACCCTGTCGGTCTTCCCGTCAACAGGCACCTTGGCAAGCTCGACGGATCTGGTCACCGAGAGGGTCGTCGCATACTGCATGCAGACTTCGATTTTCGACGCGCAGACTTTGATCGAGCAAACCTTGTCGCGCTACAGCATTTAGAACTGGTCGATCCTTGGGTACATAAGCACAAAAGGTTAATCGAGAAGAAGTACAGTGACCGGGGCATATAGAGGACGGAGGGAGAAATAATCAAAGAGCACAACTCAGATTTCACGCGTTGGTTTAGGCAGACGCTCCTTGATAATCCCCCGCGATCGCATTCTTCTGACACGGAAAAGATCATATTCACCTTGTCGCAGGCACTGATGCAAAACCTGGTGACCTATCAGGCGTATGATATCAACGGCTACACATTCTACACGGAGGAAAAGGACAACAAGTGTGATTATCAAAACTCAGACGTAACATCGGAATTCTACACCGATGACAACGTGAAGGAAAGATTCTACAAAAGAATCGAGGAGATCTGGGAGCTCGACTACTGTGGAGAAAAGGTGCCGATGTTCCGTGTCAGATGGGCAAAGAGCGTCGAAAGAGAAGACCGGTATTTCACAACCATGATTATACCCGAAGCAGCCAAATCCAAGGCCGCCGGTGCAAACGTGGCCGCGAAAAATGAACCGTGGGTACTGGCTACCAAAGTGGACCAATGTTTTTTCATTACCAACCCGACAAAGCCTAGCCGTGTTGTCGCGAGGAGAGGAAAAAGAAACATCATCGGAATGGATGGAGTCGCCAACGAGCAAGACTTCGACCAGTACGGCGATCCAAAGATTGAAGATGACGACGACTACGATGCAGCAACATACATCACAAGAAGAAAAAGGACAACCCTATCCAAAAAAGGTAGCCCGTTTGAAAGAAGAAACATTAAAGTGCCGGGGCTAAATTATTCAACCGCGACAAAGAAGGGAAAAAAGATTGTAAAACGCTAGCTCAAAAAATATTGTAAAACGCGTGGTCGAAAAAGATTGTAATATTCATGGACAAATTATTATGAAATTTAGTTATACTTTAAATCATATTTGTACCACTTTTATGACATATATTATCACTTTTGGGCATTTTTGGAATATTTAAAAGTATTTTAAAATCAAAACAAAACTTCTATGGCATATATCACCGCTTTTGGGCTTTTTTTGGAACATTTAAAAGTATTTTTAAAATAAAAACAAAAAATTGGGGCACTAGGATTCGAACCTAGGTGCTCACAGGTTTAGAATAGAGTAGTGGCAGAACCAGTGGGATAGGCTAGTATAGTTGTTAGCTAGTGGGGCTGTAGTTTTCTTATACAGTACTTAGAAGCCGATAGGCGTAGCGCACTAGCCCATAGTGCGCTACAGATATCCGTAGCGCACTATGGCTCAGTGCGCTACGTCTAAGTGGCTTTATCCACACGTGGCGCCCGACCCCCCTCTCTCATCCCCATCTCTCCATCTCTCAGCCCGAGCACGATCCGCCGCCGCCGCCTCTCTCGATCCGCCGCCGCGTCTGAGGAGGAGGAGGCCTGCCCGCGCCCGAGAAGGAGGAGGTCCGCCCGTGTCCGAGGAGGAGGTTCGCCCGCGTCTCAGGAGGAGGCCCGTGTCCGAGGAGGAGCAGCCGCCGCGTCTCAGGAGGTGGAGGCCGCCGTCGTCCGCCCGTCGTCCGCCCGTCAGAGGTGAGCGTCGCCTCTCCTCTCTCTCTCTCTCTCCCTCTCTCTCCCTCTCTCCCCTCTCTTAACTACTGTAATATCCTCATTTCGGCTCAAACAAACTCTTGTTCAACCTAAAAGATATCACTTGGTGCAACATGACCATTATGATTGGCTGGCACAAACTGAGCACTCTGATTTATCTTGATTCATGAGCATTTCACCAGTAGGTTGTAGGCATGCCAATGTGTGCTGCTATTTCGCTGCACTTAGGATAGTTTGAACATGTTGTGTGAGTTGCTTACAGTCGTGGCAAATCCGTGCTCATGTATCTGCTCTGATTGCACCCCAATGGTGCAGCGTGTAAACACCTGCTATCGTTGTAGACAACTCTGTGTTCTATGTCGACTTGTCTTGATTCGATATATTCTATAGTATGATCCTATTCGTGGTTTGCTATTGAGAAAAATGTTGAAATGAATATTGGGTTTACCGCTTTTGATGGAATATTAGTATGGATTTGTTTGTCCATGTATTTCATGCAACATTATGTCATCTATTATGTGAAGATGTTTCTGTGGGGAAATGTGGCTAAAGTCTGCTGGCAGTTTTGTTTGTGGTCTAGTGCATTTTCAGGCTTCCAGGCACGGACACTGCTACTGAAAGCAAATAGTGGTCCTTCTCTTCTCTCAGTCTTTGCTTTGCTTTTTAGTAACCTCTATCAGGTTTTCTTTTTGGCTGGATTGTATGCATATTAGTGCTTGTGGACTGAGAACAAAGCTGTGCCAGTTGTGCAGTAGTAATTCACTTCCTCATGCAGCTACCTCTGCATCCGTCTCAGCTTTTGTAAAGGGAATATGGTTTCATGGTCTGGCACCTAGTGAGCATGTTCTGAGATATATATTTTTTTTTTCATGAAGAGTTGACTGTCTGGAAGTAAAAAAGAGAGGAATGGTCTCTTATTATTTCACTTTACCTAGTAATACACTTATGTTTGATGCACTTTACCTGAAAAGTGGTAGAGTTTCCACTTTGTTGCCTTGCAAGCTGCATATGATTTCTAAGAAGATTTGGGCGTGGTGCACTACCCGTTAAATTTTTTGGTATGCCCTGGTGTAAATCTCGGCAGATGCAGCCTCTCAAGTTGTAGATTTGTTTAGTATCTCCTCCCTCATTGTGAAGCATCTGGATCTGAGATTTATTTTGCCTTGAGCATTTTGTTAGTACTATTTGTTTCTGTTTTTTCCATGTCCATTTTCTTTCAAACCGTTCTGCCACTTTTAGAAAGTAGTTTGTTTTAAGATGTCTAAATGGAGGGTAAGAATGTCTTGCATTTGTATTTGGTTATTAATGACTACTTCATGTTATGCAGTTAGATAAGTGTATATTACATCAGGAAACACCAGGGGCACCACCATAGAGGGTCATGTGATTTACGTCTTCTGTATACGTCTTGAGGAAATGTTAGTTGCTGCTGTGTATGCTCATATGTGTTATTTTCTTTTTTCAAGAGACCTAGCAGGCTTTAGTTATTTTCTTTCCATCATATGCTTGGTGCCTGGTGAATCCAGATGATAACTGTAAATGCCCATTGCTTGATGTGGCTGGACATGTTGATGCATTCTTAACCAACGTGTTTTCTACCTAGATGTTTATGTGCTGGCTGTGTTGGCCAGATTATCCTATGTGACCAGATTATGTGCTGGCTGTGTTGGCCATTTATTGTGTGCTGGTTGTGCTGGCTATGATGGCCACTTATTGTGTGCTAGCTATGCTGGCCATATATATGCAGGTTCTTGTATGAAATGAGTCCCGATTTTTGCCGGAATTTTGATTAACTTTTGTTTCGGCAGAAATCAGGCACTCCTAGTTTAAGAAAATTAGCAAAGGTCATGCCGGATTTTTCCGTGCATTTAACCAATTATTTGTTTTTTATTAGTGCAAAGATGTGTGACAACGACGAGGCTGGATGTTCTAAGCGCATCAGCGCCGAAGGAGAACTCAGACCTCCGAATAAATAATTGACATTCTGGGAGGCGGTCCAGCGGCTAGAAGACGATGAAGAATACCATCCTTCGGAGAGCGAGGATGATGAGATGGAAGACGTGGAGGAAGAAGCCGAAGGAACGGCGGACGATGAAACCACCGATGGCGGCGAGGGCACAGGGAGTGGTAGCAACCCTCCTAAGAAGAAGAAGAAGAAGAAGAAGAAGCCGAAAGACCGGCGCCCGAACACGGTCGGCACGGTTAGGGAGGAAATTACCGAAGTGAGCCCATCAGGGGTTCCTTTGGAGCCCGCCCTTGTCGTCAAAGGGTACGGTGGGCAAGTGGCGGCGATCACCCGGACAACCATCTCGATCAACACCGAGAATCTCCAGCATAAAGATAATGGCCACTTGCGCACACTCCTCTTCGAGAAGCTGCACGCAAGATACAAGTTCCCCGCTAAGTATCAGAACACAAATTATCATGGGAACGAAGTAAACAAATCCGCCCTCACAAAGATGAGAACCGCCCTGGCCAGCTGGAGAACCCGGATAAAGAAGAAGATCTATAAAGAAGGCAAAAGTCTCGAGGAGATCCAGAAGATTGACCCGCAGATCACCGAAGATCAGTTCCGGGAGTTCAAGGAGAGGTGTGAATCCGAAAGAGCCCTGGCCAATAGTAATCGGGGAAAGGTGATGCATGCGATGAATATAGGTCATCACCATCTCGGATCTGGTGGATACAGAACCGCGGAGGCCAAATGGAATAAGGAGGACGAAGAGTATAGATCCAAGGGGATAGAAAACCCCTTTGCTAAATTCGAACCCGGGCAGGTTCGAAACTTCATCAGGGCCCGTTACCATGTGGACCCAAAAACCAAACAACTCACCGCGGATCCTGCGGTGAAGGATTTCGAGGAAATTGTGGTAAGTATAATCTAATTACCGCGGATCAACTCGATTGCAATCTCGATGATCTAAATGATTCACTGTTACTTCTTCTGCAGGAGGAGGAAATTGTTGCTAGTCATGGATCCCAGGGTTCCTCATCCCAGGGGTCGACGGCGGCCACCCGGTGGGATAACCCTTTTAACAGGGCGATGAACCGGGCCAAGAAAATAGAGCCGGTTACGAAGAAGCCGTCGTCGGCTGGCCGTCTGGCCGGCCTCAGGGGTAAGAATTGGGTGGATCATTTTGGTCCACCGCCGAGGACGCATGTGGCGCCGTCGGGAAGGAGCGAGGAGGAAAACCGCGAGGTTCAAGAACTTAAGGCACAAGTGGCGCGGATCCCGCAGATCGTCCAAGACAACCTGGCAATCACCCTCACGTCCTTCCTGCCTACCTTGGTGGAGTCAATAGCGAACTGGAGTGCGGGTGGTCGAGTAGGGCCGTGCCCGATTCCAAGCATGGTCAGCAGCCACTCGAACAACGCGGCGCCGACGAATCAGGCGAACTACGTGTTCGTGACTCCGCCCGCTAGCACCGCGGCGCCGCAAGTGTTGGTGACTCCCCCTGCCATCACCGCGGCGCCGGAGTACATGTTGGTGCCCCCCTGCCATCATCACGGCGGCACCGGAGCTCCAAGCACCCGTCGGTAGGGAGAATACACCGGCGGCCAGCACCACGCCATCAAGCAGCCCTTCCGTCTCTTGCACGCCCGTCGCCGTATGCGGTGCGTCGACATTAGCCGATCTCGACGCCATCACGGTAAACAAATTGCTTTAATTACCGCCTTTCATGCCATCTATTACTCTTATGGTATCTCTGACGACGTCATACATGTTTTCCGCAGACGGATGTTCCTTGCACTCTCTTATGCTACGTGAACAACGAGCTGAGGGATGTTGCCAAGGGTACCATTGTTCAACCCTTGCAGCGCACGTTCCACTCAAGGCCGATGTCAGATAGCTTGCACAGGGTTAAAATTAGTCGGGTGCTAAGGGGCTGCGACGACCTGGAACCTCCCATTCAACCCCCAGGAGCGGATGAACAAGAGCCGTCTGTCCTCAGAACTTGCTTCGGCTTATTCTTGCTATGGCCAAAGAGCATGATCCGTTTGGGGACGGCGGGGGCCATCATGCCACAGACAACAGCACCGCCTGTCATGCCAGCGACAAGCGGTGGCAAGGCCCCCTTACCGCCCTCGTCGTCACCTCCACGCGATGGGTCGGATGATCATGTTGATGATATGCACATGGCGCAGGATCCGGCCGAGGACGACGAAGACTGGAATGATCACTTCTTCAGCACTCAGTTTGGCAACGAAGAAGACCTAGCTGGTGGCCCCATAGAGAAAGCCACTATCACCAAGCGTCTGTTTGGTTCTCAGGAGACGCCTCCAGCTTGCGCCTTTACAGAGCCAGCTGATACAACCAACCGGCCCTTTATTCTAAGCCCTGACACACTATATAGGGCGGCCGGTGCTCAGATTGCGGTGCCTGCCCGCTCTCCAAAAGGAAAAAATGGCAGGAAAAGAAAATCTAGCAGCTCGAGCCAGCCGGTGGCGTCAACAACTGCGAATCCGATCAGGTTTCGGGACGGGCCACCAAGACCCGAGGGTATTATGTGGAGGATTCATGTGGCGGGTGAGCCCATGCTACCTAAGAATTTGCGGAAGCTCGCCAGTTCGGAACTGCAGAGTGTGCATGACGGCGTGCTGACGATAGAGAGACGCCTTCTATCGGAGAAAGATCCCTCGCACCCGGTATTCGTGGTTAAGGTGCCACCAGGCTTAGGCTTCATCGACAATGCCCCTGCGGATCTGTTCTTCCTGTAGGGGTTCGTAGCATGGAAAACAAAAATTTTCTATCGCATACAAACAAACAAGCCAAGATCTATCTACTAGATTGTAGCAACGAGTCGATGGAATAACTCACCCTCGAAGATTCCAAAGTGTTTAACGAGAGCAGATTCTCGTGGGTGATGTAGTCGTACTCTTTCCGATCTCAAGATCGCGTAGACGATCCTTCCGGCGCCGCGTTCCCGCAGCGCTCCCGCAGTCGGTCACACGTTCGGTACTCGACGAAGACCTTCCTCTCCCTTGTTCCAGCAGGCAGCGGAGGTTGTAGCACTCTCCTCGCGATTCCGGCAGCACAACGGCGTGGTACCGGAGGTAGAGGGGAGATCCCGCAGGGCTTCGCCTTAAGCCGGTGCGAGTATGGTGGAGCTTATGAGAGAGGCTATTAGTGGTCTAGTAATTAGACACACCAATTAGAGGGCTCTAAACCAATTAGAAGGCTCTAAACCGAAACAGCTCTAAACCGGGGTCTAGGTCTAGTTTCTAGTTTAGAGGATAGGAACTTGTGTGTGCTAGGAGGGGAGCCCTGCCCCTCCTTATATAGGTGGGAGGGCTGGCTGCGCCATGGGGAGGAGAGTCCCTCCCCAAGTCGGCTTGGTGGGGCGCCGGCCAAGGGAGGAGTCCTCCCCCAATTCGGCCTCCACCAATCCTCCTCTTTTCCCACTTCCCAAAATTGGCAGTTTGACTTTCAAATTAGCCGTTTGACTTTTCCAATTTAGGAATTAAATAAACCCTTTATTTTGGACAGCGAGAACACCTAGTACATGATGCAATCATTCCATCTTGCAATGACACATTCATGTACCCCTTCCCCCCCGGAGTGCCGGACATTCCGGGACCTTCTAGAATGTTCCCGATGAAAACACCGGAACCATTCCCCAACTCCGAAATGGGACTTTCCTTATATGAATCTTATTCTCCGGACCATTCCGGATCACCTCGTGATATCCCGGATCCCATCCGAGACTCCGAACAACATTCGGTCTCTTTCTCATAATACCATAACTACTCAAACAACGTCGAATCCTTAAGTGTGTCTCCCTACGGTTCGTGAATTATGCGGACATGATCGAGACACTTCTCCGAACAATAACCAATAGAGGAATCTGGAAATTCATATGGCTCCCACATATTTCTACGATTACTTTGCGATCGAATGAACCACTTACATACGATACCAATTTCCCTTTGTCTCACGATATGTTACTTATCCGAGGTCATGATCGTCGGTATCTCTGCATACCTAGTTCAACCTCGTTACTGATAAGTACTCTTTTCTCGTTCCCGTGATATGTGATCCCTTGTGACCAAGTCACATGCTTGCAAGCTAATTGGATGACATTTCACCGAGAGGGCCCAGAGAATATCTATCCGTCATGTGGATGGACAAATCCCACTCTTGATCCATGTGTTTCAACCAATACTTTCCGAACACCCAATGCCACTTTTATAGCCACCCTGTTACGGTGTGGTGTTTGATGACATCAAAGCATCCATCCAGTAAAGGCAATATGCATGATCTCATGGTCGAAGGAATTAGGTTACTATGTATCAGAAAGCATATAGCAATTGAACTATTGAAATGACTTGATCTTTATGCTACGCTTGTCTATAGGAGTATGTCCACCATATCATTCTCCTAACGATATGATCTTGTTGTTGATAACATCTCAATGTTCATGACAAAGAAACCACATCATCAATCAACCAACAAGCTAGTGAAGTATAGAGGCCATACTAGGGACTTCAAATTAAGTTTACAAATCACACAAGTATTAATGGTTTCCTTGTTAATACTATTATAGCATGAATGTAAACATTTATCATAAACACAAAGATATATAATAATAACTACATTTATTATTACCTCTAGGGCATATCTCCAACAGTCTCCCACTTGCACTAGAGTCATCTAATCTAGATTACATGGTAATATACCGAACACCCATGGCAGTTTGGTGTTGGTCATGTTTTGCCCTCGGGAGAGGTTTAGTCAACGGATCCGCCACATTCAGATCTGTGTGTACTTTGCAAATCTTTATATCCCCATCCTGGATATGTTCTCGAATAGCGTGGAAACGCAGCTTGATATGCTTCAGCTTCTTGTGTGACCTTGGTTCTTGCGCATTGGCTATGGCGCCCATGTTATCACAGTAGATAGACATTGGGTCCAGCGCATTTGGAACCACACCCAGCTCTGTAATGAACTCTTTCATCCATATCGCTTCTTGTGAAGCCTCCGAAGCAGCCATGTATTCCGATTCAGTTGAAGATCTCGCCACAACGCTTTGCTTTGCACTCCTCCAGCTAACTGCTGCACCATTAAAATAAATACGTATCCAGATTGTGATTTAGAATCATCCGGATCGGTGTTCCAACTAGCATCGGTGTAACCATTAACAACGAGCTGTTCATCACCTCCATAAGAAAGAACCATATCCTTAGTTCTTCTCAAGTACTTAAGGATGTTTTTGACCGCTGTCCAATGATCCACTCCTGGATCACTTTGATATCTGCTAGTTAAACTAACAGCATATGCGATGTCGGGTCTAGTACATAGCATGGCATACATTAGAGATCCTATGGCTGAGGCATAGGGAGTCTTACTCATCTTTTCTCTATCTTCTGCCGATGTCGGACTTTGAGTTTTACTCAAGGTCATATTGGGCAACATGGGCAAGAACCCTTTCTTGCTATCTTCCATTCCAAACCTCTTTAGAACTTTGTCCAAATATGTACTTTGTGACAATGATATTTGGCGTTTCGATCTATCTCTATAAATCTTTATGCCTAATATGTAAGCTGCTTCGCCAAGATCCTTCATTGAAAAACTATTATTCAAATATTCCTTGACACTATTAAGAAGGTCTACATCATTCCCAATCAACAATATGTCATCCACATACAGTATTAAGAATGCTACAGAGCTCCCACTCACTTTCTTGTAAATACAAGCTTCTCCATAAGTTTGTATAAAACCAAAACTTTTGATTACCTTATCAAAACGTTGATTCCAACTTCGGGATGCTTGCTTCAATCCATAGATGGACCGTTGAAGCTTGCATACCTTGTTAGCATCTTTAGGATCGACAAAACCTTTGGGTTGTATCATATACAACTCTTCATCAATGTCTCCATTGAGGAATGCTGTTTTGACATCCATCTGCCATATCTCATAATCATAATATGCAGCGATTGCTAACATAATCCTCACAGACTTTAGCTTCGCTACCGGTGAGAAAGTCTCATCGTAGTCAACTCCTTGAATTTGTCGAAACCCTTTTGCGACAAGTCGAGCTTTATAGACAGTAACATTACCATCAGCATCTGTTTTCTTCTTGAAAATCCATTTGTTCTCGACAGCCTTCCGGCCATCCGGTAAGTCCACCAAAGTCCATACTTGGTTTTCGTACATGGATCCAATCTCGGATTTCATGGCTTCTTGCCATTTATTGGAATCTGGGCTCATCATCGCTTCCTCATATGTCTCGGGGTTATCGGTGTTGTCCACCAACATGACATTCATAACGGAATCATACCAATCTGGAGTGGTACGAGTTCTCGTTGACCTCCGAGGCTCTGTAGTAACTTCAACCGAAGTTTCATGATCACCATCATTAGCTTCCTCTCTTATTGGTGCAGGCACCACAGGAACTTCTTCCGGTGTTGCGCTACTCGCAATTTCGAGAGAAGGTTCGACAACCTCGTCGAGTTCTACTTTCCTTCCAGTCACTTCTTTCGAGAGAAATTCCTTCTCTAGAAAGGATCCATTCTTAGCAACGAAGATTTTGCCTTCGGATCTATGATAGAAGGTATACCCAACAGTTTCCTTCGGGTATCCTATGAAGACGCATTTTTCCGCTTTGGGTTCAAGCTTGTCCGGCTGTAACTTCTTTACATAGGCTTCGCATCCCCAAACTTTAAGGAACGACAATTTAGGTTTCTTCCCAAACCATAATTCATACGGTGTCGTTTCAACGGATTTAGACGGTGCCCTATTTAAAGTGAATGCGGCTGTTTCTAATGCATAACCCCAAAATGATAGTGGCAAATCTGTAAGTGACATCATAGAACGAACCATATCTAAGAGAGTTCGATTACGACGTTCAGACACACCATTACGCTGTGGTGTTCCCGGCGGTGTCAACTGCGAAAGTATTCCACATTTCTTTAAATGCTCGCCAAACTCGTAACTTAGATATTCACCTCCACGATCAGAACGTAGAAATTTAATCTTCTTGTTACGTTGATTCTCTACCTCACTTTGAAACTCCTTAAACTTCTCGAAAGTTTCGGACTTATGTTTCATGAAATAGATATACCCATATCTACTCAAGTCATCCGTGAAGGTAAGAACATAACGATAACCACTGCGCGATGCTACACTCATTGGACCACACACATCGGTATGTATGATTTCCAATAAGTCCGTAGCTCGCTCCATTATACCAGAAAATGGAGTCTTAGTCATTTTTCCCATCAGACATGCTTCGCATCTTTCAAGTGATTCAAAATCAAGTGATTCAAGAAGTCCATCGGAATGGAGTTTCTTCATACGTTTCACTCCAATGTGACCAAGACGACAGTGCCACATATAGGTCAAATTATCGCTTGATTTCAAACGTTTAGCCTCAATGTTATTAATATGTGTATTTCTACTATCGAGATTCAATATGAATAGACCATCTATCAAAGGTGCATGTGCATAAAACATATTACTCATATAAATCGAACAACCATTATTCTCGGATTTAAACAAGTAACCGTCTCGCAATAAACAAGATCCCGATATAATGTTCATGCTCAACGCAGGCACCAAATAACAATTATTTAAGTATAAAACTAATCCCGATGGTAGATGAAGAGGTAGTGTGCCGACCGCGATCACATCAACCTTTGATCCGTTTCCCACGCGCATCGTCACCTCGTTCTTCACTAGCTTCTGTTTATTCTGCAGCTCCTGTTTCGAGTTACAAATATGAGCAACCGAACCAGTATCAAATACCCAGGCACTACTATGAGTACTAGTGAGATACACATCAATAACATGTATATCAGATATACCTTTCTTCTTGATGTTGCCGTTCTTCAAATCCGCCAAGTACCTTGGGCAATTCCGCTTCCAGTGACCTTCTCCCTTGCAGTAAAAGCACTCAGTATCAGGCTTGGGTCCAGCCTTGGTCCTCTTCGTCGGCGTGGTAACTTTCTTACCACCCTTCTTGAAGTGTCCCTTCTGCTTAGACTTGCCTTTCTTGAATTTGGTGGTCTTATTGACCATCAACACTTGGTGCTCTTTCTTGATCTCCACTTCTGCAGATTTTAACATAGCAAATAGTTCTGGCAACTCTTTGTTCATGTTCTGCATGTTGTAGTTCATCACAAAGTTCTTGTAACTTGGTGGTAGTGATTGGAGGATGCGGTAAACTCCCAAAGTATTAGGAATCACTATACCCAAACTTTGAAGTTTATTTGCGTGCCCAGACATTTTAAGCACATGCTCACTGACGGAGCTACCCTCTTCCATCTTGCAGTTAAAGAACTTTTCAGAAGCTTCATAACTTTCAATTGCCGCATGAGTCTCAAAGATTAATTTGAGATCCTCGACAATATCATATGGATCTGACTCTTCAAACCTTTTCTGAAGCTCCGATTCTAAACCATACAAGATAGCATACTGAACTATGGAGTACTGATTCTTCCGAGCGAGGTAAACATTCTTTACTTCATCGGTAGCATCAGCTGCAGGTGGGTCACCTAGCGGTGCATCCAGCACATAGGTCAAATTACCAGCTGTGAGGACAATCCTCAAATTGCGGAACCAATCCGCGAAGTTGCTTCCATTGTTTTTCAACTTTTCTTTCTCTAGGAACGCATTAAAATTGATGGTAGGGGCTGCCATTGATCTACAACATATTTGCAATAGTTTAGACTAAGTTTATGACAAATTGAGTTCAAATTAATTAATGAAATTAAACTAGGTGAACTCCCACTCAAAACAACATCCCTCACATTGTTTTAGTGATCACACGAACCAAATCCACTACATCAACACCGATCATCACGAGAGCTGATATAGTTTTAATGGCGAACAATCATCATGTTCATCATATCTACTATATGATTCATGCTTTGCCTTTCGGCGATCCGTGTTCCTGAGGCCATGTCTGTACATGCTAGGCTCGTCAAGATCAAACCTTAGCTTCCGCATAAGCAAATCTGGCTTGCTTACGTTGTAGTCACCCGCGGAATCAAAGACACCCGATCATCACGTGGTGCTTCGAAGCAGCAAGCTTTGGCAACGGTGCATACTAAGGGTGAACACTTTTAGAACTTGAAATTTATGTGCATGAGGGATCATCTTATAATGCTACCGTCGTCTACTAAGCAATACAAGATGCATAAAGGATTAACATCACATGCAATTCATAATATGTGATATGATATGGCCTTTCTTCTTTGTGCTTCCGATCTCCATCTTCAAGCACGAACATGATCTCCATTATCACCGGCATAGCATCAAGGTCAATGACGCTTCTTCATGGTTGTCGTCCGCCAACTTCAACTATTACAACTATTTTGAATAGACACGCAGGCCTTAACAGAAATTAAAGACAACCATATGGCTCCTGCCGGTTGCCAACTTACAATAAAGAACATTGCATACATCAAATATAATCACAATCATGGCCATATCACATCACTGCACACCCCTGCAAAACAAAGTTAGACGCTTCTACTTTCTTTGCATATTTTACGTGGTTTGGGGCTTTCCATAAGTGTCGTTCTAACCTACGAACAAGAACCACAACATTGATACTAGCATTGTTGATTACCCGTTGTAAATTGGATCTTTACTATGCTAGGAGAAACAGGCACCCGCAAAGCCACTTATGCAATACAAGTTGCATGTTAAGCGTGGAGCAAGTCTCATGAACGATGTCATGTAAGGTTAGCCCGGGCCGCTTCATCCCAACATACCGCAAGATGCAAAGTACACAAAAAGCAATCTACAATAAAAGCATCAACGCCCACAATGACCATTGTGTTCTACTCGTGCAACAGATCTACATATAGACACGGCTCTGATACCACTGTAGGGGTTCGTAGCATGGAAAACAAAAATTTTCTATCGCATACAAACAAACAAGCCAAGATCTATCTACTAGATTGTAGCAACGAGTCGATGGAATAACTCACCCTCGAAGATTCCAAAGTGTTTAACGAGAGCAGATTCTCGTGGGTGATGTAGTCGTACTCTTTCCGATCTCAAGATCGCGTAGACGATCCTTCCGGCGCCGCGTTCCCGCAGCGCTCCCGCAGTCGGTCACACGTTCGGTACTCGACGAAGACCTTCCTCTCCCTTGTTCCAGCAGGCAGCGGAGGTTGTAGCACTCTCCTCGCGATTCCGGCAGCACAACGGCGTGGTACCGGAGGTAGAGGGGAGATCCCGCAGGGCTTCGCCTTAAGCCGGTGCGAGTATGGTGGAGCTTATGAGAGAGGCTATTAGTGGTCTAGTAATTAGACACACCAATTAGAGGGCTCTAAACCAATTAGAAGGCTCTAAACCGAAACAGCTCTAAACCGGGGTCTAGGTCTAGTTTCTAGTTTAGAGGATAGGAACTTGTGTGTGCTAGGAGGGGAGCCCTGCCCCTCCTTATATAGGTGGGAGGGCTGGCTGCGCCATGGGGAGGAGAGTCCCTCCCCAAGTCGGCTTGGTGGGGCGCCGGCCAAGGGAGGAGTCCTCCCCCAATTCGGCCTCCACCAATCCTCCTCTTTTCCCACTTCCCAAAATTGGCAGTTTGACTTTCAAATTAGCCGTTTGACTTTTCCAATTTAGGAATTAAATAAACCCTTTATTTTGGACAGCGAGAACACCTAGTACATGATGCAATCATTCCATCTTGCAATGACACATTCATGTACCCCTTCCCCCCGGAGTGCCGGACATTCCGGGACCTTCTAGAATGTTCCCGATGAAAACACCGGAACCATTCCCCAACTCCGAAATGGGACTTTCCTTATATGAATCTTATTCTCCGGACCATTCCGGATCACCTCGTGATATCCCGGATCCCATCCGAGACTCCGAACAACATTCGGTCTCTTTCTCATAATACCATAACTACTCAAACAACGTCGAATCCTTAAGTGTGTCTCCCTACGGTTCGTGAATTATGCGGACATGATCGAGACACTTCTCCGAACAATAACCAATAGAGGAATCTGGAAATTCATATGGCTCCCACATATTTCTACGATTACTTTGCGATCGAATGAACCACTTACATACGATACCAATTTCCCTTTGTCTCACGATATGTTACTTATCCGAGGTCATGATCGTCGGTATCTCTGCATACCTAGTTCAACCTCGTTACTGATAAGTACTCTTTTCTCGTTCCCGTGATATGTGATCCCTTGTGACCAAGTCACATGCTTGCAAGCTAATTGGATGACATTTCACCGAGAGGGCCCAGAGAATATCTATCCGTCATGTGGATGGACAAATCCCACTCTTGATCCATGTGTTTCAACCAATACTTTCCGAACACCCAATGCCACTTTTATAGCCACCCTGTTACGGTGTGGTGTTTGATGACATCAAAGCATCCATCCAGTAAAGGCAATATGCATGATCTCATGGTCGAAGGAATTAGGTTACTATGTATCAGAAAGCATATAGCAATTGAACTATTGAAATGACTTGATCTTTATGCTACGCTTGTCTATAGGAGTATGTCCACCATATCATTCTCCTAACGATATGATCTTGTTGTTGATAACATCTCAATGTTCATGACAAAGAAACCACATCATCAATCAACCAACAAGCTAGTGAAGTATAGAGGCCATACTAGGGACTTCAAATTAAGTTTACAAATCACACAAGTATTAATGGTTTCCTTGTTAATACTATTATAGCATGAATGTAAACATTTATCATAAACACAAAGATATATAATAATAACTACATTTATTATTACCTCTAGGGCATATCTCCAACACTTCCTGCGGTTCGACGACATCTTCAATATGTTCCACCTATACCCGCTGCACTATACCATGGTCCGTCTGTTTTCTCTCAGCCTGGCCATGCAAATCATTAGAGAGAACACACCGGGCATCGCTATAGTGGACCCCTACTACATGCATGACGGCTGCTTGGGTTCCCCCGCCGAACGACGTATCGTGGCCTCGTACCTAAAAAGAATCCTCGTGGCGAACAAGACAAAGGAATACATTCTCGTGCCTTACTTTCCCGAGTAAGTCGTTATTCACTCGCCACCGTCGATTGGCTTTATTAGATCATCATCATTCTTTTTCCAACACATTCCATTTGAATTTTTTGCGCAGAGATGAACACTGCACGCTCATCTCCTTATCGCCGAAGCATTCCCACGCCACGTATTTCGACTCGGGGAGTCTAGAAAAAAAGAAAAACTACGACAAGATCAAGGAAGTTCTGGATGATGCTCTCACTGGCTTTGCCTCGACGAAAGGCACCACCTTCGTGCGTACGAAGGTCAAGTTCGGCAGGCACGTCTTCAACCACGTAACGGAGTTCCCCTGCGTGAAGCAGCCGGAAAACAGTAAGAAGGAAGCCTACTACGCACTCCATCACATGAGGGCGTTCCTACTTGACCAGCAGAATTCTACGCTGCCAGATCATCTCAAACAGTGGGCCGAAGCAAAGGCCAAGATCAATGATTCGGATATTAGACAAGAGATGTATCGCATCCAGCAGCAGTTTGGGGCAATTATCTTTCGTGATGTCATGACTTCAGGAGGGATCTTCTACGGAGGAAATATCCCGAATAACCGTGACATAGAAGATCGCCTAGAGATGCAGGGTGACTATAGGAAGTTCATGACGAGACAAGGCGTCCTCCCGTTCCCTAAGCCGAGCCAGAAGGCTTGATGTTGGCCTAGTTGTAGTTACAAACTATAGATGACCTTTGTGTGTGTGTGGACAAGTGTACTTATCTTATTAGGTTTATGAATCATCGCTTACTTATTTTGCTTATTATTATTATATATCAATCAATGCTTGGTTTTTTTGCTTACTCTTTGGTCCTTTGCTCAATTTGGTCCTTCTTTTTTTCTTTACTCTTTTTTCGAGAATAATGCCGATGATTGAAATGCCGTGGCACACTATATATGTGAATGTGCTACGATGGGATTGTGAGCCTTGTGATATGCACAAGTCCAGGTCTTGTGCATCCTACTTGGCTCACCATTCCATCATAGCATATTCCTGTGTCCAACGACCTATGTATATATATGAGGCATTCTTTTCGAGTTATTTTTGTCTTTTTCGAGAATAATGCCGATGATTGAAAGGTCGTGGCACACTATATATGTGAATGTGCTACGACGGGATAGTTAGCCTTGTGATATGCACAAGTCCAGGAATTGTGCATCCTACTTGGCTAATCGTTCCGTCATAGCATATTTCTGTGTCCAACGACCTAGCTAGTTATATATGAGGCATTCTTTTCGAGTTATTCTTGTCTTTTTCGAGAATATGCCGATGATTGAAATGTCTTGGCACAATATATATGTGAATGTGCTATGACGGGATAGTTAGCCTTGTGATATGCACAAGTCCAGGAATTGTGCATCCTACTTGGCTAACCGTTCCGTCATAGCATATTTCTGTGTCCAACGACCTAGCTAGTTATATATGAGGCATTCTTTTCGATCTACTTTGGTCTTTTTCGAGAATAATGCCGATGATTGAAATGTCGTGGCACACTATATATGTGAATGTGCTACGATAGGATTGTACGCCTTGTGCTATGCACAAGTCCAGGTGTTGTGCATCCTACTTGGCGTACGGTTCCATCGTAGCATATTCCTGTGTCCAACGACCTATGTATATATATGAGGCATGCTTTTTAAGTTACTTTGGTATTTTTCGAGAATAATGCCGATGATTGAAATGTCGTGGCACACTATATGTGAATGTGCTGCGATGGGATTGTTCGCCTTGTGCTATGCACAGGTCCAGGTGTTGTGCATCCTACTTGGCGAACAGTTCCATCGTAGCATATTCCTGTGTTGAACAACCTAGTTATATATGAGACATGCTTTTTGAGTTTGGTCTTTTTGATTTAGGAGTACTTTCTATAAGTGTATCTTCATATGCGACTTTAATTATATATGTTTTTTTTCAATCATCGGTTAATTATTATTTTCAACTTATAGATGACGTGGTACGTCGTGTACAAGGGACGGGTTCCTGGAGTCTACGATGATTGGGAAGACTGCCGGAGACAGGTGCACCGTTTCAGCGGCAATAGCTACAAAGGGTACAACACTATGGCGAAGGCGGAAGCTAGATATACGCGCTATCTAGCGGGAGTTAGGACAAGGAACCGGATGAAGACCTACACCTTCGTCGCGGCGGTGATCATGCTTATCTTTTTTGGTTATTTATCCCGCGTTTGTGTCTAGCTAGTTTAGATGTCTAGGCGAGCTTCCGAGCTCTAACTTATTCGATCGACACATGTATTCGCATGTCACCAACTACTACTTTGTAACATGATCGAAACAATGTAACTTGGACTATGTATTCATGTATGAGACTTATCTATATGTATTTGTTTCAATCTTGTTTTTCATATTGTGTATTTATATATATAATTGTATATATTGTATCTGTGTGTGTATATCTGCTGTAATATAGTATATAATCTGTATTGTATATAATCTGGCTCGGAAATTAAAAAAAAAACAAAAAATATATTTGTGGCGCACATGGTCTACCTTCTGTGGCGCACTACACCTAAAGCGCACTATGGAAGCTTAGTGGCGCACTAGGTAGTGCGCCACAGAAGATCCCAGGGGTAGCGCACCTGCCCAAACATCTGTGGCACTAGCAGGTGTGCTACGCTTGTCTCTACACAACCGTGGCGCACTAGGCAGTGCGCCACGGCTGAGAGATAGCCGTAGCGCAAGGCACGTGGCGCACTGCTAGTGCGCCACGGATGATGTTTTCAGGTGCGCCACTAAAGGCCATTTTCCTAGTAGTGGCTGAAGACACTGTTCGGATCCTCGCAGTCGATGAAAGTAGAGGATTTTCTAGGATGCTTGGAAGCATAGACTGCATGCATTGGCATGGAAGAATTGTCCATTTGCATGACGGGAATGTACAAAGACCACAAAGGAGGTTGCATTGTGATACTCGAGGCAATTGCTACACATGATCTTTAGATCTGGCACTCCTTTTTTGGCATGGCAGGATCGAACAATGACATCAACGTCCTCAACTCCTTAAATGTCTTTGCCAAGCTTGTTGAGGGTCATGCTCCTCCTGTAAACTTTGAGATCAACGAGCACCACTATAAAAAGGGATACTATCTAGCAGATAGCATCTATCCAAGATGAACAACATTTGTGAAGACTATCTCAAGCTCAATGCTCCCCAAGCATTCTCAGTTTTTCAAGGAACAGGAAACTTGCAGGAAGGACGTGGTGCATGCATTTGTGTGCTCCAACGGAGGTTTGCGGTTGTCCGGTTTCCTGCTATGACCTGGTCGAAAGATCAGATGTGGGAAGTGATGAATTGTTGTGTGGTCTTGCACAACATGATCATTAAGGATGAGAGGAAAGACCTAGTGAGCTTGGTCGAGCAGAATGAGCCATATTACAGACAGAGACCTCTTGTCGAGCCTGATCATCAGGTACCTCCAACTTGGGTTGCCTTCATCGCCATGCGCCAGGAGATCCGAGATCCGGCAGTGCATCAACAGCTGCAGAATGATTTGGTTGAGCACCTATGGATATGCAGGGCAACACGTAGATGCCGAGCATGAACTGGCCAAACTAGGCCAAAATATGTTGTATTTTCATTGTATGCCTACCTATTTTTAAATATACGCCGAACTATGGTTTATTGTATGCCGAACTAGGCCCAACTGTGCTATGTATTCATATTATGCCGAACTATGCCGAAAACTGGACGAATTTGAGCTGGATTTGGGCGGAAAAAGGCGTCCCGGAAACTCGGTTTGAGAACACGAGTTTCGTCCGCCCATATTTTGGTCCGTATTTCGGCCTAAAAACGTCTAACGAGTGAGGATGCTCTTAAGCTGCTACAACATGTGCCCTTACATTTGGGTCCCGCTCCTGATGATAAGTTGTAGTGTACTTGGAAGCTACCAAGTTCCTGTATTTTCTACTCTCTGTTCCGTATTCGTTGTCGCTGATTGATTTAGTAGGTAGTACAATTTTTCGCTGAGATTTAGTCCAACAATATTGAAGGGAGAGAGAGTATATTTTTCACTGAGCGCATCATGTGGCTATTCGACAAACCCTCTGTACTTTTTGTCTTATTTGAAATGTGTCATGTGGTATCCTCCAATTTATGCTCATATTTCTTCAGCGGCCGATCTTGTGCCGGTGATTTAAATCCTGTTTAATTCCGATGGCTGAGACAAGCAGTTTTTGTCTTTACATCATTATCGTTGTCTTGCCCGTTTGTTTCGTAGTAGACGTGTTCTCCTGCTGCCCTGGAGCCACACCTTTTCATCTGGCCGTTACTCATCATCTTGTGTATCGATCAATAACAATAAAAAAATCATGGCACGTGCAGGTATGTATCTGTGTGCTTCGAGAATGTGCTGGGTGCTTTCTACATCCCGCTCGCGGCTGCTCTGTTGCGGAGACCACACACGAGTTCGCGGAAGATACGTACTAGTACATCCTGGTGGGAAACGCAGACGGCTGCATGCGAATCTGCACGCTAGCTAGTTTTTGAAATAAAAATTCGCAACTCGAGAAAAATAAAAAATGAGGCGCTGGTTTGCTTGTCTCGATCGTCCCCATCCGCCGGTGCGTCATGCACCGGGAAAGGGACAAATGCGACCGGATCGCTCATTTTCTTCTCGACGCGACGCGACAGACCTGAAATCTCTATACGCCTGTGGGCAACACGGGCCACCCGACGTTCATGGCGCGGGTTCGCTGCTTCATCCGGCGGCTAGCTCCAGCACCACTGGTTTAGCCGCTCCAACAAGGATCAGCACAAATGGATGGAACCAAGTCTAGAAGCTTCCTTATCCTAGCTACTAGTACTATTACAACGAGGAGGTTGTAAAGAAAAACGGAGCTAAAAACTCAGGACCTTTTGAATTGAACAAACAAATACTACTAGCAGTAGAAGCTTCCAACTTATAGAAACTTTACTAGTGGTAGACGCTTTCGGATCGGATCAAAGGAACTGACACCCCAAATTAAAGGTCCAGCGGCCGGATTTGCACTTCCACTACTAGGAAAAACGTTATCAGTGGCGCATCAAAAATGATTTCTGTGGCGCATAGCCACTAAAATTAAAATTCTGTAGCGCGCATATGCCATTTTGTCTCAGGATTTAAAAAAATACCAGAATACAGCAAAAATACATAGAATACACAGGAAATATACCAGAATACAGCAAATATATCACAAAAATGCACAAAACTCACAAGAATACCCAGAAACTCACTGAAATTCATACAAAGTGACAAAATACATCAATATAGAGAGTCCAGGTGTTACACGCAAGTCATGGGAGAGTACAAGTTCGAAATCACACAATCGCATGAATTCACGATTGACGCAGATTCGACTGCTCCAGACGAGCCCCCGCAGCCTCTATCTCCTGAATGAATTACAGACGGAACGAGTCGAGTTCCACTCTGCTCAACCTCGGGGACGCTCGCTGGGCATGGGTGTAAGCCAGTAGGTGGACCGCGATCTGTTGCTCCACGGCCATCAGGCACTGCTCCGAGGTGCTGGTGTCCCTGACCATCAACACCACCGAGTGTTCCGCCGATGGCAAGTCGGCTGACGCAGCCTGACGCATCTCCACCACGACATCCGATCTCACCGCTAGGGCTTGTAGCAGTCGTCCACCAGAGTCCCTCTGAGTCAGAAGCGGCCAGCCCCGCACCTTGCATCTCTCCGAGATCTCCTCCAAGGCAGCCGCTCGCTGATGCAGAGGCCGCTGCATCGCGTGGACCACCTCGGAGGTCATATTCCGGAAAAATCGCCATGTGGAACCTCTGTCCTCGCCCGGTATCACCTCCGCACCTTGCATCTCTCCGAGATCTCCTCCAAGGGCACCACTCCACTCCCACGCACTTAGCAACAAGCGGGTAGATCAATTGCTACAAACATCAATTGCTCATCAATTGCTCATGCTACAAACACTAAGTATGCTAAAGACGGGCCAGAGTATACTATGTAAAATATGGAAAGATTGATGTATAATATGTGCCTCATTCAGAATATACTAATAATAAACATAATTCAAAATAAATAAAAAATTCGGCAGAATCTCCCCTATATTTTGATGCCATATCCCCTACACACATCACTATCCCCTATATAGGATATCCCCATCACTATCTCCATCACTACAAGAAACTGTCATCAACCTTTTTTGTGTTGTTGTCGGCTTGGATATCCCCATCACTATCCCTATCACTACAATGCTCCATGAATGGCTCATATGGTTGAGAGGGATCACAGTATGCAATGAACAAATGCACTACATTCACAGCTGCACTATATTCATTCCAAGCTACTACACCTCACCTTCTCCCTTCTTCTACAGCACCCCCGTACCCCCACCCGCCTTTCCCTACGCCGCCCCCTGCCCCTACCCGCCTCCAGCACCCCCGTACGCACCCGGCGACACGAAGGGAGGGAAAGGAAGACTGAAAGGGGATTGGGTTCTCACCAGGGAGTTGGCCGCCGCTCGGAGCCAACGGCTGCGGAGGCCGACCAGGGGACAAGGGCGGCGGGGGCGAAGGAGATTGGCGGAGGACGGCGCTGGAGAGGCCGGGCGGCAGAGCTTGAGGGCGAGGAAGGCCGGACGAGGTCGACGGTGGCCGGAGAGTAACCGGCAGCGCGCGAAACAGAGACGAGGGTTCGCGGCCGGCGGGATAGAGGTCGATACCTAGGCGGCGGGAGGGAGAGGGGGGTTTAGAGGGAGGCAGCAGCCGGCGTCCAGGGAGGAGGCGGCGGCGGTGGCTCTACGATAGGGAAAGAGAGGTTCGCGGGGGAGGCGATAGGGATAGCGGGGTCGAGGGGATCCCGTGCGTTGCATGTGTGCGTGTCTTCTGCTTTTGTTCAGGTCTAGTCAGATAAATCTGTTTTCCTTATTCTGTGGCGCATATGGCTATATGCGCCACAGAAAGTGAGCATTCTGTGGCGTATATAGCCATATGCGCTATAGAATTTTGGCATGCCCATGTGCTGGGTCAGGCCCACATGGAGCCCACAGGAATTCTATGGCGCATGTGGCCATATGCGCCACAGAATGCTCACTTATATGCGTCACAGAATTTCAAGAATTCTGTGGAGCATGTGTTATATGCGCCACAAAATTAATTTTAGTGGAGCATTTTTTCTATATGCGCCACAAAATTAAAATCTATCTATAATCGTTTTCCTAATAGTATTCTACTCCTCAATTTCATCAAGGAAAACCAACATTCCACTTTATTTCCATTTTTACACAAATTCGTGCAAGATCGAGACATTTTTGTGTTCTATCCAAATAACTATCTATGTGATATGTAATCTTCGGTTTTGGTCTTTGAGATCATGTAAAATCCATGTGTTCTATCCTATTCATGTGCTATGGGCTAATCATATTCTACGTATGACCATGTGCGGGCGAGATAAGCTAGGGATAGACATCAGAAGGTTATGTTCATAGTTGGGGGAGGAGTGATGGGAGGAAGGACCAGTGGAGGAAGTATACGAGGCAAGTTATGGAGACAAATTAAGTAAAACTACGAGCAAAGAAGACAACTGGTAGGTAGAGACAGAGGGAATTCATCATATGGCGATAACTAGAAATTAGGGTGGCAGCGTGGGAAGATCTGACAAATGGCACTAGAGCGGCGTGGACATATAGCAGGACACAAGAGGTGACGAAATATGAAGATCGCAAGAGAGACAAAGATAAGAAATGACAAATGGCATAAAGAGGTGGGAAACAAGACGACACTCATGAAGCGTGTTGCCGCACGCCACACGAGGGACTATGCATGACTAGATGGGTTCGCGCGCTGTCTGCTCTGCGTTGCTGTATGGGATGTTGTGTGTTGTGTTGTGCCGTTGATATTTTATTTGTCTGACGTAAAAACGACAGTGTTTATTCTGCGCAAGAGATCATTTCAGTGAACAAAGTTGTGTGATAATCTTGGTCCTCATCTGGTGCATAGATGGTGGTCATGCGGCTGTAAAGTTTTCTGTATTTGCTTTTGTGTGACACAATTAACATTTCTCGGCTGCATCATAGGCTCTCTTTGCCAGCTTGCATGCAGCTGGTGCTCACACGTGTGGTGTACGTGGCTTGCAGCTGGTGTTGGGTGTTCGAGCGTGGCGTGGTGACAGTTGCTTGCTTGCATTTTTGTTCGAGCGTGACTTTATGAAGATATTCCTGGTGATCAAAACTTAAGAGGAGATAATGAAGTAGGAGGGTACATATATGTTATATACTATGTGTCTTCACCAAGGCAAAAGAATTGAGTACAAATTCAATCATTGGCACTGAGTTTAGATTGCACAGTACACCACTTACTTGAAGCTAAATCGTCTGAGTGACAGAGACAACCAAGTGAACTATATTCAGGTGTCCCATGTATCAGTTTTATCTCTCACCCACTATTGAATCTTGGACAAAATGTAGAGAAATTCACTGTTATTTAGCAGCTTCACTCACTCAGAACAGACATGCAACACATCTTTAATAAACTCACACACATGCTGGAGATCCGCAAAATAAGGTTTGAATATCTCTGAATTGCCCCAACATCAAGTAGCTTCGGTAGATGCAGCATTCAACATGATAAACCACACAACATATGGATGTATATTCTAGTTATCCCATGAAGATACCAAGCTTTGTTAAAAAAGTGTATTTATTGAGAAAAAAAACACAAGTCCATTTCCTAAAGATGAACCTTATATAGATGAATATGTGCATGCCTACAGGAGTCCATATCCTTAATCTAAGAGAAAATGGCCTAGTATATATGGTGACAGCAGCGTGACAGTGAGTAAACCAATAAGGAAAAAACCCGCAAGATGTTTTGTAGACGAATCAAATATGTACAGATGTGTAAACTTACGGGAGGCCCACTCATAGGTTATGGCAAAAAACAGAAGTCAGCCAGTGACACTTCAAGCATAAGCGTTTGCCCCAATAAAAAAGAAAGAAATAAATTTCTCGGGTAGAAAACATGTAGGTTCGGTTTCAAATGGTTGAGTTCGCTTTGAATGAAACAAAAGTAAAACAGAAAATAGAAGAGGCTACATGCAAATATATTTTATACCATAAAACTAATTTTGCTTTTTAAGTGCAACATCAACCTAGTCTGCATTTTCTGGGTCATATAGAGGAAAATTATGAAGAAAAAAACCTACCTGAATATCATGCTAATGTAATCTATGTATTTGTATTTTTTTTCTCAAGGGTAGTCAAATGTGTAAAAGATAAGTATCACCTCTGAATGTCCCATGTTTTCTCCGTGAAGTTCAAACCTTGGCATCTTCTATTCGATAAGTTGTCTGACATCGTTCCAGAACTAACACAGCAAGAATACATGGTATAAATATGCCAAGCGACCAAGCATAGTCCATTGCTTGATAAAGTTGGCAAACACAAAGATTGATCATCCCACTATTAAAGAGAACTCCTAAATGCCAGCCAACAATTTAATTATTCAACCATTTCCTGAAAGGAGAAGATAGACCAAGGGTAAGAGACGGTAAGCTTAGACCAGTATACGCATACTGTAGAAGGAAGTTGTATTGATATTGCAGTTCCGAATGTAAAAAGAGGCACGGAAATATTTTATCCATAACAAAACCAACCCAAAATGCATTCAGGTTTCAATAAAGTATTGTTTGGAACAAATAAGACAACCTAGTTATAATAGTGCACCATGCTATGTAAGCATTTCACGCAGGAATAGATCAGTAACGGTTTCGTGAGGCTTCACCTGCTAGCTCTTTAACACGCATATGGTCATGATCAACCTGCCAATGACTTCTATTACCTTGCTCTCTTCTATTACCTTGCTCTCTAAACAAATATAAGCTTGATGTCAAGGAAGTTCTTTATGCTTACTGTATCGGATAGCCAAGGGGACCAACGGCAGGATCCAATATCTCAGCCGATGTATTAACATTATCGGTTATCACTATCTCACCCAAGAGACCTGAATGTAGAAATTGGCTGCGACATCCTCTTCATTGAAAGGGCCACATTCTCGATCAGCAGAACTATCCATGTAAAGCGAGGAGTCAACTCATAACTCCTAAAACACACCTCCCGCAAGGACGCATGGAAGAAACAAATCAAGAACCACAAAAAGGACACCTAGCAAGGGGGAGTGAGGAAGCATATAGTAAGAAAGCAAGCAAACCTGAAGAAAATTGTGAAGAACTTCCCTTTAGTGGATGGGGACTCGGCTGCCAAAGACAGCCTAAAAGTCCGCTTCACTGAGACATCTAATCCAACAAAGAATCCATGCCATACATCCCCTCTATCTTCTCAACTTGGTACTACTTGCCCAATAATCTGAATCTCTTTAACCATTATTATTTCCAACCGCAATGAAAGTATCTGAATAAAGGGGTTGCATTAAAAGAAGAAACGAATCTCCTTCAACATTATTATTTTCTACCTGACTGGAAGGATCTGACAAAAAAAGGTTCTCCCAGATACGACCGATACCCATAAGGATCTTCCATTGATAAAATTTGGGCGACGCGTCCTTAACCAATGAAGTTTACATATTTTCTTTCCCTCAACCTGCACATAAGAGGAATTTTTTAGTATAGCACGACAAGGTAGGTAGAAGATTAGAAAGCGGGCAATGAAATCTAGAGGAAAATATGAGCTGTTGTCCAAAAAGCACGGGTAAAAAGATAGAGCAAAGCGAGAAGAAAATAGAGGGAAAGAGAAAGTATAGAAAAAAGGAGAGAACCATCAGAGAAGAAAAGGGATCGCAAAAGAAGATGCACAAGTTCATAAACGAAGAGCGGTGGTGGATGCGTGTATCAGAAAAGAATCACCTAGAAATTTCAGATCCATCTAGGAGGAGACGCAAACCTAAAAAATACATGATCCAAATAAATTAGAAAGAGAGGAAGAGCAGCGAAAGTTTGCGATGCAGAAAATAGTTCATACATATTTCTGAACCTTTGTGTTCCTAGACTCCCATGACATACACACAAGAATCTTCCATTGATGGCCTCGCTGCCAGACGTTCTTGACCAAGTTGCATGCATTGCTGTTATGACCTACTCCCTCCATTCAGAAATATAAGACATTCTAGCTTTGTGAAATCAATGTATCTACACGTCTTTTAGTGTATAGGTTCACTCCGAATATCTACGAACCTATACACTAAAAGATGTCTAGATACATTCGATTCAAAAAATTAAAACGTCTTATATTCCTTAACGGAGGGAGTAGACACAACCATCCGCTTTAGCACAGGGATACATATTGGAGGAGAGACAATCAGAGAAAAACACCAATCCGAGAAGAACCGTTAGTTAGATTTCTAAATAGATCATGTAGTGTCTATGTTATTGTATTTAGGACATACCAATTTGTAAGATCCAAAATGCAGGAATCGGAAAACACGCCAATATTAAAATTTCTAAAGTTGAAACCTCCTAATCTTACATGAATTGTATTTGCAGGAGGCAGCACCAAACTAAATGTTTTTTAGCTGAATTACATGGTGTTTTCTTAACCCACATGAAAACAATTGCAACCTGAGTTCTTGGATTTAAAGAAATTATATTCAATAAATATATTTGTCTCTACGGTTTCTAACTATGTGAATCAAAGATGGATCTATTTAAAAATTAAAAAGGTTCAAATCATACAGTACTACTTTGAGTCAAATAGGTATGTCTGTATAAACCACCCCAAATAAAATATAAGGATAGATGAAGAATGCAATATGTAAAGACTCCAAATTAGCGACCATGTAATTAAAGGTATGTACTCCTCATGCATCTCTTCCCTAGCTATTTTACAGACAGACAGGCATATGTATAACTCAGAACTCTACAAAACATCATATTTCCATGATTTTTCTAATGTCAAGACCTGATGTATAGAAGATACTGTAAATTGCTTAGACAAAAGCACTAACTAATTTAGCCAACCTTGCATACCTTTAGATCGGCGCAGAATTAAGTAAGTATGCTATATCCTCTCTTCAGTTCTTCTGCTAGCGGCAAGACATCGATCAACGTAGAATTAAGTCAGTATGCTATATTCTCTCTTCAGTTCTTCTGCTAGCGGCAAGACATTGATCAGGCGTTAAATCTGACGCTTTATCACTAAGAAAAGATCACATTGCAAAGAATGGACATCTTCTTGTACAAACCTGAATATTCTGGCCACAACATGAATATTTAGAGGGGCCTCCCATCTCCGGCATCTCCTGCATCTCCTTGTTGCTCCCCCCTGAACCACATGGCATACATGCCTGCATCACAACATTAGCACCGGTATCACAGCAAATTAGAAATTTGGAAATACACTTACTTGATTCTTATAGGCACAACAACAAACACATGTTAGGCACCAAAATCACAGCCAGATCACCTAATATTTTTAGACCTTTTATGCCAATCATTCAGGACCAACTACGATGCCTTCAATCTACTGAACAATGGGGAATTCAAACCATGTACAGAAGTATTGGGAAAGAAGAAATCAACCTGCAGGAGGCTGGCCGTTGGGAAGGTCTTCCCACTCCAATGAGAGCCATGCTTCTCTAGGCTGGGGTGGAGAAGAAGGGGTGAACAGGAGCAGCCTGTCACGGGACGAAGTAGCTGCGTGCCACCTCGGAAACATCATCGTGGGCACCTGGCCCTAGGTATCTGCCGTGGTCCAGTGCGTGGGCGCCTCCTCGATGATGCGTCAGTTGCTCCTCGGCTGCCTCGTCGACCTCCAGGACGGACCCGGCCGTTGCCGCTGTGTGCCTCTTACGACGCCTCCGGGGCCGGGAAGCCCCTACCCGGCCGCCGCCGCTATGTGCCTCTGTCGGCGCCTTTAGGGTCGGGCAGCCCCTTCCCGGCGTTTGCCTCGTCGCCGTCGCGGGATGGGTGGGTCGTTGGGATATCGGGAAGGATGAGCCGATGCTTCTGGTCGCCCCATCGGTCGAAGGAGCTGAGGAAATCGGGGAAGCCCACCGCCTGCCCACGCGAGTTGCGACGGACACGCAAACAGGACTCTGGCCCACAAGCAGCCACCTAGACCGGCAGGAGGTCCACGAGCAGCGACCGCACGCGCTACAGATCATGCAGAGAGAAGGGATCGCACGGCACACAAATCTCTGAGAGTGCTCCCTTTATCTCAGACTTAAGCCAGAGAATAATTTCTAACTTCGGGATTTGTATGTTTGTTAGAGGTCAGTCATTGACACTTGCATGCAATGGCAGAGTTAGGCTCTAGGGCTAGTGATATCAATGCGCTATGCTACTGCTACAATCACTACACGACGACATGAAAATAAGAGCAATTAAATGCAAAATAGAATATAAGGAGGGAAATTATCATACTCCCCCATAGGATTACATCGCTCATGTCCCCCAAGTCCTTTATGCACCACGTGTACCGTGTGGGCCCCAACACGTCCCCATCCCTTATCTTCTCCGTGTTGACAATATCTTCTCCGTGCCTCATTCTTTTTCTCTTTCTTCCTCCCACCCAAGAACCATGGATTTATCTTCCCCTCCCTTTCCCTCTACATCTCCCTTATATGCGATGTCGCCGGTTGGCACAGGACGCCACGATGATACGTCCAAAACGTATCTACTTTCTCGAACACTTTGCTATTGTTTCTCCTCTAAACTTGTGTGATTTGGATACAACTAACACGGACTGACGCTGTTTTTAGCAGAATTACCTTGGTGTCTTGTTTTTTGTGCAGAAAATCAACTATCAGAAAAAATCCCGAAAAATATGCCAAAAACTATTTTTCACCAGAAGATCCATGGAGCCAGAAGGGGAGACAGAGAGGAGGCCTGGGGGGCCCACACCAACCCCAGGCGTGAGCCCACCTAACCCCACGCCTGGAGGGGGTGCAGCCACCCCAGGCACCTCCTCGGGCTCCCTCCACGCCTATAAGTTGCATTTCGACCTAAAAACCGAGGGGGTTCGATAGTTTTCCAGAAAGAGTTCCGCTCCGCCGCCACCATCAGAAACCAAGATTCAGATCCAGAAACTCCGTCCTGGCACTCTGCCGGGACAGGGAATTTGGAGAGGATCATCGTCATCGTCATCACCAACGCATCTCCATCTACCACCGATGTTTCTCTCATCCATGAGTGAGTAATCCCCCGCTGTAGGCTTGGGGATGGTAGGGATTGGATGAGTTCTATCATGTAATCGAATAAGATCTGTTAGGGCATAGTGCCTAGTATCTCTATTAGTACTATTTGACTTTGTTGCAACTTGTTGTGCTTAATGCTTGTCACTAGGGACCGAGTGCCATGATCTCAGATCTGAACCTATTATTGAATCATTATGATAGTATTGTTTGTGATCTTATCTGCAAGTTGTGTACACATATCATTGTCAGGATCCAAAGGCCCCAAAGTGATAATAATTGGGACAAACGGAGGGGATGGCTGTGGTGTGAGGATCACATGTGTTCACGGAGTGTTAATTCTTTGCTCCGGTGCTCTATTAAAATGAGCACCTTAATTGCCAGTAGTTCCCTAGAGGCCCCGTTGCCACGGGCTGGCTGGACAGAAGATGTTGTGCAAGTTCTCATTGCGAGCACGTATGATTATATTTGGAGCACATGCCTAGGATTGTTTAGTACTTGGATGCTTGTTATTATTTATTTGCAATGTCCTAGATCTTGAAGTTACATGTTTAGACTTGTCCATGCAACGCCCATCCATCCATCCCTATGCCTACCGCACTCGAATCCTACTGTTACTGTTATTGTTACTATTGCTCCTGTTTCACTGTTGTTGTTGTTGCTGTTGCTTTGTTATTACTACTATCAAACTATTGCTACTGATAAACTTCTGTGAGCAAAAACTATTTCCAGGTGCAGCTGAACTGACAACTCAGTTGTTAAGGCTTGCAAGTATTCTTTGGCTCCCCTTGTGTCGAATCAATAAATTGGGTAATACTACCCGCGAAGACTGTTGTGATCATCTACACTTGTGGGTCATCAAGACTATTTTCTGGCGCCGTTGCCGGGGAGTATAGCTTTATTTGTAAGTTCACTTGGATCTATTATTGTTCACTGCTACTCCTTTCATCATGGGGAAGTCTCGTGATGGAAAGTTCCCTATTTTACCATCCACTACAAGAAGAGGTATAGTCCTAAACACCTCTGTTGCTCTTGATTCGCCGTCTGTTATAAGTAAGCTTGTCACACCACCACCACATACTCATGCTACACACACTGCTACTACTGCTGAATCTAAAACTGCTTTTGATGCTCATGATGTTACTTCTACTATGCTTGATGCGAGTGGTTCATTAGGTCCTTTCCTAGATGCTACTATGGCTAGTCTAGGAAATACTAAAACTCCTAGTGAAGACACTGTTACACCTGTTAGCTCACCTGAGGCTAGTGAGAGTTATGATATTAATGATGGTTACATTGAGTTCACCGATGATTTTGTTGAAGAGTGCCGAAACATACATGGTACTAGTGCTATGAAGAGTCTCCTTGCTAGACGTACTATTATGCCTAAGTTGTCCTCTAATCCTAAGTTTGCCACTTCTCCCATAGATATAAAGATGAAGACTATGAATTCTCTATTGATTTGTCTTATTTAGATATTGTTGAGAAAGAACCTTTTTGTGGGACTGAAAATGAGAGTGATGTGGCTCATATGAATGAGCTTTCTACTATGAGTGCTTTGTTCTCTGATGATTTTAAGATGCGCAAGTATTTTGTTACTAAGATCTTTCCTTTTTCACTAAAAGGATAAGCTAGGGCTTGGTTAATAGATTACCTCCTGGTTCCATTGATAGACCTGATTGCTTTTTTCTTCCATAAATATTTTCCTCCCAGTGCTAGACATGCTGCTTTGCAAAGACTTTTTGATTTTAAACAGGGAGAAGAAGAGAAATTTCCTGAGTCATAGACAAGGTTCTGTGCCTTGATTCATGCACATCCTGGATGTCCATTACCTAAGAATGAGCTTCTTGATATTTATTATAATGGACTAACTAATGATTCTACGACATACCTAGATAGCTTTGCTGATTGTGTTTTCAGGAAAAGAACTCCTACAGATGCTGAAGAATTAATGGATAATATAAGCAAGAATTATGATGATTGGACTTCAACTGAGCTAAATACACCTGAGCCTATTACTCCTGAACCAGTTGTACCTGAACCAGTTCCAACACCAACACCAAAGAAGAGGGGAGTTATTGCATTAAATGATGAAGGAAACTAAGAAATGTCTAAAGGAGAAAGGTATTAGAGCTGAAGATGTGAAGAATCTACCTCCTATAGAAGAATTATGTAAGCCAATTCCCCACTCATCTACTATTGAGGTACACTCTCTCCACTTTAATGAAGGTGATATTCCTTATGGTAAGCCTCCTGATCAATGCTTAGAGGAACTTGGCACATTTATTGTTAAACAAGATAATTTTAATAAACAAGTTCAAAATCATTTATTGGAAAACACTAGAGCTATCCATGAGTTGAAAGATATTGTGGAAAGAACTTCTAATGATATTAAAATGCTTTGTAAACACTTTCAAATGGTTCAAACCCAACTTGATCAACTTGCTAAGGTACAAAAGGATATGCTAGTTAATGCTTTAGGAAATAAACATGCTTATGGAATTAGAACTAGGAGTGGTGCAACTACTCAAGATCCTTTATATCCTGAAGGACACCCTAAAAGAATAGAGCAGGATTCCCAACAAGGTGAAGATAGTGGTAGTCCTCGTAAGAGAAAGAAAAAGAAACATAAAGTAGTTGAGGAACCACTTGAACCTGCTGTAGATCCTAATAGTATATCTGTCTCTAATGCTAAAACTAAGAGTGGTAATGATAATAATGAGTCTCCTAATAAGGAGGAAGGTGAGGAAGAACCTGAGAAGCACACTAAGAACACTAGGTACACAAAGGAAGATTTTATTGCTAATAAACATGGTAAAGAGAGAGAACCTTGGGTGCAGAAACCTATGCCTTTTCTAGGTAAGAAACATAAGTCAAAGGAGGAAGAACACTACAACAAGTTTTGTGAGTGTATGAAGCCTTTATTTTTGCAAATTCCTTTGACTGATGCTATTAAATTGCCTCCTTATTCAAAGTATATGAAGGATATTGTCTCTAATAAAAGGAATATTCCTAATGAGGAGATTTCTACTTTGCTTGCTAATTATTCCTTCAATGGTAAGGTTCCAAAGAAACTTGGTGATCTAGGTATTACCAACTATTCCTTTCTCTATTAAGAACAATTATGTTAGAACTGCTTTATGTGATTTGGGAGCTGGAGTTAGTGTTATGCCTTTTTCTCTCTACAAGAGACTCCAGCTAGAAAAGTTGATACCAACTGATATATCATTGCAAATGGCTGATAAGTCAACTACTATCCCTGTTGATATATGTGAGGATGTTCCTGTTCAAGTGGCTCATAATTGCATGATTTTAACTGATTTTGTTATGCTTGAAATGCCTGAAGATGATAATATGTCTATTATTCTTGGGAGACCTTTTCTTAATACTGCAGGTGCTATCATCAATTGCAATTAAGGAAAAATAACCTTCAATATTAATGACAAAGAGCACACTGTCTATTTCCCCAAGAAGGTTGTTAGAAGCTATTGCCTGAATTCCATTGAAAATAGAGAGCAGCAAGGTTGGAGAAATATATTATCCCATAAAACAAGAAAATTTTGAAACTATTATGATTGGGACCATTGCTATCAAGTATGAGGTAACATAATCACCTTGTGGAATGCAAAGTTTTGTTTCATATAAGATTGTTTTGGTAACAAGACTTGATCAACCTTGTTAACAAAAGGATTTTTATGAATAAAATAATGTTTTTACTGTGGTTATACTTGCTTTCTTTTTTTACTTTTCTCCTTCCTAGTCTTTGCTTTAGCTTTAGTTTGGCTAGTAGTTTGCTTGTTTGAGTTTCTTAGAGCTCCTGTAGTTTGGATTTTGGTTTGCTTTTGCTTCTTCTGAAAAACTGTTTCCGCGAGAAAATCAATTTTCATACCCTGAAAATTAGCCAAAAATAAAGTTTTCCGAAAAATCCTAGAAAATTCAAAATAAATTTTTCCTCGAAAAAAGGGGAAGAGAGGCACCAGAGGTGACCCAGGGGGCCACCCCAGTCCACCACACCCATGGTAGGCGCGGCCTACCAGGGGGTGGTGCCTGGGGGTCTGGCCCACCTGGGCCCCTCCAGGCTGCCTCCTCAAAGTCATCTTCTTTCTCTCTCCCGAAAAACACCGGAAAACTTTCTCAAGCTCGAGTTCTTGCTGTTCTTGCTCGTGATTTTCGATCTCCTTGTTCATCCCATCTCAAGTGCTGATTTTTGGAGGGTTTGCTCCTTGGTATGTGCCTCCTCCACTTGTCAATTAGATTTGTGATTGGTAGATTGTATCTTGAGTATTTTGCTGCTATAGGTGACGGGTTGTTTGAGCTTGCATGCTTGGTCTATGCTTAGAAACTTTGTTTTGATGCATGTGTAGTCCTCTAGCAAGTTCCTATAGTAGTTGCTCATCATCTATCAACTTATAAATCACTTGGTTTGATGGTTATCTAAAAGTTTCAGCAAGGAAGATGAGTGCTTATGCATTGAATCAATATGACTTGATGGTGCATGAGCCAATGAAGGTTCATCATGAGGAGGCAGTTTTTCCTTCCATATATCCATGCCATGAATTTATGAGAGTTGCAGGGATCCTCCAAGGTTTCCAAACTATGGTTACAAATGCAGGGTTGGAACACTTTGTTGAAGGTGAACCATTCCAATATGTTAAGCTAACCATGGCTTTTGTGTAGGACTTCCGGTTCACTTGGTTTACTTATAATCCCATGTTCCATTACAAAATATATAATATACCTGTCGACCTGCCTTTTGCTGATTTCTATGCAGCAATTAGAGTACCTCAGTGGGGATCTTGCGAGAAGATCAAGGAGAGGCCCAAGTCACTTATGGATTTATATGCTGAGATTTGCCAAGGTTTCGACTTCTCAAAGGAAATTGGTAAAATTCAGAACATTTAGCTCCCAGCTATTAGATACTTTGCCTATTTCATTACCAAGTGTGTTCTTGCTAGAAAGATTGCTAGAAAGTTATCTTCTTTTGATATAGCTTTTATCGCAACTGCTCTGAGTAGGAATAGATCTTATAGTTTGGGTGTGCTGATAGCTCACCATCTCACCACCAATCGTGAGAAGGGTGGAATTTGTGGGGGTCTCATTGCTTCTAGGTTGCTAGCTTTCCATGGTTTAGAGCCTTATTATTCAGATTTTCAGTTCCCCGTAGAGAGGCTTGATATTGAATCCATGATTTAGCATGGTTTTGTTTCCTTGGGGGATAATGTGAAAAGTTTACCATATGAATTATCTTTTGCCCAGCAAGGTCAGAGAAAGGGTAGGACTGAGAAAATAGTTTATTTGCCTGCACCTGATTTGTTTAACTTTGATAACAGGCAAGGATGGTCACTTACGGAGGAGGAGGTTGACTCTTATGTGGGGGGACTCTCCCAGCAAGAGGAGAATGTTGAAGAGTATGCTGAAGACAATTCGGTTCAGCCCTCCAACTTGGGAGAGTCTTCATACCAGCAACCCTCATTTGATTGGGGTGCATCTTCTTCTTCATCGCAGGTGCCTGACTATGATCATTCCTTTGATGACCCACCAGCATGGGGGTACTATCCGCGCTATTGAGCCCCACTTAGGCCAAAAGCCTAAGCTTAGGGGGAGGTATACCGACATCACACTCATCTATATATCATGTTCGGTCGGTTCTTTGTATATCCGTTGTTTCGCTTTCTTTTTGGTTCTTGTTGCTTCTTTCTCAAAAAGACAAAAAAATACCAAAAATATTTTCGTTGTTTCTCTTAGTTTGTTTCTTTGCTTTGGTTTGCCTTAAAAGAAAAAATCCAAAAAGATTTTTGCTTTGTTTTTGTTTGGTTTTTCTTTGTTTGCTTGTTTCTAAAAAATCGAAAACACCAAAAATATTTGCTGTTCTTCTTTGGTTTTGTGAGTTCTTTGCAGGGTTCATCCGTCCACAGTGGATTTTGGTTTCATGTTAATATTCAAGTCACACAAGTGAAGGGCAATAATGAAGATTAAGACAACTCGAGGTGTGGTAAGAGGCTGGTAACGAACTCTATTTGTTTTTCATTTTTGTACATATTATCATCACTGTGAGCATGCTTAGCCTGTTTGTGTAAGGTGTATGTCATTATGGATGCTTAGTAGTCTTGCTTGTCTATGATTAGCTCCAGCTTGCTAATAGTTTATAGCATGTCATATGAATGTTTGCTTGCATTGTTTTATTCATACTTTGATATGATATTGTGGTATCCTCCTTTGAATGTTCATGTGAATCGACTTGGCACATGCTCACACATGCATATGACTAATCAATAGTTAGTAAGCCTCGATGATTTATTTTGCCTCAGAGTTCTTCTATCACTTCCATCCCATAATTAGTCATGTTTTGTTGCAAGCATGATTATGATAGTTATTGCTCTCTCGTTTGTCGCTCTCTCTCTATTGCTAGCCTTCACTTGCACTGAGTATGTGCTCTACCTATGCTTCCAACTCCTCAAAACCAATATTGCCAGTTGTGTTCACCATACCTACCTATTAGCATCGTTTGCTACTTCAGTGCATATTTTATATATGCCATGTTTTCTTCCAAAATAAAATGTTTGTCTGTTTTGAGAAAGTTAGTTAGTAAATCTCTCATGAACTTGATGGCACACTTTATTACTTGCGCTTACTAATCTTGAACCATTGTGACTAGTCCATGAAAGTTATATGCTTGCTTATTATATGCTGGGAGTTAGCAGAACCGTGCTGTCATGGGGAGCACTTTCAACACCTGTTGGATATCTCATCTGTTGATAGTCTGCTCTTTTGTTTATGGATGTCGACGATGTGAAATAAAAGGGGAGGTTGTGAGTTCATGGAGTTTATACATTGTGTTAGAGAAACGCCTGAGCCGCTAGCCTAAGCCATGCCTAATCATGGTGGAAACTTGCAGCATCACTATAATGAGCATCTAGGAAGCATCCTCAATAAAATGCTATGCATATGGTAAATAAAAAGATTGCTGAGATGCTCATTGTCTGTTTGCCTTGTCATTTTGGATATGGGAAAGCTCCTGTACCATATGCAAGGGGTACCCCGTTGGCGGTTCTCAATGATATGCATGTGTTGACAATGACAAGAACTTTCAGGTGACCAAAGTTGAGTAGCATGCAGAGCGACCCCCGTACTCAAGGGACTTGGGATTTTCAGCCTATGGTCTTTCAAGCATATGATTCAGAGTGGACCTCACTTTCACCTTAACCACATGAAGATGCCTATGATAGGGACAATGAGAGATCAAAGCTAATGAGTACCTTCCTTTCAGCATTGGGAAGCCTTTCAAACCTTCACAAAACCGTTTTCACAATTTTGTTGAGTCACCACTTATTTTATGAGCACCTTCTTGAGAGCATAGTTGTCATTCTTGTGTTTGTTCCAAAACTTGGTTAATTATGTCATGACTTTGATGCTTGTATCTCTGATATCTTTACCTTTAGTCTCACTTGAACTTCAGAGGTTCCTTGGCATTCATATTGTGCTCTTCAAACAAAGGCAAGCGAGATACCACTCTATCATACCTTATTATGAGCATTGCAATGTTGCTTATGTTTATGTTTCATGCTACTTATTATTACTGAGTTGGTTTCTCTTCATAGCTTGCAATGACTATTGAGTAGACTTAGTTGCATACTTCTTATTATGAATTGTCTAAGCATCTAATCATGTGCTGAGAATGTATACATCATATGAAGCAAAGTGTTCGTGAAAGTTCTTTTATCGCACTCAGTTTTCAACTGAACTGCTTGAGGACAAGCAATAAGCTAAGCTTGGGGGGAGTTGATTCGTCCAAAACGTATCTACTTTCTCGAACACTTTGTTATTATTTCTCCTCTAAACTTGTGTGATTTGGATACAACTAACACAGACTGAGCTGTTTTTAGCAGAATTACCTTGGTGTCTTGTTTTTGTGCAGAAAATCAACTATCAGGAAAAATCCCGAAAAATATGCCAAAAACTATTTTCACCAGAAGATCCACGAAGCCAAAAGGGGAGACAGAGAGGAGGCCTGGGGGCCCACACCCACCCTAGGCGCGGGCCAACCTGACCCCGTGCCTGGAGGGGGTGCAGCCACCCTAGGCACCTCCTCGGGCTCCCTCTGCGCCTATAAGTTGCCTTTCGATCTAAAAACCGAGGGGGGCTCGATAGTTTTTCCAAAAAGAGTTCCGCTCTGCCGTCGCCATCAGAAACCAAGATTCGGATCCAGAAACTCTGTTCTGGCACCCTGCCGGGACGAGGAATTTGGAGAGGATCATCGCCATCGTCATCACCAACGCATCTCCATCAACCACCGATGTTTCCCTCATCCATGAGTGAGTAATCCCCCGCTGTAGGCTTGGGGATGGTAGGGATTGGATGAGTTCTATCATGTAATCGAATAAGATCTGTTAGGGCATAGTGCCTAGTATCTCTATTAGTGCTATTTGACTTTGTTGCAACTTGTTGTGCTTAATGCTTGTCACTACGGCCCGAGTGCCATGATCTCAGATCTAAACTTATTATTGAGTCATTATGATAGTATTATTTGTGATCTTATCTGCAAGTTGTGTACACATATCATTGTCCAGATCCAAAGACCCCAAAGTGACAATAATTGGGACAACCAGAGGGGATGGCTGTGGTGTGAGGATCACATGTGTTCACAGAGTGTTAATGCTTTGCTCCGGTGCTCTATTAAAAGGAGCACCTTAATTGCCAGTAGTTCCATAGAGGCCCCGCTGCCACAGGCTGCTGGACAGAAGATGTTGTGCAAGTTCTCATTGCGAGCACGTATGACTATATTTGGAGAACATGCCTAGGATTATTTAGTATTTGGATGATTGTTATTATTTATCTGCAATGTCCTAAATCTTAAAGTTACATATTTAGACTTGTCCATGCAACGCCCGTCCATCCATCCCTATGCCTACCACACTCGAATCCTACTGTTACTGTTACTATTGCTCATGTTTCACTGTTGCTGCTGCTGTTGCTTTGCTGTTACTACTACCAAACTGTTGCTACTGATAAACTTCTGTGAGTAAGAACTATTTCCAGGTGCAGCTGAACTGACAACTCAGTTGTTAAGGCTTGCAAGTATTCTTTGGCTCCCCTTGTGTCGAATCAATAAATTGGGTAATACTACCCGCGAAGACTGTTGCGATCCCCTACACTTGTGGGTCATCACACGCCGCCATCCCATGAGCCATCTTAAATCTCACCTTCTCCCATCGTGGATCCCACACAGGAGCCGCCCCGACAAGCCCTCGTCTCAGGCACGTCGTCCACATCCCGACTACCATGGGTGATGTTGGGACGAAGGAGAGGCGACACTACCAAAGGCCAACGGCGGGTTAAGGAGGCCTACACTCCGCGAGGTGGTGTAGCTCGTCGCCCCATTGCTGGTACAAGGGGGGATTCCTATTGCTAGGAGCAACGACATCGAGACATCGACTACTACGGGCTACTGCAACGACAACTACGAGGGCGACACCAGGTGTTACAAGGGGCGATGATGGTTTCTACGAGAGGTGGCGCTGGATGCTACGCTCGGCTATGCCAACTGCTATGAGGGCGGCGCCGGTACTACAACTGGTTGCGTCAGCTGCTACAAGGGGCAACACGGGGTGCTACTACGAGTGTCTCCGGTTTGCTACAAAGGGTGGCTCAGGTTGCTAATATGCATGTTTCTACAAGCAATGGTGTAGGAGGCCGACAACGGTGCTAACAAAGGCAGGTGACAATGCTATGAGCGGCTGGCGATGTTGCTACCAACGATCAGCGGCGTTACTACGAGTGGCCGATGGCGGTGCTACTAACGTTGTCAACTTCGGCGAATTCTCTCACCGTAGCCCATCGACGGAGTCGGTGGGTGTGAGTGGTAGGGGGTGTAGACATGCTCATCGATAGGTTTTCTATGACTCATGTTCGGTGTTTGTCTGTTCTACAGAGAGTTCGCTACCGCCTTACAGGAAAAAAGGGGAAGAGACGCAGGGGCACGTGTCCAAAGCTAGACCCTAGGCTTGGAAGACATTAGCTTACACCGCGTTTAATCATAACCATATAAATCAATAGAATTGGATGGATACGCACCTTAAAATAGTTCCTTTTCCCCTGACTTCTTACCATTTTTCTGAAGACTGGTTTTAACTTATTTGGCGTGGGCCTCATACATATTGGTATGTCCTTCCATTTAAACCGATCCGATCCGATCGGATCCTAATATAACTCGACACCACGTGATTCTGATTTTTGACCAAAGTAGCAGTCGTCCTCGAAGATCACGCCGTGGACCTCAATAATTTATGCAAACGAAAAGACGTCAGCTTACACGGCGGCGTGTAATCATAATAACCATATATGAAACAATCAAATTAGATGGATGTGTACCTTAAAATAGTTTCTTTTCCTCCGATTTCTTACCATTTTTTAAAGGCTGGCATTAACTTATTTGGCATGGGCCTCACATATATTGGCATGTCCTTCCATTTAAACCGATCCGATCGGATCCTAATTCAACTCGACACCCCGTGATTCTGATTTTTTTAACCAAAAAGTAGTAGCAGTCAAACTGTCAAGGAACACGCCGAGGACCTCAGTATTTTAGGGAACGCAGCCTCGGGCCCACAGATCAGCGACGGAAGGGATAGAAAACGTCATCCCTCGACCGGACCGGACGGGAATCCCGGCTGCTCGCGTAGTCGCGTGCATAGGTTCGCTGACGCGGAGGGCCCACCTTGCCGTCCCGCTGTCCCCTCTCCGTTATTTATCAGCACCCCTCCCCTCCTCAGTCCTCAGCTGTCCTCGCCCCCCACCCCTCCTGCGCATCCAACACTCCACACGGCCGCAAATCTTTCGCGTCGCCGCCGGGACTCCTCCGCTGCGAGACATGGCCGGCGTGGAGGAAGACGCTGGGATGAACGAGGTCCAGAGGCGCCTCATGTTCGACGACGAGTGAGCGCTCGCTTCCTATTCCTAATCTCTCTGCCCCGCCTCTCTCTCTCTCTCTCTCTCTCTCTCTCTCTCTCTCTCTCTCTCTCTCTCTCTCTCTCTCTCTCTCTCTCTGCTGCCGTTATTTAAGTTCCACCTTTTCGTCAGAGCTGTGATTAGATGCGCGCATCCCGAACTTTCCTGCGGGTTTTACTCTTGGGATTTTAAGCTTTCGGTCTGGTTCGTGTGGTTGCTCCGTTGGATCTCGTTGTGATCAGAGCCGGTCAAGGGTGAGGGTGGGGATTTGAATTTTGAATGTTGGGTCTCGTACTCGTGCTCCTCGCTCCTGCGATGACTTGCATCTGTGGTTATACTGGTTAGTATGGACTGTCGTGTCCGGGGAAGTATCGATCTCGTCCTATATATATATACCGTGGGGTGCGCCGGGCCAGAAAACCCGGGCATGCCATTGCCATGCGACGAGGGCACTGTGGTGTGCTGGTGTAGTATGCGTGCTTTGCTCAAAGTACGGAGTATATCAGCAAGCAGGGTTTTGACCTCTCTTAGTTAGTGGCGGATCTAGGATTTTACCAAAGGGTATGCCGCACAATTTTTTTTTTTTTGACGTGCATCAGTATTTTCGACATAAATGTATTGTATGTTTGTTTTAACTATGTATGCGAATGTATATATGTTTATAGCTGTATAAAGCGAGTTCACTGGATATCGACTAATTAATTTTTTATGTATGTTTTTTAATAATGAAATTTCTATTTAGTCCAAAATTCACAAAAGAAAAAAAAATGTACTCCCTCCGTTCCATAATTTTTGTCGTGGTTCACTTCAAATTCAAACTAAAACCACGACAAAAATTATGGAACAAGATGAGTATTAATTGACCGTGCGCCAAGTTCGTCAACAAATATGATAATCCATTCTTTCATATATGGAGTAGCTAGTTAGATTTCGCATGACCTGTTAAAAATTAAGTACATACTAGAAGAAATCACTAGACGCATACTTATTTGAGTATTGAGGAGTAAAATATGTTGATTGACCATTGCTATATCCGGCACGGCGATGTCGGCTTATGGCAGCAAGATCATTGGGCCCTGGCTTGTGGCGGCGGCAATAGAAGGTTCAAACGCTTCGGACTCTAGGTCTGAACAAACGACTAAGTTGGAAAAATGTTTACAGACTTCTACGTGATGGCCTGCCCATAAACATGGGCTTGGTTTTGAGGCTTAAGTACACACGCGAATAGAGGAGATGAGATATGGGCCTTAGGTAGATAGGCTAATTGATCATGTAATTATCTCTGGCCATTAGGGCTTCTACAGTGCCTACTAGTACTAGTATAGCCGGTGGCCATAGGGTATGCAACGACATACCGGGCATACCTTCTGGATCCGCGACTGCTCTTAGGAGTGGCTGTTACTGATATATTACTTGTTTTAAATGAGGAGTGGCCAGCTAGTTCTTTGTAAGAAAAATCTAGATTCTGAGTGTGGAAAACAATGATATGAGGTGGTGGTTTAGAAGCTCAATAGCCTTGAACCAGAGCCAAAAAACCACGTAACAAGTAGTACAAATTTAGATTGGAAGACGCAAACTACCGAGTAAGTTAGTGTGCATGATAGATATTTGGCCGTGTATGTGTTTTTTACGATTTTTCATATATAAAAGGAGCTCACCAGTCCCACATTCCCAATTTCAAATTTCACGAAACTGGTAAACAACATTCAGATGCTAGTAAATCATAGTCGCAGTTGGATCAGGGATCAACACCATACATCCCCAAATGTTCCAGGACCTATTTGTAGTTTCTATACAAGTTGTTTGTACGTAGAGCCTTTCGTTTTGCTACTTCGTGTGACCAAAGATCAAAGCTCGGCACTTCAATTTTGCATACAAGTATACAACAGCCATTTCTCTAAGCCTAGCTCTCCTCGTAGATGCTGCAAATGCACAAGTGGTATTTCAGGGAAATTTTTATAAAGGACTAATTCACACCTTTCAAGTTTCTTTGCATTTTTAAGCATTTGGGGGAAATTAGCACAAGGTCTTGCAGTCAATTATTAGTTATGTAATATTTATGCTGGTGCTTCAGAAGATAAAAGTTCCATCACAGATCTAAAATGAGACTTTCCCTTCCAAGTTATCGTTATATTATTTTTGTTTATACTAACCTATATTATGTTATTATTACACAAATATATGTTCTGCATTTAGTAAACTGTAATGGCACCTTCTGCTTTAGCAGCCATTTGATCATTTTTGTAAAAAGGAAAGGGACATAATTAATGTATTCAGATTCACAATCTTGTCTGCGACTTAGCAAGTTGGAGGCTCTTCTATGTAAGCAAGATATGCCTCAAGTCTAGTTTCTCCATTAGTACATTGGTTTGATGTACATATGTAATCCCTTAAAAAAATTAAGATTAATCGCAAACATGTCTGTTTTCTTAATCCTCCGTCTGGAGATATTTAAGGCATTTACTAACATATTTCTATACTGTGCTTGGCTTATCATTCACAGGTGCATCTTGGTAGATGAACAGGACAACGTTGTAGGCCATGAATCGAAATATACCTGTAAGTTCAATTCTGTTATCATTTGGATATCCTGTTAAGTTCTAGTTTGTTGATGTTTCCTTAAGATCAATCGCTGGCACAAATGACCCTTCTTTTACATGCCATGTAGGCCATCTGATGGAAAAGATTGAATCTTTGAACCTGCTCCACAGGGCCTTCAGTGTCTTCCTTTTCAATTCAAAACATGAGCTGCTACTTCAGGTGTGGAAAAGTTACCTATTTAGCACTTACTGTTTTTACTTATTGTATCCCACTTGGCAAAGCTTGTAGGCTTCTAGTGATTGGGGTCCTATCTTTTTTTTTTTTCTGAAAGCACCAAGTTGCTCTGGCAGCTAGTAACAGAAAAAAATCCAGCTGAACGTTGGGTTCTTCCCTTGGAAACCATAGAAATAACAAACATTGTTTTGCTGGCCAGTGTGCCTTACATCATAAAGGCGCATCATTTTGAAGCATGTAAATGTCATAGTTAGATCTGAAGCTGTATTGGAATCTGTGGCTCCTCCTAATCTGTAGATTATATGGATTTACAGTTACGTATTACATAATAGTCTTGCTACCTGCTGAAAGAGAAATACTGAGTGGTGTCAATTAAGTGTTTGGTTCTTGACTTAAACTACCATGGTCCATACACGGTGTCTTGTGTAGAAACTTCTGAGCTAACAGAGTGCTATTAACTCTAATTTTGACTTTGTATAAGTAAGATGGAAAAAAATAGGGTTATCTGTAAGTTGAAAAAAAACAGTATATTCGGTAGAAAAAGGACACGTATGAAGCATTTCTTTTCTTCAGCCTCCGTACATAATTAATAGCTGGTACTAACTTAAGTCAACTTGACTTATCTTATTTTCAGAATATCCGATAGATATCATGCTTCAGATTTTGTGCTTACCTACTTTCATTGCTTATAGCTGCGCGATAACAACAATTGCCTTTGCCTAGCTGAAGTTCATAGGACCATTCAAGCATTTCGGACTGTAATATGGATCAAAATATTCTTAGAATCCTCTCATTACCTTATTTCCTTTGCTATTTGAACCTTAGTTCAACATCTCTTCTGGATGGTAACAATCTTTTGGTTAAACTTCTTTTCCATTATGTATTTTCTCATTGTCGCGTTATTCTTCATATGAAAACCTGCTAATTAGTTTTGTACTCTTGCAGCAAAGATCTGCAACAAAGGTTACGTTTCCTCTAGTATGGACCAACACCTGTTGTAGTCATCCTCTGTACCGTGAATCTGAGCTTATTCAGGAAAACTTCCTTGGTATGTGTCATATTACTAGGAGAGTCGATGTTTCTTCCATATCTTACTCGGTTTCACTTATAGTTAGCAACTTCTCATTCTCCAGGTGTCAGAAATGCTGCTCAGCGTAAGCTCCTGGATGAGCTGGGCATCCCAGCTGAAGATGTACCAGTTGACCAATTCACCCCTCTAGGTCGTATGCTTTACAAGGCCCCGTCTGATGGGAAATGGGGCGAACACGAGTGTAAGTCGTCGTCACAGCCTCACACATCACTTATCTGTATCTGCGTAGCAATGGTTCTGTTAATCTATTGGATGTGCCATGATCCACACTATTAACATCATTGCGGGCGATGCGTTTCACTGGAAATGCAGGCCGTTTGAGACCCCGCCCTGTGCTAAAATCCGTTTTTTCTTATCCTCAGTGGACTACCTGTTGTTCATTGTCCGCGAGGTGAAGGTGCTCCCGAACCCAGAGGAAGTGGCCGACATCAAGTATGTGAGCCGTGAGCAGCTGCAGGAGCTCATCCGCCAGGCGGATGCCGGCGAGGGTGGCGTGAAGCTGTCCCCTTGGTTCAGGCTGGTCGTGGACAACTTTCTCATGGGCTGGTGGGAGCACCTTGAGAAAGGCACGCTGGAGCAGGCTGTTGACATGGAGACCATCCACAAGCTCAAGTAAGGAAGGGAGCAGACGCCATGCCGTGGATGAAACATCTAGAGTCTTCTCTCGCCAATTTTCTTGTACCTTGAATCGGTAAGCATCGGAGTCTTCTGGAAAATAAGAGGAGAGTTGTTACATAGCTGATGATGGTCCCTTTGTATTGGCTACATTGATGATGAATGACGACGATGATGATGGAATATTTATAAGCTTCCGCCTGTGACGGACACGATTATGCTCGGAGCCGCTGCTGCACCCAAACGGTGCGACGGACACCCATTCACAGAAATATATATATATTATGTAGGGCCAAAAAATGGCAAAAAATTAATAGAAACAAACTTAAACGAAAAGCAGCTAAATGTAAACTATGGCCACATTGGTCGTGGCCTACTGGTTGTCCTTGTCGGCAGCGAGGTTGATAAACTCCGGCTGCGCCCGAAGCCATTTTGGGTACGACGGTGCCAGCCAATGTGGTGGTGGAGGCGTGCCATGGGGGATGTGCGCGGCGGCCGATGCCACCATCATTGACCTGTGCACGACCTAGAAGATGCCTTCCTAGCATTGCCTCCTCCTCTGACTGGCGCAGGGCGAGGGCGAGGGCGAGGGCGAAGGCCTCTTTATTGGAGAGGCCCGGTGAAATGATGGCCGCCATCACCTCTGGCTTGACCTCCACCTCCTCATCCTGCTGCTTGAGGCGAGGGCGAAGGCCTCCTTATTGGAGAGGCCCGGTGACATGATGGCCGCCATCACCTTTGGCTTGACCTCCACCTCCTCTTCATCCTGCTACTTGACCTTATCCCAGTCGAAGTCGTCATTGTTATTGTCGGTGGTGCCGATCTCCAGCATGTCGTCGTTGGCCACCTCCAGGTTGAAATCCCCTCGGCAGGTGACCTGTCGCCACGCGTCGTACTCCCACTGGAGGAAATTCACCCAGAAAGGGGCCTCAGGTGGTACGCGGGGTTGCTGTGGAGATGTCCCGGGAGTAGGCGGCGGTGGCCCTCAATCTCGGCATCCCGCTCCGTCCCTTCTGGTGGGACAGGTGGCACTGGAACCTTGTCCCTGTTTAGGTGCCACCCATGCAGGAGGTGGACGTAGTGGTGGTCGCAGGCGGCCTCGTCTGACATGGTTATACCCCACGGGTGCACGACTTTGGTATACCTGGTCCAGTCCAAGGAAGACCCACGTCAAGACAACGTGGCCCATGAAGATTTCGGGTGGCCCAAGCCCATGACGCCTTCGGATTCTTGGAGGACAAGTCTAGAGTAGATAGAATTTCAAAGGGTACCAACCCTAATCTGTAACCAACTTTACCTAATCCCAGGACCTGCCTATCTATATAAAGGCCAGGAGGTTACGGCGAGACGGATCTGATACCATCACATACGCAACTCATGCCAGATTGCATCTGCGCACTCCTGTAACCTTCGGTTCCGCCATAATCAAGAGCAGACAAGCAGGAGTAGGGTTTTCCCTCCGGGGGCCTGAACCTGGGTAAATATCGTGTCCCGCGTTGCTTGTCTGTTAACCGTTCCGCGATCTCTAGCATCCTCATCTTCTCCAAAACCCAAGTCCATAACAATGGGCATTGACGAGATCGAACCTCGTCAATTGGCGTCGTCTGTGGGAACTAGGGATGCTGATTGTGCGGTCGTGATGGTTCCATCTGGATCAATCTACAGCTCATCGGCAACGGAGAGCCACCTCCTCTTCGGCGCCTTCGACTTCACCGCCCACTCACTAGCCATCCTGAGGGATTTCGAGTCCGTTGGCGACAGGCTCGAGATACTGTTCAGGAGCTTCTGCTTCCAGGTAGGGCAGACCGACACCCTCCGCCTCCCAGAGCGGGTGCCTCCACCATCCGTCAGGCCCGCTTCATGGGTCCCACCTATCGGCGCGTTACGCATGTCGACGCTGACATATGAGTCAGATGACAGCAGCAGTTGCAACTCAGATATGTGAGGCCCTCCCTCAGATGAAGGAACCTACGATTCTGGATCTGAAAGTTGCGACATCAGCGATCCAGTCCACGGGTGCTACCTATGCATCGTCGTCATCCAAAACAAAATGGATCCCCCACCAGGTTCGAGTGCACCCAACCCGCCCCTCAACCCGCAAGGTGAGAACGGAGGAAACAGGGGAGGGGGATCCGCCGCTCAGGCCCAACGAAGGCGACGCTAATGCTTACCAGAAGATCAACCTCAACGAGGAAGGCTGGCTCCAAGCACGCGAAGCCGTAGCAGGCAACATCATCCTACCTGTGAATGCTTTACGGGATCTGCTGATGGCCTACCACCTCCTTCTCATCAGCGAGCATAACCGGCAGGTGAAGCTGATGGAGGAGCTCGACAAGCGTAAGCAGGCGGCTTTGGAGTCTAGTGCGCGGCGAGCTACGCTCTCTGTCGCTGGCGGCTCCAGTTCGCACGGTAACAACGCCAACAAGCATCGCTCCCGCACGGAGCACATGGACCCAGCCGCGCGACGCGAAGTTACCAGGGCCCTCAACACGTCCTTCATGACGATGGACGTAAACGACAACGTCATGCCGAAAACGCCGCAGGCTGCGATCATGGCGGCCACTACATACCTCGCGTCCCATCCACCTCCGGTGGGTGATCCGAAGAGCGCCATGCACAAGTCCGCGCTAGCCGGTCTCGGAATCGTCGGAACCGCGTTCCACGACGAAGCTCCTGCGGAGCCGAAGAAAAAAACCGCGATCAAGTTCAACTGCAGCCCTACAGCCTCATCCAACGAGGATGAGCACGATCTTCCCCGACGTCGCAAGAGCCCCCGGTGCCGCAGTAGCGACTACGATGCCCAAAACGATCTCACCCAGCGCAAGATCGACAAGGCACGCGCTAAGCACGCGTGCTCAACTAAGTCCGACGAGGAAGACGACGGAGAGCTGTGCGGAGCCAGATGCTTCAGTAGATCCGTTTGGCAAACACGGATGCCGAAAAATTTCAAGCTCCCTTCGGACACTCCCAAGTTCGACGGTACACATGACCGGAAGGCCTGCTCAGCGACCACCTCTCATCCGTCAAGCTGCACGGCGGCAACATGAACACCTCCTTACAATGCCTTCAGCTGCAGCTGACAGTCGCAGCTAGGATCTGGATAAGCAGCCTGTCCTACGGCTCCATCCGAAGCTGGGAGGAGCTGGCATACTGCTTCATCCGCAACTTCAAGGGCACCATCAAGAGGCCAGCCTCGATCGAGGAATTGCGAGCCTGCACTCAACGTACCGGCGAGTCCATCCGCTCGTACATACTCCGCTGGTCTCATATCAAGAATTCTACCGCACACATCTCTGAAGAAAGGGCAATCAACGCCTTCAAGGATGGTGTCAGACGTCCATATTTCAAGGAAGAACTTGGGAGTGCCAAGCCCAAGACGCTTGACCACCTCATGGACATCGCCAACCAGTGGGCAGATGGCGAAGATTCCGTCAACCGAGCACATTCGGATGATGAAGACGACTACGGCCACAGGCGCGGGCGTCGCAACAAGAGAAGATCGCGCGTCTACGATGACCGCGATGGAGTCGGCATGGTCGTGGCTGGATACGCCGATCGACGCAATGACAACAACCGCAATAGCGGATACCGCGGGAGAAATTACCGCGACGGTGGACGAACCACACAGACGTGGCAACGCCGCAGACGCGATGACGAGCCTTCGGCATACGACAAGTTGTCTGGTCCTTGCACCATCCCCTTCTACATTGAAAAACAGGACGACAAGAAGAAGGCAAGCCGTATGCTCAAGGACTGCCTTGAGTTCCAGAAGCTTAGCGAGAGTCTCACCCAAATACGGTGCCAGATTGTGAACCCTGAATTTGGGCCTGCACCCGTACCAGGCGACATCACCCATGGAGCTCCTCCACCACCACCTGCTGGACCGTCGAATCCAGCGGTCGCACCAGTGCCAAATAACGGTACAGGAGGGTACCTGCAACCAAAGAGGGCCCTGATGATCCAGAAGGGGCGCCCAACCAACATGGTGCAGAAGAAGATCACCCGCCAAGTCAACCTGGTAGTGACCTCCCCATCAGCCATCCCTGAGTACCTCAGTGGCTCGGAGTCCTGCATCACGTTCGACTGTTTGGGTCACCCACGCCATATCCCTCGCCCAAGACATGCCGCCCTGGTGCTCGAGGCGTAGATCGGGGGATTCGAGATGAGCCGTGTCTTCATGGACGACGGCAGTGGCATCAACCTGATGTTCGCCAGCACACTCGCAGCGATGTGGATCCCGCTGTGCAGCCTGGAGCAATCAGACACGATGTTCCACGACATAGTCCCAGGAAAGGGCATATATCCCCTGGGAAAGATATGACTCGATGTCATCTTTGGCCAGCTCGAAAGACTTCAGGCGTGAGAGGCTAGAGTTCGAAGTGGTGGACTGGACATCACAGTACCACGCCATCCTCGGGCGCGTGCATTCGCAAAATTCTTGGCAGTACCGCACTACGCGTACCTACTACTGAATGTCCCGGGACCTAGGGGCGTCATCACCATCCAGGGAAGCTTCACCCGATCTGACCACTGCGACAGAGACTGCAACATAATCTCCCAGTCGTTCAGCATGCAGGAGGAGCTCACGAGGCTCAGAGAGGTGATAGACAACGGGGCACCCCTAGTTGCCAGACAAAACGCACCTGATATGTCATTCGACTCCACAGTCAATACGAAGAAGGTGCAGGTCCATCCGATGGACGCCTCCAAGACGACGCTGATCGCCAACGACCTCAGCCCCACATAGGAAAGCGCGCTTGTCGAATTCCTCCGTGAGCGCTAGGAAATTTTTGCCTGGTGTCCTGCGGACATGCCAGGAGTTCCCAGGGAATTCGCCGAGCACGCACTGAATATGTTTCCGGATTCAAAGCCCGTCAAACAGTCGATCCGACGACTGTCAGAACCAAGAGCTGAAGCCGTTGGAGTCAAAGTAAATAGACTACTTGACACCAACTTCATTAGAGAAATCAAGGAGAGCGAATGGCTAGCCAACACCGTGCTGGTCCCCAAAAAGGACACAGACATCCTGCGGATGCCTGTCACCAACCAAAGCGGCAAAATTGTCGTCAAGTTTTTCGAGTCCATTGTCTAATGGTTCGGCGTACCACACAGCATCATCACGGACAACGGCTCGAACTTCATCTCGAAGGAATTCTAGGACTTCTGCGAGAACCCTCGGCATCAGCATATCATACGCCTTCGTGGCACATCCGCAGACCAACGGACAGGTCGAAAAGACCAACAACCTCATAGGCAACAACATCAAGAAACGCCTTTTATGCCCACTCAAAAGGCTTGCGGGATCTTGGGCAGAGGAGCTACCCTCCGTCCTCTAGAGCCTGCGTACAACGCCGAACATCTCAACCGGCTACACGCCCTTCTTCATGGTGCACGGAGCCGAAGCCGTGTTACCCGCCGAAGTACGCCATAAGGCCCCACGGGTCGTCGCCTATAGCGAAGCCGATTCATCGGCATCACTGGAAGACGCCGTCGACATACTCGACGAGGCACGTGATATCGTTGCAGCTCGCTCAGCGGTCTGTCAACAAAGCCTCCGCAACTACCACAGCCGTCGGCTGCGCCCAAGGTCCTTCGTCGAAGGAGACCCCGTCCTACGGCTCAAGCAAGAACGACCGAAGAAGCTCGAGTCACCCTGGGAAGGATCCTACATCATCACAGAAGTCATCCCAGGCGGCGCCTACCGCCTCATGGACATCGCATCAGGAGTCGAATACTCCAACCCCTGTAACGTCGCACGTCTGCGACCTTTCTACCCCTAGTTATCCTTTACTTTCAATAAGGCTAGTCAGCTGAATCATGTACCTCCTCGTTATGCTATGAATAAAAGCTCAGTTCCTTGTCCCAAATATCTTTTTCACCTTACATTATTTATCGCTCAATACGCTCGGGGGCTACGCCTCACCTCACGACATCGTCGACTGAGAATAACACATACAGCCTGAGTAGCTGACCACGTCAGGCTAACAAAAATGACATGCACACAACAAAGCACCACGTGCTAGTACACATAAACTTCACAAAGGGCACTACGAGCCCACTCGAATAAATACAAAATTTACATTAAGTTTTTCTTTACAGGATCTACCTATTCTGAAGCATTACATTTGCCCGCTGCTTGAATAGATCTACGATCTCTTTAGCATGCTGCGCCACAGATGCATAATGCATGCGCATGTCCCATAGGGTGACATCCGGTCGAAGGGGCGGCCCAGTCGCCACCTCTACGAGATTGACATCACGGCGATGCAGCCGAACGAGCGACAAGATAACTTTCACCCTAGCAATTAGCTGATGCCGCACCAACTCTTTGACATGGCTCACGTTCTGAAATTTCGCAAGAAGACCCCAGAAGGTGGAAGGTGCCTCATCCAAGGGGAACATGACGGACCAAATGGCCGCCAGAGAAGTCATCGCCTGCTTAAGCACCCGAGGAACCTGGTTCACGCGATCTTGCACCGCCGCAAGGGCGATGGCCCGATCGCGGTCCATCCAAAAGAAGCCACCAGACTCTAGGTACTGTTGCTTTAGGCAATTCATCCAAATCGCGACGTGCTCCTTCTCTTCCTTCAGAACGAGATTCACACCTGCATAACACGTGCAATAAGCAAGCATACAGAATTACACCCGAAAGAACAACAGTTCACGAAGACTTACATTGTAGTTGCTCGCCCATTTGATGCAACTCCCCCATCAATAACTCCTCCCTGGCAGTGGGTCTCTTAGCTTTCGACTTCCACACATCTGCGTGGCCTCGAATGCTAAGTATGTCCTTTTCCAAGCCGCGGACACGATCTCGAAGAAAAGCCAACTGCGACGCATCATCCAAGGATGGTCGCGGCTCAAGAGGAGTCGGAGTGGCAACAGGAACCTCACCTGAAGGACTGTAACATCCCAAAAATATTGAACTTGGATCATCAAACTCTAATCATCAAAATTAGGGTTAACAAAAAAAATTTCCAATTAAAAATATGAAAGCATTCATGTGTGTATGCATTACAATTTGGATTCTTTTGAATTGCCTTGGTTTTGTGTTTCTTTGCTTGTAAAATGATTCTTAGGTGAAATAAACATCATCTAAACAATCCCCAAACTTTCCCCAAAGACAAACAAATCAAAACAAATAAATTAAGTGAATGGTCACTTTGGCCAAATTAACTCCAATGCCTACTTTGGCTATCTCTAACTTTCAGAACTTAACAGAAACATGTATGGATATTTGCACCCCTTGATAGTACTCATAACAAGGTACCAAGGCCCACCTTGTGATCATCCAAAAACATTTGAATGCATAGTCTAAATGTCAGTTTAAAACTGAATCTATTTCATATGGGAAGATCCCACTATTTCAAAAACCACTCAAACAAGCTCAATTTTCAAAACCCAAGCATCCACAGAATCGTCAACACATGCCTAGCACACCCACCAAAAATCTTTTCAAAATTAAAAACTAAAGTTCTTGCGGCCATTTCATCAAACACTTGGAGACAACAAATCAAACTGACCAAACTTCACTGTTTTGAGCAGTAATTTGGCTAAGCATTGTTCACCATTGATCACCCTTGTCTCCCCCAGTGCCAACCAGTGCCTTGACCATCCCTAGCCCCTACCCTTTGCACCATGCCATGCCAACCCGAAGGAACCCTTGCCAGCCGACCATGGCTAGCTAGCCAGAGCAAGCACCAAGCCTAAACAACATGTCTAGGACACAGGACACCGTCCACCGCCACCACCTGTCCAGCGCTCGAACCCTGCCAGCCCCTGGACCACACGCCCAAGCCATGCCAAGCTTCTCTGAGCGCATGCCGAGAGCACGCCAGAGCGCCACCCTTGACACGCGCCCACAGACCGCGTGCCGCCCTCGCCGCGTGCACGCGTGATCACCACCACCCCAGCAACCCCGCAAACACCCCCGTTCGCTGCCCCATGCCTCACAGCCACCGCTCTCCGTCGAAGACGCCGCCTCTGTCGTGAAGAGCATCGCACGTTCCCGACCGTTTGCCACCGCCCCTACAGGCGCATTAAAGTTCTAGAGCATCGCCAGGAGACCACCCATCGAATGCCAACCTCGGCCATGCCTCTAGCCGCCCGTAGCCGTGTCGCCACCATCACCCGCCCATCCCTCTCGGTTTCGCCGTTGGGCCTATAAAAGGAGGCCACCCCTGCTCGATTTCTTCACACCATCTCACTCCCCTCACCTCACTGATCGTTCCACCCCTTAGCCGGAGCAAGGCGAGCAGCGCATCGCCGGAATTGCGCCGGAGCAGGCCGCCTCTGGAGAAGAAGGGAGCCGTTGATTTCGTCCACCCCCGGAGCTGTCGTGACCACCCCTGAGTTCGCCGTCATCGACTTCGTCGTTTGCCCGCCTCGCCGTCGTCACTGGAGCCCCGGTATGCCCCCTATGCACCCCCACCGAGCCGCTAGGGTTCGACCTCACCGGTGACCTGTTCATCGTTGACGACGACCCTCAGCCGTCGATCTTCATTCTAATCCAACGCACCACCTCGCCCCGTACCGCTTCGCGTTTAAAGAGCCACTGACCAGTAGACCCCCCTGCCAGTTGCGCCCCGCGCTGCGGAGTGACACTGGGCCGGCCCATTAAACCTTCCCGCGTAGCCCACCCGTTTGAATTTAGCTTTTTCTAATTTGTTTCAAACTCAGTTCTGTACCTAGTTTCAAAAATCAACCCAGCTCGTTTCAGTGGACCAAATTGAATGAAACCAATTTTATTAGAAAGATATTGAAATGCTTAATCCAAGCCCGTTGGATTCAAATCATTTGGATCTGTAGATCAACCTTGGTAAAAATAACAAGGCAGAAGCTTTTCCGCATTCAATCATTTTTCAAATTTAAACCATAATAGCTTTGGAGTTGATTCCAACTCTCAAAAATCAAATTTTATCATAGCTTTCAGAATATATAAAAATATATGGGTTTACTTACAGAAATAATGTCCAAGTAATAAAAGAATGCCACATAGGCATTTCTAGTCACTTATTTTATTTAAAATAAAAGGTTAAACTTATTAAATTGTGACACCACTTTAAATTACATTCTCATGTACTGAAATATGTGGTGATGACATATGTCAACATGATCCCATGTTTGAGTTGGAGAATATTAAATCTTAAGTAGTTGTTCAATGAGTAGAAATTACTTTTCTAAAAAATAAAATAAATAAGACAAATGCTTTAATCTTGTAATGTTAGTGATGATACTAGATCATCTATAGAACCCTCTTGTGTGATGATTGAAAGTAGTTAAGTATTGTTTGGTGATTGTGTACCTCATATTTATTTATAGACGCTAGTACCGACCAAGGATACGAGGAGGAAGGAGGATACTACGAAGAAGAAGCCGAGGAGAACTTCAACCACTGCTCTGCACAAGGCAAGCCTTACTAATCAAGTGACCTATGCAAGTCAATACTTGCAAGCTAACACTTGCAATTATGAAAGTAGATAACCTATGCAATGCACTAAGCATGCTTGGTTGGACACATTTGATGATACCCAATCCTAGTTTTACTTGCAAGCTTTATACTTTATTTTCTTTATCAAAGCTATTTTCCTTAGAGTTTATTTAGGTGGCTTGTAGATTCTAGGAAGATAATTGAAGGTTGCATAAAGAGCATTAAATTTGGCCTAAGCTAGATAGTCTTGATGTCATCCTAAGGCATGAGACTGAACTTAGTTAAAACTCCACTTGTTTACCACCCCTCATTAGTACTCACCTAACTTGTAGATGCTAGTGCTAAGCATAAAATCTGATCAACTTTAGATGGGAATACTTGGTGGAAAATGCTTTTGAAAACCTTAGAATGATGAGTCATTCTACTGAGATGTTTTGACATGTGTTTCCGAACACCAGATGATTTTGGTGATGAAAATGTTGAGGCATGAGCCTTAGCCCTGTATAAAACTAATGGTTGTCTGGATGCGATACCATTCCAATTTTACCGTACAACCACAATACCCGAAAATTGGGTAGGGCTTGACTGGAAACTTATATACCTTAGTATGGGTTCCCTCACGGCCAAGGTATGAGTTGAGGCTACCTTGTGAAGATTGTCCACCTGTGCAGTACCCAAGATGACAGTTGGTCATGGTTGGGAGGCCAAACTCACAGAAGAGGTGCTTATACTAGGGCGTGTAATTGAAAGGTTAGGATTGATTATCCGCATACTGAGTATGGTGAATTCAGGATTTGTTCCTGATGGATGTATCGAAAGTTGTGGTGAAAGTGTACAATCTCTCCAGAGTGTCAAACTATTCGAATAGCCGCGTTCGTGGTTATGGAAATTGGAGTGGCCATACTGTTCCCCTGTCAGATGTTTTCAAAATGACTTGTGAAATGAATTGATAATTTGACTTGACCACAACAGGGTTGTGACATGAGATACAAGTTCCCACTTAGGTGTTATAAAATTTGACTAGCATTCTTTGCTCCTGAACTTAGTAGAGGTAAATCTGGCTTTTTGGAAAACAACCCTAGAGCTTAGTGTCCTACTACAAAAACCCCTTTAACTTGTTAGTATTAGTTTGCGAGTACTTAAAGAGTACTCATGGCTTTGTCCCTGGCTATTCCCATGGCCAGACTATGAAGAGGATTACCAGGATGATGGACCTGAGGAAGGTTACGACAACTACGATCATCTCCCATCGTCAGCATTGCCTGTGACCCCGAAGATGGAGCTTCGCCTATGCTACCTTTATCATTACGTATTTCCGCTGCTTGAGTTGTATTAAGAACTGGATCATGAGATCCTTATTTGTGTAAGACCTTATGTATGGTTTGTAATGGATGATGTACTGTGGAATCCAATTCTGTTATGTCTTACAAAAATGGTAATCCTGGGATTGCGATGTATGGCATAACAGGCATCTGGGATTAAAAATCCGGGTGTTGACAAGTTGGTATCAGAGCCATCCTGACCATAGGAGACCCTAGTTAGATTGGACGTTTGAATCAAAAACTTAGTTTCAAAACCAAAGAAAGCAAACATTTACAAAAACTTATTCCCATTCTTATCACCTTGATTCTTTCATAAAGATTCATGTTCCTCAAAAACTCTTGCAAAATACATAAAATTTGACAGACTTGATCACTCTACTAACTTACTCATCCTATATTCTTAATAGATGGACATGAAGTACAACAAGTTTTATCAGTTGGGGAATGAAGGGGAACTTATCTTTGAGCGGGATTTGGACCAACTTTCTGAACTTCTGGAGCGTCCGCACCCCGAGTTCTTCGGAGCTCAGCTCAATGATCAAGGAGGAGAAGATCGGCAGTGGCTAATTGTTGCAAGTCTCCGGGGAAAGATTGAACCTCCCACTGCTGAAGGAATTCAGTTCACCTTAAGAGAGAACAACTGGCTCGATGGACTTGCTAGAGCCATGCAGGAAGCTCTTGCCCGTCTGTGTGGGCAGAGTATCAACCAGATCAAGGGTACTCGCTTTGAGTTTTGTCCAAGGCGTGATGCTATGGGACAACCACTAGAAGCCCCATACCACCCCGAGCTGAAGACTCAGGTAGACCACCTTAGCTTCATGATGTACGATCATTAGCAGGAATTGGACAATTGCCGTGACTACTCCAACCACAAGTCCGCCATCATCAAGACGAAGGATCAGACCATCGCCATGCTAGCAAAGGATCGCAAGTCTCGTCGCTGTCAGCTCGACAAGAAGGAGCACATCATTGCCCGTCTTCGCCACCGTATCTCGGATTTGGAGGAGACCATCCACGAGAGAGACATGCAGTTGGAAGAAAGGGAGAATGCCGGAGAGGATCTTCGTGGAGACCCCTACTCCTATCTCAGCGATGATGATGATTTTCTGGAAGATCAGGCTATGGACTTCTTCACCGATGAGGATGATTTCGCCTTCATCGATGACGATGAGGATGATGAGGATGACGACTACACCGACTCCAAGGAGTAGTAGGACTTGAGCACTAGCGTAGTGAGTTGTATTCGGTCCCACTGTATCGTAGTTTCCAGAATGGTTCTTAAAACCATCTGTTTACCTTTGTTGTGGTGTGTGTTTGTATCGTGTGCTATGAATGAATGAATGAATGAAAAGCAAGTTGCTAGAAAAAGTTTGTCAAACTTTAAAAACTTTTCAAAGTCCCAGAACCTTAGAAATTTCCCTATTTTCTCATGATCTATCTCAATCTTCAGATGCCACGCGGAGGAAGTGGTTCATCCCGGGACCCGATGTTGCAGATCCTGCAAATGTTGGTTTCTGACCGCGAAGCCGAAAGAGCCGAACGTCAAGCCAACTTAGCCACCCTTCAGCAGATAGCTCATCTGGGGCACACCAATCAAGGCCAAGGAAATCAGGACAACCATGGATCTAAGCTCAAGAATTTCCAGAATACAAACCTACCTGTTTTCACTAAGTCGAAAGAGCCCCTAGATGCAGACGATTGGCTGCAAACCATGGAAAACAACCTGGAAGTCGCCGGAGTGGAAGCTAACGAGAAAGTTCTGTTCGCCACCCACTATCTAGCCGGAGATGCAAGAGCATGATGGAACAACGTTCGTGCAATGACCAGAGGATAGATGATGACCTGGGAAGAATTCAAGGTCAAGTTCAGTAAAACCCATGTGCCACCGGGTTTGATCAAGAGAATGAGAGATGAGTTCAGAGAACTGAAGCAAGGACGGATGACCGTAGTGGAATACCGTGACAAATTCTTGTCATTATCTAGGTATGCCCCGGATGAGATCGACACTGAAGCCAAGAAGAAAGAGATATTCCTGAATGGTCCGCACTATGAGATGCAGACGGTGTTGGTCAATATCCCCTTTGCAGATATTGAAGCCCTTGTCGACTCTGCCATCCAGATAGAAGGGAAGATCAACCAAGCCAACAAGAACCATAAGCGTCGCATGATGCATTAGCCAGGAACCCATCAGACCCCAAAGTATCGCTCTAATCCATCTCCAGGATTTGCCCCGAGAACCAACAGACCCCCAATGAACCGTTCGACCTATCCCAGCCGTGGAAACCCAAGGCCCGGAGGAAATCACAACAACCCCAGCAACTTTGGCAATTTCAACGGTGCACCACCCAAGTTCAACAACAACAATGCTACCACCAACACCAACACTGCCCCGAGGACTGGAAGCAATGCTGTGCCTGTTGCAGCAAAGGACAAGTCGCAAGTGACTTGTTATGACTGTGGAAATAAAGGCCACTACTCTAATGAGTGCCCCAAGAAGAATACCGTAGCCCCCAATTCCAATGCCCCAGCTCAGCAGCAGCGTCATGTTCAGCCCGGAAGAAGGTTTGCCCCAGGGAACTCACTCAACCGCAACGGCCGTCTTTTTCTCATGCATGCTGAAGAAGCCCAGGAAGCGCCAGACGTCGTGCTGGGTATGTTTTCTGTTAATTCAGTACTTGCTAGAGTGTTGTTTGATTCTGGTGCATCGCACTCATTTGTCACCGAAGAATTTGCATGCACTAGTAAGATTCAACCAACCAAACTGAAGCATGTTATGATTGTTCAAATCCCTAGTTCCACCACCAAAGCTAGGCAAATTTGCAAAGCCGTCCCCATCCGAATCCATGGCATAGATTTTTATGCTAATCTGATAGTACTCGGAACTAAAGGTTTGGAAGTAGTACTAGGAATGGATTGGATGTCCAAATATAAAGGATTGATTGACTGTGCCAAGAAAGCCATAACCATGACCAATACCGTGGGAATATCATTCGAGCACATATCTGAAACCTTACCTCGCCAATTCAAGTGCAACAAGAGTATAGCCCAACCTACCATTGACCAAGTCCAGATAGTCTGTGAATACCCCGATGTATTTCCAGATGTTTTGCCCGGTATGCCCCCAGATCGGGATATCGAGTTTATCATTGAACTAATCCCCAGAACAGGACCCATAGCTCAGAGACCATATAGTATGAACCCGTCTGAACTAGAAGAACTAAAGAAGCAACTGGATTCCATGTTGGAAATTGGATTTATTCAACCAAGTGCGTCACCATGGAGATCACCTGTCTTGTTCGTGGACAAGAAGTATGGAGGAAACCGTTTGTGTACGGATTACCGGAAGTTGAATGATGTCACCATCAAGAACAAGTACCCATTGCCCAAGATAGAAGATTTGTTTGATTAGTTGACCGGTGCCAAAGTGTTTTCTAAGATTGATCTTAGAACTGGCTATCATCAACTCAAGATTCGCGCAGAGGATATTCCCAAGACTGCCTTTACCACCAGATATGGATTATACGAGTATACTGTCATGTCTTTTGGATTAACCAATGCCCCCGCTTATTTCATGAATCTCATGAATAAGATTTTTATGGACTTCCTGGATAAGTTTGTCGTTGTTTTCATCGATGACATTCTAATTTATTCCAAATCAGAAGAAGAACATGAGCTACACCTAAGGACCATTGTTGGAACCCTTAGAGAGCATCAGTTGTATGCCAAGTTTAGCAAATGTGAATTCTGGTTACAGGAGGTAGGATTCCTCGGCCACATTGTATCAGCCGGAGGAATTGCCGTTGACCCTACAAAGGTGAAAGATGTCGAAGATTGGCAAGCCCCAACCACTCAAACCCAAGTTCGTGGATTTCTCGGATTGGCGGGATACTACCGCAAGTTCGTAGAAGGATTCTCGAGTATCGCCAAACCCATGACCCAATTGCTAAAGAAGGACAAGAAGTTTGAATGGACCGACAAATGTGAAGCGAGTTTTCAAGAACTCAAGAGGAGATTAATTTCAGCCCCAATCTTAATCATGCCGGATATCACGAAGACCTTCGACGTGTATTGTGATGCATCCAAGATCGGTCTCGGATGTGTGCTAATGCAAGAAGGCAAAGTTATATCTTATCTATCTCGACAATTGAAACAACATGAGCAGAATTACCCAACCCATGACCTCGAACTCGCAGCCGTAGTTCTAGCCCTGAAGACATGGAGGCATTACCTGATGGGAAACCGATGTGAGATTTATTCAGATCACAAGAGTCTGAAGTATATATTCACTCAGAAGGAGCTGAATATGATACAAAGAAGATGGATTGAGATAATCAAGGATTACGACCTGGACATTCACTATCACCCTAGTAAAGCCAATGTGGTAGCAGATGCCCTTAGCAGATTGCCGTGCCGCTTGAACTCCATGATTTTGAAGGAGCAACCTAGCTTGCACAAAGAGATGGAAGATTTTCGAATGGAATTAGTGAGTGAAGGATTTTTGGATAGCATAGAACTTCAACCCACTTTGATCAGCCAGATCAAAGAGGCGCAGAAAGGAAATTCTAGTATCGATGGAATGAAGCGTCGTATCGGTACAGGCAAAGTACCCGGATTCACCGAAGACAAAGAAGGAGTTCTGTGGTACAAAGGACACCTTTGTGTACCAGCAGATTCTGAGTTGAAAGAAGTTATTCCGAAGGAAGCTCATGATACTCTTTATTCTATCCACCCTGAAGGAACGAAGATGTATCAAGATTTGAAAGAGAAATTTTGGTGGCATAAGATGAAGAGAGAAATCGGAAGCTATATCGCCGAGTGTGATATTTGTCAGCGAGTCAAGGCGGGACATCAAAGACCCGCTGGATTATTGCAACCATTGCAGATTCCGGAATGGAAATGGGATTCCATTGGAATGGACTTTATCACTGGATTGCCTACTCCTAGTAGGAGAAATGACTCTATCTGGGTCATAGTGGACAGATTGTCCAAAGTCGCCCATTTCTTACCCGTCAAGACCACATATCAGAGTTTGAAGCTAGCGGAGTTATACATCGCTAGAATCGTTAGTTTGCATGGAGTTCCCAAGAACATCGTATCGGATCGAGGAAATCAGTTTACCTCGAGATTCTGGAAGAAAGTCCAAGAAGGTTTAGGCACTCGACTCGATTTCAGCACCGCGTATCACCCTCAGACCTATGGACAAACGGAGCGAGTAAATCAAATACTCAAAGATATGCTGAGAGCATGTGTGTTAGAATATGGATCTAAGTGGGAAGACTGTCTGCCGTTTGCAGAATTTTCATACAACAACAGTTATCAAGCTAGTTTGCAAATGACCCCATTTGAATTCATGTATGGAAGGAAGTTCCGCACCCCTTTGAACTGGTCGGAAGTAGGAGAGAGTCAGATTTTTGGACCCGACATCCTACGAGAAGCAGAAGAGAAGGTTCACAAGATTCGTGAGCACCTCAAGACAGCACAGTCCAGACAGAAGAGTTACGCCGACAAGAGACATCGAGATCTCGCCTTCAACATAGGAGATTTCGTGTATCTGAAAGTGTCGCCATTGAAAGGAATGCAGCGTTTCCAACTGAAAGGAAAGTTAGCCCCAAGATATATCGGACCCTTCAAGATTCTGAACCGTCGAGGAGAAGTGTCATATCAAGTGGAACTACCCGAAGAGATGTCAGCCGTGCACAATGTGTTCCATATCTCATTACTTCGCAAGTGCCTCGAAGTTCCAGAGAAGACTGAAGTTTTCAAGAATATCGATCACCGGACCATAGAGATCAACGATGACCTGACCTATCCCGAAGTACCCATCCACATTTTGGAAGAAGCTTTCATAACTACCAGAACCCGAAGCATCAAGTTTCTCAAGATTCAGTGGAGCAACCACACAGAAGAGGAAGCTACCTGGGAGCACGAAGATCACATCAGGACGGAGTTTCCCGATCTCTTCAAATCCTAGGTAATATTTTTCGTCCTTTTCAAATCTTGGGACAAGATTTTGTTTAAGGGGGGAAGGTTTGTAACATCCCAAAAATATTGAAATTGGATCATCAAACTCTAATCATCAAAATTAGGGTTAACAAAAAACTTTTCCAATTAAAAATATGAAAGCATTCATATGTGTATGCATTACAATTTGGATTCTTTTGAATTGCCTTGGTTTTGTGTTTCTTTGCTTGTAAAATGATTCTTAGGTGAAATAAATATCATATAAACAATCCTCAAACTTTTCCCAAAGACAAACAAATCAAAACAAACAAATTAAGTGAATGGTCACTTTGGCCAAATTAACTCCCATGCCTACTTTGGCTATCTCTAATTTCCAGAACTTAACAGAAACATGTATGGATATTTGAACCCCTTGATAGTACTCGTAACAAGGTACCAAGGCCCACCTTGTGATCATCCAAAAACATTTGAATGCATAGTTTAAATGTTAGTTTAAAATTGAATCTATTTCATATGGGAAGATCCCACTATTTCAAAAACCACTCAAACAAGCTCAATTTTCAAAACCCAAGCATCCACAGAATCCTCAACACATGCCTAGCACACCCACCAAAACCTTTTAAAAATACAAAACTAAATTTCTGGCGGCCATTTCATCAAACACTTGGACACAACAAATCAAACTGGCCAAATTTCACTGTTTTGAGAAGTAATTTGGCTAAGCATTGTTCACCATTGATCACCCTTGTCTCCCCCAGTGCCAACCAGTGCCTTGACCACCCCTATCCCCTACCCTTTGCACCATGCCATGCCAACCCGAAGGAACCCTTGCCAGCCGACCATGGCTAGCTAGCCAGAGCAAGCACCAAGCCTAAACAACATGTCTAGGACACAGGCCACCGTCCACCGCCACCCCCTGTTCAGCGCTTGAACCCTGCCAGCCCCTGGACCACACGCCCAAGCCATGCCAAGCTTCTCTGAGCGCATGACGAGAGCGCGCCAGAGCGCCACCCTCGGCACACGCCCACAGACCACGCGCCGCCCTCGCCGCGTGCACGCGTGATCACCACCGGCCCAGCAACCCCGCAGACACCCTCGTTCGCCGCCCCATGCCTCACAGCTACCGCTCGCTGTCGAACATGCTGCCTCTGCCGTGCAGAGCATCGCACGTTCCTGACCGTTTGCCACCGCCCCTACACGTGCATTAAAGCTCTAGAGCATCGCCAGGAGACCACCCGTCGAACTCCAACCTCGGCCATGCCTCTAGACGCCCGTAGCCGTGTCGCCACCGTCACCCGCCCATCCCTTTCGGTCTCGCCGTCGGGCCTATAAAAGGAGGCCACCCACGCTCGATTTCTTTACACCATCTCACTCCCCTCACCTCACTGATCGTTCCACCCCTTAGTCGGAGCAAGGCGAGCAGCGCATCACCAGAATTGCACCGGAGCAGGCCGCCTCTGGAGAAGAAGGGAGCCGTTGATTTCGTCTACCCCCGAAGCTGCCGCGACCACCCCTGAGTTCGCCGTCGTCGACTTTGTCGTTTGCCCGCCTTGCCGTCGTCATTGGATCCCCGGTATGCCCCCTATGCACCCCCACCGAGCCGCTAGGGTTCGAGCTCGCCGGTGACCTGTTCATCGTCGACGACGACCCTCAGCCGTCGATCTTCATTCTAATCCAACACACCACCTCGCCCCGTACCGCTTCGCGTTTAAAGAGCTACTGACCAGTAGACCCCCCTGTCAGTTGCGCCCCGTGCTGCGGAGTGACACTGGGCCGGTCCATTAAACCTTCCCGCGCAGCCTACTCGTTTGAATTTAGCTTTTTCTAATTTCTTTCAAACTCAGTTCTGTACCTAGTTTCAAAAATCAACCCAGCTCGATTCTTTGAACCAAATTGAATGAAACCAATTTTGTTAGAAATATATTGAAATGCTTAATCCAAGCCCGTTGGATTCAAATCCTTTGGATCTGTAGACCAACCTTTGTAAAAATAACAAGGCAGAAGCTTTTCTGCATTCAAACATTTTTCAAATTTAAACCATAATAGCTTTGGAGTAGATTCCAACTCTCAAAAATCACATTTGATCATACCTTTCAGAATATATAAAAATATATGGGTTTACTTACAGAAATAATGTCCAAGTAATAAAAGAATGCCACATAGGCATTTCTAGTCACTTATTTTATTTAAATAAAAGGTTAAACCTTATTAAATTGTGACACCACTTTAAATCACATTCTCATGTACTAAAATATGTGGTGATGACATGTGTCAACATGATCCCATGTTTGAGTTGGAGAATATTAAATCTTAAGTAGTTGTTCAATGAGTAGAAATTACTTTTCTAAAAAATAAAATAAATAAGACAAATGCTTTACTCTTGTAATGTTAGTGATGATGCTAGATCATCTATAGAACCCACTTGTGTGATGATTGAAAGTAGTTAAGTATTTTTTGGTGATTGTGTACCTCGTATTTATTTATAGACGCTAGTACCGACCAAGGATACGGGGAGGAAGGAGGATACTATGAAGAAGAAGCCGAGGAGAACTTCAACCACTGCTCTGCACAAGGCAAGCCTTACTAATCAAGTGACCTATGCAAGTCAATACTTGCAAGCTAACACTTGCAATTATGAAAGTAGATAACCTATGCAATGCACTAAGCATGCTTGGTTGGACACATTTGATGTTACCCAATCCTAGTTTTACTTGCAAGCTTTATACTTTATTTTCTTTATCAAAGCTATTTTCCTTAGATTTTATTTATGTGACTTGTAGATTCTAGGAAGATAATTGAAGGTTGCATAAAGAGCATTAAATTTGGACTAAGCTAGATAATCTTGATGTCATCCTAAGGCATGAGACTGAACTTAGTTAATACTCCACTTGTTTACCACCCCTCATTAGTACTCATCTCACTTGTAGATGCTAGTGCTAAACATAAAATCTGATCAACTTTAGATGGGAATACTTGGTGGAAAATGGTTTTGAAAACCTTAGAATGATGTGTCATTCTACTGAGATGTTTTGACATGTGTTTCCAAACACCAGATGATTTTGGTGATGAAAATGTTGAGGCATGAGCCTTAGCCCTTTATAAAACTGATGGTTGTCTGGATGCGATACCATTCCAATTTTACCGTACAACCACAATACCCGAAAATTGGGTAGGGCTTGACTGGAAACGTATATAACTTAGTATGGGTTCCCTCACGGCCAAGGTCTGAGCTGAGGCTACCTTGTGAAGATTGTCCACCTGTGCAGTACCCAAGATGATAGTTGGTCATGGTTGGGAGGCCAAACTCACAGGAGAGGTGCTTATACTAGGGCGTGTAATTGAAAGGTTAGGATTGATTATCCGCATACTGAGTATGGTGAATTCAGGATTTGTTCCCGATGGATGTATTGAATGTTGTGGTGAATGTGTACAATCTCTGCAGAGTGTCAAACTATTCGAATAGCCGTGTTCGCGGTTATGGACAATTGGAGTGGCCATACTGTTCCCCTGTCAGATGTTTTCAAAATGACTTGTGAAATGAATTGAGAATTTGACTCGACCACAACAGGGTTGTGACATGAGATACAAGTTCCCACTTAGGTGTTATAAAATTTGACTAGCATTCTTTGCTCCAGAACTTAGTAGAGGTAAATCTGGCTTTTTGCAAAACAACCCTAGAGCTTAGTGTCCTACTACAAAAACCCCTTTAACTTGTTAGTATTAGTTTGCGAGTACTTAAAGAGTACTCATGGCTTTGTCCCTGGCTATTCCCGTGGCCAGACTATTAAGAGGAGTACAAGGATGATGGACCCCAGGAAGGTTACGACAACTAGGATCGTCTCCCATCGTCAGCATTGCCTGTGACCCCGAAGATGGAGCTTCGCCTACGCTACCTTTATCATTACGTATTTCCGCTGCTTGAGTTTTATTAAGAACTAGATCATGAGATCCTTATTTGTGTAAGACCTTATGTATGGTTTGTAATGGATGATGTACTGTGGTATCCAATTCTGTGATGTCTCGCAAAAATGGTAATCCTGGGATTGCGATGTATGGCATAACAGGCATCTGGGATTAAAAATTCGGGTGTTGACAAGGACCCTAAAGGGAAACAAGCAAGCATAAACATCACAAACATTTCTGACAGTAGCTAAAAGGACAGACTTATATACATAAATAAAGCCACCTCGTGGCAAAGTTGGACTTGTTCATCAGCACGATGTTACAAAAGGAAGAAAAAGCATAAACTATTCTAGCTACAACACTACGGGCCTAAGCACCCGCATCCGGAGCAGTCTCGGAGCCCGACTGCCTGCTCTTGGCCTCATGCTGCTGCTTCGCCCCATACTCAGCCAGGAGATCAATGAGCTTAGGCCCATAGTGCTTACAACGAGAGGCAAAGAGGGCGAAAGCTACCTCTGAGCCATCTGCAGCCGCCGGCATCTGGGACATGATGTGTGGCAGGTCAGGATCAGCTCCAGGCGCCATCGCCATCGCTAGCCCCATGGAAGCTCCGATGCCTTTCTTCTTGCGCTTATACGCCGCCGGATCTTCCTCTTACAAAGCATCCGCAAGGGCGTCGACATCTTCAAGGGAAACACCCTTGGGGACGACCTCCTTGTAGAAGCGCGTGAGCACTTCTTTGTCCTTCGCCAAGGAGCCAGCAGCAGCGGCACAACGATCTTCGATCGCCGTGGTAGCATCAGCCAACGCATCGCCATGCTCTAGTGCACCATGATCAAACGCGATGCCTGAAGCATCTAAAACAAGGAAGAAAATCACTCCAATGAGAAAAGACAAGACACAGTCGAAAAAATGCAAGACTCAAACAAGTCAAGGGAAACTCACCAGAAAAGGCTTTGGCTGCAGCCATAAGCTTATCCACCATCTCCTTCTCACGGGCAGCTACGACAGCCGTGAGCTGCTCCTCGCTATCAGTGGCCTCTTTATGCAAGCGCTCCTTGGCCTCCGCAGCATCATCGACCTCCTTCTGCAAGCGCTCCTTGGCCTCCGCAGCATCAGCGGCCTCCTTCTGCAAGTTCTCCTTGGCCTCCGTAGCATCAGCGGCTTTCTTCTCCGCTTGACCAAGGCTCTTTTCGAGATCATCCATCTTTGGAGAGCCACATTGTTTTCATCTGCAACATGAAGAAACACCTGATCAATACAAGTAAACCCTTGGGACAGACGAACTAAAACAAGGTGAAATTTACATACCTTGAAGCTACTGCAGGTTAGCCTCCAGCGCTAGATGCCGCTGAATAAGGAGGTTGGCGCTGTGCACAAAGGGTTGCAGAAGAAACAGAAAGAAAAGATCAAGAAACCATCCAAAAGGGCTCGGGGGCTCCTTCCCGCAAAAGCAAAACGACCAATAGGTCACCCAAAAAAGCCTCGAGGGCTCCCCCCAAGGAGTAAAATAGACAAGTATTTACGTGTTCAGGAGTGGACTTCGAAGGTCTTCGTGCTGTCTTCTGAGCTACGGCTGCTCGATCTTCTCGCCTGGAGGAGTTTGGGTCGTAGTCCTCAGATTCAGCCACCACCTCGGGGAAAGAGGCCGTCGGCTTCGACTCCCCCATAACCTTCTAGGTGTCCCCGTTTAGGGACCTCTCCGAAGAATGGATGCAAGTAAAAATTTGATCAACAACAACTCACACTACTCAGACAGACGACAGGAAAAAGACTCAGGCAAAGTCACTTACGACTCGATGTCTACAAGTTGAAGATGGGAGCCGCCTTCTTCTTCTTGGTCGGCGGCTGAGGATCCATCGCCCGAATCAGCACAACAGGAAAAGGTGCAGACGACGCACCATCATCCTATCCATGCTGCTCGAGGAAGGACGGACCCCTTGGAGTTGGTGGGGTAGACGCATCTGAAGCCTCGCTCCAGGAGCGCTTTTGGGTCTGCCCTTCGCTCGGCTCGGGGGATTCCAAGGTCGGAGATTGCGCTGGAGGAAGCTCGGACTCATAGTCCACCTCCTTATTGTCCGGTGCTTTCATATACTTCTCAGGCAGGGGAGGCATAGACCCCGTCACCTTGAGGCGCTGCAAACTAAAGGAGAAGGGAAACAAGATAAATAACAACAAAGAGCGAACACTTGAAAAAGCGCTACGTGCACGAACAAGCATCACCTGGGAAACCCCTTTATTGGCGCTAAAAGGAGGGGTCAAAAATTTCCCCGGGAGGTCCTCATCGACTTTGGCCTTTAGCAGGGGACGAAGGGCCCTATCCAGGTCACCCGAAGACAATTCTTCAGATGAAACCCTCGTCGAATCGCTGGAGCCGGCGTAGAGGAACATTGGGTGCACCCTCTCTTGGAGTGGCTGCACCCGGCGCTTGAGGAAGGTGTGTATGATGTCGACACCATTGATCTCTTTTCCCAGCACCAGCTGAAGAGCCTCCACCCGCTGGTAGAGCCTCTCCACCTGTTAGGATTCACCTTCCAAGATGTGGTTCTTCTACGATCTCTTTCAGATGATCTGCTGGGAGGAATCAAAGGGGGCAAGACCATATTGCTGACCATCCATCTTAGCATCACGGATGTAGAACCACTTCCGGCGCCATTGCTGGACGGACTCGCAGATAGAAAAAGAGAATAATTGGACGGAGGAGCGGATGTAAATGATGCACCGCCAAGCGGATAGACTCCGCCGATGCCGAATTGCCTCTTCATGGAATATAGCTTCCGGAAGAGGCCAAAGTGCGGCTCGAAACCAAGCCAACACTCGCAAAGAGTTATGAAGCAAGCGATGTGAAGAAGAGAATTGGGAGACAAATGATGCAATTGAATCCCGTAAGGAGTCCACGAAGAAAATCGTGAATAGGGAAAGACAGACCACAGATGATAAACGCAAAAAAACATCACCCGAAACCCTTCGGGTGGGCGGGGGATTACCTCATCACCAGGAAGGATGGCGTGCCCCTTGTTCTGGGGGATCAACCCAGAGTCGCACATCTTGCGCAGATCCTCGTCGCGCATCTCTATGCGCCTCCACCTGCTGTCGGTGATGCGGGCGGCCACGGCGACCTTCTTGCCACCGGAGGTGGCACTCGAACTAGCTCTGATGGTGGTACTCTTCGACTTTCCCATCATGCAGCGCAAGTGCGATGGTGTGTGCGGTGACCCAGCATACCACTGCATGATGTAATACACTATAGTCATTGACATAACAACAATGAAACACCGTTCACTAGTATTACATCCCTTAGAGTGGTACAACAGAACACAACAGGTCCAAGACATGACTATAGGTTACAACTCGACTCTTTACATAAGATCTGGAGAACACTCTAGGTTAAAGAGAGAGAAAGGAACTTCTTACAAAGAAGAATAAAAAAATAATCAACTCATAAATATCATGCTAATAAGATTAGCATCTAACTCACAAAAAAGAATTAGAAATGTAATGCAATTTGATAAACTCGAATCCCCGGAATAAGCGTTGATCTAGAGTTTGGATGCTAGAAATGCTTCCTTTAGAATGTGTTGTACTTTTATATAAGTTTCACATTTGTGCTTCTTATTAGGGCCTGTGAGTGTGTGTGAAACAATATGTAATTATATTATCATACAACAATAAGATACAAAATTGTGGAATGTTATTCAAAGATTACTTATATAAGAATTGCCTTATCTTCAAATCTTACTTTACAAGTATTGGCATTTATAAGGAACTTAAGTATTAACAATCCTAATATACAAGTAAAGTATAAAGTAATGTGATTATGATTAGTTGCCATCTGTTGATTGAAGTGGCAAAAAGAATAACATCTGAAGAAAAGATTTCTTTTCTAAGGTCTAAACAATCTTTGTGGTTAATCAAATGTAGTCGATGTTGTTTGTTCTTGCTTGAATAGTTTGGACTTGAGATGCTTTACGACTTAATTATAACAGACCAAAATTAACTATAAAACACATAGTAAGGTGTTCAGCATTATATTTAAAGTCCTGTTAACTAAAGTTAACTTTAAGAACACGGATGGATTTAAGGTGTAATGCTTATGATATTGTACTTGTTCATCTTATAATATTTCCTTAAAGTTACTTAAGAATGGCATTTCTTCTATTTGAGTACTGGTTTCTTAACATTATAAATGTATAAAAGGATTTATCTCCTTTAAGGGTGTGGTTATGGTTTGTGAATAAGTAAACAATATTATTTACTACTTATGAATTATCTTTGGATTTAGTCCATTATAAAGTTGTGAGTGAAACAATGGTAAAATGTTTTATTTGGTTGAAAATATTATTCTTGAAGATTTTATGATTGATAAGAATCTTTTTAGAAAATGATCTACACTTATGGTTGAATGATAATTTAATAAGATTGCATTTAAAATGTGTTGAACCATTTTGACTTCATATTATCAATATTTAAGACTAATACTATTTATGAGACTTTGATTAGCTAATTTTAAAAATATTAGCAAATTTTATTTACCCTTATATGAATTATTAATTAAGGAAATTAGATTTAAATTCAAGTTATTAGGGTATTAAGTTTTTATTTACCTTAAAAGTGGAATGTTATATTTTAAACATTTAGGTATTGTTTTTGTGATCATTTTTGTATATTATATGTATTTTTATGAATTTTAAATAATATGATATGATTTTTATAAGTTTAGTTATTTTATAAACATTTAATAAATAATAGATTTTTAATTAAGTGAAATAATAATACATGATTATAGTTTTAAATTATAGTTCTTATTTTTCTAAGATTTTTTATATATTATTTACATTTTTATCAGTTACCATTATTAAAATATGAATTATCAAAGTTTTATTACTTATAAAATCTTTATTAAATAATAATTATTTAAATAACTAACATAATAATGTTTGATAATAGATTTAAGTTGTAGATTTTATTTTTCTAAATTTTTTCAAATATTAAACATATTTTTCCAAATTATAAAACAATATATAGTGTATTTATAAGATTTAATCATTTTCTAGAATTAAAATAAATAACTAATGGGTTTATGATGTAATGCTGATGTCAACACGGGGTGAAGGGTTTTTCTCACCAGGTCTATTCTTACCCCCAGTCACTGACTAGTGGGGTCTATGCCATGTCATATCTAATGTTTTGATTTATTACGGAGAACATTAACACAATTTTTAAAATGATATAAATAGAAATATGACATCAGCGTGATGTCACGCTGACATCAACCATGGATGATCCTCAAATCATGGTTGAAACCGTGGATCGGGTGCGTGCGTGGGTTGGTGCTTGGTCTTATCAGAAAGAGGAGACAAAGGCGATTCTAGTGGTGGTAGCACCACCCGTATTTGGTCGCTGGAACAGTAGTTGCGACGGTGGCCAACGGCGGCGGTGGAAGATGCTAGTCGGGGAAACAAACTAGGGCGAGAACGAGCAAAATAAATGGTGCCCGAGCATCATAAGCTCACCGGGATTGCAGCGAAGCGGTTGCTGAGACGTGAGGAGGTCGAAATCGACGGACACGAGCTCATCCAGGAGCTAGGGATTCGCAGGGTGAAAGGATACGGATGTCGCCTAGAGGGGGGGGGGTGAATAGGCGATTAAATTTTTTCCTAGAGTGGCTCAACAAAGGCGGAATAAAACTAGTGTTTACTTTGTTAAGCACAACCTAGAACAACTACGATTCACCTATGTGCACCAAGAACTTATGCTAAACAATACAAGCAACAAAGTGATAGCAATATATATATTACTTCAAGCACGAAGGCTATCACAATGTAAAGTGCATAAGTAAAGAGCTCGGATATAGAGATAACTGAGGCACGCGGGGACACCGATATTTTACCGAGTTCCTCCCAACATGGAGTACGTCTCGTTTGGAGAGGGGGTGGTATCAAACCACCAATGCCACAAAAGGCCTCCCTTATTCTCCGGTGAATCTCACCCCAATGGGATCGATCCACGCTTCCACTATCGGTGCACTTGTCGGTGGCAACCGAAACCTCTCACAAGGTTGGGGAACTTCTCCACAACTTAATTGGAGGCTCCCAACAAATGCCACCAAGTCCACAACGCCACAAAGGCCACAAAACCGTCTAGGGTTCCAAGAACCCAAGAGGGACAAGCTCCAATGAGTAACTCAAACCAAATCCTCCGAGGAGAACACAAACCGATGCACCAAATGCAAATGGCAGAAACACCACAAAGGTGTTCAAATCCTTCTCTCCCAAATTCCACCAAAGCTACAAAAGCTTATGGGGGAATAAGAGAGGAAAAACAATGGATGAAATCAACAAAAGACTCCAAGATCTAGATCCCAATATGTTCCCCTCACTTAGAGGAGAGATTGATTGGTGGGATTGTAGATCTAGATCTCCTCTTTCAAATCCCTCAAGAATATGCAAGAATCATCGGACGGATTGAGAGAAAGCAATCTCAAGAAGGTCAACAATGGAGGGGGGAACTTGCAAGAATGGTTAAGGAACCATTGGGGAAGAAGGCCCCTTATATAGGTCCCTCCAAAATCCAACCGTTGCAGCCCAAAAACGCGATTCCCGGTACTACCGGACCTTTTCCTGGTACTACCGGACTTTCCCGGCACTACCGGACATTCCATAGGATTCCTGGGACGCTAGGCGCATTTTTCTCTGTGCTCCTCAGTACCAAAATGCGCTACTACCGGATCCTGGTCCGGTACTACCGGTCATCACAGAACGAAAACAACCATAACTTTTGCATCCGGACTCCTATTTCGATGATCTTGGGCTTGTTTCGAAGAGGACAACAACCTATACAAGATCATGCAAAGAAACATCATAGTCCAGCAAGGGAGGATAGATCCAAATGACGAAGTAAAAAACCTTCTGTCGCGCTAGGTACTAAAATGCGGTACTACCGCTTTTTGGTACCTAGCCCGGCAGTGGCTTTTGGAAACTTGTCAAAAACCTTCTGCTGTGCTAGGTACTAAAATAATGCGGTACTACCGCATTTTGGTACCTAGGAGGGCAGTGGAATTTGGCAACTTGCCAGAACCTACTGCCGTGCTAGGTACTAAAATGCGGTACTACCGCATTTTGGTACCTAGGAAAATTCAAACCTCTATAATTTTTGATTGGTAACTCCGATCGACCCGATTACAATTGCGTTGGAAAAAGGACGACATGAGATACCCTATGAAAGGTGAAAATATTGGTTATCACCAAGTGAGAATGTATCATGTATAATAATGTGAGATACCTCACTTGGTGAGAAACCGAAAAGCCGCCAAGATCAAAATCGCAACAAGATACAAACGGAAGATCCGATTTTGATGAACAAGAGCTTGTTATGGAGATTACCACAAGCTCTATATCCTCACATGGATAAGACCAAATAACAACCAAATATGATGATGGAAATATGCAAAGGTTTGAGATCTGTCCGAACGAAGTGAACGAGTTACTCATTCGAGAGCCCCTCTTGATAGTACGACTATCTATCCTAAACCCGGTCTCCTACTAACAATATGAGACCGGCAAAAGGGAAAACCTATCAAGATTATACCTTTGCCTTGAGCATTCCACTTGAGCTTGATGTAGACGATCTTGCCCTTCTCAAGATGTAACGCCTTTCTTAATTCCTCATCATTGATCCATGATCACCGAGAATGGTGTAACATCCCAAAAATCTTAAACTTGGATCATCAAACTCTAATCATCAAAATTAGGGTTAACAAAAACTTTCCAAATTAAAAATATGAAAGCATGCATATGTGTAAGCATTACAACTTGGATTCTTTTAAATTGCCATGCTTGTGTGTTTCCTTGCTTGTAAAATGATTCTTAGGTGAAATAAACATCATCTAAACAATCCCCACACTTTTACCAAAGACAAACAAATCAAAACAAACAAAATGAGTGAATGGTCACTTTGTCCAAATTAACTCCCATGCCTACTCTGGCTATCCCTAACTTTCAGAACTTAACAGAAACATGTTTGGATCTTTGCACCCCTTGATAGTACTCATAACAAAGTACCAAGGCCCACTTTGTGATCATCCAAAATCATTCAAATGCATAGTTTAAATGACAGTTTAAAATTGAATCTATATCATATGGGAAGATCCCACTTTTTCAAAAACCACTCAAACAAGCTCAACTTTCAAAACCCAAGCATCCACAGTATCACCAGTACATGCCTAGCACACCCACCAAAAATCTTTTCAAAATTCAAAACTTGAATTCATGCGGCCATTTCATCAAACACCTTGCAGATGCAAATCAAACAAATTCTAAACACTATAGCGTGCAGTGATTCTGGCCTAACTTGTTCCCTCTCGGACACCACTAGCCTTAGTAGATCATCTAACAACCCTAACTAATCACTAGCACCACTGTAAGCTGGCCATTGTCATCAATGGTGAACATGCCGAGAGCACCATTGTCACCCTAGTGTGGACAGCAAGCTACGAGCAGCACTAGCCTCGCCAACCTTGTCAGGGAGCAAGCTAGCACTCCACCGCCACTCCCTGTCCCAGCCGCGAGCAATGCCAGCCACTGGACCACACGCCCGAGCCATGCCAAGCCGCTCTGCGAGCATGCCGAGAGCGCACCCCGTGCGCCACGCTCGACCAGCACCCACAGACCGCACGCCGCCCTCGCCGCGTGCACGCATGATCACCACCGTCCCAGCAACCCCGCAGACACGCCCGTTCGCCGCTGCACGGACCACGCGCGCTGTGCGCCATTAAAACTTCCGTCGGGCACACGCAGAGCACCGCAACGTTCTGACCAATCCGCACCGCCCCACGCCTCGCCACCACGCCGTTGAGCTTTGCCAGGGAGCACAGCACCATCCCCTACCGTCGCCCACGCCGATAGCCCTCTGTGCCGCGGACCACGACGAGCTCAGCTTGCGCCCGTCGGTCCCCTCTCGCCTCACTATAAATAGAGGCCTCCCCCGCTCGAATTCTTCACACCATTCCACTACCCTCTCACCTAGAACCACCACACCCCATTCCCAGAGCAACGCGAGCAGCACATCGCCAGAATTTTGCCGGAGCTCGCCGCTGCTGGAGAAGAAGGAAGACATCGATTGGAGCCGCCCCAGGAGGAGCTACCGGTACCAGGAGGTTCGCCGTCGTCGACTTCGTCGTTTGCCCACATCGCCGACCTTCGCCCGAGCCCCGGTGAGCCTCCCACGACCCCCACCTGCCGCGTTAGGGTTCTGTCTCGCCGGCGCTGCCAGACGTGGACGATGAACCAGAGCCGTTAGATTAGAACTAGATCCCACGGTCCACGTTGCCCCATACCGCTTCGCACCTCCCCGTCTCACTGACGCGTGGGGACAACCACTTAACCAGCCCGCGTAAGCGCTGTGCCTAGCAGGCCGTCCCATTATCGTCTACCGCGCGACCCAGCCGTTTGAATTTAGATTTTTCTATTTTCATTCAAACTTAGTTTTGTACCTAGTTTCAAAAATCAACCCAGATTGATTCAGTGAACCAAATTGAATGAAACCAATTTTGTTAGAAAGGCCTTGAAATGCTTAATCCAAGCCCGTTGGATTCAAATCATTTGGATCTGTAGATCACCCTTGGTAAAAATAACAAGGCAGAAGCTTTTTTGCATTGAAACATTTTTCAAATTTAAACCATAATAGCTTTTGAGGTTATTCCAACTCTCAAAAATCACATTTAACCATACTTTTCAGAATATATAAAATTATATGGGTTTACTTACATAAATAATGTCCAAGTAATAAAAGAATGCCACATAGGCATTTCTAGTCACTTTATTTATTTAAAATAAAAGGGTTAAACCTTATTAAATTGTGACACCACTTTAAATCACATTCCCATGTACTGAAATATGTGGTGATGGCATGTGTCAACATGATCCCATGTTTGGTTTGGAGAATATTAAATCTTAAGTAGGTTTTCAATGAGTAGAAATTACTTTTCCAAAAATAAAATCAATAAGACAAATGCTTTAGTCTTGTAATGTTAGTGATGATGCTAGATCATCTGTAGAACCCCTTTGTGTGATGATTGAAAGTAGTTAAGTATTGTTTGGTGATTGTGTACCTCGTATTTATTTATAGACGCTAGTACCGACCACGGATACGAGGAGGAAGGAGAATACTACGAAGAAGAAGCCGAGGAGAACTTCAACCATTGTTCTGCACAAGGCAAGCCTAATACTACTAGTTGAATGGGCAAGCTAACACTTGCAATTATGAAAGTATATAACCTATGCAATGCCCTAAGCATGCTTGGTTGGACACATTTGATGATACCCCTCCTAGTTTTACTTGCAAGCTTTCTACTTTATTTCTTTATCAAAGCTATTACTTAGAGTTTACTTAAGTAAATTGTAGATACTAGAAAGATAATTTAAGATTGCATAAAGAGCATAAAATTTGGCCTAAGCTAGATAATCTTGATGTCATCTTAAGGCATGAGATTGAACTTAGTTAAAACTCCACTAGTTTATCACCCCTCATTAGTAGATGCTAGTGCTAAGCATAAAACTTGATCAACTTTAGATGGGAATACTTGGTGGAAAGTGGTTTCGAAAACATTAGAATGATGAGTCATTCTACTGAGATGTTTTGACATGTGTTTCCAAACACCAGATGATTTTGGTGATGAAAATGTTGAGGCATGAGCCTTAGCCCTTTATAAAACTAATGGTTGTCTGGATGCGATACCATTCCAATTTTACCGTACAACCACAATACTCGAAGATTGGGTAGGGCTTGACTGGAAACTTATATACCTTAGTATTGGTTCCCTCACGGCCAAGGTTTGAGCTGGGGCTACCTTGTGAAGATTGTCCACCTGTGCAGTACCCAAGATGACAGTTGGTCATGGTTGGGAGGCCAAACTCACAGGAGAGGTGCCTATACTAGGGCGTGTAATTGAAAGGTTAGGATTGATTATCCACATACTGAGTATGGTGAATTCAGGAATTGTTCCTGACGGATGTATCGAATGTTGTGGTGAAAGTGTACAATCTCTGTAGAGTGTCAAACTATTCAAATAGCCGCGTCCGGGCGGTTATGGACAGTTGGAGTGGCCATACTGTTCCCTCGTCAGATGTTTTCAAAATGACTTGTGAAATGAATTGAGATTTTGACTTGACCACAACAGAGTTGTGACATGAAATTCAAGTTCCCACTTAGGTGTTATAAAATTTAACTAGTTTTCTCTTGTTTCTGAACTTAGTAGAGTTAAATCTGGCTTTTTGCAAAACAATCCTAGAGCTTAGTATCCTATTACAAAACCCCCTTCCCATGTTAGTATTAGTTTGCGAGTACTTAAAGAGTACTCATGGCTTTGTCCCTGGATATTCCCGTGGCCAGACTATGAAGAGGAGTACCAGGATGATGGACCCCAGGAAGGTTACGACAACTAGGATCATCTCCCATCGTCATCATTTCCTGTGACCCCGAAGATGGAGCTTCGCCTACGCTACCTTTATTATTACGTATTTCCGCTCCTTTAGTTGTATTAAGAACTGGATCATGAGATCCTTATTTGTGTAAGACCTTATGTATGGTTTGTAATGGATGATGTACTGTGGAATCCAATTCTGTTATGCCTTACAAAAATGGTAATCCTGGGATTGCGATGTATGGCATAACAGGCATCTGGGATTAAAAATCCGGGTGTTGACAAGTTGGTATCAGAGCCATCCTGACCATAGGAGACCCTAGTTAGATTGGACGTTGAATCAAACTTAGTTTCAAAACCAAAGGAAGCAAATATTTATAAAAACTTATTCCCATTCTTATCACTTTGCTTCTTTCATGAAAATTCATGTTCCTCAAAAACTCTTGCAAAATACATAAAATTTGACACACTTGATCACTCTACTAACTTACTCATCATATATTCTTATAGATGGACGTGAAATGCAGCAAGTTTTATCAGTTGGGGAATGCAGGAGACCTTATCTTTGAGCAGGATTTGGACCAGCTTTCGGAACTTCTGGAGCGTCCGCACCCCGAGTTCTTCGGAGCTCAGCTCAATGACCAAGGAGGAGAAGATCTGCTGGGGCTAATTGTTGCAAGTCTCCGAGGAAAGATTAAACCTCCCACTGCTGAGGGAATTCAGTTCACCTTAAGAGAGAACAACTGGCTCGATGGACTTGCCAGGGACATGCAGGAAGCTCTTGCCCGTCTGTGTGGGCAGAGTATCAACCAGATCAAGGGTACCCGCTTTGAGTTTTGCCCAAGGCGTGATGCTAATGGACAACCACTGGAAGCCCCATACCACCCCGAGATGAAGACTCATTTGGACCACCTTAGCTTCATGATGTACGATCGTCAGCAGGAATTGGACAATTGACGTGACTACTCCAACCACAAGTCCACCATCATCAAGACGAAGGATCAGACCATTGCCATCCTAGCGAAGGATCGCAAGTCTCGCCGTCGTCATCTCGACAAGAAGGAGCGCATCATTGCTCGTCTTCGCCACCGTATCTCGGATTTGGAGGAGACCATTCACGAGAGAGACATGCAGTTGGAAGAAAGGTAGAATGCCAGAGAGGATCTTCATGGAGACCCCTACTCCTATCTCAGCGATGATGATGATTTTCTGGAGGATCAGGCTATGGACTTCTTCACCGACGAGGATGATTTCGCCTTCATCGATGACGATGAGGATGATGAGGATGACGACTACACTGACTCCGAGGAGTAGTAGCACTGGAGCACTAGCGTAGTGAGTAGTATTCGGTCCCACTGTATCGTAGTTTCCAGAATGGTTCTTAAAACCATCTGTTTACCTTTGTTGTGGTGTGTGTTTGTATCATGTGCTATGAATGAATGAAAAGCAAGTTGCTAGAAAATCTGAGTCAAACTTTAAAAACTTTTCAAAGTCCCGAAACCTTAGAAATTTCCCTCTTTTCCCATGATCTGTCTCAATCTTTAGATGCCATGCGGAGGAAGTGGTTCATCCACGGACCCGATGTTGCAGATCCTGCAAATGTTGGTTTCTGACCGTGAAGCTGAAAGAGCCGAACGTCAAGCCAACCTAGCCACCCTTCAGCAGATAGCTCAGCTAGCCCACAACAATCAAGGCCAAGGAAATCAGGACAACCATGGATCTAAGCTCAAGAATTTCCAGAACACCAACCCACCTGTTTTCACTAAGTCGGAAGAGCCCCTAGACGCCAATGATCTGCTGCAGACCATGGAAAACAATTTGGAAGTCGCCGGAGTGGAAGCTAACGAGAAACTTCTGTTCACCACCCACTATCTAGCTGGAGATGCAAGAGCGTGGTGGAACAGTATTCGTGCCATGACCAGAGGACAGATGATGACCTGGGAGGAATTCAAGGTCAATTTCAGCAGAACCCCTGTGCCACCGGGTTTGATCAAGAGAATGAGAGATGAGTTCATAGAACTGAAGCAAGGAAGGATGACCGTAGTAGAATACAAAAACTTATTCTCATTCTTATCACTTTGATTCTTTCAAAAAAAATCATGTTCCTAAAAAACGCTTGCAAAATACATAAAATTTGACACACTTGATCACTCTACTAACTTGCTCATCCTATATTCTTATAGATGGACGTGAAGTACAACAAGTTTTATTAGTTGGGGAATGGAGGAGACCTCATCTTTGAGCGGGATTTGGACCAGCTTTCGGAACTTCTGGAGCGTCCGCACCCCGAGTTCTTCAGAGCTCAGCTCAATGGTCAGGAAGGAGAAGATTGGCAGTGGCTAGTTGTTGCAAGTCTCCTAGGAAAGATAGAACCTCCCACTGCCGAGGGAATTCAGTTCACCTTAAGAGAGAACAACTGGCTCGATGGACTTGCTAGGGCCATGCAGGAAGCTCTTGCCCGTCTATGTGGGCAGAGTATCATTCAGATCAAGGGTACCCGCTTTGAGTTTGTCCAAGGCTTGATGCTATGGGACAGCCACTGGAAGCCCCATACCACCACGAGCTAAAGACTCAGCTGGACCACCTTAGCTTCATGATGTATGATCGTCAGCAGGAACTGGACAATGCCCGTGACTACTCCAACCACAAGTCCGCCATCATCAAGACAAAGGATCAGACCATCGCCATGCTAGTGAAGGATCACAAGTCTCGCCGCCATCAGCTTGACAAGAAGGAGCTCATCATTGCCCGTCTTCGCCACCGTATCTCGGATTTGGAGGAGACCATCCACGAGAGAGACATGCAGTTAGAGGAAAGGGAGAATGCCAGAGAAGATCTTTGTGGAGACCCCTACTCCTATCTCAACGATGATGATGATTTTCTGGAGGATCAGGCCATGGACTTCTTCACCGATGAGGAGGATTTCGCTTTCATCGATGATGATGATGATGATGAGGATGATGATTACACCGACTCCAAGGAGTAGTAGCACTTGAGCACTAGCGTAGTGAGTTGTATTTGGTCCCACTGTATCATAGTTTCCAGAATGGTTCTTAAAACCATCTGTTTTTCCTTTGTTGTGGTGTGTGTTGTATCGTGTGGTATGAATGAATGAATAAAAAGCAAGTTGCTAGAAAATCTGAGTCAAACTTTAAAAACTTTTCAAAGTCCCTGAACCTTAGAAATTTCCCTCTTTTCTCATGAACTATCTCAATCCTCAGATGCCTCGCAGAGGAAGTGGTTCATCCCCGGACCCGATGTTGCAGAACCTGCAAATGTTGGTTTCTGACCGTGAAGCTAAAAGAGTAGAACGTCAAGCCAACTTAGCCACCCTTTAGCAGATAGCTCAGCTGGCCCACAACAATCAAGGCCAAGGAAATCAGGACAACCATGGATCTAAGCTCAAGAATTTCCGGAACACCAACCCACCTGTTTTCACTAAGTCGGAAGAGCCCCTAGATGCAGATGATTGGCTGCAAACCATGGAAAACAACCTGGAAGTCGCCAGAGTGGAAGCTAACGAGAAAGTTCTGTTCGCCATCCACTATCTAGCTGGAGATGCAAGAGCATGGTGGAACAGCGTTCGTGCAATGACCGGAGGACAGATGATGACCTGGGAGGAATTCAAGGTCAAGTTCAGCAGAACCCATGTGCCACCGGGTTTGATCAACAGAATGAGAGATGAATTCAGAGAATTGAAGCAAGGAAGGATGACCGTAGTGGAATACCGTGACAAATTCTTGTCATTAGCTAGGTATGCCCCGGATGAGATCGACACCGAAGCCAAGAAGAAAGAGAGATTCCTGAATGGTCTGCATGATGAGATGCTGACTGTGTTAGTCAATATCCCCTTTGCTGATATTGAAGCCCTTGTCGACTCTGCCATCCAGATGGAAGGAAAGATCAACCAAGCCAATGAGAACCGCAATCATCACATGATGCATCAGCGAGGAACCCATCAGACCCCAAAGTATCGCCCTAACCCATCTCCAGGATTTGCCCCAAGAACCAACAGACCCCCGATGAACCGTCCGACCTATCCCAACCGTGGAAACCCAAGGCCCGGAGGAAACCACAACAACCCCGGCAACTCTAACAATTTCAACCGTGCACCACCCAAGTTCAACAACAACAATGCTGCCGCCAACACCAACACTGCCCCGAGGACTGGAAGCAATGCTGTGCCTATTGCAGCAAAGTACAAGTTGCAAGTGACTTGTTATGACTGTGGAAATCAGGGTCACTACTCCATCGAGTGCCCCAACAAGAAGAATGCTGCAGCCCCCAATGCAAATGCCCCAGCTCAGCAGCAGCATCGTGTTCAGCCAGGAAGAAGGTTTGCCCCAAGGAATTCGCTCAACCGCAACAACCGTCGTTTTCTCATGCATGCTGAAGAAGCCCAGGAAGCGCCAGACGTCGTGCTGGGTATGTTTTCTGTTAATTCAGTACTTGCTAGAGTGTTGTTTGATTCTGGTGCATCGCACTCATTTGTCACCGAAGAACTTGCATGCACTAGTAAGATTCAACCAACCAAACTGATGCATGTTATGATTGTTCAAATCCCCGGTTCAACCACCAAAGCTAGGCAAATTTGCAAAGCCATCCCTATCCGAATCCATGGCATAGATTTTTATGCTAATCTGATAGTACTCGGAACTAAAGGTTTGGAAGTAGTACTAGGAATGGATTGGATGTCCAAACATAAGGGATTGATTGACTGTGCCAAGAAATCCATAACCATGACCAGTACAGCCGGAATATCAGTCGAGCATATATCTGAAACCTTACCTCATCAATTCAAGTGAAACAAGAGTATATCCTAACCTACCCTTGACCAAGTCCGGATAGTCTGTGAATACCCAGATGTATTTCCAGATGTTTTGCCCGGTATGCCCCCAGATCGAGATATCGAGTTTATCATTGAACTAATCCCCAGAACAGGACCCATAGCCCAGAGACCCTATAGTATGAACCCGTCTAAACTAGAAGAACTGAAGAAGCAACTGGATGCCATGTTGGAGATTGGATTGATTCAACCAAGTGCGTCACCATGGAGATCACCCGTCTTATTTGTGGACGAGGTAACCGTTTGTGTACGGATTATCGAAAGTTGAATGATGTCACTATCAAGAACAAGTACCCGTTGCCCAAGATAGAAGATTTGTTTGATCAGTTGACCGGTGCCAAAGTGTTTTCTAAGATTGATCTTAGAACTGGCTATCATCAACTCAAGATTCGCGCAGAGGATATTCCAAAGACTGCCTTTACCACCAGATATGGATTATACGAGTATACTGTCATGTCTTTTGGATTAATCAATGCCCCCACTTATTTCATGAATCTCATGAGATTTTTATGGACTTCCTGGATAAGTTTGTCATTGTTTTCATCGATGACATTCTGATTTATTCCAAATCGGAAGAAGAACATAAGCTACACCTACGGACCATTCTCAGAACCCTTAGAGAGCATCAGCTGTATGCCAAGTTTAGCAAGTGTGAATTCTGGTTACAGGAGGTAAGATTCCTTGGCCACATTGTATCCGCCAGAGGAATTGCAGTTGACCCTGCAAAGGTGAAAGATGTCGAAGATTGGCAAGCCCCAACCACTCAAACCCAAGTTTGTGCATTTCTCGGATTGGCGGGATACTACCGCAAGTTCCTAGAAGGATTCTCGAGTATTGCCAGAACCATGACCCAATTGCTGAAGAAGGACAAGAAGTTTGAATGGACAGACAAATGTGAAGCGAGTTTTCAAGAACTCAAGAGAAGATTGATTTCAGCCCCAATCTTAATCATGCCGGATATCACGAAGCCCTTTGATGTGTATTGTGATGCATCCAAGATCGGTCTCGGATGTGTGCTAATGCAAGAAGGCAAAGTCATATCTTATCTATCTCGACAACTGAAACAACATGAGCAAAATTACCCAACCCATGACCTCGAACTCGCAGCCGTAGTTCTAGCCCTGAAGACATGGAGGCATTACCTGATGGGAAATCGTTGTGAGATTTATTCAGATCATAAGAGCTTGAAGTATATATTCACTGAGAAGGAGCAGAATATGAGGCAGAGAAGATGGATTGAGCTAATCAAGGATTACGATCTGGACATTCACTATCACCCTGGTAAAGCCAATGTGGTAGCAGATGCCCTTAGCAGATTGCCGTGTCGCTTGAACTCCATGATTTTGAAGGAGCAACCAAGTTTGCACAAAGAGATGGAAGATTTTCGAATGGAATTAGTGAGTGAAGGATTTTTGGCTAGCATAGAACTTCTACCCACTTTGATCAGCCAGATCAAAGAGGCGCAGAAAGGAAATTCTAGTATCGATGGAATGAAGCGTCGTATCGGTACAGGCAAAGTACCCGGATTCACCGAAGACAAAGAAGGAGTTCTGTGGTACAAAGGACGCCTTTGTGTACCAGCAGATTTTGAGTTGAAAGAAGTTATTCCGAAGGAAGCTCATGATACTCTTTATTCTATCCACCCCGAAGGAACGAAGATGTATCAAGATTTGAAAGAGCAATTTTGGTGGCATAAGATGAAGAGAGAAATCGGAAGCTATATCGCCGAGTGTGATATATGTCAGCGAGTCAAAGCGGGACATCAAAGACCCGCTGGATTGTTGCAACCATTGCAGATTCCAAAATGGAAATGGGATTCCATTGGAACGAACTTTATCATCGTATTGCCTACTTCTAGTAGGGGAAATGACTCTATCTGGGTCATAGTGGACAGATTGTCCAAAGTCGCCCATTTCTTACCCGTCAAGACCACATATCAGAGTTTGAAGCTAGCAGAGTTATACATCGCTAGAATCGTTAGTTTGCATGGAGTTCCCAAGAACATCGTATCGGATCGAGGAAATCAGTTTACCTCGAGATTCTGGAAGAAAGTCCAAGAAGGTTTAGGAACTCGACTCGATTTCAGCACCGCGTATCACCCTCAGACCTATGGACAAACGGAGCGAGTAAATCAAATACTCGAAGATATGCTGAGAGCCTGTGTGTTAGAATATGGATCTAAGTGGGAAGACTGTCTGCCGTTTGCAGAATTTTCATACAACAACAGTTATCAAGCTAGTTTGCAAATGTCCCCATTTGAATTCATGTATGGAAGGAAGTTCCACTCCCCTTTGAACTGGTCGGAAGTAGGAGAGAGTCAGATTTTCGGACCCGACATCCTACGAGAAGCAGAAGAGAAGGTTCACAAGATTCGTGAGCACCTCAAGACAGCACAGTCCAGACAGAAGAGTTACGCCGACAAGAGACATCGAGATCTCGCCTTCAACATAGGAGATTTCGTGTATCTGAAAGTGTCGCCATTGAAAGGAATGCAGCGTTTCCAACTGAAAGGAAAGTTAGCCCCAAGATATATCGGACCCTTCAAGATTCTGAACTGTCGAGGAGAAGTGTCGTATCAAGTGGAACTACCCGAAGAGATGTCAGCCGTGCACAATGTGTTCCATATCTCATTACTTCGCAAGTTCCTCGAAGTTCCAGAGAAGACTGAAGTTTTCAAGAATATCGATCACCGGACCATAGAGATCAACGATGACCTGACCTATCCCGAAGTACCCATCCGTATTTTGGAAGAAGCTTTCATAACTACCAGAACCCGAAGCATCAAGTTTCTCAAGATTCAGTGGAGCAACCACACAGAAGAGGAAGCTACCTGGGAGCGCGAAGATCACATCAGGATGGAGTTTCCCGATCTCTTCAAATCCTAGGTAATCTTTTTCGTCCTTTTTCAAATCTCGGGAAGAGATTTTGTTTAAGGGGGGAAGGTTTGTAACATCCCAAAACCTTAAACTTGGATCATCAAACTCTAATCATCAAAATTAGGGTTAACAAAAACTTTCCAAATTAAAAAATGAAAGCATGCATATGTGTAAGCATTACAACTTGGATTCTTTTGAATTGCCATGATTGTGTGTTTCCTTGCTTGTAAAATGATTCTTAGGTGAAATAAATATCATCTAAACAATCCCCACACTTTTCCCAAAGACAAACAAATCAAAACAAACAAAATGAGTGAATGGTCACTTTGGCCAAATTAACTCCCATGCCTACTTTGGCTATCCCTAACTTTCAGAACTTAACAGAAACTTGTTTGGATCTTTGCACCGCTTGATAGTACTCATAACAAAGTACCAAGGCCCACTTTGTGATCATCCAAAATCATTCAAATGCATAGTTTAAATGACAGATTAAAATTGAATCTATATCATATGGGAAGATCCCACTTTTTCAAAAACCACTCAAACAAGCTCAACTTTCAAAACCCAAGCATCCACAGTATCACCAGTACATGCCTAGCACACCCACCAAAAATCTTTTCAAAATTCAAAACTTGAGTTCATGCGGCCATTTCATCAAACACCTTGCAGATGCAAATCAAACAAATCCTAAACACTATAGTGTGCAGTGATTCTGGCCTAACTTGTTCCCTCTCTGGACACCACTAGCCTTAGTAGATCATCTAACAACCCTAACTAATCACTAGCACCACTGTAAGCTGGCCATTGTCATCAATGGTGAACATGCCGAGAGCACCATTGTCACCCTAGTGTGGACAGCAAGCTACGAGCAGCACTAGCCTCGCCAACCTTGTCTGGGAGCAAGCTAGCACTCCACTGCCACTCCCTGTCCCAGTCGCGAGCAATGCCAGCCACTGGACCACACGCCCGAGCCATGCCAAGCCGCTCTACGAGCATGCCGAGAGCGTGCCCCGTGCGCCACGCTCGACCAGCACCCACAGACCGCGTTCTGCCCTCGCCGCGTGCACGCATGATCACCACCGTCCCAGCAACCCCGCAGACACTCCCATTCGCCTCCGCGCGGACCACGCGCGCTGTGCGCCATTAAAACTTCCGTCGGGCACGCGTAGAGCACCGCAGCGTTCCGACCAATCTGCACCGCCCCACGCCTCCCCACCATGCCGTTGAGCTTTGCCAGGGAGCACATCACCATCCCCTACCATCTCCCATGTTGATAGCTCTCTAAGCCGTCGACCACGACGAGCTCAGCTTGCACCCATCGGTCCCCTCTCGCCACTATAATAGAGGCCTCCCCCGCTCAAATTATTCACACCATTCCACTCCCCTCTCACCCAGAACCACCCCACCCCATTCCCGGAGCAAGGCGAGCAGCGCATCACCGGAATTTTGTCGGAGCTCGCCGCTGCTAGAGAAGAAGGAAGCCATTGATTGGATCCGCCCCAGGAGGAGCTGCCGGTACTAGGAGGTTCGCCGTCGCCGACTTCGTCGTTCGCCCGCATCGCCGACCTTCGCCTGAGCCCCAGTGAGCCTCCCACGACCCCCACCTGCCGCGTTAGGGTTCTGTCTCGCCGGCACTACCCGACGTGGACGATGAACCAGAGCCGTTAGATTAGAACTAGAACCCACGGTCCACGTTGCCCCGTACCGCTTCGCACCTCCCCGTCTCACTGACGCATGGGTACAGCCACTTAACCAGCCTGCGTAAGCGCTGTGCTTAGCAGGCCGGCCCATTATCGTCTCCCGCGCGACCCAGCCGTTTGAATTTAGATTTTTCTATTTTCATTCAAACTCAGTTCTGTACCTAGTTTCAAAAATCAACCTAGCTCGATTCAGCGAACCAAATTGAATGAAACCAATTTTGTTAGAAAGGTCTTGAAATGCTTAATCCAAGCCCATTGGATTCAAATCATTTGGATCTGTAGATCACCCTTGGTAAACATAACAAGGCAGAAGCTTTTGTGCATTCAAACATTTTTCAAATTTAAACCATAATAGCTTTTGAGTTGATTCCAACTCTCAAAAATCACATTTAATCATACCTTTCAGAATATATAAAATTGTATGGGTTTACGTACATAAATAATGTCCAAGTAAAAAAATACCACATAGGCATTTCTAGTCACTTTATTTATTTAAAATAAAAGGGTTAAACCTTATTAAATTGTGACATCACTTTAAATCACATTCCCATGTACTGAAATATGTGGTGATGACATGTGTCAACATGATCCCATGTTTGGTTTGGAGAATATTAAATCTTAAGTAGTTTTTGAATGACTAGAAATTACTTTTCTAAAAATAAAATCAATAAGACAAATGCTTTAGTCTTGTAATGTTAGTGATGATGCTAGATCATCTATAGAACCCCTTTGTGTGATGATTGAAAGTAGTTAAGTATTGTTTGGTGATTGTGTACCTCGTTTTTATTTATAGACGCTAGTACCGACCACGGATACGAGGAGGAAGGAGGATACTACGAAGAAGAAGCCGAGGAGAGCTTCAACCACTGCTCTGCACAAGGCAAGCCTAATACTACTAGTTGAATGGGCAAGCTAACACTTGCAATTATGAAAGTATATAACCTATGCAATGCCCTAAGCATGCTTGGTTGGACACATTTGATGATACCCCCTCCTAGTTTTACTTGCAAGCTTTCTACTTTATTTCTTTATCAAAGCTATTACTTAGAGTTTACTTAAGTAAATTGTAGATACTAGAAAGATAATTGAAGATTGCATAAAGAGCATAAAATTTGTCCTAAGCTAGATAATCTTGATGTCATCTTAAGGCATGAGATTGAACTTAGTTAAAACTCCACTAGTTAATCACCCCTCATTAGTAGATGCTAGTGCTAAGCATAAAACTTGATCAACCTTAGATGGGAATACTTGGTGGAAAGTGGTTATGAAAACCTTAGAATGATGAGTCATTCTACTGAGATGTTTTGACATGTGTTTCCAAACACCAGATGATTTTGGTGATGAAAATGTTGAGGCATGAGCCTTAGCCCTTTATAAAACTGATGGTTGTCTGGATGCGATACCATTCCAATTTTACCGTACAACCACAATACCCGAAGATTGGGTAGGGATTGACTGGAAACTTATATACCTTAGTATTGGTTCCCACACGGCCAAGGTCTGAGCTGAGGCTACCTTGCGAAGATTGTCCACCTGTGTAGTACCCAAGATGACAGTTGGTCATGGTTGGGAGGCCAAACTCACAGGAGAGGTGCCTATACTAGGGCGTGTAATTGAAAGGTTAGGATTGATTATCCGCATACTGAGTATGGTGAATTCAGGAATTATTCCTGACGGATATATCGAATGTTGTGGTGAAAGTGTACAATCTCTGCAGAGTGTCAAATTATTCGAATAGCCGCGTCCGGGGTTATGGACAGTTGGAGTGGCCATACTGTCCCCCCGTCAGATGTTTTCAAAATGACTTGTGAAATGAATTGAGATTTTGACTTGACCACAACAGAGTTGTGACATGAAATTCAAGTTCCCACTTAGGTGTTATAAAATTTAACTAGTTTTCTCTTGTTTCTGAACTTAGTAGAGTTAAATCTGTCTTTTTGCAAAACAACCCTAGAGCTTAGTGTCCTATTACAAAACCCCCCTTCCCTTGTTAGTATTAGTTTCCGAGTACTTAAAGAGTACTCATGGATTTATCCCTGAATATTCCCGTGGCCAGACTATGAAGAGGAGTACCAGGATGATGGACCCTAGGAAGGTTACGACAACTAGGATCATCTCCCATCGTCAGCATTGCCTGTGACCCGGAAGATGGAGCTTCGCCTACGCTACCTTTATTATTACGTATTTCCGCTGCTTGAGTTGTATTAAGAACTGGATCATGAGATCCTTATTTGTGTAAGACCTTATGTATGGTTTGTAATGGATGATGTACTATGGTATCCAATTCTGTTATATCTCGCAAAAATGGTAATCCTGGGATTGCGATGTATGGCATAATAGGCATCTGGGATTAAAAATCCGGGTGTTGACAAATGGCAAGCATCAAACATGAGATCTTCTATAGATGGTGCATTTTGAGCTTGCACAACACATCTTCTTATCATTTCATCGACCTTGAATCCAACACATGCTCCAAGCGATGCTAATGGACAAATCCTACAAGTATAACTTAATACACACATTAGTCCATAAAGATTGTCATTAATTACCAAAACCACACATGGGGGCCCACATGTTCTTTCAATCTCCCCCATTTTGGCAATTAATGACAATCCCTTTAAGAGGGTTTATATAAGGAATCTTAATGAACAAAATGGTAACACCAATATCAAATACTACATAAGTATGTTATATTGGTACCACCACCATATATAGAGCAAACTCCCCCACAATCTATGCATGTGTGATGAACTTGAATTTCATTGCATATATTGCCAATCATTATTATTGGTGGAGTTTCCTATATATATACCACATGCTAAGAAACAACAAAGATGCAAGAGCATGAAAGGCAAATGCTTAGAAACAAACTCAAAGCATAAACCATTTCCCTTAAACCCTCTAAAACTTCTCCCCCATTGGCATCGATTGCCGAAATGGGTGACAAGTTCTAGAAGGCAAATATAGTAATATTTCCTCCAAAGATGTGCATTCGCACATATCCAATGATGAATACCTGGGAGGGAGTAGAACTATATCGAGGACCCGAAGATTGCCAAAGGAATAAAATAAAACGACGCATCACAAATGACGCAAGCAATCACAAGATCCGACAAACAAATTTGAAAACAACAAATGAGTCCAAATTGAAACAACAAGATATTATGATACGAGTAGATGAGTGTTTTAAATAACAAATTGAGAAGCTCCCCAAGATTTGTGCAAACTTTAAAATAGTTGCATTTCAATACAAATTGCAAAAATATGGAATCCTCGCTCCCCCATAAGCATTTAAAACACATCAAATGAAAGATCAAATAAATGCTTAAATAAAATAGAGAAGTTCCCCAAGATTTGTGCACACTTTAGAATCGTTGTATTTCAATACAAAAATGCACAAATATGGAATCATCACTTCTCCATAAACATTTAAGGCACAATAAATGAGAAATAAGACAAATGAGCATTATTAAATGAATTAGATGAGCTCCCCAAAGATAATGCACCAATTATGATAATTGCATTTGGGAACAAGGTGCATAATCATGGAATCCTCACTCATCCAAGTTCATTTAACAATACAAGGCATGAGAGAACAAATATGAGTGCCCAAAAATGCAAACAAGAGGAACAAGCACTCATAGGCAATTAAATTTGGAAGCCACCAGAGAATCAAAAGAAATAGAAAGGTGGTCTCCAAGGATTAAAAATCAACTAAAATTATCTCCTCATATGTGTATATGTCTCTAAATGGAAAACATCACAAAGACATATGCCCAAAAAGAAATATGCACACATAAAGAGGATTATACAAGAAAGCACATGAAAGGAAACAATGAAGTCATAACATATATCAATAAGATTGTTGCTTCAAAGCATGGCCAAAGGCTCACATGTGTCTTATTATACATTAATGAGCTTCAAACACCAACACACTACATATATAACAACTATCACCAAGGGAAAAAGGATAAAGTTGACATATATGGAGAAAAGCAACAAGTATCACAAGAAAAAAAAATCAACTAGCAAAATCTCACTATTGAACATGAGAGAAGTTGAGGAAGGATAGGCAATAAAATTGCTAGATTGACATATTTGGGATTGATGGATCATATGCATGATTTTGTATAGTCCCAATTATATGCACTCATCTCAACTTCTACACATTTACAATCGAGAGTTCTCTTAATACCATGGCTAGAGATACAACAATAAATATAATAACAAAAATTCATGCCAAGATGCAACCTACAAAAGGTTGGAAGCAAGATAAATATGCATGAGCAAGAGATACTTGTTACCGAGATATAATTAGTAGGATGTAGAGGATATGAATTCATTGATCATCCTGTAGCTTGCCTCCAATTTGTTGGAATTATGCCCTAGAGGCAATAATAAAGATGTTATTATTATAATTCTTGTTCATGATAAAGTTTATATTCCATGCTAGAATTGTATTAAGCGGAAACATTAATACTTGTGTGGTTTGTGAACAACACCGTGTCCCTAGTACGCCTCTATGGACTAGCTCATTGATCAATGATGGTTAAGGTTTCCTAACCATAGACATGAGTTGTCAATTGATAATGAGATCATATCATTGGGAGAATGATATGGTGGATAGACCCAAACTAAGCGAAGCAATTAGATCGTGTCATCGTGTTCATCTTTGTGAAGCTTTTCTTATGTCAAATATTGTATTCCTTAGACCATGAGATAATACAACTCCCTGGTATCGGAAGAAAGCTTTGAGGTCATCAAACGTCATCCTATGAGAGGGTGATCATAAAGGTGTCTCTCAGGTGATCGGAAAGTATCTGTTGGGTTGTATGTATCGAGATGGGATTTGTCCCTCCCAAGTCGGAGAGATATACTTCGGGCCCACTCGGTAATCGATATCAACACCGCTTGCAAGCATGTGGTTAAGGAGTTAATCACAAAGTGATATCGGATTACGGAACGAGTAAAGTACTTGCTGTGAACGAGATTGAACTAGGTATGACGATACCGACGATCGAATCTCGGGCAAGTAAAATATCGCGAGACGAAGGGAATATATATGGGATTGATTGAATCCTGGCATCGTGGTTCATCCGATATGATCATCGATGAATGTGTTGGAGTCAATATGGGTGCCCAGACCCCGCTGTTGATTATTGATAGAAGATCATGTCTGCATATTCTCGAACCCGCAGGGTCACACACTTAACGTGTCTCGACGCTAGGATAGATTGGATACTTGGTTTATGAATTTTTGTTCGGAGTCTCGGATGGGATCTGGGACATCACGAGAGGTTCAGGAGTGGTCCGGAGAATAAGATTCATATAAGGCAGTGCAGTTTTTGGAGTTCGGAATTGTTCCGGGTTAATCGGTATTGTACCGGAAGCTTCTAGAACCTTCCGGAAGGGGACCAACGTGGCCCCACCTTCCAGGAGGGGGCATGGGCCTATGAGGGAGTGTCCTGGCCGCATTGGGCCAGGGGCACAAGGCCCCATAGGGCCCAGCCGATCCTAGATAAGTTTAAACTCGTTTAAACTAGAGATAGGGTTTCTAGATAAGGGATAAGTTTAAATCGTTTAAACTAGAGATAGGCTTGGAGGATGGGCAAGGGCTGGCCGCACCCCCCCTCTATATATAGAGGGCTGGTGCGCCCCCTCCCTACACCACCACACCTTCCCCTCCAACCCTAGCCGCCCTGCTGCCCTTCCTCTCTCCCTCCCGACTGTTTGTAGGCGAAGCCCTGCTGCAGAAATTCTCCACCATATACACCACGCCGTCGTGTTGTAGATCCAATCCATCTCTCCACCATACTTGCTGGTCCGAGGAAGGAGGAGACGTCGAGGTGCTGCACGTGTGCATCTCACGGAGGCACCGCCACTTGTGGTGCTAGATCGGATCGGATCGCGAGGAGGAGAAGCGAGTACGACTACATCACCCACGTTACGACGAACGTTCCGCTGTGCGAATCTTCAAGGGTATGAAGATCTAATCCAATCTCTCTCGTTGTTTGCATCTCCTAGATTAGATCTTGGCTTTCCCTCTGTTCGCTTCTGTAGAAAATTTTGATTTACTATGCTGCGAAACCCTTCACAATTTTCATTAACACACCACTTCTTCAAGATGGAGAGACAATCATCCAATATATCTCCAATGTACCTAAAACATATTTAAGTACAAAAATGGTCCCCAATATTGGGTCCAAAGTAGTTAGTGCAACTACAATACATAGGTGAGACTCCACAGAATTATGTGCATATTGATATGAAATTGAATTTCATGCACAACTTAGCCGATGGGAATTGGTGGAGTTTCCCCTATATATTGGATTAAAGAAAGCAAGCATGCCATAATATAAATATATAGTAAATACGCATGCATAAAGCTTTCAAGAACCAAAAAGGAGATACAATTTGAACAAAAACACCAAGTAAATCGAGATTGCACACACAAGAGTGAGTCATGAAAAACGATGTCCAAATTGTATCAAAGAACCAATTCAACACATGAAAGATCACAAGTTGAACAATTGAACTAGGCTAAAACCAAAAGAGCAAAAGATAGATAGAAATAAAAATGCTCAAGGATTTATCTCATTCTAAAATGGTCAAATCATGAAACAAGGAATGAGACAAAACTAACTCCCAAAAAGAGCAAGTTTACAACAAGAAACCAAACTCCCCAAACTTCTCATGATGGCACAAAATACCAAAACGAAAAGATTGAGGTTCCAAGAACATACAACCCGATATGGATCAACCAAAGAAGCATAAATAGGATTGTTCTAGATAATATAGAAGAGATCACCCATAAGTAGTACATTATATAGAATTTTGCTTTTGAATGCAAAATGCACACAAATGAGATCATAACTACTACCTACAATAAATAAAGCACAAGAGGATACCAATAAAAATAAAAGGATCCAAAAGTAGCAAGGAATACATGGGAGCACACAATACATTTACTTGCCCAAAGATAGGACAAGATTAAGCAAGGGCCAAAGTGAATATGATCAATAAATTCTACCATAAATTTAGTACTAATTGTCCAATGACAAGAAGTATTGTGAATAATCTTCCCTAGGTAGTTCATACGGATATCCAAGATCATATTCACACAAGAAGCATATAGAAAAATATAAGAATTAAGCATGATACTTCGAACAAGATTCTTGGTAGCTTCCAATAGTCACACAATCACTAGTTATTAGAGTAACTTGAAGCAAATGGTTTCCATGATGATCTAGAGATCTAAATATGAGGAAACATATACCAAGAAACACTCTCATATACAAGATCCAAAATATGATCAATAAAGGCATTCAAGCAAATTGGAACTTATATGAGCAACTGTGTCACATAGGCGCTAGATAATTATCAATATCAATCCTAAGTGACACAATCTCGAATATTCACATTTTCTAGGATTGTAATATGCACTAAGCATATGACTCCCCCATAATGTGATACTACCATAAAACCAACACGAGGCAAAAAGATACAAATAGAGATAATTAATGGACATTATAAAACTTAAGTTTCTCATGAGAATTATACCACAGAGACTAGAAAATAATCCAATATAAATACTAAGTGGTATTCCTCATGTACACACATTTTTAGGATTGTGGAATGCCCAAGCATAACACTCCCCCAAAATGGGATGATCCATTAATCTCTCACAAGAGCCAAATAAGACACCAAATATTATCAATTAGGGCTCCAATACAAGAAACACACATACATGGTGCGCCACCTAATTATATACAAATATACTTGATACCTCAAGATAATTAATTGGAAAACACAACATGTACAAAAGCATGGAAGATACAAAACCAACACATGCACAAGGGGGAAAGTAACTTTCATTGTAAAGAGTTTAACAAATGTTACCGCAAATAGGAACATTGGATATATATAATATAATCATGATAATCCAAATGGCTTGGCTTGACAATAACAATTGATGAAGATCCCTCAATTCTTCATAATATAGCCAAGACTCCAATGTCCTCCAAAACACACCTATTGATCAAGTTTTGGCTTGTTGGTCCCCAACCAAGTTGGGTCCTAAGAGATTAGTCACAATAGGTTTGGCAACCCAAATGGTTATTTTCTTGACACCACATTGAGCACCAACAAATTTGGCAAACAGATTTCCAACCTTATCCTTACAAAGAGAATAAGAATCGTCAATCAAGATAGGATGGGATGAGGAGTTACCAATAGTGCATGCGGAAGAAATGTGCCCCTTCTCACGGCATATGTAGAAAGTTCTACTCTTGCTATCTTTCTTCTTAGGTGAAGCCACAACTCGAGGAAGGGCTCGAGTAGTGCTCTTAGGAAGAGGCCCATTAATGGCTTGAGGTGGAACTTGAGGCCGCTTCCCTTGATGCTTCACACTAAGAGGCCTTTTCTTCAATGGGCATGATCTAACATGGTGCCCTTCTTCCTTGCACTTGAAGCAAACAATGTTGGCCGGATTCTTGACTTGATATTGGCAATTCTTCTTGTTGTCCTTGTGCTTCAACTTGATAGTGGACTTGTTCTTGACATTGGAGTTGAATCCAAGCCCACTCTTGTCATTGGGGAATTTTTACACACTCAATATTTTGTTGAGTGCGGCCTTCCCTTGATGATCCTTTTTCAAGCCATTCTTCAAAGAAGTGACTTGAGCCTTGAGCTCTTTGATTTCCTATACATGGTTAGTTTCAACAAAAGTACTAGAGGAAGTAGATGCTACATTGTTAGAGCAACAAGTCATGGAATGTAATTCATCACAACATATAGCACGGTTTTGAGAGGATGAATTACAAGGACGAGCACATGGCAATATAACATTTGGAGTAGATGTAGTGCTAATGTCCACATGAGGTCCACTAGATGTTACCTTTGAAACGATGGCCTCATGAGCTAACTTTAGCCTACCATGGGATACTAGAAGATCCTCATGCGAGCTTGAGAGATTAACATGACTTTCTTCTAATTTCCCGTAGTTGCTAGTTAGCAACGCAAGTTGAGCCTTTAGCTCAACATTATCCTCCAAAATAGATGCTTCACAAGAAATAGAGTTAGTAGCACAAGCATCATCATTATTAGTGATAGGTGAGGGCAACTTGGAAAGCTCTTTTGAATATGAACCTTTAAGTTGCTCATGCGACTCGGTGAGTTTGATGAGCTCCCTCTTAACAACCCGAGAGCCATTATCAAGATGCTTAAAATATTCAAAAAGTTTAGCATAAGCAAATTCAAGTTCATCATTTTTAAACTCGAAGGAGTTTGCCACCACGAGTTCTCTATCATGGTATTCTTTTACTCTAGATAATTCTAGAGTGAAAGTCTCCTCAAGAGATTCTTTGGCGGTTTGTTCTTCTTCAAGGGAGTCATTTAGTTGAGCAATTTCATTAGCATACTTACGCTCACGCGCAAATTGTTCATCAATTAAGTTAAGATCATTGCCTTCTATAGCATAATTCAAGATTTCAAGAAAGTTGGAGGAAGCAATTTTATTTTTGAAGAGAACGCCATAGTCAACCTCTCTCATTTTCTTAATAGAGGTAATATCATACTTACCTCTATAATCATCATTATCATTTTCAACCTCATCATCATCATCATCATCATCATCATCATCATGAGATACAATGGTATCCAAAGAGGTTACCTTTGTTCCCTTAGCCATAAGGCATATGTAAGAACCGGAGGAAGGTGATGATGAGATTTCACTTGTAGCTCTATTCAAGACCTTGTCTTGGTCCATAGAATCTTCGGTTTCCTCTACATGGTTAGCAACACAAGCACTAGAGGAAATAGAAGCGTTTTTATCATGGCAACAAGACAACACAAGCATATCATCATGACATTTATTCAAGTCATTTCTACATGATATGCAAGGACTATTAACACAAGCATGTAAGAAGTTTGTAGTGCTAGAAGTGTTAGGGTCCAAAGATAGATCATTGCAACTAGATAGAGATGAAGGATTACAAATAGTAAGCACACTATCCAAATTGCAATTTCTATCACCACTCACCATCTCATTACCTTGTGAAGAGTCACATGTTGGTGAAGTGGTAGAGGATGAGAACTCAACTCGACCGGAAGTGGAAGCAACACAATCATCCTCAAAAATGTTGGACTTGCTATATTTATCTTGAAGCTTGGTCCATATCTCACGAGCGCTTGAATAAGGCATGATAGAAGAAAGAACTACATTGCTCACAACATGCAAAAGAATTTTAGTAGCTAGAGCATCTATATGAGAGTTCAACTTCTCCTCTAAATATTCGTTTTGGGTATCCATAGGAGAAGAGAAACCCACATATAGATATCCCTCGATAATTGGGTGAATTTCCCGAAATAAATTAAGCATGCGAATTTTCCAAACATCATAATTTGTGCCATCAAATGTGAGCGTGTCCTTGTGCACTCATCCCCTAGCCGACATCTTTACTCTCAAGGCGGTGAAGCCTAAAATGAGAGACCGGGCTCTGATACCAATTGAAAGGATATGGATGTCGCCTAGGGGGGGGTGAATAGGCGATTAAAACTTTTCCTAGAGTGGCTCAGCAAAGGCGGAATAAAACTAGTGTTTACTTTGTTAAGCACAACCTAGAACAACTACGGTTCACCTATGTGCACCAAGAACTTATGCTAAACAATACAAGCAACAAAGTGATAGCAAGATATATATTACTTCAAGCACGAAATCTATCACAATGTAAAGTGCATAAGTAAAGAGCTCGGATATAGAGATAACCGAGGCACGCGGGGACACCGATATTTTACCGAGTTCCTCCCAACATGGAGTACGTCTTGTTTGGAGAGGGGGTGGTATCAAACCACCAATGCCACAAAAGGCCTCCCTTATTCTTCGGTGAATCTCACCCCAACGGGATCGATCCACGCTTCCACTATCGATGCACTTGTCGGTGGCAACCGAAACCTCTCACAAGGTTGGGGCACTTCTCCACAACTTAATTGGAGGCTCCCAACAAATGCCACCAAGACCACAATGCCACAAAGGCCACAAAACCGTCTATGGTTCCAAGAACCCAAGAGGGAAAGCTCCAATGAGTAACTCAAACCAAATCCTCCGAGGAGAACACAAACCGATGCACCAAATGCAAATGGCAAGAACACCACAAAGGTGTTCAAATCCTTCTCTCCCAAATTCCACCAAAGCTACAAAAGCTTATGGGGGAATAATAGAGGAAGAACAATGGAGGAAATCCACAAAAGGCTCGAAGATCTAGATCCCAATATGTTCCCCTCACTTAGAGGAGAGATTGATTGGTGGGATTGTAGATCTAGATCTCCTCTTTCAAATCCCTCAAGAATATGCAAGAATCATCGGAGGGATTGAGAGAAATCAAGCTCAAGAAGGTCAACAATGGAGGGGGAAACTTGCAAGAATGGTTAAGGAACCCTTGGGGAAGAAGGCCCCTTATATAGGTCCCTCCAAAATCCAACCGTTGCATCCCAAAAACGCGATTCCCGGTACTACCGGACTTTTTCCCGGTACTACCAGACTTTCCCGGCACTACCGGACATTCCCTGGGATTCCTGGGGCGCCATGCGCATTTTTCTCTGTGCTCCTCGGTACCAAAATGCGGTACTACCGGATCCTGGTCCGGTACTACCGGTCATCATAGAACGAAAACAACCATAACTTTTGCATCCGAACTCCGATTTCGATGATCTTGGGCTTGTTTAGAAGAGGACAACAACCTATACAAGATCATGCAAAGAAACATCATAGTACAGCAAGGGAGGATAGATACAAATGACGAAGTAAAAAACCTTCTGCCGCGCTAGGTACAAAAATGCGGTACTACCGCTTTTTGGTACCTAGCCCGACAGTGGCTTTTGGAAACTTGTCAAAAACCTTCTGCCATGCTAGGTACTAAAATGCGGTACTACCGCATTTTGGTACCTAGGAGGGCAGTGGCATTTGGCAACTTGCCATAACCTACTGCCGCGGTAGGTACTAAAATGCGGTACTACCGCATTTTGGTACCTAGGAAAATTCGAACCTCTATAATTTTTGATTGGTAACTCCGATCGACCCGATTCCAATTGAGTTGGAAAAAGGATGAAATGATCTACCCTATGAAAGGTGAAAATATTGGTTATCACCAAGTGAGAATGTATCATGTATAATAATGTGAGATACCTCACTTGGTGAGAAAACGAAAAGCCGCCAAGATCAAAATCGCAACAAGATACAAACGAAAGATCCGATTTTGATGAACAAGAGCTTGTTATGGAGATTACCACAAGCTCTATATCCTCACATGGATAAGACCAAATAACAACCAAATATGATGATGCAAATATGCAAAGGTTTGAGATCTCTCCGAACGAAGTGAACGAGTTACTCATTCGAGAGCCCCTCTTGATAGTACGGCTATCTATCCTAAACCCGGTCTCCTACTAACAATATGAGACCGGCAAAAGGGAAAACCTATCAAGATTATACCTTTGCCTTGAGCATTCCACTTGAGCTAGATGTAGACGATCTTGCCCTTCTCAAGATGTAATGCCTTTCTTAATTCCTCATCATTGATCCATGATCACCAAGAATGGCAAGCATCAAACATGAGATCTTCTATAGATGATGCATTTTGAGCTTGCACAACACATCTTCTTCTCATTTCATCGACCTTGAAGCCAACACATGCTCCAAGCGATGCTAATGGACAAATCCTACAAGTATAACTTAATACACATATTAGTCCATAAAGATTATCATTAATTACCAAAACCACACATGGGGGACCACATGTTCTTTCACAGGGGAAAACAAAGAGAGAGAGAGAGAGAGAGAGAGAGAGAGAGAGAGAGAGAGAGAGGATAAATGGTGCACGACGAGGTTCCACTGGCGATGCAAGGGTATTTATAGACGACGAGAAGCGGTGGCGCGTATCGTGGCGTCAATGCGGTCAATCGGGCGGTCGCTGGAGATCCACCGAGCTGCTTCCCGGCGCTGCCTTCTGTCACGAGGAAGAAGAAATGAGGAAAATCACGAAGGGGTACTGGGCCGGAGTTGGGATGTTGTTGGGCTGTTCGCGGGCGACGAGTATGAGAGAGGGAAATGGGCCACAGCCAGAAAACTATTCTACTATTTTTTTTATTCTAGTTGCTTTAACTTTTTCGATTTCTATTTTCTCTTTTAAGAAGTTGTTTTCAATTTGAATTTCCATATATTTAAAAATACCATAAATCCTATACAGTATTTTAAATATTTCAAAGGTAATTATACTGGTTGTTTTCTCTAATTATGTTGGTATTTTCAACACTCATAATTACATTGGAAATTATTTATGAAGTAGAAGAATTAAGAACTAGGGTTTTAGGGTTTTTAGAATTTTGTTTATTAAAATATATATTACTATTGATTCATGATACTTGTTTCTCATTAACTTATAGTTTAAGGGAATTTTATATATAGTGATTCTTCAGTATTATATGATACATAAAGTTTTAAGTAATTAATATGGTTAATTATTTTATCCCAATTCCACTAATAGGTGAATAATGTTTTACTAATCTTGGTTATGACATTAAATAAACATTGATATTTAGGATTGAAATAGGAGTTAGGGTTTTGAATTATAAATACTTACCATAGGTTTTAGGAGATTTAATATTCATATTTTATTTTATAGATATGGATATCATTAAGGTTTAAGACATATTGTCTTTATGCTTGTGATCATAAATGATATCACTACTTAAAGTAAAATAATGGGTTTGTTTTCTAGGATGACTCAGGAGATAGAGTTGATAATTATAGTTTCTAGACACATGATTTTAATGTTTGAAAATGACAAAGATACGCCTAAATGGTTTACTATAGGAAAATATTCCTATAAGCCATTGTGGAAATAAGATGATTTATCCAACAGATGAGATGGATATTAAGCTTAATTATAAATTTAGGTTTTAGTGTTTATCAAGAATTTCTATCTTCTATCCTTCATAATTCTAGACTTTAAATTAAGGAATTATTTTCCTAGATATACTACTTCTTCACATCTATCATCATGTGTTAACATGATGAGCTTTACTAATCAAGAATATTCTTATCAACACCTCCTCCTGCTAAATCCATTTGTAAATCCAATGAGCTTGACACTAAAGCTCAACATGATCTCCACATAGAGATAATTCTCATCTCTAGAATGCTTCTAAAGAATCTAATTCCACTTGAATGATCCCTCTCTTACTTCACACATTATTTTGTAATCTCACTTATAAATCTTATAAGCTTGTCACTGAAGCTTTTCATAACTTTCTCATATCTCCACTTGATTATATCAAACTACTCTACTCATTATAACCCCTAATCCAACAAGTAACTACTTCTAACACCATTCATACTCTTCCTTTATCATCCGTCACTAATATTAATCCAATAGATCTATATATCCAATTCTACTTTCCTCAAAAGCTTACTATCCTTTAAGAGGAATAACACTACTTCAATAACTCCATGCTACTATAGCTTCAGCTTAGCCATACTATCTTATATCTACTTAACTCCAGTATCTTGTATTCAAAATTCACATCATATCATGGTGACTTGTCATGACTAACCCAGTATAGCATGTCTATACTAGGGTTTAGTCATATTCTATCCACCAATGTCACTTATACATGATATCATCATTCACCCTCAGTGACTTGAACATGTTCATTATAATCCTTTGATTATTTATAGCTTGGGTTTCCAGTTGGCTAATCAAGGGTTCATCAATACAACACTACAGTTGTATTATAACTATCTCCTAAATATCCCTATTGAACTAAAAGATATTTATTCATTAACTATGCTTACTTGGTCCAATAGGATTACTCCTAGTAACTATCTTCAATATTCATCCTTGTAATCCTCTTTGTTACCACATATATCTTTGCTCTAATAACTCTTCTATCCATTCATGAGTGAGTTAACTCCATCAATTATCATATTGATTTGATTCCCTTCAATCACTCCCATTCTATAGATGATATCTAAAACTAGCATTACCACTTACCTCTTCTTACTTCCTTCTTTATAGGTTTAGATTGATTGTTATGGTAAGATCAAGAGTTGATAGATCAAGAATTGATAGGTTAAGAATTGTTGAATCAATAGTTGATTACTCAATATTGAACAACAGATATTAAGATAAGATTCATTAGAGATGATAAGGATTGATATGGAAAGAAATATATATGGTGAATGATCTTGACTTGGTTTCTTTCCTACTCAATCTCACTAAAGAATTAAGGTTAGGTATTACCATGATACTCATGGTATAAGTAGATAAAATTAAGATAGGTCAAGATTTAGTTGTTACATTCTTATTACTTAAGTTATATTCATAGCTTGGTATTCATGGGTTATTGTAATGAATACTATGGAATGATCACTTAAGGATCAGATATAAATCATCAAGTAATGTATTAGGGTTTAATTTTATTACATTTGATCTACCCTTAGATCAAATCTCCTTTACCCAAAATGAGGTTTTTAGCAAAGGTCATATTGAAACTTATCGCAGTCAACTTGATGATCTACTTCAATTCCATCAAGTTTAGAGAAGCTGCAATCACTTTGACAAGTTTTGTTCAAAAGCACGAAAATTATCCGGATTTTCTATGCATGAATGCAATGCACACTATTGGAGATATGCCCTAGAGGCAATAATAAATGTAGTTATTATTATATCTTTGTGTTTATGATAAATGTTTACATTCATGCTATAATAGTATTAACAAGGAAACATTGATACTTGTGTGATTTGTAAACTTAATTTGAAGTCCCTAGTAAAGCCTCTATATAATACTAGCTTGTTGGTTAATAGATGATTGTGGTTTCCCTATCATGAACATTGAGATGTTATTAACAACAAGATCATATCGTTAGGAGAATGATATGATGGACATACTCCTATAGATAAGCATAGCATAAAGATCAAGTCATTTTAATAGTTCAATTGCTATATGCTTTCTGATACATAGTAATCTAATTCCTTCGACCATGAGATCATGCATATCACCTTTACCGGATGGATGCTTTGATGACATCAAACACCACACCATAACTGGGTGGCTATAAATGTGGCATTGAGTGTTCGGAAAGTATTGGTTGAAACACATGGATCAAGAGTGGGATTTGTCCATCCATATGATGGATAGATATACTCTGGGCCCTCTCGGTGAAATGCCATCCAATTAGATTGCAAGCATGTGACTGGCTCACAAGGGATCACATATAACGGGAATGAGAAAAGAGTACTTATCGGTAACGAGGTTGAACTAGGTATGCAGAGATACCGACGATCATAACCTCGGATAAGTAAACTATCGTGAGACAAAGGGAAATTGATATCGTATGTAAGTGGTTCATTCGATTGCAAAGTAATCGTAGAAATATGTGGGAGCCATATGAATTTCCAGATTCCTCTATTGGTTATTGTTCGGAGAAGTGTCTCGATCATGTCTGCATAATTCACGAACCGTAGGGAGACACACTTAAGGATTCGACGTTGTTTTGAGTAGTTATGGAATGATGAGAAAGATACCGAATGTTGTGCGGAGTCCCGGATGGGATCCAGGATATCACGAGGAGATACAGAATGGTCCGGAGAATAAGATTCATATAAGGAAAGTCCCGTTTTGGAGTTGGGGAATGGTTCCGGTGTTTTCATCGGGAATGTTCTAGAATGTTCCGGAATGTCCGGCACTCCGGAGGGGAAGGGTACATGAATGTGTTATATCAAGTTGGTATGATTGCATCATGTACTAAGTGTCATCGCTGAACCAAATAAAGGATTAATTCAAATCCTAGTTTGAAAAGTCAAAGAACTAGTTTGAAAAGTCAAACGGCTAAATTTGGAAAGAGGAAAAGAGGAGGAGTGGGAAACCGAGTTGGGGAGGAGTTACCTCCTCCAACCGGCGGCGCCCACCCAAGCCGAGTTGGGGAGGGACTCCCCTCCCTCCCCTTTGCCGGCCGGCCCCTCCACCTATATAAGGAGGGGCAGGGCTCCCTCCTAGTACACACAAGATCCTCTCCTCCAAACCCTAGCCGCCGGCGCCGCCACCTCCACTGCCGCCGCCGACCTAGGCCAAGCCGCCGCCGCCTAGCAACCCTAGCCGCCGGCCAAGCTTCCTCCTCGGCGTGTCTAAACCCTAGATCATCGAGGGACTCCCTCATACTCCACCATATTCGCTCTGGCTTAAGGTGAAGCCCTGCGAGATCTCCCCTCTACTTCCGGTACCACGCCGTTGTGCTACCGGAATCGCGAGGAGAGTGCTACAACCTCTGCTGCCTGCTAGAACAAGGGAGAGGAAGGTCTTCGTCGAGTACTGAACATGTGACCGACTACGGGAGCGCTGCCGGAACGCAGCGCTGGAAGGATCGTCTACGCGATCTTGAGATCGGAAAGAGTACGACTACATCACCCACGAGAATCCGCTCTCGTTAAACACTTTGGAATCTTTGAGGGTGAGTTATTCTATCGACTTGTTGCTACAATCTAGTAGATAGATCTTGGCTTGTTTGTTTGTATGCGGTAGAAATTTTTTGTTTTCCATGCTACGAAACCCTACAGTGGTATCAGAGTCGTGTCTATAAGTAGATCTGTTGCACGAGTAGAACACAATGGTCATTGTGAGCGTTGATGCTTTTATTGTCGATTTCTTCTTGTGTACTTTGCATCTTGCGGGATGTTGGGATGAAGCGGCCCGGGGTAACCTTACATGACATCGTTCATGAGACTTGCTCTACGCTTGACATGCAACTTGTATTGCATAAGTGGCTTTGCGGGTGCCTGTTTCTCCTAGCACAGTTAAGATCCAATTTACAACGGGTGATTAACAATACTAGTATCAATGTTGTGGTTCATGTTCGTAAGTTAGAACGACACTTATTGAAAGCCCCAAACCACGTAAAACATGCAAAGAAAGTAGAGGCGTCTAACTTTGTTTTGCAGGGGTGTGTTGTGATGTGATATGGCCACGATTGTGATTATATTTGATGTATGCAATGTTCCTTATTGTAAGTTGGCAACCGGCAGGAGCCATATGGTTGTCTTTAATTTATGTTAAGACCTGCGTGTCTATTCAAAGTAGTTGTAATAGTTGAAGCCGGTGGACGACAACCATGGAGAAGCGTCATTGACCTTGATGCAATGCCGATGATGATGGAGATCATGTTCGTGCTAGAAGATGGAGATCGGAAGCACAAAGAAGAAAGGCCATATCATATCACATATTTTGAATTGCATGTGATGTTAATCCTTTATGCATCTTGTATTGCTTAGTAGACGACGGTAGCATTATAAGATGATCCCTCATGCACATAAATTTCAAGTCATAAAGTGTTCACCCTTAGTTAGCACCGTTGCTAAAGCTTGTTGTTTCGAAGCACCACGTGATGATCGGGTGTGTTAGATTCTGCAAGTGCATACAACGTGAGCAAGCCAGATTTTCTCATGCGGAAACTAAGGTTTGATCTTGACGAGCCTAGCATGTACATACATGGTCTCGGAACACGGATCACCGAAAGGTAAAGCATGAATCATATAGTAGATATGATGAACATGTCGATTGTTCACCATTGAAACTATATCAACTCTCGTGATGATCGGTGTTGATGTGGTGGATTTGGTTCTTGTGATCACTAAAACAATGTGAGGGATATTGTTTTGAGTGGGAGTTCACCTAGATTAATTTTATTATTAATTTGAACTCAATTTGTCATAAACTTAGTCTAAACTATTGCAAATATGTTGTAGATCAATGGCAGCCCCTACCATCAATTTTAATGCATTCCTAGAGAAAGAAAAGTTGAAAAACAATGGAAGCAAATTCGCGGATTGGTTCCGCAATTTGAGGATTGTCCTCACAGCTGGTAATTTGACCTATGTGCTGGATGCACCGCTGGGTGACCCACCTGCAGCTGATGCCGCCGATGAAGTAAAGAATGTTTACCTCACTCGGAAGACTCAGTACTCCACAGTTCAGTGTGCTATCTTGTATGGTTTAGAATCGGAGCTTCAGAAAAGGTTTGAGAATTCAGACCCATATGATATTGTCGAGGGTCTCAAATTGATCTTTGAGACTCATGCGGCAATTGAAAGCTATGAGGCTTCTGAAAAGTTCTTTAACTGCAAGATGGAAGAGGGCAGCTCCGTCAGCGAGCATGTGCTTAAGATGTCTGGGCACGCAAACAAACTTCAAAGCTTGGGTATAGTGATTCCCAATGCTTTGGGGATTTACCGTGTCCTCCAATCACTGCCACCAAGTTACAAGAACTTTGTGATGAACTACAACATGCAAAACATGAACAAGATGTTGCCAGAACTCTTTGCCATGTTGAAATCTGCAGAAGTGGAGATCAAGAAAGAGCACCAAGTGTTGTTGGTCAATAAGACCACCAAATTCAAGAAAGGCAAGTCTAAGCAGAAGGGACACTTCAAGAAGGGTTGTAAGAAAGTTACCACACCGACGAAGAAAACCAAGGCTGGACCTAAGCCTGATACTGAGTGCTTTTACTGCACGGGAGAAGGTCACTGGAAGCGGAATTGCCCAAAGTACTTGGCGGATTTGAAGAACGGCAACATCAAGAAGAAAGGTATATCTGATATACATGTTATTGATGTGTATCTCACTAGTACTCGTAGTAGTGCCTGGGTATTTGATACTGGTTCGGTTGCTCATATTTGTAACTCGAAACAGGTGCTGCAGAATAAACGGAAGCTAGCGAAGAACGAGGTGACGATGCGCGTTGGAAACGGATCAAAGGTTGATGTGATCGCGGTCGGCACGCTACCCCTTCATCTACCATCGGGATTAGTTTTATACTTAAATAATTGTTATTTGGTGCCTGTGTTAAGCATGAACATTATATCGGGATCTTGTTTATTGCGAGACGGTTACTTGTTTAAGTCCGAGAATAATGGTTGTTCGATTTATATGAGTAATATGTTTTATGCACATGCACCTTTGATAGATGGTCTATTCTTATTGAATCTCGATAGTGGAAATACACATATTAATAACATTGAGGCTAAACGTTTGAAATCGAGCGATAACTCGACCTATATGTGGCACTGTCGTCTTGGTCACATTGGAGTGAAGCGTATGAAGAAACTCCATTCCGATGGACTTCTTGAATCACTTGATTTCGAAACACTTGATAGATGCGAAGCATGTCTGATGGGTAAAATGACTAAGACTCCATTTTCTGGTATGATGGAGCAAGCTACGGACTTGTTGGAAATCATACATACCGATGTGTGTGGTCCAATGAGTGTAGCATCGCGCGGTGGTTATCGTTATGTTCTTACCTTCACGGATGACTTGAGTAGATATGGGTATATCTATTTCATGAAACATAAGTTTGAAACTTTCGAGAAGTTTAAGGAATTTCAAAGTGAGGTAGAGAATCAACGTAACAAGAAGATTAAATTTCTACGTTCTGATCGTGGAGGTGAATATCTAAGTTACGAGTTTGGCGAGCATTTAAAGAAATGCGGAATACTTTCGCAGTTGACACTGCCGGGAACACCACAGCGTAATGGTGTGTCCGAACGTCGTAATCGAACTCTCTTAGATATGGTTCGTTCTATGATGTCACTTACAGATTTACCGCTATCATTTTGGGGTTATGCATTAGAAACAGCCGCATTCACTTTAAATAGGGCACCGTCTAAATCCGTTGAAACGACACCGTATGAATTATGGTTTGGGAAGAAACCTAGATTGTCGTTCCTTAAAGTTTGGGGGTGCGAAGCCTATGTAAAGAAGTTACAGCCGGACAAGCTTGAACCCAAAGCGGAAAAATGCGTCTTCATAGGATACCCGAAGGAAACTATTGGGTATACCTTCTATCATAGATCCGAAGGCAAAATCTTCGTTGCCAAGAATGGATCCTTTCTAGAGAAGGAATTTCTCTCGAAAGAAGTGACTGGAAGGAAAGTAGAACTTGACGAGGTTGTTGAAACTTCTCTCGAAATTGCGAGTAGCGCGGCACCGGAAGAAGTTCCTGTGGTGCCTGCACCAATAAGAGAGGAAGCTAATGATTATGATCATGAAACTTTGGTTGAAGTTGCTACAGAGCCTCGCAGGTCAACGAGAACTCGTACCACTCCAGATTGGTATGATCCCGTTATGAGTGTCATGTTGGTGGACAACACCGATGACCCTGAGACATATGAGGAAGCAATGATGAGCCCAGATTCCAATAAATGGCAAGAAGCCATGAAATCCGAGATTGGATCCATGTACAAAAACCAAGTATGGACTTTGGTGGACTTACCGGATGGCCGGAAGGCTGTCGAGAACAAATGGATCTTCAAGAAGAAAACAGATGCTGATGGTAATGTTACTGTCTATAAAGCTCGACTTGTCGCAAAAGGGTTTCGACAAATTCAAGGAGTTGACTACGATGAGACTTTCTCACCAGTAGCGAAGGTAAAGTCTGTGAGGATTATGTTAGCAATCGCTGCATATTATGATTATGAGATATGGCAGATGGATGTCAAAACAACATTTCTCAATGGAGACATTGATGAAGAGTTGTATATGATGCAACCCAAAGGTTTTGTCGATCCTAAAGATGCTAACAAGGTATGCAAACTTCAACGGTCCATCTATGGATTGAAGCAAGCATCCCGAAGTTGGAATCAACGTTTTGATAAGGTGATCAAAAGTTTTGGTTTTATACAAACTTATGGAGAAGCTTGTATTTACAAGAAAGTGAGTGGGAGCTCTGTAGCATTATTAATACTATATGTAGATGACATATTGTTGATTGGGAATGATGTAGACCTTCTTAATAGTGTCAAAGAATATTTGAATAATAGTTTTTCAATGAAGGATCTTGGCGAAGCAGCTTACATATTAGGCATAAAGATTTATAGAGATAGATCGAAACGCCAAATATCATTGTCACAGAGTACATATTTGGACAAAGTTCTAAAGAAGTTTGGAATGGAAGATATCAAGAAAGGGTTCTTGCCCATGTTGCCCAATACGACCTTGAGTAAAACTCAAAGTCCGACATCGGCAGAAGATAGAGAAAGGATGAGTAAGACTCCCTATGCCTCAGCCATAGGATCTCTAATGTATGCCATGCTATGTACTAGACCCGACATTGCATATGCTGTTAGTTTAACTAGCAGATATCAAAGTGATCCAGGAGTGGATCATTGGACAGCGGTCAAAAACATCCTTAAATACTTGAGAAGAACTAAGGATATGGTTCTTTCTTATGGAGGTGATGAACAGCTCGTTGTTAATGGTTACACTGATGCTAGTTGGAACACCGATCCGGATGATTCTAAATCACAATCTGGATAAGTATTTATTTTGAATGGTGCAGCAGTTAGCTGGAGGAGTGCAAAGCAAAGCATTGTGGCGAGATCTTCAACTGAATCAGAATACATGGCTGCTTCAGAGGCTTCACAAGAAGCGATATGGATGAAAGAGTTCATTACAGAGCTAGGTGTGGTTCCTAGTGCGCTGGACCCAATGTCTATCTACTGTGATAACATGGGTGCCATAGCCAATGCGCAAGAACCAAGGTCACACAAGAAGCTGAAGCACATCAAGCTACGTTTTCACGCTATTCGAGAACATATCCAAGATGGGGATATAAAGATTTGCAAAGTACACACAGATCTGAATGTGGCGGATCCGTTGACTAAACCTCTCCCGAGGGCAAAACATGACCAACACCAAACTGCCATGGGTGTTCGGTATATTACCAGGTAATCTAGATTAGATGACTCTAGTGCAAGTGGGAGACTGTTGGAGATATGCCCTAGAGGCAATAATAAATGTAGTTATTATTATATCTTTGTGTTTATGATAAATGTTTACATTCATGCTATAATAGTATTAACAAGGAAACATTGATACTTGTGTGATTTGTAAACTTAATTTGAAGTCCCTAGTAAAGCCTCTATATAATACTAGCTTGTTGGTTAATAGATGATTGTGGTTTCCCTATCATGAACATTGAGATGTTATTAACAACAAGATCATATCGTTAGGAGAATGATATGATGGACATACTCCTATAGATAAGCATAGCATAAAGATCAAGTCATTTTAATAGTTCAATTGCTATATGCTTTCTGATACATAGTAATCTAATTCCTTCGACCATGAGATCATGCATATCACCTTTACCGGATGGATGCTTTGATGACATCAAACACCACACCGTAACTGGGTGGCTATAAAGGTGGCATTGAGTGTTCGGAAAGTATTGGTTGAAACACATGGATCAAGAGTGGGATTTGTCCATCCATATGACGGATAGATATACTCTGGGCCCTCTTGGTGAAATGTCATCCAATTAGCTTGCAAGCATGTGACTGGCTCACAAGGGATCACATATCACGGGAACGAGAAAAGAGTACTTATCGGTAACGAGGTTGAACTAGGTATGCAGAGATACCGACGATCATAACCTCGGATAAGTAAACTATCGTGAGACAAAGGGAAATTGATATCGTATGTAAGTGGTTCATTCGATCGCAAAGTAATCGTAGAAATATGTGGGAGCCATATGAATTTCCAGATTCCTCTATTGGTTATTGTTCGGAGAAGTGTCTCGATCATGTCTGCATAATTCACGAACCGTAGGGAGACACACTTAAGGATTCGACGTTGTTTTGAGTAGTTATGGAATGATGAGAAAGATACCGAATGTTGTTCGGAGTCCCGGATGGGATCCGGGATATCACGAGGAGATACGGAATGGTCCAGAGAATAAGATTCATATAAGGAAAGTCCCGTTTCGGAGTTGGGGAATGGTTCCGGTGTTTTCATCGGGAATGTTCTAGAATGTTCCGGAATGTCCGGCACTCCGGAGGGGAAGGGTACATGAATGTGTTATATCAAGTTGGTATGATTGCATCATGTACTAAGTGTCATCGCTGAACCAAATAAAGGATTAATTCAAATCCTAGTTTGAAAAGTCAAACAGCTAGTTTGAAAAGTCAAATGGCTAAATTTGGAAAGAGGAAAAGAGGAGGAGTGGGAAACCGAGTTGGGGAGGAGTTCCCTCCTCCAACCGGCGGAGCCCACCCAAGCCGAGTTTGGGAGGGACTCCCCTCCCTCCCCTTGGCCGGCCGGCCCCTCCACCTATATAAGGAGGGGCAGGGCTCCCTCCTAGTACACACAAGATCCTCTCCTCCAAACCCTAGCCGCCGGCGCCGCCACCTCCACTGCCGCCGCCGCCGACCTAGGCCAAGCCACCGCCGCCGCCTAGCAACCCTAGCCGCCGGCCAATCTTCCTCCTCGGCGTGTCTAAACCCTAGATCGTCGAGGGACTCTCTCATACTCCACCATACTCGCTCCGGCTTAAGGCGAAGCCCTGCGAGATCTCCCCTCTACTTCCGGTACCACGCCGTTGTGCTGCCGGAATTGCAAGGAGAGTGCTACAACCTCCGCTGCCTGCTGGAACAAGGGAGAGGAAGGTCTTCGTCGAGTACCGAACGTGTGACCGACTACGGGAGCGCTGCCGGAACGCAGCGCCGGAAGGATCGTCTACACGATCTTGAGATCAGAAAGAGTACGACTACATCACCCACGAGAATCCGCTCTCGTTAAACAATTTGGAATCTTCGAGGGTGAGTTATTCTATCGACTCGTTGCTACAATCTAGTAGATAGATCTTGGCTTGTTTGTTTGTATGCGGTAGAATTTTTTTTTCCATGCTACGAAACCCTACACACACATCTGGGTCCAGCTTATTTCTAAGCTCTAATGCTAGGATGTTACAGACTCTCCCCCTTAAAATAAACTTCATCCTCGAAGTTCGTATGCTCTCACGTTTCAGAATGAGGAATTGTCCTGTATTGGTTACGACACGTCTCAGCTCCATGGTAACCTTAATGGGAATAATTGTAGTATCCCATATCCACATCTTTTCCTTGAATTCTTATCATTTTTGGCAATCTCCAACTTGTTGTCTCCAATACTCCAGAGTTCCTTTTACTTTACTCCCTTAGGGATATTTCCTTATTATGAACTCCTTAAATTGGGGTTTCTTCTTTAGTTGATTTCCCTGATTAGGTATCTTAATCCAACTCGTTTACTTGATCATCGAATTTACTTACTATATTATATAAGGTCTAGGAATTCTCACTAAAATAGGGTTTTAATTTAGTCAATAGTTGAGGCCAAAAGACTAACCGTTTGATTTATCATGGTATGGTTATACTAGTATTTCTTCCGAAGATTGGTTTTGGACACATTTAGTCCATAATCATTGGAATTTCTTGTTTCTCTACACATTTCCAATTGGATATGCTATATTCTCTCTTAAGGATCACTTAAGAGTTGTTTCCTCTAGAATTAATATGTTAGGATTAATCTATTTTATCTCCTTCAAGATTTTACTTTAGCAGGCTTTAGATAATATTTTGTTATCACCTTAAGTACTTCTTCAAATTCCATTTATTAATTGCCTTAAAGTTTGAGTCCTACTGTCTTGAAGTATAGTTCGATCTTTCACCCAAACATTCTTCCGAAGGTACTTCAATAATGATGACTTATTTTAACCTTATGAAAATAAGGCTTAATGTTTTCATAGGTTAGCACTTCTGCTCCAACCTTTACTCTGGAATTCAGATAACAACATTTCTATTTATTGTTTACTCTTACCCTTAGGGTTTACTAATGGTCTCTAAACCGTCTGTATAGTAACCATTGTCTTTATAACTAGGATGTTAGTATTTGTCTAGCTTGTACTTTACCTCTAAAGTTTCATGAAAGAGCTTACGGTATACCCACACAATTGCGGATCTCCGAAATGAATCCTCCAATATTACTTGTATTACTAGCTATTTGGACATCCTCTCTTTGGTAAGTCAATTTTTTGCGAAGAGTCTCAAAAGACGATCACTTTAATTTTTATACTTCTTTATGTCTTACTTAACTTAGGCCAAGTTTTATGATCTTTATGCAATAATAAGATAATCTGGTTAACTAAGTCCACCAAATATCAGCTGTAGACAAATACCAGTTGTGGACCATCCTAGGGTGTACGTATTACCCTATGGTTTTCGACATACTACCGGCATTCTCTCTGAATTGTCAGAGCTTGAATACACCTTGATTTTAAGACTACTTATTTGTACCTATTCATGATACTTCCATGAACTTGGTACAACTACTTCATTAACTTCTTAGCAACATCACCTACTTTGGTTGAACTTAAGTTCATCACTTCTTGTTGCTCCATACATCTTCTACACTAATCTTCCTTCTTATTGCTGGCTAGTAATGACGTGAACTTGATCCTTTCTTCAAATTGTGTTGATACTCCTTATACTTGGCTTCACTCTTCATATGGGTCTTCATCTTGGTCTTCGGAACTCGTCACTCCTTTACACGAATACCCATTTCTATCTAGGTCTATAACATCAAGTAATAACTGGATATTGCAACATGCATTTACACACCAAGTCAAACTTTATGTACAAATCTAGTCAATCAAAAAGATCCAAGAAAAACTAATAAATCCAAATGTTGTACATATAACACACAATATTCTAAGCCCAAAATATAGTAGTTGAGTATAACATTTCTAGAATTCAGGCTTAGTTGTGTAGTATATGACACCTCCTCATATAGGTTTACATTGTGATACCTAGCACTTAAATGGTCAAACTATTCTATGTCTCAACATTTACCCAAATTGCTCAATTGCAACAGGATAATTCTAAACAAAGTGGTCTCAATTTGGTTTTGACTAACCTTTTTGTCTCACTCATGTAAGGACTAACTATAACCAACCTTTCTTTAGTAATAAACTAACCTCACATAATCTCTCCTAAGGACTAACCAGATTCTTAAACCAGAGATTATTAGAAATTTCTAGCACCTACGACTCCTATCGTGGTTCTACTATGCTATTATCTTACTTTGCTTGAAGATAATCTACTAATTACTTTTCATATTTATACTCTCATCATGGTTTCAGAGCTAATCTCACCATGATCTTATTATGTTCTACCTCTTTATCATGATTCAAGAGCTAATCTGACCATGATGACTTTACTTCTCATTAAACTATCATTAACATAATTTCACTTCATCACGTAGAATTCTCAAGTGAATCCCACATGATTTACAACCCATTACAACTATACATGCTCTAATGGTATTCATTATGTTTTCTATTGTTATCAATTTACAATAAGATTCCACTGTCTTACTTGAATTCTATGGTTAGGCTACACCATTTGAACTAATCCATAAGATATCCTATATTAGAACCAACACTACTACGACCAATTGGCTTTTCTAAAGTATCTAAGTGGGTGATATCTCCTTTGGAAGACACTAAAAAGCACTATACTAAGAGAAAATAGATAACTACTCCTAAGAAAGATGACTTAAGCATCCAGCTTAAGTCTGACAAGGTTATCCTCAAGTGGATACTCAACACAAGTTATAAGAATACTTGGTTTAGATAAGATGGCTCCTATAGTCACTATCCAACCTACAGATCTTCCTAAAAGTTTTTTAATCCTAAGGTCAAAGCATATGCTTTGATACCAGCTGCGGTGACCCAACATACCACTGCATGATGTAGTACACTATAGTCATTGACATAACACCAATGATACAACGTTCACTAGTATTACATCCCTCAGAGTGGTACAACAGAAACGCATCAGGTCCAAGACATGACTATAGGTTACAAATCAACTCTTTACATAAGATCCAGAGAACACTCAAGGTTAAAGAGAGAGAAAGAAACTTCTTATAAAGAAGAATCAGAAATAATCAGCTCATAAATATCATGCCAATAAGATTAGCATCTAACTATTTGGCTTGTATTGCTGCTATTGCAATACTCTACAGAAGTAGGTTCTATGGCTAGGGATTATATTTCTATCTAATCGGCAACCTCATCTTCACTTTAGTTGATGTATATGTTGACTTCCTTTACTTCATTGAAGAGCTTGAGCTTTTGATGATTACGCCTGGAGCATAACTTGATGTAGACGTCGTCTTAATGGCTTCAGAATCTTACAAGGGTTAAGAAGATACGTTGAGTACGAGCGTAATTAGCAAGTTCACTAGAAAGGAGTGTATGATGCACTATATCTACAGCCACATACCGTAGGTCGTAGGAAATGCAAGTTTTTGTAAACATTTCTTCAAAGGTTGCTTTTATTCTGGAAAACTATGTCCGCTAGCCTTCACGGGTTTACCAGAACTTTCATGAAGTTCCTTTCCCACCGCGTTCGCAGCTCCTTCCCGGAACAGGGAGTAACAAGTTACAGTTCTTACACTCTGCAAAGGTGCGTTACTTTACCCATGAGAGACCTTAGCCTTGTTGCACAACCAAGACATGACCTTGTCCATACTCCTTGGTATGGGGCCCAGTCTAAGATCCAAGCCAATCACTACCCCCTTCGTGACCCCACATGTCTCCTTGGTGTACGCCATGCCCACCCATTGAATTGCGGAAATGGTTAGTATAGACCATCAGATGCCAGAACTATCGTGGGACGTTGAGGGTTCCCACCCATATGTTGCATATCCTCTACAAATTACCAATTAAATGCACGCTATGAGGATAACAGCCATGACCTGCACATCCGGCTACATGCGAGAGGAAGAAGATATAGCTGACTTCTCTGTCCCATTCCAAATCTCATGGTCAACGCGTAATATATGGCGCAAGAATCACTGGCTACATTGGTTGTTAAGTCCTAGATAATATGTTCCTTTACCACCAGAACTTTCATAGTAGGTTATTACCTCATGGTAAATAACCTATAATCAAATTATTATGAACATAGTGTTTTCTGACCTTTTTGAAATGCAGGTGATGACAACACTGGATTTATAAAAAAATTTACAGAAAATAATCAAAGGACATGAGCAAGTGTGAACTTGCCTTTTGTGATTGCAAGATTATGCACTCACGGTCTTCGAGACAATATAAAAGATCCAATATCTGAAATCAGCATCATTGGTCCTGTAAGGACTAATGTTTAAAGAAGCAAGATGCTATTGTGCATAGTAATGTAATGCAATTTGATAAACTCTAATCCCCGGAATAAGCGTTGATCTAGAGTTTGGATGCTAGCAATGGTTCCTTTAGAATGTGTTGTACTTTTAGATAAGTTTCACATTTGTGCTTCTTATTAGGGCATGTGAGTGTGTGTGAAACAATATGTAATTATAATATCATACAACAATAAGATACAAAATTGTGGAATGCTATTGAAAGATTACTTATATAAGAATTGCCTTATCTTCAAATCTTACTTTACAAGTATTGGCATTTATAAGGAACTTAAGTATTAATAATCCTAATATACAAGTAAAGTATAAAGTAATGTGATTATGATTAGTTGCCATCTGTTGATTGAAGTGGCAAAAAGAATAACATCTGAAGAAAAGATTTCTTTTCTAAGGTCTAAGCAATCTTTGTGGTTAATCAAATATAGTCGATGTTGTTTGTGCTTGCTTGAATAGTTTGTACTTGAGATGCTTTACGACTTAATTATAACATACCAAATTTAACTATAAAACATATAATAAGGTCTTTAACATTATATTTAAAGTCCTGTCAAGTAAAGTTAACTTTAAGAACACGGATGGATTTAAGGTGTAATGCTTATGATATTGTACTTGTTCATCTTATAATATTTCCTTAAAGTTACTTAAGAATGGCATTTCTTCTATTTGAGTAGTGGTTTCTTAACATTATAAATGTATAAAAGGATTTATCTCCTTATAAGGGTGTGGTTATGGTTTGTGAATAAGTAAACAATATTATTTACTACTTATGAATTATCTTTGGATTTAGTCCATTATAAAGTGGTGAGTGAAAATATGGTAAAAGGTTTTATTTGGTTGAAAATATTATTCTTGAAGATTTTATGATTGATAAGAATCTTTTTAGAAAATGATCTACACTTATGGTTGAAAGATAATTTAATAAGATTGTATTTAAAATCTTTTGAACCATTTTGACTTCAGATTATCAATATTTAAGACTAATACTATTTATTAGACTTTGATTAGCTAATTTTAGAAATATTAGCAAATTTTATTTACCCTTATATGAATTATTAATTAAGGAAATTAGATTTAAATTCAAGTTATTATAGTATTAAGTTTTTATTTACCTCAAAAGTGGAATGTTATATTTTTAACATTTAGGTATTGTTTTTGTGATCATTTTGGTATATTATATGTATTTTTATGAATTTTAAATAATATGATATGATTTTTATAAGTTTAATTATTTTATAAACATTTAATAAATAATATATATTGAATTAAGTGAAATAATAATACATTATTATAGTTTTAAATTATAGTTCTTATTTTCTAATATTTTTATATATTATTTACATTTTTATCATTTACCATTATTAAAATATGAATTATCAAAGTTTTATTACTTATAAAATCTGTATTAAATAATAATTATTTAAATAACTAGAATATGTTTGATAATAGTTTTAAGTTGTAGATTTTATTTTTCTAAAAAATTTCATATATTAAACATATTTTTCTGAATTATAAAACAAAAGATATCGAATTTATAAGATTTATTCATTTTCTGGAATTAAAATAAATAACTAAAGGGTTTATGATGTAATGCTAATGTCAACATAGGGTGACGGGTTTTTATCACCAGGTCTATTCTTATCCCCAATCAGTGACTAGTGGGGTATATGCCACCTCATATCTAATGTTTTGATTTATTATAGAGAACATTAACACAATTTTTAAAATGATATAAACAGAAATATGACATCAGCGTGATGTCACGCTGACATCAACCATGGATGATCCTCAGATCATGGTTGAATCCGTGGATCGGGTGCGTGCGCGGGTTTGTGCTTGGGCTTATCGAAAAGAGGAGACAAAGGCGATTCTAGTGGTGGTAGCGCTGCCCGTATTTGGTCACCGGAACAGTAGTTGCGACGATGGCCAACGACGGCGGTGGCAGATGCTAGTCGGGGAAACAAACTGGGGCGAGAACAAGCAAAATAAATGGTGCCCGAGCATCGCAAGCTCACCGGGATTGCAGCGAAGCGGTTGCTAGAAAACTATTCTACTTTTTTTCTTCTAGTTGCTTTAACTTTTTTTATTTCTATTTTCTGTTTTAAGAATTTGTTTTTAATTTGAATTTCCATATGTTTAAAAATACCATAAATCCTGTACAGTATTTTAAATCTTTCAAAGGTAATTATACTGATTGTTTTCTCTAATTATGTTGGTATTTTCAACACTCATAATTACATTGGAAATTATTTATGAAGTAGAAGAATTAAGAACTAGGGTTTTTAGAATATTGTTTATTAAAATATATATTACTATTGATTCATGAGACTTGTTTCTCATTAACTTATAGTTGAAGGGAATTTTATGTATAGTGATTCTTCTGTATTATATGATACATAAAGCTTTAAGTAATTAATATGGTTAATTATTTTATCCTAATTCCACTAATAGGTGAATAATGTTTTACTAATCTTGGTTATGACATTAAATATACATTGATATTTAGGATTGAAATAGGAGTTAGGGTTTTGAATTATAAATACTTACCATAGGTTTTAGGAGATTTAATATTCATATTTTATTTTATAGATATGGATATCATTAAGGTTTAAGACACATTGTCTTTATGCTTGTGATCAGAAATGATATCACTACTTAAAGTAAAATAATGGGTTTGTTTTCTAGGATGACTCAGGAGATAGAGTTGATAATTATAGTTTCTAGACACATGATTTTAATGTTTGAAAATGACAAAGATATGCCTAAATGGTTTACTATAGGAAAATATTCCTATAAGCCATTGTGGAAATAAGATGATTTATCCAACAGATGAGATGGATACTAAGCTTAATTATAAATTTAGGGTTTAGTGTTTATCAAGAATTTCTATCTTCTATCCTTCATAATTCTAGACATTAAATTAAGGAATTCTTTTCCTAGATATACTACTTCTTCACATCTATCATCATGTGTTAACATGATGAGCTTTACTAATCAAGAATATTCTTATCAACACCTCCTCCTGCTAAATCCATTTGTAATCCAATGAGCTTGAGACTAAAGCTCAACATGATCTCCACATAGAGATAATTCTCATCTCTAGAATGCTTCTAAAGAATCTAATTCCACTTGAATGATTCCTCTCTTACTTCACACATTATTTTGTAATCTCACTTATAAATCTTATAAGCTTGTCACTGAAGCTTTTCATAAATTTCTCATATCTCCACTTGATTATATCAAACTACTCTACTCATTATAACCCCTAATCCAACAAGTAAATACTTCTAACACCATTCATACTCTTCCTTTATCATCCATCACTAATATTAATCCAATAGATCTATATATCCAATTCTACTTTCCTCAAAAGCTAACTATCCTTTAAGAGGAATAACACTACTTCAATAACTCCATGCTACTCTAGCTTCAGCTTAGCCATACTATCTTATATCTACTTAACTCAAGTATCTTATATTCAAAATTCACATCATATCATGGTGACTTGTCATGACTAACCCAGTATAACATGTCTATACTAGGGTTTAATCATATTCTATCCACCAATGTCACTTATACATGATATCTGTCAACACCCGGATTTTTCAATCCTAGATGCCTGTTATGCCATACATCGCAATCCCAGGATTACCATTTTTGCGAGACATATCAGAATTGGATACCATAGTACATCATCCGTTACAACGATACATAAGTTCTTACACAAATAGGGATCTCATGATCCGCTTCTTAATACAACTTCAAGCAGCGGAATACGTAATAATAACAGTAGCGTAGGCGAAGCTCCATCTTCAGGGTCACAGGCAATGCTGACGATGGGAGATGATCCTAGTTGTCGTAACCTTCCTGGGGTCCATCTTCCAGGTACTCCTCTTCATAGTCTGGCCATGGGAATAGCCAGGGACAAAGCCATGAGTACTCTTTAAGTACTCGCAAACTAATACTAACAGGTAAGGGGTTTTTGGATAATAGGACACTAGCCTCTAGGGTTGTTTTGCAAAAAGCCAGGTTTATCTCTACTCAGTTCGAAAGCTAGTCACAATTTTATAACTCCTAAGTGGGATCTTGTAATTCAGGTCACAACTCTGTGGTGGTCAAGTCAAAGTCTCAATTTGTTTCACAAGTCATTTTGAAAAGTCTGACGGGGGAACAGTATGGCCACTCCAACTGTCCATAACCGCGGACGCGGCTATTCGAATAGTTTGACACTCTGTAGAGATTGTACACTTTCACCACAATATTCGATACATCCGTCAGGAACAAATCCTGAATTCACATACTCAGTATGCGGATAATCAATCCTAACCTTTCGATTACACGCCCTAGTATAAGCACCTCTCCTGTGAGTTTGGCCTCCCAACCATGACCAACTGTCATCTTGGGTACTGCACAGGTGGACAATCCTCACAAGGTAGCCTCAGCTCAGACCTTGGCCGTGAGGGAACTAATACTAAGGAATATAAGTTTCCAGTCAAGCCCTACCCAATCTTCGGGTATTGTGGTTGTACGATAAAATTGGAATGGTATCGCATCCATACAACCATCAGTTTTATAAAGGGCTAAGGCTCATGCCTCAACATTTTCATCACCAAAATCATCAAGTGTTTGGAAACACATGTCCAAAACATTTCAATAGAATGATCCATCATTCCAAGGTTTTCATAACCATTTTTCCACCAAGTATTCCCATCTAAAGTTGATCAAGTTTTATGCTTACCACTAGCATCTAAAGGTGGGGGTAAGCACTGATGAGGGGTGGTAAACTAGTGGGGTTTTAACTAAGTTCAAACTCATGCCTTAGGATGACATCAAGGTTATCTAGCTTAGGCTAAATTTTATGCTCTTTATGCAACCTTCAGCACAACTGTCTAGTATCTACCAAACTCTTAGGTAGACTCTAAGTAAGCTTTGATAAATAAATAAAGTAAGAAGCTTGCACATAAAACTAGGATTTGGTTTATCAAGTGGGTATGATCACATATGCTTAAGGCATATAGTAGTCATATCACAAGTATGGGTTTGTGGCATCAGTAGGGTATCTTGCAAGGGTTAGCTTGCATCACTATCAGTATAAGCTTGCAAAGTTACTAGCTTGCATCAGTGTCAATATAAGCTTGCCTTGTGCAGAGCAGTGGTTGAAGTTCTCCTCGGCTTCTTCTTCGTAGTATCCTCCTTCCTCCTCGTATCCTTGGTCGGTACTAGCGTCTATGAATAAATACGAGGTACACAATCACCAAACAATACTTAACTACTTGAAATCATCACACACAAGGGTCCTATAGATGATCTAGCATCATCTCTAACATTACAAGGTTAAGGCTTGGTTTAAATTTTTTTATTTTTAGAAAAGTAATTTCTACTCATTGAAAAATTACTTAAGATTTAATATTCTCCAAACTAAACATGGGATCAGGTTGACACATGTCATCACCACATATTGTAGTCCATGGGAATGTGATTTAAAGTGGTGTCACAATTTAATAAGGTTTTACCCTTTTATTTTAATTAATTAAAGTGGCTAGAAATGCTTATGAAGCATTCTTTTATTACTTGAACAATATTTCTGCAAGTAAACCTATATATTTTTATATATTCTGAAAGATATGGTTAAATGTGATTTTTGAGAGTTGGAATCAACTCAAAAGCTATTATGGTTTAAATTTGAAAAATGTTTGAATGCAGAAAAGCTTCTGCCTTGTTATTTTTACCAGGGGTGATCTATAGATCCAAATGACTTGAATCCAACGGGCTTGGATTCAGCATTCACAGGCCTTTCCAACAAAATTGGTTTCATTCAAATTGGTGCACTGAATCGATCTGGGTTGATTTTTGAAGTTGAGTACAGAAGTGTGTTTGAATTGAAATAGAAAAAGATTTAATTTGAATAACTGGGCTACGCGGGAAATTCTAACGGGCCGGCCTGCTAAGCGTAGTGCTCCTGCGGGCTGCTTAAGTGGGTGTCCCCACTCGTCAGTGACACGGGGCTGGGCGAAGCGCTATGGGGCAACGTGGATCATTCGATCTAGTTCTAATCTAACGGTTGGGAGTCATCGTCGACGCGAGACAACTCTGGCAAGAACGAAACCTAGCGCGGCCAGTGAGGGTCGCTGGGGGCTCACCGGGGTACTGGCGAGGGTCGGCGAGGCGAGCGAACGACGAAGTCGACGACGGCGAACTCAGGGGTGGTCGCGACAGCTCCTAGGGCGGCTCCAATCGCTGGCTCCTTTCTTCTCCGGCAGCGGCAGGCTCCAATGAAATTCCGGCGAGGTGGTGCTCGCCTTGCTCTGAGAATGGTGTGGCACGATCGGTGAGGAGAGGGGAGTGAGATGGTGTGAAGAAATCGAGCGGGGGTGGCCTCTATTTATAGTCGAGCAAGGGGACCGTCGGGGCGCACGATGAGCTCGTCGGGGGCGACGTTACAGGCGGCTATTGGCATGGGCAAGGGTAGGGGACGGTGCTGTGTCTCCTGGCGATGCTCAACGACATGGTCGTGAGGCATGGGGCGGTGTGGTTTGGTCTGGAACGGCCGGTGCTCTGCGCAGCAGAGGCGACGTCTTCGACGGCGGGCGGTGGCTGTGCGGCACGGGGCGGCAAATGGGGATGTCTGGCGGTCTCCTGTGTTGATGGCGATCGTGTATGCACGCGGCGAGGGCGGCGCGCGGTCTGTGGATGCTGGTCGAGGGTGGCACTCTGGCGCACGCTCGGCATGGTCTGGGCGCGGCTTGTGCGCGTGGTCCAGGGCTTGGCAACGCTTGCGGCTGGGACAGTGAGTGGCGGTGGACGGTGGGCTGCCTCCTAGACAAGGTTGGCACGACTAGTTCTTCCTCTAGCTTGCTGTCCACAATGGGGTGACATTGGGGTGCTCGGCTGTTCACCATTAATGGCAATGGCAAGCTCACAGGGGTGCTAGTGTTGGGCTAATCTTTCTAGATGATCTACTGAGCTGTGTGTGAGCAAACTAGGGAACAAGTTAGGCAAGAATCACTGCACACTATAGTGTTTGATGTTTTGTTTGATTTGTGTCTGCAACCTGTTTGATGAAATGGCCGCATGAAATCAAGTTTTGAATTTTGAAATGATTTTTGGTGGGTTTGCTAGATTGGTGCTGGTGAGTCTGCAGATACTTGGGTTTTGAAAGTTGAGCTTGTTTGAGTGGGTTTTGAAGAAGTGGGATCTTCCCATATGAAGAAGATCCAATTTTGAATTGTCATTTAAACTATGCATTTGAAAGTTTCTGGATGATCACAAAGTGGGCCTTGATACTCTGTTATGAGTACATTCAAGGGGTGCAAAGATCCAGAAAAGTTTCTGTTAGGTTCTGAAAGTTTGAGACAGCCAAAGTAGGCATGGGAGTTAAATTGGTCAAAATGACCATTCACTTAATATATTTGTTTTGATTTACTTGTCTTTAAGGAAAGTGTGGGAAATGTTTTAGATGATGTTCATTTCACCTAAGAAACATTTTACAAGCAATGGATCACACAAACAAGGTGGTTTATAAAGAAATTCAAAATCCATGCATACACATATACATGCATTCATGAGTTTATTTAGAAAAGTTTTTGTTAACCCTAATCTTGATGATTAGTGTTTGATGATCTAAGTTTGGTATTTTTGGGATGTTACAAACCTTCCCCCCTTAAACAAAATCTCGTCCTGAGATTTGAAAAAGGACGAAAAAATTACCTAGGATTTGAAGAGATCGGGAAACTCCGTCCTGATGTGATCTTCGCGTTCCCAGGTAGCTTCCTCTTCTGTGTGGTTGCTCCACTGAATCTTGAGAAACTTGATGCTTCGGGTTCGGGTAGTTCGAAAAGCTTCTTCCAAAATGCGGATGGGCACTTCGGGATAGGTCAGGTCATCGTTGATCTATATGGTCCGATGATCGATATTCTTGAACACTTCGGTCTTTTCGGGGACTTTGAGACATTTGCGAAGTAATGAGATATGGAACACATTGTGCACAGCTGACATCTCTTTAGGTAGTTCTAGTTGATAAGATACTTCTCCTCGACGGTTCAAAATTTTGAAAGGTCCGATATATCTGGGGGCTAACTTTCCTTTGAGTTGTAAACGCTGCATTCCCTTCAATGGCGACACTTTCAGATAAACAAAATCTCCGATGTTGAAGGCGAGGTCTCGATGTCTCTTGTCGACAGAACTCTTCTGTCGGGATTGGGCGATCTTGAGGTGCTCACGAATCTTGTGAACCTTCTCTTCTGTTTCTCGTAGGATGTCGGGTCCGAAGATCTGACTCTCTCCTACTTCCGACCAGTTCAAAGGGGTGCGACACTTTCTTCCGTACATGAATTCAAATGGGGCCATTTGCAAACTGGCTTGGTAACTATTGTTGTAAGAAAATTCTGCAAACGGTAGACAGTCTTCCCACTTGGATCCATATTCTAGCACACATGCTCTAAGCATATCTTAGAGTATTTGGTTTACTCGCTCTGTGATTGCAACTACTATGATTGCAAGTATTATGGTTATGAAGAGTGCAACCATTATATCTATGAGAATTGTGAGGATTATCTAATCGACTACATCTACAAAAAAGGCAAGTGGTGCTATCTTGGTCATAAATGTCCTGTTGTTTTCCTATGCATTGCAGATGTTTTTGTAGAATTGCATCTGTAGGAATTGATGTGTATATGCTATGCTATATCCCATATTATTCCCTAGTATTCCTTGTTTATGAGCCATCGTATTGGTAGATTGCTTAGCTATGCTATTTAGACGAGGAAGGGAATCACATCATCAAAAGTTATATGTTTTGAAAGGCTTATGTTTTGCTAAATGACAAACCAACATGTTTTAATGAACCACCTGGGCGGAATGGCATTGATTGGGTCATCGTGTGTGGATTTTGGTGGGGAATGCCGCCCAGGACACTGAGAAATGATTGGTTTCTTTGTTTGAAAGCTTTCGTGTGCAACCATGTGCCAATAATGAAATGGGCGGTTGGTTGAACTCAGTAGGTTGTGGTAACTCAAACCCGCGTATCCAGAGATGTAGATAATGTAGGTTGGACCGGTGCGCGTCGGGATTGGGGAGCTACTTCCCGAACAGTTCCTTCTTGGACTTCTCCCTATCATCACCCAATATGAGAGTGGTGGTACAAGCTAGGCTGGCCAAGTCACATGGGTAAAGTGTACTAACCCCTGCAGGGTGTATAAACTAATCGATTAGCCGTGTCCCCGGTTATGGACAATTTGAGCGACCTGATACTGATGCTATGATATTTCTCACTCATCCTTATTTCTTAATTACTTAAAATTTGTTGGGTGAACATAATTGGGTAGGAGTACCTGGGAGTGAACCAGAGTGTCCTATTTATCATATTGGAAAACTACTTTGTTACAAATGTTAGGATAAAACTGTTGCTTTATGCAAATGAGCCTGAACTCCACTTGGCCAAATAAGCATGTAGTTGATAGATCTGTTGTTAACCACTTTAGCCTACTTGCCATACATTCAATGTATTGACCATTCGTGGCTGCAATGTTTCATGTTGCAGGTTATATCGTATCTGAGTGATCGTTCATAGGTCACGAGACTCCACTCAACAATTGTTCGCCTGTGGCACATTTGAAGGATGGAGATCTACCTTATATTCGTTTTCCGCTGTGTACTTGGATAAATAATGTAAATTCTGGATCATATTCGTTGTATTTATGATGCACAATTATATTTGGTATCATTTTGTACTGTGTGTGCCAGTGAACCGATCCAGGGATTGGCACTATACACATGAACTCAGCCTTATCAGGCGAGGGTGTTACAAGATGGTATCAGAGCTGTGTGTTGACTGTAAGATCGTGACCTTAGAAATGGATTAAAAATAGAAGGCCTCTATTAGGAGAACTATCATATTTTATACTTATTAGAGTTTTTATATTCCTTGTCTATCTTTTCTATAACCTCTTCTTGTTCAAAATTTGTAGCTGTCCATTCTTATGATACCTATATGAGAGTTAGCTAAGTAAAAGAACAAATAGTATGACATAAATAAACATCTCATCAAGTTTGGTTAGGTCTAGACCACCATGTTCTATCTCTTTAGGAGATCATCGCTATCGTGTTAGCATATTGTTCTTATCAACTTATGTGGTATGACAGTATAGGTTGTTTGCTTGGTTGTATTGAGATATTTTGTGTGATGCTTTGTTTAGGATCAGTTAGTTTTGAACTCTAATGTTTCTGAAATTGTGATGAGGTTTTTAAATTAGTTTAATGGTGTGAATTGATTGAAATTCGTGATTTTACTGCTGCAGTTTTCTGCATGACCTGTTGTACCGCGCGATTTTTCATATTTTACTGGTAACTCATAAAAATATAAAAAAATAGGATCTGGAGCGTAATTACCTGTAGTACATGCACAAAAATGGGCTAAAATTCCTGACGAGTTTAAGGTGCCCAGAAAAATTCGTTAAACCTGCTGTACCGTTTTGACAGATTTAGTTTATTGCTTATATGTTGCTCTATTTTACTCTAGTATTGTTCCCAATGCTTTCAAACTATTTTGTGGTTATATACTACTAAATTTAGACCTCTGTATTATTGTTATGCAAGTGCTTGCTTGTGTGTTGATTTCTTATGATTGTTTTCTTGTTTGTGACATTGATTGCTTCATATAGTTATGAGTAGGATTACTTCCTTAGTAGCTTCTTCTCCCTACAATCAGTTCTTCTCTATCTCAAACCCATGGAACTATAATGATGTGTTGAATACATGGAGAAGGATTAAGTGGAAAGTTTTACAACATAATGCATCGACAAAGGAGAATAGTTCATCTAATGCAACAGAAGGATGTGGAAGTATGAAGTGTTGCACATGATGTTATGTAGTAGATTACCCAACCTGAAAGTTGAAGTATCAATAGCTTAGTTTTAGTAGTAGCTTTGTTGATTGGATACATGGGAGTATACATAGAGCATTAGCTCGTGCCCATGGAAACATTCTTCAAGGCAAGTAAGAATGCCCGAGTGATAGAAAAACGTGATTCACCTATCCTCATACAGGGTAATGATTTGGGTGCTGGATGGATTGATCACCATTCCTACTACTCTTATTATTCGCTCTTGTACTGTTGGCTTTGCGAATCATGAGTGCCTTTCAACCTTAGCAGAGAGTCGACGTTAAGCCTAGACCTTAGAATGGTATATTTCCCCCTTTATAAAAGCACCCAGTGCTTAGCGTAGGAATATACGGTAAGAATGAATCTCAGCCATGATTAATGGGTACCGTGAAGTAAACATCCCCTAATTGACCACCATGAGAGTTTTGCTAGTTTAAGAAGTGCTTTCTCGAAAACTATCAGTCATGATGTTTAGAATGTGCTAGAGACATTGTGCCAATAAATGTCTAAAGGAGAATCAATTTGAAGCCAAGTGAATCCTTGAGAAGTGACCTAGTCAGATTTATTTTAAGGGTGGTAGCATCCTAATGGATCCCGAACCTTTCTTTCTTTCTAGCCTTCCCAAATCTCGGGACGAGATTTCTTTTAAGGGTGGTAGTCTGTCACATCCCAAAATTCTCCTAATTTTGGAATGTGAAATAAATAAATAAGTTTGATTGATTGTTTGACTATGTTGAAAATTCTCAATGAGAAGAAACTTTTTGAATAGAAAATCCTCTCAACCATGAATTCAAAATCTTATATTCTTTTGTTAAGACCTAAGTAGCCATATAGGCAAAAGGGCATGGATTGATTATGGATTGTAGAATTGGTGTGCAAGATTTCAAAATGAAAATCATAAAGCATTCATAAGCATTTCATTACATCCATGCAAAGTTCTCACAAACTAAATCCAAATCCTGATATCTAAATCCTATAGTTGATTCGCCCAAATGTTCCTAAAGGAAATTAAATTGACTTTATAAAACCCACTATTGCTAAGACAGCAATTATTGCTAAATTATAGCCTAAAAGAATCCAATTAATATTACAAAATTTTAGAAACAAAATTGAGCTCATTTGGAGCTAGTATGAAAAAGTTATGGAACAAATAGAAACACATAAAGATATAAATAAAATGAAATATACAAGGATTTGTAAATCCACTACTTCCAAACTAGTAAAAATATTACAAATTTGATCCTACAATAATCTATACGATTTTAGAAAAATTTAGAAACAAAATCGCGTCATTTGGAGTTCGTATGCAAAAGATATGAGGGAAACAAAAGTAAAAAAAACGAAATGGGCCGGCCCAGCCGGACCGACCCGACCGAGGCAGGCAGCCACGTACAGGATCGAGATGGGAGTGCTTTGAGAAGCGTGCAAAACCTGTTTTCTAAAACCTATCTCTACTCAAACTGCTATAACTTTTTATCTACAACTCCGAATCAACTTCCGTTTGTTTCTACTTGTTCCCTACTCCAAGGCCTATCTCTAAACCTTCATATAAACTCGTGGAGCCACAGCTGTACGAGTTTTTCCTCTCGAAATCCCGAATCTACATATGCCCGAATCTTGTTTCGCTTTTTAACCCATCTAGACTTCATCGTTTGCTTTCGGTCAAAAAACGAAAGTTGAAGAACGCGTCGAAATCTTTCAATCCTGACAAACCTCACCTCTTTTCATCCACCACAGCCGGAGAATTTCGTATCGCAATATTTCAGATCTTACGGTGTAAATCCAAGATGTACTCGCGCTCATTTCTTCAAATCCAAATTCCTTTGGTGAGAAGGTAGGAATAATGATTCCCCACAACTTTCATGTTCCGAGTTTTTCAATTTGACCTACGGATTTGTCTCTCTAACACAGATCTGTTTCTTGTCTATTCTGAGCCAAAATCGGGTCAATCTCTTCTTCTAGCCACCGGATCCTATCCAGACGGTCGAGATCCAATCAAACCGGTGCGTGCCATGTCGTCATCCTGATCATCTTCCTCATCAACGCCACGTCAACGTAAGGTCAACATCTAGTCGTAGTCAGCATGCAAAGTCAACCTGTCCAGTCAGCGGAATATTCCCTGAAATATTCTGTTCGAATTTAAAATTGCATATTATAGATCTAACTTGTAAAATTCATTAGAAATTCATACCACGTCCAAAAATTGCGTATAATATACCAAATTGAAGATAATTTTACGTAGAATCATCTTATCAGAATAGATCCAACTTTTACTGTACGTGGTTACTGCAGTAATTTAATTAGTTTTAATGGTCTTTTAGAGTAATAAATTCATAAGAAAATAAATACTATTCAGAAAATTACAAATAATATGTCCCTGAAATCACAATTCCGTGGAGACTACAGATATAATTTTAGTGTGATTTTTAGACAACAGAAACTGCAGGAATCATTTAAAACCATTAAACACTATTTAAATCATACAAAAAGATCTATAACTCCGATTAGGGTGAATCCAAGTGCTAAGGTTTTGTATTGACAATATCTATACAGAGAATTTGCATGACAAATTATTTGGTACTGTTAAGACAGAAATTCTTACAGAAATATTTAAACCCATTGAAATAGTGTTTTAATCATAAGAAAATATCTATAACTCCTTTTTAGGTGATTCAAATTGCCACTGTCTCTAAATTGCATTACCTATCCAGTGGCATCTAGTTCACAATTTAATACGACATAAACATCTTTAGTTCAATTAAAGTGTTATACACCATATTAAATCGATACAACTTTAGTAATAAAAGCTTTAGTGCATTAAATGACTTTCCACATGCATCATGTAATCTAATTAGGTTCAGAACACTAAATGCAACTATTGTGACTCATTAAATCGTCATGCATGCATCTGTTCATTATTGTTTTCTTGTAATGTTGCACCGTTGCATGTTTGCAATGTTTTGAATGGTGTTTGTTGTGTTTGCTTCAAACGTTAGATTGCGAGGAGTGCAACTACTGTGATTGCAACTACTATGATTGCAAGTATTGTGGTTATGAAGAGTGCAACCATTATATCTATGAGAATTGTGAGGATTATCTAATCGACTACATCTACAACAAAGGCAAGTGGTGCTATCTTGGTCATAAATGTCCTATTGTTTTCCTATGCATTGCAGATGTTTTTGTAGAATTGCATCTGTAGGAATTGATGTGTATATGCTATGATATATCCCATATTATTCCCTAGTATTCCTTGTTTATGAGCCATCGTATTGGTAGATTGCTTAGCTATGCTATTTAGACGAGGAAGGGAATCACATCATGAAAAGTTATATGTTTTGAAAGGCTTATGTTTTGCTAAATGACAAACCAACATGTTTTAATGAACCACCTGGGCGGAATGGCATTGATTGGGTCATCGAGTGTGGATTTTGGTGGGGAATGCCGCCCAGGACACTAGGAAATGATTGGTTTCTTTGTTTGGAAGCTTTCGTGTGCAACCATGTGCCAATAATGAAATGGGCGGTTGGTTGAACTCAGTAGGTTGTGGTAACTCAAACCCGCGTATCCAGAGATGTAGATAGTGTAGGTTGGACCGGTGCACGTCGGGATTGGGGAGCTACTTCCCGAACGGTTCCTTCTTGGACTTCTCCCTATCATCACCCAATATGAGAGTGGTGGTACGAGCTGGGCTGGCCAAGTCACATGGGTAAAGTGTACTAACTCCTGCAAGGTGTATAAACTAATCGATTAGCCGTGTCCCCGGTTATGGACAATTTGAGCGACCTGATACTGATGCTATGCTATTTCTCACTCATCCTTATTTCTTAATTACTTAAAATTTGTTGGGTGAACATAATTGGGTAGGAGCACCTGGGAGTGAACCAGAGTGTCCTATTTATCGTATTGGAAAACTACTTTGTTACAAATGTTAGGATAAAACTGTTTCTTTATGCAAATGAGCCAGAACTCCACTTGGCCAAATAAGCATGTAGTTGATAGATCTGTTGTTAACCACTTTAGCCTACTTGCCATACATTCAATGTATTGACCATTCGTGGCTGCAACGTTTCATGTTGCAGGTTATATCGTATCTGAGTGATCGTTCATAGGTCACGAGACTCCACTCAACAATTATTCGCCTGTGGAACATTTGAAGGATGGAGATCTACCTTATATTCGTTTTCTTGGATAAATAATGTAAATAATGTAAATTCTTGATCATATTCGTTGTATTTATGATGCATAGTTATATTTGGTATCATTTTGTACTGTGTGTGCCAGTGAACCGATCCAGGGATTGGCACTATACACATGAACTCAGCCTTATCAGGCGAGGGTGTTACATCCATGTCCTACTATTTTCATTACACTTAGTGGATTTTTGTAGCATGCATGATAGGACTACTATATTTCTATGCTATGCTATATCCTATTAGGATATCCTTATATCTTCCTTAGTGAAAACATTGTAGTTGTAGTATGCTTAGCCCTGCTATATATTTGGGATGGAATACAAGATATGATTATATAAAGTGTTGGAAAAATATATGTTTTATATAATAAAACAAGTACTCAATGAACCACCTGGGTGGAAAGAGGATACTCCATTTTGGACAAGGTGGCAACAAAGGGAACCATGTTTATATGGCTATCTTTTTGGATGTGCACTAGAAGAAAACCACCCAGGGACTTAGAGATTGAACATATTTTTCGTATAGTGGCTTCCGTGTACATCCACATGCTAAATGGGCTCTGGCTTAGTCAACTACATAGTGGAAGACCCTTGCATTGGCATCTTCAGGTTAACTAGCATTGTGTATTGGAAATATATCCATACATTGGTGCCTGGTAGACAAGCTAGCATTGTGTATTGGGAGGACTTCTATGGAAATACTTTGTCACATTCTTGATCTGCCGGTACTCCATTTGGTGAGTACTTATCCAGCGGCCACTAGTGGCGTCAAGACGAGATTGTGTCATGTGGGTAAAGTGCACAACTTCTGCAGAAGATCAAATTCTAAGTACTTAGTCGTGTCCCCGGTTACGGACAACTCTGAGCAACTAAGGCCTAAAGCTATGGAAGATCTCGACATTCCAATTTCTCAAAGTAAAACTTGATGGTGACAACAAGGGAGATTTCCAAGGAGTTCAGAAAGATTTGTCAAAAGATCAAAACTATTTTTGAAAAGATAGGATAAAACTATATTGCTTTCTGCAAATGAGCGTAAACCCTGCTTAGCCAAATATGCATGTAATGATAGGATCCACTTATTTCTACATAGTAGTGAAACTTGCCATTACAATTCAAATGTATTGACCCTTGTGGCTGCAACTTATTATGTTACAGGTTTGTTTGATGTTAGTGAAGTGTGTTGAATAGGATTACAAGTCTACAACCAACATGATTGCATGTGGCACTTTGAAGATGAAGGACTCCATGCTATAGTTGTTTCTGCTGCATTGCAATGAGATAGACAAATGAGCTATGTAAGAGGTAATGAGTTATTTTATTCCTGGTTATAAAGTTGTATTATGACCTTTGTTTCTTGATATTACATCTTAACTGTGGATGCTAGCTATTGATCCAGGGACTAGCATTGTAAACACAGGGATCTCTACCTTATTAAAGGTTGGGACCTCTACATATGGGTTATACTCTTGATGATTTAAAAGGAATTTCTCCCACTATATGTCAGGATGCTATTAATATTGAACCTGATGCAAAACCAGTTGTTGAGCACCAGCGCCGTCTAAATCCTAAAATGAAGGAAGTGGTAAGAAATGAGGTATTAAAACTCCTTGGTGGTGGTATTATTTATCCTATTGCTGATAGTCAATGGGTTAGCCCTATTCATTGTGTTCCCAAGAAAGGGGGAATTACTGTTGTGCCTAATGAGGATAATGAGCTTATACCCCAGAGAGTAGTGGTTGGGTATAGAATGTGCATTGATTTTAGAAAGATTAATAAAGTTACTAAGAAAGATCATTATCCTTTGCCCTTTATTGATCAAATGCTTGAGAGGCTGTCCAAAAAGACTCACTTTTGCTTTCTTGATGGTTATTCTGGGTTTTCTCAAATCGCTGTGAAAGCACAGGACCAGGAGAAAACCACTTTCACTTGTCCTTATGGTACTTATGCTTATAGGCGTATTCCTTTTGGTTTATGTAATGCTCCTACTACTTTTCAGAGATGTATGTCTGCTATCTTTCATGGTTTTTGTGAAGAAATTGTGGAGGTTTTCATGGACGATTTTTCCGTCTATGGAACTTCTTTTGATAACTGTTTGCACAACCTTGATAAAGTTTTGCAGAGACGTGAAGAAACCAACCTCGTTCTTAACTGGGAGAAATGTCATTTCATGGTTAATGAAGGAATTGTTCTTGGACATAAGATCTCTGGAAGAGGTATTGAAGTTGACAGAGCCAAAATTGAAGCAATTGAGAAGATGCCTTGTCCTAGGGATATCAAAGGTATTCATAGTATCCTTGGTCATGCTGGTTTCTATAAGAGATTTATTAAAGATTTCTCCAAAATTTCAAAGCCCCTTACTAATATTCTTAAAAAAGATGTACCTTTTGTTTTTGATGATGATTGTAAGGAAGCTTTTTAAACTTTGAAGAAACTTTAACAACTGCTCCTATAGTCCAACCACATGATTGGAGTTTACCTTTTGAAATCATGTGTGATGCTAGTGACTTTGTTGTGGGTGTTGTCCTTGGACAACGTGTTGACAAGAAGCTGAATGTTATTCATTATGCTAGCATGACTCTAGATGCTACTCAAAAGAATTATGCTACTACTGAAAAAGAGTTCTTAGTTGTAATGTTTTCTTGTGATAAGTTTAGACCTTATATTGTTGATTCTAAGGTTACTATTCATACTGACCATGCAGCTATTAAGTACCTTATGACAAAGAAGGACGCTAAGCCTAGGATTATAAGGTGGGTGTTGCTTTTGCAAGAGTTTGATCTGCATATTGTGGATAGGAAAGGTGCTGATAATCCTGTTGCTGATAATTTATATTGTTTGGAAAACATTTCTTTTGACCCTTTGCCTGTTAATGATAATTTTCCAAATGAGTAGTTAGCTGCAATAAGGGTAAGTCCACATGAGAATCCTTGGTATGCCGATTATGCTAACATTATTGTTTCCAAGTATTTGCCTCCAACCTTTACATCCCAGCAAAGAAGGAAATTCTTCTATGATCTAAGGCATTACTTTTGGGATGACCCACACCTATATAAGGAAGGAGTAGATGGCATTATGAGAAGATGTGTTCCAGAATTTGAACAACAAGAGATATTGAGAAAATGTCATGGCAGTGCTTATGGAGGACATCATGTCGGGGATAGGACTACATAGAAGGTTTTACAATATAGATTTTATTGGCCTACTCTTTTTAAAGATGCAAGGAAGTTTATCTTATCCTGTGATGAATGCCAACGAGTAGGTAACATCTCTAGACGCAATGAGATGCCTATTATTCTCTTGTTATTGAACCTTTTGATTGTTGGGGATTCGACTTTATGGGGTCTTTTCCTCCTTCAAAAGGGTATACTCATATTCTTGTTGCTGTTGACTATGTTACAAAGTGGGTAGAAGCCATACCTACGAGCAGTGTCTCCACTTCGTTTCCGTGTCAAAACTTTCCTTATGCATTGAATCTTATTAATATATAACCCCCGGGTTCCCTGAGGTTCTTACATCGTGTTCTCGTCATGTTTTCATTTTCGATATGTTTCTGTCAGGAAAATTCTCAGATTTGGAGCCTCACTGTCTTCCTATGGATCACCCACGGAGGATTCCTCTGCGGATGTCCTCAACCCATACATGTATGAGTTGAGGATTCACCCCAAAGAGTTGATCCTCAAAGAGGGAAAGGTACAGATGAAAGAAGTTCAAGGCCCTAAAGGAGAAGGCAACCTGGAAGACAGGATGGAAGCATTGGAACAAGAAGTTTTCAGGTACAAGAAGATGGCAGAACGCGAAGTGGATGTTATTCACAAGATAAGTTCAGAACTTTCCACCAAGCACGAGGGAGAAGTTGCTGAGCTCCGAGAAGAGATCTTCTCACTCCATCAAACCACCAATCAATTTCAAGCACAGCTCTATGACATACAAAATCAAAACTGTGAGTATGAAGCTAGATTTGATCGCATTAGCTCTGCTGCTAGTTTTAGGATTGCAGAAACAAAGACATCCTTTTTTGATGGGGAACCATTTCCTTGGAAGTTTGATGATGACAAGAGACCACCACCACCGAAGGAGTAATTCGTCATCAGGTTTGGCATCCCGTTGGCTTGTTCCAAGCTCGGGGGAGTTCCGCGGTATCACCACCATTATCTTTCATATTTTACCTTTTTAGTGGATTCATATCTGTGGTAGAGAGATCATCTTATAGTTTGGTTTGCATGTGGAAGTATCTCTCCTTTAGTTGATTATCTATGCATTCCTTGGTGTGAGTGCCTTTATTGGAATATTAATGAGAAGTCTCATCTTTTACTTTTTGAACTTCTTATTTTTGTTTGCAATCTCTATTATATGATGGATCTTGTTGTTCTGTATTGGCACCACTTTGGGATCATCAAGTGGATCTAAATTGGTTTTGGCAAACCGAGTTCTGGTCAGTGGCATTAGTTTGAAAGAAAGGAAATAAAGAAAAAGCTTACAGGTATTTGGTATCATTTCTTTTCTTTCTTGTTGGCTCAAAGGCTTAGTATTCTTTATTTAAGATTCTTTTGTGTCTTCAAGGAAGATTGCATGTTTTTCTTTATTACTTGTATGTTTTCTTGCTTCTTTCAACTCTCTTGCTTGCTACCCAGCCTTGCTAGCCAAAAACCTGTTTTGAGAAGGCATACTTCTCATGTTTCCAAAACCCTTTGAACCAAAAACTTTTGCCACTTGTGTCCACCATATCTACCTAATAGCTATTGCTATTCCTAGTAAATTCTCAAGCTTCATCTACCTTTCAAAATAAAAAGTATTTTGTTATGTAAAAACTAGTTCGTAAAGCTCTCAGTAACTGGATGGCACACTTTATTTACTTGCCCCTAATAAACTTGAACCATTGTGGACATCGAAGTTGTATATGCTTGCATCTATACGTTGGGATTAGCAGAACCGTGCTGTCACGGGGAAAGTTTTCAACATTGCACTTGTACCTTGTCGTACATAGTTGATATCGTGCTCTTTTGTCTATGGATGTCAACGGTGTGAAATAAAGAGGGGACTTGTAAGTCCATCGAGTTTGTATTCTGTGTTAGAGAAACGCCTGGGCCGCTAGCCTAAGCCATGATTAATCATGGTGGAAACTTGCAGCATCACCATAGTGAGTCATCTATGAAGCATCCTCAATAAAAAGCTATATGCATAGTAAATAAAAAGATTGATGAGATGCTCATTGTCTGCTTGCCTTGTCATTTTGGTTATGGGAAATCTCATGTACCATGTGCAAGGGGTACCCCGTTGGCGGTTCTCAATGATATGCAAATACTTACAATGGCAAGAACTTACCTGGACCCAAAGTTGAGTATGCATGAGGAGTGGCCCTCATATTCAAGGGACATGAGATTGCCAACTTATATTTCGTCAAGCATATACTCCATCTTTGTTCACTTTAACCTTAATCATCTAAATATTCTTATGATAGGGGAAATGAGGGCTCAAAGCTAGTAAGTCCATAATCTTTTGGAAGATCTTTATGACTTGTAATCCCTGCTACCCTCTAAGAAGGGACCTTTCTACCAGTTACCAGTTGAGTCAGTAAACCTACTTCCTCTCTATCTCCAGCAAGCTTTTGAGTTGTTGTGTTTCAAGCACTCATATGGTGATTTATTCAATCATGTTCTTTATCTCCCTTGTTTGCACAAAACTCTTATCTATTGAGTATTACTTTGAAAGCCTTCACTTGTGAAAAAACCTTTTGGAGCAAAGAGTGCTCCTGTTTTGAAACTTCTATAAAAAGCTTTTGTGAAACTGTTTACCAGGTGTTCTCTGACCAGGAACAAGCTTGCCAACTCCAATTATGATTTATCTTTATGCATCTCTATTTGTGACTGATGTACTTGGTTGCAAGCTAAGTTATATAATGGTGAGTTGCTTTATTCTATGAGTTGTGCAATGGTAAGTGTGATGCTTCTTGTTCGTATTATTTTATCGACACTTCACTCCATAAACCTGTGGACATGTTTACTGAGCTCAGTATTCGCTTGGGGACAAGCGAATTCTAAGCTTGGAGGAGTTGATACGCCCAATTTGCATCACCATCCTATATCATAATTTACCTCTATCCATTGATATTTGTCTTATTATGAGGTATTACTTACGGCTTTTCATCTGTTTATGCATGTTGGTTGATTCCTGGATGATGGACTACCAGAGTCTGGATTCTGATTGGAAAAGATGGCGTTTCGGTGCAATTTCGTGAAGATCAGAAAAATACCAGAAAAATATGGAAACATATTATTTTACCAGAAGACGAAGGAAGCCAGAAGGAGGAGCGCAGGGGGCCTCAAGGGTCCCACACCCCCCTAGGCATGGGCCCACCTGACCCCGCGCCTACTGTGGGTTTGGCCCACCTGCTTGGCCTCCGACTCCGCCCCTTCACCTATATCTTCCCTACATAACCATGACACCATGGGAGCAACCACAAATAGACTTCCACCGCCTCTGGGGGTGGAAAACACCGAGAGAGAAAGATCTCTCTAGTAGACAGATTTCTACAGGGGGAATTCCTTCCCGGAGAGGGGACACCATCGCCATAAACACCATCATCAAGTTAGGCTTCATCAGGATCATCATCATCATCCACACCATCATCTCCACCAGCACCATCATCACCACTCTGTCCTGCTGTAACAATTGTGTTTGATAGTGCTTTAGTTCTTAGGGGAAACTTTCCCGGTGTTGATTACTATTGTAGTTGATGCTTGCGAGTGGACCATCGAATTATTGTTTATGTTCAGATTGTTATCCAGTACCGTATCATCTTTGATCTTGATCCATATGATATCTCGTGAGTAGTTCGTTTAGTTCTTGAGGACATGGGAGAAGTCATGTTGTTAGTAGTGAATCTGTGATGAGTTATTATTCAATCGTTTAGTATTTAAGTCGTGGTGCTATTCTTCTAGTGGTGTCATGTGAACGTCGACTACATGATACTTCACCATTTATGGGCCTAGGGGAAAGCATTGTGTATTTGGCTACTAATTGTGGGGTTGCTGGAGTGAGAGAAACCTGAACCCCCGTTAGGACAGCTTTGCACAAGGGAGCGTAGGATCTCAGAGTTTAAGGCTATGGTTAGATTTATATCTTAATTACTTTCCTGTAGTTACGGATGTTTGCAGGGGGTTTAATCACAAGTATGTATTAGTCCTAGGAAGGGAAGTATGTTAGCACAGGTTCACCCACACAACACTTACAAACACCAAATAAGAGTACTCAGCTATTTGAAGCGAAAGCACTTGACAGAATTCCCATATGTCCTCGAGAACGTTTGGTCCTTATAAGTATTTCCACCAGCTTGTCCTTTGCTAAGAAAGGATTGGGCCACTTGCTCCGTTTGTTCGTTACTTCTGTTACTTGGTCTTTGTTTTGTTTCCTTGTAAGAAAACCACTAAAAATCCGTTTGCTAAGTATTCACAGGGATTTCCTGCTCCATACCACAGTTTAGCATCTTTTGCTCCTCGTTGGGATCGACACTCCTATTTATCGAAAGTACTACGATACACCCCCTATACTTGTGGGTCATCAACCTTCTATAGTATCATGCCAAGCCTAGGAAACTACAAACTTCTTTACTAGACTTGGGAGATTCCCACTCCGTTACAGCTAACACCTTTGTGGGATCGACAACTATACCATCTTCCGACACAATATGTCCAAGAAATCCAACTTCACTCAACCAAAATTCACACTTGCTGAATTTGGCATACAACTTGTGCTCCCTGCGTTTCTCAAGGATTAAACGCAAATGTTCTTCATGTTCTTCCTTTCTCTTGGAATAGATCAATATGTCATCGATGAATACGACAACAAACTTGTCAAGAAATTCCATGAACACCTTTTCATCATGTTCATGAATTAGGCTGGTGCATTTGTTAGTCCAAATGGCATTACAGTATACTCATACAATCCATACCTAGTGGTAAAAGAAGTCTTAGGTATGTCTTTCTCTCTAATCTTTAGCTGAAAGTAGCTTGAATAGAGATCATTTTTTTAGAACACTCGGGTTCCTTCTAGCTGATCAAATATATCATTAATTCTAGGTAAGGGATACTTGTTCTTTATAGTCACTTCGTTAAGTGATCGATAATCTATGCATAGTATTTGACTTTTTCCCTTCTTTTCAACAAACAGAACTGGTGCACCCCAAGACGAAGAACTTGGTTGGATAAATCCTTTCTGCAACTATTCTCCAAGATGTTTCTTGAGTTCTTTCAACTCATCAACTGTCATCTTGTAGGGTCTCTTTGCTATTGGTCCAGATCCTGGCAGTAAGTCAATCAAGTATTCCACATCTCTATTTGGTGGCATTCCAGGTAATTCCTCCGGAATCACATCAGGATACTCCCTTACCACTGGTACACTGTCTATACTAACCCCCTTAAGAGAATTTAGCTTACTCCCTTTGGATTCAAAGTTAGACTTGAACCTAATCCGTTTCTTATCCGGAGTTGTGAGTGTAACAGTACGATTGGCACAATCTATTACTCCTTCATACTTAGTCATCCAATCGATGCCCAAAATCACATCCAATCCTTGGGAATCTAGGATTATCAGACTAACTGGAAACTTATACTTTCCAAACTCTATTACTAGATCATGACATCCAAAATTTACTATCATCTCTCTGCCTAGAGAGCTTACTTTAATAGGACATCCAATAGTTTTAGTTGAAAGTCCATTTTTGTATACAAATACTCTTGATATGAATGAATGTGATGCGCTGGTATCAAAAAGAACAAGTGCTGGAAAAGAATTAAGCTTGAACTTACCAGCCACAACATCAAATTCCTCATAGATTTCCTCCACATTGATGTGGTTCACTTGACCCTTCTGAAAAGGGTTGGGCTTGTTGGCTCCACTAGCCTTGTTTTCTGGGCATTCATTTGTATAGTGCCCAGTTTTCTTGCACTTAAAGAATTCAACCTGACTAATGTCTCTCTTAGCAGGCTGACTTCCATTGCCATTTCCACTGTGATGGCTCTTGTGTCCACTCTTGTGGTTCTTATATCTATCGTTGCCATGACTACGGTGATTCTTGTTATCATGGTGATGGTTACTGTTGTGGTGGCTATTATACTTCCCATGTTTGTGGGATCCAGAAATTCCACTATCTTCACCATGGTAACACTTGTGAGACGATCCTGATCCATGCTTATCAAAGTGGTGCTTCCTCTTCCTACTTTCCACCTGCTTCATCTTGCTTTCCAAGATGGTGACTTTATCACACAGTAATTGATAAGTTGGAACATATGCAACAGATAGCTGCATGCACATATCATCATTCAGTCCTTCGAGGAATTTTTCCTTCCTCTTAGCATCAGTATCAACATCATCCGGTGCATAGCATGCCAGATTATTGAACTCCTCAATATATTCGGCCACACTGCGGTGACGTTGCTTAAGGTTATGGAACTCTTACTTCTTCAAACTCATCACTCTTGATGAGATATGAGCAGTGCGGAATCCATCCTAAAATATTTCCCAAGTCACATCTTCAATAGGAGTGGTGATTTGGAAATTCTCCCACCATGCGGCTGCTGGTCCTTCAAGCAGATGTGCTACAAATCGAACCTTTTCCTCATCCGTGTAGCCCACAGTGACCAAGTCCTTATTCATAGAACATAGCCAGTCATTGGCTACCATAGGATAAGTGGTTCCCGAGAACTTTGCAGGCCTCAACCTCAAAAACCTTGTAAGCATATCAAAGGCTGGTGGGTTGTTTTGATTGTTGTTGTTGTTATTGTTGTTGTTGTTGTTGTTGTTGTTGTTGTTTTGGTTCTGATTCTGATTTGCCATGAACTGGGTCATCATTTGCATCAACTGAGTCTGGTCTATCATCAGCTGCTGCATCTCATTTCCATTGTTGTTAGTGTTGGGATTGGCACAACGGGGAGGCATCTGTGGTTTCAATAAGGATAAGTAATGAGATATAACCCATAGATAGTAACATGCACAATACATCACATAGAAACAATCACAAATAATCAAGCACAAGATAAACTTAGAGTTTAAACAATGTAAACAACAAGTTTTGGAAAAGTAAACACACTAGCAAAGCCATCCACATGTTGGATGATCATTGCGACTCGATAAATAAAAGGATGATAGATAGGTAGGTAGCCATGTAGTCAACACTACTCCACCATGTTGACCTCCTCGTCTACTAGAGCAAGTCCTGCCATCTCCATTGTTGTCTTGTACTCCTCCATGCTGGTGGTCAAAGCATTGACCCTTTCCCAGAGGGCTCTCTTCTGCGAGCGCATCCTCTCTATCACTCCCTGCTATGTCTCTAGCTCAAGATCCTTGAGCTCTATCTCGGCCTTCATCTCATTGATCTTCTTGTTTCTATCCTGCACTCTCTTCTCTTGGTTCTTGAACCTCTTGTCTTGCTTCTCGAACCTAGCCTCCATTTCCTTGATGATCTCATCCTTCTCCGCGAAGGCCTTGTTCTTCTCCCTCAACTAGACTTGAAGCTCGTCATTGCTAAGCATGACGTTGGTCCTATCGGTGTCGAGGTGTCTAACGAGGCTCTCTAGGTCCTGAAGATAGAGACGTACTGGCTCAATAGTCTCTCTAGTGGCATCGTCATACACTACACCCTCTCCCTCCTCGTCACTTCTCCCAAATGGGTGGAAGTACAGGCCCCTAAGCTCGATGGAGTGATGTCCACAAAGGCGTCCAAGTAGCTCCTGCATGGCAACGTCGAGTCCCTTCTCCTTGTCATCATGCATTAACTTGAAGGAAATCTCCTCGGTGGGTGTCTCTGACTGGCGTCCTGGCTGCGAGACTCTAAATCCCCATAGATCCTTCCTCTCGAACTTCGTAAGCTAAAGTCCCTTAATGTTAGGGAGGGGGAGATTGAGCACACTAGTGAGCTCCACAATATGAGAACCAAAACGAGTTCCCTTGAACTCATCAGCGGTGCTGATAACAAAGCTAGGCATCTATTGTATAGGATAGAGAAAATTAGAAACAACACAAGGGAAAACATAAGGTAGTGAAGTAAAAGCCAAAAGCATACTTTCAAAAATAAAACACACAAGTCATGGCATACAATATTCAATCACAAACACCAAGGTTCAACATAACTTAGACAATTTTTTTGCCATACCACATAGGTTGGTATGATCAAAATTATTAACGTGAGAAAAAAGATAAGTGTGGTGGTCCAACTATTGGAGTACGTCATAACTCTCACTCACTTCTCAGGATAGCTATCAGGGCATCCTTGGAGGCATTCTGTTTGTCTTTGTCACAAGACTCCCATGCTAAGTCTATGATATCTTCCCTTAGCCGTTTGTTGGTAACCTCTAAGTCTTGGGTATGCTTCTTCTCCTCCCTAAGGTCATTTTGAGTGTTGAGCATTCTACACTTGAGTCTATCTCCAAGCTCCTTGATGGCATTCCAAGCTGCATTCCTTGCAGAGTCAAAGAAAGACTTGTGCATTTCTGAGTTGGTGACCATGCAGAATCCCGACTCTTTGTGGTTGTCCTCCTTGTTTTTATACAAGTGGAGTTGTACCCACCAATACTCTTGCCCTTCATCCATCACGGGGAATCCTTTATACACTACTGCACCATGTATCCCCATGGTGAGCATAAGGTTCTTGAGTGCTTTGGGAAACTCTGTCTCACACTCTGATACGTCGGAAACGTATCTATAATTTTTGATGCTCCATGCTTGTTTACTATCTACTTTTCCTTGCTTTGTCCACACTTTGAGGTGTTTTTATATGTTTTCTGGTACTAACCTATTAACAAGTTGCCACAGTGCCAGTTGCATGTTTTCTTCTATTTTTGGTTCCAAAAAGGCAGAAAATCAATATTCTCGGAATTGGACGGGACAAAAGCCAAAGTCAATATTTTACCATGGGCAACATGAAGCCAGAATACGATACGGAGGAGGCTCACCAGGGGCACACCCCCTGGCCGTGCAGGTGGGCCCAGCCCGCGCCTCGGGGGTGCAGCCGCCCTGGTGCCCCCCTTCCTCGCCTCTTCGCCTATAAGAAGCCCCCGATGCAAAAACCCTAGGCACCCGATCAAAACTCCACGAAACCGTCTGTAGCCGCCGCCACTATTGGCCCTAGATCGGGGATCTGAAGCTCTTCCCGGCACCCTGCTGGAGGGGAGATCATCCTAGAGGCCTTCTTCTTCATCATGCCAGCCTCTGGTATGAAGCGTGAGTAGTTCCACCTTGGACTACGGGTCCATGTATAGATGGTTGTATCTCCTCCTTGTGCTTTAATGTATAGATCTTGTGAGCTCCGTTCATGATCAAGATCTAATCTATTTGTAATCATGCATGTTGTGTTTACAGAGATCCGATGGATATTGAGATTACTATGTCAGATTGATTAATGGTTTTATCTATTTGATTCTATCATGTGTGTGTTGTTTGTGATCTTGCATGCTCTCCGTTGTTAGTAGCTATCTTGGCCAAGTAGTTGCTAGTGACTCCAAGAGGGGGTATTTATGCTCGATAGTGGGTTCATGCCTCTATTTACCAAGGTAAGTGATAGACATCTCTAAGGTTGTAGATGTGCTGTTGCCACTAGGGAGAAAACAACGGTCTCTTGTTCATGGAAAAAGTGGATTGTTTACCTTACACACTTTGCTTAAAGCAGTTGTCTGTTGCTTGCAACTTAATACTAGAGGGGATTCGGATGATAACCTGAAGGTGGAATTCTAGTCATAGATGCAGTTGGATGGCGGTCTATGTATATTGTTGTATTGCCCAATCGAATCTCATAGGATATTTTTGTCTAGTATTGAATTGTTATGCCTTGCTCAGTTCTGTCAATTTCCCTGCTGTAATTTGTTTACCCAGCATGCCATGTTTGTTTATCTAAGGACAACACCTCTAGTGAACTATGGACCCCGGTCTAATCTTTACCATTGATACATCTTCCACTGTTACTGTTTACTTGCTGCAAACCATCATCACCTTCCACACCATACAGTTAATCCTTTGTTACAGCAACCGATGAGATTGACAACCTCACTGTTCGTTGGGGCAAAGTCTTGAGTTTGTGTTGTGGTGGTTTCCACGTTGCTTGCAACACCTTTGAGACGTTTCCTTCCTCCTACTGGTTCGATAACCTTGGTTTCTTACTGAGGGAAGACTTGTTGTTGTGCTACTTCACACCTTGCTCTTGGGGTTTCCCGACGAAGTGCTCCACGTCAACAAGGAGTCATCAACAAGTTTTCTGGCGCCGTTGCCGGGGAGGCTAAGGACGTCTTCACAAGGGGAGTCCTCCTCAACCTTTCTCTTTACTTTGTTTTTTTGCTTAGTTTATTTTGCTTGGTTTTGTTTACCTCTTTTTATCAAAAACTCAAAGAAAAATTAGTCTAGTTTGGTTTGCTTTCTCTTATCAAAAACAAAAAAAAATAGTTCCTACTCTAGTTGCTGGTCTGTTATTGCCTTGCTTTTTCATGCTTTATATCAATGGATGGTTTCTTTGAAACTAGTTCTTATTGGCAAGGTGGGTCCATGGAATAAGAAAAGTATTATTATAAGGAACACCGTTTGTCACAAAAAGGGAAACACTTATGGGAACAAATTGATAAGTTGAATACTATTGCTAGAGAGGTGTGCTCTACTTATAATGTTACTTATTGCTTTGATAATGCTTGTTGCTGTAGGATGTATAAACACCTCCCTTTTCAATGTGAGTATAATGATAATGTTACCATATCTTCTTATGTTAAAGGAAATTATGAATTTTATGATGTGGAACAAATTGAAGAATTTATTGCTTTCAAGGGTGCATTTGAATTTGCTAGTTTGATTGAAAATACTAATGATGCACCTTATGAATTTGAGGTTTATGAGATACTTCAATTTTTCTTTGATAATTACAAGGAAGAAAATGGCTATATTCTTGAATATTTTAATAGGTGCTTTCCACAAACGGAAGATACTAATGCCTTGCAGGAGCCTATGGGAGAAGAAATTGCTGAAACAGGAAGCTCATTAGATGAAAAAGAGGAGGATGAATGTTATGCTCCTGTGGATTCTTTTGAAATATCTATTATAGGTAAAACTTGTGATGATGTTCCTATGCCTGTTACCTATAGTAGTGATCATGATTGGGAAAAGCACACTACTTTTGATATTGAAAACATCTTTGGTACCAATTCTGAAAATTCTATTGCCTATGATGATACTTTACCTCCAATTTATGATGATTATGATAATGATATTGATATTTTCAGTCCACCTACTATTGAGGATAAAATTGATTGTGATTACAATATGCCTCCTATATTTGATGATTATGGTGATGAGAATAATAATGATAGCTATTTTGTTGAATTTTGTCCCACTACTTATGTGGAGAGTCATAATCATTTTATGCATGTGGATCATGATAAGAATGTTTTATGCAATAATTATATTGTTAATTTTATTCATGATGCTACTGGAATTTATTATGAGAGAGGGAAACATGGTCTTATGTATCTCAACAATATTAAGTTTCCCCTCTTTATGTTGAAAATCTTGAAGTTGCACTTGTTTTGCTTTCCTATGCTTGTTGCTTTGTGCTTTTATGACTTGTTTTATTACAAGATTCCTATCCATAGGAAGTGGGTTAGACTTAAATGTGTTTCATATTTGCTCCTTGATGCTCTCTTTTACTTTGATTCATATTTCTTATGTGAGCATCTTCTCAAACTATCATGCCTAACTTAAAGGCGTTAAAGAAAAGTACTTGTTTTTTTTTAACTTTTCTACTACAGGGGAGACCCCCATAGTCCTTTATTTAACAAAAAACAGTCCAGAGTTTACTTACACACATATGTACAAAGAAAAATAGAACTAACAAAACTAGGACAGACTGTCAAGCAATAATGACAGTAAATCCTTATGTCTATCCTTTAACCTATGAAGAAGCAGAGTAATATCATAAAAAAAGCCAGCCTTCCATCCTCTGAAAGTCGTCTTTGTATCCTTGAAGACCCAGTCATTCCTTTGCTTCCAGATATTCCAACAAGCAAGGATTGCAACCTCTAAGAAGCGAGGCCCTTGGAAAGATTTGAAAGCTCGACAGAAACTTTCCCTATGAGACACATCTATCCATTGTATATGAATATAATTCCACACTCTGGTGCTAAAATTGCACTGGAAGAAAAGATGTTTCCAGTGCTCAATGACTCCAGTAGGGCAGAGTACACAACCATGATTTTCAGTTACCTTCCAGTTCCTTTTAAGCATCATGTCCTTTGTATTCAATCTGTCATGAAACAATAGCCAAGCAAAGAACCTATGTTTGGACATGCATTTACTCTCCCAGATACTCCCTGAAATTAAGTCAGTGGGTATCATTGAGAAACAATGCTCATAGTATAACTTAGATTTATAGACCTCATTACTCAAATTACAAATCCACTTGTCCTCCTCCTAAGATAAGCTTACTGGTCCAATAATTTCTTGTAGTTTATCATATTCCTGAAATGCCTCAATTGACAGAGGCAGATGAAAAGCATCATGCAGATTGTTTAGTGTACCCACATCTCTGACATAAACCCTCTTGTCTCTAGCAAAATATGCAGCGACCTCAGATCGATAAAGATCCTAAGTCCCTGTGATTAACATGCTAGTCCCTGGATCAATAGCTAGCACTCACAGTCGATGAAATATCATGTCAAACACAAGTCTTTATTACATGAATCGAATAATCCAGAGTTTACATTATTACAACAGAAGCGATATAAATACAACTTGGAGTCCCATCAATGCCACAGGCAGGTTGAGTGAAGACCCGCGATCCTAGCGCACCTTTCAACAATCTCCAAATTCTGCACATGAAACGTGCAGCCAAACGAGTTGGTCAATACTTTGAATGTATTGGCAAATTACACCAAGGAAAGAATAAGACTAACTCTACATGCAAGGCTAGTTTAGGATTTGGAGTTCATTTGCATAAAGCTAATTTTCACTAAGTATGGAGAGAAAAGGGAGAGAGAGTTTTACCCTACTTTGTAAACATTTGCTTAGATAAAATAGGGTCGCATGGCACACCAGGATATTACTCACCAAGTGTCCAATAACCAAACACTTGGATATTACTCACCAAGTGACACTTGGATATTACGCACCAAGTTCCCAAAATCCCACCCATTGGCGATATTACTCACGCCATGGGGTTTCAAAACTTTGTTTAGAAAAGAGAGAGGAAGATCCTTCAGAGGCTCCATCCTTCAGATGCTCAATGTTGTTATGTTTCCGTGAACACGGCTGATCGATCAGATTGCAATACTCTCGAGAGTTTGTGCACTTTACCCACAATCCATGATCAAGTCCTTTTACAGACAAGACCATGGCGAGGCTTTCCCTTAGTATCCCCTCTACCTTCTGGATCCAACCGTGCCAAGAACCTCCAAATGTTGGTACCCAAGTGAGGTTTCCCACTAAGTACTAGGCCAAGACAGAGCCCATATGTATTGTGGTTGCACTGGAAGCTTATGAATTCTGAAACATGGCAGACTTCTTTGATTCCTGGGCGGCCGTCCTCCACCAAAATCTCACTCGTTGTCCCGACAACCATTCCGCCCAGAAGAAAACTTAGTTTTATTTTGAAGTGGATTTGAGAAGAAAAGATCGCTCAAAAGAGCCTTTATACTTAGAAAAATTCCTTGTCTTTCGAACCCCCCAAAGGTACTTTATATATACATAGCATAGAAAGTACTTAGCAAAAACAGGGGAACCTATTAGGAAGGGAAAACCCTAAGTATAGAGTTACTCATGGCATACTACAAAATCATCGCACTTGCAAAATAATACCAAGGAAAATTTTTACTGGAACATCCTACACATGCATACTACATAATTTTGAAGGTCACATGCATAGAATCAAAACTGGGACAAAAGATATGAACAAGTGGTGTAACTTGCCTTATGTTGATAATATGTGTGATGATTGTATTTCTCCGATGAGTGGGTCCCGCGCTAAAAGAAACAAAATAGGAGAGGGAAGGTGGGTTGCGCTGCTGCTGGTGGTGGCTGCTGCGCGCTGCTCATGGGCGGTAGATAGGAAGGGTTTTAGAGCGCTGGGCCAGCGTGGTCCGTGGGTTAGGTTAGGTTTAGTGTTTTTCTTTTATTCTTTTCCTTTTTCCATTTTTCTATTTATTTGTTTTTCTCATAACTTTCACATACAAACTTCAAATGACACGATTCTTGTTTCTAAAATTTTCTAAAATCGAATAGATCATTTTAGGATCATATTTTTAATCTTTTTACTAGTTTTCAAGTAGTGGGTTTATAAATCCTTTTATATTCCATTTTATTTATATCTTTATTTGTTTGTATTTATTCCATGACTTTTTCATAATAGCTCCAAATGAGCTCAATTTTGTTTTTAAAATTTTGTAATATTAATTGGATCTATTTAGGCTATAATTATCAATAATTTATGCCTTAGCAACAGTGGGTTTTATAAAGTCAATTTAATTACCTTTAGGACATTTGGGTGAATCAACTATAGGATTTGGATACCAGGATTTGGATTCAGTTTGTGAGAACTTTGCATGGATGTAATTAAATGCTTATGAATGCTTCATGATTTTCATTTTGAAATCTTGCACACCAATTCTACAATCCATAATCAATCCATGCCCTTTTGCTTATATGGCTAATTAGGTCATAACAAAAGAATATAAGATTTTGAATTCAAGGTTAAGAGGATTTTCTATTCAAAAAGTTTCTTCTCTTTGAGAATTTTCAACAAAGTCAAACAATCAATCAAGCTATTGATTTTATTTATAAAATTCCAAAATAGGAAAAAATTTGGGATGTTATAGACTACCACCCTTAAAAGGAATCTCGTCCTCGAGATTCGAGAAAGCTAGCAATAAATATGTTTGGTTCACACTAGGGTACTACCACCCTTAAAAGATTGTAATTGTTGGGTTCTCCTGGTAAACTGATTTGTAAGCTTAACTCATACTAACATAATTCATCGTAGACTGATGGATGGATTGGGCTTTTTTCCATTGACATTTCCTTTGCCACTGCCATTCTTCGTTTTTGAGGACAATTTGACGAGTAATGCCCTGTTTCGCCACACTTGTAGCATGTCACCTGGCTAGGATCCTTCTTGGGCTTCTTCTTGCTGCATCTATTACCATTACCATCATTGTTTTCATCCTTTCCAGCCACATTATCCTGTTATCGACAACCAACAGCATAATGTCCAGGATTGTGACACTTGAAGCATATGACTTTGCTTAGATCCTTCCGCTTCCTTGGTAAGAATAACATGACGTGGCACAATACATCTCTAACTTGCTGATTCACTTGTTGTACTATCGGGTAGAGGTGACATTGCGAGGGGTTGTGGTTGGTCCCTTCGCACAAGAAGCATGTAACTTCAGAGGTGGGGCATTCTTCAGATGGGTGACTTTCTTCAAAGTAGGGGCACTAAGCACGATGCTCCTTGGAGGTATGCCCTACTTCTCCACAGATCGTGCAAGCTGATTGTTTTGGGACTTCAACTTCTTGGGTTTTTGGTATACGAGTGACGAGACGAGATTGTAGTAGAACCTCTTTAAATTCTTCCCAAGATATCATCCCTTGATTATCATTAATGGCGTGTTGCATCTCCCACTAGGTTGCAGCCTCGTCCTTTAGGAATTGGGTGGAATAATGAACCATTCTATTGGCTTCAATGTTGGCATTCTTCATTTTTTTCTTCAACCTAGTGGATCCACTTCTCTGCATCGGTGTGGCTCTTACGCTTGGTGAAGTTAAGTTCCTTGTCCTTCTTATTGATATGGTCCATCTGTCGAGTTGACCAAGGTTTAGAGTCGGAATGAATAGAGTATGGAAGAAGAAGAATAACCCATACAAGAAATTTTATTTAGAAAATAGGTTTTCATTAGCTAAGGTAATAAACCATACAAGATAGCAAACAACTTGTCGCATCTATATTTAGCGAAATCTTATTCGGGTTTGGTTCCTAATAGGTCACTTGGAATCTTCGAGGCTTCGAGTCTCCAAAAGTCTTCGTGCTCTTGATAGTCTTCATGTTCTTCATAAACTTCAATCTTTCTAGTTCTTTAGTTAATAACATTAACTTAAGGCCTTTGAAGTCTTTAATCTCGTAGCTTCAGTCTTGGAACATCTTTCATGGAGGTCTTCAAGTCCCGACTTAATCGAAACATTGAGATGATCTTCTTTGAAAAGGTAATCTTGAGAAAAGTTTCTTCTTGAAGTGTGTAGTGGTCATTTTCTAATGTTGAAAAGAAGAGACTTAAGAAATTTTAAAACCCCAAGGTAGATGATGAGAAGTATGAGAGTTTTCTGAAATAACTTAGAAAATATTTGTCCTAAGGTTTTTCCATGTCTAGGGTCACGATCTACAATCAACTTATGCTCTCATACCATCTATAGCGACCTCAGATCGATAAAGATCCTAAGTCCCTGTGATTAACATGCTAGTCCCTGGATCAATAGCTAGCACTCACAGTCGATGAAATATCATGTAAAACGCAAGTCTTTATTACATGAATCGAATAATCCAGAGTTTACATTATTACAACAGAAGCGATATAAATACAACTTGGAGTCCCATCAATGCCACATGCAGGTTGAGTGAAGACCCGCGATCCTAGCGCACCTTTCAACGATCTCCAAATTCTGCACATGAAACGTGCAGCCAAACGAGTTGGTCAATACTTTGAATGTATTGGCAAATTACACCAAGGAAAGAATAAGACTAACTCTACATGCAAGGCTAGTTTAGGCTTTGGAGTTCATTTGCATAAAGATAATTTTCACTAAGTATGGAGAGAAAAGGGAGAGAGAGTTTTACCCTACTTTGTAAACATTTTCTTAGATAAAATAGGGTCGAATGGCACACGAGGATATTACTCACCAAGTGTCCAAAAACCAAACACTTGGATATTACTCACCAAGTGACACTTGGATATTACGCACCAAGTTCCCAAAATCCCACCCATTGGCGATATTACTCACGCCATGGGGTTTCAAAACTTTGTTTAGAAAAGAGAGAGGAAGATCCTTCAGAGGCTCCATCCTTCAGATGCTCATTGTTGTTCTGTTTCCGTGAACACGGCTAATGAAGATTGTGTGAAGTTTTGTATGAAGGAAAAATTTCAAGTGTAGAGAAAGAATGATGTAATGAGATGAAGAATGGACAAAAGCTCAAGATTGGGGAAGCCATCCCGGTGTCATCCCAAGAAATATCCAAGAGGTACAAGCGTCAAAGCTTGGGGATGCCCAAGGCATCCCCTTCTTCATTAGTAAAAAGCTCAAGTCTTTCTAGACACTTTGTTTTTATTGTTTCATGCACTGTTGTGTTGATCTTGGAGCGTTTTAGTTTTAGTTTGGTTTGCTTAGTTTGTTTATTTTGCTTGAATAATGTAGTTTGGACCACCGTTCTCACTGTGTTGTTTCAAATAAGTCGATTGGTGTTGGAAAGGAGTAGAAAGTTCTTGCTTGAAAGTGCAAGAGGAGCTTGCATTGACTGTGACTTAGACTTTAGCATGACATGCTAGGTGTTTTTTGACCTTATGCTTAGTGATTATTGTTGTAGCATGACTTGTTCCAAACAATTGGGATTGCTTAGTGTGCCTTGAAAGAATAATGCGTTGTTTTAGCATACAAAAGCATAGTATTATGGTATTCTCCTTTGATGCTTTGTTTGGGTTGACTTGGCACATTCTCACACCATGTTATGACTATGAACAAGTCACCATAGCCTCTATGATCATTTATTCCTTGACTTGTAGTACCACTTTATGCTTTAATTAGTAATGTTTTGTCGCTCTGCATGATTATGGCCATTATTGCTCTCTTAGTTGGTTGCTCCCAGTCTTTTGCTAGCCTCCGCTTGTACGAGTAAGCTCTACTCATGCATCCAACTCCCAAGAAACCAAGTTATTCCAAAGTGTCCACTATAAATTCCTATGCATGGTGTGTTACACCATTCCAAGTATATTCTTGTTTTCAGCTATCTTCCAATTAAAAAGTATTTTGTTATGTGAAAACTTAGTGATTAAAGCCCTCACAAACTTGATGGAACACTTTATATTCCTTGCCCCTAATAAACTTGAACCATTGTGTCATCTATGTTGTATATGCTTGCACTTATACGTTGGAATTAGCAGAACCATGCTGTCATGGGGAACGTTTTTAACATTGCACCTGTACTTTGTACACAATTGATATCATGCTCTTTTGTCTATGGATGTCTCCGGTGTGAAATAAAGAGGGAGCTTGTAAGTCCATGGAGTTATGTATTTTGTGTTAGAAAAATGCCTGGGCCACTAGCCTAAGCCATGCCTAATCATGGTGGAAACTTGGAGCATCACCATAATGAGTGTCACATCCTAAAATTTTCCAAATTTTGAAATGTGAAAAATAAATAAACAAAATAAATAATTGTTGAAATTTAGGGTGAAAAGAAACTTTTTATTTCTAAATGGAAACATCAAAAACCCATCTTGAACAAATTTGAATAAATGGAGTCCAACAAAATTTCAATCAAGTGAAATGCATTCATCTATGAATGTATCTTGGAATTCAAACTTGGGAAAAATAAACCAAAACCCAAAACCTTAGTGGAAGAAAAAAATTTCAACAAACATTTATAAGTGATCAAAAATGGTAAATAAAAATATTATAAAACCATAGAAATTGGTTTCACTTAATTTGGAGCCATAGATAAAACCTTATGAGTTTAATATGGCAATAGGAAATATTCCCAAAGCTAATAAAGCACCTATCTAAAATCCATACCAAATTGTGAGCAAAATAATCCTAAAGGGATTTAAAAGGACAAACAAATATTAAATAAAAATATACAAATTGAAATCACCAATTTTGGATCTTTAAATAAAAAGATATGGATTTGATAAGATAAAAAAAGAAATAAATAAATAAGGAATATTTAAAAGCCAAATTAAATCTTGGCGAAATCCATAATCAAAAAAAGGTACTCCAAATCCAAATGAAATAAAGGGATAAAGAATATTCAAAAGAAAAGTATATGGAATTAAACCCTATTCCAATTATATTCTAATAAAGACAAAATCCCTAAAGTAAATGATTAATTAAATCATGGGAAAATAATAATTGGAATTTGCCCAAGTGGAATAAAAGTTATTTAATTAACTTAAATGCAATCAAAGAATTATTTGAAATAAAATTTATATGGGATTAAAACCATATTTGATTTTATTTGAATAGAGACAAATGCCCAATTTAAATGATTAATAAATCATATTAAAAATATATCAAATAATTCAGAGTGAACTATTTGACACCCTCATAAATAAATCAAACCTACTGAAAAGGATTTGGTAAAATTTGGAGATTAAATAGAAGTAGGAAAACATAATTAAAATCCTATTTAAATAAAGACAAAGGTCCATTTTAAATAAATATTTAAACCATGTGGGTATAAAAGAAATATTCCAAATGATCTTTGAAATACATGTTTAAACAAAATAGAAAATTACTGAAAAGTTTGAAAAGTTTTGAAATGAAAAAGAGTTTGAAATCTTTTGGATAAAATCAAAACATAAAAATAAATCATAAAAGGAAAAAGTAACTGAATAAAAAAATAGAGATGGAGCAGCCCAGCCGACTGGCCCAACTAGCCCACTCAGTCTCTCTCAAACGCGAAGCGTTTTTTCACCGCAAACTCGACCCGCTCAGACTCTGACCGCTGGACCCCACCATAAACCCCTCTCTCACGCTGACGACACGGCCCCACTCGTCAGTCGTCGTCTTCGCCCACCACGACTGACTCTTCCTCCTCTCTCCCGTTTCATCTTTGATTCCGCAGCATAATTTCGTCTTAATTCCGTGAGTAATTCGCCGCTGCAATCACGCACGATAAATCGCCCGTGTCTCCTATATCTTCCCCCCAGACCCCACCCACCCTCTGCCTCCAGGCCGCCCTCGAGCTTCACAAACAATTCCGGCGAGCCCAGCTACCCCTTTGCCCCCTCGACCACACGAACTTGCTCCCCACCCTCTGGCGAATCTGCCAGTAGCTCCAGATCATCCGTGCGTGCCCAGAACATCGGCAACGACCAAGTCCGAACGTCGCCGTCCACTGCCTCTACTCCGGCGAGCATTTCCCGGTAGGTTCTGTCCGCCCCTCCTATTCTGGTTGACACTATCTTATTCTCCCTTGTCCTGCATATCTCCTAACGTTCTCCAATCACTTGCGCATGCCCTGTAGCGTCACCAACGACGACAGCCCGAGCACACCGTTGACAGAAGCTACTCCGGCGAGCAATCACTGACTACTCTATGCGCCCCTTCATCTACGACGAGTACGTCGAGCTTCCCCATGTCACGGCGAGTCCGATGAGACTTTCCCCTCTCTCTCGCAACCTATATCACCGGCAACGTAGCAGCCCGAGCGCGCCGCCACCAGCCACCGTCGTTGCGCCGCCAACCTTTGGTCAACTAGATCTGAGCCGTTAGATGTTGATCGTAAGGACATGATAGATGAATTAAATCGAACCAGTATGCTCAGTCTGTGCTTCAACATGAGCAAGGACTTCACCAACTCAAATGACTTCAACTTCAACATCATCAATGACTTCAACTTTAGTTTCACCAAGGACTTCAACCTAGATATCACTAAGGACTACAAGTGAGACAAGAAAAGAATACTCAAGAGTTGGAGACTAAGGAAACACAACCTAGAAGAAATCATCATCACCTTTGAAGCTTTGTGATCAAGATACAAGAATTTTTCCAAGGAAACCATGAAGAAACAACTAAGAAGAATGGAATGATTTCAAGAAAACCATATAGTTGGACCACCATACTAATGATTAGTTTAAACCCAACAACTTATGTGGTGTAGCAAAAATATTTTGTTGCCTAAAAATGTGCTTGAACCTTATTGTTTAAGTGGAATGTTTGATTGGGATTGCTTGCACATTTGTTTGTGTGAATTGTTGTGTGTGGTTAGAATTCTTCCTTAGAAATCTTTTTCCTATTCTAATCCCAATCCAACCCAAACAGATGACTTCTCCAAGGGACTCCAACATCAAGAATGGTGACAACAACAACCAAGAGATGCACATGAGAGAACAACTACTAGCAAACCAAACCCAGTTGAATCAGATGACAACTCAGTTTTTAGCCAACAACAATGAGTTAGACCCAACCATGCAAAAGTTTTTGGAAATCCAGTCCCAATTGTTGCAAGGGATGACCACTCAAATGATCAACATGAAAGACAACCTTTCCCAAGGAGTTTGTGACAACAATGATGTCAAGGATGGTATTATAGAAGGAACTCCAGCTTGCAATATTTGTGGAGACATGGATCACACTTCCAAAGAGCATGAAGATCAATTCCCTAATTGTGAAGAGAAACATCCAACTAAACAATGCCCCACATCTCAAGTGACTTGTTTCCTATGTGAAGGAAATAATCATGTGCCTATCCAATGCCCCATCTATCATATAGTTCAACAAGTGAAACAAGGTGGAATGCATCAAAAGTATGGAAAACCCCATGAGGAAACAACTTCTATCAGGAAGAATGAGGATAAAGGCAAACCTCAGATTGCACCTCCATACATTAGGAATCACCCTGATGGACAAAATAGAAAAAATAGGTATTATCCAAGGAATCATTCAAGGAACAGAGGAAGCTTTCCCACCTTTGAGGTGAGATATGAAGAGCATGAACTAGAAGAACTCCTATCTTTGGAGAAACCCAAGAAGAAGAAGAATAAGGAAATTGGCCAAGTGTGGTGCAACAACTGCAAAGATCTAGGCCATTATATATCAACTTGTCTAGAGAAGATACGTGAAGAACTCAACCTTGTCACATATTATAAGTGTGGTGACGAAGGACATTATGCAAGCAATTGTCCAGAAAAGAAGAAGTACAAGACAAGCAAGCCTATGAAGGATCTCAGCCTAGTCACATGTTTCAAGTGTGGAAACAAGGGACACTATGCAGATGTCTGCCCAGAAAGGTTTCATCAAGATCCCAAGTAAGCCAAGATGTAATCAGGTGGAAAACTTTTTAAGGGTGGTAGTACCCTAGTTGTCTTGAAGCCAATTTTTAACCTTTATCCTCCCCAAATCTCGGGACGAGATTTATTTTAAGGGTGGTAGCCTGTCACATCCCAAAATTTTCCAAATTTTGAAATGTGAAAAATAAATAAACAAAATAAATAATTGTTGAAATTTAGGGTGAAAAGAAACTTTTTATTTCTAAATGGAAACATCAAAAACCCATCTTGAACAAATTTGAATAAATGGAGTCCAACAAAATTTCAATCAAGTGAAATGCATTCATCTATGAATGTATCTTGGAATTCAAACTTGGGAAAAATAAACCAAAACCCAAAACCTTAATGGAAGAAAATCATTTCCAAGATATCTCAAAGACTATGGATTTGATCCATATAAAAATTTGTCAACAAACATTTATAAATGATCAAAAATGGTAAATAAAAATATTATAAAACCATAGAAATTGGTTTCACTTAATTTGGAGCCATAGATAAAAACTTATGAGTTTAATATGGCAATAGGAAATATTCCCAAAGCTAATAAAGCACCTATCTAAAATCCATACCAAATTGCGAGCAAAATAATCCTAAATGGATTTAAAAGGATAAAAAATATTAAATAAAAATATACAAATTGAAATCACCAATTTTGGATCTTTAAATAAAAAGATATGGATTTTATAAGATAAAGAAAGAAATAAATAAATAAATAAGGAATATTTAAAAGCCAAATTAAATCTTGGCCAGATCCATAATCAAACAAAGATACTCCAAATCCAAATGAAATAAAGGGATAAAGAATATTCAAAACAAAAGTATATGGAAATAAACCCTATTCCAATTATATTCTAATAAAGACAAAATCCCTAAAGTAAATGATTAATTAAATCTTTTGTATATATTAGAACTATTTTCTCTTATGTTTATTTTAATAAAATTTTGCTGTGGGGCTTTTGCCTCACAGTCCAAGGTAAAAAAAATGATTAATTAAATCATGGGAAAATAATAATTGGAATTTTCCCAAGAGGAATAAAAGTTATTTAATTAACTTAAATGGAATCAAAGAATTATTTGAAATAAAATTTATATGGGATTAAAACCATATTTGATTTTATTTGAATAAAGACAAATTCTCAATTTAAATGATTAATAAATCATATTAAAAATATTTCAAATAATTCAAAGTGAATTATTTGACACCCTCATAAATAAATCAAACCTACTGAAAAGGATTTGGTAAAATTTTGAGGTTAAATAGAAGTTGGAAAACATAATTAAAATCCTATTTAAATAAAGACAAAGGTCCATTTTAAATAAATATTTAAACCATGTGGGAATAAAAGAAATATTCCAAATGATCTTTAAAATACATGTTTAAACAGAATAGAAACTTACTGAAAAGTTTGAATAGTTTTGAAATGAAAAAGAGTTTGAAATCTTTTGGATAAAATCAAAACAGAAAAAGAAATCAGAAAAGGAAACAGTAACTGAATAAAAAAATAGAGATGGAGTAGCCCAGCCCACTGTCCCAACTAGCCCACTCCCTCTCTCTCAAACGCGAAGCATTTTCTCACCGTAAACTCGACCCGCTCAGACTCTGACCGCTGGACCCCACCGCAAACCCCTCTCTCACGCTGACGACACGGCCCCACTCGTCAGTCGTCGTCTTCGCCCACCGCGACTGACTCTTCCTCCTCTCTCCCATTTCATCTTTGATTCCGCAGCATAATTTCGTCTTAATTCTGCGAGTAATTCACCTCTGCAATCACGCACGATAAATCGCCTGCGTCTCCTCTACCTTTCCCCCCAAACGCCACCCACCCTCTGCCTCCAGGCTGCCCTAATTTTGCTCAAAGACCTACACTGCTCCGACGTGATTCGCAAACAATTCCGGCGAGCCCAGCTACCCCTTTGCCCCCTAGACCACATGAACTTGCTCCCCACCCTCTTGCGCATCTTCCAGTAGCTCCAGATCATCTGTGTGTGCCCCAGAACATCGGCAACGACCAATACCGAACGTCGTTGTCCACTGCCTTGACTTCAGCGAGCATTTCCCGGTACGTTCCGTCCGCCCCTCCTATTCTGGTTGACGCTATCTTATTCTCCCTTGTCCTGCACATCTCCAAATGTTTGCCAATCACTTGGCATGCCCTGTAGCGTCACCAACGATGACAACCCAAGCGCACCGTTGACAGAAGCTACTCCGGCGAGCAATCACTGACTACTCCGTGCGCCCCTTCATCTACGACGAGTACATCGAGCTTCCCCATGTCACGGCGAGTCCGGTGAGCCTTTCCCTTCTCTCTCTCTCACAACCTATATCGCCGGCAACGTAGCAGCCCGAGTGCGCCGCCGCCAGCCACCATCGCTGCGCCGCCAACCTTTGGTCAACTAGATCTGAGCCGTTAGATGTTGATCGTAAGGACACGATAGATGACTTAAATCGAACCGGTACACTCAGTCTATGCCACACGATCTGCTTTTAATCCAACGCACCACAGCACTCGACCCAGCCGATCCGGTATGCTCCAATTAGATCAAGACGCGTGGCACTGACTTTGTTTTAAAAAATAGAAACTATTCTATTAGATGTTAGATTTTGCAAAAATCATAACTTTAAATATACACGTCCAAATTTTACAAATGTTATATCAATGGAATCAGAAAAAAGAGTACTTTCCAACCATGCACTTTGTTTAATGATTTGCTTCTGGAAAATTAGTTGTTTTTGCAGAAACATTTGTAGGCATATTTTGTGTATAAAATTCATTCTAAAAATATTTTTAGGGTAAAATCTTTTGTAATTGGATTGTTTTGAACCTACTGACCATAGAAACCAACTTGTAGATTAAAAGTGTATTTTGTGGAGCTAAATAATAAATCTTTGAATAAAAGCATTTCTAGTTAAATAAAAATAACGATTATGTTCATGATTTTTGAGTGAAACCTTTTGAAAATGACTTGAATTAAACTCTCTGATCCTAAACACCAAGTTTAGGATTTAAAATTATATTTGATGAACCCTAGAAAATTATTACTTTGTTTAAAGGCATTTCCAACAAAATGAAATATTGATTTGATTAAAAAATGGTTTTTAGATGAAACCCTTTGCAAATGGAATTGTTCTAAAACATTATGACCATAAACATTAATATTGGTGTTTAAAAACATTTTGGCTAACACTAGGAATTATTCTTTGAATAAAATCAATTCTAGCAAAACAAAAATGATTTAAAGTGGCCATTTTCACAAAGTTGATATCAAATGGTTTTGCCACATTTATAAATGACCAATAGGTGTTTTATATTGTTTAAAACCTATTAGAAACCACTTTTCCAAATAAAACAATCTTTGGCATGCTTGCATGCATTGCTTGGTTTTATTATTCTATGTGATGAATTGCTTGAATGGTAGTTTGAATATTTGTGCCTGGATTGAATTGTAGTGAAATTTGAAGAGTGTGACTATTGCAAGATCAAGGAGTGAACTTATATTCTCTACCAATAAGGCAAGTGGTGCTTCATACTTTTGTCGTATTATTTTCACTATGCATTAGTGATGTTTTGAGTAGGACTTGCATGGAATTTTCTAAGTATAAACTATGCCATGGGAAATCCTAGTAGATGAAACCTTAGTAGAATTTTCCTAAGTTAAGATTCCTACTACTACCATGCTTAGCTTAGCTAGCATAAAACAAGGGTGGATTATATTCATGCTATGGAATATTTCTAAGTCAAGGACTTATGTTTTGTTTAATAAAACAACTAAGTGAATGAAACACCTGGGTGGAATGGTAATTGCTTGGTTGGATTTTTGTTGAGTGGTTACCAGGGCCCATTTTTCAATGGTTTACCCTGTGTATCTCACTTGTGGAATGCCACGCAGGAACAAAGAGATTTGCGATGTCAAATGTTGAGAAGCTTCAAGTGCAGCCACTTGGCATTATGGGCTATGCCTGGATCATATAGGTTGTAATAACTTAGCCAAATGGACAGTTGGTGGTAGTGGGTGATAGGTTTGGAACGCGTCCATTTTGGTCTAAGGGAAGGCTTCTGAAAGGTCCTGTCTTGGTGAAAATCAAGTCTTGTGGGGAAAGTGCACCACCTCTGCAGAAGGAAGAATCTAAGTACTTAGCCGTGTCCCCGGCAATGGACAATTTGAGCATCAAGACATGGAAGCTATCAAGAATCTCCTCATCCCAATTTCTAAGTCAAAAACTTGTGGTTGAACAAGGGTAAAGGTTCACCAATGTCTATTGGTGGTTCCTTTGGAGTTTTTGCTAAACAAAAACTTAGTGTTTTCAACTGATAGGTAAAACCTATTTTGAGCAAAGCAAGCCTAAGCTACACTTATCCAAATGCATATAGATGATAGATACCACTATTCTACCATAGTATCACTTGCCAATACAATTCAAACGTATCGACCCTTGTGGCTGTAACTTATTATGTTGCAGGTTTGTTTGATGTTAGTGAAGTGTGTTGATTAGGATTACAAGTCTACAACCAACATGATTGCATGTGGCACTTTGAAGATGAAGGACTCCATGCTATATAGTTAATTCTGCTGCATTGTAATGAGATAGCCAAATGAGCTATGTAAGATGTAATGAATTATTTTATTCCTGGTTATAAAGTTGTATTATGACCTTTGTTTCTTGATATTACATCTTAACTATGGATGCTAGCTATTGATCCAGGGACTAGCATTGTAAACATAGGGATCTCTACCTTATTAAAGGTTGGGACCTCTACAATGAGCATTCGATGAAGCATCCTCAATAAAAATCTATGCACATAGTAAAGATCGCTGAGATGCTCATTGTATGCTTTCCTTGTCATTTTGGTTATGGTATAGCTCATGTACCATGTGCAAGGGGTACCTCGTTGGCGGTTCTCTATGATATGCATGTACTTACAATGACAAGAACTTACAGGTGACTGAAGTTGAGTAGCATGAGGTGTGACCCTCATATTCACAGGACTTGAGATTGCCAACTTATACTTTGTCAAGCATATACTCCATCTGTGTTCACTTTAACCTTAAGTACTTCAAGATGCTTATGATAGGGGCAATGAGGGCTGAAAGCTAACAAGTACCATAATTTTTGGAAGCTCTTTTTGAAACATGAAATCCTTGCTTCCCTTTATGAAGGGCCTTTCTTCCACTATTATATTGAGTCTCCACCTTCTACCTTTAGGCACCATTAAGAGAGAATAGTTGTCATTCTTAGTTCTATGTGCAGTGTCCCAAAACTTATTGATTGATGCATATTGTTGATATTGCTTGTTCTTGTGCTACTTGTATCTAGTCACTCTTATGAAATTTGAAGGTGTCCTATGCATCTATTTGCTACTCTATGAGGGACAAGATGAATGCCACTATGCCATGTTTTCTGTATGTGAAACAAACAAACGTTTTTCAATGCATGTTATTCATGATCCTTGTTTGTAGCCTTTCATGTTGCATGCATAGTTACTATGTCCTATTATTAGAACTCCATCTTTCATGCACATGTTTTTGCAAATGGTTTGATCTTGGTTTTGATGGTGCATGTCACCTTAAAAATTATTATTTTATCACTTACCTACTCGAGGACGAGTAGGAGTTAATCTTGGGGATGCTTGATACGTTGGAAACATATCTATAATTTTTTATGCGCCATGCTTGTTTACTATCTACTTTGCTTTTCTTTGTCCACACTTTGAGGTGTTTTTATATGTTTTCTAGTACTAACCTATTAAAAAGTTACCACAGTGCCAGTTGCCTGTTTTCTTCTATTTTTGGTTCCAGAAAGGCAGAAAATCAATATTCTCGGAATTAGACGGGACAAAAGCCAAAGTCAATATTTTACCGTGGGCAACACGAAGCCAGAATACGAGACGGAGGAGGCTCACCAGGGGGTACACCCCCTGGCCGCACGGGTGGGCCCACCCCGCACCTGGGGAGGGTCCAGCCGCCCTGGTGGCCCCCCTGCCTGGCCTCTTCGCCTATAATAATCCCCCGATGCATAAACCCTAGGCACCCGATCAGAACTCCACGAAACCGTCTATAGCCGCCGCCACCATCGTCCCTAGATCGGGGGATCTGAAGCTCTTCCCGGCACCCTGCCGGAGGGGAGATCATCCCGGAGGCCTTCTTCTTCATCATGTCAACCTCCGGTATGAAGCGTGAGTAGTTCCACCTTGGACTACGGGTCCATGTAGTAGCTAGATGGTAGTATCTCCTCCTTGTGCTTTCATGTATAGATCTTGTGAGCTCCATTCATGATCAAGATCTAATCTATGTGTAATCATGCATGTTGTGTTTGCGGGGATCCGATGGATATTCAGATTACTATGTCAGATTGATTAATGGTTTTGTCTATTTGATTCTATCATGTGTGTGTTGTTTGTGATCTTGCATGCTCTCCGTTGTTAGTAGATATCTTGGCCAAGTAGTTGCTAGTGACTCCAAGAGGGGGTATTTATGCTCAATAGTGGGTTCATGCCTCTATTTACCAAGGGAAGTGACAGAAATCTCTATGGTTGTAGATGTGTTGTTGCCACTAGGGAGAAAACAACGGTCTCTTGTTCATGGAACAAGTGGATTGTTTACCTTACACACTTTTGTTAAAGCAGTTGTCTGTTGCTTGCACTTAATACTGGAGGGGGGTTCGGATGATAACCTGAAGGTGGACTTCGAGTCATAGATGCAGTTGGATAGCGGTCTATGTATATTGTTGTATTACCCAATCGAATCTCATAGGATCTTTTTGTCTAGTATTGCATTGTTATGCCTTGCTATGTCCTGTCAATTGCCCTTCTATAATTTGTTTACCCAGCATGTCATGTTTGTTTATCTAAGGAGAACACCTCTAGTGAACTATGGACCCCGGTCCAATCTTTACCATTGATACATCTTCCATTGTTACTGTTTACTTGCTGCAATCCATCATCACCTTCCACACCATACAGTTAATCGTTTGTTACAGCAACCGGTGAGATTGACAACCTCACTGTTTGTTGGGGAAAAGTCTTGAGTTTGTGTTCTCTAGGTTTCCATGTTGCTTGCAACACCTTTGAGACGTTTCCTTCCTCCTACTGGTTCGATAACCTTGGTTTCTTACTGAGGGAATACATGCTACTGTGCTGCTTCACACTTTGATCTTAGGGTTTCCCAACGAAGTGCTCCACGTCAACAAGGAGTCATCACACTCCAAAGTCATGGTCATGAGTGGTACCTGCTTGAAGGCTTCGTTAATGGAGTCATTCTACAAATTGAGATGAGAAAGAAGATTAGGAGAAGTTTTACGAGATGAAAAGAGATAAGTGTAGAAATTTGTAAAGGAGTTTGCGTTTCCTAGTGGTTTCCTTAGTATAATCCATCTTAGAGTCATAATACTACAAGCAACACAGTGCTCTGATACCATCTGTAAGACCCCTGTGATTGTAATGCTAGTCCCTGGATCGAATTGCTAGCATCCACAGTTTAAGATGAAGTACACAGATACAAAGGTCATTATTACATCGTCATTCCAGAGATAACATAGTCTTTAAAACTCATTAGCCCAAGGCTAATACATGGAGTTCATAACATAAAGTAAATAAATAGAAGTCTTCATCTTCATGTGCCGCAAGCAAACATGTTGAGTGTAGACTCATAACCCTAGTCTCCATCGGAGTAACCTGTAACATCATAAGTTACAACCACAGAGGGTCAATACATTTGGAATTGTATTGGCAAGTGGTACCATAGTAGAATAGTAGCATCGAATAACTATATGAATTTGGCTAAGTGTAATTCAGGCTGGTTTTGCTCAAAATAAGGTTTTCTTATTAGTTGAAAACACTAAGTTTTTGTTTGATGAAAACACCCAAGGAACCACCAATAGACATTGGTGAACCTTTACCCTTGTTCAACCACAATTTTAACTTAGATAAATTGGGATGAGGAGATCCTTGATAACTTCAACGTCTTTGATGCTCAAATTGTCCGTTGTCGGGGACACGGCTAAGTACATAGGTTTTACTCTCTCAAGAGGTGGTGCACTTTCCCCACAAGACTCGACGTGCATCGAGACGAGACTTTTCAGAAGCATTTCCTTAGACCACCATGGACGCGTTCCATCCTATCAACCCTACCACCAACTGTCCATCTAGCTAAGTTCTTGCAACCTAGTTGGTCAAGGCAAATCCCATATGTCATGTGGTTGCACTAGAAGCTTCTCAACAGTAAATATCTCAAATCCCTTTGTTCCTGGGTGTCCATCCACAAGTGTGATACACAAGGTAAACCATAGACATGAGCCTTGTGTAACCACTCAACACAAACCAATCTTTCCATTCCACCCAGGTGATTCATTCACATGTTGTTTTATTAATCCATAACATAGGCATAGACTTCGCTTAATATCATAGCATGAATAATCCACCCTTATGTTGTACTAGCTAGGCTAAGCATGCTAACATAACAAGTCTCATATCTTAGGATAATTCTTCTAAGACAATATATATAGGATTACCCATGCCATATCATATACTTAGAAAATAATCATGCAAATCCTACTCAAAATATGCTCTAGTGCATAGATAAAATAATGGGACAAAAATATGAAGCATCACTTGCCTTGGTAGTTGGCGGAATAGGAATAATCCTCACAATCACAATCACCACAATCACCAAAATCTACACATAAAATCATAACACCAAATTCAAATTCAATAAACAAACAAAAAATATATATATGAATGCATGCAAATGCAATGGAATGATTTTCCACACTAAACAAGTCAAACTAAATAGTACTAAACATAAAGTAACTTTATAAAGTCTAAATAAGCCAAAGATGACTTTAAAACAATTTTCTAAACTTTTTATATAGTCAAAATAAGCCTACAAATGTTTCTGTACAAAATCCTAATTTTACAGAATCAAATGGCCAAACCAAGGCCATATATGTGTAGGGATCATTTTTCTGAATCCAATGGTATATTATTTGTAAATTTTTGGACACATAGATCAAAAGTTATGAATTTTACAAGTTTAAATATCTAATAGATTCAAAATCAGATTTTAAAACAGAACCAGTGACACACGGCGTTCTCTGATTGGTGCGGACCGCTTCGCGCTGGATCGCTCTTCCGCGCCGTTAGATCTAATGCGAATCCTACGGTGCAGATCTAAACTTACCCCTTCATTCTAATGCTAATCCTAACTGTTAGATCTAGATCCAAAGGGCCAGATCAACTCGACTAGAAATCAGCAGCGCGAATGGCACAGGCGGCGGCGACGGCTCTGTCGATGACATGCCAGCAATTCTAGGGGGACAAGGTGGTGGTGCCGATGCTCACCAGAGTCGCGTGGATGTGAGGAAGCTCAAGATGTGCTTGGTTTGGTCAGGGGCGCACGGACACGGGCTCAGGAACTCGCCGGAGTTTGACCTAGCTTCGGGTGCTCACTGCCGGAGACAAAGGCGACGACCTAGGTCACCATAGGGAAAATGAAAGACATCAGTAGTTGCGCAAAGACACGTCGAACCTACTCGTATGGAGAAGAGGTCAAGGGGCACTCGGGAATTACCGTGATTGCTCGTCGGAGTCGAGCGGCGCCTCGGTTGTTTGCAGGGATTGACAGGGACGATGACCTAGGGCGATTTGAGATAGACCAGAGGCATGGTTAGATGCACAAGGACCCGACGAACAAGTTCGTATGAACGAGAGGCAGAGGGGCGCACGGGGCTCACCGTAATGCATCGCCGGAGTTTGTCGGGCAGCGACGGTGCAACACGAAATTTGGGTAGCCTGGTGGCGCTCTGGTTGTTTTGAGTGGGGGAAATGGAGCTGGTGTCGAGGGAGTTAAGTAGCCAAGGCACTGGCGAGAATCTCGCGAGCAATCAACTCCAATTAAGCACATTTGCGTCAGCTTTGAAAAGGGGAGGAAATGGCCGCGGCGAGCTGGTCTCTTGCGCGAGATTGATGACGCTGAGTTGGCGCTATGGTGGGGTCCGCGCGTCAGCAAGTGGGTGCGCGCGTGGGGTGAGACAGAGAGAGGGAGAGGGAAAACCCGGGTGGGCTTAGTGGGCCGTGAGAGGGGTTGGGCCAGATAGGTTGCTGCTGTTTTATTTTTTTCCTTTTGCCCTTATTCTTTTCTGTTTTGATTTTTCTGAATCGAATTTGAATGGCCAATTCAAATATGTTTGAATTCAAACTTTCACCAAGTTTTTGTACCATTATCTTAGTGTCAAAAAGTGTTTCAAACACATCTAACCACTCAAAAACATTTCAAGGTTATAAAATAAAAACCAAGCCCCATATGTATATAATAAAAGGGGTATAAATATGGTTTTATTTAGGATTTTGTTTTGAACTTTTTTGTGCAAGATCAAAATGCCATGACGATATGAATGCAATGACATGACTTTGCATTTGATGAAATTTGGGATGTTACACTTATTAGTATTTTTGACATGAACTACATAGCTTAAAATTTTATTTTACATTATTTATAGAGGACTAACATATGTATTCAATGCTTACTTTTGGTACGAGATGCAAAACATCTTAAGGGAAGAAATAAAACTAAGAAGTGAGTCTTCCACTCACGGGAATGAAATTAAGAAGTAGCCCAAAAATAAAGGTATAAAACACCAATGTCAAACATGAAAAGAGTCTCTTAATCTATAGGTTCATCAAAGTGTGCTTGAAGGTTTGTTTTGTTCATTATTTATTTTATCACACTGATACGTCCAAAACGTATCTACTTTCCTGAACACTTTTTCTATTGTTTCTCCTCTAAACTCGTGTGATTTGGTTACAACTAACCCGGACTAACACTGTTTTCAGTACAATTACCTTCGTGTCTAGTTTTTGTGTATAAAATCAACTATTAGGAAAAATCCCGAAAAATATACCAAAAATCCTATTTCACCAGAAGACTCATGAAGCCATAATATGACATGGAGGGGAGTCCTGAGGGGCCCACACCCCCTGCCACGCGGGTGGGCTTAGGCCGCCCATGGAGGGGGTGTGGCTGGCCCAAGCACCCCCTCGGCCTCCCTCTTCGCCTATAAGATGCCTCTTGATCTAAAAACCGAGGGGGGTTCGACGTTTTTACAGAAAGAGTTCCACTGCGCCGCCACCACTAGAAACCGCGATTCAGAACTAGAAACTCCGTTCTTGCACCCTGTTGGGACGGGTAATTTGGAGAGGATCATCGCCATCGTCATCACCAACGCTTCTCCATCAACCATCCATGTTTCCCTCATCCATGAGTGAGTAATCCCCCACTGTAGGCTATGGGGGTGGTAGGGATTGGATGAGTTCTATCATGTAATCAAATAAGATTGTTAGGGCATGGTGCCTAGTATCTCTATTAGTTCTATTTGACTTTGTTGCAACCTATTGTGGTTAATGCTTGTCACTAGGGCCCGAGTGCCATGATCTTAGATCTGAACTTATTATTGAATCATTATGATAGTATTGTTTGTGATCTTATCTGCAAGTTGTGTACACATATCATTGTCCGGATCTAAAGGCCCCGAAGTGATAGAAATTGGGACAACCTGAGGGGATGGCTATGATGTGAGGATCACGTGTGTTCACGGAGTGTTAATGCTTTGCTTCGGTGCTCTATTAAAAGGAGAACCTTAATTGCCAGTAGTTCCCTTGAGGCCCAGCTACAACGGGCTGGCATGACAAAAGATGTTCTGCAAGTTCTTATTGCGAGCACGCATGACTATATGGAGCACATGCCTATGATTGTTTAGTACTTGGATGTTTTATCTTATTTATCTGCAATTGCCCTAGATCTTGAAGTTACATGTTTAGACTCGTCCATGAAAAGCCCGTCCATCCATCCCAATGCCTACCACGCTCATATCCTACTATTTGCTACTACTGTTACTATTTCTCTTGTTTTACTGCTTCTGTTGCTACTACAAAACTTTTGCTAATGATAAACTTTTGTGAGCAAGAACTGTTTCTAGGTGTAGCTGAATTGACAACTCAGTTGTTAAGGCTTGCAAGTATTCTCTGTCTCCCCTTGTGTCGAATCAATAAATTGGTTAATACTACCCTCGAAGACTGTTGCGATCCCCTATACTTGTGGGTCATCAAGACTATTTTCTGGCGCCGTTGCTGGGGAGCATAGCTTTATTTGTAAGTTCACCTGGATCTATTATTATTCACTACTATTCCTTTCGTCATGGGGAAGTCTCACGATGGAAAGTTTCCTATTTTACCATCCACTACAAGAAGAGGTACAGTCCTAAACACCTCTGTTGTGCTTGATTCACCGTCTATTATAAGTAAGCTTGTTACACCAACACCACATACTCATTCTACACACACTGCTACTACTGCTGAATCTGAAACTGATTCTTATACTCATGACGTTACTTCTATTGTGCTTGATGCGAGTGGTTCATTAGGTCCTTTCCTAGATGCTACTATGGCTAGTATAGGGAATACTGAAACTCCTAGTGAAGACAATGTTACACCTGTTAGCTCACCTGAGTCTAGACAGAAATATGATATTAATGATGGTTACATTGAGTTTACTGATGAATTTATTGAAGAGTGCCGAAACACACATGGTGCTAGTGCTATTAAGAGTCTCCTTGAGAGACGTACCATTATTCCTAAACTGCCTCTGATCCTAAGTTTACCACCTCTCCCATAGATATTAAAGATAAAGATGATGATTTCTCTCTTGATTTATCCTATTTAGATATTGTTGAGAAAGAACCTTTTTGTGGGACTGAAAACGAGAGTGATGTGGCACATATGAATGAGCTTTCCACTATGAGTGCCTTATTCTATGATGATTTTAAGATGTGCAAGTACTTTGCTACAAAGATCTTCTCTTTTTCACTGAAAGGAGAAGCCAAAGCTTGGTTTAATAGATTACCTCCTGGTTCCATTGATAGACCTCATTGCTTGATTGCTTCTTTCTTCCAGAAATATTTTCCTCCCAGTGCTAGACATGTTGCTTTGCAGAGACTTTTTGATTTTAAACAGGGATAAGAAGAGAAATTGCCTGAGTTATGGACAAGGTTCTGTGACTTGATTCATGCACATCCTGGATGTCCATTACCTAAAAATGAGCTACTTGATATTTATTATAATGGACTAACTGATGATTCTAGGACATACCTAGATAGTTTTGCTGATTGTGTTTTCAGGAAAAGAACTCCTACATATGCTTAAGAATTAATGGCTAAAATAAGCAAGAATTATGATGATTGGACTTCAACTGAGCTAAATACACCTGAGATTGCTACTCCTAAACCAGTTGTGCCTGAACCAGTTCCAATACCAACACCAAAGAAGAGGGGAGTTATTGCATTAGAAGATGAAGTGATGAAGGAGGCTAAGAAATGTCTAAAGGAGAAAGGTAATAGAGCTGAAGATGTGAAGAATCTACCTCCTATAGAAGAATTATGCAAGCTAATTCCCCACTCATCTACTATTGAGGTACACTCTCTCCACTTTGATGAAGGTGATATTCCCTATGGTAAGCCTCCTGATCAGTGCTTAGATGAACTTGGCACTTTTATTGTTAAACAAGGTAATTTTAATAAACAAGTTCAGAATCATTTGTTGGAAAACTCTAGAGCTATAAATGAGTTCAAAGATATTATGGAAAGTATAGCTAATGATATTAAAATGCTTTGCAAACACTTTCGAATGGTTCAAACTCAAATTGATCAACTTGCTAAGGTACAAAAAGATATGCTAGTTAATGCCTCAAGAGATAAACATGCTTATGGAATTAGAACTAGGAGTGGTATAGCTACTCAAGATCCTTTATATCCTAAAGGACACCCTAAAAGAATTGAGCAGGATTCTCAACAAGGTGAAAGTAGTGGTAGTCCTCGTAAGAGAAAGAAAAAGAAACATAAAATAGTTGAGGAACCACTTGAAACTGCTATAGATCCTAATAGTATATATGTCTCTGATGCTGAAACTGGAACAGTAATGATAAAAATGATGCTCCTGATAAGGAGGAAGTTGAGGAAGAACCTGAGAAGCACACTAAGAACAATAGGTACACTAAGGAATATTTTATTGCTAATAAACATGGTAGTGAGAGAGAACCTTGGTGCAGAAACCTATGCCTTTCCTAGTAAGAAACACAAGTCAAAGGAGGAAGAACACTATAACAAGTGGTGGATTAAACCTTTATTTTTGCAAATTCCTTTGACTGGTGCCATTAAGTTGCCTCCTTATTCAAAGTATATGATGGATATTGTCCATAATAAAAGGAAGATTCCTAATGAGGATATTTCTACTTTGCTTGCTAATTATTCCTTCAATGGTAAGGTTCCAAAGAAACTTGGTGATACAGGTATACCAACTATTGTCAAAGTCCATTAAGTTTGCAAATGGTTTTACCACTTTTGTAAATGACCAATGTGAGCTTGAAAATGTTTAGATCCTAGTAGGAACCACTTTTCCAAATAAAACTATCTTTTGCATGCTTGCATGCATGACCTTGTTTTTGTTATTTTATGTGGTGAAATGGTTTGAATGCTAGTTGAATATGTGTTTGCTTGATTGAATTGTAGTGAAGTTAGAAGAGTGTGATATTTGCAAGATCAAGAAGTGGACCAACATTCTCTACTAAAAAGGCAAGTGACACTATCATCCATGTCATACTATTTTCATTACACTTAGTGGATTTTTGTAGCATGCATGATAGGACTACTATATTTCTATGCTATGCTATATCCTATTAGGATATCCTTATATCTTCCTTAGTGAAAACATTGTAGTTGTAGTATGCTTAGCCCTGCTATATATTTGGGATTGGATACATGATATGATTATATAAAGTTTTGGAAAAATATATGTTTTATATAATAAAACAAGTACTCAATGAACCACCTGGGTGGAAAGAGGATACTCAATTTTGGACAAGGTGGAAACAAAGGGAACCATGTTTATATGGCTATCTTTTTTTATGTGCACTAGAAGAAAACCACCCAGGGACTTAGAGATTGAACATGTTTCTCGTACAGTGGCTTCTGTGTACAGCCACATGCTAAATGGGCTCTGGCTTAGTCAACTACATAGTGGAAGACCCTTGCATTGGCATCTTCAGGTTAACTAGAATTGTGTATTGGAAATGTATCCTTACATTGGTGCCTGGTAGACAAGCTAGCATTGTGTATTGGGAGGACTTCTATGGAAAGACTTTGTCACATTCGTGATCTGCCGGTACTCCATTTGGTGAGTACTTATCCAGCGGGCACTGGTGGCGTCAAGACGAGATTGTGTCATGTGGGTAAAGTGTACAACTTCTGCAGAAGATCAAATTCTAAGTGCTTAGCCGTGTCCCCGATTATGGACAACTCTGAGCAACTAAGGCCTGAAGCTATGGAAGATCTCGACATTCCAATTTCTCAAAGTTAAAACTTGATGGTGGCAACAAGGGATTTGAAGCACTTGGAGTTTTCCAAGGAGTTTAGAAATATTTGACAAAATATCAAAACTATTTTGAAAAGATAGGATAAAACTATATTGCTTTCTGCAAATGAGCCTAAACCCTACTTAGCCAAATATGCATGTAATGATAAGATCCACTTACTTCTACATAATAGTGAAACTTGCCAATACAATACAAATGTATTGACCCCTGTGGCTGCAACTTATTATGTTGCAGGTTTTTTTGATGTTAGTGAAGTGTGTTGAATAGGATTACAAGTCTACAACCAACACGATTGCCTGTGGCACTTTGAAGATGAAGGACCCCATGCTATTGTTATATTCTGCTGCATTGTAATGTGATAGCCAAATGAGCTATGTAAGATGTAATGAATTATTTTATTCCTGGTTATAAAGTTGTATTATGACCTTTGTTTTTTATATTACATCTTAACTATGGATGCTAGCTATTGATCCAGGGACTAGCATTGTAAACACAAGGATCTCTACCTTATTAAAGGTTGGGAACCTTACATTCTCTCTCCCTAAAAACACCGGAAAACTTTCTCAAGCTCGATTCCTTGTTGTTCTTGCTCCTGATTTTTGATCTCCTTGCTCAGCCCATCTTTGCTACTGATTTTTGGAGGGATTGCTCCTTGGTATGTGCCTCCTCCGCTTGTCCAATTAGATTTGTGATTGGCAGATTGTATCTTGAGTATTTTGCTGCTATAGGTGTCAGGTTTTGTGAGCTTGCATGCTTGTTCTATGCTTAGAGATTTCATTTTGATGCATGTGTAGCCCTCTAGCAAGTTCCTATAGTAGTTTCTCATCATTTATCAACTTGAAATCACTTGGTTTGATGTTTGTCTAAAAATTTCAGAAAGGAAGATGAGTGTATACCCACTGAATCAAATATGATTTGATGGTACCTGAGCCAATGAAAGTCCATCGTGAGGAAGGAGTTTTCCCTTCCATTTATCCAAGCCCTGAATTTATGAGAGCCGCGGGATCTTCCAAGATTTCTAGACTATGACTACCAATGCAGGGTTGGAACACTCTGTTGAAGGGGAACCTTTTTAGTATGTCAAACTAACCATGGCTGTGGTGCAGGACTTCCGGTTTACTTGGTCTTCATCTAATCCCATGGTCCATTATAAAATATACAATCGAGCTGTCGACCTACCTTTTGCTGATTTTTGTGCAGCAATTAGAGTACCTCATCGGGGATCTTGTGAGAAGATCAAGGAGAGGCCTAAGTCACTTATGGATTTATATGCTGAAATTTTCCAAGGTTTCGAATTCTCGAAGGAAAGTGGTAAAATTCGGAACATTCGGTTCCCATCCATTAGATATTTTTCCTATTTCATTACCAAGTGTGTTCTTGCTAGAAAGTTATCTTCTTTTGATCTAGATTTTATCTAAGTTGCTTTCAATAGGGTTAGATCTTATAACCTGGGTGCCTTTTGATAGATTTGATATCTTATTATCGCCTCTAGGTTACTAGCTTTCCATGGTTTAGAGCCTCACCATTCAGATTATCGGTTCCCCATAGAGAGGCTTGATCTTGATTCCATGGTTCAGCATAACTCTATTTCTCTAGGGGCCACTATGATAAGTTTACCGTACGAATTATCCTTTGTCAAGCGTGGTTGGAGAGGGGGTAGGACTGAGAAAGTAGTTTATTTTCCTGCACCTGTTTTGTTCAATTTTGATAACAGGATGGTCGCTCACGGAGGAGGAGTTTGACACTTACGTGGTGGAGCTCTCCCAGCAAGAGGAGAATGTTGGAGAGGATGCCGAAGATTCGGTTCAGCCCTCCAACATGGGGGAGTCTTCATACCAGCAGCCCTCCTATTGTTGGGGCGCGTCTTCTTCTTCATCGCAAGCGCCTGATTATGATCATTCCTATGATGACCCACCAGCTTGGGGTTACTACACGCGCTATTGAGCTCCACTTAGGCCAAAAGCCTAAGCTTGGGGGGAGGTACACCGACATCACACTCATCTATATATCATGTTTCGTCGGTTCTTTGCATATCCATGTTTCGCTTTCTTTTTGGTTTTTGTTTCTGCTTTCTTAAAACACAAAAAGACCAAAAATAGTTTCAATGTTTCTCTTGGTTTGTTTCTTTGCTTTTTAGTTTTGGTTTGCCTTAAAGAAAAAATCCAAAAATATTTTGCTTTGTTTGGTTTTGCTTTGTGTGCTTGCTTCTAAAAAATAGAAAACACCAAAAATATTTGTTATTCTTCTTTGGTTTTGTGCAGTTCTTTACAGGGTTCAGCAGTCCTCAATGGAGTTTGGTTTCATGTTATTATTCAAGTCACACAAGTGAAGGGCAATAATGAAGATTAAGACAACTTGAGGTGTGGTAAGAGGCTGGTAACGAACTCTATTTGTTTTCATTTTTGTACATATACTCATCATTGTGAGCATGCTTAGTCTGTTCATGTAAGGTGTATGTTATTTATGGATTCTTAGTAGTTCTTGCTTTCTTGTGATTAGCTCTAGCTTGCTAATAGTTTGTAGCATGTCATATGAATGTTTGCTTGCATTGTTTTATTCATAACTTGGTATGATATTATGGTATCCTCCTCTGAATGTTTCATGTGAATAGACTTGGCACATGCTCACGCATGCATATGACTAAACAATAGTCAGTAAGCCTCGATAATTTATTTTGCCTCAGAGTTTTTGTATCATTTTTATGCCATAATTAGTCTTGTTTTGCTGCAAGCATGATTATGACAGTTATTGCTCTCTCGTTTATCACTCCCTCTCTATTTCTAGCCTTCACGTGCACTGAGTATGTGTAACATCCCAGCATTAGAGCCTAGAAATAAGTTGAACCTAGATGTGTGCATTGCATTCATGCATAGAAAATCCGAATAATTTTCACGCTTTTAAACAAAACTTGTCAAAGTGATTGAAGCTTCTTTTAGCTTGATGGAATTGAAGTAGATCATCAAGTTGACTATGATAAGTTTCAATAAGACCTTTGTTAAAATATCATTTTGGGTAAGAGAGATTTGATCTAAGGGTAGCTCAAATGTACTATAAGTTAAACCTCAATATAATGTGAATTATATTTGATCATTAGGTGCTCATGTTATAGAATTCATTATAATCACTCATAAGTACCAAGTTAAGGATAGAAAACAAATAATAAGAATGTAACCACTATATCTTAAATCCCATCTGCATACATTCTGATTATCATAGTAACACCTAACCTTAAAAACTCTTTTGATGAGTTGGAGTTGGAAAGAGATTAAGTCAAGATCATCCAATATATATATATATATCTTTCTTTCTATACAATCTTTATGGAACTTATCTCAATATCTGTTGTTCATCAATGTTGGATAATTTCCCATTGATTCACAACTTCTTTAACTATTAGCCTTTGATCTATTATTTGATCTTATCAGAACATCTACTCAAATCTTCTAATGAGGGCATAGTCCATTAATAACCTTAATCCAATATTAGATACTAAGAAGATAATTTCCAGACAATAAAAGGTAGGATTGATAAAGCCCTGCTTAGCCAACTAAGAACTTCAGTAATAAATGATTAAAGTATTATAATGGTAATGTTTTGGCCACCAACATGGAATGCTTATATTTAGTATAGGTAATACTGGTGGGTATAACATGATTGGAACCTTAGTAAAGATAAGTGATCCTAGAGAAGTCTTTGCAAACCACATAAATATAATTCAGGGATTGAAGTGTAAGTCATGAGGGTTAAGTACTTATAAGATGGTGTTATTCAACTAAAGCTAGTGTGGCATAGAGTCATAAAATTGGTGTTATTCATTTTTAAGGATAGTTTACTTTAGAGAAAGATTAGTGATGGAGGATTAAGGAAGTTTGGGAGTAGAGTTTGAAGGCATTACTGGTTGGATGGAAGATTATCAACAGTAGAATATTAAATACAACCAAGCAAGGATATGAGAAAGCTATGAAGTGCCTTGTATCAAACTCATTGGATTCATCCATAAGTTTAGAAGAATGATATATTGAATAATAAGATTTTAATAAGTAAATCCATCAAACTAACCATGGTGATGGATAGAAAGAGGTATTATATCTAGGAAAGGAATTCCTTAATTAGAGACCCAAGATTGTGAAATATAATTATATGTTATAAATTATTTTCTTATTTAATTTTGGTAAGCAATCAACTCTAAATCTCAACTCAAACATAATATCCATCTTATACATTGATCCATCATCTGATGTCTATAACACTTTATACAAATATTTTCCTATAGCAAATTACATAAGCACATCTCTGTTAATTCCAAACATCCTAACTATATGTGCTTAAATATACTCACTTCTATAAAACACTCTAATTATAACTTCCTATTAAAAAGGAAGATTTCATCAAATACTATATACATAAGGCAATATGCTCAGCCATTAAATCTTGACTCTTAAAAGGAATCTAAGCTTATACAAAACCCTAAAGCCAAGAGTAGTAATCATAATTTGAAATCCTAAACCTCCTTACTTATCATACTAAAATAGATACATTGACATTTTCTAAATTAATGAGGGTAGTAGTAACTATATCAATGTCTTTTATACATTAAATAAAGATATAGGATCATTACACATATAAAAGTTCTATTCAAAATATGAGCCAACTAAAATTAAGTTGATAAGCAAATAAGAATATATCATTCAATAAATCCATAACTAAAAGAGGAAAGTAAAATAATAGGAAGAGATTTTACAAATATTGAAAGGGGTTCATATATTAAGAAAATACTAGGAATACAATAAGATATATTTAATAAATAAATTCACCCATAATAGTAACTATGTTTTAGTGTTATTGAAATAGTCCAGCAAAGAAATCCTGCAAAGAAAAATTCAAAATATATAAATCAAATTCAAATATAAATAAGAAAACAGAAAATAGAAAAAGGATAAAACAAATAAAAACCAAACCTGGCCGCAGCCCAATACCCTACACCTATATGAAGCCCCTGTGCATCCCACAACAGCACAGTAACCAGCCCAGTCCTTTTTCGTCTATGACTGACAAGTGGGGTCAGGGGAGGACTGCGGGTTGAGAAGCAAAGATCATCAGGGGGTTATCCGCAAAACGACCATCGTCGTCATTATCACGCACACAGACATCTCGCTAGCGGAGCTCACGGCCGCCCGATGCCGTCATCGTCGTCGTTCTGCCAAGATACTCGCCGCCGTTGCCAGGAGGGGATAAGAAGGCCACCACGACGCATTGCCTCCATCCCTATCTTCAACTTCTCCTTATCCTCTCAGATACGAACGAGACCAAAACCCTAGCTCACCGTAGCCACCTCTCGTCGTTGAACCACGTCTTCCCACACCATTCTAAGCCGTCATGGAGAAGCGCCTTCCTTCGTAGATCCTCTAGGTGGAAGCTTGCATCAAGGGGAGCACTGGAGCGGGTGAATTTGGTCATTTCTCCTTTGCAGCAGTTTGTTGGAATCCTCGTCGGGGAGCTCGATTCCGACCGCACCTGTCCTCGTCGACCACTCTATCGTCATCAGGGTAAGCATACGCATCTCTGGACCCTAGTTTCAATTGCAGATTCGCATCGTAGGTCTAGTTTTATTGAGCACCGCCGCTGGCCGCCGCAGTAGCTCGTCGTCGATGACCCTCCGATGACCATTTCCGAGCGGCGCTGCCACTATTAGGTTTAGTAGAATGTACTGATTCGAAATAGATCTATTTCGCTTGCTGGGGCGCAGTAGATCATCCCCGGCGACCAACCTCTGGTGGCGTTGGTGATGCTGACGCCATGCTTACCTCATGATCGAGCCACGTCAGCTCATTTGACTGGTCTTTGCCTCGCGTGGTGGATGACATGGCCCAGGGCCCACATGTCATCGACAGTGAGTAGAGAGGAGGTCAGTAGCAAAAGCATTTCTAGACCTGAGAGCTGAGGTGGACAATGGCCCACAGGTCAGTGACTGGGGCTAGCTCTGGACGTGGTATAAAAAGTATTTTTCTATTAAGAAATAAATAAAATGTTATAATTCAATTAATAATATTCCAGAAATCAAATAAATAATTAAATATTTTTTAATTAATAAATTTTATAATTCAGAAAAATGTGTATAATATATGAAAATTTGTAGAAAAATAAAATCTAGAACTTAAACTTATTATCAAATATTATTATGATGATTATTTAAATAAATATTATTTAATAAAAGTTTTATAAGTAATAAAACTTTAATAATTCATATTCCTATAATAATAAATGTTTATTATATAAGTAAAATACCAAAAATCTTAGAAAAATAAGAATTCCAATTTAAAACTATAATCATGTATTATTATTTCACTTAATTAAATATTTATTATTTATTAAGTAATTATAAAGTAATAAGAATTATAAAAATCATATCTTATTATTTATAAATCACAAAAATAAATATGATATACCAAAATGATCACAAAATTATTATTTACATGTTAAAAATCTACTAATCTCCTTGTGAGTTAAATTAAAAAATTGAATATTTTAATAACTCAAATTTAAACTTATTTACTTCATTAATAATTCATATAAAAATCAATAAAATTTATTAATATTCCTAAAATGAGTTAAATAAGTCTAATAAATAATATTAGTTTTAAATATTAATAATCTAATGCCTTAATGGTTTTAAACATTATAAATGTTCTTATTCTAGAAAGATCTACAACCTTAAATGAAGATCATCTCTAAAAAAAATTCCACTAATAATAAAGTCCTTAAAAGAACAACTTGTTAACAATCAAATCTTCTCTAAACCATATTAATCACCAAATTACAAAAAATACTACAACACTATATAAATCCATAAGTAGTTAAGTAACATTATGTTGGGTTTATAAACTATACTCACTTATCTATAAAAGATAAATGATATTACTCCATACTCAAATCAAGAAACCATTACTCAAGTAACAGAATAAACATTCTCAAGTAACTTAAAGAACACATTTCAGATATACAAGATATCAATGTATAAGTATGATACTTTCAAAACTATCTATACTTTAAAGTTAACTTTAGTCTATAGAATCTTAATATAACACCATAAGCATTACTATATGTTTTATAGTTAATTTTGGTCTGAAGTAGTTAAATTATAAAGCAAATCAAGCCAAACTATTTGAGCAAACAAATAGCATCAACCACCACTAACTACCCACAAAGTTTGTTTAGACCTTAGAAGGGAAACCTTTTCTTTGAAGGTTATCCTTTTTGCCACTTTAAATAAGAACTCTTGTATAAGTCATCCTAATTAGTATGTCATAAGTATATATACTTTCCTCCTACATATGTGTTGTTTACAACCACTCATCAACTCTAATAAAAGTACAACTATGAAACATATCTAAAAGGACCACACATTCTAAAGTAACAATTTTCGGAATCCAACAACGTTATTCCCAGGATTTGCGCTTAGAACGTGCATCACATTATTTATGCATAAAAGCATATTGCTTATTTAAAAATTAGTCCTTAACGGACCAATGATGCTGATTTTAGATTTTGGATCTTATACACTGACTCGAAGACCGTGAGTGCATAATCTTGCAATCACAAAAGGCAAGTTCACACTTGCTCATGTCCTTTGTTTATTTTCTGTAAAGTATTTTACAAATCCAATGTTGTTATCACTTGCATTTGAAAAAGGTCCAAAAACACTATTTTCGATAATAATGTGAACTATTGGTTACTGATCCAGGGTGATCAGCTAACCTAGTAATTCTGACAGTTGGAATACCACTGTTCAGAACTATATCACCTAGGACTTAACAACCAATGTCGCCAGTGATTCTTGCGTCGTATACTACGCATTAGCCATGAGATTTGGAATGGGACAGAGAAGTCAGTTGTATCTTATTCCTCTCGCATGAAGCCGGATGTGCAGGTCGTGGCTGTTATCCTCGTAGCATGCATATTAATTGGTAATTTGTAGAGGATATGCAGCATATGGGTAGGAACCCTCAACGTCCCATGATAGTTCTGACATCTAACGGTTTGTACAAACCATTGCCGTAATTCTTTATGTGGGCATGGTGTACACCAAGGAGGCATGCGGGGTCGCGAAGGGGGCAGTGATTGGCTTGGATCATCTTTTGGGCCCCACATCATGGAATTGTGGACGGGAATAAGCTGCCCGGTTGTACAACAAAGAGTTGATCTCTGATGGGTAATGTAACGCACCTCTGCAGAGTGTAAGAACTGTAACTTGTTACTACCTGTTCCAGGAAGGAGCTACGAACGCGGCGGGAAAGGAACTCCATGAAAGTTCTGGTAAACCCATGAAGGCTGACGGACATAGCTTTTCAGAATAAAAGCAACCTTTGAAGAAATGTTTATGAAAGCTTGCATTGCCTATGACCTACGGTCTGTGGCTATAGTTATAATGCATCAAACACTCCTTTTCTAGTGAATTTGTTGAGTATGCTCGTACTCAAAGTATCTTCTTAACCTGTAACATCCCTAAAATCATGTTTCAAACTCATGCATATCATCCATGCATCCATGATCATATAGAATTCGTATCAAACAAAACAATTCAAAAACAGGAGCATATGAGTTCATTATTTTATGTGATCATCATTTGAAACAAATGTTACTCTTTCTATGAGAGGTTGTGGTTCATGAAACCAAACTTTGTGCCTTGTTGTCTTCAGATTGTGTTGCTAGATTGCTAAAGGTTCAAACCAAGATTTCAAAGCAAATACAATTTGAAAACCAATTTCAAAACCAAAATTGAAACAAGTGCTATGTCACTGTTATTTTGTCTTTCCAAAAATGACCAAGCCAATTCAAAATGACCACATGGTTTTATGCCTAGAATTGTGACTGTTGCACACTGCAAAAATCCTAAAAATATTTGAATTCAAATAGAGTTTGAATTCATTTGAAAATCATTCCAGAAAATCAAATTAGAAAAAGAAAAGGAATAAATAAAAGGAAAAGGGCCGGCGCTACTATTCTGGCCCAACAGCGAAACCATCCCAGCTAGCCCACCCGGGTCCCCTCTCTCTCTCACGCGCAGACACACCCACAGAGCCGCTGACGCCTGGACCCCACTTTCCCTCTGTTCTATTCGCTGACAAGCGGGCCCTCTCCACGTCGACTCCTTCTTCCCCAAATCGCGCCCGCAGACCACGTCGCCGCTGCCGTTGATGCCGGTAATGGCGCGTCGTAATTAGCCTTGATACCGCGAGCGATTCCTGTCGTGCTTCGGCCTATTTATACCACACCCCGCCGCGGTCATTTCCCCCACGCTGCACACTCTTCTCGCCACCAGGCTGCCCCTAATTCGCGTTGCACCGCCGCAGCCAGAGCTAACTCCGGCGAGGTATTTCGGTAAGACCCCGTCGCCCCTTGCTGCCTAAACTTGCCAGTACAATCTCCGCGACCATGCGCACCTCCTGACCCCTCTGGTGCATGCTAGGAACATCCAGAGCCTCGGCAACGTCGGCGACCACACGAGACAGACGACCCCATCAACTCCGGCGATCAATTGCGGTAAGCTCCGAGCGCCCCTTGCCCCCTTTGCATACGAGGTTGTTCGCCACTGTCTTGCGCGTCTCCTAAACCATCTGGTTCGTGCTAGGGCGACGCGGAACCTCGGCAACAACTTCGACAGCAACCACCTGACGCCGTGCACGACTCCGACGAGCTCCAGCAGCCCATACCGTGCGCCCCTTGCAAAGCCACCGCCACATTGAGCTTCACCTCGTCACGGCGGTTCTGGTAAGCATCCTCTCCCCTCCCCAGGCGACCTTGAACACCAGCGCCGCCACTTACAGACGCGCCGCCGCCAGTCGCCGCCGCTAGCGCCGCTAGTCTATGGTCAAAGCAACAGCAATCGTTGGATGTAGATCTTGCGGTTTAGATTAGATCTGAGCGAAACGTTTTCTTTGAATCTGGCGCGTTGGATCTGACTTGATCTGACGGCGCGGAAGGGTGATCCTGAGTGAAACGGTATCGGCCAATAGGATAGCGCCGCGTGGCTAGGGTTTGGTTTAAAAACAGAATTTGAAATCTGATTTATATCCAATTTTGATTTAGCTATAACTTTTGATTCCCACGTTAGATTTTGGCAAATTTTATACCGTTGGAATCAGGAGAACAAGCACTTTCAGAATATGCAATGTGTTTAATGTTTTGAATCTGTTAAAATGGTTTCTTTTGCAAAAACATGTGTAGGGCTTATTTGAGCATATGAATTGTTTAGGAATTTAATTTAGGGTTTAAATTATTGTTGTGTGGCAATTTTTTGACTTGTTTAGAATTCAGTACTATGCACTTGCTTGGTTGAGTTTTAAAAATCATCACTTGGCATTTTGCATGCATGCATATATATTTTTGTTGTTTGTATATGTTGTGTGTAATTTGTTGCTACCATTCTTTGTGTAGACTTTGGTGCTAGTGATTGTGATTGTGAAGAGTGCTACTCTCCCAACTACCAAGGCAAGTGGTACTTCATGAATATTTCTATACCTATATTTTATACTAAGCATTAGAAATATTTTGCTAAGTCTTGCATGTTATTTTTTTGCCTATATGCCATGTTGGGAAATCCTAAGTAGTTGTAGAATTGCTAGGAAATCTCTAAGTTAAGTTACTATCTATGCCATGCTTAGCCTAGCTAGTAGCAAACAAGGGTTGGTGAAATATACATGCTATGATGAAAATATTTCTAAGTCTTTGGACTTTTGTTTTGCCTAATAAAACAACTAAGTCAATGAATCACCTGGGTGGAATGGGACTTGAATGGTGGTTTTGGTTGAGTGGTTACACAAGGCCCATGGCTATGGTTTACCTTGTGTATCTCACTTGTGGAAAGCCACCCAGGAACAAAGGTCTTTTAGAGGCCAAGTGTTGAGAAGCTTCTAGTGCAGCCACTTGGCAATATGGGCTCTGCCTGGACCACATAGGTTGCTAGAACTTAGCCATTTGGATAGTTGGTGGTAGTGGGATTGATAGGTTGGAACGCGTCCATTTGGTCTAAGGGAAGGCTTCTGAAAGGTCCTGTCTTGGTGAAACCAAGTCTAGTGGGGAAGTGCACAACCTCTGCAGATGGAAAAATCTAAGTACTTAGCCAAGTCCATGGCAATGGACAACTTGAGCATCAAGGCATGGAAGCTATCAAGAATCTCATCATTCCAACTTCTAAGTAAAAACATGTCGGTGAACAAGGGTGAAGGACCTCAATGTCTATTGGTGGTTCCTTGGGTAAAGTTTTGACAAAGAAAAACTTAGTGATTTCAACTAATAGGCAAAACCTATTTTGAGCAAAGCAAGCCAAGCTACACTTAGCCAAATTTGCATATAGTATCTAGTCCACTTAAAATATACTAAGGTATCACTTGCCAATACTATTCCAAAGTATTGACCCACTGTGGCTGTAACTTGTGATGTTGCAGGTTACTTTGATGAGGATTAGGTGTCATGAGTCTACACTCAACATGTTTGCCTGTGGCACATGAAGATGAAGACTTATATTTATTTACTTATTCAGACTCTTGTAATAGGCTTGTGGCCTTTGAGTTGTAAAGACTATGTTTATCTCTGGAATGGATGTAATAAATGAGCTTTGTATCTTTGTACTTCATCTTAAACTGTGGATGCTAGCAATGATCCAGGGACTAGCATTGCAATCACAGGGATCCTTTTCCTTTATAAAGGAGGGATCTTACAGATGGTATCAGAGCACTGTGTTGCCTGTAGGATTATGACCCTAGGATTGGAAACCACTAAGGAAAAAATTTCCACAACTTCCACACTTGTCTATTCTTCTCGTAAACTTTTCTAATCTTCTTTCTCATCTCTATTTGTAGATGAATTCCATCAACGAAGCCGTAAGGAAAGGACCACTCATGACCATGACTTTGGAGTGTGAGATAGAGTTTCCCAAAGCTCTCAAGGACCTCATGGTGGCAATGGAAATACATGGTGCAGCTGTGTACAAAGGCTTTCCTGTGATGGATGAAGGAGTTGAGTACTGGTGGGTGCAACTTCACTTGTACAAAAACAAGGAAGACAACCACAAGGAAACAGGATTCTGCATGGACACCAACACTGTGGTGCACACTGTTGGAGATATGCCCTAGAGGCAATAATAAATGTAGTTATTATTATATCTTTGTGTTTATGATAAATGTTTACATTCATAGTATTAACAAGGAAACATTGATACTTGTGTGATTTGTAAATTTGAAGTCCCTAGTAAAGCACCTATATAATACTAGCTTGTTGGTTAATAGATGATTGTGGTTTCCCTATCATGAACATTGAGATGTTATTAACAGCAAGATCATATCATTAGGAGAATGATATGATGGACATACTCCTATAGATAGCGTAGCATAAAGATCAAGTCATTTTAATAGTTCAATTGCTATATGCTTTCTGATACATAGTAATGTAATTCCTTCGACCATGAGATCATGCATATCACCTTTACCGGATGGATGCTTTGATGACATCAAACACCACACCGTAACTGGGTGGCTATAAAGGTGGCATTGAGTGTTCGGAAAGTATTGGTTGAAACACATGGATCAAGAGTGGGATTTGTTCATCCATATGACGGATAGATATACTCTGGGCCCTCTCGGTGAAATGTCATCCAATTAGCTTGCAAGCATGTGACTGGCTCACAAGGGATCACATATCACGGGAACAAGAAAAGAGTACTTATCGGTAACGAGGTTGAACTAGGTATGCAGAGATATCGACGATCATAACCTCGGATAAGTAAACTATCGTGAGACAAAGGGAAATTGATATCGTATGTAAGTGGTTCATTCGATTGCAAAGTAATCGTAGAAATATGTGGGAGCCATATGAATTTCCAGATTCCTCTATTGGTTATTGTTCGGAGAAGTGTCTCGATCATGTCCGCATAATTCACGAACCGTAGGGAGACACACTTAAGGATTCGACGTTGTTTTTGAGTAGTTATGGAATGATGAGAAAGAGACCGAATGTTGTTCGGAGTCCCGGATGGGGTCCGGGATATCACGAAGAGATCCGGAATGGTCCGGAGAATAAGATTCATATAAGGAAAGTCCCGTTTCGGAGTTGGGGAATGGTTCCGGTGTTTTCATCGGAAATGTTCTAGAAGGTTCCGAAATGTCCGGCACTCCGGAGGGGAAGGGTACATGAATGTGTCGTATCAAGTTTGTATGATTGCATCATGTACTAAGTGTCATCGCTGTACCAAATAAAGGATTAATTCAAATCCTAGTTTGAAAAGTCAAATAGCTAGTTTGAAAAGTCAAACGGCTAAATTTGGAAAGAGGAAAAGAGGAGGAAGGGGAAACCGAGTTGGGGAGGAGTCCCTCCTCCCCAAGCCGGCGCACCACCCAAGCCGAGTTGGGGAGGGACTCCTCTCCCTACCCTTGGCCGGCCGGCCCCTCCACCTATATAAGGAGGGGCAGGGCTCCCTCCTAGAGACACACAAGGCCCTCTCCTCCAAACCCTAGGACCAAGCCGCCGCCGCCTCCAAGCCGCCGCCGGCCCTAGGGCAACCGCCGCCTAGGTGAAACCCTAGCCGCCGGAACTAGCCCCTCCTCGGGCGTGTCTAAACCCTAGATCGTCGAGGGACTCTCTCATACTCCACCATACTCGCTCCGGCTTAAGGCGAAGCCCTGCGAGATCTCCCCTCTACTTCCGGTACCACGCCGTTGTGCTGCCGGAATCGCGAGGAGAGTGCTACAACCTCCGCTGCCTGCTGGAACAAGGGAGAGGAAGGTCTTCGTCGAGTACCGAACATGTGACCGACTGCGGGAGCGCTGCCGGAACGCAGCGCCAGAAGGATCGTCTACGCGATCTTGAGATCGGGAAGAGTACGACTACATCACCCACGAGAATCCGCTCTCGTTAAACACTTTGGAATCTTCGAGGGTGAGTTATTCCATCGACTCGTTGCTACAATCTAGTAGATAGATCTTGGCTTGTTTGTTTGTATGCGGTAGAAATTTTTTGTTTTCCATGCTACGAAACCCTACACACACCACATTCTTTGAGTCAGCAAGGGATGCAGCTTGGAGGACTATCAAAGAACTTAGTGCTAGAGTCAAGTGTAGAATGCTCAACCTCCAAAAAGACTTAAAGAAAGAGAACGAACATACCCAAGAGTTGGAGGCTACCAACCAAACCTTCAGAGGAGATATTATAAACTTAGTGATGGAATCATGTGAGCAAGATAGGCTGATTGCTTCTAGAAACATTGTGTTAGCCAACAGATCCAGTGAGATAGGATTGTAAACATACTTCGTTAGTTGGACCACCACCTATCACCTTATTTTCCAAAATGTTGCTTTAAAATAAGATTGAACCTTGGTTGATGTAATGGTTTCATGTATGAATGACTTGTGTGTTTTGCTTTCCAAGGATATGTATGTGATGTTTTGCCTTATGTTGTAACTTAAATTGTGATGTTCTAACTTTTCTATCTTATAAATAGATGCCTATTACCATCAGTACTGTTGAGGAGTTCCAGGTTACCCGCTTTGGTCCTCGTATCGTTGAGCTTACTACCTTGCTCAATCTCCCTCTTCCCACCATCATGGTGCATCCCCTCACCAAGTTTGAGAGGAAGGACCTCTGGGGCTTCAAGGTGAACCAGCCCGGACGCCAGACAGAGCCTACTACGGAGGCCATCGTCTTCAAGCTCATGCACGATGACAGGGAGAGAGGCCTTGAGGTAGTTATGCAGGATCTGATAGGACGTCTGCTAGGGCGACACTCCCGACAGGTTAGAGGTACCCACTTCCACGTCTTCGGAAGACGTGATGAGGATGGAGAGTCCATCGACTTCGAGGACGATTCGAGGGACGCAACAGAGCCGATACGCCTGTACCTCCAGGACTTAGAGTCTCTCATTAGGCACGTGGACACTAACAAGACCAATGTCATGCTCAGCAATGACGAGCTCCAGGTGCAGCTTCGTGAGAAGGACAAGCTCTTCGCGCAGCAAGACGAGATAGACAAGGAAATGGAGGCGAAGTTTGAGACCCAGGACAGGAAGTTCAAGAGTCAGGAGAAGCGTGTCCAGGATAGGAACAAGAAGATCAGGGACATGACTGAAGAACTGCAGTCCAAGGACTTCGAGCTCGAGCAGCAGCAGACGGTGATTGAGAGGCTTCCTTCCCAGAAGAGGGCTCTCAAGGCCAAGATAGAGACCTTGACCACTAGCGTCGAGGAAAACAAGACCGCGATGGAGAACGCAGGTCTTACCTTTGCCGAGGAGGAGATTGATGCCGAGGAGTAGATTTGACTACTCGCTTATCTTTTATTATCGTACTTGTTATTTGAGAACTTGTTATTGGACCATCCGACATGTGGATGGCTTGCTACTTCTGTGTTTTACTTTGTGAACTTGTTATCTTGTTGTTGAACTTTTATCTTTGTGTTGCATTCTTGTGTTTTCTTATGTGATGTAATGTGCATGAAAGCATCTATGGGATCTCATTCTTATCTCTATTGAACAAACCACAGATGCCTCCCCGTCGTGCAAACCCCAACCCCAACAACAACATCACTCCAGAAATGCAACAAATGATGACCGCTCAAACTCAGCTAATGCAGATGATGACGACGTTCATCCAGAACCAAAACAACAACAACAACAAAAACAATAACAACAACAATAACAACAACAACAACAACAACCCACCGGGTTTTGATATGCTCACCAGGTTCTTGAGATTGAGGCCAGCAAATTTCTCAGGAACGACTGATCCCATGGTGGCCAATGACTGGCTACGCTCAGTAAACAAGGACTTGGTAACAATGGGCTGTAGGATGCTGAAAAGGTCAGATTTGCAGCACATTTGCTGGAAGGACCAGCCGCCACTTGGTGGGACAACTTCCAGATCACCACTCCCATAAATGAAGTGACATGGGCTATCTTTGAAGATGGCTTTCGTACTGCTCATATCTCATCTGGAGTGATGAGCCTGAAAAAGAAAGAGTTCCACAATCTGAAGCAGCGCCACCGCAGCGTGGCTGAATATATTGAGGAGTTCAACAATCTGGCGCGTTATGCACCGGATGAAGTTGACACTGATGCCAAGAGAAAGGAAAATTTTCTTGAAGGCTTGAATGATGAGCTGAATCTGCAATTGGCTGTGGCCTATGTTCCCACTTATCAGTCACTCTGTGACAAGGCTGCTATTTTGGAAAACAAAATAAAGTAAGTTGAGAGTAGAAAGAGAAAGTACTCCGACAAGCACAGCTCGGGATCGTCTCACAAACGATCTCATTATGATGACAACGGAAGCTCAGGATCCCACAAGCATGGGAAATTCAACAAGCACCACAACCACAACCGTCATGACAACAAGCATCACCGTAGTCATGACAATGACAAGTACAAGAACCATAAGAGTGGACATAAGAGCCACCACAGTGGTAATGGAAGTGGAAGTGGAAGCCAGCCTGTTAAGAGAGACATAAGTCAGGTTGAATGCTTCAAATGCAAGAAGATGGGGCATTATGCAAATGACTGCCCTGAAAAGAAAGTTGAAGGACCCAATGTAGCACCCCAATTGTCTAACAATTGTAATGCTGCCTGGTCTAGTAATATAATGGCTACTTCAAATATATAATTGTTGCATCATCATTATATCATGCTCATGTCATCATGCCACCTTGCATTTGAGCATCATATAAAACCCTTTTTCCATTTGGTTCTTATCTCATATGCATTGTTAATTGTATTTGCCTCTTGATATTGTATGTGGTTCTTGATATATTGTTTAATGCCCAAGTTGAGTTGGGGGGCATATCTTTTATTTAACTCCACCACCTTTCTTTCACCACCTTTATAATTCCACCACCCTAGTCATATATGAGCCATTGCTTTTCTCTTGCTATTTAAATCTAGCTCATATGTGCTGGGATGGATCCAATTCTTTTCCACATGCTCCCATATATGCACCATGTTGTTTTCACATCAATGATATATGAGAGCCACATGGCCATCTTTGCATGCCTTGTGAATGGAACCTTTTGCTAGCTTCCATATGGATTGTTTTGGGGTTATTATCATGTTGGAATATTGTTGGGCTTACTAAATGCCTAGTGGCACATACACACTAGCAAGTACCAAGCTTACTCAAACATGATCATCTCCATCTATTTCTCACTTGGAACTTTCCTTGTAATTCTTTTGCTTGAGCCTTACTCCACACTTTGGGATGCATAAGAAAATGCCATGTAAACAATCTTGTTTTCACAAAGATAAACATGGTATTAATTAATTATGCATGGCCCATGCAAGTACCCCTTTAGCTTGTCATTTGGATTTTATTAGATTTTTAGTGAATCATCTTCCTTTTTCCCTTACCCTCTTTTGCTTGTTTCTTTTGTGTGGTCTTGCCATACACCAAAAATCCATGTGCTAGATCATGTGTGTCCATGATCATGTGCTTGATCATCTCACCTCCCTCTTCCTCTCATCTCACCTCTCTCTTAAGCCCTAACCCGAGAACCCCCCTCTAGCTAAACCCTAAACCACCCCATCACCCCCTCTCGGCCTCTCTCCTCTCTCTATCTAGCTGGCCCCACCAGGATCAAACCCCACCCAGCTACCTACCCCTCTCCAACCCTGGACAAACCCTAGCCCGAGCCTCCCATCTACTCCAACCCTAGCTCCAACCCGAGCTCCTCCCCCTCTCTTTTATCCTTCTGCCTGGGGATCCCACCACCCGAGCCTGGCCTGCCCTGCCCACCTGCCAGCTCCCCTTCACCCCCCTACCTGCCCCTGCCCTGCCCTGGCCAACCGAGCACGTGAGAGGAGGAGGAGAAAAAGGTGGCCGAGACCACCTTTTCCATCTACCCCGCTCCCCCACGGCACCACCTCCCTCTCCCGTCCCTATCCACCCTCTCTGCCTCGCCCAACTACCCCCAGATCCACCCAGCGGCGCCCTGCCCTCTCCCCTCGCTGCTCCATCGCCACCGTCTACACCATCGCCGCCACCGTCGGCCTCCACCGCATCCAGCCGATCCAGCCGTCAAGTGCGCCGTCGAGGAGGCCTGGAAGACCAAGGCCAGTCCCCTACATCGTCCCGTACACGCAGTAGCAGAGGAGAAGCCCCAGACCGCCGGTACCAGCGCGAGGCCGACGCGAAACCCTAGCCGGCCGTCCGTCTGCTTCGCCGGCGATCCACCGTGCCCCAAGCCGATCCGCCACCACCGACACCCCCTCGGTGAGCCATCCAACCTCCCAGACAACCTCGTCGTTGAAGTCATGGCCTGGTCGCGCCAGTCGTTCCGACAAACGCTCTGCGCGCGCCGGTGCCCGCGCTCGTGTTCCAGACCGTGGCCTCGCTTAGTTAGATCTAGCCGCCCAACCACCTCCTGACCGTAACCCCCACCCCACCGCAGTGGTCTCCGCCGCCGGGCTTCGTCAGAGAGAGAGAGGAAGAGAAACAGTGCATCGCGTGGACGTTTTGCGCTTAACCCCCCACACCTTTTTCTGCATCAACCCGCGGTCCACCAGTCCCACCTGCCAGCCCCCCCAGCGTTTTTGCAAAAAGGTACCCAGGTTTTCGTAAACCTCAACCCGCGCTCCCTCTCAGTGCCACGTGGTCCGTTCCACCCCTCTCTCTGTCAAGTGGGCCTGCGAGCCAGCGGGTCCCATCTGTCAGCGACACGGGCTGGGCAATGCCGCGGTGTAAAACGTTTTCCGCGCGCAGTGACACCCAGTCAGCCTGGCCCACCTGTAAGCGTCTGTGGCTAGAGTTGAGCTAAGTAACAAAAGTATTTGTCTGAGATCTGTTTTAGTTCAAATCATTTTCAAATAAATTCAAATTCAAATATATTTCTGTTTTTAAATATCTTTTAAAATATAAATCCAATTTAAACAAATAATATATGTTTTCAAATCAGAAAAATGTGAGGATTTCAAATATGCCCTCCAAAATATATTTTGAACATTTAAAATTCCAAGTTTATTTAAATTACAATAAAATGCCCTTTTGTCTTAAATAATTAATAACTTTTGTTTTATAACCCCAAATTTAACAAATAATATGTCTAAAATGATTAGCTCGACGAGACCTTTCTGTTTATGCATTCCATGTCTTGTTTTGAAGCATGCATCATATAAATATAAAGTGAACAGCAACTAATATGAGGATAAAATGGGTCCAAAACTCAATAAGATGGTTTATTCTTGTATTCCACACCTCACCCATGCCATGCTACTTTATTGCCATGCAAATTGTGCATTCATCATGGCATGATTGTTTGCTTGTCGCATTTATTCATATGCTTGTGCACTTTATTTATGGGGCCCTTGTTTGTTTGGTTCTTCTTCGAATAGACGCTGAGCAGGGGAGATATCAAGAGAACCAGGAGCACTACCCAGATCCATCCCTTGCTTCAACTGAGCTGCCAGGCAAGCACTACCACATGCTTGCATACATATAGTACCTATTGCCTCTATCTTATCCTTGCATCATTGAGTCGCGATTGCATTAAATTGAATCCCAAGTATTGCATAGCCTTTACTTTTAAACCCCACCGAAGCTTGTTTCTCCATCCCATGAGCCATTACTACAGGAGTTTTTTGAGCCATGCGAGTCGTAGAACAGCATGTGTAGGGTATGTGAGTGTCTGATGGTTAATGAGGTACCTAAACAACTTAACCTGAGTAGTAATGGGATAACTAATGAAAGTGGCATCGGTGAGCCATATTCGCTATTTGGTTTTTCAGGCTCACTTGTGTCCCGTAAGACCCCGAGTACTTGATTCCTGTTCCAAGATTATTCGCGCTATCCACATCCGGGAGGCCTTATGGACCCCCCTGAGCCAGAGCTTGATTCATTCTTATTTCTTGGGGCCACAAACTAGTTTGAGGTTTTATTTACTATCCTGTACTTATGCCATGCTTTACTGCGTTATTTAAATTGTGCGAGGTACTGCACATTGTACTGTTTAGGAAAGCGGAGTGTTTTCATGGTGTCGACAAGCCCAATCACATTTTCGGGTTCCCAGTCGTTCACAGCCATTGACGCAAACCTTGAGTCCGTCTCGGAGTCAGCTAACTTCTTTGCGGGTAGCTCAATGGGGTGGCCCCCTGAAATATTTCTGAATCCTGTGATCGCTTTGTCGTGACTGCCTCGTTGGGTTTTGATTTGGTTTTTCCGAGGCATATCGAGTGTGTGTTGCTATTTGTGCACCCCTACAGGGTAAAACTTTCTGAAAGCCGTGTCCGCGGTTATGGACGACTTGGAACACAGTTTCTCGATCATAGACAAGCATAACTAAAGTACCGCTTTTAATTTGACTAGACTAGGTACCTGACTAGTAAATAGTGCAACACTCACGGAATGGATAATAAAACTGCCAACGGATGGGGGGTTGTTCGTCTGCTTCCTCGTCGGTAAGCGAGGAGGAGGATGGATCTATGGATATTACCATTTTAACTGTTATAACTGTTGTTATTAATTCACGGACATCCGTCTATCTCTGGTTAGGCGGATGGTTAGCGAGTATCTATAGAATTGTTAGGGTTTATCTTTTACTGCAATTGCGTCACCCCAGGTTGTGTCCCCTTTAGAGGCATAAAGACTTGCTGAGTACCCCTAGGGTCTCACACGATAAATTATTGGTTCAGATGAACAGGTACACTCGCAAGATGGATACTGGGTGGAAGAGACGGACGATGTGGGCAACGATCATTCGGTGTAGAGATTCCGGGAACGGGGATCCGTGAGATCTGTGGGCGGGATCTGCTTATTTATGGGGCATCTTATGCCGATTTGCTTCTTATCCGTACTCGAATTTTGTCTTCCACTTCCGCCTGATACTCTGATGTTTGATGTATGAGGGGATATCCTAAACTATTATATCTATCTAGGATATTTGGATCTTGCCGTATGGCGTTGCTATATTTCCTTTCTTTTTAGATGGAATGGCTCTGATGTACTGTTGTATGGTGGCTTGCATACATACTCATTTGTGTATGTAGTTGATCCCTTCGCCTGCCGATTACGCCGCCCGTTCTTGTCCCGATGTTTGGAAATGGTTGGGACGGCCGAAAGGTCTACCTGTGAGTGGCATTTGGGCCCCACCGTACTATTTCAACCATTTCTGTTCATCTAGGCTTGTAACTAGGAGCGTAATTCACCGAGGTAGTTACAATTGGTATCAGAGCCATCCCGCCCTTCAGGGTCTCAGCCAAATGGTCGTTGTCTGTCTAGCAAATATTTTGGTAGTTATGTATACTAGGGAAAAACAAACGCGAGAGTAGGACTGCTTCCACTTTTCTTCTTACCCAACCACCACCCTTCTCTGGTAAGGAAGTGTAACGTTTTCAATCCTCTTCTTAAATTCAAACTAGGATTCACGTGTTCTGGGTTTCCGTAGTACCATAGGTTGTGTATCTGTGTGTGTGTGTGTAATCCCTTGTCTATCTGTTGCATCCAAGTTGTTATCTTATCTGCCTTTTGGTTATCAACTGTTGGTACATTCCATACTGACAGGCTTTTGCAAACCGACGCGATCTGTCTTACTCTTTGTTATCCGACGTTATCTTCTTTAGGGTGTTCGTTTCCGTAGTTGTTAATCTTTAGGTTATCGTGAGAAGGAGGTGTTGAGATTTGTGTTTTACTTGTTCATGTGCGCAGTAATGATGAGTGCGGGATGGAGTCGCGACCATACCACTACTCTTATCATTCGCTCTTGTATATTGAATTGGTAGAGTCACTAATCTTGATTCGCTAAGTGATTTTGCGCATCTATTGGTATTTTAATTGTAGGGGTTCGTAGCATGGAAAACAAAAATTTTCTATCGCATACAAACAAACAAGCCAAGATCTATCTACTAGATTGTAGCAACGAGTCGATGGAATAACTCACCCTCGAAGATTCCAAAGTGTTTAACGAGAGCAGATTCTCGTGGGTGATGTAGTCGTACTCTTTCCGATCTCAAGATCGCGTAGACGATCCTTCCGGCGCCGCGTTCCCGCAGCGCTCCCGCAGTCGGTCACACGTTCGGTACTCGACGAAGACCTTCCTCTCCCTTGTTCCAGCAGGCAGCGGAGGTTGTAGCACTCTCCTCGCGATTCCGGCAGCACAACGGCGTGGTACCGGAGGTAGAGGGGAGATCCCGCAGGGCTTCGCCTTAAGCCGGTGCGAGTATGGTGGAGCTTATGAGAGAGGCTATTAGTGGTCTAGTAATTAGACACACCAATTAGAGGGCTCTAAACCAATTAGAAGGCTCTAAACCGAAACAGCTCTAAACCGGGGTCTAGGTCTAGTTTCTAGTTTAGAGGATAGGAACTTGTGTGTGTTGGGAGGGGAGCCCTGCCCCTCCCTTTATAGGTGGGAGGGCTGGCGCGCCAGGGGAGGGAGGGAGTCCCTCCCCAACTCGGCTTGGAGCTGGCCGCCGGCTTGGGGACTCCTTCCCCAAGTCGGTCTCCTCTTCTCCTCCTCTTCCCACTTTCCAAAACTGGCAGTTTGACTTTCAAACTAGCCGTTTGACTTTTCCAATTTAGGAATTAAATAAACCCTTTATTTTGGACAGCGAGAACACTTAGTACATGATGCAATCATTCCAACTTGCAATGACACATTCATGTACCCCTTCCCCCCCGGAGTGCCGGACATTCCGGGACCTTCTAGAATGTTCCCGATGAAAACACCGGAACCATTCCCCAACTCCGAAATGGGACTTTCCTTATATGAATCTTATTCTCCGGACCATTCCGGATCACCTCGTGATATCCCGGATCCCATCCGAGACTCCGAACAACATTCGGTCTCTTTCTCATAATACCATAACTACTCAAACAACGTCGAATCCTTAAGTGTGTCTCCCTACGGTTCGTGAATTATGCGGACATGATCGAGACACTTCTCCGAACAATAACCAATAGAGGAATCTGGAAATTCATATGGCTCCCACATATTTCTACGATTACTTTGCGATCGAATGAACCACTTACATACGATACCAATTTCCCTTTGTCTCACGATATGTTACTTATCCGAGGTCATGATCGTCGGTATCTCTGCATACCTAGTTCAACCTCGTTACTGATAAGTACTCTTTTCTCGTTCCCGTGATATGTGATCCCTTGTGACCAAGTCACATGCTTGCAAGCTAATTGGATGACATTTCACCGAGAGGGCCCAGAGAATATCTATCCGTCATGTGGATGGACAAATCCCACTCTTGATCCATGTGTTTCAACCAATACTTTCCGAACACCCAATGCCACTTTTATAGCCACCCTGTTACGGTGTGGTGTTTGATGACATCAAAGCATCCATCCAGTAAAGGCAATATGCATGATCTCATGGTCGAAGGAATTAGGTTACTATGTATCAGAAAGCATATAGCAATTGAACTATTGAAATGACTTGATCTTTATGCTACGCTTGTCTATAGGAGTATGTCCACCATATCATTCTCCTAACGATATGATCTTGTTGTTGATAACATCTCAATGTTCATGACAAAGAAACCACATCATCAATCAACCAACAAGCTAGTGAAGTATAGAGGCTATACTAGGGACTTCAAATTAAGTTTACAAATCACACAAGTATTAATGGTTTCCTTGTTAATACTATTATAGCATGAATGTAAACATTTATCATAAACACAAAGATATATAATAATAACTACATTTATTATTACCTCTAGGGCATATCTCCAACAGTCTCCCACTTGCACTAGAGTCATCTAATCTAGATTACATGGTAATATACCGAACACCCATGGCAGTTTGGTGTTGGTCATGTTTTGCCCTCGGGAGAGGTTTAGTCAACGGATCCGCCACATTCAGATCTGTGTGTACTTTGCAAATCTTTATATCCCCATCCTGGATATGTTCTCGAATAGCGTGGAAACGCAGCTTGATATGCTTCAGCTTCTTGTGTGACCTTGGTTCTTGCGCATTGGCTATGGCGCCCATGTTATCACAGTAGATAGACATTGGGTCCAGCGCACTTGGAACCACACCCAGCTCTGTAATGAACTCTTTCATCCATATCGCTTCTTGTGAAGCCTCCGAAGCAGCCATGTATTCCGATTCAGTTGAAGATCTCGCCACAACGCTTTGCTTTGCACTCCTCCAGCTAACTGCTGCACCATTCAAAATAAATACGTATCCAGATTGTGATTTAGAATCATCCGGATCGGTGTTCCAACTAGCATCGGTGTAACCATTAACAACGAGCTGTCCATCACCTCCATAAGAAGGAACCATATCCTTAGTTCTTCTCAAGTACTTAAGGATGTTTTTGACCGCTGTCCAATGATCCACTCCTGGATCACTTTGATATCTGCTAGTTAAACTAACAGCATATGCGATGTCGGGTCTAGTACATAGCATGGCATACATTAGAGATCCTATGGCTGAGGCATAGGGAGTCTTACTCATCCTTTCTCTATCTTCTGCCGATGTCGGACTTTGAGTTTTACTCAACGTCGTATTGGGCAACATGGGCAAGAACCCTTTCTTGCTATCTTCCATTCCAAACCTCTTTAGAACTTTGTCCAAATATGTACTTTGTGACAATGATATTTGGCGTTTCGATCTATCTCTATAAATCTTTATGCCTAATATGTAAGCTGCTTCGCCAAGATCCTTCATTGAAAAACTATTATTCAAATATTCCTTGACACTATTAAGAAGGTCTACATCATTCCCAATCAACAATATGTCATCCACATACAGTATTAAGAATGCTACAGAGCTCCCACTCACTTTCTTGTAAATACAAGCTTCTCCATAAGTTTGTATAAAACCAATACTTTTGATTACCTTATCAAAACGTTGATTCCAACTTCGGGATGCTTGCTTCAATCCATAGATGGACCGTTGAAGCTTGCATACCTTGTTAGCATCTTTAGGATCGACAAAACCTTTGGGTTGTATCATATATAACTCTTCATCAATGTCTCCATTGAGGAATGCTGTTTTGACATCCATCTGCCATATCTCATAATCATAATATGCAGCGATTGCTAACATAATCCTCACAGACTTTAGCTTCGCTACCGGTGAGAAAGTCTCATCGTAGTCAACTCCTTGAATTTGTCGAAACCCTTTTGCGACAAGTCGAGCTTTATAGACAGTAACATTACCATCAGCATCTGTTTTCTTCTTGAAAATCCATTTGTTCTCGACAGCCTTCCGGCCATCCGGTAAGTCCACCAAAGTCCATACTTGGTTTTCGTACATGGATCCAATCTCGGATTTCATGGCTTCTTGCCATTTATTGGAATCTGGGCTCATCATCGCTTCCTCATATGTCTCGGGGTCATCGGTGTTGTCCACCAACATGACATTCATAACGGAATCATACCAATCTGGAGTGGTACGAGTTCTTGTTGACCTCCGAGGCTCTGTAGCAACTTCAACCGAAGTTTCATGATCACTATCATTAGCTTCCTCTCTTATTGGTGCAGGCACCACAGGAACTTCTTCCGGTGCTGCGCTACTCGCAATTTCGAGAGAAGGTTCGACAACCTCGTCGAGTTCTACTTTCCTTCCAGTCACTTCTTTCGAGAGAAATTCCTTCTCTAGAAAGGATCCATTCTTAGCAACGAAGATTTTGCCTTTGGATCTATGATAGAAGGTATACCCAACAGTTTCCTTCGGGTATCCTATGAAGACGCATTTTTCCGCTTTGGGTTCAAGCTTGTCCGGCTGTAACTTCTTTACATAGGCTTCGCATCCCCAAACTTTAAGGAACGACAATTTAGGTTTCTTCCCAAACCATAATTCATACGGTGTCGTTTCAACGGATTTAGACGGTGCCCTATTTAAAGTGAATGCGGCTGTTTCTAATGCATAACCCCAAAATGATAGTGGCAAATCTGTAAGTGACATCATAGAACGAACCATATCTAAGAGAGTTCGATTACGACGTTCAGACACACCATTACGCTGTGGTGTTCCCGGCGGTGTCAATTGTGAAAGTATTCCGCACTTCTTTAAATGCTCGCCAAACTCGTAACTTAGATATTCACCTCCACGATCAGAACGTAGAAATTTAATCTTCTTGTTACGTTGATTCTCTACCTCACTTTGAAACTCCTTAAACTTCTCGAAAGTTTCGGACTTATGTTTCATGAAATAGATATACCCATATCTACTCAAGTCATCCGTGAAGGTAAGAACATAACGATAACCACTGCGCGATGCTACACTCATTGGACCACACACATCGGTATGTATGATTTCCAATAAGTCTGTAGCTCGCTCCATCATACCAGAAAATGGAGTCTTAGTCATTTTACCCATCAGACATGCTTCGCATCTTTCAAGTGATTCAAAATCAAGTGATTCAAGAAGTCCATCGGAATGGAGTTTCTTCATACGTTTCACTCCAATGTGACCAAGACGACAGTGCCACATATAGGTCAAATTATCGCTTGATTTCAAACGTTTAGCCTCAATGTTATTAATATGTGTATTTCCACTATCGAGATTCAATATGAATAGACCATCTATCAAAGGTGCATGTGCATAAAACACATTACTCATATAAATCGAACAACCATTATTCTCGGATTTAAACAAGTAACTGTCTCGCAATAAACAAGATCCTGATATAATGTTCATGCTTAATGCAGGCACCAAATAACAATTATTTAAGTATAAAACTAATCCCGATGGTAGATGAAGAGGTAGCGTGCCGACCGCGATCACATCAACCTTTGATCCGTTTCCTACGCGCATCGTCACCTCGTTCTTCACTAGCTTCCGTTTATTCTGCAGCTCCTGTTTCGAGTTACAAATATGAGCAACCGAACCAGTATCAAATACCCAGGCACTACTACGAGTACTAGTGAGATACACATCAATAACATGTATATCAGATATACCTTTCTTCTTGATGTTGCCGTTCTTCAAATCCGCCAAGTACCTTGGGCAATTCCGCTTCTAGTGACCTTCTCCCTTGCAGTAAAAGCACTCAGTATCAGGCTTGGGTCCAGCCTTGGTCCTCTTCGTCGGCGTGGTAACTTTCTTACCACCCTTCTTGAAGTGTCCCTTCTGCTTAGACTTGCCTTTCTTGAATTTGGTGGTCTTATTGACCATCAACACTTGGTGCTCTTTCTTGATCTCCACTTCTGCAGATTTTAACATAGCAAATAGTTCTGGCAACTCTTTGTTCATGTTCTGCATGTTGTAGTTCATCACAAAGTTCTTGTAACTTGGTGGTAGTGATTGGAGGATGCGGTAAACTCCCAAAGTATTAGGAATCACTATACCCAAACTTTGAAGTTTATTTGCGTGCCCAGACATTTTAAGCACATGCTCACTGACGGAGCTACCCTCTTCCATCTTGCAGTTAAAGAACTTTTCAGAAGCTTCATAACTTTCAATTGCCGCATGAGTCTCAAAGATTAATTTGAGATCCTCGACAATATCATATGGATCTGACTCTTCAAACCTTTTCTGAAGCTCCGATTCTAAACCATACAAGATAGCACACTGAACTATGGAGTACTGATTCTTCCGAGCGAGGTAAACATTCTTTACTTCATTGGTAGCATCAGCTGCAGGTGGGTCACCTAGCGGTGCATCCAGCACATAGGTCAAATTACCAGCTGTGAGGACAATCCTCAAATTGCGGAACCAATCCGCGAAGTTGCTTCCATTGTTTTTCAACTTTTCTTTCTCTAGGAACGCATTAAAATTGATGGTAGGGGCTGCCATTGATCTACAACATATTTGCAATAGTTTAGACTAAGTTTATGACAAATTGAGTTCAAATTAATTAATGAAATTAAACTAGGTGAACTCCCACTCAAAACAACATCCCTCACATTGTTTTAGTGATCACACGAACCAAATCCACTACATCAACACCGATCATCACGAGAGCTGATATAGTTTTAATGGCGAACAATCATCATGTTCATCATATCTACTATATGATTCATGCTTTGCCTTTCGGCGATCCGTGTTCCTGAGGCCATGTCTGTACATGCTAGGCTCGTCAAGATCAAACCTTAGCTTCCGCATAAGCAAATCTGGCTTGCTTACGTTGTAGTCACCCGCGGAATCAAAGACACCCGATCATCACGTGGTGCTTCGAAGCAGCAAGCTTTGGCAACGGTGCATACTAAGGGTGAACACTTTTAGAACTTGAAATTTATGTGCATGAGGGATCATCTTATAATGCTACCGTCGTCTACTAAGCAATACAAGATGCATAAAGGATTAACATCACATGCAATTCATAATATGTGATATGATATGGCCTTTCTTCTTTGTGCTTCCGATCTCCATCTTCAAGCACGAACATGATCTCCATCATCACCGGCATAGCATCAAGGTCAATGACGCTTCTTCATGGTTGTCTTCCACCAGCTTCAACTATTACAACTATTTTGAATAGACACGCAGGTCTTAACAGAAATTAAAGACAACCATATGGCTCCTGCCGGTTGCCAACTTACAATAAGGAACATTGCATACATCAAATATAATCACAATCATGGCCATATCACATCACTGCACACCCCTGCAAAACAAAGTTAGACGCCTCTACTTTCTTTGCATATTTTACGTGGTTTGGGGCTTTCAATAAGTGTCGTTCTAACTTACGAACAAGAACCACAACATTGATACTAGCATTGTTGATCACCCGTTGTAAATTGGATCTTTACTATGCTAGGAGAAACAGGCACCCGCAAAGCCACTTATGCAAAACGAGTTGCATGTCAAGCGTGGAGCAAGTCTCATGAACGATGTCATGTAAGGTTAGCCCGGGCCGCTTCATCCCAACATACCGCAAGATGCAAAGTACACAAAAAGCAATCTACAATAAAAGCATCAACGCCCACAATGACCATTGTGTTCTACTCGTGCAACAGATCTACATATAGACACGGCTCTGATACCACTGTAGGGGTTCGTAGCATGGAAAACAAAAATTTTCTATCGCATACAAACAAACAAGCCAAGATCTATCTACTAGATTGTAGCAACGAGTCGATGGAATAACTCACCCTCGAAGATTCCAAAGTGTTTAACGAGAGCAGATTCTCGTGGGTGATGTAGTCGTACTCTTTCCGATCTCAAGATCGCGTAGACGATCCTTCCGGCGCCGCGTTCCCGCAGCGCTCCCGCAGTCGGTCACACGTTCGGTACTCGACGAAGACCTTCCTCTCCCTTGTTCCAGCAGGCAGCGGAGGTTGTAGCACTCTCCTCGCGATTCCGGCAGCACAACGGCGTGGTACCGGAGGTAGAGGGGAGATCCCGCAGGGCTTCGCCTTAAGCCGGTGCGAGTATGGTGGAGCTTATGAGAGAGGCTATTAGTGGTCTAGTAATTAGACACACCAATTAGAGGGCTCTAAACCAATTAGAAGGCTCTAAACCGAAACAGCTCTAAACCGGGGTCTAGGTCTAGTTTCTAGTTTAGAGGATAGGAACTTGTGTGTGTTGGGAGGGGAGCCCTGCCCCTCCCTTTATAGGTGGGAGGGCTGGCGCGCCAGGGGAGGGAGGGAGTCCCTCCCCAACTCGGCTTGGAGCTGGCCGCCGGCTTGGGGACTCCTTCCCCAAGTCGGTCTCCTCTTCTCCTCCTCTTCCCACTTTCCAAAACTGGCAGTTTGACTTTCAAACTAGCCGTTTGACTTTTCCAATTTAGGAATTAAATAAACCCTTTATTTTGGACAGCGAGAACACTTAGTACATGATGCAATCATTCCAACTTGCAATGACACATTCATGTACCCCTTCCCCCCCGGAGTGCCGGACATTCCGGGACCTTCTAGAATGTTCCCGATGAAAACACCGGAACCATTCCCCAACTCCGAAATGGGACTTTCCTTATATGAATCTTATTCTCCGGACCATTCCGGATCACCTCGTGATATCCCGGATCCCATCCGAGACTCCGAACAACATTCGGTCTCTTTCTCATAATACCATAACTACTCAAACAACGTCGAATCCTTAAGTGTGTCTCCCTACGGTTCGTGAATTATGCGGACATGATCGAGACACTTCTCCGAACAATAACCAATAGAGGAATCTGGAAATTCATATGGCTCCCACATATTTCTACGATTACTTTGCGATCGAATGAACCACTTACATACGATACCAATTTCCCTTTGTCTCACGATATGTTACTTATCCGAGGTCATGATCGTCGGTATCTCTGCATACCTAGTTCAACCTCGTTACTGATAAGTACTCTTTTCTCGTTCCCGTGATATGTGATCCCTTGTGACCAAGTCACATGCTTGCAAGCTAATTGGATGACATTTCACCGAGAGGGCCCAGAGAATATCTATCCGTCATGTGGATGGACAAATCCCACTCTTGATCCATGTGTTTCAACCAATACTTTCCGAACACCCAATGCCACTTTTATAGCCACCCTGTTACGGTGTGGTGTTTGATGACATCAAAGCATCCATCCAGTAAAGGCAATATGCATGATCTCATGGTCGAAGGAATTAGGTTACTATGTATCAGAAAGCATATAGCAATTGAACTATTGAAATGACTTGATCTTTATGCTACGCTTGTCTATAGGAGTATGTCCACCATATCATTCTCCTAACGATATGATCTTGTTGTTGATAACATCTCAATGTTCATGACAAAGAAACCACATCATCAATCAACCAACAAGCTAGTGAAGTATAGAGGCTATACTAGGGACTTCAAATTAAGTTTACAAATCACACAAGTATTAATGGTTTCCTTGTTAATACTATTATAGCATGAATGTAAACATTTATCATAAACACAAAGATATATAATAATAACTACATTTATTATTACCTCTAGGGCATATCTCCAACATTAATGCCGAAATTTGTGGAAATTTTTTCTTTGATATATTTGTGTACCACACTCCTTTTCAGTCGTGTGCGATATGCTTAATATCTTCTAGGTGCTTTGAACTTTGTTGATATTTTAATATCATCTTAGTAAATTGTATCCTTTAATCTTGAGTAATTCCATCTTGGTACTATTTTGGATTATTATTATTCTCCATCATAGTACTGACTTGTGTTTTATATCAATAACAGGATGGCACCACCACGTCGTTCTGAGGAGGACATACAACCTGAACTGGGGGCAGCGTTGTCAAGCATCGCCAATGCCTTGGCAGCAATGCAGCAGAACCAGCAGCGTTTTGAGGAAAGTGTCAGGAGGAATGAGTTTGTTCCGCTACCTCCACCTCCCAAGCGAGGGGACATCAAAAGCTTTCTGAAGTTCAACCCACGCCAATTTGATGTTTCTGATCAACCACTTGATGCTGATGATTGGTTGCGTGAGATGTCAAGGTTACTGGCAACTGCTGATGTTCCTGAGCAAGAATGGGTAAAGTGTGCTACTCACCTTCTGAAGGGAGATGCAGCTCTCTGGTGGGAGAATTACCTGAAGGCAAACTGCACTGGTTTTCAGCCTACTTGGGAACAGTTCACTGGAGCTTTCAAGGAGCAGTATCTGTCAGAAATTGTCATGGAGAGGATGAAGGAAGTGTTCCTCAACCTCAAGCAGGGCAATGATAATGTCAACACCTACATCAGGAACTTCATGAACCTTTCTCGTTATGGTGGCGATGAGATCTCGGATGACAAGAAGAAGCAAAAGAGGTTCAGGCAAGGGCTCAATGCATCGATTAAATATGCAATCACACATGCAAGGCCGGCGTCTTTTCTGGAACTTCAGCATACAGCTCTGCAGGAAGAGGCAAGTAGGCAAGTGTTTGAGGAGTCAAAGAAACACAGCCGTGATGCAGCAGGCTCTTCAGCTATGTCAGCTCCTTCTAAGCGTCGTGTCTGGGTTCCTAACACCCCACCGTCGCTCCTGGCTCCACCAAGACCTTCAAGCTACGCGGCAAGGCCACCAAACTTCCTCACTGCTGCTCCCAGGGGCTACAACCACCACTACCCTGGAGCGCCTAGCGGAGTCCCTGGCTACGTTGCTCCACGTCCACCTGGTGCTTCTTACACTTGTGGAGACCCTGGGCATCAAAGCTGGAACTGTCCGTTGAAGAACAAGGCTCTTCCTCCACCACCTCCAAGATCTGCGGCAAGCTCTCCTTTGGTTCGTGCACCACCACCTCGGGCTCTCAACATCAACACCAAGCCCGGGTCTGCTATTGCTCGTGCCAACTGTGTCAACGCCGCTCAAGCTGAGCATGCACCTGGAGTTGTGATGGGTATGCTATCCGTTAACTCAGTCCCTGCACGAGTTTTGTTTGATTCTGGTGCATCGCATTCTTTTGTGTCTCACAAGTTTGCAAATGAGAATGAGTTAGCGATGGATCCTCTCCTGAAGCGGTTAATGGTCCTTTCTCCTGGAGCAACAATGGCAGCTTCTAAAATCAGCCATGGCAATCAAATTGAGATTGGTGGCTCTTCGTTCTCGGCTTCCTTAATCATTCTGGGCAATTCTGACGTTGATGTCATCTTGGGCATGGATTGGTTGACAGCAAATGCAGCTGTGATTGATTGTGCTGAACGCTCGGTTTCTCTGAAGATTCCTGAAGGCCATATAGTCTATTCTCCAAGTCTGACTCCTGCTATCCAGCTTTTCTCTTTGGCGGCTCTGAATGTTGATGCTATGGAAGCTATTCAGAGTGTTCCGGTGGTCTGTGAGTTCCCAGATGTCTTTCCTGAAGAGTTGCCAGGTATGCCTCCAGATCGTGAGGTTGAGTTTGTAATTGAGCTTGAACCTGGTACCGCTCCTATCTCCAAGCGGCCTTATAAGATGGGTCCTGCTGAGTTGGCTGAACTCAAACGTCAGCTTGATGAACAAGAGAAGTTGGGTTTCATTCAGCATAGTACTTCTTCTTGGGGTAGCCCAACCCTCTTTGTGAAGAAGCGAGACCAGACGGATAGACTTTGTGTTGACTATCGGGCTCTCAATGCTAAAACCATCAAGAATAAATATCCCCTTCCGCGGATTAATGATCTCTTCGATCAGCTAGCTGGAGCTGTGGTATTCTCTAAGCTTGACTTGAGAAGTGGTTATCACCAAATCAAGATTCGCAAGGAAGATGTTCCTAAAACAGCTTTCACCAGCCGCTATGGCCTGTATGAGTACACGGTCATGTCTTTCGGTCTCACCAACGCACCTGCCACCTTCTCGAGGCTCATGAACTCGGTTTTCATGGAGTATCTTGATAAGTTCGTTGTGGTCTACCTGGATGACATCCTAGTCTATTCTAAGTCAAAGGAAGAGCATGAAGAACACCTTCGGTGTGTCCTAAGCAAGCTTCGTGAGAACCGCTTGTATGCAAAGTTCTCCAAGTGTGAGTTTTGGCTGCCTCAAGTAACCTATCTTGGTCACATCATCTCTGCCAAGGGCATTGCAGTCAATCCGGAAACTGTGAAGACAATTGTTGAATGGCTTCCTCCTGTTAATGTCAAAGAAGTGCGGAGTTTCCTTGGTTTGGCTAGTTATTGCCGTCGCTTCATTCAGAACTTCTCAAAGATAGCGAAGCCTCTTACCGATCTCCTCAAGAAAGGCAAGAAATGCCTTTGGACTCCTGCATGTCAAGCAAGCTTTGAGACACTCAAAGAGAAGCTCACTTCCACACCAGTCTTGGTTCCTCCGGATACATCCAAGCCGTTCCAGATTTTCTGTGACGCCTCTTTGCATGGATTGGGTGCGGTCCTTATGCAAGAAAAACAAGTTGTTGCTTATGCCTCTCGACAGTTGAAGACGCATGAGATCAACTATCCTACACATGACCTCGAGCTCGCAGTAGTTGTCTTTGCTTTGAAAGTATGGAGGCACTACTTGCTTGGCAACCGTTGTGAGATCTTTTCTGATCACAAGAGTTTGAAGTATATCTTCACACAGCCTGATCTCAACCTTCGGCAGAGGAGATGGATTGAAGCAATCAATGATTTTGATTTGACCATCAACTACACTCCGGGCAAAGCTAATGTTATGGCAGATGCTCTCAGCCGTAAAGCTTATGTCAACAACCTCATGATGGAAGAACAACAGCCTCTCTTGTGCGAGGAATTCCGTCAGCTCAACCTGGAAATTGTGGAACAAGGGTATCTCCAGAACCTTCTAGCAACACCTCTCTTGGAAGAAAAGGTTCGCTCTTCTCAGCTTGGTGATCCGTACACAAGAAAGATCATCTCCAGGATTCAGCTTCCGAAGTATGAGTCCTTCCACGTAGATGATCAAGGCACGCTTTTCTTTGAACACCGGATGTTTGTTCCGAACTACCCGGGTTTGAGAGAGCAAGTTCTCAAGGAGGCGCACGATTCTGTTCTTTCTATCCACCCTGGCAGCACAAAGATGTACATGGACTTGAAAACACAATATTGGTGGCCTGGTTTGAAAAGGTATTGTGCCAAGTATGTCTCGGAGTGTGATGTCTGCCGCAGAGTGAAAGCTATTCATCAGAAACCTTCCGGTCTTCTACAGCCATTGAAACCCCCGGAATGGAAATGGGAGAAAGTAGAGATGGACTTCATCACTGGTTTTCCTAGGTCGCAGAAGGGCAACAATGCAATCTTTGTTGTCATTGACAGGCTTTCTAAAGTGGCTCACTTCTTCCCCGTCAAGGAAACCATTTCTGCAGTTCAGTTGGCGGAGCTCTATATCAACATAATTGTCTCTCTGTATGGGGTTCCGCTTGAGATCAGTTCAGACCGTGGAAGCATCTTCACTTCCAAGTTCTGGGAAAGCTTCCAAAATGCTTTGGGAACAAAGTTGAACTTCAGCACAGCTTACCACCCTCAGTCGCAAGGACAAGTTGAAAGGATCAATCAGATTCTGGAGGATATGCTTCGTGCTTGCATCATCTCTTTTGGCATGTAGTGGGAAGAATGTCTTCCTTATGCTGAGTTCTCTTACAACAACAGCTTCCAGAAAAGTCTAAAGATGGCACCATTTGAGGCTCTCTATGGTCGCAAATGCAGAACTCCGATTGGTTGGTCGGGTGCAGGTGAAAGGATGTTGTTTGGTCCTGACATTGTGACTCAAGCGGAGGAGAAGGTTCACATCATTCTTGAAAATCTGAGGATTGCTCAAAGTCGCCAGAAGAGCAACTATGACAGGAAGCACACGGACATGGAGTATGTCCCTGGGGATCTCGTTTACCTTCGTGTCACTCCCATGAGAGGCACGCACCATTTTGGTATCAAAGGAAAGCTGGCTCCTAGATACATCGGTCCCTTCAAAGTTCGTGGAAGAAGAGGAGAAGTTGCTTATGCTCTTGAGCTCCCGAAAAAACTCAAGGTCCATGATGTTTTCCACATCTCTCAGCTCAAGAAGTGCTTCAAGGATCCCGGTAGGACCGTGGACCATGAGCTTATCAATCTCCAAGAAGACCTGTCTTATCAGGAACACCCCACAAAAATCCTTGAAGTCGCAGAAAGAAGGACTCGCAACAAGTCCATCAAGTTCTGCAAGGTGCAATGGTCGCACCATTCCGTTGATGAAGCCACTTGGGAACGTGAAGATGAACTCCGTGCCAAGTATCCTACCCTCTTTGTGTCTTCTTCTTCATCCTAGAATCTCGGGGCGAGGTTCCTGTTTAGTGGGGGAGAGTTGTAGCACCCCAATTGTCTAACAATTGTAATGCTACCTGGTCTAGTAATATAATGGCTACTTCAAATATATAATTGTTGCATCACCATTATATCATGCTCATGTCATCATGCCACCTTGCATTTGAGCATCATATAAAACCCTTTTTCCATTTGGTTCTTATCTCATATGCATTGTTAATTGTATTTGCCTCTTGATATTGTATGTGGTTCTTGATATATTGTTTAATGCCCAAGTTGAGTTGGGGGGCATATCTTTTATTTAACTCCACCACCTTTCTTTCACCACCTTTATAATTCCACCACCCTAGTCATATATGAGCCATTGCTTTTCTCTTGCTATTTAAATCTAGCTCATATGTGCTGGGATGGATCCAATTCTTTTCCACATGCTCCCATATATGCACCATGTTGTTTTCACATCAATGATATATGAGAGCCACATGGCCATCTTTGCATGCCTTGTGAATGGAACCTTTTGCTAGCTTCCATATGGATTGTTTTGGGGTTATTATCATGTTGGAATATTGTTGGGCTTACTAAATGCCTAGTGGCACATACACACTAGCAAGTACCAAGCTTACTCAAACATGATCATCTCCATCTATTTCTCACTTGGAACTTTCCTTGTAATTCTTTTGCTTGAGCCTTACTCCACACTTTGGGATGCATAAGAAAATGCCATGTAAACAATCTTGTTTTCACAAAGATAAACATGGTATTAATTAATTATGCATGGCCCATGCAAGTACCCCTTTAGCTTGTCATTTGGATTTTATTAGATTTTTAGTGAATCATCTTCCTTTTTCCCTTACCCTCTTTTGCTTGTTTCTTTTGTGTGGTCTTGCCATACACCAAAAATCCATGTGCTAGATCATGTGTGTCCATGATCATGTGCTTGATCATCTCACCTCCCTCTTCCTCTCATCTCACCTCTCTCTTAAGCCCTAACCCGAGAACCCCCCTCTAGCTAAACCCTAAACCACCCCATCACCCCCTCTCAGCCTCTCTCCTCTCTCTATCTAGCTGGCCCCACCAGGATCAAACCCCACCCAGCTACCTACCCCTCTCCAACCCTGGACAAACCCTAGCCCGAGCCTCCCATCTACTCCAACCCTAGCTCCAACCTGAGCTCCTCCCCCTCTCTTTTCTCCCTCTGCCTGGGGAACCCACCACCCGAGCCTGGCCTGCCCTGCCCACCTGCCAGCTCCCCTTCACCCCCCTACCTGCCCCTGCCCTGCCCTGGCCGACCGAGCACGTGAGAGGAGGAGGAGAAAAAGGTGGCCGAGACCACCTTTTCCATCTACCCCGCTCCCCCACGGCACCACCTCCCTCTCCCGTCCCTATCCACCCTCTCTGCCTCGCCCAGCTACCCCCAGATCCACCCAGCGGCGCCTTGCCCTCTCCCCTCGCTGCTCCATCGCCACCGTCACACCATCGCCGCCACCGTCGGCCTCCACCGCGTCCAGCCGATCCAGCCGTCAAGTGCGCCGTCGAGGAGGCCTGGAAGACCAAGGCCAGTCCCCTGCATCGTCCCGTACACGCAGTAGCGGAGGAGAAGCCCCAGACCGCCGGTACCAGCGCGAGGCCGACGCGAAACCCTAGCCGGCCGTCCGTCTGCTTCACCGGCGATCCACCGCGCCCCAAGCCGATCCGCCACCACCGACACCCCCTCGGTGAGCCATCCAACCTCCCAGACAACCTCGTCGTTGCAGTCATGGCCTGGTCGCGCCAGTCGTTCCGACAAACGCTCTGCGCGCGCCGGTGCCCGCGCTCGTGTTCCAGACCGTGGCCTCGCTTAGTTAGATCTAGCCGCCCAGCCACCTCCTGACCGTAACCCCCACCCCACCGCAGTGGTCTCCGCCGCCGGGCGCGAGCCCCAGGTCGCGGGATCGAGCCCCGTGCCGCGCACGCTCCCGCTGTCAGTTTCGTCAGAGAGAGAGAGGAAGAGAAACAGTGCATCGCGTGGACGTTTTGCGCTTAACCCCCACACCTTTTTCTGCATCAACCCGCGGTCCACCAGTCCCACCTGCCAGCCCCCCCCTGCGTTTTTGCAAAAAGGTACCCAGGTTTTCGTAAACCTCAACCCGCGCTCCCTCTCAGTGCCACGTGGTCCGTTCCACCCCTCTCTCTGTCAAGTGGGCCTGCGAGCCAGCGGGTCCCATCTGTCAGCGACACGGGCTGGGCAATGCCGCGGTGTAAAACGTTTTCCGCACGCAGTGACACCCAGTCAGCCTAGCCCACCTGTAAGCGTCTGTGGCTAGAGTTGAGCTAAGTAACAGAAGTATTTGTCTGAGATCTGTTTTAGTTCAAATCTTTTTTAAATAAATTCAAATTCAAATATATTTCTGTTTTTAAATATCTTTTAAAATATAAATCCAATTTAAACAAATAATATATGTTTTCAAATCAGAAAAATGTGAGGATTTCAAATATGCCCTCCAAAATATATTTTGAACATTTAAAATTCCAAGTTTATTTAAATTACAATAAAATGCCCTTTTGTCTTAAATAATTCATAACTTTTGTTTTATAACCCCAAATTTAATAAATAATATGTCTAAAATGATTAGCTCGACGAGACCTTTCTGTTTATGCATTCCATGTCTTGTTTTGAAGCATGCATCATATAAATATAAAGTGAACAGCAACTAATATGAAGATAAAATGGGTCCAAAACTCAATAAGATGGTTTATTCTTGTATTCCACACCTCACCCATGCCATGCTACTTTATTGCCATGCAAATTGTGCATCATTCATCATGGCATGATTGTTTGCTTGTCGCATTTATTCATATGCTTGTGCACTTTATTTATGGGGCCCTTGTTTGTTTGGTTCTTCTTCGAATAGACGCTGAGCAGGGGAGATATCAAGAGAACCAGGAGCACTACCCAGATCCATCCCTTGCTTCAACTGAGCTGCCAGGCAAGCACTACCACATGCTTGCATACATATAGTACCTATTGCCTCTATCTTATCCTTGCATCATTGAGTCGCGATTGCATTAAATTGAATCCCAAGTATTGCATAGCCTTTACTTTTAAACCCCACCGAAGCTTGTTTCTCCATCCCATGAGCCATTACTATAGGAGTTGTTTGAGCCATGCGAGTCGTAGAACAGCATGTGTAGGGTATGTGAGTGTCTGATGGTTAATGAGGTACCTAAACAACTTAACCTGAGTAGTAATGGGATAACTAATGAAAGTGGCATCGGTGAGCCATATTCGCTATTTGGTTTTTCAGGCTCACTTGTGTCCCGTAAGACCCCGAGTACTTGATTCCTGTTCCAAGATTATTCGCGCTATCCACATCCGGGAGGCCTTATGGACCCCCCTGAGCCAGAGCTTGATTCATTCTTATTTCTTGGGGCCACAAACTAGTTTGAGGTTTTATTTACTATCCTGTACTTATGCCATGCTTTACTGCGTTATTTAAATTGTGCGAGGTACTACACACTGTACTGTTTAGGAAAGCGGAGTGTTTTCGCAGTGTCGACAAGCCCAGCCACATTTTCGGGTTCCCAGTCGTTCATAGCCATTGACGCAAACCTTGAGTCCGTCTCGGAGTCAGCTAACTTCGTTGCGAGTAGCTCAATGGGGTGGCCCCCTGAAATATTTCTGAATCCTGTGTTCGCTTTGTCATGACTGCCTCGTTGGGTTTTGATTTGGTTTTTCCGTGGCATATCGAGTGTGTGTTGCTATTTGTGCACCCCTGCAGGGTAAAACTTTCTGAAAGCCGTGTCCGCGGTTATGGACGACTTGGAGCACAGTTTCTCGATCATAGACAAGCATAACTAAAGTACCGCTTTTAATTTGACTAGACTAGGTACCTGACTAGTAAATAGTGCAACACTCACGGAATGGATAATAAAACTGCCAACGGATGGGGGGTTGTTCGTCCGCTTCCTCGTCGGTAAGCGAGGAGGAGGATGGATCTGTGGATATTACCGTTTTAACTGTTATAACTGTTGTTATTAATTCACGGACATCCGTCTATCTCTGGTTAGGCGGATGGTTAGCGAGTATCTATAGAATTGTTAGGGTTTATCTTTTGCTGCAATTGCGTCACCCCAGGTTGTGTCCCCTTTAGAGGCATAAAGACTTGCTGAGTACCCCTAGGGTCTCACACGATAAATTATTGGTTCAGATGAACAGGTACACTCGCAAGATGGATACTGGGTGGAAGAGACGGACGATGTGGGCAACGATCATTCGGTGTAGAGATTCTGGGAACGGGGATCCGTGAGATCTATGGGCGGGATCTGCTTATTTATGGGGCATCTTATGCCGATTTGCTTCTTATCCGTACTCGGATTTTGTCTTCCGCTTCCGCCTGATACTCTGGTGTTTGATGTATGAGGGGATATCCTAAACTATTATATCTATCTAGGATATTTGGATCTTGCCGTATGGCGTTGCTATATTTCCTTTCTTTTTAGATGGAATGGCTCTGATGTACTGTTGTATGGTGGCTTGCATACATACTCATTTGTGTATGTAGTTGATCCCTTCGCCTGCCGATTACGCCGCCCGTTCTTGTCCCGATGTTTGGAAATGGTTGGGACGGCCGAAAGGTCTACCTGTGAGTGGCATTTGGGCCCCACCGTACTATTTCAACCATTTCTGTTCATCCAGGCTGGTAACTAGGAGCGTAATTCACCGAGGTAGTTACACCCAACAAGCCCAATCCTTTCCAGAAAGGACAGGTGAACCACATCAGTGTGGAGGAGGTCTATGAGGAGCCTGATGCCGTTGCTGGTAAGTTCAGACTCAATTCTATTCCAGCATTTGTTCTTTTTGATACTAGAGCATCGCATTCATTCATATCAAAAGCATTTGTTGATAGAAATGGGTTTCCAACTGAAAACATTGGGTGTCCAATAAAAGTTAGTTCTCCGGGTGGAGATATGATAGTAAGTCTTGGATGCCGGGATCTAGTAATAGAGTTTGGAAAACATAAATTTCCAGTGAGTCTGATAATCCTAGATTCCCAAGGACTGGACGTAATATTGGGAATGGATTGGATGGCTAAGTATGAAGGAGTACTAGATTGTGTTAATCGTACTGTTGCACTCACAACCCTAGAAAGAAAGCGGATTAAATTCAAGTCCAACTTTGAATCTAAAGGAAGTAAGCTAAATTCTCTTAAGGGGGTTAGCATGGACAGTGTGCCAATTGTGAGTGAGTATCCAGATGTGTTTCCGGAAGAATTGCCGGGAATGCCACCAGATAGAGATGTGGAATTTCTTATAGATTTGGTACCAGGGTCTGGACCAATAGCAAAGAGACCTTATAAAATGTCAGTTGATGAACTGAAAGAGCTCAAGAAGCAACTTGGAGAACAGTTGCAGAAAGGATTTATTCAACCAAGTTCTTCATCTTGGGGAGCCCCAGTCTTGTTTGTGGAGAAGAAAGATAGAAGTCAAAGGTTATGCATAGATTACCATTCACTCAACGAGGTAACTATCAAGAACAAATACCCTTTGCCTAGAATCAATGACTTGTTTGATCAGCTAGAAGGAGGTTGTGTGTTCTCAAAGATTGATCTAAGGTCAGGCTATTTTCAACTCAAGATAAGAGAACAAGACATACCTAAAACAGCCTTCACTACAACGTATGGATTGTATGAGTATACCGTAATGCCTTTTGGTTTGACCAATGCTCCAGCATACTTCATGAATATGATGAACAAGGTGTTCATGGAATTCCTTGACAAGTTTTTTGTCGTTTTCATCGATGACATCTTAGTCTACTCCAAGAGCAAAGAAGAGCATGAAGGACATTTGCGCTTGATACTTGAGAAGTTAAGAGAGCATAAACTTTATGCCAAATTCAGCAAGTGTGAGTTCTGGTTGGATGAAGTCGGATTTCTTGGACATGTTATGACAAAGGATGGTGTAGCAGTTGATCCTGCTAAAGTTTCAGCTATGACTGAATGGGAATCTCCCAAGTCCGTGAAAGAAGTTCGTAGTTTCCTTGGCTTAGCAGGTTACTACAGAAGGTTCATTGAGAATTTCTCTAAGGTAGCTAAGCCCATGACTGAATTGCTAAAGAAAGACAAGAAGTTTGCTTGGTCTGAAGGTTGTGAACTCAGCTTTCAGGAGTTGAAGAAGAGACTTGTGATAGCACCAGTCTTGTGTCTGCCAGATTTGGAAAAGGATTTCCAAGTATATTGTGATGCATCTCATCAAGGTTTGGGTGCAGTACTTATGCAAGACGGTAAAGTTTTGGCTTATGCCTCGATACAACTCAAAACTCATGAGGTGAACTATCCTACTCATGATTTAGAGTTAGCCTCTGTTGTCCATGCACTAAAAACATGGAGACACTATCTTTTGGGAAAACGTTATGAAGTGTTCACAGATCACAAAAGTTTTTAGTATATCTTCACTCAGAAGGAAATCAATATGAGACAAAGAAGATGGTTAGAACTTATCAAGGACTATGACTTAAGTTTGCAATACCACCCCGATAAAGCAAATGTTGTAGCAGATGCTCTAAGCCGTAAGGTTTTTGTGAATGGCCTTACCAAAGGAGAACTGCCAGATGATTTGTGTACCCAATTCAGAAAACTCACGTTGGAGATTGTGCCTGAAGGACATCTCATGTCTTTGGATGTTCAACCCACTTTGTTGGACAAGATCAAAGAAGCTCAGAAGGTAGATAAAGAAATCGAAGAGATTAAAGAAAAGATTGGCAAAGGAAAAGCCAAAGAGTTCCATGAAGACGAACAGGGTACTTTATGGCATGGGAAACGTATCTGTGTTCCACAAGATCCGGAGCTGTGAAAACTGATTTTGCAAGAAGCACATAACTCACCATATTCCATTCATCCGGGTAACACCAAAATGTACATGGACATGAAGGAAAGATTTTGGTGGAATAATCTCAAGAAGGACATCGCCAAACGTATTGCTTTGTGTGATGTGTGTAGTAGAGTCAAAGCGGAACACCAGAAACCAGCAGGTTTATTTCAACCACTACCTATTCCTGATTGGAAGTGGGACAAGATTGGTATGGATTTCATTACTGGATTACCAAGGACCAAGTCTGGATACGATTCTATTTGGGTAGTAGTGGATCGCCTAACTAAAGTGGCTCATTTCATACCCATGAAGACAACCTATACAAGTGCTAAGTTAGCCAGGATCTACATGAGTAGAATTGTATGTCTACATGGAGTGCCCAAGAGTATTGTGTCTGATAGGGGAACTAAATTCACTTCCCATTTTTGGAGACAACTACATGAGTCCTTGGGAACGAGGTTGGAATTCAGCACTGCTTTTCATCCTCAAACGGATGGACAAACAGAAAGGACTAATCAGATTCTCGAAGACATGTTGAGGGCATGTGCGCTAGACTATGGAGCCAGTTGGGATGAAAGTCTGCCTTACGCAGAGTTTTCTTATAACAACAGCTATCAAGCCAGTATTGAGATGGCACCATTTGAGTTTCTCTACGGAAGAAAGTGTACCACCCCATTATTATGGAATGGTGTGGGAGAAAGAAGTTTATTCGGACCAGATCTTATCAAGGAAGCCGAAGAAAAGGTCAAGTTGGTCAAGGACAGGTTGAAGATAGCACAGTCCCGACAGAAAAGCTACACGGATCCTAAGCGTAGAGAAGTCACCTACGAAGTTGGTGATAGAGCCTATCTTAGAGTGTCACCACTTCGTGGAGTGAAGAGATTCGGAGTCAAAGGAAAATTAGCACCAAGGTATGTTAGGCCATTCAAGATGCTGAGTCGCAAAGGAGAAGTTGCCTATGAAATTGAACTACCGGAATCTTTGTCAGCAGTTCATAATGTGTTTCATGTGAGTCAACTTAAGAAATGTCATCCAGAAATGGAAGAAACTTCTTTGAAGGATACTATACCTTTGGAGGAGGTTCAACTAGAAAGTGATCTCACTTATGAAGAGAAACCTATCAAGATTCTTGAAACTGCAGAAAGAGTCACAAGGACTAAGACTATCAAGTTCTGCAAAGTGCAGTGGAATCATCATTCCGAAGAGGAAGCAACATGGGAAAGGGAAGATGATCTTCGGAAAGACCACCCTCACCTATTTGCTAGCCAATCCGAATCTCGAGGGCGAGATTCACCTTAAGGGGGTTAGATTTGTAACATCCCTAAAATCATGTTTCAAACTCATGCATATCATCCATGCATCCATGATCATATAGAATTCATATCAAACAAAACAATTCAAAAACAGGAGCATATGAGTTCATTATTTTATGTGATCATCATTTGAAACAAATGCTACTCTTTCTATGAGAGGTTGTGGTTCATGAAACCAAACTTTGTGCCTTGTTGTCTTCAGATTGTGTTGCTAGATTGCTAAAGGTTCAAACCAAGATTTCAAAGCAAATACAATTTGAAAACCAATTTCAAAACCAAAATTGAAACAAGTGCTATGTCACTGTTATTTTGTCTTTCCAAAAATGACCAAGCCAATTCAAAATGACCACATGGTTTTATGCCTAGAATTGTGACTGTTGCACAGTGCAAAAATCCTGAAAAGATTTGAATTCAAATAGAGTTTGAATTCATTTGAAAATCATTCCAGAAAATCAAATTAGAAAAAGAAAAGGAATAAAGAAAAGGAAAAGGGTCGGCGCTACTATTCTGGCCCAACAGCGAAACCAGCCCAGCTAGCCCACCCGGGTCCCCTCTCTCTCTCACGCGCAGACACACCCACAGAGCCGCTGACGCCTGGACCCCACTTTCCCTCTGTTCTATTCGCTGACAAGCGGGCCCTCTCCACGTCGACTCCTTCTTTCCCAAATCGCGCCCGCAGACCACGTCGCCGCTGCCGTTGATGCCGGTAATGGCGCGACATAATTATCCTTGATACCGCGAGCGTTTCCTGTTGCGCTTCGGCCTATTTAAACCACACCCCGCCGCGGTCATTTCCCCCCATGCTGCACACTCTTCTCGCCACCAGGGTGCCCCTAATTCGCGTTGCACCGCCGCAGGCAGAGCTAACTCCGGCGAGGTATTCCGGTAAGACCCCGTCGCCCCTTGCTGCCTAAACTTGCCAGTGCAATCTCCGCGACCATGCGCACCTCCTGACCCCTCTGGTGCATGCTAGGAACATCCAGAGCCTCGGCAACGTCGGCGACCACACGAGACAGACGACCCCATCAACTCCGGCGATCAATTGCGGTAAGCTCCGAGCGCCCCTTGCCCCCTCTTGCATATGAGGTTGTTAGCCACTGTCTTGCATGTCTCCTAAACCATCTGGTTCGTGCTAGGGCGACGCAGAACCTCGGCAACGACTTCGACAGCAACCACCTGACGCCGTGCACGACTCTGACGAGCTCCAGCAGCCCATATCGTGCGCCCCTTGCAAAGCCACCGCCACGTTGATCTTCACCTCGTCACGGCGGTTCTGGTAAGCATCCTCTCCCCTCCCCGGGCGACCTTGAACGCCAGCGCCGCCACTGACAGATGCGCCGCCGCCAGTCGCCGCCGCTAGCGCCCTAGTCTATGGTCAAAGCAACAGCAACCGTTGGATGTAGATCTTGCGGTTTAGATTAGATCTAAGCGAAACGTTTTCTTTGAATCTGGCGCGTTGGATCTGACTTGATCTGACGGCGCGGAAGGGTGATCCTGAGTGAAACGGTATCGACCAATAGGATAGCGCCGCGTGGCTAGGGTTTGGTTTAAAAACAGAATTTGAAATCTGATTTATATCCAATTTTGATTTAGCTATAACTTTTGATTCCCACGTTAGATTTTGGCAAATTTTATACCGTTGGAATCAGGAGAACAAGCCCTTTCAGAATATGCAATGTGTTTAATATTTTGCATCTATTAAAATGGTTTCTTTTGCAAAAACATGTGTAGGGCTTATTTGAGCATATGAATTGTTTAGGAATTTAATTTAGGGTTTAAATTATTGTTGTGTGGCAAGTTTTTGACTTCTTTAGAATTCAGTACTATGCACTTGCTTGGTTGAGTTTTAAAAATCATCACTTGGCATTTTGCATGTATGCATATATTTTTGTTGTTTGTATATGTTGTGTGTAATTTGTTGCTACCATTCTTTGTGTAGACTTTGGTGCTAGTGATTGTGATTGTGAAGAGTGCTACTCTCCCAACTACCAAGGCAAGTGGTACTTCATGAATATTTCTATACCTATATTTTATACTAAGCATTAGAAATATTTTGCTAAGTCTTGCATGTTATTTTTTTGCCTATATGCCATGTTGGGAAATCCTAAGTAGTTGTAGAATTGCTAGGAAATTTCTAAGTTAAGTTACTATCTATGCCATGCTTAGCCTAGCTAGTAGCAAACAAGGGTTGGTGAAATATACATGCTATGATGAAAATATTTCTAAGTCTTTGGACTTTTGTTTTGCCTAATAAAACAACTAAGTCAATGAATCACCTGGGTGGAATGGGACTTGAATGGTGGTTTTGGTTGAGTGGTTACACAAGGCCCATGGCTATGGTTTACCTTGTTGTATCTCACTTGTGGAAAGCCACCCAGGAACAAAGGGATTTTAGAGGCCAAGTGTTGAGAAGCTTCTAGTGCAGCCACTTGGCAATATGGGCTCTGCCTGGACCACATAGGTTGCTAGAACTTAGCCATTTGGACAGTTGGTGGTAGTGGGATTGATAGGTTGGAACGCATCCATTTGGTCTAAGGGAAGGCTTCTGAAAGGTCCTGTCTTGGTGAAGCCAAGTCTGGTGGGGAAAGTGCACAACCTCTGCAGATGGAAAAATCTAAGTACATAGCCAAGTCCATGGCAATGGACAACTTGAGCATCAAGGCATGGAAGCTATCAAGAATCTCATCATTCCAACTTCTAAGTAAAAACTTGTGGGTGAACAAGGGTGAAGGACCTCAATGTCTATTGGTGGTTCCTTGGGTAAAGTTTTGACAAAGAAAAACTTAGTGATTTCAACTAATAGGCAAAACCTATTTTGAGCAAAGCAAGCCAAGCTACACTTAGCCAAATTTGCATATAGTATCTAGTCCACTTAAAATATACTAAGGTATCACTTGCCAATACTATTCCAAAGTATTGACCCACTGTGGCTGTAACTTGTGATGTTGCAGGTTACTCTGATGAGGATTAGGTGTCATGAGTCTACACTCAACATGTTTGCCTGTGGCACATGAAGATGAAGACTTATATTTATTTACTTATTCAGACTCTTGTAATAGGCCTGTGGCCTTTGAGTTGTAAAGACTATGTTTATCTCTGGAATGGATGTAATAAATGACCTTTGTATCTGTGTACTTCATCTTAAACTGTGGATGCTAGCAATGATCCAGGGACTAGCATTGCAATCACAGGGATCCTTTTCCTTTATAAAGGAGGGATATTACATAACCCTTGCTAGATCCTGAAGCCATTAAGAAGATGTATCCATCAAGTTATGCTCCAGGGATCGTCAAGAGATAAAGCTCTTCAATAAAGTCAAAGAAGACAACATATACTCAACTCAAGTGAAGACAAAGTTACTAATTAGATAGAAACAAAATCTCTAGCCAAAGAACCTATTTCTGTAGTGCATTGCAATAGCAGCAATGCCAACCTCTTAGCTAGAAATACTAGACTTAATAGTATACTAGTTCTTGCGTTGTTTATCTTTGATTCTTCTCAGTAAGAAGTTCTTTCTCTCTCTTTAACCTAGAGTGTTCTCTGGATCTTATGTAAAGAGTGAGTTGTAACTTTAGCCATGTATTGGACCCGCTGTGTTTCTGTTGTGCCATTCTGAGGGATGTAATACTAGTGAATGGTGTTTCATTGGTGTTACGTCAATGACTATAGTATACTACATCATGCAGTGGTATGCTGGGTCACCGCAGTATGGGCTCTACTTGTGCATCCAACTCCCCAAAACCAATATTGCCAACAGTGTCCACCATACTATTAGCATCATTTGCTATTCAGTGCATATTCATTATGCCTTGTTTTCTTCCAAATAAAATGTTTGACTCTTTTGAGAAAGTTAGTTAGTAAAGCTCTCACGAACTTGATGGCACACTTTATTTCTTGCACTTAATAAACCTAAACCATTGTGATTGTCCATGAAAGTTATATGCTTGCAAATTATAGTCTGGGAGTTAGCAGAACCGTGTTGTCATGGGGAACGCTTTCAACACTTATGGATATATATCTAGTTGATATCATGCTCTTTTGTTTGCGGATGTCGTCGGTGTGAAATAAAAGGGGAGCTTGTGAGTTCATGGAGTTATATATATATGTGTTAGAGAAACGCCTGGGCCGCTAGCCTAAGCCATGCCTAATCATGGTGGAAACTTGCAGCATAACCATAATGATCAATATGTGAAGCATCCTCAATAAAAACCTATTCAAATAGAAAAAAAAGATCGCTGAGATTCTCATTGTCTGCTTGCCTTGTCATTTTGATTATGGGATAGCTCCTGTATCATGTGCAAGGGGTACCCCGTTGGCGGTTCTCTATGATACGCATGTATTTATGATGACAAGAACTTACAGGTAACTAAAGTTGAGTAGCATGTGGAGCGACCCTCGTACTCAAGGGATATGATATTTCTAGTTTTTGGTATGTCAAGCATATAACTCATATTGGACCTCACTTTCACCTTAACCATATAAAGATGCCTATGATAGGGGCAATGAGAGCTCAAAGCTAATGAGTACCTTATTTTCAGCATTTGGAAGCCTTTCAAACCTTTCAAAAACCTTTTCACTTTGTTGTTGAGTCACCACTTATTCTTTGAGCACCTTCTTGAGAGCATAGTTGTCATTCTTAGTGTAATGTGCTTGTCTCAAAACTTGGTTAATTATGTCATGACGTTGATGCTTGTATCTCTGATATTTTTACTTCTAGTCTTCACTTGAACTTCAGAGGTGCCTTGGCATTTATTTTGTGCTCTACAAACAAAGGCAAGCAATATAGCACTCTATCATACCTTATTATGAGCATTGCAAAGTTGCTTATGTTTATGTTTCATGCTACTTATTATTATTGAGTTGGTTTCTCTTCATAGCTTGCAATGACTATTGGGTAGACTTAGTTGCATACTCCTTACTATGAATTGTCTAAGTATCTACTCCTGTTGTGAGAATATATACATCATATGAAGCAAATGTGTTCATGAAAGTTCTTTTATCGCACTCAGTTTTGAACTGAATTGCTTGAGGACAAGCAATAAGCTAAGCTTGGGGGGAGTTGATACGTCCAAAACGTATCTACTTTCCCAAACACTTTTGCTATTGTTTCTCCTCTAAAATTGTGTGATTTGGATACAACTAACCTAGACTAATTTTGTTTTCAGCAGAATTACCTTGGTGTCTAGTTTTTGTGCAGAAAATCAACTATCAGGAAAAATCCCAGAAAATATGCCAGAAATCCTATTTCACCAGAAGATCCACGGAGCCAGAATACAAGACAGAGGGAAGCCCTGGGTGGCCCACACCCCCTGCCGCGTGGGTGGGCTCACCCCGCGCCTGGGAGGGGTGTGGCCAGCCCAGGCACCCCCTCGGACTCTCTCTTCGCCTATAAGATTCCTTCTGACCTAAAAAATCAGGGGGGTCAACATTTTTCTAGAAAGAGTTTCGCTGCTCCGCCATCACTAGAAACCGTGATTCAGATCTTGAAACTCCATTCTGGCACCCTGTCAAGACGGGGAATTTGGGGAGGATCATCGCCATCGTCATCACCAACGCCTCTCCATCAACCATCAATGTTTCCCTCATCCATGAGTGAGTAATACCCCGATGTAGGTGATACGTCATAAACGTATCTATAATTTTTGATGTTCCATGCTGGTTTACTATCTACTTTGATTTGCTTTGTACACACTTTGTGATGTTTTTATATGCTTTCTGGTACTAACCAATTAACAAGTTGCCACAGTGCTAGTTGCCTATTTTCTTCTGTTTTTGGTTCCAGAAAGGCAGAAAATCAATATTCTCGGAATTGGACGGGACAAAAGCCAAAGTCAATATTTTACCGTGGGCAACACGAAGCCAGAAGACGAGACGGAGAAGGCTCACCAGAGGGGCACACCCCCTGGATGCGCGGATGGGCCCACCCTACGCCTAGGGGGTGTAGCCGCCCTGGTGGCCCCCTGGTGTAACATCCCTAAATTCATGATTTCAAAGATTGCATATCATTCATGCATGCATATATATTTGAGATCAATTTCAAACTCATTTCAAGAAAACAAAAGCACATAGTGCTATCATTTTATGTGAGCCAACTTAAATCAGATGCCCATCCTCACTTGAGAGCTTAGTGTTTTAAAAACCAAGTTTGGTTGCTTCTATATTGTTTGGCTTGAGTGTAGAGTTTGAACAAAATTTTACAAAATAGAAATGGTTTCAAAAACCATTTCCAAACATTTGCAAAATAAGTGCAATGTCCCTATTATTTTGTTTTTCCAAAAATGACCAAGCCTTTTCAAAGTAACCACATGGTTTTATACCTAGATTTGAGACTGTTGCACACTGCAAAAATCCCAAATAGATTTGAATTCAAATGGAGTTTGAATTCATTTGAAAACCATTCCTAAAAATCAATTTAGAAAAAGAAAAGAGAAAAGAATTGGAAAAGGGCCGGCACCAGGAATTTGGCCCAGCAACAGACGCAGCCCAACTAGCCCACCCGGCTCCTCTCTCTCTCTCCCCAACGCGCAGACGCACCCACGCGGTCACTGACGCTCGGACCCCACTCCCTCTCTGCTTATTTCGCTGACAAGCGGGCCCCGTCCACGTCATCGTCGTCTTCCCCAAAATCCCGCGCACGAACTCCGCCGCTGCCTGTTGCTGCTTTGATTCCGCGAGGTAAATGGCATTGAATCATCGGGCATTTATTGTCGAGCCTCTGGCTACTTAATCCCCTCTCTCTCGCGACCATTTCCCCTCAACCAATTCCCCCTTCACGCCCCCAGGATGCTCGCAACTCGCTCGACGCTGCCGCTGTTCCGACGACCGCGCCGATGAATTCCGGTGAGCACCGTGTCCCCCTCTATCCCTGACTCATGCTATCAAGCTCAGCAACTCCTTGCGCATCTACTGACACACCCTGTTTGTTCTCGCATGGTCTGTAGCTTCGGCAACGACTTCGACCGAGCGTCACCACTCTCTGCACGAACTCCGGCGACCTCTCCCCGTAAGTACCAGCCGCCCCTTGCCCTCTGCCTGATACTCCTAGGACCCCCATCGTCTTGTGCATCTAACGGTGCCCTCCTTTTGACTTAGTGCGATGCAGAACCTCGCCAACATCGACAGCAGCCGCACCCGACGCGTTCGCGAACTCCGGCGAGGAATCTCCGATGACCCCGTGCGCCCCTTTCCAAGCCACCGCCACGTTGAGCTTCAGCACACCACCACGGTTCTGGTAAGCCTCTTCCCCCACTCCCGTGCGACCTAGAACGCCAGCACCGCCGCTGACAGACACGCCGCCGCCAGTCGCCGCCGCTAGCGCCGCTCATCTTTGGTCAAGGCGTTCAGGAACGTTAGGTGTAGATACTACGGCTGAAATTAGAACTTAAGCGAAGAGGTATGCGCGCATCTGAGCCACCAGATCTGACTTAAATCCTACGGCTCGCAGAGCTCAATCCGTCCGAACCGGTACGGGCCAATAGGAAACAGACGCGTGGCTAGGGTTTGAGTTTAAAAATAGATTTGAATCAGATTTAGATCCAATTTTGAAATAGCTATAACTTTTGATCCACACGTTAGAATTTGACAAATTTTATACCGTTGGAATCAGGAGAACAATCCCTTTCCATTTATGCAATGTGTTTAATGTTTAGTTTCTGTTAAAATGATTTTATTTGCAGAAACTTGTTTAGGACTATTTTGAGTATAGAAATTGTTTAGGAATTTGTTTTAGTGCTAAATAAACTTGGTTTAGCAAGTTTTTGACTTGTTATGATTCAGTATCATGCACTTGCTTGGTTGAGTTTTAAAAATCATCACTTAGCATTATTGCATGCATGGATATTTATTTTTGTGTGTTTGTATATATTGTGTGTAATTTGTTGCTACCATTCTTTGTGTAGACTTTGGTGCTAGTGATTGTGATTGTGAAGAGTGCTACTCTCCCAACTACCAAGGCAAGTGGTACTTCATGAATATGTCCATCCCTATACTTTTATACAAGCATTAGAAATATTTTTGCTAAGTCCTGCATGTTACTATTTTTGCCAAATGCCATGTTGGGAAATCCTAAGTAGTTATAGAATTGCTAGGAAATTCCTAAGTTAAGTTACTATGCCATGCTTAGCCTAGCTAGTAGCAAACAAGGGTTGGTAAAGTATATACATGCTATGATGAAAATATTTCTAAGTCTTTGGACTTATGTTTTTCTTAATAAAACAACTAAGTCAATGAATCACCTGGGTGGAATGGGACTTGATTGGTGGTTTTTGGTTGAGTGGTTACACAAGGCCCATGGATATGGTTTACCTTGTGTATCTCACTTGTGGTATGCCACCCAGGAACAAAGGGATTTTAGAGGCCAAGTGTTGAGAAGCTTATAGTGCAGCCACTTGGAAATATGGGCTCTGCCTGGATCACATAAGTTGCTAGAACTTAGCCATTTGGACAGTTGGTGGTAGTGGGAATGATAGGTTGCAGCGCGTCCATTTGGTCTAAGGAAAGGCTTCTGAAAGGTCCTATCTTGGGAAACCAAGTCTGGTGGGGAAAGTGCACAACCTCTGTAGATGGAAAAATCTAAGTACTTAGCCAAGTCCATGGCAATGGACAACTTGAGAATCAAGACATGGAAGCTATCAAGAATCTCATCACTCCAACTTCTAAGTAAAACTTGTGGGTGAACAAGGGTGAAGGACCTCAATGTCTATTGATGGTTTCTTGGGAAAAGGTTTTGACAAAAGAAAAACTTAGTGATTTCAACTAATAGGAAAAACCTATTTTGAGCAAAGCAAGCCAAACTACACTTAGCCAAAATTCATATAGTAATATAGTCCACTTAAAATTTACTAAGGTATCACTTGCCAATACTATTCCAAAGTATTGACCCACTTTGGCTGTAACTTGTGATGTTGCAGGTTACTCTGATGAGGATTAGGTGTCATGAGTCTACACTCAACATGTTTGCCTGTGGCACATGAAGATGAAGACTTATGTTTATTGACTTATTCCAAAATCTTGTATTAGGCATGTGGCCTTGAGTTGTAAATACTATGTTTAAACTCTGGAATGGATGTAATAAATGACCTTTGTATCTGTGTACTTCATCTTAAACTGTGGATGCTAGCAATGGTCCAGGGACTAGCATTGCAATCACAGGGATCCTTTTTCCTTTACAAAGGAGGGATCTTACAGATGGTATCAGAGCACTGTGTTTCCTGTAGGATTATGACCCTAGGATTGGAAACCACTAAGGAAAAAATTTCAACTACTTCTACACTTGTCTATTCTTCTCGTAAACTTTTCTAATCTTCTCTTTCTCATCTCTATTTGTAGATGAACTCCATCAACGAAGCCGTAAGGAAAGGACCACTCATGACCATGACCTTGGAGTGTGAGACAGAGTTCCCCAAAATTCTCAAGGACCTCATGGTGGCAATGGAAATACATGGTGCAGCTGTGTACAAAGGCTTTCCAGTGATGGATGAAGGAGTTGAGTACTGGTGGGTGCAACTTCACTTGTACAAAAACAAGGAAGACAACCACAAAGAAACAGGATTATGCATGTACACCAACACTGTGGTGCACACCACATTCTTTGTGTCAGCAAGAGAAGCAGCTTGGAGGACTATCAAAGAACTTAGTGCTAGAGTCAAGTGCAGAATGCTCAACCTCCAAAAAGACTTGATGAAAGAGAAGGAACATACCCAAGAGTTGGAAGCTACCAACCAAACCTTAAGAGGAGATATTATAGACTTAGTGATGGAATCATGTGAGCAAGATAGGCTGATTGCTTCTAGGAACATTGTGTTAGCCAACAGATCCAGTGAGATAGGATTGTAAACGTACTTTGTTAGTTGGACCACCACCTATCACCCTATTTTCCAAAATGATGCCTTAAAATAAGATTGAACCTTGGTTATTGTAATGGTTTCATGTATGCATGACTTGTGTGTTTTGCTTCCCAAGGATATGTATGTGTGTTTTGTCTTTTGTTTTATCTTGAATTGTGTTGTTCTAACTTTTCTATCTTATAAATAGATGCCTATTACCATCAGCACTGTTGACGAGTTCCAGGTTACCCGCTTTGGTCCTCGTATCGTTGAGATTACCACTTTGCTCAATCTCCCTCTTCCCACCATCATGGTGCATCCACTCACCAAGTTCGAGAGGAAAGACCTCTGGGGATTGAAGGTGAACTAGCCCAGACGCCAGACAGAGCCTACTATGGAGGCCATCGTCTTCAAGCTTATGCACGATGACAGGGAGAGAGGCATGGAGGTAGTTATGCAGGACCTGATAGGACGTCTGCTAGGTCGACACTCTCGACAGGTTAGAGGCACCCACTTCCACGTCTTCGGAATACGTGATGAGGATGGAGAGTCCATCGACTTCGAGGATGACTCGAGGGACGCAGCAGAGCCGATACGTCTGTATCTCCAGGACTTAGAGTCTCTCATTAGGAACGTGGACACGGACAGGACCAATGTCATGCTCAGTAATGACGAGCTCCAGGTGCAGCTTCGCGAGAAGGACAAGCTCTTCGCGCAGCAGGACGAGATAGTCAAGGAAATAGAGGCTAAGTTCGAGACCCAGGACAGGAAGTTCAAGAGTCGGGAGAAGCATGTCTAGGATAGGAACAAGAAGATCCGGGACATGACTGAAGAACTGCAGTCCAAGGACTTCGAGCTAGAGCAGCAGCAGACGGTGATAGAGAGGCTTCGTTCCCAGAAGAGGGCTCTCAAGGCCAAGATAGAGTCCTTGACCACTACCATTCAGGAGAACAAGACCGCGATGGAGAACGCAGGTCTTACCTTTGTCGAGGAGGAGATTGATGCTGATGAGTAGACTTGACTACTCGTTTATCTTTTATTATCGTACTTGTTATTTGAGAACTTGTTATTGGACCATCCGACATGTGGATGGCTTGCTACTTGTGTGTTTTACTTTGTGAACTTGTTATCTTGTTGTTGATCTTTTATCTCTTTGTTGCATGCTTGTGATTGCTTATGTGATGTAATGTGCATGAAAGCATCTATGGGTATCTCATTCTTATCTCTATTTGAACAAACCACAGATGCCTCCCCGTCGTGCAAACCCCAACAACAACATCACTCCAGAAATGCAGCAAATGATGACTGCTCAAACACAGCTAATGCAGATGATGACAACATTCATCCAGAACCAAAACAATAACAACAACAACAACCCCAACAACAACAACAATAACAACAACAACAACAACAACAACCCTCCGGGCTTTGATATGATTACCAGATTTCTGAGATTGAGGCCAGCTAAGTTCTCAGGGATGACTGATCCCATGGTGGCCAACGATTGGCTACGTTCTGTGAACAAGGACTTAGTAACCGTGGGCTGCACGGATGCTGAGAAGGTCAGATTTGCCGCACATCTACTGGAAGGGCCAGCCGCCACTTGGTGGGACAACTTCCAGATCACCACTCCTATAGATGAAGTGACATGGGCTATCTTTGAGGATGGCTTTCGCACTGCTCATATCTCATCAGGAATAATGAGCCTGAAAAAGAAAGAGTTCCACAATCTGAAGCAGCGCCACCGCAGCGTGGCTGAGTACATTGAGGAGTTCAACAATCTGGCGCGTTATGCACCGGATGAGGTTGACACAGATGCCAAGAGAAAGGAAAAATTTCTTGAAGGCTTGAATGATGAGCTAAATCTGCAGTTGGCTGTGGCGTATGTTCCCACTTATCAGTCGCTCTGTGACAAGGCTGCTATTTTGGAGAACAAAATAAAGCAAGTAGAGAGTAGAAAGAGAAAGCACTCCGACAAGCACAGCTCGGGATCGTCTCACAAACGATCTCACTATGATGACAGCGGAAGCTCAGGATCCCGCAAGCATGGGAAATTCAACAAGCACCACAACCACAATCGTCATGACAACAAGCATCATCGCAGTCATGACAATGACAAGTACAAGAACCACAAGAGTGGACATAAGAGCCACCACAGTGGTAATGGTAGTGGAAGTGGGAGTCAGCCTGTTAAGAGAGACATCAGTCAGGTTGAATGCTTCAAATGCAAGAAGATGAGACACTATGCAAATGAGTGCCCTGAAAAGAAAGTTGAAGGACCTATCAAGCCCAATCATTTCCAGAAAGGACAGGTGAACCACATCAGTGTGGAGGAGGTCTATGAGGAGCCTGATGCTGTTGCTGGTAAGTTCAGACTCAATTCTATTCCAGCATTTGTTCTTTTTGATACTGTAGCATCGCATTCATTCATATCAAAAACATTTGTTGATAGAAATGGGTTTCCAACTGAAAACATTGGGTGTCCAATAAAAGTTAGTTCTCCGGGTGGAGATATGATAGTAAGTCTTGGATGCTGGGATCTAGTAATAGAGTTTGGAAAACATAAATTTCCAGTTAGTCTGATAATCCTAGATTCCCAAGGACTGGACGTAATATTGGGAATGGATTGGATGGCTAAGTATGAAGGAGTACTAGATTGTGCCAATCGTACTGTTGCACTCACAACCCCGGAAAGAAAACGGATTAAGTTCAAGTCCAACTTTGAACCCAAAGGAAGTAAGCTAAATTCTCTTAAGGGGGTTAGCATGGACAGTGTGCCAATTGTGAGTGAGTATCCGGATGTATTTCTGGAAGAACTGCCGGGAATGGCACCAGATAGAGATGTGGAGTTTCTGATAGATTTGGTACCAGGTTCTGGACCAATAGCAAAGAGACCATATAAAATGTCAGTTGATGAACTAAAAGAACTCAAGAAGCAACTTGGAGAATAGTTGCAGAAGGGATTTATTCAACCAAGTTCTTCATCTTGGGAAGCCCCAGTTTTGTTTGTGGAGAAGAAATATAGAAGTCAAAGGTTATGTATAGATTACCGTTCGCTCAACGAGGTAACTATCAAGAACAAATACCCTTTGCCTAGAATCAATGACTTGTTTGATAAACTAGAAGGAGCATGCGTGTTCTCAAAGATTGATCTCCGGTCGGGCTACTTTCAACTCAAGATAAGAGAACAAGACATACCTAAAACAACATTCACCACAAGGTATGGATTGTATGAGTATACCGTAATGCCTTTTGGTTTGACTAATGCTCCAGCATACTTCATGAACATGATGAACAAAGTGTTCATGGAATTCCTCGAAAAGTTCGTTGTCGTTTTCATCGATGACATCTTAGTCTACTCCAAGAGCAAAGAAGAGCATGAAGGACATTTGCGTTTGATACTTGAGAAGTTAAGAGAGCATAAACTTTATGCCAAATTCAGCAAATGTGAGTTCTGGTTGGAGGAAGTTGGTTTTCTTGGTCATGTTATGACAAAGGATGGTGTAGCAGTTGATCCTGTTAAGGTTTCAGCTGTGACTGAATGGGAATCTCCCAAGTCCGTGAAAGAAGTTCGTAGTTTCCTTGGCTTAGCAGGTTACTACAGAAGGTTCATTGAGAATTTCTCTAAGGTAGATAAGCCCATGACTGAATTGTTAAAGAAAGACAAGAAATTTTCTTGGTCTGAAGATTGTGAACTCAGCTTTCAGGAGTTGAAGAAGAGACTTGTGACAGCACCAGTTTTATGTCTGCCAGATTTGGAAAAGGATTTCCAAGTATATTGTGATGCATCTCATCAAGGTTTGGGTGCAGTACTTATGCAAGACGGTGAAGTTGTAGCTTATGCCTCGAGACAACTCAAAACTCATGAAGTGAACTATCCTACTCATGATTTAGAGTTAGCCTCTGTTGTCCATGCACTCAAAACATGGAGACACTACCTTTTGGGAAAGTGTTATGAAGTGTTCACTGATCACAAGAGTTTGAAGTATATCTTCACCCAGAAGGAAATCAATATGAGGCAGAGAAGATGGTTAGAGCTTATCAAGGACTATGACTTAAGTTTGCAATACCACCCCGGTAAAGCAAATGTTGTAGCAGATGCTCTAAGTCGTAAGGTATTTGTGAATGGCCTTACCAAAGGAGAATTGCCAGATGATTTGTGTACCCAATTCAGAAAACTCAGATTGGAGATTGTGCCTGAAGGACATCTCATGTCTTTGGATGTTCAACCCACTTTGTTGGACAAGATCAAAGAAGCCTAGAAGATTGATAAAGAAATCGAAGAGATTAAGGAAAAGATTGGCCAAGGAAAAGCCAAAGGGTTCCATGAAGACGAATAGGGTACTTTATGGCATGGGAAACGTATTTGCATTCCACAAGACCCGGAATTGCGGAAACTAATTTTGCAAGAAGCACACAACTCTCCGTATTCTATTCACCCGGGTAACACCAAAATGTACATGGACATGAAAGAAAGATTTTGGTGGAATAATCTCAAGAGGGACATCGCCGAACATATTGCTTTGTGTGATGTGTGTAGTAGTGTGAAAGCGGAGCATCAGAAACCAGCAGGTTTGCTTCAACCACTACCTATTCCTGATTGGAAGTGGGACAAAATTGGTATGGATTTCATTACCGGATTACCAAGGACTAGGTCAGGATATGATTCCATATGGGTAGTAGTGGATCGCCTAACTAAAGTGGCCCATTTCATGCCCGTGAAGACAACCTATACAAGTGCTAAGTTAGCCAAAATCTACATGAGTAGAATTGTATGTCTACATGGTGTGCCCAAGAGTATTGTGTCTGATAGGGGAACTCAATTCACTTCCCATTTTTGGAGATAGTTACATGAATCATTGGGAACAAGATTGGAATTCAGTACTGCTTTTCATCCTCAAACCGATGGACAAACAGAAAGAACTAATCAAATTCTTGAAGACATGTTGAGGGCATGTGCCCTAGACTATGGAGCAAGTTGGGATGAAAGTCTGCCTTACGCAGAATTTTCTTATAACAACAGCTATCAAGCCAGCATTGAGATGGCACCGTTTGAGTTTATCTACGGAAGAAAGTGTACCACCCCATTGTTATGGAATGGTGTGGGAGAAAGAAGTTTATTCGGACCAGATCTTATCAAAGAAGTCGAAGAGAAGGTCAAATTGGTTAAGGACAGGTTGAAGATAGCACAGTCCCGATAGAAAAGCTACGCAGATCCTAAGTGTAGAGAAGTCACCTACGAAGTGGGTGATAGAGCCTATCTGAGAGTGTCACCACTTCGTGGAGTGAAAGGATTCGGAGTCAAAGGAAAATTGGCACCAAGATATGTTGGGCCATTCAAGATTTTGAGTCGCAAAGGAGAAGTTGCCTATGAAATTGAATTGCCAGAATCTCTATCAGCTGTCCATAATGTGTTTCATGTGAGTCAGCTTAAGAAATGTCACCCAGAAATGGAAGAAACTTCTTTGAAGGATACTATACCTTTGGAGGAAGTGCAACTAGAAAGTGATCTCACTTGTGAAGAGAAACCTATCAAAATTCTTGAGACTACAGAAAGAGTCACAAGGACAAAGACTATCAAGTTTTGCAAAGTGCAGTGGAATCATCATTCCGAAGAGGAAGCAACATGGGAAAGAGAAGATGATCTTCGGAAAGACCACCCTCACCTATTTGCTAGCCAATCCGAATCTCGAGGGCGAGATTCACCTTAAGGGGGTTAGATTTGTAACATCCCTAAATTCATGATTTCAAAGATTGCATATCATTCATGCATGCATATAGATTTGAGATCAATTTCAAACTCATTTCTAGAAAACAGAAGCACATAGTGCTATCATTTTATGTGAGCCAACTTAAATCAGATGCCCATCCTCACTTGAGAGCTTAGTGTTTTAAAAACCAAGTTTGGTTGCTTCTATATTGTTTGGCTTGAGTGTAGATTTTGAAAAAAAATACAAAATAGAAATGGTTTCAAAAACCATTTCCAAACATTTGCAAAATAAGTGCAATGTCCCTGTTATTTTGTTTTTCCAAAAATGACCAAGCCTTTTCAAAGTAACCACATGGTTTTATACCTAGATTTGAGACTGTTGCACACTGCAAAAATCCCAAATAGATTTGAATTCAAATGGAGTTTGAATTCATTTGAAAACCATTCCTGAAAATCAATTTAGAAAAAGAAAAGAGAAAAGAATTGGAAAAGGGCCGGCGCCAGGAATTTGGCCCAGCAACAGACGCAGCCCAACTAGCCCACCCGGCTCCTCTCTCTCTCTCTCTCGCACGCACAGACGCACCCACGCGGTCACTGACGCTCGGACCCCACTCCCTCTCTGCTTATTTCGCTGACAAGCGGGCCCCGTCCACGTCATCGTCGTCTTCCCCAAAATCCCGCGCACGAACTCCGCCGCTGCCCGTTGCTGCTTTGATTCCGCGAGGTAAATGGCATTGAATCACCGGGTGTTTCTTGTCGATCCTCTGGCTACTTAATCCCCTCTCTCTCGCGACCATTTCCCCTCAACCAATTCCCCCTTCACGCCCCCAGGCTGCTCGCAACTCGCTCGACGCCGCCGCTGTTCCGACGACCGCGCCGACGAATTCCGGTGAGCACCGTGTCCCCCTCTGTCCCAAGACTCATGCTATCAAGCTCAGCAACTCCTTGCGCATCTACTGACACACCCTGTTTGTTCTCGCATGGTCTGTAGCTTCGGCAACGACTTCGACCGAGCGCCGCCGCTCTCTGCACGAACTCCGGCGACCTCTCCCCGTAAGTACCAGCCGCCCCTTGCCCTCTGCCTGATACGCCTAGGACCCCCCATCGTCTTGCGCATCTAACGGTGCCCTCCTTTTGACTTAGCGCGACGCAGAACCTCGCCAACGTCAACAGTAGCCGCACCCGACGCGTTCGCGAACTCCGGCGAGGAATCTCCGACGACCCCGTGCGCCCCTTTCCAAGCCACCGCCACGTTGAGCTTCAGCACACCACCGCGGTTCTGGTAAGCCTCTTCCCCCACTCCCGCGCGACCTAGAACGCCAGCGCCGCCGCTGACAGACGCGCCGCCGCTAGCGCCGCTCATCTTTGGTCAAGGCGTTCAGGAACGTTAGATGTAGATCCTACGGCTGAAATTAGAACTTAAGCGAAGAGGTATGCGCGCATCTGAGCCACCAGATCTGACATAAATCCTACGGCTCGCAGAGCTCGATCCGTCTGAACCGGTACGGGCCAATAGGAAACAGACGCGTGGCTAGGGTTTGAGTTTAAAAACAGATTTGAATCAGATTTAGATCCAATTTTGAAATAGCTATAACTTTTGATCCACACGTTAGAATTTGACAAATTTTATACCGTTGGAATCAGGAGAACAAGCCCTTTCAATTTATGCAATTTTTTTAATGTTTAGTTTCTGTTAAAATGATTTTATTTGCAGAAACTTGTTTAGGACTATTTTGAGTATAGAAATTGTTTAGGAATTTGTTTTAGTGCTAAATAAACTTGGTTTAGCAAGTTTTTGACTTGTTATGATTCAGTATCATGCACTTGCTTGGTTGAGTTTTAAAAATCATCACTTAGCATTATTGCATGCATGCATATTTATTTTTGTGTGTTTGTATATATTGTGTGTAATTTGTTGCTACCATTATTTGTGTAGACTTTGGTGCTAGTGATTGTGATTGTGAAGAGTGCTACTCTCCCAACTACCAAGGCAAGTGGTACTTCATGAATATTTCCATCCCTATACTTTTATACAAGCATTAGAAATATTTTTGCTAAGTCCTGCATGTTACTATTTTTGCCAAATGCCATGTTGGGAAATCCTAAGTAGTTATAGAATTGCTAGGAAATTCCTAAGTTAAGTTACTATGCCATGCTTAGCCTAGCTAGTAGCAAACAAGGGTTGGTAAAGTATATACATGCTATGATGAAAATATTTCTAAGTCTTTGGACTTATGTTTTTCTTAATAAAACAACTAAGTCAATGAATCACCTGGGTGGAATGGGACTTGATTGGTGGTTTTTGGTTGAGTGGTTACACAAGGCCCATGGATATGGTTTACCTTGTGTATCTCACTTGTGGTATGCCACCCAGGAACAAAGGGATTTTAGAGGCCAAGTGTTGAGAAGCTTATAGTGCAGCCACTTGGAAATATGGGCTCTGCCTGGATCACATAAGTTGCTAGAACTTAGCCATTTGGACAGTTGGTGGTAGTGGGAATGATAGGTTGCAGCGCGTCCATTTGGTCTAAGGAAAGGCTTCTGAAAGGTCCTATCTTGGGAAACCAAGTCTGGTGGGGAAAGTGCACAACCTCTGCAGATGGAAAAATCTAAGTACTTAGCCAAGTCCATGGCAATGGACAACTTGAGCATCAAGACATGGAAGCTATCAAGAATCTCATCACTCCAACTTCTAAGTAAAACTTGTGGGTGAACAAGGGTGAAGGACCTCAATGTCTATTGATGGTTTCTTGGGAAAAGGTTTTGACAAAAGAAAAACTTAGTGATTTCAACTAATAGGAAAAACCTATTTTGAGCAAAGCAAGCCAAACTACACTTAGCCAAAAATGCATATAGTAATATAGTCCACGTAAAATTTACTAAGGTATCACTTGCCAATACTATTCCAAAGTATTGACCCACTTTGGCTGTAACTTGTGATGTTGCAGGTTACTCTGATGAGGATTAGGTGTCATGAGTCTACACTCAACATGTTTGCCTGTGGCACATGAAGATGAAGACTTATGTTTATTTACTTATTCCAAAATCTTGTATTAGGCCTGTGGCCTTGAGTTGTAAATACTATGTTTAAACTCTGGAATGGATGTAATAAATGACCTTTGTATTTGTGTACTTCATCTTAAACTGTGGATGCTAGAAATGATCCAGGGAATAGCATTGCAATCACAGGGATCCTTTTTCCTTTACAAAGGAGGGATCTTACACCTGGCTCGCCTCTTCGCCTATAAAGTCCCCCCGATGCCGAAACCCTAAGTACCCGATCAATATTCCACGAAACCGTCTGTAGCCGTCACCACCATTGTCCCTAGATCGGGGGGAGATCTGAAGCTCTTCCCGGCACCCTGCCAGAGGGGAGATCATCTTGGAGGCCTTCTTCTTCATCATGCCAGCATCTAGTATGAAGCGTGAGTAGTTCCACCTTGGACTACGGGTCCATGTAGTAGCTAGATGGTTTTATCTCCTTCTTGTGCTTTCATGTATAGATCTTGTGAGCAACGTTCATGATCAAGATCTAATATATTTGTAATCATGCATGTTGTGTTTGTGGGGATCTGATGGATATTGAGATTACTATGTCAGATTGATTAATGGTTTTGTCTATTTTGATTCTATCATGTCTGTGTTGTTTGTGATCTTGCATGCTCTCCGTTGTTAGTAGCTATCTTGGCCAAGTAGTTGCTAGTGACTCCAATAGGTGGTATTTATGCTCGATAGTGGGTTGATGCCTCTAGTTTCCAAGGGAAGTGACATAAATCTCTTTGGTTGTAGATGTGTTGTTGCTACTAGGGATAAAACAAAGGTCTCTTGTTCATGTAACAAGTGGATTGTTTAACTTACACACTTTGCTTAAAGCAGTTGTCTCTTTCTTGCAACTTAATACTGGAGGGGGTTCGTATGATAACCCAAAGGAGGACTTCTAGTCATAGATGCAGTTGGATGGCGGTCTATGTATATTGTTTTATTGCCCAATCGAATCTCATAGGATTTTTTTGTCTAGTATTGCATTGTTATGCCTTGCTCAGTTCTTGTCAATTGCCCTGTTGTAATTTGTTTACCCTTCATGCCATGTTTGTTTATCTAAGGAGAGCACCTCTAGTGAACTATGGACCCCGGTCCAATCTTTACCATTGATACATCCTCCACTGTTACTGTTTACTTATTGCAAACCATCATCACCTTCCACACCATACAGTTAATCCTTTATTACAGCAAACCGGTGAGCTTGACAACCTCACTGTTTCGTTGGGGCAAAGTCTTGAGTTTGTGTTGTGTAGGTTTCCACGTTGCATGCAACACCTTTGAGACGTTTCCTTCCTCCTACTGGTTTGATAACCTCTGTTTCTTACTGAGGGAAAACTTGCTATTGTGATGCCTCACACCTTGCTCTTGGGGTATCCCGAAGAAGCGCTCCCACGTTGAAGCAGCGCCATCAAGACTTTTTTGGCGCCGTTGCCGGGGAATAAAGAAAGAAGCTCCCACGTCAACAAGGCGCCATCAACAAGTTTTCTGGCACCATTGCCGGAGAGGCTAAGGACATCTTCACAAGGGGAGTCCTCCTGAACCTTTCTCTTTACTTTGTTTATAGTTTGCTTAGTTTCTATTGCTTGGTTTTGTTTGCCTCTTTTTATCAAAAACTCAAAAAAGAATTAGTCTAGTTTGGTTTGCTTTCTCTTATCAAAAACACACAAAAAATAGTCCCTACTCTAGTTGCCACCTTGCTCTAGCTCGCCATGTTGTTCCCCAAGTTCGCCCTGAAGGACCTTTCGATAGGTAGTGGCTCTATAATTGGGAAATAAAATATTGAAGAATTCTTCAATCATGTTAGCAAACATGAGGATATTGAGGATAAATCTATAGAAGAGCTTGCTCTTAACTATGAAATTTCCGCAGCTTCCTTAGTTCATATGTTGGAGTCTAGGTTTGTTATCCTTAACCCCATGATGCAAATTTTGTTCCTAAAACTAAAAGAAGAAAAGAATGCTGAAAAGAGAGAATGTATCCTTGAAAATTTACTCAAAGAGTTCCATGATGTTGCTAAGGAACATAAAAAGGTCTCTGCGCATTTTAATATGCTAGGCTCTTGTGTAGATGTTGTGGGTACTTCAGATAAAACCAAGCCTAGAGAGGAATTTAAGATACCCATACCCTTTAAGCTTGTTGGGATGCATGAGGCCTTTGAAAATAATTTTGATTGGATTGTTTCTGAAAATCCTTTTGATGAAAGTAGTAAACCAAAGAGAGAAGATAAGGGATCCTCCAAAACTCATTTGGATGAGATACCTTTCATAGTTGAAGATTTTTCAAGTATTGATGTTAATGCTTTCTCATTTGAAAATACTTGATTTCTTGCTTCTTGTGTCTAACTTAAAGGCGTTAAAGAAAAGTACTTGTTGGGAGATAACCCAAGAGTTTACTTGAGTCTTGGAAATTATTACTTCAGTAATGATCTCTCCTTATCCTTTTTGTTTGATTTTTGTGCCAAGAATGACCTCTAATGAGAGGGAAGTAAGATTTGGAGAGTTGCTGTTCCGAAACAGATTTATGTCCTCCACCATAAATATTCGTGAGGAGTCTCTATAAGACGTATTGAGCTGAAAATTTACGAATAAATCCCCCAGTATGTTAGATAACTTTAGTTAGTTAAACACGTTTTGATTTGAGCAACATAAGATTTTCGAAAAAATCGATTTCTACCTACTTGTCTGTTTTGACAGATTTCTGTCATTATTTGCATTTGCTTCTTATTGATTCCTTTTGAGTTCTCTTTTGGGGAATTGAGATTTTTGAAGGAGTTTCTATAGTATCTTGTGTTTTTAGTCAAAAGTTTTGCTGTTCTGAAGCTAAACCCAAAGGTCTATTATCTTTTGAATACACTAATGTTACTAATGAAGATTGTGTGAAGTTTTGCATGAAGGAAAAATTTTAGGTGTAGAGAGAGAATGATGTAATGAGATGAAGAATGGATAAAAGATCAAGCTTGGGGATTCCACCCTGGTGTCACCCCAAGAAATCCAAGAGGTACAAGCGTCAAAGCTTGGGATGCCGAAGGCATCCCCTTCTTCATCAATAAAAAGCTCAGGTCTTTGTAGACACTTAGTTTTCGTTTGGTTTGCTTAGTTTGTTTAGTTAGCTTGAATAAAGTAGTTTGGACGCCCATTATCGACGTGTTGTTTCAAATAAGTTGATTGATGTTGGAAAGGAGTAGAAAGTTCTTGCTTAAAAGTGCAAGAGGAGCTTGCATTGACTGTGACTTTGACTTTAGCATGACATGCTAGTTGTTGTTTGGAACTTATGCTTAGTGATTATTGATGTAGCATGTCTTGCTCCAAACAATTGGGATTGCTTAGTGTATCTTGAAAGAATCATGCGTTGTTTTAGCACACAAAAGCATAGTATTGTGGTATTCTCCTTTCATGTTTTGTTTGGGTTGACTTGGCACATGCTCACACCATGTTATGACTATGAATAGGTCACCATAGATTCTACGATAATTTAGTCCTTGACTTGTAGTACCACTCTATGCTTTGATTAGTAATGTTTTGTCGCTCTGCATGATTATGTCCATTATTGCTCTCTTAGTTGGTTGCTCCCAGTCTTTTGCTAGCCTCCACTTGTATGCGTAAGCTCTACTCATGCTTCCAACTCCCAAGAAACCAAGTTATTCCAAAGTGTCCACTGTAAACTCCTATGCATGGTGTGTTACACCATTCCAAGTATATTCTTGTTTTCAGCTATCTTCCAATTAAAAAGTATTTTGGTATGTGAAAACTTAGTGATTAAAGCCCTCACAAGCTTGATGGAACACTTTATATTCTTTGCCCCTAGTAAACTTGAACCATTGTGTCATCTATGTTGTATATGCTTGCACTTATACGTTGGAATTAGCAGAACCATGCTGTCACGGGGAACGTTTTCAACATTGCACTTGTACTTTGTACATAGTTGATATCATGCTCTTTTGTCTATGGATGTCACCGGTGTGAAATAAAGAGGGAGCTTGTAAGTCCATGGAGTTATGTATTTTGTGTTAGAGAAACGCATGGGCCGCTAGCCTAAGCCATGCCTAATCATGGTGGAAACTTGCAGCATCACCATAATGAGCATTCCGTGAAGCATCCTCAATAAAAAGCTATGCACATAGTAAATAAAAATATCGCTGATATGCTCATTGTCTGCATGCATTGTCATTTTGGATATGGGGTAGCTCATGTACCATGTGCAAGGGGTACCCCGTTGGCGGTTCTCTATGATACACATGTACTTACTATGACAAGAACTTACAGGTGATTGAAGTTGAGTAGCATGAGGTGTGTGATACGTCCAAAACATATCTACTTTCTCGAACACTTTGCTATTGTAATCCTCTAAACTTGTGTGATCCGGATACAACTAACACAGACTGGCGCTGTTTTCAGCGGAATTACCATGGTGTCTTGTTTTTGTGCAGAAAATGAACTTTCAGGAAAAATCCTGGAAAATATGCCAATAATTATATTTCACCAGAAGACCCACGGAGCCAGAAGGAGAGACGGAGGGGAGGCCTGGGGTCCCAGACCCACCCCAGGCGCGGGTCCACCTGACCCCGCGCCTGGAGGGGGTGTTGCCTCCCCAGGCACCTCCTTGGCCTCCCTCTGCGCTTATAAGTTGCCTTTCGACCTAAAATCGAGGGGGGCGGTAGTTTTCCAGAAAGAGTTCCACTCCGCCGCCGCCACCAGAAACCAAGATTCGGATCCAGAAACTCCGTTCTGGCACCCTGTCGGGACGGGGAATTTGGAGAGGATCATCACCAATGCATCTCCATTAACCACCGATGTTTCCCTCATCCATGTGTGAGTAATCCCCCGCTGTAGGATTGGGGATGGTAGGGATTGGATGAGTTCTATCATGTAATCGAATAAGATCTATTAGAGCATAGTGCCTAGTATCTCTATTAGTGCTATTTGACCTTGTTGCAACTTGTTGTGCTTAATGCTTGTCACTAGGGCCCAAGTGCCATGATCTTAGATCTGAAATTATTATTGGATCATTATGATAGTATTGTTTGTGATCTTATCTGCAAGTTGTGTACACATATCATTTTCCAGATCCAAAGGCCCCAAAGTGATAATAATTGGGACAACTGGAGGGGATGGTTGTGGTGTGAGGATCACATGTGTTTATGGAGTGTTAATGCTTTGCTCCGGTGCTCTATTAAAAGGAGCACCTTAATTGCCAGTAGTTCCCTAGAGGCCCCGCTACCACGGGCTGGCTGGACAGAAGATGTTGTGCAAGTTCTCATTGCGAGCACGTATGACTATATTTGGAGCACATGCCTAGGATTGTTTAGTACTTGGATGCTTGTTATTATTTATCTGCAATTGCCCTAGATCTTCAAGTTACATGTTTATACTCGTCCATGCAACGCCTGTCCATCCATCCCTATGCCTACCGCACTCGAATTCTACTGTTACCATTACTCTTACTATTGCTCCTGTTTCACTGTTGTTGTTGCTACTGTTGTTGCTTTGCTGTTTCTACTGATAAACTTCTATGAGCAAGAACTATTTCTAGGTGCAGCTGAATGGACAACTCAGTTGTTAAGGCTACTGATAAACTTCTGTGAGCAAGAACTATTTCCAGGTGCAGCTGAACTGACAACTCAGTTGTTAAGGCTTGCAAGTATTCTTTGGCTCCCCTTGTGTCGAATCAATAAATTGGGTAATACTACCTGCGAAGACTGTTGCGATCCCCTATACTTGTGGGTCATCAATACTATTTTCTGGCGCCGTTGCCGGGGAGCATAGCTTTATTTGTAAGTTCACTTTGATCTATTATTGTTCACTACTACTCCTTTCATCATGGGAAAGTCTCGTGATGGAAAGTTCCCTATTTTACCATCCACTACAAGAAGAGGTACAGTCCTAAACACCTCTGTTGCCCTTGATTCACCGTCTGTTATAAGTAAGTTTGTCACACCATCACCACATACACATGCTACACACACTGCTACTACTGCTGAGTCTGAGACTGCTTTTGATACTCATGATGTTACTTGTACTGTGCTTGACGAGTGGTTCATTAGGTCCTTTTCTAGATGCTACTATGGCTATTCTAGGAAATACCGAAACTCCTAGTGAAGACACTATTACACCTGTTAGCTCACCTGAGGCTAGTGAGAGTTATGATATTAATGATGGTTACATTGAATTCACTGATGATTTTGTTGAAGAGTGCTAAAACACACATGGTACTAGTGCTATTAAGAGTCTCCTTGCTAGACGTACTATTATGCCTAAGATGTCCTCTGATCCTAAGTTTGCCACTTCTCCCATAGATATTAAAGATGAAGATTATGATTTCTCTCTTGATTTGTCTTATTTAGATATTGTTGAGAAAGAACCTTTTTGTGGGACTGAAAATGAGAGTGATGTGTCTCATATGAATGAGCTTTCTACTATGAGTGCTTTATTCTCTAATGATTTTAAGATGCGCAAATACTTTGTTGCTAAGATCTTCCCTCTTTCACTAAAAGGAGAAGCTAGAGCTTGGTTTAATAGATTACCTCCTGGTTCCATTGATAGCCCTGATTGCTTGATTGCTTCTTTCTTCCAGAAATATTTTCCTCCCAGTGCTAGACATGCTGCTTTGTAGAGACTTTTTGATTTTAAACAAGGAGAAGAAGAGAAATTGCCTGAGTCATGGACAAGGTTCTGTGCCTTGATTCATGCAAATCCTGGATGTCCATTACCTAAAAATGAGCTTCTTGATATTTATTAAAATGGACTAACTGATGATTCTAGGACCTACCTAGATAGCTTTGCTGATTGTTTTTTCAGGAAAAGGACTCCTACAGATGCTGAAGAATTAATGACCAAGATAAGCAAGAATTATGATGATTGGACTTCAACTGAGCTGAATACACCTGAACCTATTACTCCTGAACCAGTTGTTCCTGAACCAATTCCAACACTAACAACAAAGAAGAGGGGAGTTATTGCATTAAATGATTAAGTGATGAAGGAAGCTAAGAAGTGTCTAAAGTAGAAAGGTATTAGAGCTGAAGATGTGAAGAATCTACCTCCTATAGAAGAATTATGTAAGCCAATTCCCCACTCATCTAATATTGAGGTACACTCTCTCCAACACTTTGATGAAGGTGATATTCCTTATGGTAAGCCTCCTGATCAGTGTTTGGAGGAACTTGACACATTTATTGTTAAACAAGGGTATTTTAACAAACAAGTTCAGAATCATTTATTGGAAAACTCTAGAGATATCCATGAGTTGAAAGATATTGTGGAAAGAACTTCTAATGACATTAAAATGTTTTGTAAACACTTTAAAATGGTTCAAACTCAACTTGACCAACTTGCTAAGGTGCAAAAGGATATTCTAGTTAATGCTTCAGGAGATAAGCATGCTTATGGAATAAAAACTAGGAGTGATATAGCTACTCAAGATCCTTTATATCCTGAAGGACACCCTAAAATAATAGAGCAGGATTCTCAACAAAGTGGAGATAGTGGTAGTCCCCATAAGAGAAAAAAAAGAAACATAAGATAGTTGAGGAACCACTTGAACCTGCTGTAGATCCTAATAGTATATCTGTCTCTGATGCTGAAACTGAGAGTGGCAATAATAATAATGAATCTCCTGATAAGGAGGAAGGTGAGAAAGAACCTGAGAAGCACACTAAGAACACTAGGTACACAAAGGAAGATTTTATTGCTAATAAACATGGTAAAGAGAGAGAACCTTTGGTGCATAAACATATGCCTTTTCTAGGTAAGAAACACAAGTCAAAGGAGGAAGAACACTACAACAAGTTTTTTGAATGGATGAAGCATTTATTCTTGCAAATTCCTTTGACTGATGCTATTAAGTTGCCTCCTTATTCAAAGTATACGAAGGATATTGTCTCTAATAAAAGGAAGATTCCTAATGAGGAGATTTCTACTTTGCTTGCTAATTACTGAAGACGTCCTTAGCCTCCCCGACAACGGCGCCAGAAAACTTGTTGATGACGCATGTCGATGTGCAGCCTGTTGGGAACCCCAAGAGCAAGGTGTGAAGCAGCAAGCGGCAAGTTTTCCCTCAGTTGAGACTGAGGTTATCAAACAAGAAGGAGGAAGGAAATGTCACACAGGTGTTGCAAGCAACACGGAGACCTGTACAGCACAAAATCAAGACTTTGCCCCAACGAATCAGTAAGGTTGTCAAGCTCACCGGTTTGTTGTAACAAAGGATTAAACGTATGGTGTGGAAGGTAATGATTTGCAGCAAGTAAACAAGTAACAGTGGAAGATGTATCAATGGTAAATATTGGACCGGGGTCCATAGTTCACTAGAGATTCTCTCCTTAGATAAACAACATGGCATGAAGGGTAAACAAATTACAGCAGGGCAATTGACAGGAATTGAGCAAGGCATAACAATGAAATTACTAGTCAGAAAGATCCTATGAGGTTGAATGGGCAATACAACAAGATACATAGACCGGCATCCAACTGCATCTATGACTAGAAGTCCACCTTCAGGTTATCATCCGAACCCCCTCCAGTATTAAGTTGCAAGCAACAGACAACTGCTTTAAGCAAAGTGTGTAAGGTAAACAGTCCACATGTTCCATGAACAAGAGACCATTGTTTTCTCCCTAGTAGCATCAGCACATCTACAACCGAAGAGATTTCTGTCACTTCCCTTGGAAACTAGAGGCATGAACCCACTATCGAGCATAAATACCCCCTCTTGGAGTCACTAACAACTACTTGGCCAAGATAGCTACTAACAACGGAGAGCATGCAAGATCACAAACAACACAGACATGATAGAATCATAAAAACAAAACCATTAATCAAACCAACATAATAATCTCAATATCCATCGGATCCCTGCAAACACAACATGCATGATTACAAATAGATTAGATCTTGATCATGAACGGAGCTCACAAGATCTATACATGAAATCACAAACAGGAGATACAACCATCTAGCTACTACATGGACCCATAGTCCAAGGTGGAACTACTCACGCATCATACCAGAGAGAAGGCCTTCGAGATGATCTCCCCTCCAGCAGGGTGCCGGGAAGAACTTCAGATCCCCCTCCCCCCGATCTAGGGACGATGGTGGCGGCAGCTATAGACGGTTTCGTGGATATTTGATCCGGTACTTAGGGTTTCTGCATCGTGGGATTCTTATAGGCGAAGTGGGAGACCAAGGCGGCGGCCACGGCGACCAAACCCTAGCCAGGCGCGGGTAGGGCCCACGCGCGCCTAGGGGTGGTTCTGGCCCCTCTGGCCAGCCCCTCCGGTCTCCTCTGGACTTCTTGTTCCCCACGGAAAGTAATTGACTTTGTCCTTTGTCCCGTCCAATTCCGAGAATATTTCTTTACTAACTTTTCTGAAACCAAAAACAGCAGAAAACAGGCATCTGGCACTGTTGCAACTTGTTAATAGGTTAGTACCAGAAAACATGTAAAAAGCACCTCAAAATGTGGACAAGTAAAGCAAGGTAGATACTAAACAAGCATGGAGCATAAAAATTATAGATACGTTTACAACATATCAACATCCCCAAGCTTAACTCTTGCTCGTCCTCGAGCAGGTAAGTGATAAACAGAATAATTTTTGAGGTGACATGCACCCTCACAATAAAGATCCAACCATTTGCAAGCATTGAAAGCTGGGATCAAAGAACTCTAAACATGTGCATGAAAGATGGAGTTCTAACAATAGGACATAGTAACTATGCATGCAACATGACAAGCTATAAACAAAGATCATGAATAACATGCATTGAAAAACGTTTGTTTGTTTCACATGCATAAAACATAGCACAGTGGCAATCAGCTTGTCCCTCATTGTAATGACCTCGGATCGGTAAGGATCCTAAGTCCCTGTGATTATCATGCTAGTCCTTGGATCAATAGCTAGCACTCACAGTCGATGAAATATCATGTAAAACACAAAGTCTTTATTACACGGAGTATCCAGAGTATGAATTTATTACAAAAATTGCTTAGCATTATGCTAGCTCAAATAACAACGGAAACATAAAAGCAGCATGAGTCCATCAACGCCCAGGCTTGTCGAGTGTAGACCCGCGATCCCTACGCACCTTTCAATCTTCGGATTCTGCACATAAGACGTGCAGCCAACAAGTTGGGTCAATACTTTGAATGTATTGGCAAATTACACCAAGGAGAGAAAAGACTATCTCTACATGCAAGGCTGGTATAGGCTGTAGAGTTCATTTGCTCAAAGCTAATTTTCTTAAGTAGAGAGAAGAAGAGAGGATTGTCCTACTTTGTAAACATTTGCTTAGATAAAATAAGGTCGAGTGGCACACGAGGATATTACGCACCATGTGTCCAAACAACCAAACACTTGGATATTACGCACCAAGCGTCACTTGGATATTACACACCAAGCTCCCAAATTCCCACCCATTAGCGATATTACGCACGCCATGGGGTTTCGAAACTTTGTTTTAGAAAAGAGAGAGGAAGATCCTTCAGAGGCTCCATCCTTCAGACGCTCATTGTCGTTCTGTTACCGTGAACACGGCTGATCGATCAGATTTCAATACTCTCGAGAGTTTGTGCACTTTACCCACAATCCATGATCAAGTCCTTTAACAGACAAGACCATGGCGAGGCTTTCCCTTAGCAGCCCCTCTACCTTCCGGATCCAACCGTGCCAAGAATCCTCCAAATGTTGGTACCCAGGTGAAGTTTCCCACTAAGTACTAGGCCAAGACAGAGCCCATAATGTATTGTGGTTGCACTGGAAGCATCCTGAATTCTGAAACATGGCAGACTTCTTTGATTCCTGGGCGGCCGTCCTCCACCAAAATCACATCCGTTGACCCGACAACCATTCCGCCCAGAAGAAAACTTAGTTTTATTTTGAAGTGGATATGGGAAGAAAAGTTTGCTCTAGAGAGATCCTTTATACTTAGAAAATTCTTTGTCTTTCGAACCCCCCAACGGTACTTATTAGGATGGAAATCCTAAGTATAGAGCTACTCATGGCATACTACAAAATCATCGCACTTGCAAAATAATACTAGGGAAAAATTCTACTAGAATATCCTACACATGCATACTATAGAATTTTGAAGATCACATGCATAGAATCAAAACTGGGACAAAATTATGAACAAGTGGTGTAACTTGCCTTGATCCGAGCAGCACTCTACACAATAGCACTCCTTAGCGCACTCCGAGCAATCTAACGAATCACAAACATAGATCTGATCACAACTTGTTCAAAGCATACACAAAGGAAATCATGCATGCATGCAACATGGTAGTTTATGCATGGTTGGTTAAATTGATCAAGGTAGCAAGTTTGTGTTGTGATAGTGTAAGGGTGTCACTAGGATTATTTTCCAAGGGTTTAGATCTACTATAGTGTCACTAAACAAATCCTAGGATTATAAGGAGATCAACCATCTAGTTAGCCCCAAGCTAGATCTAATGACCCTAAGCAAAGCTCAAAGATTTGGATCAGTAGGCATTGTGGAAACAAAGTTACAGCAACAAGAATCAAATAGAATAGAATTTTAATTATTTTCTATAGATTAAACCCTCTAATCTAATGATTAAAATCTACACTTAAAACATTACTTTAAACCTGCAATATTATTACATATTTGGATTCTACATAAAGTTAGGAATCCAACGGTATATTACAAGCTAAATTTGGACAAATATTCGATTTTACATGATTTTCGCAAGTTTGAAATCTAAATCTGAGACAGATCTGAACTTTACTTAAAGAGCTTGCCAAGTGGCAGCTCCTGATCGGTCCAGCTGGCAACGGGGGGGTGACACAGCGCTGGCGGGTGTGTGCTGACGCGCGCGGCCACGTGGCACGTCGCTATTCGACGATACCCCTTCGGCGTTGATCTAATCCAAACCGCATATTGCAAATCGGACGGAGGAGGTGGCTCGGCGACTTACAGTTGCGACGACGGGGGCGGTGGGCGGCGGCGATGTCGGTGGCGACGGCGGCGGCGCTCGGGTGCACTCCGAGGAAGTAGGATCTGCCGCTGGTGCTCGTCTCCTCCTCGCGGTCCCGTCTGTCGCCTTGATTTCGTCCCCCTCTTCCTCTAGCGGCGGCGCTGGCAGCTTCTCTCCCGCAGCTCCAGCGAGCGATTAGCGATGGCACGCTGCGGCAGACAATGGGCAAGGCAGGTGAGGCGAACCAGTCGAACGTAGGGATCATCCCAGGGAGAAGAACAGGTGGAGGGGAAGCTCGGCATCGACGCAACTCACCTGGTCGGCGGCGGCTAGTACCAGCGGAACCGGGGAAGGTTTTATGGTTTCGCGGCTTGGGAACGGAGGAGGTGGTCGTGCGGCTGAGCTTATATACACGGCTTGGGGAAGTCCTGGCCAGACACGGGGGAGCAGCGGTTCGTGGCCGATGGGGACTCCGTCTCGTCCGTGTTGTGGAGAGGAGAGGGATGACAGGTGGGGTAGGGCTGTCGGTGGCAGGGGGAAGTGGGCCGACGTGCGCGGGTAGACTCCCTGCTGCGCGGGCGCTGGGGCGGGGTGGGCTGGCTGGCGAGCCGGCCCAGCTAGGTTTAGCTGCTGGCCCTTTCCTCTCTTTTTTTTTGTTTAACCAATTTCCCTTTTTTCTGTTTTAGTAAAACTCTACTATCTTTCGCAAACTAAGTCCAAAAGTGATGAATCTTGTTTCTGAATTTTCATAAAAAGAAGGTGGTCAACATAGGCCAAAGTTTAATGCTTTACAAGGTTTGTAGAGGGGGTCATGCTACTACAACAAGGGTTCTTACTTATGGGAATATTAAATAGGGTTTTTAAATGGGTTTATGTGTTAGGATTTTGTTGTTGCAACTTTTCAAATGTAGGATGCAATGATGCAAGGATGATGCATGAGACTAATAACATCCTAAAACAGAATCTGGGATGTTACACTCATAGAGTATCAATATAGATGCATATGACACCTACAAAGTTCACAAGGGTGACTAGAAACAAGTAGCACAAGAGCAAGTAATACACAATATGCATCAATTAATAAGCTTTGGAACACTACACACAGAATGACAACTATTCTCTCTTAATGGTGCCTAAAGGTAGAAGGTGGAGACTCAATAGTGGTGGAAGAAAGGCCTTTTTTGTAAAGGAAGCAGGGATTACAGGTTTCAAAAAGAGCTTCCAAACATTATGGTACTTGTTAGCTTTCAGCCCTCATTGCCCCTATCATAAGCATCTTGAAGTGGTTAAGGTTAAAGTGGCAAAGTTGGAGTATATGCTTGACGAAGTATAAGCTCGCAATCTCATGTCCCTTGAATACGAGGGCCACACCTCATGCATACTCAACTTTGGGTCTAGGTAAGTTCTTGTCACTATAAGTATTTTCATATCATTGAGAACCGCCAACGGGGTACCCCTTGCACATGGTACAGGAGCATTCCCATAACCAAAATGACAAGGCAAGCAGACAATGAGCATCTGAGCAATCTTTTTATTTACCATATGCATAGCTTTTTATTGAGGATTCTTCATAGATAGCTCATTATGGTGATGTTGCAAGTTTCCACCATGATTAGGCATGGCTTAGGCTAGCGGCCCAGGAGTTTTTCTAACACAGGATACAAACTCCATTGACTTACAAGTTCCCTCTTTATTTCACACCGGTGACATCCATAGACAAAAGAGCATGATATCAACTGAGTATAACAAGGTACAAGTGCAATGTTGAAAATGTTCCCCATGACAACACGGTTCTTCTAATTCAAACTTATAAGTGCAAGCATATACAACAAAGTTGTCACAATGGTTCAAGTTTATTAGGGGCAAAGAATAAAGTGTGCCATCAAGTTCATGAGGGATTTAATCACTAAGTTTTCACATAACAAAATAGTTTTTAATTGGAAGATAGTTGAAAACAAGAATATACTTGGAATGGTGTAACACACCATGCATAGGAATTTATAGTGGACACTTTGGAATAACTTGGTTTCTTGGGAGTTGGAAGCATGAGTAGAACTTACTCATACAAGTGGAGGGCTAGCAAAAGACAGGGAGCAACCAACTAAAAGAGCAATAATGGCCAAAATCATGTTGTGCAACAAAGCATACTAATCAAAGCAAAGAGTGGTACTACAAGTCAAGGACTAAATGATCATAGAGGCTAATGGTGATTTGTGAGAGTCATAACATGGTGTGAGCATGTGCCAAGTCAACCCTAGCAAAGCATCAAAGGAGAATACCACAATACTTTGCTTTTGCGTGCTAAAACAATGTATAATTTCTTCAAGGCACACTAAGAAATCCCAATTGTTTGGAACAAGACATGCTACATCAATAATCACTAAGCATAATGCTAAAACAAGACCTATCATGTCATGCTAAAGTCTAAGTCACAGTCAATGCAAGCTTGTAACACCCTCAGAATCGGCCCTATGCAAGTTTTAGCGATTTCCGCCAAACCCGCATAGAAATGATTCAAAGGTGCCCACCCGGCACTTTCGTGCGGTGGAAAACAAAGTAATATCATTACACAATAGTCCACGATGGAACCCACAGAACAGATATATACAACAGCGACTCCATGAGTCAAGAATACAGATATACAATACAAAGGTCCAAATCACCTTGAAAACGATACAACGTCCGACTACGGACAAGATGCAAATGGGGCTAAGAGACCTGAAGAATAACCAATGGCGTCCATAACCCTGCCCAGGCCAAGCTGGAAGGGTAACCCTACTAACGACATCGATCTCAAAACCTGTCAAAAATAAAGGGGTGCCGACAAAGGGCAAAGGAAAAAGAGGAGCGGTCAGTACTGAGGCCAGTACACGGTGAGACTAGAATTCGGTGGTCCTCACCTACATAGGTATGGTGGACTGAAGCGGCAACGCAGCATGCACTAAACAACCTATAGAGACTCAATACAACTGGCAGCTATCAGATAGGGATAAGAAAGACATATTCGGATCCAAACTGAAACTATCACCAAGCATACCCATCCTGGTATTTCCCCCTCGAGACCAAACGAGGAAGTCAACCGAGGAACTCACACAGTTGGCAGTTTTATTCATTCAATTATAGTTGCAGTAATTACTAGTCAAATATAGATAGCATGAGTCATCCTGAAATATTAAGTAGTGGGCAGTTTTAGTTAACCAATCCGTTATAGTTGCAATACTTACTAGTCAGATACATATACCATGAGACATTCAAAAACCCAGCAGTTGTTGGTACTTTTATTTAGCCATTCCATTATAGTGAAGCTGATTACTAGTCATTATAAAGTTAAATTTATAGCACTACTTTAGTTATAGTTGTCTATGATCGAGATACTGTGCTCCAAGTCGTCCATAACCGCGGACACGGCTTTCAGAAAGTTTTACCCTGCTGGGGGGCACAAATAGCAACACACGCACAATCAACCTCGGAAAAACCAAATGAAAACCCAACGAGGCATCACGACAAAGAAATCGCAAGATTCATATAATATTTCAGGGGGCCACCCCACCAAGCTACCTGCTACAAAGTTGGCCGGCTCCGAGACGGACCCAGAGGTTTGTGACAACGGCTGTAAACGACTGGGAACCCGAAAGTGTGACCGGGCTTGTCGATACCGCGAAAACATGGCACTGGGTTCCAAAACAGTACAGGCGCTCCACGCGCAATAGTAAATAAAGCAGTAAAGCATGGCATAATCATGGCATAAGTACAGGATAGTAATAAAGCCCCAAACTACTTTGTGGCCCCAAGAAATAAGATATGACTCAAGCTCATGCTAAGGGGATTCATGGGCCCACATGCGGATAGTGCGAATATTCAAAGAACAGGTATCAAGTACTGGGGTCCTATGGGACACAAGTGGACGGTTAAAAACCAAATTACATCTATTGCCCGCCTGTGCCTCTGCATTATTTACCTACTTTCAATTTTAGTTGTTAAATTGTAATTAAATCCATGATCATCTCCAACATAAAGCATATGGCAGTCTTCCAACAACTATGGTACTTGATAACACGCAATAGCACTTGAGCAAGCGACTATGACACGCAAGTCCAACTATCTACCAAACAACCGGTAATAGGATGTGTCCAAGGCAATATAAGGCTACAAGGGATATCATAGTTACGAAAACTAGAGCATCGCAACATAGATAGCAATAGATCAACAGGAGGAAACAAAGACTAATAATGTAAAATAGGTAGAAAGGGGGGAGAATGCTCGCCTGAAAACATTGCCGAAGGTTCATTTGAAGATCGGGTCGACACTCGCATCCACTCATCGGTCTAATCTGTGAAGAAGCAAAGCACTAGAAGAAACATCGGATGCACTATTTAATACTACGGAAGAAGATCGGGCATGATGCATGCATGATGTATGACATGGCAAAAGATGCTATGCAATTAGGCCATATTAACTGGAACCGGGGTCCCGACAATTACTTAGATGGATCAAGTTGTTTATATGCCCCAAAATTTAAATGTTGTATTAACAAGTCCAAACAATGTTACCGGTTCGCTACACAAATTTAAATGGAGCCAATATTAGACTAGATTTGCCCGCATGTGACCTCCATATTTAATTTAGGTGAATCATCCAAATACCCCAAGCAACCACAATATGCATGCAAACATGAATAATTGAATATGCGACAAGTTGTATTATATTATAAAATAGGGTATCGAAAAAGGGGGTCACACATCTCGGTTCGAAGATCTTGGTTCCTAGGGATTCGACGGGTCGATCTTCGGATCCGGGAAGGAGTTCTCGAGGCTCCGGGTCCGGGAAGTAGATCTTGGCGTCTGACGTCCTTCGGGTCCATGAAGAAGCCCCTGAAGTTTTCGACCTTGATGTCGATGGCGAACTTGAATGGGCGCCGGTGGTTCATCGGGAGAACTTGGTGACAACATATTGTGGGGGTTGCGGATCGTCTCGGTGCATCGTCAACATCCTCTCACCACCTTCCCATGATCGGAGTACATTCATTTGGGTTCTTCCGAGAGTCGGGGATTTCCTTAGGCGAACTCAACCAAATGTAGGGTGTGATTTGTGCCTAAAAGGAAAACGCCAGGAACACAATCGGGTCATGAGCTGATGATTACAAGCAGCTAGCAAACAATTAGCTAGGTACACGGGCTGCAGGCGAGGAAGGCCACATCGCAGACGAGCTCGACGGACGGCAACGCAGGGCCTGGGGGTCCCGCATGGGCGACGGTAAGAGGACGGGGTGGAGTTGACCGGGCCAGAGGGCGACGAGGAGGGTTGTGAGCAGCGCTGCACGGCGAAGGGTGGTCAGGGAGCACGACAGGGAGGCTCGAGGGAGGGCCCCGCAGGCCAGGCGATGACGGCGGACGCCGGGGCCTCGGCGGCGACTGGGACAGGCGAGGAAGGGCAGGTTCGCGGGCCTGGCAGCTCAGGGCGGCGGCTAAATAGGAGCCCACGACCCAAGGAGAGGGAGAGAGGGGACGCCCGCGAGGTCAACAGGCAGGAGCAGAGGGGCGCCACGGTGGCGACATCTAGCGGCGGGCGGCAAGAAGGGGTGGTGCTGGCAGCGAGGAGGGTCTCGGGAAGACGGGGTCGGGGATGGGCAGGTGGGAGCGAGGATACGAGGGAGAGAGGGCCACGTGGGTGGGGCCAGGGCGTGGCGTGTCCGGTGTTGTGTGTGCGTGTTGGCGGGTGTGGGATGCTGCACGCGCAGGTGGGATCACATGCGGGGATCGCGTCGCTGCGCGCTGTGTGGCGGCGGCGGCTGGGAGTAGGCAGGAGTGGGTCTGGTTGAGGGCAGATGGGGATCTAGGGTTAGCTAGGGTTTCAACCGGCTGGGCCTTTGGACCTGGTCAGTTTACACTAGGTTTGTTTGGGCCGGGTGGTAGGTAGTCTGGCCTGGTTGACCGGCTGGACTGACTCCTCGGAACAAAAATAGTTTTATTATTTTTATTTAATTTTAATTATAAAACCTTTTGTAAATAGTTTGTAGGCGAAATAAAAGATCTAGACAGATCTAGGGTTTGGTTTGAAAGGAAGAGGAAATATTTAGAAAACAAAATAGGATTTTTGGAAAAATATTTTTAGGCAAATAGATGCATGATGATGCAGAGAATAAAAACAACCGCGATTTTCTAGTAGTGATTTTACCCGGGGTGCTACAAAGCTCCTCTTGCACTTCAAGCAAGAACTTACTACTCCTTTCCAAACACCAAGCAAACTTATTTGCAAAACAACACAACAAGAACGGGGGTCCAAACTACTTTATTCAAGCAAACTAAACAACCAAAGCAAAGCAAACAAAAGCTAAGACGCTCCAAGAACAACACAACTATGCATGAAACAATAAAAACGAAGTGTCTAGACAGATCTGAGCTTTTTATTGATGAAGAAGGGGATGACTTGGGCATCCCCAAGATTTGACGCTTGTACCTCTTGGATATTTATTAGGGTGACAGCATGTTGGCATCCCCAAGCTTGATCTTTTGTCCATTCTTCATCTCATTGCATCATTCTCTCTCTACACCTGGAATTTTTTCCTTCATACAAAACTTCACACAATCTTCATTAGCAACATTAGCTTATTCAAAAGATATTAGACCACTGGCAAAGCTTTAAAACAGAAAGTCTTTTCACTAAAAACACAAGATACTGTAGTAACTCCTTCAAAAAGCTCAATTTACCTAAAGAGAACTTAAAAAGGAATCAATAAGAAGCAAATGCAAATAATGGCAGAAATCTGTCAAAACAGACCAGCAGGTAGAAACCGATTTTTTCGAACATCTTCTATTGCTCAAATCAAAAAGTTTTGAACTAACGAAAGTTATCTAACATAATAGGGGATTTACTCGTAAATTTTCATCTCAATCGGAGTTACAGAGCCTCCTCAAGAATTTTTTGGTGGAGGACAGAAATCTGTTTCGGGATAGCAACTCCCCAAATCTTACTTCCAGCTCATTAGAGGTCATTCTTGGCACAAAAAGCAAACAAAAAGGATAAGGAGAGGTCATTACAGAAGTAATAACTTCCAAGACTCAAGGAAACTCTTGGGTTATCTCCCAACAAGTACGTTTCTTTAACGCCTTTAAGTTAGGCACAAAAAACAAGAAGAATCAAGTATTTTCAAATGAAAAAGCATTAACATCCATACTTGCAAAGTCTTCAACTATTAAAGGTATCTCATCCAAATGGGTTTTGGAGGATCCCTTCTCATCTCTCTTTGGTCTACTACTTTCATCAAAATGCTTTCAGGAGCAATCCAATCAAAATTCGTTTCAAAGGCTTCATGCATTCCAACAAGCTTAAAGGGTATGGCTATCTTAAATTCCTATCTAGGCTGAGTTTTATCAGAAATACCCACAACATCTACACTTGATCCTAGCATATTGAAATGCTCAAAAATCCTTTTGGCCTCCCTAGCAACATCATGAAATTCTTTTGATAAAGTTTCAAGGATGAATTCCCTTTTTTCAGCATTCTTTTATTCTTTTAGTTTTAGGAACATGAATTGTATGAAGGGGTTAAGGCTAACAAACCTAGCCTCCAACATATGAACTAGAGAAGCTGCAACAATCTCATAATTAGGAGCAAGCTCTGCTATAGATTTTTCCTCAATATCTTCATGCTTTCTAACATAATTAAAGAATTCTTCAATATTATCTTTCCCAATTATGGAGCAACTACCTATTGCAAGATCTTTCAGGACTATCTTGGGGAGCAACATGGTGAGCTAGAGCAAGGTGGTAACTAGAGCAGGAACTAATTTTTTGTGTTTTTGAATAAAGAAAGCAAACCAAACTAGACTAATTTTTTTGGTTTTTTTTGGAAAGAGGCAAACAAAACCAAGCAAAAGAAACAAAGAAAACTAAAAACAAAGTAAAGAGAAAGGAAGTGAAGGACTACCCTAGTGAAGACGTCCTTAGCCTCCCCGACAACGGCGCCAGAAAACTTGTTGATGGCGCCTGTCGATGTGGAGCCTGTTGGGAACCCCAAGAGCAAGGTGTGAAGCAGCAAGCAGCAAGTTTTCCCTCGGTTGAGACCAAGGTTATCGAACCAGAAGGAGGAAGGAAACATCACGAAGGTGTTGCAAGAAACGCGGAGACATGTACAACACAAACTCAAGACTTTGCCCCAACGAATCAGTGAGGTTGTCAAGCTCACCGGTTTGCTGTAACAAAGGATTAAACGTATGGTGTGGAAGGTAATGATTTGCAGCAAGTAAACAAGTAACAATGGAAGATGTATCAATGGTAAAGATTGGACCGGGGTACATAGTTCACTAGAGGTGCTCTCCTTAGATAAACAACATAGCATGAAGGGTAAACAAATTACAGCAGGGCAATTGACAGGAATTGAGCAAGGCATAACAATGCAATTACTAGCCAGAAATATCCTATAAGGTTGATTGGGCAATACAACAAGATATATAGACCGCCATCCAACTGCATCTATGACTAGAAGTCCACCTTCAGGTTATCATCCGAACCCCCTCCAATATTAAGTTGCAAGCAACAGACAACTGCTTTAAGCAAAGTGTGTAAGGTAAACAGTCCACATGTTCCATGAACAAGAGACCGTTGTTTTCTCCCTAGTAGGAATAGCACATCTACTACCGAAGATATTTATGTCACTTCCCTTGGAAACTAGAGGCATGAACCCACTATCGAGCATAAATACCCCCTCTTGGAGTCACTAGCAACTACTTGACCAAGATAGCTACTAACAACGGAGAGCATGCAAGATCACAAACAACACAAACATGATAGAATCATAAAGACAAAACCATTAATCAAACTAACATAATAATCTCATTATCCATCGGATCCCCGCAAACACAACATGCATGATTACAAATAGATTAGATCTTGATCATGAACGGAGCTCACACGATCTATACATGAATGCACAAGGAAGAGATACAACCATCTAGATACTACATGGACCCATAGTCCAAGGTGGAACTACTCACGCATCATACCGGAGAGAAGGCCTCTGAGATGATCTCCCCTCCGGCAGGGTGCCGGGAAGAACTTCAGATCCTCCTCCCCCCGATCTAGGGATGATGGTGGCGGCGGCTATAGACGGTTTCGTGGATATTTGATCAGGTACTTAGGGTTTCTGCATCGGGGGATTCTTATAGGCGAAGGGGGAGACCAAGGCGGCGGCCAGGGCGACCAAACCCTAGCCAGGCGCAGGGTGGGGCCCACCTGCGCCTGGGGTGGGTCTAGCCCCTCTAGCCAGCCCCTCCGGTCTCCTCTGGACTTCTTGTTCCCCACGGAAAGTAATTGACTTTTTCCTTCGTCCCGTCCAATTCCGAGAATATTTCTTTACGAACTTTTCTGAAACCAAAAACAGCAGAAAACAAGCATCTGGCACTGTTGCAACTTGTTAATAGGTTACTACCAGAAAACATGTAAAAAGCACCTCAAATTGTGGACAAGTAAAGCAAAGTACATACTAAACAAGCATGGAGCATAAAAATTATAGATACGTTTCCAACATATCAACATCCCCAAGCTTAACTCCTGCTCGTCCTTGAGTAGGTAAGTGATAAACAGAATAATTTTTGAGGTGACATGCACCCTCACAATAAAGATCCAACCATTTGCAAGCATTGAAAGCTGGGATCAAAGAACTCTAAACATGTGCATGAAAGATGGAGTTCTAACAATAGGACATAGTAACTATGGATGCAACATGACAAGCTATAAACAAAGATCATGAATAACATGCATTGAAAAACGTTTGTTTGTTTCACATGCAGAAAACATAGCATAGTGGCAATCAGCTTGTCCCTCATAGAGTAGCAATATAGATGCATATGACACCTGCAAAGTTCACAAGGGTGACTAGAAACAAGTAGCACAAGAGCAAGTAATAACACAATATGCATCAATTAATAAGCTTTGGAACACTACACACAAAATGACAACTATGCTCTCTTAATGGTGCCTAAAGGAAGAAGGTGGAGACTCAATAGTGGTGGAATAAAGGCCTTTTTTGTAAAGTAAGCAGGGATTACAGGTTTCAAAAAGAGCTTCCAAAAATTATGGTACTTGTTAGCTTTCAGCCCTCATTGCCCCTATCATATGCATCTTGAAGTGGTTAAGGTTAAAGTGGCAAAGCTGGAGTATATGCTTGACGAAGTATAAGCTGGCAATCTCATGTCCCTTGAATACGAGGGCCACACCTCATACATACTCAACTTTGGGTCCAGGTAAGTTCTTGTCACTGTAAGTATTTGCATATCATTGAGAAAAGCCAACGGGGTACCCCTTGCACATGGTACAGGAGCATTCCCATAACCAAAATGACAAGGCAAGCAGACAATGAGCATCTGAGCAATCTTTTTATTTACCATATGCATAGCTTTTTATTGAGGATGCTTCATAGATATCTCATTATGGTGATGCTGCAAGTTTCCACCATGATTAGGCATGGCTTAGGCTAGCGGCCCAGGAGTTTTTCTAACACAGGATACAAACTCCATGGACTTACAAGTTCCCTCTTTATTTCACACCGGTGACATCCATATACAAAAGAGCATGATATCAACTAAGTATAACAAGGTATAAGTGCAATGTTGAAAACGTTCCCCATGACAGCACGGTTCTGCTAATTCCAACTTATAAGTGCAAGCATATACAACAAAGTTGTCACAATGGTTCAAGTTTATTAGGGGAAAATAATAAAGTGTGCCGTCAAGTTCGTGAGGGATTTAATCACTAAGTTTTCACATAACAAAATAGTTTTTAATTGGAAGATAGTTGAAAACAAGAATATACTTCGAATGGTGTAAAACACCATGCATAGGAATTTATAGTGGACACTTTGGGATAACTTGGTTTCTTGGGAGTTGGAAGCATGAGTACAACTTACTCATACAAGTGGAGGCTAGCAAAAGACTGGGAGCAACCAACTAAAAGAGCAATAATGGCCAAAATCATGCAGTGCAACAAAGCATACTAATCAAAGCAAAGAGTGGTACTACAAGTCAAGGACTAAATGATCATAGAGGCTAATGGTGACTTGTGAGAGTCATAACATGGTGTGAGCATGTGCCAAGTCAACCCTAGCAAAGCATCAAAGGATAATACCACAATACTATGCTTTTGCATGCTAAAACAACATATAATTTCTTCAAGGCACACTAAGCAATCCCAATTGTTTGGAACAAGACATTCTACAGCAATAATCACTAATCATAATGCTAAAACAACACCTATCATGTCATGCTAAAGTCTAAGTCATAGTCAATGCAAGATCCTCTTGCACTTCAAGCAAGAACTTACTACTCCTTTCCAAACACCAAGCAAACTTATTTGAAAAACAACACAGAGAGAACGGGGGGTACAAACTAATTTATTCAAGCAAACTAAACAACCAAACCAAAGAAAACGTAAACTAAGACGCTCTAAGAACAACACAACTGTGCATGAAACAATAAAAAAGGAAGTGTCTAGACAGACCTGAGCTTTTTATTAATGAAGAAGGGGACGCCTTGGGCATCCCCAAGATTTTACGATTGTACCTCTATTTATTGGGGTGACACCATGGTGGCATCCCCAAGCTTTAGGTTTTGTCCATTCTTCATCTCATTGCATCATTCTCTCTCTACACCTGGAATTTTTTCTTTCATACAAAACTTCACACAATCTTCATTAGCAACATTAGCTTATTCAAAAGATATTAGACCACTGGCAAAGCTTTGAAACATCGAGGCTTTGCACTAAAAACACAAGCTACTGTAGTAACTCCTTCAAAAAGCTCAATTTACCTGAAGAGAACTTAAAAAAAGAATAAATAAGAAGCAAATGCAAATAATGGCAGAAATCTGTCAAAACAGACCAGCAGGTAGAAACCGATTTGTTCGAACATCTTCTGTTACTCAAATAAAAAAGTGTTGAACTAACGAAAGTTATCTAACATACTAGGGGATTTACTCATATATTTTCAGCTCAATACGAGTTATAGAGCCTCCTCAAGAATGTTTTTGGTGGAGGACGGAAATCTGTTTCAGGACAGCAACTCTCCAAATCTTACTTCCCTCTCATTAGAGGTCATTCTTGGCACAAAAAGCAAACAAAAAGGATAAGGAGAGGTCATTACAGAAGTAATAACTTCCAACACTCAAGGAAACACTTGGGTTATCTCCCAAAAAGTACGTTTCTTTAACGCCTTTAAGTTAGGCACAAAAAGCAAGAAGAATCAAGTATTTCCAAATGAAGAAGCATTAACATCCATACTTGCAAAGTCTTCAACTATGAAAGGTATCTCATCAAAATGGGTTTTGGAGGATCCCTTCTCATCTCTCTTTGGTCTACTACTTTCATCAAAAAGGTTTTCAGGAGCAATCCAATCAAAATTCTTTTCAAAGGCTTCATGCATTCCAACAAGCTTAAAGGGTATAGGTATCTTAAATTCCTCTCTAGGCTTAGTTTTATCAGAAATACCCATCTACACTTGATCCTAGCATATTGAAACACTCAAAAATCCTTTTGGCCTCCCTAGCAACATCATGAAATTCTTTTGATAAAGTTTCAAGGATGAATTCCCTTTTTCAGCATTCTTTTCTTCTTTTAGTTTTAGGAACAGGAATTGTATGAAGGGGTTAAGGCTAACAAACCTAACCTCCAACATATGAACTAAAGAAGCTGCAGCAATATCAAAATTAGGAGCAAGATCTGCTATAGATTTTTCCTCAATATCTTCATTCTTGCTAACATAATTAAAGAATTCTTCAATATTAACTTTCCCAATTATGGAGCCACTACCTATTGCAAGATCTTTCAGGACTATCTTGGGGAGCAACATGGTGAGCTAGAGCAAGGTGGTAACTAGAGCAGGAACTAATTTTTTGTGTTTTTGAATAAACAAAGCAAACCAAACTAGACTAATTTTTTTGGGTTTTTTTGGAAAGAGGCCAACAAAACCAAGCAAAAGAAATAAAGTAAACTAAAAACAAAGTAAAGAGAAAGGAAGTGAAGGACTACCCTAGTGAAGACGTCCTTAGCCTCCCCGACAACGGCGCCAGAAAACTTGTTGATGGCGCCTGTCGATGTGGAGCCTGTTGGGAACCCCAAGAGCAAGGTGTGAAGCAGCAAGCAGCAAGTTTTCCCTCAGTTGAGACCAAGGTTATCGAACCAGAAGGAGGAAGGAAACGTCACGAAGGTGTTGCAAGCAACGCGGAGACATGTACAACACAAACTCAAGACTTTGCCCCAACGAATCAGTGAGGTTGTCAAGCTCACCGGTTTGCTGTAACAAAGGATTAAACGTATGGTGTGGAAGGTAATGATTTGCAGCAAGTAAACAAGTAACAGTGGAAGATGTATTAATGGTAAAGATTGGACCGGGGTCCATAGCTCACTAGAGGTGCTCTCCTTAGATAAACAACATGGCATGAAGGGTAAACAAATTATAGCAGGGCAATTTATAGGAACTGAGCAAGGCATAACAATACAATTACTAGTCAGAAAGATCCTATGAGGGTGATTGGGCAATACAAGAAGATACATAGACCGCCATCCAACTGCATCTATGACTAGAAGTCCACCTTCATGTTACCATCCGAACCCCCTCCAGTATTAAGTTGCAAGCACCAGACAACTGCTTTAAGCAAAGTGTGTAAGGTAAACAGTCCACATGTTCCATGAACAAGAGACCGTTGTTTTCTCCCTAGTAGCAACAGCACGTCTACAACCGAAGATTTCTGTCACTTCTCTTGGAAACTAGAGGCATGAACCCACTATCGAGCTTAAATACCCCCTCTTGGAGTCACTAGCAACTACTTGGCCAAGAGAGCTACTAACAACGAAGAGCATGCAAGATCACAAACAACACATACATGATAGAATCATAAAGACAAAACCATTAATCAAACCATCATAATAATCTCAATATCCATCGGATCCCCGCAAACACAACATGCATGATTACAAATACATTAGATCTTGATCATGAACGGACCTCACAAGATCTATACATGAAAGCACAAGGAGGAGATACAACCATCTAGCTACTACATGGACCCATAGTCCAAGGTGGAACTACTCACGCATCATACTAGAGAGAAGGCCTCCGGGATGATCTCCCCTCTGCCAGGGTGCCAGGAAGAACTTTAGATCCCCCCGATCTAGGGACGATGGTGGTGGCGGCTACAGACGGTTTCATGGATATTTGATCGGGTACTTAGGGTTTCTGCATCGGGGGCTTCTTATAGGCGAAGGGGGAGACCGAGGCGGCGGCCAGGGCGACCAAGACCTAGCCAGGCGTAGGGTGGGGCCCACCCGCGCCTGGGTTGGGTCTGTCCCCTCTGGCCAGCTTCTCCGGCTCTCCTCTGGACTTCTTGTTCCCCACGGAAAGTAATTGACTTTGTCCTTTTTCCCGTCCAATTACGAGAATATTTCTTTACTAACTTTTCTGAAACCAAAAACAGCAAAAAATAGTTATCTGGCACTGTTGCAACTTGTTAATAGGTTAGTACCAGAAAACATGTAAAAAGCACCTCAAAGTGTGGACAAGTAAAGCAAAGTAGATACTAAACAAGCATGGAGCATCAAAAATTATAGATACGTTTCCAACGTATCAATTACTCCTTCAGTGGTAAGGTTCCAAAGAAACTTGGTGATCTAGGTATACCAAATATTCCTTGCTCCATTAAGAATAATTATGTTACAACTGCTCTATGTGATTTGGGAGATGGAGTTAGTGTTATGCCTTTTTCTCTCTACAAGAGGCTCCAGCTAGAATAGTTGATACCAACTGATATATCGTTGCAAATGGTTGATAAGTCAACTACTATTCCTGTTGGTATATGTGAGGATGTTCCTGTTCAAGTTGCTCATAATTGCATGGTTCTAACTGATTTTGTTGTGCTTGAAATGCCTCAAGATGATAATATGTCTATTATTCTTGGGAGACCTTTTCTTAATACTGCAGGTGTTGTCATCAATTGCAATCAATGAAAAGTAACATTCAACATTAATGACAAAGAGCACACTTTTTATTCCCGCAAGAAGATTGTTAAGAGCTATTGCATGAATTCCATTGAAAATATTGAGAGCATCAAGGTTGGAGAAATATATTGTCCCATTCCACAAGAAAATTTTGAAACTATTATGATTGGGACCATTGCTATCAAGTATGAGGTAACATAAGCACCTTGTGGAATGCAAAGATTTGCTTCATATAAGATTGTTTTGGTAACAAGACTTGATCAACCTTGTTAACAAAAGGATTTTAATGAATAAAATAATGTTTCCACCGTGGTTATACTTGTTTTCTTTTACTTTTCTCCTTAATAGTCTTTGATTTAGCTTTAGTTTTGCTAGTTGTTTGCTTGTTTGAGTTTCTTAGAGATCGTGTAGTTTGGCTTTTGGTTTGCTTTTGCTTCTTCTAAAAAAACTATTTCTGCGAGAAAATCAATTTTCATACCCTGAAAATTGGCCAAAAATAAAGTTTCCCGAAAAATCTCAGAAAATTCAAAATAAATTTTTCCTCAAAAAAAGGGGCAGAGTGGCACCTGAGGTGACCCAGGGGGCCACCCCAGGCCACCAGACCCCTGGTAGGCGCGGTCTACCAGTTGGCGACGCCTGGGGGGTCTGGCCCACCTAGGCCCCTCTAGGCTGCCTCCTCAAAGCCACCTTCTTTCTCTCTCCCGAAAAACACCACAAAACTTGCTCAAGCTCGAGTTCTTGCTGTTCTTGCTTGCGATTTCGATCTCCTTTTTTAGCCCACCTCAAGTGCTGATTTTGGGACGGATTGCTCCTTGGTATGTGCCTCCTCCACTTGTCCAATTAGATTTGTGATTGGTAGATTGTATCTTGAGTATTTTGTTGCTATAGGTGACAGGTTGTTTGAGCTTGCATGCTTGTTCTTTTCTTAGAAACTTTGTTTTGATGCATGTGTAGTCCTCTAGCAAGTTCCTATAGTAGTTGCTCATCATTTATCAACTTAGAAATCACTTGGTTTGATGGTTGTTTAAAATTTCAGAATAGGGAAGTCATGGACCACCACACCTTTGGTGACATATTTGAGAGTGATGCACCTAGAAGGGCAAGGATTCCAAGTTCATCTACCAGTACTAGATCCTCATACAATGAGGATCTCATCACTCCGTGATTTGGCGACGAGGGAGATGAAGGGGATGCGCACCCCTCCACCTTTCCTTGCCAAACTTTCTTGCGAGCTGCTAGGATTCTTAGTGATTTTACGACTTTGGTACAAAGAGCTAGTATAACAAGTTACATGCAGGATGAGAGTGCACAATATGCTTTGCTTACTAAAACATTTGTGGAGAGTTTCTCCGTTACTAATAGTATGTTCAAGCCTTCTGTGACTTTCAAAATTTATGACAGGGCTCATTCTATGACATTGAAGAAATTTTGAAAGGCCCTAGGACTTGGTACAACTGGGTCATCAAAGAATATTCAAGCTCTGCCCACTGATTTGTTAGAGCTTTACCGAGGAATTAACCAATGATGATGACCGTAGAGCTCAGCGAGGGAAGATAAAGAACATTCAACTTCTAGCCATCAAGTATTTTGCCTATTATCTTTCCATCAGTGTTCTTGGTAGGGAGAACACTAGTAATATCTCCAACTATCAATTGGCCTTCTTAGTTGCTGCACTCAACAATGAGGATAAGTATAATATTGGTTCCCTCATTTCTCGTCGCTTAGCTGCTAAGGGACCCATTTATGGGGGAATTATTGCTACTCGTATTGCTGCTGCCTTGTACATTGTTGTTGATCCACATGATACAGTTTTGGATCCTCAGAGGCTTGATCTTGCTGGCATGAAGGAGCATCACTTTGTCACCACTAGATCTACTCTAGAGAACTTGGTTTATAGAATGTTGTTTATTGACGGGGAAGAGAGAGAGATCCCTCTACCCCAAACTATTTTGTTCAGTATTTCTCAGGGACCTTGGTCATGCTCGAAGACGGATATGGAAGACAACCTGCGTTCTCTTAACTTCCACAAGCTCTATCAGGAGGAAGCACCATCATACGACCCCTCTTCATACACAGGGGAGGCCTCGAGCTCGTACCAGGACGAGGGAGCTTCCTCGACATACTACGGAGATGCATCTACTTGGGCACCATGGGATTGAGCCCCACTTAGGCCAAAAGCCTAAGCTTGGGGGGAGATACACCGACATCACACACTCATCTATATATCATGTCCGGTCGGTTCTTTGTATATCCATTGTTTCGCTTTCTTTTTGGTATTTGTTGCTTCTTTTTAAAAACCCAAAAATATCAAAAATATTTTCGTTGTTTCTCTTGGTTTGTTTCTTTGTTTTGGTTTGCCTTAAAATAAAAATCTGAAAAGATTTTGCTTTGTTTGGTTTGCTTTGTTTTTGTTTGGTTTTTCTTGGTTTGCTTGTTTCTAAAAAAATCGAAAACACCAAAAATATTTGTTGTTATTCTTTGGTTTTGTGAGTTCTTTGCAGGGTTGAGCCGTCCTCAGTGGATTTTGGTTTCATGTTAATATTCAAGTCACGCAAGTGAAGGGCAATAATGAAGATTAAGACAACTTGAGGTGTGGTAAGAGGCTGGTAACGAACTCTGTTTGTTTCATTTTTGTACATATACTCATCATTGTGAGCATGCTTAGCATGTTTGTGTAAGGTGTATGTCATTATGGATGCTTAGTAGTTCTTGCTTGTCTATGAATAGCTCCAGCTTACTAATAGTTTGTAGCATGTCATATGAATGTTTGCTTGCATTGTTTTATTCATACTTTGGTATGATATTGTGGTATCCTCCTCTAACTGTTCATGTGAATCGACTTGGCACATGCTCACGCATGCATATGACTAATCAATAGTCAATAAGCCTCGATGATTTATTTTGCCTCAGAGTTCTTGTATCACTTTCATGCCATAATTAGTCCTGTTTTGTTTCAAGCATGATTATGACAGTTATTGCTCTCTCGTTTGTCGCTCCCTCTCTATTGATAGCCTTCACTTGCACTTAGTACGTGCTCTACCTGTGCTTCCAACTCCTCAAAGCCAATATTGCCAGCTGTGTCCACCATACCTACCTATTAGCATCATTTTCTACTTCGGTGCATATTCTATATGCCGTGTTTTCTTCCAAAATAAAATGTTTGTCTGTTTTGAGAAAGTTAGTTAGTAAAGCTCTCACGAACTTGATGGCACACTTTATTCCTTGCGCTTAATAATTCTAAACCATTGTGACTAGTCCATGAAAGTTATATGCTTGCTAATTATATACTGGGAGTCAGCGGTACCAAGTTGTCACGGGGAACGCTTTCAACACCTATTGGATATCTCATCTAGTTGATACTTTACTCTTTTGCTTACGGATGTCGACGATGTGAAATAAAAGGAGAGGTTTTGATTTCATGGAATTTATACATTGTGTTAGAGAAACGCCTGGGCCGCTAGCCTAAGTCATGCTATGGGAAAGCTCATGTACCATGTGCAAGGGGTACCACGTTGGCGGTTCTCGGTGATATGCATGTATTTACAATGACAAGAACTTTCAGGTGACCAAAGTTGAGTAGCATGCGGAGCGACCCTCGTACTCAAGGGACTTGGGATTTCCAGTCTATGGTCTGTCAAGCATATGATTCAGAGTGGACCTCACTTTCACCTTAACCACATGAAGATGCCTATGATAGGGGCAATGAGAGCTCAAAGCTAATGAGTACCTTCCTTTCAGCGTTGGGAAGCCTTTCAAACCTGTCAAAACCATTTTCACAATTTTGTCACTACTTATTCTATGAGCACCTTCTTGAGAGCATAGTTGTCATTCTTTTGATTGTTCCAAAACTTGGTTAATTATGTCATGACTTTGATGCTTGTATCTCTGATATCGTTATCTCTAGTCTTCATGTGAACTTCAGAGGTGCCCCAGCATTTATATTGTGCTCTTCAAACAAAGGCAAGCGAGATACCACTCTATCATACCTTATTATGATCATTGCAATTTTGCTTATGTTTATGTTTCATTCTAATTATTATTGAATTGGTTTCTCTACATAGCTTGCAATGACTGTTGAGTAGACTTAGTTGCATACTCCTTATTATGAATTGTCTAAGCATCTACACTTGTGCTGAGAATATATACATCATATGAGGCAAAGTGTTCGTGAAAGTTCTTTTATCGCACTCAGTTTTCAACTGAATTGCTTGAGGAAAAGCAATAAGCTAAGCTTGGGGGGAGTTGATACGTCCAAAACATATCTACTTTCTCGAACACTTTGCTATTTTTTCTCCTCTAAACTTGCGTGATTTGGATACAACTAACACAGACTGACATTGTTTTCAGCAGAATTACCTTGGTGTCTTGTTTTTGTGCAGAAAATGAACTTTCAGGAAAAATCCCGGAAAATATGCCAAAAATTATATTTCACCAGAAGACCCACGGTGCTAGAAGGAGAGACGGAGGGGATGCCTAGGGAGCCTAGACCCACCCCACGCGCGGGCCCACCTGACCCCGCGCCTAGAGGGGGTGCTGCCTCCCCAGGCACCTCCTCGGCCTCCCTCTCCGCCTAAAAGTTGCCTTTCGACCTAAAAACCGAGGGGGGTTCGATAGTTTTCCAGAAAGAGTTCCGATCCGCCGCCACCACCACAAACCAATATTCGGATCTAGAAACTCCGTTCTGGCACCCTGCCGGGACGGGGTATTTGGAGAGGATCATCGCCATCGTCATCACCAATGCATCTCCATCAATCGCCGATGTTTCCCTCATCGATGAGTGAGTAATCCCCTGATGTAGGCTTGGGGATGGTAGGGATTGGATGAGTTATATCATGTAATCAAATAAGATCTGTTAGGGCATAATGCATAGTATCTCTATTAGTGCTATTTGACTTTGTTGCAACTTGTTGTGCTTAATGCTTGTCACTAGGGCCCGAATGCCATGATCTCAGATCTAAACTTATTATTGAATCATTATGATAATATTGTTTATGATCTTATTTGCAAGTTGTGTACACATATCATTGTTCGGATCCAAAGGCTCCAAAGTGATAATAATTGGGACAACCGGAGGGGATGGCTGTGGTGTGAGGATCACATGTGTTCATGGAGTGTTAATGCTTTGCTCCGGTGCTCTATTAAAAGGACCACCTTAATTGTCAGTAGTTCCCTAGAGGCTCCGCTGCCACGGGCTGGTTGGATAGAAGATGTTGTGCAAGTTCTCATTGCGAGCACGTATGACTATATTTGGAGCACATGCCTAGGATTGTTTAGTACATGGATGCTTGTTATTATTTATCTGCAATGCCCTAGATCTTGAAGTTACATGTTTAGACTCGTCCATGCAACGCCCGTCCATCCATCCCTATGCCTACCGCACTCGAATCCTACTGTTACTATTGCTCCTGTTTCATTGTTGCTATTACTACTGCTGTTGCTTTGTTGTTACTGCTGATGTTGCTTTGCTGTTGCTACTGATAAACTTATGTGAGCAAGAACTATGTCCTTGTGCAGCTGAACTAACAACTCAGTTGTTAAGGCTTGCAAGTATTCTTTGGCTCCCCCTGTGTCGAATCAATAAATTGGGTAATACTACCCGCAAAGACTGTTGCGATCCCCTATACTTGTGGGTCATCAGTGTGGCCCTCGTATTCAAGGGACATGAGATTGCCAACTTATACTTTGTTAAGCATATACTCCATAGTTTGTTCACTTTAACCTTGTCACATTCCAAAATTTTCCAAATTTTGAAATGTGAAACATAAATAAACAAAAGAATTAATTGTTGAAATTTAGGGTGAAAAGAAAAATTTTGCTTCTAAATGGAAACATAAAAACCTTTCTTGAACAAATTTGAATGAAAAGGGAATCCAACAAAATTTCAATCAAGTGAAATGCATTCATCAATGAATGTATCTTGAAATTTAAACACTTGGAAAGTTAAATCAAAATCCCAAATCTTAATGAAAGAAATCATTTCCAAGATCTCTCAAAGACTATGGATTTGATCCATATAAAAATTTAGCAACAAACATTTATAAATGATAAAAAATGATAAATAAAAATATTATAAAACCATAGAAATTGGTTTCATTTAATTTGGAACCATGGATAAAAACTTATGAATTTAATAAGATAAAAGGAAATAATTTCCAAAGCTAATAAAGCTCTTAACTAAAATACATACCAAACCTTGAGAAAAATAATCCTAAAAGGACTTAAAAGGATAAACAAATATTAAATAAAATCATACAAATTGGAATCACCAATTTTGGAACTATAAATAAAAAGATATGGATTTTATAAGATAAATAAATAAATAAATAAGGAATATTTATAAAGATAAATTAAATCTTGGCCAAATCCTTAAACAAATGAAAGTATTAAATAATAAAAAGAAATAAATATTATTTAAATAAACCTATATGGGCTTTGAACCATATTCAAATTTTATTTAAATAAAGACAATTTCCTAAACTAAATAATAAATCCCAAGAAAATTATTTAGAAGACAATTTAAAACTTGAACTAAATCCATAAGAAAATGGAATAAATATAATCCTAATAAAATAAAGGAATAAAGATTATTCAATTAAAATTTTATGGACTTTAACTAAATTCAATTCTATTTGAATAAAGGCAAAATCCATAATATAAATGATTAATTAAATCATGAGAAAATAATAAATTGGAATTTGCCAAACTGGATTAGAAGTTATTTAATTAACTTAAAAGGAATAAAAGATTTATTTGAATAAAATTTATATGGGTTAAAACCATATTTGATTTTATTGGAATAAAGACAAATGCCCAATTTAAATGGATATTAAATCATATTAAAATATTTTTAAATAATTCGAAGTGAATTATTTAATACATTAATGAATAAATGAAACATAAAGAAAAGGTTTACTAAAAATTGGAATTCAAATAGAAGTTTGAAAATATATTTAAAATCTTATTTAAATAAAGTCAAGTGTCTAATTTAAATAAAAAGATAAACCTTAAAAAGAATAAAAGAAAATATTCTAAATGGACTTTAAAACAGATTAAATAAACAGTAGTAACCTACTAAAAAGTTTTGATAGTTATTTGAATTCAAACAAGTTTTTGAATCATTTGAATAAATTCAAAACAGAAAATAGAAACAGAAAAAGAAAAGAAAACAAAAGGAGAAAAAATAAAAATAAGCAGCCCAACCCAACTAACCAGGCCCAGCAGCCAGCCCACCTCTCTCCCCCTCCCCGAAATGTTTTCTCACTCGCAGACGAATCCCCTCAGTCACTAACAACGCCGCCCCACCATCGCCCCGTCATCGTCATCAACCTCCCGTTGACCCCGTCCCTCTTCTCTCCTGGTCGTTTCTGCCGCGATGAATGCTCGTCAATTCGCATCAAATGGCCGATTAATTCCTCCCAGTGACCACACATACTTAATCGCCTAGTCCTCTTCTACCTTTCCCCTCATTCGCCACACCCTCTCTGCTCCTAGGCTGCCCGAATTGCTCACCCGAACACCCACTGCTCCGACGAGCTTTCCCAGCGAATTCCGGCTAACCACTACCTCCCCTTGACTCCTAGTTACCACGGGCATGTTCCCCATCTCCCTACGCACCTACCAGTACCTTCCCCTCACCCGCGCGTGCTCCACAGTATCGGCAACAACCTCGCCCGAGCACCGCTGTCGTTTGCATCCGCTTCGACGACCCTACTGGTAAAACTCGACTGCCCCCTCCTCTCTGGTTGATACTGGCATGTTTAGCATTCTTGCGTGCATCTAACTGCATCATTCGTTTGCCTTGGCGTGCACCGTGGCCTCGCCACCGACGACACCAGAGCGTGCCCGTCACAGGAGCTTCTCCGGCGAGCGATTAACGTCAACGTCGTGCGCCCCTTCGTCGAAGAAGACCATCCCGAGAATCAGCGCATCACGGCGAGTCTGGTGAGCCACATTTCTCTCTCGCTTCCTGTTTCGCCGGTAATGTCACAGCCTGAGAGCCGCTGTCGTCGTCGTCCACCGTCGCTGGCGCCACCCATCTTAGGTCACCGTTTTGTCAGCCGTCAGATTCAGATCGTAGGGATGCGATAGATCCACTTAAATGAAGGGGTATGTTAGATCTATACTGTGCGATCCCACTTAAATCCAACAGACTGTACTGACCGATCCATGCGAACCGTTATTTTCCAGTAGGAGCACACCACGTGGCATGCTTGATCTTTTAAAAACAGAAACTATCTTATTAGTTGTTTGAATTTGTAAATTCCATAACTTTTGATCCACACGTCCAAAATTTGTAAATTTTATATCATTGGAATCATCAAAAAAAAACCTTTGCAACCATGCCCTTAATTTGGCATTTTGCTTCAGGAAAATTGGTTGTTTATGCAGAAACATTTCTAGGCTTATTTAGAGTATAAAAATTATTCTAGAAATGACTTTTGAGTAAAATCTTTTGCAAATGGTTTGTTTTGAACCTACTGACCATAGAAACCAACTTTTGAATTTAAAAATATATTTTGTGACACTAAGGAATTATTCCTTGAATAAAATCATTTTTGGTAAAACAAAAATTGTTGATTATGTTTTAAAAATAATTTTTGAGTAAAACCTTTTGCAAATGGTTTGATTTAAACTCTCTGACCCTAAACACTAAGTTTTGGATTTAAAAATGTATTTGATTAACCCTAGAAAAATTATTACTTTGATTAAAGGCATTTCTAGTAAAATAAAATGATGCTTTGATTTAAAAATGGTTTTTGTGTGAAACATTTTGTAAATAGATTTGTTTTAAAACACTTTGACCATAAACATTAATATTTGTGTTTATAAATATATTTAGCAAACACTAGAAATTGTTACTTTGATTTAAATCATTTCTAGCAAAACAAAAATGATTTAAATGGCCATTTCCACTAAGTCGATTTTAAATGGTTTTGCCACTTTTATAAATAACAAATGGGTGTTTTAAAATGTTTATAGCCTACTATAAACCACCTTTCCAAATAAAACAATCTTTTGCATGCTTGCATGCATTATTTTGGTTTCTTTATTTTATGTGGTGAATTGTTTGAATGCTAGTTTGAATATTTGCTTGCTTGATTGAATTGTAGTGAACTTTGAAGAGTGTGACCATTTCAAGATCAAGGAGTGAATCTATATTCTCTACAAAAAAGGCAAGTGGTGCTTCATACTTTTGTCCTATTATTTTCACTATGCATTAGTGATATTTTGAGTAGGACTTGCATGGAATTTTACTAAGTATGCTATGCCTTGGGAAATCCTAGTAGATGATGCCTTAGTAGAATTTTCCTAAGTTAAGATCACTACTACTATCATGCTTAGCTTAGCTAGTATAAAACAAGGGTGGATTATATTCATGCTATGAAATATTTCCGAGTGATCTACACAAACTAGAATAGGATTTTAAAGGAGAAATTCCTCGATTGGGTAAATTCTTGATACACAGGTTGTTTCTCTCTCGAAGTCAATGACTTGTGTTTTGTTTAATAAAACAACTATGTGAATGAATCACCTAGGTAGAATGGTGTGAATGGGTTATGTTGAGTGGTTACACAGGGCCCCATATTTATGTCCTACCCTAGTGTATCTCACTTGTGGAAAGCCACCCAGGAACAAAGAGATTTGAGATTTCAAATGTTGAGAAGCTTCAAGTGCAGCCACATGGCAATATGGGCTCTGCCTGGATCATATAGGTTGCTATAACTAAGCCAGATGGATAGTTGGTGATAGGTTTGGGAACGCGTCCATTTTGGTCTAAGGGAAGGCTTCTGAAAGATCTTGTCTCGATGCATGTCGAGTCTTGTGGGGAAAGTGCACCACCTCTTGAGAGAGTAAAATCTAAGTACTTAGCCATGTCCCCGGCAATGGACAATTTGAGCATCAAGACATGGAAGCTATCAAGGATCTCCTCATCCCATTTTCTAAGTTAAAAACTTGTGGGTGAACAAGGGTAAAGGTTAACCAATTTTATTGGTTGTTCCTGTAGGGGTTCGTAGCATGGAAAACAAAAATTTTCTATCGCATACAAACAAACAAGCCAAGATCTATCTACTAGATTGTAGCAACGAGTCGATGGAATAACTCACCCTCGAAGATTCCAAAGTGTTTAACGAGAGCAGATTCTCGTGGGTGATGTAGTCGTACTCTTTCCGATCTCAAGATCGCGTAGACGATCCTTCCGGCGCCGCGTTCCCGCAGCGCTCCCGCAGTCGGTCACACGTTCGGTACTCGACGAAGACCTTCCTCTCCCTTGTTCCAGCAGGCAGCGGAGGTTGTAGCACTCTCCTCGCGATTCCGGCAGCACAACGGCGTGGTACCGGAGGTAGAGGGGAGATCCCGCAGGGCTTCGCCTTAAGCCGGTGCGAGTATGGTGGAGCTTATGAGAGAGGCTATTAGTGGTCTAGTAATTAGACACACCAATTAGAGGGCTCCAAACTAATTTAGAAGGCTCTAAACCGAATAGCTCTAAACCGGGGTCTAGATCTAGGGTTTAGTTTAGAGGATAGGAAACTTGTGTTTGCTAGGAGGGGAGCCCTGCCCCTCCTTATATAGGTGGGAGGGCTGGCTGCGCCATGGGGAGGAGAGTCCCTCCCCAAGTCGGCTTGGTGGGGCGCCGGCCAAGGGAGGAGTCCTCCCCCAATTCGGCCTCCACCAATCCTCCTCTTTTCCCACTTCCCAAAATTGGCAGTTTGACTTTCAAATTAGCCGTTTGACTTTTCCAATTTAGGAATTAAATAAACCCTTTATTTTGGACAGCGAGAACACCTAGTACATGATGCAATCATTCCATCTTGCAATGACACATTCATGTACCCCTTCCCCCCCGGAGTGCCGGACATTCCGGGACCTTCTAGAATGTTCCCGATGAAAACACCGGAACCATTCCCCAACTCCGAAATGGGACTTTCCTTATATGAATCTTATTCTCCGGACCATTCCGGATCACCTCGTGATATCCCGGATCCCATCCGAGACTCCGAACAACATTCGGTCTCTTTCTCATAATACCATAACTACTCAAACAACGTCGAATCCTTAAGTGTGTCTCCCTACGGTTCGTGAATTATGCGGACATGATCGAGACACTTCTCCGAACAATAACCAATAGAGGAATCTGGAAATTCATATGGCTCCCACATATTTCTACGATTACTTTGCGATCGAATGAACCACTTACATACGATACCAATTTCCCTTTGTCTCACGATATGTTACTTATCCGAGGTCATGATCGTCGGTATCTCTGCATACCTAGTTCAACCTCGTTACTGATAAGTACTCTTTTCTCGTTCCCGTGATATGTGATCCCTTGTGACCAAGTCACATGCTTGCAAGCTAATTGGATGACATTTCACCGAGAGGGCCCAGAGAATATCTATCCGTCATGTGGATGGACAAATCCCACTCTTGATCCATGTGTTTCAACCAATACTTTCCGAACACCCAATGCCACTTTTATAGCCACCCTGTTACGGTGTGGTGTTTGATGACATCAAAGCATCCATCCAGTAAAGGCAATATGCATGATCTCATGGTCGAAGGAATTAGGTTACTATGTATCAGAAAGCATATAGCAATTGAACTATTGAAATGACTTGATCTTTATGCTACGCTTGTCTATAGGAGTATGTCCACCATATCATTCTCCTAACGATATGATCTTGTTGTTGATAACATCTCAATGTTCATGACAAAGAAACCACATCATCAATCAACCAACAAGCTAGTGAAGTATAGAGGCCATACTAGGGACTTCAAATTAAGTTTACAAATCACACAAGTATTAATGGTTTCCTTGTTAATACTATTATAGCATGAATGTAAACATTTATCATAAACACAAAGATATATAATAATAACTACATTTATTATTACCTCTAGGGCATATCTCCAACAGTCTCCCACTTGCACTAGAGTCATCTAATCTAGATTACATGGTAATATACCGAACACCCATGGCAGTTTGGTGTTGGTCATGTTTTGCCCTCGGGAGAGGTTTAGTCAACGGATCCGCCACATTCAGATCTGTGTGTACTTTGCAAATCTTTATATCCCCATCCTGGATATGTTCTCGAATAGCGTGGAAACGCAGCTTGATATGCTTCAGCTTCTTGTGTGACCTTGGTTCTTGCGCATTGGCTATGGCGCCCATGTTATCACAGTAGATAGACATTGGGTCCAGCGCACTTGGAACCACACCCAGCTCTGTAATGAACTCTTTCATCCATATCGCTTCTTGTGAAGCCTCCGAAGCAGCCATGTATTCCGATTCAGTTGAAGATCTCGCCACAACGCTTTGCTTTGCACTCCTCCAGCTAACTGCTGCACCATTCAAAATAAATACGTATCCAGATTGTGATTTAGAATCATCTGGATCGGTGTTCCAACTAGCATCGGTGTAACCATTAACAACGAGCTGTTCATCACCTCCATAAGAAAGAACCATATCCTTAGTTCTTCTCAAGTACTTAAGGATGTTTTTGACCGCTGTCCAATGATCCACTCCTGGATCACTTTGATATCTGCTAGTTAAACTAACAGCATATGCGATGTCGGGTCTAGTACATAGCATGGCATACATTAGAGATCCTATGGCTGAGGCATAGGGAGTCTTACTCATCTTTTCTCTATCTTCTGCCGATGTCGGACTTTGAGTTTTACTCAAGGTCATATTGGGCAACATGGGCAAGAACCCTTTCTTGCTATCTTCCATTCCAAACCTCTTTAGAACTTTGTCCAAATATGTACTTTGTGACAATGATATTTGGCGTTTCGATCTATCTCTATAAATCTTTATGCCTAATATGTAAGCTGCTTCGCCAAGATCCTTCATTGAAAAACTATTATTCAAATATTCCTTGACACTATTAAGAAGGTCTACATCATTCCCAATCAACAATATGTCATCCACATACAGTATTAAGAATGCTACAGAGCTCCCACTCACTTTCTTGTAAATACAAGCTTCTCCATAAGTTTGTATAAAACCAAAACTTTTGATTACCTTATCAAAACGTTGATTCCAACTTCGGGATGCTTGCTTCAATCCATAGATGGACCGTTGAAGTTTGCATACCTTGTTAGCATCTTTAGGATCGACAAAACCTTTGGGTTGCATCATATACAATTCTTCATCAATGTCTCCATTGAGGAATGCTGTTTTGACATCCATCTGCCATATCTCATAATCATAATATGCAGCGATTGCTAACATAATCCTCACAGACTTTAGCTTCGCTACCGGTGAGAAAGTCTCATCGTAGTCAACTCCTTGAATTTGTCGAAACCCTTTTGCGACAAGTCGAGCTTTATAGACAGTAACATTACCATCATCATCTGTTTTCTTCTTGAAAATCCATTTGTTCTCGACAGCCTTCCGGCCATCCGGTAAGTCCACCAAAGTCCATACTTGGTTTTCGTACATGGATCCAATCTCGGATTTCATGGCTTCTTGCCATTTATTGGAATCTGGGCTCATCATCGCTTCCTCATATGTCTCGGGGTTATCGGTGTTGTCCACCAACATGACATTCATAACGGAATCATACCAATCTGGAGTGGTACGAGTTCTCGTTGACCTCCGAGGCTCTGTAGTAACTTCAACCGAAGTTTCATGATCACCATCATTAGCTTCCTCTCTTATTGGTGCAGGCACCACAGGAACTTCTTCCGGTGCTGCGCTACTCGCAATTTCGAGAGAAGGTTCGACAACCTCGTCGAGTTCTACTTTCCTTCCAGTCACTTCTTTCGAGAGAAATTCCTTCTCTAGAAAGGATCCATTCTTAGCAACGAAGATTTTGCCTTCGGATCTATGATAGAAGGTATACCCAACAGTTTCCTTCGGGTATCCTATGAAGACGCATTTTTCCGCTTTGGGTTCAAGCTTGTCCGGCTGTAACTTCTTTACATAGGCTTCGCATCCCCAAACTTTAAGGAACGACAATTTAGGTTTCTTCCCAAACCATAATTCATACGGTGTCGTTTCAACGGATTTAGACGGTGCCCTATTTAAAGTGAATGCGGCTGTTTCTAATGCATAACCCCAAAATGATAGTGGCAAATCTGTAAGTGACATCATAGAACGAACCATATCTAAGAGAGTTCGATTACGACGTTCAGACACACCATTACGCTGTGGTGTTCCCGGCGGTGTCAACTGCGAAAGTATTCCACATTTCTTCAAATGCTCGCCAAACTCGTAACTTAGATATTCACCTCCACGATCAGAACGTAGAAATTTAATCTTCTTGTTACGTTGATTCTCTACCTCACTTTGAAACTCCTTAAACTTCTCGAAAGTTTCGGACTTATGTTTCATGAAATAGATATACCCATATCTACTCAAGTCATCCGTGAAGGTAAGAACATAACGATAACCACTGCGCGATGCTACACTCATTGGACCACACACATCGGTATGTATGATTTCCAATAAGTCCGTAGCTCGCTCCATTATACCAGAAAATGGAGTCTTAGTCATTTTTCCCATCAGACATGCTTCGCATCTTTCAAGTGATTCAAAATCAAGTGATTCAAGAAGTCCATCGGAATGGAGTTTCTTCATACGTTTCACTCCAATGTGACCAAGACGACAGTGCCACATATAGGTCAAATTATCGCTTGATTTCAAACGTTTAGCCTCAATGTTATTAATATGTGTATTTCTACTATCGAGATTCAATATGAATAGACCATCTATCAAAGGTGCATGTGCATAAAACATATTACTCATATAAATCGAACAACCATTATTCTCGGATTTAAACAAGTAACCGTCTCGCAATAAACAAGATCCCGATATAATGTTCATGCTCAACGCAGGCACCAAATAACAATTATTTAAGTATAAAACTAATCCCGATGGTAGATGAAGAGGTAGTGTGCCGACCGCGATCACATCAACCTTTGATCCGTTTCCCACGCGCATCGTCACCTCGTTCTTCACTAGCTTCTGTTTATTCTGCAGCTCCTGTTTCGAGTTACAAATATGAGCAACCGAACCAGTATCAAATACCCAGGCACTACTACGAGTACTAGTGAGATACACATCAATAACATGTATATCAGATATACCTTTCTTCTTGATGTTGCCGTTCTTCAAATCCGCCAAGTACCTTGGGCAATTCCGCTTCCAGTGACCTTCTCCCTTGCAGTAAAAGCACTCAGTATCAGGCTTGGGTCCAGCCTTGGTCCTCTTCGTCGGCGTGGTAACTTTCTTACCACCCTTCTTGAAGTGTCCCTTCTGCTTAGACTTGCCTTTCTTGAATTTGGTGGTCTTATTGACCATCAACACTTGGTGCTCTTTCTTGATCTCCACTTCTGCAGATTTTAACATAGCAAATAGTTCTGGCAACTCTTTGTTCATGTTCTGCATGTTGTAGTTCATCACAAAGTTCTTGTAACTTGGTGGTAGTGATTGGAGGATGCGGTAAACTCCCAAAGTATTAGGAATCACTATACCCAAACTTTGAAGTTTATTTGCGTGCCCAGACATTTTAAGCACATGCTCACTGACGGAGCTACCCTCTTCCATCTTGCAGTTAAAGAACTTTTCAGAAGCTTCATAACTTTCAATTGCCGCATGAGTCTCAAAGATTAATTTGAGATCCTCGACAATATCATATGGATCTGACTCTTCAAACCTTTTCTGAAGCTCCGATTCTAAACCATACAAGATAGCACACTGAACTATGGAGTACTGATTCTTCCGAGCGAGGTAAACATTCTTTACTTCATCGGTAGCATCAGCTGCAGGTGGGTCACCTAGCGGTGCATCCAGCACATAGGTCAAATTACCAGCTGTGAGGACAATCCTCAAATTGCGGAACCAATCCGCGAAGTTGCTTCCATTGTTTTTCAACTTTTCTTTCTCTAGGAACGCATTAAAATTGATGGTAGGGGCTGCCATTGATCTACAACATATTTGCAATAGTTTAGACTAAGTTTATGACAAATTGAGTTCAAATTAATTAATGAAATTAAACTAGGTGAACTCCCACTCAAAACAACATCCCTCACATTGTTTTAGTGATCACACGAACCAAATCCACTACATCAACACCGATCATCACGAGAGCTGATATAGTTTTAATGGCGAACAATCATCATGTTCATCATATCTACTATATGATTCATGCTTTGCCTTTCGGCGATCCGTGTTCCTGAGGCCATGTCTGTACATGCTAGGCTCGTCAAGATCAAACCTTAGCTTCCGCATAAGCAAATCTGGCTTGCTTACGTTGTAGTCACCCGCGGAATCAAAGACACCCGATCATCACGTGGTGCTTCGAAGCAGCAAGCTTTGGCAACGGTGCATACTAAGGGTGAACACTTTTAGAACTTGAAATTTATGTGCATGAGGGATCATCTTATAATGCTACCGTCGTCTACTAAGCAATACAAGATGCATAAAGGATTAACATCACATGCAATTCATAATATGTGATATGATATGGCCTTTCTTCTTTGTGCTTCCGATCTCCATCTTCAAGCACGAACATGATCTCCATTATCACCGGCATAGCATCAAGGTCAATGACGCTTCTTCATGGTTGTCGTCCGCCAACTTCAACTATTACAACTATTTTGAATAGACACGCAGGCCTTAACAGAAATTAAAGACAACCATATGGCTCCTGCCGGTTGCCAACTTACAATAAAGAACATTGCATACATCAAATATAATCACAATCATGGCCATATCACATCACTGCACACCCCTGCAAAACAAAGTTAGACGCTTCTACTTTCTTTGCATATTTTACGTGGTTTGGGGCTTTCCATAAGTGTCGTTCTAACCTACGAACAAGAACCACAACATTGATACTAGCATTGTTGATTACCCGTTGTAAATTGGATCTTTACTATGCTAGGAGAAACAGGCACCCGCAAAGCCACTTATGCAATACAAGTTGCATGTTAAGCGTGGAGCAAGTCTCATGAACGATGTCATGTAAGGTTAGCCCGGGCCGCTTCATCCCAACATACCGCAAGATGCAAAGTACACAAAAAGCAATCTACAATAAAAGCATCAACGCCCACAATGACCATTGTGTTCTACTCGTGCAACAGATCTACATATAGACACGGCTCTGATACCACTGTAGGGGTTCGTAGCATGGAAAACAAAAATTTTCTATCGCATACAAACAAACAAGCCAAGATCTATCTACTAGATTGTAGCAACGAGTCGATGGAATAACTCACCCTCGAAGATTCCAAAGTGTTTAACGAGAGCAGATTCTCGTGGGTGATGTAGTCGTACTCTTTCCGATCTCAAGATCGCGTAGACGATCCTTCCGGCGCCGCGTTCCCGCAGCGCTCCCGCAGTCGGTCACACGTTCGGTACTCGACGAAGACCTTCCTCTCCCTTGTTCCAGCAGGCAGCGGAGGTTGTAGCACTCTCCTCGCGATTCCGGCAGCACAACGGCGTGGTACCGGAGGTAGAGGGGAGATCCCGCAGGGCTTCGCCTTAAGCCGGTGCGAGTATGGTGGAGCTTATGAGAGAGGCTATTAGTGGTCTAGTAATTAGACACACCAATTAGAGGGCTCCAAACTAATTTAGAAGGCTCTAAACCGAATAGCTCTAAACCGGGGTCTAGATCTAGGGTTTAGTTTAGAGGATAGGAAACTTGTGTTTGCTAGGAGGGGAGCCCTGCCCCTCCTTATATAGGTGGGAGGGCTGGCTGCGCCATGGGGAGGAGAGTCCCTCCCCAAGTCGGCTTGGTGGGGCGCCGGCCAAGGGAGGAGTCCTCCCCCAATTCGGCCTCCACCAATCCTCCTCTTTTCCCACTTCCCAAAATTGGCAGTTTGACTTTCAAATTAGCCGTTTGACTTTTCCAATTTAGGAATTAAATAAACCCTTTATTTTGGACAGCGAGAACACCTAGTACATGATGCAATCATTCCATCTTGCAATGACACATTCATGTACCCCTTCCCCCCCGGAGTGCCGGACATTCCGGGACCTTCTAGAATGTTCCCGATGAAAACACCGGAACCATTCCCCAACTCCGAAATGGGACTTTCCTTATATGAATCTTATTCTCCGGACCATTCCGGATCACCTCGTGATATCCCGGATCCCATCCGAGACTCCGAACAACATTCGGTCTCTTTCTCATAATACCATAACTACTCAAACAACGTCGAATCCTTAAGTGTGTCTCCCTACGGTTCGTGAATTATGCGGACATGATCGAGACACTTCTCCGAACAATAACCAATAGAGGAATCTGGAAATTCATATGGCTCCCACATATTTCTACGATTACTTTGCGATCGAATGAACCACTTACATACGATACCAATTTCCCTTTGTCTCACGATATGTTACTTATCCGAGGTCATGATCGTCGGTATCTCTGCATACCTAGTTCAACCTCGTTACTGATAAGTACTCTTTTCTCGTTCCCGTGATATGTGATCCCTTGTGACCAAGTCACATGCTTGCAAGCTAATTGGATGACATTTCACCGAGAGGGCCCAGAGAATATCTATCCGTCATGTGGATGGACAAATCCCACTCTTGATCCATGTGTTTCAACCAATACTTTCCGAACACCCAATGCCACTTTTATAGCCACCCTGTTACGGTGTGGTGTTTGATGACATCAAAGCATCCATCCAGTAAAGGCAATATGCATGATCTCATGGTCGAAGGAATTAGGATACTATGTATCAGAAAGCATATAGCAATTGAACTATTGAAATGACTTGATCTTTATGCTACGCTTGTCTATAGGAGTATGTCCACCATATCATTCTCCTAACGATATGATCTTGTTGTTGATAACATCTCAATGTTCATGACAAAGAAACCACATCATCAATCAACCAACAAGCTAGTGAAGTATAGAGGCCATACTAGGGACTTCAAATTAAGTTTACAAATCACACAAGTATTAATGGTTTCCTTGTTAATACTATTATAGCATGAATGTAAACATTTATCATAAACACAAAGATATATAATAATAACTACATTTATTATTACCTCTAGGGCATATCTCCAACAGTTCCTTGGGTGATTTTGACAAACAAAAACTTAGTGTTTTCAAATGATAAGGAAAATCTATTTTGAGAAAAGCAAGCCGAAGCTCCACTTATCCAAATGCATATAGATGATAGATACCACTATTCTACCATAGTATCACTTGCCAATACAACTCAAATGTATTGACCCTTGTGGTTGTAACTTATTATGTTGCAGGTTTGTTTGATGTTAGTGAAGTATGTTGAATAGGATTACAAGTCTACAACCAACATGATTGCCTGTGGCACTTTGAAGATGAAGGACCCCATGCTATACAGTTATTACTGCTGCATTGTAATGAGATAGCCAAATGAGCTATGTAAGATGTAATGAATTATTTTATTCCTGGTTATAAAGTTGTATTATGACCTTTGTTTCTTGATATTACATCTTAAACTGTGGATGCTAGCTATTGATCCAGGGACTAGCATTGTAAACACGGGGATCTCTACCTTATCAAGGTTGGTACCTCTACAAACCTTAATCACTTCAAGATGCTTATGATAGGGGTAATGAGGGCTGAAAGCTAACAAGTACCATAATTTTTGGAAGCTCTTTTTGAAACTTGAAATCCCTACTTCCCTTTATGAAGGGCATTTCTTCCACTATTATATTGAGTCTCCACCTTCTACCTTTAGGCACCATTAAGAGAGCATAGTTGTCATTCTTAGTTCTATGTGCAGTGTCCCAAAACTTATTGATTGGTGCATATTGTTGATATTGCTTGTTCTTGTGATACTTGTATCTAGTAACTCCTATGAACTTTGAAGGTGACCTATGCATCTATTTGCTACTCTATGAGAGACAAGCTGAATGCCACTATGCCATGTTTTCTGTATGTGAAACAAACAAATGTTTTTCAATGCATGTTATTCATGATCTTTGTTTGTAGCCTTTCATGTTGCATGCATAGTTACTTTGTCTTACTGTTAGAACTCCATCTTTCATGCACATGTTTAGAGTTCTTTGATCCCAGCTTTCAATGCTTGCAAATGGTTTGATCTTGGTTTTGATGGTGCATGTCACCTAAAAATGGTTTGGTTTTGGTTTGATCTTGGTTTTGATGGTTTGATCTTGGTTTTGATCTTGGTTTTGATGGTTTTGACGAGTAGGAGTTAAGCTTGGGGATGCTCGATACGTCGGAAACGTATCTATAATTTTTGATGTTCCATGCTTGTTTACCATCTACTTTGCTTTGCTTCGTCCACACTTTGAGATGTTTTTATATGCTTTCTGGTACTAACATGTTAACAAGTTGACACAGTGACAGTTCCTGTTTTCTTCTGTTTTTGGTTCCAGAAAGGCAGAAAATCAATATTCTTGGAATTGGACGGGACAAAAGCCAAAGTCAATATTTTACCGTGGGAAACACAAAGCCAGAAGACAAGACGGAGAAGGCTCAGCATGGGGGCACACCCCTGGCCACGCGGATGGGCCCACCCCGCGCCTGGGAGGGTGCAGCCTCCCTGGTGGCCCCCTCGCTCGCCTCTTCGCCTATAAATTCCCCCGATGCCGAAACCCTAAGTACCCAATAAATAGTCCACGAAACCGTCTGTAGCCGCCGCCACCATCATCCCTAGATCGGGGGGATCTGAATCTCTTCCAGGCACCCTGCTGGAGGGGAGATCATCCCGGAGGCCTTCTTCTTCATCATGCCAGCCTCCGGTATGAAGCGTGAGTAGTTCCACCTTGTACTACGGGTCCATGTAGTAGCTATATGGTTGTATCTCCTCCTTGTGCTTTCATGTATAGATCTTGTGAGCTCCGTTCATGATCAAGATCTAATCTATTTGTAATCATGCATGTTGTGTTTGCGGGGATCCGATGGATATTGAGATTACTATGTCAGATTGATTAATGGTTTTGTCTATTTTGATTCTATCATGTCTGTGGTGTTTGTGATCTTGCATGCTCTCCGTTGTTAGTAGCTATCTTGGCCAAGTAGTTGCTAGTGACTCCAATAGGGGTATTTATGCTCGATAGAGGGTTTATGCCTCTAGTTTCCAAGGGAAGTAACAGAAATCTCTTCGGTTGTAGATGTGTTGTTGCTACTAGGGAGAAAACAACGGTCTCTTGTTCATGGAACAAGTGGATTGTTTACCTTACACACTTTGCTTAAAGCAGTTGTCTGTTGCTGGCAAATTAATACTGGAGGAGGTTTGGATGATAACCCAAAGGTGGACTTCTATTCATAGATGCAGTTGGATTGCGGTCTATGTATATTGTTGTATTTCCCAAACGAATCCCATAGGATCTTTTTGTCTAGTATTGCATTGTTATGCCTTGTTCAGTTCTTGTCAATTGCCCTATTGTAATTTGTTTACCCTTCATGCCATGTTTGTTTATCTAAGGAGAGCACCTCTAGTGAACTATGGACCCCGGTCCAATCTTTACAATTGATACATCCTCCACTGTTACTGTTTACTTGTTGCAAACCATCATCACCTTCCACACCATACAGTTAATCCTTTGTTACAGCAAACCAGTGAGATTGACAACCTCACTGTTTTGTTGGGGCAAAGTTTTGAGTTTGTGTTGTGCAGGTTTCCACGTTGCTTGGAACACCTTTGAGACGTTTCCTTCCTCCTACTGGTTTGATAACCTCGGTTTCTTACTGAGGGAAAACTTGCTGCCGTGCTGCCTCATACCTTTCTCTTGGGGTATCCCGACGAAGCGCTTCCACGTTGAAGCAGCACAATAAGACTTTTCCGGCGCAGTTGTCGGGGAATAAAGAAAGAAGCTCCCACGTGAACAAGGCGCCATCAGTAGGATATGGGGATGGTAGGGGTTGGATGAGTTCTATCATGTAATCGAATAAGATTGTTAGGGCATGGTGCCTAGTATCTCCATTAGTTCTATTTGACTTTGTTGCAACTTGTTGTGCTTAATGCTTGTCACTAGGGCCCGAGTGCCATGATCTCAGATCTAAACTTATTATTGAATCATTATGATAGTATTGTTTGTGATCTTATCTACAAGTTGTGTACACATATCATTGTCCGGATCCAAAGGCCCCGAAGTGACAGAAATTGGGACAACCGGAGGGGATGGTTGTGATGTGAGGATCACATGTGTTCATGGAGTGTTAATGCTTTGCTCTGGTTCTCTATTAAAAGGAGTATCTTAATTGACAGTAGTTCCCTTGAGGTCCCGCTGGAACGGGCTGGTAGGAAAAAATATGTTGTGCAAGTTCTCATTGCGAGCACGCATGACTATATATGGAGAACATGCCTATGATTGTTTAGTACTTGGATGCTTATTCTTATTTATCTGCAATTGCCCTAGATCTTGAAGTTACATGTTTAGACTCGTCCATGCAACGCCCGTCCATCCATCCATATGCCTACCGCGCTCAGATCCTACTGTTTGCTGCTACTGTTACTATTGCTCCTGTTTTACTGCTATTGTTGCTTTGCTGTTGCTACTACAAACTGTTGCTACTGATAAACTTCTATGAGCAAGAACTATTTCCAGGTGCAGCTGAATTGACAACTTAGTTGTTAAGTCTTATAAGTATTCTTTGTCTCCCCTTGTGTTGAATCAATAAATTGGGTAATACTACCCTCGAAGACTGTTGCGGTCCCCTAGACTTGTGGGTCATCAAGACTATTTTGTGGCGCCATTGCCGGGGAGCATAGCTTTATTTGTAAGTTCACTTGGATCTACTATTGTTCACTATTGCTCCTTTCATCATGGGGAAGTCTCGTGATGGAAAGTTTCCTATTTTACCATCCACTACAAGAAGAGGCATAGTCCTAAACACCTCTGCTTCTCTTGATTCACCATTTGTTATAAGTAAGCTTGTCACACCACCACCACATACTCATGCTACACACGCTGCTACTACTGCTGAATCTGAAACTGCTTTTGATACTCATGATGTTACTTCTACTATGCTTAATGTGAGTGGTTCATTAGGTCCTTTCCTAGATGCTACTATGGCTGGTCTAGGAAATACCGAAACTCCTAATGAAGACACTGTTACACCTATTAGCTCGCCTGAGTCTAGAGAGAGATACGATATCAATGATTGTTACATTGAGTTTACTAATGAATTTTTTGAAGAGTGCCGAAACACACATGGTGCTAGTTCTATTAAGAGTCTCCTTGCAATATGTACCATTATTCCTAAACTATCTTCTGATCCTAAGTTTGCCACCTCTCCCATAGATATTAAAGATGAAGATTATGATTTCTCTCTTGATTTATCCTATTTGGACATTGTTGAGAAATAACCTTTTTGTGGGACTAAAAAGGAGAGTGTTGTAGCTCATATGAATGAGCTTTCCACTATGAGTGCTTTATTTTTTAATGATTTTAAGATGTAGAAGTACTTTGTTACTAAGATCTTCCCTTTTTCACTAAAAGGAGAAGCTAAGGCTTGGTTTAACAGATTACCTCATGGTTCCATTGATAGCCCTGATTGCTTGATTGCTTCTTTCTTCCAGAAATATTTTCCTCCCAATGCTAGACATGCTGCTTTGCAGAGACTTTTTGATTTTAAACAGGGAGAAGAAGAGAAATTGCCTGAGTCATGGACAAGTTCTGTTCCTTGATTCATGCACATCCTGGATGTCCATTTCCTAACAATGAGCTTATTGATATTTATTATAATGGACTAACTGATGATTCTAGGACATACCTAAATAGTTTTGCTGATTGTGTTTTCAGGAAAAGAACTCCTACAGAGGCTGAAGAATTAATGGCTAAGATAAGCAAGAACTATGATGATTAGACTTCAACTGAGCTAAATACACCTGAGCCTATTACTCCTGAACCATTTGTGCCTGAACCAGTTCCAATACCGACACCAAAAAAGAGAGGAGTGATTTCATTAAATGATGAAGTGATGAAATAAGCTATGAAATGTCTAAACGAGAAAGGTATTAGAGCTGAAGATGTGAAGAATCTACCTCCTATAGAAGAATTATGCAAGCCAATTCCCCACTCATCTACTATTGAGGTACACTCTCTGCACTTTGATGAAGGTGATATTCCTTATTGTAAGCCTCCTGATCAATGCTTAGAGGATCTTGACACATTTATTGTTATACAAGGTAATTTTAATAATCAAGTTCAGAATCATTTATTGGAAAACTCTAGAGATATCAATGAGTTGAAATATATTGTGGAAAGAACTACCAATGATATTAAAATTCTTTGTAAACACTTTCAAATGGTTCAAACCCAACTTGATCAACTTGCTAAGGTATAAAAAGATATGCTAGTCAATCCCTCAGGAGATAAACATGCTTATGGATAGAACTAGGAGTGGTATAGCTACTCAAGATCCTGTATATCCTGAAGGACACCCTAAAAGAATTGAGCAGGATTCTCAACAAGGTGAAATTAGTGGTAGTCCTCATAAGAGAAAGAAAAAGAAACATAAAATAGTTGAGGAACCACTTGAACCTGCTGTAGATCCTAATATTATATTTGTCTCTGATGTTAAAACTATGAGTGGTAATGATAAAAATGATGCTCCTGATAAGGAGGAAGTTGAGGAAGAACCTGAGAAGCACACTAAGAACACCTGGTACACTAAGGAAGATTTTATTGCTAAGAAAAATGGTAGTGAGAGAGAACCTTGGGTGCAGAAACCTATGCCTTTTCCAGGTAAGAAACACAAGTCAAAGGAGGAAGAACACTACAACAAGTTTTGTGAGTGGATGAAACCTTTATTTTTGCAAATTCCTTTGACTAATGTTATTAAGTTGCCTCCTTATTCAAAGTATATGAAGGATATTATCTCTAATAAAAGGAAGATTCCTAATGAGGAAATTCTACTCTGCTTGCTAATTATTCCTTCAATGGTAAGGTTCCAAAGAAACTTGGTGATCCAGGTGTACCAACTATTCCTTGCTCTATTAAGAAAAATTATGTTAGAACTGCTTTATGTGATTTGGGAGCTGGAGTTAGTGTTATGCCTTTTTCTCTCTACAAGAGACTCCAACTAGAAAAGTTGATACCAACTGATATATCTTTGCAAATGGCTGATAAGTCAACTTATATTCCTGTTGGTATATTTGACGACGTTCCTGTTCAAGTGGCTCATAATTGCTTGGTTTTAGCTGATTTTGTTGTGCTTGAAATGCCTGAAGATGATAATATGTCTATTATTCTTGGGAGACCTTTTCTTAACACTGTAGGTGCTGTCATCAATTGTAATCAAGGAAAAGTAACTTTCAATATTAATGACAAAGATAATACTTTTTATTTTCCCAAGAAGGCTAAGAGCTATTGCCTGAATTCCATTGAAAATATTGAGAGCATCAAGGTTGGAGAAATATATTGTCCCATTCCATAAGAAAATTTTGAAACTATTATGATTGGGACCATTGCTATCAAGTTTGAGGTAACATAATCACCTTATGGGATGCAAAGTTTTGTTTCATATAACATTTTTTTGGTAACAAGACTTGATCAACCTTCTTAACAAAAGGATTTTAATGAACAAAGCAATGTTTTCACTATGGTTACGCTTGCTCACTTTTACTTTCTCCTTCCTTGTCTTTGTTTTTTTCTCTTATTAGCTTTGGTTTTGCTAGTTGTTTTCTTGTTAGAGTGTCTTAGAACTTCTATAGTTTTGGTTTTGGTTTGCTTTTGCTTCTTCTAAAAAAATCTTTTCTGCGAGAAAATCAATTTTCATACCCTGAAAATTGGCCAAAAATAAAGATTCCCGAAAAATCCCAGAAAATTCAACATAAATTTTTCCTCGAAACAAGGGGCAGAGGGACACATGGAGTGGCCCAGGGGGCCACCCCAGGCCAGCACACCCCTGGGTGGAACGGCCAGCCCCCAGGTGGCGCCGGGCTGGGGTGTGGCCCACTTGTGGCCCTCCAAATTGCCTCCTCCCAGCCATCTTCTTCCTCTCTCACGAAAAACACCCAAAAAATTTCTTAAGCTCGAGTTCCTGCTGTTCTTGCTCGTGAATTTCGATCTACTTGCTCAGCCCATCTTTGCTGCTGATTTTTGGAGGGATTGCTCCTTGGTATGTGCCTCCTCCGCTTGTCCAATTAGATTTGTGATTGGTAGATTATATCTTGAGTATTTTGCTGCTATAGGTGTTAGGTTGTGTGAGCTTGCATGCTTGTTCTATGCTTAGAGATTTCATTTTGATGCATGTGTAGCCATCTAGCAAGTTCCTATAGTAGTTTCTCATCATTTATCAACTTGAAATCACTTGGTTTGATGTTTGTCTAAAAATTTTAGAAAGGAAGATGAGTGCATACCCACTAAATCAAATATGATTTGATGGTACCTGATCCAATGAAAGTCCATCGTGAGGAATGAGTTTTCCCTTCCATTTATCCATGCCCTGAATTTATGAGAGCCGCGGGATCTTCCAAGATTTCTAGACTATTACTACCAATGCAGGGTTGGAACACTTTGTTGAAGGGGAACCTTTTTAGTATGTCAAACTAACCATGGCTGTGGTGCAGGACTTCCGGTTTACTTGGTCTTCATCTAATCCCATGGTCCATTATAAAATATACAATCTAGCTGTCGACCTACCTTTTGCTGATTTTTGTGCAGAACCAAACAAAGCAAAATATTTGTTGTTCTTCTTTGGTTTTGTGGAGTTCTTTGCAGGGTTCAGCAGTCCTTAGTGGAGTTTGGTTTCATGTTATTATTCAAGTCACACAAGTGAAGGGCAATAATGAAGATTAAGACAACTTGACGTGTGGTAAGAGGCTGGTAACAAACTCTATATGTTTTCATATTTGTACATATACTCATCATTATGAGCATTCTTAGTATGTTCATGTAAGGTGTATGTTATTTATGGATGCTTAGTAGTTCTTTCGTTCTTGTGATTAGCTCCAGATTGCTAATAGTTTGTAGCATGGAATATGAATGTTTGCTTGCATTATTTTATTCATAACTTGGTATGATATTGTGTTATCCTCCCCTGAAAGTTTCATGTGAATCGACTTGGCACATGCTCACGAATGCATATGACTAAACAATAGTCAGTAAGCCTCGATGATTTATTTTCCCTTAGAGTTCTTGTATCACTTTCATGCCATAATTAGTTCTGTTTTGTTGCAAGCATGATTATGAAAGTTATTGCTCTCTCATTTCTCGCTCTCTCTCTATTGCTAGCCTTCACCTGCACTGAGTATGAGCTCTACTTGCACTTCCAACTCCCCAAAACCAATATTGCCAAAGTGTCCACCATACCTACTGTTAGGGTGACCCTTTAGGGTGGTCCGATCTTCATGGATCTCGTGGTCAAATCGATGGGAAAGGGAGAAGGTAGCGGAAGCGAACACACACCTTGAGAAGAACACGATGAACACACGCAAAACTCACACGATACAAGGCTGATTTCTCCCGAAAGGCGGCCACCGGTCCGATAGAATCCTCGCAAGGAAAGATCAGTCAACGTGCTCCCTCAAATCCACATCGGAGAGGGAAGAACACCTTGGGGAGGGTCTTGACAAATTGGAGATGAGACACCGAACTCCAAGGCCTTGTTCAATGATGGATGCATGATGCAAAGTCCAATCGAGGTTGGTGACGATAGTGGGTCCCCTTGGTAAAGGGGATTAGGCAAAACTAGAGATTCCACACAAGGGGGTTGTCTTTAGTCTATCATCTATGCCTAAGGGATACATGAAGGGGTGGGGGCTCTATTTATAGGCCAGCCACATAAATAGGGGTAGTTTAGGGATAAAACTAGGGTTTGGACGAGCTAGAGGGGTACATGGGCCGAAGGCCCAGCTGGCGGCGAGCAGGCCCATCGCACAGGACGGAGACTCTGGTGTAGGGGCCAGAGACTCTAGTGTGGGCTGGAGATTCCGGTCTATCACCGGTGTCGTCTCCGAAGGGGCATACTGACTATCCTCGGGCGGTTACTGTGGTCGATCCGGAGGTAGGTTCGGAGACTCCGGTGTAGCAGGACCGGAGACTCCGGTGTGGCAGGACCAGAGACTCCGGGGGTTCAGCTGTGGCTTCTTCCATATCCTCTTCCAAGCCTCCTTCTTGTCGGGCATGATGTTCCGGGCTTCTTCCCTTGCCTCCGTACTTGTCGGTTTGAACCTATCATGCATATGTGACGGAGTATGAAGTAGCATACCATTCAATAGGGTAGGAAGTGGGCTCGCATAGAGGAACAGATTCACCTTTGGAGTCCATGACGACTTGGCGTAAGTTGGAGACCATGATGTGGTAATGACCGTAGGTCGGGCTACATCAGCTCCCCCCTTCAAAAAGAGTCGTCCTCGACTCTACATGCTCATCACAAAGTAGAAGAGGTCGAGAGACCTTCTTGATCTTGGGGTTCACCATATAGTCGTCCTCGAGAAGATTGACTTGACAACACTTCAATGTTCCTTCACCTTCCATGAAGCCTTATCTTGTAGATATAGCTCGATGAAGGGTAGACATAGGTAACTCTCTTTGGTTCTTCTTGTCAACACATGGTTGGTAGAGGTTGAAGTGTATACATTTGTACCTACACACAACAAAGACCAAGCAAAATATTTTTGTGCGTGATAGAGGAGCATGTCAAATGTGGCATGTCCATTCTTGTTCACAACACTATTAGCACAATACATGTATAGCAAATGGAATGCATATGCAAGGTCAATGTGCATGGAAATTGTTTGAACATCCTCCAAATGTGGGAACTCAAAAACTCCATATAACATAGTAGGGTGGCACGCAAAGCAATTGACTAACATATATATCAACATCTTTGATGCAAGAATAGGAGAATTTGGCAAAAACACACGAGGCAGCATATCCAAAACAAAAGCATTATGTGTGCAAACCAACCATTGGAAAGAGAAATTGTTCAACATGTTGGATGTCACGCACAAATCATCAAAAGCAAATTTCATGGGAATATGAGTATCCCAAGCGGAAGCAAAAACAACATGTTTGCAAACAAACCAAATGAAAGAGCAAGTGGTCCTTTTGTTTGTTGCAACAACACGACGAGATACTTGGATGCTCTCATGACAATACATGCTCTTAATGGAATTATGATTGCACACAAAACATCGGAAAGAGAAATTGTTCAATATTTTTGTTGCAACACACAAAGCATCAATATCCAATAGTAAAGAAACATGAATGTCACAAGGTGAGATAATACCATCAACATGCTTGCAATCAAACCATAGGAAAGAGCAATTTGCCAACATGAAAGATGCAAAGTATGCAAAAGGTATCAGAGCTAGGTTCGATCTTGAACTCACTTGTGGGATGCTCTCAAGAGCTCTTTTTTCAACTCGTGCTCAACCGAGGTTAACATTCTTGTGCGGGTACCTACACACATCATACACCAAAGGAAGAACGTGTGTGCATGGTAGAGAAACACATCATCCATCATGATGTATCTCTTCTTGTGCATATCACCATTAGTGTCAAGCAAGTATGAAATAGATGCATGGTGAGTATGCAAGTGGGGAACATGCTTATCATGGCAATCATCAAAATCTCCAAAAATTGAGAAAGTTATGGGGGCCATCTCATTATAACGCATATGATCAATATTGTTGCAAGCAAAACAAGTGGAATAGCAAGCATTCATCTTATCACAAGCAACAGGAGAAATTGAATGACTAGCATGAAAAAGCATGTCCCAAGAAATTGGAGGATACACACAAGATGTATAGCATGGCATGTTTATGGCAATGATATCACAATCAAACAATTCCACATGATCAATATTATGCAAAGGCAAAGCATCACATGGGGATATGAATGAAGCAGATGTAATGTCACAAGTATCATCCATAACATGCATATCCTCACAATTCATCATGTCCACTAGTGGGATCATGGCATTATCAACACCCTTATTATTACCTTGTTCATACCTCTCATATGAAGTGGGTGTTGTAGAAGTAGTGGCCTCCTTGTGGACGACTTCGTCTTCTTGATGTAGCCATGGCGTAGCATCATCTTCGTGCACCATGTACATCTTCTCTAATTGAGGCATCATTGCTTCATGGCTTGGCGCGTCTTCATCCATGGAACCTAGCACAACAGAAGATAACACACTAGAGGTAGAGGGTAAGTTGTTAGAAATCAAAATGGTCTCACTTGACCTATCAACTACCACTCTCAACTCACTAGGAGTATCACTCTTGCCCTCCAAGTGGAAGCACTCAATCTCACATAAGGTGGAGTCACTCATCTCACTCTTGTTCTCACTCAAGTGGGCTAAGTGGCTCTCATACTCACATGGGATTGGTACCACATCATCACTCAAGCATATGGGGATAGGCTCGGTTTCCTCAACTCCATGCGCCTCCGTTGGTGAAGGGAAAATCCCATGCTCACCATTCTTGACCTTGCCGTCTCCAAGGTTGGATTCCATAAGATTGGCATTGTCGCTCGCCTTCTTAGTCGAAGGGAAAATCACATGCTCGGACTTCTTGTGGCCATCTTGAAGTAGTGGTGGAAGTAGGCTCATGGTGTTGTCGAGAGCGGTGCTCGGATCGACTTCATCACATATGTGGCCTTGGCTTCCTCCATCTTGGAGTGTAGACATAATCTTGCCGAACTCAGCCAACTTGGCGAAGTAGAGGTATTCATTTTCCTCATTCACGAGGTCACGGAAGTCAAGCGTATATGTTGAAGCTTGATGGCATGGAGGAAGGCTTGCTCTTGGTGCCATTATGGTGGTGGCACGAGTAGTTGAAGGTGCCCTATGATGGTGTTGACGGAGGTCATTAGCGTGTCTTGCCGATGGTTGATGTAGGTGGCGCACTTGGTCATCCACATGACACTCGCGACGATGATCACTTGTCTTGGCACTCTTCTTGTGCTTGTGGTGCCTTCTTGAGCCTGATTGAGCATTATGGATGGTGCGCATCACTAATTCTTCGTCTTTATGGCGAAGATGCCTTTGACGATGTCTTGTATCCTCTTTATGGTGTCGATGCTCATGAGAGGATGTTTGTCGATGAAGATTCTTGTTTCTTGGCGCCTCTTGATGCATATGATGTTTGGACGCCACTCTTATTTGGATAGGAAGTGGATCTTGGCGCCTTGGAGGTGATGGAGCTTGGCGCCTTGGAGATGGTGGAACTTGACGCCATCTAGGTGGTGGCACTTGATACCTTGTCGATGGTGGCGCTTGATGCCTTGGAGGTGGTGGCGCTTGTCGCCTTGGAGGTGGATCATCGAAGTAGGTGGTGCCCTTTGGTGTGGCATGCTTGGCCTTGAAGGTCATGGAATCTTGATGATGCGCCTCCTCTTGCTTGGTGCAGTAGGCTTCCATCTCCACACGGTGGAGGGATTCTTCATGGCTCATGGAGGAGCCATAAAAGTCGATGCAGTTCTCCGTGTCCTCCATGCTCGGCGAGGCGTCGTCGATGTCGCACTCGAAGTCATCCATGCTTTGGGAGTAATTGTTGGTGTAGTACTCCATATCACCCAAGCATGTGGAGACATTGTCGGTGTAGTGCTCCATATCCTCCATGCATGATGAGCCATTGTTGATGTAGAGCTCCAAGTCTTCCATGCTTGAGGAGCCATAGTTGATGTCATGCTCCATGTATTCCATGCATGTAGAGTCGTCATAGGTGTAGTGCTCCGGGTCCTCAAAGAATGCGGAGCCATTGTCGGTGTTGTGCTCCGTCAAGTCCTCTATACTTGCGGAGTCGTAGTCATGGTGGCTCATCATGGATTCTTCATAGATATCATTCTCGGTCCCGGAGTCCCTAGACATGATTCACAAGACCAAGTGATGTATATGGAAGTGGTAGAGGGTGTTAGGGATACAACGTCAAACCTTACTTTACCTTGGAAGATCGTATCATGCAAGTGGCCACACTTGAGAACAATAAACCAAGCAAAGTGAAGTTCACGCGGAACACCAAAACCAAATACTAACCAAAAAACACACACACAAGGCCTATGGTGGATAGGTATGGGAAGTGGCATGTGAAGAACCAATCCGAGATCAAGATGTTGTACTAGCAAGTAAAGAACCACAATAATCACAAAGCAAACAAGTCAATCCACAGGATAGGAAATATGTACAAGGAAACACACACGGTGGGATAAATGGGACTTGTGCGACGGAGAAAGTGAGCTAAGAACAAAATGATGACCTAGCGAAGACTATAAGCTCATGTCACACAAGTACAAGGAGAGACGCTAGTTCGATTGAAATAAATTGGTGGGCTACAAGATATGCACAATAAGTACCACCTATATGATGTTCATCGAGCTTGCGCTTCCTATTCTATGAGGCACTTGTTTGTTTGTTTCTTTTTCTCTTTTCCTTTTTTTCTATTTCTTTTTCTTTTTTTTCTTTTTGACTTGCCTCTTCCTTGTGCCAACAACTATACAAGATAATTATATGAGAAAGCGCTCACAATGTTTGCTCGGAATCTACAAGGTATCAAATGTGCATAGCCCAAGCAATCATAATAGGAACTAGTCTCAATAGGTGTTTTTTTCTCGCAAAGATAGTGGGGTTCACAAAGGAATACAAGTGGGAAAAAGTCGCGAAATATTATACCTTTCGTCGACGATTTTCACCCTTTATTGTTGGATTTCGCCTTGCTCACGGAATTTGTATGGAGTATATAGCATGAACAACGTGGATGATAATGTATATCTCCTTCTCCTCTTCGAAACGAGCTAAAGAACACCAAAATCCGAATTCGAATGCAAAAGTTATGCTCAAAACCGTGCTGCAGTTTTTCTGTCTGCAGGGGGCGGAGACTCCGGTCTCGAGGTACGGAGACTCTGGTCTGGGGCTGAAAAAGTCCGAAAACTCCGGTCTAGGCCGGAGACTCTGGTCCGGGAGATTCCAGGACATCCAGAACTCGAACGGGGCGCGTTTTGGGCGGAAAAACTCGAACAAAACCTCAAATTGATGGGGGAAATCAAGGAATTAGGTTATGGGAACACAGGGGAAGGTAGATCAACAAGTTTAGCAAGTAATCCACGGATCAAAACCTACCAAAACTCACTCAAATCACAGATCGATCCAAAACACGAATTGGGGCTGTTTTTAGTGGAATTTTTGAATTTTTGGGGAAAAGACCAAATCGAAGAGAAATCCGTGGCAACCAAAAGCTGCTGATACCAATATGTTAGGGGTGACCCTTTAGGGTGGCCCAATATTCATGGTTCTCGTGGTCAAATCTATGGGAAAACGAGGGGAAAGGGATAAAGTAGCGGAAGAGAACACACACCTCGCGAAGAACACGATGAAACACGCAAAACTCACACGATACAAGGCCGATTGCTCCCGAACGGCGGCCACTGGTCCGATAGAATCCTCGCAAGGAAAGATCGGTCAACATGCTCTCTCAAATCCACATCGGAGAGGGAAGAACACCTTGGGGAGGGTCTTGACAACTTGGAGACGAGACACCGAACTCCAAGGCCTTGTTCAACGATGGATGCGTGATGCAAAGTCCAATCGAGGTTGGTGACGATAGTCGGTCCCCTTGGTAAAGGGGGTGAGGCAAAACTAGAGATTCCACACAAGGGGGTTGTCTTTAGTCTATCATCTATGCCTAAGGGATACACAAAGGGGTGGGGCTCTATTTATAGGCTAGCCACATAAATAGGGGTAGTTTAGGGATAAAACTAGGGTTTGGACGAGCTAGAGGGGTACATGGGCTAAAGTCCCAACTGGCGGCGAGCAGGCCCATCGCGCAGGCCGGAGACTCCAGTGTAGGGGCCGGAGACTCCGGTGTGGGCCGAAGATTCCGGTCTATCTCCAGTGTCGTCTCCGGAGGGGCATATTGACTGTCCTCGGGCAGTTACTAGTGTCGGTCCAGAGGTAGGTCCGGAGACTCCGGTGTAGCAGGACCGGAGACTCCGGTGTGGCATGACCGGAGACTCAGATGTAGGCCGGAGACTTCGGTGGTTCAGCCATTGCTTCTTCCGTCTCCTCTTCCAAGCCTCCGTCTTGTTAGGCTTGTTGTTATGAGCTTCTTCCCTTGCCTCCGTACTTGCCGGTTTGAACCTATCATGCAGATGTGACGGAGTATGAAGTAGGATACCATTCAATAGGGTAGGAAGTGGGATCGCATAGAGGAATGGATTCACCTTTGTAGTCCATGACAACTTGGCGTAAGTTGGAGACCATGATGTGGTAACGACCGTAGGTCGGGCTACATCACCTACCTATTAGCATCATTTGCTATTTCTGTGCATATTCATTATGCCTTGTTTTCTTACAAATAAAATGTTTGACTATTTTGAGAAAGTTAGTTAGTAAAGCTCTCACGAACTTGATGGCACACTTTATTTCTTGCGCTTAATAAACCTGAACCATTGTGACTTGTCCATGAAAGTTATATGTTTGCAAATTATAGGCTGGGAGTTAGCAGAACCATGTTGTCACGGGGAACGTTTCAACACTTATGGATAGATATCCAGTTGATACCATGTTCTTTTGTTTGCGGATGTCGTCGGTGTGAAATAAAAGGGGAGCTTGTGAGTTCATGGAGTTATATATATGTGTTAGAGAAACGCCTGGGCCGCTAGCCTAAGCCATGCCTAATCATGGTGGAAACTTGCAGCATTACCATAATGAGCATCTGTGAGGCATCCTCAATAAAAACCTATGCAAATAGCAAACAAAAAGATCGCTGAGATGCTCATTATCTGCTTGCCTTGTCATTTTGATTATGGGATAGCTCCTGTATCATGTGCAAGGGGTACCCCGTTGGCAGTTCTCTATGATATGCATGTATTTACAATGACAAGAACTTACAGGTAACTAAAGTTGAGTAGCACGAGGAACGACCCTCGTACTCAAGGGACTTGGGATTTTCAGTTTATAGTTTGTCAAGCATATAACTCATATTGGACCTCACTTTCACCATTAACTATATAAAGATGCCTATGATAGGGGAAATGGGAGCTCAAAGCTAATGAGTACCTTGCTTTCAGCATTTGGGAGCCCTTCAAACGTTTCAAAACCTTTTCTCTTCCTTGTTGAGTCAACACTTATTCTATGAGCACCCTCTTGAGAGCATAGTTGTCATTCTTGTGTTTGTCTCAAAACTTGGTTAATTATGTCATGACTTTGATGCTTGTATCTCTGATATCTTTACTTCTAGTCTTCACTTGAATTTTAGAGGTGCCTTGACATTTATATTGTGCTCTACAAACAAAGGCAAGAGAAATACCACTCTATCATACCTTATTATGAGCATTGCAATGTTGCTTATGTTTATGTTTCATGCTACTTATTATTATTGAGTTGCTTTCTCTTCACATCTTGCAATGACTATTGAGTAGACTTAATTGCGTACTTCTTATTATCTACTCGCCTGGGCCTTCAGCTTCCAGTCGCTTGGTTCCTCGCTGGGCTTCAATCCAGTCGCTGTCTTGCAGGCCCACTCGCCAAGTCTTGGGCCAGTCGGAAACGTCCTGCTGGGTATACCCCGGTAGGCATATCCCCATCAGTAGTCCCATAGGCCGTCGTCGATTTGGCGTAGGTGGCCGCTGGCAGTCGGAGCATACGGCTGCTGAGTAGACATCCAGTCGAATCAACGGCGGGCTCCTGTATAAAGGAAAAACTAATCACACTACTCGCAGCTTTGGCGAGTCGAGTCGGCGAAACACTGTCATAGTGGTTGGGTCGGCGAGCCGAGCAGCTGAAGTTGGACCGTTAAACATGGTCAAACTAGCCGTTGGAGTTAATCCAACGGTAACTTTTGGCGTAATCATCGCGCGGTAACGGTTCCCTGATTTGGCGGGTAGCAACCGCTATATAAGAGGAATGGTTAGCGATCAGAGGACCACCGTCTCACCATTTCCTCCGACTGCGCGCACCTTTCGCCTCCCTCCGCACCGCGACCCAGCCAACCGGAAATCCTCTGAGCCCCCACAAATCTTTCCGCCATGGCCCTCTCCACCGAACCTTGGGGCAGATCGAAATGCACTAGGGCGCAACTGGCTTCCTTTGAGGAGGCCGGGATTCTGCAAGCCGGCTGCTGGCGCATCCCCGCGGCCGGAGAGGTGACTCCAAACCCGCGAGAGAGGGAGTTCATCTGCTTTACCAGTCATCTCGAACAGGGGCTAGGGTTCCCCACATCCCTATTCTTCCGGCGCTTCTGCTCCTACTACGGGATCCAGCCGTCGGATCTGGGCCCCCATAGCGTCGAGCAGCTCGCCATCTTTGTGGCGTTCTGCGAGTGCTACTTGGGCTGTCGGCCCTACTTCCCTCTTTGGCAAGATCTGTTCCATGGACGGATCAGCCGCGAGGAGGCGGGCGGCCCAACTCTCGCCGCAGGTGGCCTAACCTTCCAGCTGAAGTCGAAGGCCTCATTCTTCGACCTGATGCTGCCCGCCAAGGCAGCGAGCGACTGGAAAAAGTCGTGGTTCTACGTTGCCGAGGCGACTCCGGAAGGCGAGATGGCGATTCCACGGTACTCCGCCGATCGGTCCGAGCCGCGCCGCCTTCAAATCGGCAAGCTTCCCAGCGACCAGCGGATGGTCGTCGACGAGATGCTTCAGACCATCCACGGTCTGAAGAAGAAGGGCCTCCAGACGATAAACCTGTACAACTGCTGGCTCGGGCGGCGACTTGTCCCGCTGGCCCGGCGCGAGCACTACATGTACCAGTACACCGGCCGGGACGACCCGACAAAGGCTAGCCTGGCCGAGTGGAGGCTCGACGACTACACCGCGGCCCTGAAGAAAATCACCCAAGCGGTGTACTTGGACGCTCAAGCTGGGGTCGCCCCATATACCGCGAAGCGCTCAGCCCCAACGGTAATCACTTCGTATCATTCGCAGTCGCAGTCCTTTTGCAGTCGCGGTCATACTAACTTCAAGTTGCCTTTGTTGCAGCTGTTCCAAGTGGTGGAAGGGTGGCTCCCGCCCTCGGATGACGAGAATTCGAGCTCGTCCGTCCAAGACATGGGCGGGTCGCCCGCTAGGAGCGACGAAAGCGACAGCGACGACGAATCCGAGGAGGAAGCCGCCCCGCTGGCTCGCAAGACCCGCGGGCAACGTCAGCGCGAGCTCGAGGCGAGCAAGAGCCTCGAGCGCCATGATGATGAAGAAGAACTTCCGGAGACGACCTCGCGCCTGCAAGCTACTCCGTCAAAGAAGAAGAGGAAGGAGAAGGAGGCGAAGGCCCCTCCAAGAAGGAAGACGAAACTGACGAGGCCGGCCTCGCCACCACACTCGGCAAGCAGTTCTGACGCCCCCAGCCCGACCAAGGATGAGGCGCCGCCGACGATGGCCGCGCTGGACACGGCCACCATCGAGGTGCCCCTGGCGTCGATGCCTCTGCCATTCGCCCCGGTCTCGGGGCTGGGGGAGGCTCCGGCCACAGCGACTTCGCCTCGCAGGGAAGCTCCTGTCGAAGAAGTTAGAGAGGCTCCGGTCGCAGCTTCGACGACGAAGAAGCCATCCGTGTCTTGGGCACGTGACGTCCTGGACATGGGGCTCAGCCGCCGACTGGGCCCTGAGCCGGAGAAGCCAGCCGGCCTCCGTACGGGGCTGCGCTTCATTCCGGTCGCCAAGTGAGTGCACTCGCCTTCCTTTGTCTCCCATAATCATTGAATTATCTTGCTTATATGATTGATGTACAGGACCGGAGTGAAGAAGATGGGCCACCCAACCGTGGCTAAGGTGCCGTCTGTCGTCAGCGAGGAGGATTCTTCCTGCAAGAGGAAGGCGGACGAAGTCGTCGTCCCTGCGGATGGCAGCAAGAAGGCCAAGGGTGACGCCGTCGTCACGATTTCTGACGACACGGCGGTCGCGCCGGCTGGTCCTGCAACGGAGGTGGCCGCATCCACGAAGGAGGGCGCTCCGTTGCCTGGAACGGCCGAGCCGACCTCCTTTGGGGCGGGTGCCTCTATCGCCACCTTCCCGTGCTTCATGACCAAGGCGGCCGCGGCGAGTGGAACTTTGCCTTCGAGCCACGCTCCAAGAGTCGCCGACGCTGAAGTCGACCAGCGCCGTGGGCATACACCAGCTCTCCTCGCGTCCGTGGACGCGATACAACTCCACGGCATGCTTGGCGCAGCCATCCAGGTACATCCAGTCCCTGAGTGCGCACTCGCTGAATTTCAGCGGGTGGGCACTTTAGGAGTTTCTTTGATTGCCAGTCCCCGAGTGCACACTCGCTGAATTTAAGCGGGTGGGCACTTTAGGAGTTTCTTTGATTGACCTTTTGGTGATGTGCAGGGTCTGCAACTTGAATCGGCCGACCGATTGGCGGCGAAGCAGCGCGCGGAAAAGGAACTGGCCATCGTCCAGGAGGCGAACGAAGGGCTTCGGGTTGTTGCTGCGAAGGCAGAGGAAGCTCGCCAGGGGCTTGTCCCCGCTAGTGAATTGGCGGCGGCGCAGTCGGCTTTGAGTTCGGCGAAACAACAGATCGCCGACCTCGAGCACCAGCTGCAGGAGGCGAAGGAAGAAGCGAGCTCAGCCGATGGGCGAGCCAAGGCCGCCGTTGCAGCCGCCGAAGAGGATCGCAGAGTGTCGGAAGTACTTATTGCTGGGCTTCAGGACGACCATACCTCGCTTCAATGCTTCATCACGGATCTCGCCCGCCCATTGATTGGTAAGTGCGTCTGCCTCTTTCAGTAGTTGTGCCATTTGTGGTGTCCGTCGTATTCATTATTGTCTTCTACTCGCAGGTCGCATCATCGACAGCGCGGAAGAAGCAAGCATGTTCAACGCGCGGCAGTGTGTGAGCACGCTTGTCGATTCGGCAACGTTGTCGGCGACGTGCATCCGTGCCTATCTCCAGGAGATATCGCCCACAGAAGTGATTCCCAGCGACCTCGTTGAGGTGTGGAGGTATTTGGAGAAGGCGCCCGCGGACGTTGAGTTCATGACGCGGTCGGCGTTTCGGCGCGGGGCGGCAATGGCGCTTAGTCTTGGACTTGCCCACTTCCCCAAGGACTTCAACATCGACGACGTGACGAGTGGCTACCCATCGTCGACCGGCACGGTGGAGCTTTCCGAGGTCCTCAAGTTGCAAGACCGCGCCGCCAAGTACTCGGAGCGTGTCTTGGCGATGGGCGACCTCCTTCCGTACCAGGAGACGGTCGTCATGTTTGGCGACCCCGAGCCGCCGCATCGTGATTTCAAGGTTGAGCAACCCTTCCGCGCGGCGATGGCGGGTGAACTGACGACGTATCCGTCGAACCCGTACACGCCGTTCATCCGCAATCGCCGTGGAGTTGGCGAGTCGTCGTCTAAGCCTGCAGAATAGGATAGTTTGCCTTGTGGCGTTAGCAGCAGTTCTGCCATGCGGGCATATTTTGTAATGCGAGACAATGCAACATGCTGTCGAATGAGATGTCGTGTCTATTTTGGTATTTGTCAAGTGTTTGTGATTGTTGTTTGAACGAGTCCCCGAGCGCGTCCGCCCTTTTATGGGGTTTACCTCGTATGTGATGTGTTTGTTGTCTTTGTGTGTTTTATTATTGTGGTCGACTCGCTCGGACTCGAAGAGTCAGTCGCTAGGCGACTCCCTTGAACGCGCTGTACTTCGCCGTTTTCCCGTGCGCGAACGAGGTCGGGTGGCCAAGTCCCCGAGCGTGGTACTTGGCTGTTCCAGGCACGACTCGAGGGTGAGTGAGGACTTGGCGCGTTAGTTTGTGCGCGTCACTCCTGCCTGGCCCGTGGGGTCAGTCGCGTGGCGAGTCCTGGGCATGCTCTCCTACTTGGCGTTTTCCCGGACCGCTCGAGGTGAACTGGTTCGCAGTCCCCGAGCGTGGTACTTAGCCGTTCGAGTCGCTATGTCGAGGATGCGTAGGACCATGGTCGCTGTAAGAAGCGTAGGCAGTAGTCTTGGTTCGTAGAACCAGTCGAGCTAGGCGACTCCAATGGGGCTCCGGGTAGGCGTTTTTCGTGGACGATGCAAGACCTGAGGTGACTCAGTGCTCTTGCACCGCACTACTTAGCCGTGCCGATCGCTGTACCAAAGGTTGACTTCTGCGGTTAGCGTGTTGCTGTTATTACGAGTGCGAGTGGCACAAGACACGGAGAGTAGGCGCAATTTGCGGTAACCGTTTCTTTTTATTTCGTAGCGACTGGAGAGTACATATGTGGGTTTCTAGGCGTAGAACTTCCATAGGAGGTTTACATTCCATGGTCGCTTGACGTCGAGTTCGCCGTCCCCGCGGACGTCGGTGAGGTAGTATGCGTCGTTGCCGAGTACACGGCCGATGGCGAATGGTCCCTCCCATGGAGGGGAAAGCTTGTGCATGCCCTTCTTGTCCTGGATGAGACGCAGCACCAGGTCGCCTTCTTGGAAGGTGCGAGTTCTCACCCGACAGCTGTGATAGCGGCAGAGTCCTTGTTGGTAGATGGCGGTGCGCGAGCGAGCTAGGTCGCGTGCCTCATCGAGTTGATCGACTCCATCCTGTCGTGCGAGTTCGTTCGCAGCTTCCGTGTAGTGGACGACCCTTGGCGAGTCGTGCTCAAGGTCGGTGGGCATGACTGCCTCGGCGCCGTACACCATGAAGAAGGGGGTGAATCCTGTCGACCTGTTGACCGAGGTGCGGATTCCCCAAATGACGGAGGGTAGCTCCTCGACCCAGCACCCGGCGGTGCGCTCGAGTGGTACTTGGAGTCGCGGCTTCAGGCCGTGGAGGATGCTTTGGTTGGCCCGTTCCTCCTGGCCGTTGGATTCCGGGTGGGCGACTGACGCGAGGTCGAGCCGAATGTGGTGCTCTTCGCAGAATTCGGCCATGGCTCCTTTGGCGAAGTTGGTGCCGTTGTCCGTGATGATGCTGTTGGGGAACCCGTAGCGATATATGAGTTCGCGTAGGAATTTCGTGGCGGTCTTCCCGTCGCATTTCCGGACTGGCTTGGCCTCCACCCACTTTGTGAATTTGTCGACTGCGACTAGGAGGTGGGTGTAACCGGAGGGAGCCTTCTTGAAGGGGCCAACCATGTCCATGCCCCATACGGCGAATGGCCAGGTGATGGGGATTGTTTTGAGCGCTGAGCTCGGCACGTGCGTCTGGTTGGGGTACTTCTGGCACCCGACGCACCGCTGGACGATGTCGACAGCGTCGGCGTGTGCGGTGGGCCAGTAGAATCCATGTCGCATAGCCTTGGTGACGAGAGAGCGGGCGCCGGCGTGGTGGCCGCAGTCACCGGAGTGGATGTCGTGGAGGATCTTGCGTCCGTCCGCGGGTTGGACGCAGCGTTGGAACACGCCGGTGACACTGCGCTTGTGGAGCTCACCGTCGATGATGGCGTAGGACTTGCATCGACGGGCGATCATTCCAGCTTCCGTCTCGTCTGCCGGCAAGGTGCCGGCTTCCAGGTAGGCGATGTAGGGCTTGGTCCAGTCGTCTGGCTCATTGACGAGTGCGACCAGGGCTGCTTCTGGTTGGAGCGGGACTCCGATGTCGATCTCCCTTGGGGGAGAGACTGATGGCTTGGTGATCGTGTCGAGGAAGACGCCGGCGGGTGGTGCGAGTCGAGCCGACCCGATGCGAGAGAGGGTGTCGGCCTCCTCGTTCTTCCGCCTGTCGATCCACTCGACGGAGTAGCCTGTGAAGTGTCCGCCCAGATTGTCCACTGCTTGGCGGTACGCCGCCATGGTGGGGGAGATGGCGTCGCAGGTGCCAGCGACTTGTCCTGTGACGAGGTCGGAGTCGCCGTAGCAGCGTAGGCGGTTGACATTCATCTCCCTGGCGGCCCTCATGTCGTGTAGTAAGGCCTCGTACTCGGCCATGTTGTTTGTGCAGGGTGTGAAGTCCAGGCAGAGGACATAGCGGAGCTTGTCGCCCTTCGGAGAAGTTAACACGATCCCTGCGCCTGCGCCGTCCGCGTTCTTGGAGCCGTCAAAGTGCAGGCTCCAGTAGTGGAGGTATGGCAGCTTCTCTGGCTGCTGGGCTTCTTCCCAGTCAGCGATGAAGTCCGCTAGGGCTTGCGACTTGATTGCTCTTCGTGGCTCGTATTTGATGTTGTGGACTCCGATCTCGACGGCCCACTTGGCGACTCGCCCGGTTGCCTCACGGTTGCGGATGATGTCCTGCAACGGTGCGGAGTAGACGACCGTGATCGGGTGCTCCTGGAAGTAGTGCGGCAGGCATCGCTGTGCCCTGAAGACCGCGTATACCAGCTTCTGGTACTGCGGGTACCGCTGGCGCGACTCGGTGAGGACCTCGCTGATGTAGTAGACCGGTCGCTGTACTGGGCGCTCCTTTCCGTCCTCCGGTCGCTCGACGATCATGACCGCGCTGACGACGCGCTTGGAAGCCGCGACGTAGACTAGCATGGGTTCTTTGTCGACCGGGGCGGCGAGTAGCGGTGCGGCGAGTAGCACCTTCTTGAGGTCGCGGAGGGCGTCGTCCACCTCCTTGTCCCACTGGAATGTGGGGTTCTTGCGCATCAGGCGATATAGAGGCATTGCCTTCTCGCCCAAGCGGGGGATGAAGCGACTGAGAGCCGCTACTCGCCCGGCCAGCTTCTGAACGTCGCGCAAGCACTCAGGTTTGCCGAGTCGGGCGATCGTGTCGATCTTGGTGGGGTTCGCCTCGATCCCGCGCTTGGAGACGACGTAGCCCAGTAGCTGCCCTGCGGGTACACCGAAGGTGCATTTGCCTGGGTTGAGCTTTATCTTGTATTTTCTCAAGTTGGCGAATGTTTCCGCCAGGTCGGCGAGTAGGTCGCCCTCGCGAGCGGACTTTACGACCACGTCGTCGATGTAGACGTGGATGTTGCGGCCAATTTGGCTCGCAAGGCATTCTTGCATGCACCGCTGGTAGGTTGCCCCCGCGTTCTTGAGGCCGAAGGTCATGGCGGTGTAGCAGAAGGCTCCAAATGGCGTGATGAACGCCGTCTTCTCCTCGTCCGCGACAGCCATTTTGATCTGGTTGTAACCAGAGTAGGCGTCGAGTAAACACAGCGACTCCGAGCCCGCGGTGGAATCGATTATCTGGTCGATCCGCGGGAGGACAAACTGCTCCTTTGGGCAGGCGCTGTTCAGGTTTGTGTAGTCGATACACATCCTCTAGGTCCCGTTTTTCTTCTCGACCAGGACTGGGTTTGCCAGCCACTTGGAGTATTTGATCGGCCGGATGAAGCCTGCAGCGAGTAGACGCTGCACCTCTTCGGCGATTGCTCGGCGGCACTCTTCATTGAAGGGTCGCAGCGACTGCTTGACAGGTCGCACTTTGGGGTCGGCGTTTAGCTTGTGATCAGCGAGCTCCCTGGGGACACCGGGCATGTCAGAGGGCTTCCATGCGAAGATGTCCCTATTCTCACGGAGGAACTCGATGAGCGCGCCTTCCTATGCCGGGCTCATGCCCGTCCCGATCGTCACCGTCTGGCTGGAGTCGCCTGGGACCAGCTCGACGGTATGGGTGTGCGTGGTGGCCTCAAAGGTTGAGGTGTTTGCGCCCTCCGAGTTGGGCTTCTTGAGTATGGTGGGGTCGTCGTTGTTGACCCCGCTCGCATATTTGGCGAGTTCATCCGCGTGGTTGGTCTCCGCCGCGATGACGACGTCAGCGAGCTCGGCGCCTTTGGCCTCGCACTCGGCGGTCATGTCGGGGTCGCCGTTGATGGTGATGACGCCGCACGGCCCGGGGAGCTTCATCGCGTTGTACGCGTAGTGGGGTGCTGCCATGAACTTGGCGAACGCCTGGCGCCCCAGGACGCAATGGTAGGGGATGTCGAATGGGTAAAGTGTACTAACCCCTGCAGGGTGTATAAACTAATCGATTAGCCGTGTCCCCGGTTATGAACATCTGAGTTGCTTGATATTGAGTTCATGACATGTTTCTCGCTCATTCTAATTTTCTAATTGCTTTAATGTTGATGGGTTAACTTAATTGGGATCTTTTCAAAGAAAATCAAAAACTGATTATGAAAGTAGGACAAAGCTATTTGAAAATGCAAGATAGCCACAGCTCCACTTGCCAAATATGCATGTAGATGTTAGCTCTATTGTCTCCTTTAATAGCTCTGCTTGCCATACATTCCATGTATTGACCCTTCGGGGCTGCTATGTTTTATGTTGCAGGTTTTGTTTTCGATTCTGAGTGATCGAATAGATCGCGATACTCCACTCAACAGTTGTTCGCTTGTGGGCAATTGAAGATGGGGTCTACTATATATTTAAGCTTTCGTATGCTATTTGATATTTAGCTAGCCTTGAGCTAAGCAATATTGTAATAATTGTAAATTCTGGATCAATTCGTTATTTATGATGCACTGTTAAATTCTTTGATATTCATCTGTATTGTGTGTGCCAGTGAACCGATCCAGGGATTGGCACTATACATATGGACTCAGCCTTATCAGGCGAGGGTGTTACAGGATGGTATCAGAGCAGTGCGTTGACTGTAGGATCGTGACCTAGGTTTGGAATAGGAAAGCCATATGAAATTATAAACCCTATTTGATTCTATCTATTCTCCTCTTACACTTCTTTCTAGTATCTCCTTACCATTTCAATTCTCATACTCTTCCTTTTTAAAATACAGAAGGAAGGCTCTCTCTAGCAATGAACTTATAATTTTATACTTATTAGATTCTTGTAATCCTTCATCTATCTTTTCTAATCTTGTCTTGTTCAAACTTGTAGATGAACACTTGTGTAAGATCAAATATAGTTAGATGATGTCCACCATATAGTTTGGTATGACTCCGTTTAGATCTAGCAACCGATCATTAAAAGAACTTGTTTGAAAGTTGATTTATTGTTATTATGTTGTGCTATTCGATACCTTAAATTTTTAGAATATTTTTGTGAGATTCCATAATATATTAATGAAGGTTTTGATTAGAAATTCGTGATAGTTTCACTGAAGTTTCTGCTGAACCAGCTGTACTGTATGATTTTTCATGTTTTTTTGGTAACTGGGAAAAATCTTAAAAAATAGGATTTTGTGCGAAACTTCCTGTACTATATGTACAAAAATTGTCTAAACTTCCTGATGAGTTTAAGGTGCCCCAAAAAATTCGTGAACACTGCTATAGTTTCGGGACAGATACTGTCTACTGCCTTTATGATTGTAGGTTCACCCCCAAAGGAATATTATTCAATGGGAAACTATTTTGTGGATGATATGCCACTAAAACAAAACTTGTGGAACATAAATAAAACTATTTTGGTTTGAGTGTTAATCACAATGATTGTTTGCTTGTGTGCCAATTGTTTGCTTCATATAGTTATGGGTAATATTACTTCTCTAGTCTTTCTATCTATAACTTATCTATGTTGTCCCAATAGATGCCGCACCGCCGCCAACCCACTGATATGGAGCAGCTTATGGAAGCTCAAGCATAGCTAACCCAGGTGATGACCCAGTTCATGGAAGCTCAGAACAACAACAACAACAACAACAACAACAACAACAACAATGGGAACAACCAGCCCCAGGGAGATGCACTTACAAGGTTCCTGAGGCTAAGGCCAGCGAAATTCTCTACTACAACGGAGCCGATGGTTTCTCTCGACTGGTTGCGTTTAGTGAATAAGGATCTAGTAACTGTTGGGTGCACGGATGCTGAGAAGGTGAGATTTGCTGCTCACCTGCTGGAGGGACCAGCCGCTTCGTGGTGGGACACTTTTCAGATCACCCACCCGCTGGACACTGTGACCTGGGCAATGTTTGAGGAAGGTTTCAGGACCAACCACGTATCTTCAGGAGTTCTAAGTCTGAAGAGGAAGGAGTTCTGCAACTTGCGCCAGTGTAACACCGCGGTTCGGAAAAGACCGAGGCTTCTATGTGACATGCCAATCCCTGGATCGGTTCATTGGCCCACAATAGAATAAGATGAATAACATAGCAAAATATCCGTGTATCATGAACAACAATGATCCAGAGTACCATTATTACAATAAAAGCTTAACCCAAGGCTAGCTCAAATTATTCAGGTAGCAACATAAATAAAGTAAATCCTCCATTCTTCAAATTGCCCACAAGTGAACAAGTGCCGAGTGGAGTACCGTGGCCTATATCGATTACTCAGAATCGGAATAACCTGCAACATGAAACGTAGCAGCCCCGAAGGTTCATACATGGAATGTATGGCAAGTAGAGCTAGTAAAGGAGACAATAGTGCTAACATCTACATGCATATTTGGCAATTGGAGCTGTGTCTGGCTTGCATTTGCAAATACATTTGTCCTACTTTCATAAACAGTTTTTGATTTTCTTTGAAAAGATCCCAATTAAGTTAACCCAACAATATTAAAACAATTATGAAATTTGAATGAGCGAGAAACATGTCATGGAATCAATATCAAGCAACTCAGATGTCCATAACCGGGGACACGGCTAATCGATTAGATTATACACCCTGCAGGGGTTAGTACACTTTACCCATGTGACTTGGCCAGCCCAGCTCGTACCATCACTCTCATTTTGAGTGGTGATAGGGAGAAGTCCAAGAAGAGACTGTTCGGGAAGTAGCACCTCAATCCCGACGCGCACCGGTCCAACCTACCAAAATTCTACATCTCTGGATACGCGGGTTCAAGTTACCACAACCTACTAAGTCCAACCAACCGCCCATTTCATTATTGGCACATGGTTGTACACGTAAGCTACACAATAAAGAAGCCAATCATTCTCTCTTGATACCTGGGTGCCTTTCCGCAATAAACCACCAAAAATTATCAATCCCATCACATCCAGGAGATTCATTGATTAAGTTGTTTTAGTTTTCACAAACCAATACTTTTAGAAACAAGTCTCAATGATGTAACCCAGCCCTTGTTCAACATAGAATGGCTAAGCACATCTACCAACGGTGGTTCATCTACAAGGAAGGCCCTACCACATAATAGGACATAGCATAGCGATAGTATCATCCTACAAATGCATCTACAAAATACACGACAATGCATTGAAAATAGTAGGACGATATCATGAACAAAGTATCATCTACTTGCCTTGGTTGTAGCGGTCGGAAGAACAATCCACACACGAGCAAGCGTTGCACTCGTCACAATCTACACGATACAATTGCAACCATAAACAAACAATCCACAAGCATATGCAACAAAGATGATGCATGAATGCATGCAAGACAAGTGAGGTGCTACAACTGCACCACATAATCCCATTCAATAATACTACTGATTGCATGCATGAAAAATAGTTTTAGCGCAAGGAAAACTATTACGCACAAAGTAATGCTCAAAACTAGAGCTAGAACTCAAATAATTCACTACCGGTAGTATACTGTTTTTAAAATCTTGGGAAAATTCTACCGCATAGGCATAGCTATTTAGGAACAGTACCAACTGGAATTGCTCAAAAAGGAATTATAAAACTCCCCAAGTAATTAAAACACTGCAGAAAGTCACTAGACAGTTTCTGCAGAAGTTTTTACTGTAAGCCTATCTTTTTAATTCATGATGAGATTCCCCTCGTTCCACTGAATCCAGGGACATATCATACGTAATTTTTGGAGTTACAGATATTTTTCTACGAATTAATTACTCCAAAAAGGCCATTAACCTATTTGATTAAACTGTACTAAATCTTGCTGCAAAAGTCTGAACCAAAGGTACAGCAAGATTCTACATGACTCACTGAATGTACACATATTTTATTTGCAATTTTTGGCCCAGCGGTTTAATTTCTACGCAATTTACAAGTTTCTACCGAAAACTGTCAACTAAATCAATTGAAGTAATTACCCAGTCAACTGTGTCTGTTGACTGGTCAACGCAGCTGCTGACTGGGTGCTGACTGGGCGTCTGACCAGTCAATGCCTGGATACTGACCGGTCAACACCGATCTGGACCGTTGATCTGAGATCTAATGGCGGCTGCGGACTTACCGGAGACGAACGGCGACGAACTCGGGACGGCGGCGATCGGTTCCGGCAACGGCGTTTTCCCTGCACGGAAGGGAAGGTTGGTCAGCACGCGGATCAAGGCGGTCACGCAACGGCGGCGCGGGACGGTGGCACGCCTCGCGAGGCGGCGGTGCGTGGCGCGAGGGACAGCGCGCGCGAGGGCGCGCTGGCGCACAGCAGCGGCAGCGGCTACAGGCGCGCGCGGCAGCGGCAGCGGCGCGGCTGCGTGGCGGCGGCGAGCGACGCGGCTGGTGGCGCGGCGAGCAGTGGGCGGCTGCGGCGTGGCGTGCAGCAGCAGCAGCGGCGAGCAGCAGCAGCGTGGCGCGGAGGCGGGCGAGCGGCAGCGGCGGCGTGCGGCGCAGGTGGCGAGGCGGCGCGCGGCGCAGCAGGCGGCGGGGTGCGCTTACCGAGGCGGCAGCGGACGCGGTTCCCGAGGGTGGCGGCGGCTCGGGGTCCAGGTGGCGGCGGCGGTTCCAGGAGAGGCGGTGTGCGCGGCGATCGAGGCGGGGGCACGGGTCCTGAGGCGGGTGCGGGCGCGGTCTTTGAGGCAGGGGCTGCGGCGACAGGTGGGGTCCGCCTATATGGACCCCACGCGGTCCTACTTGGATACGCGTGCGGTTGGAAATGGACACGGAAATCGGCCCGATTTTCTATCTTTTAATAAAATGGCCGTAACTTTTCCGTACGAGCTCCGAATCGAGCGATTCTTGCTCCTACGGTTTTGTAAAATTGAGGGGAACAATCTAAGGTCAATGGTTGAGCGAAACCACTAGGCTACAAGGGTGGACTACACGAGTCCTACTAATGCATCCCGTAGGAGCCTCATAGTAAAATAGAGAAGGGTTTTGACAATAGCGTTTCGCCGATTCTTTTCAATCGACGGTTTTGCATGGAAAGGTATGATGCAATGATATGAATGATATGCAGAACCAAATCTAAAATTCGGGATGTGACAAGACTAACCCCCTTAAGATGAATCTCGTCCTCGAGATTCGGCGCGGCTAGCAAATAGGTGTGGGTAGTCCTCTCGGATGTCATCCTCACGCTCCCAAGTGGCTTCCTCTTTGGTGTGGTGGCTCCACTGCACCTTGCAAAACCTGATCGTCTTGGTACGGGTAATCCTCTCCGTTGTCTCCAGAATCTTGACCGGTTTCTCCTCATAGGTTAAGTCGTTCTCGAGCTGAACCTCCTCTAGCGGTACAGTGTCTCTCAATGGTGTATCCGCCATCTCCGGATGGCACTTCTTCAGCTGGGATACGTGGAACACATTGTGAACAGCGGACAGAGCCTCTGGCAACTCCAACTGATAAGCAACTTCTCCTTTGCGTGCTAAGACCCTGTACGGTCCAATAAATCATGGTGCCAGCTTACCCTTAATTCCACGAAGTGGAGACACTCTGAGGTATGCTCTATCACCTATCTCATACACCACTTCCTTGCACTTGGCGTCAGCATAGCTCTTCTGCCTTGATTGTGCTACCTTCAGCCTGTCCCTAATCAAGGCGACCTTCTCCTCAGCGTCCTTGATCAAATCAGGCCCAAACAACTGACGTTCTCCTACTCCATCCAATAGTAATGGTGTTCGGCACCGTTTCGCATATAGCACATCTAACGGTGACGTCTTGATGCTTGTTTGATAGCTGTTTTTGTAGGAAAACTCCGCATACGGAAAATTCTCATCCCAAGTAGAGCCATGAGCCAAGGCGCAAGCTCTCAGCATGTCCTCCAAAATCTGATTCACCCTCTCGGTCTGTCCATCAGTCTGTGGGTGAAACGCTGTGCTAAACTCCAATCTAGTACCAAGTGACTCATGCAGCTGGCGCCAGAAGTGTGAGGTAAATTGGGTGCCTCTATTAGATACAATATTCTTGGGAACTCCGTGTAGGCACACAATCCTGTCCATGTAAATCTTGGCCAACTTTGCACTCATGTAGGTCGTCTTTACGGGTATAAAGTGGGCTACCTTGGTCAAACGGTCGACCACTACCCAAATAGAGTCATATCCTGACCTGGTCCTGGGCAATCCTGTGATAAAATCCATTCCCACTCTATCCCACTTCCAATCCGGCACGGGCAATGGCTGTAGCAATCCTGCTGGCTTCTGGTTTTCCGCCTTCACTCGGCTACATACATCACATAGGGCAATATGCTCTGCGATGTCTCCCTTCATGTTGTTCCACCAGAATCTGTCCTTTAGGTCCATATACATCTTCGTATTGCCCGGATGTATGGAATACGGCGAGTCATGAGCTTCCTGCAGAATCAACTTCCTTATCTCCGGATCGTTTGGAACGCACAAACGATCTCCATACCACAAGGTTCCTTGCTCATCCTCGCGGAATTCCCTTGCTCGATCCTCCTTCATATTTTCCCTTATTTCATCCATCTCTTTGTCTCCCACTTGAGCCTTCTTGATTCTGTCCTGTAGCATTGGTTGGACTTCCATTGTTGCCAAGTATCCTTCAGACACTACCTCCAGTCTAAGGTCCTTGAATTGCTTGCACAAATCCTCAGGTAATTCACCAATTGTCAATCCATTGGCATAAACCTTCCGGCTCAGAGCATCTGCTACTACATTGGCCTTTCCTGGGTGGTATTGCAGATTCATATCATAGTCCTTGATAAGCTCCAACCATCTCTTTTGTCTCATGTTCAGTTCCTTCTGCGTGAATATGTATTTCAGGCTCTTGTGGTCGGTGTACACATCACAGTGTTTTCCCATTAAGTAATGCCTCCATACCTTGAGCGCATGAACCACTGACGCCAACTCCAAGTCGTGGGTGGGGTAATTCCGCTCATGGTGCTTGAGTTGTCGCGAGGCATATGACACCAATCTCCCATCTTGCATCAGCATACTCCCAAGTCCCTGTCGAGAAGCATCACAGTACACTTGGAAATCCTTCTGAAGGTCTGGTAAACACAGAACAGGCGCAGTCACTAGTCGACGCTTCAGTTCCTGAAAGCTGGCTTCACATACGTCTGACCATTCAAACTTCCTCTCTTTCTTCAGAAGTTCAGTCATCGGCTTAGCAATCTTGGAAAAGTTTTCAATGAACCTCCTGTAATATCCAGCAAGTCCCAGAAAGCTTCGAATCTCACCCGCATTCTTGGGTGCTTCCCACTCAGTTACTGCAGTCACTTTGCTTGGATCAACAACGACTCCTTCTCCTAACACTACGTGTCCAAGAAACCCAACCGTGTTAAGCCAGAATTCACACTTGCTGAATTTGGCATACAGCTTGTGTTCCCTCAGCTTCTCCATAATCAGTCGCAGATGCTTTTCATGCTCAGCATCATCCTTGGAATATATCAGTATGTCATCAATAAACACCACCACGAAATTGTCCAAGTACTCCATAAATACCTTGTTCATCATGGTCATGAAATATGCCGGGGCATTCGTTAGTCCAAAAGACATAACTGTATACTCATATAAACCATACCTAGTGGTGAAGGCGGTTTTTGGTACGTCCTCCTCCCGGATCTTCAATTGGAAGTAACCCGATCGCAGATCAATCTTGCTGAACACCTTCGCTCCTTCCAGTTGATCAAACAAATCATTTATGTTCGGCAGAGGGTACTTGTTCTTGATGGTTACTTCATTCAGCGAGCGATAGTCCACCACTAATCTCTTGGTGCTGTCTTTCTTCTCCACAAATAGAACAGGTGCACCCCACGATGACGAACTAGGCTGAATGAATCCTTTGCCCAACTGCTCCTTCAGCTGCTTCTTTAATTCCTTCAGCTCATCCACATCCATCTTATATGGTCTCTTTGCTATAGGTCATGTTCCTGGCATCAGGTCGATGAGAAACTCTACTTCCCTGTCAGGTGGCATCCCTGGTAGTTCTTCCGGAAACACATCGGGATAATCCCTAATCACTGGCACAGTATCCATGCTAACCCCCTTAAGAGAATTCAACTTACACCTTCCTGGTCGTACAACCGACTTGAATCTAATCCTCTTACCATCCGGGGTTTTGAGTGAAACAGCTCGCTGTGCACAATCTATGTGTCCCCCATGCATAGACATCCAATCCATACCCAGAATAACGTCTAATCCCTGTGATTCCAACACTACCAAATGTGCACTGAAGTTGTGTGTTCCAATCCTCACAGTTAAATCGCGGCATCCCGCGCTAGCTATCATATCTCCTCCAGGTGAACTCACTCTAATAGACCTTTTCATAGACTCAGTAGGTAACTTATACTTATCCACAAATGCCCTCGATATGAATGAATGTGATGCACCAGTATCGAAAAGTATAAGTGCAGGGTGAGTGTTGATTGGAAACTTACCAATCACAAGGTCAGGCTCATATGGAATCTCCTCCACATTCATGTGGTTCACTGTGGCCTTATCGTTATTGGTTGGCTTCAGTCCTTTCCTCTCTGGACAGTTGTCAGCATAGTGTCCCTTCTGTTTACACTTGAAGCACGTCACCTCACTCAGATCCTTCTTCACAAAGCTGCGATCACGGTTGCGGTCATGTCCACCGTGTCCTCTAGAGTGGTGAGAGTGTCCTCCCTTGTGGCTGTGGTGGCTGCTCCTATGGTTGTCATGACGATGCCCATCGCCTCCATGGTGGTGGCGGTCATGGCTCCCATGGTCACTCCCTCCATGCTTGGAGTATCCATCATATGAAGTGCGAGACTTGTGATGTGAACCAGAGTGGTGATTGCTACTCTTTCTCTTGCGGCTTTCCACCTGCTTGTGCTTCCCTTCCAAGATCCTGGCCTTGTCCATAAGCTCCTGGAAAGTGGGGCAATAAACCACCAGTAGCTGTACTGAAAGCTCATCACTGAGGCCATCCAGGAATCTCTCCCTCCTTTTTGCATCAGTGTCAACATCCTCAGGTGCATAACGGGACAGGTTGTTGAACTCCTCAATGTACTCAGCCACGGTGCGGTTGGTTTGGCGCAAGTTGCGGAACTCCTTCCTCTTCAGGCTCAGAACTCCTGAAGACACGTGGTTGGTCCTGAAACCTTCCTCAAACATTGCCCAAGTCACGGTATCCAGCGGGTGGGTGATCTGAAAAGTGTCCCACCAAGAAGCGGCTGGTCCCTCCAGTAGGTGAGCGGCAAACCTCACCTTCTCAGCATCAGTGCATCCGACGGTTACCAGATCCTTGTTGACTGAACGCAACCAGTCGAGAGCAACCATTGGTTCAGTTGCAGTAGAGAACTTAGCTGGCCTTAACCTCAGAAATCTGGTGAGAGCATCTCCCTGAGGCTGATTGTTTCTATTGTTGTTGTTCTGAGCTGCCATGAACTGAGTCATCACTTGGGTCAGCTGTGCCTGAGCTGCCATGAGTTGCTCCAACTCAGTGGGTTGACGGCTGGGAGGCATCTGCGGTTCAGCACAGGTAAGTTTAGAAAGAATCAACTACGATAATAGGATTCTACCCATGCATATGATCAAACAACAACAAACAATAGCAGACAATCACAAGCAAGCAATACATCAACAAACAAGTGATCCAGCAACATCCCAGGGGTTATCCTAGCAGTATATACCTACTGAAATAGTTTTACAAGAGCTGGCAAGGGTTACCCAAACAGTTGATCAACTAAACAACAAAACAGCAATCTGCCAGAATAGTCCAGCAGCGTTCGCGAATTTTTCCGCCTGACTTAAACTCGTCCGAAAATTTAGCTGATTTTTGCGCGTACAGTACAGAGAGTTTCGCACCAGCCCAATTTTTTTCAGATTTTTCCCAGTTACCAGAAAAATATGAAAAATCGTACAGTACTGCTGTATCAGCAGAAAAACTACAGCGAAAATAACACAGATAGTAACCAAACTTGTCATAACTCTTTAATAAAATTCGCACAAATAAATCCTGGGATATTGGAGTACACAAATAAGCAACTAAACACTCTTGAACTAATAGCAACTAAGTTTCACATCGATCGAGACTAATCCTAACGAATTTACCTAACATGGACTAATTGGTGGACTTCTATCTACTTCTTGAAGAGGTTGCGGTAGGTCCTTGCACTCATGCGTTGGCGCTTCGGTCCACGGTTCAACCATGGCGGCGGAGTGTACACTTCTCCTGAACCATCACTTGAGATCTCAAACTCTACCTCTTCTGGATCCTCCTCTTCTTCTTCACTCTCGGCTGCAACTGCAACAGCTTCATCTCCTCCACCATCATCGTCTCCATCATCATCATCATCCTCGTCCTCATCATCATCATCGTTCCCACTGTCATCATCATCCCCATTGTTGCCATCATCTCCATTGTCATCATCAGAGGGTGGATTCAGCTGTGCTTGGAGAGCGGCAATCTGGGCTGTCATAGCTTCAATAGTTTGATCCCTTTCCTGGACGGTCCCTTGCAACTGTTGTATGTTCTGGGTGTTCTCCTGCACAGTACCATGAAGATGAGCTATGGTTGCATCTCTGGCTATCAGGGCATTCTCCAGAACTCCCACAGCTTCATGCAGGGTGTCAATCTCCTGTCCTTGGACCACCATACCATTGCTAGCAAAATCTGCAATCTCCTTTATCATCATCACCTTCTCAGCTAGAGCTCCATTCTCCCTTTCCATGTCCTCTATGTGCCTCCGACGGGGCGGCATGTTGTTCCTGTCGCCCGGGGTAACCACAATGTGCCCATCTTCATCACGCCTTCCATAGTCACGGTAGGGTGAATCTGCTGGCAGTAGGTGTCGGACATTATGGCACTAGAGAGACAGGGCTTCATGTATAGCCAAGTTGATTCCAAGTCCCCAGTTGCAGTATGTCTTGGTGTAGATCAAATGCATTGGATTTGGCAAGGCGGCATCTCTGAATATGAAGGTAGTGATCTCCCATGCATCCTCTCCATATCCATAGGTGTACAGCCTTCTTCCCTTGAACATGGGCAGTGGCAATCCCAATGACTGCGAGAGCTGTGCTAACTGCCATGCAAAGGGCCTTGGTGACTCCATGGTGGCATACTCAGTCCTGACTTCTCCCATCTATCAAGTAAAAGAGGAAAGTGTGAGAATAGCATATGGTAAGAATTTACGAGGGTGAAAGGCATAAGATGAAAGACAGAGTTAATATAGGCTTTAATAATTCTATGGTTTCCTAATCCAATCCTAGGTCACGATCCTACAGTCGACACACGGGCTCTGATACCATCTTGTAACACCGCGGTTCTGAAAAGACCGAGGCTTCTATGTGACATGCCAATCCCTGGATCGGTTCATTGGCCCACAATAGAATAAGATGAATAACATAGCAAAATATCCGTGTATCATGAATAACAATGATCCAGAGTACCATTATTACAATAAAAGCTTAGCCCAAGGCTAGCTCAAATTATTCAGGTAGCAACATAAATAAAGTAAATCCTCCATTCTTCAAATTGCCCACAAGTGAATAAGTGCCGAGTGGATTACCGTGGCCTATATCGATTACTCAGAATCGGAATAACCTGCAACATGAAACGTATCAGCCCCGAAGGGCCAATACATGGAATGTATGGCAAGTAGAGCTAGTAAAGGAGACAATAGTGCTAACATCTACATGCATATTTGGCAATTGGAGCTGTGTCTAGCTTGCATTTGCAAATACATTTGTCCTACTTTCATAAACAGTTTTTGATTTTCTTTGAAAAGATCCCAATTAAGTTAACCCAACAATATTAAAACAATTATGAAATTTGAATGAGCGAGAAACATGTCATGGAATCAATATCAAGCAACTCAGATGTCCATAACCGGGGACACGGCTAATCGATTAGATTATACACCCTGCAGGGGTTAGTACACTTTACCCATGTGACTTGGCCAGCCCAGCTCGTACCATCACTCTCATTTTGAGTGGTGATAGGGAGAAGTCCAAGAAGAGACTGTTCGGGAAGTAGCACCTCAATCCCGACGCACACCAGTCCAACCTACCAAAATTCTACATCTCTGGATACGCGGGTTCAAGTTACCACAACCTACTAAGTCCAACCAACCGCCCATTTCATTATTGGCACATGGTTGTATACGTAAGCTACACAATAAAGAAGCCAATCATTCTCTCTTGATACCTGGGTGCCTTTCCGCAATAAACCACCAAAAATTATCAATCCCATCACATCCAGGAGATTCATTGATTAAGTTGTTTTAGTTTTCACAAACCAATACTTTTAGAAACAAGTCTCAATGATATAACCAAGCCCTCGTTCAACATAGCATGGCTAAGCACATCTACCAACGGTGGTTCATCTACAAGGAAGGCCCTACCACATAATAGGACATAGCATAGCGATAGTATCATCCTACAAATGCATCTACAAAATACACGATAATGCATTGAAAATAGTAGGACGATATCATGAACAAAGTAGCATCTACTTGCCTTGGTTGTAACGTTCGGAAGAACAATCCACACACGAGCAAGCGTTGCACTCGTCACAATCTACACGATACAATTGCAACCATAAACAAACAATCCACAAGCATATGCAACAAAGATGATGCATGAATGCATGCAAGACAAGTGAATTGGTGCTACAGCTGCACCACATAATCCCATTCAATAATACTACTGATTGCATGCATGGAAAATAGTTTTAGCGCAAGGAAAACTATTACGCACAAAGTAATGCTCAAAACTAGAGCTAGAACTCAAATAATTCACTACCGGTAGTATACTGTTTGTAAAATCTTGGGAAAATTCTACCGCATAGGCATAGCTATTTAGGAATAGTACCAACTGGAATTACTCAAAAAGGAATTATAAAACTCCCCGAGTAATTAAAACACTGCAGAAAGTCACTAGACAGTTTCTGCAGAAGTTTTTACTATAAGCCTATCTTTTTAATTCACGATGTGATTCCCCTCGTTCCACTGAATCCAGGGACATATCATACGTAATTTTTGGAGTTACAGATCTTTTCCTACAAATTAATTACTCCAAAAAGGCCATTAACCTATTTGATTAAACTGTACTAAATCTTGCTGCAAAAGTCTGAACCAAAGGTACAGCAAGATTTTACACGACTCATTGAATCTACACATATTTTATTTGTAATTTTTGGCCTAGCGGTTTAATTTCTACGCAATTTACAAGTTTCTACCGAAAACTGTCAACTAAATCGATTGAAGTAATTACCCAGTCAACTGTGTCTGTTGACTGGTCAACACAGCTGCCGACTGGGCGCTGACTGGGCGTCTGACCAGTCAACGCCTGGATACTGACCGGTCAACGCCGATCTGGACCGTTGATCTGAGATCTAATGGCGGCTGCGGACTTATCGGAGACGAACGGCGACGAACTCGGTACGGCGGCGGCGATCGGTTCCGGCGACGGCGTTTTCCCTGCGCGGAAGGGAGGGTTGGTCAGCGCGCGGATCAAGGCGGTCATGCAACGGCGGTGCGGGACGGTGGCACGGCGCGCGAGGCGGCGGTGCGAGGCGCGCTGGCGCGCAGCAGCGGCAGCGGCAACGGCGCAGGTGGCGAGGCGGCGCGCGGCGCAGCAGGCGACGGGGGAAGGCGCGGCGGTGGGGTGCGCTTACCGAGGCGGCGGCGGACGCGGTTCCCGAGGGCGGCGGCGGCTCGGGGTCCAGGTGGCGGCGGCGGTTCCAGGAGAGGCGGCGCACGCGACGATCGAGGCGGGGGCACGGGTCCCTAGGCGGGTGCGGGCGCGGTCTTTGAGGCAGGGGCGGCGGCGGCAGGTGGGGTCCGCCTATATGGGCCCCACGCGGTCCTACTTGGATATGGCGTGCGGTTGGAAACGGACACGGAAATCGGCCCGATTTTCTATCTTTTAATAAAACGGCCGTAACTTTTCCGTACGAGCTCCGAATCGAGCGATTCTTGCTCCTACGGTTTTGTAAAATCGAGGGGAACAATCTAGGGTCAATGGTTGAGCGAAACCACTAGGCTACAAGGGTGGACTACACGAGTCCTACTAATGCCTCCCGTAGGAGCCTCGTAGTAAAATAGAGAAGGGTTTTGACAATAGCGTCTCGCCGATTCTTTTCAATCGACGGTTTTGCATGGAAAGGTATGATGCAATGATATGAATGATATGCAGAACCAAATCTAAAATTCGGGATGTGACAGCCAGACCAACCGCACTGTGGCTGAATATATAGAGGAGTTCAACAATTTGTCGCGTTATGCCCCTAGGGATGTTGACACCGATGCCAAGAGGAGAGAGAGGTTCCTGGATGGCCTCAGTGATGAGCTCTCGGTACAGATGTTAGTAGTCTATTGCCCCACTTTCCAAGAACTGATGGACAAGGCCAAAATTCTGGAGGGAAAACACAAGCAAGTGGAAATACGCAAGAGGAAGAACAACGATCACAACTCGGGATCACACCATAAGCGTACCTACCATGATGGTAATGGGAATTCTGGACATCACAAGCATGGAGGCAATGGACACAATTCTGGAGGCAACAATGGACATAACCACCACCATCAGAAGAAGGATATTAGCCAAGTGATATGCTTCAAGTGCAACCAGAAGGGACACTATGCTGATAACTGCCCGGAGAAGAAGAGTGAAGCTGGAGCCAAGCCGGATTCACCTCCGAAGGCAACTGTGAACCATGTGAGCATGGGGAAAGCACCCAACAAGCCATGTCGTGTGACTAGTAAGTTCTTGCTAATTCATCCATCACAATCATAATGTTTTCAATACCAGTGCAACGTATTCATTCATATTGAGGCATTCATGGATAAGAATAGTTACATATGAAGTTACTTAGAGGAACTGTTGAAGAGAACCCACTAGAAAGGATTGATAGCTAACATAAGACCACAATTAAGTGTTAGATGTTGGAGATGCCAAGTTCAGTTTTCTTAAGGGGGTTAGCCTCGACAACAACACCCATAACATTGCTAGCCATTCCGAATCTCGGGACGAGATTCATCTTAAGGGGGTTAGTCTGTCACATCCCAAGATTTTAGAAATTGGGACTAGAAAAAAATTGCATTTGCATGTCATTCATGAGCATTGCATTGCATATTTGCATCAAGAAAATTCCCAAATAGAAATAAAGGACTAAAACCCCAAATGGTATGTGCCACTTTGTTCCTAAAGGGAATTAATTGGCTTTATAAAAACCCAATGTTGCTAAAGCAGCGATTATTGCTAAATTATAGCCTAAAAGGATCCAATTAATATTACAAAATTTCAGAAACAAAATTGAGCTCATTTGGAGCTATTATGAAAAAGTTATGGGATAAATACAAACAAATAAAGATATAAATGAAATGAAATATACAAGGATTTATGAATCCACTATTTGCAAACTAGTAAAAAGATTATAAATATGATCCTACAATGATCTATTCGATTTTAGAAAAATTTAAAAACAAGAATCATATCATTTGGAGTTCGTATGCAAAAGATATGAGGGAAACAAAAATAGAAAAAAAAATCTAAGCGGGCTGGCCTAGCTAGCCAGCCGACCGGACCCAACCAGCCACGCACGTACAGATCCATCCCAGGTCTGCTTTAAAAATCGTGCAAAACAGTTTTTGTCAAACCTATTTCTATTCAAACTCCTATATATTTTTATCTACAACTCTGAATCGACTTCCGTTTGTTTCTACTTGTTTCCTACTCCAAGACCTATCTCTACACCATCCTAAATCTCCATATAAACTCGTGTAGCCATAGCTGTACGAGTTTCCCTTCTCGAAATCCCAAATCTATACATGCCTGAATCTTATTTCGCTTTTTAACCCATCTAGACTTTGTTGTTTGCCTTCGGCCAAAAAACGGAAGTTGTAGATCTCGTTGAAATCTTTCAGTCCCGATAAACCTCACGTCTTTTCATCCACCATAGCTGAAGAATTTCGCACCGCAATATTTCAGAAATGACGGTATAAATCCAAGATGTACTCGCGCTTGTTTCTTCAAATCCAAATTCCTTTGGTGAGAAGGTAGGACTAATGATTCTCCACAACTTTCATGTTCTAAGTTTTTCAATTTGACCTATGGATTTGTCTCTCTAACACAGATCTATTTCTTGTCTATTCTGAGTCAAAATCGGGTCAATCTCCTCTCCTAACCACTGGATCTCATCCCAATGGCCAGGATTAGATCGATTCCGCGAAGGGGTACGAGCCAACCGGAGCTCGCCACGTGTCAACGCCAGGTCAGCCCCGCGTCCCAGTCAGCATAGAATATTCCTAGGGAATATTCCCTATAGATTTGAAATAGAATTTAATTTGCAGAAAATTATGTAAACTTGCAAAAATCATATAAAAAGATACGTAGATCTAAAAATAGCAAATAATATATCAATGGATTCAGAAAAACGTGTAGAATATTAATATGGCATTAGATTCAACCTTTATAGTATGCATTTACTGCAGTAACTTAATTAGTTTTAATGGTCTTTTAGGTTAATAAATTCATAGGAAATTATCTGTAACTCCGAAAAATATGAATAATACATCAAACTGAAGCTACTGAAATGTACATTAGTAATATCTGGTTGGATCCAGTCTTTGAGGATTATTTACCCCGTAGTGGTTTAATTAGTTTTAATGGCTTTATAAATCATTAAATTCATAGTAAATTATTTGCATATCACAGAAATATAAATAATATACCGATGGAAAGCTGGTTCCATGTAGATCATCATTATGCAATTAGTTCAGGCTTTGACCATAAGGTTTTTCCGTGAAGATTTAAATAGATTAATGACTCTTTTGGAGTAATAAATTCATAAGAAAATAAATAATGCTAAAAAAATTACAAATAATATGTCCCTGGAATCACAATTCCATGGAGATTACAGATATAATTTTAGTTTGATTTTTAGGCAACAGAAACTGTATAAATGATTTAAAACCCATTAAACACTATTTAAATCATACAAAAAGATCTATAACTCCGATTAGGGTGAATCCAACGCCTACTGGTTCGTATTAACGTCCTCTATCCATTAAACCCAAGAAACAAATTTAAATCGACAATTAGATCAGGCGTTACAACAGAACTATTAAAAACCCTATATTGGCAAGTAATTATTAATAACAAGTACTCAATTGCATTAATTGGCGTCTTGCATGCATCATATACTTCAGTATTGTTTGGAGAACTAAAGTAACAACCATTGTGACTTAATAAATAGTCATGCATGCATTTGTTGTATTTGTTTGATCTCTATGTGCTATCGTTTATGTTGTATGCAATTGTTTGATCGATAGATTGCGAGGAGTGTATCGTGTGTGATTGCAACGAGTGCTTGAACGACTTCACCAACTACCAAGGCAAGTAGATGCTACTTTGTTCATGATGTTGTCCTACTATTTTTAATACATTGTCATGTATTTTGTAGATGCATGTGTAGGAAATTACTATCGCTATGCTATGTCCTACTATGTGGTAGGGATTTCCTGTAGATGAGCCACCGTTGGTAGATGTGCTTAGCCATGCTTTGATGAACGAGGGCTGGGTTACATCACTGAAAGTTATTTCTAAATGTGTTGGTTTGTGAAAACTAAAAACAACTTAATCAATGAATCTCCTGGGTGTGATGGGATTGAAAATTTTGGTGGTATCATTACGGAAAGGCACCCAGGTATGAATAGAAAATGATTGGCTTCTTTATTTTGTAGCTTACGTGTACAACCATGTGCCAATAATGAAATGGGCGGTTGGTTGGACTCAGTAGGTTGTGGTAACTCGAACCCACGTATCCAGAGATGTAGAATTTTGGTAGGTTGGACCGGTGCGTGTCGGGTTTGGGGAGCTACTTACCGAACGGTCCCTTCTTGGACTTCTCCCTATCATCACCCAATATGAGAGTGGTGGTACGAGCTGGCTGGCCAAGTCACATGGGTAAAGTGTACTAACCCCTGCAGGGTGTATAAACTAATCGATTAGCCGTGTCCCCGGTTATGGACATCTGAGTTGCTTGATATTGAGTTCATGACATGTTTCTCGCTCATTCTAATTTTCTAATTGCTTTAATGTTGATGGGTTAACTTAATTGGGATCTTTTCAAAGAAAATCAAAAACTGATTATGAAAGTAGGACAAAGGTATTTGAAAATGCAAGCTAGCCACAGCTCCACTTGCCAAATATGCATGTATATGTTAGCTCTATTGTCTCCTTTAATAGCTCTGCTTGCCATACATTTCATGTATTGACCCTTCGGAGCTGCTACGTTTTATGTTGCAGGTTTTGTTTTTGATTCTGAGTGATCGAATAGGTCGCGATACTCCACTCAACAGTTGTTCGCTTGTGGGCAATTGAAGATGGGGTCTACTATATATTTAAGCTTCCGTATGCTACTTGATATTGAGCTAGTCTTGAGCTAAGCAATATTGTAATAATTGCAAATTCTGGATCAATTCGTTATTTATGATGCACTGTTAAATTCTTTGGTATTCATTTGTACTGTGTGTGCCAGTGAACCGATCCAGGGATTGGCACTATACACATGAACTCAGCCTTATCAGGCGAGGGTGTTACATAAAACCATGGCTAGAGATACAACAATAAATATAATAACAAAAATTCATGCCAAGATGCAACCTACAAAAGGTTGGAAGCAAGATAAATATGCATGATCAAGAGATACTTGTTACCGAGATATAATTGGTAGGATGTAGAGGATATGAATTCATTGATTATCCTATAGCTGGCCTCCATTTTGCACATATGCATCATTTCTTAAAAATTGAGAGACAAGCATTCAATCTATCTCCAATGTTCCTAAAACACATTTAAGTAAAAAATCTTCCCCAAACTTATTGGGTCCAAAGTAGTTAGTGCAACTACAATACATAGGGGAGACTACACATAAATATGTGCATATTGATATGAAATTGAATTTCATGCACAACTTAGCCAATGGGATTTGGTGGAGTTTCCCCTATATATTGGATCAAAGAAAGCATGCATGCCATAATATAGATATGTAGTAAATATGCATGCACAAGGCTTTCAAGAACCAAAAATGAGATACAATTTGAACAAAAACACCAAGTAAACCGAGATGGCACACACAAGAGTGTGATAAGACAAGCGGTGTCCAAATTGTATCAAAGAACCAATTGAACAGATGAAAGATCACAAGTTCAACAAATGAACTAGGCTAAGGCCAAAAGAGAAAATAGATAGAAATAAAAATGCTCAAGGATTTATCTCATTCTAAAATGGTCAAAATGTGAAACAAGGAATGAGACAAACCAACTCCCAAAAAGATTAAGGTCCCAACAAGTAAACCAAACTCTCCAAACTTTTCATGATGGCACAAAATACCAAAACAAAAATATCAAACTTCCAAGCATGTCAATCATGATATGGAACAAAACAAGAAGCATAAATATGAGTGTTCTAAATAATATAGGAGAGCTCCCCCATGGATAATGCATTATGTAAGATTTTCCTTTTGAATGTAAAATGCACACAAATGAGATCATCACTACCTACATTAAATAAAACAAAAGAGGATACCAATAAAAATAAAAGGATCCAAAAGTAGCAAGGAATACATGGGAGCACACAAAACATTTACTTGGACAAAGATAGGACAATATTAAGCAAAGGCCAAAGTGAATATGATTAATAAATTCTACCATAAATTTGGTACTAATTGTCCAAGGACAAGAAGAATTGATAATAATCTTCCCTAGGTAGTTCATACGGAAACCCAAGATCATATTCACACAAAGAAGCATGTAACAAAGTATACAAATTAAGTTTGATGCTTCGAAAGAGATTCTTGGTAGCTTCTAATAGTCACACAATCATAGTGATTATAGTAATTTGAAGCAAATAGTTTCCATGAGGATATGTATATCTAAATATGAGGAAACACATACCAAGAAACACTCTCACATACACGATCCAAAATATGAGCAATAAAGGCATTCAAGCAAATTGGAACTTGGATGAGCAAATGTGTCACATAGGAGCTAGATAATTATCAATATCAATTCTAAGTGACACAACCTCGAATATTCACATTTTATAGGATTGTAATATGCACTAAGCATATGACTCCCCCATAATGTGATGCTACCATAAAACCAACACGAGGCAACGGATCCAAATAGAGATAATTAATGGACATTATGGAACTTAAATTTATCATGAGAAACATACCACAAAGAGACTATATAATATCCCAATATAGAAGCTAGGTGGTATTCCTCATGTACACACATTTAGGATTGTGGAATGCCTAAACATAACACTCCCCCAAAATGGGATAGTCCATTAATCTCTCACAAGAGCCAAATAAGATACCAAATATAACCAAATAAGGCTCAAACACAAGAAACACACATACATGGTGTGCCACCTAATGTCACATCCCAAGATTTTCCAAATCTTGTAATGTGAAAATAAATGAATAAAATAAAACTTTGTTTGATTTTCAGGGCCAGAAGAAACTTTTTGAATTCAAATGGAACTTCAAACCTATTTAGATTGAATAAAATCCTAAAGGGATTTAAAAAGATAAACATTTTAAACAAAGGAAAAATAAAATATTTTGGAATTACTATTTTGAATCTTTTAAATAAAAGGATTTAGTTTCCAAAAGAAAAGGTAAGATGTTAAAATTAGGATTATTTTACAGAGCCAAAATTTAACCTTGGCCAAGCTTTTGATATAAAAACATTTTGTTTGATAAAAATGGTAAAGGTTTATTTAAATAAAATAATAAGGATTTAATATCCAAGTCTTATTAATAAAAGTTCTATTATTTTATTTAACCATCAAAACTTGTTTATTCAATTTAAATAAGTTTTCCAAATGTTTTTTTTATTCCCAAATAAAACCTACTGAATTGGTTTTGAAAATATTTGGTTTTCAAATAGAAATTTTATTAAACAAATCAAAACCCTAATTGAATAATAAACCATGGTCCATTTTATTTAATTAATGAATGGAACCTAAAAATATTTAAAATATTAGTTCATTTTGGACTTTGGATTATGTATTAAACAGAACCAAATTCAAATGAAAAGTTTGATGAATGTTTGATTTCTTTTGTTTGTTTGATTTGTTGTTTGGTTTTCAAAACAGAAATTGGAATTAGAAAAAGAAAAAGATTGCAGAAAGAAAAAAAATATAGGATCTGGACTCGGCCCAACCCAGTAGCCCAACAGCCCAGCAAACAGCCTAGCTCTTCTCTCCCGCGACGAAACGTTTTCCACTCGTTTCCTGACCCGTACAGCGAATGACCGGTGGACCTCTTTTCCTTCTCACATCCTCGCTGACGACTGGGCTTCACTCCTCCTGTTCTTCCTTCTCACCCGCGCGACTCCTTCTCCCTCCCCTCGACACCGTTCCTGCCGATGAATTCGTGGCCTTAATTCGCCTTAACGCGACCACCGTTACCCGCTTTGATCACGTAGGCTTAAACGCTCATGTCTCCTCCCCACTTCCCCTCTGTCACGCCATCTCAACGCGCTCCCAGACGCCCCAATTCTTCCCCAAGCTCCTCTGTCTCCGACGACCTTCCTCGTCGAAATCCAGCCGAGCTTTGCCGCCCCTTGCCTCCCTGAGCATGCTAGCAGATTCTCCACTCCCAGACACATCTCCCTGTGCTCTTCATTCCACCGCGGGCGCCCCAGAGCAACGTCTGCAACAAGCTCTGAACGATGCCGCCGTCCGCTCCAACTCCGACGAACCCCACAGGTAGTTTCCGGCCGCCCCTCTTCTTCTCGTTCATGCACACAGCATCTCCGTGATCTCCTGCGTCTAACCATACCCTCGGTTGTTCTTCTCGTGACCTGTAGTGACGACTCCGACCATGACCAGGACCACCCGACGTTGTTCTCTACTCCGGCGAGCAATCACAGCTGTACCAGAGCACCCCTTGCCCCGTCGACCACACGACGAGCTTCCCCAGCCTCCTGCGAATCTGGTGAGCCTACTCCCTCCCTCTCTCGCTTCCTATTTCGCCAGCGCCACCACTGTCTGACCGTCACCGCCGCTAGCCACCGCCGGCGCCGCTCGCATATGGTCAAACACGCTAGCACCGTAGGATCTCGATCCGACGCTTGCGATAGATCACTTAAGCCGCGAAGAGGTATGTTCTCTGGACCGCACGATTTGATTTGATCCAACGCACCGCGTTGCCGATCCGGCCGAACCGGTACCGTCCAATTAGACAGCGCCGCGTGTCGCCAGTCTGTTTAAAACAGAATTTGGAAATCAGATTTAAGTTGCAATTTTAAACCTTTGTAACTTTCGATCCACACGTCCAAAATTTACAAATTTGATACCGTTGGAATCAGTGGAACAAGCCCTAGCCAACCATGCCCTTAGTTTAGCAAATAGTATCCATTAAAGTGTTTGTTTTTGCAGAAACATTTGTGTGCTTATTTAGAGTAGAAAAATGATTCAAAATTGTTTATAAGGTTAAAACCTTTGCAAATTGTTTTGATGTGAACTTACTGACCCTAGGAACCAACCCATGGTCTTGGAAATGGATTTGGTAAAATTTAAGATGGATTATTTGACTTAGCCATTTCTAGCCAAATGAAAATAATGGTTTTATTTTAAAAATGTTTTTGGAGTAAAAACTTTGGGAAAATGATTTGAAACAAACCTACTAACCCAAAACACCAAGTTTTGCAATAGCAACTCATTTGGTGAACAACTTAAAGTTGTTACTTTGATAAAACTATTTTCCACTACATAAAATGAGGATTGGATTTAAAAATGGATTTTGGACAAAACCCTTTTTGCAAATGACTTTGCCACTTTGGAAAAATGACCAATTTGGAACTTACAAAGTTTAGAAGCCTAGTAAAGATCATCTTTGCAAATAGGACCATCACTTGCATACTTACATGCATGACTGAGATCCCCATTGTTTTGTGTGTGTGAATTGTTGAATGATTATTGGTTTAGAATGCTACTTGATACTATGCTTGCTTGATTGATTGTAGTGAAATTAGAAAAGGGTGAGACTAGCAAGATCAAGGAGTTAACCATCATTCCCTACCAAAAAGGCAAGTTACACTATCATCTAAAGTCCTACTATTTTCTATACTTAGTGGATTTTGAAACATGCATGAAAACAAATTTTATACTTATGCTATGCTAAATCCTAATAGGATACCTTATACCTTCCTTAGAGAAAACAATGTAGTTGATACATGCTTAGCCATGCTATATTTTGAAGAGAGATACATGTTGAGATTTTACAAAGGTTGAGAAAAGGACTTGTGTTTTAAATAATAAAACAAGGACTCAATGAACCACCTAGGTGGAGGATACTTTAAGTTTTGGAGAAGGTGGCAACAAAAGGAACCATGTCTATGGGAATCACTTTGTGTTGTGCTCCAAAAGAAAACCACCTAGGAAACTTAGAGATTGAACATGTTTCTCCAATTGTGGCTTTCGTGTGCAACCACATGCTATTATGGCTCTGGCTTAGTCAACTACAATGGGAAGACCCATGCACTGTCTTCAGTTAACTGGACATGGGGACCTGGAATCCTACATGGGTGCTGAAGGTAAGCTAGCAATGGTGTATGGGAGGACCCTTTGGAAAGACTTCGTCACATTCTCAATCTGCCAGTACTCCATCTTGGTGAGCACTAATCCAGTAGGCCACTGGTGGCAAAAGGATGGGGTTGTGACATGTGGGTAAAGTGTACTCCTTCTGCAGAAGATAATAAAATCTAAGTACTTAGCCGTGTCCCCGGTTATGGACAATACTGAGCAACTAAAGTTTGAACTATGGGAGATCTCGACATTCTAATTTCTAAAAGAAAACTTTTAAGGACTTGATGCACTTGGGGTTACCAAGGAGCTCAAGAGACTTTGACAAAACTTGATGTACTTGGGGGTACCAAGGAACTCAAGGGATTTTGTTGAAAACATGAACACTTGGGGTTACCAAGGAACTCATGAGATTTTATAAAACTTGATTCACTTGGGGTTACCAAGGAGCTCAAGGGATTTTGACAAGAACTTGAACACTTGAGTGTCTACCAAGGAGATCAAGGGACTTGGAAAAAGGGATTTGACAAAGGACCAAGACCATTTTGAAAAGATAGGATAAATTATTGCTTTAAGCAAATGAGCCTAAAACTCTACTTAGCCAAATATGCATGTAATAATAGGATCCACTCATATTCAACAAAGTAGTGAAACTTGCCAATACAATTCAAATGTATTGACCCCTTGTGGCTGTAACTTGTAATGTTGCAGGTTTGATTGATTTTAGTGAAGATTGATTGATTAGGAGTACAAAGTCTACAACCAGCATTTGCCTGTGGCACTATGAAGATGAAGGACCCCGTGACTATAGTTATTCCGCTGCAATGTGATGTAATAGCCAAATGAGCTATGTATGATGTAATAAAATTATGTTATTCCTGGTTATAAAGTTATTTTATGACCTTTGTTTCTTGATATTACATCTAAACTGTGGATGCTAGCTATTGATCCAGGGACTAGCATTGTAAACACAGGGGACACCACCTTATGTTATTTAAAGGTTGGGCCACTCCCTCTACACCTAATCATACACAAATCCATGGAAAGCACAACATGTACAAAAACATGGAAGATACAAAACCAACACATGTGCAAGGGGGCGAGTAACTTTCAATGTAATGAGTTAAGCATATGTTAACGCAAGGAGGAACACTAGAAATATAATAGGAGAAATATAATCCACATGACTTGGCTTGACAAATATACTAGATGAAGACCCTTCAATTCTTCATGATGTAGCCAAGTCTCCAATGCCCTCCAAAACACACCTATTGATCAAGTTTTGGCTTGTTGGTCCCCAACCAAGTTGGGTCCTAAGAAGTTAGTCACAATAGGCTTGGCAACCCAAATGGTTCTTTCTTGACACCACATTGGGCACCAACAAACTTGGCAAACATATTGCAAACCTCATCCTTACAAAGAGAATAAGCATCATCAATAATGATAGGGTTGGATGAGGAGATACCAATGCATGAGGAAGAAATATGCCCCTTTGCACGACATATGTAGCAAGTTCTTCTCTTGCCATCTTTCTTCTTAGGTAAAGCCACAACTCGAGGAAGAGCTCGAGTAGTCCTCTTAGGAAGAGGCCCGTCAATGACTTGAGGTGGATCTTGATGCCGCTTCCCTTGTTGCTTCACACTAAGAGGATTTTTCTTCAATGGGCAAGATCTAACATGGTTCCCTTCTTCCTTGCACTTGAAGCAAACAATGTTGGCCGAGTTCTTGACTTGGTATTAGCCATTATTCTTGTTGTCCTTGTGCTTCAACATCATGGTGGACTTATTATTGATATTGGAGTTCAATCCAAGCTCACTCTTGTCATTGGGGGATTTTTGCACACTCAAGATTTTGTTGAGTGTGGCCTTCCCTTGATGACCCTTTTTCAAGTCATTATTCAAAGAAGTGACTTGAGCCTTGAGCTCTTTTATTTCCTCTACATGCTTAGTTTCAACAAAAGTACTAGAGGAAGTAGATGATACATTGTTAGAGCAACAAGGCATGGAATGTGATTCATCACGAGATATAGCATGGTTGTGAGAGTATGAATTACAAGGACTAGCACATGGCAATATAACAATTGGAGTAGATATAGTGCTAATGTCCACATGAGGCCCACTAGATGTTACCTTTGACATTATGGCCTCATGAGCTAGCTTTAGCCTACCATGGGAGACTAGAAGATCCTCATGCGATCTTAAGATCTTAACATGACTTTCTTCTAATTTCCCACAATTGCTAGTTATCAAAGCAAGTTGAGCCTTTCGCTCAACATTCTCCTTTAAAATAGATGCTTCACAAGAAATAGAGTTAATAGCACAAGCATCATCATTATTAGCAAGAGGTGAGGGCAACTTGGCAAGCTCTTTTGAATATGAAGCTTTAAGTTGCTCATGTGACTTGGTGAGTTTGATGAGCTCACCCTTTATGACCCTAGAGCCATTTTTGAGGTGCTCAAAATCCTCAAGGAGTTTAGCATAAGCAACTTGAATCTCATCATTTTTACTTTTGAGTTCACTTTCCACCTTAAGATCTCTATCATGAGATTCCTTTACTCTAGACAACTCTAAAGGAAAGGTCTCCTCAAGAGATTCCTTAGTGTTTTGTTCCTCTTCAAGAGCTTTATTTAGGTTTTCAATTATATTAGCATACTCACGCTCAAGACTGCCCATTTTATCAAAGTTGTTATCATGCACCTCAATTTGTGTTTCTAACTTATCAATATGTTCTTTGATATTAATAGCAAAGTCCAAGATTTCAACAAAGTTAGAGCAAGCAATATCCTTTTTAACAAGGGCACGATAAACAATCTCACCCTTTTCATATAAATCATCAATATCAAGCTCTTATTCCACATTATCCACATCCTCCTCATCACAAGAGGTAATGGGTTCCAAAGTAGGAGTTACCTTTGAATCCCTAGCCATAAGGCATAGGTGGGTGCCGGAAGAAAGTGAAGATGAGATTGCATTTGTGGCTTCATTAAAAATCTTGTATTAGCCCATAGAATCTTAGGTTTCCTCTACATGGTTAGCAACACATGCACTAGAGGAAATAGAAGCATTTTTATCATGGCAACGAGACAACACAAGCATATCATCATGAGATTTATTCAAGTCATTTCTACATGATATGCAAGGACTGTTAACATAAGCATGTAAGAAGTTTATAGTGCTAGAAGTGTTAAAGTCCAAAGATAGATCATTGCAACTAGATAGAGATGAGGGATTATAAATATTAAGCACACTATCCAAATTGCAATTTCTATCACCACTCACCATATCATTACCTTGTGAAAAATCACATGTTGGTGAAGTGGTAGAAGATGAGAACTCATCTCGACCGGAAGTGGAAGCAACACAATCATCCTCAACAATATTGGACACAACATATTTATCTTGAATTTTTGTCCATAACTCATGAGCGCTCAAAAAAGGAATGATTGAAGAGGTAACTACATAGATCAAAGCATTAACAAGCACATTAGAAGCTTGAGCATCGAGATATAAGTTTTTATCATCCTCACAAGATAGATTTTTGAAATCCATAGGAGGATAAAAACCTATATCTACAATACACTCCAAATTTGGGTCCATGCCCCGAAAATGAATAAGCGTATGAGTTTTCCAAATATCATAATTTGTGCCATCGAATATGAACATGTCATTGTGCACTAATTCCCTAGACGACATATTTACTCTCAAGGCGGTGAAGCCTAAAATGAGAGACCGGGCTCTGATACCAATTGAAAGGATACATGTCGCCTAGAGGGGGGTGAATAGGCGATTAAAACTTTTCAAAGAGTGTCTCAATAAAGGCGGAATAAAACTAACGTTTACTTTTTTAAGAACAAAACCTAGAACAATCTAGGGTTCACCTATGTGCACCAACAACTTATGCTAAGCAAGTCAAACAACTATGTGATAGCAAGATATATACTTCAAGCTCGAAGGCTATCACAAAGTAAAATGCATAATTAAGAGCTCGGGTATAGAGATAATCAAGGCACGCAGGGACGATGATATTTTACCAAGTTCCTCCCAACATGGAGTACGTCTCGTTTGGAGAGGGGGTGGTATATAACCACCTACGCCACAAAAGGCCTCCCTTATTCTCCGGTGAATCTCACCCCAACGGGATCGATCCACACTTCCACTATCGGTGCACTTGTCGGTGGCAACCGGAACCTCTCACAAGGTTGGGGCACTTCTCCACAACTTAATTGGAGGCTCCCAACAAACGCCACCAAGGCCACAAAACCGTCTAGGGTTCCAAGAACCCAAGAGGGATAAGCTCCAATGAGTAACACGAACCAAATCCTCCGAGGAGAACTCAAACCGATGCACCTAATGCAAATGGCAAGAACACCACAAAGATGCTCAAATCACTCACTCTCAAGTTCCAACAAAGCTACTAAAGCTATTGGTGGAACAAGAGAGGAAGAACACAAAGGGAACACAAAATCCCCCCAAAATCTAGATCCCCAAAGATACACTCACAAAGAGATGTTTTGGTTTGGTCAAAACATGGATCTAGATCTCCTCTCTCTTCCACTCAAATATGGGCAAGAATCATTGGAGGGATTGAGAGATAGCAAGCTTTGGAAGGTCAACAATGGAGGGGAAAACTTGCAAAAATAGTTAGGGAACCATTGGGGAAGAAGACCCCTTAAATAGGTCCCCCCAAAATCCAACCGTTGAAGCCCAAAAACACGAATCCTGGTACTACCGGACTTTTTCCCGGTACTACCGGACATTCCCGGGGGATCCCAGGTCGCCAAACGCACCTTATTCAGTACCACCCGGTACTAAGGGGCGGTACTACCGGACATTCCTGGGGGATCCCAGGTCACCAAACGCACCTTATTCAGTACCACCCGGTACTAAGGGGCGGTACTACCGGACCTCCGGTACTACCGGTCAATGCTGAACGAAAACGGCCATAACTTTTGCATACGTACTCCGATTTTGATGATCTTGGGCTCGTTTCGAAGAGGACAACAAGCTCTACAAGATCATGCGAAGAACATCATAGTCCATCAAGGGAGTATAGATCCAAATTACTAAAGGTTTAACCTCTCTCAAAAAGACGAACCGATAAAACCTCCAACATCGAAAAAGTAATAGAAAATGCATATGAAATCCGTTTTCGATGAACTAGAGCTTGTCATGGAGATTAGCACAAGCTATAAATCCTCACATGAGTAATAAAAAATAATGTAAGGTTTTACCTATCTCTAAAATACAAACAAAACCTCCAAGATCAAGACGCAATAAGATATAAAAGGGAAATCCATTTTTGATGAATAAGAGCTTGTTATGGAGATTACCACAAGCTCTAAATGCTCACATGGATAAGACCAAATAACAACCAAATATTATGATGCAAGTATGCAAAGGTTTGAGCTCTCTCCAAATGATATGATCGAGTTACTTATTCGAGAGCCCCTCTTGATAGTACGACTATCTATCCTAAACCCGGTCTCCCACTAACCATGAGACCGGCAAAAGGGAAAACCTATCAAGATTATACCTTTGCCTTGAGCATTCCACTTTAGCTTCATGTAGACGATCTTGCCCTTCTCAATATGGAACGCCTTTCTTAATTCCTCATCATCGATCCATGATGACCGAGGATGGCAAGCATCAAACATGAGATCTTCTATAGATGGCACATTTTGAGCTTGCACAACACATCTTCTTCTCATTTCATCTATCTTGAAGCCAACACATGCTCCAAGCAATGCCAATGGACAATTCCTACAAATACACCTTAATACACACATTAGTCCATAAATATTGTCATTAATTTTCGAAACCACACATGGGGGCCCACATGTTCTTTCACTCCATAATTGGGAAAGATAATATTGAAGAATTCTCTAATTATGTTAGCAAGCATGAGGATATTGATGATAAATATATAGCAGAGCTTGCTCCTAATTATGAGATTGCTTCAGCTTCTTTAGTTCATATGATAGAGGCTAGGTTTGTTAGCTTTAACCCCATGATGCAAATCTTGTTCCTAAAACTAAAAGAAGAACGCTAGAAAGAGAGAATTTATTCTTTAAACTTTACTCAAAGTGTTCCATGATGTTGCTAAAGAAGCCAAAAAAGGGTTTTGAGCGTTTCAATATGCTAGGCTCATGTGTAGATGTTGTGGGTACTTCAGATAAAACCAAGCCTAGAGAGGAATTTAAGATACCCATACCCTTTAAGCTTGTTGGGATGCATGAGGCCTTTGAAAAGAATTTTGATGGGATTATTCCTGAAAATCCTTGTGGTGAAAGTACTAAACCAAAGAGAAATGAGAAGGGATCCTCCAAGACTCATTTGGATGAGATACCTCTCATAGTTGAAGACTTTACAAGTATTGATCTCGATTCCTCATTTGAAAATACTTGATTTCTTGCTTCTTATGCCTAACTTAAAGGCATTAAAGAAAAGTACTTGTTGGGAGATAACCCATGAGTTTCCTTGAGTCTTGGAAGTTATTACTTCAGTAATGAGATCACCTTATCCTTTTAGTTTGCTTTTTGTTCCAATAATGACCTCTAATGAGAGGGAAGTAAGATTTGGGGAGATGTTGTCCTGAAACAGATTTCTGTCCTCCACCAAAAAATTCGTGAGGAGTCTCTGTAACTCGGATTGAGATGAAACTTTACGAATAAATCCCCCAGTATGTTAGCTAACTTCCGTTAGATCAACACTTTTTGATTTGAGCAACAAAAGGTCTTCGAAAAAATCGGTTTCTACCTGCTGGTCTGTTTTGATAGATTTCTGCCATTATTTGCATTTGCTTCTTATTGATTCCTTTTTGAGTTCTCTTTAGGTGAATGGAGATTTTTGAAGGAGTTGCTATAGTAGAATGTGTTTTTAGTGAAAAGTCTTGCTGTTCCAAAGCTTTGCCTAAAGGTCTATTATCTTTTGAATACACTAATGTTGCTAATGAAGATTGTGTGAAGTTTTGTATGAAGAAAAAAATTCAAGTATAGAGAGAGAATGATGTAAGGAGATGAAAAATGGACAAAATCTCAAGTTGGGGATTCCACCATGGTGTCACCCCAATAAATATCCAAGAGGTACAAGCGTCCCCTTCTTCATCAATAAAAATCTCGGGTTTATCTAGACACTTCGTTTTTATTGTTTCATGCATAGTTGTGTTGTTCTTGGAGCGTATTAGTTTTCGTTTGGTTTCCTTAGTTGTTTAGTTTGATTGAATAAATTAGTTTGGACCCCCGTTCTTTCTGTGTTGTTGCAAATAAGTTGCTTGGTGTTGGAAAGGAGTAGGAAGTTCCTGCTTGAAAGTGCAAGAGGAGCTTGCATTGACTGTGACTTAGATTTTAGCATGACATGCTAGGTGTTGTTTTGACCTTATTCTTAGTGATTATTGCTATAGCATGACTTGTTTCAAACCATTGGGATTGCTTAAGAAATTATGCGTTGTTTTAGCATGCAAAAGCATAGTATTGTGGTATTCTCCTTTGATGCTTTGTTTGGGTTGATTTGGCACATGCTCACACCATGTTATGACTCTAACAAATCACCTTAGCCTCTATGATCATTTAGTCCTTGACTTATAGTACCACTCTATGCTTTGATTAGTAATGTTTTTGTTGCTCTGCATGATTATGGCCATTATTGCTCTCTTAGTTGGTTGCTCCCAGTATTTTGCTAGCCTCCACTTGTATGAGTAAGTTCTACTCATGCTTCCAACTCCCAAGAAACCAAGTTATTCCAAAGTGTCCACTATAAACTCCTATGCATGGTGTGTTACATCATTCCAAGTATATTCTTGTTTTCAGCTATCTTCCAATTAAAACTATTTTGTTATGTGAAAACTTGGTGATTAAAGCCCTCACAAACTTGATGGCACACTTTATATTTATTTGCCCCTAATAAACTTGAATCATTGTGTCATCTATGTTGTATATGCTTGCACTTATACGTTGGAATTTGCAGAGCCGTGCTGTCACGGGGAACGTTTTCAACATTGCACTTGTACTTTGTACTCCGTTGATATCATGCTCTTTTGTCTATGGATGTCACTGGTGTGAAATAAAGAGGGAACTTGTAAGTCCATGGAGTATGTATTTTGTGTTAGAGAAACGTCTGGGCCACTAGCCTAAGCCATGCATAATCATGGTGGAAACTTGCAGCATCACCATAATGAGATATCTATGAAGCATCCTCAATAAAAATCTATGCATATAGTAAATAAAAGATCGTTGAGATGGTCATTGTCTGCTTGCCTTGTCATTTTGGTTATGGTATAGCTCATGTACCATGTGCAAGGGGTACCTCGTTGGCGGTTCTCTATGATATGCATGTACTTACAATGACAAGAACTTACAGGTGACTGAAGTTGAGTAGCATGAGGTGTGACCCTCATATTCACAGGACTTGAGATTGCCAACTTATACTTTGTCAAGAATATACTCCATCTGTGTTCACTTTAACCTTAAGTACTTCAAGATGCTTATGATAGGGGCAATGAGGGCTGAAAGCTAACAAGTACCATAAAATTTGGAAGCTCTTTTTGAGACTTGAAATCCTTGCTTCCTTTATGAAAGGACTTTCTTCCACCATTATTTGAGTCTCCACCTTCTAATTTTAGGCACCATTAAGAGATCATAGTTGTCATTATGTGTGTAGTGTCCCAAAACTTATTGATTGATGCATATTGTGATATTACTTGTTCTTGTGCTACTTGTTTCTAGTCACCCTTGTGAACTTTGAAGGTGTCCTATGCATCTATTTGCTACTCCATGAGGGACAAGCTGAATGCCACTATGCCATGTTTTCTATATGTGAAACAAAAAAACGTTTTTAATGCATGTTATTCATGATCTTTGGTTGTTTCCTTTCATGTTGCATGCATAGTTACTATGTCCTATTGTTATAACTCCATCTTTCATGCACATGTTTAGAGTTCTTTGTTCCCAGCTTTCAATTCTTGCAAATGGTTTGATCTTGGTTTTGATGGTGTATGCCAACTCAAAAATTATTATTTTATCACTTACCTACTCGAGGACGAGCAGGAGTTAAACTTGGGGATGCTTGATACGTCGAAAACGTATCTATAATTTTTGATGCTCCATGCTTGTTTAGTATCTACTTTGTCTTGCTTTGTCTACACTTTGAGGTGTTTTTATATCTTTTCTGGAACTAACCTATTAACAAGTTGCCACAATGTCATTTGCCTGTTTTCTTCTGTTTTTGGTTCCAGAAAGGCAGAAAATCAATATTCTGGGAATTGGACGGGACAAAATCCAAAGTCGATATTTTACCGTGGGGGACACAAAGTCCAGAGGAGAGACGAAGAAGCGAACCAGGGCGGCTATACCCCCCTAGGTGTGGGTGGGCCCACCCCACGCCTAGGTAGGGTGTGGGGCCCCTGGCCGCCTCCTAGCCTCGCCTCTTCGCCTATAAGAAGCCCCCGATACAGAAACCCTAGGCACCCGATCAAAACTCCACGAAACCTTCTGTAGCCGCCGCCACCGTCGTCCCTAGATCGAGGGGATCTAAAGTTCTTCCCAACACCCTGCTGGAGGGGAGATCATCCCAGAGGCCTTCTTCTTTGGTATGATGCGTGAGTAGTTCCACCTTGGACTATGGGTCCATGTAGTAGCTATATGGTTGTATCTCCTCCTTGTGCTTTCATGTATATATCTTGTGAGCTCCGTTCATGATCAAGATCTAATCTATTTGTAATCATGTATGTTGTGTTTGCGGGGATCCGATGGATATTGAGATTACTATGTCAGATTGATTAATGGTTTTGTCTATTTGATACTAGCATGTCTGTGTTGTTTGTGATCTTGCATGCTCTCTGTTGTTAGTAGCTATCTTGTCCAAGTAGTTGCTAGTGACTCCAAGAGGGGGTATTTATGCTCGATAGTGGGTTCATGCCTCTAGTTTCCAAGGGAAGTGATAGAAATCTCTTCGGTTGTAGATGTGTTGTTGCTACTAGGGAGAAAACAACGGTCTCTTGTTCATGGAACAAGTGGATTGTTTACCTTACACACTTTGCTTAAAGCAGTTGTCTGTTGCTTGCAACTTAATACTAGAGGGGGTTCGGATGATAACCTGAAGGTGGACTTCTAGTCATAGATGCGGTTGTATGGCGGTCTATGTATATTGTTGTATTGCCTAATCGAATCTCATAGGATCTTTCTGACTAGTAATTGCATTGTTATGCCTTGCTCAGTTCCTATCAATTGCCCTACTGTAATTTGTTTACCCTTCATACCATGTTGTTTATCTAAGGAGAGAACTACTAGTGAACTATGGACCCCGGTCCAGTCTTTACCATTGATACATCTTCCACTGTTACCTGTTTACTTGCTGCAAACCATTACCTTCCACACCATATGTTTAATCCTTTGGTATAGCAACCGGTGAGATTCACAACCTCACTGTTAGTTGGGGCAAAGTCTTGAGTTTGTGTTGTGCAGGTCTCCACGTTTCTTGCAGCACCTTTGGGTTGTTTCCTTCCTCCTACTGGTTCGATAACCTTGGTTTCTTACTAAAGGAAACTTTCCTGCTGAACTGCATCATACCTTCTGCTTGGGGTCTCCCAGCGAAGTGCTGCTGCACTCATCATCCGTATTAACAAAAGATTCAGGTAGATGATGTCGTCGCAGAAGTTGCAGGACATTGGGAAACATTTGAGAAGAGATCGAATAGAATGAAATCCAGATGTAGCTCCACCGTTTCAAAAGGAGGAAAATAGGAACCCTAAAGGTACGACAGAAGACCCAACCACGAGAATCCTAGACTTGAAGAAGGTAAGAGACCAGAGTAAAACACGCAAAGATAAGAGGTGAAAGAATAGAGATAAGGAGTAAAGTCAGAGCTACTCAGATTTATCCAACGCATTTGTAGCAAAAATAGTTTTGACACTAGACAGCGGCCGTTGGCAAGGTTATCCTACAGGCTGTACCAGTGGGGTATCGTAAACCTTTGCTCTGATACCACCTATAACGCCCCCGAATCGGGTCTATGCAGATCCTAGCATTTCCCACCAAAACCCGCATAGAAGCGATTCAAAGATGCCCACCAGACACTTTCGTGTGGGTGGGATTTGATTACAAATAGTTACATCACAGTAGTTTACAACAGAGTCCACAAGAACTTATATATACAATATCGACTCGATGAGTCAAGAATACAAATGATACAAATCATAAAGAAAGCCAAATAGTATCCGAGTACGGACAAGATCCAAATGGGACTAAGAGTCCTGAAGAATAACCAAGCGATGTCCAATCCTGCCCAGGCCAAGCCAAAAGGGTAACCTCGCTAACATCGTCAATCACATACCTGTCAAGCCAAAAGGATGCCGGCAAAGGGCAAAGGAAAATGGAAAGAGAGCGGTCAGTACTGAGGCCAGTACACGGCGAGACTAGAATTCGACGGTCCTCGCCTACATAGGTGTCACATCGCAAAATTTTCAAAATTTTGAAATGTGAAAAATAAATAAACAAATAAACAATTGTTGATTTTTAGGGTGAGAAGAAACTTTTTGATTCCAATTGGAAACATCAAAACCTATTTTGATCCAATAAAATCCTAAAGGGATTTTAAAAGATAAACAAATAATAAATAAAGTTATAATAGTTGGAATCACTATTTTTGGATCTTTTAATAAAAAGATTTGGTTTTCAAAAGCCAAGGTAGAAATATAAATAAGGATTATTTTATAGAGCCAAATTAAACCTTGGCCAAGATTTTGAATTAAAATATTTTGTTTTGATTAAAAGAGTAAAGGTTTATTTAAATAAAATAATGAGGATTTATTAATAACCAAATTTATTAAAGTAAAGGCTTTTCCATTTTTAATAAAACACTAAAACTTGCTAATTTATTTTAAATAAGATTTCCAAGTGCTTTTGTTTTTCAAGTGAAACCTACTGAAAAGGTTTTAGTTTGGTTTAGTTTTCAAATAGAGTTTTAAAAATAAATTAAACGCTATTTGAATTAATGACTAAGGTCCATTTATTTAATTATTAATGGATCCTAAGAAGAATAAAAAAATTATTTTGTTTTGGACCTTGGTTTGTGTTGTTAAACATAATTAAAATCTACACAAAGTTTGGCAAAGGTTTTAATTCATTTGGGTGTTTGAATTATTTGAATAAAATCAAAACAAAAATTCCAAATGGAAAAAGAAAAAGCTTCCTGTATAAAAAAAAGTGAATCAGACTCAACCCAACCCAACAGGCCCAGCAGCCCAACTCGCAGCCCAACTCTCCCCCCTCTCAGCAAAACGCTTTTCACTCGGAAAAGGACCCGCAGAGACACAGACAGGTGGACCCCGTGCTCCCTCTCTCTCTCACTGTCAGCACGGCCCCACTGCCACATAGTCGTCTTCAACCCCGCGACACGTTCCCCTGCCGTTGCAGCCGATTGATTACCGGCGTCAATACGCGTTGATGGCGCAGTAATTCCTCGCCGTGATCACGCGTGTATAAGCGCCCCTCTCCGCTCTCTCTTTCCCCTCAAACACCGCCTCCTCTCTGCCACCGGGCTGCTCCAATCGCGAGCTTAAAACCTTCTGCTCCGACGAGGTTCCCCGAGAAATTCCGATGCCATCCAGCCACCCCTCGCCTCCCTCTGCACGCTAGCATATTCCCTATTTCCAGGCGCACCTGCCAGTGCCTCGAACTTGCCCGCGCGTGCCCCACAGCCTCGGCTTCGACATCACCTGAGCGTGCGCCGCCGTCTGCCTTAGCTCCGACGAAGTTTCCTGGTAAGCCTCGACCGCCCCAAGCTCTCCTGTTGATGCTCCCGTACTCCCCACGTTCGACCGCGTATAACCGTTCCCCTATCTTACCTTAGGGCGACCTGCAACCTCGCCCCCATTGTCAAACAGAGCCGCCAGACGCCGTTGCAAACTCCGGCGAGCAATCTTCGCCTCTCTAGTGCGCCCCTCGCCAAGCCGACCACACGTTGAGCTTCAGCATCTCCTAGCGAGCATGGTGAGCCACTTCCCCCTCTCCCTCGCTTCTTGTATCGCCATCTCCGCCACGAGCAGAGCGAGCTCCGCCAGTCGCCGCCGCGCAGCGCCGCCAGTGGATGGTCAAGCATCTGCGAACCGTTAGATCATTATCATGTGGCTAAGATTAGATTTGAGCGAAAGGGTATGTGTTCATCTGTGCCACTAGATCTAACTTAAATCCTACGGTCCACAGAGCTCAATCCGTGCGAACCAGTATCGTCCAGTAAAAACATGACGCGTGGCACTAGTTTGATTAAATAGACAGAAACATTTCTATAGATTGTTTGAATTTGTAAATTGCATAAATTTTGATCCACACGTCCAAAATTTGCAAATTTTATATCAATGGAATCAGTAGAACAAGTACTTTGCAACCATGCACTTTGTTTAATGTTTTGCTTCTGGAAAATTGGTTGAAATTGCAGAAACTTGTGCAGGCTTGTTAGGAATATAAAAATTGTTCTAGTTATGCTTTTGAGATGAAATCTTTGCAAAATGGTTTGTTGTGAAGCTACTGACCCTAGGAACCAACTTATGGATTTAAAAATGTATTTTGTGAAGTTAAGGAATAAATATTTGAATTAGCTCATTTCTAGTCAAATAAAAATATTGTTTTTGGTTTAGAAATGATTTTTGAGTAAAACCTTTGGGAAACAATTTAATTCAAACCTTCTGACCCTAAAAACCAAGTTTTGAAAATTAAAAAAATATTTGGTGAACTCTTTAAAGAATATTGCTTTGCTAAAAGCATTTTCAACCACATAAAATAATGATTGGATTTAAAAATGGTTTATAGATAAAACCTTTTTCAAATGGTTTTACCACTTTAGTAAATGACCACTTTGAACTTTATAATGTTTAGAGCCTAGTAGAAACCACTTTTGCAAATAAAACTATCTTTTGCATGCTTGCATGCATGACCTTGTTTTTGTTACTTTACGTGTGATAAATTGGTTGGAATGCTAGTTGATTTTGTGTTTGCTTGATTGAATTGTAGTGAAGTTAGAAGAGTGTGATATTTGCAAGATCAAGTAGTGAACCAACATTCTCTACTAAAAAGGCAAGTGACACTATCATCCAAGTCCTACTATTTTCATTGCACTTAGTGGATTTTTGAAACATGCATGATAAGGACTACTATATTTTATGCTATGCTAAATCCTAATAGGATAACCTTATATCTCCTTTAGTGGAAACATTGTAGTTGTAGTATGCTTAGCCCTGCTATATATTGGGATGGGATACATGTTATGATTATATGAAGAGTTGAAAAGATATATGTTTTATATAATAAAACAAGTACTCAATGAACCACCTGGGTGGACAAGGAGACTCAAGATTGGACAAGGTGGCAACAAAAGAAACCATGTTTATATGGCTATCTCTTTTTGTATGTGCACTAGAAGAAAACCACCCAGGGACTTAGAGATTGAACATGTTTCTCGTACAGTGGCTTCCGTGTACAGCCACATGCTAAATGGGCTCTGGCTTAGTCAACTACATAGTGGAAGACCCATGCATTGGCATCTTCAGGTTAAATAGAATTGTGTAAGGAAACTTGAAACCCTACATTGGTGCCTGGATGACAAGCTAGCATTGTGTATTGGGAGGACTTCTATGGAAAGACTTCGTCACATTCTCAATCTGCCAGTACTCCATTTTGGTGAGTACTTATCAAGTGGCCACTAGTGGCATCAAGATGAGATTGTGTCATGTGGGTAAAGTGTACAACTTCTGCAGAAGATCAAAATTCTAAGTACTTAGCCGTGTCCCCGGTTATGGACAATACTGACCAACTAAGGCCTGAAGCTATGAAAGATCTCGACATTACAATTTCTCAAAGTAAAACTTGATGGTGACAACAAGGGATTTGAAGCACCCTGAGTTTTCCAAGAAGTTCAAAAAGATTTGACAAAGATCAAAAACTATTTTGAAAAGATAGGACAAAACTATATTGCTTTCTGCAAATGAGCCTAAACCCTACTTAGCCAAATATGCATGTAATGATAGGATCCACTTAATTCTACATAGTAGTGAAGCTTGTCGATACAATTCGAATGTATTGACCCTTGTGGCTGCAACTTATTATGTTGCAGGTTTGTTTGATGTTAGTGAAGTGTGTTGAATAGGATTACAAGCCTACAACCAACATGATTTCCTGTGGCACTTTGAAGATGAAGGACCCCATGCTATTGTTATATTCTGCTGCATTGTAATGTGATAGCCAAATGAGATATGTAAGATGTAATAAATTATTTTATTCCTGGTTATAAAGTTGTATTATGACCTTTGTATCTTGATATTACATCTTAACTGTGGATGCTAGCTATTGATCTAGGGACTAGCATTGTAAACACAGGGATCTCTACCTTATTAAAGGTTGGGAACCTTACATATGGTATCAGAGCACTGTGTTACCTGTAGGATTGTAACCCTAGGATTGGACAAAACCCCTTAGAAAAATAGGCGTTGTTTTGTTCCAAAATTTATTTACAAACAATCTTGTAAACTCTTTCCTCGACCATTTTGATTTTGATTCTACATCTCTTATATTTCAAACTTGATGGATAAAGCCTACCCCATGGCCAAAGACTTCACCATGTGCAAAGGATTTCATCAACTCTAATGACTTCAACATCTTCAAGTGATTTCAACTTTTTTTTCACCAAAGATTTTAATTTAGACATCACTAAGGACTACAAGTGAAAACCAAGAGACATTAGATTGCCTACCAAAGACATTGATATCATGTTAGTGTATGGATCATATTGACCTATGAGGTATGACTATACTAGGTTGATTAATTCAAGAAAACTTGTTGTTTCCTTCAACAGTAAGATCCCTCCTTTATAAAGGAAAAAGGATCCCTGTGATTGCAATGCTAGTCCCTGGATCAATGCTAGCATCCATAGTTTAAGATGAAGTACACAGAAACAAAGGTCATTATTACAGTCATTCCAGAGAAAACATAGTCTTTACAACTCCATGGCCACAGGCCTAGTACAAGAGTTTAAATAAGTAAATAGATAAAAGTCTTCATCTTCATGTGCCACAGGCAAACATGTTGAGTGTAGACTCATGACTCCTAATCCTCATCAGAGTAACCTGCAACATCACAAGTTACAGCCACAGTGGGTCAATACATTGGAATAGTATTGGCAAGTGATACCTTAGTATAATATTTGGTGGACTACATACTATATGCAATTTGGCTAAGTGTAGCTTAGGCTTGCTTTGCTCAAAATAAGTTTTGCCTATTAGTTGAAAATCACTAAGTTTTTCTTTGTCAAAACTTTTCCCAAGGAACCACCAATAGACATTGAGGTTGTAAGATCCCTCCTTTATAAAGGAAAAGGATCCCTGTGATTGCAATGCTAGTCCCTGGATCAATGCTAGCATCCAAAGTTTAAGATGAAGTACACAGATACAAAGGTCATTATTACAACCATTCCAAAGATAAACATAGTCTTTACAATTCCAAGGCCACAGGCCTAGTACAAGAGTTTGGAATAAGTAAATAAATAAAAGTCTTCATCTTCATGTGCCACAGGCAAACATGTTGAGTGTAGACTCATGACACCTAATCCTCATCAAAGTAACCTACAACATCACAAGTTACAGCCACAGTGGGTCAATACATTGGAATAGTATTGGCAAGTGATACCTTAGTATAATTTAAGTAGACTAGATACTATATGCAATTTGGCTAAGTGTAGCTTGTCTTGCTTTGCTCAAAATAGGTTTTGCCTATTAGTTGAAATCACTAAGTTTTTCTTTTTGTCAAAACTTTTCCCAAGGAACCACCAATAGACATTCAGGTCCTTCACCCTTGTTCACCCACAAGTTTTTACTTAGAAATTTGGATGAGGAGATTCTTGATAGCTTCCATGTCTTGATGCTCAAGTTGTCCTTTTCCAGGGACATGGCTAAGTACTTAGATTTTTCCATTTGCAGAGGTTGTGCACTTTCCCCCCCAGACTTGATTTTCACCAAGACAGGACCTTTCAGAAGCCTTCCCTTAGACCAAATGGACGCGCTCCAACCTATCATTCCCACTACCACCAACTGTCCAAATGGCTAAGTTCTAGCAACCTATATGATCCAGGCAGAGCCCATATTGCCAAGTGGTTGCACTAGAAGCTTCTCAACACTTGACCTCTAAAATCTCTTTGTTCCTGGGTGGCTTTCCACAAGTGAGATACAGAAGGTTCACTAGTCCCCTGGCCTTGTGTAACCACTCAACACAAACCATTCCTTCCATTCCACCCAGGTGTTTCATTAACTTAGTTGTTTTATTTGGCAAAACACAAGTCCAAAGACTTTGAAATATTTTCATCATAGCATGTATATTTCACCAACCCTTGGTTGCTACTAGCTAGGCTAAGCATGGCATAGATAAGCATCTTAACTTAGAATTTTTCCTAGCAATTCTACAACTACTAGGATTTCCCAATGTAAGATCCCTCCTTATTAAAGGAAAAGATCCCTGTGATTGCAATGCTAGTCCCTGGATCAATGCTAGCATCCATAGTTTAAGATGAAGTACACAGATACAAAGGTCATTTATTACAGTCATTCCAGAGATAAAACATAGTCTTTTACAACTCAGGGCCAAAGGCCTAATACAAGAGTTTATGGAATAAGTAAATAAACATAAGTCTTCATCTTCATGTGCCACAGGCAAGCATGTTGAGTGTAGACTCATGACTCCTATTCATCACCAGAGTAACCTGCAACATCATAAGTTACAGCCACAGAGGGTCAATACTTTGGAATAGTATTGGCAAGTGATACCTTAGTATAATTTTAAGTGGACTATAATACTATATGCATTTTGGCTAGGTGGAGCTTAGGCTTGCATTGCTCAAAATAGATTTTTCCCTAACTTTTGAAAATACTAAGTTTTTGTTTGGCACAAAACCTTCCCAAGGCATCTACCAATCTAAGACTGAAGATCCACTCAGGGCATCTACCAATCAAAGACTGAAGATCCTTTACCCTTGTTCACCCACAAGTTTTATTTTGAAATTGGAGTGATGAGATTCTTGAAGCTTCCATGTCTTGATGCTCAAATTGTCCTTTACCAGGGACATGGCTAAGTACTTAGGTTTTACACTCTGCAGAGGTGGTGCACTTTCCCCACAAGACTTGGTTTCCCAAGACAAAATCCTTCAGAAGCCTTTCCTTAGTCAAATGGACGCGCTCCAACCTATCATTCCCACTACCACCAACTGTCCAAGAGACTAAGTTCTAGCAACCTAAGATCATGGCAGAGCCCATAATGCCAAGTGGTTGCACTTGAAGCTTCTCAACATTTGACATCTCAAATCTCTTTGTTTCCTGGGTGGCCATCCACAAGTGAGATACACTAAGGTAAACCATAAACATGGGCCTTGTGAACCACTCAACCAAAAACCACCAAGCAAGTCCCATTCCACCCAGGAGATTCATTAACTTAGTTGTTTTGTTAAATAAAACACAAGTCCTCAGACTTAGAATATTTTTCTAGTAGCTAGGCTAAGCATGGCATGGAAACTTATCCTTAGGGAATTTTCCTAGCAACTCTACCATTCTAATCTACATAGGATTTCCCATCATCATTTGACAAAAGTAGCATGCAAGTCTTAACAAAATATATCTAATGCAAGTATAAAATATAGGAATGGAATATTCATGAAGATATCACTTGCCTTGGTAGTGTGGAGAGTAGCACTCGTCACAATCACAATCACTAGCAAAATCTACACACAAAGTTGTAGCACACAATTACACACAAATATATACAAACAAAGATAATATGAATGCATGCATGCATGAAAGTACTAAGTGGTGATTTTTCTTGAAACTCTACCAAGCAAGTGCAAGTTTACAGAAACTAAACAAGTCACAAAAATAGCCAAGACAACTTACTTAACCCTAAAACAAAATACTAAACTAAAACTATTCTCAAATTAGCCTTAAACAAGTTTCTACAAATAAAGTCAATCTAATGGCTACTATTTGCTAAACAAATTGGATAGGCAGAAAGGTCTTGATTTTCTGAATCCAACGGTATAAAATTTGAAATTTTTGGACGTGTGGATCCCAAGATACAAGGGTTTGAAGTTTGCAAAAGTTTCTGTTTTCAAATCTGTTTTTAAACCTAACAGGCGACACGCGGCGTGATATCATTGGTTGATACCGGTTCGGCCGGATCGTGGCTGTGGAGCGTTGGATTAAGTTAGATCGCACGGTACAAGGCGCGTACCCATTCGTGGCTTAAGTGATCTATCGTAGGCGTTCGATCCAGATCTAACGGCTGCTACTACCTGGTCACAGACGGGCGGCGCTGCGCGGCGGTGGTTGGCGGCGGAGCGGTCGGTCGACGGTGGTGCTGGTGCTACAGGGGGTGAGGGAGAAGGAGGAGTTGCTCACCGGGCTCAGGGGGTCACGGTGATGCTCAACGTACTCGCGGTTGGTCAAGGGGCGCTCGGGCACGACTGCGATTGCTCGCCGGAGTGGAGGACGGCGTCGGGTGCGTCGGTTGGTCGTCGTGGATGTCGCTGTGGTTCACTCCAAGGCAAGGTGAAGACATGGTTAGATGCGCGGGTCCAAGGCATGGTCGTGTGCATGAACGAGGAGTGAAGGGGCGGTCTGGACTTACCACTAGAGCTCGTCGGAGTTGACGTTGCCGTCGGTGCTTGCGGTGTCAAGTGGAACCGGCGACCTGGGGCAGTACAGGACGGTCTAGTGAGGTCAGGAGGTGCGCAAAGACACGCTGAGTCAGATAGTAAGAACGAGAGGCAGAGGGGAACACGAAGCTCACCGGAATCGATCGCCGGAGTTGGCTCTGACAGCGGCGGTGCGAGGAGGATTGAGGGCAGCCTGGTGGCGGAGTGAGCGAGGTGTTTGGGGGAAAATGATCGTGAGGCAGAGAGGATCTTATAGCCGGTGACTCGATAGGAAACGCCCGTCGATTAATGCCAATTACGCTCGGCATCACTGCGGCAACGGTTAGCGGCGGAGATCGTGCGCGGAGTCAGGGGGAAGACGATGCTGACGTGGAGGAGGCCCGCTCGTCAGCGAAGTCCGCGAGGTGGAGGTGGGGTCTGTCTGTCAGTGACTGTACGCGTGCGCTTGCGCGTGAGAGAAGAAAAGGAAGGTCCCCGGGTGGGCTTGATGGGCCTGTTCCACTGCTGGGCCAGATTTCAGCCGCGCGGCCTTTTTCTTTTGTTAGCCTCTTTTCTTTTTCTAATTATATTTTCTAGAATGAATTTTGATATGAATTCAAATCCTTTTGAATTCAAACAAAATTGGGGATCTTTGCAGGGTTCTGTGGTTTCAAATACAGTCAAAACACCATGTGGTTACCTTGCAAGGGCTTGGTCAAGCTTGGGTTTTAAAACAAACAGAGACTTTGCTCTAGTTTGCAAATGTTTGAAAAAGGGTTTGAAATAATTCTAAATTGGATACTTGGGTTAAAAAGCTACACCTAATCTTTCCAACAATGGAGGCAAGCAAACAAGTTCATAGACAATCAAATCTCAAATGGTGATGGTCAATTGAGATAAATTGCCCACATGAAATCATAGCACAACTTCTGTTTCTAAATGATTTTGAGAAAAACCCTAAATGAATGAAGGATGCAAGGATGATATGAATGAGTTTTGAAACATGATTTTTAGGATGTTACAAATCTAACCCCCTTAAGATGAATCTCGCCCTCGAGATTCGGATTGGCTAGCAAATAGGTGAGGGTGGTCTTTCTGAAGATCATCTTCTCTTTCCCATGTTGCTTCCTCTTCGGACTGATGACTCCACTTTACTTTGCAAAACTTGATAGTCTTTGTCCTTGTGACTCTTTCTGCGGTCTCAAGTATCTTGACAGGCTTTTCTTCATAGGTGAGATCACTTTCTAGTTGAACTTCTTCCAAAGATATGGTATCCTTCAAAGAAGATCCTTCCATCTCCGGGTGACATTTCTTAAGCTGACTCACATGAAAAACATTATGGACTGCTAATAAAGATGCTGGCAGTTCGATTTCATATGCAGCTTCTCCCTTGCGACTTAGAATGTTGAATGGTCCAACATATCTTGGTGCCAACTTTCCTTTGACTCCAAATCTTTTCACTCCATGGAGTGGTGATACTCTAAGATAAGCTCTATCCCCAACTTCGTAAGTGACTTCTCTACGCTTAGCATCTGCGTAGCTTTTCTGTCGAGACTGTGCTATCTTCAACCTGTCTCTAACCAATTTGACCTTTTCTTCGGCGTCTTTGATAAGATCTGGTCCAAACAAACTTCTTTCTCCCACACCATTCCATAGCAATGGGGTGGTACACTTTCTTCCGTACAGAAACTCAAATGGTGCCATCCCAATGCTAGATTGGTGACTGTTGTTGTAAGAAAACTCTGCGTAAGGCAGACTTTCATCCCAACTTGCTCCATAGTCTAGGGCACATGCCCTCAACATGTCTTCAAGAATTTGATTAGTCCTTTCTGTTTGTCCATCAGTTTGCGGATGGAAAGCAGTGCTGAATTCCAACCTCGTTCCTAAAGATTCATGAAGTTGTCTCCAAAAGTGAGAAGTGAACTGAGTTCCTCTATCAGACACAATACTCTTAGGTATACCGTGAAGGCATACAATTCTGCTCATGTAGATTTTGGCTAACTTGGCACTAGTATAAGTTGTCTTTACGGGTATAAAATGAGCCACTTTAGTTAGGCGATCCACTACTACCCATATGGAATCATACCCTGACCTGGTCCTTGGTAATCCGGTAATGAAATCCATACCAATATTTTCCCACTTCCATTCAGGAATAGGCATTGGTTGAAGCAAACCTGCTGGTTTCTGATGTTCCGCTTTCACTCTACTACACACATCACACAAAGCAATGTGTTCAGCGATGTCCCTTTTGAGATTGTTCCACCAAAATCTTTCTTTCATATCCATGTACATTTTGGTGTTTCCCGGGTGAATAGAATACGGAGAGTTATGGGCTTCTTGTAAAATCAGTTTCCGCATTTCCGGATCTTGTGGAACACAAATACGTTTCCCGTGCCATAAAGTACCTTGTTCGTCCATATGGAAACTTTTAGCTTTCCCTTGGCTAATCCTTTTCCTAATCTCTCCGATTTCTTTATCTGTCCTTTGGGCTTCTTTAATCTTATCCAACAGAGTGGGTTGAACATCCAAAGTCATAAGATGTCCTTCTGGCACAATCTCCAATCTGAGTTCCTTGAATTGCTTACACAAGTCATCTGGCAATTCACCTTTGGTAAGGCCATTTACAAACGCCTTATGACTTAGAGCATCTGCTACTACATTTTCTTTACCGGGGTGGTATTGCAAACTCCAGTCGTAATCCTTGATAAGTTCTAGCCATCTCCTTTGTCTCATATTGATTTCCTTCTGGGTGAAGATATACTTCAAACTCTTATGATCGGTGAATACTTCACAACGTTTTCCCAAAAGGTAATGTCTCCATGTTTTGAGTGCATGGACAACAGCGGATAACTCTAAATCATGAGTAGGATAGTTTACTTCATGAGTTTTGAGTTGTCTCGAGGCATAAGCCACAACTTTTACGCCTTGCATAAGTACGGCACCTAATCCTTGATGCGAAGCATCACAATATACTTGGAAATCCTTTTCTAAATCTGGTAGGCACAGAACTGGTGCTGACACAAGTCTCTTCTTTAATTCCTGAAAGCTGAGTTCACAACCTTCAGACCAAGCAAATTTCTTATCTTTCTTTAACAATTCTGTCATTTGTTTAGCAACCTTTGAAAAAATTTCAATGAATCTTCTGTAATATCCTGCTAAACCAAGGAAACTACGAACCTCTTTTACATTCTTAGGGGATTCCCATTCTGTCACAGCTGAAACTTTAGCAGGGTCAACTGCTACACCATCCTTTGTCATAACATGACCAAGAAATCCAACTTCCTCTAACCAAAACTCACACTTGCTGAATTTATCATAAAGCTTATGTTCCCTTAGTTTTTCAAGTATCAAGCGTAGATGTCTTTCATGCTCTTCCTTGCTCTTGGAGTAGACTAAGATGTCATCGATGAAAACGACAACGAACTTGTCGAGAAATTCCATGAACACTTTGTTCATCATATTCATGAAGTATGCTGGAGCGTTGGTTAAACCAAAAGGCATCACAGTGTATTCATACAATCCATACCTTGTGGTGAATGCTGTTTTAGGTATGTCTTGCTCTCTTATCTTGAGTTGAAAATAGCCTGACCGAAGATCAATCTTCGAGAACACACAAGCTCCTTCTAGCTGATCAAACAAGTCATTTATTCTTGGCAAAGGATATTTGTTCTTGATGGTTACCTCGTTGAGAGAACGGTAATCTATGCATAATCTTTGAGTTCTATCTCTCTTTTCTACGAACAAAACTGGAGATCCCCAAGATGAAGAACTTGGCTGGATGAATCCTTTCTGTAATTGTTCCCCAAGCTGTTTCTTGAGTTCCTTAAGTTCGTCAACTGACATTTTATAAGGCCTCTTAGCTCTTGGTCCAGAACCTGGTACCAAATCTATTATAAACTCTACATCTCTATCTGGTGGCATTCCCGGTAACTCTTCCAGAAACACATCCGGATATTCACACACAACTGGCACTGTGTCCAAGCTAACCCCCTTAAGAGAATTCAGCTTAGATCCTTTAGATTTAAAATTGGACTTGAATTTTATCCTCTTACCTTCAGGGGTTGTGAGTGAAACTATATGATTGGCACAATCTAGTACTCCCTCATACTTAGCCATCCAATCCATTCCCAAAATTACATCCAATCCTTGGGAATTCAGGATTATTAGGTTTACTAGAAACTTATGTTTTCTGATCTCTATGACTAGATCCCGGCATCCAAGACTCACTATCATATCTCCTCCCGGAGAGCTAACTTTTATCGGACACCCAATGTTTTCAGATGCAAACCCGTTTCTATCAACAAATGCTTTTGATATGAATGAATGAGATGCACCTGTATCAAAGAGTACAAATGCCGAGATGGAATTAAGTCTGTACTTACCAGCAACAGCATCAGGCTCTTCAAAGACCTCTTCCACATTGATGTGGTTAACCTGTCCTTTCTGTAAAGGATTGGGCTTGTTGGGTCCTTCAACTTTCTTTTCAGGGCACTCATTAGCATAATGCCCCAGCTTCTTGCATTTGAAGCATTCAACCTGACTGATGTCCCTTTTAGGCTGACTTCCACTTCCACTTCCACTATGGTGGCTCTTATGCCCACTCTTGTGATTCTTGTACTTATCGTTGTCATGACTGCGGTGATGCTTGTTGTCATGACGGTTGTGGTTGTGGTGCTTGTTAAATTTCCCATGCTTGTGGGATCCTGAGCTGACACTATCATCATGGTGAGATCGTTTATGAGACGACCCCGAGCTATGCTTGTCGGAGTGTTTCCTCTTTCTACTCTCGACTTGCTTCATTTTATTCTCCACAATGACAGCCTTGTCACACAGCGACTGATAAGTTGGAACATATGCCACAGATAGCTGCAGATTCAGCTCATCATTCAGGCCTTCCAGAAACTTTTCCTTCCTTTTGGCATCTGTGTCCACCTCATCCGAAGCATAGCGCGCCAGATTGTTGAACTCTTCTATATATTCAGCCACGCTGTGGTGGCGCTGCTTCAGGTTGTGGAACTCCTTCTTTTTCAGGCTCATCATTCCTGGTGAGATATGAGTAGTACGAAAACCATCTTCAAAGATAGCCCAAGTCACCTCATCAATAGGTGTGGTGATCTGGAAGTTGTCCCACCATGCTGCGGTTGGTCCCTCCAACAGATGTGCCGCGAACCTGACCTTTTCAGCATCCGTGCAGCCCACGGTCACCAAGTCTTTGTTCACAGAACTTAACCAATCACTGGCCACCATGGGATCAGTTGTTCCTGAAAACTTAGCTGGCCTCAGACGCAGAAATCTGGTGAGCATATCAAAACCCGGAGGGTTGTTGTTGTTGTTGTTGTTGTTGTTGTTATTGTTGTTATTGTTGTTGTTGTTGTTGGGGTTGTTGTTGTTGTTCTGGTTCTGGATGAACGTCGTCATCATTTGCATAAGCTGTGTCTGCGCATTCATCATCTGTTGCATTTCCGGGGTAATGTTGGGGTTGGGGTTGGTGTTTGCGCGATGGGGAGGCATCTGTGGTTTATTCATATAGAGATAAGAATGAGATACCCTTACATGATTTATGCACATTACATTACACAAGCAAACACATAGCATGCAACACAAGGATAAAAGCTCAACAACAAGATAACAAAAGTCTCAAAGTAAAAATACACAAGTGGCAAGCCATCCACATGTCGGATGGTCCAATAATAAGTTCACAAATAACGAGTACGATAAATAAAGATAACTGAGTAGTCAAGTCTACTCGTCAGCATCAATCTCCTCCTCGACAAAGGTAAGACCTGCGTTCTCCAATGCGGTCTTGTTCTCCTCGATGGTAGTGGTCAAAGAGTCGATCTTGGCCTTGAGAGCCCTCTTCTGGGAACGAAGCCTCTCAATCACTGTCTGCTGCTGCTCTAACTCGAAGTCCTTAGACTGCAGTTCCTCGGTCATATCCCGGATCCTCTTGTTCCTATCCTAGACACGCTTCTCTTGACTCTTGAACTTACGGTCTTGGGACTCGAACTTCGCCTCCATCTCCTTGACTATCTCGTCCTGCTGCGCGAAGAGCTTGTCCTTCTCGCGAAGCTGCACCTGGAGCTCGTCATTACTAAGCATGACGTTGGTCCTATCGGTATCCACGTGCCTAAAATAAGAGTCTCTAAGTCCTGGAGGTACAGGCGTATCGGCTCTGCTGTGACCCTCGAGTCGTCCTCAAAGTCAATGGACTCTCCGTCATCATCACGCCTTCCGAAGGCGTGGAAGTGAGTGCCTCTAACCTGTCGGGAGTGACGGCCTAACATTCGTCCTATCAGATCCTGCATGACAACCTCCATGCCTCTCTCCCTGTCATCGTGCATAAGCTTGAAGACGATGGCCTCCGTGGTAGGCTCAGTCTGGCGTCCTGGCTGGTTCACCTTGAAGCCCCAAAGGTCCTTCCTCTCAAAATTGGTGAGTGGGTGCACCGTAATGATAGGAAGAGGGAGATCGAGTAAAGTAGTAAGCTCTACGATACGAGGACCAAAACGGGTAGCCTGGAACTCCTCAACAGTGCTGATGGCAATAGGCATCTATTTATAAGATTGAAAAAGTTAGAACAACACAATTTAAAATAAACAAGACAAACATTCAAGCATATCCATGGAACACAAAAATCACACAAGTCATGCATACATAAATCCATTACATCAACCAAGGTTCAAACTTATTAAGGTATCATTTTGGAAAATAAGGTGATAGGTGGTGGTCCAACTAACGAAGTGCGTTTACAGACCTATCTCACTGGATCTGGTGGCTAACACAATGTTCCTAGTGGCAATCACCCTATCTTGTTCACATGCTTCTATCACTAAGTCTATAATATCTCCTCTTAAGGATTGGTTGGTGACTTCCAACTCTTGGGTATGTTCCTTCTCTTTCTCTAAGTCTTTTTGGAGGTTGAGCATCCTGCACTTGACTCTAGCACTTAGTTCTTTGATAGTCTTCCAAGCTGCCTCTTTTGCTGACTCAAAGAATGTGGTGTGCATAAAAGTGTTGGTGTACATGTAGAAGCCTTTTTCTTTGTGGTTGTCTTCCTTGTTTTTGTACAAGTGAAGTTGCACCCACCAATACTCCACTCCATCCTCCATCACTGGAAAGCCCTTGCACACAGCTGCACCATGTACTCCCATTGTCTCCATGAGGTCCTTGAGAATCTTGGGAAACTCAGTCTCACACTCCAAGGTCATGGTCATGAGTGGTCCTCTCTTCACGGCTTCATTGATGGAGTTCATCTACAAATAGAGATGAGAATGAGAAGATTAGAAAAGTTTACGAGAAGAATAGACAAGTGTAGAAGGAGTTAAAAATTTTCCTTAGTGGTTTCCAATCCTAGGGTCATAATCCTACAGGCAACACAGTGCTCTGATACCATCTGTAAGATCCCTCCATATTAAAGGAAAAGATCCCTGTGATTGCAATGCTAGTCCCTGGATCAATGCTAGCATCCATAGTTTAAGATGAAGTACACAGATACAAAGGTCATTTATTACAGTCATTCCAGAGATAAAACATAGTCTTTTACAACTCAGGGCCAAAGGCCTAATACAAGAGTTTATGGAATAAGTAAATAAACATAAGTCTTCATCTTCATGTGCCACAGGAAAGCATGTTGAGTGTAGACTCATGACTCCTATTCATCATCAGAGTAACCTGCAACATCATAAGTTACAGCCACAGAGGGTCAATACTTTGGAATAGTATTGGCAAGTGATACCTTAGTATAATTTTAAGTGGACTATAATACTATATGCATTTTGGCTAGGTGGAGCTTAGGCTTGCATTGCTCAAAATAGATTTTTCCCTAACTTTTGAAAATACTAAGTTTTTGTTTGGCACAAAACCTTCCCAAGGCATCTACCAATCTAAGACTGAAGATCCACTCAGGGCATCTACCAATCAAAGACTGAAGATCCTTTACCCTTGTTCACCCACAAGTTTTATTTTGAAATTGGAGTGATGAGATTCTTGAAGCTTCCATGTCTTGATGCTCAAATTGTCCTTTACCAGGGACATGGCTAAGTACTTAGGTTTTACACTCTGCAGAGGTGGTGCACTTTCCCCACAAGACTTGGTTTCCCAAGACAAGATCCTTCAGAAGCCTTTCCTTAGTCAAATGGACGTGCTCCAACCTATCATTCCCACTACCACCAACTGTCCAAGAGACTAAGTTCTAGCAACCTAAGATCATGGCAGAGCCCATAATGCCAAGTGGTTGCACTTGAAGCTTCTCAACATTTGACATCTCAAATCTCTTTGTTTCCTGGGTGGCCATCCACAAGTGAGATACACTAAGGTAAACCATAAACATGGGCCTTGTGAACCACTCAACCAAAAACCACCAAGCAAGTCCCATTCCACCCAGGAGATTCATTAACTTAGTTGTTTTGTTAAATAAAACACAAGTCCTCAGACTTAGAATATTTTTCTAGTAGCTAGGCTAAGCATGGCATGGAAACTTATCCTTAGGGAATTTTCCTAGCAACTCTACCATTCTAATCTACATAGGATTTCCCATCATCATTTGACAAAAGTAGCATGCAAGTCTTAACAAAATATATCTAATGCAAGTATAAAATATAGGAATGGAATATTCATGAAGATATCACTTGCCTTGGTAGTGTGGAGAGTAGCACTCGTCACAATCACAATCACTAGCAAAATCTACACACAAAGTTGTAGCACACAATTACACACAAATATATACAAACAAAGATAATATGAATGCATGCATGCATGAAAGTACTAAGTGGTGATTTTTCTTGAAACTCTACCAAGCAAGTGCAAGTTTACAGAAACTAAACAAGTCACAAAAATAGCCAAGACAACTTACTTAACCCTAAAACAAAATACTAAACTAAAACTATTCTCAAATTAGCCTTAAACAAGTTTCTACAAATAAAGTCAATCTAATGGCTACTATTTGCTAAACAAATTGGATAGGCAGAAAGGTCTTGATTTTCTGAATCCAACGGTATAAAATTTGAAATTTTTGGACGTGTGGATCCCAAGATACAAGGGTTTGAAGTTTGCAAAAGTTTCTGTTTTCAAATCTGTTTTTAAACCTAACAGGCGACACGCGGCGTGATATCATTGGTTGATACCAGTTCGGCCAGATCGTGGCTGTGGAGCGTTGGATTAAGTTAGATCGCATGGTACAGGGCGCGTACCCATTCGTGGCTTAAGTGATCTATCGTAGGCGTTCGATCCAGATCTAACGGCTGCTACTGCCTGGTCACAGACGGGCGGCGCTGCGCGGCGGTGGTTGGCGGCGGAGCGGTCGGTCGACGGCGGTGCTGGTGCTACAGGGGGTGAGGGAAAAGGAGGAGTTGCTCACCGGGCTCAGGGGGTCACGGTGATGCTCAATGTACTCGCGGTTGGTCAAGGGGCGCTCTGGCACGACTGCGATTGCTCGCCGGAGTGGAGGACGACGTCGGGTGCGTCGGGTGGTCGTCGTGGACGTCGCTGTGGTTCACTCCAAGGCAAGGTGAAGACATGGTTAGATGCGCGGGTCCAAGGCATGGTCGTGTGCGTGAACGAGGAGTGAAGGGGCGGTCTGGACTTACCACTAGAGCTCGTCGGAGTTGACGTTGCCGTCGGTGCTTGCGGTGTCAAGTGGAACCGGCGACCTGGGGCAGTACAGGACGGTCTAGTGAGGTCAGGAGGTGCGCAAAGACACGCTGAGTCAGATAGTAAGAACGAGAGGCCGAGGGGAACACGAAGCTCACCGGAATCGATCGCCGGGGTTGGCTCTGACAGCGGCGGTGCGAGGAGGATTGAGGGCAGCCTGGTGGTGGAGTGAGCGAGGTGTTTGGGGGAAAATGATCGCGAGGCAGAGAGGATCTTATAGCCGGTGACTCGACAGGAAACGCCCGTCGATTAATGCCAATTACGCTCGGCATCACTGCGGCAACGGTCAGCGGCGGAGATCGTGCGCGGAGTCAGGGGGAAGACGATGCTGACGTGGAGGAGGCCCGCTCGTCAGCGAAGTCCGCGAGGTGGAGGTGGGGTCTGTCTGTCAGTGACTGTACGCATGCGCTTGCGCGTGAGAGAAGAAAAGGAAGGTCCCCGGGTGGGCTTGATGGGCCTGTTCCACTGCTGGGCCAGATTTCAGCCGCGCGGCCTTTTTCTTTTGTTAGCCTCTTTTCTTTTTCTAATTCTATTTTCTGGAATGAATTTTGATATGAATTCAAATCCTTTTGAATTCAAACAAAATTGGGGATCTTTGCAGGGTTCTGTGGTTTCAAATACAGTCAAAACACCATGTGGTTACCTTGCAAGGGCTTGGTCAAGCTTGGGTTTAAAACAAACAGAGACTTTGCTCTAGTTTGCAAATGTTTGAAAAAGGGTTTGAAATAATTCTAAATTGTATACTTGGGTTAAAAAGCTACACCTAATCTTTCCAACAATGGAGGCAAGCAAACAAGTTCATAGACAATCAAATCTCAAATGGTGATGGTCAATTGAGATAAATTGCCCACATGAAATCATAGCACAACTTCTGTTTCTAAATGATTTTGAGAAAAACCCTAAATGAATGAAGGATGCAAGGATGATATGAATGAGTTTTGAAACATGATTTTTGGGATGTTACACCCAACATGGCATATAAGCAAAAATATAGCATGCAAGACTAGCAAAATATTTCTAATGCTTAGTAGAAGAACATAGGGACAAAAATACTCATGAAGTACCACTTGCCTTGGTAGTTTGGAGAGTATCTACACTCCTCACAATCACAATCACTAGCACCAAAATCTACACAAAGAAATATAGCAACAATCACATACAAAACATATACAATCAAAAATATATGCATGCATGCAAAATGATATGTGATAATTTTTAAAACTCAACAAAGCAAGTAAACAGTACTGGTTCATAAACAAGTTAAAAACTTGCCAAACAATATTTATTTAAACCCTAAATCAATTCCTAAACTTTTCATAAACTCAAATTATCCCTACACAAGTTTCTGCAAACAAATCCATTTTAACAGAAGCAAAACATTAAACACATTGCATAATTAGAAAGAGCTTGCTCTCCTGATTCCAACGGTATAAAATTTGTCAAATTCTAACGTGGGGATCAAAAGTTATAGCCAAAACAAATTTAAACATCTAATAGATTCAAATTCTGTTTTTAAACTCTAACAGATGCCACGCGTCTTATTCTAATTGGCCCGTACCGCTTCGCGTAGGATCACGCTTCTGAGCCATTAGATCTACTTAAACCGCACGGCTCAGATCTACTCGTAACGATTCATTAAGTGATCTAATCTTGTACGCTAGATCCAGATCTGACGGCTCTGGATCAAGTGACCAAAGCTGGGCGGCGCTGGCGGTGGCTACTGGCGGCGGCGAGCTCTGCCTACGGCGGCGTGGCGCTACAGATGGCTAGGGGGTCGTCGGAGACGCTTACCAGAAACGCGACGACGTGCTGAAGCTCAACCTGGCGACGGCTTGTCAAGGGGCGCACGGACGTAGTCGCTGGAGCTCGTCGGAGTTGCGGGCGGCGTCTGCTGCTTGCTGTCGAGATCGTTGTCGAGGCTCTGCGTCGACCCAACACAAACCAAATGGTTCAGGAGATGTGCAAGGATCTGGCGATCGAGTCAGTACTAAAGGGAAGGCAAGGGGCGGTCTGGCTTTACCTGAATCGCACGTTGGAGTCGAGCGGCGGCTCAGGTGCTCGCGGGTGAGAATGAGGACGTCGCTCTGGGTCATGAGAAAGCAAACAGAGGGCATTAGCAGATGCGCAAGATCATGCTGGTCGCAGTGGTTTGAACGAGAGGCAAAGGGCCGGTCTGTGCTTACCGAGATTCGTCGCCGGAGCGCGTCTGTCTGCGGCGGCGCAAGTGTGTTTGTGGGCAGCCTGGTGGCGATGTGGAAGCGCTGAGTGAGGGGAAATGGTCGCAGAGAGGTGGGGGTTAAGTAGGCGGAGCAGGGGTGAGGATCGCGCGCGGAATCAAGGGCAATTAAGCGCACAGTAACAGCGGCGAGGTAACGGCGGAGCGAGCGTCGCAGGCGCACGTGATTGACGACAAAGGCGTCGTGGTCGCAGGGTCCACTCGTCAGCGAGTTAAACAGAGAGGGGGTAGGGTCCTGGCGTCAGTGACTTGTTGGGTTCGTTCGCGAGTGAGAAGGAGAGAGGGGGAACCCGGGTGGGCTAACTGGGCTGGATCTGTTGCTGGGCTCAATTGCTGGTGCTGGCCTTTTTCCATTTCTTTTCTCCTTTTCTTTTTCTATTTTGATTTTCTGGAATGATTTTCAAATCCAAATCAAATGGGTTTGAATTCAAATCTTCTCTAGGTTTTTATACTATAAATTTTGCACTCAAATGTGTGTCAAACACCACTGTTTAATCAAAACACTTTGTTCATAATAAAATAAAATAAAACCAAGCCTTTATGATATATATTCAAATAGGCATAATATTGGTTTTATTACTCATTTGTTTTGAAACTTGTTCAAACTTTGGATGGTGCCTAAGTTTGAATTTCAAACTTTTATTGAATCACAACAAGTATTCTTCTCATTGGAAGATAGCACTAAGGCTAGAGTACACTTACATGAAATAATAAGCATGGAAGTTTCTGTTTTGAAATGATTTGTTTGAAATGAAAATCATATGATCATGGATGCATGGATGATATGCATAATTTTGAATCATGATTTTAGGGATGTTACAAATCTAACCCCCTTAAGGTGAATCTCGCCCTCGAGATTCGGATTGGCTAGCAAAGAGGTGAGGGTGGTCTTTCCGAAGATCATCTTCTCTTTCCCATGTTGCTTCCTCTTCGGAATGATGGTTCCACTGAACTTTGCAAAACTTGATAGTCTTTGTCCGTGTGACTCTTTCTGCAGTCTCAAGAATCTTGATAGGTTTCTCTTCATAAGTGAGATCACTCTCCAACTGGACTTCTTCCAAAGGTATAGTATCCTTCAAAGAGGTTTCTTCCATTTTTGGATGACATTTCTTAAGCTGACTCACATGAAACACATTATGAACGGCTGACAAAGACTCTGGCAGTTCAATTTCATAAGCAACTTCTCCTTTACGACTCAGAATCTTGAATGGTCCAACATATCTTGGGGCCAATTTTCCTTTGACTCCGAACCTCTTCACTCCACGAAGTGGTGACACTCTAAGATAAGCTATATCACCAACTTCGTAGGTGACTTCTCTATGCTTAGGATCTGCGTAGCTTTTCTGTCGGGACTATGCTATCTTCAATCTGTCCTTAACCAATTTGACCTTCTCTTCGGCTTCTTTGATAAGTTCTAGTCCGAACAAACTTCTTTCTCCCACACCATTCCATAACAATGGGGTGGTAAACTTTCTCCGGTAGAGAGACTCAAATGGTTCCATCTCAATGCTGGCTTGATAGCTGTTGTTATAAGAAAATTCTGCGTAAGGCAGACTTTCATCCCAACTGGCTCCATAGTCTAGGGCACATGCCCTCAACATGTCTTCAAGAATCTGATTAGTTCTTTCTGTCTGTCCATCAGTTTGAGGATGAAAGGCAGTACTGAATTCCAACCTCGTTCCCAATGACTCATGTAGCTGTCTCCAAAAATGGGATGTGAATTGAGTTCCCCTATCAGACACAATACTCTTGGGCACTCCATGTAGACATACAATTCTACTCATGTAGATCTTGGCCAACTTAGCACTCGTATAGGTTGTCTTCACGGGTATGAAATGAGCTACTTTAGTTAGGCGATCCACTACTACCCAAATAGAATCATATCCTGACCGGGTCCTTGGTAATCCGGTAATGAAATCCATACCAATCTTGTCCCACTTCAAATCAGGAATAGGTAGTGGTTGAAGCAAACCGGCTGGTTTCTGATGTTCCGCTTTCACTCTACTACACACATCACACAAAGCAATGTGTTCGGCGATGTCCTTCTTGAGATTATTCCACCAAAATCTTTCCTTCATGTCCATGTACATTTTGGTGTTTCCCGGATGAATGGAATACGGTGAGTTGTGTGCTTCTTGCAAAATCAGTTTCCGAAGCTCCGGATCTTGTGGAACACAGATACGTTTCCCATGCCATAAAGTTCCCTGTTCGTCTTCATGGAACCCTTTGGCTTTTCCTTTGCCAATCTTTTCTTTAATCTCTTCAATTTCCTTATCAATCTTCTGGGCTTCTTTGATCTTGTCCAACAAAGTGGGTTGAACATCCAAAGACATGAGATGTCCTTCAGGCACAATCTCCATTCTGAGATCTCTAAATTGGGCACACAAATCATCTGGCAATTCTCCTTTGGTAAGGCCATTCACAAAAACCTTACGGCTTAAGGCATCCGCTACAACATTTGCTTTACCGGTATGGTATTGCAAACTTAAGTCATAGTCCTTGATGAGTTCTAGCCATCTTCTTTGTCTCATATTAATTTCCTTCTGGGTGAAGATATACTTCAAACTCTTGTGATCTGTGAACACTTCACAATGCTTTCCCAAAAGATAGTGCCTCCATGTTTTGAGTGCATGGACAATAGAGGCTAACTCTAAATCATGAGTGGGATAGTTCACTTCATGAGTTTTGAGTTGTATCGAGGCATACGCCACAACTTTTCCTTCTTGCATAAGTACTGCACCCAAACCATGATGAGATGCATCACAATATACTTGAAAATCCTTCTCCAAATCTGGCAGACACAAGACTGGTGCTGTCACAAGTCTCTTCTTCAATTCCTGAAAGCTGAGTTCACAACCTTCAGACCAAGAAAACTTCTTGTCTTTCTTTAGCAATTCCGTCATGGGTTTAGCTACCTTGGAGAAATTTTCAATGAACCTTCAGACCAAGGAAACTACGAACTTCTTTCACTGACTTGGGAGATTCCCATTCAGTTACAGCTGAAACCTTAGCAGGATCAACTGCTACACCATCCTTTGTCATAACGTGTCCAAGAAAACCAACTTCATTCAACCAGAATTCACACTTGCTGAATTTGGCATACAGTTTATGCTCTCTAAGTTTCTCGAGTATCAAACGCAAATGTCCTTCATGCTCTTATTTGCTCTTGGAGTAGATTAAAATGTCATCGATAAAAACGACAACAAACTTGTCAAGGAATTCCATGAACACCTTGTTCATCATATTCATAAAGTATGTTGGAGCATTGGTCAAACCAAATGGCATCACGGTATACTCATACAATCCATACCTTGTGGTGAAAGCTGTTTTAGGTATGTCTTGTTCTCTTATCTTGAGTTGAAAATAGCCTGATCGGAGATCAATCTTTGAGAACACACAAGCTCCTTCTAGCTGATCAAACAAGTCATTGATTCTAGGCAAAGGATATTTGTTCTTGATAGTCACCTCATTGAGTGAACGGTAATCTATGCACAACCTTTGACTTCTATCTTTCTTCTCCACGAACAAAACTGGGGCTCCCCAAGATGAAGAACTTGGTTGAATAAATCATTTCTGCAACTGCTCTCCGAGTTGTTTCTTGAGTTCCTTCAGTTCATCCACTGACATATTGTACGGTCTCTTTGCTATTGGTCCAGAACCTGGTAGCAAATCAATAAGGAACTCCACATCTCTATCTGGTGGCATTCCTGGCAATTCTTCTGGAAACACATCCGGATACCCACTCACAATTGGCACACTGTCTATGCTAACCCCCTTAAGAGAATTTAGCTTACTCCCTTTTGATTCAAAGTTAGACTTGAATTTAATCCGTTTTCTTTCCGGGGTTGTGAGTGCGACAGTACGCTTAGCACAATCTAGTACTCCTTCATACTTAGCCATCCAATCCATTCCCAATATTATGTTCAGTCCTTGGGAATCTAGGATTATCAGACTCACTGGAAACTTATGCTTTCCAAACTCTGTTACTAGATCCCGGCATCCAAGACTTACTATCATATCTCCACCTAGAGAGCTAACTTTTATTGGACACCCAATGTTTTCAGTTGGAAACCCATTTTGAAGGGAATATGCCTGAGAGGCAATAATAAAGTGGTTATTATCGTATTCCTTGTTTATGATAAATGTTTATTTTAATGCTATAATTGTATTAATACGGAAACGTTAATACATGTGTGTTTAATAAACAAAAAGGAAGTTCCTAGTTATGCCTCTCTCATAAACTAGCTCGTTGATTAACAAGATGATCAAGGTTTCCTGATCATGGACATTGGATGTTGTTAATAACGGGATCACAACATTAGTGTAATGATGTGATGAACATTCATCCGAAGTATAGCATTACGATCAAAGTAATTGAGTTTATATTGCTATAACAACTTACGAAGTGATCCTAATCCTTAGACCATGAGATCATGTCAATCACTAACACCGGAAGAGTTTCTTGATAACATCAAACGTCACACCGTAACAGGGTGATTATAAAGATGAGTTCAGAACTACTAAAGTGTTATGTTGAGGCCCATGGATCGAGAGTGGAATTTGTTCATCCCGATGACGGATAGATATACTCTGGGCCCTCTCGGTGATATCACATTGATTAGCTTGCAAGCAAGTGATTTGATCACTAGAATGTTATATCACGGGAACGAGAAAAGAGTGCATGTCAGTAACGAGATCAAACTAGGTATGGAGATACCGATGATCGAATCTCGGACATGTAATATATCGCGAAACAAAGGGATTAAGATACTAGCGTAAAAGGTTCCGACGATCACTAGAAAGTCATCGTTGAATGTGTGGGAGTCAGTATGGGTCTCCAGATCCCGCTTCTGATTATTGATCCGAGAGGGGTCTCGATCATGTCCGCATTATTCGCGAACCGTAGGGTGACACACTTAAGAGACACCGACATCCATTTGGAGCAAAAGTTTCATGCCGAAAAGAATAACAAGCGCATGAATTTATTTCACTAGATACCGAAACAGGTTTTTGGGTGAAATTGCAGAAAGTTTTTCTGCATGTGAAATGAAATACTAGCAAGGTGTTATATGTGAATGTTTGTCATTAAAGTAATTGACAAAATTTTGAATAAATAAAAGGAGTTTTATTTAATGAGAGTTTGCATTAAATTTGGTGGAAATTTAATGGGAATTTGAGTGTGTTTTTGAGTGGAGGGAATTGAAAGGCATTTGAGTGAGTGGAGTGTCCACCCACATGAATGTGGAAGAGGTGGGGGCAGCCCCATGGCTGGGCGCATGGCCCCTTGGGTGCCCCCCTCTCCCTATAAAAGGAGCCCCCTCCCTCTCTCTCACTCACACCTCCTCGTGAAGGATCTCTCTCCCCCTCTAGAATTTATCCCCCATGGTCTCGGACTAGCGAGATACATGTTCCTGGTGGCTTTTCGGCAAGAAAGAGTTGTGCTTCCGCTGCATCGCTGGAGCAAGGAGGCGGAGGTTGCTCGGTGCCTCGAACGTGTGTGCGAGCACGGATGCGCTGCTGTTTTGCGGCGCTAGGACTTCCTCTCGATCTTGAGATCGGCAAGAGATCGTCTACATCAACCACGAGTTTGGACTCGTTAAGCTTTGTTGGTCTTCAAGGGTATGTTCTCTACGGATATACATCCGCCCGTTGTTTGTATCTAGTAGATAGATCTTGGTACTAGTTGTTCCCATCGTAGGAAAATTTTTGTTTTCTATGCTGCGAACCCTACACATTTCTATCAAGAAATGCTTTTGATATGAATGAATGCGATGCTCCAGTATCAAAAAGAACAAATGCTGGAATAGAATTGAGTCTGAACTTACCAGCAACAGCATCAGGCTCCTCATAGATTTCCTCCACATTGATGTGGTTCACCTGTCCCTTCTAAAAAGGGTTGGGCTTGCTGGGTCCTTCAACTTTCTTTTCTGGGCATTCATTTGCATAATGCCCCATCTTCTTGTACTTTAAGCATTCAACCTGACTAATGTCCTTCTTGACAGGCTGACTTCCACTTCCACTTCCATTACCACTGTGGTGGCTCTTGTATCCACCCTTGTGGTTCTTGTACTTGTCATTGTCATGACTACGGTGATGCTTGTTGTCATGACGATTGTGGTTGTGGTGCTTGTTGAATTTCCCATGCTTGTGGGATCCTGAACTTCCACTGTCATCATAATGGGAACGTTTGTGTGACGATCCCGAGCTCTGCTTGTCTGAGTGCTTTCTCTTCCTGCTTTCAACTTGCTTTATTTTGTTCTCCAAAATAGCAGCCTTGTCACAAAGAGACTGGTAAGTGGGAACATATGCCACAGCCAACTTCAGATTCAGATCATCATTCAACCCTTCGAGGAACTTTTCTTTCCTCTTAGCATCAGTGTCAACTTCATCCGGTGCATAACGCGCCAGATTATTGAACTCCTCAATATATTCAGCCACGCTGCGGTGGCGCTGCTTCAGATTATGAAACTCTTTCTTTTTCAGACTCATCACTCCAGATGAGATATGAGCAGTACGAAAGCCATCCTCAAAGATAGCCCATGTCACATCTTCTATGGGAGTGGTGATCTGGAAGTTATCCCACCAAGTGGCGGCTGGTCCTTCCAGCAAATGTGCTGCAAATCTGACCTTTTCGGCATCAGTACAGCCCACAGTTACCAAGTCCTTGTTCACAGAGCATAGCCAATCATTGGCCACCATGGGATCAGTCGTTCCTAAGAACTTTGCTGGCCTCAATCTCAAGAACCTGGTAAGCATGTCAAAGCCCGGTGGGTTGTTGTTGTTGTTATTGTTGTTATTGTTGTTGTTGTTGTTTTGGTTCTGGATGAGCATTGTCATCATTTGCATCAGCTGAGTCTGAGCTGTCATCATTTGTTGCATTTCCAGAGTGATGTTGTTGTTGTTGGGGTTGGGGTTTGCACGACGGGGAGGCATCTGTGGTTGGTTCAATAGAGGTAAGAATGAGATACCCATGGATGCTTTCATGCACAATACATCACATAAACAATCACAAAGCATGCAACATAATGATAAAGGTTCAACAACCAGATAACAAGTTCGCAAAATAAAACACACACAAATAACAAGCCATCCACATGTCGGATGGTCAAATAACAAGTTCTCAATTAACAAGTACGATAATATATGATAAATGAGTAGTCAAATCTACTCCTCGGCATCAACCTCCTCCTCGACAAAGGTAAGACCTGCGTTCTCCATCACGGTCTTGTATTCCTCGACGCTGGTGGTCAAGGTCTCTATCTTGGATTTGAGAGCCCTCTTCTAGGAACGAAGCCTCTCAATCACCGTCTACTGTTGCTCGAGCTCGAAGTCCTTGGCCTGCAGTTCTTCAGTCATGTCCCGGATCTTCTTGTTCCTATCCTGGACTCACTTCTCCTGACTCTTGAACTTCCTGTCCTGGCTCTTGAACTTTGCCTCCATCTCCTTGACTATCTCATCTTGCTCCGCGGAGAGCTTGTCCTTCTCGCGAAGCTGCACCTGGAGTTCGTCATTGTTGAGCATGACGTTGGTCCTATCAGTGTCCACGTGCCTAATGAGAGCCTCTAAGTCCTGGAGGTATAGACGAATCGGCTCTGCTGTGTCTCTCGAATCGTCCTCGAAGTCGATGGACTCTCCATCCTCATCACGTCTACCGAAGACGTGGAAGTGAGTACCTCTAACCTGTCGGGAGTGTCTCCCTAGCAGACGTCCTATCAGATCCTGCATGACTACCTCAAGGCCTCTCTCCTTGTCATCATGCATGAGCTTGAAGATGATGGCCTCCGTGGTAGGCTCTGTCTGGCGTCCGGGCTGGTTGACCTTGAAGCCCCAAAGGTCTTTCCTCTCAAACTTGGTGAGGGGAAGCACCATGATGGTAGGAAGAGGGAGATTGAGCAAAGTAGTAAGCTCAACAATACGAGGACCAAAGCGAGTTCCCTGGAACTCCTCAACAGTGCTGATGGTAACAGTAGGCATCTAATTATAAGATAGAAAAAGTTAGAACAACACAATTCAAGATAAAACACAAGGCAAAACATCACATACATATCCTTGGAAATCAAAACACACAAGTCATGGCACACATGGATCCATTACAACAACCAAGGTTCAACTTATTTTAAAGCAACATTTGGAAAATAAGGTGATAAGTGGTGGTCCAACTAACGAAGTACGTTTACAATCCTATCTCACTGGATATGTTGGCTAACACAATGTTTCTAGAAGCAATCAGTCTATGCTCACATGACTCCATTACTAAGTCTATAATGTCTCCTCTTAAGGTTTGGTTGGTAGCTTCCAACTCTTGGGTATGTTTCTTCTCTTCCTTTAGATCATTTTGGAGGTTGAGCATTCTGCACTTGACTCTATCACCAAGTTCTTTGATGGTCTTCCAAGCTGCATACCTTGCTGATTCAAAGAATGTAGTGTGCACCACTGAATTGGTGAACATGCAGAATCCTTTTTCCTGGTGGTTGTCTTCCTTGTTTTTATACAAGTGAAGTTGCACCCACCAGTATTCAACTCCTTCATCCATCATAGGAAAACCTTTGTACACAGTTGCACCCTGTATCTCTAATGCAACCATGAGGTCCTTGAGAGCCTTGGGGAATTCTGTCTCACACTCCAAGGTCATTGTCATGAGTGGTCCTTTCCTTACGGCTTCGTTGATGGAGTTCATCTACAAATAGAGAGGAGAAGAAGATTAGAAAAGTTTACGAGAAGAATAGACAAGTGTAGACGTTGCTTAAAATTTCTCCTTAGTGGTTTCCAATCCTAGGGTCATAATCCTACAGGCAACACAGTGCTCTGATACCATCTGTAAGATCCCTCCTTTATAAAGTAAAAGGATCCCTGTGATTGCAATGCTAGTCCCTGGATCAATGCTAGCATCCACAGTTTAAGATGAAGTACACAGATACAAAGGTCATTATTACAGCCATTCCAGAGATAAACATAGTCTTTACAACTCCAAGGCCACAGGCCTAGTAGAAGAGTTTGGAATAAGTAAACAAATAAAAGTCTTCATCTTCATGTGCCACAGGCAAACATGTTGAGTGTAGACTCATGACACCTAATCCTCATCAGAGTAACCTGCAACATCACAAGTTACAGCCACATGGGTCAATACATTGGAATAGTATTGGCAAGTGATACCTTAGTATAATTTAAGTAGACTAGATACTATATGCAATTTGGCTAAGTGTAGCTTGGCTTGCTTTACTCAAAATAGGTTTTGCCTATTAGTTGAAATCACTAAGTTTTTCTTTTTATCAAAACTTTTCCCAAGGAACCACCAATAGACATTCAGGTACTTCACCCTTGTTCACCCACAAGTTTTTACTTAGAAATTTGGATGAGGAGATTCTTGATAGCTTCCATGTCTTGATGCTCAAGTTGTCCTTTTCCAGGTACATGGCTAAGTACTTAGATTTTTCCATCTGCAGAGGTTGTGCACTTTCCCCACCAGACTTGATTTTCACCAAGATAGGACCTTTCAGAAGCCTTCCCTTAGACCAAATGGACGCGCTCCAACCTATCATTCCCACTACCACCAACTGTCCAAATGGCTAAGTTCTAGCAACCTATATGATCCAGGTAGAGCCCATATTGCCAAGTGGTTACACTAGAAGCTTCTCAACACTTGGCCTCTAAAATCTCTTTGTTCCTGGGTGGCTTTCCACAAGTGAGATACAGAAGGTTCACCAGTCCCCTGGCCTTGTGTAACCACTCAACACAAACCATTCCTTCCATTCCACCCAGGTGTTTCATTAACTTAGTTGTTTTATTAGGAAAAACACAAGTCCAAAGACTTAGAAATATTTTCATCATAGCATGTATAATTCACCAACCCTTGGTTGCTACTAGCTAGGCTAAGCATGGCATAGATAAGCATCTTAACTTAGAAATTTTCCTAGCAATTCTACAACTACTAGGATTTCCCAACATGGTATATAAGCAAAAATATAGCATGCAAGACTAGCAAAATATTTCTAATGCTTAGTAGAAGAACATAGGGACAAAAATACTCATGAAGTACCACTTGCCTTGGTAGTTTGGAGAGTAGCTACACTCCTCACAATCACAATCACTAGCACCAAAATCTACACAAAGAAATATAGCAACAATCACATACAAAACATATACAATCAAAAATATATGCATGCATGCAAAATGATATGTGATGATTTTTAAAACTCAACAAAGCAAGTAAATAGTACTGGTTCATAAACAAGTTAAAAACTTGCCAAACAATATTTATTTAAACCCTAAATCAATTCCTAAACTTTTCATAAACTCAAATTAGCCCTACACAAGTTTCTGCAAACAAAACCATTTTAACATAAGCAAAACATTAAACACATTGCATAATTAGTAAGAGCTTGCTCTCCTAATTCCAACGGTATAAAATTTGTCACATTCTAATGTGGGGATCAAAAGTTATAGCCAAAACAAATTTAAACATCTAATAGATTCAAATTCTGTTTTTAAACTCTAACAGATGCCACGCGTCTTATTCTAATTGGCCCGTACCGCTTCGCGTAGGATCACGCTTCTGAGCCGTTAGATCTACTTAAATCACACGGCTCAGATCTACTCGTAACAATTCGTTAAGTGATCTAATCTTGTACGCTGAATCCAGATCTGACGGCTCTGGATCAAGTGACCAAAGCTGGGCGGCGCTGACGGTGGATACTGGCGGCGGCGAGCTCTGCCTACGGCGGCGCGGCGCTACAGATGGATAGGGGATCGTCGGAGACGCTTACCAGAAACGCGACGACATGCTGAAGCTCAACCTGGCGACGGCTTGGCAAGGGGCGCACGGACGCAGTCGCTGGAGCTCGTCGGAGTTGCGGGCGGCGTCTGCTGCTTGCTGTCGAGATCGTTGTCGAGGCTCTGCGTCGACCCAACACAAACCAAATGGTTCAGGAGATGCGCAAGGATCTGGCGATCGAGTCAGTACTAAAGGGAAGGCAAGGGGCGGTCTGGCTTTACCTGAATCGCACGTCGGAGTCGAGCGGCGGCTCAGGTGCTCGCGGGTGAGAATGAGGACGTCGCTCTGGGTCATGAGAAAGCAAACGGAGGGCATTAGCAGATGCGCAAGATAAAGCTGGTTGCAGTGGTTTGAACGAGAGGCAAAGGGCCGGTCTGCGCTTACCGAGATTCGTCGCCAGAGCGCGTCTGTCTGCGGTGGTGCAAGTGCGTTTGTGGGCAGCCTGGTGGCGATGTGGAAGCGCTGAGTGAAGGGAAATGGTCGCAGAGAGGTGGGGGTTAAGTAGGCGGAGCAGGGGCGAGGATCGCGCGCGGAATCAAGGGTAATTAAGCGCACAGTAACAGCGGCGAGGTAACAGCGAAGCGAGCGTCGTAGGCGCGTGTGATTGACGACGAAGGCGTCGTGGTCGCAGGGTCCACTTGTCTGCGAGTTAAACAGAGAGGGGGTGGGGTCCTGGCGTCAGTGACTTGTTGGGTTCGTTCGCGAGTGAGAAGGAGAGAGGGGGAACCCGGGTGGGCTAACTGGGCTGGATCTGTTGCTGGGCTCAATTGCTGGCGCTGGCCTTTTTCCATTTCTTTTCTCCTTTTCTTTTTCTGTTTTGATTTTCTGGAATGATTTTCAAATCCAAATCAAATGGGTTTGAATTCAAATCTTCTCTAGGTTTTTATACTGTAAACTTTGCACTCAAATGTGTGTCAAACACCACTATTTAATAAAAACACTTTGTTCATAAGAAAATAAAATAAAACCAAGCCTTTATGATATATATTCAAATAGGCATAATATTGGTTTTATTACTCATTTTGTTTTGAAACTTGTTCAAACTTTGGATGGTGCCTAAGTTTGAATTTCAAACTTTTATTGAATCACAACAAGTATTCTTCTCATTGGAAGATAGCACTAAGGCTAGAGTACACTTACATGAAATAATAAGCATGGAAGTTTCTGTTTTGAAATGATTTGTTTGAAATGAAAATCATATGATCATGGATGCATGGATGATATGCATACGTTTGAATCATGATTTTAGGGATGTTACAGAGGTCCTTCACCCTTCTTCAACCACAAGTTATACTTAGAAATTGGGATGAGGAGATTCTTGATAGCTTCCATGTCTTGATGCTCAAATTGTCCAATACCAGGGACATGGCTAAGTACTTAGATTCTTCCATCTGCAGAGGTTGTGCACTTTTCCCACCAGACTTGATTTTCACCAAGACAGGACCTTTCAGAAGCCTTCCCTTAGACCAAATGGATGCGTTCCAACCTATCATCCCACTACCACCAACTGTCCAAATGGCTAAGTTCTAGCAACCTATGTGATCCAGGCAGAGCCCATATTGCCAAGTGGCTGCACTAGAAGCTTCTTAATATTTGTCCTCTCAAATCTCTTTGTTCCTGGGTGGCTTTCCACAAGTGAGATACACAAGGTAAACCATAGAAATGGGCCTTGTGTAACCACTCAACATAAACCAATCCTTCCATTCCACCCAGGTGTTTCATTCACTTAGTTGTTTTATTAGACAAAACACAAGTCCAAATGACTTAGAAATATTTTAACATAACATGAATATTTCACCACCCTTGGTTGCTACTAGCTAGGCTAAGCATGGTATAGATAAGCATCTTAACTTAGAAAATTTCTAGCAATTCTACAACTACTAGGATTTCCCAACTTAGCATATAAGCAAAAATATAACTATGCAAGACTAGCAAAATATATCTAATGCATAGTAGGAAAACTTTAGGGATAAAATCATGAAGCACCACTTGCCTTGGTAGTTTGGAGAGTAGATACACTCCTCACAATCACAATCACTATTGGCATCAAAATCTACACATAAAATCATAGCCACAAATCACATACAAAATAAATACAAGCAAAAAAATATATGGATCCATGCAATATGATATGTGGTGATTTTATTAACTCAACAAGACAAGTGCATAGTACTGGTTTATAAACAAGTTCAAAACTTGCCAAGCAATATTTATTCAAACACTAAAACATTTCTCAAATAATTTATATGCACAAAATAGGCCTACACATGTTTCTGTAAATAAAATCATTTAACAGAAACAAAACATTAAACACATTGCATATTTGGAAAGGGCTTTCTCTCCTGATTCCATTGATATAAAATTCATCAAATTTGGACGTGGGAATCAAAAGTTATGGCTAAAACAAAATCAAACAACTAATATATCTAATTCAAATTTTTGAAACGAAACCTGTGCCACGCGGCGCTATCGTACTGGCCGGTACCGCTTCGCGTCGGATCACGTTTTTGAGCCGCTGGATCTAACTTAATCGCGCGGCTTTGATTGAATCATACCGCTTCATCTAGGTTCTAACGTGACCACTAGATCTAGATCTAACGGCGCTCAGCACTCGACCATCAAGTGGCGGTGCTGGCGGCGGCGACAGGCGGCGACGCGCTCTGTCAGTGGCGGAGCCGGTGAACTAGGTCGCCCGGGGAGGTGGGAGGATGCTCACCAGGTTCGCAGTGACGAGGAGAAGCTTAATGTGTCCTTGGTTGGCGAAGGGGCGCTTGGAGTTGTCAGGGATTCCTCGCCGGAGTTCGCGAAGGCGTCGGGTATGGCTGCTCGTTGATGTTGGCGAAGATACAGAGCATGCCAAGGCAATATAAATAGTGCGTCAGATGCGCGGAGTGATGCTGGTCATGCGAGTGTCAAGGGGAGGGCAAGGTGCGGTCAGAACTAACCAGGAAAGCTTGCCGGAGTTGATGGTGTCGTCTGACTCTTGCTGTCATCGATGTTGACGAGGCTCTGAATGATCCTAGCATGCACCATAGGGGTTAGGAGATGCGCATGGTTGCAGTGATTGTACTGGCAAGGCTAGATGTCAAGGGGCGCGGGGAGCTCACCGGAATTTGCTGCCGAAGTTCGTCGGTACCGCGGCAGAGTTCGGCGAATTGTGGGCAGCCTGGTGGCGTGGCGTCTGTGCTAGGTGAGGGGAAATGAGCGGCGAGGGGAGGTGGTCTTATAGCCAGAGCGGGGGCATAAATCTCTCGCCGTATCAATGCAATTTAAGCGCGGCATCAGTGCAGGGAAACGGCAGCGGTGAGGTGGTCATCGGCGTTGATTGAGGACGAAGGGTGACGCGGCAGTGAGGGCCCAGTTGTCAGCGAGTGGGTACACGCGCGCGGGTGAGAAACATAGGGAGAAGGGGAAACCCGGGTGGGCTGGCTAACGGGCTGCTGCGCTTGTTGGGCCAAAATCCTGGCGCCGGCCCTTTTCCTTTTCTCTATTCTTTTTCTTTTTCTGAATGATTTTCCAGGAACCTTTTTCAAATGATTTCAAAATCTATTTGAATTCAATTCTTTTCAAGATTTTTATATTGTAACTTTGCACTCAAATGTGTGTCAAACACTACTGTTTACTCAAACACACTTTGATCAATTGAAAATAAAAATAAAACCAAGCCTTTATGTGATATATACCATAGGCATAATATTGGTTTTTTTTACACATTTTGTTTTGAAAACTTTGCTCAAGATTTGGAAAGTGCCTAAGTTTGAATTCAAACCTTACTGAACAAAACAAGTACTCTTCTCATTGGACAATAGCACTAAGGCTAGAGTATACCTACATAAAATAATAAGCATATATGCTCCTGTTTTGAAATGATTTTTGAAAATGGAATCTTACATGATCATGGATGCATGGATGATATGCATGAGTTTGAAACATGATTTTAGGGATGTTACATCAACTCATGAGTTAAGCTCATAAGTTGTTAAGTGAATAGTTGCTTGTTGATTGTTTGATTGATTGATTGAACTTGGTTGTTTTGAGTTGTGTGTTAGGACTTCTTAAAAAAACCTATCCACCAATACTCATCCCTATCAAACCAACAGATGCTGTCACATCCCAAGATTTCTAAATCTTGTAATGCGAAAAATAAATGAATAAAATAAAACTTTGTTGATTTTTAGGGTCAGAAGAAACTTTTTGAATCCAACTGGAAACCTTCAAACCAATTTGGATCAAATAAAATCGTAAAGAGATTTAAAAAGATAAACATTTAATAAAGGAAAAATAAAATATTTGGATTCACTATTTTTGAAATCTTTTAATAAAAGATTTGATTTTAAAATGAGAAGGAAGAAATTAAATGAGGAATTATTTTATAAACCAAATTAAAACTTGGCCAAGCCTTTGAAATAAAAACATTTCTATTTGATAAAAATAGTAAAGGTTTATTTAAATAAAATAAAAAGGATTTAATATCCAAGTTTATTAAAAATAAAGGTTTTAGTGTTTAAATAAAAAAAACATCAAACTATTTATTTCTTTTAAACAAGTTTTCCAAGTATTCTTTATTTTCAAGTAAAACCTACTGATTTGGTTTGGATAATATTTTAGATTTCAAAATGGAGTTTTTGAATAAAACAAAATCTATTTGATTAATAAACAAGGTCTATTTAATTAATTAATAATGGACCCTATGATAAAAATGTTATTTTATTTTGGGAATTGGTTTATGTTGTTAAACAGAACTAAATTCAAATTGCAATGTTTGGTGAATGTTTGAATTAATTTGAATGCTTGAATTGTTGTTTGAAATTCAAAACAGAAAATAGAAACAAAAAAAGAAAAAGCATTTGAAAGAAAAAATAATAGAATTGGACCAGCCCAACAAACTGGCCCAACAAGACCAGTCCAGCCCACCTACTCTCTCCCGCGGCGAAACGTTTTTCACCTTAAACCGCACCCGCAGAGACACCGATTGGTGGACCCAACTCCCCTCTCCTCTCTCTCGCTGACCAACCGACCCCACCCCTCCAGCTCATCTTCTTCCTCGCGTAGATGACACCCGGCCGTTGCAGCAGGTAACGCCGGCGATCAATTTGCGTAAATGGCCGCATTAATCCACCCCGTGACAGCCCATTTAACCGCCTGCGTCTCCTCTTCGTTTCCCCTCAGACTCCACGCCCTGAACGCCACCAGGCTGCCCTGAATCGAGCTCGCACTCCCACTGCTCCGACCATCGTCCCTCCTTGATTCCGGCCGAACCGTGCCACCCCTTGCCTCCCCAAGCACACGGGAAAATTCCCCACCCCCAGGCGCATCTGCCTGTACCTTTTCTTCAACCGCGGGCGCTCCAGAGCGTCGGCTCCGTCTTCAACTGAGCACCGCCACGTCTGCAAGCAACTCCGGCGAGTTCCCTAGGTAGTATTCGACCGCCCCTCTCCTTCTCCTTCACACAAGCAACATCGCCTTGAACATGCGCGTCTAACTGTGTCTTCACTTTCCCTCGGGGCGAACCACAGCACCATCCTCGACGAGCTCCAGGACCATTTGACGCCGACGACGACTCCGGCGAGGAATTGTTGTTGTCCCTGAGCACCCCTTACCACACCGACCACACGTCGAGCATCACCACGTACTTGCGATCACGGTGAGCATCCCCACTTCGTTCCTTGCTTCCTAGAACCACCGCTAGCCCGTCGCCTGACCGTCGCCGCCGCCTGCCACCACGCAGCGCCGCTAGTTCTTGGTTGAGTTGCTGCGAACCGTAGGATCTAGATCGAACGAACGAGATAGATCACTTAAACGCTGAAGGGGTACGCAACCAGAGCCGTGCGATCTGTTTATATCCAACGCACCGCAGAGCACGATCCGACCGAAGCGGTACCAGCCAATGACATCGCGACGCGTGGCCAGTTTTTGTTTAAAACAGAATTTGAAAAAAGATTTGATTTGCAAATTGAAACCCTTGTAACTTTTGATCCACACGTCCAAAAATTACAAACTTTATATCATCGGAATTAGTGAAACAAGCCCTAGCCAACCATGCAATTTGTTTAGTAAAAATTTTCTGTTAAAATGTTTGTTTTTGCAGAAACATTTGTATGCTTGTTTAGATTAGAAAAATTGTTCAAAAATGTTTTTGAGGTTGGAATCTTTGCAAATTAGTTTGTGATGAACCCACTGACCCTAGGAACCAACCCATGGATTTAAAAATGGATTTGGTGAAGTTTAGAATGGATTAATTGATTTAGCTCATTTCTAGCCAAATAAAAATAATGGTTTTGTTATGAAAATGTTTTTAGAGTAAAAACTTTGGGAAAATGATTTGAATCAAACCTACTGACCCTAAACACCAAGTTTTGAGAATTAGCAACTTATTTGGTGAAGGACATAAAGTTTTGATTTGATAAAAACATTTTCTACCACATAAAATGATGAAAGGATTTAAAAATGGTTTATGAATAAAACCCTTTTTCAAATGACTTTGCCACTTTGGAAAATGTCCACCTTGAACCTTACAAAGTTTAGAAGCCTAGTGGAGACCATCTTTGCAAATAAAACTATCTCTTGCATGCTTACATGCATGACTTAGATCCCATTGTTTTATGTGTGTGAATTGTTTGATTGATTATTGGTTTGTAATGCTAGTTGATATTGTGTTTGCTTGATTGATTGTAGTGAAGTTAGAAAAGTGTGAAACTAGCAAGATCAAGAAGTGAACCAACATCCCCAACCAAAAAGGCAAGTTACAGTATCATCTAAAATTCCTACTATTTTCATTATACTTAGTGGATTTTGAAACATGCATGAAAAGAATTTCTATACTTATGCTATGCTAAATCCTAATAGGATACCCTATACATTCCTTAGTGAAAACAATGTAGTTGTTACATGCTTAGCCAAGCTATATTTTGAAAAGAGACACATGTTGAGATTTTATGAAGTTGAGGAAAGGACTTGTGTTTTATATAATAAAACAAGGACTCAATGAACCACCTGGGTGGACAAGGATACTTTGAGTTTTGGAGAAGGTGGCAACAAAAGGAACCATGTCTATGGCAATCTCTTTGTGTTGTGCTCCAAAAGAAGACCACCAAGGAAACTTAGAGATTGAACATGTTTCTCCAATTGTGGCTTTCGTGTACAACCACATGCTATTTATGGCTCTGGCTTAGTCAACTACATTGGGAAGACCCATGCATTGTCTTCAGGTTACTGAAAATGAGGACCTGGAATCCTACATGGGTACTGAAGACAAGCTAGCAATGGTGTATGGGAGGACCCCCTGGAAAGACTTCGTCACATTCTCAATCTGCCAGTACTCCATCTTGGTGAGCACTAATCCAGTGGCCACTGGTGGCAACAAGATGAGATTGTGACATGTGGGTAAAGTGTACTACTTCTGCAGAAGATAATAAAATCTAAGTACTTAGCCGTGTCCCCGGTTATGGACAATACTGAGCAACTAAAGTTTGAAGCTATGGGAAATCTCGACATTCCAATTTCTAAAAGAAAAACTTTTAAGTGACAACAAAAAACTTGATGCACTTGGGGGTACCAAGGAGCTCAAGAGAATTTGATAAAACTTGATGCACTTGGGGTTACCAAGGAGCTCAAGAGATTTTTATGAAAACTTGAACACTTGGGGTTACCAAGGAGCTCAAGAGATTTTTATGAAAACTTGAACACTTGGGGTTACCAAGGAGCTCAAGAGATTTTTGACAAGGACTTGAACACTTGGGAATTTACCAAGGAATTCAAGGGATTTTTGATAAAGAGATTTGACAAAAGATCAAAGACCATTTTGAAAAGACAGGATAAATTATTGCTTTCTGCAAGTGAGCCTAAAACCCTACTTAGCCAAATATGCATGTAATGATAGGATCCACTTATATTCTACATAATAGTGAAACTTGCCAATACAATTCAAATGTATTGACCCTTGTGGCTGTAACTTGTAATGTTGTAGGTTTGATTGATTTTAGAGAAGATTGATTGATTATGATTACAAAGTCTACAACCAACATGTCTGCCTTTGGCACTTTGAAGATGAAGGGCCCCATGCTTATAGTTATTCCGCTGCAATGTATTGTAATAGCCAAATGAGCTATGTAAGATGTAATAAAATTATGTTATTCCTGGTTATAAAGTTATATTATGACCTTTGTTTCTTGATATTACATCTTAACTGTGGATGCTAGCTATTGATCCAGGGACTAGCATTGTAAACACAGGGATCTCTACCTTATTAAAGGTTGGGACATCTACAGATGGTATCAGAGCATTGTGTTGCCTGTAGGATTTGTAAACCTAGGATTGGACAAAAACCCTTAGAAAAATAGGAGTTGTATTTGTTCCAAAACCTATTTACAAACAATCTTGTAAACTCTTTCCTCAACCACTTTGATTTTTATTCTACATCTCATCTACTTTCTAACTTGATGGAAAAACCTACCCCATGGCCAAAAACTTCACCATGTGCAAAGGACTTCATCAACTTTAATGACTTCAACTTATTCAACTCTAATGACTTCAACATCTTCAGCATGTTCACCAAGGACCTCAACCTTGGATACCACTAAGGACTACAAGAGAGACAAGGAAATCTTGCTCAAGATATGGAGACTAAGGGAATGCAAAAAAATTAGAAGGAGATCATTTCACTAGAAGTTATTATAACCAAGAGTTTTTCTCAAGGAAACCATGATCTCATGCAAAAAGAATCAACCAAGAAGGATGGAAAGATCACAAGTAAACCCTATAGATGGACTACCATATTTTAGTAAAGTCAAACACACCAGCCTATGTGGTGTAGCAAAAATATTTTGTTGCCTAAGTATGTGCTAGAACTTTGTTGTTTGAGTGAAAAGTTGTTTGTGAATGCTTGCACATTGCTTGAGTGAATTGTGATGTGTGTGATTAGAACTATTTCCTTAGAGATATCTTGCCTATTCTAATCTCTATTCAACCCCAAACAGATGACTACTCCAAGAGACTCCAACATCAAGGTTGATGACACCAACACTAACCAAGAGGACAGCATGAAAGAGCTCATAGCAACCCAACACCAGTTGAACCAAATGACAGCTCAATTCATAGCCAACACCAGTGGAGAAGATCCAACCCTGCAAGGATTTTTGGAAACTCAAGCCCAATTGATGCTTAAGGTAACTGATCAAATGGTCAACATGGAAGAAAACTATTCCAAAAGAGTTTGTGACAACAAGGATGACAGAAATGTTATTCTTGATGGAGCCCCAGCTTGCATTATTTGTGGAGACAAGGATCATACTTCCAAGGAGCATGGAGATCAATGCCCCAACTGTGAAGAGAAACATCCAGTTGGACAATGTCCCACCTCTCAAGCTACTTGTTACCTATGTGAAGGAAACAACCATGTCCCTATCCAATGCCCCATCTATTCCATTGTTGAACAAAGGAAACAAGGTGGAGTGCAACAAATGATTGCAAACTATCCAGAAGGATCCAAGTCTACCAAGCAGGTTGATGACAAAGGAAAAGGACCACTTATACCTCCAAACAAAACAACCCAATTCAAAGGACCAAAGAAAGGGCCTATGAATTATCCAAAGAGCAAGAGAAGGTCCAAGAAGCATGTAGACATTCCTACCTACCAGATAACATATGAACAACATGAACTGGATGCACTCCTAGCTTTGGAGAAACCCAAAAAGCAAAAGAAGGACAAAAGCCATGTGCAATGTCATAAATGTAAAGAAATGGGACACTATTCCAGTGAATGCCCAGAGAACCAGAAGAATAAGGAGATTGGCCAAGTAAGGTGCAACAACTGCAAAGAGCTAGGCCATTATGTAGCAACTTGTCCACAAGAGCCACGTAAAGAACTCAAAGATATCAACTATTTCAATTGCAAGAACCCAGGACATTATGCAAGCAACTGTCCAGAAAAGATGAAGAACAAGTTGAACAAGCCTATGGAGAATCTCAACCTTGGCCCATGAGTCAAGTGTGGAAACAAAGGACACTAAGCAGATGTTTTCCCAGAGAAGTTTCCCCAGGATCCCAAGAAGTTTAGTTTGAAAAATTTTAAGGGTGGTAGTACTCTAGATGTTTTGAGCCTACTTGTAACCCTAGCCTTCCCAAATCTCGGGACGAGATTTATTTTAAGGGTGGTAGCCTATCACATCCCAAGATTTCTAAATCTTGTAATGTGAAAAATAAATGAATAAAATAAAAATTTGTTGATTTTTAGGGTAAGAAGAAACTTTTTGAATCCAATTGGAAACCTTCAAACCAATTTGGATCAAATAAAATCCTAAAGAGATTTAAAAAGATAAACATTTAATAAAGGAAAAATAAAATATTTGGATTCACTATTTTTGAAATCTTTTAATAAAAGATTTGATTTTAAAATGAGAAGGAAGAAATTAAATGAGGAATTATTTTATAAGCCAAATTAAAACTTGGCCAAGCCTTTGAAATAAAAACATTTCTATTTTATAAAAATAGTAAAGGTTTATTTAAATAAAATAAAAAGGATTTAATATCCAAGTTTATTAAAAATAAAGGTTTTACTGTTTTAATAAAAAAACATCAAACTATTTATTTCTTTTAAACAAGTTTTCCAAGTATTCTTTATTTTCAAGTAAAACCTACCGATTTGGTTTGGATAATATTTTAGATTTCAAAATGGAGTTTTTGAATAAAACAAAATCTATTTGATTAATAAACAAGGTCTATTTATTTAAGTAATAATGGACCCTATGATAAAAATATTATTTTATTTTGGGAATTGGTTTATGTTGTTAAACAGAAAGAAATTCAAATTGCAATGTTTGGTGAATCTTTGAATTAATTTGAATGCTTGAATTGTTGTTTGAAATTCAAAACAGAAAATAGAAACAGAAAAAGAAAAAGCATTTGAAAGAAAAAAAATAATAGAATTGGACCAGCCCAACAAACTGGCCCAACAAGACCCAGTCCAGCCCACCTACTCTCTCCCGCGGCGAAACGTTTTTCACCTTAAACCACACCCGCAGAGACACCGATTGGTGGACCCAACTCCCCTCTCCTCTCTCTCGCTGACCAACCGACCCCACCCCTCCAGCTCATCTTCTTCCTCGCGCAGACGACGCCCGGCCGTTGCAGCAGGTAACGTCGGCGATCAATTCGCGTAAATGGCCGCATTAATCCACCCCGCGACCATGCCCATTTAACCGCCTGCGTCTCCTCTTCGTTTCCCCTCAGACTCCACGCCCTGAACGCCACCAGGCTGCCTTGAATCGAGCTCGCACTCCCACTGCTCCGACCATCGTACCTCCTCGATTTCGGCCGAACCGTGCCACCCCTTGCCTCCCCAAGCACACGGGAACATTCCCCACCCCCAGGCGCATCTGCCTGTACCTTTTGTTCAACCGCGGGCGCTCCAGAGCGTCGGCTCCGTCTTCAACTGAGCACCGCCGCGTCTGCAAGCAACTCCGGCGAGTTCCCCAGGTAGTATTCGACCGCCCCTCTCCTTCTCCTTCACGCAAGCAACATCGCCTTGAACATGTGCGTCTAACTGTGTCTTCAATTTCCCTCGGGGCGAACCACAGCACCATCCTCGACGAGCTCCAGGACCATCTGACGCCGACGACGACTCCGGCAAGGAATTGCTGCTGTCCCTGAGCACCCCTTACCACACCGACCACACGTCGAGCATCACCACGTCCTTGCGATCACGGTGAGCATCCCCACTTCGTTCCTTGCTTCCTAGAACCGCCGCTAGCCCGTGGCCTGACCGTCGCTACCGCCTGCCACCACGCAGCGCCGCCAGTTCTTGGTTGAGTTGCTGCGAACCGTAGGATCTAGATCGAACGAACGAGATAGGTCACTTAAACGTTGAAGGGGTACGCAACCAGAGCCGTGCGATCTGTTTAGATCCAACGCACCGCAGAGCACGATCCGACCGAAGAGGTACCAGCCAATGACATCGCGACGCGTGGCCAGTTTTTGTTTAAAACAGAATTTGAAAACAGATTTGATTTGCAAATTGAAACCCTTGTAACTTTTGATACACACGTCCAAAAATTACAAACTTTATATCATTGGAATCAGTGAAACAAGCCCTAGCCAACCATGCAATTTTTTTAGTAAAAAGTTTCTGTTAAAATGTTTGTTTTTGCAGAAACACTTGTATGCTTGTTTAGATTAGAAAAATTGTTCAAAAATGTTTTTGAGGTTGGAATCTTTGCAAATTAGTTTTTGATGAACCCACTGACCCTAGGAACCAACCCATGGATTTAAAAATGGATTTGGTGAAGTTTAGAATGGATTAGTTGATTTAGCTCATTTCTAGCCAAATAAAAATAATGGTTTTGTTATGAAAATGTTTTTAGAGTAAAAACTTTGGGAAAATGATTTGAATCAAACCTACTGACCCTAAACACCAAGTTTTGAGAATTAGCAACTTATTTGGTGAAGGACATAAAGTTTTGATTTGATAAAAACATTTTCTACCACATAAAATGATGAAAGGATTTAAAAATGGTTTATGAATAAAACCCTTTTTCAAATGACTTTGCCACTTTGGAAAATGTCCACCTTGAACCTTACAAAGTTTAGAAGCCTAGTGGAGACCATCTTTGCAAATAAAACTATCTCTTGCATGCTTACATGCATGACTTAGATCCCATTGTTTTATGTGTGTGAATTGTTTGATTGATTATTGGTTTGTAATGCTAGTTGATATTGTGTTTGCTTGATTGATTGTAGTGAAGTTAGAAAAGTGTGAAACTAGCAAGATCAAGAAGTGAACCAACATCCCCAACCAAAAAGGCAAGTTACACTATCATCTAAAAGTCCTACTATTTTCATTATACTTAGTGGATTTTGAAACATGCATGAAAAGAATTTCTATACTTATGCTATGTTAAATCCTAATAGGATACCCTATACATTCCTTAGTGAAAGCAATGTAGTTGTTACATGCTTAGCCAAGCTATATTTTGAAAAGAGACACATGTTGAGATTTTATGAAGTTGAGGAAAGGACTTGTGTTTTATATAATAAAACAAGGACTCAATGATCCACCTGGGTGGACAAGGATACTTTGAGTTTTGGAGAAGGTGGCAAAAAAAGGAACCATGTCTATGGCAATCTCTTTGTGTTGTGCTCCAAAAGAAGACCACCCAGGAAACTTAGAGATTGAACATGTTTCTCCAATTGTGGCTTTCGTGTACAACCACATGCTATTTATGGCTCTGGCTTAGTCAACTACATTGGGAAGACCCATGCATTGTCTTCAGGTTACTGAAAATGAGGACCTGGAATCCTACATGGGTACTGAAGACAAGCTAGCAATGGTGTATGGGAGGACCCTCTGGAAAGACTTTGTCACATTCTCAATCTGCCAGTACTCCATCTTGGTGAGCACTAATCCAGTGGCCACTGGTGGCAACAAGATGAGATTGTGACATGTGAGTAAAGTGTACTACTTCTGCAGAAGATAATAAAATCTAAGTACTTAGCCGTGTCCCCGGTTATGGACAATACTGAGCAACTAAAGTTTGAAGCTATGGGAAATCTCGACATTCCAATTTCTAAAAGAAAAACTTTTAAGTGACAACATAAAACTTGATGCACTTGGGGGTACCAAGGAGCTCAAGAGAATTTGATAAAACTTGATGCACTTGGGGTTACCAAGGAGCTCAAGAGATTTTTATGAAAACTTGAACACTTGGGGTTACCAAGGAGCTCAAGAGATTTTTATGAAAACTTGAACACTTGGGGTTACCAAGGAGCTCAAGAGATTTTTGACAAGGACTTGAACACTTGGGAATTTACCAAGGAATTCAAGGGATTTTTGATAAAGAGATTTGACAAAAGATCAAAGACCATTTTGAAAAGATAGGATAAATTATTGCTTTCTGCAAGTGAGCCTAAAACCCTACTTAGCCAAATATGCATGTAATGATAGGATCCACTTATATTCTACATAATAGTGAAACTTGCCAATACAATTCAAATGTATTGACCCTTGTGGCTGTAACTTGTAATGTTGCAGGTTTGATTGATTTTAGAGAAGATTGATTGATTATGATTACAAAGTCTACAACCAACATGTCTGCCTGTGGCACTTTGAAGATGAAGGGCCCCATGCTTATAGTTATTCCGCTGCAATGTATTGTAATAGCCAAATGAGCTATGTAAGATGCAATAAAATTATGTTATTCCTGGTTATAAAGTTATATTATGACCTTTGTTTCTTGATATTACATCTTAACTGTGGATGCTAGCTATTGATCCAGGGACTAGCATTGTAAACACAGGGATCTCTACCTTATTAAAGGTTGGGACCTCTACAGATGCCTCCCCGTCGTGCCAACCCCAACCAAAACAACAACATCACTCCTGAAATGCAGCAGATGTTGACAGCTCAGACACAACTGATGCAGGAGATGACCACAATACAGAATCACAACAACAACAACAACAACAACAACAACAACAACAACAACAACAACAACAACAACAACAACAACAACAACAACAACAACAACAACAACAACAACAACAACAACAACAACAACAACAACAACAACAACAACAACAACAACAACAACAACAACAACAACAACAACAACAACAACAACAACAACAACAACAACAACAACAACAACAACAACAACAACAACAACAGTAGCAACAACAGCAACAACAGCAACAACAGCAACAACAACAACAACAACAACAACAACAACAACAATCAGAATAATCCTCCAGCACTTGACTAGCTCACCAAGTTTCTGAAACTTAGGCCTGCAAGGTTCTCTGGAACAACTGATCCAATGGAATCCAATGATTGGTTATGTTCAGTGAATAAGGACTTAGTGACTGTTGGCTGCACCGATGAAGAAAAAGTAAAGTTTGCAGCATTTCTGCTTGAAGGACCAGCAGCAACATGGTGGGACAACTTTTAGATCAACACTCCCCTTGAAGATGTGACTTGGGATATTTTTGAAGATGGATTCAGAACAACTCACTGTAGGGTTCGCAGCATAGAAAACAAAAAAATTCCTACGATGGGAACAACTATGTACCAAGATCTATCTACTAGATACAAACAATGGGCGGATGTATATCCGTAGAGTACATACCCTTGAAGACCGACAAAGCTTAACGAGTCCAAACTCGTGGTTGATGTAGACGATCTCTTGCTGATCTCAAGATCGAGAGGAAGTCCTAGCGCAGCAAAACAGCAGCGCATCCGTGCTCGCACACACATTCGAGGCACCGAGCAACCTCCGCCTCCTCGCTCCAGCGATGCAGCGGAAGCACAACTCTTTCTTGCCGAATAGCCATCGGGAACATGTATCTCTCTAGTCCGAGACCATGGGGAATAAATTATAGAGGGGGAGAGAGATCCTTCACGAGGAGGTGTGAGTGAGAGAGAGGGAGGGGGCTCCTTTTATAGGGAGAGGGGGGCACCCAAGGGGCCATGCGCCCAGCCATGGGGCTGCCCCCACCTCTTCCACATTCATGTGGGTGGACACTCCACTTACTCAAATGCCTTTCAATTCCCTCCACTCAAAAACCCACTCAAATTCCCATTAAATTTCCACCAAATTTAATGCAAGCTCTCATTAAATAAAACTCCTTTTATTCAACGATGACTTTCTTGTGATCGTCGGAACCTTTTACGCTAGTATCTTAATCCTTTTGTTTAGCGATATATTACACGTCCGAGATTCGATCATCGGTATCTCCATACCTAGTTTGATCTTGTTACTGACATGCACTCTTTTCTCGTTCCCGTGATATAACATTCTAGTGATCAAATCACTTGCTTGCAAGCTAACCAATGTGATATCACCGAGAGGGCCCAGAGTATATCTATCCGTCATCGGGATGAACAAATTCCACTCTCGATCCATGGGCCTCAACATAACACTTTATTAGTTCTGAATCCATCTTTATAATCACCCTGTTACGGTGTGACGTTTGATGTTATCAAGAAACTCTTCCGGTGTTAGTGATTGACATGATCTCATGGTCTAAGGATTAGGATCACTTCGTAAGTTGTTATAGCAATATAAACTCAATGACTTTGATCGTAATGCTATACTTCGGATGAATGTTCATCACACCATTACACTAATGTTGTGATCTCGTTATTAACAACATCCAATGTCCATGATCAGGAAACCTATTGTCACATCCCAAGATTTTCCAAATCTTGTAATGTGAAAAATAAATGAATAAAATAAAACTTTGTTGAAATTCAGGGTGAGAAGAAACTTTTTGAATCCAATTGGGAACTTTCAAAACCTATTTGGTTCAAATAAAATCCTAAAGGGATTTAAAAAGTTAAATAAACAATAAACTTCAAAATATTTAAAATTACTATTTTGGATCTTTTAATAAAAGATTTGGTTTCAAATGAAAAAGGATAGATTTATAAATAAGGATTATTTTATAAAGCCAAATTAAACCTTGGCCAAGTTTTTAAAACAAAAGGTTTTGTTTTGATTAAAAGAGTAAAAGTTTATTTAAACAAAATAATAAGGATTTAATATCCAATTTTATTTAAATAAAAGGTTTTAGCATTTTAATTAAACACCAAAACTTATTAATTTATTTTAAATAAATTTTCCAAGTGTTTATTATTTTCAAATAAAACCTACCGAAGAGTTTTGGTTTTATTTTAGATTTCAAAATAAAGATTTTAATAAAACAAATCCTAATTGATTTAATAACTAAGGTCCATATTATTTAATTATTAATGGACCCTAAAATAAAAATGTTATTTTATTTTAAACAAGTTTTCCAAGTATTCTATATTTTCAAATAAAACCTACTGATTTGGTTTTGAAAATATTTAGATTTCAAATGAAGATTTTATTAAATAAATCAAAACCCTTTTGAATTAATAATTAAGGTCTATTTTATTTAATTATTAAATAGATCCTAAAAAGATTAAAAATATTATTTTATTTTGGGAATTGGTTTATGTTGATAAACAGAACCAGATTCAATTACAAGTGTTGTAACACCGCGGTTCTGAAAAGACCGAGGCTTCTATGTGACATGCCAATCCCTGGATCGGTTCATTGGCCCACAATAGAATAAGATGAATAACATAGCAAAATATCCATGTATCATGAATAACAATGATCCAGAGTACCATTACTACAATAAAAGCTTAGCCCAAGGCTAGCTCAAATTATTCAGGTAGCAACATAAATAAAGTAAATCCTCCATTCTTCAAATTGCCCACAAGTGAACAAGTGCCGAGTGGAGTACCGTGGCCTATATCGATTACTCAGAATCGGAATAACCTGCAACATGAAACGTAGCAGCCTCGAAGGGTCAATACATGGAATGTATGGCAAGTAGAGCTAGTAAAGGAGACAATAGTGCTAACATCTACATGCATATTTGGCAATTGGAGCTGTGTCTGGCTTGCATTTGCAAATACATTTGTCCTACTTTCATAAAAAGTTTTTGATTATCTTTGAAAAGATCCCAATTAAGTTAACCCAACAATATTAAAACAATTATGAAATTTGAATGAGCGAGAAACATGTCATGGAATCAATATCAAGCAACTCAGATGTCCATAACCGGGGACACAGCTAATCGATTAGATTATACACCCTGCAGGGGTTAGTACACTTTACCCATGTGACTTGGCCAGCCCAGCTCGTACCATCACTCTCATTTTGAGTGGTGATAGGGAGAAGTCCAATAAGAGACTGTTCGGGAAATAGCACCTCAATCCCGACGCGCACCGGTCCAACCTACCAAAATTCTACATCTCTGGATACGCGGGTTAAAGTTACCACAACCTACTAAGTCCAACCAACCGCCCATTTCATTATTGGCACATGGTTGTACACGTAAGCTACACAATAAAGAAGCCAATCATTCTCTCTTAATACCTGGGTGCCTTTCCGCAATAAACCACCAAAAATTATCAATCCCATCACACCCAGGAGATTCATTGATTAAGTTGTTTTAGTTTTCACAAACCAATACTTTTAGAAACAAGTCTCAATGATGTAACCCAGCCCTCGTTCAACATAGCATGGCTAAGCACATCTACCAACGGTGGTTCATCTACAAGGAAGGCCCTACCACATAATAGGACATAGCATAGCGATAGTATCATCCTACAAATGCATCTACAAAATACACGACAATGCATTAAAAATAGTAGGAAGATATCATGAACAAAGTAGCATCTACTTGCCTTGGTTGTAGCGGTCGGAAGAACAATCCACACACGAGCAAGCGTTGCACTCGTCACAATCTACACGATACAATTGCAATCATAAACAAACAATTCACAAGCATATGCAACAAAGATGATGCATGAATGCATGCAAGACAAGTGAATTGGTGCTACAACTGCACCACATAATCCTATTCAATAATACTACTGATTGCATGCATGGAAAATAGTTTTAGCGCAAGGAAAACTATTACGCACAAAGTAATGCTCAAAACTAGAGCTAGAACTCAAATAATTCACTACTGGTAGTATACTGTTTGTAAAATCTTGGGAAAATTCTACCGCATAGGCATAGCTATTTAGGAACAGTACCAACTGGAATTACTGAAAAAGGAATTACAAAAATCCCCGAGTAATTAAAACACTGCAGAAAGTCACTAGACAGTTTCTGCAGAAGTTTTTACTGTAAGCCTACCTTTTTAATTCACGATGTGATTCCCCTTGTTCCACTGAATCCAGGGACATATCATACGTAATTTTTGGAGTTATAGATCTTTTTCTACGAATTAATTACTCCAAAAAGGCCATTAACCTATTTGATTAAACTGTACCAAATCTTGCTGCAAAAGTCTCAACCAAAGGTACAAAAAGATTCTACACGACTCACTGAATCTACACATATTTTATTTACAATTTTTGGCCCAGCGGTTTAATTTCTACGCAATTTACAAGTTTCTACCGAAAACTGTCAACTAAATCGATTGAAGTAATTATCCAGTCAACTGTGTCTGTTGACTGGTCAACGCAGCTGTTGACTGGGCGTCTGACCAGTCAACGCCTGGATACTGACCGGTCAACGCCGATCTGGACCGTTGATCTGAGATCTAATGGCGGCTGCGGACTTACGGGAGACGAACGGCGACGAACTCGGGATGGCGGCGGCGATCGGTTCCGGCGACGGTGTTTTCCCTGCGCGGAAGGGAAGGTTGGTCAGCGCACGGATCAAGACGGTCACGCAACGACGGTGCGGGACGGTGGCACGGGGCGCGAGGCGGCGGTGCGAGGCGCGCGGGACAGCGCGCGCGAGGGCGCGCTGGCGCGCAGCAGCGGCAGCGGCTGCAGGCGCGCGCGGCTGCGTGGCGGCGGCGAGCGGCGCGACTGGCGGCGCGGCGAGCGGTGGGAGGCTGCGGCGCAGCGCGCAGCAGCAGCAGCGGCGAGCAGCAGCAGCGCGGCGCGGCGCGGAGGCGGGCGAGCGGCAGCGGCGGCGTGCGACGCAGGTGGCGAGGCGGCGCGCGGCGCAGCAGGCGGCGGGGGAAGGCGCGGCGGTGGGGTGCGCTTACCAAGGCGGCGGCGGTTCCAGGAGAGGCGGCGCGTGCGGCGATCGAGGCGGGGGCACGGGTCCCGAGGCGGGTGCGGGCGCGGTCTTTGAGGCAGGGGCGGCGGCGGCAGGTGGGGTCCGCCTATATGGGCCCCACGCGGTCCTACTTGGATACGGCGTGCGGTTGGAAACGGACACCAAAATCGGCCCGATTTTCTATCTTTTAATAAAACGGCCGTAACTTTTCCGTACGAGCTCCGAATCGAGCGATTCTTGCTCCTACGGTTTTGTAAAATCGAGGGGAACAATCTAGGGTCAATGGTTGAGCGAAACCACTAGGCTACAAGGGTGGACTACACAAGTCCTACTAATGCCTCCCGCAGGAGCCTCGTAGTAAAATAGAGAAGGGTTTTGACAATAGCGTTTTGCCGATTCTTTTCAATCGACGGTTTTGCATGGAAAGGTATGATGCAATGATATGAATGATATGCAGAACCAAATCTAAAATTCGGGATGTGACAAGACTAACCCCCTTAAGATGAATCTCGTCCTCGAGATTCGGCGCGGCTAGCAAATAGGTGTGGGTAGTCCTCTCGGATATCATCCTCACGCTCCCAAGTGGCTTCCTCTTCGGTGTGGTGGCTCCACTGCACCTTGCAAAACCTGATAATCTTGGTACGGGTAATCCTCTCCGCTGTCTCCAGAATCTTGACCGGTTTCTCCTCATAGGTCAAGTCGTTCTCGAGTTGAACCTCCTCTAGTGGTACAGTGTCTCTCAATGGTGTATCCGCCATCTCCGGATGGCACTTCTTCAGCTGGGATACGTGGAACACATTGTGAACAGCGGACAGAGCCTCTGGCAACTCCAACTGATAAGCAACTTCTCCTTTGCGTGCTAAGACCCTGTACGGTCCAATAAATCGAGGTGTCAGCTTACCCTTAATTCCAAATCTCTTGATTCCACGAAGTGGCGACATTCTGAGGTATGCTCTATCACCTATCTCATACACCACTTCCTTGCGCTTGGCGTCAGCATAGCTCTTCTGCCTTGATTGTGCTACCTTCAGCCTGTCCCTAATCAAGGCGACCTTCTTCTCAGCGTCCTTGATCAAATCAGGCCCAAACAATTGACGTTCTCCTACTCCATCCCATAGTAATGGTGTTCGGCACCGTTTCCCATATAGCACATCGAACGGTGACGTCTTGATGCTTGTTTGATAGCTGTTGTTGTAGGAAAACTCCGCATACGGCAAATTCTCATCCCAACTAGAGCCATGAGCCAAGGCACAAGCTCTCAGCATGTCCTCCAAAATCTGATTCACCCTCTCGGTCTGTCCATCAGTCTGTGGGTGAAACGCTGTGCTAAACTCCAATCTAGTACCAAGTGACTCGTGCAGCTGGCGCCAGAAGTGTGAGGTAAATTGGGTGCCTCTATCAGATACAATACTCTTGGGAACTCCGTGTAGGCACACAATCCTGTCCATGTAAATCTTGGCCAACTTTGCACTCGTGTAGGTCGTCTTTACCGGTATAAAGTGGGCTACCTTGGTCAAACGGTCGACCACTACCCAAATAGAGTCATATCCTGACCTGGTCCTGGGCAATCCTGTGATAAAATCCATTCCCACTCTATCCCACTTCCAATCCGGCACGGGCAATGGCTGTAGCAATCCTGCTGGCTTCTGGTGTTCCGCCTTCACTCGGCTACATACATAACATAGGGCAATATGCTCTACGATGTCTCCCTTCATGTTGTTCCACCAGAATCTGTCCTTTAGGTCCATATACATCTTCGTATTGCCCGGATGTATGGAATACGGCGAGTCATGAGCTTCCTGCAGAATTAACTTCCTTATCTCCGGATCGTTGGGAACGCACAAACGATCTCCATACCACAAGGTTCCTTGCTCATCCTCGCGGAATTCCCTTGCTCGATCCTCCTTCATCTTTTCCCTTATTTCATCCATCTCTTTGTCTCCCACTTGAGCCTTCTTGATTCTGACCTGTAGCGTTGGTTGGACTTCCATTGTTGCCAAGTATCCTTCAGACACTACCTCCAGTCTAAGGTCCTTGAATTGCTTGCACAAATCCTCAGGTAATTCACCAATTGTCAATCCATTGGCATAAACCTTCCGGCTCAGAGCATCTGCTACTACATTGGCCTTTCCTGGGTGGTATTGCAGATTCATATCATAGACCTTGATAAGCTCCAACCATCTCCTTTGTCTCATGTTCAGTTCCTTCTGCGTGAATATGTATTTTAGGCTCTTGTGGTCGGTGTACACATCACAGTGTTTTCCCATTAAGTAATGCCTCCATACCTTGAGCGCATGAACCACTGACGCTAACTCCAAGTCGTGGGTGGGGTAATTCCGCTGATGGTGCTTGAGTTGTCGCGAGGCATATGACACCACTCTCCCATCTTGCATCAGCACACTCCCAAGTCCCTGTCGAGAAGCATCACAGTACACTTGGAAATCCTTCTGAAGGTCTGGTAAACACAGAACAGGCGCAGTCACTAGTCGACGCTTCAGTTCCTGAAAGATGTCTTCACATACGTCTGACCATTCAAACTTCCTCTCTTTCTTCAGAAGTTCAGTCATCGGCTTAGCAATCTTGGAAAAGTTTTCAATGAACCTCCTGTAATATCCAGCAAGTCCCAGAAAGCTTCGAATCTCACCCGCATTCTTGGGTGCTTCCCACTCAGTTACTGCAGTCACTTTGCTTGGATCAACAGGGACTCCTTCTCCTGACACTAAGTGTCCAAGAAACCCAACCGTGTTAAGCCAGAATTCACACTTGCTGAATTTGGCATACAGCTTGTGTTCCCTCAGCTTCTCCATAATCAGTCGCAAATGCTTTTCATGCTCAGCATCATCCTTGGAATATATCAGTATGTCATCAATAAACACCACCACGAACTTGTCCAAGTACTCCATAAATACCTTGTTCATCATGGTCATGAAATATGCCGGGGCATTCGTTAGTCCAAAAGACATAACTGTATACTCATATAAACCATACCTAGTGGTGAAGGCGGTTTTTGGTACGTCCTCCTCCCGGATCTTCAATTGGAAGTAACCCGATCGCAGATCAATCTTGCTAAACACCTTTGCTCCTTCCAGTTGATCAAACAAATCATTTATGTTCGGCAGAGGGTACTTGTTCTTGATGGTTACTTCATTCAGCGAGCGATAGTCCACCACTAATCTCTTGGTGCTATCTTTCTTCTCCACAAACAGAACAGGTGCACCCCACGACGACGAACTAGGATGAATGAATCCTTTGTCCAACTGCTCCTTCAGCTGCTTCTTTAATTCCTTCAGCTCATCCACATCCATCTTATATGGTCTCTTTGCTATAGGTCCTGTTCTCGGCATCAGGTCGATGAGAAACTCTAATTCCCTGTTAGGTGGCATCCCTGGCAGTTCTTCCAGAAACACATCGGGATAATCCCTAATCACTGGCACAGTATCCATGCTAACCCCTTAAGAGAATTCAACTTACACCTTCCTGGTCGTACAGCCGACTTAAATCTAATCCTCTTACCGTCCGGGGTTTTGAGTGAAATAGCTCGCTGTGCACAATCTATGTGTCCCCCATGCATAGACATCCAATCCATACCCATAATAACGTCTAATCCCTGTGATTCCAACACTACCAAATGTGCACTGAAGTTGTGTGTTCCAATCCTCACAGTTAAATCGCGGCATCCCGCGCTAGCTATCATATCTCCTCCAGGTGAACTCACTCTAATAGACCTTTTCATAGACTCAGTAGGTAACTTATACTTATCCACAAATGCCCTCAATATGAATGAATGCGATGCACCAGTATCGAAAAGTATAAGTGCAGGGTGAGTGTTGATTGGAAACTTACCAATCACAAGGTCAGGCTCATCTGGAATCTCCTCCACATTCATGTGGTTCACTGTGTCCTTCTTGTTGTTGGTTGGCTTCAGTCCTTTCCTCTCCGGACAGTTGTCAGCATAGTGTCCCTTTTGTTTACACTTGAAGCACGTCACCTCACTCAGATCCTTCTTCACAAAGCTGCGATCACGGTTGCGGTCATGTCCACCGTGTCCTCCAGAGTGGTGAGAGTGTCCTCCCTTGTGGTTGTGGTGGCTGCTCCTATGGTTGTCATGACGATGCCCATCGCCTCCATGGTGGTGGCGGTCATGGCTCCCATGGTCACTCCCTCCATGCTTGGAGTATCCATCATATGAAGTGCGAGACTTGTGATGTGAACCAGAGTGGTGATTGCTACTCTTTCTCTTGCGGCTTTCCACCTGCTTGTGCTTCCCTTCCAAGATCCTGGCCTTGTCCATAAGCTCCTGGAAAGTGGGGCAATAAACCACCAGTAGCTGTACTGAAAGCTCATCACTGAGGCCATCCAGGAATCTCTCCCTCCTTTTTGCATCAGTGTCAACATCCTCAGGTGCATAACGGGACAGGTTGTTGAACTCCTCAATGTACTCAGCCACAGTGCGGTTGGTTTGGCACAAGTTGCGGAACTCCTTCCTCTTCAGGCTCAGAACTCCTGAAGACACGTGGTTGGTCCTGAAACCTTCCTCAAACATTGCCCAAGTCACGGTATCCAGCGGGTGGGTGATCTGAAAAGTGTCCCACCAAGAAGCGGCTGGTCCCTCCAGTAGGTGAGCGGCAAACCTCACCTTCTCAGCATCAGTGCATCCGACGGTTACCAGATCCTTGTTGACTGAATGCAACCAGTCGAGAGCAACTATTGGTTCAGTTGTAGTAGAGAACTTAGCTGGCCTTAACCTCAGAAATCTGGTGAGAGCATCTCCCTGAGGTTGATTGTTTCCATTGTTGTTGTTCTGAGCTGCCATGAACTGAGTCATCACTTGGGTCAGCTGTGCCTGAGCTGCCATGAGTTGCTCCAACTCAGTGGGTTGACGGCGGGGAGGCATCTGCGGTTCAGCACAGGTAAGTTTAGAAAGAATCAACTACGATAATAGGATTCTACCCATGCATATGATCAAACAACAACAAACAATAGCAGACAATCACAAGCAAGCAATACATCAACAAACAAGTGATCCAGCAACATCCCAGGGGTTATCCTAGAAGTATATACCTACTGAAATAGGTTTACAAGAGCTGGCAAGGGTTAACCAAACAGTTGATCAACTAAACAACAAAACAGCAATCTGCCAGAACAGTCCAGCAGCGTTCGCGAATTTTTCCGCCTGACTTAAACTCGTCAGAAAATTTAGCTGATTTTTGCACATACAGTACAGAGAGTTTCGCACCAGCCCAATTGTTTTCAGATTTTTCCCAGTTACCAGAAAAATATGAAAAATCGTACAGTACTGCTGTATCAGCAGAAAAACTGTAGCGAAAATAACACAGATAGTAACCAAACTTGCCATAACTCTTTAATAAAATTCGCACAAATAAATCCTGGGATATTGGAGTACACAAATAAGCAACTAAACACTCTTGAACTAATAGAAACTAAGTTTCACATCGATCGAGACTAATCCTAACAAATTTACCTAACATGGACTAATTGGTGGACTTCTATCTACTTCTTGAAGAGGTTGCGGTAGGTCCTTGCACTCATGCGTTGGCACTTCGGTCCACGGTTCAACCATGGCGGCGGAGTGTACACTTCTCCTGAACCATCACTTGAGATCTCAAACTCTACCTCTTCTGGATCCTCCTCTTCTTCTTCACTCTCAGCTGCAACTGCAACAGCTTCATCTCCTCCACCATCATCGTCTCCATCATCATCCTCGTCCTCATCATCATCATCGTTCCCACTGTCATCATCATCCCCATTGTTGCCATCATCTCCATTGTCATCATCAGAGGGTGGATTCAGCTGTGCTTGGAGAGAGGCAATCTGGGCTGTCATAGCTTCAATAGTTTGATCCCTTTCCTGGAGGGTCCCTTGCAACAGTTGTATGTTCTGGGTGTTCTCCTGCATAGTACCATGAAGATGAGCTATGGTTGCATCTCTGGCTATCAGGGCATTCTCCAGAACTCCCACAGCTTCATGCAGGGTGTCAATCTCCTGTCCTTGGACCACCATACCATTGCTAGCAAAATCTGCAATCTCCTTTATCATCATCACCTTCTCAGCTAGAGCTCCATTCTCCCTTTCCATGTCCTCTATGTGCCTCCGACGGGGCGGCATGTTGTTCCTGTCGCCCGGGGTAACCACAATGTGCCCATCTTCATCACGCCTTCCATAGTCACGGTAGGGTGAATCTGCTGGCAGTAGGTGTCGGACATTATGGCACTGGCGAGACAGGGCTTCATGTATAGCCAAGTTGATTCCAAGTCCCCAGTTGCAGTATGTCTTGGTGTAGATCAAATGCACTGGATTTGGCAAGGCGGCATCTCTGAATATGAAGGTAGTGATCTCCCATGCATCCTCTCCATATCCATAGGTGTACAACCTTCTTCCCTTGAACATGGGCAGTGGCAATCCCAATGACTGCGAGAGCTGTGCTAACTGCCTTGCAAAGGGCCTTGGTGACTCCATGGTGGCATACTCAGTCCTGACTTCTCCCATCTATCAAGTAAAAGAGGAAAGTGTGAGAATAGCATATGGTAAGGATTTACGAGGGTGAAAGGCATAAGATGAAAGACAGAGTTAATATAGGCTTTAATAATTCTATGGTTTCCTAATCCAATCCTAGGTCATGATCCTACAGTCGACACACGGGCTCTGATAGCATCTTGTAACACCGCGGTTCTGAAAAGACCGAGGCTTCTATGTGACATGCCAATCCCTGGATCGGTTCATTGGCCCACAATAGAATAAGATGAATAACATAGCAAAATATCCGTGTATCATGAATAACAATGATCCAGAGTACCATTATTACAATAAAAGCTTAGCCCAAGGCTAGCTCAAATTATTCAGGTAGCAACATAAATAAAGTAAATCCTCCATTCTTCAAATTGCCCACAAGTGAACAAGTGCCGAGTGAAGTACTGTGGCCTATATCGATTACTCAGAATCGGAATAACCTGCAACATGAAACGTAGCAGCCCCGAAGGGTCAATACATGGAATGTATGGCAAGTAGAGCTAGTAAAGGAGACAATAGTGCTAACATCTACATGCATATTTGCCAATTGGAGCTATGTCTGGCTTGCATTTGCAAATACATTTGTCCTACTTTCATAAATAGTTTTTGATTTTCTTTGAAAAGATCCCAATTAAGTTAACCCAAGAATATTAAAACAATTATGAAATTTGAATGAGCGAGAAACATGTCATGAAATCAATATCAAGCAACTCAGATGTCCATAACCGGGAACACGGCTAATCGATTAGATTATACACCCTGCAGGGGTTAGTACACTTTACCCATGTGACTTGGCCAGCCCAACTCGTACCATCACTCTCATTTTGACTTGGCCACCCTGCAGAAGTCCAAGAAGAGACTGTTCGGGAAGTAGCACCTCAATCCCGACGCGCACCGGTCCAACCTACCAAAATTCTACATATCTGGATACGCGGGTTCAAGTTACCACAACCTATTAATTCCAACCAACCGCCCATTTCATTATTGGCACATGGTTGTACACGTAAGCTACACAATAAAGAAGTCAATCATTCTCTCTTGATACCTGGGTGCCTTTCCGCAATAAACCACCAAAAATTATCAATCCCATCACACCCAGGAGATTCATTGATTAATTTGTTTTAGTTTTCACAAACCAATACTTGTAGAAACAAGTCTCAATGATGTAGCCCAGCCCTCGTTCAACATAGCATGGCTAAGCACATCTACCAACGGTGGTTCATCTACAAGGAAGGCCCTACCACATAATAGGACATAGCATAGCGATAGTATCATCCTACAAATGCATCTACAAAATACACGACAATGCATTGAAAATAGTAGGACGATATCATGAACAAAGTAGCATCTACTTGCCTTGGTTGTAGCGGTTGGAAGAACAATCCACACACGAGCAAGCGTTGCACTCGTCACAATCTACACGATACAATTGCAACCATAAACAAAGAATCCACAAGTATATGCAACAAAGATGATGCATGAATGCATGCAAGACAAGTGAATTGGTGCTACAGCTGCACCACATAATCCTATTCAATAATACTACTGATTGCATGCATGAAAATAGTTTTAGCGCAAGGAAAACTATTATGCACAAAGTAATGCTCAAAACTAGAGCTAGAACTCAAATAATTCACTACCGGTAGTATACTGTTTTTAAAATCTTGGGAAAATTCTACCGCATAGGCATAGCTATTTAGGAATAGTACCAACTAGAATTACTTAAAAAGGAATTATAAAACTCCCCGAGTAATTAAAACACTGCAGAAAGTCATTAGACAGTTTCTGCAGAAGTTTTTACCGTAAGCCTATCTTTTTAATTCACTATGAGATTCCCCTCATTTCACTGAATCCAGGGACATATCATACGTAATTTTTGGAGTTACAGATCTTTTTCTATGAATTAATTACTCCAAAAAGGCTATTAACCTATTTGATTAAACTGTACTAAATCTTGCTGCAAAAGTCTGAACCAAAGGCTGCAGGCGCGCGCGGCAGCGGCTGCGGCAGCGGCGCGGCTGCGTGGCGGCGGCGAGCGGCGCGGCTGGCGGCTGCGGCTGTGGCGCGGCGCGCAGCAGCAGCGGCGGCGAGCAGCAGCAGCGCGGCGTGGCGCGGAGGCGGGCGAGCGGTAGCGGCGGCGTGCGGCGCAGGTGGCGAGGCAGCGTGCGGCGCAGCAGGCGGCGGGGGAAGGCGCGGCGGCGGGGTGCGCTTACCGAGGCGACGGCGGACGCGGTTCCCGAGGGCGGCGGCGGCTTGGGGTCCAGGTGGCGGCGGCGGTTCCAGGAGAGGCGGCGCGCGCGGCGATCGAGGCGGGGGCACGGGTCCCGAGGCGGGTGCGGGCGCGGTCTTTGAGGCAGGGCGGCGGCGGCAGGTGGGGTCCGCCTATATGGGCCCCACGCGGTCCTACTTGGATACGGCGTGCGGTTGGAAACGGACACCGAAATCGGCCCGATTTTCTATCTTTTAATAAAACGGCCGTAACTTTTCCGTACGAGCTCCGAATCGAGCGATTCTTGCTCCTACGGTTTTGTAAAATCGAAGGGAACAATCTAGGGTCAATGGTTGAGCGAAACCACTAGGATACAAGGGTGGAGTACACGAGTCCTACTAATGCCTCCCGTAGGAGCCTCGTAGTAAAATAGAGAAGGGTTTTGACAATAGCGTTTCGTCGATTCTTTTTAATCGACGGTTTTGCATGGAAAGGTATGATGCAATGATATGAATGATATGCAGAACCAAATCTAAAATTCGGGATGTGAAAAGTGTGGTGAATGTTTGAATTGTTTGAATGTTTGTTTTGTTGTTTGAATTTCAAAACAGAAATAGGAAATAGAAAAAGAAAAGCTTGCTGTACAAAAAAATATGAGAAGGAGCCAGCCCAGTCGACCCAACCCAGCAGCCCACAAGGCCCAACCAGCCCAGCTTCTCTCCCTCCCGAAGAAAACGTTTGGTACCAACTTACTGACCCACGCAGACACCGACCGGTGGACCCAACTCTCCTCTCCTCTCTCACGCTGACAATGGACCCCACCCCCTCCAGCTCACCGTCTTCAACCCCGCGACCAGTTCTTCTCCCGTCTCTGCCACTGATTTCGCGTCATCAATTCGCCTTAATGCCGCGATTAAACCTTGCAGTGATCACGCGTGATAAATCCCCTCTTTCTCCTCTTCCATTCCCCCCAAACACCACGCCTCGAGAGCCACCAGGCTGTCTCAAATTTCTTCTGCACCGCCGCCGTCTCCAACGAGGTTCTCGGCCAATTCCGGCAGCACCGCATCGCCCCTTGCCTCCCCGACCAAGCTCACATACTCCCCAAGCCCTAGCGCATCTCTCTGCATCCCCAGATCGCTCGCGCGTCCCTCACAGCGCCGGCAATGACCTCAACTGACAGCACTGCCGTCTGCAAACAACTCCGGTAAGCCACATCACCTGAACCCGTGTGCGCCTTGACCAGAGCCTCACACCATTTTGTCCGCCTGTGCCCTGTGATCATCCAGGTACTCGCCAACTAGTCGCGCAGGACCCATAGCCTCGCCCCCGTCGACGTCTGACCGCACCCGAGGCCCAGATCAACTCCGGTGAGCAATTAAAGACAAACCTGCGCGCCCCTCGACGAGATGCCACAACGTTGAGCATCAGCAGGCTTCAGCGATTCTGGTGAGCTACTCCTCTGCTCCCCTTGCCTCCTAAATCACCGGCGACCGCACCATCTGAGCGCGCCGCCAGCGCCGCCACTTTGTGATCAAATAGATCAGGGCCATTCGTTTTAGATCGGACGCGTAGGAACAAGCGACTTAAACGAAAGGGTGAGAACTGATCTGTGCCGCACGATCTCATTTTAATCCAACGCCTCGCAACGCTTGATCCGCACGAACCGTTTTCGACGAATCAGAACAGCCCACGTGTCCAGTGCTTTGTTTTAAAAATAGAAATGTGTCTATTAGAGATTCAATTTTGTAAATTCCATAACTTTAGTTCTACACGTCCAAATTTTGCAAACTTTATATCAATGGAATCAGCAAGACAAGCCCTAGCCAACCATGCCTTTTTTTAGTAAAAAGCTTCTGGAAAAATGGTTGTTTTTGCAGAAACATTTGTATGCTTGTTAAGGATGTAAAAATTGTTCAAAAATGATTTTGGGGATAAAATCTTTGGCAAATGGTGTGATTTGAACCTACTGACCATAAGAAACACTTTGTGGATTCAAAAATGTATTTGGTGAAACAAAATAATGATTCTTTCATTTAAAACCATTTCTAGTCAAATAAAAATATGGTTTATTTATTAAAAATGGTTTTGGAAGAAAACTTTTGGGAAATATTTTGTTTTAAACTCTCTGACCCTAAACACCAAGTTTTATGGTTTGAAAACATATTTTGTGAACCCTATAGATTAATGCCTTAGCAAAAATATTTCTACACCACATAAAATGATACTTTATTTTGAAAATGGTTTATAAAGTGAAACCTTTTGCAAATGACTTTGCCACTTTATAAAATGACCATTAGGTGTTTTCAAATGTTTATGACCCATTAGGAACCACTTTTTCAAATAAAACAATCCTTGGCATGCTTGCATGCATTACTTTGACTTTGTCATTTTATGTGTTGTTTTGCTTGATTGGTAGATTGAGTTTGTGCCCTGTTTGATTGAATTGTAGTGACTTGAAGAGTGTGATTGTTGCAAGGACCAGGAGTGAACTTATACCCTCTACCAAAAAGGCAAGTGATGCTTCATACTTTTTGTCCCATTACTTTCACTATGCATTAGTGATTTTTCTAAGTAAAACTTGCATGGAAATTTTGCTAAGTATAAACCTTGCTATAGGAAATCCTAGTAGATGAAACCTTAGTAGAAAATTTCCTAAGTTAAGATTCCTACTACTATCAAGCTTATCCTAGCTAATAGAAAACAAGGGTGGAAATATATCCATACTATGAAAAATTTCTAAGTCTAAGGACTTGTGTTTTTGTTTAATAAAACAACTAAGTTAATGAATCACCTGGGTGGAATGGTAATTGCTTGGTGGTTTTTGGTTGAGTGGTTCACAAGGCCCATGTCTATGGTTGACCTTGTGTATCTCACTTGTGGATGGCCACCCAGGAACAAAGAGATTTGAGATGTCAAATGTTGAGAAGCTTCAAGTGCAGCCACTTGGCATTATGGGCTCTGCCTGGATCATATAGGTTGCAAGAACTTAGCCATATGGACAGTGGGTGGTAGAGTTTGATAGGTTGGAATGCGTCCATTTTGGTCTAAGGGAAGGCTTCTGAAAGATCTTGTCTTGGGAAACCAAGTCTTGTGGGGAAAGTGCACAACCTCTGCAGAGTGTAAAATCTAAGTACTTAGCCATGTCCCTGGTAAAGGACAATTTGAGCATCAAGACATGGAAGCAATCAAGAATCTCATCATTCAAATTTCTAAGTTAAAAACTTGTGGTTTGAAAAAGGGTTAAAAGATTTTCAATCTTTGATTGAGAAAAATGATTTTGTCAAGCAAAAACTTAGTGTTTTCAAATGTTAAGGAAAAATCTATTTTGAGCAATGCAAGCCTCAACTCCACTTAGCCAAATGCATATAGATGATAGACTCCACTATACTACCATAGTATCACTTGCCAATACAATTCAAATGTATTGACCCTTGTGGCTGTAACTTGTATGTTGCAGGTTTGATTGTTTTTAGTGAAGATTGATTGATTAGGATTACAAAGTCTACAACCAACATGTCTGCCTGTGGCACTTTGAAGATGAAGGACCCCACGCTTATAGATATTCTGCTGCAATGTAATGTAATAGCCAAATGAGCTATGTAAGATGTAATAAAATTATGTTATTCCTGGTTATAAAGTTGTATTATGACCTTTGTTTCTTGATATTACATCTTAACTGTGGATGCTAGCTATTCATCCAGGGACTAGCATTGTAAACACAGGGGACTCTACCTTATTAAAGGTTGGGACCCTTACACCTATGATCATCTTGTTAATCAATGAGCTAGTTTATAAGAGAGGCATAACTAGGAACTTTATTTTTGTTTATTAAACACACATGTATTAACATTTCCGTATTAATACAATTATAGCATGTAAAATAAACATTTATCATAAATAAGGAATACGATAATAACCACTTTATTATTGCCTCTCGGGCATATTCCCTTCAGTCTCCCACTTGCACTAGAGACAATAATCTAGTTTGAAAACTTTGCGTATTGAACACCTTTGGCTTTCTGGTGTTCCATATACGCAATTGCATGTGGTTAACATAATCTACGGATCTGACGCTTCAGGTCCGTGCGTATTTGCATGTCTTTGCGTCTTCACGCATCACTCATTCTCCAATGAGATGGCATTGTATAAATTTGGTATTTCGGTGAGACCTTTAGTTCCTTGGGGTTAAAAAACATCGATACTATTGTCATACAATATATGTTTAGTGTTAGCCCGTTGCGAACCACACCTTAGTTTGATAACAAACTACTTGACACAAATTCCCTCCTTTGCTGCTACTATAGCAGTCATATACTAGCCTTTTTGTTGTAGTATTCGTCACAATGTCTTAACTATGGATTTCATCCAAATCCATCATGGAATCTTCTTTCCATTACATTGTGCCACCCATAGTTTAAATTGAGATAAACTTAATTTGTATCTTATGACAAACCTAGTATCAATGTAACGCTTTACAATGAACTATTTGTAATTGTTTGTCACCTCTACACAAATATATTCTTAGTTCTTCCAAAAGATCATAAGAATATCCTCACTATCGTCCAATGATCATTTTATGATTCATTCTGGTATATGCTCATAACACTTAGAGCATAGGACATATCTGGATGTGTACATATCATGGTATGATTGATCAAGACATTCTTGTGATTTTACTCATCAAGTGTCAAAGCACTTGAATCTTGTTTCACTTATCAAGTGTCGATACACTTGAATCTTGATTCAATTCCTTTCCATGCGACAAGAACCGTTTCTTGTTGATTCTATATTGAACTCCTTCAATATCTCATATATGTACGTTTGGCACAACCATATTGGCGTTACAGTCTATCCACTATAGACATTCACGCTAAATATTCGGGTTTTGCCTAAGTATTTCATCGAAATGAAATTCTTAACCTTTGTCAATAAAATATACATCATTTCTAATCAACAAGATGTCATCCACATAATGTATTAGAAATATGTCTCAGTGCTCCCACTTAATTTCTTGCAAATGCAAGCATCTTCATCGTCTCCTGATGAAAACTCTTTTTCATCACGGTGAAGATTCCAATTCCGTGATGCTTATTTCAACCATTGAAGTTTGCATGACCTTTTTAGCATCCTTTGAATTAACAAAACCCTTTGGACCGTGTCATGTACACGTCCTAGGTAACCATTCTATTAGAAGAACTTTGTTTTGATTATTCATCTACCATATACCAAATTATATGTAGTGGTTGCTACTTTAATCCGTCCAGACTAAATATCGCTATGAAAGATCAAATCTTGTCATAGTCAACTCCTTGAACATTGTCGTAAAATACTTTACGACATGTCTACTATTTCATAGATGTGAAACATCCATGTCTGTTTCTTTATAGATCCAAATACGACCGATAGGTTTTTACACCTTTCCGGAGGGTCTTCCAAGTTCAAAACTTGATTTCTCGTGTATGGAACTATCACGGATTTTATGGCTTCAAGCCATTTGACGAAGTCAGGGCCCATCATCGCTTCTTTGCATATAGTCGGTTCATCATTGTCAAACAATAATGATTTACTCTCAAATCTTAGTATTTGATTGTTTATTCGACCGACTTGGTTCAATAAGAACTTAGATCTCCGTGACCACAACCTTTGAGGCACATAAGCTATGAGCATTATGGCAGCCTCCGGAACGATTTCCAGCGCTGCGCAACTAAGCACATTTAGCTAAGGTTCGTTAATATTATCAAAGTTCTATTGTCCTCCCACTTAACTCTTGCGAAAAATTCCTTTTTCAAGAAACTTCATATTTCAAGCGACAAACCCTTTTGTCCTTGGTGTTATGGAGGAATAACCAATTGTTATTCGAAATAACCTACAAAGACATGCTCATCCGACTTCGGTTGTAAACATCTTACTTATGTTTAGCATACCAAAAATTAAGAAATGACAACTTGGGTTTTACCCCAAACCATAACTTCCATGGTGTCATTTCAACGGATCAAGATGGAGCTCTTTTCAGTGTAAAAGCAGAAGTCTCTAAAGCTTTAATCTTTTAAAACATAATGGCAGTTTTATAAATAACACCTTTGATCCAACCATGTCAAACAAGGTTTCATTAGAAATCTCAAACACTCCATATTCCTATGGTGTTTCGGGATATGTAAATCTAGGTGTTTTGCTAAACTTGCAACTCAAATAAATCCCTTTATGATAAAATCACAATTCATTTATTTTCTTGTTACACTTGTAACTCAAACAAATCCCTTATGATAAAATCATAAACCATTTATTTTCTTGTTACAATGATTTTCCACTTCATCTTGAAAGTCTTTGAAAACGTTTTTCAAATATTTCATACTTCTTTCTCATTAAGTGAATATTCACTCAAATTTCCGGAGAAAGCATATGAAGTTGAAACCCATCGCTTACGACTACACATAATGGAATACATACATCGATATGTATAAATTCCAATAATTTAGTCGTTCGTTCTTCTTTGGCCTTTGAATGAAGTTTTCATTATCACGTGGAAAGTCTCACAAGCGTCACCAAAAATCCATGAATATGGAGATTCTTCATGTTTTCTTTCCAATATAATTTAAACAGCGATGTCACTTCGTAAGTGATCTTTCAATCATTTGTCTTGCGACATTTTAGCATTAGGTTTTATGGATGTGATTTCTCCAACTAGATTTGTAAATCATCCATCTTATATGGAATACGGTAATTATTTGAACAACCTTTGTTCCTGTAACACCGCGGTTCTGAAAAGACCGTGGCTTCTATGTGACATGCCAATCCCTGGATCGGTTCATTGGCCCACAATAGAATAAGATGAATAACATAGCAAAATATCCGTGTATCATAAATAACGAAGATCCAGAGTACCATTATTACAATAAAAGCTTAGCTCAAGGCTAGCTCAAATTATTCAGGTAGCAACATAAATAAAGCAAATCCTCCATTCTTCAAATTGCCCACAAGTGAACAAGTGCCGAGTGGAGTACCGTGGCCTAAATCGATTACTCAGAATCGGAATAACCTGCAACATGAAACGTAGAAGCCCCGAAGGGTCAATACATGGAATGTATGGCAAGTAGAGCTAGTAATGGAGACAATAGTACTAACATCTACATGCATATTTGGCAAGTGGAGCTGTGTCTAGCTTGCATTTGCAAATACATTTGTCCTACTTTCATAAACAGTTTTGATTTTCTTTGAAAAGATCCCAATTAAGTTAACCCAACAACATTAAAACAATTATGAAATTTGAATGAGCGAGAAACATGTCATGGAATCAATATCAAGCAACTCAGTTGTCCATAACTGGGGACACGGCTAATCGATTAGATTATACACCCTGCAGGGGTTAGTACACTTTACCCATGTGACTTGGCCAGCCCAGCTCGTACCATCACTCTCATTTTGGGTGATGATAGGGAGAAGTCCAAGAAGAGACCGTTCGGGAAGTAGCTCCCCAATCCCGACGCGCACCGGTCCAACCTACCAAAATTCTACATCTCTGGATACGCGGGTTCAGGTCACCACAACATACTAAGTCCAACCAACCGCCCATTCCATTATTGGCACATAGTTGTACACGTAAGCTACACAATAAAGAAGCCAATCAATTTCTCTCGATACCTGGGTGCCTTTCCGCAATGAAACCACCAAAAATTATCAATACCATCACACCCAGGGGATTCATTGATTAAGTTGTTTTAGTTTTCACAAACCAATACTTTTAGAAACGAGTCTTAGTGATGTAACCCAGCCCTCGTTCAACATAGCATGGCTAAGCACATCTACCAACGGTGGTTCATCTACAAGGAAAGCCCTACCACATAATAGGACATAGCATAGCGATAGTATCATCCTACAATGCGTCTACAAAATACACGACAATGCATTGAAAATAGTAGGACGATATCATGAACAAAGTAGCATCTACTTGCCTTGGTTGTAGCGGTCGGAAGAACAATCCACACACGAGCAAGCGTTGCACTCGTCACAATCTACACGATATAATTGCAATCATAAACAAACAACCCACAAGCATATGCAACAAATATGATGCATGAAGGTATGCAAGGCAAGTGAATTGGTGCTACAGCTGCACCACATAATCCTATTCAATAATACTACTGATTGCATGCATGGAAAATAGTTTTAGGGCAAGAAAAACTATTACGCAAAAAGTAATGCTCTAAACTAGAGCTAGAACTCAAATAATTCACTACCGGTAGTATACTGTTTGTAAAATCTTGGGAAAATTCTACCGCATAGGCATAGCTATTTAGGAACAGTACCAACTAGAATTACTCAAAAAGGAATTATAGAACTCCCCGAGTAATTAAAACACTGCAGAAAGCCATTAGACAGTTTCTGCAGAAGTTTTTACTGTAAGCCTATCTTTTTAATTCATGATGAGGTTCCCCTCATTCCACTGAATCCAGGGACATATCATACGCGATTTTTGGAGCTACGGATCTTTTTCTACGAATTAATTACACCGAAAAGGCCACTAGCTAGTTTGATTAAACTGTACTAAACCTTGCTACAAAATCCTGAACCAAAGGTTCAGAGAGATTCTACACGACTCACTGAATCTACACATATTTTATTTGCAATTTTTGGCTAAGCGGTTTAATTTCTATTCAATTTACAAGTTTCTACCAAAATCTGCCAATTAAATCGATTAACGAAAATAACCAGTCAACTGTGACTGTTGACTGGTCAACGCGTCTGCTGACCGGGCGCTGACTGGGCGTCTGACTAGTCAACGCCTGAGTCTGACCGGTCAACGGCTGATCTGAACCACTGATCTGAGATCTAACGGTGGTTGCAGGCTTACCGGAGACAAACAGCGAAACGAACTCCGGACGGTGCGGCGATCGGTTCCGGCGATGACGGTTACCTGCGCGGTAGGAGAAACGATTAGCGCATAGTACGGGGCGGTCAAAATGACGGCGACGGCGCGTGCGGCGGCGACGGCGGTGCGGCACGGAACGGACGAACGGCGCGACGCAAGACGCGTGAGGCGACACGCGTGCAGCGTGCGTGCGCGTGCGTGTGTGTGCGTGCTGCGTGTGTGTGCGCGCTGCGTGTGTGTGCACGCGCGCGGCAGCAGCAAGCGGCGCAGCAGCGCGCACAAGCGGCAGCGCAGCGGCAGCAGCGGCGGGCGCTGCGCACAGCGCGCGCGAGCAGGGCGGCGAGGCGGCGGCTGGCCGCGGTGCAGCGGCTGCGGGGGCGAGGTGCGTCGCGGCGGCGGGGTAGGTGCGCGGCGGCTCGGAGGCGGAGGCGGCTCGGCGGCGGGGCGGAGCAGGCGTGGGGCGCTGGCGACGGAGGCGCGCGGCGACGGGGAGAGAAGGCGGCGGCGCGGTTGCGCTTACCGAGGACGGCGGCGCGGATCCCGGGGTGGCGCGGCGGCGGGGTCTTGGCGTCGGCGGCGGCTCGTGGCCAGGAGGCGGCGAGGCGGGGCGATCCCGAGGTGGAGGCGGCGATCGAGGCGGCGGGGTGTAGGGCGCGGTTCCCGAGGGCGTGCGGGGCGGGGGGTGGCGGCTCGGCCAGGTGGGGTCCCCCTTTTGTGGGCCCCACGCGGGGTCCTAGTCCGATTCGGGCGCGGTGTTGGAAAAGGACTCGGAAATCGGCCCGAAAATCGGACCGTTTTTCCGACTCTCAAAAACGGCGATAACTTTTCCGTACGAGCTCCGAATCGGGCGATTCTTGCTCCTACGGTTTTGTAAATTCGAGGGGAACAATCTAGGGTCAAGGGTTAGGCGAAACCACTAGGCTACAAGGGTGGACAACGCTAGTCCTACTAAAGCCTCCCATAGGAGCCTCGTAGCAAAATAGAATAGTGGTTTGAAAATAGCGTTTCGCCGATTCTTTTCAATCGACGGTTTTGCATGGAAAAGTATGATGCGATGATATGGATGATATGCAGAACCAAATCTAAAATTTGGGATGTGACAAGACTAACCCCCTTAAGATGAATCTCGTCCTCGAGATTCGGCGCGGCTAGCAAATAGGTGTGGGTAGTCCTCTCGGATGTCATCCTCACGCTCCCAAGTGGCTTCCTCTTCAGTGTGGTGGCTCCACTGCACCTTGCAAAACCTGATCGTCTTGGTACGGGTAGTTCTCTCCGCTGTCTCCAGAATCTTGACCGGTTTCTCCTCATAGGTCAAATCATTCTCGAGCTGAACCTCCTCTAGCGGTACCGTGTCTCTCAATGGTGTATCCACCATCTCCGGATGGCACTTTTTCAGCTAGGAGACGTGGAACACATTGTGAACAGCGGACAAAGTCTCTGGCAACTCCAACTGATAGGCAACTTCGCCTTTGCGTGCTAAGACCCGATACGGTCCAATAAATCGAGGTGCCAGCTTACCCTTAATTCCAAACCTCTTGATTCCATGAAGTGGCGACACTCTGAGGTATGCTCTATCACCTATATCATACACCACTTCCTTGCACTTGGTGTCAGCGTAGCTCTTCTGCCTTGATTGTGCTACCTTTAGCCTGTCCCTAATCAAGGCGACCTTCTCCTCAGCGTCCTTGATCAAATCAGGTCCAAACAACTGGCGTTCTCCTACTCCATCCCATAGCAATGGTGTTCGGCACCGTTTCCCATATAGCACATCGAACGGTGAAGTCTTGATGCTGGTTTGATAGCTGTTGTTGTAGGAAAACTCCGCATACGGCAAATTCTCATCCCAACTAGAGCCATGAGCCAAGGCGCAAGCTCTCAGCATGTCCTCCAAAATCTGATTCACCCTCTCGGTGTGTCCATCAGTCTGTGGGTGAAACGCTGTGCTAAACTCCAATCTAGTACGAGTGACTCGTGCAGCTGGCGCCAGAAGTGTGAGGTAAATTGGGTGCCTCTATCAGATACGGTACTCTTGGGAACTCCGTGTAGGCTCACAATTTTGTCCATGTAAATCTTGGCCAACTTTGCACTCGTATAGGCCGTCTTCACCGGTATAAAGTGGGCTACCTTGGTCAAATAGTCGACCACTACCCAAATGGAGTCATATCCTGACCTGGTCCTGGGCAATCCTGTGATAAAGTCCATTCCCACTCTATCCCACTTCCAATCCGGCACAGGCAATGGCTATAGCAGTCCTGCTGGCTTCTGGTGTTCCGCCTTCACTCGGCTGCACACATCACATAGGGCAATATGCTTGGCGATATCTCCCTTCATGTTGTTCCACCAAAATCTGCTCTTCAAATCCATATACATCTTTGTGTTGCCCGGATGTATGGAGTATGGCGAGTTATGAGCCTCCTGCAGAATCAACTCCCTTATCTCCGGGTCGCTGGGCACACACAAACAATCTTCATACCACAAGGTACACTGCTCATCCTCGCGAATATCCTTTTCCCGATTCTCCTTCATCTTTTCCTTTATCTCCTCTATTTCCTTGTCTCCTATCTAAGCCTTTATGATCCTGTCCTGTAGCGTTGGTTGGACTTCCATTGTTGCCAAGTATCCTTCAGATACTACCTCCAGTCTAAGGTCCTTGAATTGCTTGCACAAATCCTCGGGCAATTCACCAATTGTCAATCCATTGGCATAAACCTTCCGGCTCAGAGCATCTGCTACTACATTGGCCTTTCCTAGGTGGTATTGCAGATTCATATCATAATCTTTGATAAGTTCCAACCATCTCCTTTGCCTCATGTTCAGTTCCTTCTACGTAAATATGTACTTCAGGCTCTTGTGGTCGGTGTATACATCGCAGTGTTTTCCCATTAAGTAATGCCTCCATACCTTGAGCGCATGAACCATTGACGCTAACTCCAAGTCGTGTGTGGGGTAATTCCGCTCATGGTGCTTGAGTTGTCGCGAGGCATATGACACTACTCTCCCATCTTGCATCAGCACACTCCCAAGTCCCTATCGAGAAGCATCACAGTACACTTGGAAATCCTTCTGAAGATCTGGTAAACACAGAACAGGCGCGGTCACTAGTCGACGCTTCAGTTCCTGAAAGCTGGCTTCACATACGTCTGACCATTCGAACTTCCTCTCCTTCTTCAGAAGTTCCGTCATCGGCTTAGCAATCTTGGAAAAGTTTTCAATGAATCTCCTATAGTATCCAGCAAGTCCCAGAAAGCTGCGAATCTCTCCCGTATTCTTGGGTACTTCCCACTCAGTTATTGCAGTCACTTTGCTTCGGTCAACAGCGAATCCTTCTCCTGACACTACGTGTCCAAGAAACCCAACGGTGTTAAGCCAGAATTCACACTTGCTGAATTTGGCATACAGCTGGTGTTACCTCAGTTTCTCCATAATCAGTCGTAGATGTTTCTCATGCTCAACATCATCCTTGGAATATATCAGTATGTCATCAATAAACACCACCACGAACTTGTCCAAGTACTCCATAAATACCTTGTTCATCATGGTCATGAAGTATGCCGGGGCATTCGTTAGTCCAAAAGACATGACTGTATACTCATATAAACCATACCTAGTGGTGAAGGCGGTTTTTGGTACGTCCTCCTCCCGGATCTTCAATTGGAAGTAGCCATATCGTAGATCAATCTTGCTGAACACCTTTGCTCCTTCCAGTTGATCAAACAAATCATTTATGTTCGGTAGAGGGTACTTGTTCTTGATGGTCACTTCATTCAGCGAGCGATAGTCCACCACTAATCTCTTGGTGCTGTCTTTCTTTTCCACAAACAGAACAGGTGCACCCCATGACGACGAACTAGGCTGAATGAATCCCTTTTCCAGCTGCTCTTTCAACTGCTTCTTCAATTCCTTCAGCTCATCCACATCCATCTTATATGGTTTCTTTGCTATTGGTCCTGTTCCCGGCATCAGGTCGATAAGAAACTCTACTTCCCTGTCAGGTGGCATCCCTGGCAGCTCTTCCGGAAACACGTCCGGGTAATCCCTAATCACTGGCACGGTATCCATGCTAACCCCCTTAAGAGAATTCAACTTACACCTTCCTGGTCGTACAGCCGACTTGAATCTAATCCTCTTACCATCCGGGGTTTTGAGTGAAACAGCTCGCTGTGCACAATCTATGTGTCCCCCATGCATAGACATCCAATCCATTCCCAGAATAACATCTAACCCCTGTGATTCCAACACTACCAAATGTGCACTGAAGTTGTGTGTTCCAATCCTTATAGTTAAGTCGCGGCATCCCGCGCTAGCTATCATATCTCCTCCAGGTGAACTCACTCTAATAGACCTTTTCATAGACTCAGTAGGTAGCTTATACTTATCCACAAATGCCCTCGATATGAATGAATGCGATGCACCAGTATCGAAAAGTATAAGTGCAGGGTGAGTGTTGATTGGAAACTTAGCAATCACAAGGTCAGGCTTATCTGGAATCTCCTCCACATTCATGTGGTTCACTGTGGCCTTCTCGTTGTTGGTTGGCTTCATTCCCTTCCTCTCCGGACAGTTTTCAGCATAGTGTCCCTTCTATTTACACTTGAAGCATGTCACCTCACTCAGATCCTTCTTCACAAAGCTGCGATCGCGGTTGTGGTCATGTCCACCGTGTCCTCCTGAGTGGTGAGAGTGTCCTCCTTTGTGGCTGTGGTGGCTGCTCCTATGGTTGTCATGACGATGCCCATCGCCTCCATGCTGGTGGCGGTCATGGCTCCCATGGTCACTTCCTCCATGCTTGGAGTATCCATCATAAGAAGTGCGAGACTTGTGATGTGAACCAGAGTGGTGATTGTTGTTCTTTCTCTTGCGGTTCTCCACCTGCTTGTGCTTCCCTTCCAAGATCCTGGCCTTGTCCATGAGCTCCTGGAAAGTGGGGCAATAAACCACCAGTAGCTGTACTGAAAGCTCATCACTGAGGCCATCCAGGAATCTCTCCCTCCTTTTTGCATCAGTGTCAACATCCTCAGGTGCATAACGGGACAAGTTGTTGAACTCCTCAATTTACTCAGCCACGGTGCGATTGGTTTGGCGCAAGTTGCGGAACTCCTTCCTCTTCAGGCTCAGAACTTCTGAAGACATGTGGTTGGTCCTGAAACCTTCCTCAAACATAGCCCAAGTCACAGTATCCAGCGGGTGGGTGATCTGAAATGTGTCCCACCAAGAAGCGGTTGGTCCCTCCAGTAGGTGAGCGGCAAACCTCACCTTCTCAGCATCAGTGCATCCAACAGTTACCAGATCCTTGTTGACTGAACGCAACCAATCGAGAGCAACCATTGGTTCCGTTGCAGTAAAGAACTTAGCTGGCCTTAGCCTCAGAAATCTGGTGAGAGCATCTCCCTGAGGCTGATTGTTTCCATTGTTGTTGTTCTGATTTGCCATGAACTGAGTCATCACTTGGGTCAGCTGGGCCTGAGGTGCCATGAGGTGCTCCAACTCAGTGGGCTGACGGCGGAGAGGCATCTGCGGTTCAGCACAGGCAAGTTTAGAAAGAATCAACTACGATAATAGGATTCTACCCATGCATATGATCAATCAACAACAAACAATAGCAGACAATCACAAGCAAGCAACACATCAACAAACAAGTGATCCAGCAACATCCCAGGGGTTATCCTAGCAGTATATACCTACTGAAATAATTTTACAAGAGTTGGCAATGGTTAACTAAACAGTTGATCAACTAAACAACAAAAACAACAATCTGCCAGAACAGTCCAGCAGCGTTCGCGAATTTTTCCACCTGACTTAAACTCGTCAGAAAATTTAGCTGGTTTTTGCACAAATAGTACAGAGAGTTTCGCATCAGCCCAATTTTTTCAGATTTTTCCGAGTTACCAGAAAAATATTAAAAATCGTACAGTACTGCTGTATCAGCAGAAAACTGCAGCGAAAATAACACAGATAGTAACCAAACTTGCCATAACTCTTTCATAATGTTTTGCACAAATAATTCCTGGGATATTGGAGTACACAAATAAGCAACTAAACACTTTTGAACTAATACGAACTAAGCTTCACAACGATCGAGACTAATCCTAACGAATTCGCCTAACGTGGACTAATTTTTGGACTTCTATCTACTTATTGAAGAGGTTGCGATAGGTCCTTGCTGTCATGCGTTGACGCTTCGGCTCGCGGTACAGCCATGGCGGCGGAGTGTACGCCTCTCCTGAGTCATCACTTGAAATCTCAAACTCCACCTCTTCTGGATCCTCCTCTTCTTCTTCACTCTCAGCTGCAACTGCAACAGCTTCATCTCCTCCACCATCATCGTCTCCATCATCATCATCCTCGTCCTCATCATCATCATCGTCTCCACTGTCATCATCCCCATTGTTGTCATCATCTCCATTGTCATCATCAGAGGGTGGATTCAGCTGTGCTTAGAGAGCGGCAATCTGGGCTGCCATAGCTTCAATAGTTTGATCCCTTTCCTGGACGGTCCCTTGCAACTGTTGTATGTTCTGGGTGTTCTCCTACACAGTACCATGAAGATGAGCTATGGTTGCATCTTTGGCTATCAGGGCATTCTCCAGAACTCCCACAGCTTCATGCAGGGTGTCAATCTCCTGTCCTTGGACCACCATACCATTGCTAGCAAAGTCTGCAATCTCCTTTATCATCCTCACTTTCTCAGCTAGAGCTCCATTCTCCCTTTCCATGTCCTCTATGTGCCTTCGACGGGGCGGCATGTTGTCATGTCGCCCGGGGTAACCACAATGTGCCCATCTTCATCACACCTCCCATAGTCACGGTAGGGTGAATCTGCTGGCAGTAGGTGTCGGACTTGATGGCACTGGCGAGACAGGGCTTTATGTATGGCCAAGTTGATTCCAAGTCCCCAGTTGCAGTATGTCTTGGTGTAGATCAGATGCACAGGATTTGGCAAGGCGGCGTCCCTGAATATGAAGGTAGTGATCTCCCATGCATCCTCTTCATATCCATAGGTGTACAACCTTCTTCCCTTGAACATGGGCAGTGGCAATCGCAATGACTTTGAGAGCTGAGCTAACTGCCTTGCAAAGGGCCTTGGTGACTCCATGGTTGCATACTCAGTCCTGACTTCTCCCATCTATCAAGTAAAAGAGGAAAGTGTGAGAATAGCATATGGTAAGAATTTACAAGGGTGAAAGGCATAAGATGAAAGACAGAGTTAATATAGGCTTTAATAAATCTATGGCTTCCTAATCCAATTCTAGGTCACGATCCTACAGTCGACACACGGGCTCTGATACCATCCTGTAACACTGCGCTTCTGAAAAGACCGTGGCTTCTATGTGACATGCCAATCCCTGGATCGGTTCATTGGCCCACAATAGAATAAGATGAATAACATAGCAAAATATCCGTGTATCATAAATAACAAAGATCCAGAGTACCATTATTACAATAAAAGCTTAGCTCAAGGCTAGCTCAAATTATTCAGGTAGCAACATAAATAAAGCAAATCCTCCATTCTTCAAATTGCCCATAAGTGAACAAGTGCCGAGTGGAGTACCGTGGCCTAAATCGATTACTCAGAATCGGAATAACCTACAACATGAAATGTAGCAGCCCCGAAGGGTCAATACATGGAATGTATGGCAAGTAGAGCTAGTAATGGAGACAATAGTACTAACATCTACATGCATATTTGGCAAGTGGAGCTGTGCATGGCTTGCATTTGCAAATACATTTGTCCTACTTTCATAAACAGTTTTGATTTTCTTTGAAAAGATCCCAATTAAGTTAATCCAACAACATTAAAACAATTATGAAATTTGAATGAGCGAGAAACATGTCATGGAATCAATATCAAGCAACTCAGTTGTCCATAACCGGGGACACGGCTAATCGATTAGATTATACACCCTGCAGGGGTTAGTACACTTTACCCATGTGACTTGGCCAGCCCAGCTCGTACCATCACTCTCATTTTGGATGATGATAGGGAGAAGTCCAAGAAGAGACCGTTCGGGAAGTAGCTCCCTAATCCCGACGCGCACCGGTCCAACCTACCAAAATTCTACATCTCTGGATACGCGGGTTCGGGTCACCACAACCTACTAAGTCCAACCAACCGCCCATTCCATTATTGGCACATGGTTGTACACGTAAGCTACACAATAAAGAAGCCAATCAATTTCTCTCGATACCTGGGTGCCTTTCCGCAATGAAACCATCAAAAATTATCAATACCATCACACCCAGGGGATTCATTGATTAAGTTGTTTTAGTTTTCACAAACCAATACTTTTAGAAACGAGTCTTAATGATGTAACCTAGCCCTCGTTCAACATAGCATGGCTAAGCACATCTACCAACGGTGGTTCATCTACAAGGAAAGCCCTACCACATAATAGGACATAGCATAGCGATAGTATCATCCTACAATGCGTCTACAAAATACACAACAATGCATTGAAAATAGTAGGACGATATCATGAACAAAGTAGCATCTACTTGCCTTGGTTGTAGCGGTCGGAAGAACAATCCACACACGAGCAAGCGTTGCATTCGTCACAATCTACACGATACAATTGCAATCATAAACGAACAACCCACAAGCATATGCAACAAATATGATGCATGAAGGTATGCAAGGCAAGTGAATTGGTGCTACAGCTGCACCACATAATCCTATTCAATAGTACTACTGATTGCATGCATGGAAAATAGTTTTAGCGCAAGGAAAACTATTACGCAAAAAGTAATGCTCAAAACTAGAGCTAGAACTCAAATAATTCGCTACCGGTAGTATACTGTTTGTAAAATCTTGGAAAAATTCTACCGCATAGGCATAGAAACAGTACCAACTGGAATTACTCAAAAAGGAATTATAAAACTCCCCGAGTAATTAAAACACTGCAGAAAGCCATTAGACAGTTTCTGCAGAAGTTTTTACTATAAGCCTATCTTTTTAATTCACGATGAGATTCCCCTCGTTCCACTGAATCCAGAGACATATCATACGCGATTTTTGGAGCTACAGATCTTTTTCTACGAATTAATTACTCCGAAAAGGCCACTAGCTAGTTTGATTAAACTATACTAAACCTTGCTGCAAAAGCCTGAACCAAAGGTACAGCGAGATTCTACACGACTCACTAAATCTACACATATTTTATTTGCAATTTTTGGCCAAGTGGTTCAACTTCTATGCAATTTACAAGTTTCTACCAAAATCTGCCAACTAAATCGATTAACGAAAATAACCAGCCAACTATGACTGTTGACTGGTCAACGCGTCTGCTGACTGGGTGCTGACTGGGCGTCTGACTAGTCAACGCCTGAGTCTGACCGGTCAACGGCTGATCTGAACCACTGATCTGAGATCTAATGGTGGTTGCAGGCTTATCGGAGACAAACGGCGAAACGAACTCCGGACGGTGCGACAATCGGTTCCGGCGACGACGGTTACCTGCGCGGTAGAAGAAACGATCAGCGCATAGTACGGGGCGGTCAAAACGACGGCGACGGCACGTGCGGCAGCGACGGCGGTGCGGCACGGCACGGACGAACGGCGCGACGCAAGACGCGTGAGGCGACACGCGTGCAGCGTGTGTGTGCGCGCTGCGTGTGTGCGCGCGCGCGGCAGCAGCAAGCGGCAGCGCAGCGGCAGCAGCGGCAGGCGCTGGCGGGCGCAGCGCGTAGCGCGCGCGAGCAGGGCGGCGAGGCGGCGGCTGGCCGCGGTGCAGCGGCTGCGGGGGCGAGGCGCGTCGCGGCGGCGGGGTAGGCGCGCGGCGGCTCGGAGGCGGAGGCGGCTCGGCGGCGGGGCGGAGCAGGCGCGGGGCGCTGGCGGCGGAGGCGCGCAGCAACGGGGAGAGAAGGCGGGGGCACGGTTGCACTTACCGAGGACGGCGGCGCGGATCCCGGGGTGGCGCGGCGGCGGGGTCTTGGCGCCGGCGGCGGCGGCTCGCGGCCAGGAGGCGGCGAGGCGGGGCGATCCCGAGGTGGAGGCGGCAATCGAGGCGGCGAGGTGTGGGGCACGGTTCCCGAGGGTGTGCGGGGAGGGGGGTGGCGGCGAGGCCAGGTGGGGTCCCCCTTTTGTGGGACCCACGCGGGGTCCTAGTCCGATTCGGGCGCGGTGTTGGAAAAGGACTCGGAAATCGGCCTGAAAATCGGACCGTTTTTCTGACTCTCAAAAACGGCGATAACTTTTCCGTACGAGCTCCGAATCGGGTGATTCTTGCTCCTACGGTTTTGTAAATTCGAGGGGAACAATCTAGGGTCAACAGTTGGGCGAAACAACTAGGCTACAAGGGTGGACAACGCTAGTCCTACTAAAGCCTCCTGCAGGAGCCTCGTAGCAAAATAGAATAGGGGTTTGAAAATAGCGTTTCGCCGATTCTTTTCAATCGACGGTTTTGCATGGAAAAGTATGATGCGATGATATGAATGATATGCAGAACCAAATCTAAAATTTGGGATGTGACAGTTCTCATAATACCAGATTTAAATAACAATTATTAAAACAAATCTTGAAGTCAAGCTTTGATGTCAACGAGAAATACAAACAACGGTTTGTTTGTTTTCGATGAACATCATCACATATTCTCTTGCTAGTTACTTAGGCCATTATGGTTCATGAATTGCATTGTTCCGTATGAAATTTCATACCAACCAATTCGGTATCCAATACCCAAGAACCACATAGTTTAACAAGCAAAGAATACAACCATAACATGTATATCATCTATATACCTAAATTGGATATTTCCAATCTTTTCTTTTCTGCCAAATATATTTTATAGATTCTTTTTCAGCATTTCCTCTTTCCTTTTAAAATAATTTATCAACATCAACAGTGGCGCCATATACATGACACATAGTCCAAAGCGTGTATATCCAAATAATAATACCTTTGGATTTGCACTTTGAAGTAGATCACCATCACCAAAATGATCGGTATTCTTTCAAAATACATTCTTTAGTAATCTTTTAGTGTAGTAAACACTTTACATACATCTTCTATTCATCCTTATCATGACAACTTTCATGATCAAGCTACTGTAGCTTATAAAGGCGAATCGTGAGTATAACATTACTTTCCAAAACCCTTTTGGATGATTAGGATGTCTAGCATCTCCAACCTTCGTAAATTCTCATCCAATATGAGAACATATATTATACTCTATTATATTGCAACCAAAACATTGTTTCAGATATCGTTATATCTGCCGCACATGATGGTTTCTGAAACAATTCTTTCAGCTCCTAGATAAACTTGATATTAAAACAATCAAGAATCATGGAGGCAAACATGATACTTAAGATACTAACACTGGAATTGTTACTCTCGATTTAATACCAACTATTAAATTTCACGGAGTAAATAGAGTTTGCTGAAAGTTTGCAATAGGACTTTAAACTTTGATTGACACTCAACACAATACGATACCAGTTCGTAAAGTATATATCCAGAATTCTATAATTCTATTATCTCAATTACAACTATGCATATGGTGGTGAAAGAATGCCAATGACTACAATAAAATTATGCAAATTCACTTTGATTTAATTTATGATAAATTGAGTTCTACTAATCCAAATTAGAAATAAACTCCCACTCAAAAAAGACATCTCTCGTGCCTTTTTGGTGATTACATGAACCAAATCCACTACACCAAGTCCGATCATCACGTGAGTCGGTGTAGCTTCAAAGGCGAGCATCAAATGGTCATCATATCAAAATATATGACTCATGCTTAACCTTTCGGTCCGTGTTCCGAGGCCATGTCTGTACATGCTAGGCTCGCCAAGTAAGAACCTTAGTATTCGCGTGTGTAACTGTCTTACACCCGAGATATGCTCGTGGATTCAAGTACACCCGATCATCACGTGATGTCTTGAAGCGACAAAACATTGTCGGTGCATACTTAAGGAAGAACACATTTTTATCTTGATATCTAAACGAGGGATCATCTTATTCTGCTAATAAAACGCCAAACAAGCAATATAAGATGCAATCAAAACATCACATGTTTATAAGTGAAATGATATGGTTCCCGCATATGATCTCCATCATGTGCATCGTGGTATGATCACTATCATACCTATATGTGTAAGTCCAAGGTCTATGGAGATTACACGTTATGTGTGTTGTAAGAGTATCATCTCATACTTCTACTTACAACATCACCATATCATATCACTAGCCCAGCAACAATCTAAACTAGACGCCTCTAATTTATCCATTGCAAATTTTACGTGGCTTAGGGCTTTCGAAGATAGAACCGTTCTTACCTACGAACATGAACCACAATGAGGATAACCAAATTGTTGACAACTCGTTGCAAATTAGATATTGACTATAGTAGGAGAGACAGACACCCGCTAGCCACTTATGCAAAACTAGTTGCATGTCAAGCGTGGAACAGGTCTCATGTGCGAGGACATGTAAAGTTTGTCCGGGCCGCTTCATCCCACTATGCCACCAATATCCAAAGTACAACTAAGAAGCAATAAAATGATCATCATTGCCCACATACTCATATGTGTACTACCCGTGCAAAGTATCTACGCATAGATCCGGCTCTGATACCACTGTAGGGTTCGCAGCATAGAAAACAAAAAATTTCCTACGATGGGAACAACTGTGTACCAAGATCTATCGACTAGATACAAACAACGGGCGGATGTATATCCGTAGAGTACATACCCTTGAAGACCGACAAAGCTTAACGAGTCCAAACTCGTGGTTGATGTAGACGATCTCTTGTCGATCTCAAGATCGAGAGGAAGTCCTAGCGCCGCAAAATAGCAGCGCATCCGTGCTCGGACACACGTTCGAGGAACCGATCAACCTCCGCCTCCTCGCTCCAGCGATGCAGCGGAAGCACAACTCTTTCTTGCCGAATAGCCACCGGGAACATGTATCTCGCTAGTCCGAGACCATGGGGAATAAATTCTAGAGGGGGAGAGAGATCCTTCACGAGGAGGTGTGAGTGAGAGAGAGGGAGGGGGGCTCCTTTTATAGGGAGAGGGGGGCACCCAAGGGGCCATGCGCCCAGACATGGGGCTGCCCCCACCTCTTCCACATTCATGTGGGTGGACACTCCACTCACTCAAATGCCTTTCAATTCCCTCCACTCAAAAACCCACTCAAATTCCCATTAAATTTCCACCAAATTTAATGCAAGCTCTCATTAAATAAAACTTCTTTTCTTTATTCAGAATTTTGTCAATTACTTTAATGACAAACATTCACATATAAACCCTTGCTAGTATTTCATTTCACATGCAGAAACACTTTCTGCAATTTCACCCGAAAAACCCATTTCGGTATCTAGTGAAATAAATTCCTGCGCTTGTTATTCTTTTCGGCATGAAACTTTTGCTCCAAATGGATGTCGGTGTCTCTTAAGTGTGTCACCCTACGGTTCGCGAATAATGTGGACATGATCGAGACCCCTCTCGGATCAATAATCAGAAGCGGGATCTGGAGACCCATACTGACTCCCACACATTCAACGATGACTTTCTTGTGATCGTCGGAACCTTTTACGCTAGTATCTTAATCCTTTTGTTTCGCGATATATTACATGTCCGAGATTCGATCATCGGTATCTCCATACCTAGTTTGATCTCGTTACTGACATGCACTCTTTTCTCGTTCCCGTGATATAACATTCTAGTGATCAAATCACTTGCTTGCAAGCTAACCAATGTGATATCACCGAGAGGGCCCAGAGTATATCTATCCGTCATCGGGATGAACAAATTCCACTCTCGATCCATGGGCCTCAACATAACACTTTATTAGTTCTGAATCCATCTTTATAATCACCCTGTTACGGTGTGACGTTTGATGTTATCAAGAAACTCTTCCGGTGTTAGTGATTGACATGATCTCATGGTCTAAGGATTAGGATCACTTCGTAAGTTGTTATAGCAATATAAACTCAATGACTTTGATCGTAATGCTATACTTCGGATGAATGTTCATCACACCATTACACTAATGTTGTGATCTCGTTATTAACAACATCCAATGTCCATGATCAGGAAACCTATGATCATCTTGTTAATCAACGAGCTAGTTTATAAGAGAGGCATAACTAGGAAATTTCTTTTTGTTTATTAAACACACATGTATTAACGTTTCCGTATTAATACAATTATAGCATGTAAAATAAACATTTATCATAAATAAGGAATATGATAATAACCACTTTATTATTGCCTCTCGGGCATATTCCCTTCACTCACATCTCACCTGGAGTGATGTACTTGAAGAAAAAGGAGTTTCACAATCTGAAACAGCGTCACCTCAATGTGGCTGAGTATATTGAAGAATTCAACAATCTGGCACGCTATGCACCGGATGAAGTTGATACAGATGCTAAGAGAAAATAAAATTTCTTGAAGGACTTAATGATAAGTTGAACCTGCAGCTAGCTGTTGCCTATGTCCCAACTTATCGATCTCTCTGTGACAAAGCCACCATTTTGGAAAACAAGATGAATCAAGTTGATAATAGAAAGAGGAAGCATAAACTCAAGAATCACTTAGGATCATCAAAAAAGAAGCATTCATTCAAAAAGAGCAATCAAGATTCTGAACCACATCAGTATCACCACAACAACAATGGAAGTGACAATAATGGAAATGATACTGACAATGGAGATGACCTTGATCAGAACCAACATGACACTTTCAAGAAGAAAGACATTAGCCAGTTGTAATGCTATAATTGTAAGGAACTTGGACACTATGCATCAGACTGTCCTGAGAAGAAAAAGAAAAGGATACTAGAAGAGCCAATGGAAATGACTCCAATGTGACCCTGAAAGGACATGTGAACCACATTGACATGGATGGAAACTTTGAAGAGATACAGGAAGTGGATGTCAGGAACTAGTTAACTCAGTTGAGTCAAATAAGGATTCCTTGTCTGGATATCAAGTGTTGAACCCATAGTCAAGTGAACCATCAATGTAACCCTATGAGACTTTATTTTAAGGGTGGTAGTACCCTAGTTGTTTTCAATCCAACTTGTAACCCTAGCCTTCCCAAATCTCGGGATGAGATTTATTTTAAGGGTGGTAGCCAGTCACATCCCAAACTTTTCCAAATTTTGAAATGTGAAAAATAAATAAACAAAAAAACAATTGTTGATTTTTAGGGTGAGAAGAAACTTTTTGATTCCAATTGGAAACATCAAAACCTATTTTGATCCAATAAAATCCTAAAGGGATTTAAAAAGATAAACAAATAATAAATAAGTTATAATAGTTGGAATCACTATTTTTGGATCTTTTAATAAAAAGATTTGGTTTTGAAAAGCCAAGGTAGAAATATAAATAAGGATTATTTTATAGAGCCAAATTAAACCTTGGCCAAGCTTTTGAATTAAAATATTTGGTTTTGATTAAAAGAGTAAAGGTTTATTTAAATAAAATAATGAGGATTTATTAATAACCAAATTTATTAAAGTAAAGGCTTTTCCATTTTTAATAAAACACTAAAACTTGCTAATTTATTTTAAATAAGATTTCTAAGTGCTTTTGTTTTTCAAGTGAAACCTACTGAAAAGGTTTTAGTTTGGTTTAGTTTTCAAATAGAGTTTTAAAAATAAATTAAACCCTATTTGAATTAATGACTGAGGTCCATTTATTTAATTATTAATGGATCCTAAGAAGAATAAAAAATTTATTTTGTTTTGGACCTTGGTTTGTGTTGTTAAACAGAATTAAAATCTACACAAAGTTTGGCAAAGGTTTGAATTCATTTGGGTGTTTGAATTGTTTGAATAAAATCAAAACAGAAATTCCAAATGGAAAAAGAAAAAGCTTCCTGTATAAAAAAAGAGTGAATCAGACTCAACCCAACCCAACAGGCCCAGCAGCCTAACTCGCAGCCCAACTCTCCCCCCTCTCAGCGAAACGTTTTTCACTCGGAAAAGGACCCGCAGAGACACAGACAGGTGGACCCCGTGCTCCCTCTCTCTCTCTCACTGTCAGCACGGCCCCACTGCCACGCAGTCGTCTTCAACCCTGCGACACGTTCCCCTGCCGTTGCAGCCGATTGAATGCCGGCGTCAATACGCGTTGATGGCGCAGTAATTCCTCGCCGTGATCACGCATGTATAAGCGCCCCTCTCCGCTCTCTCTTTCCCCTCAAACACCGCCTCCTCTCTGCCACCGGGCTGCTCCAATCGCGAGCTCAAAACCTTCTGCTCCGACGAGGTTCCCCGAGCAATTCCGATGCCGTCCAGCCACCCCTCGCCTCCCTCTGCACGCTAGCATATTCCCCATCGCCAGGCACACCTGCCAGTGCCTTGAACTCGCCCGCGTGTGCCCGACAGCCTCGGCTTCGACATTACCTGAGCGTGCGCCGCCGTCTGCCTTAGCTCCGACGAAGTTTCCTGGTAAGCCTCGACCGTCCCAAGCTCTCCTGTTGATGCTCCCGTACTCCCCACGTTCGACCGCGTCTAACCGTGCCCCTATCTTACCTTAGGGCGACCTGCAACCTCGCCCCCGTCGTCAAACAAAGCCGCCAGACGCCGTTGCAAACTCCGACGAGCAATCTTCGCCTCTCTGGTGCGCCCCTCGCCAAGCCGACCACATGTTGAGCTTCAGCATCTCCTTGCAAGCACGGTGAGCCACTTCCCCCTCTCCCTCGCTTCCTGTATCGCCAGCTCCACCGTGAGCAGAGCGAGCTCCGCCAGTCGCTGCCGCGCAGCGCCGCCAGTGGATGGCCAAGCATCTGCGAACCGTTAGATCATTATCCTATGGCTAAGATTAGATTTGAGCAAAAGGGTATGCGTTCATCTGTGCCACTAGATCTAACTTAAATCCTACGGTCCACAGAGCTCAATCTGTGTGAACCGGTATCGTCCAGTAAAAACATGACGCGTGGCACTAGTTTGATTAAATAGACACAAACATTTCTATAGATTGTTTGAATTTGTAAATTGCATAACTTTTGATCCACATGTTCAAAATTTGCAAATTTTATATCAATGGAATCAGAATAACAAGTACTTTGCAACCATGCACTTTGTTTAATGTTTTGCTTCTGGAAAATTGGTTGAAATTGCAGAAACTTGTGTAGGCTTGTTAGGAATATAAAAATTGTTCTAGTTATGTTTTTGAGATGAAATCTTTGCAAAATGGTTTGTTGTGAACCTACTGACCCTAGGAACCAACTTATGGATTTAAAAATGTATTTTGTGAAGTTAAGGAACAAATATTTGAATTATCTCATTTCTAGTCAAATAAAAATATTGTTTTTGGTTTAGAAATGATTTTTGAGTAAAACCTGAAGGGAATATGCCCTGAGAGGCAATAATAAAATGTTTATTATGTGTATTCCAAGTATATGATAGATGTTTATTTTGCATGCTATAATTGTATCAATACGGAAATGTTAATACATGTGTGTTTAATAAACAAACAGAAAGTTCCTAGTTATGCCTCTCTCATAAACTAGTTCATTGATTAACAAGATGATCAAGGTTTCCTGATCATAGACATTGGATGTTGTTAATAACGAGATCACAACATTAGTGTAATGGTGTGATGAACATTCATCCGAAGTATAGCATAACGATCAAAGTCATTGAGTTTATATTGCTACAAACAAACTACGAAGTAGTCCTAATCCTTAGACCATGAGATCATGCCAATCACTAACACCGGAAGAGTTTCTTGTTGACATCAAACGTCACTTCGTAACTGGGTCATTATAAAGATGGCTTCAGAACTACTAAAGTGTTATGTTGAGAATCATGGATCAAGAGTGGAATTTGTTCATCCCAATGACGGATAGATATGCTATGGGCCCTCTCGGTGATATCACATTGGTTATCTTGCAAGCAAGTGATTTGATCACTAGAATGTTATATCACCGAAATGAGAAAAGAGTGCATGTCAGTAACGAGATCAAACTAGGTATGGAGATACCGATGATCGAATCTCGGACATGTAATATATCGTGAAACAAAGGTATTAAGATACAAGCGTAAAAGGTTCCGACGATCACAGGAAAAGTCATCGTTGAATGTGTGGGAGTCAGTATGGATCTCCAGGTCCCGCTATTGATTATTGATCGGAGAAGGGTCTCGATCATGTCCACATTATTCGCGTACCGTAGGGTGACACACTTAAGGGACACTGGCATCCAGTTGGAGCAAATGTTTCATGCCGAAAGAATAAACAAGCGCAGAAATTTATTTCACTGGATACCGAAACAGGTTTTCGGGTGAAATTGCATAAAGTGGTTATGCATGTGAAATAGAATTCTAGCAAGGGTTTATTTGTGAATGTTTTTCATTAAAGTAATTGAAAAAATTCTGAATAAAATAAAAGAGTTTTATTTAATGAGAGTTTGCATTAAATTTGGTGGAAATTTAATGAGAATTTGAGTGGACTTTTGAGTGGAGGGAATTTAAAGGAGATTTGTGAGTGGAGTGTCCACCCACATGAATAGGGGAGGGCAAGGGGGCTGCCCCATGCGCCGGCCACCCCCTTGGGGTCCCCCCCTCCTCCTATAAAAGGAGCCCCCGTCCTCACTTGTCTCTCACACCTCCTCGTGAAGGATCTCTCTCCCCCTCTAGAATTTATCCCACATGGTCTCGGACTAGCGAGATACATGTTCCCGGTGGCTATTCGGCAAGAAAGGGTTGTGCTTCCACTGCATCGCTGGAGCGAGGAGGCGGAGGTTGCCCGGTGTCTTGTACGTGTGTGCGAGCACGGATGCGCTGCTGGTTTGCGGCGCTAGGACTTCCTCTCGATCTTGAGATCGGCAAGGGATCGTCTACATCAACCATGAGTTGAACTCATTAAGCTTTGTCGGTCTTCAAAGGTATGTTCTCTACGGATATACATCCGCCCGTTGTTTGTATCTAGTAGATAGATCTTGGTACATAGTTCCCATCGTAGGAAAAATTTTGTTTTCTATGCTGCGAACCCTTCAGTGGTATCAGAGCCGGATCTATGCGTAGATACTTTACACGGGTAGTACACATATGAGTATGTGGGCGATGATGATCATGTTGTTGCTCCTTTGTTGTAATTTTGGATATTGGTGGCATAGTGGGATCAAGCGGCCCGGACAAACTTTACATGTCCTCGCACATAAGACCTATTCCACGCTTGACATGCAACTAGTTTGCATAAGTGGCTAGCGGGTGTCTGTCTCTCCTACTATAGTCAATATCTATTTTGCAAGCGAGTTGTCAAAAATTTGGTTATCCTCGTTGTGGTTCATGTTCGTAGGTAAGAACGGTTCTATCTCGAAAGCCCTAAGCCACGTAAAACTTGCAATGGATAAATTAGAGGTGTCTAGTTTAGATTGTTGTTGGGCTAGTGTTATGATATGGTTATGTTGTAAGTATAAGTATGAGATGATACTCTTACAACATACATAACGTGTAATCTCCATAGACCTTGGACTTACACATATAGGTATGATAGTGATCATACCACGGTGCACATGATAGAGATGATATGCGGGAACCATATTATCTCACTAATAAACACATGATGTTTGATTGCATCTTATATTGCTTGTTTAGCGCTTTGTTAGCATAATAAGATGATCCCTCATTTACATATCAAGATAAGAATGTGTTCTTCCATTAGTATGCACCGATTATGTTTCGTCACTCCAAGACATCACGTGATGATCGGGTGTTCTTGGATCCACGACCATATTTCGGGTGTAAAACAGTTACACACGCGAATACTAAGGTTCTAACTTGGCGAGCCTAGCATGTACAGACATGGCCTTGGAACACGGACCGAAAGGTTAAGCATGAGTCATATAGTTGATATGATGCCCATTTGATGCTCGCCTTTGAAGCTACACCGACTCACGTGATGATCGGACTTGGTGTGGTGGATTTGGTTCATGTAATCACCAAAAAGGCACGAGGGATGTCGTTTTTGAGTGGGAGTTCATTCGTAATATGGATTAGTTGAACTCAATCTATCATACACTTAGTCTAAACTTTACAAATTCTGTTGTAGATGGCACCACCTGCTTTTAATTTCAATGTGTTCATGGAGAAAGAGAAACTAGCAACGAACGGTAGCAACTTTACCGAATGGGCCATGAATTTGAGGATTCTCCTCTCTGCTGCACAAAAGCAATATGTGCTAGAAGCGCCGTTAGGCCCCCCACCTTTAGATGATGCCCCTGACGAGGAGAAGAATGTCTATCAGACTCGTCAGGAGGACCACAACTTAGTTCATTGCGGCATATTGTATGGGCTAGAGCTGGAACTTCGAAAGCGTTTCGAAAATGGCAATGCATTTGATACAATGAGTGAGTTGAAAATGATTTTCGACACACATGCTGCTGTAGAGAGCTACAATGCTTCAGAAAAGTTCTTTAGCTGCATGATGGAAGAGAACAGCTCCGTTAGTGAGCATGTACTCAAGATGTCGGGTTACGCCGATAAGCTTGTGTCCTTGGGAATATCGATTCCCATTGACTTAGGCATCCATCGTGTTCTGCAGTCTCTGCCACCTAGCTATAAGAGCTTCGTGATGAACTATAATATGCAAGGCATGAAGAAGTCTCTCCCCGAGCTTCTGTCAATGCTTAAAACTGCAGAAGTGGAGATCAAAAAGGAACATCAAGTGTTGATGATCAGTAGGAACACTGGTTTCAAGAAAGACAAGAAGGGAAAACGGAAGGGAAGTAAGGGCGGCAAACCTGTTGCCGTGCCTGAAAAGAAACCCCGAGTTGGACCTAAGTCTGATACCGAGTGCTACTATTGTAAGGGGACTGGCCAATGGAAGCGCAACTGCCCCAAGTATCTGGCAGACAAGAAGGCCGACAAGGCAAACAAAGGTATATATGATATACATGTTATTGATGTGTACTTGACTAGTGCTCGCAGTAGCACCTGGGTATTTGATACCGGTTCAGTTGCTAATATTTGTAACTCGAGTCAGGGGCTGCGGAACAAGCGATCGCTAGCAAGGGGTGAGGTCAAGATGCGTGTCGGCAATGGATCAAGCGTTGATGTGATCGCCAATGGAACGCTACCTCTCCACTTGCCGTCGGGATTAGTTATAAACTTGAATAATTGTTATCTGGTGCCTGCACTGAGCATGAACATTGTATCTGGATCGTGTTTGATGCGAAGTGGTTATTCATTTAAATCCGAGAACAATGGTTGTTCCATTTATATGAATGAAATCTTTTATGGTCATGCACCGATGATGAATGGTTTATTTCTTTTAGATCTCGATAATAATGTTACACATATTCATAATGTTGATGCTAAAAGGATTAAACTAAATGATGATATATCCGCATATATGTGGCACTGCCATCTAGGTCATATTGGCGTTAAACGCATGAAGAAGCTCCATTCGGATGGACTTTTGGAATCACTTGATTATGAATCATTTTATACATGTGAGCCATGTCTTATGGGCAAGATGACTAGAACGCCGTTTTCCGGTTCAATGGAACGGGCGACAGATTTATTGGAAATCATATATTCTGATGTATGCGGTCCAATGAGTGTGTCGACGCGAGGTGGATATCGTTATTTTGTTCCTTTCACGGATGATTTGAGTAGATACGGTTATATCTACTTGATGAAACACAAGTCTGAAACCTTTGAAAAGTTCAAGGAATTTCAGAATGAAGTGGAAAATCATCGTAATAGAAAGATCAAATTTCTACGGTCCGACCGTGGAGGTGAGTATCTAAGTTACGAGTTTAGCACTCACATGAAAGAGTGTGGAATTGTTTCACAACTCACACCCGCCGGAACACCATAGAGAAATGGTGTGTCGGAACGTCTTAATCGTACTTTATTAGATATGGTTCGATCTATGATGTCTCTGACGGACTTGCCGTTGTCATTTTGGGGCTATGCACTAGAAACTACTGCATTCACTTTAAATCGGGCACCATCTAAATCCGTTGAAAAGACACCGTATGAATTGTGGTTTGGAAACAAACCTAAGCTGTCATTTCTTAATGTTTTTGGGGATGCGATGTTTATGTGAAGAAACTTCAACCGGATAAACTCGAACCCAAAGTGGAAAAATGCGTCTTCATAGGATACCCTAAGGAAACTATTGGGTATTCCTTCTATCACAGATCCGAGGGCAAGGTTTTTATTGCCAAGAATGGATCCTTTCTAGAGAAGGAGTTTCTCGCGAAAGGTGTGAGTAGTCGGAAGGTAGAACTCGAAGAAGTTATTGAACCTTCTCTTCAAAGTATGGCGAGTAGCGCAGCGCCGGAAGTTGTTCCGGAGTTGGCTCCACCTGTTGAAGAGGGAACTAATGATAATGATCATGAAACTCCGAAAGAGAGTACTACCGAACCTCGCAGGTCAAGCAGGACGCGTGCAGCTCCCGAGCTGTACGGAAATCCTGTCATGAATTTCATGGTTGATGAAAATGATGACCCTGTGACGTATGAAGAAGCGATGATGAGCCCGGATTCCAACAAATGGTTAGAAGCCATGAAATCCGAGATGGAATCCATGTATGAAAATCAAGTTTGGAACTTGGTAGAGTTACCTCACGACCGAAAGGCCGTGGAGAACAAATGGATTTTCAAAAGGAAAACTGATGCTGATGGTAACATGACCGTCTATAAAGCTCGACTTGTCGCAAAGGGGGTTCGACAAATTCAAGGAGTTGACTACGATGAGACATTCTCTCCCGTAGCGATGCTAAAGTCAGTTAGGATTATGTTAGCAATTGCTGCATATTTCGATTATGAGATATGGCAGATGGATGTAAAAACCGCGTTTCTCAATGGTAATATTGAGGAAGAGTTGTATATGATACAACCAAAGGGTTTTGTCGATCCTAAGGATGCTAACAAGGTGTGCAAGCTTTAGCGATCCATCTATGGATTGAAGCAAGCATCACGAAGTTGGAATCTCCGCTTTGATGAGGTGATCAAAGAGTTTGGATTTGTCCAAACTTATGGAGAAGCTTATATTTACAAGAAAGTGAGTGGGAGCAATGTGGCATTTCTAATATTATATGTGGATGACATATTATTGATCGGAAATGATATAGATCTTTTAAACAGTGTTAAAAGTTATCTAAACAGCAAATTTTCAATGAAGGACCTAGGTGAAGCGTCATACATATTAGGCATAAAGATCTATAGAGATAGATCTAGGCGCCTAATAGGGCTATCGCAAAGTACATACCTTGATAAGATTTTAAAGAAGTTTAAAATGGAGGATAGTAAGAAGGGGTTCTTACCTATGACACAAGGCACGACATTGAGTAAGACTCAAAGTCCGGCTTCGGCGGAAGAAAGAGAGATAATGGACAAGGTCCCCTATGCTTCAGCCATAGACTCTATAATGTACGCCATGCTATGTACAAGACCGGATGTGGCACATGCTATTAGTTTGACTAGTAGGTACCAATCGGATCCAGGTTCAGAACACTAGAAAGCGGTCAAGAATATCCTTAAGTACTTGCGAAGAACTAAGGATATGTTTCTTATATACGGAGGTGAAGAAGAGCTCGTCGCTAAGTGTTATGTCGACGCTAGCTTTGACACCGATCCGGATGACTCTAAGTCTCAAATCCGGATACGTATTTCTCATGAATGGCGGAGCGGTTAGTTGGAGGAGCTCCAAACAACCTGTGGTGGCGGGATCAACAACGGAGGCCGAATATGTTGCTGCTTCAGAAGCAGCTCAGGAAGCAGTTTGGATGAAGGAGTTCATATCCGAACTAGGTGTGGTTGCAAACACGTTGGACCCAATGGTGATCTATTGTGACAACAATGGTGCCATTTCCAATGCCAAAGAGCCAAGGTCTCACAAGCATTCCAAGCATATTAAGCGCCGGTTTCGCTCCATCCACGAGCATGTCAAGGATGGAGATATAAGGATTTGTAAAGTACATACGGATCTCAATGTAGCAGATCCGTTGACTAAAACTCTCCCTAGAGCAAAACATGATCTACACCAGAACTCCATGGGTGTTAGATACATCACAATGTAACTAGATTATTGTCTCTAGTGCAAGTGGGAGACTGAAGGGAATATGCCCTGAGAGGCAATAATAAAATGTTTATTATGTGTATTCCAAGTATATGATAGATGTTTATTTTGCATGCTATAATTGTATTAATACGGAAACGTTAATACATGTGTGTTTAATAAACAAACAGAAAGTTCCTAGTTATGCCTCTCTCATAAACTAGTTCGTTGATTAACAAGATGATCAAGGTTTCCTGATCATAGACATTGGATGTTGTTAATAACGAGATCACAATATTAGTGTAATGGTGTGATGAACATTCATCCGAAGTATAGCATAACGATCAAAGTCATTGAGTTTATATTGCTATAAACAAACTACAAAGTAGTCCTAATCCTTAGACCATGAGATCATGCCAATCACTAACACCGGAAGAGTTTCTTGTTGACATCAAACGTCACTTTGTAACTGGGTGATTATAAAGATGGCTTCAGAACTACTAAAGTGTTATGTTGAGAATCACGTATCAAGAGTGGAATTTGTTCATCCCGATGACGGATAGATATGCTCTATGCCCTCTCGGTGATATCACATTGGTTAGCTTGCAAGCAAGTGATTTGATCACTAGAATGTTATATCACGGGAACGAGAAAAGAGTGCATGTCAGTAACGAGATCAAACTAGGTATGGAGATACCGATGATCGAATCTCGGACATGTAATATATCGTTAAATAAAGGGATTAAGATACAAGCGTAAAAGGTTTCGACGATCACAGGAAAAGTCATCGTTGAATGTGTGGGAGTCAGTATGGATCTCCAGGTCCCGCTACTGATTATTGATCGGAGAAGGGTCTCAATCATGTCCGCATTATTCACGAACCATAGGGTGACACACTTAAGGGACACTGGCATCCAGTTGGAGCAAATGTTTCATGCCGAAAGAATAAACAAGCGCAGGAATTTATTTCACTAGATACCGAAACGGGTTTTCGGGTGAAATTGCATAAAGTGTTTATGCATGTGAAATGGAATTCTAGCAAGGGTTTATTTGTGAATGTTTGTCATTAAAGTAATTGACAAAATTCTGAATAAAATAAAAGAGTTTTATTTAATGAGAGTTTGCATTAAATTTGGTGGAAATTTAATGGGAATTTGAGTGGACTTTTGAGTGGAGGGAATTTAAAGGAGATTTGTGAGTGGAGTGTCCACCCCCATGAAGAGGGGAGGGCAAGGGGCAGCCCCATGCGCCGGCCACCCTCTTGGGGTTCCCCCCCTCCTCCTATAAAAGGAGCCCCCCTCCTCACTTGTCTCTCACACCTCCTCGTGAAGGATCTCTCTCCCCCTCTAGAATTTATCCCCCATGGTCTCGGACTAGCGAGATACATGTTCCCGGTGGCTATTCGGCAAGAAAGGGTTGTGCTTCCGCTGCATCGCTGGAGCGAGGAGGCGGAGGTTGCCCGGTGTCTTGTACGTGTGTGCGAGCACGGATGCGCTGCTGCTTTGCGGCGCTAGGACTTCCTCTCGATCTTGAGATCGGCAAGGGATCGTCTACATCAACCACGAGTTGAACTCGTTAAGCTTTGTCGGTCTTCAAAGGTATGTTCTCTACGGATATACATCCGCCCGTTGTTTGTATCTAGTAGATAGATCTTGGTACATAGTTCCCATCGTAGGAAAATTTTTGTTTTCTATGCTGCGAACCCTTCAAAACCTTTGGGAAACGATTTAATTCAAACCTTCTGACCCTAAACACCAAGTTTTGAAAATTAAAAAAATATTTGGTGACCTCTTTAAAGAATATTGCTTTGCTAAAAGCATTTTCAACCACATAAAATAATGATTGGATTTAAAAATGATTTATAGATAAAACCTTTTGCAAATGGTTTTACCACTTTAGTAAATGACCACTTTGAACTTTATAATGTTTAGAGCCTAGTAGAAACCACTTTTGCAAATAAAACTATCTTTTGCATGCTTGCATGGATGACCTTGTTTTTGTTACTTTATGTGTGATAAATTGGTTGGAATGCTAGTTGATTTTGTGTTTGCTTGATTGAATTGTAGTGAAGTTAGAAGAGTGTGATATTTGCAAGATCAAGAAGTGAACCAACATTCTCTACTAAAAAGGCAAGTGACACTATCATCCAAGTCCTACTATTTTCATTGCACTTAGTGGATTTTTGAAACATGCATGATAAGGACTACTATATTTTATGCTATGCTAAATCCTAATAGGATACCCTTATATCTCCTTTAGTGGAAACATTGTAGTTGTAGTATGCTTGGCCCTGCTATATATTGGGATGGGATACATGTTATGATTATATGAAGAGTTGAAAAGATATATGTTTTATATAATAAAACAAGTACTCAATGAACCACCTAGGTGGACAAGGAGACTCAAGATTGGACAAGGTGTCAACAAAAGGAACCATGTTTATATGGATATCTCTTTTTGTATGTGCACTAGAAAAAAACCACCTAGGGACTTAGAGATTGAACATGTTTCTCGTACAGTGGCTTCCGTGTACAACCACATGCTAAATGGGCTCTGGCTTAGTCAACTACATAGTGGAAGACCCATGCATTGGCATCTTCAGGTTAACTAGAATTGTGTAAGGGAACTTGAAACCCTACATTGGTGCCTGGATGACAAGCTAGCATTGTGTATTGGGAGGACTTCTATGGAAAGACTTTGTCACATTCTCAATCTGCCAGTACTCCATTTTGGTGAGTACTTATCTAGCAGCCACTGGTGGCATCAAGATGAGATTGTGTCATGTGGGTAAAGTGTACAACTTCTGCAGAAAATCAAAATTCTAAGTACTTAGCCGTGTCCCCGGTTATGGACAATACTGAGCAACTAAGGCCTGAAGCTATGAAAGATCTCGACATTCCAAATTCTCAAAGTAAAACTTGATGGTGACAACAAGGGATTTGAAGCACTTGGAGTTTTCCAAGAAGTTCAGAAAGATTTGACAAATATCAAAAACTATTTTGAAAAGATAGGACAAAACTATATTGCTTTCTGCAAATGAGCCTAAACCCTACTTAGCCAAATATGCATGTAATGATAGGATCCACTTAATTCTACATAGTAGTGAAGCTTGCCAATACAATTCAAATGTATTGACCCTTGTGGCTGCAAATTATTATGTTGCAGGTTTGTTTGATGTTAGTGAAGTGTGTTGAATAGGATTACAAGCCTATAACCAACATGATTGCCTATGGCACTTTGAAGATGAAGGACCCTATGCTATTGTTATATTCTTCTGCATTGTAATGTGATAGCCAAATGAGCTATGTAAGATGTAATAAATTATTTTATTCCTGGTTATAAAGTTGTATTATGACCTTTGTATCTTGATATTACATCTTAACTGTGGATGCTAGCTATTGATCCAGGGACTAGCATTGTAAACACAGGGATCTCTACCTTATTAAAGGTTGGGAACCTTACAATAGGTATGGTGGGCTCAGCGGTAGCAAAGCTTGCACTATCTAACTTATAGAGACACGCTACAATTTTGGCTATTAGAGCGAGATAAGGGAGCACTACATGATAACTATATATTACACCAAGCATAACCCATCCAAATATTTCCCTCTCGAAGACTAGTCGAGGAAGTCCCCTTGCGGAACATTAGTGGCGTTGTCTATGATCATGACATTATACTCCTGAGGCATCCATAACCGTGGACACACGGCTTCTCGAAAAGATTTACCCTGTAGGGGTGCACTACTGTACCCAAACACATGCTCAACCCTTCAGGCAACACATTACGCGTGCCTTCCGAATCTCACAACAAGAACTGTCCCATAACTACGCGCATATCCAGAGGCATCACCTATTGTGTTGATCCAACAAAGAGGTACGGCGATTCTCGAGGAAGGCATGGCGTTTGAGTCTACGGTCGGGCGATGATCGGAAGATAACTTGTAGAGATCAAGCCCACCTTCAACACGATATCCCAATTTTATGCAGTGCAAGCCATGGCATCCCACCAAAATATCAAGTCCGAAGACATATCAACTTACCCATGTCCGAGGATATATTATGCGTATGCACCAAATGGAAAACCAATTTTGTAACCCTCTGGATATACGAATAGCGCAGGTAGTTGAGGGGGATCCCAGAGGCCCCCACGTTTGGTTAGCGCGATCAACTTAGAACTGGTATTATAGAACGAACGGGTTCTAGGTCGGCTCAAGCAGTTCCAAAAGGTGGTCCCTACCGGGGCCTTATCATTAGGTGAAACCATAACCATAACCAATATCACCAATTTAATTATCTTATCACCATCAATATCCAAGTATCATGTTCTACCTGTATGAGAGCAAGACTAAGCATGCCTACGACTCGCAAGGAGAGACTAGCTACTCAAACAAGGCAATAGGATAACCACGGCAATATAGTGGAGCGGGTAAATAAAGGGACAGTACTAAAGCATCGATAATAAGGATAGGAATAGATCAATTGGAGGAAGTAAAGACTATAAATGCAAAATAGGTAAAAGAGGGAGAATGCTCGCCCGTGAGACAAAGTCGGGAAATCGGAGGCTTGTCGCAACTCGCATCCACTCATCGTCATATCCGGTGAAGAAGCAAAACACTAGAAGAGGCAATAGATGCAATATTTAATGCTAAGGCAGAAGATCTGGCATGTTTATGATATGATGCATGGCATGGCAATATGCGGTCCCACTTAGCAATATTAAGAGGAATCGGGATCTTGACATTTAAATAGAAGGTTCAAGTTATTTAGCTACCCCGCAATTTAAATGTTGACTTAACAAGATAAATCATGGCATCGGTTTGCTACCCAGTATTAAATGGAACCAGAACAAGGCAAATAACACTCCCATATATTCTAGATTTATTTAGTAGAGGAGTTTCCATATATCCCCAATCAACAATATATATGTATGCAAGAATGAACGATTTAATATGCAACAAGCTATATTATATTTATCAAAATAGGATATCAGGAAGGCGTCGCACATTGGGATTTGGAACCGAGGGTCTTGGGTTTGTTGGTTCTGTCTCGATATTCAGGATCGGGCTTCGGATCCATGAAGGAGATTGTGGCGGTCCCTGATGAAGAACTTGGCGTTCCGAGGAGGTGGTCTTCGAGTTCAGTCCTCGGCCATCTCATCCGCGTAGTAGATCATGGCATTCTGTGGGTTGCGGTTCGGCTTCATGTTTTCCAGGGCCGGTCTTCTGGCGGGATCATCTGCGACCACCGATGGTAAAACTTCTATTGGTGTTGATTTCGGTCTCGGTCCCTCGCGGGTACATCAAGGAAACTAGGAGATCTTGTTTTCAACAAATAGCACGAGCAGAACTTACATCGGCACCCGAACCTACACAGGCAGAAGAGCAACTCATGTGCACTATAGATACGAAAATACCACTGATGGGCACCATACACTGCACAAGGCACCAGGGCGATGGCCACTGACCAGGACGTGTTGAACACCCGCGGCAACATCAGACTGCAGGCAGGAGGTTGAGGCGGTTCTGGGCGAGGGCGCAGACGGCAACCAAGCGAGCGGTAGGGCAGAGAGCGGGTGACCTCGGGCAGCGACACCGCGCTGCTGCAGAAGACGGTTGGTGGCGACCGAAAGCTGGCGATCGTGGCCCTGCTCGAGGAGGGGAGGGAAGGCCGGAGAGGAGGAGACAGACGCGACACGCCGCACCAACGAGGGAAGAGGAGGCCGCGGGGGAGGGCGCTGGTGACGGCATCGGCCAGTCGACAAGGGGCGTAGGAGAGGGGAGCCCCTAGTGGCGGCCGTTGAGGTGCAAGTGGCGGCTCGAGAGACTCCAGAGAGCAGCAACGGATGATCGTGGAAAGGGGTAGGCGAGCCTCGGTCGGCAGAGGCGAAGCACGGCTGGCGGCCAGAGGCCTTGGAGGGACAGAGGTCACACGCGGTGGGAAGCTTAGGCGACAGGGGAGCGATAGGCGGTGAGGAGCGCCAGGGAGGAGGCGGCGCTCGGGAGAGAGTCGCGAGGGAGGGGAGAGGATCAGGGGGTGCATCGAGAGAGGCGTGCGCGTGTTGGGTTGGTGGGACCAAGCTGCAGGCGCGGCTGGTTGCTGCGTACGTGTGAGTCGCTGTGTGGGTTGGGTCAAGTGGTGGTCACTTGGGTGCGTGTTGTGCGTGTGATGTGTGTCGCATGGGGTGTGTGGATGTGTGGCGTGTTGGGTCAGGGTCCGGTGTGTGTGTGCAGCGTGCCGATGGGTGGGGCGTGCGTGTTGCGCGCGCTGTGTGGGTGGCGGCGGGAGATGGGAGTAGATAGGGAATAGGGTAGGATTAGGGTTAGGTTTGGATTTGGGTAGTAGGTGGTCGGCTGAGCTTTTGGGCCTGGCTGGCTGCCTCCCCTAAACTATTTTATTTTTATTTGTTTTAGTTTTAAAAGAATTTTGTAAATAGTTTTTAGACAAATAAAAGATCTAGAAAAGATCGGGGTTTTTGATTTAAAATTAAAAGAAGGGACTAATTAGAAAACAAAATAGGCTTTTGGTGAAAATATTTTAGAGCGAAAATAAGCATGATATCATGATGATGCAAAATAGAAAATAACACGCAATTTTATTTTCAAAAAAAATTCCGTGTGTTACCATAGCCGTGTGCACGCGGCAGCAGTGGAATCCTCCTATGGACAACCCGCGGTGGACGAGGCGGTGTTAGTGGGAATGGCTCACACCGGCTAGACGAAAACCCAGCCTCGTGGTCATTTCGACTGGGCTTCTTCCATGGCCACATCTTGGTGGGGAGGAAGGGTTAGAGGAGGCGGGGTGGATTATGGTTGGAGATGTCTCTCGCGTCCTTTACGAAGGTCACCATTAATGGCACCTTCAAAGCCATAGTGTGCTTTGTCCGTCAACGATAGGAAGCAGTCAGGAGGTTGACACAGGTGATGGCTGTAAAATACAACCATGTATCTTTACGTTAAAACCGTATATTTATCAAGAACTTGATGAAATATCTCTCTAGCATTGTCACTAATGACTAATTATTGCAAAGATATGTAAATTTTCTCTTGATCTTTTCTCTTGCAGAATTGGACACTTTTATGACAAAATATGGAGCAATTTAATGGACATTTACAAGTTTACAATATTTCCAAGTCAGTGGTGCTTCAGATAAGGCATTCATACGTCTTAACAAGCATGTGTATAGACAGGTCACGTCTGTACGACACGCTAGTGACTTCACCAAGTCAAACCAAGCAACTTTCGTGAAGGAGGCTATATAAGAATCGGCTCGTAGCCGCTAGAAATCCTAACGTCATTCTACAGAACACATCTGGCGCCATTTGCATCTGAGGAGAGGAGATCCCATCTTCATCAGCATAGCCACAACTCTTCTCCCTCCTTCATCTCCACTCCATAGCCATAGTTATCTACTTGATTAGCCATATTGCAAGACTATTTGTTATTTGTCTTAAGAATTGCATCCAAAATAATAGGATAAGAAGCATTGCATTCAACATCCAAAATATAGAAATCAACGAGGACAAAGGTATTGTTAACCATAATAAGAACATCATTAATGATTCCCATAAGTTTCTTTTTAGCATTATCATCAATATGGACATCCAAATAACAATCTTCCAATGGTGGCAAATCAAGCATTTCATAAATTTTTCTAGGCATAATAGAGACACTAGCACCAAGATCACATAAAGCTTTGAGATCAAAATCATTCACTTTCATATTAATGATGGGTTCCTAACCATCTTCTAATTTCCTAGGAATATAAGCTTTATGTTTCAATTTTTCTTCCTTAATTTTCATGAGAGCATCTGTAATGTGTTTTGTAAAAGCCATATTCATAGCACTAGCATTAGGACTTCTAACTAGATTTTGTAGGAACATAATTACTTCAGAAATATTGCAACCATCAAGATCAAAATCAAAATTAGCATCCAAGGTAGTAGAATCATTGTTTCCCATATTTCGAAAAATTTCAGCATTTTTATCAGAAAAAGGAGTGGGGAATTTAGGTGGTTTGCTAGCATCAACATTGGTGGTGGTAATAGTACAAATACTATTTCTAGCAATTTCATCTTATCTTTCCCCACTAGCATGCAATTCAGATCACATCCTAAAATTTTCATCAATTCTAACTTGTATGGCATTCGTTGAAGGGAATATGCCCTAAGAGGCAATAATAAAGTGTTTACTATGTGTATTCCAAGTATATGATAGATGTTTATTTTGCATGCTATAATTGTATTAATACGAAAACATTAATACATGTGTGTTTAATAAACAAATAGAAAGTTCCTAGTTATGACTCTCTCATAAACTAGCTCGTTGATTAACAAGATGATCACAGTTTCCTGATCATAGACATTGGATGTTGTTAATAACGAGATCACAACATTAGTGTAATGATGTGATGAACATTCATCCGAAGTATAGCATTACGATCATAGTTATTGAGTTTATATTGCTATAAAAAACTTACAAAGTGATCCTAATCCTTAGACCATGAGATCATGTCAATCATTAACACTGGAAGTTCTTGATGACATCAAATGTCACACCGTAACTGGGTGATTATAAAGATGACTTCAGAACTACTAAAGTGTTATGTTGAGGCTCATGGATCAAGAGTCGAATGTGTTCATCCTGATGACGGATAGATATACTCTGGGCCCTCTCGGTGATATCACATTGGTTAGCTTGCAAGCAAGTGATTTGATCACTAGAAAAGAGTGCATGTCGGTAACGAGATCAAACTAGGTATGGATATACCTATGATCAAATCTCGGACATGTAATATATCGTGAAACAAAGGGATTAAGATACTAGCATAAAAGGTTCCGACGATCATAGGAAAGTCATCGTTGAATGTGTGGGAGTCAGTATAGATCTCCAGGTCCCGCTTCTGATTATTGATCGGAGAAGGGTCTCGATCATGTCCGCATTATTCGTGAACCGTAGGGTAACACACTTAAGGGACACTGACATCCAATTGGAGCAAAAGTTTCATGCTAGAAAGAATAACAAGTGCATGAATTTATTTCACTAGATACCAAAACAGGTTTTCGAGTGAAATTGCAGAAAGTGTTTTTGCATGTGAAATGGAATTCTAGCAAGGGGTTATATGTGAATGTTTGTCATTAAAGTAATTGACAAAATTCTGAATAAATAAAAAGAGTTTTATTTAATGAGAGTTTGCATGAAATTTGGTGGAAATTTAATAGCAATTTTGAGTGGAGGAAATTGAAGAGGTTTTTGTGAGTGGAGTGTCCACCCACATGAATGAAGGAGGGGAGGGGGCATCCCCCATGGCCGGCGGCCACCCCCTTGGGTGCCCCCCTCATCCTATAAAAGGCACCCCTCTCCCTCTCTCTCATTCACACCTCCTCGTGAAGGATCTCACTCCCCCTCTAGAATTTATCCCCCATGGTCTCGAACTAGCGAGATACATGTTCTCGGTGGCTATTCGGCAAGAAAGGGTTGTGCTTCTGCTGCATCGCTGGAGCGAGGAGGTGGAGGTTTCTCGGTGTCTTGTACGTGTGTGCGAGCACGGATGCGCTACTGCTTTGCGGCGCTAGGACTTCCTCTCGATCTTGAGATCGGCAAGAGATCGTCTACATCAACCACGAGTTCAACTCGTTAAGCTTTGTCGGTCTTCAAGGGTATGTTCTCTACGGATATACATCCGCCAGTTGTTTGTATCTAATAGATAGATCTTGGTACTCAGTTCCCATCGTAGGAAAATTTTTGTTTTCTATGCTGCAAACCCTTCAGTGGTATCATAGCCGGATCTATGCGTAGATGCTTTACACGGGTAGTACACATATGAGTATGTGGGCGATGATGATCATGTTGTTGCTTCTTAGTTGTAATTTTGGATATTGGTGGCATAGTGGGATGAAGCGGCCCGGACAAATTTTACTTGTCCTCGCAAATGAGACCTATTCCACGCTTGACATGCAACTAGTTTGCATAAGTGGCTAGCGGATGTCTGTCTCTCCTACTATAGTCAATATCTATTTTGCAACGAGTTGTCAACAATTTGGTTATCCTCGCTGTGGTTCATGTTCATAGGTAAGAATGGTTCTATCCTCGAAAGTCCTAAGCCACGTAAAACTTGCAATGGATAAATTAGAGACGTCTAGTTTAGATTGTTGCTGGGCTAGTGTTATGATATGGTGATGTTGTAAGTAGAAGTATGAGATGATACTCTTACAACACACATAACGTGTAAGTTCCATAGACCTTGGCCTTACACATAAAGGTATGATAGTGATCATATCACGGTGCACATGATAGAGATCATATGCGGGAACCATATCATTTCACTAATAAACATGTGCTGTTTGATAGCATCTTATATTGCTTGTTTAGCGCTTTATTAGCATAATAATATGATCCCTCATTTAAATATCAAGATAATAATGTGTTCTTCCTTTAGTATGCACCGATTATGTTTTCGTCGCTCCAAGACATCACGTGATGATTGGGTGTTATTGGATCCACGACCATATTTCGGGTGTAAGACGGTTACACACGTGAATACTAAGGTTCTAACTTGGTGAGCCTAGCATGTACAGACATGGCCTCGGAACACGGACCGAAAGGTTAAGAATGAGTCATATAGTAGATATGATGCCCATTTAATGCTCGCCTTTGAAGCTACACTGACTCACGTGATGATCATACTTGGTGTAGTGGATTTGGTTCATGTAATCACCAAAAATGCACGATGCATGTCGTTTTTGAGTGGGAGTTCATTCGTAATGTGGATTAGTTGAACTCAATCTATCATAAACTTAGTCTAAACTTTACAAATTCTACTGTAGATGGCACCACCTGCTTTTAATTTTAATGTGTTCATGGAGAAAGAGAAACTTGCAATGAATGGTAGCAACTTTACCGAATGGGACATGAATTTGAGGATTCTCCTCTCTGCTGCACAAAAGCAATATGTGCTAGAAGCGCCGCTAGGCCCCCCACCTTTTTATGATGCCCCTGACGAGGAGAAGAATGTCTATCAGACTCGTCAGGAGGACCACAACTTAGTTCATTGCAGCATATTGTATGGGCTAGAGCCGGAACTTCGAAAGCATTTCGAAAATGGCAATGCATTTAATACAATGGGCGAGTTGAAAATGATTTTCGACACACATGCTGTTGTAGAGAGCTACAATGCTTCATAAAAGTTCTTTAGATGCATGATGGAAGAGCATAGCTCTGTAAGTGAGCATGTGCTCAAGATGTCGGGTTACGCCGATAAGCTTGTGTCCTTGGGAATAACGATTCCCATTGACTTAGGCATCCATCATGTTCTGTAGTCTCTGCCACCTAGCTATAAGAGCTTCGTGATGAACTGTAATATGCAAGGCATGAAGAAGTCTCTCCCCGAGCTTCTGTCAATGCTTAAAACTGCAGAAGTGGAGATCAAAAAGGAACATCAAGTGTTGATGATCAATAAGAACACTGGTTTCACGAAAGGAAAGAAGGGTAAATGGAAGGTAAGTAAGGGAGGCAAGCCGGTTGTCGTGCCTGAAAAGAAACCCCGAGTTGGCACTAAGTCTGATACCGAGTGCTACTATTGTGAGGGGACTAGCCACTAGAAGCGCAACTGCCCCAAGTATTTGGCAGAAAAGAAGGTCGGATATACATGTTATTGATGTGTACTTGAATAGTGCTCACGGTAGCACCTGGGTATTTGATACCGGTTCAGTTGCTAATATTTGTAACTCGAATTAGGGGCTGCGGAACAAGCGACTGCTAGCAAGGGGTGAGGTCAAGATGAGTGTCAGCAATGGATCAAGCGTTGATGTGATCGTCGTTGGAACACTACCTCTCCACTTGCCATAGGGATTAGTAATAAACTTGAATAATTGTTATCTGGTGCCAGCACTGAGCATGAACATTGTATCTGGATCATGTTTGATGCGAAGTGGTTATTCATTTAAATCCGAGAACAATGGTTGTTCTATTTATATGAATGAAATCTTTTATGGTCATGCACCGATGATGAATGGTTTATTCCTATTGGATCTCGATAATAATGTTACACATAATCATAATGTTGATGCTAAAAGGATTAAACTTAATGATGATATATCTGCATATATGTGGCACTGCCGTCTAGGTCATATTGGCGTTAAACGCATGAAGAAGCTCCATTCGGATGGACTTTTGGAATCACTTGATTTTGAATCATTTGATACATGCGAGCCATGCCTTATGGGCAAGATGACTAGAACGTCGTTTTCTGGTTCAATGGAACGGGCGATAGATTTATTGGAAATCATACGTTCTGATGTATGTGGTCCAATGAGTGTGTCGGAACGAGGTGGATATCGTTATTTTGTTACTTTCACGGATTATTTGAGTAGATACGGTTATATCAACTTGATGAAACACAAGTCTGAAACCTTTGAAAAGTTCAAGGAATTTCAGAATGAAGTGGAAAATCATCGTAATAGAAAGATCAAATTTCTACTGTCCGACCGTGGAGGTGAGTATCTAAGTTACGAGTTTAGCACTCACATGAAAGAGTGTGGAATTGTTTCACAACTCACACCTGTCGGAACACCATAGCGAAATGGTGTGTCGGAACATCGTAATCGTACTTTATTGGATATGGTTTGATCTATGATGTCTCTAACGGACTTGTCGTTGTCATTTTGGGGTTATGCACTAAAAACTGATGTATTCAGTTTAAATCGGGCACCATCTAAATCCGTTGAAAAGACACCGTATGAATTATGGTTTGGAAACAAACCTAAGCTGTCATTTCTTAAAGTTTGCGGATGTGATGTTTATGTGAAGAAACTTCAATCGGATAAACTCAAACCCAAAGCGGAAAAATGCGTCTTCATAGGATACCCTATGTCACATCCCAAGATTTTCCAAATCTTGTAATGTGAAAAATAAATGAATAAAATAAAACTTTGTTGATTTTCAGGGTGAGAAGAAACTTTTTTATTCCAATTGGAAACCTTCAAACCTATTTTGATCAAGATAAATCCTAAAGGGATTTAAAAAGATAAACAGTTAATAAAGGAAGTTTTAAATATTTGGATTTACTATTTTGAATCTTTTAATAAAAGGATTTGGTTTTCAAAGGAAAAGGTAGATTTATAAATAAGGATTATTTTATATAGCCAAATTAAAACTTGGCCAAGCTTTTGAAATAAAATGTTTTGCTTTGATTAAAAGAGTAAAGGTTTATTTAAACAAAATAATGAGGATTTATTAATATCCAGTTTTATTAAAAATAAAGGCTTTTCCCATTTTAAATAAACACTAAAACTTATTTATTTTAAATAAGTTTTCCAAGTATTTTATATTCTCGAATAAAACCTACTGAAGTGTTTTGGTTTTATTTTAGATTTCAAAATAAAGTTTTTAATAAAACAAATCCTATTTGATTTAATAACTAAGGTCCATTTTATTTAAACATTAATGGACCCTAAAATAAAAATGTTATTTTATTTTAAACAAGTTTTCCAAGTATCTTATATTTTCAAATAAAACCTACTGGTTTGGTTTTGATAATATTTTCAAATGGAGATTTTATTAAATAAATCAAAACCTATTTTGAATTAATAATTAAGGTCTATTTTATTTAATTATTAAATAGATCCTAAAAAGAATAAAATTATTTTATTTTGTTTTGGACTTTGGTTTATTGTTGTTAAACAGAATCAAAACCCATTACAAAGTTTGGTGAAAGTTTGAATTGTTTTGAATGTTTGATTTGTTGTTTGATTTTCAAAACAGAAAATAGAAATAGAAAAAGAAAAAGCATTTGGAAAGAAAAAAATGGAACCAGACAGCAGCCCAACTGGTCCAGCCCAACAAGCCCAGTACCAGCCCAGCTATTTCCCCCACGCGCGAAGCGTTTTCCCACCGAAAGACCCACCCGCAGAGCCAATGACTGGTGGACCCTCGTTCCCCCTCTCCCTCACACTGACAAAGGACCCCACAGCCAGCTCATCTTCTTCCTCCCCCGCGTTGAACTCGCCAGCCATTGCTGCCGTTGATTCCTCCGGTTGAATTTGCTTTACTGCTGCGTTTATTCCTCGCCGTAACCACGCAGTGATAAACGCCAGCGTTTCCTTCCCATTTCCCCTCAGACTCCATGCCCTGAACGCCACTAGGCTGCCCTGAATCGAAGCAGCAACGTCACTGCTCCGACCACCGTCCCCAGCCAATTCCGGCCGAACCTCGCCACCTCTTGCCTTACCAAGCACACGAGTACATTCCCCAAACCTAGATGCTTCTCCTTGTACCTCCCATTCAACCGCGGGCGCCCCAGAACCTCGACTCCGACAACCACTGAGCGCCGCCGCATCTGCTTTCTTCTCCGGCGAAGTTTCCTGGTAAGACAGACCACCCCGCGCCCTCTCCTTCACGCACGCAACTTCGCCTTGATCCTGCGCATCTAACCGCATCCTCATTTTCCCTCGGGGCAAACCACAGCACCGCCCTCGACGACCACGAGACGAGCTCGACGCCGTTCCCCACTCCGGCGAGCAATCCCGCTAGAGCCAGAGCGCCCCTTGACGAGCTGACCATCCCTTGAGCATCAGAGCGTCACCGCGATCACTGTAAGCACCCTCACTTCCTTCCTCGCTTCCTAGACCGCCGGCACTGTCCATGTCTGACCGCGCCGCCAGTCGTCGCTGCGTCAGCGCCGCCCGAGTATGGTCGACTAGCCTTACACCGTTAGATTTCGATCCTGCGGTTAGGAATAGAACCTGAGCGAAAGGGTAAGAGTGAACCTGCGCCGTGCGATATCAGTTAGATCCAACGGCCTACAGCACGTGATCCAGACGAAGCGGTATCAGCGAGTAAGAACTCGACACGTGGCCTGTAGTTGATTTAAAAGACAGAAAACTTTCTATTAGATGTCCATTTTCTAAATTCCATAACTTTAGTTCCACATGTCCAAATTTTTCAAACTTTATATCAATGGAATCAGTGGAACAAGCCCTAGCCAACCATGCCATTTGTTTAGTAAAAAGCTTCTGGAAAAATGTTTGTTTTTGCAGAAACTTTTGTATGCTTGTTTAGATTGTAAAAATTGTTCTAAAATGTTTTTGGGGATAAAATCTTTGGCAATTGGATTGATTTGAACCTACTGACCATAGGAAACACTTTGTGGATTCAAAAATGTATTTGGTGAAACAAAAGAATGATTCTTTGATTTAAAACCAATTCTAGTCAAATAAAAATATGGTTTATTTATTAAAAATGGTTTTGGAAGAAAACCTTTGGGAAATGTTTTGTTTCAAACTCTCTGACCCCAAACACCAAGTTTTATGGTTAGAAAACTTATTTTGTGAATCCTATAGATTAATGACTTAGTAAAAACAATTCTACACCACATTAAATTTTACCTTGTTTTGAAAATGGTTTATGAAGTGAAATCTTTTGCAAATGACTTTGCCACTTTCTAAAATGACCATTAGGTGTTTTCAAATGTTTATGTCCCATTAGGAACCACTTTTCCAAATAAAGCAATCCTTGGCATGCTTGCATGCATTATCTTGGTTCTATGATTTTATGTGTTGTTTTGCTTGATTAGTAGATTGAGATTGTGCCTTGCTTGATTGATTTGTAGTGACTTGAAGAGTGTGATTGTTGCAAGGACAAGGGGTGAACTTATACTCTACCAAAAAGGCAAGTGATGCTTCATACTTTTTGTCCCATTACTCTCACTATGCATTAGTGATTTTTCTAAGTAAAACTTGCATGGAATTTTGCTAAGTATAAAACTTGCTATAGGAAAACCTAGTAGATGAAACCTTAGTGAAACATTTCCTAAGTTAGGATTCCTACTACTACCAAGCTTATCTTAGCTAATAGAAAACAAGGGTGGATTATACATTCATACTATGGAAAAATTTCTAAGTCTGAGGACTTGTGTTTTTGTTTAATAAAACAACTAAGTTAATGAATCACCTGGGTGGAATGGTAATTGCTTGGTGGTTTTTGGTTGAGTGGTTCACAAGGCCCATGTTTATGGTTGACCTTGTGTATCTCACTTGTGGATGGCCACCCAGGAACAAAGAGATTTGAGATGTCAAATGTTGAGAAGCTTCAAGTGCAACCACTTGGCATTATGGGCTTTGCCTGGATCTTATAGGTTGCAAGAACTTAGCCATATGGACAGTTGGTGGTAGAGTTTGATAGGTTGGAGCGCGTCCATTTTGGTCTAAGGGAAGGCTTCTGAAAGATCTTGTCTTGGGAAACCAAGTCTTGTGGGGAAAGTGCACCACCTCTGCAGAGTGTAAAATCTAAGTACTTAGCCATGTCCCTGGTAAAGGACAATTTGAGCATCAAGACATGGAAGCAATCAAGAATCTCATCATCCAAATTTCTAAGTTAAAAACTTGTGGTTGAACAAGGGTTAAAGGATTTTCAATCTTTGATTGGGAGAAATGTTTTTGTCAAACAAAAACTTAGTGTTTTCAAATGTCATGGAAAAATCTATTTTGAGCAATGCAAGCCTAAGCTCCACTTAACCAAATGCATATAGATGATAGACTCCACTATACTACCATAGTATCACTTGCCAATACAATTCAAATGTATTGACGCTTGTGGCTGTAACTTGTTATGTTGCAGGTTTGATTGATTTTAGTGAAGTTAAATTATTAGGATTACAAAGTCTACAACCAACATGTCTGCCTGTGGCACTTTGAAGATGAAGGACCCCAAGCTTATAGATATTCTGCTGCAATGTAATGTAATAGCCAAATGAGCTATGCAAGATGTAATAAAATTATGTTATTCCTGGTTATAAAGTTATATTATGACCTTTGTTTCTTGATATTACATCTTAACTGTGGATGCTAGCTATTGATCTAGGGACTAGCATTGTAAACACAGGGGACTCTACCTTATTTGAAGGTTGGGACCCTTACAGATGGTATCAGAGCATTGTGTTGCCTGTAGGATTTGTAAACCTAGGATTGGACAAAACCCCTTAGAAAAATAGGAGTTGTATTTGTTCCAAAACCTATTTACAAACAATCTTGTAAACTCTTTCCTCAACCATTTTGGTTTTGACTCTACATCTCTTCTATTTCAACTTGATGGATAGAGCCTACCCCATGACCAAAGACTTCACCAAGTGCAAAAGACTCCATCAACTCTAATGACTTCAACTTCTTCAACTCTAATGACTTCAACATCTTCAGCATATTCACCAAGGACCTCAACCTTGGATACCACTAAGGACTACAAGTGAGACAAGGAAATCTTGCTCAAGATTTGGAGACTAAGGAAACACAACTTAGAAGGAGCCATCAACACCTTTGAAGTTTTTATGACCAAGAGTTTTCCCAAGGAAACCATGATCTCATGGAAGAAGAATCAACCAAGAAAGATGGAAAGATCTCAAGTGAACCATATAGATGGACCACCATATTTAGTTAAGTCAAACACACCAACTTATGTGGTGTAACAAAAATATTTTTGGTTGCCTAAAAATATGCTTGAAACTTGTTGTTTGAGTGGAATGTTTGTTTGTGATTGCTTGCACCTTGCTTGTGTGAATTGTAATGTGTGTGATTAGAATTATTCCCTTAGAAATATCTTTCCTATTCTAATCCCTACCCAACCCAAACAGATGACTTCTCCAAGAGACTCCAACATCAAGGTGGATGACACCAACAATAACTAAGAGGACAACATAAGAGAACTTATAGCAACCCAAAACCAGTTGAGCCAAGAGACAACTCAGCTTTTAGCCAACAACAATGGACTAGACCCAGCCATACAAAGGATTTTGAAACTTCAATCCCAATTGTTGCAAGGATTGGTTACTCAAGTGATCAACATGGGAGAAAACTTTTCCCAAAGAGCTAATGACAACAAGGATGACAAAGATGTTATTCTAGAAGGAACCAAAGCTTGCAATATTTATGGAGACAAGGATCATACATCCAAGGAGCATGAAGATCAATGCCCCAAGAAGAGAGAAAGATTTCCCACCTTTGAGGTGAGATATGAAGAGCATGAACTAGAAGAACTCCTAGCTTTGGAGAGACCCAAAAAGAAGAAGAAAGATATTACTCAAGTGCAATGTTACAATTGCAAAGAGATGGGACACTATGCCAGTGAATGCCCAGAAAAGAAGAAGAGACAAGAAGACAAACAAAAGCTAGTGAAACCCCAGATGAGGAAGGATTTTAGCCAAGTGATGTGCAACCACTGCAAAGAGTTAGGACATTATGCATCATATTGTCCAGAGAAGCCACCTCAAGACCTCAGCCTTGTCACATGTTTCAAATGCAAGGAACTAGGCCACTATGCAAACTTCTGTCCAGGAAAGTTACATCAAGATCCCAAGCAAGCCAATATGTAAACTAGTTGGAAAATTTTTAAGGGTGGTAGTACCCTAGATGTTTTGAGCCAACTTGTAACCCTAGCCTTCCCAAATCTCGGGACGAGATTTATTTTAAGGGTGGTAGCCTGTCACATCCCAAGATTTTCCAAATCTTGTAATGTGAAAAATAAATGAATAAAATAAAACTTTGTTGATTTTCAGGGTTAGAAGAAACTTTTTTATTCCAATTGGAAATCTTCAAACCTATTTTGATCAAGATAAATCCTAAAGGGATTTAAAAAGATAAACAATTAATAAAGGAAGTTTTAAATATTTGGATTTACTATTTTGAATCTTTTAATAAAAGGATTTGGTTTTCAAAGGAAAAGGTAGATTTATAAATAAGGATTATTTTATATAACCAAATTAAAACTTGGCCAAGCTTTTGAAATAAAATGTTTTGCTTTGATTAAAAGAGTAAAGGTTTATTTAAACAAAATAATGAGGATTTATTAATATCCAGTTTTATTAAAAATAAAGGCTTTTCCCATTTTAAATAAACACTAAAACTTATTTATTTTAAAAAAGTTTTCCAAGTATTTTATATTCTCAAATAAAACCTACTGAAGTGTTTTGGTTTTATTTTAGATTTCAAAATAAAGTTTTTAATAAAACAAATCCTATTTGATTTAATAACTAAGGTCCATTTTATTTAATCATTAATGGACCCTAAAATAAAAATGTTATTTTATTTTAAACAAGTTTTCCAAGTATCTTATATTTTCAAATAAAACCTACTGGTTTGGTTTTGATAATATTTTCAAATGGAGATTTTATTAAATAAATCAAAACCTATTTTGAATTAATAATTAAGGTCTATTTTATTTAATTATTAAATAGATCCTAAAAAGAATAAAATTATTTTATTTTGTTTTGGACTTTGGTTTATTGTTGTTAAACAGAATCAAAACCCATTACAAAGTTTGGTGAAAGTTTGAATTGTTTTGAATGTTTGATTTGTTGTTTGATTTTCAAAACAGAAAATAGAAATAGAAAAAGAAAAAGCATTTGGAAAGAAAAAAATGGAACCAGACAGCAGCCCAACTGGTCTAGCCCAACAAGCCCAGTACCAGCCCAGCTATTTCCCCCACGCGCGGAGCGTTTTCTCACCGAAAGACCCACCCGCAGAGCCAATGACTGGTGGACCCTCGTTCCCCCTCTCCCTCACACTGACAAAGGACCCCACAACCAGCTCATCTTCTTCCTCCCCCGCGTTGAACTCTCCAGCCGTTGCTGCCGTTGATTCCTCCGGTTGAATTCGCTTTACTTCTGCGTTTATTCCTCGCCGTAACCACGCAGTGATAAACGCCAGCGTTTCCTCCCCATTTCCCCTCAGACTCCACGCCCTGAACGCCACTAGGCTGCCCTGAATCGAAGCAGCAACGTCACTGCTCCGACCACCGTCCCCAGCCAATTCCGGCCGAACCTCGCCACCTCTTGCCTTACCAAGCACACGAGTACATTCCCCAGACCTAGACGCTTCTCCCTGTACCTCCCATTCAACCGCGGGCGCCCCAGAACCTCGACTCCGACAACCACTGAGCGTCGCCGTGTCTGCTTTCTTCTCCGGCGAAGTTTCCTGGTAAGACAGACCACCCCGCGCCCTCTCCTTCACGCACGCAACTTCGCCTTGATCCTGCGCATCTAACCGCATCCTCATTTTCCCTCGGGGCGAACCACAGCACCGCCCTCGACGACCACCAGACGAGCTCGACGCCGTTCCCCACTCCGGCGAGCAATCCCGCTAGAGCCAGAGCGCCCCTTGACGAGCTGACCATCCCTTGAGCATCAGAGCGTCACCGCGATCAATGTAAGCACCCTCACTTCCTTCCTCGCTTCCTAGACCGCCGGCACTATCCACGTCTGACCGCGCCGCCAATCGTCGCCGCGTCAGCGCCGCCCGAGTATGGTCGACTAGCCTTACACCGTTAGATTTCGATCCTGCGGTTAGGAATAGAACCTGAGCGAAAGGGTAAGAGTGAACCTGCATCGTGCGATATCAGTTAGATCCAACGGCCTACAACACGTGATCCAGACGAAGCGGTATCAGCGAGTAAGAACTCGACACGTGGCCTGTAGTTGATTTAAAAGACAGAAAACTTTCTATTAGATGTCCATTTTCTAAATTCCATAACTTTAGTTCCACACGTCCAAATTTTTCAAACTTTATATCAATGGAATCAGTGGAACAAGCCCTAGCCAACCATGCCATTTGTTTAGTAAAAAGCTTCTGGAAAAATGTTTGTTTTTGCAGAAACTTTTGTATGCTTGTTTAGATTGTAAAAATTGTTCTAAAATGTTTTTGGGGATAAAATCTTTGGCAATTGTATTGATTTGAACCTACTGACCATAGGAAACACTTTGTGGATTCAAAAATGTGTTTGGTGAAACAAAAGAATGATTCTTTGATTTAAAACTAATTCTAGTCAAATAAAAATATGGTTTATTTATTAAAAATGGTTTTGGAAGAAAACCTTTGGGAAATGTTTTGTTTCAAACTCTCTGACCCCAAACACCAAGTTTTATGGTTAGAAAACTTATTTTGTGAATCCTATAGATTAATGACTTAGTAAAAACAATTCTACACCACATAAAATGATACCTTGTTTTGAAAATGGTTTATGAAGTGAAATCTTTTGCAAATGACTTTGCCACTTTCTAAAATGACCATTAGGTGTTTTCAAATGTTTATGTCCCATTAGGAACCACTTTTCCAAATAAAGCAATCCTTGGCATGCTTGCATGCATTATCTTGGTTCTATGATTTTATGTGTTGTTTTGCTTGATTGGTAGATTGAGATTGTGCCTTGCTTGATTGATTTGTAGTGACTTGAAGAGTGTGATTGTTGCAAGGACAAGGAGTGAACTTATACTCTACCAAAAATGCAAGTGATGCTTCATACTTTTTGTCCCATTACTTTCACTATGCATTAGTGATTTTTCTAAGTAAAACTTGCATGGAATTTTGCTAAGTATAAACCTTGCTATAGGAAAACCTAGTAGATGAAACCTTAGTGAAACATTTCCTAAGTTAGGATTCCTATTACTACCAAGCTTAGCTTAGCTAATAGAAAACAAGGGTGGATTATACATTCATACTATGGAAAAATTTCTAAGTCTGAGGACTTGTGTTTTTGTTTAATAAAACAACTAAGTTAATGAATCACCTGGGTGGAATGGTAATTGCTTGGTGGTTTTTGGTTGAGTGGTTCACAAGGCCCATGTTTATGGTTGACCTTGTGTATCTCACTTGTGGATGGCCACCCAGGAACAAAGAGATTTGAGATGTCAAATATTGAGAAGCTTCAAGTGCAACCACTTGGCATTATGGGCTCTGCCTGGATCATATAGGTTGCAAGAACTTAGCCATATGGACAGTTGGTGGTAGAGTTTGATAGGTTGGAGCGCGTCCATTTTGGTCTAAGGGAAGGCTTCTGAAAGATCTTGTCTTGGGAAACCAAGTCTTGTGGGGAAAGTGCACCACCTCTGCAGAGTGTAAAATCTAAGTACTTAGCCATGTCCCTGGTAAAGGACAATTTGAGCATCAAGACATGGAAGCAATCAAGAATCTCATCATCCAAATTTCTAAGTTAAAAACTTGTGGCTGAACAAGGGTTAAAGGATTTTCAATCTTTGATTGGGAGAAATGTTTTTGTCAAACAAAAACTTAGTGTTTTCAAATGTTAAGGAAAAATCTATTTTGAGCAATGCAAGCCTAAGCTCCACTTAGCCAAATGCATATAGATGATAGACTCCACTATACTACCATAGTATCACTTGCCAATACAATTCAAATGTATTGACCCTTGTGGCTGTAACTTGTTATGTTGCAGGTTTGATTGATTTTAGTGAAGTTAAATTATTAGGATTACAAAGTCTACAACCAACATGTCTGCCTGTGGCACTTTGAAGATGAAGGACCCCAAGCTTATAGATATTCTGCTGCAATGTAATGTAATAGCCAAATGAGCTATGCAAGATGTAATAAAATTATGTTATTCCTGGTTATAAAGTTATATTATGACCTTTGTTTCTTGATATTACATCTTAACTGTGGATGCTAGCTATTGATCCAGGGACTAGCATTGTAAACACAGGGGACTCTACCTTATTTGAAGGTTGGGACCCTTACACCCTAAGGAAACTATTGGGTATTCCTTCTATCACAGACCCGAGGGCAAGGTTTTTGTTGCCAAGAATGGATCCTTTCTAGAGAAAGAGTTTCTCATGAAAGGTGTGAGTAGTCGGAAGGTAGAACTCGAAGAGGTTATTAAACCTTCTCTTCAAAGTATGGCGAGTAGCGCAGCACTGGAAGTCGTTCCGGAGTTGGCTTCACCAGTTGAAGAGGGAACTAATGATAATGATCATGAAACTCCGAAAGATAATACTACCGAACCTCGCAGGTCTAGCAGGACACGTGCAGCTCCCGAGCTGTATGGAAATCCTGTCATGAATTTCATGGTTGATGAAAATAATGACACTGCGACGTATGAAGAAGCGATGATGAGCCTGAATTCCAACGAATGGTTAGAAGCCATGAAATCTGAGATGGAATCCATGTATGAAAACCAAGTTTGGAACTTGGTGGACTTACCTCACGACCGAAAGGCTGTGGAGAATAAATGGATTTTCAAAAAGAAAACAGATGTTGATGGTAATGTGACCGTCTATAAAGCACGACTTGTCGCAAAGGGGTTTCGACAAATTCAACGAGTTGACTACGATTAGACATTCTCTCCCATAGCGATGCTAAAATTAGTTAGGATTATGTTAGCAATTGCTGCATATTTCGATTATGAGATATGGCAGATGGATGTCAAAACTGCATTTCTCAATGGTAATATTGAAGAAGAGTTGTATATGATACAACCAAAGGGTTTTGTCGATCCTAAGGATGCTAACAAGGTGTGCAAGCTTTAGCGATCCATCTATGGATTGAAGCAAGCATCACAAAGTTGGAATCTCCGCTTTGATGAGGTGATCAAAGAGTTTGGATTTGTCCAAACTTATGGAGAAGCTTGTATTTACAAGAAAGTGAGTGGGAGCAATGTGGCATTTCTGATACTATATGTGGATGACATATTATTGATCCAAAATGATATAGATATTTTAAACAGTGTTAAAAGTTATCTAAACAACAAATTTTCAATGAAGGGCCTAGGTGAAGCGTCATACATATTAGGCATAAAGATATATAGAGATAGATCTAGGCGCCTAATAGGGCTATCATACATACCTTGATAAGATTTTAAAGAAGTTTAAAATGGACGAAAGTAAGAAGGGGTTCTTACCTATGTCACAAGGCACGGCATTGAGTAAGACTCAAAGTACGGCTACAGCGGAAGAAAGAGAGATAATGGACAAAGTCCCTATGCTTCAGCCATAGGATCTATAATGTACGCCATGCTATGTACAAGACCAGATGTGGCACATGCTATTAGTTTTACTAGTAGGTACCAATCGTATCCAGGTTCGGAACACTGGAAAGCGGTCAAGAATATCCTTAAGTACTTGCGAAGAACTAAGGATATGTTTCTTGTATACGGAGGTGAAGAAGAGCTCGTCGCTAAGTGTTATGTCGATGCTAGCTTTGACACCGATCCGGATGACTCTAAGTCTCAATCCAGATACGTATTTCTCATGAATGACGGAGCGGTTAGTTGGAGGAGCTCCAAACAACCTGTGGTGGCGGGATCAACAACGGAGGCCAAATATGTTGCTGCTTCGGAAGCGGCTCAGGAAGCAGTTTGGATGATGGAGTTCATATCCGAACTAGGTGTGGTTGCAAACGCGTTGGACCCAATGGTGATCTATTATGATAACAATGGTGCCATTGCTAATGTCAAAGAACCAAGGTCTCACAAGCATTCCAAGCATATTAAGCGCCGGTTTCACTCCATCCGCGAGCATGTCAAGGATGGACATATAAATATTTGTAAAGTACATATGGATCTCAATGTAGCAGATCCATTGACTTAAACTCTCCCTAGAGCAAAACATGATCTACACCAGAACTCCATGGGTGTTAGATGCATCACTATGTAACTAGATTATTGTCTCTAGTGCAAGTGGGAGACTGAAGGGAATATGCCCTGAGAGGCAATAATAAAGTGTTTACTATGTGTATTCCAAGTATATGATAGGTGTTTATTTTGCATGCTATAATTGTATTAATACGGAAACGTTAATACATGTGTGTTTAATAAACAAACAGAAAGTTCCTAGTTATGAATCTCTCATAAACTAGCTCGTTGATTAACAAGATGATCACAGTTTCCTGATCATATACATTAGATGTTGTTAATAACGAGATCACAACATTAGTGTAATGATGTGATGAACATTCATACGAAGTATAGTATTACGATCAAAGTCATTGAGTTTATATTGATATAAACAACTTACAAAGTGATCCTAATCCTTATACCATGAGATCATGTCAATCACCAACACCGGAAGAGTTTCTTGATGACATCAAACGTCACACCGTAACTGGGTGATTATAAATATGACTTCAGAACTACTAAAGTGTTATATTTAGGCTTATGGATCAAGAGTGGAATTTGTTCATCCTGATGACGGATAGATATACTCTGGGCCCTCTCGGTGATATCACATTGGTTAGCTTGCAAGCAAGTGATTTGATCACTAGAAAAGAGTGCATGTCGGTAACGAGATCAAACTAGGTATGGATATACCTATGATCAAATCTCGGACATGTAATATATCGTGAAACAAAGGGATTAAGATACTAGCATAAAAGTTTCCGACGATCACAGGAAAGTCATCGTTGAATGTGTGGGAGTCAGTATGGATCTCCAGGTCTCGCTTCTGATTATTGATTGGAGAGGGGTCTCGATCATGTCCGCATTATTCGCGAACCGTAGGGTGACACGCTTAAGGGACACTGACATCCAATTGGAGCAAAAGTTTCATGCCGGAAAGAATAACAAGTGCATGAATTTATTTCACTAGATACCGAAACAGGTTTTCGGGTGAAATTGCAGAAAGTATTTTTGCATGTGAAATGATTCTAGCAAGGGGGTTATATGTGAATCTTTGTCACTAAATTAATTGACAAAATTCTGAATAAATAAAAATAGTTTTATTTAATGAGAGTTTGCATTAAATTTGGTGGAAATTTAATAGCAATTTTGAGTGGGATTTTGAGTGGAGGAAATTGAAGAGGTTTTTGTGAGTGGAGTGTCCACCCACATGAATGAAGGAGGGGAGGGGGCAGCCCCCATGGCCAGCGGCCACCCCCTTGGGTGCCCCCCTCCTCCTATAAAAGGCACCCCTCTCCCTCTATCTCACTCACACCTCCTCGTGAAGGATCTCTCTCTTCCTCTAGAATTTATCCCCCATGGTCTCAGACTAGCGAGATACATGTTCCCGGTGGCTATTCGGCAAGAAAGGGTTGTGCTTCCACTGCATCGCTGGAGCGAGGAGGCGAAGGTTGCTCGGTGTCTTGTACGTGTGTGCGAGCATGGATACGCTACTGCTTTGCGGCGCTAGGACTTCCTCTCGATCTTGAGATCGGCAAGAGATCGTCTACATCAACCACGAGTTCAACTCATTAAGCTTTGTCGGTCTTCAAGGGTATGTTCTCTACGGATATACATCCGCCAGTTGTTTGTATCTAATAGATAGATCTTGGTACTTAGTTCCCATCGTAGGAAAAATTTTGTTTTCTATGCCGCTAACCCTTCATTAGTAGGAGAAAAGGGATTTTCCATAGTTTCAGGTTTAATAGCCATTTTATTAATCAAAGAAGATTGTGCTTCAGACAAAGATGAAATATTTTTTTCAGCATTCGACAACTTTTCCTCAATAGTTTTATTGAAGGCAGTTTGTTTCCTAATAAAATCCTTAAGCATGACTTCAAGTTCAGAGGGTGCACTTATATTGTTGTTGTAGGAATTTCCATAAGTATTACCATTATTAGGAGGATAAGGCCTATAATTATTATTACCAAAATTACTCCTATAGGAATTGTTGCTAAAATTGTTATTTCTAATGAAGTTCACATCAACTTGCTCTTCTTGACCAACCAAAGAGGCTAAAGGAACCTTATTTGGATCAATATGAGTTTTCCATTAACAAGCATAGACATAATAGCATCAATCTTATCACTCAAAGAGGAGGTTTCTTCAACAGAATTTACCTTCTTACCTTGTAGAGCTCTCTCAATGTGCCATTCAGAATAATTAACCATCATATTATCAAGGAGACTTGTTGCAAAACCCAAAGTGATGGTCATAAAGGTACCTCGAGCAGCAGAATCCAACAGGGTTTTTGAAGAAAAATTCAGTCCTGCATAAAAGGTTTGGATAATCATCCAAGCAGTCAGTCCATGAGTGGGACAATTCTTTACCAAAGATTTCATTCTTTCCCAAGCTTGAGCAACATGTTCATTATCAAATTGTTTAAATTTCATTATTTCACTTCTCATAGATATAATCTTAGCAGGAGGATAATATTTTCCAATGAAAACATCTTTGCATTTAATCCAAGAATCAATACTATTTCTAGGCAAGGATAACAACCATTCTTTAGCTTTTCCTCTCAAAGAGAAAGGAAATAATTTAAGCTTAATAATATCTACATCAATATCCTTATATTTTTGCATCTCACAAAGTTCAACAAAACTATTAAGGTGAGCAGCAGCAGCATCAGAACTAGCATCAGAAAATTGTTCTTTCATAACAAGATTAAGCAAAGCAGGTTTAATTTCAAAGAGAGTAGCTTCAGGAACAGGTGGAGCAATAGGTGTACACATGAAATCATTGTTGTTTGTGCTAGTGAAGTCACACAACTTGGTTTTCACAAGAGTAGTCATTTTTGCAAGAGTAAAGCAGGCCAACAGGGATAGCAACTGAAGTAGGAACTAATTTTTTTGTGTTTTTTGATAAAAATAAACAAACAAGTACAACTTTTTTTATTTGTTTTTTATAAAGAGAAACAAGCAAAACAAAGCAAAATAAACTAAGCAAAACAAAAACAAAGTAAAGAGATTGGTTGTGAGAGACTCCCCTTGCAAGAATTTTCTTTCTCCCTGAAAAGTGATTGACGAGGAGGAAGAGATTGAAGTTGTCCTTATCTCCCCAGCAACGGCGCTAGAAATTATTGATGTGCGCTCTTGAAGTGGGAGCTCGTTGGGAACCCCAAGAGGAAGGTTATGATGAGCACAGCGGCAAGATTTCCCTCAGTTGTGAAACCAAGGTTATCGAACCAGTAGGAGAAAGAAAACAACTTCCAAGGTGTTGCTAGCAACTTGGTGACGAGGTTTAATCTCGTCAATGCCCATTGTTATGGACTTGGGTTTTGGAGAAGATGGGGATGTTGGAGATCGTGGCACGGTTAACAGACAAGCAACTAGGGGACACGAGATTTACCTAGGTTCAGGCCCCCGGAGGGAAAACCCTACTCCTGCTTGTCTGCTCTTTGATTATGGCGGAACCGAAGGTTACAGGATGCGCAGATTCGATCTGGCGTAGATGCGTGTGCGAAAGTATGAGTCTAGAGAGAGATCTATTGTGTACGTGCCCTTCTCGTTGGACCCTCCTAGCCTTTATATATGGGGAGGCTAGGTCTCGGGTGCCGATACGAGTAGGTTACAAGTTGTATTCAAACTCTAGTCTTGTTCTCCAAGGATCCGAAGACGTCATGGGCCTTGGCCACCTGAAAATCTTCATGGGCCAGCGTATGTCTGCCGTGGGCCTTCCTTGGGCTGGACTAGGTATGCTGAAGTTACGTACCCGTAGGGTATAACCATGTCAGTAGCCCCCGAGTGTTCAGTCGAATCGTAGATTCGGCTGAGGACTCTTCAATCCTTCGGGTGCAACTCTGTCTTTCAAGTGAATGTGTAGGATTGTTGATACGTGTGCCTGACTCTCCCGACGGATCAGGGTCAGTTAACTGTCTTAGGACAAAACAACACGATCTTCTTCAGGTTCGAGTCCCTCGACTCGAACCCGGAACATATGCTGGCGTAATTCGACTCAGGCCACGGAGGACTTACAGGAGTGGAATTCCAGTGATTTTAAATGATATACCCAACGCGTCCGTCGGGATTTTTCATCGTACCTACTGGTACGGATTCATACTAGCAGAGCGCAGTCAGGTGCGTTGCCAGGCCATCAGATGATATCTGTAGGTCTTATCTTTGCGTCGCAGACGCAGCATCCGAATGTTTATCACCGCGGAGGTGTTTCGGGTGGCCGAGGAGATTGTCGCTCACTCAGCATTTTGTTGGGGCAGAGTTGCCAAAAAGTTTTTGCATGCGGACCCGGAAGATCGCAGTCGAAGATTTCATAGGGTGCGCGACCAGCGCTCCCTATGGGAGTAGCCCCCAAGTGTTTGTTCGAGTCGTAGACTCGAACGGAGACTTTAGTTCAAGCATTGTTTCAGTTGTTAAGTCCGCAGGACTCGAAAATTTTCGGATGCTTAAATCCATCCTCCCTATGGGAGTAGCCCCCGAGTCCGTAGTGGAGTCGTAGACTCGACGTAGGACTTAGAGAAGTAATTTTGTCCTCATTTGTCTGTCGGGTGCGCGGCCAGCGCTCCTGATAGGAGTAGCCCCCGAGTATTTAGTCGAATCATAGATTCGAGTGAGTACTCTTAGCTGTGCAGCCGAAGTTGTGCTAGTATAGCTTTTGATGATGTCAGTGCTGATGATCGATGACCTCAAGCGTCTGCTACGCCAGAGATGACTCCGTACTGCCTGGGCAAGATTTTGGTCTCGTTCCTTTTGACCCCTCCCAGTTGATTGAGAAGAAAAGATCCTGGAAAAACCAAATCTTGGATGGTGAGGTGGCGGAGATAGAGGCCCTGTACCGTCGGGTGGGGGATCTCCAATTGATTCTTGAGAAGGAGGTGAACGGTGTCGACATCATCCGGACGTTTCTTGAGCGTCGGGTGCAGCCTCTCCAAGCGAGAGCGCACCCGATGTTTCTTTACTCTGGGCGCCGTGATCCGACGAGGGTTTCGAGTGAGAAAATCTCCGAGGTGGAACTTGACAAGGCTCTCCGCGCGCTGTTGAAGTTCAAGGCCGACGAGGGACTCCCGGAGAAGTCGCTGACTCCTCCCTTTTCTTCGACGTTGGCCGTGCCGAAGGTGTAGATTTATGCACGTAGTGCTCCCCTTTTTTGTTGGGTGTTTATTTGTGTCCTTTGTTTGCTAACAAAGTTTCTTCTCATCTTGTAGAGCTTCAAAGTGCCAGGCATGGCACCACCGTTGCCCGAAAGGTATCCGAATGCCACGGATAATGAAGTGGTGGATTCCGTGTCCGAGCTACCGTCAGCGCGATCCCCAGCGGAGGATGCCGACGAATCGAGTGAGGACCATTCGCGCAAGCGATCACGGAGCTCGAGCGAGTCTTCGGATGCTTCAACTCCTCCGACTCCCAGAAATCCTCTGGGCTTTGAGCGTCATGATGATGGTCATGGAGGTTCTTCCTCTCCCCTTCCTGCCATTCCTGTGCGGGCTGTTGCACCGCACCCGCCAGCAAAGCGGAAGAAGGAAGAAAAGAAGGAGGAGAAGAAGGAAGAGAAGAAAGAGGAGAAGATGGCCCAAAGGGCTTCTCCTATCTTCGACCTTAGTGCATTGGGCTCGTAAGTTGTTCTTGTTGTACTGTTGTCCTTTTCTTTTTATGATGTTTGCACCTGTGCTGATTGGCTTCGTATGCAGGCAATCCTCCGACGGCTCCAGTGATGGTGCGGGGGAGATGATGGGGGAGTCGAACATTGCGTCGCCTCCTCCTCAGACGGTGGCGACTTCGGGTGATGCTGCGCCAGTTCCTCCTGTGCAGGAGAGGCTGGTGGTTGCGCCTCAGAATTTCGCAGGCGGGTCTGCGGGTTCGCCTTCGGAGCACGTAAGTTTTTCTGCTTGATGTTACGGGGGGAGCCCCCGAGTGTCTTCGTGTGCTGATGTTGTTTATGCTTCTTTGTGTTGGGCGTAGCCCCCAAGTCCTGCTTTTACTACTATTGCCTGTTGCTGCAGCCTTTTGTCCAAGAGGCCAAGCGGCTGGTGGAGGAACGCCTGACGCTGGAGGCGAAACTGCGGCAGCTTCAAGGTATTCGTCTGCCTTGTAGTACTTCTCTTGCTTATCCTGGTCCTGTTCTTTGACACTTGCTTGTTGTAAATGCAGAGGAGCATAACGACTCTCTCCGTGAGGTCGATGCTCTGAAGAAGAGCCTTGGCCAATCAGAGCAGAAGACCGAAGCTGCCGCTGGGGCGAGAGAGCGCCTTGAGCTGGAGCTGACGAAGGCAGCCGAAGCGAAAGAGCGTCTGCAGCAGGAGGCCGCAAATCGTGAGGAGCAGCTGGCCACCGTTGCGGCTGCTCGTGAAAAAGGGGTGGCGGAGAAGCTCATGGCTGCTGCCAAGGCTATTTCGGGTGAGCGCTAGCTTTTGTACGTGCTTCTTTTTCTACGGATCTTCTTCTATGTTGCCTTTCTTCATGTTTTCTTCTTTTTTGTCTCAGATGCCGCAGGCATCGAGTTTGACCGTGGTGCTCTGGAGCACGGGAGTGCTCTAGATGATGCCACTATAGCGGTCGAAGACCGCTGCAGCACCGTCGTCAACGTCCTTGCCAAGGCGAAAGAGGTCCTTGGTCGCTTCTACCAGGAGCTCTTCTCGAAGGGCGCATCCCTTGAAGACGTGGGTGCCCTGGCAGAGGCTCTGTCAGCCGAAGCGCCTACAGCGTACAAGCGCAAGCAGAAGGGCATCGGCGCGTCCGTCGGGCTGGCGATGGCCATGGCGGCTGGGGCGGAGCTGGACCTGCCCCAGATTACTTCTCGGATGCCTACAGCTGCAGATGGATCCGAGGTAGCCTTCACCGCCTACTCCGCTCGCTGCAGACGATATGGGCCCAAGCTCATTGACTTGCTGTCTGAGTACGCATTGCGGCAGCAGGGCAAGGCCAAAGTTAGGCAGTCTGGTTCTGAGGCGACTCAGTGTCCTCCGCCTTAGGCATAGTAGACGTAGGGTAGTTTGTAGTCTATTTTTGTTGTAAATTTCTTCTATAGTACCATCCTTGTGCCACGTAGTGGCCTTGTATACTTTAATGAATTCCTCCGAGTTGTGCTCTATCCTTGGCTGAATGTCTGTGTGCCTTCTTTTTTCTGCTGCTATAGGTTCCTTCGGGTGCTGACCCAGTTGACACTTCATCCGAGAGGCCCTTGCGAGCATCATTGGATGATTCCTCGCAGCTCGCGTTTCTTCGAGATCGCGTGCACAGCTTGGAGAGAGATTTGCTTGGGTTACGCGGTCGCGCTGACGTTTAGAAATCCAAAGCAGACCATGGTGCAGCGAGAGAGGAGTATTTGATGGAGGAGCTGGGTCGGCTGTCCGAGCAGCTGCAATGTAAGTTGATCCTTCTTTCGGGTTGTAGCTCAGTTCTTCGGGTGAGCCTGCTGGCCTTACTCTTGTTTTGTGCGGTTGTCGCAGGTGCCAATCTTGCTCCGAGGGAAGAAAAGGAGCGTATTGTTGTTCGAGTCAATTGCTTGACTCAACAGGATATGGAGGTCGGCGGCTTCTTCTGGATGGATCGTGATCGCGCCATAGTTCTGGCGACGGTGCAGGGTCGTGTCTACCAGGTTTCGCGGGTGCTCCGCCAGGTGCAGACATCGCTTTCCTCGGTGCTGCACGTCATGTTTCCGTTGGATGCCGTGCCGACGACCCTTGCAGGTCTTCTGACGAAGTTTCGGAGTGCCAGCAATGTCAAGGAGCTGGTGCGGCAGCAGCTCGTCGCAGGGGTGAAGGCTGCCTTGTCTCTTGTGAGGGTGCACCGCCCTGATGTAGATTTGGCTACTGTGGCGACTGGGCCACCTCCTCGACCAGATGGTGGCGAGTGGAATATGCGTCCGCATTACGCGGTTGTAAGGCAGTATGCCGAACAGATTGTAGATTTGTTTGAGCAGCGTGCTCAGGTTATTCTTCATAATAGGTAGGACCTGAAAATAAATAGAGAGATGTAAAATTTGTATATTGCGGCTGGGCGTGTATGTGCCCTTTGTTGTAAAGGTTTGCTTGTTTGCGAGCACGTAGTGCTTTGATTTAGTACGTGCCCTTTTCGTTTGCCTGACGTGGTCAGCTACTCAGGTGTACACGTTTTGTCCTCAGTCGATGAAATCGTGAGGTGGGGGAGCCCCCGAGTGCGTTTGTAGCATGTAATAAAGTTTGCAGAGAAATAGTCAACCGAAGGTTGGGGGCGAGACACTTAGCTTTATTTGTAGCGTAATGGAGGAGGTACATGGTTCGGCTGAGTAGCCTTGGCTGTAAGCCTTGTCGAAAAAAGGGGGTACATTGCTATGGGTAGAATCGTCGCAGGTGCGAGATGTTCCATGGGTTGGAGTATGTGACTCCAGACTCCACGTGCTTGAGGCGATAGGCTCCACCTGGGATGACCTCGGTGTTGGCATAGGGTCCTTCCCATGGTGACTCGAGTTTATTCGGTCGCTTTTGCTTAAGTCGCAAGACGAGGTCTCCTTCGACGAAGGACCTTGGGCGCAACCGGCAGCTGTGGTAGTTGCGGAGACTTTGCTGGTACACCGCTGATCTAGCTGCTGCTATATCCCGTGCTTCGTCGAGTGTGTCGACGACATCTTCGAGTGCAGCCGTGGATTCGGCTTCGCTGTAAGCAATGACTCGTGGAGCCTGGTGGCGTACTTCGGCTGGTAGCACGGCCTCAGCTCCGTGCACCATGAAGAACGGTGTGTAGTCGGTGGAGCTGTTTGGCGTAGTCCGTAAGCTCCACAGGACATACGGTAGCTCTTTCGTCCAGTTTCCGGCTTTGTGCTCGAGTGAGCTCATGAGGCGCTTCTTGATGCCGGCGCCGATTAGACCGTTGGCCTTTTCCACTTGCCCGTTTGTTTGTGGGTGTGCCACTGAGGCATATGTGATGTTGATCCCGAGGCCTTCGCAGAAGTCCTGTAGACAATGGATTCGAAGAATTTGACGGCAGTTTTGCCCTTCTGGTTGGTGACTGGCATTGCCTCGATCCACTTGGTGAATTTGTCGACTACGACCAGGAGGAAGACGTGTCCTCCCTTCGAGGATTTTGGCAGTTTGCCGATCATGTCGAGGCCCCATTGGGCAAAAGGCCAGGCTATGGGTATGGGTCGAAGTTCGGACCCAGGTGCGTGTGGTTTGTCGGCAAACCGTTGGCACCCGTTGCATCTTCGGACGATGTCCTTCACATCGCTCATGGCCGTTGGCCAGTAGAATCCTGCTCGCAGAGCTTTGGCGACGAGGGAGCGACTGCCTGCATGGTGGCTGCAGATGCCCTCGTGGATATCTTGGAGTATGGCCTTGCCGTCATTGATGGTGACGCACCGTTGTAGTACGCCCGTAATGCTGCGTTTGTACAGCTCGCCGTTGATGATGGTGAAGGCTTTTGACCGACGAGATACGCGTCGGGCATCTGTCGGGCTGTCTGGCAATTCTCCGTTTATCAGGAACTGGAGGTATGGACGTTTCCAAGTTTCTTCGACTGCCATGACATGCATCAGGTTGACCATGGCAATTTCGGTATCCAACTTTTCGTGTCCTTCATGAACTTCGGGTAGCGTAGCCCCCGAGTGTTCTGCTTCTTCGGGTGATCCCTTGGGGAATTTCCGCTTGATGGATGGCACGCAGATCTGTTCGAGGAACACACCTGGTGGTACCTTTGCACAAGTGGAGCCGATGTTGGCGAGTCTATCGGCCTCCTCGTTGCTCTCTCTTCCAACGTGCCGAAGTTCGCAGCCGTCGAATTCTCCTTCGAGTGCGTTGTATAGCGCGCGGTACGCGATCATGTTTTCGGCGTGTGCGTCGCACTCATTCATCGTCTGCTGTACGACAAGGTTGGAGTCACCGTAGATGACCAGGTGCGTTGCGCCGCATATTTTTGCCATCTTCATGCCATGGATGAGGGCTTCGTATTCGGCCTCGTTGTTGGAGGCTCTGAATTTCATCCGAAGGACGTACTTCATCTTGTCACCTTGCGGGGAGGTCAGTATGACTCCTGCCCCTGCTCCGGCTTCGCGTTTGGAGCCGTCAAAATGCATTGTCCAGGACTGCGACATGTCTGGGGTGTCAGGCAGCTGCAGCTCCATCCAGTGCACCAGGAAGTCCGGAAGGACTTGAGATTTGATTGCGTGTCGCTTCTCGTAGATGATGTCCAGGGGTGATAGTTCAATGCCCCACAGGGCCACGCGTCCTGTGGCCTCTTGGTTATTCAGGATGCTGTTTAGGGGTGCCTCGTTGACGACCATCACCTGATGCTCCTGGAAGTAGTGGCTCAGTCGTCGAGCCGTCATGAACACGCCGTAGGCCAGCTTCTGGTAGTGTGGGTACCGCTGTTTTGTTGGAGTGAGAACCTCGCTGAGGTAGTAAATTGGGCGTTGTACCCCGTGGGTCTTGCCTTCTTCGGGTCGTTTGACCACGAGTACTGTGCTGACCACCTAGTGTGTGGCTGCTATGTACAGCAACAGGGGCTCGCGCTCTTTTGGCGTGACCAAAACTGGCGAGGTGGAGAGGAGCCGCTTGAGGCTTTCGAATGCGTCGTTGGCTTCTGGTGTCCACTCGAACTTGTCTGCCTTGCGCAGCAGCTGGTAAAATGGTAGGGCCTTCTCGCCCATGCGGCTGATGAACCTGCTTAGTGCTGCTACTCGCCCTGCGAGCTGCTTAACGCCCTTGAGGTTTTTCGGCTTCTCCATTGTCATGATAGCTTTGATTTTCTTCGGGTTCGCTTCGATCCCTCGTTGAGAGATGAAGTACCCGAGCAGCTGACCCGAGGGGACGCCGAAGGCGCACTTTTCTGGATTGAGCTTGATCCTGTAGCGATCAAGGTTGTCGAACGTCTCGCGGAGATCGTCGATAAGTGTTCTTGCCTCCTTGGTTTTTATGACTATGTCGTCGACATAGACTTGGACGTTGCGACCGATCTGGTCCTTGAGGTAGGCCTGCATGCATCGCTGGTACGTGGCACCCGCGTTCTTTAGCCCGAAGGGCATTGTGTTGTAGCAATATACTCCGAACGGTGTGATGAACGCCGTTTTTTCTTGATCTTCGACCTTGAGTCGAATCTGGTTATAGCCTGAGTAGGCGTCGAGGAAGGAGAGTTTCTCACAACCTGCAGTCGAATCGATGATCTAGTCGATCCGAGGAAGAGGGAAGTGGTCCTTAGGGCAGTGTTTATTTAGTGACGTGAAGTCTACGCACATCCGCAGGATGTCCGTGTCCTTCTTCGGGACCATCACCGTGTTTGCCAGCCACTCGCTTTCCCTGATTTCCCGGATGAAGTCTGCTGCGAGTAGTCTATTGATCTCCTTGCCGACAGTCTGCTTGACTGGCTTGGTGTCTGGGAAGACATTGAGTGCGTGCTCGGCGAATTCCCTGGGAACTCCTGGCATGTCCGCAGGACACCAGGCGAAGATTTCTCAGCGCTCACGGAGGAATTCGACGAGCGCGCCTTCCTATGCAGTGCTGAGGTCGTTGGCGATCAGTGCCGTCTTGGAGGCATCCGTTGGATGGACCTGCACTTTTTTGGTGTTTATGGTGGAGTCGAAAGACATGTCAGGTGCGTTCTGCTTTGTGACTGGGGGTAGCCCATTGTCCGTCACCTCGCAGAGCCTTACAAGCTCGTCTTGCATGCCGAAAGACTGGGAGATTTTGTTGAAATCCATGTCGCATTGGTCCGATCGGGTGAAGCTCCCGTGGACTGTGATGACGCCCCTTGGTCCTGGCATCTTGAGTAGTAGGTATGCGTAGTGTGGGACGGCCAGGAACCTTGCGAATGCTACACGTCCCAGGATGGCGTGGTATTGCGACGGCCAGTCCACCACTTCGAATTCTAGGCGCTCCTGCCGAAAGTTGTCCGGCTTCCTGAAGATGACGTCGAGCCCTATTTTGCCCAGGGGGAGGATGCCCTTCCCTGGGACAATGTCGTGGAACGTTGTGTCTGATTGTTCCAGGCTGCATTGCGGATCCGCATAGCTGCTAGAGTGCTTGCGAACATTAGGTTGATGCCGCTGCCTCCGTCCATGAAGACGCGACTCATCTCGAAGCCTCCGATCTGCGCCTCCAGCACCAGGGCAGCATGACCTGGGCGAGGGATCTAGCAAGGGTGATCCGCGCGAGTGAATGTGATGCAGGACTCTGATCCGCTGAGGTACTCAGGGATTGCAGGCGGAGTTGCCACGGCCAAGTTGATTTGTCGGGTGATTTTCTTCTGCACCCTGTTGGTGGGGCGCCCCTTCTGGATCATATTTAGCTCTCCCTTTGGTGGGGGGTATGCGACCCCGGCGTTGTTTTGCGCTGGTGCGACTGGTTGATTTGGGCCTCCAATAGGCGGCGGTGGAGGAGCTCCGTGTGCTATTTCACCTGGCGCAGGTGTGTTTCCGAACGCAGGAATTGGAGCTTGTTGCCTCATCTGCATCATGCCTTCGCTGAGTTTCTGGAACTCGCGGCAGTCCTTGAGCATGTGGCTAGCTTTCTTTTTGCCATCTTGTTTGTCGATGTAGAAGTGGATGGTGCATGGACCCGAAAGTTTGTCGAATGTTGAGGGTCCGTTGTCGCGGTCGCGGCGTTGCCACGACTGCGTTGGTCATCCGTTGTCGCGGAAGTTTCCGCTGCGGTATCCTCCGCTGTTGCGGCTGTTGTCGTTACGGCGGTCGGCGTAGCCGGCTGCGACCATGTCAGGTCCGTCGCGGTCCTCGTAGACGCGCGATCTCCTCTTGCTGCGGCGTTCGCGTCTTCGGCCGTAGTCGTCCTCTTCATCTGATTGCGCCCGCTGGATGCAATCTTCGCCGTCTGCCCAACTGTTGGCGATTTCCATGAGGTGGTCGAGTGTATTGGGCTTTACACGCCCAAGTTCCTCCTTGAAGTCTGGGCGCTTGACACCGTCTCTGAAGGCGTCGATGGCCCTTTCTTCGGAGATGTGTGCTGCGGAGTTCTTGGTTGTAGACCAGCGTAGTATGTACGAGCGAATAGATTCACCCGTTCTCTGAGTGCAGGCTCGCAACTCTTCGATTGAGGCGGGTCTCTTGCCGGTGCCTTTGAAATTTCGGATGAAGCTATAAGCGAGCTCCTCCTAGCTTCGGATGGATCCTGATGATAGGCTGCTAAGCCAGACCCGCGCCGCGCCTGTCAGCTGCAGCTGAAGGCATTGCATGGCGGTTTCTTTGTTGCCTCCGTGAAGCTTGACGGATGACAGATGGTCACTGAGCTAGGACTTTGGATCTTGCGTGCCGTTGAACTTCGGAGTATCCGAAGGAAGCTTGAAGTTGCGTGGCATCTGTGTTCGCCGGACGGATCTGCTGAAGCATCAAGCCCCGCAGAGTTCTCCTTCATCTTCATCCATCTCAGATTCAGACGAGCATGCGCGTTTGGCGCGTGCTTTGTCGATCTTGCGCTGTGTAAGCTTGTCTCTGGCGTCGTAGTTGCGTTTATGGCGGTGCGAGCTCTTCTTCCTTCGAGGAAGATCGTGTTCCTCTTCATCTTCGGATGAGGGAGTGGGGCTCCGGTCGCGCCTGGCCGGAGCTTTCTTCTTCGGCTCCGTAGGAGCGTCTTCGTGGAGCGCAGCTCCGATTAGTCCTAGTCCGGTGAGCGCGGACCTATGCATGGCCCTTTTCGGGTCCCCCTCCGGAGGTGGGTGAGCCGCGAGATACGCAGTGGCTGCCATGATCGCAGCTTGTGGCGTCTTCGGGATGATGTTGCTGTCGGCGTCCATATCCATGAACGATGTGTGGAGAGTTCGGGTCACGTCACGCCGCTCCTTTAGGTCCATGTTTTCCACCCGAGAGCAGTGCTTGTTTCCCTGGTTTCCGTTTGTGCTAGAGCCGGGTCCCATGGCGGAGAGCGCAGCTCGTCGCGCACTGGACTCAGAGGCTGCTTTCTTGCGTTTGTCGAGCGTCTCCTGCATCTTGACTTGCTTCTTGTGCTCCTCGATGAGGAGGTAGTGATATGCCATCAGCAGATCACGTGGGGAGTCCAGAGGTAGGACTATTTCGCCTGCGACGGCGCGCCGTGCTTCGACCCATCCTTCTTTGCTAAGTTGGATGAGGTGGCCCCTGTTGTCCCCGTTTTCGCCGTTTCCGTCCTGCGGGTTGGGGTTGGGCGGCGGGTTAGGTGTTTCCTCGTCGGTTTGGATGACTGTGGCGCACAGATAGCGCCTGCAGATTGGTTGGCTACTGCCGCAGCTTTCGGATCCGGAACCTTAGGTCCCTTCATCCGAAGGTGGATCGCACGGATCGGAGTTGCAGCTGCTGCTGCTGTAGAACTCATATGTTGATGGTGACGTGCGTAGCACGGGGTCTGGAGCCCATGAAGCGGGCCTGATTGACGGCACGCGCACCCGCTCAGGGAGGCGGAGGGTGCCAGTTTGTCCCACCTGGAAGCAGAAGCTCCCGAACAAGATTTCGAGTCCGTCGCCTACGGGCTCGAAATCCTTCATGGTATCCGGCGAGTGGGCGGTGAAGTCGAAAGCGCCGAAGAGGAGGTGATTCTCCGTCGCCGCGGAGTTGTAGATCGATCGGGTCGGAACCGTCACGACCGCACAATCAGCAGCCCCAATTCCCACAGACGGCGCCAATTGACGAGGTTTAATCTCGTCAATGCCCATTGTTATGGACTTGGGTTTTGGAGAAGATGGGGATGCTGGAGATCATGGCACGGTTAACAGACAAGCAACCAGGGGACACGAGATTTACCCAGGTTCAGGCCCCCGGAGGGAAAACCCTACTCCTGCTTGTCTGCTCTTTGATTACGGCGGAACCGAAGGTTACAGGATGCGCAGATTCGATCTGGCGTAGATGCGTGTGCGAAAGTATGAGTCTAGAGAGAGATCTATTGTGTACGTGCCCTTCTCGTTGGACCCTCCTAGCCTTTATATATGGGGAGGCTAGGTCTCGGTTGCCGATACGAGTAGGTTACAAGTTGTATTCAAACTCTAGTCTTGTTCTCCAAGGATCCGAAGACGTCATGGGCCTTGGCCACCCGAAAATCTTCATGGGCCAGCGTATGTCTGCCGTGGGCCTTCCTTGGGCTGGACTAGGTATGCTGAAGTTACGTACCCGTAGGGTATAACCATGTCACTTGGAACCTGCACAACACAACCACAATACTTTGCCACAACTTACAGTGAGGTTGTCAATTGCGGTGACCCAGCATACCACTGCATGATGTAGTATACTATAGCCATTGACATAACACCAATGAAACATCGTTCACTAGTATTACATCCCTTAGAATGGCACAACAGAAACACAGCGGGTTCAATACATGGCTAAAGGTTACAACTCACTCTTTACACAAGGTCCAGAGAATACTCTAGGTTAAAGAGAGAGAAAGAATTTCTTTCGGAGAAGAATAAAAGATAAACAACACAAGAGCTATTATACTATTAAGACTAGATTCTAACTAAGGGATTGGCATTGCTGCTATTGCAATACACTACAAAATTAGGTTCTTTGGTTAGAGATTATATTCCTATCTAATCAGTAACTTTGTCTTCACGTGTGTTGATGTATATGTTGACTTCCTTGACTTCATTGAAGAGATTTAGCTTTGGATGACGAGTCCTGGACCATAACTTAATGTAGATGTTGTCTGTACCGACTTCAGAATCTAGCAAGGGTTAAGAAGATACTTTGAGTAAGAGCGTACTCACCAAGTTTCACTAAAAAAGGAGTGTTTGATGCACTATAACTACAGCCACAGACCATAGGTCGTAGGCAATGCAAGTTTTTATAAAAATTTCTTCAAAGGTTGCTTTTATTCTGAAAAGCTGTGTCTGTCAGCCTTCACGGGTTTACCAAAACATTCATGGAGTTCCTTTTCCGCCGCATTCGCAGCTCCTTCCCGGAACAGGGAGTAACAAGTTACACTTCTTACACTCTGCAGAGGTGCGTTACTTTACCCATGAGAGATCAACTCTTTGTTGCACAACCAGGCAGCTTATTCCCGTCCACAATTCCATGATGTGGGGCCCAGAAGATGATCCAAGCCAATCACTGCCCCCTTTGTGACCTCGCATGCCTCCTTGGTGTACACCATGCCCACATAAAGAATTACGGCAATGGTTTGTACAAACCTTTAGATGTCAGAACTATCGTGGGACGTTGAGGGTTCCCACCCATATGTTGCATATCCTCTACGAATTACAAATTAATATGCATGCTACGAGGATAACAGCCACGACCTGCACATCCGGCTTCATGCGAGAGGAAGAAGATACAGCTGACTTCTCCGTCCCATTCCAAATCTCATGGTCAACGCATATTATACGACGCAAGAATCACTGGCGATATTGGTTTGTTAAGTCCTAGGTGATATAGTTCTGAACAGTGGCAGTCCAACTGTCGGAGTTACTAGATTAGCTGATCACCCTGGATCAGTAACCAATAGTTCACATTATTATCAAAAATAGTGTTTTCTGACCCTTTTTCAAATGCAGGTGATGACAACACTGGATTTATAAAATACTTTACGGAAAATAATCAAAGGACATGAGCAAGTGTGAACTTGCCTTTTGTGATTGCAAGATTATGCACTCACGGTCTTTAAGATAATATAAGATCCAAAATCTGAAATCATCATCATTGGTCCGGTAAGGACTAATTCTTAAAGAAGCAATATGCTCTTATGCCTAAGTAATGTGATGCACGTTATAAACACGAATCTCGGGAATAATGTTGTTCTAGGGTTTTGGATTCCAGAAATGGTTACTTTAAAATGTGTTGTCCTTTTAGATAAGTTTCACACCTGTGCTTCTTATTAGGGCTTGTGAGTGTGTGTGAATAACACATATTTATGCATCAATAAAATATACACCTATGAAATGCTATTCAATATTGTTTACATTTTAATTGTTTATCTTCAAACTTGACTTTATAAGTAAGTCATTTATAAATAGCTTAAGTGTTATCGCTCCTAGGTATACAAGTGAAGTATGAAGTATGTGATCTTGATTATTTGTCATATATTATCTGAAGTGGCAAAACGAATAACTTTTGAAGAAACAATTCCTTTTCTAATGTTTAAACAATCTTTGTGGTTAGTTAATGGTGGTCGATGTTATTTGTGTTTGCTTGAATAGTTTTGGCGTGAGATTCTTTATAACTTAACTATTTCAGACCAAAGTTAACTATAAAACATATAACAATGTTTATAGTGTTATATTTAGATTCTTGTAGACTAAAGTCAATTTTAAATCAAAGATAGTTTGAAAGTATAATGTTTATAATATTTGTATCTTGTGTATCTGGAATGTTTCCTTAAGGTTACTTAAGAATGGTTATTCTCCTATTTAAGTAGTGGTCTCTTAATTTTGTAGTGGAACAAGATTTCTTGTTTCTTTATAAAGGTATGATTATGGTGTGTGGATAAATAATTATTACTAGTGACTACTCATGAATTATCTTTGGATTTAGTCCATTATAAGGTTGTATTTGATTGATATATCATTCTTGAAGATTTTATAATTATTGAAGATCTTTTTAAAATATAATATATTCATATGGTAGAAAGATAATTCAATATAATAGTATTTCTAATGTTTTGAATGATTGTGACTTATTAGTAATATTCAAGACTAATACCTATGTATTAGACTTGATTGTCTGATTTTAGAAATATTAACAAATTTTATTTACCCTTATATGAATTTTAAACTAAGTAAATAAGTTTAAATTTGAGTTATTAAAATATTTGAATTTTTATTTAACTCAAAAGTGGATTATTATATTTTTAACATATAGATATTATTTTTGTGATCATTTTGGTATATTACATTTATTTTTGTGATTTATAAATAATAAGATATGATTTTTACAATTCTTATTACTTTATAGTTACTTAATAGATAATAAATATTTAATTAGGTGAAATAATAATACATGATTATGGTTTTAAATTATAATTCTTATTTTTCTAAGATTTTTGGTATTCTATTTATATTTTTAACTTTTATCATTATTAAAATATGAATTACCAAAAATTTATTACTTATAAAATCTTTATTAAATAATATTTATTTAAATAATTATCATAATAATATTTGGTAATAATTTTAAGTTGTAGATTTTATTTTTCTACAAATTTTCATATATTATACACATTTTTCTAAATTATAAATCGAAATTTATTAATTAAACAAGATTTAATCATTTATTTGATTGCTGGAATATTATTAATTGAGCTTATAACATTTTAGTTATTTATTACACATGTTTTAACTTTTTACACGGCACCCACACCTAGCCTAAGTCACTTACCAATGGGTGTCCACCTCATCTCTTTAAGTTAGAAAATGTATTTGTTACCGATTGGTTGGCTACCCCAGTCAATGACATATGGGCCCTAGGCCATGTCACTTGCCACGTGAGACAAAGACCAGGTCAAACAGGGGACTGTGTCCAGGGTGGCGTCGGTGTGACGTAGCTATGGCATCAGCACCACCACCACCGCCAGTGGTTGGTCGCCGACGACGATCCACGGCGCCCCAGCACGCGAAACTAACCTAGTTCAAATCAGTGCAACATGCTGAGTCCTAAAGTGGTAGTGCCGCTCGGAAATGGTCATCGGAGCCTCAGCTCCGACGAGCTCCAACGGTGGCTGACGGTGACAGAAGGTGCGATGGCATTTAACAACGTGATACATCAATTTAGGAATGTTGGAGTGTTCAGGAACTCACCCTAATGATAGAGAGGTTGGCGAGGACCGGTGTGGTCGGAAACGAGCTCTTCAACGAGGATTCCGAAGAACTACCGCAAAGAGGAAGGGCAAAAAATCGCCCACTCCAGAGCTTACCTTGATGCAAGATTTCACTCGGAGGATCTACGGAGGACGGGGCTCCTCCATGGCTACTTGGAAGAGTGTGGGGAGGTGTGGTTCGACGGCGAGGTGTTCTCCGGTGAGCTAGGGTTTTGGCCCCATTCAAATCAGAGAGGATAAGGAGGGATTGTGGATAGGGATTGAGGCAGGGCGTTGCGGTGGCCTTCTTATCCCCCTCTGGAACGATGGCGAGCATCTTGACGCACGCCTGACGACGACGACGGCATCGGGCGGTGGCGAGCTCCTCCAGCAAGCTGCCTGTGTGCGTGAGGATGACGATGATGTCACTTTTGTGGAAAAAACCCTGGTGAATCTTTCACCTTAACCCGCGATCCTTCCCTGTCCCCACTCGTCAGTCACAGGAGAGAATGAGCTGGGCTGGTTACTGGGCCTTTGTGGGCTGCACCTGGGCGATAGGTAAGTAGGTAGGAGTTGGGCTACGGCCAGGTCTTGTTTTTTATTTGTTTTCCATTTTTCTATTTTCTGTTTTCCATTTCAGATTTCTATATAATCTTTAATTTGAACTTTTCTTTTTAGAATTAATTGTTGGATAATTGTAGTAATACTGAAATATATTTAGTATCATTTGTGAACTTTTTATTTTATAATGTTTTTATATTTCTTTTATTTTCTCTAGATGAACCCCTTTTTAATATTTAGTAGAAGCTTTTCTTATTATCTTTCTTTACACTTTTAATCATAGATTTATTAAATAATATATTGTTATTTGTTTATAAAACTTAACTCTAGTTGACTCATAGTTTGAATAGAAATTTTTATGTATATAATGACTGTATATCATTATTTTATGTATGAAATATAAAAGAAATTAATATGGTTATTACTACTTCCATTAACTTGGAAAATGGCAATGTATATATTCTATTATGATAAACAAAGAAGTTTAGGGTTTTGAATTATGAATATTTACCCTAGGGTTTAGGGTTTTAATATACTTAGATTCCTTTATGGATGTGAGTAAAGATTTAATAACTAAGCATATTGTTTTCTGTTTGGGATATTTGATGACATCACCTTTAGGACTAGAAAGTTATATTTAGAATGTTTTATAGAAAGGAATTGATGAAGATACTCCTAAGCATATATAATTATGATGGTTGGAATTGGCAGAGATGTGCTTATGTGATTTGTTATAGGAAAATATTCCTATAAAATGATATTAACATAAGATGATGAATCAATTCCCTGAATGGACATTATACCTGGTTTAAGATTTAGAGTTGGTTATTTAACAAGAATGACTATTTTTCCATTCTTAACCATCCTTGACCTTTAATTAAAGAATTCCTTTCCTAGATATAATACTTCTTCCTATCCATCATCATAGTTAGCATGATGAGCTTTACTTCATAAAATATTCCTATCCCCCCATTATCCTTCTAAATCCATGAATGAGCACAATGGGCTTGACACTAAAGCTTTTATGGTTTTCTCATATCCATACTTGGTTCTGTCCACTACTCTACTTTTGATAACCTTCAATCCAACAAGTAGTTTCTTCAAACTCCACTCATAATCTTCTTAATCATTTATTACTAATATTTCTTCATTAGATGTATACATCCAACTATATTACTCCAAAGCTTACTATCCTTTAAGATGAATAACATTACTTTCATAACTCTATGCTATACTTGCTTTAATTGAATGATATTGTTTTACATTTACTTTACTCTAATAACTCACACTCCAACCTCACATTATATTAATGTGACATGTAATGACTACTCTAGGATAACTTATCTATACTAGGGTTTTAATCATGTTCTATCCACCAATATCACTTATGCTTGATATAAGTATCCAATCTTGGTGAGCAAGTATGATCATTATATCCCTTTAATTATTTATAGCTTAAGTTATTAGTTGGCTAAGCAAGGCTTTATCAATACCACTTTTCAATGGTATTGAAATTATCTTCTTAGTATCTCATATTGGATTAAGGTTGTTATTCATGGAATATGTCCACTTGGCCTAATAGAATTACTACTGGTAACTATCTTCAGAATTCATCCTTGTAATCTTATTTACTACCATAGGATTAGATAATATAAATAGTTCTTCTATTTATTTAGGAGGGATTTAAATCCATCAATTATCCTATTGATTGAATTCTTTTCAATCATTCCCATCCTATAGATGATTTCTAAAGCTAGCATTACTATTTACCCCTTCTTAGTTGTTTCTTTGTAGACACTTAATTATAAGTTGTCTTATGATCAAGAGTTTGATAGATTGAGAATGGGTGAATCAATAGTTGATTTCTCAACATTGATGAACAATAGATATTGGAATATAACTCAATAGAGATGGTAAGGATTTATATGGAAAGAAAGATATATGGTGAATGGTCTAAACTTAGTTTCTTTCCTACTCTATTTTACTTAAGAAGTAGGGTTAGGTATTACCATGATACTCATGGTATATGCAGATGAGATTAAGATATAGTTGTTAAATTCTTATTATTTGTGTTATATCCTTAACTTGGTACTTATGAGTGATTATAATGAATACTATAATATGATCACCTAAGGATCAATATAAATCATAATGTATTAGGGTTTAACTTTTATTACATTTGATCTACCCTTAGATCAAATCTCCCTTAACCAAAAATAAGGTTTTAGCAAAGGTACTATTGAAACTTATCGCAGTTAATTTGATGATCTACTTCAATTCCATCAAGTTAAGAGAAATTTCACTCACTTTGACAAGTTTTGTTCAAAAGCGCGAAAATTATTCGGATTTTCTATGCATGAATGCAATGCACACATCTGGGTTCAACTTATTTCTAGGCTCTAATGCTGGGATGTTATAGACTCTCCCCCTTAAAGTAAACTTTGTCCTCGAAGTTCACAACTCTCTCGTTTCAGAGTAAGGAATTGACTTGTAGTGGTTGCTACATTTCTCCACTCCATGATGGCCTTAATGCAATTATTTGTAGTATTCTATAACTTGATTAGATATCCTAATCCAATTCTTTTATTTAATCACCAAACTTTATTACTATGTTAAATACAGTCTAGAGGGTCTCACTAAAACAAGTGTTAAGTTTCTATATGCCCGTGTTTGTGGGTAGAAAACTATATTTCTATTCTTGTCGTAGGATACTTGATACTAGTACTCCCTCCAAAATTGGTTTTGAACTCATTTAGTCCATACCCATTGGAATTTTTTATTCTCTACATATGCCCAATTGGATGTGCTTTATTTCCTCTTAGGGATCACTTAAAAGTTGTTTTTTCTAAAATTAGTCGGTTAACTTTATCTTCTTATCACCTTCGGGCTTGTACCTTTTTAGGCTTTAGATAATCTTTCATTATCACATGTAGTACTTCTTCAACTTTCTGTAACACCCCAGATATAAACCCTATCTGGCAGTGCTACACCTACTTTAAACACTTCCTATAACTTGGACAAACCTATAAATTTCAGCAGAGTCTCCTTTGTTTACAAAGACATCCATGGCAACAAAATAAGCATACACCTCCAATATACATACACAACTACCATGTTCAACAAGACGAAACTAAGTATATCCAAGATGTCACAAATCGACCGGTACTATAGTACACGATAGGTCAAGGGTAACCATGAGCAAGACTAAACTAATCTATGTATAGAAGATTGAGGTGTGTAAAAGTAGTGTGACATAACATGTAGAGGTGCTACTCCCAATCCCATGCATGTCGCTCTCAATGGTACCTAAAAACATAGAAGCCACAAGGGTGAGTACAAAGTACTCAACAAGCACATAAAGAAATAATAAGCATTGCATAAAACACAACACCAACCATTATCCTTTAACGCTTATTATAGCGCAATGATGATCATGTATGTCTACATGCACTTTGCTTTCTCTTTTCTTTGCGAATACCAGTACCGCTTGAGTGGACACCCGTCGGCATCCCACTCACTCCAACATATGGAGGGTGCCGACAATGTGGGACTCGTCCCAACATCGACAGTCTCAAGGTGCCTACCTCAGTAGGTCACAACACTATGCACTGTCTTTAACATGCTATGCAAGATGCAAGCGCAACTGTAACCTTTTCCTTTATTCTAAGTTGTATCCACTTTATCTCCACACATAACACCAATATATAGAAACTAAATAATAACAAGTGCTAGAAAATAAAAGTTAAGTGAGGGGAATCATGCAATTATTATTCCGTTATGGACTTACCTCAACCCCAGGGTACACGCAGTGAACTGTAGGATTCTGAACCGGAAGTATCATCACCAAATCCGTGGTGGTTTTTTGGCTACTGATGGTGGCAACAAAACTGCTTGATGGAGACGGCCGTCGAAGGCGGCGGCTCAGCCTCGCCGCGGCCGCGACAACCTGTCGGCAGCGAGGTCGCAAAACTGGAGAACACAGTGGCGGCGGCCTGAGGGTGGAAGCGCTAGAAATTATTTAGGGCAGATTCATGATGACGGCGTCCAACACGACCAAGTATATACAGCAGCGCAACCGCAAAACGTGCCTGGCTCATGTTAAAAAAAACCAATCCAGCCTATTTATTTGTTCATGTTAAGGTGCTAAAAGAAGCGAGTCCAACTTTTGTACTATATACAAGTCTATAACCAATCCAAGATATAAAAAGACCAAAAGGCTACTACTGGCTTTCAAACAATAGCTCGTGAGCTCAAGCACTATTGTACAATATTTTTCTTTCTTTTGTTCGTTCCATTTTCTTTTCTCTAATTTCGTATTCCAAATCATATTTAAATATTCTCAAGGTCCTACATATTTTCTTAAATAGGCACAAAAAGTTACTAAAACTTTGGGATATTACATTCTTACCTCTTTAAACAGAATTCGACCCCGAATTATTTCTCGTCTTGTTTTCTGCACAAGTAAACTAATATGTAAACACGTCATTCATTACATATCATCCATGAATAACTCTGGTTATTTTTCTCTCATGCGAGACTCAAGCTCCCAAGTCGCCTCACGCTCGGTTTGTTGCAACCAAAAAAAAACCTTCACAAACTTTTGCGTCCTATGGCTCATCACTCTCACAGACTGTCCTAATATTCTCAGAGGACAAACCTCAAAGGTTAAATCTTGCTAAACCAATATCGGGTTCATGGTCATCTGGATCAAAAAAAACCTTTCGCAACATAGAGATGAGAAACACATTATGCACACCTTACATCGACTCGGAACACTGAAGTCGATAGACTAGCTTTCCACTTCTACAGATATCATAGGTCCGATGCACCGCTGTGTAAGCTTTCTGATGTACTGTGGAGTAAGATTTTCTTTTATGTTAAGAACACCTTTCGTAGGTGACACTCTTAAGAGTACCTCCTCATCAAGTTGAAATTCACATTCAGACCTTTTGGACTCAACATAACTTTTTTGCCTTGTGCTGCCACACATGTGTTGTCTTATCTCACCTATACCCTCTTTGCGGCTTGCTAACTCTAATCTAGTCCTAACACTGCCTTCCTACCCAAGGCATCCCAAGGCACTCTACAAGCTCTCAAATTAATTTCGTACCAATAAGAAATCCTATCAGAAGTAACGGTTTTAGGAACCGCAAGAGCCCCAATGTCTCACCCACATTATTGGTGCCAGTCACTTGCAGTTGGTTGGCGCATATAGGAATAACATGAGTAACTTCCCTATGTCGATCCAGCACCATCCTAATTGCATCCTTCCCTCTTTGTGTATAAGGTAGGCTAGCAACAAAATCATTGGCCATCCCATTCTACGGCCACACTAGAACTTCCGAAGATTGCAGTTCTCCCGTGGCTGCTAACAAACCCTAGAAGAGAAAAAAATACCTAGCCACCTCCACTTTGATTCTTATCCTCTAATAAGTCTTTCTTTACAGGCTTGCTACATCTTTGAATCTCCAGGATGAATGTTGTATGGTATACTATCTACCTCCCTTAAAATGTCCTCCTTAACCTAAGACCACGTGAAACAAAAACAATGGCACAAAGATGACAACCAAGGTTCCGTCTATAGTGATCTCTAATTCTACCTTAGAGAATGATCTCTCACAGTTATTGACGGTCAATCATCTAGTTACACATCTCTCTGGTTGACTAGAGGATCAAATGGGTCGCCTCATGTGCTACATTACCGGAACAATGTGAAATCATACCCCTTCAAAATCAGCAACGAAACAATATAAAGTGGGAAGAACAAACTTGTGACCAAGTTCGTAGGTTGCATTAAAGAGAAAGATCATAGTCCAAAAATGATAGCCCTATCTTTTCCTCAAGTTCAACTCCTTCTGAGAGCAGAGGTACCTAAGACTCTTATGGCTAAGGAAAAAAATCATAAGATTCTTCCAAATCCTAAGTGCAAAGACCACTAGTGCAAGTAATACATCATCCTATTCATGTGTTTTCAATTATCTCAAAGCTTAAGCAATAACCTTTCCATCATGCAAGAGCACACTCAAGATCTAACAAAAAAATTAAAAGCCAAAGTTTTTTTAACTACACATAAAATTGATGGGAAATGATAGGACTCCCCCGGTGAGATCTAGTATGTCTGTTATTTTTCTGGATTGAACCGTTTTCTACTACATGTAGCAAAAACGGGATTTTAGACGGACACGTGATTGGCCAGGGACCCGGGAGATGAAAACCACCTATCCCCCGGGGGACGCGTAGTAGTGGCCTAAAATTTATTCTTTCTCAAAGTCTTAGGCAAAAGCACCAAATGGCTAATTTTATCAAGGATAAATGTAGCATGTTGATCATTGCTCTCATAAAAAGACGACAAGAGCATTGGTTAGTCTAGAATTCAACTCTATATTCATAGTCCTAAACCTAGTGGAGGAAGTGATCTTTCACCTAAAAAACAATATTCTGAAACACCTTGGCTACATTGATCTGATCCAACAAGTCCTTGATGCGGAGCAATGTATATTTCTCTTGATGGCTATGGTTTTATGAACAAGGTATATCCATACACTTTCCTCCCACCATAATCCTTCTTGTTTGTAAACATAATGGGTGCTCCCTAAGGTGAGACACTACATCGAACCAAACTCTTGAATAACTATTGTCCAACCGCTTCTTCTGTTCATCTTGAAGTGGTCATGACAATTGATAAGAAGATACAGATAGGGCGAGTGCCAGGAATGAGATCACCATTAAACTGTAGGGGTTCGTAGCATGGAAAACAAAATTTTCTACCACATACAAACAAACAAGCCAAGATCTATCTACTAGATTGTATCAACGAGTCGATAGAATAACTCACCCTCGAAGATTCCAAAGTGTTTAACGAGAGCGGATTCTCGTGGGTGATGTAGTCATACTCTTATCGATCTCAAGATCGTGTAGATGATCCTTCCGGCGCTGCGTTCCGGCAGCGCTTCCGCAGTCGGACACACGTTTGGTACTCGACGAAGACCTTCCTCTCCCTTGTTCCAGCAGGCAGTGGAGGTTGTAGCACTCTCCTCGCGATTCCGGCAGCACGACGGCGTGGTACCGGAAGTAGAGGGGAGATCTCGTAGGGCTTCGCCTTAAGCCGGAGCGAGTATGGTGGACTATGAGAGAGGCCTCGGTGATCTAGGGTTTAGACACACCAAGGGGAGAGGGCTAGGCCGACGTCTAGGGCTTGGGGAAGCCCAAGTCGGCGGCTAGGGTTTTCCCTAGGTGGCAGCAGCAGGAGGTGGCGGCGCCGACGGCTAGGAGCTAGGGTTTGCGGGGTGCAAGTTGTGTTCTTGGAGGGGCAGCCCTGCCCCTCCTTATATAGGTGGAGGGGGCACGCCAAGGGGAGGGGAGTCCCTCCCCAACTCGGCTTCCAAGGCCGGCGGTGGAGGGAGAGGGACTTCCTCCCCAAGTAGGTTTCCTACTCTCCCTCCACCAAACAAAATAGTCGTTTGACTTTTCAAATTGGCGTTTGACTTTTCAAACTAGGATTTGATTTAACCCTTTATTTTGTTCAGCGATGACACCTAGTACATGATGCAACCATTCCAACTTGTTATGACACATTCATGTACCCTTCCCCTCCGGAGTGCCGGACATTCCGGAACCTTCTAGAACATTCCCTAATGAAAACACCGGAACCATTCTCCAACCCCGAAACAGGACTTTCCTTATATGAATCTTATTCTCCGGACCATTCCGGATCTCCTCGTGATATCCCGGATCCCATCCGAGACTCCGAACAACATTCGGTCTCTTACTCATCATTTCATAACTACTCAACAACGTCGAATCCTTAAGTGTGTCTCCCTACGGTTCGTGAATTATGCGGACATGATCGAGACACTTCTCCGAACAATAACCAATAGAGGAATCTGGAAATTCATATGGCTCCCACATATTTCTACGATTACTTTGCGATCGAATGAACCACTTACATACAATACCAATTTCCCTTTGTCTCACGATAGTTTACTTATCCGAGGTTATGATCGTCGGTATCTCTGCATACCTAGTTCAACCTCGTTACTGATAAGTACTCTTTTCTCGTTCCCGTGATATGTGATCCCTTGTGAGCCAGTCACATGCTTGCAAGCCATTTGGATGACATTCCACCGAGATGGCCCAGAGTATATCTATCCGTCATATGGATGGACAAATCCCACTCTTGATCCATGTGTCTCAACCAATACTTTCTGAACACTCAATGCCACCTTTATAGCCACCCATTTACGGTGTGGTGTTTGATGTCATCAAAGCATCCTTCTGGTGATGGTGATAAGCATGATCTCATGGTCGAAGGAATTAGGTTACTATGTATCAGAAAGCATATAGCAATTGAACTATTAAAATGACTTGATCTTTATGCTAACCTTATCTATAGGAGTATGTCCATCATATCATTCTCCTAACGATATGATCTTGTTGTTAACAACATCTCAATGTTCATGATAGTGAAACCACAATCATTTATTAACCAACAAGCTAGTATTATAAAGAGGCTTTACTAGGGACTCTATTTTAGTTTACAAATCACACGAGTATTAATGTTTCCTTGTTAATACTATTATAGCATGAATGTAAACATTTATCATAAACACAAAGATATAATAATAACTATATTTATTATTGCCTCTAGGGCATATCTCCAACAGTCTCCCACTTGCACTAGAGTCAACTAATCTAGATTACATGGTAATATACTGAACACCCATGGCAGTTTGGTGCTGGTCATGTTTTGCCCTCAGGAGAGGTTTAGTCAACGGATCCGCCACATTCAGATCTGTGTGTACTTTGCAAATCTTTATGTCACCATCTTGGACATGTTCTCGAATAGCGTGAAAACGTAGCTTGATGTGCTTCAGCTTCTTGTGTGACCTTGGTTCTTGCGCATTGGCTATGGCGCCCATGTTATCAAAGTAGATAGACATTGGGTCCAGCGCACTAGGAACCACACCGAGCTCTGTAATGAACTCTTTCATCCATATCGCTTCTTGTGAAGCCTCCGAAGCAGCCATGTATTCCGATTCAGTTGAAGATCTCGCCACAACGCTTTGCTTTGCACTCCTCCAGCTAACTGCTGCACCATTCAAAGTAAATACGTATCCATATTGTGATTTAGAATCATCCGGATCGGTGTTCCAACTAGCATCGGTGTAACCATTAACAACGAGCTGTTTATCACCTCCATAAGAAAGAACCATATCCTTAGTTCTTCTCAAGTACTTAAGGATGTTTTTGACCGCTGTCCAATGATCCACTCCTGGATCACTTTGATATCTGCTAGTCAAACTAACAGCATATGCAATGTCGGGTCTAGTACATAGCATGGCATACATTAGTGTCACATCCCAAGATTTTCCAAATCTTGTAATGTGAAAAATAAATAAATAAAATAAAACTTTGTTGATTTTCAGGGTGAGAAGAAACTTTTTGATTCCAATTGGAAACCTTCAAACCTTTTTGATCAAACAAATCCTAAAGGGATTTGAAAAGTTAAACAATTAATAAAGAAAATATTTTGAATAAGTGGAATTACTATTTTGGATCTTTTAATAAAAGATTTGGTTTTCAAATGAAAAAGGATAGATTTATAAATAAAGATTATTTTATAAAGCCAAATTAAACCTTGGCCAATATTTTGAAATAAAATGTTTTGTTCTGATTGAAAATAGTAAAGATTTATTTAAATCAAATAAAAAGGATTTAATATCCAATTTTATTTAAGTAAAGGCTTTTCCCAATTTTAATAAACACTAAAACTTATTTATTTATTTTAAATAAGTTTTCTAAGTATTTTATATTCTCAAATAAAACCTACTGAAGTGTTTTGGTGTTACTTTAGATTTCAAAATAAAGATTTTAATAAAACAAATCCTATTTGATTTAATGACTAAGGTCCATTTTATTTAATGATTAATGGACCCTAAAATAAAATGTTATTTTATTTTAAACAAGTTTTCCAAATATCTTCTATTTTCAAATAAAACCTACTGATTTGGTTTTGAAAATATTTAGACTTCAAATGGAGTTTTAAAATAAATTAAAACCCATTTGATTTATTAACTAGTGTCCATTTTATTTAATTATAAATGGACTCTAAAATAAAATTATTATTTTATTTGGGATTTTGGTTTATGTTGTTAAACAGAACCAAATTCAATTGCAAAGTGTGTTGAGTGTTTGAATTATTTTGGTTGTTGATTTGTTTGTTTGAATTTCAAAATAGAAAAATAGAAAAGGATAAAACAATCAGGCAGAAAAAAAATATGAATTGGACTCGACCCAACCCAACCTGGCCCATTAAGCCCAGCAGCCCATTTCCCCCTCCCCTCTGCCGAAACGTTTTTCTCACTCAGACTCACACCCGCGCAATCGCTGACTGGTGGACCCAACCTCCCTCTCCTCTCTCTCACTGACCAGCCGACCCCACCCCCTCCTATTCATCATCTTCAAGCACGACCCCGTCGCCTGGCCGTTTACTGCCGATTGATTCGCGTCGTCAATTCGCTTCAATGCCGCATGATCAACGCCCCCTGACCACACTCGCTTAAACGCCCTGGCCTCCTCTCCATTTCCCCTCTCTCGCCCGGCTCTCTTGGCCACCAGGCTGTTCGGAATTGTCTCCAAACCGCCACTGTCTCCGACGCCCTCCGGCGGCAATTCCGGCCACCACCGCTAGCCCCACTACTACCAGAGCACACTATCTTGCTCGCCATCATCTCCTGCACCTGCCAGTACCTTTCCCTCGCTCGCGAGTGCTCTGCAGCGACGACTTCGTCTTCGACTGAACGACGCCGCCGTCCGCTCCAACTCCGACGAGCCCCACAGGTAGTTTCCGACCGCGCCTCTCCTTCTCCTTCACGCACACATCGTTGCCATAGCTTTGCGCGTCTGACCCTATCTCCCATTTGTCCTAGTGTGCACCGTAGCCCCGCCTCCAACAACGCCAGTGCGTGCCCGACGCTATCCTAAACTCCGGCGAGCGATTGCCGTCCACCCCAAGCGCCCCTTCGACGGAGACGACCACGTTGAGCACCAGCATTCCATGTCGATTCTGGTGAGCATCTCCCCTACTCCTCTCGCTTCCTGTTCTCGCCGTTACGCCGTAGCCAGAGCACCGCCGCCGCGCGCCACCGTCGTCGCGCCGCTAGTTCTTGGCAGGGCATTAGGAGCCGTCCGATCCTGATCCGAGGCACGCGATAGATTGACTTATCAAAGGGGTAAGATCGATCATGTGCCGCACGATTCACTTTAAATCATGCGGTCCACGTTGCTGATCCGAACGAACCGGTATGACCCAATGGGAATCAGACACGTGGCTCTGCGTGTGAGTTAAAACAAAAATATTTCAATATGATATGTGATTTTGAAAATTGCATAACTTTCAAACCACACGTCCAATTTTTGCAAACTTTATATCATTGGAATCAGTGGAACAAGCCCTAGCCAACCATGCCATTTGTTTAGTAAAAAGCTTCTGGAAAAATGTTTGTTTTTGCAGAAACATTTGTATGCTTGTTTAGATTATAAAAATTGTTCCAAAATGTTTTGGGGATAAAATCTTTAGCAAATGGTGTGTTTTGAACCTACTAACCCTAGGAAACACTTTGTGGTTTCAAAAATGAATTTGGTGAAACAAAAGAATGATTCTTTGATTTAAAACCATTTCTAGTCAAATAAAAATATAGTTTATTTATTAAAAATGGTTTTGGAAGAAAACTTTTGGGAAATGTTTTGTTTTAAACTCTCTGACCCTAAACACCAAGTTTTATGGTTTGAAAACATATTTTGTGAATTCTATGGATTAATGCCTTAGTAAAAATATTTCTACATCACATAAAATGATACTTTATTTTGAAAATGGTTTTAAAGTGAAATCCCTTGCAAATGACTTTTGCCACTTTATAAAATGACCATTAGGTGCTTTAAAATGTTTATGGCCCATTAGGAACCACTTTTCCAAATAAAACAAAGCTTGGCATGCTTGCATGCATTCCTCAGACTTTATGATTTTATGTGTTGTTTTGCTTGATTTGTAGATTGAGTTTGTGCCTTGCTTGATTGAATTGTAGTGACTTGAAGAGTGTGATTGTTGCAAGGACAAGGAGTGATACTTTACCCTCTACCAAAAAGGCAAGTGATGCTTCATACTTTTTGTCCCATTACTTTCACTATGCATTAGTGATTTTCTCTAAGTAAAACTTGCATGGAATTTTGCTAAGTATAAACCTTGCTATAGTAAAACCTAGTACATGAAACCTTAGTGGAATATTTCCTAAGTTAAGACTCCTACTACTATCATGCTTAGCTTAGATAATAGAAAACAAGGGTGGAAATATATTCATACTATGGAAAAATTTCTAAGTCTGAGGACTTGTGTTTTTGTTTAATAAAACAACTAAGTTAATGAATCACCTGGGTGGAATGGTAATTGCTTGGTGGTTTTTGGTTGAGTGGTTCACAAGGCCCATGTCTATGGTTGACCTTGTGTATCTCACTTGTGGATGGCCACCCAGGAACAAAGAGATTTGAGATGTCAAGTGTTGAGAAGCTTCAAGTGCAACCACTTGGCATTATGGGCTCTGCCTGGATCATATAGGTTGCAAGAACTTAGCCATATGGTGTAAGATCCCTCCTTTGTAAAGGAAAAGGATCCCTGTGATTGCAATGCTAGTCCCTGGATCAATGCTAGCATCCACAGTTTAAGATGAAGTACACAGATACAAAGGTCGTTTATTACATTCATTCCAGAGATAAAACATAGTCTTTTACAACTCAGGGCCATAGGCCTAATACAAGAGTTTTTGGAATAAGTAAATAAACATAAGTCTTCATCTTCATGTGCCATAGGCAAGCATGTTGAGTGTAGACTCATGACTCCTAATCATCATCGGAGTAACCTGCAACATCACAAGTTACAGCCATAGAGGGTCAATACTTTGGAATAGTATTGGCAGGTGATACCTTAGTAAATTTTAATTGGACTATATTACTATATGCATTTTGGCTAAGTATAGCTTGGCTTGCTTTGCTCAAAATAGGTTTTTCCTATTAGTTGAAATCACTAAGTTTTTCTTTGTCAAAACTTTCCCAAGAAACCACCAATAGACATTGGGGTCCTTTACCCTTGTTCACCCACAAATTTTACTTAGAAGCTGGAGTGATGAGATTCTTGTAGCTTCCATGTCTTGATGCTCAAGTTGTCCATTGCCATGGACTTGGCTAAGTACTTAGATTTTCCATCTGCAGAGGTTGTGCACTTTCCCCACCAGACTTGGTTTCCCAAGACAGGACCTTTCAAAAGCCTTCCCTTAGCCAAATGGACGTGTTCCAACCTATCATCCCACTACCACCAACTGTCCAAATGACTAAGTTCTAGCAACCTATATGATCAAGGCAGAGCCCATATTTCCAAGTGGTTGCACTATAAGCTTCTCAACACTTGGCCTCCAAATCCCTTTGTGCCTGGGTGGCATACCACAAGTGAGATACACAAGCCATATCCATGGCCTTGTGTAACCACTCAACCAAAAACCACCAATTCAAGTCCCATTCCACCCAGGAGGTTCATTGACTTAGTTGTTTTATTAAGAAAATCATAAGTCCAAAGACTTAGAATTATTTTCATCATAGCATGTACATACTTTACCAACCCTTGTTTTCTACTAGCTAGGCTAAGCATGGCATAGTAACTTAACTTAGGAAATTCCCTAGCAATTCTATAATTCTACAACTACTTAGGATTTCCCAACATAGCATTTGGCAAAAGTAGCATGCAAGACTTAGCAAAAATAATTCTAATGCTTATTCAAAATAAAGGGGTGGAAATATCATGAAGTATCACTTGCCTTGGTAATGGGGAGAGTAGCACTCTTCACAATCATAGTCACTAGCAAAATCTACACAAAATTTGTAGCACATAATTACACACAATTCATATACAAACAAAAATATGAATGCATGCATGCAAGAAAATGCTAAGTGATGATTTTTGAAAACCCACCAAGAAAGTGCATGATACAGAAACAAAACTAAGACAAAAAGTTTACTAACTAAACTTATTTAGCCCTAAAACAATTTGCTAAACAAAATCTATACTCAAAATGGACCTAAATATGTTTCTGCATACAAAGTCATTTTAACAAATACTTTTTGTTAAACACATTGCAGATTTAGAAAGGGCTTGACTCACTGATTCCAACGGTATAAAATTTGCAAAAATCTAACGTGGGAATCAAAAGTTATAGCCATTTGAAATTTCGATCTAAATCTGTTTTCAAATTCAGTTTTAATTCAAACCCTAGCCACGCGTCTTATTTCTATTGGCTGATACCGATTCGCTCCGGATCACGCTCGCGAGCCGTAGGATCTGTTTAAAACACACGGCCTAGATCTACCAAAAACGATTCGTTAAGTGATCTAAATCTACGCGTTGGATCCAGATCTGACGGTCCTGGTTCAAACGACCAAACTTGAGCGGCGCTAGCGGCGGCGACTGGCGGCGGCGCGTCGGTCAGTGACGGTGCCGGCGTTCTAGGTCGCCCCGGGAAGGGAGGAGATGCTTACCAGAATCGCAGGAGGCTGCTGATGCTCAAGGTGGCGATGGTTTGTCGAGGGGCGCGCGGACACGGCGAGGATTTCTCGTCGGAGTAGAGACAGACGTCGGGCACGGTCAGTCGTCGACGTGGGCGAGGTTCCTCGTCGCGCTAAGCCAAAATAGGGGTACTGTTAGATGCGCACAATGATGTAGATTCTAGGTGTACCAGTCAGAGGGCAAGGGGCGGTGGCTACTTACGGAGGGAGGTCGCCGGAGTTCGTGCAGAGAACGGTGGCGGCCGGTCGTCGACGTTGCTGGAGCTACGGACCATGCGAGGGCAAATGGGGAGTGTCAGTAGGTGCGCAAAGACTCGCTGAACTTGATAGCATGAACTAGAGACAGAGGGGAACACGGGGCTCACCGGAATTCGCCGGCGCAGTCGTCGGAATAGCGGCGGCGTCGTGCGAGTTGTGGGCAGCCTGGTGGCGTGAAGGCGAAATTGTTTGGGGGGAAATGGTCGCGAGGATGTGGGGATTTTATAGCCAGAGGCTCGACAAGAAACGCTTGCTGCATCAATGCCAATTAACCTCGCGAAATCATTGCAGCAACGGGCAGCGGCGGAGTTCGTGCGTGGAAACTGGGGAAGACGAAGCTGACGTGGACGGGGGCCGCTTGTCAGCGAAATAAGCAGAGGGGTGTGGGGTCTGGCTGTCAGCGGCTGAGTGGGTGTGCTCGCGCGTGCGGAAGGAAAAGAAATGGCCCGGGTGGGCTAGTTGGGCCTGTTCAGATGTTGGGCTAGATTGGTGGCGCTAGGCCCTTTTCATTTGTTTGTTTTTTTCTTTTTCTAATTCGATTTTCAGAATAGGTTTTCAAATGAATTCAAGTTCCATTTGAATTCAAACTTTCTTGGGATTTATGCAGTGTGTATTAGTCTCAAATATAGGCATAAGATCATGTGGTTGTTTTGAAAAGGCTTGGTCAAGCTTGGAGAACAAAATAACAGAGACTTGGCATTTGGTTTGCAAAATTTTGACAAATGGTTTTTGAATTTATTTCCTATTTGCAAATCTTGGTCCAAAACCTCACTCAATCCTTTCTATGAGGAAGACAAACAAGTTAGGTTTAAAATCATTCAAACTCTCAAATGGGGATAGCCATTTGATTTAAATCTGCTCACATGAAATCATAGCACCATGTGCTTCTGTTTTTCTGAAATGAGTTTGAAATTGATCTCAAATCAATATGCATGGATGAATGATATGCAAACTTTGAAATCATGATTTTAGGGATGTTACAAATCTAACCCCCTTAAGGTGAATCTCGCCCTCGAGATTCGGATTGGCTAGCAAATAGGTGAGGGTGGTCTTTCCGAAGATCATCTTCTCTTTCCCATGTTGCTTCTTCTTCGGAATGATGGTTCCACTGCACTTTGCAAAACTTGATAGTCTTTGTCCTTGTGACTCTTTCTGCAGTCTCAAGAATCTTGATAGGCTTTTCTTCATAAGTGAGATCACTTTCTAGTTGAACTTCTTCCAAAGGTATGGTATCCTTCAAAGAAGGTTCTTCCATTTCTGGGTGACATTTCTTAAGCTGACTCACATGAAATACATTATGGACTGCTGATAGAGATGCTGGCAGTTTAATTTCATAAGCAACTTCTCCTTTGCGACTCAGAATCTTGAATGGCCCAACATATCTTGGTGCCAACTTTCCTTTGACTCCGAATCTTTTCACTCCACGGAGTGGTGATACTCTAAGATAGGCTCTATCACCGACTTCGTAGGTGACTTCTCTACGCTTAGGATATGCATAGCTTTTCTATCGGGATTGTGCTATCTTCAACCTGTCCTTAACCAATTTGACCTTCTCTTCGGCTTCTTTGATAAGATCTGGCCCAAATAAACTTCTTTCTCCCACACCATTCCATAACAATGGGGTGGTACATTTTCTTCCGTAGAGAAACTCAAACGGTGCCATCTCAATGCTGGCTTGATAGTTGTTGTTATAAGAAAATTCTGCGTAAGGCAGACTTTCATCCCAACTTGCTCCATAATCTAGGGCACATGCCCTCAACATGTCTTCTAGAATTTGATTAGTCCTTTCTGTTTGTCCATCGGTTTGAGGATGAAAAGCAGTACTGAATTCCAACCTCGTTCCCAATGACTCATGTAGCTGTCTCCAAAAATGGGAAGTGAATTGGGTTCCCCTATCGGACACAATATTCTTAGGCACACCGTGAAGGCATACAATTCTACTCATGTAGATTTTGGCTAACTTGGCACTGGTATAAGTTGTCTTCACGGGTATGAAATGTGCCACTTTAGTTAAGCGATCCACTACTACCCATATGGAATCATATCCTGATCTGGTCCTTGGTAATCCGGTGATGAAATCCATACCAATTTTGTCCCATTTCCAATCAGGAATAGGTAGTGGTTGAAGCAAACCTGCTGGTTTCTGATGCTCCGCTTTTACTCTACTACACACATCACACAAAGAAATATGCTCGGCGATGTCCCTCTTGAGATTGTTCTACCAAAATCTTTCTTTCATGTCCATGTACATTTTGGTGTTACCCGGATGAATAGAATACGGAGAGTTGTGGGCTTCTTGCAGAATCATTTTCCGCATCTCCGGATTTTGTGGAACACAGATACGTTTCCCATGCCATAAAGTACCCTATTCGTCTACATGGAAACTTTTAGCTTTCCCTTGGCTAATCCTTACCTTAATCTCTTCAATTTCTTTATCAGTCTTTTGAGCTTCTCGAATCTTGTCCAACAAAGTGGGTTGGACATCTAAAGACATGAGATGTCCTTCAGGCACAATCTCCAATCTGAGTTCTTTGAATTGCTTACACAAATCATCTGGCAATTCTCCTTTGGTAAGGCCATTCACAAATACCTTACGACTTAGAGCATCTGCTACAACATTTGCTTTACCGGGGTGGTATTGCAAACTTAAGTCATAGTCCTTGATAAGCTCTAACCATCTTCTTTGTCTCATATTGATTTCCTTCTGGGTGAAGATATACTTCAAACTCTTGTGATCGGTGAACACTTCACAACGCTTTCCCAAAAAGTAATGTCTCCATGTTTTGAGTGCATGGACGACAGAGGCTAACTCTAAATCATGAGTAGGATAGTTTACTTCATGAGTTTTGAGTTGTCTCGAGGCATAGGCCACAACTTTACCGTCTTGCATAAGTACGGCTCCCAAACCTTGATGAGACGCATCACAATATACTTGGAAATCCTTTTCCAAATCTGGCAGACACAGAACTGGTGTTGTCACAAGTCTCTTCTTCAATTCTTGAAAGCTGACTTCACAACCTTCAGACCAAGCAAACTTCTTGTCTTTCTTTAACAATTCAGTCATGGGCTTAGATACTTTAGAGAAATTCTCAATAAATATTCTGTAGTATCCTGCTAAGCCAAGGAAACTGCGAACTTCTTTTAAATTTTTGGGAGATTCCCATTCCGTCACAGCTGAAACTTTAGCAGGATCAACTGCTACACCATCTTTTGTCATAACATGACCAAGAAAACCAACTTCCTCTAACCAAAACTCACACTTGCTGAATTTGGCATAAAGTTTATGTTCTCTTAACTTCTCAAGTATCAAGCGCAAGTGTCCCTCATGTTCTTATTTGCTCTTGGAGTAGACTAAGATGTCATCGATGAAAACGACAACGAACTTGTCAAGAAACTCCATGAACACCTTGTTCATAATATTCATGAAGTATGCTGGAGCATTGGTTAAGCCGAAAGGCATTACGGTATACTCATACAATCCATACCTTGTGGTGAATGTTGTTTTAGGTATGTCTTGCTCTCTTATCTTGAGTTGAAAGTAGCCTGACCGAAGATCAATCTTCGAGAACACACATGCTCCTTCTAGCTGATCATATAAGTCATTGATTCTAGGCAAAGGATATTTGTTCTTGATAGTTACCTCGTTGAGTGAACGGTAATCTATGCATAACCTTTGGCTTCTATCCTTCTTCTCCACGAACAAAACTGGGGCTCCCCAAGATGAAGAACTTGGTTGGATAAATCCTTTCTGCAACTGTTCTCCTAGTTGCTTCTTGAGCTCTATTAGTTCATCAACTGACATTTTGTATGGTCTCTTTGCTATTGGTCCAGAACCTGGTACCAAATCTATCAGAAACTCCACATCTCTATCTGGTGTCATTCCTGGTAATTCTTCCGGAAACACATCCGGATACTCACATACAATTGGCACACTGTCCATGTTAACCCCCTTAAGAGAATTTAGCATACTCCTCTTTGCTCCAAAGCTGGTCTTGAATCTGATCCTTTTATTATCCGGAGTTGTGAGTGAGACAGTATGACTGGCACAATCTATCACACCTTTGTACTTGGTCATCCAGTCCATTCCTAGAATGACATCCAACCCTTGGGAGTTTAATATTATCAAGTTAACGGGAAACTTATACTTCCCGAATTCTATGACTAGGTCATGGCATCCTGAATTCACTATCATTTCTCCACCAGGAGAACTTACTTTTATAGGACACCCAATAGTTTCTACTGGTAGTTCATTTCTTTCAACAAATGCTCTTGATATGAATGAATGAGATGCACCAGTATCAAAGAGTACAAATGCTGGAATGGAATTGAGTCTGAACTTACCAGCAACAGCGTCAGGTTCCTCATAGACCTCTTCCACATTAATGTGGTTCACCTGACCTTTCTGGAAAGGATTGGGCTTGACAGGTCCTTCAATTTTCTTTTCGGGGCACTCATTTGCATAGTGTCCCATCTTCTTGCATTTGAAGCACTCAACCTGACTGATGTCCCTTTTTGCAGGCTGACTTCCACTTCCACTACCATTCCCACTGTGGTGGCTCTTGTGTCCACTCTTGTGGTTCTTGTACTTGTCATTGTCATGACTGCGGTGATGCTTGTTGTCATGACGGTTGTGGTTGTGGTGCTTTTTGAATTTCCCATGCTTATGGGATCCTGAGCTTCCACTATCATCATAGTGAGATCGTTTGTGAGACGATCCCGAGCTGTGCTTGTCGGAGTGTTTCCTCTTCCTACTCTCAACTTGCTTCAATTTGTTCTCCAATATAGTAGCCTTGTCACAGAGCGACTGATAAGTGGGAACATATGCCACAGCCAGCTGCAGATTCAGCTCATCATTCAAGCCTTCCAGAAATTTCTCCTTTCTTTTGGCATCTGTGTCAACCTCATCCGGTGCATAACGCGCCAGATTGTTGAACTCTTCTATGTATTCAGCCACGCTGCGGTGGCGCTGCTTCAGGTTGTGAAACTCCTTCTTTTTCAGGCTCATCATTCCTGATGAGATATGAGCAGTGCGAAAGCCATCTTCAAAGATAGCCCAAGTCACCTCATCTATAGGAGTGGTGATTTGGAAGTTGTCCCACCAAGTGGCGGCTGGCCCTTCCAACAGATGCGCTGCAAATCTGACCTTTTCAGCGTCCGTGCAGCCCACGGTCACTAAGTCCTTGTTTACAGAACGTAGCCAATCATTGGCCACCATGGGATCAGTCGTCCCCGAGAACTTAGCTGGCCTCAAACGCAGAAATCTGGTGAGCATATCAAAGCCCGGAGGGTTGTTGTTGTTGTTATTGTTGTTGTTGTTATTGGGGTTGTTGTTGTTGTTATTCTGGTTTTGGATGAATGTTGTCATCATCTGCATAAGCTGTGTTTGCGCATTCATCATTTGCTGCATTTCCGGGGTGATGTTGTTGGGGTTGGGGTTTGCGCGACGGGGAGGCATCTGTGGTTTGTTCAAATAGAGATAAGAATGAGATACCCATAGATGTTTTATGCACATTACATCACATAAGCAAACACATAACATGCATCACAAAGATAAAAGTTCAACAACAAGATAACAAGTTCTCAAGGTAAAACACACAAGTGGCAAGCCATCCACATGTCGGATGGTCCAATAACAAGTTCACAAATAACAAGTATGATAATAAAAGATAAACGAGTAGTCAGGTCTACTCATCGGCATCAATCTCCTCCTCGACAAAAGTAAGACCTACGTTCTCCATCGCGGTCTTGTTCTCCTCAATAGTAGTAGTCAAGGACTCGATCTTGGTCTTGAGAGCCCTCTTCTGGGAGTGAAGCCTCTCGATCACCATCTGCTGCTGCTCTAGCTCGAAATCCTTGGACTTCAGTTCTTCGGTCATGTCCCGGATCTTCTTGTTCCTATCCTGGACACGTTTCTCCTGACTCTTGAACTTACGATCCTGGGTCTCGAACTTCGCCTCCATTTCCTTGACTATCTCGTCCTGCTGTGCGAAAAGCTTGTGCTTCTCGCGAAGCTGCACCTGGAGCTCGTCATTGCTGAGCATGACGTTGGTCCTGTCCGTGTCCACGTGCCTAATAAGAGACTCTAAGTCCTGGAGATAGAGACGTATCGGCTCTGCTGCGTCCCTCGAGTCGTCCTCGAAGTCGATGGACTCTCCGTCATCATCACGTCTTCCGAAGACGTGGAAGTGGGTGCCTCTAACCTGTCGGGAGTGACGGCCTAGTAGACGTCCTATCAGGTCCTGCATGACGACCTCCATGCCTCTCTCCCTGTCATCATGCATAAGCTTGAAGACGATGGCCTTCGTAGTAGGCTCTGTCTGGCGTCCGGGCTGGTTCACCTTGAAGCCCCAGAGGTCCTTCCTCTCGAACTTGGTGAGTGGGTGCACCATGATGGTGGGAAGAGGGAGATTGAGCAAAGTGGTAAGCTCAACGATACGAGGACCAAAACGGGTAACCTGGAACTCCTCAACAGTGCTGATGGTAATAGGCATCTATTTATAAGATAGAAAAGTTAGGACAACACAATTTAAGATAAAACAAGACAAACATTTCATACATATCCTTGGAAAACAAAAACACACAAGTCATGCATACATGAATCCATTACATCAATCAAGGTCCAAACTTATTTAAGGTATCATTTTGGAAAATAAGGTGATAGGTGGTGGTCCAACTAACGAAGTGTGTTTACAATCCTATCTCACTGGATCTGTTGGCTAACACAATGTTCCTAGAGGCAATCAGCCTATCTTGCTCACATGATTCCATCACTAAGTCTATAATATCTCCTCTTAAGGTTGGGTTGGTGGCTTCCAACTCTTGGGTATGTTCCTTCTCTTTCTCTAAGTCTTTTTGGAGGTTGAGCATTCTGCACTTGACTCAGCACTGAGTTCTTTGATAGTCCTCCAAGCTGCTTCTCTTGCTGACTCAAAGAATGTGGTGTGCATCACCGTGTTGGTGTACATGCAGAATCATCTTTCTTTGTGGTTGTCTTCCTTGTTTTTGTACAAGTGAAGTTGCACCCACCAGTACTCCACTCCTTCATCCATCACTGGAAATCCTTTGTACACAGCTGCACCATGTGCTTCCATTGCCACCATGAGGTCCTTGAGAATTTTGGGAAACTCAGTTTCACACTCCAAGGTCATGGTCATGAGTGGTCCTTTCTTCACGGCTTCGTTGATGGAGTTCATCTACAAATAGAGAGGAGAATGAGAAGATTAGAAAAGTTTACGAGAAGAATAGACAAGTGTAGAAGTAGTTGAAATTTTTTCCTTAGTGGTTTCCAATCCTAGGGTCATAATCCTACAGGAAACACAGTGCTCTGATACCATCTGTAAGATCCCTCCTTTGTAAAGGAAAAGGATCCCTGTGATTGCAATGCTAGTCCCTGGATCAATGCTAGCATCCACAGTTTAAGATGAAGTACACATATACAAAGGTCGTTTATTACATTCATTCCAGAGATAAAACATAGTCTTTTACAACTCAGGGCCATAGGCCTAATACAAGAGTTTTTGGAATAAGTAAATAAACATAAGTCTTCATCTTCATGTGCCACAGGCAAGCATGTTGAGTGTAGACTCATGACTCCTAATCATCATCGGAGTAACCTGCAACATCACAAGTTACAGCCACAGAGGGTCAATACTTTGGAATAGTATTGGCAGGTGATACCTTAGTAAATTTTAAGTGGACTATATTACTATATGCATTTTGGCTAAGTATAGCTTGGCTTGCTTTGCTCAAAATAGGTTTTTCCTATTAGTTGAAATCACTAAGTTTTTCTTTGTCAAAACTTTCCCAAGAAACCACCAATAGACATTGGGGTCCTTTACCCTTGTTCACCCACAAATTTTACTTAGAAGTTGAAGTGATGAGATTCTTGTAGCTTCCATGTCTTGATGCTCAAGTTGTCCATTGCCATGGACTTGGCTAAGTACTTAGATTTTCCATCTGCAGAGGTTGTGCACTTTCCCCACCAGACTTGGTTTCCCAAGACAGGACCTTTCAGAAGCCTTCCCTTAGCCAAATGGACGCGTTCCAACCTATCATCCCACTACCACCAACTGTCCAAATGACTAAGTTCTAGCAACCTATATGATCAAGGCAGAGCCCATATTGCCAAGTGGTTGCACTATAAGCTTCTCAACACTTGGCCTCCAAATCCCTTTGTGCCTGGGTGGCATACCACAAGTGAGATACACAAGCCATATCCATGGCCTTGTGTAACCACTCAACCAAAAACCACCAATTCAAGTCCCATTCCACCCAGGAGGTTCATTGACTTAGTTGTTTTATTAAGAAAAGCATAAGTCCAAAGACTTAGAATTATTTTCATCATAGCATGTACATACTTTACCAACCCTTGTTTTCTACTATCTAGGCTAAGTATGGCATAGTAACTTAACTTAGGAAATTCCCTAGCAATTCTACAATTCTACAACTACTTAGGATTTCCCAACATAGCATTTGGCAAAAGTAGCATGCAAGACTTAGCAAAAATAATTCTAATGCTTATTCAAAATAAAGGGGTGGAAATATCATGAAGTATCACTTGCCTTGGTAATGGGGAGAGTAGCACTCTTCACAATCATAGTCACTAGCAAAATCTACACAAAATTTGTAGCACATAATTACACACAATTCATATACAAACAAAAATATGAATGCATGCATGCAAGAAAATGCTAAGTGATGATTTTTGAAAACCCACCAATAAAGTGCATGATACAGAAACAAAACTAAGACAAAAAGTTTACTAACTAAACTTATTTAGCCCTAAAACAATTTGCTAAACAAAATCTATACTCAAAATGGACCTAAATATGTTTCTGCATACAAAGTCATTTTAACAGATACTTTTTGTTAAACACATTGCAGATTCAGAAAGGGCTTGACTCACTGATTCCAACAGTATAAAATTTGCAAAAATCTAACGTGGGAATCAAAAGTTATAGCCATTTAAAATTTGGATCTAAATCTGTTTTCAAATTCAGTTTTAATTCAAACCCTAGCCACGCGTCTTATTTCTATTGGCTGATACCGATTCGCTCCGGATCACGCTCGCGAGCCGTAGGATCTGTTTAAAACACACGGCCTAGATCTACCAAAAACGATTCGTTAAGTGATCTAAATCTACGCGTTGGATCCAGATCTGACGGTCCTGGTTCAAACGACCAAACTTGAGCGGCGCTAGCGGCGGCGGCTGGCGGCGGCGCGTCGGTCAATGACGGTGTCGGCGTTCTAGGTCGCCCCGGGAAGGGAGGAGATGCTTACCAGAACCGCAGGAGGCTGCTGATGCTCAAGGTGGCGATGGTTCGTCGAGGGGCGCGCGGACACGGCGAGGATTTCTCGTCGGAGTAGAGACAGACGTCGGGCACGGTCAGTCGTCGACGTTGGCGAGGTTCCTCGTCGCGCTAAGCCAAAATAGGGGTACTGTTAGATGCGCACAACGATGTAGATTCTAGGTGTACCAGTCAGAGGGCAAGGGGCGGTGGCTACTTACGGAGGGAGGTCGCCGGAGTTCGTGCAGAGAACGGTGGCGGCCGGTCGTCGACGTTGCTGGAGCTATGGACCATGCGAGGGCAAATGGGGAGTGTCAGTAGGTGCGCAAAGACTCGCTGAACTTGATAGCATGAACTAGAGATAGAGGGGAACACGGGGCTCACTGGAATTTGCCGGTGCAGTCGTCGGAACAGCGGCGGCGGCGTGCGAGTTGTGGGCAGCCTGGTGGCGTGAAGGCGAAATTGTTTGGGGGGAAATGGTCGCGAGGATGTGGGGATTTTATAGCCAGAGGCTCGACAAGAAACGCTTGCTGCATCAATGCCAATTAACCTCGCGAAATCAGTGCAGCAACGGGCAGCGGCGGAGTTCGTGAGCAGAAACTGGGGAAGACGAAGCTGACGTGGATGGGGCCCGCTTGTCAGCGAAATAAGCAGAGGGGTGTGGGGTCTGGCTGTCAGCGGCTGAGTGGGTGTGCTCGCGCGTGCGGAAGGAAAAGAAATGGCCCGGGTGGGCTAGTTGGGCATGTTCAGATGCTGGGCTAGATTGGTGGCGCTAGGCCCTTTTCATTTGTTTGTTTTTTTTTCTTTTTCTGATTCGATTTTCAGAATAGGTTTTCAAATGAATTCAAGTTCCATTTGAATTCAAACTTTCTTGGGATTTATGCAGTGTGTATTAGTCTCAAATATAGGCATAAGATCATGTGGTTGTTTTGAAAAGGCTTGGTCAAGCTTGGAGAACAAAATAACAGAGACTTGGCATTTGGTTTGCAAAATTTTGACAAATGGTTTTTGAATTTATTTCCTATTTGCAAATCTTGGTCCAAAACCTCACTCAATCCTTTCTATGAGGAAGACAAACAAGTTAGGTTTAAAATCATTCAAACTCTCAAATGGGGATAGCCATTTGATTTAAATCTGCTCACATGAAATAATAGCACCATGTGCTTCTGTTTTTCTGAAATGAGTTTGAAATTGATCTCAAATCAATATGCATGGATGAATGATATGCAAGCTTTGAAATCATGAGTTTAGGGATGTTACATATGGACAGTGGGTGGTAGAGTTTGATAGGTTGGTGCGCGTCCATTTTGGTCTAAGGGAAGGCTTCTGAAAGATCTTGTCTTGGGAAACCAAGTCTTGTGGGGAAAGTGCACCACCTCTGCAGAGTGTAAAATCTAAGTACTTATCCATGTCCCTGGTAAAGGACAATTTGAGCATCAAGACATGGAAGCAATCAAGAATCTCATCATTCAAATTTCTAAGTTATAAACTTGTGGTTTAAACAAGGGTTAAAGGATCTTGAATCTTTGATTGAGAAAAATGATTTTGTCAAGCAAAAACTTAGTGTTTGCAAATGTTAAGGAAAAATCTATTTTGAGCAATGCAAGCCTCAACCCCACTCGGCTAAATGCATATAGATGATAGACTCCACTATACTATCATAGTATCACTTGCCAATACAATTCCAATGTATTGACCCTTGTGGCTGTAACTTGTTATGTTGCAGGTTTGATTGATTTAGTGATGTGTGTTGATTAGGATTACAAAGTCTACAACCAACATGTCTGCCTGTGGCACTTTGAAGATGAAGGACCCCATGCTTATAGTTATTCCGCTGCAATGTAATATAATAGCCAAATGAGCTATGTAAGATGTAATAAAATTATGTTATTCCTGGTTATAAAGTTGTATTATGACCTTTGTTTCTTGATATTACATCTTAACTGTGGATGCTAGCTATTGATCCAGGGACTAGCATTGTAAACACAGGGGGCTCTACCTTATTAAAGGTTGGGACCCTTACAATTAGAGATCCTATGGCTGATGCATAGGGAGTCTTACTCATCCTTTCTCTATCTTCTGCCGTTGTTGGACTTTGAGTTTTACTCAAGGTCGTATTCGGCAACATGGGCAAGAACCCTTTCTTGCTATCTTCCATTCCAAACCTCTTTAGAACTTTGTCCAAATATGTACTTTGTGACAATGATATTAGGCGTCTCGATCTATCTCTATAAATCTTTATGCCCAATATGTAAGCTTCTTCGCCAAGATCTTTCATTGAAAAACTATTATTCAAATATTCCTTGACACTATTAAGAAGGTCTACATCATTCCCAATCAACAATATGTCATCTACATATAGTATTAGGAATGCTACAGAGCTCCCACTCACTTTCTTGTAAATACAAGCTTCTCCATAAGTTTGTATAAAACCAAAACTTTTGATTACCTTATCAAAACGTTGATTCCAACTTCGGGATGCTTGCTTCAATCCATATATGGACCTTTGAAGTTTGCACACCTTGTTAGCATCTTTAGGATCGACAAAACCTTTGGGTTGCATCATATACAACTCTTCATCAATGTCTCCATTGAGGAACGCTGTTTTGACATCCATCTGCCATATCTCATAATCATAATATGCAGCGATTGCTAACATAATCCTCACAGACTTTAGCTTCGCTACAGGTGAGAAAGTCTCATCGTAGTCAACTCCTTGAATTTGTCGAAACCCTTTTGCGACAAGTTGAGCTTTATAGACAGTAACATTACCATCAGCATATGTTTTCTTCTTGAAAATCCATTTGTTCTCGACAGCCTTCCGGCCATCCGGTAAGTCCACCAAAGTCCATACTTGGTTTTCGTACATGGATCCAATCTCGGATTTCATGGCTTCTTGCCATTTATTGGAATCTGGGCTCATCATCGCTTCCTCATATGTCGCGGGGTCATCGGTGTTGTCCACCAACATGACACTCATAACGGGATCATACCAATCAGGAGTGGTACGAGTTCTCGTTGACCTGCGAGGCTCTGTAGCAACTACAACTGAAGTTTCATGATCATCATCATTAGCTTCCTCTCTTATTGGTGCAGGCACCACAGGAACTTCTTCCGATGTTGCGCTACTCGCAAGTTCTAGAGAAGGTTCGACAACCTCGTCGAGTTCTACTTTCCTTCTAGTCACTTCTTTCGAGAGAAATTCTTTCTCTAGAAAGGATCCATTCTTGGCAACGAATATTTTGCCTTCGGATCTATGATAGAAGTTATACCCAATAGTTTCCTTTGGGTATCCTATGAAGACGCATTTTTCCGCTTTGGGTTCAAGCTTGTCCGGCTATAACTTCTTTACATAGGCTTCGCAACCCCAAACTTTAAGGAACGACAATTTAGGTTTCTTCCCAAACCATAATTCATACGGTGTCGTTTCAACGGATTTAGATGGTGCCCTATTTAAAGTGAATGCGGCTGTTTCTAATGCATAACCCCAAAATGATAGCGGTAAATCTGTAATTGACATCATAGAACGAACCATATCTAAGAGAGTTCGATTATGATGTTCGGACACACCATTATATTGTGGTGTTCCCGGCGGTGTCAATTGTGAAAGTATTCCGCATTTCTTCAAATGCTCGCCAAACTCGTAACTTAGATATTCACCTCCACGATCAGAACGTAGAAATTTAATCTTCTTGTTACGTTGATTCTCAACCTCACTTTGAAATTCCTTAAACTTCTCGAAAGTTTCGGACTTATGTTTCATGAAATAGATATACCCATATCTACTCAAGTCATCCGTGAAGGTAAGAACATAACGATAACCACCACGCGATGCTACACTCATTGGACCACACACATCGGTATGTATGATTTCCAATAGCTCGCTCCATCATACCTGAAAATGGAGTCTTAGTCATTTTACCCATGAGACATGCTTCGCATCTTTCAAGTGATTCGAAATCAAGTGATTCAAGAAGTCCATCGAAATGGAGTTTCTTCATACGCTTCACTCCAATGTGACCAAGACGACAGTGCCACATATAGGTCGAGTTATCGCTCGATTTCAAACGTTTAGCTTCAATGTTACTAATATGTGTATTTCCACTATCGAGATTCAATAAGAATAGACCATCTATCAAAGGTGCATGTGCATAAAACATATTACTCATATAAATCGAACAACCATTATTCTCGGACTTAAACAAGTAACCGTCTCGCAATAAACAAGATCCTGATATAATGTTCATGCTTAACGCAGGCACCAAATAACAGTTATTTAAGTATAAAACTAATCCCGATGGTAGATGAAGAGGTAGCGTACCGACCGCGATCACATCAACCTTTGATCCATTTCCCACGCGCATCGTCACCTCGTTCTTCGCTAGCTTCCGTTTATTCCGCAGCACCTGTTTCGAGTTACAAATATGAGCAACTGAACCAGTATCAAATACCCAGGCACTACTACGAGTACTAGTGAGATACACATCAATAACATGTATATCGAATATACCTTTCTTCTTGATGTTGTCGTTCTTCAAATCCGCCAAGTACTTTGGGAAATTCCGCTTCCAGTGACCTTCTCCCTTGCAGTAAAAGCACTCAGTATCAGGCTTGGGTCCAACCTTGGTCTTCTTCGTCGGCGCGGTAACTTTCTTACCACCCTTCTTGAAGTGTCCCGTTTGCTTAGACTTGCCTTTCTTGAATTTGGTGGTCTTATTAACCATCAACACTTGGTGCTCTTTCTTGATCTCCACTTCTGCATATTTTAACATGGAGAAGAGTTCTGGCAACTGCTTGTTCATGCTTTGCATATTGTAGTTCATCACATAGTTCTTGTAACTTGGTGGTAGTGATTGGAGAACACGGTAAATCCCCAAAGCATTAGGAATCACTATACCCAAGCTTTGAAGTTTGTTTGCGTGCCCAGACATCTTAAGCACATGCTCATTGACGGAGCTGCCCTCTCAAACCTTTTCTGAAGCTCCGATTCCAAACCATACAAGATAGCACACTGAACTGTGGAGTACTGATTCTTCCGAGCGAGGTAAACGTTCTTTACTTCATCGGTAGCATCAGCTGCAGGCGGGTCACCCAGCGGTGCATCCAGCACATAGGTCAAATTACCAGCATTGAGGACAATCCTCAAATTGCGGAACCAATCCGCGAAGCTGCTTCCATTGTTTTTCAACTTTTCTTTCTCTAGGAACGCATTAAAATTGATGGTAGGGGCCGCCATTGATCTACAACATATTTGCAATAGTTTAGACTAAGTTTATGACAAATTGAGTTCTAATTAATAGTTAAATTAATCTAGGTGAACTCCCACACAAAACAATATCCCTCACATTGTTTTAGTGATCACATGAACCAAATCCACCACATCAAAACCGATCATCACGAGAGTTGATGTTGCTTCAATGGCGAACAATCGACATGTTCACCATATCTACTATATGATTCATGCTTTACCTTTCGGTGATCCGTGTTCCGAGACCATGTCTGTACATGCTAGGCTCGTCAAGATCAAACCTTAGTTTCCGCATGAGCAAATCTGGCTTGCTCACGTTGTATACACTTGCAGAATCTATCACACCCGATCATCACGTGGTGCTTCGAAACAACAAGCTTTAGCAACGGTGCTTACTAAGGATGAACACTTTAGGACTTGAAATTCATGTGCATGAGGGATCATCTTATAATGCTACCATCGTTAACTAAGCAATACAAGATGCATAAAGGATTAACATCACATGCAATTCATAATATGTGATATGATATGGCCTTTCTTCTTTGTGCTTCCGATCTCCATCTTCAAGCACGAACATGATCTCCATCATCACCGGCATTGCATCAAGGTCAATGACGCTGCTCCATGGTTGTCGTCCACCATCTTCAACTATTACAACTACTTTGAATAGACACGCGGGTCTTAACAGAAATTAAAGACAACCATACGGCTCCTGCCGGTTGCCAACTTACAATAAGGAACATTGCATACATCAAATATAATCACAATCATGGCCATATCACATCACAGCACACCCCTGCAAAACAAAGTTAGACGCCTCTAATTTCTTTGCATGTTTTACGTGGTTTGGGGCTTTCAATAAGTGTCGATCTAACTTACGAACAAGAACCACAACATTGATGTTTGAACTATCAAGTGCCCATTGTAAATTGGATCTATACTATAATGGGAGAAACAGACACCCGCAAAGCCACTTATGCAATACAAGTTGCATGTTGAGCGTGGAGCAAGTCTCATGAACGATGTCATGTAAGGTTAGCCCGGGCCGCTTCATCCCATCATACCGCAAGATGAAAAGTACACAAGAAGCAATTGATAATAAAAGCACCACCGCCCACAATGACCATTGTGTTCTACTCGTGCAACAGATCTACATATAGACACGGCTCTGATACCACTGTAGGGGTTCGTAGCATGGAAAACAAAATTTTCTACCGCATACAAACAAACAAGCCAAGATCTATCTACTAGATTGTAGCAACGAGTCGATAGAATAACTCACCCTCGAAGATTCCAAAGTGTTTAACGAGAGCGGATTCTCGTGGGTGATGTAGTCGTACTCTTCCCGATCTCAAGATCGTGTAGACGATCCTTCCGACGCTGCGTTCCGGCAGCGCTTCCGCAGTCGGTCACACGTTCGGTACTCGACGAAGACCTTCCTCTCCCTTGTTCCAGCAGGCAGTGTAGGTTGTAGCACTCTCCTCGCGATTCCAGCAGCATGACGGCATGGTACCGGAAGTAGAGGGAAGATCTCGCAGGGCTTCGCCTTAAGCCGGAGCGAGTATGGTGGACTATGAGAGAGGCCTCTGTGATCTAGGGTTTAGACACACCAAGGGAAGAGGGCTAGGCCGACGGCTAGGGCTTGGGGCAGCCCAAGTCGGCGGCTAGGGTTTGCCCTAGGCGGCGGCAGCAGGAGGTGGCGGCGCCAGCGGCTAGGAGCTAGGGTTTGCGGGGTGCAAGTTGTGTGCTTGGAGGGGCAGCCCTGCCCCTCCTTATATAGGTGGAGGGGGCGCGCCAAGGGGAGGGGAGTCCCTCCCCAACTCGGCTTCCAAGGCCGGCGGTGGAGGGAGAGGGACTTCCTCCCCAAGTAGATTTCCTACTCTCCCTCCACCAAACAAAATAGCCGTTTGACTTTTCAAATTGGCGTTTGACTTTTCAAACTAGGATTTGATTTAACCCTTTATTTTGTTCAGCGATGACACCTAGTACATGATGCAACCATTCCAACTTGTTATGACACATTCATGTACCCTTCCCCTCCGGAGTGCCGGACATTCCGGAACCTTCTAGAACATTCCCTGATGAAAACACCGGAACCATTCTCCAACCCTGAAACAGGACTTTCCTTATATGAATCTTATTCTCCGGACCATTTCGGATCTCCTCGTGATATCCCGGATCCCATCCGAGACTCCAAACAACATTCGGTCTCTTACTCATCATTTCATAACTACTCAACAACGTCGAATCCTTAAGTGTGTCTCCCTACGGTTCGTGAATTATGCGGACATGATCGAGACACTTCTCCGAACAATAACCAATAGAGGAATCTGGAATTTCATATGGCTCCCACATATTTCTACGATTACTTTGCGATGGAATGAACCACTTACATACGATACCAATTTCCCTTTGTCTCACGATAGTTTACTTATCCGAGGTTATGATCATCGGTATCTCTGCATACCTAGTTCAACCTCGTTACTGATAAGTACTCTTTTCTCGTTCCCGTGATATGTGATCCCTTGTGAGCCAGTCACATGCTTGCAAGCCATTTGGATGACATTCCACCGAGAGGGCCCAGAGTATATCTATCTGTCATATGGATGGAAAAATCCCACTCTTGATCCATGTGTCTCAACCAATACTTTCTGAACACTCAATGCCACCTTTATAGCCACCCAGTTACGGTGTGGTGTTTGATGTCATCAAAGCATCCTTCGGTGATGGTGATAAGCATGATCTCATGGTCGAAGGAATTAGGTTACTATGTATCAGAAAGCATATAGCAATTGAACTATTAAAATGACTTGATCTTTATGCTACGCTTATCTATAGGAGTATGTCCATCATATCATTCTCCTAACGATATGATCTTGTTGTTAACAACATATCAATGTTCATGATAGGGAAACCACAATCATTTATTAACCAACAAGCTAGTATTATAAAGAGGCTTTACTAGGGACTTTATTTTAGTTTACAAATCACACAAGTATTAATGTTTCCTTGTTAATACTATTATAGCATGAATGTAAACATTTATCATAAACACAAAGATATAATAATAACTATATTTATTATTGCCTCTAGGGCATATCTCCAACGTAAACTCCACATCCCTTTGTTGAAGAACATGGAAACAAGCATGGTATCTAAGTCATAAACAACTATCCTTGGCCTTGGCAAAGTATACAATCCTGGCAGATGTTACATGATCAACAAATGCCCAACATTCTTCAACTTTGGAACACAACTAGCAGAAACCATATAACCCACCTGAAACTCTCATGGTGGTCTAACAGGGCATAATTCTGATGTGGTACCATAAAACCAAGAAGGTTTAGCCTCACCGCATCTCCTACACTTAGCATGGATTTCTTCTATTGAATATGGAACAGTAAACCATTCTATGGTCTAGGCTACACAAAGCCATCTCTCAACTAACTAAAGGAAAAGCACAAGATTCACCACTCCAACATACAAGAGCGATTAATAAAGGGTAATTGGTATGGGGGCCAATCCATCCCGCACCCAAACTATTAACTTTGTATTTGGAATAGTGAATCGAGTAACACTAACACTTGGGCATCCTCACAAGCATTGCAAGAAGATTTCATGGGCACGAACCAAGGTTTGGGATCGACTCCCATTAATAATTCTCACAAAACTACTACAAAAATCAAATTTAACGATCACTCCAAAAGCCTAGGGTTGCATGTACAAAACACACTTTTAAAAGTACAAAGAGTCACTTTATGGATGGCTAGCGGCTTGATTTAGAACTAACACTTTCTGATAATGGAGGAAGGATAATCTTCAAACCTAAAATAGTACCCAAGCAAAAGGCTTTAGAAACTTTTTTGTTTGGGAAATAACGAACAGGCACCATTCTTTATACTCCACTATGGTAGAACGGGCACCAAACAATGTCAAATACGAATACAACATGCAGAGAACAGGAGAAATAGAAGATGTTAATCCTGAAAGACTAATTGCTAATGAGAAGGTCAATTGATGCATATGATTGACAATACTTCATCATCCTTCGACGAGAAATCAATACTAACAATCTAGCAAGTGCATGTGACGCACTAGGAAGGGTAGGTGAATGGAAATATGGTAGAAAAGTGAAACTTGTGGTTTAGGAGACATTGGTAGAGGAAAGCGCTTCACATACTAATATGGTATATCTAGGTCATAACATTATACGATCTACTCCACCACTACATCAGCTAGGTTATCCAATCTAGCTTTATTCTTTTGAAGACCAATCACCTTATGCACCGCATCTTCAAGATTAGCATCATATTCCCTCACATTTCTTTGATATCGAATCTTCAAACAATCTAGGCATACAAAGCTTTTTTTTATGGTAACGATATGTTAAACTCAAACTTAGATGCCAAAACCAAACTCTACAACTATCTCATGATTCCAAAAAAAAGTAACAAAAATATCTAAATCTATCAATCCGATACTAAACTAGCATAGAAGATCAACTATTCCCTTCTAAATGCAGAATTTATCAACCCTAAAGATTATCTCCCTCTCTCTCTCTAGTCAAGTACCAACAACAAAGGGGAAATGGTACCTAAAGAAAGGTATGCATGTCTCTCAAGGCAACAGCTAGCAAATAATCCCACCAACATATATTGATAAAAGAGATTGACAATAAAATATAGCAGAAGCGTAATGCAATGCATGATGCAAGCCCATCCTATTGTGCACTAGTGTGTCAAGTTTTTAGTTGTTTAGGCAAAATAAAGAAAAGATTTAGTTGTTTAAATTCCCTAGAAAATTATCCTATTTATTACTAACTTACTTCAGAGACCTAAAGCCTAGGCTCTGATACCAACTGTAACACCCGAGATATAAACCCTATCTGGCAGTGCTACACCTACTTTAAACACTTCCTATAACTTGGACAAACCTATAAATTTCAGCAGAGTCTCCTTTGTTTACAAAGACATCCATGGCAACAAAATAAGCATACACCTCCAATATACATACACAACTACCATGTTCAACAAGACGAAACTAAGTATATCCAAGATGTCACAAATCGACCGGTACTATAGTACACGATAGGTCAAGGGTAACCATGAGCAAGACTAAACTAATCTATGTATAGAAGATTGAGGTGTGTAAAAGTAGTGTGACATAACATGTAGAGGTGCTACTCCCAATCCCATGCATGTCGCTCTCAATGGTACCTAAAAACATAGAAGCCACAAGGGTGAGTACAAAGTACTCAACAAGCACATAAAGAAATAATAAGCATTGCATAAAACACAACACCAACCATTATCCTTTAACGCTTATTATAGCGCAATGATGATCATGTATGTCTACATGCACTTTGCTTTCTCTTTTCTTTGCGAATACCAGTACCGCTTGAGTGGACACCCGTCGGCATCCCACTCACTCCAACATATGGAGGGTGCCGACAATGTGGGACTCGTCCCAACATCGACAGTCTCAAGGTGCCTACCTCAGTAGGTCACAACACTATGCACTGTCTTTAACATGCTATGCAAGATGCAAGCGCAACTGTAACCTTTTCCTTTATTCTAAGTTGTATCCACTTTGTCTCCACACATAACACCAATATATAGAAACTAAATAATAACAAGTGCTAGAAAATAAAAGTTAAGTGAGGGGAATCATGCAAGTATTATTCCGTTATGGACTTGCCTCAACCCTAGGGTACACGCAGTGAACTGTAGGATTCTGAACCGAAAGTATCATCACCAAATCCGAGGTGGTTTTTTGGCTACTGATGGTGGCGACAAAACTGCTTGATGGAGACGGTCGTCGAAGGCGGCAGCTCAGCCTCTCCGCGGCCGCGACAACCTGTCGGCAGCGAGGTCGCAAAACTGGAGAACACAGTGGCGGCGGCCTAAGGGTGGAAGCGCTAGAAAATATTTAGGGCAGATTCATGATGACGGCGTCCAACACGACCAAGTATATACAGCAGCGCAACCGCAAAACGTGCCTGGCTCATGTTAAAAAAAAAACAATCCAGCCCATTTATTTGTTCATGTTAAGGTGCTAAAAGAAGCGGGTCCAACTTTTGTACTATATACAAGTCTATAACCAATCCAAGATATAAAAAGACCAAAAGGCTACTACTGGCTTTCAAACAATAGCTCGTGAGCTCAAGCACTATTGTACACTATTTTTCTTTCTTTTGTTCGTTCCATTTTCTTTTCTCTAATTTCGTATTCCAAATCATATTTAAATATTCTCAAGATCCTACATATTTTCTTAAATAGGCACAAAAAGTTACTAAAACTTTGGGATATTACACTTCCATTTATAATGTTTGCTCTCCCCCTTAGGGTTTACTAATAGTCTTTACATTGTCTATATAGTGTTTATTGGCTTTTTAACTAGAATGTTGGTTTGTGTTCAGTTTATACTTTACCTAGTTAGGTTCCGATGAAAGATTGTACGGTGTATCCACAAAGTTGTGGATCTTCGAAGCAAATCTTTCAGCATTATATGTCGTACTTACAATTGGACATTTTTCGCTGAGATAAGTCTGACTTTACGAAGCATCTCGAAAGACGATCGCCTTTAAATTTTATACTTCTTTAGATCTTACTTAGCTTAGGCCAAATTTTTGCTCTTTATGCAACTTTTATGAATATCTGGTTAACTAAGTTAACCAAATACCAGCTGTGGACAAAATACCAACTGTGGATTGGAATACCGACTACGGATTAAGTACCAATGGCGGATCATTCTAGGTGGTAGGTATGACCTTACAGTTTCCGACCTACTACTGGCATTCTCTCTGAATTTTCAGAGCTTGAATACCATTTTAATTCCAAGGCTTCTACTTTGTACTTATTCATGATGCTTCCATGAACTAAGTATTACTATTTTATTAATTTCTTAGTACCTTACCTACTTTGAATGAGCCATAAGTTTATTATATCTTGTGGCTCCATCCATCTTCTACACCAAACCTCTTCCTTGAATCTGGCTAAGAATAGTCTATGCTTCATCTATCCTCCAAATGGTGTGAATACTCCTTATATCTTGCTTCCTCCTTCAAGTAAGTCTTCCTTTTGATCTTTGAAACTCGTCGCTCCCTTACACGAATTCCCGTTCCTATCTAGATCTATTACATCAAGTAATAACTGGGTGTTACATCATGCATTTACACACCTAATTAAACTTCATGTACAGATCTAGTCAATCAAAAATATTCAAGAAGATCCAAAAGTTGATAAACAATAAAACATATACCATGTATTATACATAGGTTTTAGATAATTTACAAATGTACTAGATGTCCCAACGGTTTGCTCCACACCTATTTACACAACTATCTTACAAGAACTTCTTGTTCTTGTGAGTATATCCTCACTTATTCAGCAAACCTTTCAACTAAAATACGCATTACCCTCTATGTATATTATTCAAGCATTCATCCCTGGGGATGTCGTTCCTTTCTTACTTTCATCTTTCTCTAGTGCTTCCTAGGATTCCGTCCATGATGACGTGAAGTCCTACGACTGCCTTCTGTAGCATAAGAGCATCCAGGAGGTGCGTATTCTTGATTAGAATTACCGAAACTGAGATTAGTCATTGAAAAATGACTAGAGTTGGCGTAATCCTCTATAGAATATTCCTGGTTTTCCGGCAACGCTTCCTCATAGTAAGTTGGCTCCTTAGCCTTTTCTTGGATCCAGTCGTACATATTGGTATAGTAGCTATCGGAATACTCTTCTAAGTTGATTGGATTGGTATCACCCCCATATGGTCCAAAAGGCTCTTTATGGTAATAGTTGGTCTCTTCTACGATACCTGTATCACAAGGTATAGGATTTCCTATGGTTCCACCTTGAGATTCTACTCCCCATCCATACTTGTTTGGCTCAGGGTTATTTGAATTAACTCTATTCCATTCCTGTTGTTCAGAGTTGTACTTGGTCCATAGGTCTTCAGGTGGCTGGGTTTTAGTTTGGTAGTAGGCATAATTTTTCGAGTTTGGATCATCAAACTCAGTTTCCTCATACACTTATCCTGAAGGTATGTATTTAGGATGCCTAGCTTCTTTATGTAACTTCTTCCTACGTGCCATTGCCTTATCAGGATTAGTAAAATCCTCAATGACCGTATCTAGTTACTGAACTAAGACTTGGTGAGTGTTATGATAAATGTTTAGCAAAGACCGATAACGATCCATATACTCTACAGCTAGAGTAGGTTCATCTTGGACTAGAGTAGAGTGATCTAACTCATGCTCTGGGTTTGAGGTTTCATGTGGTATAATGGTATGAGTACTACCTTCTAGAGCTTGGGATTTTTGTTCTCGGATCATGGTTATGGCTGCTGCTACGGCAATCTGATATGCAGATGCCATGCATCTTGCTTCTCCTGATGGCATTTCTCCCTTAAGTCCTAAATTATTGGGTAACATGATCATGACACGGTATTTAGCTAATACCTTCCCATCATAGTAACTGTAAATCTTGACCAAAAGTCTTGATTCACAATCCAAACTCCATAGAAGTTGTTGGAGATTATCTGTCCAATCCCCTCCGTAGTCATTCAATGTCTTGTTCATCACTTGAACATTCCGGGGTGGATATCGAGGTGCCATGTGGAACTGTGGATAAAAAATATCATCAGTCACATAGAGTTAAAACTCTTGGGTAATGATTGGAATTGCAATCTTACTAAAGAATTATCGCACTAGTAACATAACAGGATTATTCTCAAGTGAATATCCCTCATATCACTAGAGAACTCTTTATTATTGCTAGGATGTGTCCTACGGGTTCTATCCATTTACTAGGTTTCCAACCTAAGGTCAAAGCATATGCTTTGATACCAACTACGGTGACCCAGCATACCACTGCATGATGTAGTATACTATAGTCGTTGACATAACACCAATGAAACACCGTTCACTAGTATTACATCCCTCAGAATGGCACAACAGAAACACAGCGGCTCCAATACATGGATAAAGGTTACAACTCACTCTTTACACAAGATCCTACTCTAGGTTAAAGAGAGAGAAAGAATTTCTTACGGAGAAGAATAAAAGATAAACAACACAAGAGCTATTATACTATTAAGACTAGTATTCTAACTAAGGGATTGGCATTGCTGCTATTGCAATACACTACAGAATTAGGTTGTTTGGTTAGATATTATATTCCTATCTAATCAGTAACTTCGTCTTCACGTGTGTTGATGTATATGTTGACTTCCTTGACTTCATTGAAGAGCTTTAGCTTTGGATGACGAGTCCTGGAGCATAACTTAATGTAGATGTTGTATATACCGACTTCAGAATCTAGCAAGGGTTAAGAAGATAGTTTGAGTACGAGCGTACTCAGCAAGTTTCACTAAAAAGGAGTGTTTGATGCACTATAACTACACCACAGACCATAGGTCATAGGCAATGCAAGTTTTTATAAACATTTCTTCAAAGGTTGCTTTTATTTTGAAAATCTATGTCTGTCAGCCTTCACAGGTTTACCAGAACTTTCATGGAGTTCCTTTCCCACCGCGTTCGCATCTCCTTCCCGGAACAGGGAGTAACAAGTTACAGCTCTTACACTCTACAGAGGTGCGTTACTTTACCCATGAGAGATCAACTCTTTGTTGCACAACTGGGCAGCTTATTCCTGTCCACAATTCCATGATGTGGGGCCCAGAAGATGATCCAAGCCAATCACTGCCCCCTTCGCGACCTCGCATGCCTCCTTGGTGTACACCATGCCCACATAAAGAATTACGACAATGGTTTGTACAAACCATTAGATGTCAGAACTATTGTGGGACGTTGAGGGTTCCCACCCATATGTTGCATATCCTCTACGAATTACCAATTAATATGCACGCTACGAGGATAACAGCCACAACCTGCACATCCGGCTTCATGCGAGAGGAAGAAGATACAGCTGTCTTCTCCGTCCCATTCCAAATCTCATGGTCAACGCGTATTATACGACGCAAGAATCACTGGCGACATTGGTTTGTTAAGTCCTAGGTGATATAGTTCTGAACAGTGGTATTCCAACTGTCAGAGTTACTAGATTAGCTGATCACCCTAGATCAGTAACCAATAGTTCACATTATTATCGAAAATAGTGTTTTCTGACCCTTTTTCAAATGCAGGTGATGACAACACTGGATTTATAAAATACTTTACAGAAAATAATCAAAGGACATGAGCAAGTGTGAACTTGCCTTTTGTGATTGCAAGATTATGCACTCCCGGTCTTCAAGATAATATAAGATCCAAAATCTGAAATCATCATCATTGGTCCGATAAGGACTAATGTTTAAAGAAGCAATATGCTATTATGCCTAAGTAATGTGATGCACGTTATAAACACGAATCTTGGGAATAATGTTGTTCTAGGGTTTGGATTCTGGAAATGGTTACTTTAAAATGTGTTGTCCTTTTAGATAAGTTTCACACCTGTGCTTCTTATTAGGGCTTGTGAGTGTGTGTGAATAACACATATTTATGCATCAATAAAATATACACCTATGAAATGCTATTCAATATTGTTTACATTTTAATTGTTTATCTTCAAACTTGACTTTATAAGTAAGTCATTTATAAATAGCTTAAGTGTTATCGCTCCTAGGTATACAAGTGAAGTATGAAGTAATGTGATCTTGATTATTTGTCATATATTGTCTGAAGTGGCAAAACGAATAACTTCTGAAGAAAAGATTCCTTTTCTAATGTTTAAACAATCTTTGTGGTTAGTGAATGGTGGTCGATGTTATTTGTGTTTGCTTGAATAGTTTTGGCGTGAGATACTTTATAACTTAACTATTTAAGACCAAAGTTAATTATAAAACATATAACAGTGTTTATAGTGTTATATTTAGATTCTTGTAGACTAAAGTCAATTTTAAAACAAAGATAGTTTGAAAGTATAATGTTTATAATATTTGTATCTTGTGTATCTAGAATGTTTCCTTAAGGTTACATAAGAATGGTTATTCTCCTATTTAAGTAGTGGTCTCTTAATTTTGTAGTGGAACAAGATTTCTTGTTTCTTTATAAAGGTATGATTATGGTGTGTGGATAAATAATTATTACTAGTGACTACTCATGAATTATCTTTGTATTTAGTCCATTATAAGGTTTTATTTGATTGATATATCATTCTTGAAGATTTTATAATTATTGAAGATCTTTTTAAAATATAATATATTCGTATGGTAGAAAGATAATTCAATATAATAGTATTTCTAATGTTTTGAATGATTGTGCCTTATTAGTAATATTCAAGACTTATACCTATGTATTTGACTTGATTGTCTGATTTTAGAAATATTAACAAATTTTATTTATCCTTATATGAGTTTTAACCTAAGTAAATAAGTTTAAATTTGAGTTATTAAAATATTCGAATTTTTATTTAACTCAAAAGTGGATTATTATATTTTTAACATATAGATGTTATTTTTGTGATCATTTTGGTATCTTACATTTATTTTTGTGATTTATAAATAATAAGATATGATTTTTACAATTCTTATTACTTTATAGTTACTTAATAAATAATAAATATTTAATTAGGTGAAATAATAATACATGATTATGGTTTTAAATTATAATTCTTATTTTTCTAAGATTTTTGGTATTCTATTTATATTTTTAACTTTTATCATTATTAAAATATGAATTACCAAAATTTTATTACTTATAAAATCTTTATTAAATAATATTTATTTAAATAATTATCATAATAATATTTGGTAATAATTTTAAGTTGTAGATTTTATTTTTCTACAAATTTTCATATATTATACACATTTTTCTAAATTATAAATCAAGAGTTGTTAATTAAACAAGATTTAATCATTTATTTGATCGCTGGAATATTATTAATTGAGCTTATAACATTTTAGTTATTTCTTAAACAGGTTTTAACTTTTTGCACCGCACCCACAACTAGCCTAAGTCACTGACCAGTGGGCCTATGTCCACCTCAGCTCTTTAAGTTAGAAAATTATTTGTTACCGATTGGTTGGCTACCCCCAGTCAATGACATATGGGCCCTAGACCATGTCACTTGCCATGTGAGACAAAGACCAGGTCAAACAGGAGACTGTGTCCAAGGTGGCGTCGGTGTGACGTAGCTATGGCGTCAGCACCACCACCACCGCGAGTGGTTGGTCGCCGGCGACGATCCACGACGCCCCAGCACGCGAAACTAACCTAGTTCGAATCAGTGCAACGTGCTGAGTCCTAAAGTGGATGCGCCACTCGGAAATGGTCATCGAAGCCTCAGCTCCGACGGTGGCCGATGGTGACAGAAGGTGCGATGGCGTTTAACAATGTGATACATCAATTTAGGAATGTTGGAGTGTTCAGGAACTCACCCTGATGATGATAGAGAGGTTGGCAAGGACCGGCATGGTCGGAAATGAGCTCTTCGACGAGGATTCTGACGAACTGCCGCAAAGAGGAACGGCAAAAATTCACCCACTCCAGAGCTTCCCTTGATGCAAAATTTCACTCGGAGGATCTACGGAGGACGGGGCTTCTCCATGGCTACTTGGAAGAGTGTGGGGAGGTGTGGTTCGACGGCGAGGTGTGTCTCCGGTGACCTAGGGTTTTGGCCCCATTCAAATCAGAGAGGATAAGGAGGGATCATGGATAGGGATTGAGGCAGGGTGTCGCGGTGGCCTTCTTATCCCCCTCTAGAACGATGGCGAGCATCTTGATGCATGGCTGACGACGACGACACCGGGCGGCGGCGAGCTCCTCCAGCGAGCTGTCTGTGTGCGTGAGGATGACGACGATGTCACTTTTGTGGAAAAACCCCTGGTGAATCTTTCAGCTCCACCCATGATCCTTCCCTAGCCCCACTCGTCAGTCACGGGAGAGAATGAGTTGGGCTGGTTACTGGGCCTTTGTGGGCTGCACCTGGGCGACAAGTAAGTAGGTAGGAGTTGGGCTACGGCCAGGTCTTGTTTTTATTTGTTTTCCATTTTTCTATTTTCTGTTTTCCTTTTCAGATTTCTATATAATCTTTAATTTGAACTTTTCTTTGTAGAATTAATTGCTGGATAATTGTAGTAATACTGAAATATATTTAGTATCATTTGTGAACTTTTTATTTTATAATGTTTTTATATTTCTTTTATTTTCTCTAGATGAACCCCTTTTAATATTTAGTAGAAGCTTTTCTTATTATCTTTCTTTCCACTTTTAATCATGGATTTATTAAATAATATATTCTTATTTGTTTATAAAACTTAACTCTAGTTGACTCATAGTTTGAATAGAAATTTTTATGTATATAATGATTGTATATCATTATTTGATGTATGAAATATAAAAGAAATTAATATGGTTATTACTACTTCCATTAACTTGGAAAATGGCAATGTATATATTCTATTATGATAAACAAAGAAGTTTAGGGTTTTGAATTATGAATATTTACCCTAGGGTTTAGGGTTTTAATATACTTAGATTCCTTTATGGATGTGAGTAAAGATTTAATAACTAAGCATATTGTTTTCTGTTTGGGATATTTGATGACATCACCTTTAGGACTATAAAGTTATATTTAGAATGTTTTATAGAAAGGAATTGATGAAGATACTCCTAATCATATATAATTATGATGGTTGGAATTGGCAGAGATGTGCTTATGTGATCTGTTATAGGAAAATATTCCTATAAAATGATATTAACATAAGATGATGAATCAATTCCCTGAATGGACATTATAATACTTCTTCCTATCCATCATCATAGTTAGCATGATGAGCTTTACTTCATAAAATATTCTTATCCCCTTATTATCCTTCTAAATCCATGAATGAACACAATGGGCTTGACACTAAAGCTTTTATGGTTTTCTCATATCCATACTTGGTTCTATCCACTACTCTACTTTTGATAACCTTCAATGCAACAAGTAGTTTCTTCAAACTCCACTCATAATATTCTTAATCATTTATTACTAATATTTCTTCATTAGATGTATACATCCAACTATATTACTCTAAAGCTTACTATCCTTTAAGATGAATAACATTACTTTCATAACTCTATGCTATACTAGATTTAATTGAATCATATTGTTTTACATTTACTTTACTCTAATAACTCACACTCCAACCTCACATTATATTAATGTGACCTGTAATGACTACTCTAGGATAACTTATCTATACTAGGGTTTTAATCATGTTCTATCCACCAATATCACTTATGCTTGATATAAATATCCAATCTTGGTGAGAAAGTATGATCATTATAATCCTTTAATTATTTATAGCTTAAGTTATTAGTTGGCTAAGCAAGGCTTTATCAATACCACTTTTCAATGGTATTGAAATTATCTTCTTAGTATCTCATATTGGATTAAGGTTGTTATTCATGGACTATGTCCACTTGGCCTAATAGAATTACTACTGGTAACTATCTTCAGAATTCATCCTTGTAATCTTCTTTACTACCATAGGATTAGATAATATAAATAGTTCTTCTATTTATTTAGGAGGGATTTAACTCCATCAATTATCCTATTTATTGAATTCTTTTCAATCATTCCCATCCTATAGATGATTTCTAAAGCTAGCATTACTATTTACCCCTTCTTAGTTGTTTCTTTGTAGAAACTTAATTATAAGTTGTCTTATGATCAAGAGTTTGATAGATTGAGAATGGGTGAATCAATAGTTGATTTCTCAACATTGATGAACAATAGATATTGGAATATAACTCAATAGAGATGGTAAGGATTGATATGGAAAGAAAGATATATGGTGAATGATCTAAACTTAGTTTCTTTCCTACTCAATTTTACTTAAGAAGTAGGGTTAGGTATTACCATGATACTCATGGTATATGTAGATGAGATTAAGATATAGTTGTTAAATTCTTATTATTTGTGTTATATCCTTAACTTGGTACTTATGAGTGATTATAATGAATACTATAATATGATCACCTAAGAATCAATATAAATCATAATGTATTAGGGTTTAACTTTTATTACATTTGATCTACCCTTATATCAAATCTCCCTTGCCCAAAAATAAGGTTTTAGCAAAGGTCATATTGAAACTTATCGCAGTTAACTTGATGATCTACTTCAATTCCATCAAGTTAAGAGAAGCTTCACTCACTTTGACAAGTTTTGTTCAAAAGCGCGAAAATTATTCGGATTTTCTATGCATGAATGCAATGCACATATCTGGGTTCAACTTATTTCTAGGCTCTAATGCTGGGATGTTACTTCAATCTCACTGGTTTGCTAAAAACAAAGGATTAAACATATAATGTGGAAGATAGTAGTTGCTTGTAGAAAGTAAACAGTAAATGGTAATAGTAGATGGTATATCAATGGGATTGATTGGACCGGGGTCCACAGTTCACTAGAGGTGTTCTTGTCACATCCCAAATTTTAGATTTGGTTCTGCATTATCATTCATATCATTGCATCATACTTTTCCAAGCAAAATCGTCGATTGAAAAGAATCGGCGAAACGCTATTTTCAAAACCCTTTTCTATTTTGCTATGAGGCTCCTGCGGGAGGCTTTAGTAGGACTAGTGTTGTCCACCCCTGTAGCCTAGTGGTTTCACTCAACCCTTGACCCTAGATTGTTCTCCTCGATTTTACAAAACCGTAGGAGCAAGAATCGCTCGATTCGGAGCTCGTACGGAAAAGTTGTGGCCGTTTTATTAAAGGATAGAAAAACGGACCGATTTTCGGGCCGATTTTCCGAGTCCGTATCCAACTGCGCGCCGAATCCGCGTAGGACCCCACGAGGGGCCCCACTTAAGAGGCCACCCGGCTGCCTCGGTTTCCGCACCCCACCTGCCCGCCTCGATCGCCGCACCCCACCTGCCCGCGATCACCGCCTCCCTTCGGGCTCCACGCCGCCGCCGGCCGCCAGGGCTCCGCTCCGCCGCCTCGATCGCCGACCCCGCCGCCGTCGCCTTCCCCCGCTGTCGGCCAGGTACCCCCGCCCCGCCTCCTCGCCTGCTCGCGCCACCCGCCTCCCGCCGGCCCGCGCGACCGCCCCGCCGCCAGCGCACCCCGCCACCCACGCGTGCCATCTGCTGCCGCGCTGCGCTGCTGCTAGCCTGCGACTGCTGCCCCCGCGCGCCTTGCTGCTGTCGCTTGCGCGCGCTGCTGCTGCCGCGCGCGCTGCTGCCGCTGCAGCCGCTGCTGCACGCAGCACGCGCGTCGCCTCGCGCGCCTTGCGCCGCGCCCGCTCGCCCGTGCCGTGCCGCACCACCGTCGCCGTCGTGTTGACCGTCTTGATCCGCGCGCTGACTGTCTTTTTCCCGCGTAGGAGAAACGCTGTCGCCGGAATCGATCGCCACCGCCGTCCGGAACTCGCCGCCGTTCGTTTCGCCGTTTGTCTCCGGTAAGTCTGCAGCCACCGTTAGATTTCAGATCAGTGGTTCAGATCAGCCGTGGACCGGTCAGACTCAGGCGTTGACTAGTCAGACGCCCAGTCAGCAGACGCGTTGACCAGTCAACAGACACAGTTGATTGGGTAATTACTTTAATCGATTTAGTTGACAGATTTCGGTAAAAACTTGTAAATTGCGTAGGAATTAAACTGCTGGGCCAAAAATTGCAAATAAAATATGTGTAGATTCAGTAAGTCGTGTAGAATCTTGTTGTACCTTTGGTTCAGACTTTTGCAGCAAGATTTAGTACAGTTTAATCAAATAGGTTAATGGCCTTTTTGGAGTAATTAATTCGTAGAAAAAGATCTGTAGCTCCAAAAATTGCGTATGATATGTCCCTGGATTCAGTGGAACGAGGGGAATCTCATTGTGAATTAAAAAGATAGGCTTACAGTGAAAACATCTGCAGAAACTGCCTAGTGGCTTTCTGCAGTGTTTTAATTACTCGCGGAGTTTTATAATTCCTTTTTGAGTAATTCCAGTTGGTACTGGTTCTAATTAGCAATACCTATGTGGTAGAATTTTCCCAAGATTTTATAAACAGTATACTACCGGTAGTGAATTATTCGAGTTTTAACTCTAGTTTTGAGCATTACTTTTTGCGTAATAGTTTTCCTTGCGCTAAAACTATTTTCCATGCATGCAATCAGTAGTATTATTGAATGGGATTATGTGGTGCAGTTGTAGCACCAATTCACTTGCCTTGCATACCTTCATGCATCATATTTGTTGCATATGCTTGTGGATTGTTTGTTTATGATTGCAATTGTATCGTGTAGACTGTGACGAGTGCAACGCTTGCTCGTGTGTGGATTGTTCTTCCGTCCGCTACAACCAAGGCAAGTAGATGCTACTTTGTTCATGATATCGTCCTACTAATTTCAATGCATTGTCGTGTATTTTGTAGTTGCATGTGTAGGATGATACTATCGCTATGCTATGACCTATTATGTGGTAGGGCTTTCCTTGTAGATAAACCACCGTTAGTTGATGTGCTTAGCCATGCTATGTTGAACGAGGGCTGGGTTACATCATTGAGTCTTGTTTCTAAAAGTATTGGTTTTTGAAAACTAAAACAACTTAATCAATGAATCCCCTGGGTGTGATGGTATTGATAATTTGTGATGGTTTCATTGCGGAAAGGCACCCAGGTATCCAGAGAGAATGATTGGCTTCTTTATTGTGTAGCTTACGTGTACAACCATGTGCCAATAATGAAATGGGCGGTTGGTTGGACTTAGTAGGTTGTGGTAACTCGAACCCGCGTATCCAGAGATGTAGAATTTTGGTAGGTTGGACCGGTGCGCGTCGGGATTGGGGTGCTACTTCCCGAACAGTCTCTTCTTGGACTTCTCCCTATCATCACCCAAAATGAGAGTGATGGTACGAGCTGGGCTGGCCAAGTCACATGGGTAAAGTGTACTAACCCGTGCAGGGTGTATAATCTAATTGATTAGCCGTGTCCCCGGTTATGGACAACTGAGTTGCTTGATATTGATTCCATGACATGTTTCTCGCTCATTCCAATTTCATAATTGCTTTAACATTGTTGGGTTAACTTAATTGGGATCTTTTCAAAGAAAATCAAAAACTGTTTATGAAAGTAGGACAAATGTTTTTGCAAATGCAAGCCAGACACAGCTCCACTTGCCAAATATGCATGTAGATGTTAGTACTTTTGTCTCCTTTACTAGCTCTACTTGCCATACATTCCATGTATTGACCCTTCGGGGCTGCTACGTTTCATGTTGCAGGTTATTCCGATTCTGAGTAATCGATATAGGCCACGGTACTCCACTCGGCACTTGTTCACTTGTGGGCAATTTGAAGAATGGAGGATTTACTTTATTTATGTTGCTACCTGAATAATTTGAGCTAGCCTTGGGCTAAGCTTTTATCGTAATAATGGTACTCTGGATCTTCGTTATTCATGATACACGGATATTTTGCTATGTTATTCATCTTATTCTATTGTGGGTCAATGAACCGATCCAGGGATTGGCATGTCACATAGAAGCCTCGGTCTTTTCAGAATCGCGGTGTTACAAGATGGTATCAGAGCCCGTGTGTCGACTGTAGGATTGTGACCTAGTATTGGATTAGGAAGCCATAGATTTATTAAAGCCTATATTAACTCTGTCTTTCATCTTATGCCTTTCACCCTCGTAAATTCTTACCATATGCTATTGTCACACTTTCCTCTTTTACTTGATAGATGGGAGAAGTCAGGACTGAGTATGCCACCATGGAGTCACCAAGGCCCTTTGCAAGGCAGTTAGCACAGCTCTCGCAGTCATTGGGATTGCCACTGCCCATGTTCAAGGGAAGAAGGTTGTACACCTATGGATATGGAGAGGATGCATGGGAGATCACTACCTTCATATTTAGAGTTGCCGCCTTGCCAAATCCAGTGCATTTGATCTACACCAAGACATACTGCAACTGGGGACTTGGAATCAACTTGGCCATACATGAAGCCCTGTCTCGCCAGTGCCATAATGTCCGACACCTACTGCTAGCAGATTCACCCTACCGTGACTATGGAAGGCATGATGAAGATGGGAACATTGTGGTTACCCCGGGTGACAGGAACAACATGCCACCCCGTCGGAGGCACATAGAGGACATGGAAAGGGAGAATGGAGCTCTAGCTGAGAAGGTGATGATGATAAAGGAGATTGCAGATTTTGCTAGTAATGGTATGGTGGTCCAAGGACAGGAGATTGACACCCTGCATGAAGCTGTGGGAGTTCTGGAGAATGCCCTGATAGCCAGAGATGCAACCATAGCTCATCTTCATGGTACTGTGCAGGAGAACACCCAGAACATACAACCGTTGCAAGGGACCGTCTAGGAAAGGGATCAAACCATTGAAGCTATGACAGCCCAGATTGCTGCTCTCCAAGCACAACTGAATCCACCCTCTGATGATGACAATGGAGATGATGGCAACAATGGGGATGATGATGACATTGGGAACGATGATGATGATGAGGACGAGGATGATGATGATGGAGACGATGATGGTGGAGGAGATGAAGTTGTTGCAGTTGCAGCTGAGAGTGAAGAAGAAGAGGAGGATCCAGAAGAGGTGGAGTTTGAGATCTCAAGTGATGGTTCAGGAGAAGTGTACACTCCGTCACCATGGTTGAACCGTGGACCAAAGCGCCAACGCATGAGTGCAAGGACCTACCGCAACCTCTTCAAGGAGTAGATAGAAGTCCACCAATTAGTCCTTGTTAGGTAAATTCGTTAGGATTAGTCTCGATCGATGTGAAACTTAGTTGCTGTTAGTTTAAGAGTGTTTAGTTGCTTATTTGTGTACTCCAATATCCCAGAAATTATTTGTGCAAATTTTATGAAAGAGTTATGGCAATTTTGGTTAACATCTGTGTTATTTTTGCTGTAGTTTTCTGCTGATACAGCAGTACTGTACGATTTTTCATATTTTTCTGGTAACTGGGAAAAATCTGAAAAAACATTGGGCTGATGCGAAACTCTCTGTACTGTATGTGCAAAAATCAGCTAAATTTTCTGACGAGTTTAAGTCAGGCGGAAAAATTTGTGAACACTGCTGGACTGTTCTGGCAGATTGCTGTTTTTGTTGCTTAGTTGATCGACTGTTTAGTTAACCATTGCCAACTCTTGTAAAACTATTTCAGTAGGTATATACTGCTAGGATAACCCCTGGGATGTTGCTAGATCACTTGTTTGTTGATGTGTTGCTTGCTTGTGATTGTCTGCTATTGTTTGTTGTTGATTGATCATATGCATGGGTAGAATCCTATTATCGTAGTTGATTCTTTCTAAACTTACATGTGCTAAACCGCAGATGCCTCCTCCCCATCAATCCACTGAGTTGGAGAAACTCATGGAAGATCAGGCACAGCTGACCCAAGTGATGACTCAGTTCATGGCAGCTCAGAACAACAACAATGGAAACAATCAGCCTCAGGGAGATGCTCTCACCAGATTTCTGAGGCTAAGGCCAGCTAAGTTCTCTACTGCAACGGAACCAATGGTTGCTCTCGACTGGTTGCGTTCAGTCAACAAGGATCTGGTAACTGTCGGATGCACTGATGCTGAGAAGGTGAGGTTTGCCGCTCACCTACTGGAGGGACCAGCCGCTTCTTGGTGAGACACTTTTCAGATCACCCACCCGCTGGATACCGTGACTTGGGCAATGTTTGAGGAGGGTTTTAGGACCAACCACGTGTCTTCAGGAGTTCTGAGCCTGAAGAGTAAGGAGTTCCGCAACTTGCGCCAAACCAATCGCACCGTGGCCGAGTACATTGAGGAGTTCAACAACCTGTCCCGTTATGCACCTGAGGATGTTGAAACTGATGCAAAAAGGAGGGAGAGATTCCTGGATGGCCTCAGTGATGAGCTTTCAGTGCAGCTACTGGTGGTTTATTTCCCCACTTTCCAGGAGCTTATGGACAAGGCCAGGATCTTGGAAGGGAAGCACAAACAGGTGGAGAACCGCAAGAGAAAGAGTAACAATCACCACTCTGGTTCACATCACAAGTCTCGCACTTCATATGATGGATACTCCAAGCATGGAGGGAGTGACCATGGGAGCCATGACCGCCACCACCATGGAGGCGGTGGGCATTGTCATGACAACCATAGGAGCACCCGCCACAGCCACAAGGGAGGACACTCTCACCACTCTGGAGGACACGGTGGACATGACCGCAACCGTGATCGCAGCTTTGTGAAGAAGGATCTGAGTGAGGTGACGTGCTTCAAGTGTAAACAGAAGGGACACTATGCTGACAACTGTCCGGAGAGGAAAGGACTGAAGTCAACCAACAACGAGAAGGCCACAGTGAACCACATGAATGTGGAGGAGATCCCAGATGAGCCTGACCTTGTGATTGGTAAGTTTCCAATCAACACTTATCCAGCACTTATACTTTTCGATACTGGTGCATCGCATTCATTCATATCAAGGGCATTTGTGGATAAGTATAAGTTACCTACTGAGTCTATGAAAAGGTCTATTAGAGTGAGTTCACCTGGAGGAGATATGATAGCTAGCGCGGGATGCCGCGACTTAACTGTGAGGATTGGAACACACAACTTCATTGCACATTTGATAGTGTTGGAATCACAGGGATTAGACGTTATTCTGGGTATGGATTGGATGTCTATGCATGGGGGACACATAGATTGTGCACAGCGAGCTGTTTCACTCAAAACCCCGGATGGTAAGAGGATTAGATTCAAGTTGGCTATACGACCAGGAAGGTGTAAGTTGAATTCTCTTAAGGGGGTTAGCATGGATACTGTGCCGGTGATTAGGGATTACCCTGATGTGTTTTCGGAAGAGCTGCCAGGAATGCCACCTGACAGGGAAGTAGAGTTTCTTATCGACCTGATGCCGGGAACAGGACCAATAGCAAAGAAACCATATAAGATGGATGTGGATGAGCTGAAGGAATTGAAGAAGCAGTTGAAAGAGCAGCTGGAAAAGGGATTCATTCAGCCTAGTTCGTCGTCATGGGGTGCACCTGTTCTGTTTGTGGAGAATAAAGACAGCAGCAAGAGATTAGTGGTGGACTACCGCTCACTGAATGAAGTAACCATCAAGAACAAGTACCCTCTGCCGAACATAAATGATTTGTTTGATCAACTGGAAGGAGCAAAGGTGTTCAGCAAGATTGATCTGCGATCAGGCTACTTCCAATTGAAGATACGGGAGGAGGACGTACCAAAAACCGCCTTCACCACTAGGTATGGTTTATACGAGTATACAGTTATGTCATTTGGACTAACGAATGCCCCGACATATTTCATGACCATGATGAACAAGGTATTTATGGAGTACTTGGACAAGTTCATGATGGTGTTTATTGATGACATACTGATATATTCCAAGGATGACGCTGAGCATGAGAAACATCTGTGACTGATTATGGAGAAACTGAGGGAACACAAGCTGTATGCCAAATTCAGCAAGTGTGAATTTTGGCTTAACACTGTTGGGTTTCTTGGACACGTAGTGTCAGGAGAAGGAGTCGTTGTTGATCCAAGCAAAGTAACTGCAATGACAGAGTGGGAAGCGCCCAAGAATGCAGGGGAGATACGAAGCTTTTTGGGACTTGCTGGATATTACAGGAGGTTCATTGAAAACTTCTCCAAGATTGCTAAGCCGATGACTGAACTTCTGAAGAAGGAGAGAAAGTTTGAATGGATGGATGTGTGTGAAGCCAGCTTTCAGGAACTGAAGCGTCAACTAGTGACCGCCCCTGTTCTGTGCTTACCAGACCTTCAGAAGGATTTCCATGTGTACTGTGATGCTTCTCGACAGGGACTTGGGAGTGTGCTGATGCAAGATGGGAGAGTAGTGTCATATGCCTCGCGACAACTCAAGCACCATGAGCGGAATTACCCCACACACGACTTGGAGTTAGCATCAGTGGTTCATGCGCTCAAGGTATGGAGGCATTACTTAATGGGAAAACACTGTGATGTGTACACCGACCACAAGAGCCTAAAGTACATATTCACGCAGAAGGAACTGAACATGAGGCAAAGGAGATGGTTGGAGCTTATCAAGGATTATGATATGAATCTGCAATACCACCCAGGAAAGGCCAATGTAGTAGCAGATGCTCTGAGCCGGAAGGTTTATGCCAATGGATTAACAGTTGGTGAATTGCCTGAGGATTTGTGCAAGCAGTTCAAGGACCTTAGACGGGAGGTAGTATCTGAAGGGTACTTGGCAACAATGGAAGTCCAACCAACGCTATAGGACAGAATCAGGAAGGCTCAAGTGGGAGATAAAGAGATGGATGAAATAAGGGAAAAGATGAAGGAGGATCGAGCAAAGGAATTCCGCGAGGATGAGCAGGGAACCTTGTGGTATGGGGATCGTTTGTGTGTTCCCAACGATCCGGAAATAAGGAAGTTGATTCTGCAGGAAGCTCATGACTCGCCGTATTCCATACATCCGAGCAATACGAAGATGTATATGGACCTAAAGGACAGATTCTGGTGGAACAACATGAAGGGAGACATCGCAGAACATATTGCCCTATGTGACGTTTGTAGCCGAGTAAAGGCGGAACACCAGAAGCCAGCAGGACTGCTACAGCCATTGCCCGTGCCGGAATGGAAGTGGGATAGAGTGGGAATGGATTTTATCACAGGATTTCCCAGTACCAGGTCAGGATATGACTCTATTTGGGTAGTGGTCGACCATTTGACCCAGGTAGCCCACTTTATACCGGTAAAGACGACCTATACGAGTGCAAAGTTGGCCAAGATTTATATGGACAGGATTGTGTGCCTACACGGAGTTCCCAAGAGTATCGTATCTGATAGAGGCACCCAGTTTACCTCACACTTTTGGCGCCAGCTGCACGAGTCACTTGGTACTAGATTGGAGTTTAGCACAGCGTTTCACCCACAGACTGATGGACAAACCGAGAGGGTGAATCAGATTTTGGAGGACATGTTGAGAGCATGCGCTTTGGCTCATGGCTCTAGTTGGGATGAGAATTTGCCGTATGCGGAGTTTTCCTATAACAACAGCTATCAAACCAGCATCAAGACATCACTGTTCGATGTGCTGTATGGGAAACGGTGCCGGACACCATTGCTATGGGATGGAGTAGGAGAACGTCAGTTGTTTGGACCTGATTTGATCAAGGACGCTGAGAAGAAGGTCGCCTTGATTAGGGACAGGCTGAAGGTAGCACAATCAAGGCAGAAGAGCTACGCTGATGCCAAGCGCAAGGAAGTGGTGTATGAGATAGGTGATAGAGCATACCTCAGAGTGTCGCCACTTCGTGGAATCAAGAGATTTGGAATTAAGGGTAAGCTGGCACCTCGGTTTATTGGACCGTATCGGGTCTTAGCACGCAAAGGAGAAGTTGCTTATCAGTTGGAGTTGCCAGAGGCTCTATCCGCTGTTCACAATGTGTTCAACGTATCCCAGCTGAAGAAGTGCCATCCGGAGATGGTGGATACACCATTAAGAGACACTGTGCCACTAGAAGAGGTTCAGCTTGAGAATGACTTAACCTATGAGGAGAAGCCAGTCAAGATTCTGGAGACAGCAGAGAGGATTACCTGTACCAAGACGATCAGGTTTTGCAAGGTACAGTGGAGCCACCACACCGAAGAGGAAGCCACTTGGGAGCGTGAGGATGACATCCGAGAGGACTACCCACACCTATTTGCTAGCCGCGCCGAATCTCGGGGACGAGATTCATCTTAAGGGGGTTAGTCTTGTCACATCCCAAATTTTAGATTTGGTTCTACATTATCATTCATATCATTGCATCATACTTTTCCAAGCAAAACCGTCGATTGAAAAGAATCGGCGAAACGCTATTTTCAAAACCCTTTTCTATTTTGCTACGAGGCTCCTGCGGGAGGCTTTAGTAGGACTAGTGTTGTCCATCCCTGTAGCCTAGTGGTTTCACTCAACCCTTGACCCTAGATTGTTCTCCTCGATTTTACAAAACCGTAGGAGCAAGAATCGCTTGATTCGGAGCTCATACGGAAAAGTTGTGGCCGTTTTATTAAAGGATAGAAAAACGGGCCGATTTTACGATTCCGTATCCAACTGCGCGCCGAATTCGCATAGGACCCCACGAGGGGCCCCACTTAAGAGGCCACCCGGCTGCCTCGGTTTCCGCACGCCACCTGCCCGCCTCGATCGCCGCACCCCACCTGCCCGCGATCGCCGCCTCCCTTCGGGCTCCACGCCGCCGCCGGCCGCCGGCCACCAGGGCTCCGCGCCGCCGCCTCGATCGCCGACCCTGCCGCCGTCGCCTTCCCCCGCCGCAGGCCAGGTACCATGCCCCGCCTCCTCGCCTGCCCGCGCCACCCGCCTCCTGCCGACTCGCGCGACCGCCCCGCCGCCAGCGCACCCCGCCACCCGCGCGCGCCATCTGCTGCCGTGCTGCTGCTCGCGCTGCGCTGCTGCTAGCATGCGCCTGCTGCCCCCGCGCGCCTTGCTGCTGCCGCTTGCGCGCGCTGCTGCTGCTGCCGTTGTAGCCACCTTGCGCCGCGCTGCCGCTGCTGCACGCAGCGCGCACACACGCACGCACGCGCGTCGCCTCGCGCGCCTTGCGTCGTGCCCGCTCGTCCGTGCCGTGCCGCCGTCGCTGCCGCACGCGGCGTCGCCGTCGTGTTGACCGTCTTGATCCGCGCGCTGACTGTCTCTTTCCCGCGCAGGAGAAACGCCGTCGCCGGAATCGATCGCCACCGCCGTCCGGAACTCGCCGCCGTTCGTTTCGCCGTTTGTCTCCGATAAGTCTGCAGCCACCGTTAGATTTCAGATCAGTGGTTCAGATTAGCCGTTGACCGGTCAGACTCAGGCGTTGACTAGTCAGACGCCCAGTCAGCGCCCAGTCAGCAGACGCGTTGACCAGTCAACAGACACAGTTGACTGGGTAATTACTTTAATCGATTTAGTTGACAGATTTCGGTAGAAACTTGTAAATTGCGTAGGAATTAAACCGCTGGGCCAAAAATTGCAAATAAAATATGTGTAGATTCAGTAAGTCGTGTAGAATCTTGCTATACCTTTGGTTCAGACTTTTGCAGCAAGATTTAGTACAGTTTAATCAAATAGGTTAATGGCCTTTTTGGAGTAATTAATTCGTATAAAAAGATCTGTAGCTCCAAAAATTGCGTATGATATGTCCCTGGATTCAGTGGAACGAGGGGAATCTCATTGTGAATTAAAAAGATAGGCTTACAGTGAAAACATCTGCAGAAACTGCCTAGTGGCTTTCTGCAGTGTTTTAATTACTCAGGGAGTTTTATAATTCCTTTTTGAGTAATTCCAGTTGGTACTGTTTCTAATTAGCAATACCTATGCGGTAGAATTTTCCCAAGATTTTATAAACAGTATACTACCGGTAGTGAATTATTCGAGTTCTAGCTCTAGTTTTGAGCATTACTTTTTGCGTAATAGTTTTTCTTGCGCTAAAACTATTTTCCATGCATGCAATCAGTAGTATTATTGAATGGGATTATGTGGTGCAGCTGTAGCACCAATTCACTTGCCTTGCATACCTTCATGCATCATATTTGTTGCATATGCTTGTGGATTGTTTGTTTATGATTGCAATTGTATTGTGTAGACTATGACGAGTGCAACGCTTGCTCGTGTGTGGATTGTTCTTCCGACCGCTACAACCAAGGCAAGTATATGCTACTTTGTTCATGATATCGTCCTACTAATTTTAATGCATTGTCGTGTATTTTGTAGTTGCATGTGTAGGATGATACTATCGCTATGCTATGACCTATTATGTGGTAGGGCTTTCCTTGTAAATGAACCACCGTTAATAGATGTGCTTAGCCATGCTATGTTGAACGAGGGCTGGGTTACATCATTGAGTCTTGTTTCTAAAAGTATTGGTTTGTGAAAACTAAAACAACTTAATCAATGAATCCCCTGGGTGTGATGGTATTGATAATTTTTGATGGTTTCATTGCGGAAAGGCACCCAGGTATCAAGAGAGAATGATTGGCTTCTTTATTGTGTAGCTTACGTGTACAACCATGTGCCAATAATGAAATGGGTGGTTGGTTGGACTTAGTAGGTTGTGGTAACTCGAACCCGCGTATCCAGAGATGTAGAATTTTGGTAGGTTGGACCGGTGCGCGTCGGGATTGGGGTGCTACTTCCCGAACAGTCTCTTCTTGGACTTCTCCCTATCATCACCCAAAATGAGAGTGATGGTACGAGCTGGGCCGGCCAAGTCACATGGGTAAAGTGTACTAACCCCTGCAGGGTATATAATCTAATCGATTAGCCGTGTCCCCGGTTATGGACAACTGAGTTGCTTGATATTGATTCCATGACATGTTTCTCGCTCATTCCAATTTCATAATTACTTTAACATTGTTGGGTTAACTTAATTGGGATCTTTTCAAAGAAAATCAAAAACTGTTTATGAAAGTAGGACAAATGTTTTTGCAAATGCAAGCCAGACATAGCTCCACTTGCCAAATATGCATGTAGATGTTAGTACTTTTGTCTCCTTTACTAGCTCTACTTGCCATACATTCCATGTATTGACCCTTCGGGGCTGCTACGTTTCATGTTGCAGGTTATTCCGATTCTGAGTAATCGATATAGGCCACGGTACTCCACTCGGCACTTGTTCACTTGTGGGCAATTTGAAGAATGGAGGATTTACTTTATTTATGTTGCTACCTGAATAATTTGAGCTAGCCTTGGGCTAAGCTTTTATTGTAATAATGGTACTCTGGATCTTCGTTATTCATGATACACGGATATTTTGCTATGTTATTCATCTTATTCTATTGTGGGCCAATGGACCGATCCAGGGATTGGCATGTCACATAGAAGCCTCGGTCTTTTCAGAACCGCGGTGTTACAGTTCTCCTTAAGATAAATAACATGTTGGTGGAACAAATTACAACGGGGCAATTGACAGATTGAGAAAGCATAACAATGCATATACTACATATCTTGATCCCTATGAGATTTGATTGGGCATTACAACATAATATATAGACCGTAATCCAACTGCATCTATGACTAATAATCCACCTTCAGGTTATCATCCGAACCCCTTCCAGTATTAAGTTGCAAGCAACAGATAATTGCATTACGTAAAGTGTGTAAAATAAACAATACAATTGCCCCATGGACAAAGGATTGTTGTTTTATCCCTAGTAGAAACAACACATCTATAACCTTAGAAGTTTCTGTCACTCTCCCAGATTACTAGAGGCATGAACCTACTATCAAGCATAAATACTCCCTCTTGGAGTTACAAGCATCTACTTGGCCAATATATCTACTAGCAACGGAGAGCATGCAAGATCATAAATAACACAGACATGATAGAATCAATAATCAATCTGACATAGTATCTCAATATCCATCGGATCCCCACAAACACAATGATGACTCCTTGTTGACGTGGATCACTTCATCGGTAAACCCCAAGAGCAAGGTGTGAAGCAGCACATCAGCAAGTCTTCCCTCAGTAAAAAACCAAGGTTATCGAAACAGTAGGAGGAAGGAAACGTCTCAAAGGTGTTGCAAGCAATGTGGAAACCTGCACAACAAAAACTCAAGACTTTCCCCAACAAACAGTGAGGTTGTCAATCTCACTGGTTGCTGTAACAAAGGATTAACTGTATGGTGTGGAAGGTGATGATGGTTTGCAGCAAGTAAATAGTAACATCGGAAGATGTATCAATGGTAAAGATTGGATCGGGGTCCATAGTTCACTAGAGGTGCTCTCAAAGTGTGGCAACTTGTTAATAGGTTAGTACCAGAAAACATATAAAAACACCTCAAAGTGTGGACAAAGCAAAGCAAAGTAGATAGTAAACAAGCATGGAGCATAAAAAATTATAGATACGTTTCTGACGTATCATACAACATGTAGGATTACAAATAGATAATCTTGATCATGAACGGAGCTCACAATATCTAAAAATGAAAGCACAAAGGAGGAGAAACAACCATATAGCTACTGTATGGACCCATAGTCCAAGGGTGAACTACTCACGCATCACTCTGGAGGCTGGCATGGTGATGAAGAGGCCTCCGGGATGATCTCCCCCCTCCGGCAGGGTGCCGGGAAGAGCTTCGGATCCCCCCGGTGGCTATGGACTGTTTCGTGGATTTCTGATCGGGTGCCTAGGGTTTCTGCATCGGGGTGCTTTTATAGGCGAAGGGGCAAGGTCGGTGGGCGCCCGAGGGGCCCACACCTAGGGCTGGCGCGCCCCCTGGCCGCGCCGCCACAGGGTGTGGCATCCTTGTGGCCCCATGTCGGCTGTCCTTCGGTCTCCGTGTTTGCTCCGGTAAAATATTGACTTTGGCTTTTGTCCCGTCCAATTCCGAGAATATTTCCTTACTAGCTTTTCTGCACTGTGACATCTTGTTAATAGGTTAGTCCCAGAAAATGTATAAAAATACCTCAAATTGTAGGCAAAACATAAGAAATTTGATACAAAACAAGCATAGAGCATCAAAAATTATAGACACATTTATGATGTATCAGTATTGCTAAAGGTTGGTACGTTCTTGAGAAAGTGTGTTTCTCGACAATGTTGTTAATAGAAGAAAGCGAGAGCATGATGAAGGTCCATGACCCTGCATCAAGAGTGTTGAGAAGCGCAATGGAATATGTTCCAGAACGTGACTCCTCACATAAATAAAATAAATCAATGATAATGAGCATTGTGTTTCAATTATGCTTTTACTAAAGTAGTAGGATTCACAGATAGAGATTTGTGAAACACTTGTCATGTTATGAGAACATGGCATACCACGAACTGTAAAGGAATTGATGGTAAACTAAAATCACAAGAAATCCTAAAAGTAAATTTCACTCGAGATTAGAAAGTAAATTGTTACTGAATCTTGTCAAGTAAAAGAGTTGCTTGATATTTTCAAAGGGTCACATAATCATACGGAAAAAGTGGGGGTCTTGAAAGACAAAGCATGATTCACAAAAAGATGTCTTGGACGAATTCAAATGAATTTGAGTCAAAAGTGCTGAAGTTTGGCGAATTTAATACTAGTAAAGTACTAGAGTCTTGTAAAAAAATCCAATTTGATAATTGATTAAGAGATTTTGAAGTTGTTCGAAATATTGAGAAGATATGCAATTTGCATAAAATTGAGTGGGATCTATAGAGTCTTCATAAAATTAATATGTGAATGACATATTTTTGAGTGGAAGCAATGTAAGTTTTGGACTCATATATGTAGGTGACATATTTTTGAGTGGGAGATTGACATAATTCAAATGTTTATATGACACACTAAGAATGAGGACAGAGTAGCCAATAAATGTTAATTTATAAGGGTAAATTTAAAAGTATATTGGATATTGAAATATTAGGAGATTAATGTCATATAACATTATGTTGGAATATATTTCTAAAACATATTCTGAAGAGTTCAGAATAGGAACTGATTAAGGAGTATTCCTAGATCATTCAAATTAGGAAAAACATTAAGTATTTTTTTGCATGTAAAACAATTAAGTATAAGCATCAGTGGTTGAAAGAAAGAATAGGATGTGCAACATCCACTATGTTATGACATAGGTTCTGTCTTAAATACCATGATGAATACTCAACATAATATAATCCAAGTTCTTAGTAAAAGAACAAGTTCAGAAGTGATTAAGTGTAAATCACTGAACAATGAGTTAATCTTGTCCACAGTGTCTAGTGAGATCTGTCGACGTGTTTCCAGATCTGTGAAGGACAACATGCCTGAAGTGTAAAATGTTATGCTACAAGGATACATCTTAACCTTAAAAGATTGGAAATCTCTGCATTAAAAGGACTGCCTTAATTCAACAGAGGCGTGGTGATAAATTTTAAAAGTAGCACATAGTGCATTTTGACTTTGATATCTACATTTAAATATAATTATATTGATATTCTTGCTAATATGAATGTTAAGGCTAGGGAAGTTCATCTTCTCATAGAGTATGTTTTAGTGCATAGTGCCCGTGAGAAAGTTCACATTGACTGATCTAACGTCACTCCTAGCACCTAAAACCAAAGACCTCACTCTGTTGCCGAAACTATTATACATACATAATATGTTATCATAGGGATGATAAAGTATTAGTGTCATTTAAGATAATATTAGTAAGTTGCAAAGGATACAAGGGGATGTAAAGTCTAGATCCTAGACTCAACCTCTTCCATGAGCAAGCATGATCAGAAGTGCCAAGTTGTATGGTGCCAATGATTAGATAACAAATATAACTAGTTTATTTGTACTCTAGTGCAAGTGGATGACTGTTGGAAATATGCCCTAAAGATAATTAATAACATGTATTATTATCATATTTCATAAATTTTATAATTATAGGTTTTATATCATGCTATAACTGTATTGAAAGGAAACATCAATGCACGTGTGATATGTAAACAACCAGAAATTCCCAGTAAATCTCTAGTCACTGGTTCATCAGTCAATAGATGATTAAGGTTTCCTGACCATGTGGCATTTATGCCAGTTGACAATGGAGTCACCTCATTGGGACAATGATATTATGAACATACCCAATCTAAGCATCGTAACATGATCATTTCACAAAGTTCAAGTTGCGATTGTTAGGAAACATAGTGACTTGTTCCTCAAACCATGAGACCGTATTTAATCACTGTCATCCGAGAATGTCTTGATCGCATCAAACATCACTCGGTAAAACAGTGATCATAAAGGTGTGTCCAAGTACATCAAAGGGACATGTTGAGGCATACGTGTTAAGAGCGGGATTTATCCATCCGCATGACGGAAGATACTTTGGGCCCACTCGGATCAGTTATATCCATGAGTTGCGTAGCATGTGACTAGGTCACGGGAATATCACTTATCTGAACGAGTAAAGTAGCGATTGTCAGTAACGAGGTTGAACCCGACATGGTGATGTCGTTGATCAAATCTTGGACAATGCAAGTATTGTAGAGAAAAAAAGGAATAGGACACAACGTTGATGGTTCAATGACAAAGTTTTGTGGAATGTGTAGGGGTCATTATGGGCATCCAGGTCCGCTAATGATCATTGGTCCGAGAGGGTCTCTACCATGTCTGAAGTGTTCTCGAATCGTTGGGTAGCACGCTTAAGGGTTTGGCGAAGCTCGGAGATCATTTTGGTATCATCAGAATCATCAAAGAAAAATGAGGGAGAAACCAAAAGGGGTTCGGGAGGATGTTTGGAGTGGGATGGAAGGAGTTCCATAGCCATGAAAATTAAATAATATGTAAATAGATATTCAATATTGATATAATTATTTATTTAATAAAATAAAAGGAATTAAAATGGTCAAATTCCCCATTGGGCCAATTCCCTAAGGAGAAGGGCCCATGAAGGGAAAAGCCAAAAGGGAGGAGAGGGAGGAGGTGGCCGGCTAGGCCCTAAGGCACCGGCACGAGGCCCATTGGAGCCTTGGCCGGCCGGCCAAGCCCCCCTTCCTCTCCTTTGTTTAGTCCCACATGGCTTAGTCAATGATTTTTAGGGTCCCCTTCCCCCCTATATATTGAGAGGCATATGGAGGCAATTAAATAATTTGAAAATAAATAAAAGCTTCTTAGATTTGGGAATGGCTTCCAGCCGCCTCTTTCCTTCCCCTCTCTCTCTCTCTTGTGACCACGGCCCCATTGTTAGGGCTATGTGAACACGGACTTCTTTACCGTGGAGCGTCGTCATGCTGCGGGGTTCGGGATCCAGGGGATCTACTTCCGTGATTTCTGCTGGATCGGAGGAGAGGGAGTCATCGTCAAGTACCGGACGTGTGTGATTCTCTTGGGGGTACTGCACTTGCGGCGCTTGGAGTTATCGGAGCCGCCGGAGCCATTGGAGTTCACAACGACCCTGAGGTCGGCGTCGGTACGATTACATCAACCACATTCTCCTGAACATTGACAAAACTTTTCGATCTTCAAGTTGGTAAGTTCGTAAAAAGCCCCTCATGTTACTGCATTACTAATAGATAGATCCTGGCCTTATGGTTAGTTGCATAGAAGAATTATTGTTTTCAGACGCGAAACCCCAACACTTTTCTGGCTCCATTGTCGGGGAAGCAATTCTTGCTACCATGATGAGGTTATTAGAGACCTTGTTAGTTAGTTTTGTTTTTGTTTTAGTTTTTTATTGTTCTTAATTTACTATTTATTGTCTATTGGAAACACAAATAAAGTTAATCTTTTTATTATTATTACCGTTGTTTCTTTTAAACAAAAAAATCTAAAAACACATTATCTATTGCTGAAAAGAACCTTAGGAAGTATGCTACTCTCAATATTGACTATTTGCGTGCATCTATTACGAAGCCCGTCGTAGTAGCATAGAGATTAAGCCTAACTATTTAAGTTTGGTTTAACATAACCAATTTGGAGGCTCAACCGCTGAGGACGCATATATAAACTTGAACACTTTTACTGAAATATGCGACATGATGCGCATAAAAGATGTTGACCCTGATGAGCTGCGTTTATACCCTTTCACACTAAGAGGAAAGACAAAAGATTGGTTGCCAACGTTGCCCAAGAGCACAATTACTTTATGGGAGGAATGAACTTTATTGTTTATGACTAAATCGTGATATGCCACCGGTAAGCCTATACTGGTGGGGCATACAGTATTCTAGTATGCCACTAGGTTTAGCGGTGGCATACCGAAAATTTGGTGTGCCACCGGTACTGTTCTACCTATAAGTCTTTTCTTATTAGTGGTTATGCACTCCCGTTCAACACTTCTTCGTGCACTCCCGGCTCGGCGTTCCGTTCCATGCTGTCAAAGATCTCGTCCATGCCGGTAATGCATGCCATCGACCTCAATCGCACTCCTGAAACAACGGCGTGGCTCCGGAGACTGGAAACATGCCACAAGTGATCCCAAACGCGAACATGCCCGTTCCTCGCAACCTGTTCGATGAAATGACCAGCTCGGCGCCATCTGACCCGATATACTGGCAACTTCTCTTTTCTCTATCCATCAACATGTGATAACGGCTTGTAATGTCCACCTATACGTAGGCATACTATGACGACGATGTTCTCATGTACGAGATGATCAATGGGATCAGCTATGTGGACGATAGGACCGAGCAAGAGACTTAGAGAGCCTGATTATATTTCTTTTTTAATACGCACAGAGCACCAAAATATTATTTTCCAAAAGGACTCGTAAAACCCACCATGAGTGTGGAGTAATATTTAGAGTACTTCCGAAGAATGATTCTATTCAAGATTTGGTACCCTCATGGTCCTGTTGATACATTAGAAACAAAAAAGAGGGACTTTAAGTAAGTTGATAATAGGTTTTATTGAATTAAATTTTTATTAAACAAAGTAGAAACTTAGTATATTTTTTGATACTATGTGGTTATTTTTACTATGCTCGTGAATTATGTTTACACGTCAGATATAAGAAAAAACTTGAGAAAGCCTTGTGCACCTCATACTAAGTAAAAAAAAACCTTATCAGACATAAAATTAGAGATAAATCTCAAGTTTCTCTACTATATAATTTTAGTTGCGGTGGTTTTCGTCGTCGGTCCGTCCTAAAATTTTCGTACGTCGTCCCTCCTGTCCATGGTTGCTGTTTGCTGTCGTATACGTAAGGAAACTGATTCGTGCCCCAAAAGAAGTCCTGTTCTTAAAGGTAGCTGATTGTCGCTGTTAAAAGAAAGTACCATGACCAAAGAAAAAATAGCGGTTCAAATCGTCCGTCGGCCGTGCGCTGAACGAGGCGAGGACGACGCTGCGGTGACCCCCGGCGGCGCGCGGTGCCTAGATGCCGGCGACAACGAGCCGTCGCGGCAGAGGAGGAGGGGTAGCGGAGGAGAAGACATATCCTCTTTCCGTCGAAGCGAGATCGAGGACGCAGGGCGAGACGGTGGCCGCCTGGTCGGGGACGAGGTCTTGGCGAGGTCCGCCAGGTCGGGGACGAGGTCCTGGCGAGGTGGAGATGCCGACGAGCTCGTGCGGGAATTCCCGGAGAGAGGCGACAGAGGAGCAGCCCAGATACCATCGGCGCATGGCGAGTACGCAACGACCTCTGCTACTGCCCTTCCTGCTCCACGCTCCTCTGCTTCGTCCTCCAACGTCGCCCCCTTCCTCTCACTCCGGTTCCATCAGCGGCGGGCATGGTGGTCGGAGGTGAGGATGAGAGGGTCTGGGATCGCTTAGGTAGTAACTTTCTTCATTTCTTCTGCTCGGTTGAGGAAGGGGCCGACGCTCACGACAGGGGGACGGCGGCCACTGTGATCTCTGGTTCCATGGACGCTGAGCTGGCGCGAGCGATGTCGACGGAAGAGGCCGTCGGCGGAAGGAAGGATCTGGTCAGGCAGCCGTCGTCCTGGACCAGGAGGAGCGTAGCGAAGCTTCGTCGGGGACGTCCTCGCAGCAGATACCCGTACCTGGGCGGCAGCTACCGAAATTCGGGGACTCGTGCACTAGGCTTGTGCCTGCTCCTGCGCGGATCCGACCATCCACGTGTTCTTGATCTGATACCAGCTGATTAAAGAATTGGTCCAATGCTAGGATGCCCCGACTCGATTTGCATGACTCAGCACAAAATCCAATTGTTCATCTATGGCTTTACCAACGCCACCCAACCGTTCTTCATCCAGATCTACTTCCTCCGTTTTAAAATATAAGATGTTTTAGGTTTATGAAGAGAATGTATCTAGACTTGTTTTAGTGTGTAGATTCACTTCAAACATAAGTGAACCTATGTGCTAAAAGAAGTCTAGATACATTTGCTTCACAAATCTAAAACATCTTATATTTCAAAACGGAGGGAGTAGAAAACAACATGACCAACCTCTGCACTCACCTCCTCCAACTCCCTCTGCTTGTTTAGCCCACAATTGATTTGGCTGATTTGTACTGGTGCAGTCCACGACCAGGCTCATGTATCTGTGCGTCTCGCCGGATCGATCGGCTATGGTCGTGCGTGCTGTTTTGTACGATGGAAAAATTGGTGAGCTTAGGGTGCTACCGTGCTAGCCGTCTACTCACGCCGGAATACACTCGGTGTCGTCTAGCTATGTATGTGCTGCTGATCTGGAGTATTACCTAGCTTGCTTGATTGATCTGACATGCTAGCTTGCATTGCATGTAGATTTTGCCATATATTATGATCTTAGAACATCTCTAGCCGTATCCGTAAAGGGCAAAGTGAAAAAATGCATATAAGAGACATTGCACTCGCTATTTTCAGTTCAACACCCCCCCTCCGCCACATATAACAGAACCCGTATCTGAAACTTAAAATTTCAAACACTTGCGGTAATTACGTTCGTGGCAAATTTCAGAAAAGAAGACGAGCAAATTCAGAGTTAAACGTGCATATTCAGAATTTTAACATTTTTTTGAGGATGCAACGGGAGGACACACTCCACTTGTGCTGAAACCGAGATGCCGAATTGGATGCTTTTAGTTCTTGGAGAAAGAAGTTGTGGAGAAGAAGTAGAGAGACACATGCGGTGGAGAAGAAGTAGAGATCCGGCAGTACAGCTATTAAATGCCGATAATTTACCGACTCAATATACTTCGAAAGTTCTGAAAAAACATAAATGTTAATTTTAATTTGTAGTTTACTGATTGGGTCAAGCCATTAATTTCTCGTGTAAAAAGTTCAAATTATATAACAATCAGACTACATTTAATTGGCAACTGTACAATATTTCAAAAAAGTCTAATTTGTACTCATGGGTCTTTTAGGTAAAATTTATTGAGAGATGGTGTTCTAAAGACCTAAAAACGACCGATTAAATATAAAGACTGTCATCTTGAATCAAAAAACATTTTGTTGTGCATATCGAGGAGGTTGAGCCATTTTGTTTAAGTGACATGAGGACATACCTCATCTTATCAGATCCATCGGGTCATCTTCACGGCACAAATAAAAGCTTAGTGAATCCTGGCAACACACGTGCATTTGACTATTTAATTAGTAAGAAATATTTGATGCGCAGTGGTAACCGGTCTTCAAGATGAGAAATATTTGATTTTATGGTACCGTAGCAACGCACGGGCTTTCTGCTAGTCTATCTACTAATTTACACAGAGGTAGGTTCGTCCACCAGAATCTTTGGTTCCGATTTTTCGTTGGACGCTTTTGCCCCTGGCTATTTGAGGATATTACGTGTCCTGCCACCGCCAAGTGTACTATAATTTTCCTAAGCGTGGGTTGGTCGGCCTCAAAATTCCGTCCGACTTTTATTGGACCTTTTTGCCCCTGAATAGTCGAAGGTTTTACAAGCCTTGCCACCGCTAAGTAAAGACCGGTTCACCACTACCCTGCTTCTGTCCCAACTACTCCATCCCAACGGGCCGAAGGTCGCGCGTCTGTGCCGATGGCGACCGCATCAACGAGGAAGCCTGGCGGGGAGGTCACCGACGACGTGGATGAAGCGTGGCACAGAGGCGAACCCATCCCCAACGCTGCTTCTCCCTAATGAAGCGTGGCACATCAGCGAACCCATCCCAGCGCTGCTTCTCCCTGTAAAGAGGGGGCGAGCGTCGGCCGTCAGCGAGATAGCCAGAGAGAGACGCGTTAGGTACTGGCGTGGCTGAATCCGGGCTTCGAGCTGGAGTCGTCGAGAAGGCGAGGACGAGTCAGGACCAACGGACCGGCGGAGGAGCTCGCGCGCGAGGTGGAGTGTCGGTGCGCGAGGATGCGCACGTCGAGCTCCTGAAAGTGGGGTCAGCGATGCAAAGAGGGGCGGGATTGAGGTTGGCGGCGGTGACCGAGAGAGAGCTGAGGAGGGAGGCGACGAGGAGTCCGGATCGAGCGGAGGTCGCGAACGTGGTGGCTTGGAACCGCCGGGAGCATATGTGTGGTGAGGAGGCCGGAGGCGCTGACTCTAGGCTGGTCGGAATGGTAGGTGGCGACAGGCGGAGGAGTAGTGTTAGGAGAGGAGCGGCCTCACGCGTGAGCGACACGCTCGTGAGTGGCGGCGCCGAGAGAATTTGGGAACATCACGATCTTGAAACGAGAAGGAAGAGAGACCTTATCCCTTGGGCTGTTTTACAGTTCAGTACTACCCCTTGAGTAATTTATGCAATCGTGGCTGAAATTTCTGGTTCAGCACTCCTACTACTACTTGTCAGCAGATGAAGTTTGACTACCGTTTAGTACGAGTTAGCCGATTACTCTTGCGCTTCTGTTAATCTCCATGCTATAGGCTTTTGACTTGATAAAGCGCATATGCACCTTGGCAACTATACCACGTAGAATCCTTCTAAATAAATTGTTTTAACTTTTTATTACATAACAAACCGGAATAAGAGTTAAAATATTTTAGATGGCACGAAGTGAAAATATAAGTTATTTTGAGTGCTAGAAATTACAACATATGGTTTTCTAGAATTGTGAGTACATACAATAACAGTTCCGTGTTTCGTGAAAATAATTTCTGATTTGTGCGTAATCGGGATCCGTCGATCAGGAATTGGTATCATCAGGCGAGAAAAAAATGCCCTATGCAAGGTTGTGACCTACCACCCCAAGAAAAATGAATACCGGCACGACGATGCATCCCGATCAGAAATAATCTGATTCTGACAGAACATTCTCTTAAAAACGTTTATTATTTATTGTCCGTTGCAACGCACGGGTATTATGCTATTAGATATAGATAAAGCAGCTAATATAGGATATATAGTACGGTACTTAATGAGGTTTGACAATTAGGCTGCTCAGCAGCAACAGCGGACAAGTTCAACACAGACAATACAAAATAAGCTACTTTACAGCAGCAATAACACAAGATCAGTGGCCCCTCATGGCCTCCGCCTCCTCCCTCTGGCGCCTCCTCCACTTCTTTCTGCCCAGTCCCTTGACCTTGGGCGCCTTGGGCTTGATCGGGGGCATGCGACCCTCCTTGATGGCCACCTTCTAGAGGTTGTGTAGGTGAAAACCGAGCACCTGGTGCTTGGCTCTGAAGCCGTGGACATTCAAGGACTCGCCCCAGGTCCTCACGTCGTCAGCATGCTTCACGAGGGAGTTGAAGTCGGTGGCGAGGCTCCTCCTGGTGCAGAAGGGGAACCTATAGACATCGCCGACGAAGAAGTTGTCATATTGTCCGAACTTCAGCCTCCTCAGCACCTGACGAGTCTTAGTGTCCATGGACTCTTCATCGCAGCAGACGTCGCTACTATCCTCCTGTTGGAAAAAAGTAGAGTGCAATAAGGACATGATTGAGATACCTTGATTATCGAGATTGATTATTTGCATAAATTAACCAATTGAGATTCCTTGATTATTCCCCAATCCCCAATTCTCAAACCAAATCGAATACTGATCCCAACTACAGACCGATTTACACACACGTAGGTTCGTCTGCCACCAAATTTGGTTCCGATTTTTGTTTGGACGACTTTACCCTCAATAGTTCGAAGATATTCCAAGGACTGCCCCCGCCAAGTGAAACCTTGGTGAAAAGGAAAAAAAAGGCCGCCGTGGTCAGCCACCGAGCAGCCAGGGGACAACCTCCTGATGTCGCCGCTCGTTCATCCATGCCCCCGTCGACCACGCGTCGAAGCGACCACCCGAGCTCCTCCACCGGCCACACGTCGCAGCGACCAGCCGAGCTCCCTCCGCCTTCCATACGCCGTGTCCGCAACCTGGAGCTCCTGTCGTCGGTCAACAACCACGGCCCCGACCACCGTCGCCGACTCCCACACTAGATGGGCCACGACGCCAACGCACACGAGCGGCTGGGAGAAGGTCAGGCTCTCTGACTGGTTTGCAACCGTGTGTGCTGGCCTATCCTGATGAGCTCGCCCTCCTTCGCTGCTCAGAGCTCGAGAATGTCGTGTTTCTCGGCCGCGTGGATCTCGACGGCGGGGATGGAAGGCTAGGCACCGGTGAGAGAGGTGGAGCATGGAGAAGATGGGGAGGGGAGGCCGGTTGCCGGAGAGGTGGAGCACGTAGACGGAGGATAAGATGGGGATCTGGGGTCGGTCGCCTAGGAGAGGTAGGGGATGTCCTTCTCCTATGTTGGAAAAAAGGTCCCGCTCGTGCTACAGAAGTTACTGGCTCTAATTAGGAACTGTATTCTTTCACGTGGTTGCTTATGCTTGTGAGAGATTGAGAGAAGAGATTAGACAAAGAAATTGGTGCACTCTATTTGCTTTGATGCTGTTCCGATCCTCATTGCTGATGTGTGTATATTTTACTGATGATTGCTAGCCGTGCCCGTGTGTGCCTTCACTGGCGGAGGGCCTTAGAGGCGAACCTGGGCGACGACCCCCCCTTGCAAAAGCAGTGCACATACTTTCTAGGCATATTTTTCAATCTCCATCTACCGTCGTTTGTTTCCTGGCTTGGCTGGGTAGCAATCAAGCACAAAACAGCAAGGAGACCTCCGTTCTCAACCTCCCATCCAGCCTTTATTTACTTCCCTGATCGGCACGTTGATTACCGCTTCCTCTCTGAGGGGACGGGTGTGCAGTGCCTACGATCAGTAGTACTATTACTAGGCTACATTTTTGTTTTACCTTGGGGTTTGGGCCATACACTGATTTTTGATATTTTTCCTTGGCCATCGGTGGATGGATCTTGGGGGTAGCCTGTCAGGTCCTCTTTTGTTTTTTACAAATTGAACTACAAGTCTTTTACTATGCCAATTCCTATATCAATTAGGAAATCACGGCTGGCCATATAGGTTGATCCTGGCAAAAAAAAAACTCCTCACTTGCTAAGTCAATACATGCGTAAAAATCAAGAAATTAAGTGCATTTGTAAACTTGAAAATCATCTCTTCTTGTTACCAACAGAAATGAACTTACATGAAAATTTGGCTGCATAGTTCAAATAAAATCTGAAGTCTCAATTTGCCCCCTCTCTACTTTTGGTCACGCTCCGCCACTGTGTGCCTTGCTACTGTTCCGAGTCTTTTTACAATCTTGTTCATTGCTAGATGTAAACATGAAAGCATGGATGTTCATTAATTTCTCACACGCAGCAGCATAGGCACTCAAGAGCAAGACCACGACAAGCATAATTTGACCGTTCAGTCTCATTATATGTATATTTTGTAAACAGTTCATCGCTCAGAATGAATCTACATGATCACATATGAAGGATAATTCTAGGATTTCTGTATGAATGAGGCATAGCAATGGTAGCATGCCACAGTTGTTGTCTGTAGATTGTGCCTTACATGGAATATGCTATTGCCTTATTTTCCTCTTTAAATTGTGACTAATATACTACGATCTGTTCTGATCTTCAGATTCTCACCGCGTCTATGAGTATTTATTTGCGCCAGCAGTTTCTCTATCACCATTGTCTTGTTGCTTCCTAGGTTTTACATGAACTAAAAATATTGCATTGTGTTGTTACTCAAAACCTCCAAACGAACAATGTACAATATATAATACGGAATACAATGTTCATTTAGGAATATTGCATTGCTGGTATTATGGTTACATCTGTGAACTTTCATGATTTCAAGAATGTTGGTAAACTAGAAGACGTATTTTTGTTAATCTTACTATACTAATTTTAAATTGGTTCCGTAGCAACACACGGGCTCTATGCTAGTATGTCTAATTTATCTACGAGTCCTACGGCGTAGACTCGTCAAATAGTCGAGCGCCAAAGTGCAAAACTCCCCAACTCAGCTCAGCCCAAGAGAACAAACCCTTCCCTCCCACCGGATGCGCTACACAAACGAATACCTGGAAAGCTGTAGGCAGCTGACCCCGATCAAACTCGCCTCCCCTTCGGACGGAGGGAGGCATCAGCCTTCCATCTTCGGCACCGCGGGCTCGACTTCGGCCGCTGCCATGTCGAAGAAGAAGGCGGTGACGACGATGACGCTCAAGGACTTCCACGGCGGCTCCATCCCCTCCGAGCTCCCTCTCCCCTCCGCTCCCGGCATGTAAGTTCCCCAAACCCTAACCCTGCGGACTCCTCACCCTGCTTTAACTGACCACCTGCTCACGTTCTCGCAGCTCTGCACGGCCGGCGGACCGCCACACGGCCGCCCCATCCCCCTCATCGGCTGCATCCGCGCGCCCCCGCACTCCCGCTGCTTCCTCCGCCGCCACGGCGGCTGCCACGATTCCTTCCTTCCTCACTAATCCATCCCGCATCGGCCGCCACTTCGACGAGGACGAGCGCACGCCTTTCGAGCCTGCTGCGCCTCGTCGCCCCGCGCTGTCGCCCCCGTCGTTCCCCTCTGCGCCGGCGGTGGGACCCGCTAGATCTGGAACAGGGAACGCCTGGGGTGCGAAGAAGGAGGTCGCTCCAGCCGCGGCACCGGCTGCTCCCGCCGCCAGCGGTGGTCAGATCTGGTCGGCGACGCGCATCGCCCAGGCGAGCGCCGTGGAGAAGGTTATCTCGGGTAGGTGGAATTTGGCGAAGCCCTCCTCCCCAACCACGCCTGTATCGGCACCAGTGCTGGAGACTCAGGTGGCCCCGCCCGAGATGGAGAGGCCAAGGTCCGTTGGAGCGAGAGAGTTTGATGGTGTCATGGAGAGGCCAGGGTTGGTTGGAGTGAGAGGGCCGGACCGTGGCATGGATAGACCAAGGTTGGTGGTTGCGAGAGACCTGGACGGTGCCATGGAGAGGCCAAGGTCAGTTGGAGTGAGAGGGCTGGATGTTGCCTTAGAGAACGGCGTGGAACCGGTGAGGCCTGCATCACATGAAGGCAGGGTTGCTGAAGTGAAAATCGGGGACGTGCCAGAGAGGCCCAAGCTGAAGCTGCTTCCTCGTTCCAAGCCAATCGAGGCCCCCACACCATCTCCTACCTATGTTGAAGAGAAGCAGGTTACCTCCTAAGTTCCTTCCTAGTTTTGTGTTGATCTTACACTTCTCTAAAAGATAGCCGTCTAGTCTTCCTCGGTGCCACCATTCTTCCTAGCTTGATTACTTGGGAAATAAGCACTAGAGGCACCCTGGCAACTGCCTACTGCCTAAGTATTAATAGAGTGCTGTTGTTCTGATTGCAAATTGAAATCACATACCTTGGATCCTGTGACATTGTGGAAGTTTAATCTTTTCCTTCGTGGTGTGTAACAATTATATAGGTCCAGCCACTCCCGGTGATTGCGAGCGTCATGCAGGTTGAGGTTGTTCATGATGTGTACCCGAATGTTATTTCGGCTAAAACAGGAGTGACAGGGGCAGACACTGAGAGCAGGGCAACAGTTGATCGACCACGGCTAAATCTGAAACCTCGCTCTAATGCAGTGGGTCAGTCTGGTGAAAGTGCTGTGAAGGAAAGGTATGTGATGTTTAGCATCTTTTCTGTTGGTGTTATTGTTTTTGTAGATACTCTTAAATTATTTACTTGGCCGTTTGTTGCTTGTTGTAAACTGATATATCTATTGCGTTTCCTGTTTCTTTTTTCAAGCGAATACTTATATTGTATCTTGTATTGACATTATATATTTAGGTATTCCTGTTAATCAATCTGTTATTAGTGTCAAATAGGGGCATCTAGATGGAAAGTTGGTCCGCGCTGTTTATTCCCATGCGTGTTCTGTGCTGTTCCTCCCATGCATGCTCTATGTTGTGTGTAGTTATGAATAGCTATTATGTTCTGTTTTTTTTCCTGGTTGGCAGATTGAAATAGCACTCAAGGTCATTCCCCTTGTTTTACCGTTATCATGTAGACTTGTCTTTCTTTTTCAGGGCGAGTTCATATCATTAGCTGGTACCAATTACCTTGATGTCAGTATTTTGCTGTTGGAAAATAATTCTCTCTAGTTCCCTATTGCATTCTGTATGTGGAATTAGTGCTCTGTAAACATTTTAAATATCATGATAATGAGTTTCTTTCTATAGTGTTTAATTATTATAAGGGTTAAATTCAAAGTTCTTCTTTGAATAGTAGGAGCTGCAAGGACATAAGAAGTATTTAAGTGTGTTATGTGTGTCTTGAAGGCATCTTGGTGCTGTTTTCTGTAATTGCAATCTCTTTCGGAAAAAAGCTTGGTACAAGTGTTTTGACACTTGTGTACTGGTGATGAATTTGTTAGCAAATTGATCTGCTTAACAAAAATCATCTCCGAGGCCTAGTGAATTTGCTGCTAGAGGACTATTTTCAATACAATATATTATTATCATTATTATGCTGGTCATGTATTAACTTTTTTTTATTGCATTAGGCCATCACTCTTCGGTGGTGCTCGTCCCCGCGAGCAAGTATGTGCTTTGCTTTCCTGCTCCTCGTGTTCCTTTTTGTGATATGTTATTTTATGTTTATTTTTCATTCAATCTGAATGAAAACCTGAGTGTTCTTGTATAAACTCAGGTTCTCAGAGAACGTGGAGTAGATGCTTTGGCAAGCGATCTTGAGAAGACCTCTCCAGTTGGCAGGTAGCTAACATATAACCCCTTTTGGCACCTACCAATATGGCTGCAGTGGTTTTACTTGACATTAAATAGCCTTTTGCAGTTAAGGCATGTTGATTATTGTTCTCTTAAAATACTAAAAGTTACAGTTCGTATGGCCAGGATGTGCACATTGCCTAGGCCTGAATGCTGATTCGTTTCTTTCACATGCATTCTGTTGTCTTCATATATTGCTGTAATATAATAACAGGGTTTGTTTTAGAAGTGTCAAGGAAGGATGTTGACGTCTTGACGAGCTAATTTGTAGTTTTTGCCTGGTTTATAGTTTTACTTTTTAAGTAGCAACTTTGCACTGTTGTATTATTTACTTGTTACATTTTTTCCGAAGGAGTAATGATGGCTTTTTTTTTTGCAACAATTGACAGATATGTGTGTTTTTGTTGAACATGTGTTGTGTTTACTAATAATCCCTGGGTTGTTTTGCAGGTCTAAAAATGAATTTGCAAAGGTTGAACAGAAGGTTGAAGCTATAGTCACTAACCCTTCAGGCGAAAAGGCTGATAGTTTTCCATCTGGTCACAGAGGCCCAAGGAATGCTGACAGAAAAGATTATAGGCGGGATACAGACAGGGCTGATGCATATAGGCCTACACGACGTGAGGACAACAGGAAGGTTGCTAGAGATGTGGAGAAGCTGCCAGAACAACAATGCCCAGAGCCTGAAACCTGGCGTAAACCAGTGGAGCCACCAAAGCCTGAGGTTACTGCACCTCGGTTTGGAAAGGCAGCGACCGCATTGGAGCTTGCCCAGGCCTTCTCCAAGTCCATGTCTGATAATGTGCCACAGTCTCGCTTGACAAGTATTCCTAGTCCAAGAGTTCCTCCGAGCCCAGGGACTAGGGATCAGGTTGGCTTTTCAAGGCTCACTGACAATGGGGCGTTGCACTCTGGCTCTTCACAGCGAAAGATCAACGGTTACTGATCCTGTGGCGAACAGACACTATGATCCCATGATGACATGGTTCAAATGTCATGGCCTTGCTGAAGCACAGTTATTTATCGCCATGTTCAGTTGTTCAGCATGGGGAAGTCAAATTGTCGTCTTTGATTGTGGCACAGAGAGGTGCTAGTTCATTTTAGCAAACAAAAGTTCCTCTAGTAACTTGGTGGCCCATTTCCTCCCTTGGCCTGTGATTTAGCTTGGGAATAATTTCTACCCTTGTATTGCTAGCTGGCCGTGCCTTATGATTCTGGCGTATGCTTGTTTTAAGTTGTTGCCAGATTAGGATGCATCTGTGCACACCCAACCGCAAATGATGTCACTGTTAATTTTCAGATAATTTTATCAGCACAAGTTAATTACGAGTAAAAGATATGCAGGTCCTGAATCTAATTGTACAATCTTTTTCATGCTGTGCTTTATATTCTTGTTTTTGTCGTGTTGTTGCGAAGATGACTTGATTGTGGCAGTTCAGCTGAACTGTCAAGTGTTGGAAATTTGAGTTAAACGAAGATCTCTTTGTGGCTGATCTAACACAAGTTGGAAATTTGAGATATACACTGTCCAAATTCTATAAATTTCTGTTTGGTCAACTGCCTAGAGATGCAGTGCTCAATTCCATATGGAAATTGAGATCGTTTTACCAAAGTTGAAAGTGTTTGCCTGGCTGCTTATGATGGATAGATTAAACACACGATATATGATATGCTCCGTAACAATTGGCAATTGGACTTGGGGCCTGGTGGTGTGCTCTGCTTTGTGGCTGTTCTAGAAACTAGAGATCACATATTTTTCCACTGTGATTTTGCGAGATAGTGCTTGGATTAACTAAACATTCAGTGGGACTTGTCTAGCTCGTTTTCTGAGGGATTTATTGTGGCAAATACATCTTTTAATGGTATATGTTTTATGGAAATATTTGCTTGTGCTACGTGGAACATTTGGAAGATACACAATGATTTCATTTTCAGAAATATGCCGATTTCATTTAACAGACGGAAGGTGTGCTTCCAGGGTGATCTCCACAAACATAAAGGGAAGGTGGCTTGTGTCCAGTCGCTTGTTGATTGGATGTTATCCTTTTTGTTTTGAACGTGGATGTGTTTCTACAAGATTTTCCTCCTCCCTTGATACATCTCTGCCATTTGTTTTTGGCTAGGTTGTACCTTTATTTTCTAATGTATTAAATTACACCATAGGGGCTTCTCCTACGGTAATGGTGTCGAGAAAAAAAAAGGATTAAGTGTTGGACTGATTCTCCATTTGGTACGAAATCTATGGACTGATTCTCCATTTTCTAGACTAGTTGGAAACGTAAGAACTTATTGAGGCCACTGTGAGATCCAAGGAGAAAATTATGAAAAAAACAACGGGAACAGAGATGCGCAACGCAAGTCGGGTCGAATCCGAAACAACACATATGCACATGAGTAGCAAGCACGAGGAATCACAGAAGCATCAGCTTTGAATGCTCAGATTTGAGCAGAGCAGGGCCAATGTCAAACCACACATCACAACTCCTGGTCACTCCATGCCAGGCCACGGCGAGCTCGCCTGAGCTCAGAACAGGAAGGCCGTCGGTGCGAACGCCGGCAACGCCGTAGGTGGCCCGAAGCGCCTGCAGGTAGAAAGAGAACCTCGGGTCAGTTTTGGGGGGAAAATGTGCATCATCTACATAGTACATGGGATATTGAAAGCAGTTTGAGGGCCTGCTTGAAATGTACACAAGAGTTTAGTTTCACATGAAACGGCATTTCAGTTTCCGGGGAAACTTGTAAAAAGAAAACCCGTGTTAAAGAACATCTGCAGAAGGTGTGGACTCTGAAGATCCCCGATGATTTCGCGATTAGCACTGCTTACCAAAGATTGTGAAGGGCAAGTGGTAGAAAAGTAGCAGTAGCAGCAGGCATCAGGGGTCACAGGCTCACTTGAGCGGGCAAGTGCAGGTTGCGTTTTGACTAACGATAAAGCAAAGCGAAGGTCTCTTTCTGGCACATGCACTAACAATAAGGATGGTGAGCTTGTCTAGAGATGGAGATTCCATCGGCAGGTCGCACGGTGCGTGGTCCAAGGCAGTTCATGGATTCATAGATCTTTTTTACTGAAAGTACTGTTTATGGACAGAAGAAAAGCTTAAATCAATTTCAGAGATAACAAGTTTCTAACTACTGTAATTCTCGACTATATCTGTGGAAAGCGAACGGATAATCTGAAAACGGGCAAGCAAATTTCTGCTGTTTCCTTAACGATTTTCGTTTATAAAAAGACTCCTAAATGTTGATATATCTGATTTAATATGGTAGACGTTGTCATGTGGAAGTCCACACTCGTGCTGCACAACCAGAAGAACAGCTAGCATGGCTTAAGTCTGCACCCACTACATGATCATAATCTAAAATGAACTGCATGTGACGAAAGGTAGCATTGACCCGACAAAGCCGCACAACTTGATACTGTGAACCCATTAACTATCTCGAGTCAACTTCCTGTGAGTGCCAACTAATAATTAGGTACCAAGAAGCTGACCAACAAACAAGTTGGTTCAGCCCTATCTGTCCATCCATCTTCTGAACAAGTAGATCAAGATGAAGCCTCACGGCACACCAAGGAAATGACAAAACTGCCTACGGCATCCATGAATATCTGTTTAGAAGCTACCGTTTGGGCTTATCGCCACAGGGGCTTATATAATTACTCAGTGGCCCACGCAAGCATATCAAGTGAGTATATACAAGTATCTGTTAGAAGCAGCCGTGGCCCACACGCATGGTTCTCATTTGCGACAAATTTCACCGAAAATTCAGTAAATTTTGGTCATTTCAGCAGGGCAATTTGCATTTCGGTGAAAATACTTCGGCAATGCTTGAATTCAAGCCAAGTTCAAAGGTAATTCAAACTACAGTTGTTCGATTCCTATCAAATTCAAGGCGAAATTTGGATCTTTGGCTGAACTGAAAACACAAATAACTGTACGCGACCATGGTGTCTATCCAACGGCGTGCCAGCCTCGCCGGAGGAGCCTGGCCGCGCACGGACGGAGGCTAGCCCCCAAGGTCAACGTACACGTGTCGTGTGGTCGCGTCCGCCCGTCGATCGTTCCCTCTCCCCTCGCCCCGCTGGATCCAACGGCATGGCCTAACCACGGCACGCGCGCAAACACGACACGACACCTCACACGCACGCACGCACGCGGCACGGAACTGGAACTCACCGGAAGTCGTCGTAGTCAGTCCGGGACGCGCGAGGCGACGGCCTCGCCTTGGTCTTGGCCTTGGCCGCCGCCGGCTTCCCCTTCGCCTCGGCCTTTGCGGCGGCCAGCGCCGCGTCCTCGGAGATGGCAACCAGAGTCGGCTTCCACGACCCCGATCCCGACGACAGCCTCCGCCGCCGCTTTTCCGCCGCGGACGCGTCCTCCGGCACCACGGGAACGGGTTCCGGTGTCATCGCCTCCGCCGATGACCGGCGCGCGCGCCGCACGAACGAAAACAGCTTCATCGATCTCTCCTCTCTGCTCTAGAAAATAACAAGAACTGAGCTAATCTTGCACCAGCTGCCACCAGGGAGGTTTCAGGTTTGTAAGTAGGCTCCGCCCGGTGATGGTTATTATATATCCTCCTGGCAGGCTTGCACCACTTGCTAGTTGGTAGTACTACAAAAGACCAAAGTGGCCTTAATCCTCAATATTTGTTTAACTTAACTAGTTAATCAATCAACTCTTTTCTCATATGAAAATAATATAAGCAGATTTCCGCTAGATACAAAGAAACTACACGAACTTATAATGAGCAAGGGCAGTTTAGTCTTTTCTATTAGCAACAAATACCAATAAGACTAAAGAAACACTAGTTGCTAGTTTGTTTATTTCAAGTGCGGTCCACATGCACACCATAGCTGCATCTTGCAAAATTTATCACTAGTTTGGGACTTTGGTGGTACTATGTTGTTGGGTGGTAAAGCAATCATGCAAGTAAAATGGACCATGTCTATAGAAAAATATGCTAGAATTTCTTTGTGCATTTAAAGCGGTAAAGAGTAGTTTTTTTTTTCGAAATTCCACCGATCTATTAAAAATCATCAACAATGATACAAAGAGGCCTAAATGTAAAAAAGAATTACAGATAGGTCTTTGAACCACCTAGCGATGACTACAATCACTAGCGCGAACCGAAGGCGTGCCGCCGTGCTCGCTCCTCCATCACCGGAGCCAGGCAAAACTTTTCGTAGTAGAGCTTGTTGTAACAGACAGATAAGAAGTTGCCGAGGTAAGGCCACGAATGACCAGCAGATTAGAGCAGCAACCATCGCCATTAATGACAACTGTAGATAGAAAGAGACTAACATAAAATCACACACAAAACGGACTAGGTTCCGCGAGATCCGCATGATTCATGACTCCACATGCCCTTCGCCGGCGCTAGATGCACCACCGGAACAAGCATAGAGCATGGAGAATTTATTTTGACTTTGGTTAGTTGGTATACAAGTGGTTGCTTTGCATCTACTAGATTCATAATTTTACATATCTAGGAAAGAATTTGAAGATAATTTAATTATAGATTTTACATAAGGGATCAGAGATTGCTCTTTGGGCCTTAGAATTCTGATATGCAACAGAAAATCCATTATTGTGTTTGTAAAATTAAGACATTTCACTTCAGATGGGAGCATATATCCCTACAAAAAAGGAAAAGCATCGTCCATCTAGGTAAATGAATTACCGTAGCATATGCATATGTCCAGTAGAAAAAGTCCGTTACATGGTTTTCTCGAAAGTCTGACTAAAGGTTAAACATGATCGCTCACACTCGTCACTAGACAGTGAGACACTAACCACCATGTCACATCCCGGCACTAACCACCGTTGGATCCTGATCGATCGATCCGATGGCCGGTCATTCCAAGACCCCTTCTTCCCTGACCAGTGCTTTAATTTATCGCGAGTTGGCCATGGCAATGGGACAAGTGGTGTGAGCGATGATGTGTATCCTTTCAGCAATTTGTTAATCAATACGTGCTTCCGTATAGTCTTCCATTAGTCAGGTTTTGCGTTGATGAGGGGATGGAAATGAAATGATCACATGCACGTCACATTGAGTCCTTCTCGAAACAGACTCACGTCATAAATAAAACAACATCAACATGTCACCTTGAGTCTACATTGCTCTTTCAAACCCTTTTTTTACCTGCTCTTTCAAACCTTTAGGTGTACCGTGTACACATGTCTTTTTAACTAAGAGTTGCGCTTGGGCAGGGTCACATTCAGAGGATCCGAGAAAAATCTTATCAGGTAAAATTGGAGCGACCTATCTATCTCTCCTTTCAAACACCACCCGTTGGGAAACATGTGATCCTCCATTTCTACAAGCAACCGGGAGAGATTTAGTGGCCCGTTGTGCTTTTAGCCGCCTTCGTGTTACCTTCTCCAAATGCAGTATTGGAAGTTGCTACATTCTTTGTGTTTTTTTTACGGTTTGGACCCATGAACACAGAGTAACTTCTGTGGTGGATGTAGGATTAATCAGAGGGAGTGCCATGCTCAATAATCACAGCGTAAATATCATGTACTTACAAGAGTTTGTAACACATCTATCTAATACACATAAAATTAGACTAATTGCTACAAGATCAAAAAAATCTGGCACCCCCACTTGATACACCCCCGAGTAACTTCTTAATGAATTTAAGCTATTTACCTCTTATATATATCATTATTTTTTTATTGCCTAACCACACCCGCGGTGTACTGAATTCCACCCTCCGGAAATTTAGACTAACTAGTGTTTTTAGACTAATTAGTGTTTTTTTACGGTTTGGACCCATGAACACAGAGTAACTTCGGATGTAGGGTTAAATCAGAGGGGTGCCAAGCTCAATAATCATAGCTTAAATATCATGTAGTATAAGAATTTGTAACACATATATCTAAAACACATAAATTTAGACTAATTGCTACAAGATAAAAAAATCTACATTCTGCAAGGGGTGCCATGGCACCCCCACTCGATACGCCCCTGAGTAACTTCTTAATGAACTTAAGCTATCTACCTCATATATTATTATTATTATTATTATTATTATTATTATTATTATTATTATTATTATTGCCTAACCACACTGAACCACTCCTGCAGTGTACTGAATTCCACCTTCCCGCAATATTAATTTACTTCAGTTTAATAATTTACTTCCTATGCAAGTCTTTCATTTTACCGTGGGTGATCTTCAATTTACCGTTGTATTTATGTAAAAATAAAAATCCTACGGGTGATATCGTCCTTGCTCATCATTCTCAGCGACGCGACCACGATTGTCGTGGGCTGGACTTCGGCCATCTTTCAATTAGCTTCTCTAAATATTGAACGGCCAATGAATACTCGTGACCAACTTTACTTTCATTATGTTCTTATTTAACAAATCCGATGTCAATACCTCAGTAAAGGCATGTCAATTATTTATCTTATTTGTCTCTTTCAGATCAGAAATCCAGCTCACCAATCTTCTTGGAAGATGGCAGCAAAAGGGAGACTACAGTCATCGCCCACTAGCTCGCTCTAACCTGACTTAATTAAGGACATGGGTGATACAGCAATCAGCTTGACCGAATCAACATATGTTATGTTTTGCATGATTTATTTGGAAGTTGTGAGTCTTAAACAAGAAAGTCGATAGCTGATATCCTCTCAACTTTGAAGCCTCCATGGCTAAATAATGGGAACTCTGCATCCAGGCGGAAAAGCTACCAATCTTGCACTCCTGCATCTTCCCATAGGACAATATAATGTTGCAATCTTGAAACAGGGCTTAAGAAGACAGATTCCACCAGCTAATGAAAAGGAAAACACAATGGAAGTAAAGATGTAAAGCACTGTAAACTGTGCATGATTACGAAAAAGATAAAGCTACTAAGAGGATATCAGCAGGAAAATAAGCTCCCAGTGTTGTCATGGCATCAAGTGAATCTAGAATGTGATGATTGATGAGAAACTTTTTATCCGTGGTAGTACAACTGCATGTGGCATTTGTGGCTCTACCTGAATCTGCGAGAGAGTCGAAAGGGACTTTAGGGCCATCATATGGCAAGACAGATGGAAAATACAGGGTGTGAATTAATAAGGGATATAAAAGGCGAGAAGACAGCAGCACACAATGTAGTCATCTCAGATTGTCCTTCTGATGAAGTAGATAAGCAAGGCCACCAACCCAAAGATGGTGCCTCTAAAGACAATTTGGTTCGGTAGCTCCATGTGCTTATCTAACCTAGCCAAAAGGAGAATAAGATTTTTGTATACTAGTAAATTTTACTGCAAACAAGATTTTTGTAGTATTTGTAACAAGTTGAATAAGATTAGTGTTTTAGAAAACGTGAAAACAAGCACCGAAATTTTTGTTTAGACCAATATATTCCAAAAAAGGTTATTTAAGGGATGCAATTGTGAAGAAAATGTTCAATCAAAATGACACAGCTAAGAACAGAAAAGAAGGTTGAATGGATGCCTTTGTAAAAAAAATGCGGCAGTTGAGATGTCAGAGTTGAGAAACAAAGGGCATGGTTGAGAAGAAAAAACACAATTGACAAGATAAGGAGAAGCGGACACAGTTTAGAACAAGAACAACAGTCAAAATCTACCCGCAAAAAAAAACAGTCAAAATCGACGTGGCTGAGAAAAAACGCAGTTCAAAGACACAGCCAAGAAAGAAAACATAGTGCGAAGAAAATATTCAATTAAAAGGACTCTGTGGAACCGCAAACATGGTAACACGGTGGTGTAAACCGGTATTGGAGTGAAGCCTCTCACGGAAAAGGCCGTGGGGTTCCTGCCTTATATAGGCTCTCAGGTCAATTAGGGTTTGGTACAAGTTACAGTTAGGTCCTACGTAAATACAATATATATAGTCTAACATCCTCTGCAGTCGCAGCGGGAGGTTCTTGGACGCAGAGACTGGACCGAAAATCGAAGAAGAGCTGACTCGGTAGTCCCTTCGTCATCACATCAGCGAACTGTAGAGCGAAGGGAACGTGTAGGACGCGAACTCCGCCAAGAGAGATGCGCTCTCTAACAAAGTGGATGTCGATCTCAATATGCTTGGTGTGACGATGCTGCACTGGATTGGACGACATGTAGATGGCGGAGATGTTGTCGTAGTAGACAAGTGTAGCCGTGACGAGAGGACGATGGAGCTCCTGAAGAAGCTGACGAAGCCAACAGCACTCAGCCACGGCATGGGCGACATCGCGATACTCGGCTTCAACACTGGAGCGCGAGACAGTGGTCTGACGCTTGGAGGACCAATAGATCAGATTGTCTCCGTAGTAGACGCAGTAGCCTGACATGGAGCGACGTGAGTCCAGGCAACCAGCCCAGTCTGCGTCGGAGTAAGCCGTCAGGGATGTCGAGGACGAGGCGCGGAGATGAAGGCCGAAGTCCATGGTGCCACGGACTTACCGAAGAACACGCTTCACCAAGGCAAGGTGAGAAGTGCGAGGAGCATGCATGTGAAGACAGATCTGCTGCACGGCGTAGGAGATGTCAGGGCGTGTCAGAGTAAGGTACTGAAGGCCACCAGCAAGACTCCTGTACTCCGTGCCATCGGGAAGCAAATCACCATCAGTTGCCGAGAGCTTTGCATGAGTGTCGACGGGTGTCGAGGTTGGATGACACTCATCCATGCCAGCCCGCTGAAGAATGTCAGCGGCATACTGTCGCTGGGACAGAAAGAGACCATCGAAGGAGCGCGTGACGGCGATGCCGAGAAAGTACACTACAAGAACACCCCCCCTTAAGCAATGTATATCTTGCAACGAATTAAGTATATGTTGCAAATTTGATTTGTAGATACAGATGTATGTGTTGCAAATATATTTGTTTTCCGGTATTCAGACAACAACAAATAAAAGGTGTAGCGCGTATATGTTGCAATCTTATTATCTATACAAGAACACATATTTCACAAAATGTAATACTATATATATCGAATTAAATTAAATCCAAAATTATGAGCCGACGAAAACTGAACAATACAAGCGCCAACATCATTTTTTTTGTTTTGAGCGCCGCCTGGCTAAAAATTTCAATCACGCACGATCAATTAGTTACTCGTATTTATCTACTTCCATCGACCGGCCCATAACGTACGCCTCGCCAGTCTCCACCTACCCCACTATCCTCCCCCCCCTTTCAGCCGTTCTACCTCCCTACCATCCCGATCTCCCATGGGCAACGTCCCTCGGCTCCTCCCATCGCCGGTGGCCTTCACCACTTTAGATAGGAGATCTGGCATCCCTGCAATCTCCCCGGCACAACCCACCCTGTCTTGTGCAGCCATCGTCTAAATCGCTGTCGCCGCTTTAACCTAGATCGGTGACCATCTGTCAATGTTGGAGCTCCCGCGGCCGATGGGCCTCTATGATCATCTTGCTCGATTTGTCATGCACCGGAGCCATATATCATACTGGTGTGCTGAGCAGCAGCCAGAGCATACAGGCTCGCATGATTCCCCATCAATGAAATCTTGATCTCCAGCTGGGTCGATCTATCTATTCCCCATACCCCGACCGCTCTTTCTCTCTCCAGATCTGCACCTGTGAATAGTACCGTGTTCACGGGTGTGGGTATTCGATTGCCAGGTTTCAATGAGCTTTCTCGGTCATGATATTGCTCCTTTACTCCTCTCTGACCCGTGCTTGTTCTTCTGTATTTCCTAATTGATGCCTTTTTTGCCTATTGTAAACTATAGGAACAAAGGAAACGCACAAGATGGATCCTAGATGATGGTTCAAGGACGAGTCGACGCTCTGTCCAGTGAGCAGCCTTCTGTGTTCGTCTTCTACCTTACTAACTACTCCCTCTGATATATTATTTGACTCAAGTTTGTTTAGAATTGGATGTATTTAGACTTGTTTTAGTGCTAGATACATTCGAATCTAGACAAAATTAAGTCAAATAATTTAGGTCGGAGGGAGTATTATTTTCATTATTTTTTTATATTTGGTTTGTTTTTTCCAAGTCAAGGTTCAACGGCTGTTAATCAATTGTGCAGTGTTATCTGCTGTGTAAGGATCCGCAAATTGCAATTATCCTTTCCTTTTGCTGCAGGTTGCCAACGCCACTAATAAGCACCTGAGCTGATCGCCCATCAAATGGGGATAGAAACCTGATTAAGGTACACGCATACCTCGTAGATAGAGTACACACATGCTCCTAGATAGGCACCGCACGAATACTTCCGCTGAAAGTCTTGTTGCAATAGGCCCTTCCTTTTTTTCATCTATCTTGATTCAGTTTTGTTACTTCATATTGAGTATACTTTATGGGGATATAAAAATATTATTATAGAATACCAGCTTATTCTATACTTCAGTTCTATTACTTCATATTGACTATACAGTCTTGTTCTATGTATCTAATCACATACTACATGGATACTAAAGATCTTAGCTGTATTTTTTGTGATGTTTATCAAGGAATATTTTTTTGATGTGTTAATTATTCCAAGTTGTGAAGAACTATTTTGCCCGGATATTATTAGTGAACATTTAATGCTGCTCATTTGGGAGTTGGGCAGTTAATTGCTTGCATATAAATTAGTTGTCCCAAACACAGCTAATGTTGTGAAACTAATAAGTGGAGGCAAAGTTCTAGAAAATGAAAGAACATTGTTTTGGCGGTCTCAGCCTGTTATACCAATGAATTTCATTGACTAGCCATCATGTACTGCTGAATCTTCCCGTGAGTCTCACTTTGACTGCTTAACATTATTTGACCTTGGAACTTTTGTCTTTAAACTGTGCCCAACTAGAAAATTTTCCATACCTTGTGATTTGTATAGCTGTAGGTACATGTTTGTCATGGATTGTCTACCCAGATATGCATATTATAATGGAAATATAATTTTTCGTACAAGTATTTCATTCCTTGCACTTGTTGTGTGTCTTTGGGGGCGTTATATGAGTGGAAAGGAGAAATGGATGCTAAAATTGAACAGTTTCCATATGAATTCTGATAAATGTGATTGATCATTTTAATCTCATTCCCTTGTTCTATGAAATGTGCAAGTAACAGTACAATTCACCCTTTTTGAAAAGAAATAGTACAATTCACTATACCTTTGAGCTTTTGCCACTTTGATACTGAAATCAGAATTCTGTTTATTGCAGGACCAAAAGATCAGCATGGATATAAGCTCTGAACATATCTCAAGGAACAATATTAGTAGGAATATATATAGGAGTAGTTAGATAGTTACATTTCAGATCAAGATTGTAAGTTGTGCTCTTCGGGTAATTTTCATGTATTCTAATAGTGATTTGAATTTTAAGTTGTAAGTTGTGTACTCTTTTGTCCTGTATTCTTATAGTGATCAAATAATATACATTGAATTCTTTCATGACGTGATACATTTTTTCTGAGCAGTGGGGCGTCTCTTCTAAATTATATTATCTAGCTAAGAAAAATTGCAAGTGCTCAAATAAAAAAGTCCATAAAATAATATTTATTTTGATACAAATATCAAATTTATGTTCAAATATAATCTTCAATCTTATTAGGATGTCTACCAACGTATACAATCGTTGCCTGAACTCCGTTGTTATTTTGCAACGCTTTAATCATTGGTTACCAACGGAGCTATATGTATTGCATTGTACCCTTACAACGCCCAAAAACGCAACGTAATCCGTTGGTATTGGTGCTAGCAACGCCTATATGGGCACTTAGATACGGAAAAATGCGTTGCTGTAGGAGGGGTCCTCTTGTAGTGGTAGTGAAGAGCACCAAGATCCGTCATGGCAAACTCACTGTGGAGCCGGTCGAGCAGCCGCTAAAGAAGAGGTGTGGTCGAGGCGGTGATGATGATGTCGTCGACGTAGAGTAGCAGGTAGGCCATGTCGTGCCTAGAGCGCAACACAAATAAGGAGGTGTCGGTAACGGAAGCAACAAAACCCATAGTGGCGATGTAGGAAGCAAACCGTTGGTACCAGGTGCGAGGAGCTTGCTTCAAGCCGTAGAGGGATTTGTGCAGACGACACACATGGCCGGGCCTAATAGCGTCGATGAAGCCTGGACGCTGCTGGCAGTAGACAACTTCGTCAAGAGTGCCATTGAGGAAGGCATTCTTGACGTCAAGTTGACGGATGGGCCATGAGCTGGAGACGGCGAGGTGGAGAACGAGCCGAATAGTGGCGAGCTTCACGACGGGGCTGAATGTCTCATCGTAGTCGATGCCGGGACGCTGGGAGAAACCACGGAGAACCCAGCGCGCCTCGCGCCGAGCCAGGGAGCCATCAGAGTGGAACTTATGTCGAAAGATCCACTTGTCGGTGACCACGTTGGCGCGGGATGGACGAGGCACAAGAGACCAGGTGTCGTTGTCGACGAGGGCCTGGTGCTCTTCGGCCATAGCAGCGCGCCAAAGTGGATCCTGAAGAACTTGCCGAGCCGTGGTTGGCATGACGTCGACGGAGTCCGTGACGGAGAGATCCAGGTGGTCAATGGGACGCACGGAGTGGCCAGACCGTGTAGTCCTTAGCGGGGGACCGGTGGGATGCGGGGCCAGTGTTGTGGTTGACGTGGCGGCAGAAGGAGGCCGCCGAGCCGACACGGCAGGGTGGCGTGCTGCCGTGGCAGAGGTGGCGGGCGTCGGGGCTGCCGCGGCAGAGGAGGCAGGCGTGCGGGCTGCCGCGGCAGGTGCATGCAGGGGCCATCGTGGTGGGGCCCAGGCGAGGGTGGACCCCGTATGTCGGTGAAGAGGAAGTCCAAGCGTCGAGGCGTTGAGGGCGCGGGTGGTACCCGAGCCGAAGCTGCTGTCTAAAACGGGAAAACAGTCTCGTCAAAAATAACATGTCATGAGATCAGTATCTTCCTGGAGATGGGATCAAAGCAGGGACCTCGGTGTTGCAATGGGTAACCAAGAAAAACACAAGGGAGAGACCGAGAACTGAGTTTGTGTTTAATTGTGGAGGAAATATTGGGATAGCAAAGGCATCCAAAAATGCGTAGTGTGTCGTATGGGGGAGACCGATCATGGAGGCGGGTGTAAGGGATGCGCGAGCCAATAGCCTTGCTAGTCCAGCAGTTGAGAAGAAAAGTATAAGTGGCAAGTGCTTCAGCCCAAAAGGACTCGGGAAGATGAGCTTGAAACATGAGCGTGTGCATTGTGTCATTGATGGTATGAATAGCGCGCTCAGCCTTACCGTTTTGTTGAGACGTGTATGGACACGAGAGACGGAGTGTCGTCTCTTGTTGGGAGAGAAGTTTTTCTATAGTGGAGTTAAGAAACTCAGTTCCATTATCCTTTTGAAGAGATCATATGGTGGTATTGAATTGGGTGCGGACATAAGCGAAAAAAATTGCAAGTGTACGAGGCACACAAGATTTCTGACGCAAGGGAAACGACCAATAAAAGTGAGAGTAATCATCAAAAATAACAAGGTAATATCGAAAACCAGAATTACTAATAATTGGTAAAGTCCACAAATCATAATGGATCAACTCAAACTTTTCTCTAGAAACAGATGTAGAAGAACTAAACGGTAGACGCACATGTTTGCCAAGTTGGCATGCATAACAGACAGAGGAGCGCCTAGCTTTATTATACTTAATGGAGGAAAACTTCTAGAGAACCGCCATGGCATCGCGACCAGGGTGTCCAAGCCTTTGGTGCCAGAGATCAGCGGTGGTGGTGGCGGTGACAAGCATGGCGGCGGGAGGCGCACGGTGAGGGGTGCCAGGAAACGTGTAGAGATCCCCTTCACTATTACAGCGAAGGATAACGCGATGAGTCTTCAGGTCGTTCACAGAAAAACCAATAGCGTCAAACTCGACAGAGCAAAAACTATCTCTAGTAAATTTGAGTATGGAGAGTAAGTTGTGAATTAAATGAGGAACTAAAAGCACGTTGTTGAGGTGAAAAAGATGACCAGAGGGAGACCGAAAAGAAGTGTAACCGGAGGAAGAAATAGGCATGGACGTGCCGTTCCCCATGGTTATGGCGTGTGGACGAGAGAGAGGAGCTGCGAACAATATGTTACCCTCGCCGTCCGTCATGTGGGACGTGGCACCGGAGTCCATCACCCAGCCTCCCTGCTGGTACAGGTTGTTTAGGGCCACGATCAGTCCGGCGTTGTCCCATGCTGGTGCAGCGGAGGAGGAGGACGTCGTCTGGTAGAGGGGCACGGCGGTGGTGTTGAAGTACTGGGGGCACGGCCTGAGGATGCCGGGTCCAGAGGTGGGAGCGCGCCACTTCCCCGCGCCGAGGGAGAAGCAAATCCAGGGGCCCTAGGGCGCCGGGGTGCCGGGGCGAGCGGGGCCGCCAATGGTCTGCTTGCCGCCCGTCTTGGTCTTCTACTTGCGGGACTTGCCAGAGTTGGAGGACTCACCGCGGCAGCCCGCGCCGGTGCACGGAGGGGTAGGAGGACGGGACTGAGCGACGAGGGCGGTACTGGCCACGTCGTTCGCCTGCTGCATCTCCTCCATGAGGAGCATGCTCTGAACACGGAGAAAGGTGGGCAGGGGGTCCATCATGGATATCACGGTGGCCGAGGAGGCGAACCGAGGCCTGAGGCCGCGCAGGGTGTTAAGGACGAGGGTGCGATCGGAGACTGCGACCTCGTTCTCGGCGAGAGCATCGGCGATCTTCTTCTGGAGGCGGCATTACTCGGTGATGGAGTAGGCGCCCTAGACCATTTGGCGAAAGTCGAAGCCGAGGTAGATCGCCTTGCTGGCCTTGTTGGTGGAGAAGAGATCGAGGACGGCAAGCCACAGCTGGCGCGCAGTCTGGTCGTGGGCGAGGACCATGTCGGCGACGTCCTCATTGATGGCAGCGTGGAGGACGTTAAGGACGGTGTAGTCCGACGCGTCCCAGTCGGCGTTGATGGGGGCGGCGGCGACGGTGCCATCGATGTGGCCAATCAACCCGGCGCGACCGAGAGAGGCGCGCATGTAGATTGCCCACTTGGTGTAGGTCCCGGCGTCGAAGGAGAGGACGACGAGGCTGGCATGGCGCGGGGCACCACCCGGGGGCAGGGCGCCCGTGGTGCTATTAGCGGCGGCGGGAACTGTAGGGGTTCGTAGCATGGAAAACAAAAAATTCTACCGCATGCACACAAACCAACCAAGATCTATCTACTATATTGTAGCAACAAGTCGATAGAAGCACTCAACCTTGAAGATTCCAAAGCGGTTAACGAGAGCAGATTCTCGTGGGTGATGTAGTCGTACACTTGCCGATCTCAAGATCGCGTAGACGATCCTTCCGGTGCTGCGTTCCGGCAGCGCTTCCGCAGTCGGTCAAACGTTCGGTACTCGATGAATACCTTCATCTCCCTTGTCCAGCAGGCAGCGGAGGTTGTAGTTCTCCCCTCGCTATTTGGCAGCACGACGGCGTGGTGTCGAAAGTAGAGGGAAGATCCTGCAGTGCTTCGCTTAAGCCGGTGCGAGTTATGGTGGATCTAGGGTTTCCCGGTGATCTAGGGTTTAGAAGACCGGGAGGAGGAGGTGTCGGTAGCGGCTAGGGCGACGGCTACGGCGACGGGCCGGTGGCGGCGCAAGGCGGCGACGGCAGCGAGCGACGGCGGCTTGGCGGCGGCGACACGGGTGTGGGAGGGCTAGGGCTTGGTGTTTGGGGCAGCCCTCCCCCTCTATTTATGAGAGGGGGGAAGCCTTGGGAGGGGTGGGTTTTACTCCAAACCCAAACCCAAGTTGGATTGAGAGAAGGACTCTTTCCTTCTTCCACTAGGAAACCATTGTTCCAGTTTGACTTTTCAAACTTCCCGTTTGACTTTCAATTTAGAGCTTTAATTCTCTCTTGCAAATGCCCAAACCAAGTGACCTAGGATATGATCCAATCATTCCACTTATCCATGACACATTCATGGTCCATTTCCCTTCCGGTCCGATGAACCTACTAGACCCTGTAGAACCTCTCTAATGAAAACATCGGAATCTTTCCCGGACTCCGGAATCAGACTTTCCTTATATGAATATTATTCTCCGGACCATTCTGGATCCCCTCGTGATATCCTATATTCCATCCGAGACTCCGAACAACATTCGGTATCCCTACTAACATTCCATATCTACTAAACAACATCGAGTCCTTAAGTGTGTCTCCCTACGGTTCGTGAACTATGCGGACATGACCGAGACACTTCTCTGATCAATAACCAATAGAGGAATCTGGAAATTCTTATGGCTCCCACATATTTCTACGATTACTTTGCGATCAAATGAACCACTTACATACGATACCAATTTCCCTTTGTCTCACGATAGTTTACTTATCCGAAGTTTCGATCGTCGGTATCTCTACATACCTAGTTCAACCTCGTTACCGATAAGTACTCTTTTCTCGTTCCCGTGATATGTGATCCCTTGTGAGCCAGTCACATGCTTGCAAGCAAATTGGATGACATTCCACCGAGAGGGCCCAGAGTATATCTATCCGTCATATGGATGGACAAATCCCACTCTTGATCCATGTGCCTCAACACATAATTTCCAAACACTCAATGCCACCTTTATAGCCACCCAGTTACGGTGTGGTGTTTGATGTCATCAAATCATCCTTCCGGTGATGGTGATTAGCATGATCTCATGATTGAAGGAATTAGGTTACTATGTATCAGAAAGCTTATAGCAAACGAACTATTGAAATGACTTGATCTTAATGCTACGCTTATCTATAGGAGTATGTCCATCATACCATTCTCCGAATGATATGATCTTGTTGTTAACAACATCTCAATGTTCATGATCGAGAAACCACGATCATCTATTAACCAACAAGCTAGTATTACAAAGAGGCTTTACTAGGGACTCTAATTTAGTTTACAAATCACACAAGTATTAATGTTTATGGTTAATACTATTATAGCATGAATGTAAACATTTATCATAAACACAAAGATATAATAATAACCACTTTTATTATTACCTCTAGGGCATATCTCCAACAGTCTCCCACTTGCACTAGAGTCAACTAATCTAGATTACATGGTAATATACCGAACACCCATGGCGGTTTGGTGCTGGTCATGTTTTGCCCTCGGGAGAGGTTTAGTCAACAGATCCGCCACATTCAGATCTGTGTGTACTTTGCATATCTTTATGTCACCATCTTGGACATGCTCTCGAATAGCATGAAAACATAGCTTGTTGTGCTTTCGCTTCTTGTGTGACCTTGGTTCTTGCGCATTGGCTATGGAGCCCATTTTATCACAGTAGATAGACATTGGGTCCAACACACTTGGAACCACACCGAGCTCTGTAATGAACTCCTTCATCCATATCGCCTCTGTGAAGCCTCCAAAGCAGCTATGTATTCCGATTCAGTTGAATATCTCGCCACAACGCTTTGCTTTGCACTCCTCCAGCTAACTGCTGCACCATTCAAAGTAAATACGTATCCAGATTGAGATTTAGAATCATCCGGATCGGTGTTCCAACTAGCATTAGTGTAACCATTAACAACGAGCTATTCATCACCTCCATAAGAAAGAACCATATCCTTAGTTCTTCTCAAGTACTTAAGGATGTTTTTGACCGCTGTCCAATGATCCACTCTTGGATCACTTTGATATCTGCTAGTCAAACTAACAACATATGCAATGTCGGGTCTAGTACATAGCATGGCATACATAAGAGATCCTATGGCTAAGGCATAAGGAGTCTTACTCATCCTTTCTCTATCTTGTGCCGTTGCAGGACTTTGAGTTTTACTCAAGGTCGTATTGGGCAACATGGGCAAGAACCCTTTCTTGCTATCTTCCATTCCAAACCTCTTTAGAACTTTGTACAAATATGTACTCTGTGACAATGATATTAGGTGCCTCGATCTATCTCTATAATATTTATGCCTAATATGTAAGCTGCTTAGCCAAGATCTTTCATTTAAAAACTATTATTCAAATAATCCTTGACACTATTAAGAAGGTCTACATCATTCCCAATCAACAATATGTCATCTACATATAGTATTAAGAATGCTACAGAGCTCCCACTCACTTTCTTGTAAATACAATCTTCTCCATAAGTTTGTATAAAACCAAAGCTTTTGATTACCTTATCAAAACGTTGGTTCCAACTTCGGGATGCTTGCTTCAATCCATAAATGGACCGTTGAAGTTTGCACACCTTGTTAGCATCTTTAGGATCGACAAAACCTTTGGGTTGCATCATATACAACTCTTCATCAATGTCTCCATTGAGGAACACCGTTTTGACATCCATCTGCCATATCTCATAATCATAATATGCAGCGATTGCTAACATAATCCTCACAGACTTTAGCTTCTCTACTAGTGAGAAAGTCTCATCATAGTCAACTCCTTGAATTTGTCGAAACCCTTTTGCGACAAGTCGAGCTTTATAGACAGTAACATTACCATCAGCATTTGTTTTCTTCTTGAAAATCCATTTGTTCTCGACAGCCTTCCGGCCATCCGGTAAGTCCACCAAACTCCATACTTGGTTTTCGTACATGGATCCAATCTCGGATTTCATGGCTTCTTGCCATTTATTGGAATATGAGCTCATCATCGCTTCTTCATATGTCGAGGGTCATCGGTGTTGTTCACCAACATGACACTCATAACGGGATCATACCAATCAGGAGTGGTACGAGTTCTCGTTGACCTGTGAGGTTTCGTAGTAACTTCAACCGAAGTTTCATGATCAACATCATTAGCTTCCTCTCTTATTGGTGTAGGCGCCACAGGAACTACTTCCGGTGCTGCACTACTCGCAAGTTCGAGAGAAGGTTCAACAACCTCATCGAGTTCTACTTTCCTTCCAGTCACTTCTTTTGAGAGAAACTCCTTCTCTAGAAAGGATCCATTCTTGGCAACGAAGATCTTGCCCTCGGATATATGATAGAAGGTATACCCAATAGTTTTGTCAACACCCGGATTTTTAATCCCAGATGCCTGTTATGCCATACATCGCAATCCCAGGATTACCATTTTTGCGAGACATAACAGAATTGGATACCATAGTACATCATCCATTACAAACGATACATAAGTTCTTACACAAATAGGGATCTCATTATCCAGTTCTTAATACAACTTCAAGCAGCGGAATACGTAATAATAACGGTAGCGTAGGCGAAGCTCCATCTTCGGGGTCACAGGCAATGCTGACGATGGGAGATGATCCTAGTTGTCGTAACCTCCCTGGGGTCCATCCTCCAGGTACTCCTCTTCATAGTCTGTCCATGGGAATAGCCAGGGACAAAGCCATGAGTACTCTTTAAGTACTCGCAAGCTAAAACTAACAGGTAAAGGGGTTTTTGGATAATAGGACATTATCTCTACTAAGTTCTAAAGCTAGTCACAATTTTATAATTCCTAAGTGGGATCTTGTAACTCAGGTCACAACTTTGTTGTGGTCAAGTCAAAGTCTCAATTCATTTCGTAAGTCATTTTGAAAAGTCTGACGGGGGAACAGTATGGCCACTCCAACTGTCCATAACCGCGGACGCGGCTATTCGAATAGTTTGACACTCTGCAGAGATTGTACACTTTCACCACAACATTAGATACATCTGTCAGGAACAAATCCTGAATTCACCATACTCAGTATGCGGATAATCAATCCTAACCTTTCAATTACACACCCTAGTACAAGCACCTCTCCTGTGAGTTTGGCCTCCCAACCATGACCAACTGTCATCTTGGGTACTGCACAGGTGGACAATCTTCACAAGGTAGCCTCAGCTCAGACCTTGGCCGTGAGGGAACTAATACTAAGGTATATAAGTTTTCAGTCAAGCCCTACCCAATATTCGGGTATTGTGGTTGTACGATAAAATTGTAATGGTATCGCATCCAGGCAACCATCAGTTTTTATAAAGGGCTAAGGCTCATGCCTCAACATTTTCATCACCAAAATCATCAGGTGTTTGGAAACACATGTCCAAAACATTTCAATAGAATGATCCATCATTCCAAGGTTTTCATAACCATTTTTCCACCAAGTATTCCCATCTAAAGTTGATCAAGTTTTATGCTTAGCACTAGCATCTACAAGTGGGGGTAAGCACAGATGAGGGGTGGTAACTAGTAGGTGCTAACTAAGTTCAATCTTATGCCTTGGGAGGATATCAAGGTTATTTAGCTTAGGCCAAATTTTATGCTCTTTATGCAACCTTCAAATATCTTTCTAGTATCTATAATTCACTTAAGTAAACTCTAAGTAAGCTCTGATAAAGAAATAAAGTAAGAAGCTTGCAAATAAAACTAGGATTGGTTTATCAAGTGGGTGTGATCACATATGCTTAAGGCATATAGTAGGCATAGTAACAATCAAGTATTTGCTTGCACAATATCCGTATAAGCTTGCTAATTTGCAAGTGTTAGCTTGCATAGGTCAACTTGATTAGTATGGCTTGCCTTGTGCAGAGCAGTGGTTGAAGTTCTCCTCGGCTTCTTCTTCGTAGTATCCTCCTTCCTCCTCATATCCTTGGTCGGTACTAGCGTCTATGAATAAATACGAGGTACACAATCACCAAACAATACTTAACTACTTGCAATCATCACACACAAGGGTCCTATAGATGATCTAGCATCATCTCTAACATTACAAGGTTAAGGCTTGATTTAATTCCTTTTATTTTTAGAAAAGTAATTTCTACTCATTGAAAAACTACTTAAGATTTAATATTCTCCAAACCCAACATGGGATCATGTTGACACATGTCATCACCACATATTGTAGTCCATGGGAATGTGATTTAAAGTGGTGTCACAATTTAATAAGGTTTTACCCTTTGATTCTAATTAATTAAAGTGGCTAGAAATGCCTATGTAGCATTCTTTTATTACTTGAACATTATTTCTGCAAGTAAACCTATATATTTTTATATATTCTGAAAGGTATGATTAAATGTGATTTTTGAGAGTTGGAATCAACTCAAAAGCTATTATGGTTTAAATTTAAAAAACAATTGAATACAGAAAAGCTTCTGCCTTGTTATTTTTACTAAGGATGATCTACAGATCCAAATGAATTGAATCCAACGGGCTTGGATTCAGCATTCACAGACCTTTCCAAGAAAATTGGTTTCATTCAAATTGGTGCTCTGAATCGACCTGGATTGATTTTTGAAAATGGGTACAGAAGTATGTTTGAATTAAAATAGAAAAGATTTAATTCAAATCACTGGGCTGCACGGGAAAAGTTAACGGGCCGGCCTGCTAAGCGCAGTGCTCCCGCGGGCTGCTTAAGTGGGTGTCCCCACTCGTCAGTGACACGGGGCTGGGCGAAGCGGTATGGGGCAACGTGGGTCGTTTGATCTGATTCTATTCCAACGGCTGGGAGTCATCGTCGACGCGAGACAACGCCGGCGAGAACGAAACCTAGCGCGGCCAGTGGGGGGTGCTGGGGGCTCACCGGGGTACGGACGAGGGTCGGCGAGGCGGGCGAACGATGAAGTCGACGATGGCGAACTCAGGGGTGGTCGCGGCAGCTCCTGGGATGGACGAAATCGATGGCTCCCTTCTTATCCAAAGGCGGCGGGCTCCGGTGAAATTCTGGCGGGGTGGTGCTCGCCTTGCTCTGAGAACGGTGTGGCACGATCAGTGAGGAGAGGGGAGTGAGATGGTGTGAAGAAATCGAGCGGGGGTGTTCTGTATTTATAGTCGAGCGAGGGGACCGTCGGGGCACACGGTGAGCTCGTCGGGGGCGATGTTACAGGCGGCTATTGGCATGGGCGGTAGGGGACGGTGTGGTGTCTCCTGGCGATGCTCAACGACATGCTTTTGAGGCATGGGGCGGTGTGGTTTGGTCTGGAACATGCGATGCTCTGCGCGGCAGAGGCGGCGTCTTCGACGGCGAGTGGTGGCTATGCGTCACGGGGCGGCGAACGGGGATGTCTTGCGGTCTCCTGGGTCGGTGGGGATTGTGTATGCACGCGGCAAGGGCGGCGCGCGGTCTGTGGGCTTCGGTCGAGGGTGGTGCTCTGGCGCACGCTCGGCATGGTCGCTGGCGGTTTGGACGCGGTCCGTGCGTGTGGTCCAGTGGTTGGCAAGGTTCGAGCGGTGGACAGGGAGTGGCGATGGACGGTGGGCTGCCTTCCAGACATGCTGGCTAGGCTTGCTGCTGCTCCTAGCTTGCTGTCGACTATGGGGTGGCAAGGGTGTGCTCGGCTGTTCACCATTGATGGCAATGGCAAGCTCATAGTGGTGCTAGTGCTTTGTTAATCTTGCTAGATGATCTACTGAGCTGGCTGTGAGCTAAATGGGGAACCAGTTAGGCAAGAATCACTGCTCACAATAGTGTTTGATGTTTGTTTGATTTGTGTCTGCAACCTGTTTGATGAAATGGCCGCATGAAATCAAGTTTTGAATTTTGAAAAGATTTTTGGTGGGTTTGCTAGATTGGTGCTGGTGAGTCTGCAGATGCTTGGGTTTTGAAAGTTGAGCTTATTTGAGTGGTTTTTGAAAAAGTGGGATCTTTCCATATGATAAAGATTCAATTTTGAATTGTCATTTAAACAATGCATTTGAAAGTTTCTAGATGATCACAAAGTGGGCCTTGATACTTTGTTATGAGTACATTCAAGGGGTGCAAAGATCCAGGAAGGTTTCTGTTAGATTTTGAAAGTTTGAGACAACCAAAGTAGGCATGAGAGTTAAATTGGTCAAAGTGACCATTCATTTAATATATGTGTTTTGATTTACTTGTCTTCAGGAAAAGTGTGGGAAATGTTTTAGATGATGTTTATTTCACCTAAGAAACATTTTACAAGCAAAGAAACAAACAAACCAGGTGGTTTTAAAAGAATTCAAAACCAATGCATACACATATGCATGCATTCATAATTTTATTTAGAAAAGTTTTTGTTAACCCTAAATTTGATGATTAGAGTTTGATGATCCAAGCTTAGTATTTTTGGGATGTTACAAGTTTCCTTCGGGTATCCTATGAATACGCATTTTTCAGCTTTGGATTCAAGCTTGTCGGACTGTAACTTCTTTACATAAGCTTCGCAACCCCAAACTTTAAGGAACGATAATTTAGGTTTCTTCCCAAACCATAATTCATATGGTGTCGTTTCAACGGATTTAGATGGTGCCCTATTTAAAGTGAATGCGACCGTTTCTAATGCATAACCCAAAAGTTATAGCGGTAAATCTGTAAGTGACATCATAGAACGAACCATATCTAAGAGAGTTCGATTACGATGTTCGAACACACCATTACGCTGTGGTGTTCCCGGTGGTGTCAAATGTGAAAGTATTCCGCATTTCTTCAAATGCTCGCCAAACTCGTAACTTAGATATTCACCTCCGCGATCAGATCGTAGAAATTTAATCTTCTTGTTATGTTGATTCTCTACCTCACTTTGAAATTCCTTAAACTTCTCGAAAGTTTCGGACTTATGTTTCATGAAATAGATATACCCATATCTACTCAAGTCATCCGTGAAGGTAAGAACATAACGATTACCACCGCACGATGCTACACTCATTGGGCCACATACATCGGTATGTATGATTTCCAATAAGTCCGTAGCTCGCTCCATCATACCTGAAAATGGAGTCTTAGTCATTTTACCCATCAGACATGCTTCACATCTTTCAAGTGATTCAAAATCATGTGATTTAAGAAGTCCATCGGAATGGAGTTTCTTCATACGCTTTACTCCAATATGACCAAGACGACAATGCCACATATAGGTCGAGTTACCGCTCAATTTCAAACGTTTAGCTTCAATGTTATTAATGTGTGTATTTCCAAAATCGAGATTCAATAAGAATAGACCATCTATCAAAGGTGCATGTGCATAAAACATATTACTCATATAAATCGAACAACCATTATTCTCAGACTTAAACAAGTAACCGTCTCGCAATAAACATGATCCAGATATAATGTTCATGCTCAACGCATGCACCAAATAACAATTATTTAAGTATAAAACTAATACCGATGGTAGATGAAGAGGTAGCGTGCCGACCGCGATCACATCAACCTTTGATTCATTTCCAACACGCATTATCACCTCATTCTTCACTAGCTTCCGTCTATTCTGCAGCACCTGTTTCAAGTTACAAATATGAGCAACCGAACCAGAATCAAATACCCAGGCACTACTACGAGTACTAGTGAGATACACATTAATAACATGTATATCGGATATACCTTTCTTCTTGATGTTGCCGTTCTTCAAATCCGCCAAGTACTTAGGGAAATTCCGCTTCCAGTGACCTTCTCCCTTGCAGTAAAAGCACTCAGTATCAGACTTAGGCCCATCCTTGGTCTTCTTCGCCGACGCGGTAACTTTCTTACCGCCCTTCTTGAAGTTTCCCTTTTTCTTAGACTTGCCTTGCTTCTTGAATTTGGTGGTCTTATTGTCCATCAACACTTGGTGCTCTTTCTTGATCTCCACTTCCACAGATTTTAACATGGAGAAGAGTTCGGGCAACGACTTGTCCATGCTTTGCATATTGTAGTTCATCACAAAGTTCTTGTAACTTGGTGGTAGTGATTGGAGGACACGGTGAATCCCCAAAGCATTAGGAATCACTATACCTAAGCTTTGAAGCTTGCTTGCGTGCCCAGACATCTTAAGAACATGCTCACTGACGGAGCTGCCCTCTTCCATCTTGCAGTTAAAGAACTTTTCAGAAGCCTCATAACTCTCAACTGCCGCGTGAGCCTCAAATATCATTTTGAGTTCGCGGACAATATCATGTGGGTCATGGTTTTCAAACCTTTTCTGAAGCTCCGATTCCAAACCATACAAGATAGCACACTGAACTGTGGAGTACTGATTCTTCCGAGCGAGGAAAACATTCTTTACCTCATCGGTAGCATCAGCTGCAGGTGGGTCACCCAGCGGTGCATCTAGCACATAGGTCAAATTACCATCATTGAGGACAATCCTCAAATTGCGGAACCAATCCGCTAAGTTGCTTCCATTGTTTTTCAACTTTTCTTTCTATAGGAACGCATTAAAATTGATGGTAGGGGCTGCCATTGATCTACAACATATTTGCAATAGTTTAGACTAAGTTTATGACAAATTGAGTTCTAATTAATAGTTAAATTAATCTAGGTGAACTCCCACTCAAAACAATATCCCTCACATTGCTTTAGTGATCACACGAACCAAATCCACCACATCAAAACCGATCATCACGAGAGTTGATGTAGCTTCAATGGCGAACAACCAACATGTTCATCATATCTACTATATGACTCATGCTTTACCTTTCGGTGATCCGTGTTCCGAGAGCATGTCTGTACATGCTAGGCTCGTCAGGATCAAACCTTAGCTTCCGCATGAGCAAATCTGGCTTGCTCACGTTGTATACACTCGCAGAATCTAACACACCCAATCATCACGTGGTGCTTCGAAACAACGAGCTTTAGAAACGGTGCTTACTAAGGATGAACACTATATAACTTGAAATTTTGTGCTTGAGGGATCATCTATAATGCTACCGTCGCGAACTAAGCAATACAAGATGCATAAAAGGATTAACATCACATACAATTCATAATATGTGATATGATATGGCCTTTCTTCTTATGCTTCCGATCTCCATCTTCAAGCACGAACATGATCTCAATCATCACCAGTATGGCGTCAAGGTCAATGGCGCCGCTTCATGGTTGTCGTCCACCAGCATCAACTATTACAACTACTTTGAATAGACACGCATGTCTTAACGGAATTAAAAGACAACCATATGGCTCCTTCCGGTTGCCGACTTACAATAAGGAACATTGCATACATCATATATAATCACAATCATGGACATATCACATCACAGCACATCCCTGTAAAACAAAGTTAGACGCCTCTAATTTTCTTTGTATATTTTACGTGGTTTGGGGCTTTCAATAAGTGTCGTTCTAACTTACAAACAAGAACCACAACGTTGATGTTTGAACTATCAAGTGCCCGTTGTAAATTGAATCTATACTATGATGGGAGAGACAGACACCCGCAAAGCCACTTATGCAATACAAGTTGCATGTTGAGCGTGGAGCAAGTCTCATGAATGATGTCATGTAAGGTTAGCCCGGGCCGCTTCATCCCATCATACCGCAAGATGCAAGTACACAAAAAGCAATTGATAATAAAAGCACCACCGCCCACAATGACCATTGTGTTCTACTCGTGCAACAAATCTACATATAGACACGGCTCTGATACCACTGTAGGGGTTCGTAGCATGGAAAACAAAATATTTCTACCGCATGCACACAAACAAGCCAAGATCTATCTACTAGATTGTATCAACGATTCGATAGAAGCACTCACCCTCGAAGATTCCAAAGCGGTTAACGAGAGCATATTCTCGTGGGTGATGTAGTTGTACACTTGCCGATCTCAAGATCGCGTAGACGATCCTTCCGGCGCTGCGTTTCGACAGCGCTTCCGTAGTCAGTCACACGTTCGGTACTCGATGAAGACCTTCCCCTCCCTTGTTCCAGCAGGCAGTGGAGGTTGTAGTTCTCCCCTCGCGATTCCAGCAGCACGACAGCGTGGTGTCGGAAGTAGAGGGAAGATCCCGCGGGGCTTCGCCTAAGCCGGTGCGAGTTATGGTGGATCTAGGGTTTTCGATGATCTAGGGTTTAGAAGACCGGGAGGAGGAGGAGGTGTCAGCGGCGGCTAGGGCGACGGTGACTGGCCGGCGGCAGCGGCTTGGCGGCGGCGGTGCGGGTGTGGGAGGGCTAGGGCTTGGTGTTTGGGGGCAGCCCTCCCCCTCTATTCATGAGAGGGGGGGGCAGCCTTGGGAGGGGTGGGTTTAAATCCAAACCCAAACCCAAGTTGGATTGAGAGAAGGACTCTTTCCTTCTTCCACTAGGAAACCATTGTTCCAGTTTGACTTTTCAAACTTCCCGTTTGACTTTCAATTTAGAGCTTTAATTCTCTCTCGCAAATGCCCAAACCAAATGACCTAGGATATGATCCAATCATTCCACTTATCCATGACACATTCATGGTCCATTCCCCTTCCGGTCCGGTGAACCTAGGGGTGGGCATAAAAACCGATAACCAAAGACCAAAATCGAAAAGACCGAGACCGAACCCGAATAGACCGAAACCGAAAAGACCGACATGAAAATTGGGTAGTGAATTTTATAGACCAAATTTAGTTTGGTCTATTCGTTCTTTAGTTCCTAAGTAACCGAATAGACCGAACTGACCAAATTTTACATGATACTATATGAAACTCCAAATTTATGTGATGTGCATGGATTATGCCATTGTTGAATGGTCATCAAAGTGCTATTGTAGAGTTGCTACATTTTATTAGGATTCTTGCATGTTTATTTCTTCCACTAAATGATAACATATGTATTAAAATATAGTTGAAATATTGCCATATTTTTAATAAGTAATGTCTATCTTTTGTGTTGACAATATTGACCATGTTATTCGGTCATGACCGAACCCGAATTAGTAGATACCCGAATTTTTCGGGTAGTAAAACTATCAAGTATAATTCGGTCTTTATTTTTTCATGGACCGAATTTAAAATAGACCGAAATACAAACACCGAATTGTCGGTCATGACCGAACGCCCACCCCTAGGTGAACCTTCTAGACCCTTCTAGAACCTCTAGATGAAAATATCGGAATCTTTCCCGGACTCTGGAATCGGACTTTCCTTATATGAATCTTATTCTCCGGACCATTCTGGATCTCCTCGTGATATCCCGGATCCCATCCGAGACTCCGAACAACATTCGGTATCCCTACTAACATTCCATATCTACTAAACAACATCGAATCCTTAAGTGTGTCTCCCTACGGTTCGTGAACTATGCGGACATGACCGAGACACTTCTCTGATCAATAACCAATAGAGGAATCTGGAAATTCTTATGGCTCCCACATATTTCTACGATTACTTTGCGATCAAATGAACCACTTACATACGATACCAATTTCCCTTTGTCTCACGATAGTTTACTTATCCGAAGTTTCGATCGTCGGTATCTCTACATACCTAGTTCAACCTCGTTACCGATAAGTACTCTTTTCTCGTTCCCGTGATATGTGATCCCTTGTGAGCCAGTCACATGCTTGCAAGCAAATTGGATGACATTCCACCGAGAGGGCCCAGAGTATATCTATCCGTCATATGGATGGACAAATCCCACTCTTGATCCATGTGCCTCAACACATAATTTCCAAACACTCAATGCCACCTTTATAGCCACCCAGTTACGGTGTGGTGTTTGATGTCATCAAATCATCCTTCCGGTGATGGTGATTAGCATGATCTCATGATTGAAGGAATTAGGTTACTATGTATCAGAAAGCTTATAGCAAACGAACTATTGAAATGACTTGATCTTAATGCTACGCTTATCTATAGGAGTATGTCCATCATACCATTCTCCTAATGATATGATCTTGTTGTTAACAACATCTCAATGTTCATGATCGAGAAACCACGATCATCTATTAACCAACAAGCTAGTATTACAAAGAGGCTTTACTAGGGACTCTAATTTAGTTTACAAATCACACAAGTATTAATATTTATGGTTAATACTATTATAGCATGAATGTAAACATTTATCATAAACACAAAAATATAATAATAACCACTTTTATTATTGCCTCTAGGGCATATCTCCAACAGGAACGATGGCACCGACAGCTGAGGAGACGGCGGCGGGTTGGGTGGCCATCGGGGGCAGCGGAAGGCGAGTGGCGGCGGCTAGGGTTTGACCCTTGGCGGCGGCTTAGTAGTGGATCGGGTGTACCTAGGGTTTAGGATGATACCATGTAAACCGGTATTGGGGGAAGCCTCTCACGGAAAAGGCCATGGGATTCCTGTGTTTATATAGGCTCTCAGTCCAATTAGGGTTTGGTATAAGTTACAGTTAGATCCTACGTAAATACAATATGTAGAATCTAACAGGTGGTCTTTGACAACATGCAGCGGTACACCGCCACACTGATTGACACACTGATGGACACACTGATGGCTTAGGCTCCTCGTGGGCGAAAGAAGGGCCGGTTGGTCTATGTGCTGCTACATGAATTTTGACCTCTTATGGGTGTAGCTTGCAGTTGACTGATCTCAATTCTCAAGCAAGGGGGGCTGTGTTAGCGTTGTGATCAGAATAAGGGGGGGTGGGGGCTAAACTAGCTAAATCACGATAGACAAGGAGCAAGCATGATAAATTTTCTTAAGAAAGTCAGGACCATAGCCCCTTCCTGTCGCCCTTGTCTCCGTCCCTCCTAGCTTGTAATCTCGGGGTGTTGTTGGTTCGGTAATGGTCTACGCATAAGTTTTCTTCCCTTGATGAATTGGGATGCAAATCTTTTAAGTACATTTTTCTAAAAAGAGATAAAAATCCAAGTTTCCTCCTTACATATTTTTTTTGACTAGTGACCAGATCAAATATTTAGTTGTTGTTAGACATTATCCCCTCCCCTATATACTTTTGTTCTACACCAGATGAAAGGGAGCAAGTTAACCCGACACAAAGAAATTAACCTTTTCGGATGCTGCTGTCGCTCAGTGCACCGGCTCAGCTGAGGCCGGTTGCGACCGCCAGCTCCTCCTTCCCCGTCTCCTCCGCTCCTTTTGACCTGGGCATCGCGCAGTACGGCTCTCACTTCGGCTCCCCTTGGGCGCAGCTGTCCCCCTCCTCCTGTCGTCCCCTTGCTCCTCGGAGGTGGTCACCTCGGGGAGTGTGGGGATGATTGTGTGCTCCCAGGCGTCGCCTCTGTCTCCGGGGGTGGTTTGCTACTCCCTCGCCCTAGACACCCCTGACCCGGGGGTGGCGGAGGCTACCTCGACTGACTCCGACCTCCCGGTGGCTCCTTCCAAGAGTCGCCGTCCCTGAGCTCCCCACCCCCCCCCCCCGCCTCCCTCCCGCCACAGCGAGCGTCCTGCGGGGGCTCGGGTGGGGCTGACTGGTCCGGAGCCGACCGTGGTGGAGCGCACGTCCCGTCGGGCGTCCGAGCGCGACGAGTTCCCAGGTACCCCCCGCGTTTCTCCCTCGGTGTCTGTTCTTAGCTCCTCTTGCTCTTTTGGTTCCAGGTTTTCTGTTCTTGCAGACATCCCCTTGGCCCATCTGGGATGTTGCTGATGACTGTGGGTTAGTGTTTCGTGGTGAGAAGGGCCCCAGGATGTCTCAGTTGGCTGCTATTAAGGCTTGTGAGGGATACGAGGGCGCGATCATCGCAGCCCGTGCTCGCGATGCACGGGAGCGCGAACGTGCCCGGATCCTTGTTGAGGACGGGGCTCCACACCCTGACCCTGACAGGGATCTACCTCCTGTGCCTGGTGGAAAGGAGGTCACCCGAGTGCTGCCTCCCTCCGGAAGGCCGCACGGGAGACCACCCATACCAACTAATCATGCCCCTATCCGGAGTCGTTCCCGCTCTGCCCCCTCTAGGGGGCCCCCTAGCTGTGAGGTGCTCTAGATGGACACCCTCCGGGACTTCTGGGCGTTCATCTGGAACATACGGGGGTTTGGGCAGGAAGGCCGACGCCGCCAGATAAAGGACTACTTGCGCCATGAGATGCCGGATATTGTCAGCCTCCAGGAGACAATTCGCCAGGACTTCACCATTTCTGAGTTGGAGGGTCTCATCCGCGCTCGGTTCACCTGGTCTTGGCTCCCGGCCATTGGCCACTCTGGAGGGATCCTCCTTGGGGTCACCCAAGGAGGAGACCTTTGTAGGGGTTCGTAGCATGGAAAACAAAAATTTTCTATCGCATACAAACAAACAAGCCAAGATCTATCTACTAGATTGTAGCAACGAGTCGATGGAATAACTCACCCTCGAAGATTCCAAAGTGTTTAACGAGAGCAGATTCTCGTGGGTGATGTAGTCGTACTCTTTCCGATCTCAAGATCGCGTAGACGATCCTTCCGGCGCCGCGTTCCCGCAGCGCTCCCGCAGTCGGTCACACGTTCGGTACTCGACGAAGACCTTCCTCTCCCTTGTTCCAGCAGGCAGCGGAGGTTGTAGCACTCTCCTCGCGATTCCGGCAGCACAACGGCGTGGTACCGGAGGTAGAGGGGAGATCCCGCAGGGCTTCGCCTTAAGCCGGTGCGAGTATGGTGGAGCTTATGAGAGAGGCTATTAGTGGTCTAGTAATTAGACACACCAATTAGAGGGCTCTAAACCAATTAGAAGGCTCTAAACCGAAACAGCTCTAAACCGGGGTCTAGGTCTAGTTTCTAGTTTAGAGGATAGGAACTTGTGTGTGTTGGGAGGGGAGCCCTGCCCCTCCCTTTATAGGTGGGAGGGCTGGCGCGCTAGGGGAGGGAGGGAGTCCCTCCCCAACTCGGCCTAGGGCTGGCCGCCGGCTTGGGGACTCCTTCCCCAAGTCGGTCTCCTCTTCTCCTCCTCTTCCCACTTTCCAAAACTGGCAGTTTGACTTTCAAACTAGCCGTTTGACTTTTCCAATTTAGGAATTAAATAAACCCTTTATTTTGGACAGCGAGAACACTTAGTACATGATGCAATCATTCCATCTTGCAATGACACATTCATGTACCCCTTCCCCCCCGGAGTGCCGGACATTCCGGGACCTTCTAGAATGTTCCCGATGAAAACACCGGAACCATTCCCCAACTCCGAAATGGGACTTTCCTTATATGAATCTTATTCTCCGGACCATTCCGGATCACCTCGTGATATCCCGGATCCCATCCGAGACTCCGAACAACATTCGGTCTCTTTCTCATAATACCATAACTACTCAAACAACGTCGAATCCTTAAGTGTGTCTCCCTACGGTTCGTGAATTATGCGGACATGATCGAGACACTTCTCCGAACAATAACCAATAGAGGAATCTGGAAATTCATATGGCTCCCACATATTTCTACGATTACTTTGCGATCGAATGAACCACTTACATACGATACCAATTTCCCTTTGTCTCACGATATGTTACTTATCCGAGGTCATGATCGTCGGTATCTCTGCATACCTAGTTCAACCTCGTTACTGATAAGTACTCTTTTCTCGTTCCCGTGATATGTGATCCCTTGTGACCAAGTCACATGCTTGCAAGCTAATTGGATGACATTTCACCGAGAGGGCCCAGAGAATATCTATCCGTCATGTGGATGGACAAATCCCACTCTTGATCCATGTGTTTCAACCAATACTTTCCGAACACCCAATGCCACTTTTATAGCCACCCTGTTACGGTGTGGTGTTTGATGACATCAAAGCATCCATCCAGTAAAGGCAATATGCATGATCTCATGGTCGAAGGAATTAGGTTACTATGTATCAGAAAGCATATAGCAATTGAACTATTGAAATGACTTGATCTTTATGCTACGCTTGTCTATAGGAGTATGTCCACCATATCATTCTCCTAACGATATGATCTTGTTGTTGATAACATCTCAATGTTCATGACAAAGAAACCACATCATCAATCAACCAACAAGCTAGTGAAGTATAGAGGCCATACTAGGGACTTCAAATTAAGTTTACAAATCACACAAGTATTAATGGTTTCCTTGTTAATACTATTATAGCATGAATGTAAACATTTATCATAAACACAAAGATATATAATAATAACTACATTTATTATTACCTCTAGGGCATATCTCCAACAGTCTCCCACTTGCACTAGAGTCATCTAATCTAGATTACATGGTAATATACCGAACACCCATGGCAGTTTGGTGTTGGTCATGTTTTGCCCTCGGGAGAGGTTTAGTCAACGGATCCGCCACATTCAGATCTGTGTGTACTTTGCAAATCTTTATATCCCCATCCTGGATATGTTCTCGAATAGCGTGGAAACGCAGCTTGATATGCTTCAGCTTCTTGTGTGACCTTGGTTCTTGCGCATTGGCTATGGCGCCCATGTTATCACAGTAGATAGACATTGGGTCCAGCGCACTTGGAACCACACCCAGCTCTGTAATGAACTCTTTCATCCATATCGCTTCTTGTGAAGCCTCCGAAGCAGCCATGTATTCCGATTCAGTTGAAGATCTCGCCACAACGCTTTGCTTTGCACTCCTCCAGCTAACTGCTGCACCATTCAAAATAAATACGTATCCAGATTGTGATTTAGAATCATCCGGATCGGTGTTCCAACTAGCATCGGTGTAACCATTAACAACGAGCTGTTCATCACCTCCATAAGAAAGAACCATATCCTTAGTTCTTCTCAAGTACTTAAGGATGTTTTTGACCGCTGTCCAATGATCCACTCCTGGATCACTTTGATATCTGCTAGTTAGACTAACAGCATATGCGATGTCGGGTCTAGTACATAGCATGGCATACATTAGAGATCCTATGGCTGAGGCATAGGGAGTCTTACTCATCTTTTCTCTATCTTCTGCCGATGTCGGACTTTGAGTTTTACTCAAGGTCGTATTGGGCAACATGGGCAAGAACCCTTTCTTGCTATCTTCCATTCCAAACCTCTTTAGAACTTTGTCCAAATATGTACTTTGTGACAATGATATTTGGCGTTTCGATCTATCTCTATAAATCTTTATGCCTAATATGTAAGCTGCTTCGCCAAGATCCTTCATTGAAAAACTATTATTCAAATATTCCTTGACACTATTAAGAAGGTCTACATCATTCCCAATCAACAATATGTCATCCACATACAGTATTAAGAATGCTACAGAGCTCCCACTCACTTTCTTGTAAATACAAGCTTCTCCATAAGTTTGTATAAAACCAAAACTTTTGATTACCTTATCAAAACGTCGATTCCAACTTCGGGATGCTTGCTTCAATCCATAGATGGACCGTTGAAGCTTGCATACCTTGTTAGCATCTTTAGGATCGACAAAACCTTTGGGTTGTATCATATACAACTCTTCATCAATGTCTCCATTGAGGAATGCTGTTTTGACATCCATCTGCCATATCTCATAATCATAATATGCAGCGATTGCTAACATAATCCTCACAGACTTTAGCTTCGCTACCGGTGAGAAAGTCTCATCGTAGTCAACTCCTTGAATTTGTCGAAACCCTTTTGCGACAAGTCGAGCTTTATAGACAGTAACATTACCATCAGCATCTGTTTTCTTCTTGAAAATCCATTTGTTCTCGACAGCCTTCCGGCCATCCGGTAAGTCCACCAAAGTCCATACTTGGTTTTCGTACATGGATCCAATCTCGGATTTCATGGCTTCTTGCCATTTATTGGAATCTGGGCTCATCATCGCTTCCTCATATGTCTCGGGGTTATCGGTGTTGTCCACCAACATGACATTCATAACGGAATCATACCAATCTGGAGTGGTACGAGTTCTCGTTGACCTCCGAGGCTCTGTAGTAACTTCAACCGAAGTTTCATGATCACCATCATTAGCTTCCTCTCTTATTGGTGCAGGCACCACAGGAACTTCTTCCGGTGCTGCGCTACTCGCAATTTCGAGAGAAGGTTCGACAACCTCGTCGAGTTCTACTTTCCTTCCAGTCACTTCTTTCGAGAGAAATTCCTTCTCTAGAAAGGATCCATTCTTAGCAACGAAGATTTTGCCTTCGGATCTATGATAGAAGGTATACCCAACAGTTTCCTTCGGGTATCCTATGAAGACGCATTTTTCCGCTTTGGGTTCAAGCTTGTCCGGCTGTAACTTCTTTACATAGGCTTCGCATCCCCAAACTTTAAGGAACGACAATTTAGGTTTCTTCCCAAACCATAATTCATACGGTGTCGTTTCAACGGATTTAGACGGTGCCCTATTTAAAGTGAATGCGGCTGTTTCTAATGCATAACCCCAAAATGATAGTGGCAAATCTGTAAGTGACATCATAGAACGAACCATATCTAAGAGAGTTCGATTACGACGTTCAGACACACCATTACGCTGTGGTGTTCCCGGCGGTGTCAACTGCGAAAGTATTCCACATTTCTTCAAATGCTCGCCAAACTCGTAACTTAGATATTCACCTCCACGATCAGATCGTAGAAATTTAATCTTCTTGTTACGTTGATTCTCTACCTCACTTTGAAACTCCTTAAACTTCTCGAAAGTTTCGGACTTATGTTTCATAAAATAGATATACCCATATCTACTCAAGTCATCCGTGAAGGTAAGAACATAACGATAACCACTGCGCGATGCTACACTCATTGGACCACACACATCGGTATGTATGATTTCCAATAAGTCTGTAGCTCGCTCCATCATACCAGAAAATGGAGTCTTAGTCATTTTACCCATCAGACATGCTTCGCATCTTTCAAGTGATTCAAAATCAAGTGATTCAAGAAGTCCATCGGAATGGAGTTTCTTCATACGCTTCACTCCAATGTGACCAAGACGACAGTGCCACATATAGGTCAAATTATCGCTTGATTTCAAACGTTTAGCCTCAATGTTATTAATATGTGTATTTCTACTATCGAGATTCAATATGAATAGACCATCTATCAAAGGTGCATGTGCATAAAACATATTACTCATATAAATCGAACAACCATTATTCTCGGATTTAAACAAGTAACCGTCTCGCAATAAACAAGATCCCGATATAATGTTCATGCTCAACGCAGGCACCAAATAACAATTATTTAAGTATAAAACTAATCCCGATGGTAGATGAAGAGGTAGTGTGCCGACCGCGATCACATCAACCTTTGATCCGTTTCCCACGCGCATCGTCACCTCGTTCTTCACTAGCTTCCGTTTATTCTGCAGCTCCTGTTTCGAGTTACAAATATGAGCAACCGAACCAGTATCAAATACCCAGGCACTACTACGAGTACTAGTGAGATACACATCAATAACATGTATATCAGATATACCTTTCTTCTTGATGTTGCCGTTCTTCAAATCCGCCAAGTACCTTGGGCAATTCCGCTTCCAGTGACCTTCTCCCTTGCAGTAAAAGCACTCAGTATCAGGCTTGGGTCCAGCCTTGGTCCTCTTCGTCGGCGTGGTAACTTTCTTACCACCCTTCTTGAAGTGTCCCTTCTGCTTAGACTTGCCTTTCTTGAATTTGGTGGTCTTATTGACCATCAACACTTGGTGCTCTTTCTTGATCTCCACTTCTGCAGATTTTAACATAGCAAATAGTTCTGGCAACTCTTTGTTCATGTTCTGCATGTTGTAGTTCATCACAAAGTTCTTGTAACTTGGTGGTAGTGATTGGAGGATGCGGTAAACTCCCAAAGTATTAGGAATCACTATACCCAAACTTTGAAGTTTATTTGCGTGCCCAGACATTTTAAGCACATGCTCACTGACGGAGCTACCCTCTTCCATCTTGCAGTTAAAGAACTTTTCAGAAGCTTCATAACTTTCAATTGCCGCATGAGTCTCAAAGATTAATTTGAGATCCTCGACAATATCATATGGATCTGACTCTTCAAACCTTTTCTGAAGCTCCGATTCTAAACCATACAAGATAGCACACTGAACTATGGAGTACTGATTCTTCCGAGCGAGGTAAACATTCTTTACTTCATCGGTAGCATCAGCTGCAGGTGGGTCACCTAGCGGTGCATCCAGCACATAGGTCAAATTACCAGCTGTGAGGACAATCCTCAAATTGCGGAACCAATCCGCGAAGTTGCTTCCATTGTTTTTCAACTTTTCTTTCTCTAGGAACGCATTAAAATTGATGGTAGGGGCTGCCATTGATCTACAACATATTTGCAATAGTTTAGACTAAGTTTATGACAAATTGAGTTCAAATTAATTAATGAAATTAAACTAGGTGAACTCCCACTCAAAACAACATCCCTCACATTGTTTTAGTGATCACACGAACCAAATCCACTACATCAACACCGATCATCACGAGAGCTGATATAGTTTTAATGGCGAACAATCATCATGTTCATCATATCTACTATATGATTCATGCTTTGCCTTTCGGCGATCCGTGTTCCTGAGGCCATGTCTGTACATGCTAGGCTCGTCAAGATCAAACCTTAGCTTCCGCATAAGCAAATCTGGCTTGCTTACGTTGTAGTCACCCGCGGAATCAAAGACACCCGATCATCACGTGGTGCTTCGAAGCAGCAAGCTTTGGCAACGGTGCATACTAAGGGTGAACACTTTTAGAACTTGAAATTTATGTGCATGAGGGATCATCTTATAATGCTACCGTCGTCTACTAAGCAATACAAGATGCATAAAGGATTAACATCACATGCAATTCATAATATGTGATATGATATGGCCTTTCTTCTTTGTGCTTCCGATCTCCATCTTCAAGCACGAACATGATCTCCATCATCACCGGCATAGCATCAAGGTCAATGACGCTTCTTCATGGTTGTCGTCCGCCAACTTCAACTATTACAACTATTTTGAATAGACACGCAGGCCTTAACAGAAATTAAAGACAACCATATGGCTCCTGCCGGTTGCCAACTTACAATAAGGATCATTGCATACATCAAATATAATCACAATCATGGCCATATCACATCACTGCACACCCCTGCAAAACAAAGTTAGACGCTTCTACTTTCTTTGCATATTTTACGTGGTTTGGGGCTTTCCATAAGTGTCGTTCTAACTTACGAACAAGAACCACAACATTGATACTAGCATTGTTGATCACCCGTTGTAAATTGGATCTTTACTATGCTAGGAGAAACAGGCACCCGCAAAGCCACTTATGCAAAACGAGTTGCATGTCAAGCGTGGAGCAAGTCTCATGAACGATGTCATGTAAGGTTAGCCCGGGCCGCTTCATCCCAACATACCGCAAGATGCAAAGTACACAAAAAGCAATCTACAATAAAAGCATCAACGCCCACAATGACCATTGTGTTCTACTCGTGCAACAGATCTACATATAGACACGGCTCTGATACCACTGTAGGGGTTCGTAGCATGGAAAACAAAAATTTTCTATCGCATACAAACAAACAAGCCAAGATCTATCTACTAGATTGTAGCAACGAGTCGATGGAATAACTCACCCTCGAAGATTCCAAAGTGTTTAACGAGAGCAGATTCTCGTGGGTGATGTAGTCGTACTCTTTCCGATCTCAAGATCGCGTAGACGATCCTTCCGGCGCCGCGTTCCCGCAGCGCTCCCGCAGTCGGTCACACGTTCGGTACTCGACGAAGACCTTCCTCTCCCTTGTTCCAGCAGGCAGCGGAGGTTGTAGCACTCTCCTCGCGATTCCGGCAGCACAACGGCGTGGTACCGGAGGTAGAGGGGAGATCCCGCAGGGCTTCGCCTTAAGCCGGTGCGAGTATGGTGGAGCTTATGAGAGAGGCTATTAGTGGTCTAGTAATTAGACACACCAATTAGAGGGCTCTAAACCAATTAGAAGGCTCTAAACCGAAACAGCTCTAAACCGGGGTCTAGGTCTAGTTTCTAGTTTAGAGGATAGGAACTTGTGTGTGTTGGGAGGGGAGCCCTGCCCCTCCCTTTATAGGTGGGAGGGCTGGCGCGCTAGGGGAGGGAGGGAGTCCCTCCCCAACTCGGCCTAGGGCTGGCCGCCGGCTTGGGGACTCCTTCCCCAAGTCGGTCTCCTCTTCTCCTCCTCTTCCCACTTTCCAAAACTGGCAGTTTGACTTTCAAACTAGCCGTTTGACTTTTCCAATTTAGGAATTAAATAAACCCTTTATTTTGGACAGCGAGAACACTTAGTACATGATGCAATCATTCCATCTTGCAATGACACATTCATGTACCCCTTCCCCCCCGGAGTGCCGGACATTCCGGGACCTTCTAGAATGTTCCCGATGAAAACACCGGAACCATTCCCCAACTCCGAAATGGGACTTTCCTTATATGAATCTTATTCTCCGGACCATTCCGGATCACCTCGTGATATCCCGGATCCCATCCGAGACTCCGAACAACATTCGGTCTCTTTCTCATAATACCATAACTACTCAAACAACGTCGAATCCTTAAGTGTGTCTCCCTACGGTTCGTGAATTATGCGGACATGATCGAGACACTTCTCCGAACAATAACCAATAGAGGAATCTGGAAATTCATATGGCTCCCACATATTTCTACGATTACTTTGCGATCGAATGAACCACTTACATACGATACCAATTTCCCTTTGTCTCACGATATGTTACTTATCCGAGGTCATGATCGTCGGTATCTCTGCATACCTAGTTCAACCTCGTTACTGATAAGTACTCTTTTCTCGTTCCCGTGATATGTGATCCCTTGTGACCAAGTCACATGCTTGCAAGCTAATTGGATGACATTTCACCGAGAGGGCCCAGAGAATATCTATCCGTCATGTGGATGGACAAATCCCACTCTTGATCCATGTGTTTCAACCAATACTTTCCGAACACCCAATGCCACTTTTATAGCCACCCTGTTACGGTGTGGTGTTTGATGACATCAAAGCATCCATCCAGTAAAGGCAATATGCATGATCTCATGGTCGAAGGAATTAGGTTACTATGTATCAGAAAGCATATAGCAATTGAACTATTGAAATGACTTGATCTTTATGCTACGCTTGTCTATAGGAGTATGTCCACCATATCATTCTCCTAACGATATGATCTTGTTGTTGATAACATCTCAATGTTCATGACAAAGAAACCACATCATCAATCAACCAACAAGCTAGTGAAGTATAGAGGCCATACTAGGGACTTCAAATTAAGTTTACAAATCACACAAGTATTAATGGTTTCCTTGTTAATACTATTATAGCATGAATGTAAACATTTATCATAAACACAAAGATATATAATAATAACTACATTTATTATTACCTCTAGGGCATATCTCCAACAACCTTTGAGGTGGACGATATGGACTACGGGGAGTTCTTCGTGAGCATGTCTCTCACGAATAGACGCTCCCGCTTTAAGTGGGATATGATTATTGTCTATGGCCCCGCGGACCATCGGAGGTCTGCCGTGTTTCTGCAGGAGCTCAAGTCAAAGGTGGAACGGGTAATCCCCATGGTTATTGCAGGGGACTTCAACCTTATCCGATCCGCTGATGACAAGAGCTCGGCAAACGTGGACCTCCCTAGGATGTGCTTGTTCAATGACTGCCTCGCTGACCTGGCGCTGCGTGAGATCGCGCGGGTGGGCGCGAGATATACCTAGACCAACAAGCGGCTGAACCCGATTCGTAGCGTCCTGGATCGGGTGTTTGTTTCGGTTGACTGGGAGCTAGGCTTCCCGCTTTGTTCCCTCAGGGCTGTCACCAGGATTGGTTCCGACCACTCCCCTCTCCTCCTCTCCTCGGGAGGAGGCCCTCTGCCGAGACTGAACCGCTTCCACTTCGAATCCTTTTGGCTCCAGAAGGCTAGATTTGTGGAGGCAGTTCGGTCGAAGTGGGCTGAGGCGGACGCCTCCCCCCGGATCTACTGCGCGGTCGACCGTTGGCACCACTATGCCAAACTCGTCAGGCGGTTTATGCGGGGATGGGGAGCAAACCTAGGGGCGGCCCTTAGAGAACAAAACGCGGCCATCCTTGGTGAGATCCAGGCCTTGGACCTGGAGGCTGACCAGCGTGGTCTCTCGGAGGAGGCCTGGTCCCATAGATATTCTCTGGAGACCTCCATTATGGAGATCTATAGGGGGGAGAAGGCTTTCTGGCGACAGCGGAGTCGCCAGAACTGGACGGTCCTTGGGGAATCCAACACGGCCTACTTCCATGCCATAGCAAATGGCAGGAGGAGGAAGTATTCGATTCCCTGCCTCTGGGTGGGGGACTCCCTGCTGGAGTCTCCACAGGACCTTTCCTCCCATATTTATTCCTTCTACAAGGAGTTGTTCTCTACTGCGCCCCGCTCGGGGCTCGACCTGGCACCGGATTTCTGGTCTGGGGCCGCGATTGTCACCCCCGCCGAGGACCCGGAGCTCACACTCCTGTTTCTCCCCGAGGAGGTGGCGACCGCCTTGAAATCCATGCGGCCAGGGTCGGCCCCTGGCCCCGACGGTTTGCCGGTGGCTTTCTTTCAGACCTTCTGGAGCCAGTTACAGCCTGTGATCATGCCGATGTTCCAGGAGTTCTACTCTGGGACACTGGTCATGTCACGGCTTAACTTTGACGTGATTACCATGATCCCCAAAGTAGTAGGGGACACGAATATCCGCCAGTTTAGGCCAATCACGGTGATTAATGTGATTCAACGGATCTTTGCGAAGGTCTGTGCCCTTAGGCTCGCCCCAGTCATGGGTCGCCTCACCCATCCCCTCCAGTTCGCTTTTCTTAAGGGACGCCTGATTCATGACGGCGTTCTTGCCCTCCATGAGATTATTCATGAGGTGAAGGAGCGTCGTCAGAAAGCGGTGTTCCTCAAGCTGGACTTCCAGAAGGCCTATGACCGTCTGGACTGGGCCTTTCTTAGATCAGTACTGGAGAGGAGGGGGTGGATGATCGTATGATCTGTTGGATCATGCAGTTTGTGATGAGCGCCAGGACAGTGATTAGTATTAATGGGGAGATTGGCCCCTATTTTTCCCCTTCTTGTGGGGTTAGACAGGGGGATCCGATCTCCCCCATTCTTTTCAATGCTGCGGTGGATGCCCTGGCTGAGATTTTGGACAAGGACAGGTCCGCTGGCCACATTTCGGGCCTGGTGGATCACCTGATCCCCGGTGGGGGCATCTCCCACCTTCAGTACGCAGACGATACTATGATCATGGTCCAGGGCTCTGACCTCGAGATTATCAACTTAAAGTTCCTGCTCCTTTGTTTCGAGTCCATGTCGGGTCTCAAGATCAACTTCGACAGGAGTGAGATCTTCGTTATGGGTTTCCCCTAGGAGGATCGGCTCCGCATTGCTGATAATCTGAACTGCAAGTTGGCTGATTTCCCCACTTCTTACCTAGGTATGCCCATCGGAGAGACTCAGATCCTGATCAAGGACCTTGCCCCCTGGTAGCTAGGGTCCGGTCTCGCGCTGAACCTTGGCGGGCCAGACTCACTACTAAGGGGAGCAAAACGGTTCTTATCAACTCTTGTCTCTCGAGCTTGCCGATGTACCAGATGGGACTGTACCTGCTCCCCGAAGTGATCCATGCAGAGTTCGCCAAGGAACTCTCTAGATTCTTTTGGGCGGCCAGGGACGGACACCAGAAGTATCATATGGTTAAGTGGTCTGATTTGTGCGTCCCTAAAAATCTTGGGGGCATAGGTATCCTCGACTCTCGCCGCTTTAATGTGGATTTGATGCTTAAATGGGTTTGGCGCATCCTTCGGGATGACGGAGGTCTTTGGTTGCATCTCATCAAAGCGAAGTACCTCTGGGGCCGGCCCCTTCTAGCTTGCGAGCGCCGTGAGGATTCCCAGTTCTGGCGAGCCATCCAGCTGATCAAACCCCTGATCTGGTCCGGCATGTCCTTTAGTTTGGGTAACGGGGCCCTCGTGAGCCTGTGGCTGGATCCTTGGTTGCAGGCGTCCCCGCTTTGTGACCAGTTCCCGACCCTTTTTGCCATCGCCGCCTCCCCGTCGGTCCTTGTGGCTGAGGCCTTCCGCGAGGGACGCTGGAACATCTCATTCCGGCGTTCCTTCAGCGGGGTCGAGGCGAACGAGTTCCTCTGTCTTTCGACGGAGCTCCCCCCCTCTCTGGCGACAGGGCCGGATGCCGCCTCGTGGCGTTTGGCCCCGTCTGGGGAGTTCTCGGTTAGCTCGGCCTATCGGGCCCTTTTTCAGGGCCCCGACCTCCGGCGGACCGCGTCCCTTTGGAAGGCCCCTCTACCCCTTAGTATTCGCATTTTTGTCTGGTAGCTCCTTCGAGATCGCTTGCCATCTGGGGTGGAGGTGGCTAAGAGACACGGGCCAGGTAATGGTCTCTGCCCCCTGTGTGGGACTCCGGAGACCTGTGCCCATATTATGTTCTCCTGTTCGGCGGCCCGTTTTTTGTGGTGTTTTGTTCGGGAGGCACTGGGGCCTTCTTGGCAGGCTGCGGAGCTCGGGGAGTTCCTGCAGGCCGAGGCGAACATGGCCGGGAGAGGGCGCCGCCTCTTCTGGCCAGTGTTCGCGGCCCTTGCGTGGACCCTTTGGAACATGAGGAATAAGATGGTGATCGAGCGGATTTTCCCTACCCGCGCCTCTGACTCTATTTTCTCTTTTATTGCTTTCCTGCAGCAGTGGTCCCCCTTGGTGCGGCAGCGTGATCGGGAGACCCTTGGCGACACCCTTCGAGCCTTGAGGACGGGGGCGTCCCCCTTCTCGGCTCCGGCGCCCGTGTCCCTGGTGGGGGACTGAGCTTCGTCTAGTGTCCGCCCTGCCCGCCTTTTCCCCCTTTTTTCTGTCTTGGTCTTTGTTGTGCTATGGCCCCAGCGGACTTTGACATCCTTTTCGTTTTCGTTTGGCTACGGCCCTTGTCGTTGTCGGGATGCTTGTATGAACCTGGTTGTGGCTTTATTTATAAAGGACGATAGCCTATTTCGAGAAATTAACCTTTTAGTGACATTATTACATCTTCTAAAAGGACATGTAGTAATTCCTATCCTATGTACTAAACACGTTGCAAATACATAGCTGTCGGCAGGCAAATTAAGGAGACGAACACGTCACAACACACATACATTCACCTGCCCAGTTTTTCCGAGGTACGTGTAAGCTAGCGACAGGACCGCAAATTAATTAAGGGACTAAACACGAGCGAGTGCCTCCTTTTTCTCGTGGCATGGCATGTGAGACGTCGCAATTCCAGACAAAGGCCTAAATTTCACCCCCACTACGTGTACAGGGACTCGATCAGACTCTCTGCAGGAGCTCCAGTACGTACGTGGCACGTATAGCAGACACATTTTTCAGATGATAATGAACGTGCGACGCTCCTCTCTTTCCGCCGCCACACATGCATTCTTCAGATGAACTGATCGTGCAGCGGTAGCTCCTCTTTCTACGGGCGGCACGATCGATCCTTTTCGGCTCCACTTTCGGATAGGCTCGACGACTCGATGGAGGAGCTTTTTTTTCCGCCACCAGGCAAAGGCGAGCGGGCAGTCGAGGCAGCGGTTTTGCCGTCGGATGCCAAGTCCGGGCCCGATATGAGGCGAATAGGTAGACAGAATTACTACCACGTTTTCAAACGGAAGTCCTGCCCAAGATGCAAGTGTCGCGATCTACGGGGATTCGGGATCGACCTCGACACGATTCGGTCGGAATCGTAGGTGTTACTACTTACTACCTCGTCTCGTAGCAGTGGAGGACCAGCTAGCACTGAGCGATCCTGTTGGCATGTACAGCAGGGTGCCCGTGAGAGTAACGGCACAAACATACAAAGTTGGTTAAGTTTATCAACAAAGCTCACAGTGCAGTTTTTCTTAGACGAAAGGCATTTACGAAACTCGGTGCTTGGCCTCGCCATCATGGCAATTGACATGTGAGATACTGTGCTACAACAACAACAACAGTATCACAGAGCCAAGATCCAGACGTTCAGTAATTGACAGGAATCAAACGTGCGCACTTTGCTGCAGCTAATTAACCTCTTTCCGGGACCGAGTCCCTTTCACGTCTTTGTTCAGATAGGCTCGACTCGATCACCTTTTTTCTCCCTGCAGACACTCAACAGATTGTGAGTGGTACCGTGGGCTTTGCAGCTCGAGCAAATCACACAGAACCAGAACGAACGAATCATAGGTTTCCTGCGGTTAAAAGGGCGGTGGTAATTGAGCTCACAAAAGACAAACCTACCCCCCTCAATTTCATAATATAAAACTTTTTTTTGCGAAATTGCACCGATCTATTAGTAATATCAACAACAGTATAAATAGTTTTAAAAGTAATAAAAATTACAATGTTTTGATATAAAATAACTTGCCAAAATATTTTATATTGTAAAACGGACAGATTATATTTTACATGGGAGATATGTTCTCATTAGATAGCAAAGCAGATGTGAAGACATTATCAAACCTGTTGCCCATGAGGCCATGACTCAGTCAATGATAAATCATGGTCCAAGCCCCCTGCTTGGTTGGGTTAAGTTATCCATTGACGGCTCCTTTAAATCTGAAGACAGCTTAGCTGCGTACGGAATGATTCTGAGAAATGCAGATGGTCAGATTATTTTCTCGGCATGTCGTTATCTGCCACGTTGTGTTGAAGCTGAGATAAACTCTTGTCGGGAGGGTTTGGAGATTGCTCTTGCCTAAAGTCATCTACCGATGATTGTAGAATCTGATTGCTATCATGTCATTACTGCTGTGCAGGACAAGATGATGGATCGGTCACCATACCTGAATATTATTTCAGATATTAAGCTTATAGTTCATGGCAGAGTTTGCAACTTTGTAAAAGTGGACAGTTCGGAAGTTAGGGTTAGTCACTGTCTCACAAACTTTGCGAGGTTAGAGCAAGAACTATGGTTGGGCTCGGATCTACAGAAGACGGATCCTGAGTTGGTTGTAGCCCTATCTTCTTAATAAAGGTTCGTTTTTATCTGCAAAAAAATATGTACATACGTAATGATAAGTTCTACAATTTGTGCTAAAATTTTAACCACCTTAGTTCCGTAATATAAATCTTTTTAGCAAACTAAAACAGCTTGCTAAAAATACTTATATTATGAAAAAGGGAGAGTACTACGCTTCCCTAGGATGCGTCCTCCACCTCATGTGTGCTACATATCCCATCCCAAGAAAGAAAACATTGGGTGGGACCCGCCACCACAACCTTGCCCATCACATGTCCTCCTCCTCCGCTCGTTCTCCCATATGTCCCCATTTTCCTCTCCCATCTCTCCTAGCGTGCAGCGACACCACCACACCGCCACGACCTACCTCCATCGTGGTAAGGCATATCGTTTCTATTGGCGGCACCTGCTGCAAGGTTCGGGCATGGAGCTCTGAGCGGTGCATGGCCTATGAGGAACCACATTGTCGTTGCACAGGGGTCGCACCATAAATTATGCTAGGAGGGCAGAGGAGTTGCGACGCGCATCATGCGGCCTGAAAGCTCGAGTTGTCGTGCTCCTCGTGTTTCTAGTGGCGTCGCCGTGCTACGAGAGCCAAGTGTGATGTTGCGAGCGGTGTTCGGTGGAGCTGCGAGGGCCGGGCACCAATGCAAGTAGTGAGCGGTAGAGCTACAAGCCTCATGTGTCATTGTAGTGACCGATGCACGGAGGAGCGCATTAGAGCTACATGTGGTGGGTGTCGTTGCTACAAAAAGCAGTCAATGTTGTTTGATGACCCACAAGTATAGGGGATCGCAACAGTCTTCACGGGTAGTATTATCCAATTTATTGATTCGACACAAGGGGAGCCAAAAAATACTTGCAAGCCTTAACAACTGAGTTGTCAGTTCAGCTGCACCTGGAAATAGTTCTTGCTCACAGAAGTTTATCAGTAGCAACAGTTTGTAGTAACAACAACAAAGCAACATCAGCAGTAACAACAACAGTGAAACAGGAGCAATAGTAATAGTAACGGTAACAGTAGGATTCGAGTGCGGTAGGCATAGGGATGGATGGACGGGCGTTGCATGGACGAGTCTAAACATGTAACTTCAAAATCTAGGGCATTGAAGATAAATAATAACAAGCATCTAAGTACTAAACAATCCTAGGAATGTGCTCCATATATAGTCATACGTGCTCGCAATGAGAACTTGCACAACATCTTCTGTCCAGCCAGCCGGTGGCAGCGGGGCCTCTAGGGAACTACTGGCAATTAAGGTGATCCTTTTAATAGAGCACCAGAGCAAAGCATTAAAACTCCGTAAACACATGTGATCCTCACACCACAACCATCCCATCCGGTTGTCCCAATTATTGTCACTTTGGGGCCTTTGGATCCGGACAATGATATGTGTACACAACTTGCAGATAAGATCACAAACAATACTATCATAATGATTCAATAATAAGTTTAGATCTGAGATCATGACACTCGGGCCCTAGTGACAAGCATTAAGCACAACAAGTTGCAACAAAGTCAAATAGCACAAATAGAGATACTAGGCACTAACTAACATATCTTATTCGATTACATGATAGAACTCATCCAATCCCTACCATCTCCAAGCCTACAGTGGGGGATTACTCACTCATGGATGAGGGAAACATCGGTGGTTGATGGAGATGCGTTGGTGATGACGTTTGCGATGATCCTCTCCAAATTCCCCGTCTCGGTAGGGTGCCAGAATGGGGTTTCTGGATCTGAATCTTGGTTTCTGGTGGCGGCGGCGGAGCAGAACTCTTTGTGGAAAACTATCAAACCCCCCTCAGTTTTTAGGTCGAAAGGCAACTTATAGGCGCAGAGGGAGGCCGAGGAGGTGCCTGGGGAGGCTATACCCCCTCCAGGCGCAGGGTCAGGTGGGCCCGCGCTGGGGTGGGTCTGGGCCCCCCAGGCCTCCCCTCCGTCTCTTCTTCTGGCTCCGTGGATCTTCTGGTGAAATATAATTTTTGGCATATTTTCCGGGATTTTTCGTGATAGTTCATTTTTTGCACAAAAACAAGACATCAAGGTAATTCTGCTGAAAATAGCGTCAGTCTGAGTTAGTTGTATCCAAATCACACAAGTTTAGATGAGAAACAATAGCAAAGTGTTCGAGAAAGTAGATACATTTTGGACGTATCAACTTCCCCCAAGCTTAGCTTATTGCTTGTCCTAAAGAAATTCAGTTGAAAATTGAGTGCGGTAAAAGAACTTTCATGAACATTTTGCTTCATATGATGTATATATTCTCAGCACATGAGTGGATGCTTAGACAACTCATAATAAGTACACAACTAAGTCTACTCAATACTCATTGCAAGCTATGAAGAGAAACCAACTCAATAATAATAAGTAGCATAAAACATAAACATAAGCAACATTGCAATGCTCATAATAAGGTATGATAGAGTGGTATTTCGCTTGCCTTTGTTTGTAGAGCACAACATAAATGCCAAGGCACCTCTGAAGTTCACATGAAGACTAGAAGTAAAGATATCAGAGATACAAGCATAAAAGTCATGACATAATTAATCAAGTTTTGGAACAAACACAAGAATGACAACTATGCTCTTAAGAAGGTGCTCATAGAATAAGTGGTGACTCAACAAGGTTGTGAAAAAGGTTTTGTGAAGGTTTGAAAGGCTTCCCAATGCTGAAAGGAAGGTACTCATTAGCTTTGAGCTCTCATTGCCCCTATTGATGGGGGAATACCAATCGGGGTATACCCATGAAGCGGATTCACCAGTTGGATCGAGCCGACTGAAGCCAAGCCCAGAGCGGGTCGACTCGCCCAATACGGCGACTGGCGCATGCTGCACCCAGGCGACTGGCGCCGACTGGAGGCCCAAGACGACGACTCCAATAGAAAGCCCACCAAAATACTTGTAAACCCTAACTGGCTGCATATATAAAGCCACCAGGGGCACCCCCACGGGGCATCCTTCCTCACGTCATATTAGATCTAGTCTCCCCCACCGCCTCCGGCGGCTCCATTGTAAACCAATCTATGATCATATACTGGATTGATAGCAGGACGTAGCGATCCTCCACCGAGGGGATGTGAACCTGGGTACATCGTGTGCCAATCTCGCTCCCGGATTCTCCTACGTCGCCTTGCTCCCTCTACGTAAGCTACCCCCAGTAGCATCTGCCGTGCAATACCACGACACCTATCATCGGCATCTTCATATGGTTAAGGTGAAAGTGATGTTCACTCTGAATCATATGCTTGACAGACCATAGACTGGAAGTCCCAAGTCCCTTGAGTACGAGGGTCGCTTCGCATGCTACTCAACTTTGGTCACCTGAAAGTTCTTGTCATTGTAAATACATGCATATCATCGAGAACCGCCAACGGGGTACCCCTTGCACATGGTACATGAGCTTTCCCATAACCAAAATGACAAGGCAAGCAGACAATGAGCATCTTAGCAATCTTTTTATTTACCATATGCGTAGCTTTTTATTGAGGACGCTTCATAGATGCTCATTATGGTGTTGCTGCAAATTTCCACCATGATTAGGCATGGATTAGGCTAGCGGCCCAGGCGTTTCTCTAACACAATGTAAAAACTCCATGAACTCACAACCTCCCCTTTTATTTCACATCGTCGACATCCGTAAACAAAAGAGCAAAGAATCAACTGGATGAGATATCCAACAGGTGTTGAAAGCTTTCCCCGTGACAACACGGTTCTGCTGACTCCCAATATATAATTAGCAAGCATATAACTTTCATGGACTAGTCACAATGGTTCAGAATTATTAAGCGCAAGGAATAAAGTGTGCCATCAAGTTCATGAGAGCTTTACTAATTAACTTTCTCAAAACAGACAAACATTTTATTTTGGAAGAAAACACGACATATATAAAATATGCACTGAAGTAGCAAATGATGCTAATAGGTAGGTATGGTGGACACAGCTGGCAATATTGGTTTTGGGGAGTTGGAAGCATAGGTAGAGCACATACTCAATGCAAGTGAAGGCTAGCAATAGAGAGGGAGCGACAAACGAGAAAGCAATAGCTGTCATAATCATGCTTGCAACAAAACAGGACTAACTATGGCATGAAAGTGATACAAGAACTCTGAGGCAAAATAAATCATCGAGGCTTACTGACTATTGATTAGTCATATGCATGCGTGAGTATGTGCCAAGTCGATTCACATGAACAGTCAGAGGAGGATACCACAAATATCATACCAAAGTATGAATAAAACAAGGCAAGAAAACATTCATATGACATGCTACAAACTATTAGCAAGTTGGAGCTAATCATAGACAACCAAGAACTACTAAGCATCCATAATGACATACACCTTACATAAACAGGTAAGCATGCTCACAATGATGAGTATATGTATAAGAATGAAAACAAATATAGTTTGTTACCAGCCTCTACCACACCTCGAGTTGTCTTAATCTTCATTATTGCCCTTCACTTGTGTGACTTGAATAATTAACATGAAACCAAAATCCACTGAGGACGGCTGAACCCTGCAAAGAACTCACAAAACCAAAGAAGAACAACAAATATTTTTGGTGTTTTTGATTTTTTAGAAACAAACAAAGAAAGAAAAACCAAACAAAAACAAAGCAAACCAAACAAAGCAAAATCTTTTTGGAATTTTCTTTTAAGGCAAACCAAAGCAAAGAAACAAAGAAACTAACCAAGAGAAACAACGAAAATATTTTTGGTATTTTTGGGTTTTTAGAAAGAAGCAACAAAAACCAAAAAGAAAGTGAAAACAATGGATATACAAAGAATCGACCGAACATGATATATATGAGTGTGATGTCAGTGTACCTCCCTCCAAGCTTAGGCTTTTGGCCTAAGTGGAGCTTAATCCCATGGTGCCCAAGTAGATGCACCTCCATAGTATGTCGAGGAAGCTCCCTCGTCCTGGTATGAGCTCTAGGCCTCCCCTGTGTAATACGTAGGGGGATCGTATGATGGTGCTTCCTCCTGATAGTGCCCATGGAAGTTAAGAGAGTGCGGGTTGTCGTCCATCTCCGCCTTCGAGCGTGACCAAGGTCCCTGAGAAATACTGATGGCTGGAAGTTGAATGTTCTTTATCTTCCCTCGCTGAGCTCTACGGCCATCATCATTGGTTATTCCTCGGTAAAGCTCTAACAAATCAGCGGGTAGAGCTTGAATCTTCTTTGATGACCCAGTTGTACCAAGTCCCAGGGCCTTGCAAAATTTCTTCAATGTCATAGAATGAGCCGTGCCATAAATTTTGAAAGACACAGAAGGCTTGAACATACTATTAGTAAAGGAGAAACTCTCCACAAATGTTTTAGTAAGCAAAGCATATTGTGCACTCTCATCCTGCATGTAACTTGTTAGTCTAGCCCTCTGCACCAAAATCATAAAATCGTTAAGAATCCCAGCAGCTTGTAAGAAAGTTTGGCAAGCAAAGGTGGAGGGGTGCGCATCCCCTTCATCTCCCTCGTCACCAAATCGCGGAGTAATGAGATCCTCATTGTATGAGGGTCTAGTACTGGTAGATGACCTTGAATCCTTGCCCTTCTAGGTGCATCACTCTCAAATATATCACCAAATGTGTGGTGGTCCATGACTTCACTTTTCTGAAATTTTAAACAACCATCAGACCAAGTGATTTCTAAGTTGATAAATGATGAGCAACTACTATAGGAACTTGCTAGAGGACTACACATGCATTAAAACAAAGTTTCTAAGCAAAGAACAAGCATGCAAGCTCAAACAACCTGTCACCTATAGCAACAAAAATACTCGAGATACAATCTATCAATCACAAATCTAATTGGACAAGTGGAGGAGGCACATACCAAGGAGCAATCCCTCCAAAAATCAGCACTTGAGATGGGCTGAACAAGGAAATCTAAAATCGCGAGAAAGAACAACAAGAACTTGAGCTTGAGCAAGTTTTCCGGTGTTTTTTGGGAGAGAGAAAGAAGATGGCTTTGAGGAGGCAGCCTGGAGGGGCCTAGGTGGGCCAGACCCCCCAGGTGCCGCCACCTGGTAGGCCGTGCCTACCAGAGGTGTGGTGGCCTGGGGTGGCCCCCTGGGTCATCTCAGGTGCCACTCTGCCCCTTTTTTCGAGGAAAAAATTATTTTGAATTTTCTGGGATTTTTCAGGAACTTTATTTTTGGCCAATTTTCAGGGTATGAAAATTGATTTTCTCGCAGAAATAGTTTTTTCAGAAGAAGCAAAAGCAAACCAAAAGCCAAACTACAGGAGCTCTAAGAAACTCACACAAGCAAACAACTAGCAAAACTAAAGCTAAAGAAAAGACTAGGAAGGAGAAAAGTAAAAAAGAAATCAAGTATCACCACAGTGGAAACATTATTTTGTTCATTAAAATCCTTTTGTTAACAAGGTTGATCAAGTCTTGTTACCAAAACAATCTTATATGAAGCAAAACTTTGCATTCCACAAGGTGATTATGTTACCTCATACTTGCTAGTAATGGTCCCAATCATAATAGTTTCAAAATTTTCTTGTGGAATGGGACAATATATTTCTCCAACCTTGATGCTCTCAATATTTTCAATGGAATTCAGGCAATAGCTCTTAACAACCTTCTTAGGGAAATAGACAGTGTGCTATTTGTCATTAATATTAAATGTTACTTTTCCTTGATTGCAATTGATGACATCACCTGCAGTATTAAGAAAGGGTCTCCCAGGAATAATAGACATATTATCATCTTCAGGCATTTCAAGCACCACAAAATCAGTTAAAACCATGCAATTATGAGCAACTTAAACAGGAACATCCTCACATATACCAACAGGAATAGTAGTTGACTTATCAGCTATTTGCAAAGATATATCAGTTGGTATCAACTTTTCTAGCTGGAGTCTCTTGTAGAGAGAAAAAGGCATAACACTAACTCCGGCTCCCAAATCACATAAAGCAGTTCTAACATAATTATTCTTAATGGAGCAAGGAATAGTTGGTATACCTGGATCACCAAGTTTCTTTGGAACCTTACCATTGAAAGAGTAATTAGCAAGCAAAGTAGAAATCTCCTCATTAGGGATCTTCCTTTTATTAGAGACAATATCCTTCATATACTTTGAATAAGGTGGAAATTTAATAGCACCAGTCAAAGGAATTTGCAAGAATAAAGGCTTCATCCACTCACAAAACTTGTTGTAGTGTTCTTCCTCCTTTGACTTGTGTTTCTTACCTGGAAAAGGCATAGGTTTCTGCACCCAAGGTTCTCTCTCTTTACCATGTTTATTAGCAATAAAATCTTCCTTTGTGTACCTAGTGTTCTTAGTGTGCTTCTCAGGTTCTTCCTCACCTTCCTCCTTATCAGGAGACTCATTTTTATCATTACCACTCTCAGTTTCAGCATTAGAGACAAATATACTATTAGGATCTACAGCAAGTTCAAGTGGTTCCTCAACTATCTTATGTTTCTTTTTCTTTCTCTTACGAGGACTACCACTATCTTCACCTTGTTGGGAATCATGCTCTATTCTTTTAGGGTGTCCTTCAGGATATAAAGGATCTTGAGTAGCTATACCACTCCTAGTTCTAATTCCATAAGCATGTTTATCTCCTGAAGCATTAACTAGCATATCCTTTTGCACCTTAGCAAGTTGATCAAGTTGAGTTTGAACCATTTGAAAGTGTTTACAAAGCATTTTAATATCATTAGAAGTTCTTTCCACAATATATTTCAACTCATGGATAGCTCTAGAGTTTTCCAATAAATGATTCTAAACTTGTTTATTAAAATACCCTTGTTTAACAATAAAAGTGTCAAGTTCCTCTAAACATTGATCATGAGGCTTACCATAAGGAATATCACCTTCATCAAAGTGTTGGAGAGAAGTGTACCTCAATAGTAGATGAGTGGGGAATTGTCTTACATAATTCTTCTATAGGAGGTAGATTCTTCACATCTTCATCTCTAATACCTTTTGTCCTTTAGACACTTCTTAGCTTCCTTCATCACTTCATCATTTAATGCAATAACTCCCCTCTTCTTTGTTGTTGGTGCTGGAACTGGTTCAGGAACAACTGGTTCAGGAGTAATAGGCTCAGGTGCATTCAGCTCAGTTGAAGTCCAATCATCATAATTCTAACTTATCTCGGTCATTAATTCTTCAACATGTGCAGGAGTCCTTTTTCTGAAAACACAATCAGCAAAGCTATCTAGGTATGTCCTAGAATCATCAGTTAGTCCATTATAATAAATATCAAGAAGCTCATTCTTAGGTAATGGACATCTAGGATGTGCATGAATCAAGGCACAAAACCTTGTCCATGACTCAGGCAATTTCTCTTCTTCTCCCTGTTTAAAATCAAAAAGTCTCCACAAAGCAGCATGTCTAGCACTGGGAGGAAAATATTTCTGGAAGAAAGAAGCAATCAAGGCTATCAATGGAACCAGGAGGCAATCTATTAAACCAAGATCTAGCTTCTCCTTTTAGTGAAAAAGGGAATATTTTAGCAACAAAGTACTTCCGCGTATTAAAATCATCAGAGAACAAAGCCACAACACTCTCATTTTCAGTCCCACAGAAAGGTTCTTTCTCAACAATATCTAAATAAGATAAATCAAGAGATAAATCATAATCTTCATCTTTAATATCTATGGGAGAAGTGGCAAACTTAGGATCAGGGGACATCTTAGGCATAATAGTACGTCTAGCAAGGAGACTCTTAATAGCACTAGTACCATGTGTGTTTCGGCACTCTCAACAAAATCATCAGTGAACTCAATGTAACCATCATTAATATCATAACTCTCACTAGCCTCAGGTGAGATAACATGTGTAACAATGTCTTTACTAGGAGTTTCGGTATTTCCTAGACTAGCCATAGTAGCATATACAAAATGACCTAATGAACCACTCGCATCAAGCACAGTAGAAGTAACATCATGAGCATCAAAAGCAGTTTCAGACTCAGCAATAGTAGCAGTGTGTGTAGCATGAGTATGTGGTGGTGGTGTAACAAGCTTACTTATAACAAACAGTGAATCAAGAGCAGCAGAGGTGCTTAGGACCGTACCTCTTCTTGTAGTGGATGGTAAAATAGGGAACTTTCCATCACGAGACTTCCCCATGATGAAAGGAGTAGCAGTGAACAATAATAGATCCAAGTGGACTTACAAATAAAGCTATGCTCCCCGTCAACGGCGCCAGAAAATAGTCTTGATAACCCGCAAGTATAGGGGATCGCAACAGTCTTCGCGGGTAGTATTACCCAATTTATTAATTCGACACAAGGGGAGCAAAAGAATACTTGCAAGCCTTAACAACTAAGATGTTAGTTCAGATGCACCTGGAAATAGTTCTTTCTCACAGAAGTTTATCAGTAGAAACAGCAGCAGTAACATCAACAGTGAAACATGAGCAATAGTAACAGTAACGGTAACAGTAGGATTCGAGTGCGGTATGCATAGGGATGGATGGACAGGCGTTTCATGGACGAGTCTAAACATGTAACTTCAAGATCTAGGGCATTGCAGATAAATAATAACAAGCATCCATGTACTAAACAATCCTAGGCATGTGCTCCATATATAGTCATACGTGCTCGCTATGAGAACTTGCACAACATCTTCTGTCCAGCCAGCCCATGGCAGCGGGGCCTCTAGGGAACTACTGGAAATTAAGGTGATCCTTTTAATAGAACACCAGAGCAAAGCATTAACACTCCGTGAACACATGTGATCCTCACACCACAGCCATCCCCTCCGGTTGTCCCAATTATTGTCACTTTGGGGCCTTTGGATCCAGACAATGATATGTGTACACAACTTTCAGATAAGATCACAAACAATACTATCATAATGATTCAATAATAAGTTTAGATCTGAGATCATGGCACTCGGGCCCTAGTGACAAGCATTAAGCACAACAAGTTGCAACAAAGTCAAATAGCACTAATAGAGATACTAGGCACTATGCCCTAACAGGTCTTATTCGATTACATGATAGAACTCATCCAATCCTGTGGCATCCCGCAAAACCACTACTAGAAAATCGCGTTGTTTTTGTGCATTGCATCATCATGACCGCATGCTCATGTCATCATGCCACCTTGCATTTGAGCATCGTCATCATCTTGCATTTGCTTGCATAAAACTATTTGCGGAAAAACCGGTTCATGTTTTCTAAACGCCCCGCCTTTATTCAAACGCAAAACCCGGGTCGCCGGAATACTTTGTTTTGTCTGCTATCGGTTTGCAAAAGCCCGGTTGGAAATAGATAAAATAGTTAAATATTTTTAGTGGGGCAGTCGAACGGGCCGAATCGACCCGAACGACCACCCCCAGAATAAAAATCGGTCCCCCCATAATCCTAAAACTACCCAACCTAATCTACCCACACCCCCTCCACCTCACCCCAGCCACTCGCGGCTCGCCACCTCACCCCAACTCTCTCCCTCACCCAATCCCCATCTGCCACCTAGACCAAACCCATCCCCCTCTCTCTCCAGCCCGGACCCACCCAGCACACACCCAACACACGCACACCACGCGCACCCACGCGCCTCCCACGTCCCCCACGCTCCCCACGCGGCCCACCCGCGGGCCCCACGCTGCAGCCCCACCCCTGGCCCCCTGTCCCCGCGCCTCCCTCTTCCTCTCTCTTCCTCCCCACGCGAGCTCCACCCCCTCCTACCTCCTATCCGGCCTCCCTCGCGTCTCCATCCCGCCACCGCCCGTCGCCGCCGGCGTCCGCGCCCCGCACCGGTGACCCGCGCTCGGTCCGCCGCCCAGGCCGCCTCCCGCCAGCGACCCCCCCTCCGCCATGCTCCTTCCCTCCGTCCCGCTCCTCCTCGTGGCCTCCGTCGCCAGAGCCCGGCGTCGCGTCTCGCCGTCGCCCTCCCTCGCCCCGCTCTGCTCCGCCGCCCGCCTCCGGTCGACCGCGCCGCGCCGGCCTCCTCCGCCCACCTCACCTCCCCACCTCGCCTTCCCGCGACCTCTGCCCCGCCCCACCAGCGCCCGCGCGGCCCCCTCCGGCCAAGCTCGCCGTCGCCCTCCGCGTCCGCCCTCGCCGCGATGCGCCGCCAGGAGCTGTGCCGCCGCTCCCCCCTCGCGGTCTCCCTCGCCGCTCCCGGCCACCCCCTCGACGCGACCTCCTCAGCACCTCGGCCAGGTCGTGATGCCGGCGTCCATCTCCTTCCGCGAACGTCCTCATCGTCTCCCTCGTCTCTGTCCCGCCAGAACCAAGCTCCACGCCACCTGAGTCGTTTCCCTTCGGTGCAGCGTGAACCGTGGGTGCTCGGTGGACCAACCATGTGATGTTGGTGTGATGCCCCTCGAAGGTCAAGTTCTGTGTCGATGAATGGAGACTAAGCTAAGTACCGGTACCTGATCTATTCAAGTTCGCCTCCCACGGCAAGTCGCCTTCCCGGAATGCCATGACCGTCTACATGGAACTGAAGTCGCCGACACCCCAAGATATACCACACGGACGCCCACGGACTCGGAGAAACCCCTCGAAACGACAAGTTCGCCAACCCGGAACCAAAGTGCGAACCCCGGTATCGACTTCACGTTCTCCTTCACGGATGCCAAGACCGAATCTCGTCGGGCCCGGCTACCGAAGGCCGAACCCGACCCGCCAAGTTCTTCAATCGGATCCGAGGACACCGAGACCCCAGTGCGACAAGTACTCCGACCCGGACACCAAGTTCTGCATCCCGAACGCCAAGACCACCCACGCGGGCCCGACAAGATCGGCACCGACCAGGACGGACCCGATGCGCCCCGACGCCGCACCAAGTCCTCCTTCCCGGATGCGACAAGGCCTACCTCCGCTATCCGAGAACGATCCCGTCGAACCCTGAACCCTGAGACCGACCCTGAACCCTCGGCCCCCAAGTTCGTCGAACCCTAACAAGATCGCCGAGACCCCCTAATGTGTGACCCCTTTTTCTCGAGCCCTATTTTATAAATGTAATAACAAATTGATGCATATTAATTTGTCATACTCGCATGTATACTTGTGTGGTTTGGGGGCCTTATGCCGATTCACCTAATAATTAAATATGGGGCCCATATGCGGGCAAATCTAGTCTTATATTGGCCTCATTTAAATTTGTGCATCGAACCGGTACTATCTTTTGCCATGTTCAAACAACATTTAAATTTGCGGGGTAGATAAATAACATGAGCCATCTAATTAATTGTCGGGACCCCGGTTCCGCTTAATATGACCTAATTGCATTGCACCTTTGCCATGCCATGCATCATATCATAAGCATGCCCGATCTTTTGCCGTAGTATTAAATACTGCATCCGGTGTTTATTCTAGTGTTTTGCTTCTTCGCGGATAAGGCCGTTGAGTTGATGTGAGCTTCGCCCCGATCTTTGGATGAACCTTCGGCAATGTTTTTAGGCGAGCATCTCCCCCTTTCTACCTATCTTACTTTTATAGTATTTATTCCCTCCTGTTGATCTATTGCTATCTGTGTTGCGTTGCTCTAGTTTCCGTACCCGTGATATCCCTTGTAGCCCTATATTGCCTTGGACACATCCTATTACCTGATGTTTGGTAGATAGTTGGACTTGCGCGTCATAGTCGCTTGCTCCAGTGCTGTTGCGTGTCGCCAAGTGCCACAGTTGTTGGTGTATTGCCGCATGTTGATGTTGGAGATGATCATGGCTTTAATTATCGTTCACTTTAATTCCTGTTTAACAACTAAAATTGAAGTAAGTAAGCAGAGGCATCGGTGGGTGATAGAAAATATTTGGTTTCCGACCGCCCACTTGTGTCCCGTAGGACCCCGAGTACTTGATACCTGTTCCTTGATTTATCGCGCTATCCACATCCGGGAGGATGGTGGGACCCCCCTTAGCCAGAGCTTGATTCCGTCTTATTTCTTGGGGCCACAAACTAGTTTGAGGTTTTATTTACTATCCTGTACTTATGCCATGCTACTGCTTTATTTACGATTGTGCGAGGAGCACACTGTACTGTTTAGGATCGGGACACGTTTTCGCGGTGTCGACAAGCCCAGTTTTGGGTTCCCAGCCGTTCACAGCCGTCCACCCAAACCTCGGGTCCGTCTCGGAGTCAGCTAACTTCGTTGCGGGTGTACTCCAAGGGGTGGCCCCCTGAAATATTTCTGAATCTTGTGATTGCTTTGTCGTGAAGGCCTCGTTGGGTTTTGATTTGGTTTTTCCGAGGTTGATTGAGTGTGTGTTGCTATTTGTGCACCCCGGCCGGGTTAAAACTTTCTGAAAGCCGTGTCCGCGGTTATGGACGACTTGGAGCACAGTATCTCGACCATAGACAACTATAACTAAAGTAGTGCTATAAACCTGACTTTATAATGACTAGTAATCAGCTTCACTATAACGGAATGGCTAAATAAAACTGCCAACAATTGCTTGTTGGGTGTCGCTTGCGACCATTGTACCTGACTAGTAAGTATTGCAACTACAACGGAATGGCTAAATAAAAGTACCAATAACTGCTGGGTTTTGGGGTTATCTCATGCTATTTGTATCTGATTAGTAAGTGTTGCAACTATAACGGAATGATTAACTAAAAGTGTCCACTGCTTATTTTATCGGGATGATTATCTATACTTGACTAGTAATTGCTGCAACGATAACCGAATTAATAAAAATGCCAACTGTGTGAGTTCCTCGGTTGACTTCCTCGATCGGTGTCGAGGGGGAAACGCCAGGATGGGTTTGATTGGTGGTAGTATCAGGTTGGTTCCGAATAGGTCTCTCTCACCCCTCTCTGATTGCCGCCAGTTGTATCGAGTCTCTATACGGTGTTTAGTGCATGCTGCCGCTGCCGCTTCAGTCCACCATACCTATGTAGGCGAGGACCGCCGAATTCTAGCCTCGCCGTGTACTGGCCTCAGTACTGACGCTCCTCTTTTTCCTCTGCCCTTTGTCGGCACCCCTTTTGTTTAAGCAGGTTTTGAGATCGTCGTCGTTAGCAGGGTTACCCTTCCGGCTTGGCCTGGGCAGGGTTATGGACGCCATTGGTTATTCTTCAGGGCTCTTAGCCCCATTTGCATCTTGTCCGTAGTCGGACGCTCTATCATTTTCAAGATGATTTGGATCTTTGTATATTATATCTGTATTCTTGACTCATGGAGTCGTGTTGTATATATATCTGTTCTGTGGGTCCCATCGAGGACTGTTGTGTAATGTTATTACTTCGTTTTCCACCCGCACGAAAGTGCCTGGTGGGCACCTTTGAATCGTTTCTATGCGGGTTTGGCGGGAATCGCTAAAACTTGCATAGGGTCGATTCTGAGGGTGTTACAGAGTGGTATCAGAGCTCAGCAGTTGCGATACCCCACAAGTCCAGCCTGTAGGATAACCTAGCTAACGGCCGAAGTAGAGTGTCAAAACTATTTTTGAAAAATCGGTTGGATAGTTCTGGTTAGGTCTGCTTTTATTCCTTACCCCTCTGCTATTCTCCTCTTACCTCTACGCGTATTGAATCCACCCCTTATCTTTTCTTCGAGTCCAGGATTTCTCGTGGTTGGGTTCCGTCGTACCTTCAGGGTTTCGCTTCCTCCTTTGATAACGGTGTTGCTACATCTGGTCTTCATGCTATCCGAGGAATCCTTTATCTGGTGGACTTCTCTTTGATCCTTCTCGTGCCTTTCGGTGTTTTCCGACGCAACGACATCATCTACGCCAGATCCGATGCAGAGCCTGCATCACTCCTTTGTTCCTGAACCTCGGTTGTCGAGATCTTCAGTCTGAATTCCGAGAGTTGGTTGCACAATCCGCCTATTCGTGTGCAGAGTAATGGTTTGGGTGCGCGATGGACTGATCACCATCCGACTACTCTTGTCATTCGCTCTTGTACATCGAATCAGTGGATCCAGCAATTTTACTCCGTCCACGGAAGCTAGAGGTGGCTTTATTTGTTGATACCTCTGCCTTCGAACTTTTGTTCCCGGAGTGTTCTCTCGACGATAACGGACAACGACCTCTTGTTAGTGGTGTCGCGAGGAACTACACGAAGCGGGAAGACGCAGATCGCCGACTTTTCCTTCCGGTACCATGAGGCGGATCTTGAGGGCGAGATCCATTGTTAGTGGTGTCGAATTGTGGCATCCCGCAAAACCACTACTAGAAAATCGCGTTGTTTTTGTGCATTGCATCATCATGACCGCATGCTCATGTCATCATGCCACCTTGCATTTGAGCATCGTCATCATCTTGCATTTGCTTGCATAAAACTATTTGCGGAAAAACCGGTTCATGTTTTCTAAACGCCCCGCCTTTATTCAAACGCAAAACCCGGGTCGCCGGAATACTTTGTTTTGTCTGCTATCGGTTTGCAAAAGCCCGGTTGGAAATAGATAAAATAGTTAAATATTTTTAGTGGGGCAGTCGAACGGGCCGAATCGACCCGAACGACCACCCCCAGAATAAAAATCGGTCCCCCATAATCCTAAAACTACCCAACCTAATCTACCCACACCCCCTCCACCTCACCCCAGCCACTCGCGGCTCGCCACCTCACCCCAACTCTCTCCCTCACCCAATCCCCATCTGCCACCTAGACCAAACCCATCCCCCTCTCTCTCCAGCCCGGACCCACCCAGCACACACCCAACACACGCACACCACACGCACCCACGCGCCTCCCACGTCCCCCACGCTCCCCACGCGGCCCACCCGCGGGACCCACGCTGCAGCCCCACCCCTGGCCCCCTGTCCCCGCGCCTCCCTCTTCCTCTCTCTTCCTCCCCACACGAGCTCCACCCCCTCCTACCTCCTATCCGGCCTCCCTCGCGTCTCCATCCCGCCACCGACCGTCGCCGCCGGCGTCCGCGCCCCGCACCGGCGACCCGCGCTCGGTCCGCCGCCCAGGCCGCCTCCCGCCAGCGACCCCCCTCCGCCATGCTCCTTCCCTCCGTCCCGCTCCTCCTCGTGGCCTCCGTAGCCGGAGTCCGGCGCCGCGTCTCGCCGTCGCCCTCCCTCGCCCCGCTCTGCTCCGCCGCCCGCCTCCGGTCGACCGCGCCGCGCCGGCCTCCTCCGCCCACTTCACCTCCCCACCTCGCCTCCCCGCGACCTCTGCCCCGCCCCACCAGCGCCCGCGCGGCCCCCTCCGGCCAAGCTCGCCGTCGCCCTCCGCGTCCGCCCTCGCCGCGATGCGGCGCCAGGAGCTGTGTCGCTGCTCCCCCCTCGCGGTCTCCCTCGCCGCTCCCGGCCACCCCCTCGACCCGACCTCCTCGGCACCTCGGCCAGGTCGTGCTGCCGGCGTCCATCTCCTTCCGCGAACGTCCTCATCGTCGCCCTCGTCTCTGTCTCGCCAGAACCAAGCTCCACGCCACCTGAGTCGTTTCCCTTCGGTGCAGCGTGAACCGTGGGTGCTCGGTGGACCAACCATGTGATGTTGGTGTGATGCCCCTCGAAGGTCAAGTTCTGTGTCGATGAATGGAGACTAAGCTAAGTACCGGTACCTGATCTATTCAAGTTCGCCTCCCACGGCAAGATCGCCTTCCCGGAATGCCATGACCGTCTACATGGAACTGAAGTCGCCGGCACCCCAAGATCTACCACAAGGACGCCCACGGACTCGGAGAAACCCCTCTAAACGACAAGTTCGCCAACCCGGAACCAAAGTGCGAACCCCGGTATCGACTTCACGTTCTCCTTCACGGATGCCAAGACCGAATCTCGTCGGGCCCGGCTACCGAAGGCCGAACCCGACCCGCCAAGTTCTTCAATCAGATCCGAGGACACCGAGACCCCGGTGCGACAAGTACTCCGACCCGGACACCAAGTTCTGCATCCCGAACGCCAAGACCACCCACGCGGGCCCGACAAGATCGGCACCGACCAGGACGGACCCGATGCGCCCCGACGCCGCACCAAGTCCTCCTTCCCGGATGCGACAAGGCCTACCTCCGCTATCCGAGAACGATCCCGTCGAACCCTGAACCCTGAGACCGACCCTGAACCCTCGGCCCCCAAGTTCGTCGAACCCTAACAAGATCGCCGAGACCCCCTAATGTGTGACCCCTTTTTCTCGAGCCCTATTTTATAAATGTAATAACAAATTGATGCATATTAATTTGTCATACTCGCATGTATACTTGTGTGGTTTGGGGGCCTTATGCCGATTCACCTAATAATTAAATATGGGGCCCATATGCGGGCAAATCTAGTCTTATATTGGCCTCATTTAAATTTGTGCATCGAACCGGTACTATCTTTTGCCATGTTCAAACAACATTTAAATTTGCGGGGTAGATAAATAACATGAGCCATCTAATTAATTGTCGGGACCCCGGTTCCGCTTAATATGACCTAATTGCATTGCACCTTTGCCATGCCATGCATCATATCATAAGCATGCCCGATCTTTTGCCGTAGTATTAAATACTGCATCCGGTGTTTATTCTAGTGTTTTGCTTCTTCGCGGATAAGGCCGTTGAGTTGATGTGAGCTTCGCCCCGATCTTTGGATGAACCTTCGGCAATGTTTTCAGGCGAGCATCTCCCCCTTTCTACCTATCTTACTTTTATAGTATTTATTCCCTCCTGTTGATCTATTGCTATCTGTGTTGCGTTGCTCTAGTTTCCGTACCCGTGATATCCCTTGCAGCCCTATATTGCCTTGGACACATCCTATTACCTGATGTTTGGTAGATAGTTGGACTTGCGCGTCGTAGTCGCTTGCTCTAGTGCTGTTGCGTGTCGCCAAGTGCCACAGTTGTTGGTGTATTGCCGCATGTTGATGTTGGAGATGATCATGGCTTTAATTATCGTTCACTTTAATTCCTGTTTAACAACTAAAATTGAAGTAAGTAAGCAGAGGCATCGGTGGGTGATAGAAAATATTTGGTTTCCGACCGCCCACTTGTGTCCCGTAGGACCCCGAGTACTTGATACCTGTTCCTTGATTTATCGCGCTATCCACATCCGGGAGGATGGTGGGACCCCCCTTAGCCAGAGCTTGATTCCGTCTTATTTCTTGGGGCCACAAACTAGTTTGAGGTTTTATTTACTATCCTGTACTTATGCCATGCTACTGCTTTATTTACGATTGTGCGAGGAGCACACTGTACTGTTTAGGATCGGGACACGTTTTCGCGGTGTCGACAAGCCCAGTTTTGGGTTCCCAGCCGTTCACAGCCGTCCACCCAAACCTCGGGTCCGTCTCGGAGTCAGCTAACTTCGTTGCGGGTGTACTCCAAGGGGTGGCCCCCTGAAATATTTCTGAATCTTGTGATTGCTTTGTCGTGAAGGCCTCGTTGGGTTTTGATTTGGTTTTTCCGAGGTTGATCGAGTGTGTGTTGCTATTTGTGCACCCCGGCCGGGTTAAAACTTTCTGAAAGCCGTGTCCGCGGTTATGGACGACTTGGAGCACAGTATCTTGACCATAGACAACTATAACTAAAGTAGTGCTATAAACCTGACTTTATAATGACTAGTAATCAGCTTCACTATAACGGAATGGCTAAATAAAACTGCCAACAATTGCTTGTTGGGTGTCGCTTGCGACCATTGTACCTGACTAGTAAGTATTGCAACTACAACGGAATGGCTAAATAAAAGTACCAACAACTGCTGGGTTTTGGGGTTATCTCATGCTATTTGTATCTGATTAGTAAGTGTTGCAACTATAACGGAATGATTAACTAAAAGTGCCCACTGCTTATTTTATCGGGATGATTATCTATACTTGACTAGTAATTGCTGCAACGATAACCGAATTAATAAAAATGCCAACTGTGTGAGTTCCTCAGTTGACGTCCTCGATCGGTGTCGAGGGGGAAACGCCAGGATGGGTTTGATTGGTGGTAGTATCAGGTTGGTTCCGAATAGGTCTCTCTCACCCCTCTCTGATTGCCGCTAGTTGTATCGAGTCTCTATAGGGTGTTTAGTGCATGCTGCCGCTGCCGCTTCAGTCCACCATACCTATGTAGGCGAGGACCGCCGAATTCTAGCCTCGCCGTGTACTGGCCTCAGTACTGACGCTCCTCTTTTTCCTCTGCCCTTTGTCGGCACCCCTTTTGTTTAAGCAGGTTTTGAGATCGTCATCGTTAGCAGGGTTACCCTTCCGGCTTGGCCTGGGCAGGGTTATGGACGCCATTGGTTATTCTTCAGGGCTCTTAGCCCCATTTGCATCTTGTCCGTAGTCGGACGCTCTATCATTTTCAAGATGATTTGGATCTTTGTATATTATATCTGTATTCTTGACTCATGGAGTCGTGTTGTATATATATCTGTTCTGTGGGTCCCATCGAGGACTGTTGTGTAATGTTATTACTTCGTTTTCCACCCGCACGAAAGTGCCTGGTGGGCACCTTTGAATCGTTTCTATGCGGGTTTGGCGGGAATCGCTAAAACTTGCATAGGGTCGATTCTGAGGGTGTTACAAATCCCTACCATCCCCAAGCCTACAACGGGGGATTACTCACTCATGGATGAGGGAAACATCAGTGGTTGATGGATATGCATTGGTGATGACGATGGCGATGATCCTCTCCAAATTCCCCGTCCCGGTAGGGTGCCAGAACGGAGTTTCTGGATCCGAATCTTGGTTTCTGGTGGCAGCGGCGGAGCGGAACTCTTTCTAGAAAACTATCGAACCCCCCTCTGTTTTTAGGTCGAAAGGCAACTTATAGGCGCAGAGGGAGGCCGAGGAGGTGCCTGGGGAGGCTGCACCCCCTCCAGGCACGGGATCAGGTGGGCCCGCGCCTAGGGTGGGTCTGGGCCCCCCAGGCCTCCCCTCCGTCTCTTCTTCTGGCTTCGTGGATCATCTGGTGAAATATAATTTTTGGCATATTTTCCGGGATTTTTCCTGATAGTTCATTTTATGCACAAAAACAAGAAACCAAGGTAATTTACTAGATTGTAGCAACGAGTCGATTAGAGAACTCACCCTCAAAGATTCCGAAGCGGTTAACGAGAGCAGATTCTCGTGGGTGATGTAGTCGTACACTTGCCGATCTCAAGATCACGTAGACGATCCTTCTGGCGCTGCTTTCCGGCAGTTCTTCCGCAGTCGGTCACACGTTCGGTACTCGATGAAGACCTTCCTCTCCCTTGTTCCAGCAGACAGTGGGGGATGTAGTTCTCTCCTCGTGATTCCGGCAGCACGGCGATGTGGTTTCGGAAGTAGAGGAAAGATCCCATAGGGCTTCGCCTAAGCCGGAGCAGGTTATGGTGGAGAAATAGTGTTTCCCCGACAATCTAGGGTTTATAAGACGGAGAGGAGGAGGCGGAGCCAGTGGTGACTAGGGCAGCTATAGCGAGTCGACGGCACGCTGGGCGGCGACGCAACGGCGGTGTGGAGAGGGGCTGGTTGTGTTGTGCTCTTGGGGCACCCCTTTCCACTATTTATGAGAGTGAGGGGCAGTTTGGGAGAGGGGAGTTTGATTTCTACCCCAAATCCCTCTCCTACTAGGTGCGCGGTGGAGGGAGAGAAGGATTCTCTCCTTCCTCCACGAGGAAACATTGCCCGAGTTTGACTTTTCAAACTTGCCTTTTGACTTTTAATTTCGGAGTTTATTTTCTTTCTTTTAAACGCCCAGCAAAGTGACCTAGGACATGATGCAATCATTCCACTTAGTCATGACACATTCATGTACCCTTCCCCTTCCGGTTCGGTGAACCTTCTAGACCCTTCTAGATCATTCCGGTGAAAACACCGGAATCATTCTCGAACTCCGGAATTAGACTGTCCTTATATGAATCTTATTATCCGGACCATTCCGGATCTCCTCGTGATATCTCGAATCCCATCTGAGACTCTGAACAACATTCGGTCTTCCTACTTACATTCCATATCTACTAAACAATATCGAATCCTTAAGTGTGTCTCCCTACGGTTCGTGAATTATACAGACATGACCGAGACTCTTCTCCGATCAATAACCAATAGAGGAATATGGAAATTCATATGGCTCACACATATTACTACGATTACTTCGTGATCGAATGCGCCATTTACATACGGTACCAATTTCCCTTTGTATCGCGATACTTTACTTATCCGAGGTTTGATCGTCGGTATCTTTGCATACCTAGTTCAACCTCGTTACCGGTAAGTAATCTTTACTCGTTCCTGTGATATGTGATCCCATGTGATCCAGTCACATGCTTACAAGCTAATTGTATGGCATTCCACCGAGAGGTCCCAGAGTATATCTATCCTTCATATGGATGGACAAATCCCACTCTTAATCCATGTGCCTCAACACATACTTTCCGAACACTCAGTGCCACCTTTATAACCACCCAGTTACGAAGTGGTGTTTGATGTCATCAAAGCATCCATCCGGTGATGGTGATTAACATGATCTCATGGCCGAAGGATTTAGGTTACTATGTATTGAAAACTTATAACAAGTGAACTATTTAAATGACTTGATCTTATGCTACACTTAACTATAGGAATATGTCCATCACATCATTCTTCTAATGATATGACCTTGTTGTTAATAACATCTCAATGTTCATCATCAGGAAACCATGATCATATATTAACCAACAAGCTAGTTTAACAAGAGGCTTTACTAGAGACTCTTTTATGTTTAAAAAACACACAAGAATTATTGTTTTATGTTAATACAATTATAGCATGGTATGTAAACATTTATCATAAGCATGAATATACGATAATAAGTTAATAACCACTTTATTATTGGCTCTTGGGCACATCTCCAACAGTCTCCCACTTGCACTAGAGTCAATAATCTAGTTTCAAACCTTTGTGCATTCAACACCTATGGCTTTATGGTGTTGTATTTACGCGATTGCTAGTGGTCAATTGATCTCCAGATCCGACACTTTCAGGTCCGTGTGTAATTGCATGTCTTTGCGTATCTACGCATTACTCATTTTCTAATGAGATGGCTTTGTACAAATTTGGCCCTTTGGTGAGACCTTTAGTTCCTTGGGGTTAAAACATGTTGATAATATTGCCATACAATATATCTTCATAGTACTATCCCGCTGTGAACTACACCTAGTTTGATAACAAACTACTTGAAACAAATGCCCTCTTTTGCTGCTATAATAGCAGTCATATACTTAGCCTTTTGTTGTAGTATCTGTCACAATGTCTTAACTTTGGAACTCATCCAAATCCATTATGGAACTTAATTTCTATTATATTGTGCCACCCTTAGTGTAGATTGAGATAAACTTAATTTGTACTTTGTGACAAAACTAGTATCAATGTAATACTTTTACAATGAACTAACCATCTATTTGTTACTTCTACAAAGATAATATATTCTTAGTTCTTCCAAAAGATCATAAGAATATCTTTACTATCATCCAATAATCATCTTATGAATCATTTTGGTAGATGCTCATAAAATTTAGAGCATAGGACATATCTGAATGTGTACATATCATAGTATGATTAAAAAAATACTCTTTGTGATTTCATTCATCAAGTATCAATCAATACTTGAATCTTTGTTTCACTTACCAAGTGTCGATACACTTGAATTTCGATTTAATCCTTTTTGTGTGGCAAGAACCTTTCTTGACATTTCCATATTGAACTTATTCAATATCTCATCTATGTATATTCGGCACAACCATATTAGCGTTTCAATCTATCCATATAGATATTGATACCAAATATTCGGGTTTTGCCTATGTCTTTTATCAAAAATGAAATTCTTAACTTGTGTTAATAAAAATACATCATTTCCAATCAACAATATGTCTTCCACATAATGTATTAGAAATATGTCTTAGTGCTCCCACTTAATTTCTTGCAAATGCAAGCATCTTCATCGTCTCTAGTGAAATTAAACTCTTTTAACAGTTTCATCATGGTGAAGATTCCAACTCCGCTATGCTTACTTCAAAGTTCAACCAGTGAAGTTTGCATATGCTTTTAGCATCCTTTGAATTAATAAAACCCTTTGGACCATGTCATGCACACGTCCTAGGTAACCATTCTATTAGAAGAACTTGTTTTGTTTATTCAACTACCACATAACAAAATTATGTGTAGTAGTTGCTACATTAATCCGTCTAGACTAAATATCGCTTAATGAAAGATCAGATCTTTCTCGACATGTGGACAATTTCATAGATGTGAAACATCCATGTCTATTTATTTATAGATCTAAACACGACTGTAAGGTCTTGCACCTTTTCAGAGGGTCTTACAAGTTCAAAGCTTGATATCTCGTGTATGTAACTATCACGGATTTTATGGCTTCAAACCATTTGACAGAGTCAGGGCCCATCATCGCTTCTTTGCATGTAGTCGGATCATCATTGTAAAATAATGATTTAACTCTCAAATCTTGGTATTTGATTGTTTACCTGACCTACTTGGTTCAATAGGAACTTAGACCTTCGTGTCCATAACCTTTGACGCACGTGAGCCATGAGCATTGTTGCTGCCTCCCGGACACTTTTCGGTGCTGCGCAACTCAGCACATATAGCTAATGTTCTTTTAACCTTGTCAAAGTTCTATTGTCCTCCCACTTAACATTTCATGGAAAAATTTCTTCTAAAATAAACTTGACGTTCTAACTGAAACACTTTTGTCTTTGGTGTTATGGAGGAATACTCACCAAAGCGTCACGACAGTTTCCATTCGGCAGGGACTTAAACCCAATCTATTATTTAAGCCTGTTTGAGTTTTGATTCCTTCGTCGGGTGTCTTTAGATAACATACAAAGAAATATTCATCCGACTTTGGTTGTAAACATCTTATTTACGCATAGCATACCAATGTTTAAGAAAGGACAACTTGGATTTTATCCTAAACCATAACTTTATATGGTGGCGTTTCAACGGATCACGACGAAGCTCTTTTCAGTGTAAAAGCGGTCGTCTCTAAAGCTTTTATCTTTAAAATATAATGGCAGTTTTATAAATGACACCTTTGTCTTACCATGTTAAACAAGGTTTTATTACATATCTCGAATACACCATACTCGTATGGTGTTTCAGGAAATGCAAATTCCTAGAATGATTCCTCAAATCTTAGGTGTTATGCTAAACTTGTAACTCAAATATCTCCCTTTATGATCCTATCATAAATTCTTTATTTTATTGTTACATTGATTTTGCACTTCATCTTGAAAGTCTTCAAACTTTTCAAATGTTTCACACTTCATCCTCATTAAGTAAATATTCATATATTCACTCAAATTTTCAGAGAAAGCATATGAAGTTGAAATCCATCGCTCTTGACTACACATAATGGGCTTCATACATCTATATGTATAAATTCTAATAAGCTAGTCATTCATTCACTTTTGGCCTATGGACAGAGTTTTAATTATCTCTAGGAAAGTTTTGCAAGCGTCATTTGATCAAAATCAAAAGACTCCAAAATTCCATCCATATGGAGTTTCTTCATGTTTTATTTCCAATATAATTTAAACGACGATGTCACTTTCTAAGTGATCTTTCAATCAATTGTCTTTCGACATTTTTAGCATTTATTTTATGGATTTGATTTATCCAACGACATTCGTAAATTATTCATCTTTTATGGATTTCGTAAATTATTTGAACAACCCTTTTCTTCTCATAATACCTGATAAAACAAATCTTGAAGGCAAGCTTTTATGTCAACGAGAAACACATCAGCGCTTTATTTGTTCTCGATGAACATCATCACATATTATCTTGCTAGTTACTTAGGCCATTGCAGTTCATGAATTGTGTTGTTTCGTATGAAGATTCACACTAATAAATTCAGTATCCAATACTTAAGAACCATATGTTTTAACAAGCAAAGAATACAACCATAACACGTATATCCTTTATATACCTGAGCTGAACAATTCTAGTCTTTTCTTTTCTGCCATATATTTTTGAGATTCTCTTTCAGTATTTCCTTTTCTGTTTGAAATAATCTATCAACATCAATAGTGGAGCCATATGACACATAGTCCAAAGCATGTATAGTTAAGTACCAATTCCTTTGGACTTGCACTTTGAAGTAGATCACCATCATCAAATACTTGGTGTTTCTTTCAAATTCCATTATTTAGTAATATTTTAGTGTAGTAAACATTTTAGCTACATCAAATATTTACCCTTATCATGGAAATATTCATGATCAAGCTACTTTTAGCTTATAACGGTGAATCGCGAGTATAATATTGCTCTACAAAACCTTTGGAGGATTAGAGTGACTAGCGTGTGCAAATTCTCATCAAAATATGAGAAAACAAACTTTGCCATATTATACTCCATCCTGTTGCAACCAAAACTTTGTTTTAGATATCGCAATATCTTCCACACATAATGGTTTCTGAAAAACTCTTTCAGCTCCTAGATTACCTTGATATTAAAACGATCTTTTAAATATGAAGAACCATGGAGACAAAACATGATACTTATATACTAACACTGGAATTGTTACTCTTGATTTAATATCAATTATTAAACTTCACGGAGTAACCGGAACTTACTAAAAGTTTGCAATAGGACTTTTAAATTTTAGTTTAACACTTCAAAACAATACGATACCAGTTTGTAAAGTAACTAACCAGAATTCTATAGTTTTATTATCTCAATTATAACTAAGCGCAAGGTGATAAACGGATGCCAATGACTACAACAACTATGCAAATTCACTTTGATTTAGTTTATGATAAATAGTGTTCAACTTTTAATAATATTACTGTTGAAATCCCACTCAAAACAATATCCCTCACATTGTTTTAGTGATCACACAAACCAAATCCACTACATCAAATCCGATCATCACGAGGTATGATGTAATTTCAAAGGCGAACAATCATCATGTTCATCATATTATGTATATGAATCATGCTTTACCTTTCTGTATTACGTGTTCCAAGACCATGTCTGTACATACTAGGGACTCGTCAAGATTTAACCTTAGTTTTCGCATGAGCAAATCTGGCTTGCTCCCGTTGTATACACTCGCAGAATCTAACACACCCGATCATCAGGTGGTGCTTCGAAACAACGAGTCTTAGCAACGGTGCCTGATAAGGACGAATACTTTATAACTTGATATTTTGTGAGAGGGATCATCTTATAATGCTACCGTCGCGATCTAACCAATACAAGATGCATAAAAGAATTAACATCACATGCAGTTCAAAATATGTGATATGATATGGCCTTTCTTCGTGTGCTTTCGATCTCTATCTTCTAGCACGAACATGATCTCCATCATCATCGATATGGCGTCAAGGTCAATGGCACCGCTCCATGGTTGTCGTCCACCAGCATCACTATTACAACTACTTTGAATAATAGACACGTAGGTCTTAACGTAATTAAAAGACAACCATAAGGCTCCTGCCGGTTGCCGACTTACAATAAGGATCATTGCATAAATCATATATAAACACAATCATGGCCATATCACATCACAACACACCCCTGCAAAACAAAGTTAGACGCCTCTAATGGTTCTTTGCATATTTTACGTGGTTTGAGGCTTTCAATAAGTGTCGTTCTAACTTACGAACAAGAACCACAACGTTGATGCTTGAACTATCAAGTGCCCATTGTAAATTGAATCTTTACTATGATGAAAGAGACAAACACCCGCAAAGCCACTTATGCAATACAAGTTACATGTTGAGCGTGGAGCAAGTCTCATGAATGATGTCATGTAAGGTTAGCCCGGGCCGCTTCATCCCATCATACCGCAAGATGAAAAGTACACAAGAAGCAATTGATAATAAAAGCACCACCGCCCATAATGACCATTGTGTTCTCCTCGTGCAACAGATCTATATATAGACACGGCTCTGATACCACTGTAGGGGGTTGTAGCATGGAAAACAAAAAATTTATATCGCATGAACACACACAAGCCAAGATCTATCTACTAGATTGTAGCAACGAGTCGATTAGAGTACTCACCCTCGAAGATTCCAAAGCGGTTAACGAGAACAGATTCTCGTGAGTGATGTAGTCGTACACTTGCCGATATCAAGATCGCGTAGACGATCCTTCCGATGCTGCGTTCCAACAGCGCTTCTGCAGTCGGTCACACGTTCGGTACTCGATGAAGACCTTTCTCTCCCTTGTTCCAGCAGGCAGCAGAGGTTGTAGTTCTCTCCTCATGATTCCGGCAGCACGACGACGTGGTGTCGGAAGTAGGAAAGATCCCGCATTGCTTTTCCTAAGCCGGAGCGGGTTATGGTGTAGAAATAGGGTTTCCCCGATGATCTAGGGTTTAGAAGACGAAGAGGAGGAGGCGGAGCCGGCGGCGACTAGGGCGGCGACGGCGAGCCGGCGGCGGCGCGACTGCGGTGTGGGGAAGGGCTGGTTGTGTTGTGCTCTTGGGGAACCCCCCTCCCCACTATTTATGATAGGGATGGGCAGCTTGGGAGAGGGGAGTTTAATTCCGACACCAACTCCCTCTCCTACTAGGCGCGTGGTGGAGGGAGAGAAGGATTCTCTCCTTCCTCCACGAGGAAACATTGTCCCAGTTTGACTTTTCAAACTTGCCTTTTAACTTTCAATTTTGGAGTTTAATTTCTTTCTTTTAAATTCCCAGCCAAGTGACCTAGGACATGATGCAATCATTCCACTTAGTCATTACACATTCATGTAACCTTCCTCTTCCGGTTCGGTGAACCTTCTAGACCCTTCTAGATCATTCCGGTGAAAACACCGAAATTATTCCCGAACTCCGGAATTGGACTTTCCTTATATGAATCTTATTCTCCGGACCATTCTGGATCTCCTCGTGATATCCCGAATCCTATCCGAGACTCCGAATAACATTCAGTCTTCCTACTTACATTCCATATCTACTAAACAACATCGAATCCTTAAATGTGTCTCTTTATGGTTCGTGAATTATGCAGACATGACTGAGACTCTTCTCCGATCAATAACCAATAGAGGAATCTGGAAATTCATATGGCTCCCACATATTTCTACGATTACTTCGTGATCGAATGAACCATTTACATACGGTACCATTTTCCCTTTGTCTCACGATATTTTACTTATCCGAGATTTGATCGTCGGTATCTCTGCATACCTAGTTCAACCTCGTTACTGATAAGTACTTTTTACTCGTTCCTGTGATATGTGATCCCTTATGAGCCAGTCACATGCTTGCAAGATAATTGGATGACATTCCACCGAGAGGGCCCAGAGTATATCTATCTGTCATATGGATAGACAAATCCCACTCTTGATCCATGCTGAACACATACTTTCTGAACACTCAATGCCATTTTTATAACCACCCAGTTATGAAGTAGTGTTTGATGTCATCAAAGCATCCATCTGATGATGGTGATTAACATGATCTCATGGTCGAAGGATTTAGGTTACTATGTATTGAAAGCTTATAGCAAGTGAACTATTTAAATGACTTGATCTTATGCTATGCTTAACTATAGGAATATGTCCATCACATCATTCTTCTAATAATATGACCTTGTTGTTAATAACAACTTAATGTTCATGATCAGAAAACCATGATCATATATTAATCAACAAGCTAGTTTGACAAGAGGCTTTACTAGGGACTCTTTTATGTTTACAAAACACCCGGTTCATCGGCTCGAAAAGCATCCCCGTACGCAATGGTGCTCTCCCAGATTTAGGTATAGCAGTTATTCGTCTCTTTTTCTGGTGCTTCCATGGTGGCAGAGGACGAGGATGGACGACGGTTCGCAAGGCACAAGTTTTTCCAGTGGTAAAATTATAATTTTACTTGTGAGGTTCTTTATACAAAGTTGCTTTGACACACATGTTTGTCTAATGACCATATGTGTAATCTCAGCTCTGTATTGTGTAATGTAATTATGGTTACTTAAAAGATACACGTGAAATTAGATATTTCGCGATATCTAATTCAGGATAGAGGGAGTAGGATTTCAATCCTTAGAAATTTTTCTATGAATTGACTTTGGATCGGAGTATGGTGGTACCCGAATTCCTTGAATTGGATTCTCATGCCTCAATTTTGTAGGAATTTAAACATCTACTCCAACCTTCATTTCCAATTTCAAATGCTTAGAATCGTGACAATTTTATGTGTGTTTTTCAAACAACCATTTTTTTGTAGTTTTCTATATTTTACGATCTTCTGTTTTACACAAGAAAACTTGTAAAATTCCCGTGTTTTCTTATTTATGCCTTTTCAATCATGGGATCCAAAGAACCTCTTATTGTTATTTTGCCCGGATATTAGTCAAGGTCCAGCCGTCCAGGTTGAACACTGTCACGGTCGTTTGGGGATTCAGTGTTGCGTCTCGCATTCACAGTCGACCCGATTCGGAATCTTGGGTGACATTCCACAGTTTTGATGGCTGCCGAGAGGACCAGCTAGAGCAAGGGCCTAGAACTGAGGCATCCTATTGGCATGTGCTGCACGGTGTCCATGAGACTAACGCGAGAAATATCGTGTGTGTCCATGGAAGATAAGATGACGTGGCCACGTGGGCCTTCTCGCATATTATCTCTATCTTTTCTTTATTTTTTATTGTATATAATTTTTTTAAGGTGGTTTTCGTTTTACGTTTTCGTCCGTCAAATCTACGTGTCCGCCCGTGAGGCAGAGTGCGTCCTGGTCCGATTCGTATCTATACTCCAATTCCGGCAGGAGAGCAGGAGACACGAAACAAATCCCGTGCATAAAAGTTAAAAGGCCAGCACCTCGAAGGCACGGTTAACGCCAAGTCGTCCTCGATTGAGTTTTCTGGCCGAGACTTGCATCTGGCTGTCGCAGCTTCTCCCGGCCAAGCATGTGGTCGAGCGGAAGGCGAATCTGGCGTGCTCAGGGCCGGTCGGCGAGGTGGCCCATAGAAGGTCGGAGCAGGAGTTGAGGCCCTCCCGTGGGGGTCGGTGGATATGGGGGCTACTGGTGGCTGGGTGGGTTGTGTACGGTGACAATGGCGGCGCACCATGGGGGCCTTGGGTCTGGGTACCCAAGAAGTACTGCTCTCAAGCACAAGAACATCAAATTTGCACATGAATCGAGCATGGCAGTAGCCATCGAGACTGCCCATGAAGGCCTCGAGAGAGAGAAGGCAGCTCTGACTTTTGCTGCTGTTTGATAACTCCAACGAAGGGATCTATCTACCAAGAAAAAGAAGAAACCAAATTTATCCAGCAAGCTTCTCCACGATATTTATTTTACACGTGAGTTTTAGTGATGCCACATCCCTTGAGGTGATGGAATTCTGAATTAATCATTGCTAAAATTCCTCAATCACTCCGACGCAGAGCACATGGAGCTAATTATTTCGATCAGGCATTGTAAATTCGCCCAATCTTTTGTTTATACATCCAGGCGTTTGGGAATTCAGAGTTGAGAGTTGCCGGTGATGGGTACAGTCTGCTCTGTGAGATGTTCACCACCATGGAAATCACCAACAGCTTCCCATCGACACGGCTTGTCCTGTCTAGATGTGTTCCAACATTGTGGTGATTAACCCTATTCTCAGTCAGATCCGCCGGAGTCGCTGTATGACAGAAAGTGGACTATTCAGAGATATTACCCTCTACCACCGCTAAGTCACCTAGCTTCTGCTCGTTTGCGTAAAGGGGAGGGCAGCCAGCAGGGAGGGGAGGGGAGGGGAGCTCGCTCAGGTCCTACCCACGGCGCCGACTGTCCCGCTCGCCTCGCTCCTGCTCGTTCGCGTGAAGGGCACCACGCCGAGTGCCAGAAGGGCGGGGGACGGTGGTAGGAACGGAAGTTTGGGCGACCTCAACCTCGATACACGGGATGGGGACGGGAGGTGGCAGAGCCCGATGGAACGGATTCACGCTGTTATGTTCCCATTTTTGTATTTTCCATAATCATCTTAATTAGGCCTTGTTTACTTCTAGGGTATTTCAGAGGATGGGAGGGGATTATTTTGTATCCCGGAATTTCCTCGATAGGTCGTTTACTAGGCCGGGTTTTGAGGGGATAATTCCGGAATATCCCCACAAATCCCCTGCACACTAGTGTATTTTTGACTAGATTAAAAACTCTCCATCATGATAGAGTATTTTTTGGGAAGGGTATTTGAAGGGATTTAAGAGTATTGGGCGAACACCAAATTCCCGCATATCCCCGCGTCTTTTCGGGATAAAAATACCGGAGAAGTAAACAAGGCCTTAGTGGGATTTGATCCGGTGGCGAAAAAGGATCTTCGGTTCTTGCCTGTAGATGTAGTTTTCCAAATAAGCTTCGCGAGGGAGTAGGATGTTTAGCATTAAAAGGAGACGAGTTGACATGAGAAAGAAACAAATTAGATATTTTTTCATCGAGACGATATTTGTTTTTCAAATATTATGTGGTTATCTTGATATGAATTTTCATACATATAATTTTATCCAGGAAAAATGTTAAATAAACCGTAGCAACGCACGGGCATTCAGCTAGTCTGTAATACAAATACAATAATATTATAGAGATACTAATTATATTCAGTCTCTATAGTAATAAAATGTTGCAAAGACATTTGGAATATACACAACCTAAAAATGAAAGGGAGAAGAAAAGAAAAAAACGATCTAGGATCAACTCCTCACATCAGCATCCCACAAACCACCGTCAAAGACAACACCTGAAATACATAAAGGTTCTCCAAAAGTGACGCCTCCAAGACGGGAAAACGGTGCACAAACACCATCATCGTCCGCTCAAAGATATAAGTTTTCACCTTACAGAAAATCCGGGCTATCAAAACAAATATCTTTAGAAAACCATTGTCAGACACAACAACCTACGAAGCCCACACATTAGGTTTTCATGTCGAAAGCAAGACGACGCACTCAGCCACCAAACTAGAAATCCTCCCGTGCTACCACCGCCACTTACCAATGCTGCTCCTCCAAGTCATCAACCACCAACCTCACAGGTGTTGTATCTGAATTTGGATACAAACACCGGCGAGGAATACAAGATTGTCCTATTATCGTGGAAACCATTGATGTTCCTACTATTACACGGACGTGTTTGGTTTAGAAATGGTAACGGTAATGCAAATGCAATCAGATCACAGGGTGTATCACCGGTGTAATGAACAAATTGCACTTTTGTTTGGTTCGGTTATGTAATGTAAACAGCTCACGAGAATCTCAAAAGAAAAAATAGCTCACGAGTCACGACCAGGTAGAAATAGGCCATCAGGCGAGCGGGCGGAGTGTATTTCGCGACCCGCGACCAAGCGCTGTTATACGATAACTCAGGTTCCTGGCCGATATCAGATTTGTATTACACGGTATCAGATAGCCCTGTTATCAGATAACGGACCCACGAAAACAAACAAGATTTAACGGGACCTATTAACGCTGCTTTCAGGTTACGTTACAAAGCAACGAAACAAACACGTACAAGAAAATGTCAGGTGCTCCTGTCATTTCAATCGTACCTCTGCATATCTTTGACTCTCCGGCCATTGCATAGAGAAATGGTCCAGATCAGTTTACCCTGCCATTCCATAGAAATAATCTCTCAGTTTATCAAAAACAATCATGCACTCACAATTGTTTCCGTCCACATGTCTCATCAATGGCTATGGCAGAAATGATGCCGACGAGAGAAGGTTTATCTCTAGCTATTAGCAAGGGATGCAATGTGGTCCAAGCTGAATCTGATTCGGTCAAAACGATTGAGGCCTGCACGGGAGAACAAGTTGCTGATTATGTGGACATACTACATAACATATTCTATTGGAAATATTTTGTTTAAACATTGTGGGAGGGAAGCAATTTCAGTGGCCCATGAGTTAGCAAAGTTTTCTCTAGTTTTATTTAAAAAATTTGCAAGTGGAACAATGATCCCCTAATTCGCTAGTTTTGAAAAGGAAAACACCATGCAGTCTATCCTTTGGAATTTTGCTGGTATCATCTTTCCAAAAATAACACTCTATTTTTATCAATATCAACCCGCGTGTCTGATCTGAGCATCAATTCAGATAAGGTCATCAAGTCCCGGGTAGTTTCATCGAGTACCTAAGTTCCGTCAAGCAGAACTCAGTCTATCTATGTCCAGAACTCGGACGACAAAATTGTCTGCAACTCGAAGAAACCCAAATGAGATGTGTTGAAGTGTATAAGTGGATTGCACTAGCTCTTTTCATCAGTTCGGATTTTTGGTTGCGTCGGTTAGTGCATGAAGCTTGACAAGATGGACGTGACACTGATAAACAAAAACCCTCCGACGAAACAGATGGCCAGGGTGGTTGCAGGTTAATCTCAATAGAATAACCTTTTAAGATCAGGGTTGAAGAATGGAGTACCTACCTGTACTAGCTAGACCATGGGGAGTGTTGGCGTCTATTCAACTCCCATCGCAAAGGTCATCGTGCAGCTAGCGCTTTGCTGGTGGCAATGTGTCGTGCAGGCTCAGCACCTATCTGAATCTTATCGCTACTCATCTTCCTCGCGCCATTTGAAAGGAAAATGATGCACGATCTATATATATACTTCAGAAAAGTAACAACTTGTAGCTTCCAATCCTCCAAGAACAATAGTTAGCTTCAGGAATTAGGCCATCTAACATGATCAAAAACGAATGATGGATTTGTATGTGGCCCAAACATTACAGCCCACAGTCTCCACCGCACGCTCCAGTCCACTCCACCGTGCTCGATCTTGGATTCATGGGCCCACAAGCGGAATTGGAGCGCAAGTGTGCAAGTAGTAGGCTAGTAGCCCATGAAAGAAAAGAAACACCCGCACGGCCGCAGTACTGTGCTCGGTTAGGACAGGACGGGCGGCGCGATCTTTCCAGGCCAGCAAAATCTCGACAGGACAAAGTAGGGCGAGATCTTCCTTGCACCTTTACACGGAACTGACGAGACGCGAGAATGGAGCTGGTGCTACGGCTCTTCAATTCACACATAGGTTGTAAACTGACGACCAAAACAGTATATACTCGATTTCAAAATCCTCCGTAGCCTCTCTGATAAGTGAATCTTGTGCGGATATAAAATTACTCTTCTCGTTCTAATAAAATATAAAATATTTTACCTTTTACAGAATAAATATATCTAGACGTCTCTTAATACATATATTCAAATTGAAGGGTCAATGCCAGTTGAGTACAATATGGTTACGGGGATGTGGACAAGAATCGTACAATTCTTCACAAGAGGGTGGAGTAGATGTAAATTTCTGATGAAATCGAGCACACAAAAAATGTGCCAAGGCAAATTTTTATAGACCGCAATTCTGCAATTCATACTATCCTTGTAGTTTTTATAGGACACTAGAATCCTATAAAATTTATGTGAAAATCCCTCTAAAAAAGTGACCTTTTGAAAACGAACAGCACTTTGGGGGGAAAACACCATAGAGCTCTTCCGGTATGTGAAACCATTTTGGACAATATGTATTAGAATGATCCCTTTTATTTCGTCTGCTCTAGGATGGTCATGTGTATTTGAGAGCCATGTGGCAAGTAGAAAAAATTTATCTAAAGATGCAAAAGTGTATTTACAATTCACGTGGAGAGACCTGACATATGAAAAACATGATAGAATTCTAACAATTTTTGAGTGGGAAGAAAGGTTTCCTCTTATAAGTGTGCGTGCTTTAACGCGATCGGGTTCGGACCATACTCTTTTGTTACTTGATTTTGGTGAACATGCTCACTCACCATGCTAACAAGGCGCACTTCTCTTTTAAACTATTTTGGCTTCGCAATGAAAGTTTTTTAAATGGTTGCGCAAGAGTGAGCATCTATTTTTTTGGTGATACACCCACGGAGAGGTGGCAAAATAAGACCCGTCATCTCCAAAACTTTTTAAGAGGGTGGGAGAAAAATCAAATAAATGTATATCAAAAATAAAAAGATCACCTCTCTAATCTTATTGATTTTTTGGACCGAAAGGCTGAGTCCTTTCCTTTAGGGGGAAATTTTGTTTTTGCCACACTAGTTTTTGCTCATTTTTCTTTTGGACCCCAGTGGCAAAAGTAAAATGGGCAAAAACAAGTGTGGCAAAAACGAAAAATTTCCTTCCTTTAGATTCTACGGAACCTAACATGATGGATAAAGCAAATGATAACCTTGCTAAGCTCAGGTGCAATGAAGAGTCCAAGTGGGCCCAGAGAGCTAATTAAGCATATTCAAGAAGGGAGAAATAACACAAAGTATTTTTCATCTTATTGCAAATGGTAAGCATCGGAGGAAGAAGACCTTCCAATTAGAACAAGATAAGGGTACTATCATTGGAAAATAAAATCTCAAGGTTTACATCTCTGAATATTATAAGAAACCTTTTGGTGAGCCCAAAAAAAACTTCTTTTTGATGATTGAATCTGAAACCGAGGACATAACTCAAATTTCTTTGGAAGATAATACAGTTCTCACAGCCGAATTCATAGAGAAGGAGGTTTGTGAGGTGATTATGCAAATGGAAAATAACAAAGCTCCGGGATGATATGGCCTCCCTACAGAGTGTTGGGATTCGAGGGTAGAAAACAAAAAAAATCCTATGATAAAAACCCTAATGCCAGGATCTATCTACTAGTAATGCAGTAATGGAGGAGATATGGTATTCATACATTTGAAGACCGAGCACGGTTAACATATCGCGAGAAACATGGTTGAAGAAGACGCTCCGACGCTAACCTCGAGGTCATGAAGTCCAATGGCCCTGACAACTCCTAGCGCCGAAAGCACGAAGCCGCCAGAGGGAGTCACACATTTACAGTGCTTGACGACGACTCCCGCTTCTCCCTAATCCAGCCAAGATTTTGGAAGTAGATCTCCTGGCTCCGAATTCTACAGCGCGACAGCGCTTCGCGGTGAAGAACTCCTCGCTCGCACAACCCTGACAAGGGGGGCCAAGGTCGCAAGAGAGAGAGAGAGAGAGAGAGAGAGAGAGAAGAAATATGCTACACATGCCTTTTCTGTATTTTCTGGTGTGATTTAATCCTTCTATGGAAACCTCTTTATATAGGCGGAGGGAGGGGCTCCCTCCACCTTAGGTGCCCCATGTGGGACTAAAAAACTGGGAAATAGGGGCAATTCCCATGCCCATACAGGTGGGCCACAGTGCCCACCGCACCGGCCAGCAACAACAGCAACAAGAGAGGAAGTGGCCGGGTGGGCCGGCCTGCCCACCCCCAGCAGCCTAGCAGCCAACGGCTGCGGCGCAGCAAGCGCTGTCCCGGATGGGTTGGCCCATTTGCGTGCGGTAGCGCCATGGGCAGGAGGTGGCGACATCAGCGGTGGCCGGGCCGGCTTCAACGCGGCCCGCGAGCCGGCCCAGCACGCCTTCCCGGTTGGCTCCCTCGCTAGCTCCCAGTTGGGCCGGGGTTGAGCTGCTACTGCGGGTAGCGGCTGCTGCCCCCGCGTGGCCCGTAGTACTAGCCGCCAACTTAGGCTGGTTAAATCAGCCCCTTTGCTGATTTCCTTTTTCCTTTCTCATCTGTTTATTTTAGGTAAAATTCCTTAGGGGTTTTGCCTAATAAGAAAGATTTATTTATAAATCTTTATTCAAATATTTATTTATAATATATTAATTCATAATTAACATGTAATAAATATATATGTAAATCATCATTTATCCAAAACTCCTTTTGGTCCCTTTTCCTCTATTCTTTCTCCGAACACCTTCAGATCTCTCCAGAATATTTCTAGTTTCTCTCTTCTTATTTCTTCAGTGATTCCGAATAATCCATTAATGATCTCTAAGCTTCGTCAAGCCCATAAGCATGCCATCCAACAGTTCAAGAACACTCTAGACATGGTCAAGACTTCTCTGTGACTAATGATCAACAGCGGGACCTGGATGCCCATGATGACCACCTGTGCATTTTATGAAATTTTTCATTGAACTGTAAACGTCGTGTCTTATTCCTTTTGTCTCTACGATACTTGTATTGTTCAAGGCTTGATCAAATGACATCACCATGTCAGGTTCAACCTTGTTACTGACAATAGCTACTTTACTCGATCCGGTAAGTAATAACCCTCATGACATAGTCACACGCTGTGCAGCTTATGGATATAACTTATCCGAGTGGGCCCAGAGTATCTTCTGTCATGTGGATGGATAAATCCCGCTCTTGACGCATACGCCTCAACTTATTCCTCTATATACCCAATGCCACCCTTATTATCACCGTTCCACCGAGTGACATTAAGTGCCATTAGAGTATCCTCGGGAGAGTGTGATTAGATATGGTCTCACGGTGTAAGGAAAGAGTCACTACATTTCCTAACAATCATAACTTGAACTCTATGACATGATCATGATATGATGTTATAGATAGGGTATATTTACCATCTCATTCTCTAATGAAATGGCTTTATTGTCAATTGCTGCCGAGGCACCAACTTGATCAAGAAACCTTGATCATTCGTTGACCAATGAACGAGTGACTAGAGTTTTACTGGGAACTCCTGGTTGTTATATCACACGTGTATTGACGTTTTCTTTCAATAGAGTTATAGCATGATATAAAAATTAATCATAAACTTTATGAAATATGCTAATAATTAATATTATTATTTGTCTCTAGGGCATTTTTCCTTCACCGAGTTCTATTAGACCTTCTGGGTAGTCATAAAGGATGATTTAATGGCTATGTTTCATCAATTTTATAGAGGTGATTTACCAATATTCTAGCTGAATTTTGGTACTATCATCCTCCTTCCCAAGGAAGAAAATGTCATATAAATCCAACAATACCGGCCCATATGTCTATTGAACGTAATATTCAAAATTTTCACTAATGTGGGTACTAATCGGATAATAATAATTGACCATAAATTTATAAATCCTAACAATGTTTATGCCAGGTAGACACATCCTCGAGGGGATTGTGATTCTGCATGAAACCATTCAAAAATCCTCAGGGAGAAACTTGATGGCTTTCTTCTTAAAATAGACTTTGAGAAGGCGTATTATAAGGTCAAATGGTCGCTTTTACAACAAACTTTACGAATTAAAGGTTTCAACCTAGATTGGTTTAGATGGATTAATGATTTTGTTAAAAATGGAGTGTAGCTATTCGTGTTAATGATGATATTGGGCACCATTTTCAAACTAAAAAGGATTAAGACAAGTATATCCCTTTCACCGACGCTCTTTAACTTAGTGGCGGGTATGTTGGCTATCTTAATTCCTAGAGCCAAAGAAGATGGTCAGGTTGAAGGACTCATACCTCATATAGTTGAGCGCGGAGTCTCTACTTTACAATACGCCAGATGACACAGTTATTTCCATGAACCATGACTTACATAAAGCCTTAAACATGAAGTTGATACTATGTACTTTTGATCAACTATCTGGCATGAAATATACTTTTATAAGAGTGGGCTTTTTTGCTTTGGTCGAGCTAAAAAAACACAAGATCAGTATATGGAGTTGTTTGGTTTTGAAATGGGATGTTTTCCTTTTAGATATCTAGGGATCCCAATCCATTTTAGGAAGCTAAAGAATGATGAGTGGAAGCCTCTATAAGATCATTTTGAAAATAAATTAGCATATTGGTTAGGCAAATTATTATCATAAGGAGATCGCTTGTATTAATTAATTCGGTGCTAACAAGATTGCCCATGTTTATGATGTCCTTCATAGAGATCCCTAAAGGAGTGTGAAATAGATTATACTTCTTTCGGTCTTGTTTTTTCTGGCAAAATTAAGAAACATAAAAAATACTACCTAACCAAATGGAATTTTATTTGTCGAACAAAATATGGGGGGTTTGGGTCTCGATGTGGGGGTCCCTGACATAAAAAACAAATATTTTCTCAATAAGTGGTTGTTCAAACTTTTGAATCAGGAATGAGTTTGACATGAGTTGTTAAAAATTAAATACCTACACTCCAAAACTTTATCTCAAGTTCAATCCAAGACAAATGATTTGGCATTTCAAAAAGGTCTTATGAGAGTAAAAGAGAATTTCTTTGCTAGAGGGTCTTTCACTATTAAAAATGGGGAAAACACGTGCTTTTGGGAAGATAATTTGCTAGGAAATAGTCCTATAGCGGTCAAATACACATATCTTTTTAATATTGTACAAAGAAAAGAGGTTTCTATTACACATGGTATGGCAAATAATCCACTGAATATCACGTTTTATAGATCTCTTCGTAGGACAAGATGGTCTAGATAGTTGCATCTTGTTGATAGGCTAATGAATATTAGTTTAGAGGATGAGGAAGACCAGTTTAAGTGGGACCTTACACGCATCTAAGGTGTTTTTAGTGAAATCTGTGTATTTCACTAGAAAGATGATGAAGGTTACTGCGTAAGTATTTGTGGAAGTGTTGTTTTTGTGTTGATAATGAGACAATTCAGCACTTATTCATTGATTGCACTTTTGCGTAGTTTAGTGCATAGTGCATATGGCACTTAATCTAGCTCCCCTAGAAAATATTAAGATTTTGTTTGGGAATTGGCTGAACGAGGTTGATAAATTAGAGAAGGTGCGGATACGAGCGGTGTTTGTGCTTTACTTTGGGAAATTCGGAACATTTGCATTGACCTAATATTTAACAGATCAATAATTTTTTTCTTTTATGCAGATCATTCCTTTAACCATATACTAGATCCGTGTGTGCCCCTTTCCTTCAGCCGGAGGAGCGCATGCCTCCCATGACTATTGGATGCAGTCATTTGGAAATGGTTGCACGTGATTTATTCAGTTGGTGCATCTAGTGTTTTGATAATAGGTTATCATGTTGATGCACATGCTTTTTGAAAGGATCGTATGGACACCTAGAGGGGATGAATAGGTGCTACTTCAATTTTACTCTTTTTCAAATTAGGTTTGACACAAAAAAAATTCTCTAGATATGCAACTAAGGTGAATTTACCTATATGTCACACTAGCACAACTAACTAAGCAAGAGCAAGATATAAGTATAGTGTGGTAAAGGATAGAGGTAACCAAAATGGAGCATGTGGAGACACAAGCACGATTTCCCACAGTTCCTTCCTTTTGAGGGGAAGTACGTCTGCGTTTGGAGAGGAGGTGGTTTCCAACCACCAACGCCATAAAAGGCCTTCCTTGTTCTTCGGTGAACCTCACCCCAAAGGGATTGATTCACTCTTCCACTATACTGGTAACCTTCAAGGTGGAAACTGATACCTCTATAACAAGTTCGAGGCACACATCCACAACTGAATTGGAGGATCCCGAATGCAATAAAGTTGTCACAACAATCAAAGACAATCTCATAAGAACCAAATCAAGAACTAGGGTTTCCAATGAAACACTAGAGCAAGGGGCCCTCAAGTGAATGAGGGAAAATGAAGATCTCTTTTGGTGAAGCTATATATCAAGGCCTCCTCCTTCGATTCTCCAAAGATCGGGGACTTTGGATGGTTGGAGGGGGATATCTCGTTGATTTGGTGGCTCAAATATGGGTGTTCTTCTTTTTTGAAAACAAGCAGCTTGAGGATGGGGATGAAGTCCCCTATTTATAGGCGCACTTTCTTCAGACCATTTTCTGCCCGTTCGGGAAATTCCACGATAGAAACTCCGGTCTAGAGACCGGAGATTATGGTCTGCACGCATCTCACACGGAAGATTCCGGTCCATTTTCGGACCCCTATACAGACTGTCCTGGACCTGGTCTTGATGATCACCTTGGAGACTTGGCTGAAACTCCGGTTCTGAGAACACCGGAAACTCCAGACTTTGCACACCGGAGATTCCGGTCTGCGACTTCACACTAGAGTTTCCGGACAATATTTATCCTATCTCCGGACCCCTATTGTAGGGTTCGTTGCATGGAAAACAAAAAATTCTATCGCAAGAACACATAAAACAAGGATCCAATCTATGGAAAAGCATAGATCTAATCTACGAGATCGGTGCAACGAGATGGAAGAGAAGTAACCCTCATAGATCCAAAGCGTTTAACGAGATCAGATCTCGTGGTTGATGTAGTCGATCACTTGATGATCTCAAGATCGTGTATGCGATCCTTCCGGTGCTGCGTTTCGGCAGCGCTTCCGCACTCGGTCACACGTACGGAGTCGATGAAGACCTTCCTCTCCCCATTCCAGCAGGCAGCGGAGGTAGTATACCCCCTTGGAATCCTAGCAGCATGACGTCATGGTGGTGGTGGAGGAGAAGAATCCTGAAGGGCTTCGCCTAAGCCGGAGCAAGACAGTGGAGGAGGGAGAGGGGTGGCGGCTAGGGCTAGGGACAGGGGTGCAGGGGTGCGCCCTCCCCACCCCTCCTTATATAGATGGGGGGTGGCCAGGGTTCCCATCCCTGGTCGAGTCCTTCCCCAACTCGGCGGCCAAAGAGGGAGGGGGAAAAACTTGTCCCCCAAGTTTCTTCCCCTTTCCTTTTTTTAGGGTTTTCCCCCTTTTCCTTGTGGTGGCCGGTTTGGCCCCTTGCACTTGGTGTGGCTGTCCCTAGGGCCCCTGCGGCATGCCACAACCCAAGTGGCCCCTCTCAGGGTGGTGTACCAATCGGTGGTCCCTCTATAACATTCTAGAAGCTTCCGGTCAAAACACCGAAAACATTTATGAACCCCCAAAAATGACTTTCCTTATATGAATCTTATTATCCGGACCATTACGGATCTCCTCGTGATGTCCTGGATCCAATCCAAGACTACAAAAAACATTCGGTCTCCAACTCATATTACATATCTACTTAAACAACATCAAACCTTAAGTGTGTCACCCTACGGTTCACAAACTATGCAGACATGATCGAGACACCTCTCCGATCAATAACCAATAGCAAGATCTGGAGATCCATAACGACTCCTACATATTCAACAATGACTTCGTGATTGAATGAACCATTCACATACGATACTGATTCCCTTTGTCGAACGATACTTTACTTATCTGAGGTTCGATCATCGGTATCTCCATACCTAGTTCAACCTCATTATCGATAAGTACTATTTACTCGTTCCATGATATGACATCCCTTGTGACCTCATCACATGCTTGCAAGCCAATTGGATGACATTCCACCGAGAGGGCCCAGAGTATATCTATTCGTCATATGGATGGACAAATCCCACTCTTGATCCATGTGCTTAGACACATACTTTCAGAATACCCAATGACACCTTTATAACCACCCAGTTACGGAAGTGTCATTTGATGTCATCAAAGTACTCATCCGGTGACGGTGATTAATATGATCTCATGGTCTAAGGATTAGGTTACTATGTATCTAAAAGCTTGTAGCAAAACAAACTTAATGACTTGATCTTATGCTATTCTTACTATGGGTGTGTGTCCTTCACATCATTCTCATAATTATATGATCTTCTTATTAATAACATCCAATGTCCATGATTAGGAAACCATGCTCATCTATTAATCAACATGCTAGCTTCAACAAGAGGCTTACTAGGGACTCTTTTATGTTTACAAAACACACAAGTATTAATGTTTCTGGTTAATACAATTATAGCATGGGATGTAAACATTTATCGTAAAAACAAAAATATAATAATAACCACTTTAGTATTGCCTCTTGGGCATATCTCCAACAGTCCCCCACTTGCACTAGAGTCAATAATATGGATTACATGGTAATATACCTAACACCCATGGTGTTCTGGTGTTGGTCATGTTTCGCTCTAGGGAGAGGTTTAGTCAACATGTCTGCCACATTCAGATATGTGCGTACTTTGCAAATCTTTATGTCACCTACTTGGACATACTCGTGAATCGAATGGAAACATAGCTTGATGTGCTTCAGCTTCTTGTGTGACCTTGCATCTTGTGCATTGGCTATGGCACCCATGTTATCACAATAAATGGCCATCGAGTTTAATGCACTAGGAACCACACCAAGCTCGGCGATGAAATCCTTCATCCATATCGCTTCTTGTGAAGCCTCCAAAGCAGCTATGTATTCTGATTCAGTTGAATATTTTTCCACAACGCTTTTCTTTGCACTCCTCTAGCTCACCACTGCACCATTCAAAATAAATACGTATCCAGAATGTGACTACGAGTCATCCGGATCGATGTTCCAACTAGCATCGATGTAACCTATTACAACGAGCTCTTCGTCACCTCCATAAGAACCATATCCTTAGTCCTCTTTGGGTACTTTAGGATATTCTTGACTGCTGTCTAGTGTTCCACTCCTGGATCACTTTGATATCTGTTGGTCAAACTAATAGCATGAGCTATATTCGGTCTTGTACACAGCATGGCATACATGATAGAATCTATGGCCGAGTGATACGTCGTAAACGTATCTATAATTTTTTATGTTCCATGCTTGTTTAGTATCCACTTTGCTATGCTTTGTCTACACTCTGAGGTATTTTTATACATTTTATGGGACTAACCTATTAACAAGATGCCACAGTGCCAGTTGCCTGTTTTTTGCTATTTTTTGTTTTAGAAAAGCTAGTAAGAAAATATTCTCGAAATTGTACGGGACAAAATCCAAAGTTAATATTTCATCGAGACGAACACAGAGCCCAGAGGGCGACCGGAGGGGAGCAACAAGGTGGTCACACCCCCCTCCCCCACACGCTGGGTGTGTCCCCCCTAGCCGCCCTCCTGCCTCGCCTCTTCGCCTATATAAACCCTCGATTCCAAAACCCTAAGTACCCGATCAGATCTCCACGAAACAGTCTGTAGCCGCCGCCACCATCGTCCCTAGATCGGGGGGGGAGGTCTGAAGCTCTTCCCGGCACCCTGCCGAAGGGGAGAGATCATCCCAGAGGCCTTCTTCATCACCATGCCAGCCTCCGGTATGATGAGTGATTAGTTCCACCTTGGACTATGGGTCCATACAGTAGCTAGATGGTTGTTTCTCCTCCCTTGTGCTATCATGTTTAGATCATGTGAGCTCCATTCATGATCAAGATCATCTATTTGTAATCATGCATGTTGTGTTTGCGGGGATACGATGGATATTGAGATTACTATGTCAGAATGATTATTGATTCTATCACGTCTTCTTGATTATTGATTCTATCCTGTCTGTGTTGTTTGAGATCTTGCATGCTCTCCGTTTCTAGTAGCTATCTTGGCCAAGTAGATGCTAGTGACTCCAAGAGGGAGTATTTATGCTCGATAGTGGGTTCATGCCTCTATTGAATCTAGGGAAGTGACAGAAATCTCTAAGGTTGTAGATGTTTTATTGCTACTAGGGAGAAAACAACAATCTTTGTTCATGGAACAATTGTATTGTTTACTTTACACACATTGCTTAAAGCAGTTATCCGTTGCTTGCAACTTAATACTGGAGGGGGTTTGGATGATAACCTGAAGGTGGATTACTAGTCATAGATGCAGTTGGATGGCGGTCTATGTATATTGTTGTAATGCCCAGTCGAATGTCATAGGATCATGAATGTCTAGTATTGCATTGTTGTGCCTTGCTCAGTCCTTTCAATTGCCTGGCTGTAATTTTTTTATCCAACATGTTATGTTATTTATCTTAACGAGAACACCTCTAGTGAAATGTGGACCCTGGTCCAATCTTTACCATTGTTACATCATCCACTGTTACTGTTTACTTTTGGCAAGCAATCATTACCTTCCACACCATATGTTTAATCCTTTGTTTTCAGCAAACCTGTGAGATTGACAACCTCACTGTGCGTTGGGGAAAAGTCTTCAGTTTGTGTTGTGCAGGTTCCAAGTTGTTAGCAACACCTTGGAGTCGTTTCCTTCCTCCTAATGGTTCAATAACCTTGGTTTCATAACTGGGGGAAGACTTACTGTTGTGCTCATCATACCTTCCTCGTGGGGTTTCCCAACTAAGCTCTACAATGATCTGAGCCGCATCACCGAGGCATAGGGGATCTTACTCATCCTTTCTCTATCTTCTGTCGTAGCTGGACTTTGAGTTTTACTCAAGGTCTTCCCTGGCCACATGGGCAAGAACCCTTTCTTGCTTTCTTCCATTCTAAACCTCTTTAGAACCTTGTCCAAGTATGTACTTTGTGAAATCTCGATTAAGCATCTTGATCTATGTCTATAAATCTCTATGACTAAGATGTATGCTTCTTCGCCAAGATCCTTCATTGAAAAACTATTATTCAAATATACTTTGACACTTTCAAGAAGTTCTATATCATTCCCAATCAACAATATGTCATCCACATATACTACTAGTAATTCTATAGAGCTCCCACTCACTTTCTTGTAAATACAAGCTTCTCCATAAGTTTGATCCAAAAATTTTGATCACCTTATCAAAACATTGATTCCAGCTCCGAGATGCTTGCTTTAGTCCATAAATTGCCCGTGGAAGTTTGCATACCTTGTTAGCATCTTTAGGATTGACAAAACCTTTGGGTTGTACCATATAAAACTCTTCCATAATGTCACCATTATGGAATGCCATTTTTACATCCATCTGCAAAATCTCGTAATCGAAAAATGCAGTGATTGCTAAAAAAATCCTCACAGACTTTATTGCTACCGGTGAGAAAGTCTCATCATAGTCAACTCCTTGAATTTGTCGGAACCCCTTCGCGACAAGTCGATCTTTATAGATAGTAACATTACCATCAACGTCTATTTTCTTCTTGGAAATCCATTTGTTCTCAACAGTCTTGTTACCATCAAGTATGTCCACCAAAGTCCACACTTGGTTTTAGTACATGGATCCAATCTCGGATTTCATGTCTTCTTGCCATTTTTTGGAATCTGGGTGTTGGAGATATGCCCAAGAGGCAATAATAAAGTGGTTATTATTATATATTTGTATTAATGATAAATGTTTATATCCCATGCTATAATTTTATTAATAGGAAGCATTAATACTTGTGTGTTTTGTAAACATAAAAGAATCCTCAGTAAGCCTCTTGTTAAACTAGCTTGTTGATTAATAGATGATCATGGTTTCCTGATCATGGACATTGGATGTTATTAATAATAGATCATTTCATTAGGAGAATGATGTGATGGACACACTCCTATAGTTAGCATAGCATAAGATCAAGTTATTTAGATTTTGTTTGCTACAAGCTTTCAAATACATAGTAACATAATCCTTCGACCATGAGATCATGTTAATCACCATCACCAGATGGATGCTTTGATGACATCAAACACTACTTCTGTAACTTGGTGGTTATAAAGGTGGCATTAGGTATTTTGAAAGTATGTATTGAAGCAAATGGATCAAGAGTGGGATTTGTCCATCCATATGAAGGATATATATACTTTGGGCCCTCTTGGTGGATTGTCATCCAATTGGTCTTGCAAGCATGTGACAAGGTCACAAGGGATGTCACATCACATTACAAGTAAAGAGTACTTATCGGTAATGAGGTCGAACTAGGTATAGAGATACCGACGATCAAACCTTGGATAAATAAAGTATCATACAACAGAGGGAATCAGTATCGTATGTAAATGGTTCATTCGATCACAAAGTCATCGTAGAAATATGTGGGAGCCATTTGGAATTCCAGATCCCTCTATTGGTTATTGATCGGAGAGGTGTCTCGGTCATGTCTGCATAGTTCACGAACCGTAGGGAGACACACTTAAGGATTCAATGTTGTTTAAGTTGATATGGAACGTGAGTTTGAGACCAAATGTTGTTTAGAGTCTCCAATTGGATCCAGGACGTCACAAGGAGATCCGGAATGGTCTAGAGAATAAGATTCATATAAGGAAAGTCAATTTCTAGGGTTCGGAAATGTTTTCAGTGTTTTGAACGGAAGCTTCTAGAATGTTCTAGAAGGTCCACCACCCCGGAGGGGTCACTTAGGATGCGGCATGTCCTAGGGGCTGGCCGCACCAAGCCCTAGGCCAACTCATCCAAGAACTAGGAAGGTAGGGTCAAACCCTAGTTTGAAAAGTCAAATCCTAGTTTGAAAAGTCAAATTCCTAGTTTGGGAAGGAAAGGGAAAACTTGAAAGGCAAGTTTACAACTCCCCTCTTCCTTGCCGAGTTGGGGAAGGAGTCTCCCCTTGCTAGACGAGTTGGGGAGCAACTCGTCTAGGGCTGGGAGGCCCTTGGCTGACACCACCTCTCCCATATAAGGAGGGATAGGGCTCCCCCCTTGGCACCTAAAGCCTTGGCGCCTAAACCCTAGCCGTCGCACCCCTCTATCTCTCTATCTATCTATATCTCTCTCGTCCACCACACTACTCCGACTTAGGCGAAGCCCTGCAGAAATCTCTCCTCCTCCACCACCACCACCACACCGTCGTGCTGTTGGGATTCCGAGGAGACCTACAACCTCCGCTGCCCTGGTGGAACAAGGGAGAGGAAGGTATTCATCGACTACCGTACATGTGACCAACTGTGGAAGCACTGCCGGAACGTGGCGCCGGAAGGATCGTCTACACGATCTTGAGATCGGCAAGTGATCGACTACATCAACCACAAGAATCCGATCTCATTAAATTCTTTGGATCTACGAAGGTTAGTTCTCTACAATATCGTTGCACCGATCTTAAAGATTAGATCTTGGCTTTGCCATAGATTAGATCTTGGTTTTGTGTGTTCACGTGATAGAATTTTTTTGTTTTCCATGCAACGAACCCTACACTAGGCTCATCATTTCTTCCTCATACGTCGCAAGGTCATTGGTGTTGTCCACCAACATGACATTCATGACGGGGTCATACTAATCAGGAGTGGTACGGACCCTCGTCGACCTACGAGATTTAGTAGTAACTTCGTTCGAAGTTTCACGATCACCATCATTAGCTTCCTCTCTTATTGGTGCAGGCAGCACAGGAACATCTTTCGGTGCTACGCTACTCGCAAATCCGAGAGAAGGTTCAACAACCTCGTCGAGTTCTACTTTCCTTCCAATCACTTCTTTCAAGAGAAAATCTTTCTCAAGAAAGGATCCATTCTTGGTAACAAAAACATAGCCTTTGGATCTATGATAGAAGGTATACCCAATTGTTTCTTTAGGGTATCCTATGAAGACGCATTTTCCCTTTGGGTTCAAGATTTTCGGGATATAACTTCTTTACATAAGATTCACAATCCCAAACTTTAAGGAACGACAACTTAGGTTTCTTACCAAACCACAATTCATACAGTGTTGTTTCGATGGATTTTGATGGTGCCCTATTTAAAGTGAATGCGGATATTTCTAATGCATAAATCCAAAACAATAACGGTAAATCTATAAGAGACATCATAGACCGGATCATATCTAAGAGAGTTTGATAATGATGTTCGGACACACCATTCCACTGTGGTGTTCCCGACGGTGTAAACTGTGAAAGTATTCCGCATTTCTTCAAATGCATGCCAAACTCGTAACTTAGATACTCACCTACGCGATCAGATCGCAGAAACTTAATATTTTGTTACGTTGATTTTCTACTTCACTTTGGAATTCCTTAAACTTCTCGAAAGTTTTGTATTTATGTTTCATAAAGTAGATATACCCATATCTACTCAAGTCATCCATGAAAGTAAGAACATAGCTATATCCACCACGCGACGCTACACTCATTGGACCACACACATCAGTATGTATGATTTCCAATAAGTCTGTAGATTGCTCCGTTATCCTAGATAATGGAGTCTTAGTCATTTTTTCCACTAGAAATGCTTCGCATCTTTCTAGTGATTCAAAATCAACTGATTCAAGAAGTCCATCGGAATGGAGTTTCTTCATGCGCTTCACTCCAATGTTACCAAGACGGTAGTGCCACATGTATGTGGAATTATCATTCAATTTCATTCATTTAGCATCTATATTATGAACATGGGTATCACTACTATTGAGATTAACAAAGAATAGAACATATATCTCAGGTGCATGACCATAAAAGATATTACTCATATAAATAGAACAACCATTATTATTCGACTTAAATGAGTAACCGTCTCGCAATAAACAAGATCCAGATATAATGTCCATGCTTAACGCAGGCACCAAATAACAATTATTTAGATTTAAAACTAATCCCGATGGTAGATGAAGAGGGAGCGTGCCGACGGTGATCACATCAACCTTGGAGACATTTCCAACGCGCATCGTCACCTCGTCTCTCGCTAGTCTTCGTTTATTCTGTAGCACCTTTTTCGAGTTACAAATATGAGCAACCGAACCAGAATCAAATACCCAAGCACTACTATGATTACTAGTAAAATACACATAAATAACATGTATATAAAATATACATCTCTTCTTGATGTTGCTGTTCTTCGGATCTTCTAGGTACTTGGGGCAATTCCGCTTCCAGTGACCTTCGGCCTTGCAATAAAAGCACTCAATATCAGGCTTAGGACCAGCCTTGGGCTTCTTAGCAAGCGCGACAGCTTTCTTGCTGCCCTTCTTGAATTTTCCCTTGTTCTTAGGCTTGCCTTGCTTATTGAAATTGGTGGTCTTATGAAGGGATACGGGTAGGATACACTAGCGCAAATGAAAAATTTCTACCGCGTAAACCAGGATTACTATTGTCATAGATCTCGGGATTACCACTAGACGCGCAGTTGCAGAACTTGATGAAGCACGCCGGGGCAGTTTAGGTGTTCTACGTCTCCTCCTCGTCCTCGTAGCACGAGTAGCTCCCCTTGCGCGGCTCGTCCAAGTGCTACAGATGCAGCAGCTCTGAGGTATCCACACGTCCGGGGTGGAAGCATCAGACGCCGGATTGCTAGGTACGCATGTGCGACGCATGCATGAGAGGAGTGGCGGCAAGGTGGAATGCTCAACCCTATTCATCTCGCCCTACCCTTTCTTATATAGGCGTCCCTGGTGGCTTCTACATTAGCAGCTCATTATTAGCCTAAGCCTGGTTTAATTCGGATCCAATCCTCATTAGGCTTCTAGCCCCTTAAGTGTGTGACCCTATAGGTTCATATATGTATAGACATGATATGAGTACACTTACTCTGTCAATAGTTGGTAGCGGCCTCTAGCAAGAGGTGCCAACTCCTAAACGCATACAAAGATCATTCAGACGAACCATCACAAGGTTAAGTACATGTCTTTCCCTTTGCCTCACGATATTTGGTGTAGCTCCAAGCTGACTCTCTTTCTCGATACTATGATTCGGAATCCCTTTACTAGGTTAAGTCTTAACCTTATGTAGCACGGCCATGCATTTCTGGATCCGATCACTCGAGGGTCCCAGAGATATCTCTCTCAAGTAGAGAGGGGCAAATCCCATCTTGATTGACCAATGCCTTGCAGCATGCTTCAGGACAAACCCTAAAGCTACCATTATAACTACCTAGTTACAGAGCAGTGGTTGATAGCCCCAAAGTAGGTCGATCCACATATCAAGTACATGCAACAATCTCAGGTCTAAGGACAAAACATACACGATGTGTAGAGAGAGCTGCAAGTATAATTGCCAGTCTCAATTTAGGTCAGTCCAACCCTATGTTCATAACATGTGTTCACATCATTGGTTTGACATCTCCATGTCTATGACTTACGAAACATAGTCATCAACCAATCGATGTTCTAGTCTAATATTCACGTGTGTCCTCACATGAACTCCAACTAGGGACAACTGTTAGATAACCATACAAGTAAAGAGTTTCACAAACAATTCACATAATTGTTAATCAATACAAGTTTCCTAATATATGGATATTCAAGGAACATTACAATAACTCATGGATACATATGAAATATAATCATCTCTATGATTGCCTCTAGGGAATATTTCCTTCATCTTATTGAACATCAACAATTGGTGCTCTTTCTTGATCTCCACTTCTGCAGTTTTAAGCATGGAGAAGAGTTTGGGCAACGACTTATCCATGCGCTGCATGTTGTAGTTCATCACAAAGTTCTTCTAACTAGGTGGTAGTGATTGGAGGACACGATGAATCCCCAACGCATTAGGAATCGTTTTTCCCAAATCTTGGAGTTTGTTTGCGTGCCCAGAAATTTTGAGCACGTGCTCCCTAACAGAGATGCCCTCTTCCATCTTGCAGTTAAAGAACTTATTGGAATCTTCATAGCTTTCCATGGACGCATGAGTCTCAAATATCATTTTGAGCTCATTGATAATATCATGAGGGTCGCGGTTCTCAAAGTGCTCCTCTGAAGTTTCGATTCCAAACCGTACAGGATGGCACACTGAAATGTGGAGTAGTGATTCTTCCGAGTGAGGTAAACATTTTTCACCTCATCGGTAGCATCAGCTGCAGGCGGGTCACCTAGCGGTGCATCTAGCACATAGGTCAACTAACCAACATTGGGGACAATCCTCATGTTACTGAACTAGTCCATGAAATTGCTTCCATTGTTTTTCAACTTTTGTTTCTCTAGGAATGCATTAAAGTTGATGGTAGGGGTCGCCATGATCTACAACATATTTGTAAAGAGTTTAGACTAAGTTTATGATAAATTGAGTTCAAATTTAATTCTCAAATTAACTAAGTGAACTCCCACTCAAAATAACATCCCCTCACATTGTTTTAGTGATTACACGAACCAAATCCACTACACCAAGTCCGACCTTCACAAGAGAAGATGTAGTATTCAAAGGCGAATAATCAACATGTTCATCATATCATTCATATGACTTATGCATTTCCTTTTGGTATTTTGTGTTCCGATGCCATGTTTGTACATGCTAGGCTCATCAAAATTAACCTTAGTATCCGCATGTGCAAATCTGGCGTGCACATGTTGTATGCACACGTAGAATCTATCACACCCGATCATCACGATATGCTTCGAAACAATGAGTCTTAGAAACGGTGCCTACTAAGGATGAATTTTATTACTTGATATTTAGTGAGAGGGATCATCTTATAATGCTATTGTCGCGATCTAAGCAATACAAGATGCATAAAAAGGATTAACATCACATACAATTCATAATATGTGATATGATATGGCGTTTCTCCTTGTGCCTTTGATCTCCATCTCCAAAGCACGGACATGATCTCCATCATCACCAGCGTGGCATCAAGGTCAATGGCGCCGCTTCATGGTTGTCCATCATCAACATCAACTATTACAACTACTTGGAATAAAGCTGTTACATGATGAATAGACATGCATGTCTTAACAAATTTAAAGACAACCATTAGGCTACTGTCGGTTGCCATATTACAATAAGGATCATTGCATACATCAAATATAATCACAATCTACGGTGACCCAGCATACCACTGCATGATGTAGTATACTATAGTCGTTGACATAACACCAATGAAACACCGTTCCCTAGTATTACATCCCTCAAAGTGGTACAACAGAAACACAGCAGGTCCAAGACATGACTAAAGGTTACAACTCGACTCTTTACACAAGATCCAGAGAATACTCTAGGTTAAAGCGAGAGAAAAAACTTCTTACAAAGAAGAATCAGAAATAATCAATTTATAATTTTCAAGCTAATAAGATTAGTATCTAACTATGGAGCTTGTATTGCTACTATTGCAATATTCTACAGTAGTAGGTTCTATGGCTAGAGATTATATTTCTATCTAATCCGCAACTTCGTCTTCATTTGAATTGATGTATATGTTGACTTCCTTGACTTTACTGAAGAGATTTATCTTTTGATGATGATTCCTGGAGCATAAGTTGATGTAGATGTCGTCTGTATTGGCTTCAGAATCTAGCAAGGGTTAAGAAGATACATTAAGTATGAGCGTACTCAGCAAATTTACTAAAAAAGGAGTGTTTGATGCACTATATCTATAGCCATAGACCATAGGCCGTAGGCAATGCAGGTTTTTGTAAACATTTCTTCAAAGGTTGCTTTTATTCTAAAAAGCTATGTCCGTCAAACTTCACAGGTTTACCAAAACTTTCATGGAGTTCCTTTCCTTCCGCGTTCGTAGCTCCTTCTCGGAACAGGGAGTAACAAGTTACAGTTCTTACACTCTACAGAAGTGTGTTACTTTTCCCATGAGAGATCAACTCCTTGTTGCACAACTGCACAACTTATTCCCGTCCAAAATTCCGTGATGTGGGGTCCCGTAGATGATCCAAGACAATTACTGCCCCCTTCGCGACCCCGCATGTCTCCTTGGTGTACACCATTCCCACCCATTGAATTACGGCAATGGTTAGTACAGACTATTAGATGACAGAACTATCGTGGGACGTTGAGGGTTCCCACCCATATGCTGCATATCCTCTACGAATTACAAAAATAATGCATGATACGAGGATAACAACCACGACATGCACATCTGGCTACATGCGAGAGGAAGAAGATACAACTGACTTCTTCGTCCCATTCCAAATCTCATGGTTAACGCGTGATATACGGCGCAAGAATCACTGGCAACATTGGTTATTAAGTCCTAGACAATATGTTCCTTTACCACCGGAACTTCCATATTAGGTTATCACCTCATGGTAAATAACCTATGATCAATTCTTATGAAAATAGTATTTTTTGACCTTTTTGAAATGCAGGTGATGACAACATTGGATTTGCAAAATACTTTACAGAAAATAATCAATGGACATGAGCAAGTGTGAACTTTCCTTTTGTGATTGCAAGATTATGCACTCACGGTCTTCAAGACAATATAAGATCCAATATCTGAAATCAGCATCATTGGTCCGGTAAGGACTAATGTTTAAAGAAGCAGGATGCTATTATGCATAAGTAATGTAATGCAATTTGGTAAGTTCGTATCCCCAGAATAATCATTGATCTAGGGTTTGGAAACTGGAAATGGTTTCTTTAGAGCGTGTTATACTTTTAGATAAGCTTCACACTTGTGCTTCTTATTAAGCTTGTGAGGGTGTGAAACAATGTGTAATTAGAAGATCATACAACCAATGAGATACACAAATGTGGAATGCTATGCAAAGGCTGCTTATATAAGAATTGTTCTATCTTCAAATTTTACTTTACAAGTAATGAAATTTATAAGGAGCCTAGGTGTTAACAATCCTAAGTATATAAGTAAAATGTAAAGTAATGTGATTATTATTGATTGTCATTTATTGGTTGAAGTAGCAAAAAGGATAACCTTCGAAGAAAAGGTTTCTTTACTAAGGTTTAAACAACCCTGACAGTTCATAGAATATGGTCGATGCCTCTTGGTGTTTATGTGGTTAGTTCGGTTTTGATATGCCCTAGGTCTTAATTGAAACAGGCCAAAGTTAGCTATAAAACACATAATAAATTCTTTAGCATACTATTTAAAGTCTTGTAGGCTAAATTTAACTTTAAGAACATAGATGGACTTGAGGTGTAATGCTTATGATATTTTTACTTTATTCACTTCATAGTGTTTCCCTAAGTACTTAAGAGTGGTGATACTTCTATTTGAGTAGTGGTTTATTAATATTATAATGGAATAGAAACATTTATCTCCTTAAAAAGATGTGGTTATGATTTGTAATCAAGGAAATAACATTACTTAACTACTTATGAATTCACTATAGTGTTTTGGTATGTTGATAAACTTGTGGTTGAAGTAAAGGAATAGGTTTTATTTAGCCACACATTGTTCTTGAAGATTTTAAATTTGATAAGTATCTTTTTTAGAAAATATTCTACACTTATGGTGGAATCATAATTCAATAAGGTTGTATTTAAAATGTGTTGAACCATTTTGTTTTTATATTATCAATATTTAAGACTAATACTATTTATTTTACCTCAATTGGCTAATTTTAGAAATATTAGCAAATTTTATTTACCCTTATATGAATTATCAATTAAGGAAATTAGATTTAAATTTGAGTTGTTAGAATATTAAGTTTTTTATTTTAAAAGTAGAATGTTACATTTTTAACATGTAGATATTATTTTTGATCATTTTGGTATATTACATTTATTTTTGTGACTTATAAATAATAAGATATGATTTTTATAATATTTATTACTATATAAACACTTAATAAATAATAGATATTTAATTAGGTGAAATAATAATACATGATTGTAATATTAAATTTTAGTTTTTATTTTTCTACGAATTTTGGTATATTATTTATATTTTTATCAATTACCATTATTAAAATATGAATTATCAAAGTTTTATTACTTATAATTTTTTTATTAAATAATATTTCTTTAAGTAGTTAACACAATAATGTTGAATAATAATGTTAAATTATAGATTTTATTTTTCTAAACATTTTCATATATTATACATATGTTTCTGAATTATAAATCAAAAGTTAATGATTTAAGAAGGTTTAATCATTTTATTTAATTTCTGGAAATATTTATATTGGTTTGTCTATTTGCTAAACAGGAAATGACTTTTCATACCGAAACTAAATCTAGACCCAGTCACTGACTGGTGGGGTATAGACCACGTCACATACCTAGATTTAGTGAATACATTTGTTACTAAACCTATTTCTACTCACAGTCTATGACAAATGGGTCCAGGGCCATGTCACATGCCACATGGGCAAAGACTGGTTAAACTGTGGACCAGGTCAAAGGGTGACGTCGGCATGACGTCAAGATGACGTCACATGAACTACTCCTCTTAGATCGAAATCAAATCCATTGATTTGGTTCGCACACGAGGTTATAGGTAGGCTTATCGGAAAGAGCACGATGCAAGGAACTCAGTAGTGGCGGTGCCGCTCTATTTTGGTCGCCAGAGGACAGCCGGCAACGAGTTCGTGCGACGGTGCTTGCAGATGATCATGGCGACATGGATATAGGAAGCAAACAACGCGTTGGAGCATACAGGGATACTCAGTGACTCACCAGGAATGCGACGATGTGGTTGGTGAGTCGCGAGGTGACCGGAATCGATGGTGGAGACGGTGACGGTGATCACCAAACTTGAGCAAGATGGGGTCGATTCTGAGCGCGCCAGCTCGATTCCTTATTTGTGGAGTTAGAGCACGTCACGGCGGAGCTCGGAGCATCTTCGGTTGTCTCTGGGGCGGCCTCTATCGGCGACGGCAATCAACTCCGGCGAGCTAGGGCTTCGGGTGAGGAAGAGAGATAGGTCTAGAGAGCAAGATAGAGGATAAGATTGGTATGAGAGGATAGAGGAGGACATGGCAGTCTTATCTACTCCTCCCAGGGTCGGCGGCAAGCATCACGGCGGTCGATTCGTGCTGACAATGGCGGACGGTATCGGCGGGGCGCACGCAGCTGCCTGTGTGCGTGAGGATGACGATGATGGCAGTTTTGCAGAAAACCCCCTAGCAATTCTTTCCTCTCAACCCGCAATCCCTCCTCTGGTCCCACTCGTCAGTCACCGTGGTTGACAAGCTAGGCTCGTTACTGAGCCAAAGTGGGCTGCAACGAAGTGCACCAGGCGGCAGATTGGTGAATGAAAACATGGGCTTCGGCCAGAAATGATTTTTTCTATTTTCTTTTCTAACTTTTATATTTAGATATTTGTTTGAATATTCCTAATAGAATTCTGTTTGCTGAATACCTGCAGCAACAAATAAAATATATTTTGATTCATTTAGTGAACCTTTATTATTAAGGTTTATATTTTCTTTATATAAGTCATTTTTATATTAATATTTTGTAGAGGTTTTTGTTATGAATTTAATTTACCTAAATACTCCATAACTTATTACAGGATTGCATTATTATTACTTCACAAGATTTAATTCTTATAAACTTATCATATTGAAGAAACTTTTATATGGTTTTTCTTCATTATTATAATACACATAAGGTTCTAGAGAATTAAAATGGTTAATATTATTCTCATGGACTTAAATGATATCAAGATAAATGGTTTGTTATATCTTGCATATAAGTTTAGGGTTTGAAGTTATAACTGTTTATTATAAGTTTTAGGAGATTTAATATATATCTTATTTTATAGATAGAAATAATATTTAAGGTTTAAGACATATTGTCTTTATGCTTGTGGTTGTAAATGATACCATTATTTATGGTAAAATAATAGAGTTGTTCTTTAGAATGGCTTAAGAGTAAGAATTGATAATTATAGTTTCTAGGCACTAATGGTTTTAATATTGTGAAGTGGCAAGATAGACTTAAGTGATTTTCTATAGGAAAATATTACTATAGGCCATTGCGGAAATAAGATGATTGATCATACAGATGAAATAGATATTGAATTTTATTATAGATTTAAGGTTGTATTTTTACCAAGAATTCCTAGCTTCCATTCTTCATAATTCTAGATTCCTAATTAAAGAATTCCTTTCCTAGATATTCTACTTCTTCATATTCATCATCATGGGTTGACATGATGAGCTTTACTTCACAAGAACATTATTATCAGTACTCCCTCCTTCTAAATACATTAAATAATTGCTCCTAACTCCTTTTATATACTTCCTTTATCCTCCATTGCTAACATTACTCCAATAGATGTATCTATCAAAATCTAATTTCCTAAAGTGTTTAATATCCTGTAAAAGGAGTATTACTACTTCAATAACTCAATGTTGCTCTGGCATCAGCTTAATCATACTATTTTATCCTTTACTTGCCTCAGTAACTCATATACTAACTTCTCATTATACCATTGTGATTTGTCTTGACTAACCTAGGATAACATATCCACACTAGGGTGTAATCATGTTCTATCACCAATATCACTTATACATGATATAATCATTCACTCTTAGTGACTTAAGCATGATCATTATAATTCTTTGATCATTTATAACTTAGGTTTCTAGTTGACTAATCAAGGCTTTATCAATACAACATTATAGCTGTATTATAATTATCTTCTTAATATCTCTATTTGACTAGGAGATTTATTAATTGACTATACCTACTTGATCCAATAGGATTACTCCTGGTAACTATCTTCAGAATTCATCCTTGTAATCTTCTTTATTACCATTTATATCTTTATCTAGGATAACTCTTCTATCTATTCAGAAGTGAATTAACCCCCATCAAGTATTCAATTAATTTGATTCTCTTCAAACATTCCCATCATATAGATGATGTCTAAAACTAGCATTACCACCTACCTCTTCTTACTTTTTTCACTAAAGGCTTTAAAGTGAATGCTATGATAAGGACAAGAGTTGATAGATCAAGAATTAATAGGATAAGAATTGATATATGAATAGTTGATTACTCAACATTGATATTCAACAAATATAAAATATGACTCAATAGAGATGATAAAGATTGTTATGGAAAGAAAGATATGTGGTGAATGGTCTTGAACTTATTTCCTTCCTACTCTGATGTATCTGAAGAGTTAAATATTATTATTATACTCATGATAAAAATATATGAGAATAAGACAAGTTAAGATTTAGTTATTAAATTCTTGTTACTTGAGTTATATCCTTAATTTAGGATTTAGGGTTATTGTAATGAATTCTATGATATGCTCTCTTAAGGATCAGATATTAGTCATTAAACAATGTATTAGGGTTTAATTTTATTACATTTGATCTACCCTTAGATCAAATCTTCTTTACCCAAAATCATGTTTTCAGCAAAGGTCATATTGAAACTTATCGCAGTCAACTTGATTATCTACTTCAATTCCATCAAGTTGAGAGAAGTTTCAATCACTTTGACAAGTTTTGTTCAAAAGCGCGAAAATTATTCAGATTTTCTATGCATGAATGCAATGCACACATATGAGTTCAACTTATTTGTAAGATCTAATGCTAGTATGTTACACAATCACATCATGGCCATATCACATCACATGCCCTGCAAAAACAATTTAGACGCCTCTAATTTTCTTTGCATGTTTTACGTGGCTTGGGGCTTTCAAACAAGAACCGTTCTTACCTACGAACATGAACCACAACACTGATAGAAGTGTTGTCAAGTGCCCATTGTAAATAGAATCTTAACTATGCTGGGAGATACAGACACCCGCAAAGCCACTTATGCAATACAAGTTGCACGTTGAGCGTGGAGCAAGTCTCATGTGCGACGACATGTAAGGTTAGCCAGGCCACTTCATCCCCCCATCCCACAAGATGCAAAGTACACGAAAATCAAGCGACAAAAAAAATCAATGCCCACAAAACCATTGTGTTCTACTTGTGCAACAGATCTATGCATTAACTCTGATACCACTATAGGGTTCGTTGCATGGAAAACAAAAAAATTCTATGGCAAGAACACATAAAACCAAGATCCAATCTATGGAAAAGCCAAGATCTAATCTACGAGATCGGTGAAATGATATTGAAGAGAAATAAACCTCGTAGATCCAAAGCATTTAACGAGATTGGATCTCGTGGTTGATGTAGTCGATCACTTGTCGATCTCAAGATCGCGTAGACGATCCTTCTGGCACCGCCTTCAAGTAGCGCTTCCGCACTCGGTCACACGTACAGAGTCGATGAATACCTTCCTATCCCAATTCCAGTAGGAGGAGGAGCTAGTAGATCCCCTCGGAATCACAATAGCACGACGGCGTGGTGGTGGTGGTGGAGGAGAAGAATCCTGCAGGGCTTCGCCTAAGCCGGAGCAAGACAGTGGAGGAGGGAGAGGGGCGGCGGCTAGGATTAGGGACAATGGTGCAGGGGTGCACCCTCCCCACCCCTCCTTATATAGATGGGGGTGTGGCCTGGGTTCTCATCCCTGGCCGAGTCCTTCCCCAACTCGGCGGCCAAAGAGGGAGGGGGAAAACTTGCCCCCCAAGTTTCTCCCCTTTCCTTTTTAGGGTTTCCCCTTTTTTCCTTGTGGTGGCCGGTTTGTCCCCTTGGGCTTGGTGCGGCTGGCCCTAGGGCCCCCACGGCATGCCACATCCAAAGTGGTCTGTCCCGGGGTGGTGGACCCACTGGTGGTCCCTCTAGAACATTCTAGAAGCTTTCGGTCAAAACACCGAAAACATTTCCGAACCCCAGAAAATGACTTTCCATATATGAATCTTATTCTCTGTACTATTCCAGATCTCCTCGTGATGTGTTGGATCCAATCCGAGACTTTGAACAACATTTGGTCTCCAACTCATATTCCATATCTACTTAAACAACATCGAACCTTAAGTGTGTCACCCTACGGTTCACAAACTATGCAGACATGATCGAGACAACTCTCCGATCAATAACCAATAGCAAGATCTAGAGATCCATAACGGCTCCTACATATTCAACGATGACTTCGTGATTGAATGGACCATTCACATATGATCTGTCACGCGATACTTTACTTATCTAAGGTTCGATCATCGGTATCTCCATGCCTAGTTCAACCTCATTACCGATAAGTACTCTTTACTCATTCCATGATATGACATACCTTGTGACCTCGTAACATTCTTGCAAGCCAATTGGATGACATTCCACCGAGAGGGCCTAGAGTATATCTATCCATCATATGGATGGACAAATCCCACTCTTGATCCATGCACTTTAACACATACTTTCAGAATACTCAATGCCACCTTTATAACCACCCAGTTACAGAAGTGGCGTTTGATGTCATCAAAGTACTCATCCGGTTACGATGATTAACATGATCTCATGGTCAAAGGATTGGGTTACTATGTATCTGAAAGCTTGTACCAAAACAAACTTAATGACTTGATCTAATGCTATGCTTATTATGGGTGTGTGTCCTTCACATCATTCTCCTAATGATATGATCTTGTTATTAATAACATCCAATGTCCATGATCAGGAAACCATGAGCATCTATTAATCAACAAGCTAATTTCAACAAGAGGCTTACTAGGGACTCTTTTATGTTTACAAAACACACAAGTATTAATGTTTCCTGTTAATACAATTATAGCATGGGATGTAAACATTTATCATAAACACAAAGATATAATATTAACCACTTTATTATTGCCTCTTGGGAATATCTCCAACACCTATACAGACAGTCCCTAGGCATCAACTTTGATCCACACCGGATACTTGTGCCGAAACACCAGCGCACACCGGAAACTCCGGTCTTTGCACACCGAAGATTCTAGTCTGAATCCATGAGGATTTTGTTCCAGCCAGGGATATTTCTAGCTATCGTGGACTTTTCTCTTTTCATTAGATTAACCTAACATAATTAGCACACGGGAAAAAGTTTCCTCAAGTTGTTAACGAACACCAAAACTGATTAAGATAATAAATTTACTTTCAATCTCCCCCTTTTTGGTGTTCGATGGTAACAAGAGGTTTTGCATGAAATTCTTAAAAAAGATACATAGCTATGCTCCCCATGACGATGTGTAGCAAGATATACATGTAATAGAAAGCATATAAGGGAAAGAAAGTAAAGACCTGCATAGAATAGAGAGATTACCATTACCACCTGAGTCTATACTATTACATTAATAAACCGGGCATAGCATGTCCAAATGCAAAGGATAGTTTCACAAGAACCAAGTAAATCAAATGTTTGAATTTTAAGATAAAAGGGCATAAGCAAATAAGAAGCAACCTAATGCTAATGCCCAACCCATGCAAATTCTAGATGATCCTAATAGACATCTTTCGCCCTTTGACATCGAGATGCCGAAAAGGGAAAAGACCAAGCTAGCGCCCCAAAGGAATCACTCGTATTCATCATCGTCGTTGTCATCCTCACCCTCTTACTCCTCATAGTCATCATCACCACCTGGAGCCTCGGGGCCTTTTCCATGAGGGCGCGAGGAGGCTATACCCCGAGAACCCAAGGCATATGTGACCTCTGAGAAGGTCGTCCAGTCAACCAAGTTGTTGTTCTTTGTGTTCCATGCTCGAAAGTAGAGAGTGTGATCTGATTCCGCAGACGGTTCAGCCCCATGCTCATCGGTGTATTCTGCCTCTCCTTCTTCTTCTTCCTCTTCACCTTGAGACTTGATCTCCCTTAAAGATCTTCTCAATTCTGCGGTTGTTTGATAAGAGGCATGCCGTTCTTTGCAAATATCCACATTCATGCAACACAGCGTCTTCTCCCAAAATGATGCCTTCTTGACCTTATCTCGGACATACTCAAGAGGTGACAGGTGGCATAGGAACATTGGAGGCAGTCTGCCCATTGGAGGAGTGGGAGACTACTCTTCCTTAGAGATTTCTTCATTCTCACTAGCATATTGCTACCTAGGAGCTAGACCCATCATCCCTTTCTTTTGGAGGGCCACAGAAACATGCTCAACAAGATTAGGAGGAAGGGAAAGAGGTGAACCATGAGGCTGAGTGTTCATGATCCTCGTCACCAGAGCTCCATACGGAGGAGATTTTCTGAAAAGTATGGCATGATGCATCTTATGGCAACAAACGTGGCCACTTTTTTTGGGACTCCAAGTGCAAAGTGTCGTAGCAAGCTTCTTTTACCCCAGAAGGGTGACTTGAGGGTTTATATCGAACTCTCGGGGAATTGGTTATGGAAGGGTATTTGTCTTCTCCTCTTCAAGCCACCTGTAAAGTAAAATAATTTTTCATGTGTCCCCAACTCCACCAAGTGGTTGTCAAGCACAAGGTTTCGTATTAGTAATATGAAATGAAATATAATATAAAGTAAATACAGTAAAGTAAAGAAATGAAAACTAGATGATATGGAAGATAGTAGAGTTGTTTTTGGGGTTTTTATGAGTGATTGCAAGAAGGGAAATTATTCTGTATTTTCGAAATAATAAATTGCAGAAAATAAAAAGGATAGTAGATGCAATGGAAAGGTGTTTCTTATGATAAAAATCATACCGGGGTTCATGGGTTTACTTGTCTACTCTCTCTTTTTAAGTTGTAGTGATCACAAAACAATTCATCAATGATAAAGATTCATGGAATTTCTATGTGTTGTTGATAAAGGAATTAATATGGGCATCACATTCTAACATAGAGATGGAATACTTCTCTCTTACAATACTCAAGAAAGGGAAATCTCCATGCAAAGCAATATTATATGATGTTTGAAATACAAATATGCTACCTTGATCTAACAAGGTTATCACACTGTCACATGATAACTATAGCACATGATTTCACTTTATCCCTAGTGAGGCAGCAAAATAAATGTAAAAAACCAAAGTAGATCTGGAAAATTATGTGTCACAATTCAATCTCTACCATCATGCTACTCCATCTAACACACACTTCTCTCCATACAAATTCTTGCATACAAGTTGGATTAAAACAAGAAATTAAGAACGGGGTACATGATATGCATCTATCAAAACATTTTACACAAAATACATTCCAGTCTCAAATATCAAATCATAGAACAAAGACCCACCACATAGGAATTACAAATATGACCATAATCATGTAGGGCAGTTCATATGGTACTTGATCTATGAAGAATGAGAGAGAAATAGATCAATATAATTCCACAAACCCATATCCCGGATGTGGAATACTCCCTCTTCATCATGGTGATGATGCTGGATATGTTGGAGAGGGTGGAGATATCCCCGGAGGTGGCTTTGGCGGAGTTTCCCCCTCCAATCTTTGCTAGATCCGACTCTGTTTGGTGGTGTTCTATCTCAAGTACTCCCCGGGGGGTCCTTATATAGGGATTTTTAGGTCAAGATAACTCCGTGGGCGAAAGAATTGAGGCGATCGGACGACCGAGGAGGAAACGGGTATGGGTGGCGCGCCCACCTGGGCTAGGCGCGCCACCTGGGCTCGTTTGGCTCTCCTGGCCCTCCTGGTGGGATTCTTGTTCTCCATATGCTTCTCGTGGATAAATATTGGTATTCCCAAAAGTGTAGGTACATTTGAGTTCGTATAGGTCCTGAAACATCAAAAACATTGAAAATAAGGTTTTCTGCCCTGCCGGGTTATAGCCAAAATAAAGGGGATCATTGGTAAATCCCCAAAAATCAATAGAAAACATGGATATACCATTATATATGATGCAAATATATGGTAAAACATGTTAACAAACTGCAAAGTTCATGTATGCATTTTACATGCATCAACATCCCCAAGCTTAACCTATGCTCGTCCTCGAGCATGAAGGTGCTAAAACTAGACATGGACTTTGGACTTTGTTACCTTTGATTCCTTCATCATTATGTAGAGTGTATATGCTCAATTCCTTTAAATGAAACATAATATGAAAGTGTACTATCAAGTTGTATCTTTTACACATCTATAAATATGTTGAACAATAAGTGATGGTGTTATAAAACAGATGATGAACAAAATAAACTTTCAAGCACACTTCGTTGAACATATAGAATTAGAGAATCTTTTCATGATTGTCATTGGTTTTTCATGCCTTTATTTTTGGGCCACTTCTTAGTTTCATGCCCTTGACTGGAAGACTCACTTCTTAGTTTTATGTCTTCCCTTGAGATTTTTTGCATCCCGTACCAAAATTAAGCATTGAATACATATGTTAATCCTCCATAAAGAATGTAAAATAATATTTTGAGCTATGTAGTTCATGTCAACAATACTTATAGGGATGGGGTTCCAAGTAACTTTTATTTAAAAGCTTCATATGGTTTATGTGCTAAACATCTTACAAGTTGATTGTTTCATGCACCTAGTCTATGACCTTGCACTCCTCCTGCTACTCAACTTAGGCCTATCATTGTATACTCATGTTGTTCTCTGAAACCGCATCACTGAAGCACCTCTTGCCCCTGTGTAACTATATGATGGTGCTTGGCGTGGAGCACTTCGTTGGAAACCCTAAGAGAAAGGTGTGATGAGCACGGCAGCAAGTCTTCCCTCCGTATAGACCGAGGTTATCGAACCAGAAGGATGAAGGAAATGTCACACAGGTGTTGCAAGCAACGCGGAGACCTGCACAACACAAACTCAAGACTTTGCCCCAACGAATCAGTGAGGTTGTCAAGCTCACCGGTTTGCTGTAACAAAGGATTAAACATATGGTGTGGAAGGTAATGGTTTGCAGCAAGTAAACAAGTAACAGTAGAAGATGTATCAATGGTAAAGATTGGACCGGGGTCCATAGTTCACTAGAGGTGCTCTCCTTAGATAAACAACATGGCATGAAGGGTAAACAAATTATAGCAGGGCAATTGACAGGAACTGAGCAAGGCATAACAATGCAATACTAGTCAGAAAGATCCTATGAGATTCGATTGAGCAATACAATAAGATACATAGACCGCCATCCAACTGCATCTATGACTAGAAGTCCACCTTCAGGTTATCATCCGAACCCCCTCCAGTATTAAGTTTCAAGCAACAGACAACTGCTTTAAGCAAAGTGTGTAAGGTAAACAGTCCACATGTTCCATGAACAAGAGACCGTTGTTTTCTCCCTAGTGGCAACATCACATCTACAACCGAAGAGATTTCTGTCACTTCTCTTGGAAACTAGAGGCATGAACCCACTATCGAGCATAAATACCCCCTCTTGGAGTCACTAGCAACTACTTGGCCAAGATAGCTACTAACAACAGAGAGCATGCAAGATCACAAATAACATAGACATGATAGAATCATAAAGACAAAACCATTAATCAATCCAACATAATAATCTCAATATCCATCGGATCCCCGCAAACACAACATGCATGATTACAAATAGATTAGATCTTGATCATGAACGGAGCTCACAAGATCTATACATGAAAGCACAAGGAGGAGATACAACCATCTAGCTACTACATGGACCCATAGTCCAAGGTGGAAATACTCACGCATCATACCGGAGAGAAGGCCTCCGGGATAATCTCCCCTCCGGCAGGGTGCCAGGAAGAACTTTAGATCCCCCGATCTAGGGACAACGGTGGCGGCGGCTACAAAAGGTTTTGTGGAATATTGATCGGGTACTTAGGGTTTCTGCATCGGGGGCTTCTTATAGGCGAAGAGGGAGGCCGAGGAGGCGACTAGGGGGCACACCCTGCCTAGGCGCGGGCCCACCCCTGGCCGCGCCTAGGGGGGTTTGGCCGCCCTGGCACGCTTCTCCGTCTCCCCTCTGGAATTCTTGTTCCCCATGGAAAGTTATTGACTTTGGCTTTTGTGCCGTCCAATTCCGATAATATTGATTTTCTGCCTTTCCTGGAACCAAAAACAGAAGAAAACAGGCAACTAGCATTGTGGCAACTTGTTAATAGGTTAGTTTCAGAAAAGATATAAAAGCACCTCAAAGAAAGACAAAGCAAAGCAAAGTAGATACTAAACAAGCATGGAACATAAAAAATTATAGATACATTTCCGACGTATCAAGCATCCCCAAGCTTAACTCCTACTCGTCCCCAAGTAGGTAAGTGATAAAAGAATAATTTTTGAGGTGACATGCACATTCACAATAAAGATCAAACCATTTTCAAGCATTGAAAGATGGGATCATAGAACTCTAAACATGTGCATGAAAGATGGAGTTCTTGTTGGAATTTGGTGTATATTGGGCTGTTGGCCCATTAGACAAATTCTGAAATTCTCTTTGGCCCACTTGTGTATGGCAGCATATGGCTGTGCTAGTGGTGCTAAAGTTTAGTCCCACATTGCTAGTTGAAGGGGAGTTGGACCACCTTATATAGTAGAGTGTTGAACCACTCACTAAGGTGTGACAAGAAGAGTAGCCCTCGCACACTCCTCCTCCGACGCCGCCCACCTCGTCTCGCCTCGCCTCGTCATGACGCGCGCACGCCGCAGGTTGCGGGAATCTCGCCGATCCAAGCTTTATTTTGCTGGTTGGGAAAACTGATTATGAGTCTTTAACGGACGCGTTAATTACAGTCGTTTCCAGTTTTTATGGACGTGGCTGTTATCGACTCGGACGTGGGCTGAGCCCACGATCTTCCTAACCTGCACTATATAAGCGTCCCGGCTAAACCTAATCGGCACCGAATCAATCCACACATGCGCCTACCTCCAGAACCTTGCGCCGCCGCTTTCGTCTTCCCCATCACGGCTTGCGGCGTGCACCGCAGATCGGGACAGTAGGCCTCCGGAACACCGCCTCTCGTAAACCTGTACGGGTGAGGGGCGATCAGGTTTTTGGGGAGCGCTCAAGCGCGACTACTGGCAACCACGACGTCGTCCGACGGCGAGTTCCCGAACGACGACTTCTTCCCGGACGTCACCAATCTGTTCGACAACCTCATCATGGGCGACGCTGTTGTGACCACTGCGGCTGCTATTCAGCCTACACTGTACGTGATCCTCCATTGTATTTTTCGGATTATGCTAGAGTTCTTTGTTCTACCGTTTGGTGTAGATGTGATAGGTTTATCTCTTATAGATGTAATCTGTTCATCTACTTTGTTGATCTGCATAATTTGTTTTTGTACCGTTTGTATGATCATGCTTTATCAATTTATTATTCGGATTAAATCATATGGGTTATTGCTTATATTTCCAACAATCCAAAAACCTGATTATAGGCAACTGAATTCCACTGGTGTAGCCGCGGCTACTAGGCCGCCTCCTTTTGATGGCATGCACTATAAGAGATGGCGCAAGAGAGCAGTTCTCTGGTTTGAAAACCTAAACTGCTATAGCGCCACTCTTGGCAAGCCTGAAGGAGATCTTTCTGCTGAGCAGGAAGCGAACTTTAAGAAAGTCGATACCATGTTTATGGCGGATTTGTTCAGTGTTCTTGGGGACAACATTGTTGACCCTTATATGTCATTTGATAATGGCAAGGACGCGTGGGAAGCGCTCGAGGCCAAGTTTGGGGTCTCGGACCCTGACACTGAGTTGTATGTCATGGAGCAATTCTATGACTATAGGATGGTTGATGAGCGCTCCGTTGTTGAGCAAGCTCATGAGATACAATCACTTGCCAAAGAACTTGAGTAGTTCAAGTGTTCCTTACCGAACAAATTTGTGGCAGGTGACATTATTGCCAAGCTTCCTCCTTCGTGGAGGAACTTTGCTACTTCTCTAAAACATAAGAGACAAGAGTTTTCCGTTATGGATCTCATTGGGTCTCTTCATGTGGAAGAGAAGACGAGAGCAAAGGACAAAACTGCTCGAGGACTTGAGGGAAGTTCTACTGCCAATTTAGTGCAGAGGAAAAACTTCCAATCCCAAAAGTTCAAGAATAAGAACAAAACTAAAGGAAAGGGGAAGTTCGATGGCAATAACAAGGCCACGCACTCAACCAACTTCAAGAAGAAAAATGATAAGAGGAAAGGCTCTTGCCACGTCTGTGGTGATCCTGGTCATTAGGCTCCTAGTTGCCCTAATCGCTTTGACAAGCGTCAACATGGGAACAGCGGCAATGCCGCTAATGTTGTTATTAGTGATACTGAGATGAAGGATGCTGGGTACGGTATTTTACCTACTATCCTTTCAGTATGTCATTCTCCTGATTGGTGGATAGACACAGGTGCTAATACACATGTATGTTCTGATATTTCCATGTTTTCCTCTTATCAGGTCTCAAGGACCTCTTCCGTGCTGATGGGAAACGGCTCACGTGCTTATGTTCATGGTGTTGGTACGGTAAATCTGAAGTTTAGTTCGGGGAAGACCGTACATCTGAAGAATGTGCAGCACGTTCCCTCCATTAATAGGAATCTCGTCAGCGGATCGCTTTTATGTCGAGATGGCTTTAAGTTGGTTTTTGAGTCCAATAAAGTTGTAATTTCTAAATATGTACAATTTGTTGGAAAGGGTTATGAGTGCGGAGGTCTGTTCCGCTAGTATTTTTCAGACTCATGTACTAAAGTTATTAATCATGCTTGCAATGATAATGAGTCCAATGTTTGGCATTCACGACTCTGTCATATTAACTACGGTTGCATGACGCGGCTAGACAATATGAGTTTAATCCCAAAATTTACCACTATCAAAGGTTCTAAGTGCCAAGTTTGTGTGTAAGCAAAGCAACCCCGCATGTCTCATACGGCTGCGGAACCGAGAAACTTAGCACCGCTAGAACTTATACATTCAGATCTTTGTGAGATGAATGGTGTGTTGACAAAAGGTGGAAAAAGATACTTTATGACTTTGATTGATGACTCCTCTACATACTGCTATGTTTATCTTCTGAAATCTAAAGATGAAGCTTTGAACTACTTCAAAATCTATAAAGCTGAGGCAGAAAACCAACTTGATCTTAAAATCAAGCGGCTAAGGTTGGATCGTGGTGGAGAGTACTTTTCAAACGAATTTGATTTATTCTGTATGGAACACGATATTATACATGAGAGGATGCCTCCCTACTCACCTCGGTCAAATGGGGTGGCCGAAAGAAAGAACCGCACTCTAACTGATTTGGTTAATGCCATGATAGATACATCGGGTCTTTCCAAGGAATTGTGGGGGGAGGCGCTAATGACTGCGTGTCATGTCCTAAACCGTGTTCCTGTAAAGGATAAAGCCATGACTCCATTTGAGGAATGGGAAAAGAAAAGGCTTAAACTCTCTTACTTACGAACTTGGGGTTGTTTGGCAAAAGTCAATATTCCAATACCTAAGAAGCGAAAGCTTGGACCAAAAACCGTTGATTGTGTTTTTCTAGGATATGCTTTTCATAGCATTGGCTATAGATTTTTTATAGTAAAATCTGAGGTATCCGACATGCATGTTGGTACAATTATGGAGTCGAATGATGCGACTTTCTTTGAGGACATATTTCCTATGAAAGGTATGTCTAGCTCATCAAATCAGGAGATGACTAGTTCATCTAGTCAGGAATTTTCTATAATTCCCGAACCCACTATGCCGATAGAACACTCTGATGATCCTGTGGAGGATGACAATGAAGCTCCCAAGAGGAGCAAGAGACAAAGGAATGCAAAGTCATTTGGTGATGATTTCATTGTGTACCTTGTGGATGATACTCCCACTTCTATTTCAGAAGCCTATGCATCTCAAGATGCTGACTACTGGAAGGAAGCTGTCCGAAGCGAGATGGACTCCATCTTAGCTAATGGTACTTGGGAAATCACTGATCGTCCTTATGGGTGCAAACCTGTAGGATGTAAGTGGGTGTTCAAGAAAAAGCTTAGACCTGATGGTACTATTGAAAAGTACAAGGCACGTCTTGTGGCTAAGGGTTATACCCAAAAGGAAGGTGAAGACTTCTTCGATACCTACTCACCTGTAGCCAGATTGACCACTATTCGAGTACTACTATCCTTGGCTGCCTCACATGTTCTTCTCGTTCATCAAATGGATGTTAAGACGACTTTTCTAAATGGAGAGCTAGATGAGGAAATTTATATGGAGCAGCCTGACGGATTTGTAGTAGATGGTCAAGAAGGAAAGGTGTGTAAGTTAGTGAAGTCTTTGTATGGTCTTAAGCAAGCTCCTAAGAAGTGGCACGAGAAGTTTGAAAGAACTTCAACTACTGAAGGCTTTGTTGTAAATGAAGCTGACAAATGTGTGTACTATCGCCATGGTGGGGGCGAGGGAGTTATTATGTGTCTCTACGTTGATGACATATTGATATTCGGGACCAACCTCGCTGTTATCGAGGAGGTCAAAGAGTTTCTCGTTGCTTTGAGATGAAGGACTTGGGAGTGGCTGATGTAATCGTAAACATCAAGCTACTAAGAGCTCGTTTGGCAAGGATGACAACAATAGATTTGTGCACAACTCAATAGATTTGATACGCAAGGAGAGACCACAACTCGTTTGCCAAAAGAGGATAAGCAATAGATTTGTGCACTTGCCTTGGTGCGCTCTTTCTTCTCTCTTTCTTGGCTTACAAGCTTGGTATTCTCTTTGTATTGGGAGACTATGTATCTTTTTCTTTTTCTCCTTTTTTTTATTCTTTTTACTTTTTCTCCCTTTCTATGCTACTATGTTAGCTTTTGTATTTGGCATCACACTCTCACTTTCCGAAGGCAAGTGCACAATTCTTAGACAAACACAAAATGAGTTGCTCTCATAGGATAGATACACACAAAGGAAGATATGGGGTTGTCAAAGTGGTGCAAGTTATACCTTTGGTATTGTTGACGACTTGCAACCGTTGGTGGGGATGATGTTCGAGTGTCGCGGTGTCGATGAGCACGGGTGACTTTGATGCGGAAGCTTGTGTTAAGATGGCGAAAAACACGCGAAACACGAACAAGCTAAAGGGGGAAGTCAGCAAACGAAAATGAGGCGTCAAGAGAAGAAGAATAGTTTCTGTGACTGGCGGTAGTACCGCTTGGTACGGGCGGTAGTATCGGACGGCGGTAGTACCGCCTGCTCGACCGGTAGTACCGCTGGTCACAGAACAAGAACGAAAACGAGATCCACTTGACACAAACCTCAAATTCGTGGGAAATCTGACCGAAAGGCTGGGCTAGGAACAACAGGGGCTATAGATCGACTCCAAAAGCAACAGATCTATGGACCAAAACCACGAAAAACTCACCAAATCCAGAGATTGATCCGAAGGCAAATTGGGGCTCTTTTTGGTGGGATTTTCTATTTTAAGGGGTATAAAGAAAAATTGGGGGGAAATTCGTGATCAACCTTGCTCTTGTACCAATATGTTATGGGGTGGCCCGATCTTTCACGAATCTCCGCGGGAATCGAGGGTAAAGCGGTGGAAGGGGGAAAGGGGATGGAATCCACGAACACACGCCACGAAGAACCCGACGAACTCACGCACACAAAACACGATACACGCCGATAACTCACGCCGGTGGCAACCGGTCCAACATAATCCCTAGGATCGGTGTTGGGCGAAGCTCGCTCTCCACGCCAACAACGGGGGACGAGGTGCTTGGTGATATCTTGACGACTTGGGGGCGAGAAACCGAGAACCCAAGGTCTTGTACAACTTGAACGCACTAGGCAAGATCCAAGAGGGGGGTGGATAATCCGGTGCTCCTTGGTAGGAGCAAGAGACCAATAGATATAAGTTCCTCAAAGGGTTTCCTTAATCTATTATTATCCAAGTCTAGGGTTTACAATGGAGGGTGGGGGCTATATATAGGCCAACCACATAAACAGGGGTATTTTGGGAACAAATAGCGAAATATAGAGAGGTTTACAAGGCGCTGGGCCGACTTAACACGATCAGGTTCTGTGTCGTCCGGTACTACCGGTCCAGCTCGACCGGTAGTACCGGTCATGCGGTAGTACCGCTTCCTGGCCCGGTAGTACCGCATGTCGTCCTGGGACTTGCGCTGGGGCCTTCTGTTGGTGGCGGTAGCAGGGGCGGTAGTGTCGTGGCCCGGTAGTACCGGATCCGGGGCCGGTAGTACCGCCAGTGACAGAGAGCATTTGGCTAGCGCTGGGGTCTTCTGTTGTTGGCGGTAGCAGGGGCGGTAGTGCCGCCGAGCGGTAGTACCGGTCGCCAGGTCCGATAGTACCGCTGGCGACAGAGAGCGTTTGGTCTCTTCTGCTGGTGCTCCTTCGTCCTGTGGGTCCTTCTCTTCGTACCTGATGATGCACAAGGTATGGGTATGAAGTAGCAGGCCATCCAAGGGTGTATCGAAGTCACACAAGGAGAGGAGCAAGTTCACCATAGCTTGAAGGAGTTTGGCTCGGGCGCGAGTCATGGGTCCACTTGGGGAGCTCGTGGAAGTAGATGTATCAATAAAGGATGACAATGGTGGGATTACATTGCTTCAGTCTCACTATGTGGAAAAGATATTGAGTCGCTTCGGGTATAGCGACTGCAATTCTTCTCCAACGCCTTATGATCCGAGTGTGCTACTTCAAAATAATCGAAGGAATGCTAAAGATCAATTGAGATATTCTAAAATCATTGGCTCGCTCATGTATTTAGCCAGCGCTACTATACCTGACATCTCCTTTGCTGCAAGCAAACTGAGTCGATTTGTGTCAAATCCTGGAGATGATCATTGGCATGCTCTTGAAAGAGTTTTGCGCTATTTGAAAGGCACTGCGAGTTATGGTATTCACTATACTGGGTATCCACGGGTACTTGAGGGTTATAATGATTCAAACTGGATATCTGATGCTGATGAGATTAAGGCCACAAGTGGTTATTTGTTTACACTTGGTTATGGCGCTGTTTCCTGGAAGTCTTGCAAGCAGACCATCTTAACGAGGTCAACAATGGAAGCAGAACTCACAGCATTAGAGGACAGCCACTGTTGAAGCAGAGTGGATTCGTGAGCTCTTAATGGACTTACCTATGGTTGAAAAACCAATACCCGCCATACCGATGAACTGTGATAATCAAACTGTGATCGTCAAAGTAAACAGTTCTAAGGATAATATGAAGTCATCAAGGCATGTGAAGAGGAGATTGAAATCTGTCAGGAAACTAAGAAACTCCGGAGTTATTGCGTTGGACTATATCAAACATCTATGAACCTGGCAGATCCTTTTACAAAGGGACTATCACGTAATGTGATAGATAATGCATAGAGGGAGATGGGATTGAGACCCACGCTATGAGTTGATCCCAGTGGCAACCCACTCTATGTGATCGGAGATCCCGTGAATTAGAGCTGGGAGACAAGCTATTGGTCAGCTGAGAGGAGAGTATTCCAATATTATATTTACATCTCCATAAAGATGCAATACTCTCTTAATCTGCATGGAAGGTTGATATTTATCTTAATGTGTTCCAAGTGGCTTTTTATAAGCGGAGATGTTGTCCTACAGAACATCTCTTGAGGAACACACCTATGTGAGTCTGACTGTCAAACGTCGCAGTCCGTGAGAGTTGGGTGCTCTCTAATAAACTCATGAAAGGCCCTGGAGTATGAGGCATAAGCTCCAAACCGCGGGGAAGCCGACGGTAGCCCTGTACCGGTCTAGATTTTGTGTGAAACTAGCGCGCAGAAAACTTGTAGTTCAAGGCATAGTCCACTATTCAATTTGCTAGCTAGTGTAGCCTGAAGTTTAACGTGGAAGTTCAACTTAACAGTCTCCACTACACACCGGTATATAAAACAATGTTCTGGAAGAAAAGTGTTGTGATGTGCCAATGAGACTTTGTGGGGGGTTGTTGGAATTTGGTGTATATTGGGATGTTGGCCCATTAGACAAATTCTGAAATTCTCTTTGGCCCACTTGTGTATGGCAGCATATGGCTGTGCTAGTGGCTAAAGTTTAGTCCCACATTGCTAGTTGAAGGGGAGGTGGACCACCTTATATAGTAGAGTGTTGCACCACTCACTAAGGTGTGACAAGAAGAGTAGCCCTCGCGCACTCCTCCTCCGACGCCGCCCACCTCGCCTCGCCTCGCCTCGTCATGACGCGCGCGCGCCGCGGGTTGCGGGAATCTCGCCGAGCCAAGCTTTATTTTGCTGGTTGGGAAAACTGATTATGAGTCTTTAATGGACACGTTAATTACAGTCGTTTCCAGTTTTTATCGACGTGGCTGTTACCGACTCGGACGTGGGCTGAGCCCACGATCCTCCTAACCTGCACTATATAAGCGTCCGGGCTAAACCTAATCGGCACCGAATCAATCCACACATGCGCCAACCTCCATAACCTTGCGCCGCCGCTTTCGTCTTCCCCATCCCGGCTTGCGGCGTGCACCGCAGATCGGGATAGTAGGCCTCCGGAACCCCGCCTCTCGTAAACCTGTACGGGTGAGGGGCGATCAGGTTTTTGGGGAGCGCTCAAGCACGACTACTGGCAACCACGACGTCATCCGACGGCGAGTTCCCGAACGACGACTTCTTCCCGGACGTCACCAATCTCTTCGACAACCTCATCATGGGCGACGCTGCTGCGACCACTGCGGCTGCTATTCAGCCTACACTGTACGTGATCCTCCATTGTATTTGTCGGATTATGCTAGAGTTCTTTTTTCTAGTGTTTGGTGTAGATGTGATAGGTTTATCTCTTATAGATGTAATCAGTTCATCTACTTTGTTGATCTGCATAATTGGTTTTAGTACCATTTGTATGATCATGCTTTATCAATTTATTATTCGGATTAAATCATATGGATTATTGCTTATATTTTAAACAGTTCTAACAATAGGACATAGTAACTATGCATGCAACATGAAAGGCTACAAACAAAGATCATGAATAGTATGCATTGAAAACCGTTTGTTTGTTTCACATACAGAAAACATAGCATAGTGGCAATCAGATTGTCCCTCATAGAGTAGCAATATAGATGCATAGGACACCTTCAAAGTTCACAAAGGTGACTAGAAACAAATAGCACAAGAACAAGTAATATCACAATATGCATCAATCCATAAGCTTTGGGACACTGCACACAAAATGACAACTATGCTCTCTTAATGGTGCCTAAAGGTAGAAGGTTAAGACTCAATAGTGGTGGAAGAAAAGCCTTTTATAAAGGAAGCAGGGATTTAAAGTTTCAAAAAGAGCTTCCAAAAATTATGGTACTTGTTAGCTTTCAGCCATCATTGCCCCTATCATAAGCATCTTGAAGTGATTAAGGTTAAAGTGAACTAACTATGGAGTATATGCTTGACAAAGTATAAGTTGGCAATCTCAAGTCCCTTGAATACGAGGGCCACACCTCATGCTACTCAACTTCAGTCACCTGTAAGTTCTTGTTATTGTAAGTATTTGCATATCATAGAGAACCGCCAACGAGGTACCCCTTGCACATGGTATATCAGCTTTCCCATAACCAAAATGACAAGGCAAGCAGACAATGAGCATCTCAGCGATCTTTTTATTTACTATGTGCATAGCTTTTTATTGAGGATGTTTCATAGATAACTCACTATGGTGATGCTGCATGTTTTTCCACCATGATTAGGCATGGCTTAGGCTAGCGGCCCAGGCGTTTCTCTAACACAGAATACAAACTCCATAGACTTACATGCTCCCTCTTTATTTCACACCAGTGACATCCATAGACAAAAGAGCATGATATCAACTGAGTACAAAGTGAAAGTGCAATGTTGAAAACGTTCCCCATGACAGCATGGTTCTGCTAATTCCAACGTATAAGTGCAAGCATATACAACATAGACGACACAATGGTTCAAGTTTATTAGGGGCAAAGAATATATAGTGTGCCATCAAGTTTGTGAGGGATTTAATCACTAAGTTTTCACATAACAAAATAGTTTTTAATTGGAAGATAGCTGAAAATAGGAATATACTTGGAATGGTGTAACACACCATGCATAGGAGTTTATAGTGGACACTTTGTGAAAAACTTGGTTTCTTGGGAGTTGGAAGCATGAGTAGAGCTTACTCATACAAGTGGAGGCTAGCAAAAGACTGGGAGCAACCAACTAAGAGAGCATAATGGCCATAATCATGCATAGCAACAAAGCATTACTAATCAAAACATAGAGTGGTACTACAAGTCAAGGACTAAATGATCATAGAGGCTATGGTGACTTTTCGTAGTCATAACATGGTGTGAGCATGTGCCAAGTCAACCCAAACAAAGCATCAAAGGAGAATACCACTATACTATGCTTTTGCATGCTAAAACAACGCATAATTTCTTCAAGGCACACTAAGCAATCCCAATTGTTTGGAACAAGACATGCTACAACAATAATCACTAAGCATAAAGTCAAAACAACACCTAGCATGTCATGCTAAAGTCTAAGTCATAGTCAATGCAAGATCCTCTTGCACTTACAAGCAAGAACTTACTACTCCTTTCCAACACCAAGCAACTTATTTGCAAAACAACACAGCGAGAACGGGGGTCCAAACTAATTTATTCAAGCAACCTAAATAACCTAAGCAAAGGAAACGAAAACTAAGACGCTCCAAGAACAACACAATTGTGCATGAAATAATAAAAACGAAGTGTCTAGACAGACTTGAGCTTTTTATTGATGAAGAAGGGGATGTCTTGGGCATCCCCAAGCTTCTACGCTTGTACCTCTTGGATATTTCTTGGGGTGACACCATGGTGGCATCCCCAAGCTTGAGCTTTTGTCCATTCTTCATCTCATTACATCATTCTCTCTCTACACCTGAAATGTTTCCTTCATACAAAACTTCACACAATCCTCATTAGCAACATTAATGTATTCAAAAGATAATAGACCTTTGGGCAAATCTTTGGAACATCAAAACTTTTCACTAAAAACACAAGCTACTATAGCAACTCCTTCAAAAATCTCAATTCCCCAAAAGAGAACTCAAAAAGGAATCAATAAGAAGCAAATGCAAATAATGGCAGAAATCTGTCAAAACAGATCAACAGGTAAAAACCGATTTTTTTAGAAAATATTATGCTGCTCAAATCAAAAAGTGCTGAACTAACGAAAGTTAGATAACATACTGGGGGATTTATGCATACATTTTCAGCGCAATCCGACTTACATAGACTCCTCATGAATTTTTATGGTGGAGGATACAAATCTGTTTTGGGACACCAACTCCCGAAATCTTACTTCCCTCTCATTAGAGGTCATTCTTGGCACAAAAAGCAAACAAAAAGGATAAGGAGAGGTCATTACTTAAGTAATAACTTCCAAGACTCAAGTAAACTCTTGGGTTATCTCCCAACAAGTACTTTTCTTTAACGCCTTTAAGTTAGGCTTGATAATTTGAGAAGATGCTCCTATAAGAAATATGAATTGAGGTAAAAGAGAGCATCAAGAAGCAAATTAAAAACACATTTAAGTCTAACTCTCTTCCTATGCATAGGAATCTTTTAAGAAAACAATTCATGTAAGCACAAATCAACAAGCATAGGAAAGCAAAACAAGTGCAGCTTCAAAACTTTCAACATAAAGAGAGGAAATTTAATATTATTGAGATGCATAAAACCATGTTTCCCTCTCTCATAATAATTTTTAGCAGCCTCATGAATAAACTCAACAATATAGCTATCACATAAAGCATGCTTTTCATGATCTACAAACACATAATTTCTATCAAGCTCAAAAATAGTGGGATTAAAACATTCACAGGTTATACCCAAAGTAGATATTTCAAAAGAATCCACAGGAATATAACATTCATCCTCCTTTGGTAAGAATGGAGGGCAATAAAATAATGTAAGAGGTAAAGATTTACTCTCATTAGAAGGTAGACATGGGTAGATCCATTCTTCCTCCTCTTGACCAACACTCTCCTCCTCTTTTTCATCTAATGAGCTTTCAGTTTCAGCAATTTATTCTTCCATAGGCTCCTGCAAGGCATTAATCTCTTCCATCTATGGAAAGCATCTATTAATATATTCAAGAATATAGCTATTTTCTTCCTTGTAATTATCAAAGCAGAATTTAAGTATCTCATAAACCTTGCATTCATAAGGTGCATCATCAGTATTTTCAAGAAACTGGCAAGCTCAAATGCACCCTTGAAGGCAATAAATTATTTAATTTGTTCCACATCATCAAAGTCATAATTTCCTTTAACATAAGAGGATATGGTAACATTATCATTATACTCACATTGAAAAGGCAGGTGTTTATACCTCCTACAGCAACAAGACTTATCAAAGCAATAAGTAACATTATAAGTGGAGCACACCTCTCTAGCAATAGTATTCAACTTATCAATTTGTTCCCATAAGTGTTTCCCTTTTTGTGACAAATGGCGCTCCTTATAATAATACTTTTGTTCTTCCGTGAACCCACCTTGCCAATAAGAACTAGTTTCAAAGAAACCATCCATTGATAGAAAGCATGACCAAGCAACACAATAACAGACCAGCAACTGGAGCAGGAACTAATTTTTTTGTGTTTTTGAATAGGGAAAGCAAACCAAACTAGACTATTTTTTTGGAGTTTTTGAAAACAAGAGGCAAACAAAACCAAGAAGAAACTAAGCAAACTAAAAACAAAGTAAAGAGAAAGGAAGTGGAGGACTCCCCTTGTGAAGACATCCTTGGCCTCCCCGGCAACGGCGCTAGAAAACTTGTTGATGGTGCTTGACGTGGAGCACTTTGTTGGAAACCCCAAGAGCAAGGTGTGATGAGCATAGCAGCAAGTCTTCCCTCAGTAGAGACCGAGGTTATCAAACCAGAAGGAGTAAGGAAACGTCACATAGGTGTTGCAAGCAACGCGGAGACCTGCATAACACAAACTCAAGACTTTGCCCCAACGAATCAGTGAGGTTGTCAAGCTCACCGGTTTGCTGTAACAAAGGTTAAATGTATGGTGTGGAAGGTAATGGTATGCAACAAGTAAACAAGTAACAGTGGAATATGTATCAATGGTAAAGATTGGACCGGGGTCCATAGTTCACTAGAGGTGCTATCCTTAGATAAACAACATGGCATGAAGGGTAAACAAATTACAGCAGGGCAATTGACAGGAACTGAGCAAGGCATAACAATGCAATACTAGTCAGAAAGATCCTATGAGATTCGATTGGGCAATACAACAAGATACATAGACCGCCATCCAACTGCATCTATGACTAGAAGTCCACCTTCAGGTTATCATCCGAACCCCCTCATGTATTAAGTTGCAAGCAACAAACAACTGCTTTAAGCAAAGTGTGTAAGGTAAACAGTCCACATGTTCCATGAACAAGAGACCGTTGTTTTCTCCCTAGTGGCAACAACACATCTACAACCGAAGAGATTTCTGTCACTTCCCGTGGAAACTAGAGGCATGAACCCACTATCGAGCATAAATACCCCACTATCGAGCATAAATACCCCCTCTTGGAGTCACTAGCAACTACTTGTCCAAGATAGCTACTAACAACGGAGAGCATGCAAGATCACAAACAACACAGACATGATAGAATCATAAAGACAAAACCATTAATCAATCCAACATAATAATCTCAATATCCATCGGATCCCCGCAAACACAACATGCATGATTGCAAATAGATTAGATCTTGATCTTGAACGGAGCTCACAAGATCTATACATGAAAGCACAAGGAGGATATACAACCATCTAGCTACTACATGGACCCATAGTACAAGGTGGAACTACTCACGCATCATACCGGAGAAGGCCTCCGGGATGATCTCCCCTTCGGTAGGGTGCCGGGAAGAACTTCATATCCCTCCCCCCGATCTAGGGATGATGATGGCGGCGGATACAGAAGGTTTCGTGGAATATTGATCGGGTACTTAGGGTTTCTACATCGGGGGCTTCTTATAGGCGAAGAGGGAGGCCAAGGAGGCGAACAGGGGGGCCACACCCTGCCTAGGCGCGGGCCCACCCCTGGCCATGCCTAGGGGGGTTTGGCCGCCCTAGCACGCTTCTCCGTCTCCCCTCTAGACTTCTTGTTCCCCACGGAAAGTTATTGACTTTGGCTTTTGTCCCATACAATTCCGATAATATTGATTTTCTGCCTTTCTGGAACCAAAAACAGAAGAAACCAGGCAACTGGCACCGTGGCAACTTGTTAATAGGTTAGTTCCAGAAAATATATGAAAACACCTCAAAGAAAGAAAAAGCAAAGCAAAGTAGATACTAAACAAGCATGGAACATCAAAAATTATAGATACGTTTCTGACATATCACTATATGCCCCCCTTTTGTATATATTTGCTTATTCATTCATTTATTCATTTAGAATAAGAGATAATATAATTCCTTGGTTGTGTTAAAGGTGGTAGGGGCAGTATATCTACTCCAGAAGAACAAGAAAAACAGATATATGAATCATATCAACAAGGATCATCATTTTGTAAGTTTCCACCATGTCATGCATGGGTTTGACTAGCGGTTCAGGAGCGTTTTCTCTCAACATGCCTACTCCAGTGTGCACACTTCATTTCACATCGATGCAATCCATAGGTAGATGTCACATCCCAAGATTTTCCAAATCTTGTAATGTGAAAAATAAATAAACAAAATAAATTATTGTTGAAAATCAGGGTGAAAAGAAACTTTTGCTTCTAAATGGAAACTTAAAATCCCATGTTGAACAAACTTTAATTAAAGTTTGAATTCAACAAAATCCAAATCAAAAGAAATGCATTCCTCATAAAATGCAACTGGAAATTTAAACACTTGGAAAAAATCCAAACCCTAAACCCTAATGGAATAAAAACATTTCCAAGTATCTCCAAGCCTATGGATTTGATCCATATAAAAGTTTGTCAACAAACATTTACAAATGATCAAGTATGACAAATAGAAATATCATAAAACTAGAAATTGGTTTCACTTAATTTGGAGCCATAAATAAAATCTTAAGAATTTAATAAGGTAAGGAAATTGAATTTTTCAAAGCTAATAAAGCACTTATCTAAGAACCATACCAAATGGTGAGCAAATGATCCTAAAGATATTCAAAAGGATAAACAAATATTAAATAAGATTTTACAAATTGGAATCACCAAGTTTGGATCTCTAAATAAAAAGATAAGGATTTTATAAGATGAAGAAAGAAATATTAAATAAGGATTATATAAAGACCAAATTAAATCTTGGCCTAATCTATTAAGCAAATGGAAGGAATAGAATCCAAATCCAAATAAAATAAAAGGATAAAGAATTTCCAAATTAAAATAAAATGACATTAACCATTCTATCCCTATTTTAATAAATACAAATCTCTAATAAGAATAATTGTATAATTCATGAGAAAATAGTATTTTGGAAATTACCCAAGTGGAATAAAAGTTGTTTAATTAATTTAAATAAAATAAAACTTCCAAATAAAATTCAGGGAATTAAAACTATATTTTAATAAAACAAATACCCAATTCAAATGATTTATGAATCATATTAAATACTTTCCAAATAATTCAAGATGAATTATTTGACCCCCTATTAAACAAATAAAAAAACCTACTGAAAAGATTTGGAAGGATTTAGAAAATTAAATGGTGTTTGAAATTATTATTAAATCTTATTTAAAACAAGGGCTTATTTGAATAATTAAAAGACCCCAAAAAGAATAAAATTTTATTCCAAAATTGACTTCAAATTATATTACTAATCAGTATTTAAACCTACACAAATTTTGGTTGAGGTTTGAATTCAAATTGTTGTTTGAATTGATTAATCAAAATCAAAACAGAAAAGGAAAAAGAAAAACAAACTGAATAAAAAAATGAAAACGGACTCGACCCAGCCCATCTAGCCCACTAAGGCCCAACAGCCCACCTCTCCTTCTCTCCCGCAGAAAAACGCTTCGCACCTGAGTCATTACCCGCTGAGTCTATGACGCGTGGACCCCATCTCCCCTGTCCCTCCTTCACTGACAAAACGACCCCACGCCACATCATCATCTTCTCCACCAGCGCGTAGACCACGCCCTCCTCCCGATGTTTCCTGCCGTTAATTTCTCAGAGTAAATACGCTGCAATGGCTAGACAAATTAATCACGTGATCACGCCTGATAAATCCCCTCCCTCTCCTCTTCATTTCCCCTCAAACCCCGCTGCCAGAGAGCCACCAGGCTGCCTCCATTTTGCTCTGCACTGCCGCTGTCTCTGGCGAGCTCCGCGAGCGATTCCGGCCAGTAGACGTCGCCCCTCGCCTCCTCGTGCACACAAGAGTGATCCCCATCTCCTGGAGAACCTCCCTGTAGCGCCAGCTCGCCCCCGCGCGCCCCAGAACTTCGGCAACGACGACGACCACCGCCGCCACCGTCTGCCTCCGCTTCGACGAGCACTGCTGGTGAGACCAGACCTCTCCTCTCCCTCTCCTTCACACGCACATGCTCGCCGTGACCCCGCGCATCTAACCGCATCTCCTTTTCTCTCTGGCGTGCACCGTACCTCCACCGTCGTCTTCAACAGGACGAGCCCGAGCCAGAGGACAACTCCGGCGAGAAATTGCCTTCATCCTCGTGCGCCTCCTGCCTCCCCGAGAGCCCGTTGAGCATCAGCATCGTTCAGCGAATCAGGTGAGCCCCCTCTCTCTCTCTCTCTCGCTTCCTGCATCGCCGGCGACGCCACTGCCAGGCCGCCGCCGCGCGTCAGAGTCCAGCGCCGCCCGTTCTAGGTCATTAGACTAGGACCGCTGGATCTTGATCCTGAGGCTTAGATAGAATCACTTAAAGCCGAAGGGGTATGCGATCTGTGCCATGCGATGTAACTTAAATCCAACGGTGTTCAATGCGTGATCCGAATGAACTGGTACCAGCCAGTAGGAAAGTGCCACGTGTCCCTGTTCGTTTGATTAAAAACAGAATTGATCTATTAGATGTTCTAATTTGAAAAATTCATAACTTTCAAACCACACGTCCAAATTTTGCAAATTTTATACCAATGGATTCAGAAAGACAAGCCCTAGCCAACCATGCCCTTTGTTTAGTAAATTGCTTCTGTTAAATTGTTTGTTTTTACAGAAACTTATGTATGCATGTTTAGGATATAAAATTTGTTCTAAAATGATTTTGGGGATAAAATCTTTGGCAAATGGTTTGTTTTGAACCTACTGACCCTAGGAATCAATTGGTGGTTTCAAAAATGTATTTGGTGAAGCAAAAGAATAAACTCTTGATTTAAACCATTTCTAGTCAAATAAAAATAATGTTTATTTATTAAAAATGCTTTTGGAAGAAAATCTTTGGGAAATGTTTTGGAATAAACTCTCTGAACCAAACACCAAGTTTTATGATTTGAAAATGTATTTGGTCAACCTATAAAGATTATTACTTTGCAAAAAGCATTTTCAACCACATGGAATAATGATTTGGTTTAAAAATGGTTTAGAGATAGAATCTTTTGCAAATGGATTTGCCACTTTATAAAATGACCAATAAGTGTTTGATAATGTTTATAACCTATTATAAACCACTTTTGTAAATAAAACAAAGTTTGGCATGCTTGCATGCATTGTTTTGTTTCTATCATTTTATGTGATGAATTGCTTGAAATGGTAGATTGAATTATTGTTTGCTTGATTGAATTGTAGTGATTTGAAGTGTGTGAACATTGCAAAGATCAAGGAGTAAACTTATATTCTCTACCAACAAGGCAAGTGATGCTTCATACTTTTGTCCCATTATTTTCACTATGCATTAGTGATATTTCTAAGTAGGACTTGCATGGAATTTTTGCTAAGTATAAACTATGCCATGGGAAATCCTAGTAGATGAAACCTTAGTGGAAATTTCCTAAGTTAAGATTCCTACTACCATCATGCTTAGCTGAGTTAGTAGAAAACAAGGGTGGAATATATATCCATGCTATGAAATATTTCTAAGTCTGAGGACTTGTGTTTTGTTTAATAAAACAACTAAGTGAATGAATCACCTGGGTGGAATGGAAGGAATGGTTTGTGCTGAGTGGTCATGCAAGTCCAGTATGCTGGGGAAAACTTGGGCATCACCAAGTCCAGTATGCTGGGGAAAACTTGGTGTCTCACTTGTGGATGGCCACCCAGGAACAAAGAGATTTGAGATGTAAAATGTTGAGAAGCTTCAAGTGCAGCCACTTGGCATTATGGGCTTTGCCTGGATCATATAGGTTGCAATAACTTAGCCAAATGGACAGTTGGTGGTAGGGGTTTGATAGGTTGGAACGCGTCCATTCTGGTCTAAGGGAAGGTTCTGAAAGATCTTGTCTTGGTGAAACCAAGTCTTGTGGGGAAAGTGCACCAACTCTACAGAGTGTAAAATCTAAGTACTTAGCCATGTCCCTGGAAAAGGAAAATTTGAGAATCAAGACATGGAAGCTATCAAGAATCTCATCATCCCAATTTCTAAGTTAAAAACTTGTGGTTGAACAAGGGTTGAAAGGATCACCAATTTCTATTGGGGGATGCCTAGGGAAAGATTTTTGTCAAGCAAAAACTTAGTGTTTTCAAATGATAAGGAAAATCTATTTTGAGCAAAGCAAGCCTAAGATCCACTTAGCCAAATGCATATAGATGATAGACTCCACTATATTACCATAGTATCACTTGCCAATACAATTCAAATGTATTGACCCTTGTGGCTGTAACTTTTTATGTTGCAGGTTTGTTTGATATTACTGAAGTTTATTGATTAGGATTACAAGTCTACAACCAACATGTCTGCCTGTGGCACTTTGAAGATGAAGGACCCCATGCTATTGTTATATTCTGCTGCATTGTAATGAGATAGCCAAATGAGCTATGTAAGATGTAATAAATTATTTTATTCCTGGTTATAAAGTTGTATTATGACCTTTGTTTCTTGATATTACATCTTAACTGTGGATTCTAGCTATTGATCCAGGGACTGGCATTGTAAACACATGGATCTCTACCTTATTAAAGGTTGGGAACCTTACAGATGGTATCAGAGCATTGTGTTGCCTGTAGGATTGTAACCCTAGGATTGGACAAAACCCCTTAGAAAAATAGGAGTTGTATTCGTTCCAAAACTTATTTACAAACAATCTAGTAAACTCTTTCCTCAACCAATTTGGTCTTGATTCTACATCTCTTCTATTTTCAAACTTGATGGACAAGCCTACCCCATGGCCAAAGACTTCACCATGTGCAAAGGACTTCATCAACTCTAATGACTTCAACATCTTCAAGTGGTTTCAACCTTATTCTCAACAAGGACTTCAACCTTGGATATCACTAAGGACTACAAGTGAGACAAGAAATCTTGCTCAAGACTTGAAGACTAAGGAAACACAACTTGGGAATCATCATCACCTTTGAAGTTTGTGACCAAGATGCAAGAAATTCTCTAAGGATACAAACATCTTGTTCAAGAAGAATCAACTAAGAAGGAATGGAAAGATCTCAAGTGAACCATATAGATGGACCACCATATTTAGTTTAAGTCAAACCCACCAACTTATGTGGTGTAACAAAAATATTTTTGGTTGCCTAAAAATATGCTTGAAACTTGTTGTTTGAGTGGAATGCTTGTTTGTGATTGCTTGCACATTGCTTGTGTGAATTTTGATGTGTGTGATTAGAATTATTCCCTTAGAAATATTTTGCCTATTCTAATCCCAACCCAACCCAAACAGATGAATACTCCAAGAGACTCCAACATCAAGGATGGTGACAACAACAACAACCAAGAGGACAACATGAGAGAACAACTACTAGCAAACCAAACCCAGTTGAACCAAGTGACAACTCAGTTTTTAGCCAACAACAATGGATTAGACCCAACCATGCAAAGGTTTTTGGAAACTCAATCCCAATTGTTGCAAAGGATGGCCACTCAAATGATCAACATGGAAGACAACCTTTCCCAAGGAGTTTGTGACAACAAGGATGACAAAGATGATATTCTAAAAGGAACCCAAGCTTGCAATATTTGTGGAGACAAGGATCACACTTCCAAAGAGCATGAAGATCAATGCCCCAATTGTGAAGAAAAACATCCAGCTAATCAATGCCCCACAACCCAAGCTACTTGTTTCCTATGTGAAGGAAATAATCATGTTCCTATCCAATGCCCCATCTATTCCATAGTTCAACAAAGGAAACAAGGTGGAGTGCAACAACTGATTGCAGACTACCATGAGAGAGCCAAGTCTACCAAGAAGGATGAAGACAAAGGAAAATCTCAGCTTGCACCTCCATGCAATATGACTCAATTTAAAGGACCAAAGAGGAGACATATGTATTATCCAAGGAATAATAAAAGGTCAAGGAGACCAGGAAGCTTTACTACCTTTGAGATAACATATGAAGAACATGAATTAGAAGCACTCTTAGCTTTGGAAAAACCCAAGAAAAAGAAGGACAAAAGCCATGTGCAATGTTGTCATTGCAAAGAAATGGGACACTATGCCAATGAATGTCCAGAGAAGAAGAAGTATAAGGAAATTAGACAAGTGTGGTGCAACAACTGCAAAGAGCTAGGTCATTATGTAGCAACTTGTCCACAGAAGATACGTGAAGAACTCAATCTTATCACATGTTACAATTGTGGTAACCAAGGACATTATGCAAGCAATTGTCCAGAAAAGATGAAGCACAAGATAAAGCCTATGAAGTATCTCAGCTTTGTCACATGTTTCAAGTGTGGAAACAAAGGACACTATGCAGATGTTTGCCCAGAGAGATTTCAACAAGATCCCAAGAAAGCCAAGATGTAATTTAGTTGGAAAAGTTTTAAGGGTGGTAGTACCCTAGATGCTTTGATCCAACTTGTAACCCCTAGCCTCCCCAAATCTCGGGACGAGATTTATTTTAAGGGTGGTAGCCTGTCACATCCCAAGATTTTCCAAATCTTGTAATGTGAAAAATAAATAAACAAAATAAATTATTGTTGAAATCAGGGTGAAAAGAAACTTTTGCTTCTAAATGGAAACTTAAAATCCCATCTTGAACAAACTTTAATTAAAGTTTGAATTCAACAAAATCCAAATCAAAAGAAATGCATTCCTCATAAAATGCAACTGGAAATTTAAACACTTGGAAAATAAATCCAAACCCTAAACCCTAATGGAATAAAAAAAAATCCAAGTATCTCCAAGCCTATGGATTTGATCCATATAAAAGTTTGTCAACAAACATTTACAAATGATCAAGTATGACAAATAGAAATATCATAAAACCATAGAAATTGGTTTCACTTAATTTGGAGCCATAAATAAAATCTTAAGAATTTAATAAGGTAAGGAAATTGAATTTTTCAAAGCTAATAAAGCACTTATATAAGAACCATACCAAATGGTGAGCAAATGATCCTAAAGATATTCAAAAGGATAAACAAATATTAAATAAGATTTTACAAATTGGAATCACCAAGTTTGGATCTCTAAATAAAAAGATAAGGATTTTATAAGATGAAGAAAGAAATATTAAATAAGGATTATATAAAGACCAAATTAAATCTTGGCCTAATCTATTAAGCAAATGGAATGAATAGAATCCAAATCCAAATAAAATAAAAGGATAAAGAATTTCCAAAATAAAATAAAATGACATTAACCATTCTATCCCTATTTTAATAAAGACAAATCTCTAATAAGAATAATTGTATAATTCATGAGAAAATAGTATTTGGAAATTACCCAAGTGGAATAAAATTTGTTTAATTAATTTAAATAAAATAAAACTTCCAAATAAAATTCAGGGAATTAAAACTATATTTTAATAAAACAAATACCCAATTCAAATGATTTATGAATCATATTAAATACTTTCCAAATAATTCAAGATGAATTATTTGACCCCCTATTAAACAAATAAAAAAACCTACTGAAAAGATTTGGAAGGATTTAGAAAATTAAATGGTGTTTGAAATTATTATTAAATCTTATTTAAAACAAGGGCTTATTTGAATAATTAAAAGACCCCAAAAAGAATAAAATTTTATTCCAAAATTGACTTCAAATTATATTACTAATCAGTATTTAAACCTACACAAATTTTGGTTGAGGTTTGAATTCAAATTGTTGTTTGAATTGATTAATCAAAATCAAAACAGAAAAGGAAAAAGAAAAACAAACTGAATAAAAAAATGAAAACGGACTCGACCCAGCCCATCTAGCCCACTAAGGCCCAATAGCCCACCTCTCCTTCTCTCCCGCAGAAAAACGCTTCGCACCTGAGTCATTACCCGCTGAGTCTATGACGCGTGGACCTCATCTCCCCTGTCCCTCCTTCACTGACAAAACGACCCCACGCCACATCATCATCTTCTCCACCCGCGCGTAGACCACGCCCTCCTCCCGGCCGTTTCCTGCCGTTAATTTCTCAGAGTAAATACGCTGCAATGGCTAGACAAATTAATCACGTGATCACGCCTGATAAATCCCCTCCCTATCCTCTTCATTTCCCCTCAAACCCCGCTGCCAGAGAGCCACCAGGCTGCCTCCATTTTGCTCTGCACTGCCGCTGTCTCCGGCGAGCTCCGCGAGCGATTCCGGCCAGTAGACGTCGCCCCTCGCCTCCTCGTGCACACAAGAGTGATCCCCATCTTCTGGAGAACCTCCCCGTAGCGCCAGCTCGCCCCCGCGCGCCCCAGAACTTCGGCAACGACGACGACCACCGCCGCCACCGTCTGCCTCCGCTCCGACGAGCACTGCTGGTGAGACCAGACCTGTAGGGGTTCGTAGCATGGAAAACAAAATTTTTCTATCGCATACAAACAAACAAGCCAAGATCTATCTACTAGATTGTAGCAACGAGTCGATAGAGGAACTCACCCTCGAAGATTCCAAAGCGGTTAACGAGAGCAGATTCTCGTGGGTGATGTAGTCGTACTCTTTCCGATCTCAAGATCGCGTAGACGATCCTTCCAGCGCCGCGTTCCCGCAGCGCTCCCGCAGTCGGTCACACGTTCGGTACTCGACGAAGACCTTCCTCTCCCTTGTTCCAGCAGGCAGCGGAGGTTGTAGCACTCTCCTCGCGATTCCGGCAGCACAACGGCGTGGTACCGGAGGTAGAGGGGAAATCCCGCAGGGCTTCGCCTTAAGCCGGTGCGAGTATGGTGGAGCTTATGAGAGAGGCTATTAGTGGTCTAGTAATTAGACACACCAATTAGAGGGCTCTAAACCAATTAGAAAGCTCTAAACCGAATAGCTCTAAACCGGGGTCTAGATCTAGGGTTTAGTTTAGAGGATAGGAAACTTGTGTGTATTGGGAGGGAGCCCTGCCCCTCCTTATATAGGTGGGAGGGGCTGGCCGGCCAAGGGGAGGGAGTGGAGTCCCTCCCCAACTCGGCCTAGGTGGGGCGCCGGCTTGGGGAGGAGGACTCCTCCCTCAAGTCGGTTTCCTCCTCTCCTCCCACTTCCCAAAAACTGCCGTTTGACTTTCAAACTAGCCGTTTGACTTTTTCAATTTAGGATTCAATTTAATCCTTTATTTGGGACAGCAAGAACACTTAGTACATGATGCAATCATTCCAACATGTAATGACACATTCATGTACCCCTTCCCCCCCGGAGTGCCGGACAATCCGGGACCTTCTAGAATGTTCCCGATGGAAACACCGGAATCATTCCCGAACTCCGAAACGGGACTTTCCTTATATGAATCTTATTCTCCGGACCATTCCGGATCACCTCGTGATATCCCGGATCCCATCCGAGACTCCGAACAACATTCGGTCTCTTTCTCATAATACCATAACTACTCAAACAACGTCGAATCCTTAAGTGTGTCTCCCTACGGTTCGTGAATTATGCGGACATGATCGAGACACTTCTCCGAACAATAACCAATAGAGGAATCTGGAAATTCATATGGCTCCCACATATTTCTACGATTACTTTGCGATCGAATGAACCACTTACATACGATACCAATTTCCCTTTGTCTCACGATATGTTACTTATCCAAGGTTATGATCGTCGGTATCTCTGCATACCTAGTTCAACCTCGTTACTGATAAGTACTCTTTTCTCGTTCCCGTGATATGTGATCCCTTGTGACCAAGTCACATGCTTGCAAGCTAATTGGATGACATTTCACCGAGAGGGCCCAGAGTATATCTATCCGTCATATGGATGGACAAATCCCACTCTTGATCCATGTGTTTCAACCAATACTTTCCGAACACTCAATGCCACTTTTATAGCCACCCTGTTACGGTGTGGTGTTTGATGACATCAAAGCATCCATCCAGTAAAGGTGATATGCATGATCTCATGGTCGAAGGAATTAGGTTACTATGTATCAGAAAGCATATAGCAATTGAACTATTGAAATGACTTGATCTTTATGCTACGCTTGTCTATAGGAGTATGTCCACCATATCATTCTCCTAATGATATGATCCTGTTGTTAATAACATCTCTATGTTCATGATCAGGAAACCATGATCATATATTAACCAACAAGCCAGTTTAACAAGAGGCTTTACTAGGGACTCTTATTTTAGTTTACAAATCACACAAGTATTAATGTTTCCGTTTAATACAATTATAGCATGGTATGTAAACATTTATCATAAGTGTGAAGACATGATAATAACCACTTTATTATTGCCTCTTGGGCATATCTCCAACAGTCTCCCACTTGCACTAGAGTCAATAATCTAGTTTCGAACCTTTGTGTATTCAACACCTATGGCTTTCCGGTGTTGTATGTACATGATTGCTAGTGGTCAACTGATCTCCGGATCTGACACTTCCAGGTCCGTGTGTAATTGCATGTCTTTGCGTCTCTACGCATCACTCATTCTCTAATGAGATGGCTTTGTATAAATTTGGTCTTTCGGTGTGACCTTTAGTTCTTTAGGGTTAAAACATGTTGACAATATTGTCGTACAATATATCTTCATAGTATTATCCCGCTGTGAACTACACCTAGTTTGATAACAAACTACTTGACACAAATGCCCTCTTTTGCTGCTATAATAGCAGTCATATACTTAGCCTTTTGTTGTAGTATCTGTCACAATGTCTTAACTTTGGAAATCATCCAAATCCATTATGGAACTCACTTTCCATTATATTGTGCCACCCTTAGTTTAGATTGAGATAAACTTAATCTGTACTTTGTGACAAAGCTAGTATCAATGTAGTACTTTTACAATGAACTAACCATCTATTTGTCACTTCTACAAATAATATACTCTTAGTTCTTCCAAAAGATCATAAGAATATCCTTACTATTGTCCAATGATCATCTTACAAATCATTCTGGTATATGCTCACAACATTTAGAGCATAGGACATATCTGGATTTGTACATATCACAGTATGATTGATATAAATACTCTTTTGTGATTTCATACATCAAGTATCAATCTATACTTGATTATTTGTTTCACTTTACCAAATGTCAATACACTTGAATATATCATCAACATTGAACTTATTCAATCCTTTCTGTGCAACAAGAACCTTTCTTGTAGTTCCTATATTGAACTCATTCAATATCTTGTCTATGTACTTCTGGCACAACCATATTAGCGTCTATTGATGCCAAAATACTTGGGTTTTGCCTAAGTCTTTCATCGGGATGAAATTCTTAATATGTGTTAATAAAAGATACATTATTTCCAATCAACAATATGTCTTCCACATAATGTATTAGAAACATGTTTTAGCGCTCCCACTTAATTTCTTGCAAACGCAAGCATCTTCATTGTCTCTGATGAACTTTTAAACTCCTTTAACAGTTTCATCACAGTGAAGATTCCAACTCCGCGATGCTCACTTTAACCATTGAAGTTTGCATATACTTTTAGCATCCTTTTGAATTAACAAAACCCTATGGACCATGTTATGCACATGGCCTAGGTAACGATTCTATTAGAAGAACTTGTTTTGTTTATTCAACTATCATATAACAAAATTTATATGTAGTGATTGCTACATTAATCCGTCTAGACTAAATATCACTATGACAGATCAAATCTTATCATAGTCAACCTTTGAACATTGTTGTGAATTCTTTCCCAACATGTCGACTATTTCATAGATGTAAAACATCCATGTCTATTTCTTTATAGATCCAGACACAACTGTAAGGTCTTACACCTTTCTCGAGGGTCCTTCAAGTTCAAAACTTGATTTCTCGTGTATGGAACTATCATGGATTTTATGGCTTCAAGCCATTTTACGGAGTCAGGGCCCATCATCGCTTCTCTGCATGTAGTCGGTTCATTATTCTCAAATAATGATTCAACCCTCAAATCTTGGCATTTGATTGTTCATCCGACCTACTTGTTTCAATAGGAACTTGGATCTCCGTGACCACAACCTTTTTGAGGTACGTGAACCATGAGCATTGTTGCTGCCTCCGAAACACTTTTCGGCGCTGCGCAACTCTGCACATATAGCTAAGGTTCTTTTAACCTTATCAAAGTTCTATTGTCCTCCCACTTAACTTTTCACGAAAAATTCTTTCTCAAAGAAACTTGACGTTTTAAGTGACAAACACTTTTGTCTCCGATGTTATGGAGGAGTACTTAACAGTTATTCGAAATAACATACAAAGACAGGTTCATCCGACTTTGGTTGCAAACATCTTTCTTATGCATAGCATACCAATGTTTAAGAAAGGACAACTTGGGTTTTATCCCAAACCATAACTTTATATGGTGTCATTTCAACGGATTATGATGGAGCTCTTTTCAGTGGAAAAACGGTAATCACTAAAGCTTTTAATCTTTAAAATACAATGGCAGTTTTATGAATTACACCTTTCGATCTTACCATGTCAAACAAGGTTCAATTACATATCTCGAACGCTCCATACTCTTATGGTGTTTCGGGAAATGCAAATCCACGGAACGATTCCTTAAATCTTAGGTATTATGCTAAACTTGTAACTCAAATATCTTCCTTTATGATCTTTATCATAAACTGTTTATATTCTTGTTACAATGATTTTGCACTTCATCTTGAAAGTCTTTGAACTTTTCAAATGTTTCATACTTCATCCTTATTAAGTAAATATTCATATATTCACTCAAATTTTCGGAGAAAGCATATGAAGTTGAAATCCATCGCTCTTGACTACACATAATGGACTTCGTACAACAATATGTACAAGTTCCAATAAGCTAGTCATTCGTTCCCTTTTGGCCTATGGACGAAGTTTTAATTATCTCTAGGAAAGTTTCACAAGCGTCATTTGATCAAAATCAAATAGACTCCAAAATTCCATCCATATGGATTTTTCTTCATGTTTTCTTTCCAATATAATTTTAAACGGCGATGTCACTTCCTAAGTGATCTTTCAATCAATTTGTCTTTCGACATTTTAGCACTAGTTTTATGGATGTGATTTCTCCAACGAGATTTGTGAATCATCCATCTTTTATGGATTACGGCAATTATTTGAACAACCCTTTTGTTCTCATAATACCCGATAAAACAAATCTTTGAAGGCAAGCTTTGATGTTTAACGAGCAACACAATAACCCTTTATTTGTTCTCGATGAACATCATCACATATTCTTTTGCTAGTTACTTAGGCCATTGTAGTTCATGAATTGTGTTGTTTCGTATGACGATTCACACCATCAAATTCAGTATCAAATACTTAAGAACCACATTGTTTAACAAGCAAAGAATATAGCCATAACATGTATATCATCTATATACTTAAACTGAACGATTCTAGTCTTTTCTTTTCTGCCATATATTTATGAGATTCTCTTTCAGTATTTCCTTTTCAGTTTGAAAGAATCTATCAACATCAATAGTGGAGTCATACATATGACATATAGTCCAAAGCGTGTATAGTTAAATACCAATGTCTTTGGACTTGCACTTTGAAGTAGATCACCATCATCAAATGTTTGGTGTTCTTTCAAATTCCTTTCATTAGTAATCTCTTGGTGTAGTAAACATTTTACCTACATCAAATATTCACCCTTATCATGGTATCGTCCATGATCAAGCTACTTTTAGCTTATAACGATGAATTATTAGTATAATGTTGCTATCCAAAACCTTTTGGAGGATTAGGACAACAAGTGTCTCCAACCTTTTTGCAAATTCTCATCAAAATATGAGAACATGAACTTTGCCATATTATACTCTATCATGTTGTAACCAAAACTTCGTTTCAGATATCACAATATCTTCCACACATCATGGTTTCAGAAACAACTCTTTCAGATCCTAGATAACCTTGATATTAAGGGAATCCTTTGAATATCAAGAATCATGGATACAAACATGATACTTATATACTAACACTTGGAATTGTTACTCTTGATTTAATACTAATTATTAAACTTCATGGAGTAACCGGAACTTACTGAAAGTTTGCAATAGGACTTTTAAACTTTAGATTAACACTTAAAACAATACGATACCAGTTCGTAAAGTATCTAACCAGAATTCTATAGTTCTATCATCTCAATTATAACTAAGCGCAAGGTGGTAAACGGATGCCAATGACTACAACAACTATGCAAATTCACTTTGATTTAGTTTATGATAAATTGAGTTCTAATTAATAATTAAATTAATCTAGGTGAACTCCCACTCAAAACAATATCCCTCACATTGTTTTAGTGATCACACGAACCAAATCCACCACATCAAAACCGATCATCACGAGAGTTGATATAGCTTCAATGGCGAACAATCAACATGTTCATCATATCTACTATATGACTCATGCTCTACCTTTCGGTAATCCGTGTTCCTGAGGCCATGTCTGTACATGCTAGGCTCGTCAAGATCAAACCTTAGCTACCGCATAAGCAAATCTGGCTTGCTTACGTTGTATTTACCCGTGGAATCAAAGACACCCGATCATCACGTGGTGCTTCGAAGCAACAAGTTTTAGCAACGGTGCTAACTAAGGGCGAACACTTTAGAACTTGAAATTTATGTGCATGAGGGATCATCTTATAATGCTACCGTCGTCTACTAAGCAATACAAGATGCATAAAGGATTAACATCACATGCAATTCATAATATGTGATATGATATGGCCTTTCTTCTTTGTGCTTCCGATCTCCATCTTCAAGCACGAACATGATCTCCATCATCACCGGCGTAGCATCAAGGTCAATGACGCTTCTTCATGGTTGTCGTCCACCAGCTTCAACTATTACAACTATTTTGAATAGACACGCAGGTCTTAACAGAAATTAAAGACAACCATATGGCTCCTGCCGGTTGCCAACTTACAATAAGGAACATTGCATACATCAAATATAATCACAATCATGGCCATATCACATCACTGCACACCCCTGCAAAACAAAGTTAGACGCCTCTACTTTCTTTGCATATTTTACGTGGTTTGGGGCTTTCAATAAGTGTCGTTCTAACTTACGAACAAGAACCACAACATTGATACTAGCATTGTTGATTACCCGTTGTAAATTGGATCTTAACTATGCTAGGAGAAACAGGCACCCGCAAAGCCACTTATGCAATACAAGTTGCATGTCAAGCGTGGAGCAAGTCTCATGAACGATGTCATGTAAGGTTAGCCCGGGCCGCTTCATCCCAACATACCGCAAGATGCAAAGTACACGCAAAGCAATCTACAATAAAAGCATCAACGCCCACAATGACCATTGTGTTCTACTCGTGCAACAGATCTACATATAGACACGGCTCTGATACCACTGTAGGGGTTCGTAGCATGGAAAACAAAATTTTTCTATCGCATACAAACAAACAAGCCAAGATCTATCTACTAGATTGTAGCAACGAGTCGATAGAGGAACTCACCCTCGAAGATTCCAAAGCGGTTAACGAGAGCAGATTCTCGTGGGTGATGTAGTCGTACTCTTTCCGATCTCAAGATCGCGTAGACGATCCTTCCAGCGCCGCGTTCCCGCAGCGCTCCCGCAGTCGGTCACACGTTCGGTACTCGACGAAGACCTTCCTCTCCCTTGTTCCAGCAGGCAGCGGAGGTTGTAGCACTCTCCTCGCGATTCCGGCAGCACAACGGCGTGGTACCGGAGGTAGAGGGGAAATCCCGCAGGGCTTCGCCTTAAGCCGGTGCGAGTATGGTGGAGCTTATGAGAGAGGCTATTAGTGGTCTAGTAATTAGACACACCAATTAGAGGGCTCTAAACCAATTAGAAAGCTCTAAACCGAATAGCTCTAAACCGGGGTCTAGATCTAGGGTTTAGTTTAGAGGATAGGAAACTTGTGTGTATTGGGAGGGAGCCCTGCCCCTCCTTATATAGGTGGGAGGGGCTGGCCGGCCAAGGGGAGGGAGTGGAGTCCCTCCCCAACTCGGCCTAGGTGGGGCGCCGGCTTGGGGAGGAGGACTCCTCCCTCAAGTCGGTTTCCTCCTCTCCTCCCACTTCCCAAAAACTGCCGTTTGACTTTCAAACTAGCCGTTTGACTTTTTCAATTTAGGATTCAATTTAATCCTTTATTTGGGACAGCAAGAACACTTAGTACATGATGCAATCATTCCAACATGTAATGACACATTCATGTACCCCTTCCCCCCCGGAGTGCCGGACAATCCGGGACCTTCTAGAATGTTCCCGATGGAAACACCGGAATCATTCCCGAACTCCGAAACGGGACTTTCCTTATATGAATCTTATTCTCCGGACCATTCCGGATCACCTCGTGATATCCCGGATCCCATCCGAGACTCCGAACAACATTCGGTCTCTTTCTCATAATACCATAACTACTCAAACAACGTCGAATCCTTAAGTGTGTCTCCCTACGGTTCGTGAATTATGCGGACATGATCGAGACACTTCTCCGAACAATAACCAATAGAGGAATCTGGAAATTCATATGGCTCCCACATATTTCTACGATTACTTTGCGATCGAATGAACCACTTACATACGATACCAATTTCCCTTTGTCTCACGATATGTTACTTATCCAAGGTTATGATCGTCGGTATCTCTGCATACCTAGTTCAACCTCGTTACTGATAAGTACTCTTTTCTCGTTCCCGTGATATGTGATCCCTTGTGACCAAGTCACATGCTTGCAAGCTAATTGGATGACATTTCACCGAGAGGGCCCAGAGTATATCTATCCGTCATATGGATGGACAAATCCCACTCTTGATCCATGTGTTTCAACCAATACTTTCCGAACACTCAATGCCACTTTTATAGCCACCCTGTTACGGTGTGGTGTTTGATGACATCAAAGCATCCATCCAGTAAAGGTGATATGCATGATCTCATGGTCGAAGGAATTAGGTTACTATGTATCAGAAAGCATATAGCAATTGAACTATTGAAATGACTTGATCTTTATGCTACGCTTGTCTATAGGAGTATGTCCACCATATCATTCTCCTAATGATATGATCCTGTTGTTAATAACATCTCTATGTTCATGATCAGGAAACCATGATCATATATTAACCAACAAGCCAGTTTAACAAGAGGCTTTACTAGGGACTCTTATTTTAGTTTACAAATCACACAAGTATTAATGTTTCCGTTTAATACAATTATAGCATGGTATGTAAACATTTATCATAAGTGTGAAGACATGATAATAACCACTTTATTATTGCCTCTTGGGCATATCTCCAACAGACCTCCCCTCTCCCTCTCCTTCACACGCACATGCTCGCCGTGACCCCGCGCATCTAACCGCATCTCCTTTTCTCTCTGGCGTGCACCGTACCTCCACCGTCATCTTCAACAGGACGAGCCCGAGCCAGAGGACAACTCCGGCGAGAAATTGCCTTCATCCTCGTGCGTCCCCTGCCTCGTCGAGAGCCCGTTGAGCACAGCATCGTTCAGCGAATCAGGTGAGCCCTCTCTCTCTCTCTCTCTCTCTCTCTCTCTCTCTCTCTCTCTCTCTCTCTCTCTCTCTCTCTCTCTCTCTCTCTCTCTCGCTTCCTGCATCGCCGACGGCGCCACTGCCAGGCCGCCGCCGCCGCCGCGCGTCAGAGTCCAGCGCCGCCCGTTGTAGGTCATTAGACTAGGACCGTTGGATCTTGATCCTGAGGCTTAGATAGAATCACTTAAAGCCGAAGGGGTATGCGATATGTGTCGTGCGATGTAACTTAAATCCAACGGTGTTCAATGCGTGATCCGAACGAACCGGTACCAGCCAGTAGGAAAGCACCACGTGTCCCTGTTCGTTTGATTAAAAACAGAATTGATCTATTAGATGTTCTAATTTGAAAAATTCATAACTTTCAAACCACACGTCCAAATGTTGCAAATTTTATATCAATGGATTCAGCAAGACCAGCCCTAGCCAACCATGCCCTTTGTTTAGTAAATTGCTCCTGTTAAATTGTTTGTTTTTACAGAAACTTATGTATGCATGTTTAGGATATAAAATTTGTTCTAAAATGATTTTGGGGATAAAATCTTTGGAAATGGTTTGTTTTGAACCTACTGACCCTAGGAATCAATTGGTGGTTTCAAAAATGTATTTGGTGAAGCAAAAGAATAAACTCTTGATTTAAACCATTTCTAGTCAAATAAAAATAATGTTTATTTATTAAAAATGCTTTTGGGAGAAAATCTTTGGGAAATGTTTTGGAATAAACTCTCTGACCCGAACACCAAGTTTTATGATTTGAAAATGTATTTGGTCAACCCTATAAAGATTATTACTTTGCAAAAAGCATTTTCAACCACATGGAATAATGATTTGGTTTAAAAATGGTTTAGAGATAGAATCTTTTGCAAATGGATTTGCCACTTTATAAAATGACCAATAAGTGTTTGATAATGTTTATAACCTATTATAAACCACTTTTGTAAATAAAACAAAGTTTGGCATGCTTGCATGCATTGTTTTGTTTCTATCATTTTATGTGATGAATTGCTTGAAATGGTAGATTGAATTATTGTTTGCTTGATTGAATTGTAGTGATTTGAAGTGTGTGAACATTGCAAAGATCAAGGAGTAAACTTATATTCTCTGCCAACAAGGCAAGTGATGCTTCATACTTTTGTCCCATTATTTTCACTATGCATTAGTGATATTTCTAAGTAGGACTTGCATGGAATTTTTGCTAAGTATAAACTATGCCATGGGAAATCCTAGTAGATGAAACCTTAGTGGAAATTTCCTAAGTTAAGATTCCTACTACCATCATGCTTAGCTGAGTTAGTAGAAAACAAGGGTGGAATATATATCCATGCTATGAAATATTTCTAAGTCTGAGGACTTGTGTTTTGTTTAATAAAACAACTAAGTGAATGAATCACCTGGGTGGAATGGAAGGAATGGTTTGTGCTGAGTGGTCATGCAAGTCCAGTATGCTGGGGAAAACTTGGGCATCACCAAGTCCAGTATGCTGGGGAAAACTTGGTGTCTCACTTGTGGATGGCCACCCAGGAACAAAGAGATTTGAGATGTCAAATGTTGAGAAGCTTCAAGTGCAGCCACTTGGCATTATGGGCTCTGCCTGGATCATATAGGTTGCAATAACTTAGCCAAATGGACAGTTGGTGGTAGGGTTTGATAGGTTGGAACGCGTCCATTCTGGTCTAAGGGGAGGCTTCTGAAAGATCTTGTCTTGGTGAAACCAAGTCTTGTGGGGAAAGTGCACCACCTCTGCAGAGTGTAAAATCTAAGTACTTAGCCATGTCCCTGGAAAAGGAGAATTTGAGCATCAAGACATGGAAGCTATCAAGAATCTCATCATCCCAATTTCTAAGTTAAAAACTTGTGGTTGAACAAGGGTTGAAAGGATCACCAATTTCTATTGGGGGATGCCTTGGGAAAGATTTTTAAGCAAAAACTTAGTGTTTTCAAATGATAAGGAAAATCTATTTTGAGCAAATCAAGCCTAAGCTCCACTTAGCCAAATGCATATAGATGATAGACTCCACTATATTACCATAGTATCACTTGCCAATACAATTCAAATGTATTGACCCTTGTGGCTGTAACTTCCTATGTTGCAGGTTTGTTTGATATTAGTGAAGTTTATTGATTAGGATTACAAGTCTACAACCAACATGTCTGCATGTGGCACTTTGAAGATGAAGGACCCCATGCTATTGTTATATTCTGCTGCATTGTAATGAGATAGCCAAATGAGCTATGTAAGATGTAATAAATTATTTTATTCCTAGTTATAAAGTTGTATTATGACCTTTGTTTCTTGATATTACATCTTAACTGTGGATGCTAGCTATTGATCCAGGGACTAGCATTGTAAACACAGGGATCTCTACCTTATTAAAGGTTGGGAACCTTATAGTAGAACTTAAACATGATTAATTATCAACATTGAAATATTTGTGCCATGCCAGCATAGTTTAGCCAACAACAACTAATAAGATGTGAAGCACAAAAATTTCCATAGTGGTATCACCCCAAACCTTACTTTCTTATGAGCTTTAAAATACATGAAAAAGGTGTTTTTAAGAATGTTTGGAGGATTAACATACATACTATACTTGAAATTAGCTTTTACCACAAGTTGGTGGATAGGCCTAGTCTAGTTTTAAGGGGCTTGGAACAGGTCTTAGCTTGTGTAGAAAAGGCTTGGCAGAAAGAGATCTAAAGAGTGTGCCATATAGTTTATAATATCAACATTTATTTTCTCACCTTTCTCCTTAATGTTGAACATAAATATGCATAAGCAAAGGATACAAATCAATAGGCATAAAATAGATCATGCTTCATATAAAGTACTTGAGCTTAAGAACTAGACATAACATGAATTTCAGCTTTTGTTTTTATCTCCCCTTTTATTATATTCCATGGCATTCCTTTTTAATCTCATTAAGGTAAAGTTTCTTTTAAGTAGCTGATCATAAGCATTTATAATAATGGTGGTGGTCTTTTGAATGCAAAACAAAAGTAAAATGACAAAACAGACGCTCCAAGTTTTTATGATAGTTCTCTGTTGCGCAAAAAACAAAGTTTAGAGGTTTGTCATTTAGGGGCCTTAGCTGGTGATCCGGGCTGTTTCCCAAGCTTTTATGGAGAAGCGGATGCGCGGAAGTACTACTAGATAGAGGGCGCTGAGCACATTCGTTTCCTTGCCCAGTTTTGCTAGTAAATGGGCCTCTAAGTAAGTAACTTCTCCACTTGTCAATTGCCATAATGATTGCCAAAAACTCTTGCTCATAGATAGATCACTTTTGATTTACCAGTGGGGTGCCTTGGGAATCCCCAATATTATGTTTTGCACCATCCTTGGATTGATATTGGTGTGATGTTTCTCTATTCCCTGTCAAAAAATTTCAACACAAAGTGTTTTCTCCCATCTCTTTTCTGATAGGTGACATTAGTGGCACAAGAGTATAATAGTTGCTGCATATATATCAAAGACAAAATTCTTTTTAAATTTTAAAGTAACATATAATGTTTCTACATATCCCTAGCATATAATATGACTCATACAAATTATTTTAGGACACTTGGGAATGGTTAAAACATAACATGGCAGAATCTATCCAGATTTTCAGCAGCAGCAAAATGATTTTTTTAGCCCACTTAGGCATGTCAGGAGTTTTATACAATTTTTTTGCATACAAATGATGAAAAGTTGTAAATTTTGTATAAATTTTAGTGCAATCATAATTTTTTTAGAAAATTCTTGCACTGAAAACAGTTCTGCAGAAATTTACTGCTCCATATGTTTATCAACTTTTAAAACATCCAAAATGATTCCACCTGGTACTTTATTAAAAACTAAAGAAATAAAATCAAAACAAAAATCTCTTGGTACAGTAAGAGTTCAAAACAAAAATCCAAAATAAAATAACCGGGTTGCCTCCCGCAAAGCGCTTTCTTTATAGCCATATAGCTAGGCTTTACTTACTTGGTTTAGGTGATATGGAATTCATGGGATAAATTATGCTTCTTCGCTACCTCCTTCTTCCTTAGAAAGTGTTACATACACTTATTGTGAGGAAATTGAAACTTTGCATTTCCTTCTTTTGTATCAATGATTGCACCTGTGATTATCAAAAAAGGTCTACCAAGTATTATAGGACTTGAGGTTTGCTCCCCATGTCTATGGCAATTAAATCAACAAGTACAAATGTCATATGTAATTCAACCATAATATCTTGAACTTTTCGTAAGACATGTTCAGTTGAATAATTAACAAGTAAAATATCTATAGAGCATTTTTTTCATAGGTTTCAAATCAAGTAAATCATATAGATCTTTAGATAAAACTGAGACACTGGATCCTAAGTCTAGAATAGCATGATGTGTCTCTTTTCTAATAGTGATCAATATCTTGGGGATCCATACATCCCCGAGATTAGGTGGTATCATAGCTTCTCTATTATATCTTTCAATCTTTTCTTTTATAACATAATTTGTTAGGTAAGAACCAAAGCCTGCTGGATGACCATTAAAGGATGGATCATTAGAATATTTTTGCAACAAGTTAACGAGTTCATGCAAGCTACATTTATCAAGATCAAGTAGAGGTTCTTTTGTTTCACCTAGCATTTTAACTTCTTCTACTTGTTTATCATTTGTTGGTTCTTTTTTATTTTCAATCATAGTAGTTTCTTCCCTTTTTTAATGATCCTAAATTTTTGTCCCCAAAGAGTATGCCATAATCTTCTAAGACTTCCACTTTTACTTCATTTTCACCACGAATTCTCCTCAGGGTAAAATTGTCGCTAAGTTCACTTAAGCTCTTATTGATACTAGTTTCTACCAAAATTCCATCTAACAATGTAAATGCTTCATGGGGATTTAGATATAAAAGGGATTCGGTTTCGTTATCTAGGAATTGCTTAGATTCATGTGTAAGGCCTTCATAAAAACTTCCTACAAGCAACCAATCCTTTAGGCCATGTTCTACTTTATGTGTGAGTTGTTTAAACCTTACCCAAGTACTAGTGACCATGTGAAATTATCAGCCTTGTTACATATGTGGAGTTTTATAAAAAAAATCTCACCAAACTAGCTAAAACTTCTATAGTATCATCACAGACGCCTAACAGGATCCTGATATGTCGTAAACGTATCTATAATTTTTGATGTTCCATGTTTGTTTAGTATCCACTTTGATTTGATTTGTCTACACTTTAAGGTATTTTTATACATTTTCTGGGACTAACCTATTAACAAGATGCCGCAGTGCCAGTTGTCTGTTTTCTGTTGTTTTTGGTTTCAGAAAAGCTAGTAAGGAAATATTCTCGGAATTGGACATGACAAAAGCCAAAGTCAACATTTCACCGAGGAGAACACGGAATCCAGAGGAGAGACGGATGGGAGCCACAGGGTGGCCGCACCCCCAGGCGCGGGCCCACCCTAGGCGACGTCTGGGTAGGGTGTGGGCCCCCTGGCTGCCCTCCTGCCTTGCCTCTTCGCCTATATAAGCCCCCCGATACCAAAACCCTAAGGACCCGATCAGATCTCCACGAAACAGTCCGTAGCCGCCGCCACCATTGTCCCTAGTTCGGGGGGATCTGAAGCTCTTTCCGGCACCCTGCCGGAGGGGAGAGATCATCCCGAAGGCCTTCTTCATCACCATGCCAGCCTCCAGTATGATGCGTGAGTAGTTCCACCTTGGACTATGGGTCCATACAGTAGCTAGATGGTTGTTTCTCCTCATTTGTGCTATCATGTTTAGATCTTGTGAGCTCCGTTCATGATCAAGATCATATATTTGTAATCATGCATGTTGTGTTTGTGGGGATCCGATGGATATTGAGATACTATGTCAGATTGATTATTGATTATATCATGTCTTATGATTATTGATTCTATCATGTGTGTGTTGTTTGAGATCCTGCATGCTCTCCGTTTCTAGTAGCTATCTTGGCCAAGTAGATGCTAGTGACTCCAAGAGGGAGTATTTATGCTCGATAGTGGGTTCATGCCTCTATTGAATCTCGGGAAGTGACAGAAATCTCTAAGATTGTAGATGTGATGTTGCCACTAGGGAGAAAACAACAATCTTTTGTTCATGGAACAATTGTATTGTTTACTTTACACACATTGCTTAATGCAGTTATCCGTTGCTTGCAACTTAATACTGGAGTTGTTTCCTTGCTCCTACTGGTTCGATAACCTTGGTTTCATAACTGAGGGAAAATTTGCTGTTGTGCTCATCATACTGTTGGAATTATGCCCTAGAGGCAATAATAAAGATGTTATTATTATAATTCTTGTTCATGATAATGTTTATATTCCATGCTAGAATTGTATTAAGCGGAAACTTTAATACTTGTGTGGTTTGTGAACAACACCGTGTCCCTAGTACGCCTCTATGGACTAGCTCATTGATTAATGATGGTTAAGGTTTCTTAACCATGGACATGAGTTGTCAATTAATAATGAGATCATATCATTGGGAGAATGATATGGTGGACAGACCCAAACTAAGCGAAGCAATTAGATGGTGTCATCGTGTTCGTCTTTGCAAAGATTTTCTTATGTCAAATTTTGTATTCCTTAGACCATGAGATAATACAACTCCCTGGTATCGGAAGAAAGCTTTGAGGTCATCAAACGTCATCCTATGAGAGGGTGGTCATAAAGGTGTCTCTCAGGTGATCGGAAAGTATCTGTTGGGTTGTATGTATCGAAATGGGATTTGTCCCTCCCAAGTCGGAGAGATATACTTCGGGCCCACTCGGTAATCGATATCAACACCGCTTGCAAGCATGTGGTTAAGGAGTTAATCACAAAGTGATATCGGATTACGGAACGAGTAAAGTACTTGCTGTGAACGAGATTGAACTAGGTATGACGGTACCGACGATCGAATCTCGGGCAAGTAAAATATCGCGAGATGAAGGGAATATATATATGGGATTGATTGAATCTTGGCATCGTGGTTCATCCGATATGATCATCGATGAATGTTGGGAGTCAATATGGGTTTCCAGACCCCGCTGTTGATTATTGATAGAAGATCATGTCTGCATTTTCTCGAACCCGCAGGGTCACACACTTAACGTGTCTCGACGCTAGGATAGATTGGATAATTGGTTTATGAGTTTTTGTTCGGAGTCTCGGATGGGATCCGGGACATCACGAGAGGTTCCGGAGTGGTCCGGAGAATAAGATTCATATAAGGCAGTGCAGTTTTTGGAGTTCGGAATTGTTCCGGGTTAATCGGTATTGTACCGGAAGCTTCTAGAACCTTCCGAAAGGGGACCAACGTGGCCCCACCTTCCGGGAGGGGGGAGGGGCCTATGAGGGAGTGCCTTGGCCGCATTGGGCCAGGGGCACAAGGCCCCATAGGGCCCAGCCGGCCAAGAGAGGTTTAAACTCTAGATAGAGCTTCTAGAAGGGGGGGTTTCCTTGCCCCCCACTCTTCCTCCTTGGGGCCGCCGGCCTTGGCTTGGGGGAGGGGCTAGGGCTGCGCCCACCCCTCTATATATAGAGGGCTGGGGGCGCACCAACCCCCTACACCTTCCCCTCCAACCCTAGCCGCCATGCTGCCCTCCTCTCTCCCTCCCGACTGCTTGTAGGCGAAGCCCTGCTGCAGAAATTCTCCACCAATTGCACCGCGCCGTCGCGTTGTAGATCCAACCCATCTCTCCACCATACTTGCTGGACCAAGGAAGGAGGATACGTCGAGGTGCCGCACGTGTGCATCTCATGGAGGCATCGCCACTTTTGGTGCTAGATCGGATCGGATCGCGAGGAGGAGAAGCGAGTACGACTACATCACCCACGTTCCGACGAACGTTCCGCTGTGCGAATCTTCAAGGGTATGAATATCTAATCCAATCTCTCTCGTTGTTTGCATCTCCTAGATTAGATCTTGGCTTCCCTCTGTTCGCATCCGTAGAAAATTTTGATTTACTATGCCGCGAAACCCTTTAGTGGTATCAAAGCTAGATCTATGCGTAGATGTGTTTCACGAGTAGAACGCAACATGGTTGTTGCGGGCGTTGATGTTTTCTGTTGCAAGCCTCTTGTTTGTGTTCTTCTTATGACGCGGGATAGTGAGATTGAAGCGGTCCAGGCCAACCTTACGCGACGTCGTTCGCGAGACCGGCTCCGCACTTGACGTGTGGCTTGTTCCACACATGCGGCTGGTGGATGTCAGTTTCTCTCACTATAGTTGTCATGGGATTAACACTGGAGTTTGGCAACCATAATATCACCGTTGTGGCTTTCCGTATGTAAGAATCGTTCTTAGCATCTACTCCCATAAGCCACGTAAAACATGCAACAACAAAGTAGAGGCGTCTAACTTGTTTTTGCAGGGAGTGTTTTCTGTGATATGGTATGGCCCAAGATGTGATGTGTATAATGTATGCGATGATCATGTTTTTGTAATGTTTCACGACTTGCATGTCGATGAGTACACAACCGGCGGGAGCCATATGGTTGTCTTTATAATTGTGTATTACCTGTGTGTCAACTTCTTATGCGCCATGTAATAGTTTCACTTTATCGCTAAGTAGTTAGCAATAGTTGTAGTTGCTATTCATGGTGGAGGCAATCATGGTGGAGTGATGGAGATCATGCCGGAACGCACAAGATGGAGATCATTGCGCGAAGATTGGCTATACCATGTCACATAAAGTTATATGCATGTGATGTTTATCCTTTTATGTATCTTATTATGCTTAGATCGCGACGGTAGCATTATAAGATGATTCCTCACTTAAAGATCAAGACAAAAACTGTGTTCTCCCCAAGTATGCACCATTGCGAAAGTTCGTCGTGTCCAAGCATCACGTGATGATCGGGTGCTATAGACTCTACGCTCACATACAACGGGTGCAAGCCAGTTTTGCACACGCGGAAATACTTGGGTCTAACTTGACGATCCTAGCATGTACAGACATGGCCTCGGAACACAAGAACCGAAAGGTTAAGCATGAGTCATATGAATGATATGATCGACACTTCGTTGTCCACCATTGAAACCACATCTCTTCTCGTGATGATCGGATTAGGTGTGGTGAATTTGGATCGTGTTCACTAAACAACTTGAGGGATGTTGAATATAGTGAGAGTTCATCTAGTAATTTGATTAAGTTGAACTATTTATCATGAACATAGTCTAAATTGTACTTGCAAATACTGTAGATCACATGGCCAAGTCCAACTTCAACTTCAACGTTTTTGCTGAGATAGAAAAGCTTAGAAACAATGGGTCTAACTTCACCAAATGGTTCCACATTCTGTGATCATTCTCGCTGGTGGACAAAAGGACTATGTCCTTGAGAAAGCGCTAGGTGACGCCCCTGCTATAGATGCGCCGGCTGATGAAAAAGCTGTTTATCAGTCGCGCAAGGATGATTATGACTTGATTAAGATCGCCATGTTGTTTGCTATGGAATCGGATCTTCAAAATCTTTTTGAGGAGTTCGCCGGGCCCTTTGAGATTCTTGAGGAGCTGAAAAACATGTTTCAGACTCAAGCCCGTTCTGAGAGATATGAGATCTCTAAGAAATTCTTTAACTACAAGATGGAGGAAGGGAGTTTCGTTAGTGAGCACGCCATTAAGATGTCGGGCTACACTCAACGCCTTGAGCAACTGGACTGCAAGATTCCAGAGGAGCTCAAGATTGACACTCCTAGCTACAAAAGTTTTGTAGTAGATCACAATCAGATTGGTTCCACTGATATGATCACTGAGCTCTTCGCTAAGATGAAAGTAGCGGAGGTGAACATCAAAAAGAATAATCATGTGTTGATGGTCAACAAGCCCCCCACCTTCAAGAAAGGTAAGGGTGCAAAGAAGCCCTTCAAGAAAGGCGGCGGCAAGCGCGTTGCCCCTGCTGAGAAGAAGCTCAAGTCTGGTCCTAGGCCGGACACTGAGTGCTTCTATTGCAAGGACAAGGGTCACTGGAAGAGCAACTGTCCGAAGTACTTAGCGGACAAGAAGGCTGGCACCATCAAAGGTATATTTGATATACATGTTATTGATGTTTTCCTTACTAGCCCTCGTTGTAGTGCCTGGGTATTTGATACCGGTTCAGTTGCTAATATTTGTAACTCGAAACAGGAGATACGGAATAGACGGCGGCTTGCGAGGGATGAGGTGACGATGCGCGTTGGCAACGGATCAAGAGTTGATGTGATGGCCGTCGGCACGCTCTCCTTAGTTTTACCTTCGGGATTAGTTTTAAACCTTAATAAGTGTTATTATGTGTCTGCGTTGAGCATGAACATTATTTCTGGATCTTGTTTATTGCAAGACGGTTATTCATTTAAATTGGAGAATAATGGTTGTTCTATTTATATGAGTAACATCTTTTATGGTCATGCACCTATTGTGAATGGTTTATTTATTCTAAATCTCGAAAGGGATGAAACACACATCCATAACATTGAGGCTAAGAGATGCAAAGTAGATAGTGATAATACTACTTATTTGTGGCACTGTCGTCTAGGTCATATTGGTGTAAAGCGCATGAAGAAACTCCATTCTGATGGACTTTTGGAGTCTCTTGATTTTGAATCATTTGACACATGTGAACCATGCCTCATGGGCAAGATGATCAAAACCCCGTTCTCCGGTATGATGGAGCGAGCAACGGACTTGTTGGAAATCATACATGCCGATGTATGCGGACCGATGAGTGTTTCGACGCGCGGTGGATATCGCTATTTTCTCACTTTTACCGATGACTTAAGTAGATATGGGTATGTCTATTTAATGAAACATAAATCTGAAACATTTGAAAAGTTCAAGGAATTTCAGAATGAAGTGGAGAACCATCGTAACAGAAAGATTAAGTTTCTACGATCCGATCGTGGAGGTGAATATTTGAGTTATGATTTTCTCACGCATCTTAAAGCAAGCGGAATCGTTTCGCAACTCACGCCACCCGGAACACCACAGCGCAATGGTGTGTCTGAACGCCGGAATCGAACCTTATTAGATATGGTCCGATCGATGATGTCTCTTACTGATTTGCCGTTATCATTTTGGGGTTATGCATTAGAAACCGCTGCATTCACTTTAAATAGGGCACCATCTAAATCCGTTGAGACGACACCGTATGAACTGTGGTTTGGTGCTAAACCTAAGTTGTCGTTTCTTAAAGTTTGGGGATGCGAAGCTTACGTCAAGAAGTTGATGCCGGACAAGCTCGAACCCAAAGCGGAGAAATGCGTCTTCATAGGATACCCTAAGGAAACTATTGGGTATACCTTCTATCACAGAACCGAAGGCAAAGTGTTTGTCGCAAAGAACGGTTCCTTTCTTGAGAAGGAGTTTCTCTCGAAAGAAGTGAGTGGGAGGAAAGTAGAGCTAGACGAGGTTATTGAACCTTCTCTTGAATTGGAGAGTAGCGCAGCACCTAAAATTGTTCCAGTGCCGCCTGCACCAACAACAGAGGAAGCTAATGACAAGGATCATGAAGCTTCGTACGATGCTGCTACTGAACGTCGCAGGTCGATAAGGTCGCGTGCCCCTCCTGAGTGGTACGGCAACCCTGTCTTAACTGTCTTGTTAGTAGATGACAGTGAGCCTTCGAACTATGAGGAAGCGATGATGAGCCTAGACTCTGAGAAATGGCTAGAGGCCATGAAATCCGAATTGGGATCCATGAGCGAAAACCAAGTATGGACTTTGGTGGACCCTCCTAGCGACCGAAAGGCCGTTGAGTGCAAATGGATCTTCAAGAAGAAAACGGACGCGGATGGTAATGTTACCGTCTATAAAGCACGGCTTGTCGCGAAAGGTTTTCGACAAGTTCAAGGTGTTGACTACGATGAGACTTTCTCTCCCGTAGCGATGTTTAAGTCCATTCGGATTTTATTAGCAATTGCTGCGTTTCATGATTATGAAATATGGCAGATGGATGTCAAGACTGCGTTCCTCAATGGCAACATTGATGAAGAGTTGTATATGATGCAACCCGAAGGTTTTGTCGATCCTAAGGATGCTGATAAAGTATGCAAGCTTGAGCGTTCCATTTATGGACTAAAGCAAGCATCTCGGAGTTGGAACCTTCGTTTTGATCAAGTGATCAAGAGCTTTGGATTTGTTCCAAATTGCTACGAAGCTTGTATCTACAAGAAAGTGAGTGGGAGCTCGGTGACATTTCTGGTACTATATGTGGATGACATATTGATTATCGGAAATGACATCAACATGCTTAACGATGTGAAGAGTTATTTGAACAAGTGTTTTTCAATGAAATACCTAGGTGAAGCTGCTTATATATTGGGCATCAAAATCTATAGAGATAGACAAAGACGCCTGATAGCTTTAAGCCAGAGTACATACCTAGACAAAGTTCTGAAAAGGTTCAGAATGGATAAGGCAAAGAAAGGTTCAGTGCCTATGTTGTCAGGTAAGATATTGAGCAAGGTTCAGTGTCCAGCTACGGTAAATGATAGGGAATCTATGAGCAAAGTGCCTTATGCCTCGGCCATAGGTTCTATCATGTATGTCATGCTGTGTACTAGACCGGATGTGTCCAATGCTCTTAGTTTGACGAGCAGATATCAAAGTGATCCAGGAGTGGAACACTGGAAAGCTGTGAAGAACATCCTAAAGTACCTAAATAGGACTAAAGAAATGTTCTTAGTCTATGGGGGTGATGAACAGCTCGTCGTAAAAGGTTACGTCGACGCTAGTTTCGACACCGACAAGGATGATTCTAAATCTCAGACAGGATACGTGTATATTTTGAATGGAGGAGCTGTGAGCTGGAGAAGCTGCAAGCAAAGCGTGATCGCGGGATCTATAGTAGAAGCGGAATACATGGCTGCTGCAGAAGCGTCAAGTGAAGGAGTTTGGATCAGAAACTTCATCACTGAGCTTGGCGTGGTTCCAAGTGCATTGGACCCACTGGAGATATTGTGTGACAACACTGGCGCCATAGCACTCGCTAAGGAACCAAGATATCATCCAAAGACCAAGCATATCAACCGCAAGTTTCATATAATCCGAGATTATATAGCAGATTGAGATCTGAAGATTAGCAAAGTACATACAGATCTGAATGTCGCAGATCCATTGACTAAACCTCTTCCACGTGTAAAACATGATCAGCACCTCAGTTCCATGGGTGTGAGATTGTTGACAAATGTAAACTAGATTATTGACTCTAGTGCAAGTGGGAGACTGTTGGAATTATGCCCTAGAGGCAATAATAAAGATGTTATTATTATAATTCTTGTTCATGATAATGTTTATATTCCATGCTAGAATTGTATTAAGCGGAAACTTTAATACTTGTGTGGTTTGTGAACAACACCGTGTCCCTAGTACGCCTCTATGGACTAGCTCATTGATTAATGATGGTTAAGGTTTCCTAACCATGGACATGAGTTGTCAATTAATAATGAGATCATATCATTGGGAGAATGATATGGTGGACAGACCCAAACTAAGCGAAGCAATTAGATCGTGTCATCGTGTTCGTCTTTGCGAAGCTTTTCTTATGTCAAATATTGTATTCCTTAGACCATGAGATAATACAACTCCCTGGTATCGGAAGAAAGCTTTGAGGTCATCAAACGTCATCCTATGAGAGGGTGGTCATAAAGGTGTCTCTCAGGTGATCAGAAAGTATCTGTTGGGTTGTATGTATCGAGATGGGATTTGTCCCTCCCAAGTCGGAGAGATATACTTCGGGCCCACTCGGTAATCGATATCAACACCGCTTGCAAGCATGTGGTTAAGGAGTTAATCCCAAAGTGATATCGGATTACGGAACGAGTAAAGTACTTGCTGTGAACGAGATTGAACTAGGTATGACGGTACCGACGATCGAATCTCGGGCAAGTAAAATATCGCGAGACGAAGGGAATATATATATGGGATTGATTGAATCCTGGCATCGTGGTTCATCCGATATGATCATCGATGAATGTGTGGGAGTCAATATGGGTTTCCAGACCCCGCTGTTGATTATTGATAGAAGATCATGTCTGCACATTCTCGAACCCGCAGGGTCACACACTTAACGTGTCTCGACGCTAGGATAGATTGGATAATTGGTTTATGAGTTTTTGTTCGGAGTCTCGGATGGGACCCGGGACATCACGAGAGGTTCCGGAGTGGTCCGGAGAATAAGATTCATATAAGGCAGTGCAATTTTTGGAGTTCGGAATTGTTCTGGGTTAATCGGTATTGTACCGGAAGCTTCTAGAACCTTCCGGAAGGGGACCAACGTGGCCCCACCTTCCGGGAGGGGGCATGGGCCTATGAGGGAGTGCCTTGGCCGCATTGGGCCAGGGGCACAAGGCCCCATAGGGCCCAGCCAGCCAAGAGAGGTTTAAACTCTAGATAGAGCTTCTAGAAGGGGGGGTTTCCTTGCCCCCCACTCTTCCTCCTTGGGGCCGCCGGCCTTGGCTTGGGGGAGGGGCTAGGGCTGCGCCCACCCCTCCATATATAGAGGGCTGGGGGCGCACCAACCCCCTACACCTTCTCCTCCAACCCTAGCCGCCCTGCTGCCCTCCTCTCTCCCTCCCGACTGCTTGTAGGCGAAGCCCTGCTGCAGAAATTCTCCACCAATTGCACCGCGCCGTCGCGTTGTAGATCCAACCCATCTCTCCACCATACTTGCTGGACCAAGGAAGGAGGATACGTCGAGGTGCCGCACGTGTGCATCTCACGGAGGCATCGCCACTTTTGGTGCTAGATCGGATCGGATCGCGAGGAGGAGAAACGAGTACGACTACATCACCCACGTTCCGACGAACGTTTCGCTGTGCGAATCTTCAAGGGTATGAATATCTAATCCAATCTCTCTCGTTGTTTGCATCTCCTAGATTAGATCTTGGCTTCCCTCTGTTCGCATCCGTAGAAAATTTTGATTTACTATGCCGCGAAACCCTTCACATACCTTCCTCTTGGGGTCTCCCAACGAAGCTCTACTATTGAGCCGGGTCAGATCCCCCCGGATCGACCATGGGACGGTCGTGATATCCACATAAAGTACACTCCACCAAACAGGAAATTGAGTAGGGCTTGTGAAAAATCACGTCTACCAGTCTCGGAAATACCCAGAAAATACAGCTTATAGTATCTTACACAATCGACAAAGAACAAATGTTTAGCCAAGTCCCGAAGACATCTGCTATTTGAAAACATTCCATCCATTGAGAAACTATTTGATTTTTGGATACACGGGTTATCTTGTGCAACCTCTGGCTCTATGATTTTTGACCATATGCTTTTATCTCATACACAGAGGCAAGCCCAATCTTATCATTGTCCAGCTCCGACACTTCACCGACTAAGTGAGAAAGGAGTTGACCATCTACTGTGGCATGCAAATCCTCCTCCTCCATTGGTGAAGAGTCAGGAACAACCGCGACCTTAGGAGTAACCGTTAGACGGTCAACCTCCATGTGTCACAAAACATTAGAAGAAAAAATAACTTCCTGTACAAAGCTACCCAAACTAATGCCAACATTGGCTAGTTTAGAAGTAATAACAGGAGTAGAAATAGAAATGAAGGATTTCGAAGAGCTTATTATACTAGGCAAATCTAAGTTCTTCTCAGTCTTACGACGCATCGCCTTGACCATGGAATCCTCATCAGTCGCAGACGCCCCAGAGGCATCAACTCCATGGAGAGTGCTCCGCCTGAAGGGTGTGCCGCCCCGGGCACAGTGGTCGGTGAAGCAGCAGCAGGATAAGAAGCCCACATTGGAGACAGAGGCAGCCTAGGTCCAACCACCTACGCTGACCAATGAGGTCTCTTGGGCCCCCAAGGGAGGCCCCATGTCATCATTTAGCTCTTGCTCCTCCCTGAAAAATGCCACACGCTCAGCCCCAATGTCGCTGTTGGCCAACCCCTCCTGGGTCAGCCCCGCAAGGACATTGACCATGTCCCGGCCATGAATGACACGGTCAGTCGACTCCTCCTGGGTCAGCTTTTGTGAGCACTCCATCGGAACAAACTCCTCAAGAACTGGCCGAGGGCGGTCACCAGGAATAGATCTAACCGTAACATGCTTCCTAGACCTCGCTGGAGAAACTGAACGAGCCCGCTGAACAGCCGCAGCGGAAGACTTTAAAGCCTCATGCAAGTGAGCCTGGGAAACACGATATGCTGAAGAAGTGCCCCTTCCACGAAGGGGGGAATCCATGGGTAGTGCATCCACTAGTTCTCTTCCATGAGGGGTAGACGGATTAGCATTAAACAGAGTGACAACAAACACCCTCTGCACCCCCTAACTAGAAGATGAAGGCGCCGAAGCTCCCCGCACAGGCGCGGCCGAGGAGGAATCAGATCCCGCCACCTGAGTAGCAGCAACTGTATCAGAAGTGTCCATAGCATCCTCCATAGGCTTCCCATTGGCATCATCATCTGCATCATCACCCCCTTTCCTCCACAAGAAAGGAACAAACTCCGATTTCGGAATATAGCCCTCAGGCTCTAACCGGAAACGAAACTCATAGGCCTTATGCTTAACCACGACATCCGACAAAATATAGTAACCCAAAGAATCATGCAAATTTAGGAAGACCTTAGTATCAAACATATCTACAAGAATACGAACTACCCCTTGCTGCCACAAACTGAACAGATCAACATCTAGAGTATTCCCCATGAGACCTCCAACAGCCCACAGACCCGAGAAAGAGAGCAAAATGTGAGAAACCCCTTCAACATGTAACCAAACCTGCTGGAGATAAAACTTATGTGGCACTTCCTACGTCCTGTAAGAAAAGAAAGTAAGCCGAGAGGTACAGAGAGGCAGTGGCATCTGAATCCCATCAACCCTATCAAGGTCCTCAAATGACGGGAAGCTCACTAAGAATGCAGTCTCTCCATATGGCAAAGCCTCCCACTTCCACTGATCACGCACAAGGCACCTCCTATCAATATATCGCTAAACAACATCCGTGGAAACCATCTGTCCAGAAACTCGTACCAGAGCTATAGAAGTCTGACTAGGCACCAAATGATCATGAGCCGTCGCATCAGAAATCTAAGAAAACAAAGTGTGCTCGCTACCAATACCAGCCATATAAGGAGTCAGGCACGACTTCTTTAGCACGGGACATCTCAAGGTGGGATTGGCAGAGTTATCACAGATATAGCAGTAGTGAATCGCCTTACAATCCTTGTTGCGTGTGTATTGACCGCACACTTCTAGCAACGAACAAACTTATTGGTCTTCTTGCCCACAGCAGCAGATGTTACCTGTGACGCGACAACAGGTGGTTGAGATGGAGTGACAACGGGCGTCAGAGTGCTCTGAACCTGCATTTGTTGTCCCTACAAATTGTACTACTAGTGCATCTACTGACCCTGAGCCAAGTATGGAGCATCAAAGGTCCCTAGAACCTGCGACTATGAATGCCCAAACTGCACCATGGGCTGCTGTAACAACTGTGGATATGTCGGCGGCACCTGCACCTTCTTATTCTTCTTCTTCCACTTGGGCGCAGTCACTGCCAAAGCACTGATCCCAACCACGAACTGCTGGCAAGGCGGCGGTAATCCAGGCGTTGGCTGTAATGACATCGTCCCTTGAGTATTTGCAGGAAAAACCACTCCACCAGCGTAACCAAAAGACGAACCGCGATAAGGCGGCTGGAGCGGGAACTTTTGAGGGGCCTACAAAGGTATTGTAGTATGCAGCAAGAGAAACCGGGTAAGGCATCCTCGGCCCCCCCCCCGACATTGCAACCCCGGTGGCCCGGAGTACGGTGGTGGCCTGTATCCCCGCCCGATAGCAGGAAAGCCGGGATTAGTAGTGGCCATAGGCGACCCTGCTTGGTGATGGGCGACGGGTCCAACCCCTTGGAGGCGGTGCAGCAGGTCCCGTAGGTGGCACAACATTGGAGGGGCCCCCTCTTGGCGGCACAACAGAAGGCCCTCTAGGGGTGGTAGCGGCAGGAGGCCCCCTAAGGTTCGGTGCCGCCATGGAAGCCGAAAGCGCTTGGGAGAATGTCCAGCGAAGAGGAGATGGAGGTCCAGAGCCAGGGGCACGCGTGGGCGATGAAGGCGGTGGCGACGAAGGGATAAGCAGCTCTCCCGAGTCCCATATCAGAGTCGATGTAGGCAGGGGTGAAGATCCAGAGTCCAGTTTCGAAGTCGACGTAGGCAGGGGCGCGGTCTATGTCGAGGTCGTGTACGTGAAATAACAATGTGGGCCCCCATGTGTGGTTTTGGTAATTAATGACAATCTCTATGGACTAATGCTTGTATCAAGTTGTACTTGTAGGAATTGTCCATAGGCAATGCTTGAACCATATGTTGGCTTCAAGGTTTGGAGAAGAAGAAAGTGAAGAGGATCAAGTGGTGACCAAGGTGTTCAAAGAGTGATCCACAGATTGGTCATGTGAGAGTTAAAACTATGAAGATCTCATGCTTAAAGCTTGCCAACCTCGGTGATCATGGATCGATGAAGACAAGGTCAAAGTAAAGGTTTCCCCATGTTATATGAGGGAGTAACTTGCAAATCTTCATCAAGCAAGTGCGTGCAAGAGAAATCAAGAAAGGTGTTCCATCTTGAGAAGGACAAGACCGTCTACATCATAATCAAGTGGAATATGCGCAAGGCAAAGGTATGATATTGATAGGGTTTCTTTCTTACCGGTCTTGGGATGTTAGTTGGGGAGACCGGTTTATAGGATAGATAACCGTACTATCAAGAGGGGCTCTCAAGTGAGTAACTCGATCATATCGTTCAGAGAGAGCTCAAACCTTTGCATACTTTGCATCATCCTTTCTCGGTTGTTATTTGGATCTTATCCATGTGAGGTTCTAGAGCTTGTGGTAATATTCATAACAAGCATTGGTTCATCAAAAATGGATTTCCCTTTTATACCATATTGCGTTTTTTATCTTTGAGGTTTTCCGGTTTCTCACCAAGAGAGGTATCTCACTTAATAATACATGAAATGTTCTCTCTTGGTGGTATCCAATATTTTCACTTTTTGTTGGGTACCTCTTGTTGTCCTCTTTCCAAAAAAATTGGTTTCGGGTCAATCAGAGTTTCCAAACTCTAGATATCGCCATTTGAAGTTTGCCTCTTATTTGGTCCAGACTGTAGTCTCCGGTCTGCATGGACCGGAGTCTCCGGTGTGGTCCGGAGTTTCCGAAACTGTCTCCGGTGGTGACTTCAGAATCAGGGCTGGGACATACTGTATGGGGGTCTAGAGCCAGGTCCGGAGGCTACCCCGGAGTCTCCGGTGTTGGCTCAGTCCGGAGTCTCCGGTCTTGTTGGGTCGTGGCTGGTCCAGGTCATTCAGATGGGCGGTACAGAGGCTAGTCCGGAGGTTGGGCCAGAATCTCCGGTGTAGACCGGAGTCTCCGGTCTGACTTTTCCCTAACGGGCAGAAAACGGTCAGAAATCTGTGGGCCTATAAAAAGGGGCCCTTCTTCCCCAATGCAACGGCTCGAGTTTTATAGGCTTTCTCCTCCATTCTTGACCCTCTTGAGCTTGCTCCCCCTTCAATCCCTCCCTTGATTCTTGCATATACTTTAGGGATTTGAAAGAGGAGATCTAGATCAACAAACCCACCAATCCATCTCTCCTCTAAGTGAGGGGAACATCTTGGGATCTAGATCTTGGAGTCTTTTGTGGATTTCCTCCATTGTTCTTCCTCTCTTATTCCCCCACAAGCTTTTGTAGCTTTGGTGGAATTTGGGAGAGAAGGATTTGAGCACTACTTGTGTTCTTGCCATTGCATTTGGTGCATCGGTTTGAGTTCTCCCCGGAGGATTTGGTGAGCGAAAGTTGAGAAGCTTTTTACTCTTGGGTTCTTGGAACCCTAGACGGTTTGTTGGTGTTGCAGGTTGTGACCTTGGTGGCATTGTGGCCTTGGTGGCATTTGTTGGGAGCCTCCAATTAAGTTGTGGAGAAATGCCCCAACCTTGTGAGAGGTTCCGGTTGCCACCGACAAGTGCACCGATAGTGGAAGCGTGGATCGATCCCATTGGGGTGAGATTCACCGGAGAATAAGGGAGGCCTTTTTGTGGCGTTGGTGGTTTGATACCACCCCCTCTCCAAACGAGACGTACTCCATGTTGGGAGAAGCTCGGTAAAATATCGTTGTCCCCGCGTGCCCCGGTTATCTCTATATCCGAGCTCTTTACTTATGCACTTTACATTGTGATAGCCCTCATGCTTGAAGTAATATATATCTTGCTATCGCTTTGTTGCTTGTATTGCATAGCATAAGTTGTTGGTGCACATAGGTAAACCTTAGTTGTTCTAAGTTGTGCTTTACAAAGTAAACACTAGTTTTATTCCGCCTTTGTTGAGCCACTCTAGGAAAAGTTTTAATCGCCTATTCACCCCCCTCCCCCCTCTAGGCGACATCCGTATCCTTTCAGTACGAGTAGGGTCCACCCTCCCAGGCGCCTCGCAGCCTATGGGCCACTGCGCGCCAAGAAATTCGCACCACCGCCTCCTCGTCAGGCCCACCTGAAACGCCCACGTCAGCAGGCGGCGCAGAAACCGGATCGGTCGTCGCCCTTCTGTCGAACACAGCCTCCACGAGATCCCCGATCACCGGCGGCACGGAGGCCCACCTTGGGGGAGAGACCCCTTCCATGGCTTCACCCTTGGTTGACGGGAGAGTACGATCCCAGTAGGCAACGCAAATGCCCCACGACGTCGTCCCGGCGATGTCGGCGTGCAGTCAAATATACATTGATGCAAACTCAATCATGTAGAGATTAGGGTAGACACAGATCATCCTAACATTGCGTTTTTTGTTCTCCTATATCAAAACCCGGTGAGCATGCCGTCATAGAAAATGTTATATTTATCACACAACATAAAAGAAACTTGGGATTTTGTGCCCTACGGGAACTCTTTCAAGGAGTTACACCAAAATACTCACAATAAAATTTTTAAATTGAGTGCAAAGTGTCTCATAGGAAAAATTCCTAAGATTAACCAAGGTACCTCTGCAAAGGCTAATTTTGATTTTTTTTATAAAAAGACGTTCTTATTGCTTAGAGTAATGTTTACATCCGGTCTTTGCATAACCAAAATGCACACATCCGCACCAACCACACAACCAGAGAAAAAAAAGCATACTAAAATTACATAGTCGCAACTAAAACAAGAGGCCTCAGCTATGGCAGATCAATCCACATATCACACGGTCATCCATATAGAAAGAAAGTATCCCTCGCCGTGTCCTCCAAACGCGTACACCCCTTCAAAAACAAATCGCGAAACTTCATGCGTCGAAGAATAGTCTATGATCGAAGGATAGTCGTGGTCCGATAAATATCTTTTGAATTGGAATGCCCAAATATCTTTTTGAATTTTATAAATAGGAAAGACATGATGGGAATGTTATCCGCCCGTTCAATCCTGCATGAAATAAAATTCTATTCCTCAACAATTCATGTTGTTTTGGTTTCTTTTGGATTGCACTTTGTATCTTCTTTTTTATATTCCTAGCTTTCAAAGATGGAATCAAATGTAGAAAATGTTTTTCAACGAATAAAATGCATGGTGTTTACAAATCTGCATACTACGAAAATAGTTTTATTTTTCTAGGCTGTAAATTTTGTCCATTCATATGGACATAAGACACGCAGAGACCTTTTCTTAATTTTCAATTTTGTTCAAAACACCAAAATGTGTACACAATTTTTTCTGTATTTTAATGTACCATTCTTGTTGAACAAAGGGAAGCCACATTTTCTGATTCCCCCCTACGATGACAAAGATAGCCCTCGCATCCAGGAATCAAAGGATAATCTCATTGTCACATCTCACATGGAGAGAGGTGACCACCCCTCTTCTCATTGCCATCTTTTTGTTGCCATTATGTTGATCTAGAAAAGAATATTCCATCCATAGGAGACAAACGTCAAAACTAAGGTTTAAACTCTAGTGGGTTAGTAGTACCATTGTCCTCCTAATCATCTAACCCCAGTTTTTTTTTAAATTTTGTTCAAAACACCAAAATGTGTACATGTTTTTTTTCTGTATTTTAATGTACCATTCTTGTTGAACCTAGGGAAGCTGCATTTTCTGATTCCCCCCTACGATGACAAAGATAGCCCTCACATCCGGGAATCAGATGATAATCTCAGTGTCACATGGAGAGAGATGACCAACTGAGATGCTCTATTCTTAATCCAGAACATCACAAGCACTGCATTTCTGTCTCTACACTCTACACCAACCCACCTGCTATAAGAAAACCACCCCTCTTCAACTTCTCCTTGCCATCTTTTTGTTGCCATTATCTTGATCTAGAAAAGGACTACCTGCTCCTAGTATATAGTACCACCAAGGATAGATATGTAGTACATAAATCAAGACCCAGCATTACATTGCATGGCTCATCTGAAAACTCCACTTGCATGTTAGCAGGGGCTGTTAGGAGCGCAGATCATCCACCAACTTCCTTTGGCCCCTCTCTCTCTCTCTACCTATCTCTCACCCCAGGCTCTTCCTTTCCTGCTCCAGATTTGAGCCATTGACCACTCATCAGGACTCTCCCAGAGCATCTCCCTCCCTTGGGCATTTAGCCATTTGGAAGGTTGGGCTTTTCCTGTGAGGTGTTGGTGGTGGCGCTGCCATACCCTTTTCTGTTCTTGCTTCCATCCCCATCATTGCAGCCTTTTTAGTACTACATCTCCTCTTTGCCATGCTGCTGCTTTAAAGCTGTTGCGGGAATAGCAGAAAAGATGGGGTGTGTTCTTGAGGTGGATGTGGATGGTGAAGGTGTCTTCTTTGTTGATAAGGTGACCGCCTCTTCTTCTTCCTCCTCCTTCACTCTCGCGTCTTCTTCTTCTTCCAAGGTCTCTCTTGCTTTGCTCTGTGTTCTTTGTGTGTTTCTTTTACTACTACTTCCGTGGTTTCCTTTCCAAGGTTGGTAGATAGCTAGCTGTATACGGTCCACTGTCTCTTCTCTCTTGGCATTACTGCTGTACCCGTGCTGGTTCTAGCGTGCGACAATGCCTAGCGGTCTAGGGGATGAGTGAAGCTTTGACGTATCCTGCTGGAAGGAATTGTACCACTTCCTCTGTCCAAATTGGCTCAGGTTGGTAGGAGTAGTACTCAAAATTTTGGACATACGGGTGTTTTGGAATTACCCTTGTGACATTTCTCTCCATATTTGTCTCTTCCGTCGATTCCTTTTCGACTTCCCGAGCTGGCTGCTAGTATCCTCTCGATCTCTAGTCCGTCTCAGAGTTTTGGAGCCGAGTGTATCTTTTGTCACTTCCTGCTGTTTCCGTTAGCATCTCAGAGTTTCTAGTTCTTGTTCTTTCTGCCGTGAATCCCCATCTTTGATGTTAGTCCATGGACTAAAATCCCATCTGCCGCGCACCCTGTCCTCTCACGCCTCATGTTCTTGGTTCCTGTAATTTTACTCTAGAGCACTGCCGCCATGGAGTCGAATCGCCTTGATTGCAATCCTCATTCCCTCCTGCAATTCCACTTTTATTGCGTCATGGCTCGGATAAATCCCATCTGTTTCTTCCATTCCGAAGGCCTCGCGATCTTCTTCCCATTTAAGTGTGGGATCCATTCCATTGAATTGAAGAGGGCCGTTTTAATGGCCGCACAGTGAAACTGCGTCCGTTTCTCTATCGCCATCAATGGGCGAGGTACTAGCTCAGCTCGCCATTGCCGGTCCTTCTCCTCCTCTCCTCCTTAATGGCGAAACTGTAGTGCTCCTGTCCGTGGCCTTTTCTGGGACCTGCTCGTTTGTGGCACAGCAATTGATTACTAGTATTTTTCTTGTGCTTGTGCTCTCGCGTCGTTCCGTTCCTGCTCCGCACTCGCGCTGCGTTTAATGGCTTCATGGCTACACCTCATCTTCTTCCTCTCCCCCTTTATTCTCCCCAAGCTTTAATGGCGTTTGGTGGCTCAAACGGCCGGTAGCTTCTCGTCATTAAAAAGATTAGATTGTTCTCTGGAAAAGACCTGATCTTTCTTTTGATGCCCGCATTAATTTGGCATCTTGAGTGGGTGGGGATTAGCACGGTGTCTTTGGATTCTTTGTACTGCCACTAGTACTAGTACTAATCTGCGTGTCCTGTCGTGTGCTTCAATGCCATGAGATGGAGCTCCTGTTCTAATTTTGTTCCCGGATCAATCGCAGGACGTTCTTGCACCGTTCAGTGGCAAGATAAAGAATTTGGTCGACGAGAGGCCGGCGTCCACAAGGCGGCCTCATCGCAGAGTAGTAGCGCTGCACAGCTTCCCCGGCGGCGCCGAGGCGTTCGAGCTCGTCGCGAGGTTCTGCTACACCGGCGGCAGCGGTCTGGCGGTGACCACGGCCAACGCCTGCGCGCTGCGGTGCGCTGCTCAGTTCATGGACATGGCGGACACGCCCGCGTCGTCGACTAAGCCGAGCCTGGTAAAGATGACGGAGAAGGTCCTCGAGGAGATGCCACACTGGCCGTGGCAGAGCGTCGTGGACGCCGTGAAAGAGTGCCAGCGCCTGTTCCCGCTCTCCGAGTCCAGCGGCGTGTTCGACAGGGTCGTCGGCGCCCTGCTGTCGCAGATGGCCGTCACGGGAGACGCCACCCCGACCAGCTCGTCGCCGGAGAGCTCGGCTTTCCGGTTCTCCTGCGACACCAAGTGCAGCAGCCTCAGCATGCGCCGCACCTGGTGGTTCGAGGACCTCGTCGTCCTCAGCCCCGGCATGGTGGAGCGCGTCGCCAAGGCGCTCCTTGCCAGGGGCGCCGACCACGGCATCGTCGCCCGGTTCATCTTCTATTACCTCAAGTGCCGCATCGCCGGCGCGAACGCGGATGACAAGAAGTTGATGCTGGAGGCGGCGATCGCCGTCATCGCCGACCTCGACGGGGCCTCTGTCTCATGCAAGGGCCTCTTCGGCATCCTGAGGATCGCCTCCCCGCTCAAGCTGGCCGGCGCTTGCCAGGATACGCTCGTCGACATGATTGGACGCAAGCTGGACCACGCGACGCTGGACAACCTGCTCGTCCCGGCGCCGTCCGGGACGAGCAGCCTGTACGACGTGAGCTTGGTGCTCAGGTTCTTGGAGGCCTTCATGCGCCATAGCGGCGGCGCGCGCTACGAGCCGCCGAGGCTGAAGAAGGTGGGAGCGCTCATGGACATGTACCTGGCCGAGGTCGCGCCAGACTCTTCGCTCCAGCCGGCCAGGTTCGTCGAGCTGGCCACCGCGCTGCCTGCCGCCGCGAGGGACTGCCACGACGCGCTCTATCGCGCCATCGATGTCTACTTCCAGGTACCGTACATTCTCAGAAAAGATGGTCACTGTTCTTGTTCTGTCAGAATTCTGCAGCGCGTCGCATTAATTGCTCGAGCTAAAACATACTCTGCCTCGTTCATTCATGGTCGCAGGTTCACGGTCGCCTGACGGACGACGAGAAGATGAAGATCTGCAAGGGCATCAACTACGAGAAGCTGTCGCCGGAGTGCTGCAAGCACCTCGCGACAAACGCGGGCTTTCCGACGAGGGCGGCGGTGCAGGCGCTGGCGTCCCAGCACACCGTGCTCAAGGGCATCATCCGCCACTCCGGGCCGCTGAAACCAGCACCATCGTCCCCTCAACCTCCGGCCACGGGGAAGTACCACCGCCCCGATAGCTACAGCGACGTCGGCGTCGACGGCGACGACAACAACGGCCAGGTCGTCCTGTACGCCAGCAGGCTGGACCTGTCGCTTGAGAACCAGAACCTCAAGTCGCTCCTCGACGGGATGCACTGGCGGGTGATGGAGCTGGAGAAGGTCTGCAGCCGGATGAAGGCGGAGATGACCAAGATGAAGGCTCCCAGGAGAAGAGGCGCCGCCGCGAGATCACTCCCCAGGATGTGTTCTTGAACCAAATCCCATTTCACTCCGTCGCAACAACAATGCACAGTAGTGAATGTACATATGGCTAGATGCAGCTGCAGGTTTCAGCATCCCTGCATCATCCTCCTGTTTCTCTTCTTCTTTTGCTTCACATTTGTCAAATCTCCTTGTGTATCAGTTCTTGGTGATTAATCTGATGTGATTGGAGATTATCTGGGGAATCTCTTCTTGTTGCATCTTTGTGAATAGATAACTGACTACCTACTATCAGAAACATAAGCAAGATTCCAAGTACACTGCTTCAAATTTTCAGAAATGTCTTTGACTATGCTACGAACCATGTCTTGCAACCTACAAAAACATTTCAAGTCATGACCTCGATAGGTCAAGAAGGAATAAACAAATCCTCTGGGATATCATGGTTAAGCTACTAGTTAACCATCAAAGAACGTGGTGCAGTGTAAAGCGTGATCAAGCAAAAAGAACATGACATCATGGTCAGGGGGAACAGTTGACTTGTAAACTGTAAATTAACCAAGTTAAATTGCTGTTACAGTGTTTAGAAAGCAAGGACAGCTCTGACAGCCTGATATGGTTTAAGTGCCAAAGAACATGGGCCATTGGGTCTCTTTCTCTTTCTACCTTGGCATTGACAGGGACTTTTTGCTTGAGCTTTCTGGATGCTCTTTGAGAGACTAAAACAAGATTTGAATGAGGAGTATGCGGTGCCCAACCTACCTCATGTGCTGATCTAGTCATGCTTGCATTTACACGAGAATAATTCATAAGAAATTTCTAGCTCAACTTGTGCTTGTATCCTTGCCATGATTTTTTCGAAAAGAAGATAAGACACATCTACGTGACACGAAGGTCTGGCAAAACCATACATAGGAACATCGAGGTCATCACACCACACTTATATACATACCCGACAATGGGGGAGATCATGTCATCATGGGCCTTATGCCCTATACTCAAAACTCTTTTGATATCTCTAAAACTATTTCGATGACTATGGAACATATTTTGGATAACTCTCTCAACCACATAGCATAAATATAATCTCATATATCCATGCAACAAACACGAACTGGATACACTTAAGTGTGTGACAGTCCGGCAATATGCAGACATGATACTGAAACTAATTTTCGATCAATAATCAGTAGTGAAATCTGGACAACCATATTGACTCTCGCATATACACGAAAGATTCAAGCAAACATCTAGTCTTTATGCATATTTCCAATTTCTTTGCGATACATAACAAACCCGAGGTGATATATTGTGGTATCCATGTGAATCAACTCTTTGATCACAATAGCAAGTTATCCTCGTTTCTAGCTTAATCTCTTTCCTCATTTCCATATTTTGATTTCCTCGTGAATCTCATCACGTTGTGTCTGGCCAGACAATGATGAATATCATAATACCGAGAGGACCCGGAGGGTATCTCTGCATCATCGGAGGAGCAAATCCCACTGTTGAACCATCACTAATCATACTTTTTCGAATTACCCGAACAACAAATTTTTATTATCCTATCACAAATAGCGTTTGAACTTATCCAAATTAAATCTTCCGGTATGAAGGGACGTGATATTCTCATGGTCAAAGGACACAAGTGTACAAGCGACAATGTTACGACAAAACTAACAACTTTGTTATGATATAATCTCGTGATGTACCATAAAGAATAGGTCTTTTCGATATCCTTGTTCTAGCAACAATAAGCTCTTGTTGTCATTGAGGACATTGTTATAATAAATTATGTCATGATTAGGAAAATATAATCATCAAACTACACATGAGCTAGCCCTAGAGGCGTGACTAGGAACAACTTGATGTTTATCCCTCTACACATGCATTTAAGTTTTTTTGAATATCATATTCAATATCCACAGCAGTTATAGCATAAATATATAAACATTTATAAAGAACATGGAAATACATTATAAAATTTATTATTGCCTCTAGGACATATTCCCTTTATGTTGGCGGTGCTAAGTGTTATGATTTGATCTTCTCGGTCTATTCCATTCTATTTATACTTTCTTATAAAGCAAAACCCTACTAACTAGCAATTATGATAGTCTATCTTAACATGCAAGCTATTCACATCCACAATTTTAGCTAATCAATTGGCCATGTCATTTTCATTAGCATTCATATATGGTACATACAAGCTATGCATGTCATTTACTTCTTGACCATATAGTTGTTCATGCCACCAATCTGGCATATTTTTTGTAGAGAACTTCATGTTTACGCATTTTATATCTATTCATTTACACAATCAATTCAAGAGATTACCACTGCAAGGGCCTCTGATTTTATCTATGGCCTTGTAAAGATTATTCTTTGATAGGAAATTCATATTGTTGACCAATTATGTCCATATATATGAGTGTTGTTCATTTGTGACTTTTCTTTAATTTGAGGGTTACTAATATTGCCTATTATTGCCCAATGATATTGGAGGTATCCGATCATGCATTGTTGCCTCCTTTGCAATATTGCCTCGGTTGTTCCTTGCGGCCTTTTGTTGCCATATATATTACTACGCAGATGTCCCATGTTGCCTTTTTACATTGCAAGTATGACCAGTTCATGATAATCTAATTGTCACATCTTTATGAATAGTAGCCCTATAATATAGCTTGTGGATTCGAGAAGTCCTTCCTATGATTCATAAGCTATGTTCAAACAATAATTGCCCCACCCATGTGGTGAAGGAAAACATTCTAACCATAAATAACTCCTCTTATTTATGTTTGTTTGTTTTTCAGGAAAGAAGATAAAAAAGAGAGAGAAGTCTAGTTTTGGATTTAGTTTTCCTAGGATTTTCTTCTTGTAATTTTTATTCTTATTTTCATCCTATAATAAATCTTGTAAAAATACTCTTAAGAATAAGAATATTCTTCTGTGTGAGATGTCTATTTTATTTTATTTTTTCGATGTATTTTTTAAATGACTTATTATATTTGAATTCAATTTCAAATCAAGATTCAAACTCCATTTTGAATACAAATATTTTTATTGTATTCCTTGATGTTTATGAATAATGCTTGCCGTGTCGACGTTTAATATGCGTTCTTTTGAGTCTAGGAATCCATTTTAATATGCTTCTTAAATTCAATCCCAAGTTTGAAAATACAAAATGACCATATTGAAATCTCTAGCACTTAGATGATGAAACCAGCTCTAAGTCATCATGTAGAGAAAAATCTCGGTCGCTTTTTTATTTGAAAATTAATTTTAAAAAATTTCCCATTATTTTAGATGCATGAAGTGCAAATGCATCAATGCTAACTATAGCATTTCCGTGTCCTAAATCTTCGGGATGTTACATCCATGACCGAGATTGGCTCGGTTTACAGAGCCAGTCATGCCTACTCGAACTTGCAGTTGACTATATTCGTGTAGAGTCATGCCGTGGAGGTGTACGTAGCCGCTGAAACAATAAAAGTGCTCCAACAACCCCTCACAAGCCCCTTTACATACCGTCGACCGGCCTTAGGCCACGTTGATGAAAGATCTAGGTGAGAGACAGGAGATCCGCGACCACCGCCTCCATCCATCACCGATCAGCAGCCGGTGATGGCCATGGAGAGGGTCGTCACTGCCGTACTACCAAGGTTCTCCGTTTTGATCGCCACACATACAAGACATCTCCACGGACGTCGTCCGGAAGCTGTCGCCACAAGCCTCTAGCCCGGACACCTTCTTCGTCGGGCTCGCCACCACCATAACCGATACTGGCATAAGAGGCACAATAGGATCCGTTTTGGGGTTTCTCCCCTAAAGCCACCTTGTGGAGCAACAAGAGAGGTCATGTAAAAGTTTGTAGTATAAGACAAGGAATATCATTACTTCTATATTTAACATGTAAATTCATGATCTGTTATGGTATGCCTGGATTGTGTCGAAAATACACTCTATGATTATTTTGTCATGGCCACAAAATAGGTCTATGTTTTAAGTTGTTACTACCTCTTGTTGAATATATTATAAGTTTTCGTAGTCTACTTTTTAGCCTTCTAAAAAATAATTTAGAATGGAGGTAGCATGTAGATGTTGCTTCATCATCTCTAGTTATTTTCTAGCTAGTGACATTCATTAGAATTTTTTTTCATAAAAAACTAATGACATGTGCAAGCAATGTCTTGACCAAACGTTTGGCTAGGCAACATTTGGTAGGCGGCCTTGGGCAAATACCAAAATTAGACCCTCGAGGCCTCGACTAGTTGACATAAATTGATTGGTATACTATTTGACGATTCTAGAATTGTTCAGTGAAGTTCAATACATGCATATAACATATCTAACATTAAGTATGACCCTCTATCAAAAGAGACATATTGACCATGAAACTTTCTAAAATACATCATCCCAATTAAAAAAAGGGTATGAGGCTAATGTAGCAACGGTTTCTCACACGTGGATCTTAGCCCATAAATAAAAGAGAACGGGAAATTATAAGGAATAAAACAGGACAATAGGAATAAATCTTAACACCCAAATTTTGTATGAAATATAGAAAAAGGTGAATGCTAAGTCAATGAAATTGTAAAAACAAACCCACAAAAAAATGTTAGAAAATGTGCAAATAATGTGGTGATCATTTTAAGAGAAAGTTGGGAGGTTCCTTAAAGTAAATAATTGTGAAGTTATGATAAAATAAATACCTGGAAGGAGTAAAAATAAATGGTTATATAGCAAAACTCAAAAAATCATCCCTTTATCATTATTTTATTGCTAAACTGATTGTATTTTCATGAGATTTCATTTCTACGACAATCTCATGTGATTTTTTATTTTAAGTTACTCAATTTATTATACATATTTGGATTAATGATTCAGTCTTTTTTGTGAAGATTTATTCTCTTGATTTTTTATAAAATAACAACATTTCCTTTAATTTTATTTAGTAATTAACCGATGGGAGGTGGTGTTTTGGCTCGCACGTGCGTATGGACCTATTTTGAAAATTGCATAACTTTTTAAATGTTAAAAAATCTGAAATAAAATTTCATGTGTACATCCACACATTCTATGTTCGGATGAGTTTTCCGGCAAAAGTAACATTTTATGTGGCTTGTGTAAAAAAACAAAAGAAATGTCCATGAATAGAGCATCAAAATTTATCTTTTTACATGGGAGACAAAATTATTTCTCTTTCCCAAAAACTTGTGTGCAAACATAGAATATCCAGATTTACACACGTGAATATTTTTCCTAATGTTTTTTCAAACAATAGATTTTATATGCACCCGCAAGCCGAGTTGGTTTTCCGTTCACCGGCAGCCCTTTTTTTCCATTGTGATTGGCTGTGAATGTAAAACTAAACACAATCACCAAAAAGGATTTTGAAAACAAAGATATATATATCTCCCCCTGTACTGTGTTTATGTGGACATACTTTTAGCACTGGCGAGGAGATCGTCATGGGGGTGGATGCGCAGAGCGTCAGGATCAAAGATTCTCGTCACCAGGTCATGACAAGGGCCCTTTCTCTGTACGATCTCGCACAGGTCATCGGCACAATCACCACGGTCAAAAAAGGTACCGAGCTTTACGAGTTACGGCCCATCCCTGCATGCATGCACTGCATGGACCTCTTCCACCATGGGCCACAGCAGCGAGACCAGAGCAGTCACGTAGCAGAGGCGTTGTGGTCTACCAGTACCAGGCGCTGATTTGCTTTCCTCCATGGTGCTACCTCGTAGGGATGCTCCGTCCGTGCTTAAGATAAGAGCAAGATTAATAGAACAGCCTACAGCCGGCTACATACCCCATGCCATGTCACTTATAGTCATTATAAAGCCTACTTATATAATAGGCTGATTATTAGTTGGCTCTTATATGAACTTTAATTGTATTTAAGTATTCAAAGAATGCATACGATTGGGTCTAGGCTGCATGCAGCCACTTTTTCCTTGCATACCGTGTTGTAGCCGGGCGCTACTGCAACAGCCGGCTCTGCTCTCTCTCTTAGCTTCTCTCTCTTCCATGTAGGATTTTAGTGACGTGGCATCTCTTATAGCCTGCTGACTAGGCATTGTTATACTTGCTCTAAACGGCGAGTTTTAACGGCTGTTTAGCTTTTGAGCGTGATATTTATTTCGGGTACGGCTAGTTTGATGTCGAAACTAGCTCTGCCTAAAAATGGCTGTCCTTGAAATTTTGGTCACTAATTTGTTTGCTGCTAAAGATTTTTTTGCCGACGGGCATCCATCCGTTTCGCTCACATATCATTGCCAAAAACTTGGTCAGATAGGCGTGGGACATTCTCTGCCCAAAAAAAAAAATGGTAATATTTGCCAACATTTGGTAAAGCTAATCTAGGCACCGGTCCAAAATGGCGAATTTCTAAAACATGGGTACTCCGGATTCGAGTGGATAGTAAATTCGATAAAATGTACAAGATGAATTTGACAAATTAAGAAAAAGATCATGCACGTAATGAATGTAAGCATGCATTTCCAACATAGACTCTGAAACATAAACACAAAGATATTTCCTCCATCTAGAAATAAATAACTTATTTTCAGAAGGTTGAAGTATGTAAATTGAGGAAAGATAATAACTAAATCTTGAAAAGGGGGACAAGCACCGGAATGTCCACTATCAAACACATTCATTTTTCTCTTTTTCTTGGGAGGGCACATACACTCATAATTTTTCCTCAAAAAATCGCATTAGTAAGTGGCAAGGGAATTTGTACGTGCATGATTCGTTCCAGAATTTTGGAAACTTACAAATGCGAAACGTAACTACAGTACAATGGTAGAAATGACACGCGACAAGACAAGAATGTACCTGTGGTACAACGTACAATCAATTTGCCGCTCCAATACGTACACGCACGCATGCACGCATGGTGCGCGATTAATTATGTCGATCAGCGGTACGGACTAATCTCATCACTATACAAGCGACACGGGCGGCGCATCAGAGATTTCATGGGTACCTGCCTACGGACCTACAGTACAGTGCTGCGTACGTAGTAATTTCTGAAGCGGGATTTTCTGGTTGGCATCTGAGGCATCTGAGGCGCAGTGTTACCGAGCACTCCGAAGCATATTCAGGTAACTCCACGCCAATTTTTACTATTGATTCAAGTGGAATTCAACTCTTCTATTTGAGAAATATCTGAATCTATTTCATACGAGTTTATAAGAAATACAAAACATCTTAAATATAATAAAAAATACATCGAGATTCTTAGACCACTAACGACCATTCCTGTCGCGAGGCGAGTGGCCTACGCTCTGAGTAAGAAATGGACAAAGTGATCAGCACGATGACACGAAAGATGAGCGGCTGGTCTCCTTGGACAAGCTGGTTATTGTACGCGTGCGCCGTGGGGCGGTCGGCCGGCGTCACTGTTCTACTTAGTAGATCCAGAAGCCTGGTCAAACAATATAACTTAAAAACTAATGCTTACTATTTTTAATTAAATTGCTATAAAATTAGGCTTGTCGGCCAGCCGAAAGCCTGGGCGGCTGCTCGGGCTTAGGGACGGCTAGGTCCGCCTATGAGTAGATCGAACTCATCCATGTACGTATGTATGTGTCCAAATAATTGCGTATGTCGACCGTCTTGTTTCGGAAGGAAAATGACGTCCACGTGTACAAAACAGCTGCACGGACAGAACAGGAACGAGCAGGTCGGCGAGTTCCGGAGCTGTAGCTCCGCCCTGGGTCGCATTAATTGTTCGTCTCCCCACCCATAATTCTCGGTGGACAGACAGGGCCCTGTTCTGTTCATGCGTCGAGCTGACGACGTGGCTCCTGACTGGTGGCTGCGTGCCTAGCTGTTCTTCGCCGACGTATGTACGATCGGGGCAGCGCGTGCGTGCACGATCGAGCACGTACGGCGAGCGCGTGGACATACGTGGATCATCACGGATGGCGCCGTTCCTGTTCGCGAACGCATGATCGGAGTAGGTACCAAGACAAGCGTGGGCACTGCAGCCCAACAGGCAAACAAGGAGGTCGACTGCGGCGCCCATCAACGGCCGCACTGTCATTTACCTTAGAAAACAAATGCAATCAAAGAGTTGCTGACACATGCCGCCATGCTGGAGTGATCGATCGGTGCTTGACTTGAGAGTCCACTGCGGAACAACAACGATCACGAGTACGTTTTGCAGTGACTGGTCTTGCTCAATGGAAAATCCAAAATACACACACAGTGTTGTGTTGATAATGATCGACGAGGGCCAGCGCGCGCCATGACCCTCCCAGGTCATTCCAAAACCTGGATAGTACTAGTATATTCGTGTACATGTGGCCTTGTCGCTTTGTCCAATTGACTTGCGCCTCACTAATCACACTCTTGGCAAGTCGACCACGACGAGACAAGCGCGGGTAGCCTCTCTCACCATGCAGCAACTCTACGCAAATTTAGCAGATGTAGATCTACTAAGTATACTCCCTCCCTAAGTAGTAACACGTTGCCTGATTAGCATAGCTTATACTTACTAACAACTAAGAATACGAACCAAACAGCAAGGAATCCCACTGACATCGTCCCGTTCCCTGTCACAAATACCGACGCCTCCACGCGCGCGGATGGGCCGCCGTTCACGTCACTGCGACAGCGAGCTCGCGTGAGAATCTCAAAGCCACTACACTCCTACGGCTACGGCTAGCTAGCTCTGCATCTGCTGCGGCGCGCCGACCAATGCTGCTGCTGCTGCTGCTGCTGCTCTTCGCCTTGCCAGGAGGGGCAAAGCGCCCATGCTCGTGCCTTTCTGCAACCGCTCCACAACCCCACGCATGGCAAGGCACCAATGTTTTTTTTTTCTTTGCTAAGCAACCATTAAATTCTGCACCGTTCCCCAACCGATGTTGGTCTCTTCTCGGGTCCTTCAACAACCCTGCAGCTCGAGACCTGTCTGCGTGCCCCTTGCCCCTAGGATGCTCCTACTACTACTCATAGTGGAGCAGGAGTAGTCACTCGCAAGCTAGGTCATGGTCTGGAATGCCTTGTTTATCACTCGCAAGCTAGGTCATGGTCTGGAGTAAGTTCTTGGTATGTGAGTCTCCGAATCTTTGCATTTCAAAATGGGAACCTTCCATACCCGCTCGTTCTGTCTACACGCCCATGGCAACGTATTTAGTTGTGCTCATCTCTATTACTGTATATACTTCCTCCCTTTTAAAATATAAAATGTTTTAGCGTTGTGGAGCAAATATATCTAGACTACTTTTAGTATATTATTTGGAGTGATCTACACACTTAAATAAGCCTAGATACATTCTTATATTTTTAAACAGAGAGAGTAGTTGTGTTGTTTAGTAGTCATAGAGTAGGGTAAATTACCGTGCTGTACTCATATCTCTCGTGATCATATTATAATCACATTTGTAAACAAGTTGACCCACTAGAAATTTTTGGGAGAACACAGGTGTTTATATTTCTTTTTAGGACTCGCTCCTACATCTGAACCCCTTGGGTATCGATGCCACAACATATATACTAAGGCTGGTCATAGTGAGAAGTAACTTAGAGTAATAATATGTACTATATTACTAGTCTAAGTTACTGTCTTCATAGTGCAAAATAACATAAGTATTGTATCATGCAAAGTCTCATTTATTATAATATAAACTCATTTTTGTGTAGAAATGTGTGATGTTATGGTAACATAGCTAGTTACCACAAGCCCCTCTCTTACCATTTAATTGCATGCCATGTCATATAAATGCTTACTTGACAATACATGTAGGACTATATTACTACCCAAGTTACTGCCACTATGACTAGGCTAAGGATAGTCATAGTGGGAGTAACTTGAATAGTAACATAGTTCTATATGTATTGTCAACTAAGCATTTAGATGACATGACATGCAATTAAATGATAAAAGAGAGGCTTGTGGTACTCCCTCTGCTTCGGTATAAAGGGCCGCTGAGAATTGGCAGCAGGACAATCAGCATGAGATTGTTCGAAGGGCCAATCAGCGAAGTAGTTAGACAGAGAATACGAAGGAGCAGTGCATCCTATCAATTAGGAGGATTCAGTGTTGCATGGACGAAAACGGCAGTGCATGCTCCATTCTCATGGCTGCATGCAATCAAAACGAGAGGACAAGAGCGTTTTTAGGAGGACGTTAAATCAGCCATTTAATTTTTTCTCTGGCCTTTCTTTCTCCACAATTCGGAACAACCGAAAAAACGCTAGAAGCCTTTATACCGGAGCGAAGAGAGTAACTAGCTATATTACCATAACATTACGCATATGTTATTTTTCACTATGGAGATAGTAACTTAGACTAGTAACATATGCTCTAAGTTACTCTCCACTATGACCAGCCTAATACATCTATCTAGGAAAAACCAGGTCGGTTAATTTGAAACGAAGGGAGTAATAATAACAGCCTCTGTACCGTTGTGCTATGCCAGTACAATACCATTATGCACATCGTCTACCTTCCAAGTCCGGCAGTGATGCGCGCCATCTTCATTGTTGTCTTCTTTAACTGGTCTTCGTCAACGTTGTTATCAACAGCATCACGTCCTCTACAGAAAATGAGTATGTGCGTTGTGTCCGATCTTGCTGTTTAAACACGTTTTGTTATTAAGAGACGGAACTACATGTATGTTAGTGGGGCACCCCCTCCAGAGACTTTGAAGAATTAGTAAAAAAAGTTGGAGTAGGGACTTAGATGTGAAAAAATTAGAATAATCTGCCCCTTCCAAAGTGAATCTCGTTTATCATGTTATGCGACGCATCTAGTATTTTCGATACACATGTGGCAGTAGTGGTTACAGTCATGTTTAGTTTGCCGTGTATATGCGCAATGCCAGTAGTACAATACACCAACTCCGTGGTGTGAGTCACCGACGTCGTGCAAGCTAGCTTCAGGCCATATCTTGACTTGATAATTAATCAGAAAACATCGCGTGCTGCTCCTATTCCCACTCCTGACAACATGAGTGCGTCCTAATCAAGTGACCACTCGCTATTAATTGCTCTGATCTCCTTATCTGTGATTGGGGCCAAATCCAAGTCAATAAAGTAGTTAATTACTACTAGCAGATCAATAGGAAGCCAGCCATGCATACAGCAGCAACATGCGTGGAGTTGTCGCAACTCGTTCCATGCGCCTCCACGATGCAATGCGATTGTTTCTTGGATTTTGCGGCCGGCCGGCATGCCGGGTTGATCGAGATGGATTAAGGCATGATCGGAGGAGTGCAATCTAAGGGATTATTTCCGTAGCATCTTGGTCTCGTGGGTGCCTTTTTCACGTGCTTCCGTGTGCTTGGTCAGAGTTAGCTAATTAACTATAGTAGGTAGTAGTAGCGGTGGTCAAAGCTCGCAACTCAATCGAAGCATGATTTTGCTTAAGGCTGGTCATAGTGGGAGTAACATAGGTAGTAACATGCATTTACATGCAGTGCCAACTAGGCATTTTGGTGATGTGGCATGTTATTAAATGATGAAAGAGAGTCTTGTGGTAACTAGCTATGTTACCATAACATCACACACTCCAAGGTAATATGAGTCTATATGCTAATAAATAAGACCTTGCATGATACTAGTCACAAGTTACTACCCACTATGAAGGTAGTAACATGGACTAGTAACTTATACATGTTACTAGTCTATGTTACTCTCCACTATGACCAGCCTAAGGCTGGTTATAGTGGGGATAACTTTACTAGTAACTAAGAGTCCAAGTCAGCATTTTTGTTTATGGCAATGATTTAATGAAGAGAGAGATGGATTGAGTAACTAGCTATGTTACGGTAACATCACACGTACCAAGTCAAAGTGTGTCTATAATCTAATTAATGTGTATCACACCTAAGTTATTTTCCAGTATAAGGATAGTAACTTAAACTAGTAACATGTGCATGTTACTACTCTAAATTACTTCCCACTATGACCAGCCTAAGGCACGAACACACAGCAAAGGGCCCCCACTATGACCAGCCTAAGTCACGAACACACAGCAAAGGGCCCCCACTATGACCAGCCTAAGTCACGAACACACAGCAAAGGGCTTCGGGATTCATGTATGCGTTGGTCATTTCTTGTTTGGTTAATTTGGTGCGAGTGTGACTACAGTAGCATTGTTCGGTTAATTTGTTGTTGGGTTAATTTGGTGAGAAAAGCATTGTTCTGCCATGCTCGTAATCTCTTGCCGGCAATCATAGAGGCTCGATGGTTTTATGCATCGCCCCAAGTGATATAGACACGGCAAAAGAAAGCGCGCCTTCGCCCCCACCAAAATTCACGTTTTATTATACCCATAGAGCCTAGAGGTTTTCGCTTGCATAGTTGGATGGTCATTCATGGATGATTTCTGTTTCACTGTAGTACTACTATATGCTCCAAACCTTAACGTTTTTTTGCCAAATATAATGATCCTAGCGCCATGCTGCCACTGCCACTGCCACGGGACCGTGTGTTATGGGCGAAATGGGACGGACTATTCTGCGGTTTTCGCCACGTACATAGCGCAGGGCCTGAGGCCACTGGGCGGAAAGTTGGATCTTAGTACTGTTATGGAATCTCTGGAATGTTTAGGTTGACTAATGACCCCACTAGGCGTCATCCCCAGAACAAAGCAGGCGAGGGGATGGGCCCTCGCTCCTCCTTTCTGCTTTGAATCATGGCGCTCGCCCTTAATTAACTTTTCTTTCTTCATCGCTTTACGCTTACTGCTCACGTAGTAGTACCAGGTTTTTTTTTTTTTGGGAAATGCGGCAGCACGTAGCAGGGTTACGTTAGGATGGACGTGGAACGGGCCCAGTCAGGGGCGGGTCCACTTGAAGTCAAAGGTATTCAGATGCATACCTAAATTTTTTGACTAAAAACTACATGTATACACTACATAGGAGTTATACGTATGAGAAAAATAAAAAATGAATGACACGACCAGAGTATTCACGTGAGAAAGGCCAATTTCTCTACGTGGCCCAGCTAACTTTGGCGGTTTAGCCCAATTGGCTCTATCCACACCACAGGTACAAAGCATAGAAGTCCGAGTTGTTTCTGTAACTAGCTCCTCCCGATCGCCGCCTGATTCTCCGGCCAGAACCGCTGATCAATCGACCCTAATTCTATACGAGAGTTTGCGACGGAGACGATAGAATTCTCGCGACAGGCGGAACTCGTCCCTCCCTCCGGTCGCCGCGTCTCCACGCCCCTTAGTCCCAAAGCCCCAGCACGGCCGCCGGCCGGCCGGCCGTTGGACTCCGCAGCCGGCAGCCTACTGCCCGCAGCGTCTCTGTTTGCATTCTCCAGCCAAGTCCTCGATCACAATCAGTAGCTCACCAGATTCCAGAACCAGGTACAGTACGTAATTTAGACTGCTCGATTCTTCTCTGTTTTTTTGGTTCAGTCGTTGAGACACAGTAAAAAATTGAGAGCACCTTCAGTTTCTGAAATCTGAATTAAATAGCCTGAAATTCAGTACATCTCATTGTTATTTTCGTTTTGAATTTTGTATAGGTTACATTTTTTCGGAAAGATGAAGAGGAAGTCAGGCAAGATGGGCAAGAGGTTTTTGAATGGTTGCTTGGTAACATTCATTGAGAGAAAATTCTTCTTGCAAGTTAAGGATGAAGACATTATCACTAGTTTTCAAGCCTTAAAGGGTCGGAAAGTTACCCTATAACTTGTAAGCTTTCTATTTATTTTAATATTTTTTGTCCTCTATGTATTCCAGATTTTTCTTATTTATTATGTTGACTAGTTGGAACTTATATAATTTTATCAATTTCTATGTAATGCCCCATTTGGCTGCCTGGAAATGCAAAATTGCATTACAAATCTTTGATCTTATTTTTATTCCAAGAAGGATCTGAGACAGATTTTTTAAGAAAAAAAACAGAACGGCAAATATGTATATACTTTTAGATGGGAACGACTATTGCTAGCAACTATAATAAGAGTAGCTTTCTTAGCCTGGTATACGCCTGCCTAAATCGCTAGGACGTCAGTACAAACAGTTTAACACCAATCTTCATGTACACTGTACATACGTCCACGGTCCCAATTTATTTCATATATTCTTTGTATTATACAGTTCTTTTTTGAGGGATATGTATTATACAGTTAGAACTAGATGATTCTATAATCATAATATATAGGCCAAAAACTAGACTTTAGACTGTTAAAAAAATTTATGTCCTTTTAAACTTTGAATACACACTCTAGAAATGCTGGGCCCGCCGCTGGGCCCAGTTCGCACTCCTTAGACCAACTCTAGCCGATACGGTATATTTGTAAACTGTGAAACAACGAGTACAACCGACTGTATTCGGTTTTTTCAGCTCTGAAACACGTTGCAAAGAACAGACCATGTAAATTGAAACTGAAAATTATAAAATTTAAATGATGATCATTCGGCGGGGAAATTGAGCTAGCATACGAGTTCAATCACCATACATACTTATATGTAATTCTTCTTTTATTATCTTTGTTTGGATCGATGGACATTTTTGGCTCTGTGTACCTTAGTTATGCAGAGATCATATGTAATGTTTAAACTTTGAAGTAATAAAATGCTCTTTTCAGAAAAATAATAGGAGCTTGATATACAAAAACAAGCAGCAGATCAAAATTGCTCATCCATTACATAGCTAATTAGTAATTACACAAATTTAACTAAGCTACAGCGGCGGTCGGGGTCAAACTTGACGACGAGCTAAGGGACGTGGCGGAGTAGCTTCGACAGCGGCGAGGCGCTCAAGCGTCGGTCGGATCCTCTAGCTCCATCTTCACGACGCCATGCGCAACGGCCGCCTCCGTCTCCCCTCTCGCGATGCGCGTCTGCGCGATCGTGATGGCACGACACCTCTCCTCCTGCTCGCGGTCGAGCTCAAGCGTGCGGGAGAGCATCTCCATGGCGAGACGCTCCTCGTTGGAGTCGTTCGCGTAGTCCGCCGCCACCACCACCTGCGTGCGGAGGGGACGGGGCGACCACAGGTCAGAAGGAGGGAAGAAAGGAGCGCAGCGCGACGAACCCTCACCGTAGGGGCACTCTCTGACGTATGCGTACCTACAGATGGTACGTATGTGCTCTGACGATGGTATGCGGTGTCACAACTCCGACGGGGAGCGCCACCATACCGACACGTAGTCGCGGAGGGATGACGGGGGCGACTACCCACGGTTGCACCAGTGCAAGGCCGCCCGCTTCTTAGCCCCCTCCGAGCGGACGAAGCGCTTCCTCTTCGCCTCGGACATGCGGACATAGCAGCCACGCAGGATCCGTCACAGCCGTGGTTGCGACTGCCTCCGTTGTGCCCGCTGCCTAGCCCGAAGTGGCTGGGGTGTCCGTGGCTACACGACATCGCCGGATCTGTTGATGGAGGTGGCGGAATTGCTCGCCGGAGTTTGCGAGGCTCACGGCGGCTGCTAGGGTTTCATGGCAGAGCGATAGAGGGTTTCGACCCGCACCCGCCATCACGGTCGGTACATACACCGACTGGACGCTCGCGTTAGCAGGCCTCTGTCATAAATTTCACGGGCCGGGCTAGCATACGAGTTCTGCTAGCTCGCACGTTTGGACCCAAAAATGTAAATCTACCAAAATTTCACAGTTCCATCGGATCGGATTTATAGTACTCCATCTGTTTCAAAATATAAGATGTTTTAGCTTTGTGAAGGAAATGTATCTAGACTAGTTTTATTATATAGGTTCACTCCTGTTTAAAGTGAATCTACACACTAAAACAAGTTTAGATATATTCTCTTTAAAAACATAAAACATTTTATATTTTAAAACAGAGAAAGTATCTACTAGAGTGAGTGGCCTTTTGGCGGGTCTACTCTTCATGATATTGGACCCTTCAGCGTGTACTCGTTGCAAGGTGAGTGCAGGGTTTTTTTTTAACGAAAAGGGGTCAGAAGACCCTGAACGCTGCATTAAGAACCACGTGGCAGGTACATGCCCTTTTCAACACTCCCACCAAGAACCTAAAATTTGAAGATAAGGGTTCACAAAATGCAAAAAATACCCTAGAACACAGAGAGAAAACGCAATCAGGTCCACAGGTGCCTTCGCCACCACACGCCGGTGACCTCAAAGAGCCAGATGCCGCACCACCCGCCGTCACCGACGAATAGGGCTGTCAACAAGCCGAACTCGAGCAAACATTGTTAGGCTTGGCTCGAGCTCGGTAGAAGCTCGAGCCGAGCTCGAGCGAGCCTAGGTTGACCTTCGAGCCTACATCTAAGCTCGAATTCGGCTCGACCAAAGGTCGAGTAGGCATGAGCTCGATTCGTTGAAGCTCGGTTAGAAAATTTTAGTACATCAACATGCAGCTACATATCAAGAAAATAGTAAAGCTTGAAAACGGAATAGGAGAAATGGCTTAGAGTTTCATATAATAGTAATACAGTGCCAACATGCCAGCATAATTATTTTAGCGGTCTTATAGCAGATGGAATAATAATAGTAGTCTCAATTTTGCGGCTATATAAAAATCACGAGCTTTATCGAACTTTTTGAGTTCGGCTCGACTAAGCTCGCGAGCTCGAAAGCAGGCTCAAGCTTGGTTTGTTAGAGAGACGAATCAAGCTCGAGCCGAGCTGTTAACGCGCCGAACTCGCACAGTTTATCAAGCCCGAACTTTTTTGACAGCCTACCGACGAAGGAGAAGCAGAACCAAATGCCAAGATCCAGAGAACGGCATCAAACGCTCGCAATGCCATCCTCCCGGCAGAACTCGTCGCCGCATGCCAACTCTTCCTTGCCGGGGACGAACCACTTGGAAAGGAGGAGCGATCGAGCTCCTACGGCAAGAGCCAGAAGCGTTTATGCAGGAGGAAGAAACAGGGCCGCCTTGCCGGCCAAAGAGCACGGCGGGGATAAACATCGCCGTCGTGGAATCCGCTCGAAGGAGAAGCCGCAGCTTCAGCCGCCAACGCCGCAAGCCCGCGAACACCCTGCACCCATTGCTCCCCTCGCCTCCACGGCCGGCCAGAGCGAAACACAAAGCCCCGCAAAGCCACCGACGATGGCCGCCAGGACACGGGCGTTTATTGAAGAGGAAGCTCGCCATCAACTTCTTCCACCATGGAAGCAGCAATAGCGACCAGGTCCTGCTACACCACAGCAGCACGCTGGAAACTAACCCCAAAGTGCCTCCAGATCTTGGCATCAACGCGCTGCTCTTCTTTCCCTCCTCGCCTCCACGGCCGGCCAGAGAGAGAAGCAGCAAGCGCACAACACCGTAGAAAAAGGGGGCAACCCGGACCTTATTGCAGAGATCCTCGAACACCGGTACGCCGCCGCCGGTTTTGACCTCCAGAACACCGCCGCCAGAGCACCACAAAGAGCTGCTCAAGATTTGGTCCAAGAAATCTCGAGCCCTACTCCAGACCCCGGCAAACAGCCAAAAACAACTACTCCTAGCTAATCTACTCGCGTAGGAACCTCTGCTCCGCCTCCCTCGACCGGCATCGCCGAAGAGTTTGGCCTTGGATCGGCCTGGCGCCTTCGGGAAACTTCCGGAGAACTGTAGCAGGAGGGAGAGGGTGGGGAAAGACCCTTGTTGGTGGGCGTTATTCGCACGAAGCCTAATGCAGGGTTCAGAAATAGGTCCCACTAAAAAACGTAAAACAAGATAAATTGCTAGAGAAGGGACAGAAAAGGAGTATTAATCACTAGCACTCTATCCATTGCAAAATAGTTGGAGTTCTACGATTTTAAGTCAAAACTCTTTTAAGTTAGATCAAGACTATAGTAAAAATATCAGCATCGAAAATGCCAACTAAGTTTCATTAGATTCACGGTAAAATATATTTGTGTATTTCTCGAAACATGCTTTCGCCCCGCTATATTAATATAGCAATTACACGGTACAAATATATCCTACTCCCTCCGTTTAGAAATATAAGACATTTTAGCTTTGTGAAATAAATATATCTAGACCCTTTTAGTATATAGATTTACTCTAAACTTGTATGAACCTATACATTTAAAGACGTCTAGATATAGATATATTCAATTCATAGAGCTAAAATATCTTACTCCCTCCGATCCATATTAGTTGACTTGGATTTGTCAAAATTTGGATAAATCTATATACTAAATAATGTTAGATTCATCCAAATTTTGACAATCAAAATCAACTAATATGGATGAAGGGAGTATATTTTTTAAGGGAGGGAGCATATATTTGTATACTATATAGACTTGTTAGTGATTAATCTTGGAGAAGTTTAATTTAGGACACACATAAAACTTAAATTATTTATATACAACTAAAAATAGATAAGAAGCCGATCATTGTATAGGCTGTGCACATCGTGTTTTTTTTTATAATGGAAATGGGTTTTCCCCAAGGACCTCTTCCAGGTCGAAACTCCTCGAGCACGTCCGTGCATTGGATGAGCCTAGGACATAGTTTAAAAACCGAACCGGTTTGATGGTTTAACCGGAAAAAACCTGAATTGTCTTTTAGAAGGTACGGGTCCAAATAACAAAAAAAGGAAAAAGATGTTACAAGAGGAATCAAACTCACGATCCTATGCAAGACAGAAATAGCACCACATAAAGCCCAATACCACTTAAATACGCCATGTTTTGTGATTACTTATTGAAATATAAACTTATATATACCTTTGACGTTCATTTTATTTCGTAATTTGCTTAAATTTTAATAAAAAGAATAGTTTTTGTCGCCATCGAACCGAATAAACTAGTGGTCCGATCAGTGAACCAGTAGGCTCACCGGTTCACTCACTGGTCCGGTTTTTAAAATTATGGTCTAGGGATGGCAATGGGTACCTGATACCCAATGGATAACTGCCTTAAACGAGGAGAGTTTGGTAAGAAAAAAAAACCACAGGCTACTTATTGGTAAAAACCTGGACCCGTCGGGTCTAGCGGAGGAGGGTATGCGGGTTCCAAACCCGTACTCGTAGACCCGTCCACCCGTCCTGTCCACCCGTTTATTGCATATGAATAGTCTAACTGGCTGTCAGCCAGGCCTACTACTACCCCGACCAAAGCCCACCAACTGGCCCATCTAGAGCCCATCCCAGGCTCCTAGCTAAAACCCTAGGGGAGAGGAGCCCGAGTGCCTGACCCCGTGCCGCTCCCTCAGTCCATCCTCCTTTGGAAGTCCCGTCTCGAGACGAGAGTACGAGACCACAACACGCTCGTTCTCCTCTCCTGCCTCCCGTGTTGCGCGCCTGCGCCGCCCATTGGCAGGACACCGCCGCCGTCGGCTGGAGAGTTGGGCTAAGCACCCAGCCCCCAGATCCCGCTCTCCTCTCTGCTCACGCCCTCCCCTATTGCACCGCTACCGTCCATATCATGGAGAATGAAGTAGGGAGCGGCTCCAGCAACCGCTCCAGGGAGCTGGTCGAGGAGGATAGCGGCTCCGGCGACCTCCAGCACTGCCCAGATCAACCCCTTCTCCTCTGATTCCCATCAGGTCCCCATACCCGGCCCTTCTCCTCTGATTCCCATCAGGTCCCCATACCCGGCCGGGTCATGGGTCTGGTGGATTTCCAGACCAACGGCATAATAAAGGGCGGAGAAAATGGGACGGCGGCTTAATCAGGACGGGGAAAATGGGACGGGGGCTAGTATGAGGGGCCTTGACCCGGACCCGACGGGTGCCATCTAATTGCTTTCTGAAACGAAACTGCCAGTCACTGGTATCAGCCGCTGTAAGCGCAGTGCAGGATCAGGTGCTCAAAGCCAGCTCCGGGTGCCGGAACCTGCTCAAAACGAAACGTCTCGTTATGCTCTGCAATTTGCAATACCTTGGCCGCCCTTATCCACACGAACTAATCGATGCAAAAGATCAGTACACAGGAACTGCAGTCTGTATTCCATCTGCAGCGACAAGCTGAATATGATGCAGAATTGTGTTCTACAGAAGGACTAAACTTGGTGCAGAAATCCTGCAGTTGGCTTTGCAAATACAGACGCCACACATCTCCTGTACCTTACACTTGCAATTACATGTTACGCACTCCTCAAATATCATATGATTCAACTCTCTAAGTTGATCATCAAATGGGCGAAATTGTCATTCAAATTCTGTCCAAAAGTTAACCTAAAACTGGCTGAAAACTGACTTAGAACTGTTCAGGTTTTCACTGGAATTCCATTGAGTTTCAGTACCACAACATGCCGATCAGACCTGAAAACAGAGCAAACAGAGGCAAAACAAGGCAAGCAGGGGCAAAAAAAAAGTAGCAGATTGCAAGCATCATGCAACAGATACATTCTACAATCCAGATCATTCAACGGCAGATAATAGAGTTAATTGGATAAAACTATCACAATTGGGACGGTCGGGACGAGTCAACACCACTTTCGGTAATTTTTGTGAGTCAGTACCAGTTCTGAGTCATAGTGTTGCAAACTGCACTAAATTTTTACTAACAGCGTTTTAACACGCTTTCTGACGGCTCGGATCTAGCTGTAAGTGCTGAGTTGGCGTGTCTAGAAGAGCTTAGGTGGAAGTGGGGCCTATCTGTCGGTGGGACGCGGTGGATACCTCCGCCGCCGTAGGATATGAGGAGCCGGAGGACGGGCTGTCGGCCGCGCCGGTCGCGCGTCCTCCCTGATTCCTGGCCCACCCGTCGAGCATCCACGAGATGTTGGCGGTGGTGAGGACGTACAGCCCGGTCTCGGAGGGCGAGCACTGAGAGAGCGAGGAGCCCAACGAGCTCGACGCCGCCAGGCTGTCGCTGTTGGTGGCGCCGGCGGCAGACACGGTGACGCCGTCGCTGCCCGCGGCGTCCTCGGGAAGCTGTTGCTGCGTGGGCGTGTGCTTGATGTCGTCGAGCGAGGTGAGCGCCTCACGGAGCGCGCGGCGCGCCATGTTGATGTCCGTCTGCAGGCGCCTCTCCCACTGGCCCTTGGAGGAGGACGCCGGCCTCTGCTGTGCCGGCTTGCTGGTGGCGTCGCCGGAGCCGCCGCCGGCGGCCTGCAGCTTGTGCAGCTACGCCATGAGCACACAAACAGAGCTAACCCGAATCACACACGCACACGGAGAAAGGTGAAACTGATCGGCAAGAACATCTTGATGCGTACCGGTGCGCGTGGGTACGGAGCGCCAGTTGCCTGGGCCGTGGTCCTGGATGTAGGAGACGAGCACGAGGTCCTCCTCCGGCATCCAGGGGCCCTTCTTGACGCCCTCCTTGTCGCAGCACGGCGGCCTCCCCATCCTCTCGCGCGCTCCTCCGCTAGCCGTATACGAACAGAACCTCGCCTCGCCGTATACGAGGAAGAAGAAAGTGGGTGGGGAAAATTAAGGAGGCTGACGGGTGGGACCCAATGACTGTAAATAATAAAATAGGAGAAAAAATAAAAAAATAGCATAAGATATGTCTAGCAGGTGGGTCCTATTTCCACCTCAGCTTCTCCTAGACACGCGTGCCGCCAACTCAGCACTTACAACTAAACCCAAGCCGTCAGAAAACATGTTAAAATGCTGTTAGACGAATTTTGTGCAATTTGCAATGCTATGACTGAGAGCTGACTCGCAAAAATTACAGAAAGTAGTACTGACTCGTCCCGACAGCCTCAATTGTGGTAGTTTTATTCAATTAACTCTAGATAATACATACAGCATGAGAAGCATTAAAGCTAGATGTTTGACAGTGCAGATTACATCAGTCCAGCAGTCATTAATACTTGCATACAAACATCACAAAATTAGAAGTTTTTAAGATGATGGTATTTGACAAACAGTTGTCGATATGATTCTTGGCATCTTTGGCAGTCATCCATCATCAACCTTGCAGTAAAAAGAGGGATGCATCCACTCTGTTCAAAAAGAAATGCTGAAATTAGAATTCAAACTGAATCATTGTATAGTTCATAGGGCAGGATTTAAAATAAATATTTAGTGGCATAATAGCTAATGTTACTAATACATTATCTATATAAGCTAATCTCACAGGCAGAATTTTTTCTCTTGCTAATTTCCATATAAATACATATCCAAGAGCTGTTCTTTTTAGAGCACCTACTATGTTTATGGAGGTTACACAACTCTGATAATACTTTTATACTGTTAGTACAAAACGGAAACTTTAAATTGTGTGCTACCTCGCCCTTAAAGACCAGCTCCTGAGTTCCATTCACTCCTGTACAATTTACATCCAGGGAAAACATGCCATGTATGTGTATCAACAAAAATAAAACACCACAAATACCAACCAAAACCATAGGATTAACAGAATAAATTCCTTATAGTGCATGACTGGATAGGTTGACTGCACAAACTTAAATAATTGAATTGCTGAGAAACCATTCAAGATCTAACTAAGCATGTCCTATATATAGATGCACTGCTACACTTGACGGAGGGGTTAACCTCTTGGGTGGCCCGATCTTCACGGATCTCGTGGTCAAATCGATGGGAAAGCGAGGGGAAAGGGAGAAGGTAGCGGAAGCGAACACACACCTCGCGAAGAACACGATGAACACACGCAAAACTCACACGATACAAGGCCGATTGCTCCCGAACGGCGGCCACCGGTCCGATAGAATCCTCACAAGGAAAGATCGGTCAACGTGCTCCCTCAAATCCACATCGGAGAGGGAAGAACACCTTGGGGAGGGTCTTGACAACTTGGAGACGAGACAATGAACTCCAAGGCCTTGTTCAACGATGGATGCGTGATGCAAAGTCCAATCGAGGTTGGTGACGATAGTCGGTCCCCTTGGATAAGGGGATGAGGCAAAACTAGAGATTCCACACAAGGCGGTTGTCTTTAGTCTATCATCTATGCCTGAGGGATACATGAGGGGTGGGGGCTCTATTTATAGGCCAGCCACTAAACAAGGGTAGTTTGGGGATAAACTAGGCGAATAGGTAAGTAAAAGGGGGATACATGGGCTGTGGCCCAACAGGTGCGCGCAGGCACATACATGACCGGTAGTACCGGACTTGGGACCGATAGTGCCGCTCCGGGACCGGTAGTACTGCTTGCGGTCCTAGAGCGTCAGTTGGAGCCGTCAGTAGCGAGCGGTATCAGGGGACGGTAGTGCCGCTGACCGGTAGTACCGGTTCCAGATTCGGTAGTACCGCTTGCAGTCCTGGGGCTTCTGTTGGCGTCGTCTGTAGGGAGCGGTAGTCGGGAGGGTGGGCGGTAGTACCGCTGACCGGTAGTACCGGTCGTCTGATCCGATAGTACCGCTGGAGACAGAGAGCATTTGGTGATCTGTCTTCTTCCTCCTCCTCTTCCAAGCTTCCGTCTTGTTGGGCTTGATGCTCCGGGCTTCCTCCCTTGCCTCCGTACTGGTCGGTGTGAACCTATCATGCATATGTGACGGAGTATGAAGTAGCATACCATTCAATAGGGTAGGAAGTGGGCTCGCATAGAGGAACGGATTCACCTTTGGAGTCCATGACGACTTGGCGTAAGTTGGAGACCTTGATGTAGTAACGACCGTAGGTCGGGTTGCATCATCTCCCCCCCTTCAAAAAGAGTCATCCTCGACTCTCCATGTTCATCACGAAGTAGAAGAGGTCGAAGGACATCCTTGATCCTGGGGTTCACCATATAGTCGTCCTCGAGAAGATTGACTTGACAACACTTCAATGTTCCTTCACCTTCCATGTAGCCTACAAAGCTCACGACAAAAGCGAAGAAACACTCAAAGCGTAGCCCATTCATGAACATTATAGCATGAGTCCTCAAGTAGAAGTAAGTCACCTTAGCTTGTAGAGATAGCTCGATGAAGGGTAGCCATAGGTAACTCTCTTCGGTTCTTCTTGTCAACACATGGTTGGTAGAGGTTGACGTGTATGCACTTGTACCTTCACACAACAAAGACCAAGCAAAATATTTTCGTGCGTGATAGTGGAGCATGTCAAATGTGGCATGTCCATTCTTCTTCACAACACTATTAGCATAATGCATGTATAGCAAATGGGATGCATATGCAAGGTCAAAGTGCATGGAAATCGTTTGAACATCATCCAAATGTGGGAACTCAAAAACTCCATAAAATGTTTTAGTGTGGCACTCAAGGCAATTGACTAGAATTTTGATCAATGTCCTTGATGCGAGTATAGGAGAATTCGGCAAAAACACGCAAGGAAGAATGTCCAAAGCAACATCATTATGTGTGCAAACCAACCATTGGAAAGAGAAATTGCTCGACATGTTGGGTGTCACACACAAATCAGCGAAAGCAAATATCATGGGAATATGAGTATCCCAAGCGGAAGCAAAAATAACACGTTTGCAAACAAACCAAATGAAAGAGCAAGTGGTCCTTATGTTTGTTGCAACAACAAGACGAGATTATTGGAAGTTCTCATGACAATACATGCTCTTAATGGAGTTGTGGTTGCACACAAAACATCGGAAAGATAAAATGTTCAACATTTTTGTTGCAACACACAAAACATCATTATCCAAAAGCGAAGAAACATGAATGTCACAAGGTAAGATAATACCATCAACATGCTTGCAATCAAACCATAGGAAAGAGCAATTTGCCAACATGAAAGATGCAAAGCATGCAAAAGGTATCAGAGCTGGGTTCGATCTTGAACTCACTTGTGGGATGCTCTCAAGAGCTCTCAACTCGTGCTCAACCGAGGTTGACATGATAGTGTGGGTACCTACACACATCATACACAAAAGGAAGAACGTGTGTGCATGGTAGAGATACACATCATCCATCATGACGTATCTCTTCTTGTGCACATCACCATTAATTTCAATCAAGTATGAAATAGATGCATGGTGAGTATGCAAGTGGGGAACATGCTTATCATGGAAATCATCAAAATCTCCAAAAATTGAGAAAGCTATGGGGGCCATCTCATTATAACGCATATGATCAATATTGTTGCAAGCAAAACAAGTGAAATAGCAAGTATTCATCTTATCGCAAGCAACGGGAGAAATTGAATGACTAGCATGACAAGGCAAGTCCAAAGCAATTGGAGGATACACACAAGATGCATAGGATGTCATGTTTATGGCAATGATTTCGCAATCAAACAATTCCACATGATCAATATTATGCAAAGGCAAAGCATCAAATGGGAATATGAGTGAAGCATATGTAATGTCACAAGTATCATCCAAAACATGCATATCCTCACAATTCATCATGTCCACTAGTGGGATCATGGCATCATCAACACCCTTATTGTTACCTTGGTCATACCTCTCATATGAAGTGGGTGTTGTGGAAGTAGTGGCCTCCTTGTGGACGACTTCGTCTTCTTGATGTAGCCATGGCGTAGCATCATCTTCGTGAACCATGTACATCTTCTCCAATTGAGGCATCATTGCTTCATGGATTGGCGCTTCTTCATCCATGGAACCTAGCATAACAAAAGAGAACACACATTCTTGACCTTGTCGCCTTCAAGGTTGGATGCCATAAGATGGGCATCATTGCTCGCCTCCATGGTCGAAGGGAAAATCCTATGCTCGACCGTCTTGTGGACATCTTGTAGTAGTGGTGGAGGTAGGCTCATGCTATCCAACTTGGCGAAGTAGAGGTCTTCATTTTCCTCGTTCATGAGGTCTTCAAATGCAAGCGTAGTCGTTGAAGCTTGATGGCGTGGACGAAGGCTTGCTCTTGGTGCCATTTTGGTGGTGGCACTAGTAGTTGAAGGTGCCTTGTGACGGTGTCGACGGAGGTCATTGGCGTGCCTTGCCGATGGTTGATGTAGGTGGCGCACTTGGTCATCCATATGATGCTCACGACGATGGCCCTTGACCTTGGCATGCTTCCTTATAAGTTCTTCTAATGAGCACAAAGCATCATTAGTCTTGGCGACCATGCTCATGTTTTTGTCGAAGTCATTGTCCATGTCCTTCTTGAAGTTGTGTAGGTCGCTCTTGAACTTGTCCATTTGATTGTGGACCTTAGCGCACTCGAGTTGGAGGCTCCGTCTTGGTCGGTGCGACTTGAGGAGCTTGTCGTTGTCGTTCTTGAAGTCGCCCATGCTTGGGGAGTCATTGTTGTTGTAGCACTCCATGTCACCCAAGCATGTGGATCCATTGTTGGTGTAGTGCTCCATCATGTAATCCATGCTTGTGGATACATAGGCATGGTGGCTCATCGTGGATTCTTCACAGAAATCATCCTCGGTCCCGGAGTCCCTAGACATGCTTCACAAGACCAAGTGTTGTATATGGAAGTGGTAGAGGGTGTTAGGGATACAACGTCAAACCTTACTTTACCTTGGAAGATCGTATCGTACAAGTGGCCACACTTGAGAGCAATAAACCAAGCAAAGTGAAGTTCACGCGGAACACCAAAACCAACTACCAACAAAAACACACACACACAAGGCCTATGGTGGATAGGTATGGAAAATGGCATGTCAAGAACCAATCCGAAATCAAGATGTTGTAATGGCAAGTAAAGAACCACAATGATCACAAAGCAAACAAGTCAACCCACAAGATAGGAAATATGTACAAGAAAACACACACGGTGGGATAAATGGGACTTGTGCGACGGAGAAAGTGAGCTAAGAACCAAATGATTACCTAGTGAAGACTATAAGCTCGTGTCACACAAGTACAAGGAGAGACGCTAGTTCGATTGCACAAGATTGGTGGGCTACAAGATATGCATAAAAAGTACCACCTATATGATGTTCATCGAGCTTGCGCTTCCTATTCTATGAGGCACATGTATATTTCTTTCTTTTTCTTTTTAACCTTTTCTATTTTTTTCTCTTTTTTTCTCTTTTTATTTTTCACTTGCCTCTTCCTTGTGCCAACAACTATACAAGATAACTATATGAGATAGCGCTTACACGTTTGCTCGGAATCTACAAGCTATCAAATGTACATAGCCCAAGCAATTATAAGAGGAACTAGTCTCAATAGCTGTTTGTTGCTCGCAAAGATAGTGGGGTTCACAAAGGAATGCAAGTGGGGAGAAGTCGCGGAATGTTTATACCTTTCGTCGATGATCTTCACCCTTTATTGTTGTATTCCGCCTTGCTCACGGAGTTTGGATGGAGTAGATAGCATGAACAACGTGGATGATGATGTAGAGCTCCTTCTCCTCTTCGAAACGAGCTAACGAACACCAAAATCCGAGTTTGAATGCAAAAGTTATGCTCAAAATGGTGAGAGGCTGAAATCTGGGAACCTGATGTTTTCTTTCTGTACTGGGCGGCAGTACCGGATATTTGGAGCGGTAGTACCGGTGAGCGGTAGTACCGGATACTGGGAGCGGTAGTACCGGATATTTGGACCGGTAGTACCGCTTGGTCCAGGGACGCCCAGATTTGACGCGTTTTCGCGATTTTGGGGCGATTTGGGCGGAAAATCTTCAAGAAAAACACCAAATCGAAGGGGAAAATCAAGAAATTAGGCTATGGGAACGCAAAGGAAGGTAGATCAACAAGTTTAGCAAGTAATCCACGGATCAAAACCTACCAAAACGCACTCAAATCACAGATCGATCCAAAACACGAATTGGGGCTATTTTTGGTGGAATTTTCGAATTTATGGGGAAAAGACCAAATCGATGAGAAATCCGTGGCAACCAAAAGCTGCTGATACCAGATGATGGAGGGGTTAACCTCTTGGGTGGCCCGATCTTCACGGATCTCGTGGTCAAATCGATGGGAAAGCGAGGGGAAAGGGAGAAGGTAGCGGAAGTGAACACACCTCGCGAAGAACACGATGAACACATGCAAAACTCACACGATACAAGGCCGATTGCTCCCGAACGACGGCCACCGGTCCGATAGAATCCTCGCAAGGAAAGATCGGTCAACGTGCTCCCTCAAATCCACATCGGAGAGGGAAGAACACCTTGGGGAGGGTCTTGACAACTTGGAGATGAGACAATGAACTCCAAGGCCCTGTTCAACGATGGATGCGTGATGCAAAGTCCAATCGAGGTTGGTGACGATAGTCGGTCCCCTTGGATAAGGGGATGAGGCAAAACTAGAGATTCCACACAAGGGGGTTGTCTTTAGTCTATCATCTATGCCTGAGGGATACATGAGGGGTGGGGGCTCTATTTATAGGCCAGCCACTAAACAAGGGTAGTTTGGGGATAAACTAGGCGAATAGGTAAGTAAAAGGGGGATACATGGGTTGTGGCCCAACAGGTGCGCGCAGGGACATACATGACCGGTAGTACCGGACTTGGGACCGGTAGTACCGGTCGCAACCGATAGTGCCGCTCCGGGACCGGTAGTACCGCTTGCGGTCCTGGAGCGTCAGTTGGAGCCGTCAGTAGCGAGCGGTATCAGGGGGCGGTAGTGCCGCTGACCGGTAGTACCGGTTTCAGATCCGGTAGTACCGCTTGCAGTCCTGGGGCTTCTGTTGGCGTCGTCTGTAGGGAGCGGTAGTCGGGGGGGGGGGGGGGTAGTACCGCTGGCCGGTAGTACCGGTCGCCTGATCCGGTAGTACCGCTGGAGACAGAGAGCATTTGGTGATCTGTCTTCTTCCTCCTCCTCTTCCAAGCTTCCGTCTTGTCGGGCTTGATGCTCCGGGCTTCCTCCCTTGCCTCCGTACTGGTCGGTGTGAACCTATCATGCATATGTGACGGAGTATGAAGTAGCATACCATTCAATATGGTAGGAAGTGGGCTCGCATAGAGGAATGGATTCACCTTTGGAGTCCATGACGACTTGGCGTAAGTTGGAGACCTTGATGTAGTAACGACCGTAGATCGGGCTGCATCAACACTACAAGCAAAACAACACACCAGAGGATGATTTGAAGTAACAAAACGAAGTCCAGAGAATAGGTAATGGATTTGGTGATTTGGTCACATGTGAAAAGGACGGTCATTGTCGATACCCACCATGAATCCGAATATGCAAGGATGAGAATCATGTTGATGGGCAATCGCTGCCAAGCATTAACCCTGCAGCAAAGGCAAATTGAAACCAGCTCCGGTCAGTATCACAACATGACATTGAGGAGTTGTTATGCATGGGTAAAATACAATACATAAAGACAACAGAAAGAAATAGTACAGTACAGAATTTAACTAGAACTAAATACCCTGTGCCAAACATGAATGTCAAGGAAATTCAGATGAGAAAAGTAACTTTATGGTAATCTAGAAATTCTTCTTTTGCGACTAAATGCAGATGCACGAGAGAAGGGCATAATGAACATAGAAGATTGACCAAAAAAGGGAATATAAGCTAACGAAGTCTGCATAGAAGTCTTCAAATTTATTTGAGGGTTTGCACACATAAATTCAGCAGTAAGCATAATTAGCTAACTAACAATCATATGCATGTTACAGGAAGAACAAATACCCACCAGAGCTAAGATAAAGATAGCATTCCACAGAAGAATGATCCCTAAAGATGTTGTGTATTTGTGTGCATCCATCATTATGTGATGAAACCTCATGTGATAGACCCACAATCATTCTTTTCAGCATCGACGCACATTTGAAAATCAACTTCAAGAAATCGATCTCATGATCGTATCCTTCACAACCATCAATCTCCACTTCTTCGAGAGCAGTCAAAGAGGTAGTTTGGGATCTCCAGTATGATTGGTCACAAGCACAATCTAGTGGGTACTCTTGTTTCAACTAAAAAATATATACTATATGTTAGTTACTATACAATGTAGTATTGAGATATATATTCGGAGCAAAGAGCAAAGAATTACCACTGATCTATGTAAGAAGACCTTAAGTCTCCTTGTTCTACTAAAAACTCGATTCATCCCAAGGAGATGAAAGACGAATGCTCCAAAAACATGCCCCTTTGTTTTGAGATGTAGCTCAAGAATAGAGAACTTGGCAATCAGATGCTTCTCTATCTCCTGCATAGAGTTCTCCACTTCCCCGTGAACAACGGAAGAGGTCTGAAAAAAAAGTAATTTGGCAGGATATATACCAGCCGCAAAATTTATTTCAGACAGGGTTTGCGTTAAATTGGGCAGAGGAAAGGAGACACATACAACGCGGGCATGAATGTGCAGCGGAGGGAGCTCTCCTTGACTCTCGGACGTCTGCAGCCTCAACTTTGCAATTCGCCAAAGACCAAAATTAATAACATCAAAGGGATATGACCATTGCCATGACAACTTCTCCAAACTTGGCGCCAAGATAGAGATGTTGAGCTTCCTGTAAGCCTTTAGGGACACCCTCAATTGCTTAAGCTAGGGGGCAACAAGGTCAACGGTATCTATATGCGCGTTCTCAGCTTCCACGAAAAGCTCCTGCAACGACACGGAGTGGGCTGACATGAAGCTTTTGAGGTCCTCGTGGAAGCCATGGTCACTGAACTTTAGCCTAAGCACGCGCAAGCGCGGACAGCGGGACAGCAAGGAGTCCAAGCCAACGATGCAGCCAGAGAGGGACAGTGTCTCGAGCGCCAGGAAGTTGACGTCAGCGGGCAGATGGAGGAAGAACATGGGCGAGTACTTACAGATGAAGTCAGAGGGGAGGACGAAGACGAGCTCCTCTGGCTCGAGCCGCGCGGCGATGCGGAAGAGCGACCTGATTATGGTGTCAAGGATGAGCAAAGGATGCGTGATATCGTGCCTGTGCGCCGTCCCCCTGACTCTGGGGATGCAGATTTCAAGGAGTGAAACCGCGGGAGGGGGGGCAGGGATGCGTTTGAGGGCCCCTATGAGCGAGGGTAACGGGACGTCGCGGAAGAAGACCTGGCGGAGTCTGGCCCAGAGGCTACGCCACCGGCGGGCGAGGACGGCGGTCCGCACGGCGGCGCGGACGCATCCGAGACGCGCGAGGACGAGGACGAGCAGGTCGTCGGGGAGTGCGCCGATGCGGTCCTCTCCGCCTGGGCCCAAATGCTCGGCAGAACCCAGGCGACGCCCTGATGTTAGCTCCATCGGCGCTCAGATCTCAACTCCCCCGAGGTCGAGAGGCGGCGGAACCTTAGAAAATCGAGGCATTGCCAAACCCATTCCCCTAGAAAATCGATACTAAGAGCTCAAGATGCGTCATCTCTAGAAGATATCATGCTTAAAGCTTGCCATCCTCGTGCTCATGGAATGATGAAAACAAGTTCAAAGAAGAGGTTTCCCCATAAAGTATTGGGGAGCAATCTGCAAGTCTTCATCTTCATCAAGTTAGAGCATCTAAGAAAGATGTTCCCACTATAGAAGAACAAGACGGTCTACATCAAGTTCAAGTGGGATGCTCAAGGCAAAGATATGTTCTTGATAGGGCTTTTCTTTTGCCGGTCTCGTGTTGTTAGTTGTGAGACCGGGTTTATGATAGATAGCCCTTCTATCAAGAGGGGGCTCTCAAGCGGATGTCTCGTTTGCACCGTTCGGAGAGAGCTCAAACCTTTGCATTCATAGAATCATCTTTCTTGGTTGTTATTTGGTTCTTGTCCATGAGAGGATCTAGAGCTTGTGGTCATCATCGTAACAAGCTCTAGTTAATCAAATAAGGATTTCACTTGCATATCTTATTGCGATTTTTGATCTTGCGAGTTTTCTGGCTCCACACCTTGGGGGATACTTCACATATACATTCATGGTATTTTCTCCCAAGGTGATACCCAATATTTTGTCCCGTTTGGAGTTCGGATGCAAAAGTTATTGCATTTCTGGTTTTTCTGGTTTCTGGAATTTCCTTGACCGAAAGTTCCGGCTTCCCATCGGAAGTTCCGCTAGGCCATTTTTGCCGCCGAAAGTTCTGGTGGAAGTTCCGGTTCTTCTTCCGCTCATGTTCAGTATTCTCTCTGTTTGGTTGTTGTATTTGACAAAACTTTAGTCGGAATTTCCACCAGTAGTTCCGCTCCCACCGAAAGTTCCGGGCAGGGACCGGAAGTTTCGCTCGGGCCTAGTTGCCGCCAAAAGTACCAATTGAAATTCCAGCTCTTGTTCCGCTCACGTTCAGTAACCTTCTGTTTTGGTTGTGACTATTTGACAGAACTTCTGTCGGAACTTCCACCGGAAGTTCTGCTCCCACCGGAAGTTCCGGTGGACCGGCGGAAATTCTGACCAGGACTCGCGTTTTCAGTTTCTCGCTTCGCAGTTTTTGACCATTGGTTGTGTGCCACCGAAACTTCCGGCCTCCCATCGGAAGTTCCGGCCATGGCCGCGAATGCTCATAACAGGCAGATCTGGGAGCCCTTTAAAAGGGGCTCCTCTTCCCCTTCGTGGGTAACAGCTCTTTTCTTGGTTCTTGGCTTTCTCTCTCTCCTCCATTGTTGACCTTGAAGAAGCTTTCCCTCTCTCCTTTCCCTTCCTATGATTCTTGCATCTTTTTGAGGGATCTGAAAGAGGAGATCTAGATCTACAATCCCCCGAAGCTAAATCCCTTCTTTATGAAGGAATCATTGGGATCTAGATCTTGGAGAGTTCTGTGTTTTCCTCTTGTGTTCTTCCTCCCTTATTCCTCCAATAGCTTTTGCAGCTTTGTTAGAATTTGGGAGTGAAGGACTTGTCCTTGCATTTGTTGCATAGGTTTGAGTTCTCCTCGGAGATTCGGCGAGTACAAGCTTGAGGGCTTGTTACTCTTGGGTTCCTTGGAACCCTAGACGGTTGTGTGGTTGGATTGTTGACCTTTTATGGTATTGTTAACCTTTTGTGATCTTGTTGACCTTTTGTGGTCTTGTAGCCTTTTGTGGCGTTGTTGGCCTTTTGTGGCATTGTAGACTTTTGTGGCTTTGTTGTTGGGAGCATCCAATTGAGTTGTGGAGTTAGCCCCAATCTTGTACGGGTTCGGTGACCGCCCTCAAGCGTCCCATAGTGGAGCGAGTGCCCGCCTTTTGTGGTGCGCATTCGGGAGAATAGGGTGAGCCTTTTGTGGCGTCGGTGAGTTGTGTGCTTCCGCATCCGGAGTGAGTCCTTGTGTGGCGTTGGGTGAGCATCGAGCCACCACACTTCGAGGTGATCCATTTGTGGCGTTCGGAGAGCATTGCGCCATCGCACCTCTTTAACGAAGATGTAGCTTCTTTGGAAGTGAACTTCGGAAAACAAATCTCCGTTTCCGCGTCCATTGGTTATCTCTCAACCAAGCCCTTTACTTATGCACTTTACATTGTGATAGCCATCGTGCTTGAAGTATTTATATCTGGCTATCACCTTGTTGCTTGTATTGCTTAGAATAGGTTGTTGGTGCACTTAGGTGAACCTAGTGGCTAGGTTTTGTGCTCAATAAATTAAACGTTAGTTTTATTTCACATTTACTTGAGCCTAAACCGTAATAATTTTAAAAGCATATTCACCCCCCTCTAGCCAACGTCCATTGCACTTTCAAGATGTCTACATGCCGTGCGCTCAAGCTCCGGCCTGGCTTTGGTTGTGACACACCATGTAGACTCGCAGACTTTTTTCCGACATGAGCACGATCATTGCAAAGCTTTCAAGCTGTTTCGGCGAAGACGCGAAAGTAAGGGCTAAGAGCACCTTCACTAACGTTTCCAAGAGGACGTTTCCAGGCCAAATATGGGGCGTTGGGAACCGTTTAGGAATACCGGACACATCAAAAAAAGGATGGACCAACCCTGTCGGCCAGATAACCCATTCCCTACCGCGATTCAGCTCTCCCGCGGCAGAGAGCTTCCCTCCTCCCCTCCGCTGCCATGTCCTTGCCAGCGAAGCCCCACCCCGCCCAGCTGAATCCACGCATGTAGATAGGTCTGCCGCATTCTTTCCCCTCGGCCTAGGCCTTATTTTGCCGTCCACCCTTCGCCGCGCTCGGCTTTGTTTCGAGGTCCCGCCACCTCACCATGCATCGGGAGATCCGAGACTTGGTAGTGCATCAATAGCCGCATCATGATCTGGTTGAGCACATATGGGTACACAAGGGCAACATATAGATGTCGAGCATGATCTAGCCGAACTATGTTCTATTTCAGTCTGTGACAAACTATGCCCAACTATATCGAACTACGTTTAATTTCATGTCGAACTATGTCGAACATTGCTCTATATTCATATTTTATACCAACTGTTTAAATTTGAGCCGAATATGGGCGAAAATTCGCCGATTTTGCCTTTCCTGATAACCACGTCTGGAAACACGAGTCGTAAAACGGCTATTCTAGATTGAAAGTTATATCCATCCGGCGCTAAATAGTGTCGGATTTCGGCATAGAAACGTTCAGCGAGCGGATGTTCTTTAAGCAGACAAGCACCTTGATGGATCCTTTGGCAAAAACTAGCTTAATCGATCAGGTGGACATGCACCCAGGAAAACTCAATGCACTCGGAATCGTGACTTGCTACAGGATCAGGTGCAGTTGCAGCGCGCATGGTTGATGACATGCCGTGCCATTGGCAAGCTGACCAACTGCTTTGAGCTTTCCTCTGACGTGATGTGGTGTACTTGATTTAGAGCGGTTAGGATAATTGCAGGCCTGTTGCAAGTTTGCCATGGTATGTTGCAGGCGTGGGCCACACAGGAGCACCTTAGTAAGGCTTCACTGTCATTGCCACGTCACTTCTATATGTATACATGACCGTATATGAACATCAGCGACAAGTTTGAGGATGACTACCGATGCATTTTACTCCTCGATTTTGCGTATTGCACTACAGCTCGTGCAAAGCCTGACGGGGACGTGGCCAACGGCGTGGAGGCACAAACAAAAATGTTAGCAGATCGCCCGGTTACGGTACCTCGCCGACTACCTCTGTCCATTCTTCCTCGTGTGTTAGTACGCCACTCCATGGCCGGCGCCTCTATGAAAAACACCGCGCACATGACGCCACGCTGCCTCGCGACGTGCAGCTGCCAGCAGTGGTGGACCTAGAAAATTGTCGAAGCCTGGGCGTGCCACAAGGAAAAAAAAATTCTCAGACAAATACAAGCATCATAGGGAGCAAATTTTGTTTTCACAATAGTCTTAGTGTGAAAACATGAATACAATACATTACACGTACTCAACACATTCCAATGTTCAAAACTTCATAACACACTCGTATATTCACAGGTTTACAACACATTCAAAAGCTCATATGCACTAATGTTAGACATGATAGGATTTCTCCAACAATCGACGAGAAGAGTTGAAGTGTCCTTCTATTTCTCATGGCTTGAAACCATTTAGCAATAACATCACTATCAAGTTGTCTAAATATCTCCCGCTCTGTGTAACATATCATCAAGTCATTGAACCATTCATTCTTGAGCTTGTTACGAAATTTGGACTTGATGATCTTCATTGCAAAAAAAACCCATCTCAACCAATGTGGTTGACACTGGTATTATTAAGGCCAACTCAATAAGCTTATACACCAATGGATTCTTCCCTGTTTCAACCATGTTTGCAGCCAAACTTTCAAAATTTATGCAAGTAGAAAAAGAGGCATGGACTCTTACATGGTGAATATAATAGAAACAATTTTATTAATGATTCATCGATACTTTTAGGTTCAAACCATGTAAACTATTTAGGACAAATCCCATGATTTAGGAACTCATGAACAAATGCAATTGAGCTAATAACACCTTAGGTATATAAACTTGTATTGGATGTGCAATTTCATACAGAAAGTTGTAATGTATGGTACCGGGATACATAAACTTGTCTTTCTGATTAAATTGAAAAGTTGAGAATTTGTTATTCTAAATTAAAATTGAAAACTGAAATTGAACAAAATTGAGCAAAGGGAGTAAATCCTATTGTCCTCTGCCTACTGAATTCAAGCCCGAATTGTCGCAATCGTTGTGCTCGCTGGCGCTTGCCGCTACCAGATGCGCCTGGCCGTTTCTGCCTGGGGCTCCCCTCCTGGATCTCTGGCATCCATGGCCGCCGTCAGCAATCGTGGGTTAGGGAATGAGGAATCGGCGTAGGACACAGGGCAGTCGCTCGGTGCGGCAAGGGTTTCAGGAGGTTCGGGTTGGGGAATATTGAGGATAAAACGAGAGGAGGTAGAACGAGTCAATCGCGGTGGTCACCTGGCTGGCTTGGACTTCACGTGGCCCAAATCTCATCACGCATCTCAGCTAGCAGTTTTTGCCCACACTCGATCCTATTTTGCTGGCTGAAAACGATCTTCCGCAAGAGGCTCGCGAGCGTGAAGCCCGGGCGAGCGCCGGGTGATAGGGGCGCTGCGTCAACCCATGGCTGCCAGAACGTGTCGTACTTGTACACCGTGGCTCGTACAGGCCGACCCTTTGTCGCCTCGGACAGTCTCTAGCCAGACGATATAGGCGGCGACGTTTCTAGCAGCCTCCGCGAAGCCGCCATGGTTGAGGTCGTCGGAGATCTACGGAAGGTTGACGGGACCCGACACAGGTACTGGACATGGTCGACACTCGACAAGGTAGCGCGTGACGGAGGGAGACGCGGTCTTAGGTGGCGAGGCTGCAGCTGCTCACAGCTTTTGGAGGCAGAGAAGTAGCCGGCTCGTCATGGCGGTCGCTCTCGCGACGCAGATGCAGTTGGTAAAAGGAAATCGCTGAAACCAATCGAAAAACCGGTTCTCAACCGTAGTTTCTACTTCCTCCGTTTGGAAATATAAGATGTTTTAGGTTTGTGAAGTAGATGTATCTAGACACCTTTTAGTGTCTAGATTCATCTGAACCTATATACTAAAAGATGTCTAGATACATCTTTTTCATAAACCTAAAACATCTTATATTTCTAAACGGAGGGAGTACCTGTTAGCGACCAAACCATTTAAGCCCATACCCAACTATACCCACCTTTTATCTCCATAAAACCGGACCAAACAAACAAATTACACTACGAGCCCATAACAACCCGAACCAATGAAGCCTAGGACGGAAACCAAACTTTTAAAATCAGTTTATCAAAACACATTCACCAGGTTTACTCACCGGAGACCTCGTAGCAAAACCAAATAGATTGGTTGTAGCAAAAAATATATGAGAAAGTAGCAAAAAAATTGAGTACATAACAAAAAAAATATGGTAAGGTAGCAACACTCCTAGCAGAATGACAGACACAAACGTAGCGACACCGGCCAACTGGAGTAGCAAAAGATCTAAAATGTGGTAGCAACACCGAACGCCGTATGTAGCATCGCTGTCGTCCGGGCCATGGCAGTCATGGCCGCTCCACCCACAGGAGCACCTCCGCGGTGAAGTTCATCTCCAGCGACAAACAATAGCACCACCGTCGTGGCCTCCCTATCGGTGCAGCGACACGTAGGTTCTAGGCGAGTCGAGGCAGAAGGCGGGCTCTGACGGCCTACTCCGGCCGCGGTAGTGACGGAGGGCGGAGCTTGGGGCGGCGCGTGGTGGCGGCCTACTTCGGCCGCCTTGGTGGCGGAGGGCGGAGCTCGGTGGCGGTGTGTGACGACGGCTGGGCGTAGGAGGCGCGTTGCATCCGGTGGAGGTGACACCAGAGGAGCTGCGTCGTCGGATCGTCGCTCCTGTGGAGAATTTGGAGAACATGATAAGGAAATAGGAACGGAGGAAAAGGATAAGGAAGATCAATTACTGCGGGCGGTTGTTGCGGTGGGCCTCGGTGTCTGTTCGTTGGTTGCCACACGCGCGGGAGGAGGCGGGGGATCGTAGCCAGCCATCCCCCAGGGGATATGTATCATTTCCCTTTTTTTTCGTGGTCCGTTACCGCCCCTTCACGGCCACTATATGTATCGGTCGCGGCCACATCCCACCTCCGGCGAGCGATTACTCGACCTCAAGCCGCAGATCCACCATGACGAGGTTTTGACTCGTCAATGCCCATTGTTATGGTCTTGGGTTTTAGAAAAAAGATACACTGGAGATTGCGGGACGACTAGCAAATAAGAAACACGGGACACGAGATTTAATCAGGTTCAGACCCCTGAAGGGAAAACTTACTCCTGCTTGTCTGTATTAATGGCGAAGCCGAAGGTTATAGGGGTGCGTAGATGAGATCTATCAGAGTGATTGTTCTCCTTGTTGTGCCCTTCTGGCCTTTATATAGATAGGCCAGGTCCTAGTGGTAGGTCGAGTCGGTTACAAAATTAGGGTTTTTTCCTTTGAGTTTCTATCTATAGCTAGTCGTGTTCATCAAGGAGTCGCTTCCTTCTTGAGCTTGGGCCACCCGAAATCTTCTCCGGCTTTGCAATCAGGGGTATATCATCTCATGGGCTTCTGCTAGGATGGATCGGTTAGGCTAACATTAAGCACCATAGGGCATACCCATGTGAGTAGCCCTCGAGTGTTCTTCGAGTGCTCTCATCCGAACAGGTTTTCGGGTCATAGTGTTACTTCATAGGGATAGTTGATGCGTGTGTCTGACTTGACCAACAGATCAGGGTCAGTTAACTATCTTTGGGCAAAACAACGCCATCTACTCAGACTTGAGTCCCCGGACTCGAATCCAGAAAATTGCTGGTGTAATTCGACTCAGGTCACGGATGTCTTATAGTAGTCGAATTCCAGTGTTTTAAGTTATGTACCCAACGCGTTCGTCGGGATTTTTTGTCATGCCTGTTGATACGGAAAACTACTGGCAGACCAAAGTCGAGTGTGTTACTAGGCTATCAGACAGTGTCTGTAGGTCTTATCTTTTCCTTGTGAATGCAGCATCCGAATGTTTATCATTGCGAAGACGCTTCGGGTGGCCAAGGAGATGTTATCTCTTAGCATAAATTTTGGGCAGAGTTGCCAATGCTGTTGATTATGCGTATGTTTTTGTGATGTAATAGTTGTGAAAGATCCGAAGAATCATAATCAATCGATTCATAGGGTGCACGACCAGCGCTCCCTATGGGAGTATCCCCGAGTGTCTGTTCGAGTTGTATACTCGAGTGGAGACTTTAATTCTGCGAATGCCTTTAATGACCAAAATATACGGGTGCTCCTTACGGGAGTAGCCCCTGAGTCCATAAGTGAGTCGTGGACTCGAAGAAGGAGTCAAGGCGTAAAATGAATCTAAAAGTTATCTCCAAATTTTCTTCGAATGCCTCAGGGACATGAATCATGCTTCAGGTGCGCGACCAGCGCTCCTGATAGGAGTAGCCCCCGAATATTTGTTTGAGTCATAGACTCGAGTAAGTACTTTATCCTGACTCGAATGTTTGGAGCCATTACAAGGCTTCTGCTTTTGCGATCGATGACATCACTGCTGATGATTGGTGAGCTCAACCGTCTACGACAGTAGCATTGATGGGAAGAGAAGGTCATGGGTTCCACATTCTGACTGTGATTTGACTAGTTATGCATAGTTTACGCGAATTTACTGCGTCTCCTCGATTTCCGCGTGTAGTGGAGAGCGTGATCGCGACGGTTCGGATGACACCCTCCACGTGTTCACTAGGATGCATGACACGTGTTAGGTTTCAGAAGATTAGTGGCGGTGCGTCATCTTCTTCCTTTTTTATACCACCAGGGGACCTGGTAAATTCCCCCTTCCTTTTCACTATTTTTCACTTTGTTTCCTTGCTCTTCATGCTTTCACCATTTCTTGAGCCCATCGCTCCTCCTTACACTGGAAATCCTCCGCGTGTTTCCTTCTTCCATCATCCGAGCGCAGCGCGAAGCGCACTGCCGTAAGATTTGCGAGCCGAAGAAGGTCGCCGGAGCAGGAACGAGCGCCGTTGGCGCCTCCAAGAAGACCATCGACGGTCGCGTCACCAACAGGAGTTGGCAGCAAACAACGATAAGGAAGTTGGACTTGCGCCACCTGCGCGAGGCCCATCTGATCTCCAAGGTAAGGGAGATGTAAAGATCCTTGGTGCCAAGGTAACCCCCGACCCTCCTACAGATTTTTGGGTTATGTTCGTTGCTTTCATCATTCAGGGTTTGTCCCTTCCTTACCACAATTTTCTTCATGGGCTTCTCTTCCTTTATGGGCTTCAACTGCACTAGTTGACGCCCAATTCTCTTCTGCACATTGCGTGTTTTATCACCCTCTACGGGTGCTGGCTCGGAATCGAGCCACACTTCAGCCTCTTCAAGAAGCTCTATGCCTTGAAGAGGCAGTCCGGCTCCGGCGGCGCAGTCTATGAGCTAGGTGGGTGTGTAATATATATCCGCCCCAACCGGCAATACTTCTCCTTCAACCTTGTCGAGTCCGCGCAAGGATGAAGGAACAAATGATTCTACATCCGCGACGAGAAGTTGAACAACCAACACTATGGCATGCCTCCCTTCGACGCTAGTGCGGTGGTCTCCAGGAAGCGTTCGTGGTCGAACAACGTTCCCTCGGGTGAAACCGAGGTTGTCGAGACGCTATACAAGCGCGTGGAAGCCCTACAGCTGTAGCGAGGCCAAGAGGTGATCGACATTGACATCATCCGTACCTTCCTCAAGCATCGGGTGCAGCCCCTCCAGGCCAGGGCGTACCCGATGTTCTTGTATGCTGGCGCCAACGACCTGACAAGGGTTTCATATTATACGTTGTAAACATATCTATATTTTTTATGTTTCATGCTTGTTTAGTATCCACTTTGCTTTGCTTTGTCAACACTTTGAGGTATTTTTATACGTTTTTTGGACTAACCTATTAACAATATGCACAGTGCCAGTTGCCTGTTTTCTGCTGTTTTTGGTTCCAGAAAAGCTAGAAATTAAATATTCTCGGAATTGACGGGACAAAAGCCAAAGACAATATTTCACCGAGGATAACACGGAGCCAGAAGACGAGACGAAGGAGGACCACCAGGGGCCCACGCCCCCTGGCCGCGGCTAGGCCTGCCCACGCCTGGGGGTGCGGCCACCTCGGGCACCCCCTCGGTCTCCCCCTTCGCCTATAAGAAGTGTCTGATGCCACAACCCTAAGTATCCGATCAGATCTCCACGAAACAGTCCATAGCTGCCGCCACCATCGTCCCTAGATCGGGGGATCTGAAGCTCTTCCCGGCACCCTGCCAGAGGGGAGAGATCATCCCGGAGGCCTTCTTCATCACCATGCCAGCCTCCGGTATGATGCGTGAGTAATTCCACCTTGGACTATGGGTCCATACAGTAGCTAGATGGTTGTTTCTCCTCCTTTGTGCAACCATGTTTATATCTTGTGAGCTCCGTTCATGATCAGGATCATCTATTTTTAATCATGCATGTTGTGTTTGTGGGGATCCGATGGATATTGAGATTACTATGTCAGATTGATTAATGGTTCTATCTTATTGATTCTATCATGTCTATGTTGTCTGAGATCTTGCATGCTCTCCGTTTCTAGTAGCTATCTTGGCCAAGTAGATTCTAGTGACTCCAAGAGGGAGTATTTATGCTCGATAGTGGGTTCATGCCTCTATTGAATCTGGGGAAGTGACAAAAATGATGTATCCCGACCTACGGTCGTTACCACATCATGGTCTCCAACTTACGCCAAGTCGTCATGGACTCCAAAGGTGAATCCGTTCCTCTATGTGAGCCCACTTCCTACCCTATTGAATGGTATGCTACTTCATACTCCGTCACATATGCATGATAGGTTCACACCGACAAGTATGGAGGCAAGGGAGGAAGCCCGGAACATCAAGCCCGACAAGACGGAGGCTTGGAAGAGGAGACGGAAGAAGCCAAGGCTGAACCACCGGAGTCTCCGGTCCTGCTACACCGGAGTCTCCGGTCCTGCGCACCAGAGTCTCCGGACCGACCTCCGAACCGACCCCAGCAACCGACCCGGGGACAGCCAGTACGTCACTCCGGAGACGACACCGGAGACTGACCGGAGTCTCCGGCCCCTACACCGGAGTCTCCGGCCTGCGTGATAGGCCTGCGCGCCGCCAGCTAGGCCTTCGGCCCATGTACCCCTCTAGCTCGTCCAAACCCTAGTTTTATCCCTAAACTACCCTTGTTTATGTGGCTTGCCTATAAATAGAGCCCCCACCCCTTCATGTATCCCTTAGGCATAGATGTTAGACTAAAGACAACCCCCATTGTGGAATCTCTAGTTTTGCCTCATCCCCTTTACCAAGGGGACTGACTATCGTCACCAACCTCGATTGGACTTTGCCTCACGCATCCATCGTTGAACAAGGCCTTGGAGTTCGTTGTCACGTCTCCAAGTTGTCAAGAACCTCCCCAAGGTGTTCTTCCCTCTCCGATGTGGATTTAAGGGAGCACGTTGACCGATCTTTCCTTGCGAGGATTCTATCGGACCGGTGGCCGCCATTCGGGAGCAATCGGCCTTGTATCGTGTGAGTTTTGCGTGTGTTCATCGTGTTCTTCGTGAGGTGTGTGTTCTCTTTCGCTACCTTCTCCCTTTCCCCTCGCTTTCCCATTGATTTGACCATGAGATCCGTGAAGATCGGGCCACCCAAGAGGTTAACCCCTCCATCATCTGGTATCAGCAGCTTTTGGTTGCCACGGATTTCTCATCGATTTGGTCTTTTCCCCATAAATTCAAAAATTCCACCAAAAACATCCCCAATTCGTGTTTTGGATCGATCTGTGATTTGAGTGAGTTTTGGTAGGTTTTGATCCGTGGATTACTTTCTAAACTTGTTGATCTACCTCCCCCTGCATTCCCATGGCCTAATTCCTTGATTTTCCCCATCAATTTGAGGTTTTTGTTCGAGTTTTTCCGCCCAAAACGTGTCCCGTTCGAGTTCTGGATGCTCTGGAATCTCCCGGACCGGAGTCTCCGGCCCAGACCGGAGTCTCCGGCCCAGACAGGAGTCTCCGTACTTTTTGAGCTCCAGACCGGAGTCTTCGGACCCCCAGACCGGAGTCTCCGCCCCCTGCAAACAGAAAAACTGCAGCACGGTTTTGAGCATAACTTTTTGCATTTCAACTCGGATTTTGGTGTTCTTTAGCTCATTTCGAAGAGGAGAAGGAGCTCTACATCATCATCCACGTTGTTCATGCTATATACTACATACAAATTCCATGAGCAAGGCGGAATCCAACAGTAAAGGGTGAAGATCGTCGATGAAAGGTATAAACATTCCGCGACTTTTCCCCACTTGCATTCTTTTGTGAACCCCACTATCTTTGCGAGCAACAAACACCTACTGAGACTAGTTCCTCTTATGATTGCTTGAGCTATGCACATTTGATACCTTGTAGATTCTGGGCAAATGTTGTGAGCGCTATCTCATATAGTTATCTTGTATAGTTGTTGGCACAAGGAAGGGGCAAGTGAAAAAGAAAAAGAGAAAAGAAAAGAAAAAAAAGAAAAAAAAATAGAAAAAAGGAAAAATAAAAGAGAAACAAACAAACAAGTGCCTCATAGAATAGGAAGCGCAAGATCGATGAACATCATATAGGTGGTACTTATTGTGCATATCTTGTAGCCCACCAATCTTATGCAATCGAACTAGCGTCTCTCCTTGTACTTGTGTGACACGAGTTTATAGTCTTCGCTAGGTAATCATTTGGTTCTTAGCTCACTTTCTCCGTCGCACAAGTCCCATTTATCCCACCGTGTGTGTTTCCTTGTACATATTTCCTATCTTGTGGATTGACTTGTTTGCTTTGTGATCATTGTGGTTCTTTACTTGCCAATACAACATCTTGATTTCGGATTGGTTCTTGGCATGCCATTTTCCATACCTATCCACCATAGGCCTTGTATGTGTGTGTTTTTTGGTTAGTAGTTGGTTTTGGTGTTCCGCGTGAACTTCACTTTGCTTGGTTTATTGCTCTCAAGTGTGGCCACTTGCACGATACGATCTTCCAAGGTAAAGTAAGGTTTGACGTTGTATCTCCAACACCCACTACCACTTCCATATACAACACTTGGTCTTGTGAATCATGTCTAGGGACTCCGGTACTGGGGATGATGTCTATGAAGAATCCATGATGAGCCACCATGACTACGACTCCACAAGTATAAAGGACATGATGGATCACAACACCGACAATGGCTCCTCATGCATGGAGACTATGGAGCACTACACCGACAATGGCTCCACATGCTTGGGTGATATGGAGTACTACACCAACAATTACTCCCCAAGCATAGACGACTTCGAGTGCGACATCGACGATGCCTCGCCGAGCATGGAGGACAGGGAGAACTTCATCGACTTTGATGGCTCCTCCATGAGCCATGAAGAATTCCTCCACCGTGTGGAGATGGAAGCCTACTACGCCAAGCAAGAGGAGGTGCATCATCAAGAATCCATGACCTTCAAGGCCAAGCGTGCCACACCAAAGGGCACAACCTACTTCGATGATCCACCTCCAAGGCGACAAGTTCTACCACCTCCAAGGCGTCAAGTGCCACCATCTCCAAGGCGCCAAGCTCCATCACCTCCAAGGCGCCAAGATCCACCTCTTATCCAAAGAAGAGTGGCGTCCAAACATCATATACATCAAGAGGCGCCAAGAAACAAGAATCTTCATCGACAAACATCCTCTCATGAGCATCGCCACCATAAAGAGGATACAAGACATCGTCAAAGGCATCTTCGCCACCAAGACGAAGAATTCTGGATGAGCACCAACCATAATGCTCAAGCAAGCTCAAGAAGGCACCACAAGAACAAGAAGAATGCCAAGGCAAATGATCACCGTCGGGAGCGTCATGTGGATGACCAAGTGCTTCACCAACATCAAACATCGGCAAGGCACGCCAATGACCTCCGTCGACACCATCATAGGGCACCTTCAACTACTCGTGCCACCACCACAATGGCACCACGATCAAGCCTTCCACGCCATCAAGCTTCAACGCCTACGCTTGACTTCCACGACCTTGCGAACGAGGAAAATGTAGACCTCTACTTCGCCAAGTTGGATAGCATGAGCCTACCTCCACCACTACTACGAGATGGCCACAAGACGGTCGAGCATGGGATTTTCCCTTCGACTAAGGAGGCGAGCAATGATGCCCATCTTATGGCATCCAACCTTGGAGGCGACAAGGTTAAGAATGGTGAGCATGGGATTTTCCATTCACCGAAGGAGGCGCTTGGAGTTGAGGAAACCGAGCCTACCCCTATATGCTTGAGTGATGATGTGGTACCAATCCCATGTGAGTATGAGAGCCACTTAGCCCACTTGAGTGAGAACAAGAGTGAGATGAGTGACTCCACCTTATGTGAGATTGAGTGCTTCCACTTGGAGGGCATGAGCGATACTCCTAGTGAGTTGAGAGTGGTAGTTGATAGGTCAAGTGAGACCATTTCTATTTCTAATAACTTACCCTCTACCTCTAGTGTGTTCTCTTATGTTGTGCTAGGTTCCATGGATGAAGACGCGCCAAGCAATGAAGTAATGATGCCTCGATTAGAGAAGATGTACATGGTGCACGAAGATGATGCTACGCCATGGCTACGTCAAGAAAACGAAGTCGTCCACAAGGAGGCCACTACTTCCACAACACCCACTTCATATGAGAGGTATGGACAAGGTAACAATAAGGGTGTTGATGATGCCATGATCCCACTAGTGGACATGATGAATTGTGAGGATATGCATGTTATGGATGATACTTGTGACATTACATATGCTTCATTCATATTCCCATGTGATGCTTTGCCTTTGCATAATATTGCTCATGCGGAATTGTTTGATTGCGATGCCATTGCCATAAACATGCCATGCTACGCATCTTGTGTGTATCCTCCAATTGCTTCGGACTTGCTTTGTCATGCTAGTCATTCAATTTCTCCCGTTGCTTGCAATAAGATGAATGCTTGCTATTTCACTTGTTTTTCTTGCAACAACATTGATCATATGCGTTATAATGAGATGTCCCCCATAGCTTTCTCAATTTTTGGAGATTTTGATGATTGCCATGATAAGCATGTTCCCCACTTGCATACTCACCATGCACCTATTTCATACTTGATTGACATTAATGGTGATGTGCACAAGAAGAGATACGTCATGATGGATGATGTGTATCTCTACCATGCAGACACGTTCTTCCTTTTGTGTATGATGTGTGTAGGTACCCGCACTATCATGTCAACATCGGTTGAGCACGAGTTGACAAAAAGAGCTCTTGAGAGCATCCCACAAGTGAGTTCAAGATCGAACCCAGCTCTGATACCTTTTGCATGCTTTGCATCTTTCATGTTAGCAAATTGCTCTTTCCTATGGTTTGATTGCAAGGATGTTGATGGTATTATCTCACCTTGTGACATTCATGTTTCTTCGCTTTTGGATAATGATGCTTTGTGTGTTTCAACAAAAATGTTGAACATTTTCTCTTTCCGATGTTTTGTGTGCAACCAAAATTCCATTAAGAGCATGTATTGTCATGAGAGCTTCCAAGAATCTCGTCTTGTTGTTGCAACAAACATAAGGACCACTTGATTTTTCATTTGGTTTGTTTGCAAACACGTTACTTTGGCTTCCGCTTGGGATACTCATACTCCCATGATATTTGCTATCGATGATTTGTGTGTGACATCCAACATGTTGAACAATTTCTCTTTCCAAATGGTTGGTTTGCACACATAATGATGTTTCTTTGGACATTCTTCCTTGTGTGTTTTTGCCGAATTCTCCTATTCTTGCATCAAAGATGTTGATTGAAATTTTGATCCAATGCTTTGAGTGCCCCACTACTATGTTATATGGAGTTTTTGAGTTCCCACATTTGGAGGATGTTCGAACGATTTCCATGCACTTTGACCTTGCGTATGCATTCCATTTGCTATCCTTGTATTGTGCTAATAGTGTTGTGAACAATAATGGACATGCCACATTTGCCATGCTCCTCTACCACGCACGAAAATATTTTGCTTGGTCTTTGTTGTATGAAGGTACAAATGCATACACGTCAACCTCTATGGACTATATGTTTACAAGAAGAACTGAAGAAAGTTACCGATGTCTACCCTTCATCGAGCTATCTCTACAAGATAAGGTGACTTCCTTCTACTTGAGGACCCATGCAATAATCTTCATGAATTGGATACGCTTTGGGTGTTGCTTCGCTTTTGTTGTGAGCTTTGTAGGCTTCATGGAAGGTGAAGGAACAATGAAGTGTTGTCAAATTAATCTTCTCGAGGACGACCATATGGTGAACCCTAGGATCAAGAAGGTCTATCGACCTCTTCTACTTTGTGATGAGCATGTAGAGTCGAGGACGACTCTTTTTGAAGGGGGGGGGCTGATGTAGCCCGACCTACGGTCGTTACCACATCATGGTCTCCAACTTACGCCAAGTCGTCATGGACTCCAAAGGTGAATCCGTTCATCTATGTGAGCCCACTTCCTACCCTATTGAATGGTATGCTACTTCATACTCCGTCACATATGCATGATAGGTTCACACCGACAAGTACGGAGGTAAGGGAGGAAGCCCGGAACATCAAGCCCGAGAAGACGGAGGCTTGGAAGAGGAGACGGAAGAAGCCAAGGCTGAACCACCGGAGTCTCCGGTCCTGCTACACCGGAGTCTCCGGTCCTGTGCACCGGAGTCTCCGGACCGACCTCCGGACCGACCCCAGCAACCTACCCGGGGACAGTCAATACGCCACTCCGGAGACGACACCGGAGACTGACCGGAGTCTCCGGCCCCTACACCGGAGTCTCTGGCCTGCGTGATGGGCCTGCGTGCCGCCAGCTGGGCCTTCGGCCCATGTACCCCTCTAGCTCGTCCAAACCCTAGTTTTATCCCTAAACTACCCCTGTTTATGTGGCTGGCCTATAAATAGAGCCCCTACCCCTTCATGTATCCCTTAGGCATAGATGATAGACTAAAGACAACCCCCATTGTGGAATCTCTAGTTTTGCCTCATCCCCTTTACCAAGGGGACTGACTATCGTCACCAACCTCGATTGGACTTTGCATGACGCATCCATCATTGAACAAGGCCTTGGAGTTCGTTGTCACGTCTCCAAGTTGTCAAGACCCTCCCCAAGGTGTTCTTCCCTCTTCGATGTGGATTTGAGGGAGCACGTTGACCGATCTTTCCTTGGGAGGATTCTATCGGACCGGTGGCCGCCGTTCGGGAGCAATCAGCCTTGTATCGTGTGAGTTTTGCGTGTGTTCATCGTGTTCTTCGTGAGGTGTGTGTTCGCTTCCGCTACCTTCTCCCTTTCCCCTCGCTTTCCCATCGATTTGACCATGAGATCCGTGAAGATCGGGCCACCCAAGAGGTTAACCCCTCCATAAAAAAATCTCTAAGGTTGTAGATGTGCTGTTGCTACTAGGGAGAAAACAACAATCTTTTGTTCATGGAACAATTGTATTGTTTACTTTACACACATTGATTAAAGCAGTTATCCGTTGCTTGCAACTTAATACTGGAGGGGGTTCGGATGATAACCTGAAGGTGGATTACTAGTCATAGATGCAGTTGGATGGCGGTCTATGCCCAATCAATATCATAGGATCATGAATGTCTAATATTGCATTGTTATGCCTTGCTCTGTCTTGTCAATTGCCCAACTGTAATTTGTTTAGCCAGCATGTTATGTGTTTATCTTAAGTAGAACACCTCTAGTGAACTGTGAACCTCGGTCCAATATTTACCATTGACACATATTCTGATGTTACTGTTTACTTTCTGCAATCTACCATTACCTTCCACACCATACGTTTAATCCTTTGTTTTCAGCAAACCGGTGAGATTGAGAACCTCATTGTTCGTTGGGACAAAGTCTTGAGTTTGTGTTGTGCAGGTTTCTAAGTTGTTTGAAACACCTTTGAGTCGTTTCCTTCCTCCTACTGGTTTGATAACCTTGGTTTCTTACTGAGGGAAAACTTATTGTTGTACTCATCATACCTTCTGACGAGGTTTTGACTCGTCAATGCCCATTGTTATGGACTTGGGTTTTGGAGAAGATGGGGATGCTGGAGATCGTGGAACGGTTAACAGACAAGCAACCAGGGGACACGAGATTTACCCAGGTTCAGGCCCCCGGAGGGAAAACCCTACTCCTGCTTGTCTGCTCTTGATTACGGCGGAACCAAAGGTTACAGGGGTGCGCAGATTCGATCTGGCGTGGAGGTGCGTATGCGAAAGTATGAATCGAGATCTAGATCTGTAGATCTATTGTGGTCTAGTCTATCGGGGGTGCCCTCCTCGTTGGACCCTCCTAGCCTTTATATATGGGGAGGCTAGGTCTCAGGTACCGATACGAGTAGGTTACAAGTTGTATTCAAACTCTAGTCTTGAGCTTTCATTGTCTTGTGCGCTTGGGAGTCCGTGTCCATATGGGCTTCATAGCAGCCGAACCGTCATAGGCGTCATGGACCCTGGTAGGTCGTCGAGTGGGCCTTCCGTCGGGCTGGACTAGGTATGCTAACATCGGGTACCCCTAGGGTATAACCATGTCAGTAGCCCCCGAGTGTTCTGTCGAATTATAGATTTGGCTGAGGACTCTTCAATCTTTCGGGTGCAGCTATCTCTGTTTGCTAGAGAATGATTTGAGTGTTTAGGGATTGTTGATGCGTGTGCCTGACTCACCCGATGGATCAGGGTCAGTTAACTGTCTTAGGACGAAACAACACGATCTTCTTCAGGTTCGAGTCCCTCAACTCGGACCTGGAACATATGCTGGTGTAATTCGACTCAGGCCGCGGAGGACTTACAGGAGTGGAATTCCAGTGACTTTAATTGATGTACCCAACGCGTCCGTCGGGATTTTTCATCGCGCCTGTTGGCACGGGTTTATACTAGCAGAGCGCAGTCGTGTGCGTTGCCAGGCCATCAGATGATATCTGTAGGTCTTTATCTTTGTGTCGCAGACACAACATTCGAATGCTTATCACCATGGAGGTGTTTTGGGTGGCCAAGGAGATCGTTGCTCACTCAGCGTTTTGTTGGGGCAGAGTTGCCGAAATGTTTTTGCATGCTGATCCGAAGGATCGCAGTCGAAGAATTCATAGGGTGCGAGATCAGCGCTCCCTATGGGAGTATCCCCCGAGTATCTGTTCGAGTCGTAGACTCGAACAAAGACTTTAATTTAGTCGTTGTTGACTTTAGGTCCGTAGGACACAAATTTTTCGGATGCTTGAATCCATCCTCCCTATGGGAGTAGCCCTCGAGTCCGTAGTGGAGTCGCAGACTCGACGTAGGACTCGAAGAATCAACATTGGTGTGCTACCTTAATCATGCCTCGGGTGCGCGACCAACGCTCTCTATGGGAGTAGCCCCCAAGTCCTTAGTCGAATCGTTGATTTGAGTGAGGAATTGAAGCATGCCACTCGAAGATCTTCTGTGTGCGCGACCAGCATTCCAGTTTGGAGTAGCCCCCGATTGTCTGGCGGAGTCATAGACTCGGGCAGAGACTCGAGTCTGGTATCATGTAGTTGTATCCGAAAATCTCGTGGGCGTACCTGACCCGGAAGTACATCGGGTGCGCGATCAGCGCTCCTAATAGGAGTAGCCCCCGAGTGTCTAGTCGAGTCGCAGACTCGAGTGGAGACTCATGCAAGGAGAAACCACTGACCCGGAAGTGCATCGAATCAGCGTCTCACGCATAAGGAGCAGGGAGTCAACGTAGCGGAGTGATGCGGCATTTTAGCCGGAAGGACTTGACGTTGCGGATGAAGTCGACGCTGTTTCTTCTGTCGGGTGCACGGCCAGCGCCGCTTTTGTCGATGATTTCTGTGGTCATCCGAGGAATACTTTGACTCGGGTCTTGGCGTCTGTTGACGTGACTGGCGCTGATCGACTCCGTTGGAGGACCCGATAGAATACATCGGCGCAGTCGACGTCATTGTAAGCTGCAGAAAATATAAAAAATTGTGAAGTACTTGTATCTTGTAAAGAATATTTGCCTGACGGCTTCTAAAGTAAAATTATGGTGCCAATCGAGTTCACACTTTTGCACTGTTTGCTAGGCCTTTTCGTTAGCCTGATTACCCTTAGTCTCAGTACCTTGCCGAGGCACTCGGAGTTCAAGGATTCGACGATCAGGCAGAATCAGCTACTCGGGCTGTCACGTTCGAGGTGCTCGAGTGCGTGGAGCCGATGACACATTAGGTTACTCGAAGAGGGCGCAGCCCCCGAGTGTTTCGAGTGCGAGTTAAAAAAGAAATTAGCTCTAAGTAGAGGGAAACTTAGCTTTGTTGGTTGTCGTGGCGAAGTTGACACGGTAGCGGGTCACACGACGGACATAGTCGACGCAGTGGACCGCAGTCATAGCAGCGCCGAGTTTCTGGGGTCGATGGCGGCAACAAGTTCCGCATCCGAAGATTGTCGCAATCGAAGACCACACCGGGTCGTCGCATCCAAAGAATGTATCGGGTCACCGCAGCCGAAATTCGCATCGGGGCGCTGATGTCGAGGGAGCCCCGAGTCGTGGTCACTGAAGCCGATGTGACCGGTCGCCGCAATCGAAGATCGCATCAGGTTGCCGCATCCGAAGTTTGTAGCGGGTCACGCGACGGAATCGACGCCGTGGGGTCGCCGGATTTGTGTTTGAAGGGAGTGGACACGGCGGCGAGCGATGCGGCGGACGAGTTGATGTCGCAGGGTACCGGTCGCGTGGACAATATTGGATGAATCTGATGCGTTGCGTGTAGCCAGCTGGGAGGCGTGGTGTCTCCGTACATCCCAGGTCGTGAACTCTGGAGCTGCCATGGTAATTTGAGCGATCCATCGAAGTCTTCTTGTTTTTTCTTCTTTGGCTTTTGATGCTTGGCCGATTGATTGATTTTAGGTATGGTTTAGCACGGCAGGTTAACAAAGCTGCAATAGTACGTAGATACGGGAAATATCTGTTTCTTTCGATCGAAGCTAAATCAATCGAGGTTCCGCCCAGATGCGTCGTCCCTCCTTTTTTTTCTTTGGCTCTATTGATTTGACGCACATCTGCTTCACGAAACTGCCTTGATACGACATTGTAGATGATTCCTGAAAATTGCAACTTGATTTTTTTCTTGGGACTTGGACGCAGAGATATGTTTGATTAGGCCTTGGCCATGCTTTCCTTCCTGCAGATCGCATCCATCACGTGGAGTCGCTTGTGCGCGTGCCTTGGCTTCAATTTTTATCGAACTCGGCCTCCGACGCGATCAATTGCTGTACCATAGATCTGATCAGCTGAATTGCAAGAGCGGTGCTGAAGTCGAGTCATGCGCCCACGTTGATGAAGACAAATTCGGCTATGTGGAGACGTTGATGACGAAGTTCTGCGCGTGCGCCGACGCATGTGAATCGAACAAATGCGATCTAACTTTTGCTGATGGTGAGGGAGCCGGAGTAGAGGAGCCGATCAGATGCAATCTCGCCGCCATTGATGATGAGGGATCCAGTCCGGATGACGTCGAGTTGTAGATCGTAGGTGATGGGACCGTCACGATCGCACAATCAGCGCCCCCAGTTCCCACGGACGACGTCAATTGACGAGGTTTCGACTCGTCAATGCCCATTGTTATGGACTTGGGTTTTGGAGAAGATGGGGATGCTGGAGATCATGGAACGGTTAACAGACAAGCAACCAGGGGACACGAGATTTACCCAGGTTCAGGCCCCCGGAGGGAAAACCCTACTCCTGCTTGTCTACTCTTGATTACGGCGGAACCGAAGGTTACAGGGGTGCGCAGATTCGATCTGGCGTGGAGGTGCGTATGCGAAAGTATGAATCGAGATCTAGATCTGTAGATCTATTATGGTCTAGTCTATCGGGGGTGCCCTCCTCGTTGGACCCTCCTAGCCTTTATATATGGGGAGGCTAGGTCTCAGGTACCGATACGAGTAGGTTACAAGTTGTATTCAAACTCTAGTCTTGAGATTTCATTGTCTTGTGCGCTTGGGAGTCCGTGTCCATTTGGGCTTCATAGCAGCCGAACCGTCATAGGCGTCATGGACCCTGGTAGGTCGTCGAGTGGGCCTTCCGTCGGGCTGGACCAGGTATGCTAACATCGGGTACCCCTAGGGTATAACCATGTCACCTTCCTCTTGGGGTTTCCCAATGAAGCTCTACAGTGATCTGAGCCGCATCAAGACGTTTTCTAGCGCCGTTGCTGGGGAGGTTAAGGACGGATTCACAATGGGAGTCCTTCATAACCTTTCTCTTTACTTTGTTTTTGTTTTTGTTTTGCTTAGTTTCTTTTGATTTGTTTCGATTGCTTATTTTTATCAAAAATTACAAAAAAATAGTTTGGTTTGGTTTGCTTTCTCTTATCAAAAACATAGAAAATTAGTTCCTACTCTAGTTGCTGCTACTGTTGGTTTGCTCCACCTTTGCAAAAATGAACTCTGTTGAGAACACCAAGTTGTGTGACTTCACTAGCACAGACAACAATGATTTCCTAAGTACACCTATTGCTCCACCTGCTCCTGATGCTACCTTTTATGAAATTAAGCCTGCTTTGTTGAATCTTGTGATGAAAGAGCAATTTTCTGGTGCTAGTTCTGATGCTGCTGCTTCCTACCTCAATAACTTTGTTAAACTTTGTGAGATGCAAAAATATAAGGATGTAGATGGAGATATTATTAAGCTCAAATTTTTTCCTTTCTCCTTGAGAGGAAAAGCTAAAGAATGGTTGATCCTTGCCTAGAAATAGTATTGATTCTTGGATTAAATGCAAAGATGCTTTTATTGGAAAATACTATCCTCCTGCTAAGATTATATCTATGAGAAGTGAAATAATGAAATTTAAACAACTTGATAATGAACATGTTGCTCAAGCTTAGGAAAGAATGAAATCTTTGGTAAAGAATTGTCCCACTCATGGACTGACTACTTGGATGAATATCCAGACTTTTTATGCAGGGTTAAACTTCTCTTCAAGAAATTTGTTGGATTCAGCTACTGAAGGTACCTTTATGACCATTGCTTTGGGTGCTGCAACAAAGCTCCTTGATAATATGATGGTTAATTATTCTGAATGGCACACTGAGAGAGCTCCACATGGTAAGAAGGTAAATTCTATTGAAGAAACCTCCTCTTTGAGTGATAAAATTGATGTTATCATGACTATGCTTGTTAATGGAAAAGTTCATATTGATCCAAATAATGTTCCTTTTGCCTCTTTGGTTGCTCAACAAGATCAAGTTGATGTGAACTTTGTTAGAAATAATAATTTTGGCAACAATGCTTATGGTAATAATAACTATAGGCCTTATCCTCCTAATAATAGCAATACTTATCATGGTAGATCTGGAATGCCTAGTGAAGATAGGATTCTAGAAGTTGAAAGATCCACTAAAAACTTCATGCAAATGCAATATGAGCAGAACAAAATATTCACTAAAACTATGGAAGAACAATCTGCTATCTTGAAAAATATTAGTCATCAACTTGAGAATTTGAATAGGGAAATTCCTAGTTTACAGTCCAAAATTTTGAATCCTGAGAAAAATATTTCATCTTTGTCTGAAGCATAGTCCTCTTTGATTAGTAAAATGACTGCTAAACCTAAAACCTTGGAAAGTACCTGTGCTGCTACTCATGCCATATAAGTTACTATTGATGAAAATGTTAGACTGTTAGCTAAACTACATGCTAAGTGGGAAAGAGAAGCTGAAATTGCTAGAAACAATAGTGTTTGTACTATTACCACCACCAATATGGTTGCTAGCAAACCACAATAAGTTCCCATTCCTCCTATAACAATGCCTAAACCCAATAAGTATACTACCTGGGATGCTATGTTTGATTTTGATCTTGATGGTTGCAATATCTCTGAAGTGATTAAGTTCCTACAAAAGCTTGCTAGAAGTCTGTAACATCCCAGCATTTAGGACCTAACGAAGGGTAGATTTAGGAATATGTATTGTTGCATTCATTCATCTATGAAAATGTGGGTAAAATTTTCGCCAAATAAAAAAACCTAAGTGATCAATGTTTCTTTCATACTTTGAGCTTAGTTTTAGTCTTAAAGGATGATTGTTATTGTTGGGAATATGCCCTAGAGGCAATCATGTATGATGATATTTCCCATTGTATTCATAAAGATATTAATTAGTCCTTGTATAAACATCTGATGTGTATCATTGAATATGTGATTCGGTTGTGGAACTATGCATTCATGTTGTTTGTACTAAATATCCTTGGTCATTGAGGTTGTGATGGACACACAACTTAGACCAATGTGAAAGCTGGCTTGATGACTCGGTTCCACTTGTCATGGGCATGGAGATGCTATTCCAACTTACACAGACTCGGCTAAAGAGTTTAGCGAGTCGGATTGACCCATATTGGGGTACAACGAACAAGTTGTTATTTGTATATCTCAATCAATGTAATCCTTAGACCTGAGGTTGTTGCATAGTCTGAGTTGAGGATCACCGACTTAGGTTCTGTCAAACGCTGATCCGTAACTAGGCAGTTATAAAGGCAGGGTTCGGGTCGACTGAGAATCAAGCTGCGTGATGTGAATAACCAAGATGGGATTTTGCCCCTCCACTCGGAGAGATATTCTCTGTTCCCTCTCGTGAGATATGATTCGGAAAGCATGGACATGCACGACTCGGTTAAGTGTTAACCGAGGCGATCGACTAAGAGTTAGTCGGGTGAATCACTTATCTCGGATCGAGAAGAGAGTCGGACTATTTAAGGGATGACAATCATTCGCCTATAGTCTGACAAGGTATATCGTGAGGCAAAAGGGACTCGGACATAAGTCGCATTGGAAAGGCAAGTCGTCATGACTCTTTGGTACTTGGGAGTCAGCACGTTCTGCTAGGAGCCGCTATCGATTGATGAATTGAGAGTCGGACTCCAATCGTGTCCAAGTAGCCATGAGCCTGCGGGGTCACACACTTAAGAGCGAGAGCAAGTTCGGATTGGATCTGAACCTATAATCTGTTTGGGTTGGACCTAAACCGGATTAGGACTGAGTTAGTGAGTTGGACTCACGGTGACTAGTGTTATATGGGCTTTAGTGAATGGGTCGCGCGAGCAGAGCCCACGTTCACTCCCTATATATAGTGGAGCACCGTAACCCAGAAAGGTTAATCGTTGTTCGGTTAGGTCATTCCATGTGTTGGAAACCCTAGCTCCACAGCAGTCCAGCCGTCGTTACGAACCTAGCAGTTTGTCGCCGGTGCTCCTCCTTGTACGTGTGGATACCAGCAGAGGTGCTGTGCGATCAGCACCAGGACGATCGGATCATGAGGACTGCACTGCATCAACTGACGCGCTTCATTAGTAATCCACAACTGCGCGTCTTGTGGTAAACCTCGTGGCGTTCTACCTCAGCTAGATCTTGGGATCACCACGTTAGAGGGGAAATTTTTGTTTTATATCCGCGTGGCCCAATAGTGGTATCAGAGCGATAGCTTCTGGTTTTAGGCTCGAGATCTCGCATATGTGATATGCGGTTGGCTGTAGATGAGATCTATGTGTTGTTTGGTGGTCGATCTATGAGATAGATCGGTTTTGTACGAAGTTGATTGGATCAACTGTACTCGCGGAATGGTAGATCTATTTTTCGTGATCATACTGCTGAGGTCGTGGAACGACATACCCCTACTGGTCGGCTTCCGCCATCGGGGTAGACTATGACACGTAAATCCAGAAGCGGTGATCGAAGATCAAAGAGTTTGATCGAATCGGAACAATGTTCGGAATCCATGTTCAAATCGGGACCGCCGGCTTCGCCCTGTCGTAGCGCCTTAGATGTCCTTGCGAGTTTCACAACGACGGTAGATATTGTTATCTATGCATAACTTGTTTTTGCAGGAAGTTGTGAATGGTATGGTTCATGTGCATGTGATGTATGTGTGTAATCTATACGTGATCTGCGAATCACGGTTTTTGTCAGCTGGCTGGAGCCTAGGTGCTGTCATTTAATTGTATAACGACATGGGTGTCGGATTCTCTATGTAATTTACTTTACTAAGCTAGTGTAGCTGTTTGGAGAACCCGGAAGGCATGCAAGGCGTTGTACATGTCGGCGACATGGAGTAAGACGGCAAGTGACAAGAGTTGGCACGAGTCGGATTACATGCTTTGTGGAGATGGAGATCGCCATGAAGAGAGCCATACCATTTCACATTATAATTGCTTTATTTTGTGTTATTGTTATGTCTCAGTTTTACCTCTATTAGATAGTCGGTAAAATTTAATCCCTCAAAAAATGTCTAGTCGGTTTTCCCGCCAGTGTTTGCACCATCACAAGTCGGACATTTTTGGTAGTAGGCTCATAAAATTGAGGTGCTACCAATTCTTTCCGACTAGGTGGGTTCGAGTCGGATTCTTACTGCGGAAACACTCGGTAATCTAGACGGGTCTATCACAACGGTTGTGGGACTCGGGGAAAAGTCGGATGGGAGCCGGGGCATGTGATGACACCCGTCCAACAGGAGTCGCATGAGATGCGATTGACAAGGAGTTGTCTACCTAGATCACTTGGCGGCTAGCGGTGATGCTAAAGCTCACTAGCCGACTTGCTTATTTAGGATCCTGAATAACTAAGCAACCATCGGAGGGGTGTTGGTTCTAGTGGGAGCATAAAATATTAAAATGTTTAATATGCTTGCTCTTTTATGAATACATCTCTTAAGTGTTTTGCATATTTTCTGTTGTAGATCATGGCACCAAGTAGCAGTCACTCTCACATATGCGGTTTTGCATTGAGAACTATCCTTGAGAAAGATAAACTGAACGACACTAATTTTACCAACTGGTATCGAAATCTGAGAATTGTTCTCAAACAAGAAAAGAAGGACCATGTCCTAGACAACCCACTTCCAGATGAGCCGAATGAGAATGCGACTGTCGCTGCCACCAATGCCTACCGTCGGGCTAAGGATGAGTCCATGGATATTAGCTATCTTACGCTTGCTCACATGGAACCGGACTTGCAAAAGCGGTTCGAGCATGTTGAGGCCTACGATATGATCGAAAGCCTCAAAAGTATGTTCCAGGCTCAGGCGAAGACTGAGAGGTATCAAGTCTCTCAGGCTTTGCTGAGTTGCAAGCTTAAGGATGGTGATCCACTGAGTCCGCATGTGATCAAAATGGTTGGTTATGTGCAGTCTCTGGAGAGGCTTGGATACCCCATAAGCGAAGAGTTCGCTACAGATATAATTCTGAACTCTCTTCCTAGTGCATATGGGCAGTTCATTTCGAACTACCACATGCATGGTATGGATAAGAAGCTCACTGAATTACATGGGATGCTCAAGCAGGCAGAGGCGAATCTCAAGAAGGGCGCCAGTCAAGTGTTGATGGTGCAGAATAAGGCTAAGTTCAAGAAGAGTTCTTGGACTAAGAAGAAGGCTAAGTCAGGAGGAAATCAGGCTCCGGACCCGGTCCCAAGCGCTTCCTGAGGGACTAAGCCATCTCCTTCAGCCGGATCCACTTGCTTCTACTGCAAGGCGGATGGCCACTGGAAGAGGAACTGCAGCAAGTACTTGGCCGATAAAGCCAAGAGTGGAGGTATGACTTCCGACTCAGGTACACTTGTTTGCAATGTTATAGACATATATCTTGCTGATGCACCTAATAGTTCTTGGGTATATGATACCGGATCAGTTATTCACATCTGCAACTTGTTGCAGGGACTGGTAAGAACTAGGAGCGTAGCAAGAGGCGAGGTTGATATTCGAGTCGGCAACAAAGCAAGAGTTGCTGCGTTGGAAGTCGGCACGATGCAACTTCATTTACCTTCCGGATTCATTATGGAACTAAATAATTGTTATTATGTTCCAGTGCTCAGTCGAAACATTATTTCTGCTTCATGTTTGATGAGGCAAGGCTATGAGTTGAATATCAAGAATAATGGTTGTTCTTTGTATTTGAATGATATGTTTCACGGCTTTGCACCCGTCCAGGACGGGTTATTTATTTTGAATCTTGATGGTGAGTCGGTTTATAACATAAATGTTAAAAGGTTGAAACCAAATGATCTGAATATGACTTACTTTTGGCACTGTCGGCTTGGTCATATAAGTTGGAAACGCATGAAAAAGCTCCATGATGATGGACTCCTAACTTCGTTCGACTTGGAGTCGTTCGAGACATGCGAATCTTGCGTACTCGGCAAAATGACCAAGACACCTTTTGCAAAGAGTTGCGAAAGGGCGTCCGACGTGTTGGGACTAGTACATAGTGATGTATGTGGACCAATGAGCACGACAACCATGGGTGGTTATGAGTACTTCATTACCTTCACTGATGATTTGAGTAGGTATGGATATATCTACTTGATGAAACATAAGTCGGAAGCCTTTAAAAAGTTCAAAGAATTCCAGAATGAAGCACAGAATCAACTCGACAAGAAAATAAAGTTTCTTCGGTCGGACCGAGGAGGCGAGTACATGAGCCATGAGTTTGATGACCATCTGAAAAGTTGTGGAATAGTTCCTCAACTTACTCCGCCAGGAACGTCGCAAAGGAACGGTGTTTCGGAAAGGCGGAATCGAACCTTGTTGGACATGGTGCGGTCAATGATGAGTCGGACAGATCCGCCTTTATCATTTTGGGGTTATTGTCTAGAAACAGCGGCGTTCACACTAAACAGAGTACCATCAAAATCGGTAGAGAAGACACCGCATGAGATGTGGACAGGCAAAAAGCCGAGTTTGTCTTTTCTTAAGATTTGGGGTTGTGAAGCATTTGTCAAGCGACTCCAGTCGGACAAGCTTACAACCAAGTCGGATAAGTGTATTTTCGTGGGGTATCCGAGGGAAACCTTGGGTTACTACTTCTACAACCGAGAAGAGGGAAAAGTGTTTGTCGCTCGGAATGGTGTCTTCCTTGAGAAAGAGTTTCTCAATCGGAGAGTAAGTGGGAGCATGGTGCAGCTCAAAGAAATTTGAGAGGAACCGGCTAGTGGCGAGTCGGCAAAAACCTTGGAGGTTGAGCCGGTCATGATAGCTGAGCTGGCAGCAGCACCTGTACTATGAAGATCGGCGAGATTATGAAGTGTTCGTGATGTGTTACTGTTAGACAGTGATGAGCCAGCAAATTATTCGGAAGCGATGGTGGGATCTGATTCCGAGTCATGGCTTGGAGCCATGAGATCCGAGTTAAAGTCCATGGATGAAAATCAAGTTTGGAACTTGGTTGATCTGCCAGACGGTGCAAGACCCGTCGAGTGCAAATGGGTCTTTAAGAAGAAAACTGATATGGATGGAAATATTTCAATCTATAAAGCACGCCTTGTCGCGAAGGGGTTCCGATAAGTTCAAGGAGTTGATTACGACGAGACTTTCTCGCCCGTAGCGATGCTTAAATCAGTTCAGATCATGTTAGCTATAGCGGCCTATTTCGACTATGAGATATGGCAGATGGACGTCAAAACGGCTTTCCTTAATGGAAATTTAACCGAGGACGTGTATATGATACAACCCGAGGGTTTTGTCGATCTGGCTAATGCTGACAAGGTGTGCAAACTTCAGAAATCCATTTATGGGTTGAAGAAAGCATCTCGGAGTTGGAATATTCGCTTTGATGAGGTAGTCAAATCGTTTGGCTTCATCAAGAGTGATCATGATTCTTGTTTGTACAAGAAGTTTAGTGGGAACAAAGTAAATTTTCTAATCTTATATGTGGATGACATATTACTGATTGGAAATGATGTCCAGATGTTACAAGAAACCAAGGAATCATTGGAAAGGAGTTTCTCAATGAAAGACTTGGGTGAGGCAACATACATCCTCGAAATCCGGATCTATAGAGATAGATCAAGGAGGCTCATTGGATTGAGTCAGAGTACTTATTTGGACAAAGTGTTGAAGAAATTCAACATGAAATCGTCTAAGAAGGGGTTCTTACCGATGTCCCATGGTGTAAAACTTTGCAAGACTCAGTGTCCTTTGACAACTGATGAGCGAAGTCGGATGAGTGCGATTCCATATGCTTCTGTAGTCGGATCCATCATGTATGCCATGATTTGTACTAGGCCGGATGTTTCCTATGCTCTAAGTGTTGTGAGCAGATACCAGGCTGATCCTGGAGAGATCCACTGGACAACGGCTAAAAATATCCTGAAGTACTTGAGAAGGACTAAGGATATGTTCTTGGTTTATGGTGGTGAAGATGAACTCAGTGTAAAGGGTTACACGGATGCGAGTTATCTTACCGACTCTGATGATTCTCGTTCGCAATCCGGATACGTGTTTATTGTAAATGGAGGTGCTGTGAGCTGGAAGAGTTCCAAGCAAGAGGCTGTGTCTGCGTCTACAACATAGGCTGAGTATATTGCCGCCTCGGAGGCAGCAAAGGAAGCTGTTTGGATGAGGAATTTCCTCATGGATCTTGGTGTGGTTCAGGGCTCGTCCAATCCGTTGGACGTGTATTGTGACAACAATGGTGCTATTGCACAAGCCAAGGAACCTAGACAACACCAGAAGAACAAGCACATACTCATGCGGTACCACCTGATTCGCCAGTTCGTGGATCAGGGTGATATCAAGTTATGCAAGGTACACATGGATGCAAATATTGCGGATCCGTTGACAAATCCGTTACCACAGCCGAAGCATGAGGCGCACCTGAGAGCCATGGGCATTAGATGCTTAGACATGTGATGTCGGAAGATTGACTCTAGTGCAAGTGGGAGACTGTTGGGAATATGCCCTAGAGGCAATCATGTATGATGCGATTTCCCATTGTATTCATAAAGATATTAAGCAGTCCTTGTATAAACATCTGATGTGTATCATTGAATATGTGATTCGGTTGTGGAACTATGCATTCATGTTGTTTGTACTAAATATCCTTGGTCATTGAGGTTGTGCTGGACACACAACTTAGACCAATGTGAAAGTTGGCTTGATGACTCGGTTCCACTTGTCATGGGCATGGAGATTCTATTCCAACTTACACAGACTCGGCTAAAGAGTTTAGCGAGTCGGATTGACCCATATTGAGGTACAACAAACAAGTTGTCATTTGTATATCTCAATCAATGTAATCCTTAGACCCGATGTTGTTGCATAGTCCGAGTTGAGTATCACCGACTTAGGTTCTGTCAAACGCTGATCCGTAACTAGGCAGTTATAAAGGCAGGGTTCGGGTCGACTGAGAATCAAGATGCGTGATGTGAATAACCAAGATGGGATTTTGCTCCTCCACTCGGAGAGATATTCTCTGGGCCCTCTCGTGAGATATGATTCGGAAAGCATGACCATGCACGACTCGGTTAAGTGTTACCCGAGGCGATCGACTAAGAGTTAGTCGGGTGAATCACTTATCTCGGATCGAGAAGAGAGTCGGACTATTTAAGGGATGACAATTATTCGCCTATAGTCTGACAAGGTATATCGTGAGGCAAAAGGGACTCGGACATAAGTCGCATTGGAAAGGCAAGTCGTCATGACTCTTTGGTACTTGGGAGTCAGCACGTTCTGCTAGGAGCCGCTATCGATTGATAAATTGAGAGTCGGACTCCAATTGTGTCCAAGTAGCCATGAGCCTGCGGGGTCACACACTTAAGAGCGGGAGCAAGTTCGGATTGGATGAACCTATAATCTGGTTGGGTTGGACCTAAACCGGATTAGGACTGAGTTAGTGAGTTGGACTCACGGTGACTAGTGTTATATGGGCTTTAGTGAATGGGTCGCGCGAGCAGAGCCCACGTTCACTCCCTATATATAGTGGAGCACCGTAACCCATAAAGGTTAATCGTTGTTCGGTTAGGTCATTCCATGTGTTGGAAACCCTAGCTCCACAGCAGTCCAGCCGTCGTTACGAACCTAGCAGTTCGCCGCCGGTTCTCCTCCTTGTACGTGTGGATACCAGCAGAGGTGCTGTGCGATTAGCACCAGGACGATCGGATCGTGAGGACTGCACTGCATCAACTGACGCGCTTCATTAGTAATCCACAACTGCGCGTCTTGTGGTAAACCTCGTGGCCTTCTACCTCAGCTAGATCTTGGGATCACCACGTTAGAGGGGAAATTTTTGTTTTATCTCCGCGTGGCCCAACAGTGGTATCCGAGCGATAGCTTCTGGTTTTAGGCTCGAGATCTAGCATATGTGATATGCGGTTGGCTGTAGATGAGATCTATGTGTTGTTTGGTGGTCGATCTATGAGATAGATCGGTTTTGTACGAAGTTGATTGGATCAACTGTACTCGGGGAATGGTAGATCTATTTTTCGTGATCATACTGCCGAGGTCGTGGAACGACATACCCCTACCGGTCGGCTTCCGCCATCGGGGTAGACTGTGACACGTAAATCCAGAAGCGGTGATCGAAGATCAAAGAGTTTGATCGAATCGGAACAATGTTCGGAATCCATGTTCGAATCGGGACCGCCGGCTTCGCCCTGTCGTAGCGCCTTAGATGTCGTTGCGAGTTTCACAACGCCGGTAGATATTGTATCTATGCATAACTTGTTTTTGCAGGAAGTTGTGAATGGTATGGTTCATGTGCATGTGATGTATGTGTGTAATCTATACGTGATCTGCGAATCACGGTTTTTGTCAGCCGGCTGGAGCCTAGGTGCTGTCATTTTATTGTATAACGACATGGGTGTCGGATTCTCTATGTAATTTACTTTACTAAGCTAGTGTAGCTGTTTGGAGAACCCGGAAGGCATGCAAGGCGTTGTACATGTCGGCAACATGGAGTAAGACGGCAAGTGACAAGAGTTGGCACGAGTCGGATTACAGGCTTTGTGGAGATGGAGATCTCCATGAAGAGAGCCATACCATTTCACATTATAATTGCTTTATTTTGTTTTATTTTTATGTCTCAGTTTTACCTCTATTAGATAGTCGGTAAAATTTAATCCCTCAAAAAAGGTCTAGTCGGTTTTCCCGCCAGTGTTTGCACCATCACAAGTCGGACATTTTTGGTAGTGGGCTCATAAAATTGAGGTGCTACCAATTCTTTCCGACTAGGTGGGTTCGAGTCGGACTCCTACTGCGGAAACACTCGGTAAGCTAGACGGGTCTATCACAACGGTTGTGGGACTCGGGGAAAAGTCGGATGGGAGCCGGGGCATGTGATGACACCCGTCCAACAGGAGTCGCATGAGATGCGATTGGCAAGGAGTTGTCTACCTAGATCACTTGGCGGCTAGCGGTGATGCTAAAGCTCACTAGCCGACTTGCTTATTTAGGATCCTGAATCACTAAGCAACCATCGGAGGGGTGTTGGTTCTAGTGGGAGCATAAAATATTAAAATGTTTAATATGCTTGCTCTTTTATGAATACATCTCTTAAGTGTTTTGCATATTTTCTGTTGTAGATCATGGCACCAAGTAGCAGTCACTCTCACATATGCGGTTTTGTATTGAGAACTATCCTTGAGAAAGATAAACTGAACGACACTAATTTTACCAACTGGTATCGAAATCTGAGAATTGTTCTCAAACAAGAAAAGAAGGACCATGTCCTAGACAACCCACTTCCAGATGAGCCGAATGAGAATGCGACTGTCGCTGCCACCAATGCCTACCGTCGGGCTAAGGATGAGTCCACGGATATTAGCTGCCTTATGCTTGCTCACATGGAACCGGACTTGCAAAAGCAGTTCGAGCATGTTGAGGCCTACGATATGATCGAAAGCCTTAAAAGTATGTTCCAGGCTCAGGCGAAGACTGAGAGGTATCAAGTATCTCAGGCTTTGCTGAGTTGCAAGCTTAAGGATGGTGATCCACTCAGTCTGCATGTGATCAAAATGGTTGGTTATGTGCAGTCTCTAGAGAGGCTTGGCTACCCCATAAGCAAAGAGTTCGCTACAGATATAATTCTGAACTCTCTTCCTAGTGCATATGGGCAGTTCATTTCGAACTACCACATGCATGGTATGGATAAGAAGCTCACTGAATTACATGGGATGCTCAAGCAGGCAGAGGCGGATCTCAAGAAGGGCGCCAGTCAAGTGTTGATGGTGCATAATAAGGCTAAGTTCAAGAAGAGTTCTTGGACTAAGAAGAAGGCTAAGTCAGGAGGAAAGCAGGCTCCGGACCCGGTCCCAAGCGCTTCCTCAGGGACTAAGCCATCTCCTTCAGCCGGATCCACTTGCTTCTACTGCAAGGTGGATGGCCACTGGAAGAGGAACTGCAACAAGTACTTGGCCGATAAAGCCAAGAGTGGAGGTATGACTTCCGACTCAGGTACACTTGTTTGCAATGTTATAGACATATATCTTGCTGATGCACCTAATAGTTCTTGGGTATATGATACCGGATCAGTTATTCACATCTGCAACTTGTTGCAGGGACTGGTAAGAACTAGGAGCGTAGCAAGAGGCGAGGTTGATATTCGAGTCGGCAACAAAGCAAGAGTTGCTGCGTTGGAAGTCGGCACGATGCAACTTCATTTACCTTCCGGATTCATTATGGAACTAAATAATTGTTATTATGTTCCAGTGCTCAGTCGAAACATTATTTCTGCTTCATGTTTGATGAGGCAAGGCTATGAGTCGAATATCAAGAATAATGGTTGTTCTTTGTATTTGAATGATATGTTTCATGGCTTTGCACCCGTCCAGGACGGGTTATTTATTTTGAATCTTGATGGTGAGTCGGTTTATAACATAAATGTTAAAAGGTTGAAACCAAATGATCTGAATATGACTTACTTTTGGCACTGTCGTCTTGGTCATATAAGTTGGAAACGCATGAAAAAGCTCCATGATGATGGACTCCTAACTTCATTCGACTTGGAGTCGTTCGAGACATGCGAATCTTGCCTACTCGGCAAAATGACCAAGACACCTTTTGCAAAGAGTTGCGAAAGGGCGTCCGACGTGTTGGGACTAGTACATAGTGATGTATGTGGACCAATGAGCACGACAACCATGGGTGGTTATGAGTACTTCATTTCCTTCACTGATGATTTGAGTAGGTATGGATATATCTACTTGATGAAACATAAGTCGGAAGCCTTTAAAAAGTTCAAAGAATTCCAGAATGAAGCACAGAATCATTCGACAAGAAAATAAAGTTTCTTCGGTCGGACCGAGGAGGCGAGTACATGAGCCATGAGTTTGATGACCATCTGAAAAGTTGTGGAATAGTTCCTCAACTTACTCCGCCAGGAACGTCGCAAAGGAACGGTGTTTCGGAAAGGCGGAATCGAACCTTGTTGGACATGGTGCGGTCAATGATGAGTCGGACAGATCCGCCTTTATCATTTTGGGGTTATTGTCTAGAAACAGCGGCGTTCACACTAAACAGAGTACCATCAAAATCGGTAGAGAAGACACCGCATGAGATGTGGACAGGCAAAAAGCCGAGTTTGTCTTTTCTTAAGATTTGGGGTTGTGAAGCATTTGTCAAGCGACTCCAGTCGGACAAGCTTACAGCCAAGTCGGATAAGTGTATTTTTGTGGGGTATCCGAGGGAAACCTTGGGTTACTACTTCTACAACCGAGAAGAGGGCAAAGTGTTTGTCGCTCGGAATGGTGTCTTCCTTGAGAAAGAGTTTCTCAATCGGAGAGTAAGTGGGAGCACGGTGCAGCTCGAAGAAATTCGAGAGGAACCGGCTAGTGGCGAGTCGGCAAAAACCTTGGAGGTTGAGCCGGTCATGATAGCTGAGCTGGCAGCAGCACCTGTACTACGAAGATCAGCGAGATTACGAAGTGTTCGTGATGTGTTACTGTTAGACAGTGATGAGCCAGCAAATTATTCGGAAGCGATGGTGGGATCTGATTCCGAGTCATGGCTTGGAGCCATGAGATCCGAGTTAAAGTCCATGGATGAAAATCAAGTTTGGAACTTGGTTGATCTGCCAGACGGTGCAAGACCCGTCGAGTGCAAATGGGTCTTTAAGAAGAAAACTAATATGGATGGAAATATTTCAATCTATAAAGCACGCCTTGTCGCGAAGGGGTTCCGATAAGTTCAAGGAGTTGATTACGACGAGACTTTCTCGCCCGTAGCGTGGCTTAAATCAGTTCGGATCATGTTAGCTATAGCGGCCTATTTCGACTATGAGATATGGCAGATGGACGTCAAAACGGCTTTCCTTAACCGAAATTTAACCGAGGACGTGTATATGATACAACCCGAGGGTTTTGTCAATCTGGCTAATGCTGACAAGGTGTGCAAACTTCAGAAATCCATTTATGGGTTGAAGCAAGCATCTCGGAGTTGGAATATTCGCTTTGATGAGGTAGTCAAATCGTTTGGCTTCATCAAGAGTGATCATGATTCTTGTTTGTACAAGAAGTTTAGTGGGAACAAAGTAAATTTTCTAATCTTATATGTGGATGACATATTACTGATTGGAAATGATGTCCAGATGTTGCAAGAAACCAAGGAATCATTGGAAGGGAGTTTCTCAATGAAAGACTTGGGTGAGGCAACATACATCCTCGGAATCCGGATCTATAGAGATAGATCAAGGAGGCTCATTGGATTGAGTCAGAGTACTTATTTGGACAAAGTGTTGAAGAAATTCAACATGGAATCGTCTAAGAAGGGGTTCTTACCGATGTCCCATGGTTTAAAAATTTGCAAGACTCAGTGTCCTTTGACAACTGATGAGCGAAGTCGGATGAGTGCGATTCCATATGCTTCTGCAGTCGGATCCATCATGTATGCCATGATTTGTCCTAGGACGGATGTTTCCTATGCTCTAAGTGTTGTGAGCAGATACCAGACTGATCCTGGAGAGATCCACTGGACATCGGCTAAAAATATCCTGAAGTACTTGAGAAGGACTAAGGATATGTTCTTGGTTTATGGTGGTGAAGATGAACTCAGTGTAAAGGGTTACACGGATGCGAGTTATCTTACCGACTCTGATGATTCTTGTTCGCAATCCGGATACGTGTTTATTATAAACGGAGGTGCTGTGAGCTGGAAGAGTTCCAAGCAAGAGGTTGTGTCTGCGTCTACAACAGAGGCTGAGTATATTGCCGCCTCGGAGGCAGCAAAGGAAGCTGTTTGGATGAGGAATTTCCTCATGGATCTTGGTGTGGTTCAGGGCTCGTCCAATCCGTTGGACGTGTATTGTGACAACAATGGTGCTATTGCACAAGCCAAGGAACCTAGACAACACCAGAAGAACAAGCACATACTCATGCGGTACCACCTGATTCGCCAGTTCGTGGATCAGGGTGATATCAAGTTATGCAAGGTACACAAAATATTGCGGATCCGTTGACAAAGCCGTTACCACAGCCGAAGCATGAGGCGCACCTGAGAGCCATGGGCATTAGATGCTTAGACATGTGATGTCGGAAGATTGACTCTAGTGCAAGTGGGAGACTGTTGGGAATATGCCCTAGAGGCAATCATGTATGATGAGATTTCCCATTGTATTCATAAAGATATTAAGCAGTCCTTGTATAAACATCTGATGTGTATCATTGAATATGTGATTCGGTTGTGGAACTATGCATTCATGTTGTTTGTACTAAATATCCTTGGTCATTGAGGTTGTGCTGGACACACAACTTAGACCAATGTGAAAGTTGGCTTGATGACTCGGTTCCACTTGTCATGGGCATGGAGATGCTATTCCAACTTACACAGACTCGGCTAAAGAGTTTAGCGAGTTGGATTGGCCCATATTGAGGTACAACAAACAAGTTGTCATTTGTATATCTCAATCAATGTAATCCTTAGACCCGAGGTTGTTGCATAGTCCGAGTTGAGGATCACCGACTTAGGTTCTGTCAAACGCTGATCCGTAACTGGGCAGTTATAAAAGCAGGGTTCGGGTCGACTGAGAATCAAGCTGCGTGATGTGAATAACCAAGATGGGATTTTGCTCCTCCACTCGGAGAGATATTCTCTGGGCCCTCTCGTGAGATATGATTCGGAAAGCATGGCCATGCACGACTCGGTTAAGTGTTACCCGAGGCGATCGACTAAGAGTTAGTCGGGTGAATCACTTATCTCGGATCGAGAAGAGAGTCGGACTATTTAAGGGATGACAATTATTCGCCTATAGTCTGACAAGGTATATCGTGAGGCAAAAGGGACTCGGACGTAAGTCGCATTGGAAAGGCAAGTCGTCATGACTCTTTGGTACTTGGGAGTCGGCACGTTCTGCTAGGAGCCGCTACCGACTGATCGATTGAGAGTCGGACTCCAATCGTGTCCAAGTAGCCATGAGCCTGCGGGGTCACACACTTAAGAGCGGAGAAAGTTCGGATTGGATCTGAACCTGTAATCTGGTTGGGTTGGACCTAAACCGGATTAGGACTGAGTTAGTGAGTTGGACTCACGGTGACTAGTGTTATATGGGCTTTAGTGAATGGGCCACGCGAGCAGAGCCCATGTTCACTCCCTATATATAGTGGAGCACCGTAACCTAGAAAGGTTAATCGTTGTTCGGTTAGGTCATTCCATGTGTTGGAAACCCTAGCTCCATAGCAGTCCAGCCGTCGTTACGAACCTAGCAGTTCGCCGCCGGTGCTCCTCCTTGTACGTGTGGATACCAGCAGAGGTGTTGTGCGATCAGCACCAGGACGATCGGATCGTGAGGACTGCACTGCATCAACTGACGTGCTTCATCAGTAATCCGCAACTACGCGTCTAGTGGTAAATCTCGTGGCCTTCTACCTCAGCTAGATCTTGGGATCACCACGTTAGAGGGGAAATTTTTGTTTTATCTCCGCGTGGCCCAACAGTTATAAAATTTGAGATGATCTTCAGGAGTTATGTGTTTAAAATGAATTTGAAATTTTAAACTTGAGTGTTAGAATTATAATTTAAATGATTTAGATATAAGTTTTGAATCTTAAATTAATTAAGAGATAAGTATTATAACTTAAATTTTATCCAAAAACAATATTGAATATGAAACTTATTTCATATTATTAATACATAAACAAGTTACAAAGAATGTAACATACTGAAGCCACTTCCAAACTTCAGAATTTACAAAAGAATAAAGAATAAGAATATTCTTTATTAATAATAATATAATCTTTATTACAATTGCATAAAATAAATATTACAAGAATAATAAAAGAAAAAATTACAAAAGAATAAGAAAATTACATTTAAATATCTACTAACTATCCTATATCTAAATCTACACTAAATCTTCATCTTTATCTTTGTATCTGCAAAACAAAGACTAAATAGAAACAAAATAGGATTAGTGTTAGTATTATTTCTCTCAGATATGTCAGTGAAATGCACTTGACAAATTCATCATTGAGAAATGTTATAAAAGGGGCAAGTTTCACCAATATGAAAGATTTCATCTTTCATAAATTCAAAGCCAGAAATCAAATAACAGCCAAAAGGGACCAATTCACCAGCCAGGTGAAAGTAATCTGGTAATAGTAAGTTCAATTTTTTTTGAACATATCCACAAGTGCATAGCAGGCACACAAGCTGGACACACACCAACATGCAAATGGTGTACTGTCGACCTCACAAGCCTAGCCCAATACACAAAACCACATCACAGCCGTGGAGGAGAACATCAGTGCATCTCTCCACTACACAGCACATAAGCACAGCTAGTGTAGACAACAGCAACCAAACCAAACCACCCCAGATCAACCAAACATCACCAAGATGGTGACATAAGGAGGGGGATGAATCAGGTGGACAACAAGATCAAGCCCAGGAGCTAGGAGGAGCAGGAAAGCTCAAGAGCAAGCTCGGGAGTCCATCAAAACCAGATCAAGATCATCATCATCATCAACTTACTACATCAACAAAAGATTTTGTGGTGAGCCTCATAAAACCATCACATCATTCATTCATAGTATCTGAACAGAAGCATGTGTTGCTTTATGAAATAATCTCTCAATAATCACCCAAGTGAGGTGAATCTATCCTAGAGATTTCAAGTATAAAGAGAAGAAATCAAGCTCAGCCACAAGCACTAATCTCTCAGACAAGCATCACAGAGTTTAGTGTTAATTTATGCAACTTAAATCATTTTTCATTTGTTCTTATCAGATCAGGGCACATCTCCCAGGGAAAGTAGCACCTCTAATCTTACAAGTTACAAACAAACTAATTGCTCAACTCACTAGGACTTAAAATCCTAGAGCCTTAGACCAACATCATAGGCAGGAGAGTTAAGAAAAGCTTTCATTTTATTTTGCCAGTATTAATCACAAGTATTGACAAAGCTAAGCCCAGAAATAAAAACCTAATCACTTGTGTGCCAGATTACAATGGTATCACAAGGACAAGTTCTTAATGAGCTAAAACCAATATTTGCTTAGTTCCCACAGATAAAAGGGACAAACCAATACATATCATCTTCCTGAACCCAAGTGCCAGGAATCAATATCATATTCATCTATACATCCACAGAAAATCATTACATGTAATGATTATATTCAGTATGTATAATCTCATACAAGCCTACCATTAGAATTGCAGTAAGCAACTACTGAGAGAAACTACTGTCAGTGTAAGCATTCTGACAGTAGAGTAAGTTCTCAGATCAACAACATTTCCAACCAGGGATTCCATAGAAACACTAGCATGGGATCATAGTGGATTACCACTGGAATAAATCTGACAAGCCACTACAAATCATGATCCACATCAAACAATCATTCTTCATGCTCAAGTATGATCAACACTAGATCTAAAGCATCATGGATATGATTAACGGGGGGTTATGAACCCTAATCAGAACATAATCACTAAGCACGAGAAGCCACTAGACACACACAGAGAGATTCATGGTAGTAGCATGAACAAGAACCACAGAAGCAACTTACCCGAGGTCCTCGCTGACGAATCGAAGAGGAAGCAGATTGGCCGACGAACCGCGGAGGCACAGGAAGCACCCGAGAGGGCGCTGCAACCTGCACCAGCCACGACGACGACCACAACAGCACACGAGCCCAGCACACCACCGCAGGAGGGACCACGACGGTGGCGACAACACCTTTCCCTAACCCTAGGGTTCGGGAACAGGGTGAATCTGACCACAGGGAATCCCCATAAGCAAATCGAGTTGGACTAGACGAACAAGCATAGTTGCAAACCTCACCCTGCACCACGGTAGCGGCCAGGGGAAGCCACAACGACGGCCATCGCCAGCGGCGGCGCCAAGGCCACGGGGTCGTGGAAGAGGAAAGTTGAGGACGAGGAGGAGACAGAGAAGTGGGCTGGGTGGGCCAAAACCCCTCGGGGTGGTGATTTTGACCCTGCCCTACTGAGCCACACTGGCCCAATAAGCCCAAAAAGGCCAGCCCAAGTTGTTTAAAAAAACTGTTTTGATCAATTGGAAAAGACCAAAATGCCCCTGACCTCAATTAAATTCTAGAAAATAAAATAAAAGTCCAAAAATTATAAATAAAATATTTTTGGATCCACAATAATCCACTCTGTCCAAATAAAATAAGATATAAAATTTTGGACATTTAAATTTTTATAAGAATTTTGTAATTTATATATTCCTTATGGAATTTTACAATATTATTGAAATATGATAAAAATAAATAAAAATCACTTTCATTATTTATTAATATTATAATATTTTTGAAAAATACTAAATAAATATTGAATAATAAATTTAATGTATAATTGAAAATTCCTAAAATAATTATTAAATCAATAAAAGTCAAATAAAAAAAGAAATAAAAGAAAATAATATATGCAATAAATATAAAAAAATAATATTTATAAATTCTTTATTAAATGGCACCTTATATAGGGAAAATGAATATAGAATTAAATAATGCATTACATTACTTGCATAATCATTTTGCTTCTTTAAATATTGTCCTTACCGGGCAATAATGATGTTTTTGTAGAACTAGAAGCTCAAGGTCCAGTGCAAGCATCAGACTTCACTACCTTGCCATCACAAGGCAAGTTCATCACTTGCTCATGTCCTTTGAAGAGTCTTTATCAAAGTATTTGCAAATTGTGTGTTATCATATATGCTATAAAAGAAAGAAAATATTATTTTCATAAATAAAGAAATCATAGATATCATCCTAAGTGGTGATATAATGGGGCAATAGAACTTAGGGTTCTATTTGCAACAATGATGATCAAGTAGGGACTTAATAACCCCTGACATCAGTGATTCTAGCGCCATATATTATGTGTTAGCCATGAGATTTGGAATGGGACAGAGAAGTCAGCTGTATCTTCTTCCTCTCGCATGAAGCCGGATGTGCAGGTCGTGGCTGCTATCCTCGTAGCGTGCATATTAATTGATAATTCGTAGAGTATATGTAGCATATGGGTGGGAACCCTCATCGTCCCATGATAGTTCTGGCATCTGAAGGTTTGTACAAACCATTGCCGTAATTCATTATGTGGGCATGGTGTACACCAAGGAGGCATGCGGGGTCGCGAAGGGGGCAGTGATTGGCTTGGACCAAATACTAGGCCCCACATCATGGAATTGTGGACAGGAAAGTACGCCCGGTTGTGCAACAAGGAGTTGATCTCTCATGGGTAAAGTAACGCACCTCTGCAGAGTGTAAGAACTGTAACTTGTTACTCCCTATTCCGGGAAGGAGCTACGAACGCGGTAGGAAAGGAACTCCATGAAAGTTTTGGTCAACCTGTGAAGGCTGATTTTCATAGTTTTTTGGAATAAAATCAATCTTTGAAGAAATATTTACAAAAACTGCATAGTGCCAAGGATCTATAATCCGAGGTGGTAGTTAGAGCATCAAACTTCCCACCTTTCATATAATGAACTTGTTGGGTAACGCTGTTACTCATTCTTTCCTTTGATCCCTTGCTTAGACTCTGAGGATCCCGAAGACGTGCTAATGTATGCAACCGAATGCCAAGAAGATGTGTTCTATGAGGAACCTGATCTGTCCGGAGGAGTTGAAGGAGTGGATTACGAGATCCGCTATGGTGTCGATGGGAACGAGTCCAATTAAGTATCTAGTTAGTAGTAACTAACGGAGCCGAGCAGCATGAACTCTATAGAATAAGCTGTTGAGCTCAACTCCTAGTCGGAGTTGTTACTTTTAAATTTCCGCTGAGCAATTTATATTTTGGTTTGTAAGTTGGATCTTTTGGAAGTCTTGAACTTCCGGTATTGTAATAATAATAATGTGTGTACATTTGTAATATGGACCCGCAATGTTTCTGTTGTACCACTCTGAGGGATGTGATATTTATGGAACGGTGTTCTTTAGATGTCATGTCAATGACTATAGTGTACTACACATGCAGTGGTATGCTGGGTCACCGCAAAGTGCTAATGCTAGTGATCTAAATGTGGCTTTCACCAAACACATTACAGATGCTCTCATTAAAATTAAGGAAGAAAAATTGAAACACAAGGCTTCTACTCCTAGGAAAGTAGAAGATAGTTGGGAACCCATCATTAATATGCAAGTGAATGACTTTGATCCCAAAGCTTCATGTGACCTTGGTTCTAGTGTCTTTATTATGCCTAGAAAGATTTATGAAATGCTTGATTTGCCACCTTTGGAAGATTGCTATTTGGATGTCCCACTTGATGATAATGCTAAAAAGAAACTCATAGGGAGTGTTAATGATGTTATTATTATGGTTAACAATGCCTATGTACCTGTTGATTTCTATGTTTTGGATGTTGAATGCAATGCTTCTTGTCCCATTACTTTGGGAAGACCTTTTCTTAGAACTGTTGGTGCCATCATTGATATGAAAGAAGGCATCATTAAATATCAATTTCCATTCAAGAAAGGTATTGAACAATTCCCTGTGAGGAGAGAGAAGTTACCTTTTGCTCCTCCTTTGAAAGCAAAATTTGATGTCAATGCTTCTTCATTTGAAAACACTTGATTCTTGCTTCTTGTGCCTAGCTTAAAGGCGTTAAATAAAATTACTTCTTGGGAGATAACCCAATAGTTTTCTTGAGTCTTGGAAGTTATTACTTCTATAATAACCTCTCCTTATCTTTTTTATTTGATTTTTGTGCCAAGAATAACCTCTAATGAGAGGGAAGTAAGATTTGGTGAAGTGCTGTCCCGAAACAGATTTTTTTGCTCCACTGTAAACATTCTTGAAAAATCTCTGTAATTCGGTTTAAGCTGTAATTTCTCGAATCAATCCCCCAAGTTGTTAGCTAACTTTCGTTAGTTCAACACTTTTTTATTTGAGCAATAGAAGGTCTTCAAAAAAATCGGTTTTCACCTGCTGGTCTATTTTGCCAGATTTCTGCCATTATTTGCATTTGCCTCTTTATTGATTCCTTTTTGGGTTCTCTTTGGGAAATTAAGCTTTTTGAAGGAATTGCTACAGTATCTTGTGTCTTTAATGAAAGTTTTGCTGTTTTGAAACTAAACCCAAAGGTGTATTATCTTTTGAATGCACTAATGTTTCTAATGAAGATTGTGTGAAGTTTTGTATGAAGGAAAATTTTCAGGTATAAGGGAAGAATGATGTAATGAGATGAAGAATGGACAAAAGCTCAAGCTTGGGGATTAAACCCCGTGTCACCCCAAGAAATATTTAAGAGGTACAAGCGTCAAAGCTTGGGGATGCCCAAGGCATCCCCTTCTTCATCAATAAAAACCTCAAGTCTTTCTAGACACTTTGTTTTTATTGTTTCATGCACTGTTGTGTTGTTCTTGGAGCGTCTTAGTTCTCGTTTTTGGTTTTTGTTTGCTTAGTTTGCTTGAATAAAGTAGTTGGACCCCCGCTTTTGCTATATTGTTTCAAATAAGTTGATTGGTGTTAGACATGAGTAGGAAGTTCTTGCTTTAGTAGTACAAGAAGGTGCTTTCTTTGACTGTGACTTGGACCTTATAATGTCATGCTAGATGTTGTTTTGACCTTATGCTTAGTGATTATTGCTGCAACATGACTTGTTCCAAACAATTAGGATTGCTTAATGTGCCTTGATAGAATCATGCGTTGTTTTAGCATACAAAAGCATAGTATTGGGGTATTCTCCTTTGATGTTTTGTTTGGGTTGACTTGGCACATGCTCACACCATGCTATGACTATGAACCAGTCACCTTAGCCTCTATGATCATTTAGTTTTTGACTTGTGGTACCACTTTATGCTTTGATTAGTAATGTTTTGTCGCTCTGCATGATTATGGTCATTATTGCTCTCTTAGTTGGCCGCTCCCAGTCTTTTGCTAGCCTCCACTTGTATTGAGTAAGCTCTACTCATGCATCCAACTCCCAAGAAACCAAGTTATTCCAAAGTGTCCACTATAAATTCCTATACATGGTGTGTTACACCATTCCAAGTATATTCTTGTTTTATCTACCTTCCAATTAAAAAGTCAATTTGTTATGTGAAAATTAGTGATTAAAGCTCTCACAAACTTGATGGCACACTTTATTTTTCTTGCCCCTAATAAAATTGAACCATTGTGTCATCTATGTTGTATATGCTTGCACTTATAAGTTGGGATTAGCAGAACCGTGTTGTCAAGGGGAACGCTTTCAACACTTGTAAATATCTACCCGGATGATATCATGCTCTTTTGTTTATGGATGTCGTCGGTGTGAAATAAAAGGGGAGCTTGTAAGTCCATGGAGTTATGTATATGTGTTAGGGAAACACCTGGGACGCTAGCCTAAGCCATGACTAATCATGGTGGAAACTTGAAGCATCACCATAGTGAGCAATCTATGAAGCATTCTTCTTATAAAAAAAGAGAGATAGAAAAAAGAGATTGAGAAAATGAAAAAAGATGAGAAAAGAGGAAAGAGAGAAAAAAGCACCATTTTCCCATGGTAAATAAGAAGATTGCTGAGGTGCTCATTGTCTGCTTGCCTTGTCATTTTGATATGGGATAGCTCCTGTATCATGGGGCAAGGGGTACCCCGTTGGCGGTTCTCTATGATACACATGTACTTACTATGACAAGAACTTATCGGTAACTAAAGTTGAGTAGCATGAGGAGCGGCCCTCGTACTCAAGGGACTTGAGATTTCCAACTTATACTTTGTCAAACATATACTACATATTTTGTTCACTTTAACCTTAATAACTTCAAGATGCTTATGATAGGGGCAATGAGATCTGAAAGCTAACAAGTACCATAATTTTTCGAAGCTCTTTATGAAACTTAAAATCCCTGCTTCCCTTTGAAGGGCCTTTCTTCCACTATTATATTGAGTCTCCACCTTCTATCCTTAGGAACCAATTAAGATAGCATAGTTTCCATTCTTAGTTCTATTCGCATTGTCCCAAAACTTATTGATTGATTCATATTGTTGATATTGCTTGTTCTTGAACTATTTGTATCTAGTCACCCTTATGAACTTTGAAGGTGTCCTATGCATTTATGTCTTGCTACTCCATGAGGGACAAGCTGAATGCCACTATGCTATGTTTTCTATATGTGAAACAAACAAACGTCTTTCAATGCATTGTTATTCATGAATCTTCATTTGTATCCTTTCATGTTGCAGCATAGTTACTTTATCTTATTGTTAGAACTTCATCTTTCATGCTCATGTTTAGAGTACTTTGATCCTAGCTTTCAATGCTTGCAAATGGTTTGATCTTAATTGTGATGGTGCATGTCACCTAAAAAATTATTCTTTTATCACTTACCTACTCGAGGACGAGCAAGTGTTAAGCTTGGGGATGCTTGATACGTCGTAAACGTATCTATAATTTTTTATGTTCCATGCTTGTTAAGTATCCACTTTGCTTTGCTTTGTCTACACTTTGAGGTATTTTATACGTTTTCTGGGACTAACCTATTAACAATATTCCACAGTGCCAGTTGCCTGTTTTCTGTTGTTTTTGGTTCCAGAAAAGCCAGATAATAAATATTCTCGGAATTGGATGGGACAAAAGCCAATCAATATTTCACCAAGGAGAACATGGAGCCAGAAGACGAGATGGAGGAGGGCCACGAGGGGCCCACACCCCTTGGCCACACGGCCAGGCCTGGCCCGAGCCTAGGGGGGTGCAACCACCTCGTGCACCCCCTCGGTCTCCCCCTTCGCCTATAAGAAGTCCTCGATGCCAAAACCCTAAGTACCCAATCAGATCTCCACGAAACAGTCCGTAGCCGTCGCCACCATCATCCCTAGATCGGGGGGGGGGGGAGGGATCTGAAGCTCTTCCCGGCACCCTGCCGGAGGGGAGAAATAATCCTGGAGGCCTTCTTTATCACCATGCAAGCCTCTGGTATGATGCGTGAGTAGTTCCACCTTGGACTATGGGTCCATACAATAGCTAGATGGTTGTTTCTCCTCCTTTGTGCTACCATGTTTAGATCTTGTGAGCTCCGCTCATGATCAAGATCATCTATTTGTAATCATGCATGTTGTGTTTGTGGGGATCCGATGGATATTGATAATACTATGTCATATTGATTAATGGTTCTATCTTATTGATTCTATCATGCCTATGTTGTTTGAGATCTTGCATGTTCTCCGTTTCTAGTAGCTAGCTTGGCCAAGTAGATGCTCGTGACTCCAAGAGGCAGTATTTATGCTCGATAGTGGGTTCGTGCCTCTATTGAATCAGGGAAGTGACAGAAATCTCTAAGGTTGTAGATGTGCTGTTGCTACTAGGGATAAAACAACAATCTTTTGTTCATGGAACAATTGTATTGTTTAGTTTACACACATTGCTTAAAGCAGTTATCCGTTGCTTGCAACTTAATACTGGAGGGGGTTCGGATGATAACCTGAAGGTGGATTACTAGTCATAGATGTAGTTGGATGGCGGTCTATGTATATTGTTGTAATGCCCAATCAAATCTCATAGGATCATGAATGTCTAGTATTGCATTGTTATGCCTTTCTCTGTCCTGTCAATTGCCCAACTGTAAGTTGTTTAGCCAGCATGTTATCTGTTTATCTTAAGGAGAACACCTCTAGTGAACTGTGGACCCCGGTCCAATCTTTACCATTGATACATCTTCCACTGTTACTATTTACTTTCTGCAAGCTACCATTACCTTCCACACCATAGGTTTAATCCTTTGTTTTCAGCAAACCGGTGAGATTGACAACCTCACTGTTCGTTGGGGCAAAGTCTTGATTTTGTGTTGTGCAGGTTTCCAAGTTGTTAGCAACACCTTTGAGTCGTTTCCTTCCTCCTACTGGTTCTATAACCTTGGTTTCTTACTGAGGGAAAACTTATTGCTATACTCATCATACCTTCCTCTTGGGGTTTCCCAACGAAGCTCTAGAGTGATCTGAGCCACATCATCATCCAAGGAGCTCTCCTCGGCGGACCTCGACAGGGCTATTAGCCCTTTGCTGTGCTTCAAGGCTGATGAAGCTTTGTCAGCGGAGATGTCAACTAAGCACTTCAGCGCTGCTAAGGAAGTTCGTCAGGTGAGTCCTTTATTTGCATGTAATGCGGTTTTTAACTTTGATGATCCTTTTGTGTTTGAATCTGACACAAGTCATTTTTTATGTGCAGGATCTAAAGGTGGAGGACATGATGCCTCCCCTTACTAAGAAGTATACGGAAGCCCTAGACATAGGTGACGTGGACGAGTCAGAGTTTGCTGTCCCTGCTGCCCAGTCACCACTGGAGGAATAAGCCCTGAGCCTAGCGACGACAACTCTCGCAAGAGGAGCTGTAGTGAGGCTTCGGATGCTTCGACGCCGTGGACGCCGAAGGGTCCTTCATTTTTGCGGAGGCATGCATTTGCTGAAGGCACCACCTCCCCGATTCTGGCTATGCCTATTCGGGTTGTGTCTCCCGAGCCGCAGGCCAAGAATCAGAGGCAAACGCCGGTCTTCGACCTCTCTGACAGCCCTTTGTAAGTGCTTTTAATGCCTTTGCCTCTTGCATGTGCTATCTTGTTTTGTGACTAACACTTGTGTGATTTGCTATTTGTATTGGACTAGGAGGTTCTGCCCGAATGAGTCCATGAAGCATGAAACCGTGTAGATCGTCGTGGAGTCAGAGGCGACAAGTGCTGGTGCTGCAGCACCCTCCGCGAAGATGGTTCCCAACTTCAGCCATAGCTCTTTCAGTTCCTCCAAGCTGAGGGCTTGTGAGCTTGTTGCTCGGAAGACACAAGATCAACCCTCGGAGTCTTTGGGTGAACACATAAGTGCATTTGATTTGTTACCAATGAGCCCCCGAGTCTATCTTTCTCCTGACTTAAACCTATCTGGTGGAGCCCTTCATCCGAGATTTGAAGCGCCTCGGTCAGTAGCACCTTACCCTGTAGGCGGAGTTTCAATAGCTGCGTGGTAAGTACCTTGTTGACTATGCCTCTTCGAGTGTGTGTTTTGGAAATTTATATTTGACCTTCTTGCTTTGATTTTGTAGAGGAAAACAACCAAGCGCTCCTCAAGCTAGACTCGCTTAGGAAGAGTCATGGCTAGGCAGAGACCAGGGCCAAGGATGCCATGGAATCCCTGGAGCGCTTCAAGCTAGAAGCAAAAGAGCACGAGGAGAAGCTTGCGGCGGATGCTACTAGGTGGGAGAAGGCGATGGCGGAGCAGCTGATGATTGCCGCCCAGGTGTTGTTAGGTGAGTTACTCGAGTCATATGGGCTATTACTCTTATTTTCTCCTTGCTCTTTTGTTTTTGTGAGTTTACATAGTTTCTGCGTGTTGCAGAGGCAACTAGCATCAGTTTCGACCACCAGGTCTTGGATCATGGGGATCTCCGTGTGGATGCAGTTGCTGCGACTAAAGACCGCTGCAGATCCACCCTTGACACCTTGGCCAAGGCCAAGGAGGTCCTCAGCCGCTTCCATCAGGAGATTTCCCCAAAGGACATGGCCCATGACGACATCGACTCCCTGGCAAAAGCTCTTGTAGGGGATGCACCTGCCGAATACAAGAAGACACAGAAGGGCACAAGTGCTTCCCTTGGCTTGGCGATGGTGTTGGCATGCGGCGTGCGGATGGACCTGAACAAGGCTATGTCCAAGATTCTAGTGGCGATGGACGGTGTTGGGGATATACTTTCTGGGTATACCCACAGGACTCGCGGACTAGGGTGGCCCACCAACGGGTTACAGATTTTCTTCACGGGCGGCCCAGTCAGATAAAGCGGAGGAGTCAATTCTGTCTACAACAAGGCCCAGAAGACTTACCGACTTAGGCATGTAGATTACTCATAGTCCAAGATGTACTTAGTTACCGACTTTGTAACATAGTCGGATAGGTCTCTACTGTAACCCTAGGTCTCGGTGCCTATATAAACCGAACCCGAGGGAGCCTTTAGGGCATAAACACAACCAACTCGCAAAGGCGAACCTCTCTTGTAATCCGCTGTAACATCCGGCTCTTGCTGATATATTACCGGGTTGCTAGCAGGAGTAGGATCCGATGACCGCAGTCGGATCTGAACCTGGGTAAACTTGTGGTCATCGCTCCCGGAACACCGTACGACTCACACCCCATCTTATCAATACCCTTAGGACCCCCTATCCGTACTTGTCATCAATCCGACGATAGTTGGCGCCCACCGTGGGGCAGGTGACCTTCGGAGCTTCGTTCCGGGCAGAATCTATGCGTGCAAGGATTGGCAAAACAATCACTATCGGTCGTGTGGTCTACGACAGTGAAATCACTCTCGTCCTTCTCAAGGAGACCTGGATTCCGTCTAAGGATCCCGTGACGACCTTCACAATCATGCCAATAGGTGAGATCGATATCTATCTCGGTTTCGTTGATCCCGCCGAACCCACCCCTAAACGTGATGACCATGGCGGAATAGCAGTCCGGATCTACCATGTCCGCAGAGGCAGAAGAGTTTATGATCCCGGAAAAACCTGAACCCACCCAGCTCGCTCCTGTAGTGGAAGAAGTGGTGGAAGAAAAATCCGGATCTGATCTCCCTGTTGAGATCGGGTACACGGATGAGGAGTATATTCGCTTCGGATCTGGCTCTACCGATGCTGGAGCAAAAAAACACTCTTGCCGCACAGGATAAATCAGATGATGAAGCGCCCTTACATCTACTACAAAGCAATCGCTAAGATCAAGCAGAGCTTTGAAGAAGAAGAGGCGGAAACCCAACTGTTCCGTTACCTCAAGTCCATCAAGAAAAAGAAGCATTGCTTCGTATGCTATGTTGGCTCTGGATCTGACTCTGTCGATGCTGGAGCCGGTAACGACTCATTTCTTGATGTAATCCGAGAAAATACTGACTTACCTTCTTCCCCTTAGGAATCACTGATGTCGTAGGAACTCCGAGACTTCGAGAAGGAGATGGCGGCGTATGAAGAGGAATATACCTCCAAGCCAGCGCAAGGTGAACCAGAGAACCCTCCGAGTCCGTATGACAACATGGACGAATACTACATATCGCAAGATGACATGGACACCGGAGATTCTTCCGAGGTCTAGAAGACAACCATGACGGAAAGTATCAATGGAATCTTATCTACTGGTACTGGACCAAAAGCCGTTGTTGCCACCGGTACGCACGTAAAGGCTACTGGACGATCAAAGAAGAAGAAGAACAACAAAAACCCGACACTGGCAGAGCTGGTAGAGGAAGCCAACAATGAAGAAGTTGATGAAGAGATCGTGATGGAGATCCAGGATGGTGATCCAGTTTTTTTTGAATATTTACTACAGGGGAGCCCCCCCCCACAGTCCTTTATTTAAAATAAAACCAGAAGTCTTATGTACAAGCTAACAATCTAAAACAGAAAGTATGTACAGAAAAGATAAGAAACTATACAAAATTACAATAAGGCATCAATCCAGGAGTTAAGTTCTGTGATGGTCTTCTTTTTGACTCTGTATTTTAGGAGTGAAACATCACAGATAAACCCTGATTTCCAAGAGGTGAAGGAGGGTCTTATTCCTTTCAAAAAAAATTCATTTCTCTGCTTCCAAATATTCCAACAGGCCAGAATAGCAATCTCTATGAAGCATGGACCCTAGAATTTCTGTTTTGCATGTTTCAAAATTTCTGGTCCAGAGCCTGTACCCCAGACAACCTGAAGGTATGCCCAGATTCTTATACTGAAATTGCATTCAAAAAATAAATATGACCAGTCTTCAAGGGTGTGACAAGGGCAAAGAACACAATTATGATTGTCAGAAACAGTCCAATGTCTTATGAGCAGCATATCTTTAGTATTAATGCGGTCATGGGTTATTAGCCAGGCAAAGAACTTGTGTTTAGAAGTACATTTACTTTGACAGATCCATTGGGATGGAAAATGGTTTGGTATGTGCTTGAAATATCCCTTGTATATATTACTGACAGAATAATCTCTTGTTTTTGAATGCAAAATTTTCCATTCATCATGTTTATTTTGTTGAAGGATGACTTGAGCCAGTTGCAGCTGTAAATGTTGTAATTTAGTACTAGCTTCAGCAGATATTGGCAGATGAAAAGCTTCAGACATCTGAATAATTGAGATTTCTTGCTTAACAGAGCAGTCTTTATCAACCACATGTGAAAATAAATGGGGATATGTGAAGTTGAGGGGATTGTTGTTCCAGTTATCCACCCAGAATAGAGCTATGTCTCCTGATCCCACTAAACATTTATAATTTGAGAGATATTCCTCATGCAAGCTCATAATATTGCGCCAGGAGAAATATCCACATGCAGTAATAGTGTGAGGTACCCTGTCATGATAATATGTGTTCCAGACTAATTTCACCCAAGGCAGATCAACTTTATTGTATAAGTTATGTAGGTGCTTCATAAGCAGGCATTTATTTTGGATTTCAAGATTTATGATTCCTAAACTACCCTTATCTTTTGGTTTACTAATCATTTCCCAAGATGCCATAAAGTGTGCTTTATCATCATCCTTACTCTTTCTCCATAAACAATGTCTTCTTGCTCTGTTTAGGACTTCAATTATTCCCTTTGGGACACTCCGAGAACTGATGTAGTGCAAGGGTAGAGAGGATAACACAGAATTCACCAAAACAAGTCTATCCCCATAAGACAAAAAAGAGGCTGAGGCTGTCAGTCTTCTTTCAACTCTGTCAGTCAGAGGTGAGAGATCTTTGATTGTTGGTTTTGTAATCCCCATGGGAATCCCAAGGTAAGTATAAGGCATCTTTGATGTGACACAACCAATTTCCAAATCAAGGGAGGTAGCCTCATCTTGAGTTAGATTTATGGGTACCAAAGATGATTTGTGATAATTAACCTTTAGTCCAGTGAATGCTGTGTATTCTTCAAGAATCTGTCCGAGAGTGTGTAATTGTTGTGGATCAGCTTGCATGATAATAATAGTGTCATCAGCATATTGTACTACAGTAAAATCATTAGTCCCCCTATTGGGTATTGGTGCAATTAACCTCCCTTCATTGAAAGCCTTGTTAATGAAGCTCTGTAGCAAATCTCCCCCAAGAACATATAACAGTGGAGAGAGAGTATCACCTTGTCTAACACCACGCTTATAGATGAAATTTCTGCCAGGTACTCCATTCAGTAAAATAGCTGAAGAGCCATATGCTAGTATTTATTTAACCCAACCAATTTATATATCATCAAAACCCTTGCACTTCAAAATTCTAATTATTGCTTCATGTTCAATTGTGTCAAATGCCTTTTAAAAGTCCAATTTTATTACCACAGTCTGTTTTTTTTGAAGCATGACATTGATGCAAGTATTCAAAGGTTCATCCCAAACAATCTTGTATTGTTCTGCATTTGATGAATCCATATTGGTTCTCATGAATGCACCTTTTTATTTGCTTCTGTAACCTGTTTGCATCCAATTTTGTTAGGAACTTAAGACATGTGTTTGTAAGAGAGATAGGCCTGAAATCATTGACAGACTCAGGAGAGTTCTTCTTGGGGACCAATGTAATGAAAGAACCATTAATGCTTGCTAGAGGAGTTAAACCCTTGTAATAATCATGACATAATTTAATGAAATCATCCTTAATTATGTGCCAGCATTTCTTCACAAACATCCCATTGAAACCATCAGGCCCTAGAGCTTTATCAGTCTTCATATACTTGACAACATCTTCAATTTCATCTGTACTGAACTCCTCAGAAAGGCAATCAAGATCATCAACTTTTGAGAAAAAGTCAGATATATCTGACATGCATTCAATAGGGAAAGTTACCCTCATTCTGTTTTTATAGCAATTCCATAAAGCCTTTGCCTTGTCTTTATGTTGGACCAAAATATTTCCATCTTCATACTTAATTTGATTGATAACATTGTTCTTGTATCTTTCAGTAGCTTTAGCATGAAAGTATTTAGTATTTTCCCCTCCAAATTTGACCCATCTAATTGTGCATTTGTTTTTCCAGTATATAGATTGAGTGTTGAGCAGCTTCTTGAGATGCAATTTAACAATATTTCTGAAGTTAAACTCAGGTATGCTTAGGGGCCTCTTATCCTCAATAGCATCCAGCTCAAGGATGCATTTGTTACACTTATCAATCAGAATCTTAATGTGTGACAGTCTTTTCCCCCATCTCTTCAAAGCATATCTTAGATTTTTAAAATTTGTAGTAATGATATTAGCAATAGATCCTTGCTTAACAGGTTGCTTCCAGGCTTGTTCCACTACTTGGAAGAACCCAGGAATCCAAATATTCTCAAACCTGAAATGTTTTGCTCCTGGGATTGTGGTTGACATACTGACCACACAAGGTACATGGTCTGAAGTTGATTTTGATAAAGGAATGACCAAAGTGTTGGGAAATTTCAAGGTCTAGCCAGGAGTTGTAAAAAACCAATCCAATTGTTCTAACAAAGGATTTGCTTGCATATTTTACCAAGTAAACTTTCTTTCCCTTTAAAGGCAGTTCTAACAAACCAAGGTGGCTAATGACGCTGTTAAAAAGAAAGTTGTCATTAAGATCAGCCCCATCCCTATTTCTATTATCCATTGATCTAATGAAGTTAAAATCCCCCAAAAGTAGCCAGTCTTCATGGATTGGGATATTTAAATCATATAGCCATTGTACAAACAAATCCCTCTTCAATCCTAAAAGGATCATATGGGCACCTAGAGGGGGGGGGGTGAATAGGTGCTACTTCAAATTTTCTTCTTTTTCAAATTAGGGTTTGACAAGAAAGGTAAATTCTCTAGATTATGCAACTATGGTGACTTTACCTATATGTCAACCAAGCAATAACTATCACAACACTAAGCAAGAACAAGTAAGTAAAGTGCGATAAAGGATAGAAGTAACCAAAGGAGTGGACGCGGAGACACAAGGATTTGTTTCCCGTAGTTCCTTCCTTTTGAGGGGAAGTACGTCTACGTTTGGAGAGGGGGTGGTTTCAAACCACCAACGCCACGAGAGGCCTCCCTTGTTCTCCGATGAATCTCACCCCAACAGGATCAATCCACCTTCCACTATATCGGCAACCTTCGAGGTGGAAGCCGACACCTTTACAACAAGTTCGGGGCACACATCCACAACTTAATTGGAAGCTCCCAAATACAAGCAAGCTGTCAAGACAAATCAAAGACAAGATTGTAAGAACCAAATCAAAGTTAGGGTTTCCAAAGAAACACTAGAGCTTGGGGCCCTGAAGTGAATGAGGGGGAAATGAAGATCTCTCTTGGTGAAGCTATAGATCAAGGCCTCCTCCTTCGATTCTCCAAAGATCAATGAATTTGGATGGTTGGATGGAGATATCTTGTAGATTTGGTGGCTCTAATGGAGTTGGTGTTCTTGAGCAGCTCAAGCGACTAGAGGAAGAAGATAAGGGTCCCTTTTTATAGACAGCCTTCTCCACGAACCGTTTTCTGAACATTGGAGAAAAGTCAGACCGGAGACTCCGGCCTTCACACCAGAGACTCCGGTCTATACTGGAGATTCTGGCCAATCTCCAGACCGCCCATCTGAATGACCCAGGCCATCCATGACCCAACAAAACCGGAGACTCCGGTCTTCCAACACCGGAGACTCCGGACCGAGCCAACACTAGAGACTCCGGGGTATCCTCCGGACCGGGCTCCGGACCCCCATACAGTATGTCCTAGCCCAGATTCTGATGTCACCACCGGAGACAGATCCGGAAACTCCAGACCACACTGGAGACTCCGGTCTAGGCAGACCGAAGACTCCGGTTTGGAATTTCCAGAACTGTGTCACATGAGTAGAGAATTTTCCCAAGTGTGACGGTGATTTTCACTTATCATAATACCAACCCGTGGACAGTGACAAACTGTAAAATGATCTACTTGTTGTTAACGAACACCAAAAGTGATTTTGACAATAAATGCCCTTTCAATCTCCCCCTTTTTGGTGTTCGATGACAACAAGTGATTTTGCATGGAATAAATATATATGGGGCTCCCCCTTACTATGTGTAATAAGGTAATTAAGTAAATCATGCAAGGTAGATAGTATCAACGATAACACACATAAATCTCACATGAGTTACAATAGATAGTGCACACAAGCACATAGTCACACACACATAAATGACAAATAACGTATATGAAGTTCAAAGTTTAAATATGGCAAATGAAAAGAAGATAGTAGCAAATCCAAAGCCCAAACCCATGCAAATCGATGAGAATGTCTTATCCCCCTTTGGCATCGAGACACCAAAAAAGGGAAAAGAACCTAGGCTAGCATCCCAGCAAATCAGTAGTCCTCGTCATCCTCGTCGTCCTCCTCCTCATCCTGGTCATCACCACTTCCATCATAGTCATCATCATCATCTTCAGGGACTGCTGAGCACCGTGTTCATCATTGTATTCATCCTCACCTTCCTCATTATCCCCTTCACCTTGTTCCTTGATTTCTTTGAGGATCTTCTCAATGCGACGGTTGCTTTGGTAGGATGCATTCTGCTGCTTACGAATGCCTACGTTCATGCAACAAAGGGTCCTCTCCCAAAAGGTGGCCTTCTTGACCTGCTTATGAACATAGTCTCAAGTCATGGTAGGCATTGGTGCATTGGAGGCATTCTTCCTCCGAACTCTGGGTGGAGAGGGAGCCCTCTCAGTCTCAATCTCCTCCTCAATCTCCTCCTCATCATCATCCTCATCATCACGCCTCGGAGCTGGCCCCATACGCCCCTTCTGCTGCAGAGAGACCAAGGTGTGCTCAGTGAGATGCGGTGTAGAGCCAAGTGAAGAATCATGCTCCTTGGAGTTGATGAGCCTCATAACCAAAGGTGCATATGGGGGAGACTTGTTGAACAGAATAGCATGGAACATCTCCTCAAAGATAAAATCCATCACATGAATAGGTTTAGCATCTTCCTCTGGTCCAGCATTGTAGATCCGGTGGGTGTGGTACAGAAGGTTGACAAGCCCACCCTTAATAGCATCGTCATTCCCAGCACTTGGTGCGATGGTATGACGGAATATCCTCAGCATTAGGTTGTAGAGAGTCTTGAGTCCCTTGGAACCCCCTACAACACCCTCGCTGCCATACAGAGGTGCCAGCTTCATCTTGTTCTCTCCCAGAGCTGCAGAGTGCATGCACAGACCAATGGGAGTGGATACGCCATGAAAAGTCTTAAAGATGACATTGGCAAAGTCATGGAAAGTAGCTGTGCATCGAGTGGTGCCAGACATCCAAACCATGGTCCTGTCTTGATCAGATCCAAAAACCACGGTGGCATAGAACTGCTGTACTAGGTAGACATTGTAGTCTTCACGCAGCTCCATTAAGTTATATAGACCCAGCTTCTCACAGATCCACAAAGCATCATTGAAGTAGGGGCTGAGGCGCATCTGCTCAACACTCATGAACTTCTGAGGGCAGACATGTGATTTGGTGAGCACACCATATACATCCTTCATGAACACAACCTATTCCTTCCTCCAGAAATGAGGGTCCTCACTGGTACGAGGCAGCGCATAGAAATCTGTCTTTCTCAGTGCACGGTACTCCTCTTTTGACATTTTGGACAAGGACTGAAGGTTTTCATATTTGGCCTTCTTGGCAGAGTCCTCTCGTTCAGCCCTCTCTTGGTCCCTCTTCAAATAGGATGCATCACGTGCCTGCTATTTACGGTTGGAAGGAGGCACGATAAACTGACCTTGAGCTTCATCATAGTGAGGATTGCCCCTTTGGGACTTGGCCTTGGTACGACGAGGACGACTAGAACCATCACCTGTGAACAACAGTGAGGGAGATAGCATGGAGATGAGTATATATGTCCCAACAATGTAGTACAAGAGCTTTGATGCATTTCTGGTCTGTTTTGATTCATCCACCACCGGAGTCTCCGCACCTCATACCGGAGTCTCCGGCTTAGACCGGAGTCTCCGGCCTGGGCCGGAGTCTCCAGACCTATGTCTGGAATCTCCGGTCGAGAGGCTCGGGCATGTGATGTGGAGATGCTGGTGAGGATGAATCTAGTAGATCGAGCAATGCAACAAGGCTAAAGTACTAAAGTGCACGTAAACAAGTGATTCCGATGGACAAATCAACACCAATCCTCAAAAAACACATCTAGAGATGAACCCTAGGAGAAAAAAAGGAGAGGAGAGGAGAGGTACCATATCTGTCCATGGGATCAATTCCTCTGGTGGGAATGACCCAATGGAGGAGAGGAGAGGGTTGGCCGGTGGCACGGCAGATCCCGGGGGCTTCTTGACCTCCAGGGAGGGGTTTTGGAAGAGGAGGCGACGGGTTTGGAGGAAGGGGATGGGGTGAAGAATGAGGAACTGCTGTATCAGTTCACCCTGCCCCTACTTTAAGTGGCAGAAACCGTCTAGACCGGAGACTCCGGTCTACACCGGAGACTCCAGTGCATGTACGCCGGAGACTCCGGTCCTCCTTGACCAAAAGCTCCAGGATAGGTGTTTGGGTACATATATGAGAGATAGGCAGGTTTAAGATAGGGAAAAGGCGTGGGTTGAGACATCAAACTGCGAAGAACGAATAAGATCCATAGGAATTCACAAAAATATTCAGAAAAACTCCAAGAGACTAAAATCAAGTGAATGACAAACATGAGTAAGAGCCAACCTCTCAAGTTTGAGAGGGCGGTGGCCTAGGCCACCATATTTGAGTATACTCGGCTTGGCACCACGAAGATATATCTTGGGTCCATTACCGACACTCATCATTTAAGCTCACATATCACAAAATGATATTAAGAGGAATGATTTTGATTGCTTTGGGCATAATGGGGGAGGGATAGTCCAATCAATTAGGACCGCACTCCCCCTATATCCATGCATGCACCTAAACCAAATATGGGTCAAATCATAGGTGAGAATGCAAGATGATCAAGTCAAGCTCCTTGAATCTACGATATTTAGTTCATTCCTCAAATAGCAAAACCTTTCTTCATCAAGTGGCTTCGTGAAGATGTCGAAAAGTTGATCTTTGGTTGAAACATATGATAGATCAATATCTCCCCGAGCAACATGATCTCTAATGAAGTGATTGTGAATCTCAATATGTTTAGTCCTTGTGTGATCCACCAGGTTGTAGGCAATCTTGATAGCACTTTCATTGTCACATAGAAGAGGCACTTTGTCACAATGGACACCGTATTCCTTTAAAATTTGCCTCATCCATAGCAATTGGATGCAAGAACTAGCAGCTGCCTCATACTCGGCTTTGGCGGTGGAGAGAGATATACAATTTTGCTTCTTAGAAGACCAACATACCAAGGACCTACCAAGGAATTGGCAAGCCCCGGATGTTCATTTTCTATCATCCTTATCACCCGCCCAATCCGAATCCGTGTATCCACAAAGAGCAAATGTTGACCCTCGAGGATACCAAAGACCATAAAATGGGGTATGAACCAAATATCGAAAGATTCTCTTGACCGCCATTAAATGGCTTTCTTTAGGAGCCACTTGATATCTTGCACAGACACCTACACTCAACACAATATTGGGTCTAGATGCATGAAGGTAAAGCAAAGAACCAATCATAGACCGGTATACCTTTTGATCCACATCTTTACCATTTGGATTTTGTTCTAGACGAGTCTTTGTAGCCATGGGAGTAGGTGCTCCATTTAAATCTTGCATTTTGAATCTCTTGAGCATATCTTGAGTATACTTGGCTTGGTTGAAGAATGTCCCTCCTCTAACTTGCTTGATCTCAAAACCAAGAAATACTCTCAACTCCCCCATCAAAGACATCCGGAACCTACTAGTCATAAGCTTTGAGAATTCATCATTAAAGGCTTTGTTAGATGAGCCAAAGATAATATCATCAACATATATTTGGCATACAAAAAGCTCCCCATTGACCTTCTTAGTAAAAAGAGTAGGATCGATTTTCGCAACCTCAAATCCACGGTCAAACAACAACTCTCTAAGGTGCTCATACCACGTGCGTGGGGATTGCTTGAGCCCATAGAGCGCCTTATCAAGTTTGTAGACATGGTTTGGGAAGTTGGGATCCTCAAATCCTGGGGGTTTCTTAACATATACCAACTCATTTAATGGACCATAAAGAAATGCACTTTCTACATCCATTTGTTGCAATTTAAAATTATGATGTGCCGCATAAGCAAGAAGGATACGGATGGACTCAAAGCGAGCCACGGGTGCATAAGTCTCTCCATAGTCAATGCCTTCGATTTGAGAGAACCCTTGTGCAACCAATCTAGCCTTGTTCCTTACTACAATTCCATGCTCATCTTGCTTGTTCTTGAATATCCACTTCGTTCCAATAACATTGCGGCAATCCTTTGGCTTCTCAACTAACTTCCATACTTTGTTTCTCTCAAAGTTGTTGAGCTCTTTGTGCATAGCTTCCAACCGATCCGAATCTTCAAGAGCTTCCCACAATTTCTTTGGTTCAATCATGGAGATGTGTGCTTGGTGTCACTGAACCTCTTCAATTGTGCTCTTGTGGAAATGCCTTTCCTTAGGTCACCAACCACATTTTGTAAAGTGTGGTCTCTTAATTCCAACATTCTCTCCTTTCTAGCTTCCCGACGAGCATGGATCTCCGTGTTGTTTCTTGGGGGACCCTCTTCATCATTTTGGTCCTCGTCTTGACCATCCACTTGACCTTGATCATCCCCGGTATCATTCTATTCATTAAGGGACAAAGACTGACCTTGGTCTTGATCAAGTACCCTTCTAGCATCGATTTGAGCTTGTCTCAAGGCAGTTTGTACGGATCTTCCTTGAGTAATTGCCTTGGCACCACTTGACATCCTGGATAATGAATCAAGCTCCCCTTGACTAGAATTGTCACTATGATCATCATGTTGAGAGTCCACATCTTGTATTTGGCTTGAGTCATTGCCCTCCTCGGTGAATGGAGCTTGTTGATGTTGTGAAGATGAGGGATCCACTTGAGTGGAGCATAGTTATTCTCGATCCGCCATAAGGGGTTCCTCAACGGGCGATATATCCCACACCCATTCTTCCTATGGCATCCTGAGGCATTTCATCATCTGCATCACAAGCATCAACACGCCCCCTTGGGGACCATCATATTCTTCGAAGGTCACACTACAAGATTCTATGATCGCTTCAGAGAGCTTGTCATAGATTCTATAAGTGTGATATTCGAGACCATACCCAACAAAAATACCCTCTAATGCTTTAGACTCGAATTTGGACAAACGAACACCTTTTATGAGATATAAACACTTACAACCAAACACCGGAAGTAAGATATGTTGGGCTTGTTACCGGTAAGTATTTCATATAGAGTCTTGTTGATTTCTTTGCGGAGGTAGATCCGGTTTGAAGCATGGCAAGTGGTGGATATGGCTTCGGCCCAAAAGTTGTATGGAGATTTAAACTCCGCCAACATGGTCCTAGCCATCTCAATAAGAGTCCGGTTCTTCCTTTCGGCCACACCATTTTGTTGAGGGGTGTATGCAGCAGAATATTGATGTTTTATCCCCTCATCACCAAGGAAATCATTCAAGGTGTATTTCTTGAACTCGGTGCCGTTGTCACTTCTTATAATCAACACAGGAAGATTGTATTGACGTTGGACCATGTTGATGAAGCCAATGAAGGTCTTTTGGGTCTCACTCTTCAACTTGAAGAAATATACACACGAGTATCTTGAAAAGTCATCAACAATCACCAAACAATATTTCTTCCCACCAAGACTTGCATGAGATGGAGGACCAAAGAGGTCCACATGGAGGAGCTCCAAGATCTTGGTAGACTTGATGCGGTTCTTAGGCTTGTGAGGAGCATCATGCATATTCCCTAGAACACATGCCCTGCAAACACGATCTTTGTCAAAGGAAACATTTTCTTTTAGTTCAACAATATGGCCCTCCTTGTGGAGATTTTGCAAAGTTCTCATATTGACATGGGCTAGTCGGGGATGCCATAACCAACCCACATCGGCCTTTCCGAATAAGCACATCGGACCTGTAGTGGCTTGCCCAGAAAAATACACCACGTACAAGTCATGCTCGACGTACCCAACGAAAGCGACCTTGAGAGACTTGCTCCACAAGAGGACCACAATATCAATATCAATAAAGACGGAAAATCCCATCTTTCCAAGAGCATGGACTGAAAGTAAATTTTATCCAAGGGTCTCAACAAGAATGACGTTCACGAGTGTAATGTCGTGAGGAACCACTACCTTGCCGAAATCCATTACCTTAGACTTTGACTTGTCGGCATACGTCACAGTGATTTGATCATCATTTGGTTTTAAGTCCTTAACAATAGACGAGCTTCCGGTCATATGACTTGTGCAACCACTATCAAGCACCCACTTTGACCCTCCAGAAGCATAAGTCTACAAAATATCAAGCTAATTTTTAGGTACCCATTTTTCAATGGTTCCTCTTTTGTTAGCAACAAGAGTCTTGGGAACCCAAATAGACAAATCAATATAACCATCATATGGTCCAACATATTGTGCATACACATAACCATAATAATCACACATTAGAACATAGTGAGGGTTAGCACTTCCCGCAAAGTCATCATGAGTCATAGTTTTACCACTTGTGGTCTTACTATCCATAATGGCCTTGTTGGTCTCTTGTGCGGGCTTGGCCTTCTTCTTCTTATTGTTCTTCTTCTTGGTTTTGGAAACAAAACCAATGCTCCCTTTTTCACCACGAGGCCTTTGCTTACTCAAAAGATCATCAATGGACTTGTTGCCTTGTGGAAATGTGGTCTTGGCTAGCTCCCCCTTCAACCTAGAATTTTCTTCAAGAATATTTGTACTACTAGATGGAATGAAGTTACTAGGTGAAGGAATATTGGCCAATTGAGTTTTGAAGAGTTTAATGGGACTTTGTGAGTGACAATAGTTCACTTTCCAAAGCCTTGTGAGCCTTGTTGAGCAAACTAAAGTCCTCGGCAAGTTTTTCATGAACCACACCAAACTCAATCTTGTCCTTTTTAGCCCTTTTGTATTTAGCAATAGCATGATCACGCTCTTTGATGAGTTTATTAACAATAATGTCATTGGCCTCATCAAGCCCTTCAAGTTTTAATTCAAGTGACATCCTAGTCTCTTGTTCTTCTTCTAGAGCATTGTTTAAAGCCTCTAGCTCAATCACGTGTTCATGCCCAAGCTTACATCTTACATCTAGGAGCTCTTGTGTGTGGGAAAGTTGATCTAAGATGTTACCAAAATGTATCTTAGCATACCCTTGTAGGTTAGTCATAAACTCATCGAAAGCAATTAATTCCCTTTTGACATCAAGAGACATCTCATCATCAATTTCATCATTAGCTACGGGAGTGGAGTGAGATGATGAGGATACCTCCGTTCCTCTTTCCATAAGGCAAGTGACATTCTTGATGGGAGAATTATCATTTGGAAAATCGAAGAGTGAGAATGTCGGAGTAGAAGTAGTGGCTAGAGCAGCCACACCATTAGAAGTTTCCTCTTCCTCATCTTCATCATCTTCATTGTCGGAGGAGTATTCTTCATGAGTGATCAAGACAATTTATCCCGACTTCTTGTTGATGGGATTATTCTTGATGAAGGGTTTCTAGTAAGGTTCTTTGAGAGTCTTCTTCAACACAAGCTTAGCCCCATGATCTTTTGTCTTCTCATAGGGGCAACTTGCCAAAAAGTGATAGCGGTCACCACAATTGAAGAAAGTTCTCAATCTAGTAGTATTTTATCTTTTCCCATTTGGGTTGCTTCTTTGTTGCATTTCCATCTTGGCCTTTGCGGGGTTCTTCCAAAAGTTCTTTGCATAGAAGGCCATATATTGAATATGAGCAATCTTGAATTCATCGGGGTGGTCCATGGAGAGGCCTTCATCACTATCATCTTCATACCCATGGTCCAAAACTTTGGCCTTCAAAGCAACATTGACAACGTTGCTCATACCAAGGGCACGAGCACGGGCATCTTTGGCATTATTGGTGGCAACTTTGAAATCGGCCATCTCTTGCATAACTTCATTGGAGGTCATGAGATGGTAGTTGTGTCTTCCTTGTAGGCTCTTCAAGTCGGCGCATCATCCACATGTGAGGCACCCACGTTTCTAAAAGCGGTGGCGGTGGTCTTGAGCCTTCGGTACATGTCTTCATGATCTTCGCCTTCCATCATGTAGAAGCCTTTGGCTTCATTGCTTAGTGCATCATACCGGTCCCTCCTCATACTCTCATTTCCAACAAACAATACAATGAGTGCATCCCATGCTTCCTTGGCAATTCTAAAGTGCTCAATGTGTGGATAATCCTTTGTACCCAATCCTTGTTGAATCATATGCAAGGCAATGGCATTGAGTTGACTATTGACAACCTCTCTTCTTGTCAAGTTGTTTGGATCCCTAATAAAGAGTCCATGCTCGATGATGTTACATAGTTCAATGCAAGAGATGCGCATATGAGTTCTGATTAGTGATTGCCATTGAGCAAAAGTAGCAGATTCTTCAAGCTTAGGTGGGTCACCTCTATTGTATACATGAGGCTGAGGGATTGGAGGGTAGGGAGAGTACCATGAATCACGGTGCTCACCCTTCCCCCCATCATTTTGTGTGGAGGAATTAGTGTTGTCTTGTTTACCCCTTACCATCATATCCTCGGGGGATACCGGAGTATTCCTTTTAGGTAAAATGGATGGAGTATCCTCTTGAGGAGAGGGGGATGATGAGCCATCTTTGTCTTTAAGAAGTTGCTCAAGCATCTTCTTGACTTTGTTGACCAAGGAAGAGCTCAATCTTGTTTCCAAGTTTTTGAGATCTTCCATGGTCACCGTGGTGGGCTCACCATCACCATCCCCTTTGCGGATACCCATATTCTCTTAGGCGGTAAAGCCCAAATAAAGAGCCGAGGCTCTAATACCAATTGAAAATATCGTATGGGCACCTAGAGGGGGGGGGTGAATAGGTGCTACTTCAAATTTTCTTCTTTTTCAAATTAGGGTTTGACAAGAAATGTAAATTCTCTAGATTATGCAACTATGGTGACTTTACCTATATGTCAACCAAGCAATAACATCACTACACTAAGCATGAACAAGTAAGTAAAGTGCGATAAAGGATAGAAGTAACCAAAGGAGTGGACGCGGAGACACAAGGATTTGTTTCCCATAGTTCCTTCCTATTGAGGGGAAGTATGTCTACGAGGGGGTGGTTTCAAACCACCAACGCCATGAGATGAATCTCACCCCAACGGGATCGATCCACCTTCCACTATATCGGCAACCTTCGAGGTGGAAGCTGGCACCTTTACAACAAGTTCGGGGCACACATCCACAACTTAATTGGAGGCTCCCAAATACAAGGAAGATGTCAAGACAAATCAAAGACAAGCTTGTAAGAACCAAATCAAAGTTAGGGTTTCCAAAGAAACACTAGAGCTTGGGGGCCCTCAAGTGAATGTGTTAACACCCGGATTTTTAATCACAGATGCCTGTTATGCCATACATCGCAATCCCAGGATTACCATTTTTGCGAGACATAACAGATTTGGATATCACAGTACATCATCCATTACAAACCATACATAAGGTCTTACACAAATAAGGATCTCATGATCCAGTTCTTAATACAATTCAAGCAGCGGAATAACTTAATAGTAACGATAGTGTAGGCGAAGCTCCATCTTTAGGGTCACAGGCAATGCTGACGATGGGAGATGATCCTAGTTGTCGCAACCTTCCTGCGGTCCATCATCCTGATACTCCCCTTCATAGTCTGGCCATGGGAATAGCCAGGGACAAAGCCATGAGTACTCTTTAAGTACTCGCAAACTAATACTAACAAGTTAAGGGGGTTTTGAATAGGATATACTAAGCTCTAGGGTTGTTTTGCAAAAAGCCAGATTTAACTCTACTAAGTTCAAAAGCAATGAAAACTAGTTGACAGTTTTATAACACCTAAGTGGGAACTTGAATTTCATATCACAACTCCGTTGTGGTCAAGTCAAAGTCATAATTCATTTCTCAAGTCATTTTTAAAACATCTGACAGGGGAACAGTATGGCCACTCCAACTAACCATAACCGCGGGCGTGGCTATTCGAATAGTTTGACACTCTGCAAAGATTGTACACTTTCACCACAACATTTGATACATTCGTCAGGAACAATCCTGAATTCACCATACTCAGTATGCGGATAATCAATCCTAACCTTTCAATTACACGCCCTAGTATAAGCACCTCTCCTGTGAGTTTGGCCTCCCAACCATGACCAACTGTCATCTTGGGTACTGCACAGGTGGACAATCTTCACAAGGTAGCCTCAGCTCAGACCTTGGCCGCGAGGGAACCCATACTAAGGTATATAAATTTCCAGTCAAGCCCTACCCAATTTTTTGGGTATTGTGGTTGTACGGTAAAATTGGAATAGTATCGCATCCAGACAACCATCAGTTTTGTAAAGGGCTAAGGCTCATGCCTTAACATTTTCATCATCAAAATCATCTGGTGTTCAGAAACACATGTCCAAACATTTCAGTAGAATGACTCATCATTCTAAGGTTTTCATAACCATTTTCACCAAGTATTCCCATCTAAAGTTGATCAAGTTTTATGCTTAGCACTAGCATCTACAAGTGGTGGTAAATACTAATGAGGTGTCGTGGGAATGGTCACGGCAGATGCTGCAATCGGCAGCGAGTAGTAGAACGAGGGGCAAGGGCGTCCAGCCATCTGCGGTGCGAGATGAGGGCAAAGGCACAGGGTTTTACCCAGGTTCGGCCCCCCGGAGGGTAAAGACCTACTCCTGCTAGATTGTATTATGGAGGTGTTACAATGGGCGAGCTCGGTGGCTAGGCGGCGAGTCGCTGGGGTGTATGAGGGGAACGTGTCTCTACTCACCCTATAGGGAGGCTTATATAGGCTCACCTCCCCTAGGGTTTACATATCTCAAACGATTCGGTTAAAGCTTCAGTAGCCGTTTAACCTCACCCGACTGGGCCTATCTACTCGCCTAGGCCTTCATCTTCCAGTCACTCAGTTCCTGACCGGGCTTCGATCCACTCGCCGTTCCGCAGGCCCACTCGCCGGGTCTTGGGCCAGTCGGAAACGTCCTGCTGGGTATACCCTAGTGGGCATATCCCCATCAGTAGTCCCCGAGGCCGTCGTCGATTAGGCGTAGGTGGCTGCTGGCAGTCGGAGTACGCGGCTTCAGAGTAGGCACCCAGTCGAATCGTCGGCGGGCTCCTGTATAAAGGAGACAACCAATGATCCAGGTCGCAGCTTTGGCGAGTCGAGTCGGCAAAAACACTGTCTTAGTGATTGGGTCGGCGAGCCGAGTGGCCGTGGTTGGACCGTCAGGCGTGGTCAAACTAGCCGTTGGGGTAACCCAACGGTAACTTTCGGCGTAATCACCGCGTGGTAACGGCTCCCTGATTTGGCGGGTAACTCCCACTATATAAGAGGAATGGCAGGCAATCGTAGAGCCAACTGCTCACCACTTCTTCCGAGTGCGCGCATTTTCCTTCCTTCTCTCCGCGATCCAGTCGACCCGAAATCCTCCGATCTCCAACCAACCTCTCGGCCATGGCCCTTTCCACCGAGCCGTGGGGCAGATCCAAGTGCACGAGGGCGCAGCTGGCCTCTTTCGAGGAGGCCGGGATCCTGTGAACCGGCTGTTGGCGTATCCCCGCAGCCGGAGAAACGACCCCAAACCCGCGAGAGAGGGAATTCGTCTGTTTCACCAGTCATCTCGAGCGGGGGCTAGGGTTTCCCACGTCCTTGTTCTTCCTGCGCTTTTGCGCCTACTACGGGATCCAGCCTTCAGATCTGGGTCCCCACAGCATCGAGCAGCTCGCCATCTTCGTGGCGTTCTGCGAATGCTACTTGGGCTGCCGGCCCTACTTCCCCTTGTGGCAAGATCTGTTCCACGGACGGATCAGCCGTGAGGAGGCAGGCGGCCCAATGCTAGCCGCGGGCGGCTTGACGTTTCAGCTCAAGTCCAAAGCTTCCTTCTTCGATCTGATGCTACCCGCCAAGGCAGCGAGCGACTGGAAGAAGTCATGGTTCTACGTGGCCGAGGCGACCCCGGAGGGCGAGGTGGCGATCCCGCGGTACTCCGCTAGTCGTTCCGAGCCGCGCAATCTCCAAGTCGGCAAGCTCCCCGACGACCAGCGGATGGTCGTCGACGAGATGCTCCAGACCATCCGTGGTCTGAAAAAGAAGGGCCTCCAAACGATAAACTTGTACAATTGCTGGCTTGGGCGGCGGCTCGTTCCACTCGCCCAGCGCGACCACTATATGTACCAGTACACGGGCCGGGGAGACTCGACGAAGGCCTGCCTCGACGAGTGGAAGCTGGAGGATTATCTCCCAGCGTTGAAGAAGATTACCCAGGCGGTGTACCTGGATGCGCAGGCTGGGGTCGCCCCCTACACCGCGAAGCGTCCGGCTCCAACGGTAATTTCTTTACCTTGCTCGCAGTCACAGTAAATGCAGTCGCGGTAACTCTGATTCCGTTTTGTATTCGTTGCAGCTATTCCAAGTGGTGGAAGGGTGGCTCCCACCTTCGGATGATGAGAGCTCGGACCCATCCGCCCAGGACATAGGCGAATCGCCGCCTACCAAGGGCAACGAGGACGACGAGGACAAGTCCGAAGAGGAGGTCGCCCCGCTGGTCCGAAAGACCCGCGGGCAGCGACAGCGCGAGATCGAAGCAGGCAGAAGCCTCGAACGTCATGACGATGACGACGAGCTCCCAGAGACCACCTCGCGCCGTCAAGCCACCCTGTCAAATAAGAAGAGGAAGGAAAGGGAGGCGAGGGTCCCCCCGAAAAGGAAGACGAGGCCGTCGAAAACGGCCTTGCCGTCGCACTCGGCGAGGAGCTTAGACACTCCCAGCCCAGCCGGCGACGGCGCACCACCAGCGACAACCGTGCTTGACGCGGCGACCGTGGAAGTGCCGCTGGCTTCAATGCCTCCGCCATTCGCCCCAGTCTCTGGGCTGGGGGAGGCTCCGGCCGCGGCGGCTTCGCCTCGCAAGGAGGCTCCGGCTGCGGCGGTTTCGCCTCGCATGGAGGCTCCGGCTACGGCGGCTTCGCCTCGCAAGGAGGCTCCGGCTAAGGATGTCCCAGAGGCGCCAGCTGCGGCCTCAACAACGAAGAAGCCGTCCGTGTCTTGGGCACGCGACGTCCTGGAGTTGGGGCTCAGTCGCCGTCTGGGCCCTGAGCTAGAAAAACCGGCCGGCCTCCGTACGGGACTGCGTTTCATCCCAGTCGCCAAGTGAGTTCGCTCACCTTTCCTTATTTTTCACAACTATTTCAATTGTTTTTGCTGATTCGATTGATGTGCAGGACCGGGGTGAAGAGGATGGGCCACCCGACCGTGGCCAAGGTGCCCTCCGCCGCTAGCGAGGAAGATCCTTCCCGCAAGAGGAAGGCGGACGAGGTCGTCGCCCCAGCGGATGGCAGTAAGAAGGCCAAGGGCGACGACACCATCACTATCTCTGACGATACAGCGGTCGCACCAGCCAGGCCCGTGATGGAGGCAGCCACGTCTACGAAGGAGGGCGCTTCCTTGCCTGGAACGGCGGAGGCGACCTCCCTTGGAGCGGGTGCCTCTATCGCTACCTTCCCCCGCTTCGTGACCAAGGCGGCCACGGCGAGTGGGGCTGCGCCCTCGAGCCACGCTCCTGGGACCGCCGATGCTGAAGTCGACCAACGTCGTGGGCACACGCCGGCGTTACTTGCGTCCGTGGACGCGACACAACTCCATGGCATGCTTGGCGCAGCCATCCAGGTACATCCAGTCCCCGAGGATCAAGTCGGTGCTTTGCAGCGGCTTGATTCTTATAATTTCTCGTCTTTTTATTTTCGCATCCAGTCCCCGAGTGCGCACGCGCTAAATTTTAGTGGGTGGGCACCTAGGAATTTCTTGATTGCCAGTCCCCGAGTGCGCACTCGCTGAATTTCGGCGGGTGGGCACTTAGGAATTTCTTGATTGCCAGTCCCCGAGTGCGCACTCGCTGAATTTCGGCGGGTGGGCACTTAGGAATTTCTTGATTGCCAGTCCCCGAGTGCGCACTCGCTGAATTTCGGCGGGTGGGCACTTAGGAATTTCTTGATCGCCAGTCCCCGAGTGCGCACTCGCTGAATTTCAGCGGGTGGGCACTTAGGAATTTCGTTTTGACTAACTTTTTCGGTGATGTGCAGGGTCTGCAACTGGAGTCGGCGGACCGATTGGCCGCGAAGCAGCGCGCGGAGAAGGAACTGGCCATCGTCCAGGAGGCGAACAAGGGGCTTCAGGCTGCTGCTGTGAAGGCAGAGGAAGCTCGCCAGGGGCTTGTCCCCGCTGGTGAGTTGGTGGCGGCACGATCTGCTCTAGGTGCCGCTGAACAGCGGATCGCCGACCTTGAGCGCGAACTGCGGGAAGCGAGAGAAGAAGCGAGCTCGGCAGATGGGCGAGCTAAGGCCGCCATTGCGGCTGCTGAGGAGGATCGCAAGGTGTCGGAAGCCGTTATTGCTGGGCTTCAGGACGACCACACGTCGCTTCAGTGCTTCATCACGGGACTCGCCCGTCCGTTGCTTGGTGAGTACATCTTCCCTTCTAGTGGCTGTGGCTTTTGTGGTGTCCGTCGTACTCATCATTGTCTTCTACTCGCAGGTCGCATTATTGATAGCGAAGGATAGGCGAACTCGCTCGACGCGAGGCAATGCGTAAGCATGCTCGTTGACTCGGCGACGCTGTCGGCGACGTGCATCCGCGCCTACCTCCAAGAAATATCGCCCACGGAGGTGATTCCCAGCGACCTCGTTGAGGTGTGGAAGTATTTGGAGAAGGCACCCGCGGTCGTTGAGTTCATGACGCGATCGGCGTTTCGGCGTGGAGCGTCGACGGCACTGAGCCTTGGACTCGCCCACTTCCCCGAAGATTTCGACATTGACGATGTGACGAGTGGGTATCCATCGTCGACTGGCGCGGTGGAGCTGTCCGAGGTCCTCAAGTTGCAAGAACGTGCCTCCACGTACTCAGAACGTGTCTGGGCCATGGGCGACCTCCTGCCGTACCAGGAGACGGTTGTCGCGCCAAACGACCCCGAGCCGCCGCATCGTGACTTCAAGGTCGAGCAGCCTTTTCGCGCGGCGATGGCGGGTGAACTGACGACGTATCCATCAAACCCGTACACGGCGTTCATCCGCAATCGCCAGGATGCTGGCGAGTCATCATCGAAGCCTGCAGAGTAGGATAGTTTGCCTTGTGGCGTTAGCGGCAGTTCTGCCACGCGGGCATATTTTGTAACATGAAACAATGCAACATGCGATTGAATGAGACGTCGTGTCTATTTTGATATTTGTTTGTGTGCTTTGGATTGATTTTGGACGAGTCCCCGAGCGCGTCCGCCCTTTTGTGGGGTTTACCTCGTATATGATGTGTGTGTTGTTATCATGTGTTTTGTTGTTTTGGTCGACTCGCTCGAGCTCGGAGAGCCAGTCGCAAGGCGACTCCCTTGAGTGCTCTGTACTTTACCGTTTTCCCGTGCGCGAGCGGGGTCGGGTGGCCGAGTCCCCGAGCGTGGTACTTGGTAGTTCGAGGCGCGACTCGAGGGTGGTTGAGGATTTAGCGCGTTGGTGTGAGCGCGTCACTCCTGCCTGGCCCGATGGGTCAGTCGCATGGCGAGTCCTGGGCATGCTCTCTTACTTGGCGTTTTCCCTGGCCGCTCGCGACGAACTGGTCTTCAGTCCCCGAGCATGGTACTTAGCCGTTCGAGTCGCTATGCCGAGGATGCGGAGGACCAAGGTCGCTGTGAGAAGCGAGGGCAGTTGTCTTGGCTCGTAGAACCAGTCGAGCTAGGCGACTCCAGTGGGGCTCCGGGTTGGCGTTTTTCGTGGACGATGCAAGACCTGAAGTGATTCAGTGCTCTTACACCGCACTACTTAGCCGTGCCGATCGCTGTACCAAAGGTTGACTTCTGCATTTAGCATAACGCTGTTTTTACGAGTGCGAGTGGCACAAGTCATGGAGAGTAGGCGCAATTTGCGGTAACCGTTTCTTTTTATTTCATAGCGACTGGAGAGTACATGTGTGGGGTTCTAGGAGTAGAACTTCCGGAGGAGGTTTACATTCCATGGTCGCTTGACGTCGAGTTCGCCGTCCCCGCGGATGTCGATGAGGTAGTAGGCATCGTTGCCGAGTACGCGCCCTTTAGCGAATGGGCCTTCCCATGGAGGGGAGAGCTTGTGCATGCCCTTCTTGTCCTGGATGAGGCGTAACACCAGGTCGCCCTCCTGGAAGGTGCGAGCTTTCACCCGCCGACTGTGGTAGCGGCGGAGTCCTTGCTGGTAAATGGCGGTGCATGACCGAGCGAGGTCGCGTGCTTCGTCGAGTTGGTCGACCCCGTCTTGGCGGGCCAGCTCGTTTGCAGCCTCCGTGTAGTGGACTACCCGCGGCGAGTCGTGTTCAAGGTTGGTGGGCATTACTGCCTCGGCGCCGTAGACCATGAAGAAGGGAGTGAATCCCGTCGATCTGTTGACTGAGGTGCGGATCCCCCATATGACGGAGGGCAACTCCTCGACCCAGCACTCGGCGGTGCGCTCGAGTGGTACTTGGAGTCGCGGCTTCAGACCGTGTAGGATGCTTTGGTTGGCCCGTTCCGCCTGGCCGTTGGACTCCGGGTGGGCGACTGACGCGAGGTCGAGCCGGATATGGTGCTCTTCGCAGAATTCGGCCATGGCTCCCTTGGCTAAGTTGGTGCCATTGTCCGTGATGATGCTGTTGGGGAACCCGTAGCGATATATGAGGTCGCGTAAGAATTTAGTGGCGGTCTTCCCGTCGCATTTCCGGACTGGCTTGGCCTCCACCCACTTCGTGAATTTGTCGACGGCGACTAGCAGGTGGGTGTAGCCAGAGGGGGCCTTCTTGAAGGGGCCTACCATGTCCATGCCCCACACAGCGAATGGCCAGGTGATGGGGATTGTTTTGAGCGCCGAGCTCGGTACGTGCGTCTGATTGGCGTACTTCTGGCACCCGGCGCATCGCTGGACGATGTCGACAGCGTCGGCGTGTGCGGTGGGCCAGTAGAAACCGTGTCGCATAGCTTTGGCGACCTGGGAGCGAGCGGCGACGTGGTGGCCGCAGTCACCTGAGTGAATGTCGTGGAGGATTTTGCGTCCTTCAGCTGGTTGGACGCAGCGTTGGAACACGCCGGTGACGCTGCGCTTGTGGAGCTCGCTGTCGATGATGGTGTAGGACTTGCATCGACGAGCGATCATTCGAGCGTCTGTCTCGTCTGCTGGCAGGGTGCCGGCTTCCAGGTAGGCGATGTAGGGCTTGGTCCAGTCGTCTGGCTCGTTGACGAGTGCAACCAAGGCTGCCTCTGGTTGTAGTGGGACCCCAATGTCGATCTCCCTCGGGGGAGAGACTGATGGCTTGGTAATCGTGTCGAGGAAAACGCTGGCGGGAGGCGCGAGTCGAGCCGACCCGATGCGGGAGAGTGCGTCGGCTTCTTCATTCTTTCGCCTGTCGATCCACTCGACCGAGTAGCCGGCGAAGTGGCCGCCCAACTTGTCCACCGCTTGGCGGTATGCCGCCATGGTAGGGGAGACGGCGTCGCAGGTGCCGGCGACTTGTCCTGCGACAAGGTCGGAATCTCCGTAGCAGCGGAGGCGATTGACGTTCATCTCCTTGGCGGCTCGCATGCCATGGAGTAGGGCCTCGTATTCAGCCATGTTGTTGGTGCAGGGCGTGAAGTCGAGGCAGAGGATGTAGCGGAGCTTGTCGCCCTTTGGTGAGGTCAACACTATCCCTGCGCCTGCACCGTCCGCATTCTTGGAGCCGTCGAAGTGCAGGCTCCAGTAGTGGAGGTACGGCAGCTTCTCTGACTGCTGGGCCTCCTCCCAGTCGGCGATGAAGTCTGCCAGTGCCTGTGACTTGATCGCTTTTCGTGGCTCGTATTTGATGTTGTGGACGCCGATCTCGACGGCCCACTTGGCGACCCGCCCGGTCGCCTCGCGATTGCGGATGATGTCTTGCAGTGGTGCTGAGGAGACGACCGTGATCAGGTGCTCCTGGAAGTAGTGCGGCAGGCGCCGCTGAGCCCTGAAGACCGCGTATACTAGCTTTTGGTACTGTGGGTACCGCTGGCGCGACTCGGTGAGGACCTCGCTGATGTAGTACACCGGCCGCTGAACCGGGCGCTCCTTTCCTTCCTCTGGTCGCTCGACGACCATCACGGCGCTGATGACGCGCTCGGACGCCGCGACGTAAACCAGCATGGGTTCTTTGTCGGCGGGGGCGGCGAGTAGTGGTGCGGCGAGTAGCACCTTTTTGAGATCGCGGAGCGCGTCGTCCGCCTCCTTGTCCCACTGGAAGGTGGGGTTCTTGCGCATCAGGCGGTATAGGGGCATCGCCTTTTCGCCCAGGCGGGGGATGAAGCGGCTGAGAGCCGCTACTCGCTCGGCCAGCTTCTGGACGTCGCGCAGGCACTCGGGTTTGCCGAGCCGGGCGATCGTGTCGATCTTTGTGGGGTTCGCCTCGATCCCTCGTTTGGAAACGACGTACCCTAGTAGTTGTCCGGCGGGTACACCGAAGGTGCACTTGCCTGGGTTGAGCTTTATCTTGTATCTTCGCAGGTTGGCGAAAGTTTCCGCCAGGTCGGCGAGTAGGTCGCCTTGGCGAGCGGACTTCACGACCACGTCGTCGATGTAGACGTGGATGTTGCGGCCAATTTGGCTCGCGAGGCATTCTTGCATGCACCGCTGGTAGGTCGCCCCGGCGTTCTTGAGGCCGAAGGTCATGTCGGTGTAGCAGAAGGCTCCGAATGGCGTGATGAACGCCATCTTCTCCTCGTCTTCGACAGCCATTTTGATCTGGTTGTACCCAGAGTAGGCGTCGAGGAAACATAGCGACTCCGAGCCCACGGTTGAATCGATTATCTGGTCGATCCGCGGGAGGACGAACTGCTCCTTTGGGCAGGCGCTGTTTAGGTTTGTGTAGTCGATACCCATTCTCTAGGTCCCGTTTTTCTTCTCGACCAGGACTGGGTTTGCCAGCCACTTGGAGTACTTGATTGGCCGGATGAAGCCGGCAGCGAGTAGACGCTGCACTTCCTCGGCGATTGCTCGACGGCGTTCTTCATTGAAGGGCCGCAGCGACTGCTTGACAGGTCGCACTTTGGGGTCGGCGTTTATCTTGTGCTCAGCGAGCTCCCTAGGGACACCGGGCATGTCAGAGGGTTTCCATGCGAAGATGTCCATGTTCTCACGGAGGAACTCGATGAGCGCGCCTTCCTATGCTGGGCTCATGCCCGTCCCGATCGTCACCGTCTGGCTGGAGTCGCCTGGTACCAGCTCGATGGCGCGGGTGTGCGTCGTGGCCTCAAAGGTTGAGGTGTTTGCGCCCTCTGAGTTGGGCTTCTTGAGTATGGTGGGGTCGTCGTTGTTGACCCCGCTTGCGTACTTGGCGAGCTCATCGGCGTGGTTGGTCTCCGCCGCGATGACGGCGTCGGCGAGCTCGGCCCCTTTGGCCTCGCACTCGGCGGCCATGTCGGGGTCGCCGTTGATGGTGATGACACCGCACGGCCCGGGGAGCTTCATCGCGTTGTACGCGTAGTGGGGCGCTGCCATGAATTTAGCGAACGCCTGGCGCCCCAGGACGCAGTGGTAGGGGCTGTCGAAGGGCACCAGCTCGAAGACGATCCGCTCGGTGCGGAAGTTTGCCGGTGTGCCGAAGGTGACTGGCAGCGTGACCTTGCCGATCGGGTACGCCTTCCGACCGGGGACGATGCCGTGGAATGTGGTGTGGGTTGTCTCGATCATCGACTGCGGGAGCCGCAGCCGCCTGAAGGTGTCGAGGTAGAGGATGTTGATGGAGCTGCCGCCGTCCATCAGTGTCTTGGGGAGCCAGTAGTCGCCAACCTTGGGCTTGACCACCAAGGCGACTCGTCCTGGGTACTCGATGCGCGGCGAGTGGTCTTGCCGGCTCCAGGTGATGGGCTGCTCCGACCAGTTCAGGAACTGGGGGACGTCTATTTGGGCCACCGCATTGACGGCGACGGCGCGGGCGATGACCTTCTTCTCGCGCTTCGTGTTGAAGCCTGTGAAGGTGTGGAGCGAGCCGGCTACTTTGCTGAATTTTCCGCCGTTTGGCGGGTCGTTGTCGGGGTCCTCCCGCGCTCGCCGTGCCTTCTCGATTTCCCTGAGGGTGTGGCAGTCGGTGGTGGTGTGCGTTGCGGGCTTCCCTTCCCTGCTATGGAGCGCACATGGTTGGTTAAGGAGGGCCGCAGGATCAAACCTTGGCTTGTTCTTGTAGTTTCCGCCGTCGCGGCGTTGCCCTCCGTCGCGGCGGAAGCTCTTGGGCTCGCGCTGCGCGTGCCCGGCGTTGGCGACGAAGTCGACTCGCCCGTCACTGCGGCGCTTGCCAGTGAGGTGAGTGCCGCTGTAGCGTAGGTCGGTTCGGCGTCCGCCGTCGTTGCCGCCCGTGCGGCGTTGACCTCCTGACTCGTCGTCAGTTTCCTGGTTTGGATCTTCCTCGGCGTACCGTTTGGCGATCTCGAGGAGGTCGGGGATGTTGTCGAGTGTGCGGGAGTGTCGCTTGAGCTTGGCGACTAGGGGCTCGTAGCGGCACGAGGTCTTGAAGCAATGGATCGCGGTGTCCGGGTGGATGCCGACCGCGTTGTACCAAAGCTCTTGCCACCGTTGGACCCAGTTGCGGGTCGACTCGCGGGGTCCCTGGACGCACCGTTCTAGGTCCTCGATAGTGGTGGCGCAGGTGTAGGAGCACTCGAAGTGCCTGACGAAGGCGTCGCGCATTTCCTCCCAGGAGTCGATACTGTCCTAGGGGAGAGTGTTGATCCACTGCCTGCACGTCCTCTCCATCATCAGGGGGAGGTAACGGGCGGCGAGCAGGTCAGTGTGACCCGCGATCCCCATCGCCATGAGGTATGTGTCGAGCCACACGGCGGGGTCGTACGAGGAGTCGTACTTTTCTATTTATTTTGGCGCCTTGAAGTTTGGCGGATACTTCTCGCCTCGGATCATTGGTCCGAAGCACTTTGGCCCGAGTCGGCTGAGCGACCCCATGGGCTCGCCGTCGCGGCGATTGGTTAGGGTATGTCGCAGGTCGTCGGGCTGGCGTGCGCGCCAGCTTTGGTTGTTGATGATGTGGGTGCGGGCGTCGATGGGTTGCCCGTTGGCGGCGACAAGGTTGGTTGCGGCCTGGGGTCGTTGGTGGAGAGTGCCGCGTTAGCGGGTCGGTATTGGGGCTGCAGTGGCTCTGGCGGCGGGCAATTGAGGGTGTTTGCCGCCGCTGGGCGGCCGCTGGAGGCCGCTCTGCTTCCTGAGGAACGTGAGTATACCCGTCCTTGCGAATCGGCGCCCGCTCTCTGCTGCTCGACGGCCTTTGCGAGCAGGGCCTTGACGTATTCGATCTGCAGGGCACCGTTGCCGGTTGCCGTGATGCTGTCGACTGCTGCTCGGCCTGCCACGAGGTTGTCCATTGGGGTGGAGAACAGTGGAAGGCCGTTTGCATCTCGCTCTCGTGAGGAGACTACTATCCGCGGCTGGTCCCTGGGTGGGGTGCGGTTGGGTGGAGGTGGGGCACCCATTGCCGTTGATCCTGGCGGGGGTCGGGCGCTCCCTCCTGGCGGCGCGTTCTCGCAGACCGCGCGCTCGGCCACGCGGGCCGGGTCGTTTTCTTCGTCGAAGTTCAGGGCGCGCCCCTGAACGATGGGGTTCAGGCGCGTCCTGATCCGCTGCTGGTGGTAGCGCGATAATTCCTGCACCGTCACCTGCTCTAGGCGAAATTTTTCGCGCTCAGCTTGCTCCTTGCGTACCGCCTCCGCCAGTTTCAGGCGGAGTTCCTCGACCTCCGTGGCCGTGGCGTTAGGAGGGATCGGAATGGAGAACGGATCCTCTGGCGGGTCGGTGCCGGTCGCCATGTAGGTCGCGGCGTAGCGACCGGTTCCGTCGCAGAGATCGGCGGAGTTCTCTGACCCGGAGTCGAATTCGAAGATCCCGAGGATGGAGGGGTCCTCGAAATCTCCCGCATTGGAGACCGGGGCGATGGAGCCCGCGGATGAGGCCGCGGTGATGGATCCGGCGAGTGACGCCGGGGTCGCCGAGTCGGCGTCGTCGGTGAGGGCCGCATCCTCAGCGGCCGCTGAATTCCCGGCCACGTTGCTGTGGGCCGAGTTATACTCGGAGGCGAGGCGGTGGATCGTGCGGATCTGGCTCTCGGAGAGCCGATCGCGTGGCGGCGACTCGCGGATGCGAGCCGAGTCCTTCGAGACGATGACGTCGGTGAGGCCGACGAAGAGGCTGATCGTGCCGATAGGCAGGATCACGCTGTGCGTGACGGGTCGCGCTGCCGGGACGTAGCTGCTCGGCAATATCTGGAGCATCTCGCCGATCGCTATCATGCGGCCGGTGGCGACCGTCTCGTTGATTGGCAGATTGGATATCGCCGCAGAACACCGGCCAGACCGGCCAGGCCCCACGGTGGGCTCCACTGTCGTGGGAATGGTCACGGCAGATGCTGCAATCGGCAGCGAGTAGTAGAACGAGGGGCAAGGGCGGCCAGCCATCTGCGGTGCGAGATGAGGGCAAAGACACAGGGTTTTACCCAGGTTCGGCCCCCCGGAGGGTAAAGAACTACTCCTGCTAGATTGTATTATGGAGGTGTTACAATGGGCGAGCTCGGTGGCTAGGCAGCGAGTCGCTGGGGTGTATGAGGGGAACGTGTCTCTACTCACCCTATAGGGAGGCTTATATAGGCTCACCTCCCCTAGGGTTTACATATCTCAACCGATTCGGTTAAAGCTTCAGTAGCCGTTTAACCTCACCCGACTGGGCCTATCTACTCGCCTGGGCCTTCAGCTTCCAGTCGCTCAGTTCCTGACCGGGCTTCGATCCACTCGCCGTTCCGCAGGCCCACTCGCCGGGTCTTGGGCCAGTCGGAAACGTCCTGCTGGGTATACCCTAGTGGGCATATCCCCATCATGAGGGGTGGTAAACAAGTGGGGATTAGCTAAGTTCAATCTCATGCCTTAGGATGACATCAAGATTATCTAACTTAGGCCAAATTTTATGCTCTTTATGCTACCTTTAGTTATCTTTCTAGAATCTACAAGTCACCATGTAAACTCTAAGAGAAAGCTTTGATAAATAAATAAAGTATAAAGCTTGCAAGTAAAACTAGGATTGGGTTATCAAGTGGGTATGATCACATATGCTTAAGGCATATAGTTGTCATGGTAACAAGCAAGTATTATCTTGCATAAGTTGCAAGGGTTAGCTTGGAAGGTTTCAAGTATTGGCTTGCATAGGTCAACTTGTGTAGTAAGGCTTGCCTTGCTTAGAGCAGTGGTTGAAATTCTCCTCGGATTCTTCCTCGTAGTATCCTCCTTCCTCCTCGTATCCTTGGTCGGTACTAGCGTCTATAAATACATACGAGGTACACAATCACCAAACAATACTTAACTATTTCCAATCATCACACAATGGTTCACACTAGATGATCTAGCATCATCACTAATATTACAAGATTAAAGCACTTGTCTTATTTGTTTTATTTTTAGAAAAGTAATTTCTACTCATTGAAAAACTACTTAAGATTTAATATCCTCCAACTCAAAAATGGGATCATGTTGACACATGTCATCACCATATATTTTAGTACATGGTAATGTGATTTAAAGTGGTGTCACAATTTAATAAGGTTTAACCTTTTTATTTTAATTAAATAAAGTGACTAGAAATGCCTATGGGGCATTCTTTTATTGATTGAACATTATATCTGTAAGCAAACCCATATGTTTTTTATATATTCTGAAAGGTATGATCAAATGTGATTTTTGAGAGTTGGAATAAACTCAAAAGCTTTTGTGGTTGAATTTTGAAAAATGTTTGAATGCTGAAAATATTTTGCCTTGTTATTTTTACCATGGTTGATCCACAAATCCAAATGATTTGAATCCAACGGGCTTGGATTAAGCATTTCAGTACCTTTCTAACAAAATTGGTTTCATGCATTTTGGTTTAGTGAATCCAGCTGGGTTGATTTTTGAATCTAGGTATAGAACTATGTTTGAAATTAAATGAATAAAGCTTAATTTTAATTGTTGGGTCGCGCGGGATGTTTAACTGGGCCGGCCCACTACACACAACGCGTATGCGGGCTGGTTAAGTGGCTGTCCCCACGCGTCAGTGAGACAGGGAGGGGCGAAGTGGTATGGGGAAGTGTGAACCGCACGATCTAACTCTAATCGAACGGCTACGGTTCATCATCCACGTCGGGTAGCGCCGGCGAGACAGAACCCTAACGTGGCAGGTGGGGGTCGTGGGAGTCTCACCGGGGCTCAGGCGAGGGTCGGTGACGGGGGCGAACGACGAAGTCGACGATGGCGGTTCTCCTGGTACCAGCAGCTTGTCAACACCCGGATTTTTAATCACAGATGCCTGTTATGCCATACATCGCAATCCCAGGATTACCATTTTTGCGAGACATAACAGATTTGGATACCACAGTACATCATCCATTACAAACCATACATAAGGTCTTACACAAATAGGGATCTCATGATCCAGTTCTTAATACAACTCAAGCAGCGGAAATACGTAATAATAAAGGTAGCGTAGGCGAAGCTCCATCTTCGGGGTCACAGGCAATGCTGACGATGGGAGATGATCCTAGTTGTCGTAACCTTCCTAGGGTCCATCCTCCTGGTACTCCTCTTCATAGTCTGGCCACGGGAATAGCCAGGGACAAAGCCATGAGTACTCTTTAAGTACTCGCAAACTAATACTAACAAGTGAAAGGGTTTTTGTAGTAGGACACTAAGCTCTAGGGTTGTTTTGCAAAAAGCCAGATTTACCTCTACTAAGTTCAGAAGCAAGAAAAGCTAGTCCAAATTTTATAACACCTAAGTGGAACTTGAATTTCATATCACAACTCTGTTGTGGTCAAGTCAAAGTCTCAATTCATTTCACAAGTCATTTTGAAAACATCTGACGGGGGAACAGTATGGCCACTCCAACTTTCCATAACCACGGACGCGGCTATTCGAATAGTTTGACACTCTGCAGAGATTGTACACTTTCACCACAACATTCGATACATCCGTCAGGAACAAATCTTGAATTCACCATACTCAGTATGCAGATAATCAATCCTAACCTTTCAATTACACGCCCTAGTATAAGCACCTCTCCTGTGAGTTTGGCCTCCCAACCATGACCAACTGTCATCTTGGGTACTGCACATGTGGACAACCTTCACAAGGTAGCCTCAGCTCAGACCTTGGCCGTGAGGGAACCAATACTAAGGTATATAAGTTTCTAGTCAAGCCCTACCCATTTCTCGGGTATTGTGGTTGTACGTAAAATTGGAATGGTATCACATCCAGACAACCATCAGTTTTATAAAGGGCTAAGGCTCATGCCTCAACATTTTCATCATCCAAATCATCTGGTGTTCGGAAACACATGTCAAAACATCTCAATAGAATGATCCATCATTCCATGGTTTTCATAACCATTTTTCCACCAAGTATTTCTATAAAGTTGATCAAGTTTTATGCTTAGCACTAGCATCTACAAGTGGGGGTAAGTACTAATGGGGGGTGGTAAACTAGTGGTTTTTTGCTAAGTTTAATCTCATGACTTAGGATGACATAAGGATTATCTAGCTTAGGCCAAGTTTTATGCTCTTTATGCAACCTTCAATTATCTTTCTAGTATCTACAATTTACTCAAGTAAATTCTAAGTAATAGCTTTGATAAACAAATAAAGTAGAAAGCTTGCAAGTAAACTAGGATTGGGGTTATCAAGTGGGGTGATCACATATTCTTAAGGCATATCATTGGCATGGTAACAAGCAAGTATTAGCTTGCATAGGTCAACTTGATTAGTAAGGCTTGCATCAGTATCAGTATAAGCTTGCTAAGTTAATAGCTTTCAAGTATTGGCTTGCATAGGTAAAGTATCTTGCAAGTGTTAGCTTGCCTGGTGCAGAGCAGTGGTTGAAGTTCTCCTTGGCTCTCGGCTTCTTCTTCGTAGTATCCTCCTTCCTCCTCGTATCCTTGGTCGGTACTAGCGTCTATGAATAAATACGAGGTACACAATCACCAAACAATACTTAACTACTTTCAATCATCACACACAAGGGTTCTATAGATGATCTAGCATCATCACTAATATTACAAGATTATTTCTTTTATTTTTAGAAAAGTAATTTCTACTCAGTGAAAAACTACTTAAGATTTAATATTCTCCAAACCAAACATGGGATCATGTTGACACATGTCATCACCACATATTTTAGTATATGGGAATGTGATTTAAAGTGGTGTCACAATTTAATAAGATTTAACCTTTTATTTTAAATAAAATTAAATGACTAGAAATGCCTATGTGGCCTTCTTTTATTACTTGAACATTATTTCTGTAAGTAAACCCAAATGTTTTTATATAATCTGAAAGGTATGATCAAATGTGATTTTTGAGAGTTGTAATCAACTCAAAAGCTATTATAAATTAAATTTGAAAAATGTTTGAGGTTCTGCCTTGTTATTTTTACCAAGGTTGATCTATATATTCAAATGATTTGAATCCAACGGGCTTGGATTGAGCATTTCAAAACCTTTCTAACAAAATTGGTTTCATTCAATTTGGTTCACTGAATCGGACTGGGTTGATTTTTGAAACTGGGTACAGAACTATGTTTGAATTAAAATGGAAAAAGTTAAATTCAAACGACTGGGCTACGCGGGAACTGCTTAATGGGCTGGCCCAGTGTCACTCCGCGGCGCGGGGCGCGACTGACAGGGCGGGTCTACTGGTCAGTGACTCTTTAAACGCGAAGCGGTACGGGGCGGTGTGGTGCGTTGGATTAGAAGTAAGATGAATGGCTGAGGGTCGTCGTCGACGATGAAGTAGTCACCGGCGAGTTTGAACCCTAGCGGCTCAGTGGGGGTCATCGGGGGCTCACCGGGGCTTAGGCGAAGGTCGGCGATGCGGGCGAACGATGAAGTCAACGACGACGAACCTCCTGGTACCGGCAGCTCCTCCTGAGGCGGCTCCAATCGATGGCTTCCTTCTTCTCCAGCAGTGACAGGCTCCGGTGAAATTCCGGTGATGTGCTGCTCGACTTGCTCCGGGAATGGGGTGGGGTGGTTCTGGGTGAGAGGGGAGTAGAATGGTGTGAAGAATTTGAGCGGGGGATGCCTCTATTTATAGTGGCGAGAGGGGACCGACGGGCGCGGGCTGAGCTCGTTGTGGTCGACGGCACAGAGGGCTATCGGCATGGGTGATGGTAGGGGGCGGTGCTGTGCTCCCTGGCAAAGCTCAACGACGCGGTGGCGAGGCGTGGGGCGGTGCTGATCGGTCGGAACGCTGCGGTGCTCTGAGCGTGCCCGGCGGTAGTTTTAATGGCGCACAGCGCACGTGGTCCGCGCAGCGGCGAACGGGCGTGTCTGTGGGGTTGCTGGGACGGTGGTGATCACGCGTGCACGCGGCGAGGGCGGCGCACGATCTATAGTTGTCTGTCGAGCGTGGCGCACGGGGCTCGTTCTCGGCCTGGTCGTAGAGCGGCTTGGCATGGTCTTTGCGTGTGGTCCAGGGGCTGGCATCGCTCGTGGCTGGGACATGGAGTGGCGGTGGGGTGCTAGCTTGCTCCCAGACAAGGTTGGCGAGGCTAGTGTTGCTCATAGCTGGCTGTCGACTATGGGGTGGCAATGGTGTACTCGGCCTGCTCACCATTGATGACAATGGCCAACTTACAGTGGTGCTAGAGATTAGTTAAGGTTGTTAGATGATCTACTAAGGCTAGTGGTGTCCAGAGAGGGAACAAGTTAGGCCAGAATCACTGTACACTATAGTGTTTAGGATTTGTTTGATTTGCATCTGCAAGGTGTTTGATAAAATTGCCGCATGAACTCAAGTTTTGAATTTTGAAATTATTTTTGGTGGGTGTGCTAGGCATGTGCTGGTGAGTCTGTAGATGCTTGGGTTTTGAAAGTTGAGTTGGTTTGAGGGGTTTTTGAAAAAGTGGGATCTTCCCATATGAAATAGATTCAATTTTAAACTGTCATTTAAACTAGGCATTTGAATGTTTCTGGATGATCACAAGGTGGGCCTTGATACTTTGTTATGAGTACTATCAAGGGGTGCAAATATCCAAACAAGTTTCTGTTAAGTTCTAAAAGTTAGAGATAGCCAAAGTAGGCATGGGAGTTAATTTGGCCAAATTGACCATTCACTTAATTTGTTTGTTTTGATTTATTTGTCTTTGGGAAAAGTTTGAGAATTGTTTAGATGATGTTTATTTCACCTAAGAATCATTTTACAAGCAAAGAAACACATAATCATGGCAATTCAAAAGAATCCAAATTTTAATGCACACTCATATGAATGCTTTCATATTTTAATTGGAAAAGTTTTTGTTAACCCTAAATTTGGTGATTAGAGTTTGATGATTCTAGTTTAATATTTTTGGGATGTTACACAGCTCCTCCTAGGGCGGCTCCAATCGACGGCTCCCTTCTTCTCCAGCAGCGGCAGGCTCCGGCCAAATTCCGGCGATGCGCTGCTCGCCTTGCTCCGGGAGTGAGGTGGGGTGGTTCTGGGTGAGAGGGGAGTGAACTGGTGTGGCAAAAACGAGCGGTGGAGGCCTCTAATTATAGTGTCGGAAGGGGACCGATAGGCGCGGGCTGAGCTCGTCGTGGTCGACGGCACAGGCAGCTACTGGCATGGGCGACAGTAGGGGGCGGTGCTGTGCTCCCTGTTGAAGCTTAACGGCATGGTCTTGCGGCATGGAGCGGTGCTGATCGGTCGGAACGTCGCGGTGCTCTGAGCGGTTCCAACGGCGGTTTTAATGTCGCACAACGCGCGTGGTCTGCGTGGCGGCGAACGGGCATGTCTGGCGGGGTGCTGGGGTGCTGGTAATCATCCCTGCAAGCGGCGAGGGCGAACGCGGTCTATGGGTGCTGGTCGAGCGTGGCGCATGGGCGCGCTCTCGGCATGGTCGTAGAGAGGTTTGGCATGGGCGTGTCGTGTGGTCCAGGGGCTGGCATTGCTCGGGGCTGGGATAGAGAGTGGCGGTGGACGGTGCTGCATGTCGTAGACAAGATTGGCGAGGCTAGTGCGGCCACTAGCTCGCTGGCGACAATGGGGTGGCAATGGTGCTCTTGGCATGCTTGGCATTAATGGTTAGGCTTGCTCACAGTGATGCTAAAGATTGTTAAAGAGGCTAGATGATCTACTAAGGGCTAGTTGCAACCAGAGAGGGAACAAGTTAGGCCAATTTTACTGCACACTATAGTGTTTGATGTTTGTTTGATTTGAATCTGCAAGGTGTTTGATGAAATGGCCACAAGAACTTTAAATTTGAATTTTGGATTCAAACTTTGTGGGTTTTCTAGGCACATGCTAGGGAGTATCTGGTTAGTTGGATTAGTCAAGGGGCATTGGTTTGGTTGGGTTTTGAAAATGGATGGTCTTCACATATGAATAACATTCAATTTTGAATTGTGATTTGAATGGGGTTGCCAAATGTTTCTGCAAGTTTGAAAGGTGGGCCTTGATTCACTTTTACTAGTTCTATCAAGGGGTGAAAAGAATTGCGAAAGTTTCTGTTTGAAATCTTGGACTAGAAACACTCAAAGTGACCTAGTGAGCAAGATTGGAAAAAATGACCATTTGCTTTATTTGCTTGGTTTTTGATTTTCTTTTGATTTGTTTCTGCATGGAAATATTTTATATGATGTTATTTTCATCTTTAAACAATTTCTTGCTTTTTAGATTAATCACACAAGTCCATTCATGCATTTGTCAAATCATTTCATTCACACATGCATTCATATGATTTTAATTAATCAAAGTTTTTGTTAACCCTAATTTTAGTGATTATAGTTTGATGATCCTTGTGTTATATTTTTGGGATGTTACAAACCTTCCCCCCTTAAACAAAATCTCGTCGAGATTTAAAAAGGAAGAAAAAGATTACCTAGGATTTAAAGATATCGGGAAACTCCGTCCTGATGTGATCTTCGCACTCCGAGGTAGCTTCTTCTTTAGTGTGGTTGCTCCACTGAATCTTGAGAAACTTGATGCTTCAGGTCCTGGTGGTTCTGAAAGCTTCTTCCAAAATACGGATGGGTACTTCGGGGTATGTCAGGTCATCTCTGATCTCTATGGTACGGTGATCAATGTTCTTGAACACTTCAGTCTTCTCCGGAACTTAAAGGCATTTACGTAGTAACGATATATGAACACATTGTGCACTGCTGACATCTCCTCTGGTAGTTCCAATTGATATGATACTTCTCCTTGATGATTCAGAATCTTGAAGGGTCCGATATATCTGGGGTCTAACTTTCCTTTTAGCTAGAAACGCTGAATTCCTTTCAAAGCCAACACTTTAAGATACACGAAATCTCCGATATTGAAAGCGAGGTATCGACGTCTCTTGTCGGCGTAACTCTTCTATCTTGACTGGGTGGTCTTGAGGTGCTCACGAATCTTGTGAACTTTCTCTTCTGCTTTTTGTAGGATGTAAGGTCCGAAAATCTGACTCTCTCCTACTTCCGACCAGTTCAAAGGGGTGCAACACTTCCTTCCATACATAAACTCAAATGGGGCCATTTGCAGACTAGCTTGGTAACTGATGTTGTATGAAAATTCTGCGTAAGGCAGACAGTCCTCCCATTTAGATCCATACTCTAGCACACACGCTCTCAACATATCTTCGAGTATTTGATTTACTCGTTCCGTCTGTCCATCGGTCTGAGGGTGATAAGCTGTGCTGAAATCTAGTCGGGTTCCTAGACCTTCTTGGACTTTCTTCCAGAATCTCGAGGTAAACTAAGTTCCTCGATCCTATACGATGTTCTTGGGGACTCCGTGCAAACTGACGATTCTAGCGATGTATAACTCCGCTAGCTTCGAACTCTGATATGTGGTCTTGACTGGTAAGAAATGGGCTACTTTGTACAATCTGTCAACTATGACCCAGATAGAGTCATTTCCCCTACTAGAAGTAAGCAATCCGGTGATAAAGTCCATTCCAACTGAATCCCATTTCCATTCCGGAATCTATAGAGGTTGCAACAGTCCAGCGGGTCTTTGATGTCCCGCCTTGACTCTCTGACAGATATCATACTTGGCAACATAGCTTCCGATTTCTCTCTTCATCTTATGCCACCAAAATTGTTCCTTCAAATCCTGATACATCTTCGTTCCTCCGGGGTGGATAGAATAAAGAGTATCATGGGCCTCTTTCAAAATCACTTCTTTCAATTCCGAATCTGCTGGTACACAAAGGCGTCCTTTGTACCACATAACTCCTTCTTCAACTTCCGTGAATCCGGGTACTTTGCCTATACCGATACGACGCTTGATTCCGTCGATACTAGCATTTCCATTCTGCTCCTCTTTGATCTGGCTGATCAAAGTGGGTTGAAGTTCTATGCTAGCCAAAAATCCTTCACTCACAAATTCCATTCGGAAATCTTCCATCTCTTTGTGCAAACTTGGTTGCTCCTTAAAAATCATGGATTTCAAGCGGCACGACAATCTGCTAAGGGCATTTGCTACCACATTGGCTTTACTGGGGAGATAGTGAATGTCCAGATCATAATCCTTGATTAGCTCAATCCATCTTCTCTGCCTCATATTCAGCTCCTTCTGAGTGAATATATACTTCAGGCTCTTGTGATCCGAATAAATATCACAACGGTTTCCCATCAATTAATGCCTCCATGTCTTCAGGGCTAGAACTACGGCTGCTAGTTCAAGGTCATGGGTTGGGTAGTTCTGTTCATGCTGCTTCAGTTGTCGGGATAGATAAGATATGACTTTGCATTCTTGCATTAGCACACATCCTAGGCTGATCTTGGATGCATCACAATACATGTCAAAGGGCTTCGTGATATCCGGCATGATCAAGATGGGGGCTGAAATCAATCTCCTCTTGAGTTCTTGAAAACTCACTTCACATTTGTCTGTCCATTCAAACTTCTTTTCCTTCTTCAGAAATTGGGTCATGGGTCTGGCGATACTCGAGAATCCTTCTACGAACTTGCGGTAGTATCCCGCTAATCCGAGAAATGCACGAACTTGGGTTTGAGTGGTTGGGGCTTGCCAATCTTCGCATCTTTCACCTTCGCAGGGTCAACGGCAATTCCTCCGACTGATACCATATGTCCAAGGAATCCTACCTCCTGTAACCAGAATTCACATTTGCTAAACTTGGCATACAACTGATGCTCTCTAAGGGTTCCAAGAATGGTCCTTAGGTGTAGCTCATGTTCTTCTTCTGATTTGGAATAAATCAGAATGTCATCAATGAAAACAACGACAAACTTATCCAGGAAGTCCATAAAAATCTTATTCATGAGATTCATGAAATAAAGGGGGGGATTGGTTAATCCAAAAGACATGACAGTATACTCGTATAATCCATATCTGGTGGTAAAGGCAGTCTTTGGAATATCCTCTGCGCAAATCTTGAGTTGGTGATAGCCAATTCTAAGATCAATCTTAGAAAACACTTTGGCACCAGTCAACTGATCAAACAAATCTTCGATCTTCGGCAACGGGTACTTGTTTTTGATAGTGACATCATTCAACTTCCGATAATCCGTACACAAACGATTACCTCCATCCTTCTTGTCCACGAACAAAACAGGTGATCTCCAAGGTGACGCACTTGGTTGAATCAATCCAATTTCCAGCATGGCGTCCAGTTGCTTCTTCAGTTCTGCTAGTTCTGAAGGGTTCATACTATATGGTCTCTGGGCTATGGGTCCGGTTCCAGGGATTAGTTCAATGATAAACTCGATATCCCGATTGAGGGGCATACCGGGTAAAACATCTGGAAATACATCTGGGTATTCGCAGACTATCCGGACTTGGTCAATGGTGGGTTGGGCTGTACTCTTATTGCACTTGAATTGACGAGGCAAGGTTTTAGATATATGCTCGACTGATACTCCGGCTGTACTGGTCATGGTTATGGCTTTCTTGGCGCAGTCAATTAATCCTTTATGTTTGGACATCCAATCCATTCCTAGTACTACTTCCAAACCTTTAGTTCCGAGTACTATTATATTAGCATAAAAATCTATGCCATGGATTTGGATAGGGACGACTTTGCAAATTTGCCTAGCTTTGGTGGTTGAACCAGGTATTTGAACAATCATAACATGCTTCAATTTGGTTGGTTGAATCTTACTAGTATATGCAAATTCTTCAGTAACAAATGAGTGCGAGGCTCTAGAATCAAACAACACTCTTGCTAGTACTGAGTTAACGGAAAACATACCCATCACGACGTCTGGCGCTTCCTAGGCTTCTTCAGCATGCATGAGAAAAAGATGGACGTTGCAGTTGAGTGAATTCCCCGGGGCAAACCTTCTTCCGGGCTGAACACGACGCTGCTGCTGAGCTGGGGCATTTGCATTGGGGGCTGCAGCATTCTTATTGGGGCACTCATTGGAGTAGTGACCCTTGGTTCCACATTCAGAACAAGTCACTTGCGACTTGTCCTTTGCTACAACAGGCACAACATTGCTTCCAGTCCTTGGGGCAGTGTTGGTGTTGGTGGCGGCATTGTTGTTGTTGAACTTGGGTGGTGCACGATTGAAATTGATAGAGTTTCCGGGGTTGTTGTGGTTTCCTCCGGGCCTTGGGTTTCCACAGTTGGGATAGGTCGGACGGTTCATCGGGGGTTTGTTGGTTCTCGGGGCAAATCCTGGAGAAGGGTTGGGGCGATACTTTGGTGTCTGGTGGGTTCCTGGTTGATGCATCATGCGGCGCTTGCGGTTCTCATTGGCTTGGTTGATCTTTCCTTCCATCTGAATGGCCGAGTCGACTAGGGGTTCACTATCAACAAAGGGGATATTGACCAACACCGTCTGCATCTCATCGTGCAGACCATTCAGGAATCTCTCTTTCTTCTTGGCTTCAGTGTTGATCTCATCCGGGGCATACCTAGCTAATGACAAGAATTTGTCACGTTTTTCCACTACGGTCATCCATCCTTGCTTCAGTTCTCTGAATTCACCTCTCATCCTATTGATTAAACCCGGTGGCACATGGGTTTTGCTGAACTTGACCTTGAATTCATCCCAAGTCATCATCTGACCTCCGGTCATTGCACGAACGCTGTTCCACCATGCTCTTGCATCTCCGGCTAGATAGTGGGTGGCGAACAGAACTTTCTCGTTAGCTTCCACTCCTGCGACTTCCAGATTGTTCTCCATTGTTATTAGCCAATCATCTGCATCTAGGGGTTCTTCTGACTTAGTGAAAACAGGTGGATTGGTGTTCTGTAAATTCTTGAGATTAGATCCATGGTTGTCCTGATTTCCATGGCCTTGATTATTGTTGGCCATCTGAGCTATCTGTTGAAGGGTGGCTAGGTTGGCTTGACGTTCGACTCTTTCAGCTTCGCGGTCCGAAACCATCATTTGCAAGACTTGCAATATCGGGTCCGGGGCTGAGCCACTTCCTCCGCGAGGCATCTGAAGATTGAGATAGATCATGAGAAAAGAGGGAAATTTCTAAGGTTCAGGGATTTGAATAGTTCTTAAACTTTGACTCAGATTTTCTAGCAACTTGCTTTTCATTCATTCATTCATAGCACACGATACAAACACACACCACAACAAAGGAAAATAGATGGTTTTAAGAACCATTCTGGAAACTACGATACAGTGGGAACGAAAACAATTCACTAACGCTAGTGCTCAAGTGCTACTACTCCTTGGAGTCAGTGTCTTCATCATCATCATCGATGAAGGAGAAATCATCCTCATCGGTGAAGAAGTCCATGGCCTGATCCTCCAGAAAGTCATCATCATCGCTGAGATAGGAATAGGGGTCTCCACAAAGGTATTCTCTGGCATTCTCCCTTTCCTCCAACTGCATGTCTGTCTCGTGGATGGTCTCCTCCAAATCCGTGATCCGGTGGCGAAGACGGGCAATGATGCGCTCCTTCTTGTCGAGCTGACGGTGACAAGACTTGCGATCCTTTACTAGCATGGCGAGGGTCTGATCCTTCTTCTTGGCGATGGCGTACTTGTGGTTGACGTAGGCACGGGTATTGTCCAACTCCTTCTGACGATCGTACATCATGAAGCTGAGGTGGTCCAACTGAGTCTTCAGCTCGGGATTATACGGGGCTTCCAGTGGCTGTCCCATAACATCACGCCTTGGGTAGAACTCAAATCGGGTACCCTTGATCTGATTGACACTCTTCCCACACAGAAAGGCAAGAGCTTCCTGCATTGCCCTGGCCAGTCCATCGAGCCAGTTGTTTTCTCTTAAGGTGAACTGAATTCCCTCGGCAGTGGGAGGTTCAATCTTTCCTCGGAGACTTGCAACAACTAGCCACTGCATGTCTTCTCCTTCCTGATCATTGAGCCGAGCTCCGAAGAACTCGGGGTGCGGACACTCCAGAAGTTCCAAAAGCTGGTCCAAGTCACGCTCAAAGATGAGGTCTCCTCCATTCCCCAACTGATAAAACTTGCTGTACTTCACGTCCATATATAAGAATAGGATGATTAAGTTAGTAGAGTAATCAAGTGTGTCAAATTTTATGTAAGTTTGCAAGAATTTTTGAGGAACATGAATTTTCATGAAAGAATCCAAGTGATAAGAATGAGAAAAAGTTTTTGTAAATACTCCCTTCCTTTGGTTTTGAAACTAAGTTTTTCATTCAAACGTCCATTCTAACTAGGGTCTCCTATGGTCAGGATGGCTCTGATACCAACTTGTCAACACCCGGATTTTTAATCACAGATGCCTGTTATGCCATACATCGCAATCCCATGATTACCATTTTTGTGAGACATAACAGATTTGGATATCACAGTACATCATCCATTACAAACCATACATAAGTTCTTACACAAATAAGGATCTCATGATCCAGTTCTTAATACAATTCAAGCAGTGGAATAACTTAATAGTAACGATAGCGTAGGCGAAGCTCCATCTTCAGGGTCACAGGCAATGCTGACGATGGGAGATGATCCTAGTTTTCGTAACCTTCCTGCGGTCCGTCATCCTGATACTCCTCTACATAGTCTAGCCACGGGAATAGCCAGGGACAAATCCATGAGTACTCTTTAAGTACTCGCAAACTAATACTAACAAGTTAAGGGGTTTTTGAATAGGATATACTAAGCTCTAAGGTTGTTTTGCAAAAAGCCAGATTTACCTCTACTAACTTCAGAAGCAAAGAAAACTAGTTGATAGTTTTATAACACCTAAGTGGGAACTTGAATTTCATATCACAACTCCGTTGTGGCCAAGTCAAATTCATAATTCATTTCTCAAGTCATTTTGAAAACATCTGACGGGGGAACAATATGGCCACTCCAACTGTCCATAACCGCGGACGCGGCTATTCGAATAGTTTGACAGTCCACAGAGATTGTACACTTTCACCACAACATTTGATACATCCGTCAGGAACAATCCTGAATTCACCATACTCAGTATGCGGATAATCAATCCTAACCTTTCAATTAAACGCCCTAGTATAGACACCTCTCCTATGAGTTTGGCCTCCCAACCATGACCAACTGTCATCTTGGGTACTGCACAGGTGAACAATCTTCACAAGGTAGCCTCAGCTCAGACCTTGGCCGCGAGGGAACCCATACTAAGGTATATAAATTTCCAGTCAAGCCCTACCCAATGTTTGAGTATTGTGGTTGTATGGTAAAATTGGAATGGTATCGCATCCAGACAACCATCAGTTTTGTAGAGGGCTAAGGCTCATGCCTTAACATTTTCATCATCAAAATCATCTGTTGTTCGGAAATACATGTCAAAACATTTCAGTAGAATGACTCATCATTCTAAGGTTTTCATAACCATTTTCACCAAGTATTCCCATCTAAAGTTGATCAAGTTTTATGCTTAGTACTAGCATCTACAAGTGGTGGTAAATACTAATGAGGGGTGGTAAACAAGTGGGGATTAGCTAAGTTCAGTCTCATGCCTTAGGATGACATCAAGATTATCTAACTTAGGCCAAATTTTATGCTCTTTATGCTACCTTTAGTTATCTTTCTAGAATCTACAAGTCACCATGTAAACTATAAGAGAAAGCTTTGATAAAGAAATAAAGTATAAAGCTTGCAAGTAAAACTAGGATTGGGTTATCAAGTGGGTATGATCACATATGCTTAAGGCATATAGTTGTCATGGTAACAAGCAAGTATTAGCTTGCATAAGTTGCAAGGGTTAGCTTGGAAGGATTCAAGTATTGGCTTGCATAGGTCAACTTGTGTAGTAAGGCTTGCCCTATGCAGAGAAGTGGTTGAATTTCTCCTCGGCTTCTTCCTCGTAGTATCCTCCTTCCTCCTCGTATCCTTGGTCGGTACTAGCGTATATAAATAAATACGAGGTACACAATCACCAAACAATAATTAACTATTTCCAATCATCACACAATGGTTCACACTAGATGATCTACCATCATCACTAATATTACAAGATTAAAGAACTTGTCTTATTTGTTTTATTTTTAGAAAAGTAATTTCTACTCATTGAAAAACTATTTAAGATTTAATACCCTCCAACTCAAACATGGGATCATGTTGACACATGTCATCACCATATATTTCAGTACATGGGAATGTGATTTAAAGTGGTGTCACAATTTAATAAGGTTTAACCTTATTATTTTAATTAAATAAAGTGACTAGAAATGCCTATGGGGCATTCTTTTATTAATTGAACATTATATCTGTAAGCAAACCCATATGCTTTTTATATATTCTGAAGGTATGATCAAATGTGATTTTTGAGAGTTGGAATCAACTCAAAAGCTTTTGTGGTTGAATTTTGAAAAATGTTTGAATGCAGAAAAGCTTCTGCCTTGTTATTTTTACCATGGTTGAACCACAAATCCAAATGAAATGAATCCAACGGGCTTGGATTAAGCATTTTAGTACCTTGCTAACAAAATTGGTTTCATGCATTTTGGTTCAGTGAATTGAGCTGGGTTGATTTTTGAATCTATGTACAGAACTATGTTTGAAATTAAATGAATAAAGCTTAATTTGAATTGTTGGGTCGCGCGGGATGTTTAACTGGGCCGGACCAGTACACACAGCGCGTATGCGGGCTGGTTAAGTGGTTGTCCCCACGCTTCAGTGAGACAGGGAGGGGCAAAGCGGTACGGGGCAGTGTGAACCGCACGATCTAACTCTAATCGAACGGCTACGGTTCATCGTCCACGTCGGGCAGCGCCGGCGAGACAGAACCCTAACGCGGCAGGTGGGGGTCGTGGGAGGCTCACCGGGGCTCAAGTGAGGGTCGGCGACGGGGGCGAACGACGAAGTCGACAACGGCAGTTCTCCTGGTACCGGTAGCTCCTCCTAGGGTGGCTTCAATCGACGACTCCCTTCTTCTCCAACAGCGGCGAGCTCCGGCCAAATTCCGGCGATGCGCTGCTCACCTTGCTCCGAGAGTGAGGTGGGGTGGTTCTGAGTGAGAGGGGAGTGAACTGGTGTGGCGAAAACGAGCGGTGGAGGCCTCTATTTATAGTGGCGGAAGGGGACCGACGGGCGCGGGCTGAGCTCGTCGTGGTCGATGGCACATGAAGCTATTGGCATGGGCGATGGTAGGGGGCGGTGCTGTGCTCCCTGGCGAAGCTCAACGGCGTGGTCTTGCAGCGTGGGGCGGTGCTGATCGTTCAGAACGTCGTGGTGCTCTGAGCGGGTCCGACGGCGGTTTTAATGTCGCACAACGCGCGTGGTCTGTGCGGCGGCGAACGGGCATGTCTGGCAGGGTGCTGGTGATCATCCCTGCAAGCGGCGAGGGCGGCATGCGGTCTGTGGGTGCTGGTCGAGCATGGCGCACGGGCGCGCTCTCGTCATGGTCGCAGAGAGGTTTGGCATGGGCGTGTCTGTGGTCCAAGGGATGGCATTGCTCGGGGCTGGGACAGAGAGTGGCGGTGGACGGTGCTGCATTTCCCAGACAAGGTTGGCGAGGCTAGTGCGGCCTCTAGCTCACTGGCGACAATGGGGTGGCAATGGTGCTCTCGGCATGCTTGACATTAATGGCTAGGCTTGCTCACAGTGATGCTAAAGATTGTTAAAGAGGCTAGATGATCTACTAAGGGATAGTTGCAACCAAAGAGGGAACAAGTTAGGCCAATTTTACTGCACACTATAGTGTTTGATGTTTGTTTGATTTGAATCTGCAAGGTGTTTGATGAAATAGTCGCAAGAACTTTAAATTTGAATTTTGGATTCAAACTATGTGGGTTTGCTAGGCACATGCTAGGGAGTATCTGGTTAGTTGGATTAGTCAAGGGGCATTTGTTTGGTTGGGTTTTGAAAATGGACGATCTTCACATATGAATAACATTCAATTTTGAATTGTGATTTGAATGGGGTTGCCAAATGTTTCTGCAAGTTCGAAAGGTGGGACTTGATTCACTTTTACTAGTTCTATCAAGGGGTGAAAAGAATTGCGAAAGTTTCTGTTTGAAATCTTGGACTAGAAACACTCAAAGTGACCTAGTGAGCAAGATTGGCAAAAATGACCATTTTCTTATTTGCTTGGTTTTTGATTTTCTTTTGATTTGTTTCTGCATGGAAATATTTTATATGATGTTATTTTCATCTTTAAACCATTTCTTTCTATTTATATTAATCACACAAGTCCATTCATGCATTTGTCAATTCATTTCATTCACACATGCATTCATATGATTTTAATTAATCAAAAATTTTGTTAACCCTAATTTTAGTGATTATAGTTTGATGATCCTTGTGTTATATTTTTCGGATGTTACTGAATGAGGGGGAAATGAAGATCTCTCTTGGTGAAGCTGTAGATCAAGGCCTCCTCCTTTGATTCTCCAAAGATCAATGACTTTGGATGGTTGGACGGAGAGATCTTGTAGATTTGGTGGCTCTAATGGAGTTGGTGTTCTTGAGCAGCTTGAGTGACTGGAGGAAGAAGATAAGGGTCCCTTTTTATAGACAACTTCCTCCACGAACCGTTTTCTGACCGTTGAAGAAAAGTCAGACCAGAGACTCCGGTCTATACCAGAGATTCCGGCCAATCTCCGGACCAGCCTCCGGACCGCCCATCTGAATGACCTAGTCCATCCATGACCCAACAAGACCGGAGACTCCGGTCTTCCAACTCCGGAGACTCCGGACTGAGCCAACACCAGAGACTCCGGGTTATCCTCCGGACCGGGCTCCGGACCCCCATACAGTATGTCCTAACCCAGATTCTGAAGTCACCACTGGAGACAGATCCGGAAACTCTGGACCACACCGGAGACTCCGGACCACACCAGAGACTCTGGTCTAGGCAGACCGGAGACTCCGGTCTGGAATTTCCAGAACTGTGTCACATGAGTAGGGACTTTTCCCAAGTGTGAGGGTGCTTTTCACTTATCATAATACCAACCTGTGGACAGTGACAAACTGTAAAATGATCTACTTGTTGTTAATGAACACCAAAAGTGATTATGACAATAAATGCCCTTTCAAATCCTCTACATGGCCCATATACATTTACAAGTGTCCAGGTATCTGAGTTATGGGTTGAGGAAAACTTTATTTTTATTGCTGAGTCTGTAGTTTCCATTAAAGAGCCCACGAAAACAGAGCTATTCCATAAAACTATTAATCCACCAGAAGCATCAACAGACTGAAAATTTTGATAAAAGAATGATCAAATTCTTCACTTTTTGTCTCTTGAATACAAACAACTAAGCAATGACTTTCATTGGTTTTATCATAAAAAACCAATCTTTTCTCTTTATCATTTAAGCCTCTGACATTCCAACAGAGTACCAACCAGTCATGATTTAATGTAGATAAATTATCCATTGGAAAACACTTTGTAAAAACATCCATTTGGCACACACAACAGACCAAAAACAAACAGAAGGCACCAACTTTAAGTAATAGTTATAGACTGACATAGACAGTGACTCATCATGAAATCCAGATAGCTGATAGTGCCAAAATACACCAGAAGACCACACGACCAACAATAGTTCATTATAATAAGACACAAAAGTATGAAGAACTAGAGACTCAAACACTGGACCACACTGGTAAAAGCAAGCATCACTCTTCATTGTGAACCTTCTTGGCCTTGTTGGAGGAAGGATCAGCCATAAGCTTGTCCTGGGAGAGCTCTTCTGGTGGGATCTCTAACTCCTTACCTGTCCTTTGAAGGATAGGAATTGGTATGAATAATTCTGCTGGCTCTTGTATTGGCTTGGAAGATCTTTCCTTCTTTTTTGGCCTTGATGTTTCAGCTCACAAGCAAACTTTGAAACCAGCATCCCTATTAGTAGTTCTTGCACTCCTCCTAACTGGATAACTCTGGCATCATCCCTTCCCACAAAAAGAGGCTTAGTGTGCACAGGATTTTTAGACTTTACAGCACTTCTTGTTACTCTAGCTGAGAGCCCTGTGTAAGACTTTTTAGTCCTCTTGGGAACACCGAGTGGGGATGCTTTAAAAGCCACTGGAACAACTTGCTGATCATTGGGGCTTGCAGAAGTACAACTTCTAGTGGGTGGTCTGATCTTTATATTCATCCCGTGCTTGTCTTTCTCATGATGACAAGCTAGAAGGAGCAACCTGCTTCCAGAATTGTGGGATCATGTACTGTAGCAACTTATCAATTTGCATGCTTGGTGGGATCACATGACCATATGAAGAGGGCAGAAGCATGCTCTCCATAGGAGCAATCCTAACATGATTAATTAACAGCTGATTGTGTGCCATCACATTGTCATTGTTGAAAGACCCCCCCTAAGTCATCAGATCCATCAATGATAATGGAGTCATCAAATTTCTCCACTTCTTGTTCCTTCTGTGTTGCATTACCCTGGTCTTGATGTTGCACCTCATCCTGCATGTTACCTGGCATATTTTGATTTTCAGGCTGAAAATTTCCTCCTTGGTCATGTGTCCCTTGCTCATGGTTCTGATCCCAACCAATTTCAGGATACTGTGGGCCAACAAAGTTGTTAAAATTCATATGCATCTAACCAGGCATGGGATGTGGATTACCATCAAAAGGCATTGGATCCTCATCATTTGGTAGAGCATCAGCAAATTTTGTTGTCAAAATATAGCAGACTGCAGTCCAACCTTCCCTCACTCCACCAACTTAAGCATAGTTGCTAAACACAACATCTCTGGGAACTTTTGCATTGGCAATTTCATAATCGTTCCTGTAGTCCAATGGCAAACCAAGAAACATTAACCACCCAGTATTGAACCCCACCTCAGCCTATGATTCTGCCTATCATCATGCACTAAAGAACGAACGAAAGTGCCATTCTGAAGCGGAAAAGAAGGGTGATCAATTAGAGCTGATCTGACTGCCTGACTACGAAGAACAAGGAGACCAACTCCAAACAGACACGGTTGGACATCATCAACAGCCCGATGTAACTAATGGACAATAAAATCTCTGACCTGCTGCCTCCAGAAGGCTTCAAGTTGCTGCGGTGGTGGCAGCATGAGCTCAGCAATGCAGATATGATCATGACGGCGTGGAGACACCACCGAGGGAGTGTAGTATGTCCTCAGAAGTCTTGTTGGACCACCATCAATGATCTGATGCCCTTCAGGAATCCACCTTGTCAGATCCAGTGGAAAGTTTGCCATTGTCGCCGGAAAGATCTTCAGCAGTAGATTTGGAGAAGGGTTTGTTTGCAAAGGCAATGTGTCAGAGATGATACCCGAGGAAGGAAAAGAGGATAGCGAAGCCGAAGAGTCCAGGTACTATTCAACCTTGTCTGTCTTAGACTCCTTGTCCAAACCGACAGGTAAAGTTTTTTCTTTGGAATCCAGCACTTACCAAACTGACTCTTGGAATTCAGACAATCCTTCTTTAAGTGTCCATATCTAAAACAGGCCCGATAGCAAATATCATTGGCACATTGAGAAGTGTTATGGTCCATAGAAAGACATCTGCCACAATTTAGAACTTTATATACCATGTCATCAATCATTTTTTCAAATGCTACATCCTCATCCATAATAATATCATTGGTAACAGAGGAAGGATCATATCTGCTTTTTGATGATTCCCCCAGCTCCACTGAAGAAATGGTTCCAAAATTTATGTTGGACATGGAACCCTGCAAAGCAGAAGGAAAAATAACACCAGCTTTTTTTTGAATTTGAGGACAGTGATATCCAGCTTCCATATAACAAAGTGCCTCTTCTTTACTATAAGGGAATTCATAAGCTTCACAAGCATCATAGCGTTCGACTGTAGCAAAGGAGATTCTTTTTTTTCACCTGGTGATTATGATGTCCAAACGCTGACCTTTGGATACTTGAGGCAGCAGGCGTTTTCTTTAGAGCATTTAAAGCCCGATCAGTTCTTTTCTTATTAGGACTAATCAAAGTCCATTCTTCCTTGCATTCAATTTGCCACTCATTAAATTCCCTACGCCATAAAGGGCCTCCATTGCTCCATAAATGAAACAAGCATTTAAACTGTTGGCAGGAAAAAGAACGTAGTGCATAGACCATGAAACCAACAAACTTAGAAGCCACAGAAAACCTGAAGACCCGATCAGATAGTTGAGAGACTGCAAGCTCCTAGCTCAGTCCACCAATACAAGATTCCAAAGCCTGACTGACAGAATAATCATCCAGTTTAAACTTGGAAAGGCCAAAAGACACCACCATCAAGAAATGGTTAGACTTCCCTAAGGGGTGAACTGTTAATCTGAACTTGCACTTCACATCTTTTTTGAAATCATATCCCAAAGATAAATCCAGATTCATAGAGATATGGTCCATAGACTTCTGTAGAGAGGGCTCAATGCTCACAGTAGTAGATCCAGAAAGACAAGAAAGGACCGAAATAATGTGATCTGAGATCTTTACAGTAGATCCAATTCGCAGCATTTCACCATCTACCAAGAATTTCCCCCCTAAGGGAGAGCCCTTTGCATTCATGAGAACAAGCCAATCATGAGGTTTCCAGAGATGTAACTCACCATCATACGCCTTCAGACGTCCACGATCAAGATCCTTCGTCGTGGTGTAGGAGACCTTCCATCGCCAAGTTGGGGGGATCATCGCGGAGGAGGGAGCCAAAAAACCAATAGGAATGTAGAGGGAGGTGGCCTGGAGGTGATGAACGGAGTGGAGAGGTGAGATCACCAGAGATCAGGGAGATCACCGTTGGGATGGGTTTTAGGGTTTAGGCCATGGGGTGGTCACCATATTAATCCCTTAGTAATTGACGCCCAGTAATTCTGACCGTGGGGAGATCCAGTTAATCCCACATCGATCGATCCTCCTGTTAACGGACACATTGTCACCAAGGGTGCACGTGAAATCTACAAAGACGCACTCATGATACCAATCCCAACTACTTCGGATCTTACTCTGAGGAGTTGGAGAAAAGGGCTGAGGACCTGGAAAAGCATCGCTTGTTCTTGCTCAAGGAAGCTATGCGCATCGTCAAGCTTAGACAACAGACAGACAACAATCTTGCCCAGTACCAGTCAGAATTCAAGCGACTGCCAAACAAGAGAAGAGGTGGGCCGGTTCTTGCTAATAGGAACCCGGATGTCCATAGAGATCTATTTGACGGTAAAACCAGAGAGAAGATTCGAGTCTATAGCACACCAGTGGAGAACGCTGCAGGTGCTCGAGCTATCCTCGCTAATAATCCGTCTCCAGAACAGGTCCAACAGTGTGTTGCATTGATTGACAAAGGGCTGCAGCAACATAAGACAGCCACATCATTCAATGGAAGCTGGCATCAAGGTCGAAATTTGTAACATCCCAGGATTAGCACCTGGAAATAGAGAGAACACATGTGTGTGCATTGCATTCATGCATAAGAAAATCTGGGAAATTTTCATGCAAAACTAAAAGAGCTCTGGAGGGATCGAGATATCTTTTGTACTGAAGGAAACTTTGGAGCAAGTGCGATAGATTTCGACATGACCTTTGTAGAATTCTTTGTTTCGGGAAAAAATTGTTCAAACATGTATTTGAATTTCAAATATGAAATTCAAATGAATTTATAAAATTCAGAAATAATAATTGGAAATATTTAATAACTTGAAATAAAATGATTACAGAAATGATAAAAAGGATTCTTTATTACATTGATCTTTTACAATAGATAAATAAAAGTAAAGTATGAGGAAAAAAATAAGTAAAAAATATATACATAATTGAAATAAATAACAGAATTCTTTATTACAACAAAATATATATGACATTGTCTTTACAAAAGAATTGTAAAATAAAAATGAAATAAGTAGACTTTATTGAATTAAATACAATAATACAATGTTTACAATATTCAAACAGAAGAATAAATTACAATATTTATTACAGAGAAATTCCTAAGCTACTGTTCTCTTATGTCCTTCAACAGTTGATATTTTCTTTCTTCTCTTCATTTCCTGCAAACACAACAAAAAGAAAAAGAAAACAAAACAACAATAAAATAAAAGAAGGATTAGTTGGTTAGTTTTGCTCTCAGAAGTGAACAGTGAAATGCACTGTTAAAATTCATCATTGAGCTAATCTGTAAGGGACAAGTTACACTAAATTGAGCATCTGATCTTATCTAGTGAGGGCCTCAGTACAACATCATAGGCTTGGAGAGGGGCAAGTTTTACCATGGCAGTAAAAATAATAAGATAAAGATTCCACAAATATCAAGTTTTCACTTGATCTCATCCACGCCAGCAGGTCCCACTTGCAAGCAGCTTGCACATCAACATGCAGGTATCTGCTGTCAACACAGGAGCACACCAGGGGAGGATAAGAAGGAACCAGCCGTGGCAGTCACTGCTGCTAGCTAGTCCTTCCACCCCAACTCATTTCTTAGCACTAGAGCTCCCAATCCCACACATAATCAACCAGATCACCAATCTAGACCAGCACCATCAACCAGCAACTGGTTGCTCCCAAGAGCCATCCAAGAGCTAGGACAAGGGGGTAAGAAATCAAGATCAACAACAACCTCAAGAGAAGCAGGCTTTTAGTAGCAGAGATGTTATAAGAATTCAAGTTGATCTAGCAAGCAATCAAGATCCACTCAAGTAACATCAACTGTTACTTTGCATATCAGGTTGGCAACTTATAACAGAAATAGTATATGATCTGCTCACTTATTTCTTTAGACCATGGTTTAAATGGGTGAAATAGAGGGCTCTCAGACAGGTGTAGAAATGCTACACCAGTATCATCATTGAGCTAGGAAAAACATTCAAGCATCTATTCTTATATACAAACATAATCAAGCCTCAGCCTTTGCATCATTGGCAGGGCAAGAGCATCAGGTCATATACACTATGATCATACCACTGTGCACACTCCAAAGTGAGGCACCACAGTAGTAGGATCACAACAAGAGAAGCCACAAGGGATCTCTAACTGAGTTCATCTTTCCAACTTGGATTTGAGATTATCCTTAGGGCTACACTCTAATGAAGTGTAAAATTATCACTGTGTATTGGACAACCAAAGAAAATATCATTATTCCTTAGTCATCCATAGCCTAGGTCTCAGTCTTTGCATCCTTGACCTAGTCTAAAGCAAGGAGAAGATATAGCCAAGCAACAGAGCTGTCACACTTATTGGCTGGCTAATACTGGGCACAATCCAAATTTGGGAAGCACCTCAGTAGCAACCTAGTCACAAGTGCCACTAGATCCCGGGTTTACCAACTTAAGCTACACTTTAGCATTCACCAACAATCTCTAGATTAAGGGTCTCATTCAAATCATTTTCCTAAAGATAAACATTAGGAATCAGACAGATATGTATTCACTGCTCAACATAACTGGAAGCTAGAATATTATCAACTTAATCATATTTTCCACATAGCTAATCACAACAGTGATAACCAGGTACAATTGTGCATGCTTGGTTCAGGTGCTAGTTAATAGAGATCATTTAGGGCCATTCAGGATCCTCCTCAGCACAAAATCATCTTTTACTTAGCCAACAACTAGGAACCATGTGAACACTGTCTTGCTGACAGTAAGTTAGGAAGTAATTAAAGTAGTCACCAAGCAAATGATTCCAGGGTAGCAACTATACTCAATTAATTATTCCTCCAAAAGATTTAGGAATCAATCCATCATATTTTCTTTCTGCTATACTAGCAGCATGAACTTAAATCCATACTGAATGAAGAATCAGAGTTAAATCACTTAACAAATATATATTTATTTGGGACTATAGCCAACTCATTTGAATTCATACTGTCATATGAATTCTATAAATTATATGCACTGTTCAAATCCCAACATCACCATGGTATCAAGATTACAGTAGAGCCAAGGATACTAGGAGAAACTGGACACTTACTTATCTAGATAAAGGAACCTCCACTAGCAAAAGATCAACATCACACAACCATAGCAATACCAGATTTTGTACATGAGCTCTGGGAATTATTATGCCAGTTTGATCAACACAGAAAAGAATCTCCTATATTTCAAAGCATATTCTCATGTGTACATGCTAATTATCAAGAATAAAATCACCTAATCCTTTCCTTGATCATACCAGAACTAAAGCATAATACTAGAAACCTATTTAGTCATTTAATCATCTGCCTATGACTATTAGAATGGTAGAACAAGACTTATCCATCCACACCTAACTACACAGCCAGTATACCAACTAGATCACACAATCGGTGCATACGCTCATAACCTGAATCAACACGAAATCGTCACTACAAGTCCACAAAGAGATTTATCAAAACCTACACCTAAATCCATAGGGATCCCAAATCCATATCAGGAGAGTTCATCAGCACGATGGCTGGTCAGAGAAGAGAGGGGGTATAAGGAGCACCTACCTAGGGCGAGTCTTAGATCACCGAAGAGGAGGCAGAGGCTGCGGGTGTAGCAGCACGGCGGCACGGTGGGCACCGAAGCACCTGCACCGCACCAAGCCATCCCAGCAACATCTGCAGTGCAGCAAGTGTCGTAGCCAAACAGCAGCACCACCAGGATCGACAACTGCCGTACCAGGGCAGAATTAGGGTTCTGGCTAGATGCGTGCGAGACCGCGATTGAACCAAATCGGCCAGGAGAAAGGAAGAGGAGGTAGTAGCTAGCCAGCACCAGCACATGGCAGCAACTGACGACGTTGGATTTGGTCGGCATTGGCCGGCGAGAGCAGCGGCGACGGCATGTGCGGGTGAGGCAGACAAACCAGAGAGGGGAGTCAAGGTCAGGGGCGTGCGTGGAGTGTCCTGGGTGCGAGGAGGAAGAGAGAAGGGCCAGGGGTGTGATGGTTGGACCTAATCCCAAACTCGGCCAACCTAAATGGGTCAGGCTGGCCCATGTGCCCAACCAAATAGCCCAAGTTAATTAGGAGAAGAAATGAAATAAAAGTAAAACAAATAAATTACCAAAATAACTTCTAAACATTTTTAGCTATAGAAAATTGTAGAAAAATCACAAAAATACATTTAATATGTTAAAATTATCATAAAAATAAGATCTATCTAATAAAAATATAAATTCATTTATTTAAAATAAATATAAAGCACATAAATATTAACATCATTAAATCTTGAGTAAAATTTCATAAAATAAGAAAAACTCCTAAAAATAAATAAAAAATATTTTTTGTGTATAAAAATAACTAAGTACTATTTCATAAAAATACCAACTTAGAGTTTTACAAATAAAATATTTAAAAACTCTTAATTCTTTGAATAATTTTATAAAAATAAAGGTAATACTTAAAAAATCATTTTAAGATCTAGAATAAATATATTTTTACTAGAAAAATACTATATTCAAAAACAATTAAATAAACCTTAGATAATAAAACTCATTTACTTATTTTACTAAAATAAAATAACCACTTTGTTAATTCTCCAAAATTATTTACTAAAAAAGAAATAAACACATTTCTTAGTAAAAACACTAAATCCTTTAAATTTAATTATTAAGTCTAACTCCATAATAATAGTTCATAATAAAACTTAAGTATAACTATTAACTTTTAAATACCCTTATTAAATCTTAAATTCAAATAAAACTCCTTTTAAATAAATATTATATATCACTCATGTATAAGATGGTGAATAATCTTCATCTCTTAATCACTCTTAAAATAACTATAAACTCAAATAAATTTATAAGATCATCTAATTATGCTCCCATGAATAAGATGCATGTTGTAAATTCATATTTTACTTACATTAAAAAGGATCATCCATAATCATATTTGTCAAAACCCTAAAACTAGATGATATTCTAAAACTCATTATATTTTAAAATTCACTTCTATTTTTATAGTTAACTTTAGTCTAAACCATGATAAACATCTCATTTGAAATTTATTCATGTTTTTAAAGTTAAATTTAGTCACTTGTACCATCAATTAAAATATGATAACTTAATATCATTCATAACCATCACCAACCCTAATGTAAAACCTAATAACCCTCAAGACTGATTTACTTTAACTAAACACTAGTTTCTTCAAATGTTATTATTTTTGCCACTTCACACAAACAAGTCTATAATAGTTCCTTCGGCTCTTAAGAACTCAATCCAAGGAATTTTTATCCTAGTCACCAGATAACAATTAATCATAATCACATTACTATATCCATACTTGTATATTTTGGATTGTTAACACTTAAGTTCCTTATCAATGCCATTGCTTATGAACTAAACTTAAAGATAAACCCAATCTTCAAGAAGATACCTAAGATCAACTTATTTATAATGTTAAGGGTTCACTTTGGGAATTATAATGCATAGCATTATTTATGCATAATGGCAACTCGCTTCTTTAAACATTAGTCCTTACCGGACCAATGATGATGATTTCAGATATCGGATCTTCTATTGTCTCGAAGACTATGAGTGCATAATCTTGCAATCACAAAAGGCAAGTTCACATTTGCTCATGTCCTTTGATTATTTTCTGTAAATTATTTTGCAAATCCAGTGTTGTCATCACCTGCATTTGAAAATTTTTAGAAAAAACTATTTTCATAATAATATGATTATAGGTTATTTACCATGAGGTAATAACCTACTATGAAAGTTCCAGTGGTAAAGGAACATATTATCTAGGACTTAACAACCAATGATTCTTGCGCCGTATATTACGCGTTAACCATGAGATTTGGAATAGGACGGAGAAGTCAGCTGGATCGGCTCCCTCTCGCATGCCAACGGATGACCGGGCCGTTGTTGCAACTCCTATTGTAGAGGGTTAGTAGGTTATGGGTGGGATCCTTCAACGTCCCGCGGCTTCTGGTACCTATGAGGGTTGTACACCTTAGGCTGATAATGGAAACAAGTTTTATCCTAGGTCTGATGTGCAATCCGTCGGGTATGCGGGGTCACGGAGAAGGACAGTGATTGGCTTGGATCTTAGTCTGGGCCTCACACCAAGGAAGTGTGAACGATCCTATAACTCGGATGTGCAACAAAGCTAAGATCTCTCATGGGAAAAGTGACGCACCTCTGCAGAGTGTAAGAACTGTAACTTGTTACTCCCTGTTTCGGGAAGGAGCTGCAAACGCCGCGGGAAAGGAACTCCATGAAAGTTCTGGTAAACCCGTGAAGGCTGATGGACATAGATTTTCAGAATAAAGGCAACCTTTGAAGAAATGTTTATGAAAACTTGTATTGCCTACGACCTATGGTCTGTGGCTGTAGTTAGTGCATCAAACACTCCTCTTTAGTGAACTTGCTGAGTATGCTCGTACTCAACGTATCTTCTTAACCCTTGCTAGATCTTGGAGAAACCAATGGCGTTCCCAGGAAATAAGTTACTTGAAGAGTTGAAGATATCTAAGGGAGATCAACAGAGTCGAAGACCTTACCGGAAGCTATCGAAGACAAGCTAAAGCGTAGAATATAGATAAAACTCCTAGAATCTAAAACCTACTTCTATAGAACAGTACTATAGTTGTACTTTCAAGCCTTATCCATATACTAATAGTAGTACTTCTAAAGTAAACTCCGAGTGTATCTTTCTGGTTCTTTCTATATAATATTCCTCCCTGTTCGAGGAAGTTCTCTAGATCTTTTGTAATATGTTATATGTAATTTAAAGTAATGTCTTGGACCGCGATGTTTCTGTTGTACCACTCTGAGGGATATAATGCGGATGGAACGGTGTTCTATTGGTGTTATGTCAACGACTATAGTGTACTACATCATGCAGTGGTATGTTGGGTCAACGACTATAGTGTACTACATAATGCCGATGAAAGACCCCGCAGTGATACAGATCAACATCATCGCCCTATCCCTAGGGAAGAAAATTCAAGGACTAGATCAAACAGTCACCATCGCAGGGCCGTGCGGGACTGGTTGGGAGTTCTTCCGGATGTGTCCCAAGATGCCATCAGGGCATTAGTCCCTCACCAAACCCATTGTTGGCAGAATAATCGCCATAGGGAGGACCCAGAGGTGCGGCGCCAGCGAGAAAAGGATCGGCTAAGCATGCCACCCCCAGCCGTCCGTCTGAACCTTGTCGCAACAACGACAACGCTGGACAAATGAATGGACCGGATGTCACATCCCAAAATTTTCCAAATTTTGAAATGTGAAAAATAAACAAATAAAATAAATAATTGTTGAAATTTAGGGTGAAAAGAAAATTTTTGGTTCCAAATGGAAACATCAAAGACCCATCTTGAACAAACTTTGAATGAAAAGGGATTTAAAAGATAAAATAAATATTGAATAAAATTTTAAAAGTTGGAATCACCATTTTTGGATCTTTAAATAAAAATATATGGATTTTATAAAATAAATGAAGGGATAAATAAACAAGGACTATTTTAAAAAGCCAAATTAAAACTTGGCCAAGCAAATAAAATAAAATATTTTTGTTTAATAAAAAGAGTAAAGGATTATTTAAATAAAATCATGAGGATTTATTATTATCCAATTTCATTTAAGTAAAGACATTTCCCATTTTAAATGAACATTAAAAACATAATAAAGTATTTTAAATAATAATTCAAAGTGATTTATTTTTTTAATAAAACCTACTGAAAAGATTTGGTAAAATTTAGGTTTCAAATAGAGTAGGAAAACATTAATAAATCTTATTTGAATTAAGACAAGGGCCTATTTTAAATAATTAATATACCCTAAAAATAATAAAATAGATATTCTAAATTTGACTTATTAATGGTTGGGACCTCTATAGATGGTATCAGAGCACTATGTTGCTTGTAGGATTGTAACCCTAGGATTGGACAAAACCCCTTAGAAAAATAGGAGTTGTATTTGTTCCAAGAATTATTTACAAACAATCTAGTAAAATCTTTCCTCAACCTTTTTGGCTTTGATTCTACATCTCTTCTATTTCAAGTTGATGGACAAGACCTCAACCATGAGCAAAGACCTCAACCATGAGCAAAGGATTTCACCAACTCAAATGACTTCAACATCATCAAGGACATCAACTTTATTTTCACCAAGGACTTCAACTTGGATATCACTAAGGACTACAAGTGAGACAAGAAATATTACTCAAGACATGAAGACTAAGGAAACATAACTTAGAAGGAACCATCATCACTTTTGAAGCTTTGTGACCAAGACACAAGAATTTTTCCAAGGGAGCCATGATCTCAAGGATCAATGAACCATATAGTTGGACCACCATATTTAGTTTAGATCAAACACACCAACTTATGTGGTGTAGCAAAAATATTTTGTTGCCTAAAAATGTGCTTGAATCTTGTTGTTTGAGTGGAATGTTTGTTTGTGATTTCTTGCACATTGCTTTTGTGAATTGTGATGTGTGTGATTAGAATTCTTCCTATAGAAATCTTTTATCTATTCCAATCCCAATCCAACCCAAACAGATGACTTCTCCAAGAAACTCCAACATCAAGAATGGTGACAACAACAACCAAGAGATGCACATGAGAGAACTCATGGTAACCCAAACCCAGTTAAACCAAGTGACAACTCAATTTTGGCCAACAACAATGAGTTAGACCCAACCATGCAAAGGTTTATGGAAACCCAAACCCAATTGTTGCAAAGGGTGACAAATCAAGTGATCAACATGGGAGACAACCTTTCCCAAGGAACTTGTGACAACAAGGATGTCAAGGATGATATTATAGAAGGAACTCAAGCTTGCAATATTTGTGGAGACATGGATCACACTTCCAAAGAGCATGAAGATCAATGCCCTAATTGTGAAGAGAAACATCCAACTAATCAATGCCCCACATCTCAAGCTACCTGCTTCCTATGTGAAGGAAATAATCATGTCCCTATCCAATGCCCCATCTATTCCATAGTTCAACAAAGGAAACAAGGTGGAGTGCATCAACAGTTTGTAAACCCCCATGAGGAAACAACTTCTACCAAGAAGGATGAAGACAAAGGAAAATCTCAGCTTGCACCTCCATGCACTATGACTCCCATTGATGGACAAAATAGGAAACATATGTATTATCCAAGGAAACGATTAAGGAAACCAGCAGACTTTCCCACCTTTGAGGTGAGATCTGAAGAGCATGAACTAGAAGAACTCCTAGCTTTGGAGAAACCCAAGAAGAAGAAGGACAAAAGCCAAGTGCAATGTTGCCATTGCAAAGAGATGGGACACTATGCCAATGAATCTCCAAAGAAGAAGAAGAAGTATAAGAAAATTAGCCAAGTATGGTGCAAAAACTGCAAAGAGCTAGGCCATTATATATCAACTTGTCCATAGAAGATACGTGAAGAACTCAACCTTGTCACATGTTACAATTGTGGTAACCAAGGATATTATGCAAGAAATTGTCCAGAAAAGATGAAGTACAAGACAAACAAGCCTATGAGAGATCTCAGCCTTGTCACATGTTTCAAGTGTGGAAACAAAGGACACTATGCAGATGTCTGCCCAGAGAAGATTCATCAAGACCCCAAGCAAGCCAAGATGTAATCTAGTTGGAAAATTTTAAGGGTGGTAGTACCCTAGTTGTTTTGAAGCCAACTTGTAACCCTAGCCTTCCCAAATCTCAGGACGACATTTCTTTTAAGGGTGCTATCCTGTCACATCCCAAAATTTTCCAAATTTTGAAATATGAAAAATAAATAAACAAAATAAATAATTGTTGAAATTTAGGGTGAAAAGAAACTTTTTGGTTCCAAATGGAAACATCAAAGACCCATCTTGAACAAACTTTGAATGAAAAGGGATTTACAAGATAAAACAAATATTGAATAAAATTTTAAAAGTTGGAATCACCATTTTTGGATCTTTAAATAAAAAGATATGGATTTTATAAAATAAAGGAAGGAATAAATAAACAAGGACTATTTTAAAAAGCCAAATTAAAACTTGGCCAAGCAAATAAAATAAAATATTTTTGTTTAATAAAAAGAGTAAGGATTATTTAAATAAAATCATGAGGATTTATTATTATCCAATTTCATTTAAGTAAAGACATTTCCCATTTTAAATGAACATTAAAAACATAATAAAGTATTTTAAATAATAATTCAAAGTGATTTATTTTTTTAATAAAACCTACTGAAAAGATTTGGTAAAATTTAGATTTCAAATAGAGTTTGAAAACATTAATAAATCTTATTTGAATTAAGACAAGGGCCTATTTTAAATAATTAATATACCCTAAAAATAATAAAAGAGATATTCTAAATTTGACTTTAGAATATGTTAATAAACACTATTAGAATATACACAAAGTTTGGAAAAGGTTTAAATTCAATTAGTGTTTGAAATATTTGAATAAAAATCAAAACAGAATAATAGAAAAGGAAAAAGGAAAAGAATCAGAACAAAAAAATGAGTTGGACCCAGCCCAACTAACCCCAGGCCCAGACCAGCCCAGCGAGCCCACCTGCCACTCTTTCGCGAAACGTTTTCTCACGCGCAAACACACACCCACAGTCGATGACGTCTGGACCCCACCACTCCTCTCTCTCTCTCGCTGACCAGCCAACCCCACCTGTCAGACCTTCTTCCTCACCCGCGGTGACCATGCCGGCCGTTTCCTGCCGATGAATGACGATGTTTAATTGGCATCAATGCCGCGCTTAAACCTCGCCGCGACCACGCTCGATTTATCGCCCAGTCTTCCTCCCCATTTCCCCCCAGAAGCCACCCACGCTCTGCCACCAGGCCATTCGGATTTTGCTCGAGAACCACCTCTGCAGAGTGTAAAATCTAAGTACTTATCCATGTCCCTGGCAATGGACAATTTGAGCATCAAGACATGGAAGCTATCAAGAATCTCCTCATCCCAATTTCTAAGTTAAAAACTTGTGGTTGAACAAGGGTGAAGGTTCACCAATTTCTATTGGTGGTTCCTTGGGTGTTTTTGACAAGCAAAAACTTAGTGTTTTCAAATGATAAGGAAAATCTATTTTGAGCAAAGCAAGCCTAAGATCCACTTAGCCAAGTGCATATAGATGATAGCCTCCATAGTATCACTTGCCAATACAATTCAAATGTATTGACCCTTGTGGCTGTAACTTATTATGTTGCAGGTTTGTTTGATGTTAGTGAAGTATGTTGATTAGGATTACAAGTCTGCAACCAACATGTTTGCCTGTGGCACTTTGAAGATGAAGGACTCCATGCTATAGTAAATTCTGCTGCATTGTATTGAGATAGCCAAATGAGCTATGTAAGATGTAATGAATTATTTTATTCCTGGTTATAAAGTTGTATTATGACTTTTGTTTCTTGATATTACATCTTAACTGTGGATGCTAGCTATTGATCCATGGACTAGCATTGTAAACACAGGGATCTCTACCTTATTAAAGGTTGGGACCTCTACACCGGATCACCCTAAAACAAGCAGGGATGATGCCCGACGAAACCAACCTCGGAGCCAGCACAACAAAGATCCTGGACTGTGCCGCTCAGCCGGAAATATCCAACCAGAGCCATGATCCCCGCCCAGTAGTGACCATGAAGGATCTCATCATATCCATGGGATCCACAGGGGCGGATTAGGCAATGGCGGAATAAGAAGTAGGAATCCGACTCCACCATGTAGAAGCGGTGAGCAACCAAGGCGTAGGTCTCTCTCGCCCAACGGTGCTCGCCACCACATCGAGTCTAACAAAGAAACGTGACATTACGAGGAGGAGGACGTGTATGTGGGACCCAAATTCTTTGTCCCACTTATCCATCAAACAAAGTTTCTAGTTGACTTCAGCATCACCAAACATATTCAACCCTACGACGGTGCGGCTCGACCAGACACTTAGCTTCAAGATTTTTTCCAGGCTTGCTGTATCGCCAAAGGAGGAAACAACTTGGTCACAGTCTGGTATCTTATACTTATGTTGCGGAAGATGGCTCAGCCATGGCTCAATGAACTATCAGAGAACTCCATTCACAACTGTTATGATATGCAAAGTGCATCCTTTTCAAACTTTGAGGGAACATATGGAAGGTCGTGCACAGTCGAAGACTTGCAGCGTTGCACTCAAAGACCTGGAGAAACTTGCCAGGATTACCTTGGATGCTGGATCGACAAGAATAACTCCTGTGAGGGAGTAAACTAGCAAACCACGATTGAAGCTTTCATCGTAGGACTCCCAGTCGGATTATTGCATCATAGACTGAATCGTGACCATGTGAAATACTTGGGAGAGATGATAGAAATGGCAAGAAAGTACGCAGATGCTGATGATGATTCAAATGGACTGCTGAATATTCTTGCCAATCCACATGCGGCCAAGCAGCAGAAATAACAAACTCAGAAACTCAAGAATACCTCAAAAGATAAACCGTATCCAGACAATGCAACTATCAACGCGACATTCGGATCCGGAGGACAAGGAGGGCACGAAGGCGACCAGGTACGAGGACATGGAACTTCTCGAGTCCAGGGTAGAGGAGACCAGCAGCCCGAAAAATCATATTCTTAGACCGACATTGCTAACAACCCTTGTGTACATCACCTAGACGGGAATGGAGGTTTAAACCCACACCAATGCTGAGTGTCGTTTCAATGACGACATCATGAGAGACGAATCCGCTAGCTACAGGTCCAAGCGAAGAAAAGGAAAGAAAAAATTCGAGAAAGACAAGGAGGCCAATGAAGATTTTGACATGAAAGAAGCAGATGCCCACAGCCAAAGTCGGATGGAAAGAAGGATTATCCCACAAATAAATACACATATGTCTGCTTCCTTGGAACTCAGCCGACTAAGGTCATAAAGGTGGTTCTACATGAGCTCAATGCCACATTTCCGACTGTTCCCCAATTTTTGAATTGGTCGGACGTAACTATCGCCTTTGACCAAAGCGATCACCCGAAAAAAATACATCATCAGTGAAAGTACCCTCTAGTTGTCAATCCTCGTATTGACGGCTATGAGTTCACAAAAACTCTCATGGATGGTGGCAGCAACATCAACATCCTCTACATCGAGACGCTCCATCGCATGAAGATCTGATGAGTGCATATTTGCATCATGTTTTGTATTATTATTTTTCATTGTAGTAGTAGTAGGATCTTGGTATTTTACGTCGCTTGTGCGCATCTTTTACGTCTATTTTCATCAGGATCAAGACAGATGATGGACACAGTGGACACAATTCTTGGAGCAGTTGTACTGGAATTAAAAGGAGTCAAAAACAACGTAAATCGCTTATTTACGAAATATCAATAACACCAGAATAAAACCCGAAGTGAACAAAGTATAAAGAAGGTTTAACGACCAACTATATGGCGGGAATAAATTTTTTGGCCATATAGTTGGCACTGCTACCGCCTCCTCAAATAGTTTCACCCCGTGCAACTGGATCGGGGAGACGACATACAGAACTACCAAAAATCGTCGAAACCTCACCTCCAAAAGGCATCTATAGGGGGAACTCATCCACTGAGGATCCATCTTCTCCCTACGCAGATCCGGGAGGCTAAGGCATCGATCTTCATCATCAACCGCTGCATCACCATCATATCCATCCATCCCATCTACATCTTGTTTAGATCTTGTTGTAATTTCCATACTCGTTGTGGATTTATACAAGAACTATTCATCTATGATAGATTCCATTACTTTTGCCATGATGTTGATTGCCTTCATGTCTGAGTAGATCATTAGTTCTTAGGGAGATGGAAAAACCCTAGTATGAGATTGAATTAAGATAAAGTTTATTATGATGTTCATCAATGTGACTATGTGTTAGATTGTCTTCATCTTGATCTTGGGAGAAGTCGACCTCTCAATATTTGCCTCTTGTGGGGACTTGATGGAGGGAACTACTTGTTGGTACATGGAGGTGTGTTAGCACTTACAGTGACTATAAATCTATTGACGCTCCTTACGTATCAACTTGGGAACCGAGAAAACTCACGGAACACTATACATGCGACGGGATACGTCCTATGGGATTAAGTCCCGTAATAGCGTAGTAATTCAATTGATGTTGATTGCTGTCTGTTGTGGTTATGAGGATGATGTGAGCAGTGATTGCTTCCTATTTGTCCAAATACGGAGTTCCTTTCATACATACATAGTTAAGAATGTTCATGATAATAATATTTACCTTAGCCCTTTATAATGCTAGTGGTGTATCCGCTAATCCCTAAGAACACTTTTCCCCATTGCAGTTTGAAATCTCTTTTACATACACGATTCCTACTTTCTGCATTCAGTTTGTTTTACTTTACTTATTGTTCTCTTATACCAAAAACCCAAAACACCTTTCTACATAATATTCGCATTTTATCTTGTTACTTAGAACTTTATTTTAGCATTTCTATTTTAGTATTTAAATTAAAAGTTATTAGACTTCAGACTCCTTCTCCCTGTGGGATCGATATCTTTATTTCGAAACTAGCTACAAACGATCTGTGCACTTGCAGTCATCAAGCTATTTTTTGGCGCCGTTGCCAGGGAGATAAGCGATGTAGGTCTTTTAGTTTTTGCTTATTTATTACTAGTCGTCAACTCGTGCAATCGCACGGGCAAGCATGGAAATAATCATTCCTTAAATTCGTATGGGGTGGTCTTTATATTATGTTGCAAGTTTTGGCCACCTCCTTTAATACTGAATTTTCATCTAGATGGTTAAAAGTTATTTTTTGCAATAGTTTTTTATTTTCTGTTATTTTTCTTCTAACTTCCTTTTTATTGAGTTTTTGTTGTTCAATGTGACAACTGCATAATATATTGGCAAACCTTGTGTAAACTTTGTCACCTAAAACCGTTCTAGAATAGTTCGAGAAGTGAAAATAGACAAATTGAAGATTGTAGAGGTAAAAACATTGTGTTCTGGAATTCAAGAATGTAATCTGAATACTGCCAAGGTTGCGAATTCAAAATGGACAATCTATTATTTTAATTGTGCTATTGATTTGCTTGTTTGTTCGAAGGGAACATATAAACTTATATTAGACAATAAAATGTAGCAAGCAAACAATATTAGGATTTAAAAGCTGAGGAATAATAATATGCAAATATAGGATGTCGTTTATTACTCAATATTTAGATGAATCTGCAATAAGCATAGGGTTATATACGGGTACCTTATTATAACTGTCACTCTACTTTATATACTCAGCTGCGCCATGCCTTGATAGCTAGCGGTCAGATACAGTTTTCCATAACACAATCCAATAGTCGAAGGATATAAGTGATGTTAATTCGTATGCGCAATAATTGTACTTTCTCCCCGTACATTTGTATCAGAATGTAACATATCTAAATTCCATATGATTGGGATAGAATAAGCAAACCATGCTTCGATGTATAATCTAGGGCATTATAACTTGTGTCTGAGCGGATATTACATGTTGATATGAGACAAACTGCAACAGAGTATCCAAAAATCCATGAAGTCTAAGAAAAATGATCTGGTTCTGAAACCTATTGGGTTTATATACATAAGTTCAATGGACTGACTTGAAACATCCTTGTATGCGCACAGACTGTCCCCAAATCACCAAATGGTAAACAGAATAATCTTATAAACATATTCCTTAGTATTGACATATATGCATTCCAAGAGCATGGAAAAGACATCTGCAAAATATTGTCTACACGGCTGTAAAAGTAGTAATTACGTCACACCTTCCATGAGCGCATATGCAACAAAACTAAAAGCAGCAATATAGACATCCGCAAGATATTGTAAGAAAAATCAGACACGCTGCTGCAAAGGGAGATAACCTGTTTCAAGTATGATATAAATGTGATATTGGATCTCATTTACCTATAAGGTTAACCAAAAAATTACAACATAGTCCTCCGATAACTGAACGATTGCTAGCTATATCGTTGCCCAATACATCCGCTAGAAATTTCTTGACCTGGTGCTACACTGAGCACACGACATTAGTCTCCCCACTCCCATGCCACTCCAACGACACAGCTACGCATGTAACAGTACCATGGGTTTTTTTTGTTGCCCCATTATTTTTCTGTCAAAGTAGAACGCTGAGGTTAGACTTGCTAGCTAATACTTCCTCCATTTTAAAATATAAGATGATGTTTTAATTTTATAAAACAAATGTGTCTAGACTTCTTTTAGTTTATAGGTTCACTTAGGTTGTAATTAATCTATACACAAAAATAAGCCTAGATGTATTTTCTTTACTAACCTAAAATATCTTATATTTTTTTGGAGCAAAAATATCTTATATTTTGAAATAGAGGAAGTACGACTCAGTGATTTTACTACAGTTTTAAAAAAAATGATACTGAGAACGGGACAGATCTGCATGCAACGCCTTCTTTTCTGCAGAAGAAAATAGGAAATTGATGTTATGCACGTGAGTAGTTGTTCCAGCGGAGAAATTTTGAGAGAATCATCTTACATGCAAGCAAGTGCATCGATGTGGCTTCAGCCTGGGCACTTGCATCGACCTTGTCCCTGTTGACCTGATTTATTTGAACCTGCTAGACGCGCTTGGTGCTGAACGTGAGATCGCTTTTTTGGGGGGCATAGTCGGCTGGGAACCCGCAGCGGCGGTGGATCCCCGGGGAGAGGCGAGATAGGATACGTGCGTTTAGTTTGATCTTTTTGGGGGGTACAAAATAACGCGAGGACTCCTCGTGTGGTCGGCGATTCTCACGGAGGCGGTTTGTGCGATTTCATCAAACGGCTGCTATTGGCTGGACGGTAAATGGGATGGCGTATTTTCTTTTGGCCGAGAGTCAACGTGGATGCTCCTGCGGTGCCTCCAATTAGTAAATATATAAGGTAGTCTTGCTAAGTTTTGTTTTGAGTTATAGGTTTCTACCAACATGATGGAGTTTGAGCATTTGACTAGTGTTAACCCACTCAGCCACTTTGGGAGCCCTATAATATTTATAAAAGAGACAGCTCCAGTGAAAAGACAAGGGGGTTGAAATAAATCCTCTACTACTCCGTGTCCTACACAAGAAGCAATTTACAGGAGATGAAGAAGATCCTGATCCATATGAGCATATTGCATGCTTCAAAGATATGTGGCATTTTCCAACTACCAGGGTATACCGCTAATGAGGTAAGGGTTAAACTTTTTAGACAGACTTTGACTAGCACAGCTCTCTCATGGTATAGATCTTTACCCCCAGAAGCCACTATCACTTGGGATAATTTAGCTTGTGAGTTTCTAGCCAAGTATTATCCATTATCAAAATCTTTTGGAATCAGGCGTCTTATAATGACTCGGAGGAATCGTCCTAATGAACTACTAGTAAAATCTTATATAAGATTTAAAGATTTACTAAATCAATGTCCTCATCATGACTTGTATGAATGGTATTTATTGCATATCTTTTATGGCGGTTTAATTGAATCTAATAAAATTGAACTAGACTCTTGCGCGAGAGGAGCTTTTATGAATCCGCCCATAACTAAAGCTTGGGATTTACTTAATAGAATTCGCGATCATAGAGTTTCATGGAATTTTGGTCTAGGAAGCGAAGGAGGCATGGAAATAGATTATGAGTGTATTCATGTGTTGGAGATATGCCCTAGAGGCAATAATAAATATAGTTATTATTATATCTTTGTGTTTATGATAAATGTTTACATTCATGCTATAATAGTATTAACAAGGAAACATTAATACTTGTGTGATTTGTAAACTAAAATAGAGTCCCTAGTAAAGCCTCTCTATAATACTAGCTTGTTGGTTAATAAATGATTGTGGTTTCCCTATCATGAACATTGAGATGTTGTTAACAACAAGATCATATCGTTAGGAGAATGATATGGTGGACATACTCCTATAGATAAGCGTAGCATAAAGATCAAGTCATTTTAATAGTTCAATTGCTATATGCTTTCTGATACATAGTAACCTAATTCCTTCGACCATGAGATCATGCATATCACCTTCACCGGAAGGATGCTTTGATGACATCAAACACCACACCGTAACTGGGTGGCTATAAAGGTGGCATTGAGTGTTCGGAAAGTATTGGTCGAGACACATGGATCAAGAGTGGGATTTGTCCATCCATATAACGAATAGATATACTCTGGGCCCTCTCGGTGGAATGTCATCCAATTAGCTTGCAAGCATGTGACTGGCTCACAAGGGATCACATATCACAGGAACGAGAAAAGAGTACTTATCAGTAACGAGGTTGAACTAGGTATGCAGAGATACCGACGATCATAACCTCGGATAAGTAAACTATCGTGAGACAAAGGGAAATTGGTATCATATGTAAGTGGTTCATTCGATTGCAAAGTAATCGTAGAAATATGTGGGAGCTATATGAATTTCCAGATTCCTCTATTGGTTATTGTTCGGAGAAGTGTCTCGATCATGTCCGCATAATTCACGAACCGTAGGGAGACACACTTAAGGATTCGACGTTGTTTGAGTAGTTATGGAATGATGAGTAAGAGACCGAATGTTGTTCGGAGTCTCGAATGGGATCCGGGATATCACGAGGAGATCCGGAATGGTCCGGAGAATAAGATTCATATAAGGAAAGTCCTGTTTCGGGGTTGGAGAATGGTTCCGGTGTTTTCATCGGGAATGTTCTAGAAGGTTCCGGAATGTCCGGCACTCCGGAGGGGAAGGGTACATGAATGTGTCATATCAAGTTGGAATGATTGCATCATGTACTAGGTGTCATCGCTGAACAAAATAAAGGGTTTAATCAAATCCTAGTTTGAAAAGTCAAACGCCAATTTGAAAAGTCAAACGGCTATTTTGGAAGGTGGAGGGGAAGTAGGAAACCTACTTGGGGAGGAGTTCCTCCTCTCCACCACTGGCCCACTTGGGATCCGAGTTGGGGAGGGACTCCCTTCCCCTTGGTCGGTGCCTCCCACCTATATAAGGAGGGGCAGGGCTGCCCCTCCTAGCACACAAGTTGCCCCCTCTAAACCCTAACCCTAGCCGCCGCCCACCATAGCCGCCGCCTAGGGGATCTCGCCGCCGCCGCCTAGGGAAAACCCTAGCCGCCGGCCTTGCCCCCTCCTTGGTGTGTCTAAACCCTAGATCGCCGAGGCTCTCTCTCATAGTCCACCATACTCGCTCCGGCTTAAGGCGAAGCCCTGCGAGATCTCCCCTCTACTTCCGGTACCACGCCGTTGTGCGGCCGGAATCGCGAGGAGAGTGCTACAACCTCCGCTGCCTGCTGGAACAAGGGAGAGGAAGGTCTTCGTCGAGTACCGAACGTGTGACCGACTGCGGGAGCGCTGCCGGAACGCAGCGCCAGAAGGATCGTCTACGCGATCTTGAGATTGGCAAGAGTACGACTACATCACCCACGAGAATCTGCTCTCGTTAAACACTTTGGAATCCTCGAGGGTGAGTTATTCCATCGACTCATTGCTACAATCTAGTAGATAGATCTTGGCTTGTTTGTTTGTATGTGGTAGAATTTTTTTGTTTTCCATGCTATGAAACCCTACAGTGGTATCAGAGCCGTGTCTATATGTAGATCTGTTGCACGAGTAGAACACAATGGTCATTGTGGGCGTTGATGCTTTTGTTGTCGATTGCTTCTTGTGTACTTTGCATCTTGCGGGATGGTGGGATGAAGCGGCACGGGCTAACCTTACATGATATCGCTTGACATGCAACTTGTATTGCATAAGTGGCTTTGCGGGTGCCTGTTTCTCCCAACATAGTTAAGATTCAATTTACAACGGGTGATTGACAATACTAGTATCAATGTTGTGGTTCTTGTTCGTAAGTTAGAACGACACTTATTGAAAGCCCCAAACCACGTAAAACATGCAAATAAAGTAGAGGCGTCTAACTTTGTTTTGCAGGGGTGTGCTGTGATGTGATATGGCCATGATTGTGATTATATTTGATGTATGCAATGTTCCTTATTGTAAGTTGGCAACCGGCAGGAGCCATATGGTTGTTTTTTTAATTCTGTTAAGACCCACGTGTCTATTCAAAGTAGTTGTAATAGTTGAAGCCGGTGGGCGACAACCATGGAGCAGCGTCATTGACCTTGATGCAATGACGGTGATGATGGAGATCATGTTCGTGCTTGAAGATGGAGATCAGAAGCACAAAGAAGAAAGGCCATATCATATCACATATTATGAATTGCATGTGATGTTAATTCTTTATGCATCTTGTATTGCTTAGTTAACGACGGTAGCATTATAAGATGATCCCTCATGCACATGAATTTCAAGTTCTAAAGTGTTCACCCTCAGTAAGCACCGTTGCTAAAGCTTGTTCTTTCGAAGCACCACGTGATGATCGGGTGTGTTAGATTCCGCAAGTGTATACAACGTGAGCAAGCCAGATTTGCTCATGCGGAAGCTAAGGTTTGATCTTGATGAGCCTAGCATGTACAGACATGGTCTCGGAACACGGATCACCGAAAGGTAAAGCATGAATCATATAGTATATATGATGAACATGTCGATTGTTCGCCATTGAAGCTACATCAACTCTCGTGATGATCGGTGTTGATGTGGTTCGTGTGATCACTAAAACAATGCGAGGGATATTGTTTTGAGTGGGATTTCACCTAGATTAATTTAACTATTAATTAGAACTCAATTTGTCATAAACTTAGTCTAAACTATTGCAAATATGTTGTAGATCAATGGCGGCCCCTACCATCAATTTTAATGCATTCCTAGAGAAAGAAAAGTTGAAAAACAATGGAAGCAACTTCGCGGATTGGTTCCGCAATTTGAGGATTGTCCTCACATCTGGTAACTTGACCTATGTGCTGGATGCACCGCTGGGTGACCCACCTGCAGCTACTGCTAACGATGAAGTAAAGAATGTTTACCTCGCTCGGAAGACTTAGTACTCCACAGTTCAGTGTGATATCTTGTATGGTTTAGAATCGGATCTTCAGAAAAGGTTTGAGAATTCAGACCCACATGATATTGTTCGTGATCTCAAATTGATCTTTGAGACTCACGCGGCAATTGAGAGCTATGAGGCTTCTGAAAAGTTCTTTAACTGCAAGATGGAAGAGGGCAGCTCCGTCAGTGAGCATGTGCTTAAGATGTCTGGGCACGCAAACAAACTTCAAAGCTTGGGTATAGTGATTCCTAATGCTTTGGGGATTTATTGTGTCCTCCAATCACTACCACCAAGTTACAAGAACTTTGTGATGAACTACAATATGCAAAACATGAACAAGCAGTTGCCAGAACTCTTTTCCATGTTGAAATCTGCAGAAGTGGAGATCAAGAAAGAGCACCAAGTGTTGATGGTCAATAAGACCACCAAATTCAAGAAAGTCAAGTCTAAGCAAAAGGGACACTTCAATAAGGGTGGTAAGAAAGTTACCGCGCCGACGAAGAAGACCAAGGCTGGACCTAAGCCTGATACTGAGTGCTTTTACTGCAAAGGGAGAAGGTAACTGGAAGCGGAATTGCCCAAAGTACTCGGCGGATTTGAAGAACGGCAACATCAAGAAGAAAGGTATATCCGATATACATGTTATTGATGTGTATCTCACTAGTACTCGTAGTAGTGCCTGGGTATTTGATACTGGTTCGGTTGCTCATATTTGTAACTCGAAACAGGTGCTGCAGAATAAACGGAAGCTAGCGAAGAACGAGGTGACGATGCGCGTGGGAAACGGATCAAAGGTTGATGTGATCGTGGTCGGCACGCTACCCCTTCATCTACCATCGGGATTATTTTTATACTTAAATAATTGTTATTTGGTGCATGCGTTAAGCATGAACATTATATCGGGATCTTGTTTATTGCGAGACGGATACTTGTTTAAGTCCGAGAATAATGGTTGTTAGATTTATATGAGTAATATGTTTTATGCACATGCACCTTTGATAGATGGTCTATTCTTATTGAATCTCGATAGTGGAAATACACATATTAATAACATTGAGGCTAAACATTTGAAATTGAGCGATAACTCGACCTATATGTGGCAATGTCGTCTTGGTCACATTGGAGTGAAGCGTATGAAGAAACTCCATTCCGATGGACTTCTTGAATCACTTGATTTCGAATCACTTGAAAGATGCGAAGCATGTCTGATGGGTAAAATGACTAAGACTCTATTTTCTGGTATGATGGAGCGAGCTACGGACTTATTGGAAATCATACATACCAATGTATGTGGTCCAATGAGTGTAGCATCGCGCGGTGGTTATCGTTATGTTCTTACCTTCACGGATGACTTGAGTAGATATGAGTATATCTATTTCATGAAACATAAGTCCGAAACTTTCGAGAAGTTTAAGGAATTTCAAAGTGAGGTTGAGAATCAACGTAACAAGAAAATTAAATTTCTACGTTCTGATCGTGGAGGTGAATATCTAAGTTACGAGTTTGGCGAGCATTTGAAAAAATGCGGAATACTTTCACAATTGACACCGCCGGGAACACCACATCGTAATGGTGTGTCCGAACGTCGTAATTGAACTCTCTTAGATATGGTTCGTTCTATGATGTCACTTACAGATTTACCGCTATCTTTTTAGGGTTATGCATTAGAAACAGCCGCATTCACTTTAAATAGGGCATCATCTAAATCCGTTGAAATGACACCATATGAATTATGGTTTGGGAAGAAACCTAAATTGTCGTCCCTTAAAGTTTGGGGTTGCGAAGCCTATGTAAAGAAGTTACAGCCGGACAAGCTTGAACCCAAAGCGGAAAAATGCGTCTTCATAGGATACCCGAAGGAAACTATTGGGTATACCTTCTATCATAGATCCGAAGGCAAAATCTTCGTTGCCAAGAATGGATCCTTTCTAGAGAAGGAATTTCTCTCGAAAGAAGTGACTGGAAGGAAAGTAGAACTCGACGAGGTTGTTGAACCTTCTCTCGAACTTGCGAGTAGCGCAGCACCAGAAGTAGTTCCTGTGGTGCCTGCACCAGTAAGAGAGGAAGCTAATGATGATGATCATGAAACTTCGGTTGTAGTTGCTACAGATCCTCGCAGGTCAACGAGAACTCGTACCACTCCTGATTGGTATGATCCCGTTATGAGTGTCATGTTGGTGGACAACACCGACGACCCTACGACATATGAGGAAGCGATGATGAGCCCAGATTCCAATAAATGGCAAGAAGCCATGAAATCCGAGATTGGATCCATGTACGAAAACCAAGTATGGACTTTGGTGGACTTACCGGATGGCCGGAAGGCTGTCGAGAACAAATGGATTTTCAAGAAGAAAACAGATGCTGATGGTAATGTTACTGCCTATAAAGCTCAACTTGTCGCAAAAGGGTTTCGACAAATTCAAGGAGTTGACTACGATGAGACTTTCTCACCAGTAGCGAAGCTAAAGTCTGTGAGGATTATGTTAGCAATCGCTGCATATTATGATTATGAGATATGGCAGATGGATGTCAAAACAGCATTCCTCAATGGAGACATTGATGAAGAGTTGTATATGATGCATCCCAAAGGTTTTGTCGATCCTAAAGATGCTAACAAGGTATGCAAACTTCAACGGTCCATCTATGGATTGAAGCAAGCATCCCGAAGTTGGAATCAACGTTTTGATAAGGTGATCAAAAGTTTTGGTTTTATACAAACTTATGGAGAAGCTTGTATTTACAAGAAAGTGAGTGGGAGCTCTGTAGCATTCTTAATACTATATGTAGATGACATATTGTTGATTGGGAACGATGTAGACCTTCTTAATAGTGTCAAGGAATATTTGAATAATAGTTTTTCAATGAAGGATCTTGGCGAAGCAGCTTACATATTAGGCATAAAGATTTATAGAGATAGATCGAGACGCCTAATATCATTGTCACAAAGTACATATTTGGACAAAGTTCTAAAGAGGTTCGGACATCGGCAGAAGATAGAGAAAGGATGAGTAAGACTCCCTATGCCTCAGCCATAGGATCTCTAATGTATGCCATGCTATGTACTAGACCGGACATTGCATATGCTGTTAGTTTAACTAGCAGATATCAAAGTGATCCAGGAGTGGATCATTGGACAGCGGTTAAAAACATCCTTAAGTACTTGAGAAGAACTAAGGATATGGTTCTTTCTTATGGAGGTGATGAACAACTCGTTGTTAATGGTTACACCGATGCTAGTTGGAACACCGATCCAGATGATTCTAAATCACAATCTGGATACGTATTTACTTTGAATGGTGCAGCAGTTAGCTGGATGAGTGCAAAGCAAAGCGTTGTGGCGAAATCTTCAACTGAATAGGAATACATGGCTGCTTCGGAGGCTTCACAAGAAGCGATATGGATGAAAGAGTTCATTACAGAGCTGGGTGTGGTTCCTAGTGCGCTAGACCCAATGTCAATCTACTGTGATAACATGGGCGCCATAGCCAATGCGCAAGAACCAAGGTCACACAAGAAGCTGAAGCACCTCAAGCTACATTTTCACGCTATTCGAGAACATGTCCAAGATGGGGACATAAAGATTTGCAAAGTACACACATATCTGAATGTGGCGGATCCGTTGACTAAACCTCTCCCGAGGGAAAAACATGACCAGCACCAAACTGCCATGGGTGTTCGGTATATTACCATGTAATCTAGATTAGATGACTCTAGTGCAAGTGGGAGTCTGTTGGAGATATGCCCTAGAGGCAATAATAAATGTAGTTATTATTATATCTTTGTGTTTATGATAAATGTTTACATTCATGCTATAATAGTATTAACAAGGAAACATTAATACTTGTGTGATTTGTAAACTAAAATAGAGTCCCTAGTAAAGCCTCTTTATAATACTAGCTTGTTGGTTAATAAATGATTGTGGTTTCCCTATCATGAACATTGAGATGTTATTAAAAACAAGATCATATCGTTAGGAGAATGATATGGTGGACATACTCCTATAGATAAGCGTAGCATAAAGATCAAGTCATTTTAATAGTTCAATTGCTATATGCTTTCTGATACATAGTAACCTAATTCCTTCGACCATGAGATCATGCATATCACCTTCACCGGAAGGATGCTTTGATGACATCAAACACCACACCGTAACTGGGTGGCTATAAAGGTGGCATTGAGTGTTCGGAAAGTATTGGTTGAGACACATGGATCAAGAGTGGGATTTGTCCATCCATATGACGGATAGATATACTCTGGGCCCTCTCGGTGGAATGTCATCCAATTAGCTTGCAAGCATGTGACTGGCTCACAAGGGATCACATATCACGGGAACGAGAAAAGAGTACTTATCAGTAACGAGGTTGAACTAGGTATGCAGAGATACCGACGATCATAACCTCGGATAAGTACACTATCATGAGACAAAGGAAAATTGGTATCGTATGTAAGTGGTTCATTCGACCGCAAAGTAATCGTAGAAATATGTGGGAGCCATATGAATTTCCAGATTCCTCTATTGGTTATTGTTCGGAGAAGTGTCTCGATCATGTCCGCATAATTCACGAACCGTAGGGAGACACACTTAAGGATTCAACGTTGTTTGAGTAGTTATGGAATGATGAGTAAGAGACCGAATGTTGTTCGGAGTCTCGGATGGGATCCGGGATATCACGAGGAGATCTGGAATGGTCCGGAGAATAAGATTCATATAAGAAAAGTCCTATTTTGGGGTTGGAGAATGGTTCCGATGTTTTCATCAGGAATGTTCTAGAAGGTTCCGGAATGTCCGGCACTCCGGAGGGGAAGGGTACATGAATGTGTCATATCAAGTTGGAATGATTGCATCATGTACTAGGTGGCATCGCTGAACAAAATAAAGGGTTTAATCAAATCCTGGTTTCAAAAGTGAAACGCCAATTTGAAAAGTCAAACGGCTATTTTGGAAGGTGGAGGGGAAGTAGGAAACCTACTTGGGGAGGAGTTCCTCCCCTCCACCGCCGGCCCACTTGGGATCCGAGTTGGGGAGGGACTCCCCTCCCCTTTGCCGGTGCCTCCCACCTATATAAGGAGGGGCAGGGCTGCCCCTCCTAGCACACAAGTTGCCCCCTCTAAACCCTAACCCTAGCTGCCGCCCACCATAGCCGCCGCCTAGGGCATCTCGCCGCGCCGCCTAGGGCAAACCCTAGCCGTCGGCCTTGCCCCCTCCTTGGTGCATCTAAACCCTAGATCGCCGAGGCTCTCTCTCATAGTCCACCATACTCGCTCCGGCTTAAGGCGAAGCCCTGCGAGATCTCCCCTCTACTTCCGGTACCACGCCGTTGTGCTGCCAGAATCGCGAGGAGAGTGCTACAACCTCCGCTGCCTGCTGGAACAAGGGAGAGGAAGGTCTTCGTCGAGTACCGAACGTGTGACCGACTGCGGGAGCGCTGCCGGAACGCAGCGCCGGAAGGATCGTCTACGCGATCTTGAGATCGGCAAGAGTACGACTACATCACCCACGAGAATCCGCTCTCGTTAAACACTTTGGAATCTTCGAGGGTGAGTTATTCCATCGACTCGTTGCTACAATCTAGTAGATAGATCTTGGCTTGTTTGTTTGTATGCGGTAGAATTTTTTTGTTTTCCATGCTACGAAACCCTACATCATGACTATAATAGAAAGGTCCATGTTAATGAATTATCTAAAGAACTTTATTTGGATTTAGATCTTGTGTTGCATGTTGTTAAAGCTTTCAGATAACACATCAAAGCTCCAAAGGAGGGTTCGGTCAAGTATGATCCACCACGCGAACCTGAAAATAAAAGAGAAGTTACACCAACACTTGCCTCCCTAGAACCAACATATGAGATACCTTTCCCTAACACTATGCAAAAACATATTTTTGGAATATGAACATGTTAAAGTAGTACATGAGAAGAAGTAAGAGGAAAGCATGCCAGAAGTTGAGGAACATCTGGATGAAACCCAAGATGAAGAGGTAACCAAGGAAGCAATTATGGCTATTGTAAGATCCCACCTTTATAAAGGTAAAGATCCCTGTGATTGCAATGCTAGTCCCTGGGTCAAATGCTAGCATCCACAACTTAAGATGAAGTACACAGAAACAAAGGTCATTATTACATCGTCATTCCAGAGATAACATAGTCTTTTACAACTCCATAGCCATAGGCTAGTACAAGAGTTTAACTTAACAATATAAATAAAAGTCTTCATCTTCATGTGCCACAGGCAAGCATGTTGAGTGTAGACTCATAACCCCTAATCATCATCAGAGTAACCTGCAACATCACAAGTTACAGCCACAGTGGGTCAATACATTGGAATAGTATTGACAAGTGATACCTTAGTAGAATATTAGCATCTAGTTACTACATGAATTTGGCTAAGTGTAGCTTAGGCTTGCTTTGCTCAAAATAGGTTTTACCTATCTTTTGAAAACACTAAGTTTTTGTTTGGCAAAAACTCCCAAGGAACCACCAATATAAATTGGTGAACCTACACCCTTGTTCAACCACAAGTTTTTAACTTAGAAAATTGGGATGAGGAGATTCTTGATAGCTTCCATGTCTTGATGCTCAAGTTGTCCATTACCGGGGACACGGCTAAGTACTTAGTTTCTTCCTTCTGCAGAGGTGGTGCACTTTCCCCACAAGACTTGATTTTCACCAAGACATGACCTTTCAGAAGTCTTCCATTAGACCAAATGGACGCGTTCCAACCTATCATCCCACTACCACCAACTGTCCAAATAGCTAAGTTATTGCAACCTATATGATCCAGGCAAAAGCCCATAATGTCATGTGGTTGCACTAGAAGCTTCTTAACATATGGCATCTCAAATCCCTTGGTTTCTGGGTGGCAATCCAAAAGTGAGATACACAAGGTAAACCATAGAAATGGGACTTGTGTCACCACTCAACCAAAAACCACCAAGCACTTACCATTCCACCCAGGTGTTTCATTCACTTAGTTGTTTTATTAAGCAAAAACATAAGTCAAAGACTTAACAATATTTTTCCATAGCATGTATATATTTCACCCTTGGTTGCTACTATCTAGGCTAAGCATGGCAATAGCAAGTATCTTAACTTAGAGAAAATTCTAACAATTCTACAACTACTAGGATTTCCCAAGCATAGCATATAGATACTTAGCAAAATATTCATGCAAGCCCTATACAAAATATTTCTAATGCATAGTCAAAATACTGGGACAAAAATATGAAGCACCACTTGCCTTGGTAGTTGGGGGAGTAGCAACAATCCTCACAATCACAATCACCACTAGCACCAAAATCTACACATAAAATGATAGCACCAAATTCACATATCAAAATAAACAAGCAAAAATATATGAATGCATGCAAATGCCATGTGATGATTTTTCCAATTCAAACAAGACAATTAAAACAATACTGAACACTAAACTAAACATTTATACACTAACCAAACTTAATTTGATCTTTAAAACATTTTTCAAATAATTTTTATACTCAAAATAGGCCTACAAATGTCTCTACAAAAATAACCAATTTTACAGAAGCAATTGTAAGGTTCCCAACCTTTAATAAGGTAGAGATCCCTGTGTTTACAATGCTAGTCCCTGGATCAATAGCTAGCATCCACAGTTAAGATGTAATATCAAGAAACATAGGTCATAATACGACTTTATAACCAGGAATAAAATAATTTATTACATCTTACATAGCTCATTTGGCTATCTCATTACAATGCAGCAGAATATAACAATAGCATGGGGTCCTTCATCTTCAAAGTGCCACAGGCAGACATGTTGGTTGTAGACTTGTAATCCTAATCATTTCACTTCACTAATATCAAACAAACCTGCAACATAACAAGTTACAGCCACAAGGGTCAATACATTTGAATTGTATTGGCAAGTGATACTATGGTGGTATAGTGGAGTCTATCATCTATATGCATTTGGCTAAGTGTAGCTTAGGCTTGCTTTGCTCAAAATAGATTTTCCTTATCATTTGAAAAATACTAAGTTTTTGCTTGTCAAAAATCACCCAAGGAACCACCAATAGAAATTGGTGAACCTTAAACCCTTGTTCAACCACAAGTTTTTAACTTAGAAATTGGGATGATGAGATTCTTGATAGCTTCCATGTCTTGATGCTCAAATTGTCCTTTGCCAGGGACATGGCTAAGTACTTAGATTTTACACTCTGCAGAGGTGGTGCACTTTCCCCACAAGACTTGGTTTCCCAAGACAAGATCTTTCAGAAGCCTTCCCTTAGACCAGAATGGACGCGCTCCAACCTATCAAACCCCTACCACCAACTGTCCATTTGGCTAAGTTCTTGCAACCTATATGATCCAGGCAGAGCCCATAATGCCAAGTGGGTGCACTTGAAGCTTCTCAACATTTGACATCTCAAATCTCTTTGTTCCTGGGTGGCCATCCACAAGTGAGACACCAAGTTTTCCCCAGCATACTGGACTTGGTGATGCCCAAGTTTTCCCCAGCATACTGGACTTGCATGACCACTCAACACAAACCATTCCTTCCATTCCACCCAGGTGATTCATTCACTTAGTTGTTTTATTAAACAAAACACAAGTCCTCAGACTTAGAAATTTTTCCATAGTATGAATATATATTCCACCCTTGTTTTCTATTAGCTAAGCTAAGCATGATAGTAGTAGGAATCTTAACTTAGGAAAATTCTACTAAGGTTTCATCTACTAGGATTTCCCATGGCATGGTTTATACTTAGCAAAAATTCCATGCAAGTCTTACTTAGAAATATCACTAATGCATAGTGAAAATAGTGGGACAAAAGTATGAAGCATCACTTGCCTTTTTGGTAGAGAGTATAAGTTCACTTCCTTGTTCTTTGCAATGTTCACTCACTTCAAATCAGTACAATTCAATCAAGCAAACAATACTTCAATCTACCATTCAAGCAATTCATCACATAAAATAATAGAAACAAAACATTGCATGCAAGAATGCCAAACTATGTTTTATTTACAAAAGTGGTTTATAATAGGTTATAAACATTCTAAAACACTTATTAGTCATTTTATAAAGTGGCACAATCATTTGTAAAAGATTTCATTTCATAAACCATTTTTAAACCAAGTCATTATTTTATGTGGTGAAGAAATACTTTTAATAAGGCAAAATTCCATAGGTTTCACAAAATATGTTTTCAAACTATATAACCTTGTTTTTAGGGTCAGAGAGTTTATTTCCAAAACATTTCTCAAACGTTTTCTTCCAAAACCATTTTTAATAATTAAACTATATTTTTATTTGACTAGAAATGGTTTAAATCAAAGATTCATTCTTTTGCTTCACCAAATACATTTTTGAAACCACAATTTGTTTCTTATGGTCAGTAGGTTCAAAACACACCATTTTCCAAAGATTTTATCCTCAAAATCATTTTGGAATAAATTTTATAACCTAAACATGCATACACAAGTTTCTGCAAAAACAAACATTTTAACAGAAGCTTTTTACTAAAAAAAAGTGCATGGTTGGCTAGGGCTTGTTTTTATGAATCCATTCATATAAAGTTTGCAAAATTTGGACGTGTAGATTAAAAGTTATGAATTATTCAAATTGGAACATCAATTAGATAAGTTTCTGGTTTTTAAATCAAACAGAGGCCACGTGTCATGTTTTAATTCGCCGGTACCGCTTTGGTTGGATCAAGCACTCAGAGACGTTGGATCTAAGTTAGATCGTGCGGCACAGAGGCGAGCGTACCGGTTCGTTTAGTCAATCTATCGCGTACAGACGATCGAAATCCAACGGCTCAGACCAACTAGACCAAAGACTGGCGGCGCTTGACGGTGGCTGGCGGCGGCGCGACTCTGGCGGTGAGGTTGCTGAGGTTACAGGAGGCGAGAAGGAAAAGGAAGCTGCTCACCGAGTTCGCAGCACGTTGCTGATGCTCAAGCTTGTCGTCGCGGAGACAGGGGTGCACTGAGCTGGCTTGAATCGCTCGCCGGAGTTCTTGTCCGCGTCGGGTGCGCTCAGTCGACGTTGGAGGCGAGGCTACGGGTCACGCCAGACCAAACAAACCATGCAGTTAGATGCGTACGGGATAGGCGAGTACATGAGCATCGGTCAGAGGGGATGGGACGGTCAGAGGTTACCAGGGGATGTCGCCGGAGTGGAGGCAGACGGCGGAGGAGCTCTGTTCGTCGAGGTTGCCGACGCTACAGGGCACGCGCGGCCAAGCGGGCGGCACTGGGAGGTGCAGGAGATGTTGGCGAGCAAGCTCGGGTGGTCTAGGGGGCAAAGCGATGGCTGGGTTCGTTGGAATTTGCCGGGAAGGTTGTCGGAGAAGTGGTCGTGCAAATGAAATCAGGGGCATCCCGGGGGCAGAGGGAGGATGGAGAGCGAGGGGAAATGGAGAGGTGACGCGGGCGATTAAGAGTGCGCGGTTGCAGAGAGGAATCACTGCAGAGTTACTGCGAATTTACGTGAGGTTTCAACGGTAGAAAAGGCCAGGGAGGAATGAGGGGCGTGGTCGTCGCGGGGTTGAAGACGGTGAGGTGGCAGTGGGGTCCGGCATCAGCGAAAGATTGAGTGGGGAGATGGGGTCCATCTGTCAGCGTCGCTGCGGGTTCGTTTGTGAGTGAATAACAGTTCGCTTGGGTGGGGTAGGGAGTGGGCTTGCGGGGCCTTGACTGGGCTGCCGAGCTGGGCTACTTCCTTTTCACATTTTTTTTGTTCAGTTTGTTTTTCTTTTTCTCTTTTGATTTTGAATAAGCAATTCAAACATTCATTTGACTTCAAACCTTTGCCAAAATTTGTGTAGGTTCAAATACTGATTAGCAAGACATTCTGATATCATTTTTAGAATATTTTTTTAAAGGTCTTTTAATTATTTAAATAGGTCCTTGTATTAAATCAAATAGGTTTTAATAATATTTCAAACACTATTTAAATTCTTTAAACTTCCCAAATCTTTTCAGTAGGTTTTTATTTGATTGTTTGGGTGTCAAATAATTCATCTTGAATTATTTGGAAAGTTTTTAATATGATTCATAATCATTTAAAATGGGTATTTGTTTTAATTCCAATGGAATTAAATATAGTTTTATTTCCATAATTTTTATTTGGGAGATTCATTTTATTTGAGTTGATTAAACAACTTTTATTTCACTTGGGTAAATTCCAAATATCATTTTCTTATGATTTAAATGATCATTCTTATTAGAGATTTGTCTTTATTAAAAATAGGGATAGAATGGTTAATGCCATTTTATTTTATTTTATTTTGGAAATTCCTTATCCTTTTATTTTATTTGGATTTGGATTTGGATTAGATTCATTCCATTTGCTTATGGATTTGGCCAAGATTTGAATTAAATATAGTTGTATTTCCATAATTTTTATTTGGGAGATTCATTTTATTTAAGTTGATTAAACAACTTTTATTTCACTTGGGTGAATTCCAAATATCATTTTCTAATGATTTAAATGATCATTCTTATTAGAGATTTGTCTTTATTAAAAATAGGGATAGAATGGTTAATGCCATTTTATTTTATTTTGGAAATTCCTTATCCTTTTACTTTATTTGGATTTGGATTAGATTCATTCCATTTGCTTATGGATTTGGCCAAGATTTAATTTGGTCTTTCAAATATTCTTTATTTAATATTTCTTTCTTCATCTTATAAAATCCATATCTTTTTATTTAGAGGTCCAAACTTGGTGATTCCAATTTATAAAATCTTATTTAATATTTGTTTATCTGTCTAAATCCCTTTAGGATTATTTTCTCACCATTTGGTATGGTTTTATTTAAGGGATTTATTAGCTTTTGGGAATTCAATTCCTTATCTTATTAAATTCATAAGATTTTATTTATGGCTCCAAATTAAGTGAAACCAATTTATATGGCTTTATAATATTTCTATTTGTCTTTCTTGATCATTTGTAAATGTTTGTTGACAAGTTTTTATATGGATCAAATCCATAGGCTTGGAGATAACTTGGAAATGATTTTTATTCCATTAGGATTTAGGGTTTGGATTTATTTTCCAAGTGTTTAAATTTCCAGATACATTCATTGAGGAATGCATTTTGCTTGATTTGAATTTTGTTGAATTCAAACTTTAACCATAGTTTGTTCAAGATGGGTTTTTAAGTTTCTATTTAGAAACAAAAGTTTCTTTTCACCCTAAAATTCAACAATAATTTATTTTATTTTATTTATTTTTCACATTACAAGATTTGGAAAATCTTGGGATGTGACAGGCTACCACCCTTAAAATAAATCTCGTCACGAGATTTGGGGAGGCTAGGGGTACAAGTTGACTCAAAACATCTAGGGTACTACCACCCTTAAAAGTTTTCCAACTAGATCACTTCTTGACATGCTTGGGATCTTGATGAAATCTTTCTGGGCAAACATCTGCATAGTGTCCTTTGTTTCCACACTTGAAACATGTGACAAGGCTGAGATCCTTCATAGGCTTGTTTATCTTGTGTTTCATCTTTTCTGGACAGTTGCTTGCATAATGTCCTTGGTTACCACAGTTGTAACATGTGATAAGATTGAGTTCATCACGTATCTTCTGTGGGCAAGTTGCTACATAATGGCCTAGCTCTTTGCAGTTGCTGCACCACACTTGGCTAATCTCCTTATACTTTTGTTTCTCTGGACATTCACTGGCATAGTGTCCCATTTCTTTGCAATGACCACATTGCACATGGCTTTTATCCTTCTTTTTCTTGGGTTTCTCCAAAGCTAGGAGTGCTTCTAGTTCATGTTCTGCATATGTTATCTCAAAGGTAGGAATGTCTACTGGTCTCCTTGACCTTTTATTATTCTTTGGATAATACATATGTCTCCTTTTTGGTCCTTTAAATTGAGTCATGTTGTTGGGAGCTATAAGCTGAGATTTTCCTTTGTCTTCATCCTTCTTGATAGACTTGGCTCTCTCATGGTAGTCTGCAATCAGTTGTTGCACTCCACCTTGTTTCCTTTGTTCAACTATGGAATAAATGGGGCATTGGATAGGGACATGATTGTTTACTTCACATAGGTAACAAGTAGCTTGGGATGTGGGGCATTGGTGAATTGGGTGTTTCTCTTCACAATTGGGGCATTGATCTTCATGCTCCTTGGAAGTGTGATCCTTGTCTCCACAAATATTGCAAGCTTGGGTTCCTTCTAGAATAACATCTTTGTCATCCTTGTTGTCACAAACTCCTTTGGAAGAGTTGTCTCCCATGTTGATCATTTGAGTGGCCATCCCTTGCAACAATTGGGATTGAGTTTCCAAAACTTTTTGCATGGTTAGGTCTATCTCATTGTTGTTGGCTAAAAACCGAGTTGTCACTTGGTTCAACTGGGTTTGTCTTGCAAGTAGTTGGTCTCTCATGTTGATCTCTTGGTTGTTGTTGTCACCATCCTTGATGTTGGAGTCTCTTGGGGAAGTCATCTATTTGGGGTTGGATTGGGATTAGAATAGGCAAAATATTTCTAAGGAATCATTCTAATCACACACATCACAATTCACACAGGCAATGTGCAAGCAATCACAAACAAACATTCCACTCAAACAACAAGTTTCAAGCACACTTATAGGCAACCAAAAATATTTCTGTTACACCACATAAGTTGGTGGGTTTGACTTAAACTAAATATGGTGGTCCATCTATATGGTTCACTTGAAATCTTTCCATCCTTCTTAGTTGATTCTCCATGAACAAAATCTTTGTATCCTTAGGAAATTTCTTGCATATTGGTCTCAAAACTTCAAGGTGATGATGTTTCCTTCTTAAGTTGTGTTTCCTTAGTATTCAAGTCTTGAGCAACATTTCTTGTCTCACTTGTAGTCCTTAGTGATATCCAAGGTTGAAGTACTTGGTGAAAATGTTGAAGATGTTGAAGTCATTAGAGTTGATGAAGTCCTTAGCTCATGTTGAAGTCTTTGGCCACGGGGTAGGTTTTGTCCATCAAGTTTGAAATAGAAGAGATGTAGAATCAAAACCAAAAATGGTTGAGGAAAGAGTTTACAAGATTGTTTGTAAAATAAGTTTTGGAACAAATACAACTCCTATTTTTTAAGGGGTTTTGTCCAATCCTAGGTTTACAAATCCTACAGGCAACACATTGCTCTGATACCATCTGTAAGGTTCCCAAACTTTAATAAGGTAGAGATCCCTGTGTTTACAATGCTAGTCCCTGGATCAATAGCTAGCATCCACAGTTAAGATGTAATATCAAGAAACATAGGTCATAATACAACTTTATAACCAGGAATAAAATAATTTATTACATCTTACATAGCTCATTTGGCTATCTCATTACAATGCAGCAGAATATAACAATAGCATGGGGTCCTTCATCTTCAAAGTGCCACAAGCAGACATGTTGGTTGTAGACTTGTAATCCTAATCATTTCACTTCACTAATATCAAACAAACCTGCAACATAACAAGTTACAGCCACAAGGGTCAATACATTTGAATTGTATTGGCAAGTGATACTATGGTGGTATAGTGGAGTCTATCATCTATATGCATTTGGCTAAGTGTAGCTTAGGCTTGCTTTGCTCAAAATAGATTTTCCTTATCATTTGAAAAATACTAAGTTTTTGCTTGTCAAAAATCACCCAAGGAACCACCAATAGAAATTGGTGAACCTTAAACCCTTGTTCAACCACAAGTTTTTAACTTAGAAATTGGGATGATGAGATTCTTGATAGCTTCCATGTCTTGATGCTCAAATTGTCCTTTGCCAGGGACATGGCTAAGTACTTAGATTTTACACTCTGCAGAGGTGGTGCACTTTCCCCACAAGACTTGGTTTCCCAAGACAAGATCTTTCAGAAGCCTTCCCTTAGACCAGAATGGACGCGCTCCAACCTATCAAACCCCTACCACCAACTGTCCATTTGGCTAAGTTCTTGCAACCTATATGATCCAGGCAGAGCCCATAATGCCAAGTGGGTGCACTTGAAGCTTCTCAACATTTGACATCTCAAATCTCTTTGTTCCTGGGTGGCCATCCACAAGTGAGACACCAAGTTTTCCCCAGCATACTGGACTTGGTGATGCCCAAGTTTTCCCCAGCATACTGGACTTGCATGACCACTCAACACAAACCATTCCTTCCATTCCACCCAGGTGATTCATTCACTTAGTTGTTTTATTAAACAAAACACAAGTCCTCAGACTTAGAAATTTTTCCATAGTATGAATATATATTCCACCCTTGTTTTCTATTAGCTAAGCTAAGCATGATAGTAGTAGGAATCTTAACTTAGGAAAATTCTACTAAGGTTTCATCTACTAGGATTTCCCATGGCATGGTTTATACTTAGCAAAAATTCCATGCAAGTCTTACTTAGAAATATCACTAATGCATAGTGAAAATAGTGGGACAAAAGTATGAAGCATCACTTGCCTTTTTGGTAGAGAGTATAAGTTCACTTCCTTGTTCTTTGAAATGTTCACTCACTTCAAATCAGTACAATTCAATCAAGCAAACAATACTTCAATCTACCATTCAAGCAATTCATCACATAAAATAATAGAAACAAAACATTGCATGCAAGCATGCCAAACTTTGTTTTATTTACAAAAGTGGTTTATAATAGGTTATAAACATTCTAAAACACTTATTAGTCATTTTATAAAGTGGCACAATCATTTGTAAAAGATTTCATTTCATAAACCATTTTTAAACCAAGTCATTATTTTATGTGGTGAAGAAATACTTTTAATAAGGCAAAATTCCATAGGTTTCACAAAATATGTTTTCAAACTATATAACCTTGTGTTTAGGGTCTGAGAGTTTATTTCCAAAACATTTCTCAAAGGTTTTCTTCCAAAACCATTTTTAATAATTAAACCATATTTTTATTTGACTAGAAATGGTTTAAATCAAAGATTCATTCTTTTGCTTTACCAAATACATTTTTGAAACCACAATTTGTTTCTTATGGTCAGTAGGTTCAAAACACACCATTTTCCAAAGATTTTATCCTCAAAATCATTTTGGAATAAATTTTATAACCTAAACATGCATACACAAGTTTCTGCAAAAACAAACATTTTAACAGAAGCTTTTTACTAAACAAAGTGCATGGTTGGCTAGGGATTGTTTTTCTGAATCCATTGATATAAAGTTTGCAAAATTTGGACGTGTAGATTAAAAGTTATGAATTATTCAAATTGGAACATCAATTAGATAAGTTTCTAGTTTTTAAATCAAACAGAGGCCACATGTCGTGTTTTAATTCGCCGGTACCGCTTTGGTTGGATCAAGCACTCAGAGGCGTTGGATCTAAGTTAGATCATGCGGAACAGAGGCGAGCGTACCGGTTCGTTTAGTCAATCTATCGCGTACACACGATCGAAATCCAACGGCTCAGACCAACTAGACCAAAGACTGGCAGCTGCCGGCTCTGGCGATGAGGTTGCCGAGGTTACATGAGGCGAGAAGGAAAGGGAAGGTGCTCACCGAGTTCGCAGCACGTTGCTGATGCTCAAGCTTGTCGTCGCGGAGACAGGGGTGCACTGAGCTGGCTTGAGTCGCTCGCCGGAGTTCTTGTCCGCGTCGGGTGCGCTCAGTCGACGTTGGAGGCAAGGCTACGGGTCACGCCAGACCAAACAAACCATGCAGTTAGATGCGTACGGGATAGGCGAGTACGTGAGCATTGGTCAGAGGGGATGGGGTGGTCAGAGGTTACCAGGGGGTGTCGCCGGAGTGGAGGCAGACGGCGGAGGAGCTCTGTACGTCGAGGTTGCCGATGCTACAGGGCACGCGCGGCCAAGCGAGCGGCACTGGGAGGTGCAGGAGATGTTGGCGAGCAAGATCGGGTGGTCGAGGGGGCAAAGCGGTGGCTGGGCTCGTCGGAATTTGCCGGGGAAGGTTGTCGAGGCAGTGGTCGTGCAAATGAAATCAGGGGCATCCTGGGGGCAGAGGGAGGATGGCGAGCGAGGGGAAATGGAGAGGTGACGCGGGCGATTAAGAGTGCGCGGTTGCAGAGCAGAATCACTGCAGAGTTACTGCGAATTTACGCGAGGTTTCAACGGCAGAAACGGCTAGGGAGGAATGAGGGGCGTGGTCGTCGCGGGGTTGAAGACGGTGAGGTGGCAGTGGGGTCCGGCGTCAGCGAAAGAGTGAGTGGGGAGATGGGGTCCATCTGTCAGCGTCGCTGCGGGTTCGTTTGCGAGTGAATAATGGTTCGCTCGGGTGGGGTGGGGAGTGGGCTTGCTGGGCCTTGACTGGGCTGCTTCCTTTTCACATTTTTTTTGTTCAGTTTGTTTTTCTTTTTCTCTTTTGATTTTTCTGTTTTGATTTTGAATAAGCAATTCAAACATTCATTTGAATTCAAACCTTTGCCAAAATTTGTGTAGGTTCAAATACTGATTATCAAGACATTCTGATATCATTTTTAGAATAATTTTTTTAAGGTCTTTTAATTATTAAAATAGGTCCTTGTATTAAATCAAATAGGTTTTAATAATATTTCAAACACCATTTAAATTCTTTAAACTTCCCAAATTTTTAAGGTCTTGATCATTTGTAAATGTTTGTTGACAAGTTTTTATATGGATCAAATCCATAGGCTTGGAGATAACTTGGAAATGATTTTTATTCCATTAGGGTTTAGGGTTTGGATTTATTTTCCAAGTGTTTAAATTTCCAGATACATTCATTGAGGAATGCATTTTGCTTGATTTGAATTTTGTTGAATTCAAACTTTAACCATAGTTTGTTCAAGATGGGTTTTTAAGTTTCTATTTAGAAACAAAAGTTTCTTTTCACCCTAAAATTCAACAATAATTTATTTTATTTTATTTATTTTTCACATTACAAGATTTGGAAAATCTTGGGATGTGACAGCAATTTATTAAACAAAGTGCATGGTTGGATAGAATTCTTTCTCCTGATTCCAATGATATAAAATTTGTAAAATTTGAACGTGTGGATCAAAAGTTATGAATTTTGCAAGTTTGAACATCTAATAGATCTAAATTCAGATTTTAAATCTAAACCCTAGACACGTGGGCATGTCTGATTGGCTCGTACCGGTTCGGCCGGATCTATCAACGTGGGCCGTTGGATTTTAGTGGCAGCGCACGACCAGATCTGCATGTACCGCTTCGTTTAAGTGATCTATTCCTACGCATCAGATCTAGATCTAACGGCCTAAATCAATCAAACCAAAAACTAGCGGCGCTGCGACGGTGGCTGGCGGCGGCGCGCTCGGGTGGTGATATTGCCGACGATACAGGGAGCAAGAAGGGTAGTGGGGTAGCTCGTTCGCGTGATGACGTTGATGCTCAACGTGGTCTTCGTTGGCGGAGGGGCGCTCGGAAACGTCAGGGATTCCTCGTCGGAGTTCGCGAAGGCGTCGGGCACGGCTGCTCATCGTCGTTGGCGAGGGTAAACATCATGCTAGGGCAAAAGAAGCAGTGCGTCAGATGCGCAAAGTGATGCTGGTCACGCGAGTGTCAATAAGAGGGGGAGGCGCGGTCAGTACTAACCAGAGGAGTTCGTCAGAGAGGAGGTAGACGGCGGCGCTGTTCTGGTCGAAGATGTAGTTGAGGTTTCAGGGCGCGCGCGAGTGAGATGGTGGTACTGAGAGGTGCGCAAGGCGAAGTGGAGCGTGCTCGTGGTGTCTGGAGGGCAAGGGGCGACGGTGTCTGGAGGGAATTTGAAATGGGGCTCGTCGGAGCAGCGACATTGTTTAGCGAAATAGGGCAGCCTGGTGGCGGAGTGGGGGTCCTGAGTGAGGGGAAATGGTCGTCGAGAGGTGGATATTAAGTAGCCGAGCGAGGAGGAGGAATTACTTCGGGAATCAAGTGCAATCAAACAGATTTGATTCGGGAGAAAACGACAGAGGGGAGGAGTTCCTCCAGCGCGTGATTGACAACGATGCTAAGGTGGTGGTGGGGTCGGAGCGTCAGTGAGGGGTGTGTGCGTGGGTTGAGTTAGAAACAGAGGGAGAGGGGAAAACTCAGGTGGGATGCATCTTCTACTGGGCCGAATGAGTGGCGCCGGCCCTTTTCATTTCTTTTGCCTTTTTCTTTTTTTTTTGTTTTTCTAGGAATCCTTTTCAAATGATTTTAAAAGAGTTTGAATTTAAACACTTTCTGGATTTTTTAAAGTGAAATAGGTACATTTTTGTGTATAAAGTATTGCTGTTCACTCAAATTTATATTGGCCCAATGAAATTTAAAATAAACATTGCCTTTATCATTTATTTAATATAGACATATGAATGGTTTTAAATTCATATTTTGTTTTGAAAAACTTTGTCCAAGCTTTGGAAATATCAAACAATCCTATGCTCAAATCTTTTCTTGGTCAACACAAATATTCTCATAATAGAGAGTAGCATTAAGGCTATTGCCTTGCTTACATAAAATAATAGATCACAAAGTTTCTGTTTTTGAAGAAATGATCCTAAAATGATTATGAATGCATGAATGATATGCAAACTTTGAAATCATGATTTTTGGGATGTTACAAATCTAACCCCCTTAAGGTGAATCTCGCCCACGAGATTCGGATTGGCTAGCAAATAGGTGAGGGTGGTCTTTCCGAAGGTCATCTTCTCTTTCCCATGTTGCTTCTTCTTCGGAATGATGGTTCCACTGAACTTTTCAGAATTTGATAGTCTTTGTCCGAGTAACTCTTTCTGCAGTCTCAAGAATTTTGATAGGTTTTTCCTCATAAGTAAGATCACTTTCCAATTGGACCTCCTCCAAAGGTATAGTATCCTTCAAAGAAGTCTCCTCCATCTCTAGATGGCATTTCTTTAGCTGACTCACATGAAACACATTGTGAACGACAGACAATGATTCAGGCAATTCAATCTCATATGCCACTTCTCCTTTACGGATCAGAATCTTGAATGGTCCAACTTATCTTGGGGCCAATTTTCCTTTGACTCCAAATCTCTTCACTCCACGAAGTGGTGATACTCTAAGATATGCTCTATCACCCACCTCATAGGTGACTTCTCTACGCTTTGGATCTACATAGCTCTTCTGTCGGGACTGTGCTATCTTCAATCTGTCCTTTACCAACTTGAATTTCTCTTCAGCTTCCTGGATTAATTCTGGCCCGAACAAGTTCCTTTCTCCAACACCATTCCATAGCAATGGTGTAGTACACATTCTTCCATAGAGAAACTCAAACAGTGCCATCTCAATACTGGCTTGATAGCTGTTGTTGTAAGAGAATTCTGCGTAAGGTAGACTCTCATCCCAACTAGCTCCATAGTCTAGGGCACATGCCCTCAACATATCCTCTAGAATCTGGTTGGTCCTTTCTGTCTGTCCATCGGTCTGGGATGAAAAGCAGTACTGAATTCCAATCTTGTTCCCAATGACTCATGCAGTTGCCTCCAAAAACTAGAAGTGAATTGAGTTCCCCTATCAGACACAATACTCTTGGGTACTCCATGCAGGCACACAATCCTATTCATATAGATCTTGGCCATCTTAGCACTTGTATAGGTTGTCTTCACGGGTATGAAGTGAGCCACTTTAGTTAAGCGGTCCACTACCACCCAAATAGAATCATATCCAGATCTGGTCCTTGGCAGTCCGGTGATGAAATCCATGCCAATCTTGTCCCACTTCCAATCAGGAATAGGTAGTGGTTGTAACAATCCTGCTGGTTTTTGATGTTCTGCTTTCACTCTACTACATACATCACACAGAGCAATATGTTCGGCGATGTCCTTCTTGAGAGTATTCCACCAAAATCTTTCCTTCACATCCATGTACATTTTGGTGTTACCTGGATGAATGGAATACGGTGAGTTATGTGCTTCCTGCAAAATCAGTTCCGAAGCTCCGGATCTTGCGGAATGCAGATACGTTTTCCATACCATAAGGTACCTTGTTCGTCTTCATGGAATCCTTTGGCTTTTCCTTTACCAATCTTTTCTTTAATCTCTTCAATTTCCTTGTCCGTCTTTTGGGCTTCCTTGATTTTGTCCAACAAGGTGGGTTGAACATCCAATGACATGAGATGTCCTTCAGGCACAATCTCCAATCTGAGATCTTTGAATTGGGCACACAGATCATCTGGCAACTCTCCCCTAGTAAGACCATTCACATAAACCTTACGGCTTAGTGCATCTTCTACAACATTTGCTTTACCGGGGTGGTATTGCAAACTCAAGTCATAGTCCTTGATGAGTTCTAGTCATCTTCTTTGTCTCATGTTGATTTCTATCTGAGTGAAGATATACTTCAAACTTTTGTGATCTGTGAACACTTCACATCGCTTTCCCAAAAGATAATGTCTCCATGTTTTGAGTGCATGGACAACAGAGGCTAACTCTAAATCATGAGTAGGATATTTAACCTCATGAGTTTTGAGTTGTCTCGAGGCATAAGCCACAACTTTCCCTTCTTGCATCAAAACTGCACCTAATCCATGATGAGATGCATCACAATAAACTTGGAAATCCTTCTCCAAATCTGGCAGACATAGGACTGGTGTTGTCACTAGTCTCTTCTTCAATTCTTGAAAACTGAGCTCACATCCCTCAGTCCAAGCAAATTTCTTGTCTTTCTTTAGTAACTCTGTCATTGGCTTAGCTACCTTGGAGAAATTCTCAATGAATCTTCTATAGTATCCTGCCAAACCAAGGAAACTACGAACTTCTTTCACTGACTTAGGAGATTACCATTCAGTTACAGCTGACACTTTTGCGGGATCAACTGCTACAGCATCTCCTGACACATTGTGTCCAAGAAATCCAACTTCATTCAACAAGAATTCACACTTGCTGAATTTGGCATACAGCTTATGCTCTCTAAGCTTCTCAAGTATCAAACGCAAATGTCCCTCATGCTCTTCATTGCTCTTGGAGTAGATCAAAATGTCATCGATGAAAACGACAACAAACTTGTCAAGAAACTCCATGAACACCTTGTTCATCATATTCATGAAGTAAGCTGGTGCATTGGTCAAACCAAATGGCATCACGGTGTACTCATACAATCCATACCTAGTGGTGAAAGTTGTCTTAGGTATGTCTTGCTCCCTTATATTAAGCTGAAAATAACCTGACCGAAGATCAATCTTTGAGAACACACGGGATCCTTCTAGCTGATCAAACAAATCATTGATTCTGGGCAAAGGGTATTTGTTCTTGATAGTCACCTCATTGAGTGAACGATAATCGATGCATAACCTTTGACTTCTATCTTTATTTTCCACAAACAAGACTGGTGCTCCCCAAGATGAAGAACTTGGTTGAATAAATCCTTTCCGCAACTGTTCTCCAAGTTGTTTCTTGAGTTCTTTCAACTCATCAACTGACATCTTGTAAGGTCTCTTTGCTATTGGTCCTGATACTGGCAGCAAGTCAGTTAGAAACTCCACATCTCTATCTGGTGGCATTTCCGGTAATTCTTCTGGAAACACATATGGATATTCTCTCACAATTAGCACATTGTCTATGCTAACCCCCTTAAGGGAATTTAGCTTACTCCCTTTTGATTCAAAGTTAGTCTTGAATCTAATCCTTTTATTATCCGGGGTTGTGAGTGTGATGGTATGATTGACACAATCTAGCACTCCCTTGTACTTAGTCATCCAGTCCATTCCCAAAATGACATCCAATCCTTGGGGATTTAGGATTATCAAATTAACGGGAAACTTATACTTTCCAAATTATATGACTAGGTCATGACATCCTGAGTTCACTATCATTTCTCCACCAGGAGTACTTACTTTTATAGGACACCCAATAGTTTCAACTGGAAGTTCATTTCTATCAACAAATGCTCTTGATATGAATGAATGCAATGCGCCAGTATAAAAAAGAACAAGTGCTGGAACAGAATTGAGTTTGAACTTACCAGCCATAGCATCAGGTTCCTCATAAATCTCTTCCACATTGATGTGGTTTACTTGTCCCTTCTGGAAAGGGTTGGGCTTGGTGGTTCCTTCAACTTTCTTCTCTGGGCACTCATTTGCATAATACCCCATCTTTTTACACTTGAAACATTCAACCTGACTGATATCTCTCTTTGCAGGCTGACTACCACTTCCACTTCCACCTCCACTATGGTGACTCTTGTGTCCACTCTTGTGGTTCTTGTACTTGTCATTATCATGACTACGGTGATGCTTGTTGTCATGATGGAGGTTGTGGCTGTGGTGGTTGTTGTACTTTCCATGTTTGTGGGATCCAGAACTCCCACTATCATCATGATGGGAACGCTTGTGAGACGATCCCGAGCTGTGCTTGTCAAAGCTGTGCTTGTCAAAGCTGTGCTTCCTCTTTCTGCTTTCAACCTGTTTCATCTTGTTCTCCAAGATGGTAGCCTTGTCACAAAGTCATTGGTAGGTTGGGACATAGGCAACAGACAGCTGCAGATTCAGTTCATCATTCAGTCCTTCGAGGAATTTCTCCTTCCTCTTGGTCAGTATCAACTTCATCCAGTGCATAACGCACCAGATTATTGAATTCCTCAATATATTCAGCCACACTGCAGTGACGCTGCTTTATATTATGGAACTCCTTCTTCTTCAAATTCATCACCCCGGATGAGATGTGAGCTGTACGGAATCCATCCTCAAAGATAGCCCAAGTCACATCCTCAATGGGAGTGGTGATCTGGAAGTTATCCCACCAAGTTGCTGCTGGTCCTTCCAACAGATGTGCTGCAAACCTGACCTTCTCCTCGTCGGTGCAGTCGACAGTTACCAAATCCTTGTTCACCGAACATAGCCAATCATTGGCCACCATTGGATCAGTGGTTCCTGAGAACTTTGCAGGCCTCAGTCTTAGGAATCTGGTGAGCATGTCAAATCCTAGTGGATTGTTTGGGTTGTTGTTGTTGTTGTTGTTGTTGTTGTTATTATTCTGATTCTGGTTCTGCATAAAAGTGGTCATCATCTGCATCAGTTGTGTTTGTGCTGTCATCAACTGTTGCATCTCGGGAGTGACATTGTTGTTGTTTGGGTTGGGGTTGGCACGTCGAGGAGGCATCTGTGGTTTTCATAAGGATAAGAATGAGATACCCATAGATGCTAAACATGCACAATACATCACATAGACAATCACAATAACCAAGCATCAAAATAACATAGAGTTTAAACGACATAAACAACAAGTTTGGAAATGCAAAACACACCATAGCAAGCCACCCACATGTTGGATGGTCATTGCGACTCAATAATCAAAAGTATGGGAGATGAAAGATAAATGAGTATCCAGCACTACTCCTCCACATCAATCTCCACATCAACAAGGGTAAGAAATGCATTCTCTATAGCAGTCTTGTACTCCTCAACATTAGTAGTCAGGGCCTCTATCTTGGCCCTAAGAGCCCTCTTCTGTGAGCGAAGCCTCTCGATCACTCCCTGCTGATGCTCAAGCTCGAAGTCCTTAGCCTCTAGCTCTTCCTTCATCTCCCAGATCTTCTTGTTCCTGTCTTGGACTCTCTTCTCCTGGCTCTTGAATTTCTTGTCCTGGCTTTCAAACTTGGCCTCCATTTCCTTGACTATCTCGTCTTGCTCCACGAAGATCTTGTCCTTCTCTCGGAGCTGAACCTGGAGCTCGTCATTGCTAAGCATGGCATTGGTCCTATCAGTATCTAGGTGCCTAATAAGACCCTCGAGGTCCTGGAGTTATAGACGAATCGGCTCCATCGTCTCACTAGCAGCATCCTCGTACTCTATAGCCTCACCCTCCTCGTTGCGTCTCCCGAAGGGGTGAAAGTAAAGACCTTTAAGCTCCATGGAGTGTCTCCCTACCAAGCGCCCAAGTAACTCCTGCATGACTACATCTAGGCCTTTCTCCTTGTCGTCATGCATCAGCTTGAAAGTGATGGTCTCCGTGGTTGGCTCTGTCTGGCATCCGGGCTGAGTGACTCTGAAGCCCCAAAGGTCCTTCCTCTCAAACTTGGTGAGTGGAAGTGTCATGATGCTAGGAAGTGGAAGGTTGAGCACACTAGTGAGCTCAATGAGACGAGTACCAAAACGAGTTCCCTTGAACTCCTCGGCCGTGTTGATAGTAACATTAGGCATCTATTTTTTATAAGATAGAGAAAAGTTAGAATCAACATCAATAGAGAAAGATCACAAGACAAAATATCACAAGCATATATTTTGCAACAATCACACAAGTCATGGCATACACAAATCCATTACAAGCATCAAAGGTTCAACATAACTTAGACAAATTTTTGGAAGTAAAGACGATAAATGTGGTGGTCCAGCTAACGAAGTACGTTACAACTCTCACTCACTAGACAAAATAGCTATCAGGGCATCCTTAGTAGCCATTTGTCTATCTTGTTTACAAGACTCCCAAATTAAGTCTATGATGTCTCCCCTTAGTTGTTGGTTAGTAGTCTCTAACTCTTGAGTATGCTTCTTTTCTTCTCTAAGGTCATTTTGGGTGTTGAGCATTCTGCACTTGAGTCTATCACCAAGCTCCTTCATAGCATTCCAAGATGCATTTCTTGCAGAGTCAAAGAATGTTGTGTGCATTTCTGAGTTGGTAACCATGCAGAATCCTGACTCCTTGTGTTTGTCTTCCTTGTTTTTGTACAAGTGAAGTTGTACCCACCAATACTCCTCTCCTTCATCCATCACAGGGAATCCTTTGTACACAGCTGCACCATGTATCCCCATGGTAACCATAAGGTTCTTGAGGGCCTTGGGAAATTCAGTCTCACACTCCAAAGTCATGGTCATGAGTGGTTCCTTACGGCTTCGTTGATGGAGTTAATCTACAAATAGAGATGAGAAAGAAGATTAGAAAAGTTTACGAGAAGAAAAAGACAAGTGTGGATTTTTTTCAAAGTGTTGAAATTTTTTCCTTAGTGGTTTCTAATCCAATCCTAGGGTCATAATTCTACAGGCAACACAGTGCTCTGATACCATCTGTAAGATCCCACCTTTATAAAGGTAAAGATACCTGTGATTGCAATGCTAGTCCCTGGATCAAATGCTAGCATCCACAACTTAAGATGTACACAGAAACAAAGGTCATTATTACATCCTCATTCCAGAGATAACATAGTCTTTTACAACTCCATAGCCATAGGCTAGTACAAGAGTTTAACTTAACAATATAAATAAAAGTCTTCATCTTCATGTGCCATAGGCAAGCATGTTGAGTGTAGACTCATAACCCCTAATCATCATCAGAGTAACCTGCAACATCACAAGTTACAGCCACAGTGGGTCAATACATTGGAATAGTATTGGAAAGTGATACCTTAGTAGAATATTAGCATCTAGTTACTACATGAATTTGGCTAAGTGTAGCTTAGGCTTGCTTTTCTCAAAATAGGTTTTACCTATCTGTTGAAAACACTAAGTTTTTGTTTGGAAAAAACTCCCAAGGAACCACCAATAGAAATTGGTGAACCTACACCCTTGTTTAACCACAAGTTTTTAACTTAGAAAATTGGGATGAGGAGATTCTTGATAGATTCCATGTCTTGATGCTCAAGTTGTCCATTACCGGGGACATGACTAAGTACTTAGTTTCTTCCTTCTGCAGAGGTGGTGCACTTTCCCCACAAGACTTGATATTCACCAAGACAGGACCTTTCAAAAGCCTTCCCTAAGACCAAATGGACGCGTTACAACCTATCATCCCACTACCACCAACTGTCCAAATGGTTAAGTTATTGCAACCTATATGATCCAGGCAGAGCCCATAATGCCATGTGGTTGCACTAGAAGCTTCTTAACATATGGCATATCAAATCCCTTTGTTCCTGGGTGGCAATCCAAAAGTGAGATACACAAGGTAAACCATAGAAATGGGCCTGGTGTAACCACTCAACCAAAAACCACCAAGCAATTACCATTCCACCCAGGTGTTTCATTCACTTAGTTGTTTTATTAAGCAAAAACATAAGTCAAAGACTTAACAATATTTTTCCATAGCATGTATATATTTCACCCTTGGTTGCTACTATCTAGGCTAAGCATGGCAATAGCAAGTATCTTATCTTAGAGAAAATTCTAACAATTCTACAACTACTAGGATTTCCCAAGCATAGCATATAGATACTTAGCAAAATATTCATGCAAGCCCTATACAAAATATTTCTAATGCATAGTCAAAATACTGGGACAAAAATATGAAGCACCACTTGCCTTGGTAGTTGGGGGAGTAGCAACAATCCTCACAATCACAATCACCACTAGCACCAAAATCTACACATAAAATGATAGCACCAAATTCACATATCAAAATAAACAAGCAAAAATATATGAATGCATGAAAATGCCATGTGATGATTTTTCCAATTCAAACAAGACAAGTCAAACAATACTTAACACTAAACTAAAAATTTATACACTAATCAAACTTATTTGATCTTTAAAACATTTTTCAAATAATTTTTGTACTCAAAATAGGCCTACAAATGTCTATGCAAAAATAACTAATTTTACAGAAGAAATTTATTAAAAAAAAGTGCATGGTTGGATAGAATTCTTTCTCCTGATTCCAATGATATAAAATTTGTAAAATTTGAACGTGTGGATCAAAAGTTATGAATTTTGCAAGTTTGAACATCTAATAGATCTAAATTCAGATTTTAAATCTAAACCCTAGACACTTGGGCGTGTCTGATTGGCCCGTACCGGTTCGGCCGGATTGATCAACGTGGGCTATTGGATTTAAGTGGCAGCGCACGACCAGATCTGCACGTACCGCTTCGTTTAAATGATCTATTCCTACGCATCAGATCTAGATCTAACGGGCTAAATGAATCGAACCAAAAACTAGCGGCGCTGCGACGGTGGCTGGCGGCGGCGCGCTCGGGTGGTATTGCCGACGATACAGGGAGCGAGAAGGGTAGGGGGGTAGCTCACTGAGTTCACGTGACGACGTTTATGCTCTAGGTGGTCTTCGTTGGCGGAGGGGCACTCGGAAACGTCAGGGATTCCTCGTCGGAGTTCGCGAAGGCGTCGGGCACGACTGCTCATCGTCGTTGGCGAGGGTACAGATCATGCCAGGGCAAAAGAAGCAGTGCGTCAGATGCGCAAAGTGATGCTGGTCACGCGAGTGTCAACAAGAGGGGGAGCCGCGGTCAGTACTAACCAGAGGAGTTCGTCGGAGAGAAGGCAGACTGCGACGCTGTTCTGGTCGAAGATGTAGTCGAGGTTTCAGGGCGCGCGCGAGTGAGCTGGTGGTACTGAGAGGTGCGCAAGGCGAAGTGGAGCATGCTCGTGGTGTCTGGAGGGCAAGGGGCGATGGTGTCTGGCCGGAATTTGAACTGGGGCTCGTCGGACCAGCGACGGTGTTTAGCGAAATAGGGGCAGCCTGGTGGCGGAGTGGGGGTGCTGAGTGAGGGGAAATGGTCGTCGAGGGGTGAGGATTAAGTAGCCGAGCGAGGAGGAGGAATTACTCCGGGAATCAAGTGCAATCAAACGGATTTGTTTCGGGAGAAAACGGCAGAGGGGAGCAGTTCCTCCGGCGCGTGATTGACGACGATGCTGAGGTGGCGGTGGGGTCGGAGCTTCAGTGAGGGATGTGTGCGCGGGTTGAGTGAGAAACAGAGGGAGAGGGGAAAACCCGGGTGGGCTGCATCTGCTACTAGGACAAATGAGTGGCGCCGTCCCTTTTCCATTTATTTTGCCTTTTTCTTTTTCTGTTTGTTTTTCTAGGAATCCTTTTCAAATGATTTTAAAAGAGTTTGAATTTAAACACTTTCTAGATTTTTGTAAAGTGAAACAGGTACATTTTTGTGTATAAAGTATTGCTGTTCACTCAAATTTATATTGGCCCAATGGAATTTAAAATAAACATTGCCTTTATCATTTATTTAATATAGACATACGAATGGTTTTAAATTCATATTTTGTTTTGAAAAACTTTGTCCAAGCTTTGGAAATATCAAATAATCCTATGCTCAAATATTTTCTTGGTCAACACAAATATTCTCATAATATAGAGTAGCATTAAGGCTATTTCCTTGCTTACATAAAATAATAGATCACAAAGTTTCTGTTTTTGAAGAAATGATCCTAAAATGATTATGAATGCATGAATGATATGCAAACTTTGAAATCATTATTTTTGGGATGTTACGGCTATGTATGCACATTGCAACATAGTTGAACTTGATGAAGAGACTTCCGTATTGGTTGAAGGTAAAACTAAGGTAAAAGATGTGGGTAAGCCTATTCTTCCTTGCATATTTAAAGAGACCTCGCATTATGGTTTATGTGATCTTGGCACCGCAGTAAATGTTATATCTTATGATTTTTATTTAGAAATAAAATAATAGATAGTACCTACTACAATAGAAAATACTGATATGACAATCATGTTAGCTAATAAAAATCTTAGAATTCCAATGGGAGTGGTTGACGATGGAACTGTCACAATTGGCAATAAAAAAATTCCTATCGATTTTGTAGTTGTTGATATGCCATCTGACACTCTTTGCCAAATTATATTTGGAAGAAACTTTTTGAGCGATATAGGTGCCACAGTTGATTTCAAAAAGGAGATTGTATCTCTTAAGCTTGGGAAAGCGGAAAAAGAATTCCAATTTTCCAAATTTAAAGACAAACCTCTACAAATACAAGAAGAAGAGAAAGAAAAAACCATTGAGGAGATGGCAGCTCTCTCTTAAGTAATCAAGAAGAACAAATTAATGAAGACTCAAATTGTGAAGAAGTAACTATGGAGGACAGGTCTCGAGAAGAACTAGAAAGTGAATTTGATTCACTCCCCATTTTAGGGCCTCCAACTGATGAGGCTTTTGAATAGCCAGAAATGAAGGGGATGCGGAATTACCACCCCCAGAATTGAAGACTTTACCAGATAATCTTAAATATAGATTTTTGGACAATACAAATAAATTTCCTGTTATTGTTAGTGCTAAACTTTCAGGGGATGAAGAAGAAGAACTCATGAAAGTAATTAAGGAGCATCACAAGGCCTTTGGGTATTCAATGGATAATTTGAAGGGCATTACTCCCATGATAACCGTCCATCGAATATTTATGGAGGAAGGTGCTAAACCAGTTGCGGAATTTAATAGACGGTTGAAGCCCGAAATGAAGGAAGTGGTAAGAAAGGAAATAGTACGCCTATTGGATGCAGGTATAATCTATCCTATGAAAGAAAGTGAATGGGTAAGTCATGTTCATTGTGTTCCTAAGAAGGCAGTTTTAATGTTGTTCCTAATGAAACAATGAATTGATACCTACTAGAATGTTGTTGGACATAGGATGTGCATAGATTTCAAAAAAATAAATAAAGGAACTAGGAAATATCACTATCTTTTACCTTTCATAGATCAAACTTTAGAGAGGTTAGCAAACCATACTCATTTTTGCTAGATGGATACTCTGTTTTTTCCCAAATAGATGTTCATCCTGATGACCAAATTAAAACAACTTTGATTAGTCCTTATGGTTTACATGATTACCGATGCATTCCTTTTGGTTTATGTAATGCTACGACTACTTTTCAAAGATGCATGACTGCTATTTTTGCGGATTTTATAGAACTGATAATGGAAGTATTTATGGATTACTTTTCTGTCTATGGAACTTCATTTACTAGTTGCTTGGACAATCTCAAAAGAGTTTTGTAGCGTTGTGAAGAAACTAATCTTGTTCTAAACTGGGAGAAGTGCCATTTCATGGTCAAAGAAGGCATAGTCCTTGGACATAAGGTATCAGGTAAGGGTATTGAAGTAGACAGAGCTAAGGTTGAAGCAATAGAGAGAATGCCACAACCAAGGGATATAAAATGTATAAGAAGTTTTCTTGGTCATGTGGAATTTTATAGAAGGTTCATTAGGAATTTCTCTGGAATCTCTAAACATTTGACTAACCTGTTGCAAAAGGGAGTGAGATTTAATTTTGATGATAAATGCTTTATAGCCTTCAATAAACTTAAATATGCTTTATCCCATGCTCCTATCATCAAACTGTAACATCCCAAATTTCATCAAATGCAAAATCATGTTGTTGTATTCATATCATCATGGCATTATTACGTTGCATAAAAAATTTCAAAGCTAAACCCTAAATAAAATCATATTTAAACCCCTTCTTATACTATATATATGGGGCAAGGTTTTATTTTATTTACAAGACCCAAAAATGTTTTTGAGTGATTATATGTGTTTGACACACTTTTGGACACTAGGGTCACCACACAAAAGTTTGGTGAAAGTTTGAATTCATTTGGATTTGAAATGACCATTCAAATCTAATTTAGAAAATCAAAAGAGAAAAAGAAAAAGACAAAAGGAGAAAAAAAATAACAGGTGCAACCCTTCTGGCCCAACAAGCCCCAGTAGCTCAGCAAGCCCACCCGGGAAACCCCTCTCCCTCTATGTTTCTCACCCACTCGTGCACACCACCTCTCACTGACAGTGTCCCCATTGCCATGTCGACTTCATCGTCCCCAGACCCCGCGCCCACGACTAGCTCCACGGCCGTTTCCTCCCCCTTCACTGCCGATTGATTCGCGAGTAAATCCCATTGATTCGCCGAGTTATTCTCGCCCCTGATCTGGCTACTTAATCCCCACCCCCTTGCGAACATTTCCCCTCACCTAGCCAACACCAAGCGCCGCCAGGATCCACAAATTTTGCTTTGCACCGCCACAGCACCGAGGAGCTCCGGCGTGCTATCACGGTGAGTCTCGAGCGTGCCTTGCCTTCTAGTTCACACGACCTGCTTCGCCATTGCCTTGCGCATCTTCTCATGCCTTTGGTTTGTTCTAAATCGCCCCAGGTCATCGCCCCCGTCAACGCCTGCAGGTGTCCGAAGCTCAGCACAACTCCGACGAGCCATTCCAGTGAGCCTCGTGTTCCCCTTGATCTCTGGATCATGCGAGTGAGTTCGCCTTTGTCTTGCGCATCTGCTAATGCATGCCGCTTGTTCCCTTGCGCACTAGGTTGTCGCCTTCATCTCCGGCAGTGATCACCCGATGCCAGGACGAACTCTGGCGAGCATCTAAGCCCGTGTCCGTGCGCCCCTGTCCAAACCACAACCATGTTGAGCTTCACCGTCTTCTCACGAATGTGGTAAGCATCAGCACACCCCCCATACCCTTGTAGCCTCACCGGTGTGCCTCCGTCAGCCGCGTTGCCGCCGCCAGAGCCATTTACGCCGCTAGGATTTGGTCAGACTAGTTTGATCTGTTAGATCTTCATCTGGTGGTTAGGATTAGATCACTTATCGAATCGATACGTTTAGATCTGAGCCGCAGTATTTCATTTAGATCTAACAGCGCGGAAGCATGATCCAGCGCGAAGCGGTACGCGCCAATCAGAACACGCCGCGTGTCCCTGGTTTTGTTTTAAAATCTGAATTTTGTTCTATTAGTTATTCAAACTTGTAAATTCAATAACTTTTGATATGTTTGTCCAAAAATTACAAATTTTATATCAATGGATTCAGAAAAATAATCTCTTTGCATCTATGGCCTTGATTTGGAAATTTGCTTCTGTAAAATTAGGATTTTATGCAGAAACATTTGTAGGCTTAATTTGACTATATAAATTCTTTAGAAAATTATTTTAAAGTAAATTTTGGTTTATTTAGACCTTAGAAAGTATGCTTTGTATTCAGCACTGTTTAGTTTGATTTGAAAAGTGTGACACATAAATCCATTGCATTTGCATGCATTCATATATTTTTTTTTTGTATATTGAATGTGAATTTTGTGGTATGATTTTATGTGTAGATTTTGTGGATTGTGGAGAGTGTGATTGTGAGGATTGTACCTATTCCCCCAACTACCAATGCAAGTGATGCTTCATCTTTTTGGTCCTATTACTTTATCTATGCACTAGTGATATTTTGAGTAGGATTTGCATGGAGATTTTTCTAAGTATATGCTATGCTATGGAAAATCCTATAGATATTGTCTTAGTAGTTTTCCATAAGTTAAGATACATGTTATTCTAGTATGCTTACCTTAGCTAGTAGAATACAAGGGTGGAATATTCATGTTATGATACTATGCAAAGTTATGCCTATGTTTTTGAATAATAAAACAACATGTTAATGAATCACCTAGGTGGAATGGGAAGATTGGTTTGTGTTGAGTGGTTACACAAGGACCATGTCTATGGTTTACCTTGTGTATCACACTTGTGGATGGACACCCAGGAACAAAAAGATTTGAGATGTTTAGTGTTGAGAAGCTTCTAGTGCAACCACATGGCATATGGGATCTGCCTTGACCAACTAGGTTGTAAGAACTTAGCCAGATGGACAGTTTGTGGTAGGGTTGATAGGATGGAACGCGTCCATGGTGGTCTAAGGGAATGCTTCTGAAAAGTCTTGTCTCGATGCATGTCGAGTCTTGTGGGGAAAGTGCACCACCTAAGTAGTTAGATGTGTCCTCGGTAATGGACATTTTGAGCATCAAAGACATTTAAATGATCAAGGATGCGGTGACCCAACATACCACTGCATGATGTAGTATACTATAGTTGTTGACATAACACAAATGAAACACCATTCACTAGTATTACATCCCTCAGAATGGCACAACAGAAACATAACGGGTCCAATACATGGCTTAAAGGTTACAACTCACTCTTTTAAATAAGATCCAGAGAACACTCTAGGTTAAAGAGAGAGAAAGAACTTCTTACGGAGAAGAATCAAAGATAAATAACGCAAGAACAATTATACTATTAAGTCTAGTATTCTGGCTAAGAGGTTGGTATTTCTACTATTGCAACGCACTACAGAGAGAGGTTCTTTGGTTAGAGATTGTATTCCTATCTAATTAGTAACTTCGTCTTCACTTGAGTTGAGGTATATGTTGTCTTCCTTGTCTTCATTGAAGAGCTTAAGCTGTTGATGAGTCATGGAGCATAACTTGGTGAATACATCGTCTTAATGGCTTCAGAATCTAGCAGGGGTTAAGAAGATACTTTGAGTACGAGCGTACTCAGCAAATTCACTAGACAAGGAGTGTTTGATGCACTGTATCTACAGCCACAGATCGTAGGTCATAGGCAATGCAAGTTTTCATAAACATTTCTTCAAAGGTTGCTTTTATTCTGAAAAACTATGTCCGTCAGCCTTCACGGGTTTACAAGAACTTTCATGGAGTTCCTTTCCCGCCGCGTTTGCAGCTCCTTCTCGGAACAGGGAGTAACAAGTTACAGTTCTTACACTCTAGAGAGGTGCGTCACTTTACCCATGAGAGATCAACTCTTTGTTGCACAACCGGGCAGCTTATTCCCGTCCACAATTCCATGATGTGGGGCCTAGAAGATGATCCAAGCCAATCACTTCCCCCTTCGTGACCCCGCATGCCTCCTTGGTGTACACCATGCCCACATAATGAATTACGGCAATGGTTTGTACAAACCGTTAGATGCCAGAACTATCGTGGGACGATGAGGGTTCCCACTCATATGCTGCATATCCTCTATGAATTACCAATTAATATGCACACTTCGAGGATAACAGCCACGACCTGCACATCCGGCTTCATGCGATAGGAAGAAGATACAGCTGACTTCTCCGTCCCATTACAAATCTCATGGTCAACGCGTAATATACGGCGCAAGAATCATTGGCGACATTGGTTGTTAAGTCCTAGGTGATATAGTTTTGAATAGTGTTATTTCAATTGTCAGATTTAATAGATTAACTGATCACCCTGGATCAGTAATCAATGGTTCACATTATTATTGAAAATAGTGTTTTCTGACCTTTTTCAAATGCAGGTGAGGACAACACTGGATTTGTAAAATACTTTACAGAAAATAAACAAAGGACATGAGCAAGTGTGAACTTGCCTTTTGTGATTGCAAGATTATGCACTCACGGTCTTCGAGTCAGTATAAGATCCAAAATCTAAAATCAGCATCATTGGTCCAGTAAGGACTAATGTTTAAATAAGCAATATGCTTTTATGCATAAGTAATGTGATGCACGTTCTAAGCGCAAATCCTGGGAATAACGTTGTCCTAGGGTTTGGTTTCTGAAAGTGGTTACTTTGGAATGTGTGGTCCTTTTGGATAAATTTTATAGTTGTACTTTTATTAGAGTTGATGAGTGGTTGTAAACAACACATATGTAGGAGCAAAGTATACATACTTATGACATACTAGTTAGGATTACTTATACGAGAGTTCTTATTTTAAGTGGCAAAAAGGATAACCTTTGAAGAAAAGGTTTTTCTTCTAAGGTTTAAACAAATTTTGTGGTTAGTTAATGGTAGTTTATGTGATTTGTTTTCTCAAATGGTTTGGCTTGAGTTGCTTTATAGTTTAACTACTTCAGACCAACGTTAACTATAAAACATATAGTAATGCTTATAGTGTTGTATTAAGATTCTGTAGACTAAAGTTAACTTTAAAACAAAGATGATTTTGAGAGTATAATAATTATAACATTTGCATCTAGTGTATCTGAAATGTTTTCTTTAGGTTACTTAAGAATGGTCATTCTTTTTACTGGGATAGTGGTTTCTTGATTTGATTATGGAATATTATCATTTATCTTTTATAGATAAGTGAGTATAGTTTATAAACCCAACATAATGTTACTTAACTACTTATGGATTTATATAGTGTTGTAGTAGTTTTTGTAATTTGGTGATTAATATGGTTTAGAAAAGATTTGATTGTTTACAAGTTGCTCTTTAAGGATTTTATTATAAGTGGAATTCTTCTTAGAAGATAATCTTCATTTAAGGTTGGAGATACTTCTAAAATAGGAACATTCATAATGTTTGAAACTATTATGGCATTATATTATTAATATTTAAGACTAATACTAGTTATTAGACTTATTTGACTCATTTTAGGAGTATTAATAAATTTTATTTATCCTTATATGAATTATTAATGAAGTAAATAGGTTTAAATCTGAGTTATTAAAATATTTGAATTTTTATTTAATTCAAAAGTATAATATTAGACTTTTACCATGTAGATATTATTTTTGTGATCATTTTGGTATATCACATTTATTTTTGTGATTAAATAATAATAAGATATGATTTTTATAATTCTTATTATTTTATAATTTCTAAATAGATAATAAGTATTTACTTAAGTGAAATAACAATAAATAATTATAGTTTTAAATTGTAATTATTATTTTTCCAAGATTTTTTATATTATTTATATTTTTAATATTTACCATTATTAAAATATGAATTGTCAAAGCTTTATTGCTTATAAAACTTTTATTAAATAATATTTATTTAAATAGTCACCATATTAATATTTGATAATAAGTTTAAGTTGTAGATTTTATTTTTCTACAAATTTTCATATATTATACACATTTTTCTGAATTATAAATCAAAAGTTATTAATTAAACAAAATTTAATCATTTATTTGATTTCTAGAATATTATTAATTGAATTATAGCATTTTATTTATTTCTTAACAGAAAATACTTTTTACACCGCATCAAGAGCTAGCCCAGTCATTGACTAGTGGGCCATTGTCCACCTCAACTCTCAGGTCTAGAAATGCTTTTGCTACTGGCCTCCTCTCTACTCACTGTCGATGACATGTGGGCCCTAGGCCATGTCATCCACCATGCGAGGCAAAGACCAGTCAAACGAGCTGACGTGGCTCGATCATGAGGTAAGCATGACGTCAGCACCACCACCGTCGTCGGTGAGTGGTCACCGGCGACGATCTACTGCACCTCAGCAAGCGAAATAGACCTAGTTCAAATCAGCGCAGCCTATTGAACCTAATAGTGGCAGCGCCGCTCGGACATGGTCATCGGAGCCTCAGCTCCGACGAGCTCCGATGGTGGCCAACTGTGGCATATGATGAAGCGGCGATTTACAACGAGATCCGGTGATTGAATGTTACTGGGAAGTTCAGGAACTCACCCTGATGATGATTGAGTGGTCGGCGAGGACAGGCGTGTTCGGAATCGAGCATCCCAACGAGGATTCCGACGAACTGCTGTGAAGGGAAACGACCAAATTCACCCGCTCCAATGCTCCCCTTGATGCAAGCTTCTACCCAGAGGATCTACGGAGGAAGGCGCTTCTCCATGACGGCTCAGAATGGTGTGGGGAGACGTGGTTTGACGGCGAGAGGTGGCTCCGGTGAGCTAGGGTTTCGATCTTGTTCGTATCTGAGAGGATAAGGAGATATTGGAGATAAGGATTGAGGCAGGGCGTCGCGGTGGCCTTCTTATCCCCTCCTAGCAACAACGGCGAGTATCTTGGCGCAACGACGACGATGACGGCATCGGGCAGCGGCGAGCTCCGCCAGCGAGCTGTCTGTGTGCGTGAGGATGACGATGATGGTCATTTTGCGGATAACCCCCTGGCAAATATTTCCACTCAACCCGCAGTCCTCTTTTGACCCCACTTTCAGTTACCGATAGAAAAGAACTGGGCTGGTTACTGGGCTATTATGGGCTGCACAGGGGCGTCAGATAGGTGTAGGGTGTTGGGATGCGGCCAGGTTTGATTTTTATTTGTTTTATCCTTTTTCTATTTTCTGTTTTCTTATTCAGATTTGAATTTGATTTATATTTTTAACTTTTCTTTGCAGGATTTCTTTGCTGGACAATGTCAATAATACTAACACATAGTTAGTATTATTTGTGAATTTTTTATTATCTATAATCTTGTTATATTCCTTTATTTTTCTTAATATATGAACCCCTTTTAATATTTTGTAAAAGCTCTTTTTATTATTTTATTTTCCTTCTTTAGTTATGGATTTCTTGAATGATCTATTCTTATTTGTTTATAACTCAACTTTTAGTGAGCTTATAGTTTGAATAGAAACTTTTATATGTGTAAAGATCCTATACCATTATTTGCTGCATGAAATATAAAAGTCATTGATATATTTATTACTACTTCCATTGATTTGGAACATGACAATGTATATATTCTATTATAATAAACAAAGAGGTTTAAGGTTTTGCATTATGCATACCTACCCTGAAGTTTTGGGTTTTTAATATCTTTAGTCTCCTTTATGGATGTGGTTAAAGGTTCAACCACCAAACATATTGTTTTCTGTTTGAGATATTTGATGACATCACCTTTTTATAATGGTAAGTTATAATTCGAATGTTTTATAGAAATGAATGGACAAGGATATACTTAAGCACATCTAGTTATGATGGTTGGAATTAACAGAGATGTGCTTATGTGATTTGCTTTAGGAAAATATTTCTATAAAATGTTATAGACATCAAGATGATGGATCAATAGTATGAGATGGATATTATGTTTGATTTGAGATTTAGAGTTGATTTCTTACCAAGATTAAATAGGAAAATGATTTATAACATATAATTATATTTCATAATCTTAGATCTCTAATTAAGGAATTCCTTTCCTAGATATAACACTTCTTTCTATCCATCATCAGGGTTAGTATAATGAGCTTACTTATTAAAATCTTCTTATTCATATATCATTCTTCTAAACTCATGGATAAATCCAATGAGTTTGATACAAAGGCATTTTATAATTTGTTCATATCCTTGCTTGGTTTTATTTACTATTCTACTGTTGATAATCTTCCAACCAACCAGTAGTTCCTTCAATTTCACTCACAATCTTCCTTAATATTCCATCACTGATCTTTCTCTAAGGTTAATTATCTTTTAAGATGAATAACACTACTTATAAACTCTGAATTATATTTATGTGGGTTGCAAAGACTACTCTAGGATCACTTATCTCTACTAAGGTTCCAATCATGTTCTACCCACTAGTATTACCTATACTAAATATAAGCATTCAATATTGGTGGCAAAGCATTACCATTATAATACTTTAATCATTTATTACTGAAGTTCTTAGTTGGCTAAGCAAGGCTTTATCTATCCTACTTTTCCATTATCTTGGAATTATCTTCTTAGTATCTCATATTGGATTAAGGTTATTTATGAACTTAGGCCCTCTTTAAAAGATTTAAGTAGAGGTTGTGATAAGATCAGGAAATAGTAGATCAAAGATTGATAGTTGATTAGTTTGTGAATCAATGGTTGATTACTCAAATTGATGAACAACAGATATTAAGATAGGTTCCATAAATATTGATATGGAAAGAAAGATATATATATATATATAGTGGATGACCTGGACTTAATCTCTCTCCAACTCCAACTCATCAAAAGAGTTTTTAAGGTTAGGTGTTACTATGATACTCAGAATGTATGCAAATGGGATTAAGATATAGTGGTTGCATTCTTATTATTTGTTTTATATCTTTAACTTGGTACTTGTGATTGATTATAATGAGTACTATAACATGATCACCTGATGATCAAATATAATTCACATTGTATTAAGGTTTAACTTATAGTACATTTGATCTATCCTTAGATCAAATCTCTCTTACCCAAAATGAGATATTAACAAAGGTCTTACTGAAACTTATCGCAGTCAACTTGATGATCTACTTCAATTCCATCAAGCTAAGAGAAGCTCCAATCACTTTGACAAGTTTTGTTTAAAAGCGCGAAAATTATTCGGATTTTCTATGCATGAATGTAATGCACACATCTGGGTTCAGCTTATTTATAGGCTCTAATGCTGGGATGTTACAAAGGATCTCCTCATCCCAATTTCTCTAAGTTAAAACTTGTGGTTGAACAAGGTTAAAGGTTCACCAATGTCTATTGGTGGTTCCTTTGGTGTTTTTGTCAAACAAAAACTTAGTGTTTTCAACTAATAAGAAAAACCTTATTTTGAGCAAAGCCAGCCTGAACTACACTTAGACAAATTCATATAGTTATTAGATGTTACTATACTGCTATGGTATCACTTGCCAATACAATTCCAAATGTATTGACCCTCTATGGATGTAACTTATTATGTGGCAGGTTACTATGATGGTGACTAGGGTTATGAGTCTACACTCAACATGTTTGCCTGTGGCACATGAAGATGAAGACTTTATTTATTTTGTTAAGTATTGTGAACTCTATGTATTAGCCTTGGGATAATGAGTTGTAAGAACTATGTATCTCTGGATATTACGATGTAATAATGACCTTTGTATCTGTGTACTTCATCTTAAACTGTGGATGCTAGCAATTCCATCCAGGGACTAGCATTGCAATCACTAGGGCCTTTACCTTAAATGGTGAGGTCTTACAGATGGTATCAGAGCACCGTGTTGCATGTAGGATTATGACCCTAAGATGGATTAGACTAAGGAAACCACTATAAAAAATGCAAACTCCTTTGTAAATGTCCACACTTGTCTCTTTTCATCTCGTAGAACTTCTCCTAATCTTCTTTCTCATCTCTATTTGTAGATGTCCGCCATCAACGAAGCCGTCAAGAAGGGACCACTCATGACCATGACCTTAGAATGTGAGACAGAGTTTCCCAAGGCACTCAAGAACCTTATGGTTACCATGGGAATACATGGTGAAGTTGTGTACAAGGGATTCCCAGTGATGGATGAAGGAGAAGAATATTGGTGGGTATAACTCCACTTGTACAAAAACAAGGAGGACAACCACAAAGAGTCGGTATTCTTCATGGTCACCAACTCTGAAATGCACACGTCGTTCTTTGACTCTGCAAGGAATGCAGCATGGAATGCCATCAAGGAGCTGGGTGAAAGACTCAAGTGTAGAATGCTCAACACTCAAAATGAACTTAGAGAGGAGAAGAAGCATACCTAATACTTAGAAGCTACCAACAAACATCTAAGGGAAGATATCATGGACTTAGCATGGGAGACTTGTGACCAAGAAAAACAGATTTCCTCCAAGGATGCCCAGATAGCTATCTTGACAAGTGAGTGAGAGTTGTGACATACTCCAATAGTTGGACCACCACACTTGTCGTTTTCTCGCGTTAATAATTTTGATCATACCAACCTATGTGGTATGGCAAAAATTTGTCTAAGTTATGTTTTGAAACTTAGTATTTGTGATTGAATATTGTATGCCATGACATGTGTGTTTGAAATAATTTATGTGTTTGTTGTAAACTTTTGTTTCTACTATCTTGTGATTTCTCTTTACTTGTGTTATTTCTAATTTTCTCTATCCTATGCAATAGATGCCTAGCTTTGTTCTCAGCACCGCCGAGGAGTTCAAGGGAACTCGCTTTGGATCTCATATCGTGGAGCTCACCAGTGTGCTCAATCTCCCCTTCCTAACATCAAGGGACTTCATCTTAGGAAGTTCGAGAGGAAGGATATATGGAGATTTAGAGTCTCGCAGCTAAGACGCCAGTCTGAGACACCCACCGAGGAGATTGCTTTCAAGATACTCCATGACGACAAGGAGAAGGGACTCGATGTCGCCATGCAGGAGCTGCTTGGACGCATCTGTGGACATCACTCCATCAAGCTCAGGGGCCTCTACTTCCACCCATTTGGGCGACATGACGAGGAGGGAGAGGTTGTAGTGTATGACGATGCCACTAGGGAGACTATTGATTAAGTGTGTCTCTATCTTCAGGACCTAGAGAGCCTTCTTAGGCACCTCGATACTGATAGGACCAACGTCATGCTTAGCAATGATGAGATACGCGTCTAGTTGTGGGAGAAGGACAAGGCCTTTAAGGAGAAGGAGGAGAGCATCAAGGACATGGAGGCTAGGTTAGAGAAGTAAGACAAGAGGTTCAAGAATCAAGAGAAGAGAGTGCAGGATAGGAACAAGAAGATCAATGAGATGAAGGCCGAGATGGAGCTCAAGGATCTTGATCTAGAGATACAACAGGAGGTTATTGAGAGGCTGCGTTCGCAGAAGAGGAAGCTTCAGGCGAAGGTCACTGCCTTGACCACCAGTGTGGAGGAGTACAAGTCAGGAATCAACGCAGCATGACTTGCACTAGTGGAGGTGGAAGTCGATATGGAGGAGTAGTGTTGACTACTTGGCTATCTACCTATCTATCATCATTTTATTTATCGAGTCGCATTGATCATCCAAGATGTGGGTGACTATGATAGTGTGTTTACTTTGCAAAAACTTGTTGTTCGTGTTGTCTAAACTCTAAGTTTATCTTGTGCTTGCTTATTTGTGATTGTTGCTATGTGATACGTCGGAAACGTATCTATAATTTTTGATGTTCCATGCTTGTTTATTATCTACTTTGATTTGCTTTGTCCACACTTTGAGGTTCTTTTCATAGGTTTTCTGGTACTAACCTATTAACAAGTTGCCACAGTGCCAGTTGCCTGTTTTCTGCTGTTTTTGGTTCCAAAAAATCTAGTAAGGAAATATTCTCGGAATTGTACGGGACAAAAGCCAAAGCCAATATTTCACCGAGGAGAACACGGAGTCCAGAGGATAGACGGAGGGGCTCCACAGGGTGGCCACACCCCCAGGCGCGGCCTAGGGTGGGCCCGTGCCTGGGCAGGGTGTGGGCCCCCTGGCCGCCTCCCAGCCTCGCCTCTTTGCCTATAAGAAGCCCCCGATGCCGAAACCCTAAGTACCCGATAAATATTCCATGAAACCGTCTGTAGACGCTGCCACCATCGTCCCTAGATCAGGGGGATCTGAAGCTGTTCCCGGCACCCTGCCAGAGGGGAGATCATCCTGGAGGCCTTCTTCTTCATCATGCCAGCCTCCGGTATGAAGCGTGAGTAGTTCCACCTTGGACTACGGGTCCATGTAGTAGCTAGATGGTTGTATCTCCTCCTTGTGCTTTCATGTCTAGATCTTATGAGCTTCGTTCATGATCAAGATCTAATCTATTTGTAATCATGCATGTTGTGTTTGCAGGGATCCGATGGATATTGAGATTACTATGTCAAATTGATTAATGGTTTTGTCTTAATGATTCTATCATGTCTATGTTGTTTGTGATCTTGCATGCTCTCCGTTGCTAGTAGCTATCTTTGCCAAGTAGTTTCTAGTGACTCCAAGAGGGAGTATTTATGCTCGATAGTAGGTTCGTGCCTCTACTTAATCAAGGGAAGTGACAGAAATCTCTACGGTTGTAGATGTGTTGTTTCCACTAGGGAGAAAACAACGGTCTCTTGTTCATGGAACAAGTGGATTGTTTACCTTACACACTTTGCTTAAAGCAGTTGTCTGTTGCTTCCAACTTAATACTGAAGTGGGTTCGGATGATATCTGAAGTTGGAATTCTAGTCATAGATGCAGTTGGATGGCGGTCTATGTACATTGTTGTATTTCCCAATAGAATCTCATAGGATCTTTTTGTCTAGTATTGCATTGTTATGCCTTGCTCAGTCCTTCCAATTGCCCTGTTGTAATTTGTTTACCCAGCATGCCATGTTTGTTTATCTAAGGAGAACACCTATAGTGAACTATGGACCCCGGTCCAATATTTACCATTGATACATCTTCCACTGTTACTGTTTACTTGCTGCAAACCATCATCACCTTCCACACCATACAGTTAATCCTTTGTTACAGCAACCGGTGAGATTGACAACCTCACTGTTAGTTGGGGCAAAGTCTTGAGTTTGTGTTGTGCAGGTTTCCATGTTGCTTGCAACAACTTTGAGGCGTTTCCTTCCTCCTACTGGTTCATTAACCTCAGTTTCTTACTAAGGGAAAACTTCCTGTTGTACTGCATCATACCTTCCGCTTGGGATCTCCCAACAAAGTGCTAATGCGTGCATCACTATGTATTGTGTTGTGCATGTTAGAATCTATCGGTTATAGCTCATTACTTATACTTATTGAAACCACAGATGCCTCCCCATCATGCCAATCCTAACAATAACAAGAACAACAATGGAAATGAGATGCAGCAGCTGATGATAGCCCAGACTCAGTTGATGCAAATGATGACCTATTTTATGGCGAATCAAAATCAGAACCAAAACAGCAGCAACAACAACAACAACAACAACAACAATCAAAACAAGCCACCAGCTTTTGATATGCTTACAAGGTTTCTGAGGTTGAGGTCTGCAAAATTTTCTAGAACCATTGATCCTATGGTAGCCAATGACTGGTTATGTTCTGTGAACAAGGACTTGGTCGCTGTTGGTTGCACTGATGAGGAGAAAGTCAGATTCGTAGCACACCTGCTAGAAGGACCAACAGCTACATGGTGGGATAACTTCCAAATCAGTACTCCTATTGAAGAAGTGACTTGGGCAATGTTTGAAGATGGATTTCGCACTGCCCATATCTCTTCAGGGGTGATGAGTTTGAAGAAGAAGGAATTCCACAACCTTAAGCAACGCCACCGTAGTGTTGCAGAATATATTGAGGAGTTCAACAATCTGGCACGCTATGCACCGGATGAGGTTGACACTGATGCAAAAAGGAAGGAGAAATTCCTTGAAGGGATAAATGATGAGATGTGCATGCAACTATCTACTGCATATGTTCCAACTTATCAATCTATGTGTGACAAAGCGACCATCTTAGAAAGCAAGATGAAGCAGGGGGAGAATAGGAAGATGAAGCACCACTTTGATAAGGATAGTTCTGGATCGTCACACAAGCGTTCCCATGGTGAATATAGTGGAGGTTCTGGATCCCACAAACATACGAAATATAACAACCACCACAATAGTAACCGTCACCACGATAACAATAAACATCGTGGGCACAACAATGGTGATTACCACAGCAACAAGAGTGGACACAAGAGTCACCATGATGGAAATGGCAAGGGAAATAAGCCAACTAAGAGGGACATCAGTTAGGTTGAATGCTTCAAGTGCAAGAAGACTAGGAACTATGCAAATGAATGCCCAGAAAAGAAGACTGATGGAGCCAGCAAGTCAAACCCTTTTCAAAAGGGTCATGTGAACCACATCAATGTGGAGGAAATTTATGAGTCTGATGCTGTGGCTGGTAAGTTCAAGCTTAATTCCTTTCCAGCACTTGTCCTTTTTTATACCGGCGCATTGCATTCATTCATATCAAGAGCATTTGTAGACAAAAATAGACTCCCAACTGAAACTAATGGATGTCCTATTAAAGTAAGCTCCCTAGGTGGAGAGATGATAGTAAATTGATGTCATGATCTAGTAATAGAGTTTGGGAAGTATAAGTTTCCAGTTAGTCTGAATATCCTTGATTCCCAAGGATTAGATGTAATTTTGGGCATGGATTGGATAACTAAGTATGAGGGAGTAATAGATTGTGCCAATCGTACTATTACACTCACAACCCCGGATAAGAAATGGATTAGGTTCAAGTCTAACTTTGAATCCAAAGGGAGTAAGCTATCTCTTAAGGGGGTTAGAATAGAAAGTGTACCAGTAGTGAAAGAGTACCCGGATGTGTTTTTGGAAGAATTACCAGGAATGCCACCAGATAGAGATGTAGAGTTTTTGATTGACTTACTGCCAGGATCTGGACCAATAGCAAAAAGTCCCTACAAGATGTCAGTTAATGAGTTGAAAGAACTCAAGAAACAGCTTGGAGAACAGTTGTAGAATGGATTTATCCAACCAAGTTCTTCATCTTGGGGTGCACCAGTTCTGTTTGTTGAGAAGAAAGATAGAAGTCAAAGGCTATGAATAGATTATCGATCACTCAATGAGGTGACCATAAAGAACAAGTACCCTTTACCTAGAATCAATGATCTATTTGATCAGCTAGAAGGAGCCCGTGTGTTCTAAAAAATTGATCTCTGATCAGGCTACTTTCAGCTAAAGATTAGAGAGCAAGACATACCTAAGCCTGCTTTTACCACTAGGTATGGATTGTATGAGTACATGGTGATGCCATTTGGATTAACAAATGCACCAGCTTATTTCATGAACATGATGAACAAGGTGTTCACGGAATTTCTTGACAAGTTTGTCGTGGTATTCATCGATGACATATTGATCTATTCCAAGAGAAAAGAAGAGGATGAAGAACATTTGCGTTTGATTCTTGAGAAACTCAGGGAGCACAAGTTGTATGCCAAGTTCAGTAAGTGTGAATTTTGGTTGAATGAAGTTGGATTTCTTGGACATATTGTGTCTGGAGATGGTATAGCTGTCGATACCGCAAAGGTGTCAGCTGTAACTAAGTGGGAATCTCCCAAGTCAGTTAAAGAAGTTCGTAGTTTCCTAGGCTTGGCAGGATACTATAGAAGGTTCATCGAGAATTTCTCAAAGGTAGCTAAGCCAATGACGGAGTTACTTAAGACAGAGAAGAAGTTTGATTGGACTGAAGGATGTGAAACCAGTTTTCAAAAGTTGAAGAAAAGATTGGTGTCAGCACCAGTTTTATGTCTGCCAGATCTAGAGAAAGACTTCCAAGTCTATCGTGATGCATCTCACCAAGGATTGGTTGGAGTTTTGATGCAAGAAGGAAAAGTTATGGCTTATGCCTCGAGACAACTCAGGACTCATGAAGTAAACTATCCTACACATGACTTAGAGTTGGCCTCGGTTGTCCATGCACTCAAAACATGGAGACACTACCTTTTGGGAAAGCGTTGTGAAGTGTTCACTGATCACAAGAGCTTGAAATATATATTCAACCAAAAAGAGCTCAACATGAGACGAAGAAGGTGGCTAGAGCTTATCGAAGATAATGACTTGAGTTTGCAATACCATCCCGGTAAAGCAAATGTTGTAGCCGATGTTTTAATCCGTAAAGTTTATGTGAATGGCCTCACCAAAGGGGAATTGCCAGATGATTTGGGTGCTCAATTTAAAGAGCTGAGATTGGAGATAGTGCCTGAAGGATCTCTCATGTCTTTGGAAGTTCAACCAACACTGTTGGACAAGATCAAAGAAGCCCAAAAGTTGGACAAGGAAATAGAGGAGATTAAGAGTAAAATTAGTAAAGGAAAGGTGAAAGGATTCCATGAAGATGAACAAGGAACTTTATGGTATGGAAAGCGTATCTGTATTCCACAAGATCCGGAGCTTCGGAAATTGATTTTACAAGAAGCACACAATTCACCATATTCTATTCATCTGGGGAACACCAAGATGTACATGAATGTGAAGGAAAGATTTTGGTGGAACAATCTCAAGAAAGATATCGCGGAACACATTGCTTTGTGTGATGTGTGTAGTCGAGTGAAGGCAAAACATCAGAAACCGGCAGGGTTATTTCAACCACTACCTATACCGGATTGGAAGTGAGATAAGATTGGTATGGATTTCATCACCAGACTACCAAGGACCAGATCTGGATACAATTCTATATGGGTTGTTGTGGATCACCTAACTAAAGTGGATCATTTCATACCCGTGAAGACTACTTATACAAGTGCTAAATTGGCTAAGATCTATATGAATAGGATTGTATGTCTACATGGAGTACCTAAGAGTATTGTGTCTGATCGAGGAACTCGGTTCACTTCGCATTTTTGGTGAAAACTGCATGAATCATTGGGGACTAGACTAGAATTCAGCACATCATTTCATCCTCAGACTAATGGACAGACAGAAAGGACCAATCAGATTTTGGAAGATATGTTGAGAGCTTGTGCGCTAGACTATGGATCTAGTTGGGATGAAAGTCTTACATACATAGAATTCTCTTACAATAACAACTATCAAGCAAGCATAGAGATGGTTCCGTTTGAATTCCTTTATGGAAGGAAGTGTACTATGCCATTATTATGGAATGGAGTAGGAGAAAGAAATTTGTTCGGACCAGAACTGGTCAAGGAAGATGAAGATGAAGAGAAAGTCAGAATGGTAAAGGATAGATTGAAGATAGCCCAATCCCGACAAAAGAGCTATGCAGACCCAAAGCATAGAGAAGTCACCTATGAGGTAGGTGATAGAGCTTATCTTAGAGTCTCACCACTTCGTGGTGTGAAGAGATTTGGATTCAAAGGGAAATTGGCACCTAGATATGTAGGGACATTCAAGATTTTGAGCCGCAAAGGAGAAGTGGCTTATGAGATTGTATTGTCTAAACACTATATGTAGTTCACAATGTGTTTCATGTGAGTTAGTTGAATAAGTGTCATCCAGAGATGGAAGAGACTTCATTGAAGGATACTATACCATTGGAAGAAGTACAGTTGGAGAGTGCCCTCACTTACAAAGAGAGACCTATCAAGATTCTTGTAATAGCAGAAAGAGTCACTCGTACTAAGTGTCACATCCCAAAATTTTCCAAATTTTGAAATGTGAAAAATAAATAAACAAATAAATAATTGTTGAAATTTAGGGTGAAAAGAAACTTTTTGATTCCAAATGGAAACATCAAAACCCATCTTGAACAAACTTGGAATAAAAAGGGAATCAAACAAAATTTCAATCAAGTGAAATGCATTCATCAATGAATGTATCTTGAAATTTAAACACTTGGAAAAGTTAAACCAAAACCCTAAAACCCTAATGTAAGAAAATCATTTCCAAGATATCTCTAGACTATGGATTTGACCCATATAACATTTGTCAACTAACATTTATAAATTATCAAGAATGATAAACAAAAATATTATAAAACCATAGAGATTTGTTTCATTTAATTTGGAGCCATAGATAAAAACTTATGAGTTTAATATGGCAAAAGGAAATATTTCCAAAGCTAATAAAGCACCTATCTAAAATCCATACCAAATTGTGAGCAAAATAATCCTAAAGAGATATAAAAGGATAAACAAATATTAAATAAAAATATACAAATTGGAATCACCAATTTTGGATCTATAAATAAAAAGATATGGATTCTATAATACAAAGAAATAAATAAATAAGGAATATTTAAAAGCCAAGTTAAATCTTTGCCAAATCCATAAACAAATGAAAGTTTTTTGAATAATAAAATGGGTGAAGATTATTTAAATAAAATCATAAGGATTAACAATATCCAATTCTATTTAAATAAAGACAAATTGCCTAAAGTAAATAATAAACTCCAAAGAAATTATTTAGAAGACAATTGAATTAAATCCATAAGCATATGGAATAAAGATAATCCAAACAAAATAAATGGATAAAGAATAATCAAATAAAAACATATGGGACTAAAACCATATTCAAATTATTTAAATGGAGACAAATCCCTAATGAAAATGATTAATTAAATGGTGAGAAAATAATAAATAGGAATTTACCAAAATGGATTAAAAAGTTATCTAATTAACTTAAAAGAATCATTTGAATAAAACTTATATGGAATTAAAACTGTATTTGATTTTATTTGAATAAAGACAAATTCCCAATTTAAATGATTAATAAATCATATTTCAAATAATTCAAAATGAATTATTTAACACACTTTTGAATAAATAAAACCTACTGAAAAAGGTTTGATGAAAATTAGAATTCAAATATGAGTTTGAAATTATATTTAAAATCTTATTTGAATAAAGGCAAGTGCTTATTATAAATAAATAATAAACCATAAATGAATAAAATAATTATTCTAAAATGGACTTTAAATACATATTTAAAATAGTATAGAAACATACTGAATATTTGGAAAAGTTTTGAAAAAGGAATCTGAATTCAAATGGTAGTTTGAAATTCGAAACAAAAAATCAAAATGGAAAAATAAAAAAGAAACAGAATAAAAACAGAGAAAGAACCAGCCCAGCAAAGCATCTGGCCCAGCTAGCCCAACTAGCCCAGCATAAGCCCACCCGACACTCCCCCTCTCCCTGCCCGTTCTTTTCTCACCGTGGCCTCGACCCACACCCCCATTGTCGAAGCGACCCCACTGCCACATCACCTCGTCGTTTCCACCCGCGATGAGCTCGCCCCCCCTCTGACTGTTTCCTCTGCGATTCAATTCGAATCAATACGAGTTATTCTGCGTATTAAATTCCCCCGTGATCACGCTTGTTTAACCACCTCCCTCTCCCCTCTCTTTCCCCTCAGACACCACTGCGAGAGAGCCACCAGGCTGCGCTAATTTTTGCTTGCCCCGCCGCTGTCACCGATGAACGGCAGCGCCAATTCTGGCGAGATCAACCCTCCCCCTACCCCCTGGCTCCCATGAGATTGTTCGCGAACACCTTGCGCACTGTAAGATCCCTCCTTTGTAAAGGAAAAGGATCCCTATGATTGCAATGCTAGTCCCTGGATCAATGCTAGCATCCACAGTTAAAGATGAAGTACACTGATACAAAGGTCAATTATTACATCCATTCCAGAGATAAACATAGTCTTTACAACTCAAAGGCCACTGGCCTATTACAAGAGTTTGAATAAGTAAATAAATATAAGTCTTCATCTTCATGTGCCACAGGCAAACATGTTGAGTGTAGACTCATGACACCTAATCCTCATCAGAGTAACCTACAACATCACAAGTTACAGCCACAGTGGGTCAATACTTTGGAATAGTATTGGCAAGTGATACCTTAGTATATTTTAAGTGGACTAGATACTATATGCAAATTTGGCTAAGTGTAGCTTGGCTTGCTTTGCTCAAAACAGGTTTTTCCTATTAGTTGAAATCACTAAGTTTTTCTTTGTTAAAACTTTTCCCAAGGAACCATCAATAGACATTGAGGTCCTTCACCCTTGTTCACCCACAAGTTTTTACTTAGAAGTTGGAATGATGAGATTCTTGATAGCTTCCATGCCTTGATGCTCAAGTTGTCCTTTGCCATGGACTTGGCTAAGTACTTAGATTTTTCCATCTGCAGAGGTTGTGCACTTTCCCCACCAGACTTGGTTTCACCAAGACAGGACCTTTCAGAAGCCTTTCCTTAGACCAAATGGACGCGTTCCAACCTATCATTCCCACTACCACCAACTGTCCAAATGGCTAAGTTCTAGCAACTTATGTGATCCAGGCAAAGCCCATATTGCCAAGTGGCTGCACTAGAAGCTTCTTAACACTTGGCCTCTAAAATCTCTTTGTTCCTGGGTGGCTTACCACAAGTGAGATACACAAGGTAAACCACAGCCATGGGCCTTGTGTAACCACTCAACCAAAAACCACCAATCAAGTCCCTTTCCACCCAGGTGATTCATTGACTTAGTTGTTTTATTAAGTAAAACAAGTCCAAGGACTTAGAAATATTTTCATCATAGCATGTATATTTCACCAACCCTTGTTTGCTACTAGCTAGGCTAAGCATGGCATAGATAGTAACTTAACTTAGAAAATTTCCTAGCAATTCTACAACTACTTAGGATTTCCCATCATGGCATTAGGCAAAATATTATCATGCAAGACTTAGCAAAATATTTCTAATGCTTAGTATAAAATATAGGGATAGAATATTCATGAAGTACCACTTGCCTTGGTAGTTGGGAGAGTAGCACTCTTCACAATCACAATCACTAGCACCAAAGTCTACACAAAGAATGGTAGCACAAATTACACACAAATCATATACAAACATAAATATATGCATGCATGCAAAATGCTAAGTGATGATTTCCAAAACTCAACCAAGAAAGTGCAAGGTACTGATTCACTAACAAGATAAAAACTTGCCAAACAACCAATATTTATACCTTAAAAAATTTCCTAAACATTTCAAACACTCAAATTAGTCCTAAACAAGTTTCTGCAAATAAAGCCTTTTTAATAGGAGCTAAACACTAAACACATTGCATAATCAGAAAGAGCTTGCTCTCCTGATTCCAACGGTATAAAATTTGTCAAATTCTAACGTGGGGATCAAAAGTTATAGCTACTTCAAAAATGGATATAAATCAGATTCAAAATCTGTTTTAAAATCAAACCCTAGCCACGCGTCTGTTTCCTATTGGCCGATACCGTTTCACTCCGGATCAACCTTCCGCACCGTCAGATCAAGTTAGATCCAACGCGCCAGATTCAAAGAAAACGCTTCGCTCAGATCTAATTTAAACCGCAAGATCTACATCTAACGGCAGCTGTTGCTTCGACCATAGCCTAGCGGCGCTAGCGGCGGCGACTGGCGGCGGCGTGTCTGTCAGCGGCGGTGTCGGCGTTCTAGGTCACCCGGGGAGGGGAGAGGATGCTCACCAGAACCGCCGTGTCGAGGTGAAGCTCAACGTGTCTCTGGTTGGCGAAGGGGCGCTTGGAGTCGTCGGGGATTCATCGCCGGAGTTCGCGAACGCGTCGGGTACGGCTGCTGGTCGACGTTGGCGAGGTTCTGCGTCACGCTAAGACAAGAGGAGGACACCGTTAGACGCGCAAGACGCTGGGGATCTTAGGCGTATCAAACAGAGGGCAAGGGGCGGCTGGTACTTACGGGGAGAGGTCACCGGAGTTCGAGCAGAGAGTGGCGGCGCTCAGTCGTTGTCGTTGCCGAGGCTACAGACCATGCGCGAGAAAAAGGGAGGTGTCAATAGATGCGCACGGAGCTGCAGAGCATGCTAGTATGAACCATGGACAGAGGGGGGCACGGTGCTCACCGGAATTCGTCGGCGAGGTCGTCGGAACAGCGGCAGTGTCCGGCGAGTTGCGAGCAGCCTGGTAGCGTGGAGAGGAAATTCGGTGAAGGGAAATGGCTGCGAGAGGGAGGGGCTTAAGTAGGCAGAGGCTCGACAAGAAACCCTCGGCGAATCAATGGCAATTACGCCGCGGAATCAACGCAGCAACGGCCAGCGGCGACGTGCTCCTCGTGAAATTTGGTGGAAGACGACGATGACGTGGACAGGGCCCGCTTGTCAGCGAATAGAACAGAGAGGGAGTGGGGTCCGAGTGTCAGCGACTCTGGGGGTGCTTCTGTGCGTGAGAGAGAGGGGACCCGGGTGGGCTAGCTGGGCTGGTTTCACTGTTGGGCCAGAATAGTAGCGCCGACCCTTTTCCTTTTCTTTATTCCTTTTCTATTTCTAATTCGATTTTCTGGAATGATTTTCAAATGAATTCAAACTCTATTTGAATTCAAATCTTTTCAGGATTTTTGCAGTGCGCAACAGTCACAATTCTAGGCATAAAACCATGTGGTCACTTTGAATTGGCTTGGTCATTTTTTGGAAGAATAAAATAAACAGTGACATAGCACTTGTTTCATATTGGTTTTCAATTTGTATTTGCTTTGAAATTTTTGGTTTAAACTTTAGCAACCTAGCAACTCATTCAGAGAGCAACAAGGCACAAGGTTTGGTTTTCATGAACAACAATATCTTATAGAAGAGTAGCATTTGTTTCAAATGATGATCACATAAAATAATGAGCTCATATGCTCCTGTTTTTGAATTGTTTTGTTAGAAACGAATCCTATATGATCATGGATGCATGGATGATATGCATGAGTTTGAAACATGATTTTAGGGATGTTACAAATCTAACCCCCTTAAGGTGAATCTCGCCCTCGAGATTCGGTTTGGCTAGCAAATAGGTGAGGGTGGTCTTTCCGAAGATCATCTTCTCTTTCCCATGTTGCTTCCTCTTCGGAATGATGATTCTGCTGCACTTTGCAGAACTTGATAGTCTTTGTCCTTGTGACTCTTTCTGCAGTCTCAAGAATCTTGATAGGTTTCTCCTCATAAGTGAGATCACTTTCTAGTTGAACCTCCTCCAAAGGTATAGTATCCTTCAAAGAAGTTTCTTCCATTTCTGGATGACATTTCTTAAGCTGACTCACATGAAACACATTATGGACAGCTGACAGAGATTCTGGCAGTTTAATTTCATAGGCAACTTCTCCTTTACGACTCAGAATCTTGAATGGCCCAACATATCTTGGTGCCAATTTTCCTTTGACTCCGAATCTTTTCACTCCACGAAGTGGTGACACTCTAAGATAGGCTCTATAGCCAACTTCGTAGGTGACTTCTCTACGCTTAGGATCTGCGTAGCTTTTCTGTCGGGACTGTGCTATCTTCAATCTGTCCTTAACCAACTTGACTTTCTCTTCGGCTTCTTTGATAAGATCTGTCCCGAATAAACTTCTTTCTCCCACACCATTCCATAACAATGGGGTGGTACACTTTCTTCCGTAGAGAAACTCAAACGGTGCCATCTCAATGCTGGCTTGATAGCTGTTGTTATAAGAAAATTCTGCGTAAGTCAAACTTTCGTTCCAACTGGCTCCATAGTCTAAGGCACATGCCCTCAACATGTCTTCCAAGAATCTGATTAGTCCTTTCTGTTTGTCCATCAGTTTGAGAATGAAAAGCAGTACTGAATTCCAACCTTGTTCCCAATGACTCATGTAACTGTCTCCAAAAATGGGAAGTGAATTGAGTTCCCCTATCTGACACAATACTCTTGGGCACTCCATGTAGACATACAATTCTACTCATGTAAATTCTTGTTAACTTAGCACTTGTATAGGTTGTCTTCATGGGTATGAAATGAGCCACTTTAGTTAGGCGATCCACTACTACCCAAATAGAATCGTATCCTGACCGGGTCCTTGGTAATCCGGTAATGAAATCCATACCAATCTTGTCCCACTTCCAATCAGGAATAGGTAGTGGTTGAAGCAAACCGGCTAGTTTCTGATGTTCCGCTTTTACTCTACTACACACATCACACAAAGCAATGTGTTCGGCGATGTTCTTCTTGAGATTATTCCACCAAAATCTTTATTTCATGTCCATGTACATTTTAGTGTTACCCGGATGAATGGAATACGGAGAGTTGTGTGCTTCTTGCAAAATCAGTTTCCGCAACTCCGGGTCTTGTGGAACACAGATACGTTTCCCATGCCATAAAGTACCCTGTTCATCTTCATGGAATCCTTTGGCTTTTACCATGCCAATCTTTTCTTTAATCTCTTAAATTTCCTTATCAATCTTCTGGGCTTCTTTGATCTTGTCCAACAAAGTGGGTTAAACATCCAAAGTCATGAGATGTCCTTCAGGCACAATCTCCAATCTGAGTTGTCTAAATTGAGTACACAGATCATCTGGAAGCTCTCCCTTGGTAAGGCCATTCACAAAAACCTTACGACTTAGAGCATCTGCTACGACATTTGCTTTACCGGGGTGGTATTGCAAACTTAAGTCATAGTCCTTGATAAGTTCTAGCCATCTTCTTTATCTCATATTAATTTCCTTCTGGGTGAAGATATACTTCAAACTTTTGTGATCTGTGAACACTTCACAACGCTTTCCCAAAAGATAGTGTCTCCATGTTTTGAGTGCATGGACAACAGAGGCTAACTCTAAATCATGAGTAGGATAGTTCACTTCATGAGTTTTGAGTTGTCTCGAGGCATAAGCCACAACTTTACCGTCTTGCATAAGTACTGCACCCAAACCTTGATGAGATGCATCACAATATACTTGGAAATCTTTCTCCAAATCTGGTAGACACAAGACTGGTGCTGTCACAAGTCTCTTCTTCAATTCCTGAAAGCTGAGTTCACAACCTTCAGACCAAGCAAACTTCTTGTCTTTCTTTAGCAATTCAGTCATAGGCTTAGCAACCTTTGAGAAATTCTCAATGAACCTTCTGTAGTAACCTGCTAAGCCAAGGAAACTACGGACTTCTTTCACGGACTTGGGAGATTCCCATTCAGTCACAGCTGAAACTTTAGTAGGATCAACTGCTACACCATCATTTGTCATAACATGACCAAGAAAACCAACTTCATCCAACCAGAACTCACACTTGCTGAATTTGGCATAAAGTTTATGCTCTCTTAACTTCTCAAGTATCAAACGCAAGTGTCCTTCATGCTCTTCTTTGCTCTTGGAGTAGACTAAGATGTCATCGATGAAAACGACAACAAACTTGTCAAGGAATTCCATGAACACCTTGTTCATCATATTCATGAAGTATGCTGGAGCATTGGTCAACCCAAAAGGCATTACAGTATACTCATACAATCCATACCTTGTAGTGAACGCTGTCTTAGGTATGTCTTGTTCTCTTATCTTGAGTTGAAAATAACCTGACCGGAGATCAATCTTTGAGAACACACATGCTCCTTCTAGCTGATCAAACAAGTCATTGATTCTAGGCAAAGGGTATTTGTTCTTGATAGTCACCTCGTTGAGTGAACGGTAATCTATGCATAACCTTTGACTTCTATCCTTCTTCTCCACGAACAAAACTGGGGCTCCCCAAGATGAAGAACTTGGTTGAATAAATCCTTTCTGTAGCTGTTCTCCAAGTTGTTTCTTGAGTTCTTTCAGTTCGTCCACTGACATTTTATAAGGTCTCTTTGCTATTGGTCCAGACCCTGGTACCAAATCTATCAGAAACTCCACATCTCTATCTGGTGGCATTCCTGGCAATTCTTTCGGAAACACGTCCGGATACTCACTCACAATTGGCACACTGTCCATGCTAACCCCCTTAAGAGAATTTATCTTACTTCCTTTAGATTCAAAGTTGGACTTGAATTTAATCCGCTTTCTTTCCGAGGTTGTGAGTGCAACAGTACGATTAGCACAATCTAGTACTCCTTCATACTTAGCCATCCAATCCATTCCCAATATTACGTCCAGTCCTTGGGAATCTAGGATTATTAAGTTAACGGGAAACTTATACTTCCCAAACTCTATGACTAGATCATGACATCCTGAATTCACTATCATTTCTCCACCAGGAGAACTTACTTGTATAGGACACCCAATAGTTTCTACTGGCAGTTCATTTCTTTCAACAAATGCTCTTGATATGAATGAATGAGATGCACCAGTATCAAAGAGAACAAATGCTGGAACAGAATTGAGTTTGAACTTACCAGCCACAGCATCAGGCTCCTCATAGATCTCCTCCACATTAATGTGGTTAACTTGTCCCTTCTGAAAGGGGTTGGGCTTGTTGGGTCCTTCAACTTTCTTTTCTGTGCAGTCATTTGCATAATGCCCCATCTTCTTGCATTTGAAGCACTCAACCTGACTGATGTCTCTCTTAACAGGCTGACTTCCACTTCCACTTCCACTACCACTGTGGTGGCTCTTATGTCCACTCTTGTGGTTCTTGTACTTGTCATTGTCATGACTACGGTGATGCTTGTTGTCATGACGGTTGTGGTTGTGGTGCTTGTTGAATTTCCCATGCTTGTGGGATCCTGAGCTTCCACTGTCATCATAATGAGATCGTTTGTGAGACGATCCCGAGCTGTGCTTGTCGGAGTGCTTTCTCTTTCTACTCTCAACTTGCTTCATTTTGTTCTCCAAAATAGCAGCCTTGTCACAGAGCGACTGATAAGTGGGAACATATGCCACAGCCAACTGCAGATTCAGCTCATCATTCAAGCCTTCAAGAAATTTTTTCCTTTCTCTTAGCATCGGTGTCAACCTCATCCGGTGCATAACGCGCCAGATTGTTGAACTCCTCAATATACTCAGCCACGCTGCGGTGGCGCTGCTTCAGATTGTGGAACTCTTTCTTTTTTAGGCTCATCACTCCAGATGAGATATGATCAGTGCGAAAGCCATCCTCAAAGATAGCCCATGTCACTTCATCTATGGGAGTGGTGATCTGGAAGTTGTCCCACCAAGTGGCGGCTGGTCCTTCCAGCAGATGTGCTGCAAATCTGACCTTTTCAGCATCCGTACAGCCCACGGTTACTAAGTCCTTGTTTACTGAGCGTAGCCAATCATTGGCCACCATGGGATCAGTCGTTCCTGAGAACTTTGCTGGCCTCAATCTCAAGAATCTGGTAAGCATATCAAAGCCCGGAGGGTTGTTGTTGTCGTTGTTGTTGGGGTTGGGGTTTGCACGACGGGGAGGCATCTGTGGTTTGTTCAAATAGAGATAAGAATGAGATACCCATAGATGCTTTCATGCACATTACATCACATAAGCAAACACAAGCATGCAATAGAAAGATAAAGGTTCAACAACAAGATAACAAGTTCACAAAGTAAAACACACAGGTAGCAAGCCATCCACATGTCGGATGGTCGAATAACAAGTTCTCAAACAACAAGTATGATAATAAAATATAAACAAGTAGTCAATCTACTCATCGGCATCAATCTCCTCCTCGACAAAGGTAAGACCTGCGTTCTCCATCGCGGTCTTGTTTTCCTCTATGCTAGTGGTCAAGGTCTCTATCTTGGCCTTGAGATCCCTCTTTTGGGAGCGAAGCCTCTCTATAACCGTCTGCTGCTGCTCGAGCTCGAAGTCCTTGGACTGCAGTTCTTCAGTCATGTCCCGGATCTTCTTGTTCCTATCCTGGACACGCTTCTCCTGACTCTTGAACTTCCTGTCCCGGGTCTCGAACTTCGCCTCCATTTCCTTGACTATCTCGTCTTGCTCCGCAAAGAGCTTGTCCTTCTCGCGAAGCTGCACCTGGAGCTCATCATTGCTGAGCATGACATTGGTCCTGTATGTGTCCACGTGCCTAATGAGAGACTCTAAGTCCTGGAGGTACAGGCGTATCGGCTCTGCTGCGTCCCTCGAATCGTCCTCAAAGTCGATGGACTCTCCATCCTCATCACGTCTTCCGAAGACGTGGAAGTGGGTACCTCTAACCTGTCGGGAGTGTCGCCCTAGCAGACGTCCTATCAGATCCTGCATAACTACCTCAAGGCCTCTCTCCCTGTCATCGTGCATGAGCTTGAAGACAATGGCCTCCGTGGTAGGCTCTGTCTGTCGTCCGGGCTGGTTGACCTTGAAGCCCCAGAGGTCCTTCCTCTCAAACTTGGTGAGGGGATGCACCATGATGGTGGGAAGAGGGAGATTGAGCAAAGTAGTAAGCTCAACGATACGAGGACCAAAGTGGGTAACCTGGAACTCCTCAACAGTGCTGATGGTAATAGGCATCTATTTATAAGATAGAAAAGTTAGAACAACACAATCAAGATAAAACAAAAGACAAAACATCACATACATATCCTTGGGAAGCAAAACACACAAGTCATGCATACATGAAACCATTACAACAACCAAGGTTCAATCTTATTTTAAAGCAAAATTTTGGAAAATAGGGTGATAGGTGGTGGTCCAACTAACGAAGTACGTTTACAATCCTATCTCACTGGATCTGTTGGCTAACACAATGTTTCTAGAAGCAATCAGCCTATCTTGCTCACATGACTCCATCACTAAGTCTATAATGTCTCCTCTTAAGGTTTGGTTGGTAGCTTCCAACTCTTGGGTATGTTCCTTCTCTTTCCTTAGATCATTTTGGAGGTTGAGCATTCTGCACTTGACTCTATCACCAAGTTCTTTGATGGTCTTCCAAGCTGCATCCTTTGCTGATTCAAAGAATGTAGGGTGCACCACTGAATTGGTGAACATGCAGAATCCTTTTTCCTGATGGTTGTCTTCCTTGTTTTTATACAAGTGAAGTTGTACCCACCAGTATTCCTCTCCTTCATCCATCACAGGAAAGCCCTTGTACACAGCTGCACCTTGTATGTCTAATGCAACCATGAGGTCCTTGAGAGCCTTGGGGAATTCTGTCTCACACTCCAAAGTCATTGTCATGAGTGGTCCTTTCCTCACGGCTTCGTTGATGGAGTTCATCTACAAATAGAGATGAGAGAGAAGATTAGAAAAGTTTTACGAGAAGAATAGACAAGTGTAGAAGTGGCTGAAAATATTTCCTTAGTGGTTTCCAATCCTAGGGTCATAATCCTACAGGCAACACAGTGCTCTGATACCATCTGTAAGATCCCTCCTTTGTAAAGGAAAAGGATCCCTGTGATTGCAATGCTAGTCCCTGGATCAATGCTAGCATCCATAGTTTAAGATGAAGTACACAGATACAAAGGTCAATTATTACATCCATTCCAGAGATAAACATAGTCTTTACAACTCAAAGGCCACAGGCCTATTACAAGAGTTTGAATAAGTAAATAAATATAAGTCTTCATCTTCATGTGCCACAGGCAAACATGTTGAGTGTAGACTCATGACAACTAATCCTCATCAGAGTAACCTGCAACATCACAAGTTACAGCCATAGTGGGTCAATACTTTGGAATAGTATTGGAAAGTGATACCTTAGTATATTTTAAGTGGACTAGATACTATATGCAAATTTTGCTAAGTGTAGCTTGGCTTGCTTTGCTCAAAATAGGTTTTTCCTATTAGTTGAAATCACTAAGTTTTTTCTTTGTCAAAACTTTTCCCAAGGAACCATCAATAGACATTGAGGTCCGTCACCCTTGTTCACCCACAAGTTTTTACTTAGAAGTTGGAATGATGAGATTCTTGATAGCTTCCATGCCTTGATGCTCAAGTTGTCCATTGCCATGGACTTGGCTAAGTACTTAGATTTTTCCATCTGCAGAGGTTGTGCACTTTTCCCACCAGACTTGGTTTCACCAAGACAGGACCTTTCAGAAGCCTTTCCTTATACCAAATGGACGCGTTCCAACCTATCATTCCCACTACCACCAACTGTCCAAATGGCTAAGTTCTAGCAACTTATGTGATCCAGGTAGAGCCCATATTGCCAAGTGGCTGCACTAGAAGCTTCTTAACACTTGTCCTCTAAAATCTCTTTGTTCCTGGGTGGCTTACCACAAGTGAGATACACAAGGTAAACCATAGCCATGGGCCTTGTGTAACCACTCAACCAAAAACCACCAATCAAGTCCCTTTCCACCCAGGTGATTCATTGACTTAGTTGTTTTATTAAGTAAAACAAGTCCAAAGACTTAGAAATATTTTCATCATAGCATGTATATTTCACCAACCCTTGTTTGCTAGTAGCTAGGCTAAGCATGGCATAGATAGTAATTAACTTAGAAAATTTCCTAGCAATTCTACAACTACTTAGGATTTCCCATCATGGCATTAGGCAAAATATTATCATGCAAGACTTAGCAAAATATTTCTAATGCTTAGTATAAAATATAGGGATATAATATTCATGAAGTACCACTTGCCTTGGTAGTTGGGAGAGTATCACTCTTCACAATCACAATCACTAGCACCAATGTCTACACAAAGAATGGTAGCACAAATTACACACAAATCATATACAAACATAAATATATGCATGCATGCAAATGCTAAGTGATGATTTTCAAAACTCAACCAAGCAAGTGCAAGGTACTAATTCACTAACAAGATAAAAACTTGCCAAAAAACCAATATTTATACCCTAAAACATTTCCTAAACATTTCAAACACTCAAATTAGTCCTAAACAAGTTTCTGCAAATAAAGCCTTTTTAACAGGAGCTAAACACTAAACACATTGCATAATCAGAAAGAGCTTGCTCTCCTGATTCCAACGGTATAAAATTTGTCAAATTCTAACGTGGGGATCAAAAGTTATAGCTAATTCAAAAATGGATATAAATCAGATTCAAAATCTGTTTTAAAATCAAACCCTAGCCACGCGTCTGTTTCCTATTGGCCGATACCGTTTCACTCCGGATCACCCTTCCGCACCGTCAGATCAAGTTAGATCCAACGCGCCAGATTCAAAGAAAACGCTTCGCTCAGATCTAATTTAAACCGCAAGATCTACATCTAACGGCTGCTGTTGCTTCGACCATAGCCTAGCGGCGCTAGCGGCGGCGACTGGCGGCGGCGTGTCTGTCAGCGGCGGTGCCGGCGTTCTCGGTCGCCCGGGGAGGGGAGAGGATGCTCACCAGAACCGCCGTGCCGAGGTGAAGCTCAACGTGTCTCTGGTTGGCGAAGGGGCGCTCGGAGTCGTCGGGGATTCCTCGCCGGAGTTCGCGAACGCGTCGGGTACGGCTGCTGGTCGACGTTGGCGAGGTTCTGTATCGTGCTAAGACAAGAGGAGGACACCGTTAGACGCGCAAGACGCTGGGGATCTTAGGCGTATCAAACAGAGGGCAAGGGGCGGCTGGTACTTACGGGGAGAGGTCGCCGAAGTTCGAGCAGAGAGTGGCGGCGCTCAGTCGTTGTCGTTGCCGAGGCTACAGACCATGCGCGAGCAAAAGGGAGGTGTCAGTAGATGCGCACGGAGCTGCAGAGCATGCTAGTATGAACCATGGACAGAGGGGGGCACGGTGCTCACCAGAATTCGTCGGCGAGGTCGTCGGAACAGCGGCAGTGTCGGGCGAGTGTCGAGCAGCCTGGTGGCGTGGAGAGGAAATTGGGTGAGGGGAAATGGCCGCGAGAGGGAGGGGCTTAAGTAGGCAGAGGCTCGACAAGAAACGCTCAGAGAATCAATGGCAATTACGCCGCGGAATCAATGCAGCAACGGCCAGCGGCGACGTGCTCCTCGTGAAATTTGGTGGAAGACGACGATGACGTGGACAGGGCCCGCTTGTCAGCGAATAGAACAGAGAGGGAGTGGGGTCCGAGTGTCAGCGACTCTGGGGGTGCTTCTGTGCGTGAGAGAGAGGGGACCCGGGTGGGCTAGCTGGGCTGGTTTCACTGTTGGGCCAGAATAGTAGCGCCGACCCTTTTCCTTTTCTTTATTCCTTTTCTATTTCTAATTCGATTTTCTGGAATGATTTTCAAATGAATTAAAACTCTATTTGAATTCAAATCTTTTCAGGATTTTTGCAGTGTGCAACAGTCACAATTCTAGGCATAAAACCATGTGGTTACTTTGAATTGGCTTGGTCATTTTTTGGAAGAATAAAATAAACAGTGACATAGCACTTGTTTCATATTGGTTTTGAAATTGGTTTTCAATTTGTATTTGCTTTGAAATTTTTGGTATAAACTTTAGCAACCTAGCAACTCATTCAGAGAGAAACAAGGCACAAGGTTTGGTTTTCATGAACAACAATCTCTTATAGAAGAGTAGCATTTGTTTCAAATGATGATCACATAAAATAATGAGCTCATATGCTCCTGTTTTTGAATTGTTTTGTTTGAAACGAATCCTATATGATCATGGATGCATGGATGATATGCATGAGTTTGAAACATGATTTTAGGGATGTTACACGCACCTACTGCCATGCTCTGTTAGCTCGCACGTGCCCCAGAGACTCGCCTCCGTCTCCAGCTGAGAACCACCGACGACGGCTGCGACTCCGTCGAACGATTCCGGTATACTCAATGCACCCCGTGCCCTCTAACTCATGCTATCGTGCTCGCCTGTGTCTTGTGACTCTTCTGACCCTCGCTGTTCACCTTCTCATGGCTTGTAGGCTCGCCCCCATCAACGACTGAGCAAACCTGACATCATCGTAAACTCCAGCGAGTGATTGCCGACGACTCCGTGCGCCCCTGTCCATCCTGCGGCCACCTTGAGTACCACAGCAACCCCGCAAACCCAGTGAGCCCCTCCTTCCTCTTCCTTGCTTCCTGTTCCACCAAAACCACCGCAAGCAGAACACCACCGCTGCCAGCCACCGTCGCCGCACCGCCCATCTTTGGTCGAGACGCTGAGAGATGTTAGATTTTGATCCAGCAGGTAGGGTAGAATCACTTAACGAAGGGGTACGAGATCATATGTGTCGTGCGTTGTTAGTTAGATCTGACGGCTCGATCCACACGAACCGTTTTCAGCCAATAGAAACATGACGTGTGGTCAGTGATTTGTTTTAAAAACATAATTAGATCTATTAGTGGTTTGATTTTGTAAAATTCATAACTTTAAATCCACACGTCCAAATTTTTCAAACTTTATATCAATGGAATCAGCAAAAAGAATAATTTCCAACCATGCCATTTTTTAGTGAATTGCTTCTGTAAATTTTGTTGTTTTTGCAGAAACATGTAGGCATATTTTGTGTATAAAATTTATTCTAAAAATGTTTTTATGGTAAAATATTTTGTAAATGGATTGTTTTAAACCTACTGACCATAGAAACCAACTTTTGGATTTAAAAATATATTTTGTGACACTTAGGAACTATTCCTTTGAATAAAAGCATTTCAAGTTAAATAAAAATGTTGTTTATGTTTTAAAAATGCTTTTTGATTAAAACCTTTGGAAAATGATTTGATTTAAACTCTCTGACCCTAAACACCAAGTTTTTGGATTTAAAAATATTTGGTGAACCCTATAAAATTATTACTTTGTTTAAAGGCATTTCCAACAAAATAAAATGTTGCTTTGATTTAAAAATGGATTTTGGATGAAACCCTTTGCAAATGGCATTGTTTTAAAACATTATGACCATAAACTTTAATATTGGTATTTAAAAAACATTTTGGCTAACACTATAAATTATTCTTTGAATAAACTCATTTCTAGTAAAACAAAATGGATTTAAAGTGGCCATTTTCACTAACTTGTTATCAAATGGTTTTGCCACTTTGATAAATAACCAATAGGTGTGTTAAAATGTTTATAACCTATTATAAACCACTTTTCCAAATAAAACAATATTTGGCATGCTTGCATGCATTGCTTTGTTTTTATTATTTTTTGTGTTGAATTGTTTGAATGCTAGATTGAATTTGTGCCTTGATTGAATTGTAGTGAAATTTGAAGGGTGTGACTATTGCAAGATCAAGGGGTGAAATTATATTCTCTACCAAAAAGGCAAGTGGTGCTTCATACTATTGTCCCATCATTTTCACTATGCATTAGTGACATTTCTAAGTAGGACTTGCATGGAATTTTACTAAGTGTGCTATGCCATGGGAAATCCTAGTAGATGAAGCCTTAGTAGAATTTTCCCTAAGTTAAGATCCCTACTACTATCATGCTTAGCTTAGCTTAGCTAGTAGAAAACAAGGGTGGATTATATTCATGCTATGAAATATTTCTAAGTCAAGGACTTGTGTTTTGTTTAATAAAACAACTATGTGAATGAATCACCTGGGTGGAATGGAAAGAATGGTTTGTGTTGAGTGGCTACACAGGGCCCATATTTATGGCTTACCCTAGTGTATCTCACTTGTGGAAAGCCACCCAGGAATAAAGAGATTTGAGATGTCAAATGTTGAGAAGCTTCAAGTGTAGCCACTTGGCATTATGGGCTCTGCCTGGATCATAAGGTTGCAATAACTTAGCCAGATGGATAGTTGGTGGTAGGGGATGATAGGTTTGGAGCGTGTCCATTTTGGTCTAAGGGAAGGTTACTTAAAGATCTTTTCTCGATGCATGTCGAGTCTTGTGGGGAAAGTGCACCACCTCTCGAGAGAGTAAAATGTAAGTACTTAGCCGTGTCCCCGGCAATGGACAATTTGAGCATCAAGACATGGAAGCTATCAAGGATCTCCTCATCCCAATTTCTAAGTTAAAAACTTGTGGTTGAATAAGGGTTAAAGGATCACCAATTTCTATTGGTAGATGCCTTGGGTGATTTTGATAAATAAAAACTTAGTGTTTTCAAATGATAAGGAAACTCTATTTTGAGCAAAGCGAGCCTAAGCTCCACTTAGCCAAATGCATATAGATGATATATACCACTATTCTACCATAGTATCACTTGCCAATACAATTCAAATGTATTGACCCTTGTGGTTGTAACTTATTATGTTGCAGGTTTGTTTGATGTTAGTGAAGTGTGTTGATTAGGATTACAAGTATACAACCAACATGATTGCCTGTGGCACTTTGAAGATGAAGGACTCCATGCTATATAGTTATTTCTACTGCATTGTAATGAGATAGCCAAATGAGCTATGTAAGATGTAATGAATTATTTTATTCCTGGTTATAAAGTTGTATTATGACATTTGTTTCTTCATATTACATCTTAACTGTGGATGCTAGCTATTGATCCAGGGACTAGCATTGTAAACTGCGGTGACCCACCATACCACTGCATGATGTAGTATACTATAGTCGTTGACATAACACCAATGAAACACCGTTCACTAGTATTACATCCCTCAGAATGGCACAACAGAAACACAGCGGGTCCAATACATGGCTAAAGGTTACAACTCACTCTTTACATAAGATCCAGAGAACACTTTAGGTTAAAGAGAGAGAAAGAACTTCTTACGGAGAAGTATCAAAGATAAATAACACAAGAACGATTATACTATTAAGTCTAGTATTCTGGCGAAGAGGATGGCATTGCTGCTATTGCAACGCACTACAGAAATAGGTTCTTTGGTTAGAGTTTGTACTTCTATCTAATCAGTATCTTCGTCTTCACTTGAATTGAGGTATATGCTGGCATGATGAGTTCTGGGGCATAACTTGATGTAGACGTCGTCTTAATGGCTTCAGAATCTAGCAAGGGTTAACAAGATACTTTGAGTACGAGCGTACTCAGCAAGTTCACTAGAAAAGGAGTGTTTGATGCACTATAACTACAGCCACGGACCGTAGGTCGTAGGCAATGCAAGTTTTCATAAACATTTCTTCAAAGGTTGCTTTTATTCTGAAAAGCTATGTCCGTCAGCCTTCACGGGTTTACCAGAACTTTCATGGAGTTCCTTTCCCGCCGCGTTCGCAGCTCCTTCCCGGAACATGGAGTAACAAGTTACATTTCTTACACTCTGCAGAGGTGCGTTCACTTTACCCATGAGATATCAACTCTTTGTTGCACAACCGGGCAGCTTATTCCCGTCCACAATTCCATGATGTGGGGCCCAGAAGATCATACAAGCCAATCACTGCCCCCTTCGCGACCTCGCATGCCTCCTTGGTGTACATCATGCCCACATAATGAATTACGGCAATGGTTTGTACAAACCGTTAGATGCCAGAACTATCGTGGGACGTTGAGGGTTCCCACCCATATGCTGCATATCCTCTACGAATTACCAATTAATATGCACTCTATGAGTGATATCAGCCACGACCCGGACATCCGGCTCCATGCGAGAGGGAAAAGATATAGCTGACTTCTCCGTCCCATTCCAAATCTCATGGTTAACGCGTAATATACGGCGCAAGAATCACTGGCGACATTGGTTGTTAAGTCCTAGGTGATATAGTTCTGACAGTGGTATTCCAACTGTCAGATTTACTAGGTTAGCTGATCACCCTGGATCAGTAACCAATAGTTCACATTATTATCGAAAATAGTGTTTTTGGACCTTTTTCAAATTCAGGTGATAACAACACTGTATTTGTAAAACACTTTACAGAAAATAAACAAAGGACATGAGCAAGTGTGAACTTGCCTTTTGTGATTGCAAGATTATGCACTCACGATCTTCGAGTTAGTATAAGATCCAAAATCTGAAATCAGCATCATTGGTCCGATAAGGACTAATGTTTAAAGAAGAAATATGCTTTTATGCATAAGTAATGTGATGCACGTTCTAAGCGCAAATCCTGGAGGTAACGTTGTTTTAGTGTTTGGATTCCGGAAATGATTACTTTGGAATGCGTGGTCCTTTTAGATAGGTTTCACATTTGTGCTTCTATTAGAACTTATAAGTGGTTATGAGCAACACAAATGTAGTAATAAAACATATATGATTATGAAGTACTAGTCAATATTTCTTATGTAAAAGTTCTTGTTTGAAGTGGAAAAAAGGATAACCTTCGAAGAAAAGGTTTCTCTTCTAAGGTCTAGACAAACTTTGTGGTTAGTTAGTGGTGGTTAATGTTATTTGTTTGCTCAAATGTTTTGGCTTGAGTTACTTTATAACTTAACTATTTTAGACCAAAGTTAACTATAAAACATATAATAATGTTTATAGTGTTATATTAAGATTCTATAGACTAAAGTTAACTTTAAAACAAAGATAGTTTGAAAGTATAATGCTTATGATATTTGCATCTTGTGTACATGGTATTGTTTCCTTAAGGTTACTTAAGAATATTTGTAGTTTTATTTGGTGTGGTGGTTCCTTGATTCTATAATGGAGTAATATCATTTATCTTTTATAGATGAGAGAGTATAGTTTATAAACCCAAATATAATACTTATGGATTTATATAGTGTTGTGGTAGTTTTTGTAATTTGGTAGTTAATATAGATAGAAAAGGTTTGATGGATTCATAAGTTGTTCTTTAAGGTTTGTATTATAAATGGAAATCTTTTTAAAATAAAATCTTCATTTAATGTTGAAGATAATTTAATAAAAAGATGTTTATAATGTTTTAAACCATTATAGCTTAATTTTATTAATATTTTAGATTAATACTATTGATTAAACTTAATTTACTCATTTTAGGAATATTAACAAATTTTATTTATCCTTATTTGATTTATTAATGAAATAAATAAGTTTAAATTTGAGTTGTTAAAATATTGGAATTTTTATTTAACTCAAAAGAAGAATATTAGATTTTTAACATGTAGATATTATTTTTGTGATCATTTTAGTATATCACATTTATTTTTGTGGTTTATAAATAATAGGATATGATTTTTATATTTCTCATTACTTTATAATTACTTAATTAATAATAAATATTTAATTAGGTGAACTAATAATACATGATTATAGTTTTAAATTAGAATTCTTATTTTTTTAGGATTTTTGGTATTTTATTTATATTATTAATATTTATCATTATAAGAATATGAATAATCAAAGTTTTATTACTTATAAAACCTTTATTAAATAAAATTTATTTAAATAATCATAATAATAATATTTTATAATAGTTTTAAGTTGTAGATATTATTTTTCTGAAAATTTTCATATATTACACATATTTTTCTGAATTATAAATCAAAAGTTATTAATTAAACAAGATTTAATCATTTATTAGATTTCTGGAATATTTTTAATTGAATTATAACATTTTATTTATTTCTTAACGGAAGATAATTTTTACACCACACCTAGAGCTAGCCCCAGTCACTGACTAGTGGGCCATTGTCCACCTCATCCCTCAGGTGAAAGAAATGCATTTGTTACCGACCCAGTCTTTACCCCCAGTCAATAACATATGGGCCCTAGGCCATGCCATCAGCCACGCGGGAAAAGACCAGTCAAACTAACTGACGTGGTTCAACCATGAGGTGAGCATGACGCAACGATGGCGTCAGAACCACCACCACCATCGGTGAGTGGTCACCGGCGACGATCTACGATGCCCTAGCAAGCGAGACAAGCCTAGTTCGAATCAGCGCAACCTACTGAACCTAAGAGTGGTGGCGCCGCTCGGAAAATAGTCATCAGAGCCTCAGCTCCGACGAGCTCCGACGATGGCCGACGGTGACATACGATGAGACGGTGATTTACATCGAGATAAAATGATTCAAGGATGCTAGAAAGTTTAGGAACTCACCCTGATGATGATAGAGTGGTCGAGGAGGCTTGGGAAGGTGTGACGACGGTGAATCGACGGTAATGGCCACGGCGGCCGTGGAAAGGGAACGCTCGATTTCACATGATTCCCGGCGAGCGGGCCTCCGTGCTTGGTCCTAGATGGTTCAGTCCATGACGGCGCGTCCAACAGTGGCTATTACGAGGCAAGGGATGGTCGCAGTTGGCCGGGACGATGAACTCCGACGAGCTAGGTTTTCGGGTGAGTGGAAGAAGTGAGGCTGGGGAGCGAGATTGTGGATGAGGACGAGCTGCGTTGTCGCGGTGGCCTTCTTATCCTCTCCTGGCAAACGACGATGTTGATCTTGGCGCAACGACGATGATGATGACATCGGGCGGCGGCGAGCTCCGCCAGCGAGCTGTCTGTGTGCGTGACGATGACGACGATGGTTGTTTTGCGGATAACCCCTGGAGATTCTTGCAGCTCAACCCGTGGTCCTCTCCTGACCCCACTTGTCAGTCATAGATAGAAAAGGACTGGGCTGGTTACTGGGCTGTTGTGGGCTGCACAGGCGCGTTAGATAGGTGTAGGGGTGTTGGGCCACGGCCAGGTATTATTTTTATCTGTTTTATCCTTTTTCTATTTTCTGTTTTCTTATTCAGATTTGAATTTGATTTATATTTTGAACTTTTCTTTGTATGATTTATTTTCTGGATATTTGCAACAATACTAAAACATATTTGGTATCCTTTGCGAATTTTTATTATATCATCTTTTTGTATTTCTTTTGTTTACTCAATATAAACCCCTTTTTAATAGTTTGTAGAAACTTTTCTTATTATTTTTCTCTCCTATTTTAGTTAGGGATTTCTTGGATGATATTTTCTGATTTGTTTATAAATTTAACTCTAGTTGGGTCATAGTTTGAATACAAATTATTTAATGCATGAAATATAAAAGGCATTGATATAGTTATTACTACTCCCATGGATTTGGAAAATGTCAATGTATCTATTTTATTATGATAAATAAGGAGGTTTAGGATTTCAAATTATGATTATTTAACTTTGGTTTTAGGATCTTGTCTTGAAATACTTAGACTCCTTTATGGATGTGATTAAAGATTCAACCACAAAACATATTGTTTTCTATTTGGGATATTTGATGACATCACCTTTTATAATGGTAAGTTATAATTACAATGTTTTATAGAAAGGAATTGATAAGGATATACTTAAGCACATATAGTTATGATAGTTCAAATTAACAGAGATGTGCTTATGTGATTTTCTTTAGGAAAATATTTCTATAAAGTGTTATAGACATCAGATGATGGATCAATAGTATGCGATGGATATTATGTTTGATTTGAGATTTAGAGTTGATTGCTTACCATGATTAAATAGGAAAACGTCGTATTTCTCTAATTAAGGAATTCCTTTCCTAGATATAACACTTCGTTCTATCCATCAACATAGTTAGTATGATGAGCTTACTTATTAAAATCTTCTTATTCATATATCATTCTTCTAAACTCATGGATAAATCCAATGAGTTTGATACAAAGGCATTTTATAATTTGTTCATATCCTTGCTTGGTTGTATTTACTATTCTATTGTTGATAATCTTCCATCCAACCAGTAGTTCCTTCAAATTCTTCTTACAATCTTCCTTAATCCTCCATCACTAATATTTCTCTAAAGTTGACTATCCTTAAAGATGAATAACACCATCTTATATTCCCTTTACTCTAATGATTCACACTTCAATCCCTAAATTATATTTATGTGATTTGCAATTACTACTCTAGGATAACTTATCTCTACTAAGGTTCTAGTTGTGTTCTACCCACCAGTATTACTTATACTAAATATAAGCATTCAATATTGGTGGATAAAGCATTCCATTATAATCCTTTAATCATTTATTGCTTAAGTTCTTAGTTGGCTAAGCAAGGCTTTATCAATCCTACTTTTCCATTATCTTGAAATTATCTTCTTAGTATCTCATATTGGATTAAGATTGTTAATGGACTATGCCCTTTTTAAAAGATTTAAGTAAATGTTAAGATAAGATCAAGAAATAGTAGATCAAGGATTGATAGTTAAAGAATTTGTGAATCAATGGGGAATTACCCAACATTGATGAACAACAGATATTAAGATAAGTTCCATAAAGCTTGCTATAGAAAGAAAGATATTTAGTGGATGATCTTGACTTAGTCTCTTTCCAACTCCAACTCATTAAAGAGTTTAAGGTTAGGTATTACTATGATACTCATAGTAGGAATAGATAAGAATAATATAGGTCAACATTAATCACTGTTTTTTTATAATTCTAGTGGTAATCTTAACTTAGTATTCATAGATTGATATGATGAATAGTATGATATGATCCCTTAAGGATCATATATGAATCATTTAACCAATGTATTATGAGTGACATTTTATTATATCTAGTCTACCCTTAGACCAATCATGTTTAACCAAATAAGGTTTGAACAAAGGTCATCTTGAAACTTATCGCAGTTATCTTGATAACCTACTCCAATTCCATCAAGTTAAGAGAAGCTCCAATCACTTTGACCAATTTTATTTTAAAAGCGCAAAAATTATTCGGATTTTCTATGCATGAATGCAATGCACACATCTGATCTCAGCTTATTTCTAAGCTCTAATGCTGGGATGTTACATAAACACAGGGATCTCTACCTTATTAAAGGTTGGGACCTCTACAAATGGTATCAGAGCACTGTGTTGCATGTAGGATTATAACCCTAGGATTGGACAATACCCCTTAGAAAAATAGGAGTTGTATTTGTTCCAAAACTTATTTACAAACAATCTTGTAAACTCTTTCCTCAACCTCTTTGATTTTGATTCTACATCTCTTCATTTTCAAACTTGATGGACAAAGACTTCAACATGAGCAAAGGACTTCACCAACTCAAATGACTTCAATTTCACCATCACCAATGACTTCAACTTTAGTATCATCAAGGACTTTAACTTGGGCATCATTAAGGACTACAAGTGAGACAAGAATGTTACTCAAGACTTGAAGACTAAGGAAACACAACTTAGAAGGAACCATCATCACCTTTGAAGTTTTGTGACCAAGATACAAGAATTTTTACAAGGACACCATGATCTTATTCATGAAGAAATAACTAAGAAGAATGGAATGATCTCAAGTGAACCAAATAGTTGGACCACCATACTATTGTTTAGTTAGATCAATAACACCAACTTAGATGGTGTAGCAAAAATATTTTGTTGCCTAAAAATGTGCTTGAACCTTGTTGTTTGAGTGGAATGTTTGTTTGTGATTGCTTGCACATTGCTTGTGTGAATTGTTGTGTGTGATTAGACTTTTTATCTAGAAATCTTTTGCCTATTCTAATCCCAATCCAACCCAAATAGATGACTTCTCCAAGAAACTCCAACATCAAGGACAACAACAATAACAACAACCAAGAGATGCTTCTAGCAACCCAAGCCCAGTTGATTCAAGTGACAACTTAGTTTTTAGCCAACAACAATGAGTTAGACCCAACCATGCAAAAAAAATTGGAAACCCAATCCCAATTGTTGCAAAGGATGACCAATCAAATGATCAGCATGATAAGCAACTCTTCCTAAGGAGATTGTAACAACAATGATGTCAAGGATGATATTATAGAAGGAAATCAAGCTTGCAATATTTGTGGAGACATAGGACACACTTCTAAAGAGCATGAGGATCAATGCCCTAATTGTGAAGAGAAACATCCAACTAAACAATGCCCCACATCTCAATTTACTTGTTTCCTATGTGAAGGAAATGATCATGTCCCTATCCAATGCCCTATCTATCCTATAGTTCAACAAATGAAACAAGGTGGAATGCATCAAAAATTTGGAAACCCCCATGAGGAAAAAACTTCTACCAAGAAGGATGAAGGCAAAGTAAAAACCATGCCTCATAAGGCCACATCCAAAGTGACCACAAAGTGTTGCTACTCTTGTGGAGAAGAAGGTCATATCTCTAGTAACTGCCCCAAGAAGAGAGAAAGATTTCCCACCTTTGAGGTGAGATATGAAGAGCATGAACTAGAAGAACTCCTAGCTTTGGAGAGACCCAAGAAGAAGAATAAATGCCCCAACCCTAGCAAGAAGGATATTACCCAAGAGCAATGTTACAATTGCAAAGAGATGGGACACTATGCCAATGAATGTCCAGAAAAGAAGAAGAACCAAGGAAACAAACAAGAGGCAATGATACCAAAGATAAAGAAGGATATTTTATTACCTCTGGTCTACCCTTAGACCAAATCATGTTTAACAAAATAAGGTTTTATCCAAGGTCATATTGAAACTTATCATAGTTAACTTGATAATCTACTTCAATTCCATCAAGTTAAGATAAGTTCCAATCACTTTGACCAGTTTTGTTTAAAAGCGCGAAAATTATTCGGATTTTCTATGCATGAATGCAATGCACACATCTGGGTTCAGCTTATTTCTAAGCTCTAATGCTGGGATGTTAAAGACTCTCCCCCTTAAAATAAACTCCGTGCTCGAAGTTCGCAAACTCTCACGTTTCGGAGTAAGAAATTGTTTTGTAGTGGTTGCTACATTCTCCCCTTCATGATGACCTTAAATTGAATCAATTGTAGTATTCCATAACCTGATTAGATATCCTAATCCAATTCTTTTTATTAAATCATCAAAATTTATTACTATTTTAAGTACAGTTTAGAGGTTCTCACTACCTTAGGTTTTAAGTTTCTATATCCCCAGGTTAGTAGTCAAAAGACTATCTTTTTATTCCTGTCATAGTATCGCTGATACTGGTACTCCTTCCCAGATGGGATTTGAACTCAATTTGTCCATACCCATTGTAATTTTCATTCTCGATAGTTGCTCAATTAGGTGTTCTATATTATTTCTTAAGGGTTACTTAGAAGTGGTTTCTTCTAAAATTGGTCATTTAATGTATCCTTTATCACCTTCAAATTTATACCTTCTTAGGGTTTTTAAATAACCTTTCCTTACTATCTATAGTATTTTATTCAACTTTCATTCATAATGTCTACGCCCCCCTTAGGTTTTACTAAGAGTCTTTAAACTGCATTCATATAGACTATTGATTCGTAAACTAGAATGTTGATCTCGGTTCAGTTTATATTTTAGCTAATTAGGGTATGATGAAAGATTGTACGGTGTATCCACATAATGGTGGATCTCCGAAGCAAATCTTTTAGCGTTATATGTGTACTTACTTTTGGACATTTTCGCTTGGATAAGTTTGACTTTGCGGAGCATCTCGATAGACGATCGCCTTTAAATTTTATACTTATTTAGGTCATACTTAGCTTAGGCCAAATTTAATGCTCTTTATGTAACCATTAAGATGATATGGTTAACTATGTTAACCAAATACGAGCTGCGGACAAAATACCAACTATGGATCTGAATGTCGACTAAGGATTAAGTACCAAAGGCGGATCATTCTGGTGGTAGGTATTACCTTATAGTTTCCGACCTACAACTGCCATTTTCTCTGAATTGTTAGAGCTTAGATACCCTTTTGGTTCCAAGACATCTTCTTGGTACTTTTTCATGATATTTTCATGAACTTGGTACAACTCTTTCATTAACTTCTTAGTAAAATTATCTATATTGAATGAACTTTCAGTTTATTATATCTTGTGGCTCCCTACATCTTCTATGCTAACCTTTCTTCCAAAGCTAACTAGTAATGACCTATGCTCTACCTATTCTCCAAAGGGTGTTAATACCCCTTATATCATGATTCATCCTTCAAATAGTCTTCCTTATGATCTTCAAAACTCGTCACTCCCTTACACGAATTCCCGTTTCTATCTAGGTCTATAACATCAAGTAATAACTGGGTGTTACATCATGCATTTGTACACCTAATTAAACTTCATGTACAGATCTAGTCAATCAAGAAAATCCAATAATATCCAAAAGTTGATAAACAACAAAACATATAGCATGTATTATACATAGGTTTTAGATAATGTACAAATGTACTAGATGTTCCAATGGTTTGCTCCACACCTATTTACAAGAACTTCTTGTTCTTGTGGATATATCCTCACTTATTTTGGCAAACCCTTCAAACTACAATACACATTACCCTCTATATACATTATTCAAGTCCTCATCCCTTGGGATGTCGTTCTTTCCTTACTTTCATCTTCCTCTAGTGCTTCCTGGAGTTCGGTCCATGACGACGTGAATTCCTACGAGTGCCTTCTAGAGCATAAGAGCATCCAGGAGGTGCGTAATCTTGATTAGAAGTACAGAGACTGAGATTAGTCATTGAAAAATGACTAGAGTTGGCGTAATCTTCCACCGAATAGTCCGGGTTTTCTGGCAACGCTTCCTCATAGTAAGTTGGTTCCTTAGCTTTTTCTTGGATCCAGTCATATATATTGGTGTAGTAGCTATCGGAATACTCTTCTAAGTTGATTGGATTATTATTACCCCGTATGGTCCATAAGGCTCTCTATGGTTATAATTGGTCTCTTCTTCAATACCTGTATCACAAGGTATAGGATTTCCTATGGTTTTACCTTGAGATTCTATTTCCCATCCATACTTGTTGGGCGCAGGATTATTTGGGATAACTTTATTCCATTCCTGTTGTTCGGAGTTGTACTTGGTCCATAGGTCTTCAGGTGGCTTGAAGTCATTCTAGTAATAGGCATAATTTTCTGAGTTTGGGTCATCAAACTCAGTTTCCTCAAACACTTCTCCCGAAGGTATGTATTTGGGATGCCTAGCTTCTTTATCTAACTTATTCCTACGAGCCATTGCTTTATCAGGATTAGTGAAATCCTCAATGACCGTATCCAGCTCCTGAACTAAGACTTGGTGAGTGTTATGATAAGTGTTTAGCAAAGACCGATAACGATCCATATACTCTACAGCTAGAGTAGGTTCAACCTGGACTAAGGTAGAGTGATCTAACTCATGTTCTGAGTTTGAGGTTTCATGAGGTATAATGGTATGAGTACTACCTTCTAGAACTTAGGATTTCTGTCCTCGGATCATGGTTATGGATCCTGCTATGACAATCTGATATGCAGATGCCATGCACCTTGCCTCTCCTGATGGCATTTCTCCCTTAAGTCCTAACTGCTTGGGTAACATGATCATGACATGGTATTTAGCTAATACCTGCCCATCATAGTAACTGTAAATCTTGACCAAAAGTCTCGATTCACATTCGAAACTCCATAGAAGTTGTCGGAGATTGTCTGTCCAATCCCCTCCGTAGTCATCCAACGTCCTGTTCATCACTTGAACATTCCGGGGTCGATATCGAGGTGCCATGTGGAACCGTGGATAAGAAATTATCATCAGTCACATAGAGTTAAAACTCTTGGGTAATGATCGGAATTGCAATCATATAAAAGAGTTATCGCACTAGTAACATAACAGGATTATTCTCAAGTGAATATCCGTCATATCACTAGAGAACTCTTTATTATCACATGGATATGTCCTATAGGTTCTACACATTTACTAGGTTTCCAACCTAAGGTCAAAGCATATGCTCTGAAACCAACTGCGGTGACCCAGCATACCACTACATGATGTAGTATACTATAGTCGTTTACATAATGAAACACCTTTCACTAGTATTACATCCCTTAGAATGGCACAACAGAAACCCAGCGGGTCCAATACATGGCTAAAGGTTACAACTCACTCTTTACATAAGATCCAGAGAACACTCTAGGTTAAAGAGAGAGAGAGAGAGAACTTCTCACGAAGAAGAATCAAAGATAAATATCGCAAGAACGATTATACTATTAATCCTAGTATTCTGGCTAAGAGGTTGGCATTGCTACTATTGCAACGCACTACATAAATAGATTCTTTGGCTAGAGAATTTATCCCTATCTAATCTGTAACTTCGTCTTCTCTTGAGTTGATGAATATGTTGACTTCTTTGACTTTATTGAAAAGCCTTAGCTTTTGATGATTCCTGGAGCATAACTTGGTGTAGACATCGTCTTAATGGCTTCAGAATCTAGCAAGGGTTAAGAAGATACTTTGAGTATGAGCGTACTCATCAAATTCACTAGAAAAGGAGTGTTTGATGCACTATAACTACAGCCCCAGACCGTAGGTCGTAGGCAATGCAAGTTTTCATAAAGATTTCTTCAAAGGTTGCTTTTATTCTGAAAATCTATGTCCGTCAGCCTTCACGGGTTTACCAGAAATTTCATGGAGTTCCTTTCCCGTCGCGTTCACAGCTTCTTCCCGGAACAGGGAGTAACAAGTTACAGTTCTTACACTCTGCAGAGGTGCGTCACTTTACCCATGAGAGATCAACTCTTTGTTGCACAACCGGGCAGCTTATTCCCGTCCACAATTCCATGATGTGGGGCCTAGAAGATGATCCAAGACAATCACTGCCCCCTTCGCTACCTCGCATGCCTCCTTGGTTTGTACAAACCGTTAGATGTTAGAACTATCATGCGACGTTGAGGGTTCCCACCCATATGCTGCATATCCTCTACGAATTACCAATTAATATGCACGCTTCGAGGATAACAGCCACGACCTGCACATCCAGCTTCATGCGAGAGGAAGAAGATACAACTGACTTCTCCGTCCCATTCCAAATCTCATGGTTAACGCGTAATATACGGCGCAAGAATCACTGGCGACATTGGTTGTTAAGTCCTAGGTGATAGTTCTGAACAGTGTTATTCCAACTGTCAGACTTAATAGATTAGCTGATCACCCTCGATCAGTAACCAATAGTTCACATTATTATTGAAAATAGTGTTTTCTGACTTTTTTTCAAATGCAGGTGAGGACAACACTGGATTTGTAAAATACTTTACAGAAAATAAACAAAGGACATGAGCAAGTGTGAACTTGCCTTTTGTGATTGCAAGATTATGCACTCACGGTCTTCGAGTCAGTATAAGATCCAAAATCTGAAATTGGCATCATTGGTCCGGTAAGGACTAATGTTTAAAGGAGCAATATGCTCTTATGCATAAGTAATGTGATGCACATTCTAAACGCAAATCTCGGGAATAACGTTGTTCTAGGGTTTGGATTCCTGAAATGGTTATTTTGGAATGTGTGGTCCTTTTAGATAAGTTTCACATTTGTGCGTTTATTAGAGCTTATGAGTGTGTGTGAGCAACACATATTTATGTAGCAATAAAATATTCACTTATGAAATGCTAGTCAAGATTGCTTATATAAGGGTTCTTGTTTGAAGTGGCAAAAAGAATAACATTTGAAGAAAAGGTTTCTCTTCTAAGGTCTAAACAAGATTTGTGGCTAGTTAGTGGTGTTTGATGTTATTTGTTTGCTCAAATGGTTTGACCAGAGTTGCTTTATACTTAACTGCTTCAGACCAAAGTTAACTATAAAACATATAATAATGTTTATAGTGTTTTATTAAGATTTTGTAGACTAAGGTTAAGTTTAGAACAAAAATAGTTTGAAAGTAGAATATTTATAACCTTTGTACTTGGTGTACTTGGTAATGTTGCTTTTAAGGTTACTTAAGAATGATTGTAGTTTTACTTGGTGTGGTGGTTTATTGAGTTTATACTGGAGTGGTATCATTTACCTTTTATAGATGAGTGGTTATAGTTAATATTCCTTAACTACTTATGGATTAATTATAGTGTGATGGTGGTTTTGTAATCTGGTGGTTAACGTAAATAGAAAGGATCTGATTACTTACAAGTTGTTCTTTAAGGATTTTATTTTGAATTGGAATCCTTTGAGAATATGAACTTCACTTAAGGTTAAAAGTATTGTAATAAAAAGGTGTTTATAAAGTTTTAAACCATTATGATTTTATATTATTAATATTGAAGACTAATACTATTTATTAGACTTATTTAACTTATTTTAGAAATATTCATAAATTTATTTATCCTTATATAAAATTATTAATGAAGTAAATAAGTTTAAATTTGAGTTATTAAAATAAATTCAGTCTTTATTTAACTCAAAAGTGGAATATTAGATTTTTAACATGTAGACATTATTTTTGTGATCATTTTGGTATATTACATTTCTTTTTGTGATTTATATATAATAAGATATGATTTTTATAAAATTTATTTCTTTATAAATACTTACTAAATAACAAATACTTGATTAAAGTGAATTATAATGTATGATTATAATTTTAAATTGTAATTCTTATTTTTCTAAGATTTTTGGTATTCTATTTATATTCTTCACATTTACGATTATTAAAATTTGAATTATTAAAGTTTTATTATTTATAAAACCTTTATTAAATAATATATATTTAAATAATATTATATTAATATTTGATAATAGATTTAAGTTGTAGATTTTATTTTTCTACAAATTTCATATATTATACATATTTTTATGAATTATAAATCAAAAGTTATTTATTAAACAAGATTTAATCATTTATTTGATTTCTGGAATATTAATAATGGAATTATAACATTTTATCTAACTCTCAACAAAAAATACTTTTAACACCGTACCAAGAGCTAGCCCCAGTCACTGACTAGTGGGCCAGTGTCCACCTCAGCATGATGTGTGAAGAAAATCCATTTATTACTGACCCTGCCTTGACCCGAGTAAATGACATATGGGCCCAAGGCCATGTCATCAACCACGCGGGCAAAGACTGGTCAAACGAGTTGACGTGGCTCGATCATGAGGTGAGTATGACGCAGCGATGGCGTCAGCACCACCACCGCCATCGGTGAGTGGTCACCGGCGATGATCTACGGCGCCCTAGCAAGCGAGATAAGCCTAGTTCGAATCAGCGCAACCTACTGAACCTAAGAGTGGCGGCGCCGCTCGGAAATAGTCATCGGAGCTTCAGCTCCGATGAGCTCCGACGGTGGTAGAAGGTGAAACGGCAATTTACAACGAGATCCGGCGATTGAATGTTACTGGAAGGTTCAGGAACTTACCCTGATGATGATAGAGCGGTCGAGGAGGCTTGGGGAGGCATGACTACGGCGAATCAACGGTAATGGACACAGCGGCCGAGGAAGAGGATCGCTCGATTTCACATGATTCCCGGTGGGCGGGCATCCGTGCTTGGTCCTAGATGGTTCAGTCCACGACGGTGCGTCTAATGGTGGCTATTACGAGGCGAGGGGTGGTCGGAGTTGGCCGGAACGATGAACTCCGATGAGCTAGGTTTTCTGGTGAAGAAAAGAAGTGAGTCTGGAGAGAAAGATTGTGGATGAGGACGATCAGGGTTGTCACGGTGGCCTTCTTATCCTCTCCTGGCAGCGGCGGCGTTGATCTTGGCGCAACGACGACGATGACGGCATCGAGCGGCGGCGAGCTCCACCAGCGAGCTGTCTATGTGCATGAAGATGACGATGATGACTGTTTTGCGGATAACCCCCTTGCTATTCTTTTGGCTCAACCCGCGGTCCTCTCCTGACCCCACTTGTCAGTCACAGATGGCAAAGAACTGGGCTGGTTACTGGGCTGCACAGGGCGTCAGATAGGTATAGTGGTATTGGGCCACGGCCAGGTTGTGTTTTTATTTGTTTTATCCTTTTTCTATTTTCTGTTTTCTTATTCAGATTTGAATTTGTTTTATATTTTGAACCTTTCTTTGTATGATTTATTTGCTAGATATTTGCAACAATACTAAAATATATTTTGTATCATTTGTGAATTTTTATTATATCATCTTTTTGTATTTCTTTTGTTTACTCAATATGAATCCCTTTTTTAATAGTTTGTAGAAACTTTTCTTATTATTTTTATCTCCTATTTTAGTTAGGGATTTGTTGAATTCTATTTTCTTATTTGTTTATAAACTTAACTCTAGTTGGCTCATAGTTTGAATACAAACTTTTATATGTATAATGATCCTATATCTTTATTTAATGCATGAAATATAAAAGACATTGATATAGTTATTACTACTCCCATTGATTTGGAAAATGTCAATGTATATATTTTATTATGATAAATAAGGAGGTTTAGGATTTAGGATTATTTACCTTTGGTTTTAGGATTTTGTCTTGAAATACTTAGACTCCTTTATGGATGTGGTTAAAGATTTAACCACTAAAAATATTGTTTTATGTTTAGGATATTTGATGACATCACCTTTTATAATGGTAAGTTATAATTAGAATGTTTTATAGAAAGGAATTGATAAAGATATACTTAAGCACATATAGTTATGATGGTTGGAATTAACAGAGATGTGCTTATGTGATTTTCTATAGGAAAATATTTCTATAAAGTGTTATAGACATTAGATGATGGATCAATAGCATGAGATGGGTATTATGTTTGATTTGAGATTTAAAGTTGGTTGTTTACCAAGAATGTATATTTTCCATAATTCACAATTCTGGATCTTTAAATAAGGAATTCCTTTCCTAGATATACTACCTCTTCCTATCCGGTGTCATGATTAATATGATGAGCTTTACTTCACCAAACATTCTTATTCACCTTTTATTCTTCTAAACTCATGGATGAATCCAATGAGTTTGATACAAAGGTACTTCATAGCTTTCTCATATCCTTGCTTGGTTGTATTTACTATTCTACAGTTGATAATCTTCCATCCAACCATTAGTTCCTTCAAACTCTACTCCCAATCTTCCTTAATCCTCCATCACTAATCTTTCTCTAAAGTTGATTATCCCTTAAGATGAATAACACTACTTCTTGAAATCCATACTACACTAGCTTTACTTGAATAACACCACCTTATATTCACTTTACTCTAATGATTCACACTTCAATCCCTAAATTATATTTAGGTTATTTGCAATGACTACTCTATGATCATTTATCTCTACTAAGGTTCCAATTATGTTCTACCCACCAGTATTACTTATACTAAATATAAGCATTCAATATTGGTGGCTAAAGCCTTACCATTATAATCCTTTCATCATTTATTGCTTAAGTTCTTATTTGGCTAAGTAAAGCTTTATCATTCCTACTTTTCGTTGTCTTGAATTTATCTTCTTAGGATCCCATATTGGATTTAAAATTATTAATGGACTATGCCCCCTTTAAAGGTTTTAAGTAGATATTATGATAGGATCAAGAAATAGTAGATCAAGGATTGATAGTTAAATAATTTGTGAATCAATGGGGTATTACCCAACATTGATGAACAACTTATATTAAGATGGTTCCATAAAGATTGCTATAGAAAGGAAGATATATAGTGGATGATCTTGACTTAATCTCTTTTCAACACCAACTCATAAAAGAGTTTGAGGTTAGGTATTACTATGATACTCATAGTAAGAACAAATAAGAATAAGATAAGTCAGGATTAGTCATTACATTTATATTACGTTAGTTTGTAATCTTAACTTGGCTCTTATGAATTGTTGTGTTGAATATGATGATAGAATACCTTAAGGATCAGATATTAATTATTTAAGCAATGTATTATGAGTGACATTTTATTACCTCTGGTCTACCCTGAGACCAAATCATGTTTAACCAAATAAGGTTTTATCCAAGGTCATATTGAAACTTATCGTAGTTAACTTGATAATCTACTTCAATTCCATCAAGTTAAGAGAAGCTCCAATCTTTGACCAGTTTTGTTTAAAAGCGAGAAAATTATTCGGATTTTCTATGCATCAATGCAATGCACACATCTGGGTTCAGCTTATTTCTAAGCTCTAATGCTGGGATGTTACAGACTCTCCCCCTTAAAATAAACTTCGTCCTCGAAGTTCGCAAACTCTCACGTTTCGGAGTAAGAAATTGTTTTGTAGTGGTTGCTACATTATCCCCTTCATGATGACCTTAAATGGAATCGATTGTAGTATTCCATAACCTGATTAGATATCCTAATCCAATTATTTTTATTAAATCATCAAACTTTATTACTATTTTAAGTATAGTTTAGAGGTTCTCACTACCTTATTAAGTTTCTATATCCCCGGGTTAGTAGTCAAAAGACTATCTTTTTATTCCTGTCGTAGTATCGTTGATACTGGTACTACTTCCCAGATGGGATTTGAACTCAATTTTTCCATACCCATTGGAATTTTCATTCTCGATAGTTGCCCAATTAGGTGTTCTATATTATTTCTTAAGGGTTACTTAGAAGTTGTTTCTTCTAAAATTGGTTATTTAATGTATCCTTTATCACCTTAAAATTTATACCTTCTTAGGTTTTTTAAATAACCTTTCCTTAGTACCTATAGTATTTTCTTCAACTTTCATTCATAATGTCTACGCTCCCCCTTAGGTTTTACTAAGAGTCTTTAAACTACATTCATATAGACTATTGATTCGTAAACTAGAATGTTGATCTCGGTTCAGTTTATATTTTAAATAATTAGGGTCTGATGAAAGATTGTACGGTGTATCCACATAATGGTGGATCTCCGAAGCAAATCTTTCAGCGTTATATGTCTACTTACTTTTGGACATTTTCGCTTGGATAAGTTTGACTTTGTGGAGCATCTCGATAGACGATCGCCTTTAAATTTTATACTTCTTTAGGTCATACTTAGCTTAGGCCAAATTTAATGCTCTTTATGTAACCATTAAGATTATCTGGATAACTATGTCAACCAAATACGAGCTGCGGACAAAAGACCAACTGTGGATCCGAATGCCGACTAAGGATTAAGTACCAAAGGCAGATCATTCTGGGTGGTAGGTATTACCTTACAGTTTCCGACCTACAACTGGCATTTTCTCTGAATTGTCAGAGCTTCAATACCCTTTTGGTTCCAAGATATCTTCTTGGTACTTTTTCATGATATTTTCATGAACTTGGTACAACTCTTTCATTAACTTCTTAGTAAAATTATCTATATTGAATGAACTTTCAGTTTATTATATCTTGTGGCTCCCTACATCTTCTATGCTAACCTTTCTTCCAGAGCTAACTAGTAATGACCTATGCAATACCTATTCTCCAAAGGGTGTTAATACCCCTTATATCATGATTCATCCTTCAAATAGTCTTCCTTATGATCTTCAAAACTCGTCACTCCCTTACACGAATTCCCGTTTCTATCTAGGTCTATAACATCAAGTAATAACTGGGTGTTACATCATGCATTTGTACACCTAATTAAACTTCATGTACAGATCTAGTCAATCAAGAAAATCCAATAATATCCAAAATTCGATAAACAACAAAACATATACCATGTATTATACATAGGTTTTAGATAATGTACAAATGTACTAGATGTTCCAACGGTTTGCTCCACACCTATTTACACAACTATCTTACAAGAACTTCATGTTCTTGTGGATATATCCTCACTTATTTTGGCAAACCCTTCAAACTACAATACACATTACCCTCTATATACATTATTCAAGTCCTCATCCCTTGGGATGTCGTTCTTTCCTTACTTTCATCTTCCTCTAGTGCTTCCTGGAGTTCGGTCCATGACGACGTGAATTCCTACGAGTGCCTTCTAGAGCGTAAGAGCATCCAGGAGGTGCGTAATCTTGATTAGAAGTACAGAGACTGAGATTAGTCATTGAAAAATGACTAGAGTTGGCGTAATCTTCCACCGAATAGTCCGGGTTTTCTGGCAACGCTTCCTCATAGTAAGTTGGTTCCTTAGCTTTTTCTTGGATCCAGTCATATATATTGGTGTAGTAGCTATCGGAATACTCTACTAAGTTGATTGGATTATTATTACCCTTGTATGGTACATAAGGCTCTCTATGGTTATAATTGGTCTCTTCTTCAATGCCTGTATCACAAGGTATAGGATTTCCTATGGTTTTACCTTGAGATTCTATTTCCCATCCATACTTGTTGGGCTCAGGATTATTTGGGATAACTTTATTCCATTCCTGTTGTTTGGAATTGTACTTGGTCCATAGGTCTTCAGGTGGCTTGAAGTCATTCTGGTAATAGGCATAATTTTCTGAGTTTGGGTCATCAAACTCTGTTTCCTCAAACACTTCTCCTGAAGGTATGTATTTGGGATGCCTAGCTTCTTTATCTAACTTCTTCCTACGAGCCATTGCTTTATCAGGATCAGTGAAATCCTCAATGACCGTATCCAGCTCCTGAACTAAGACTTGGTGAGTGTTATGATAAGTGTTTAGCAAAGACCAATAACGATCCATATACTCTACAGCTATAGTAGGTTCAACCTGGACTAAGGTAGAGTGATCTAACTCATGTTCTGAGTTTGAGGTTTCATGAGTTATAATGGTATGAGTACTACCTTCTAGAACTTGGGATTTCTGTCCTCGGATCATGGTTATGGATGCTGCTACGGCAATCTGATATGCAAATGCCATGCACCTTGCCTCTCCTGATGGCATTTCTCCCTTAAGTCCTAACTTCTTGGGTAACATGATCATGACATGGTATTTAGCTAATACCTGCCCATCATAGTAACTGTAAATCTTGACCAAAAGTCTCGATTCACATTCGAAACTCCATAGAAGTTGTCGGAGATTGTCTGTCCAATCCCCTCCGTAGTCATCCAACGTCCTGTTCATCACTTGAACATTCCGGGGTCGATATCGAGGTGCCATGTGGAACCGTGGATAAGAAATTATCATCCGTCACATAGAGTTAAAACTCTTGGGTAATGATCGGAATTGCAATCATATAAAAGAGTTATCGCACTAGTAACATAACAGGATTATTCTCAAGTGAATATCCGTCATATCACTAGAGAACTCTTTATTATCACTTGGATATGTCCTACAGGTTCTACACATTTATTAGGTTTCCAACCTAAGGTCAAAGCATATGCTCTGAAACCAACTGCGGTGACCCAGCATACCACTACATGATGTAGTATACTATAGTCGTTGAGATAACACCAATGAAACACCTTTCACTAGTATTACATCCCTCAGAATGGCACAACAGAAACCCAACGGGTCCAATACATGGCTAAAGGTTACAACTCACTCTTTACATAAGATCCAGAGAACACTCTAGGTTAAAGAGAGAGAACTTCTTACGAAGAAGAATCAAAGATAAATATCGCAAGAACGATTATACTATTAAGCCTAGTATTCTGGCTAAGAGGTTGGCATTGCTACTATTGCAACGCACTACATAATCTGTAACTTCGTCTTCTCTTGAGTTGATGAATATGTTGACTTCTTTGACTTTATTGAAAAGCCTTAGCTTTTGATGATTCCTGGAGCATAACTTGGTGTAGACATCGTCTTAATGGCTTCAGAATCTAGCAAGGGTTAAGAAGATACTTTGAGTATGAGCGTACTCATCAAATTCACTAGAAAAGGAGTGTTTGATGCACTATAACTACAGCCCCAGACCGTAGGTCGTAGGCAATGCAAGTTTTCATAAAGATTTCTTCAAAGGTTGCTTTTATTCTGAAAATCTATGTCTGTCAGCCTTCACGGGTTTACCAGAACTTTCATGGAGTTCCTTTCCCGCCGCGTTCGCAGCTCCTTCCCGGAACAGGGTGTAACAAGTTACAGTTCTTACACTCTGCAGAGGTGCGTCACTTTACCCATGAGAGATCAACTCTTTGTTGCACAACCGGGCAGCTTATTCCCGTACACAATTCCATGATGTGGGGCCTAGAAGATGATCCAAGCCAATCACTACCCCCTTCGCTACCTCGCATGCCTCCTTGGTTTATACAAACCGTTAGATGTCAGAACTATCATGGGACGTTGAGGGTTCCCACCCATATGCTGCATATCCTCTACGAATTACCAATTAATATGCACGCTTCGAGGATAACAGCCACGACCTGCACATCCAGCTTCATGCGAGAGGAAGAAGATACAACTGACTTCTCCGTCCCATTCCAAATCTCATGGTTAACGCGTAATATACGGCGCAAGAATCACTGGCGACATTGGTTGTTAAGTCCTAGGTGATATAGTTCTGAACAGTGTTATTCCAACTGTCAGACTTAATAGATTAGCTGATCACCCTGGATCAGTAACCAATAGTTCACATTATTATTGAAAATAGTGTTTTTTGACTTTTTTTTCAAATGCAGGTGAGGACAACACTAGATTTGTAAAATACTTTACAGAAAATAAACAAAGGACATGAGCAAGTGTGAACTTGCCTTTTGTGATTGCAAGATTATGCACTCACGGTCTTCGAGTCAGTATAAGATCCAAAATCTGAAATTAGCATCATTGGTCCGGTAAGGACTAATGTTTAATGGAGCAATATGCTCTTATGCATAAGTAATGTGATGCACATTCTAAACGCAAATCTCGGGAATAACGTTGTTATAGGGTTTGGATTCCTGAAATGGTTATTTTGGAATGTGGTCCTTTTAGATAAGTTTCACATTTGTGCGTTTATTAGATCTTATGAGTGTGTGTGAGCAACACATATTTATGTAGCAATAAAATATTCACTTATGAAATGCTAGTCAAGATTGCTTATATAAGGGTTCTTGTTTGAAGTGGCAAAAAGAATAACATTTGAAGAAAAGGTTTCTCTTCTAAGGTCTAAACAAGCTTTGTGGTTAGTTAGTGGTGTTTGATGTTATTGGTTTGCTCAAATGGTTTGACATGAGTTGCTTTATACTTAACTGCTTCAGACCAAAGTTAACTATAAAACATATAATAATGTTTATAGTGTTTTATTAAGATTCTATAGACTAAGGTTAACTTTAGAACAAAGATAGTTTGAAAGTATAATATTTATAACCTTTGTACTTGGTGTACTTGGTAATGTTGCTTTTAAGGTTACTTAAGAATGATTGTAGTTTTACTTGGTGTGGTGGTTTATTGAGTTTATACTGGAGTGGTATCATTTACCTTTTATAGATGAGTGGTTATAGTTAATATTCCTTAACTACTTATGGATTAATTATAGTGTGATGGTGGTTTTGTAATCCGGTGGTTAAAGTAAATAGAAAGGATCTAATTACTTACAAGTTGTTCTTTAAGGATTTTATTTTGAATTGGAATCCTTTAACAATATGATCTTCACTTAAGGTTAAAAGTATTGTAATAAAAAGGTGTTTATAAATTTTTAAACCATTATGATTTTATATTATTAATATTTAAGACTAATACTATTTATTAGACTTATTTAACTTATTTTAGAAATATTCATAAATTTATTTATCCTTTGTCACATCCCAAAATTTTCCAAATTTTTAAATGTGAAAAAATTAAATAAACAAAATAAAACTTTGTTGAAATTCAGGGTGAGAAGAAACTTTTTGATTCCAATTGGAAATATCAAAACCTATTTTGATCAAATAAAATCCTAAAGGGATTTAAAAAGATAAACAATTATTCAAGAAAATTTTAATAATTGCAATCACTATTTTTAGATCTTTTAATAAAAAGTTATGGTTTCCAAAAGCAAAAGTAGAAATTTAAATAAAGATTATTTTATAGAGCCAAATAAAATCTTGGCCAAGCTTTTGAAATAAAATATTTCTATTTTATAAAAAGAGTAAAGGTTTATTTAAAATAAAATAATGAGGATTTATTAATATCCAATTTTATTAAGGTAAAGGCTTTTCCATTTTAAATAAACACTAAAACTTCTTATTTTATTTTAAATAAGTTTTCCAAGTGTTTTATTTATTCAAATAAAGCCCACTGAAATAATTTTGGTATTATTTAGATTTCAAATGGAGTTTTTAAATAAATAAAATCCTATTTGAATGAATGACTAAGGTCTATTTATTTAATTATTAATGGATCCTAAAAAGAATAAAAATTATTTTGTTTTAGACTTTGGATTTGTTAAACAGAACTAAAAATGATACAAAGTTTGGCAAAGGTTTGAATTCATTTGTTGTTTGAATTGTTTGTTTGAAAATCAAAACAGAAAATCAAATAGAAAAAGAAAAAGCAATCTGTATAAAAAAAGTGAAACAGACCCAGCCCAGCAAACAGGCCCAGCAGGCCCAACTAAACCCCCCACGTGCGAAACATTTTTCACCCACACACGCACCCACACAGACGCAGACAGGCAGGCCCCACTCCCTCTTTCCCCACCTCCCTGACAGCACGACCCCACGCCACCTCAGCATCGTCTCCCTCGCGACCGTTCTTCCTCGCCGTTGTTGCCTTTGATTGCGGCGATGAATGCGAGTTACTGCCGGCGTTATTCTCGCCCCTGACCACGCGTACAAAACCGCCCACGCCTCCTCTCTCTTTGCCCCCAAACTCCAGCCACTCCCTGCCCCTAGGCTGCTCCAATTCGCCCCCACACCGACACTGTCTCCGACGACGTCCTAGAGCAATTCCGGCCACACCCCGCCGCCTCTCGCCTCCCTGGGCACGCAAGCTTGCTCCTCAGACCAGTGCGCATCTGCCCGTGTGCTCCACTCGCTCGCGCGCACTCTGAATCGTCAGCTTCGTCATCACCAGAGCGTCGCTGCCGTCTGCCTTGGCTCCGGCAAAGTCTCCCCATAAGCCCCGTCCTCCCCTCTCTCTCCCGATGATGATCCCTTAATCGCGACCCTCATGCGCACCTAACCGTGCCTGCACTTTGTCTTAGCGCGGTCCTAAACGACGCCAGCGATGACGCCTGAGCACAACCGACGCCGCTGCACACTCCGGCGAGGAATTGCCGCTGTTCCTGTGCGCCCCTTGGACAGCTGCGACCACCTCGAGCTTCACCTTGACCACGCAAACACGGTGAGCTGTTTCCCTTCTTCCTTTGCTTCCTGGAATCGCCGCGACGCCATCGTCTGAGCGTGCACCGCCGCTCGCTGCCGCGCAGCGCCGCCAGTCCTTGGTCGAAGCAGCTGAGCCCGTTGGATCCTGATCCTGCGGCTAAGATTAGATTTAGGCGAAAGGGTATGAGTCCATCTGTGCCGCTCGATCTTACTTAAATCCTACGGTCCACAGAGCTCAATCCTTGCGAACCGGTACCGTCCAGTAGAAACGCGCTGCGTGGCACTAGTTTAGTTTAAAACAGAATTTTGAATCTGATTGATATGCAAACTTGTAAAAATCATAACTTTAATTCTACACGTCCAAATTTTGCAAATTTTATATCAATGGAATAAGTAGAACAAGTACTTTGCAACCATGAAATTTGTTTAATGTTTTGCTTCTGTAAAATTGGTTGAATTTGCAGAAACATGTGTATGCTTATTTTGAATATAAAAATTGTTCTAGATATAGTTTTAATGTGAAATCTTTGCAAAATGGATTGTTGTGAACCTACTGACCCTAGGAACCAACTTATGGATTAAAAATGTATTTTGTGAAGTTAGGGAATAAATAATTGAGTTAGCTCATTTCTAGTCAAATAAAAATATTGATTTTGTTTTAGAAATGATTTTGAGTAAAATCTTTGGGAAATGATTTGATTGAAACCTTCTGACCCTAAACACCAAGTTTTGAGAATTAAAATATATTTGGTGAACTCTTTAAAGAATATTGCTTTACTAAAAGCATTTTCAACCACATAAAATATTGTTTGAGTTTAAAATGGTTTATAGATAAAACCTTTTGCAAATGGTTTTACCACTTTAATAAATGACCACTTTTGAACTTTATAATGTTTAGAGCCTAGTGGAAACCACTTCTGCAAATAAAACTATCTTTTGCATGCTTGCATGCATGACCTTGTTTCTATTATTTTATGTGTGATAAATTGGTTGGAATGCTAGTTGAAATTGTGTTTGTTTGATTGAATTGTAGTGAAGTTAGAAGAGTGTGATATTTGCAAGAACCAACATTCTCTACTAAAAAGGCAAGTGACACTATCATCCATGTCCTACTATTTCCATTACACTTAGTGGATTTTTGTAACATGCATGATAAGGACTACTATATTTTATGCTATGCTAAATCCTAATAAGATACCCTTATATATTCCTTAGTGGAAACATTGTAGTTGTAGTATGCTTAGCCCTGCTATATATTTGGGATGGGATACATGTTATGATTATATGAAGAGTTGAAAAGACATATGTTTTATATAATAAAACAAGTACTCAATGAACCACCTGGGTGGACAAGGATACTCAAGATTGGACAAGGTGGCAACAAAAGGAACCATGTTTATATGGCTATCTCTTTTTGTATATGCACTAGAAGAAAACCACCCAGGGACTTAGAGGTTGAACATGTTTCTCGTACAGTGGCTTCCGTGTACAGCCACATGCTAAATGGGCTCTGGCTTAGTCAACTACATAGTGGAAGACCCATGCATTGGCATCTTCAGGTTAACTAGAATTGTGCAAGGGAACTTGAAACCCTACATTGGTGCCTGGATGACAAGCTAGCATTGTGTATTGGGAGGACTTCTATGGAAAGACTTTGTCACATTCTTAATCTGCCAGTACTCCATCTTGGTGAGTGCTTATCCAGCGGCCACTAGTGGCATCAAGATGAGATTGTGTCATGTGGGTAAAGTGTACAACTTCTATAGAAGATCAAAATTCTAAGTACTTAGTCGTGTCCCCGGTTATGGACAATACTGAGCAACTAAGGCCTGAAGCTATGGAAGATCTCGACATTCCAATTTCTCAAAGTAAAACTTGATGGTGATAACAAGGGATTTGAAGCACTTGGAGTTTTCCAAGAAAGATTTGACAAAATATCAAAAGTATTTTTGAAAAGATAGGATAAAACTATTTGCTTTCTGCAAAAGAGCCTAAACCCTACTTAGCCAAATATGCATGTAAATGATAGGATCCACTTATTTCTACATAGTAGTGAAACTTGCCAATACAATTCAAATGTATTGACCCTTGTGGCTGCAACTTATTATGTTGTAGGTTTGTTTGATGTTAGTGAAGTGTGTTGAATAGGATTACAAGTCTACAACCAACATGATTGCCTGTGGCACTTTGAAGATGAAGGACCCCATGCTTATAGATATTCTGCTGCAATGTAATGTGATAGCCAAATGATCTATGTAAGATGTAATGAATTATTTTATTCCTGGTTATAAAGTTGTATTATGACCTTTGTTTCTTGATATTACATCTTAATTGTGGATGCTAGCAATTGATCCAGGGACTAGCATTGTAAACACAGGGATCTCTACCTTATTAAAGGTTGGGAACCTTCCATCCTTATATAAAATTATTAATGAAGTAAATAAGTTTAAATTTGAGTTATTAAAATAATTCAGTATTTATTTGACTCAAAAGTGGAATATTAGATTTTTAACATGTAGACATTATTTTTGTAATCATTTTGGTATATTACATTTATTTTTGTGATTTATAAATAATAAGATATGATTTTTATAAGATTTATTTCTTTATAAATACTTAATAAATAACAAATACTTGATTAAAGTGAATTATAATGTATGATTATAATTTTAAATTGTAATTCTTATTTTTCTAAGATTTTTGGTATTCTATTTATATTTTTCACATTTACCATTATTAAAATTTGAATTATTAAAGTTTTATTATTTATAAAACCTTTATTAAATAGTATTTATTTAAATATTCATTATATTAATATTTGATAATAGATTTAAGTTGTAGATATTATTTTTTCTACAAATTTTCATATATTATACATATTTTTCTGAATTATAAATCAAAAGTTATTAATTAAACAAGACATAATCATTTATTTGATTTCTGGAATATTAATAATTGATTTATAACATTTTATCTAACTCTCAACAGAAAATACTTTTAACATTGTACCAAGAGCTAGCCCAGTCACTGACTAGTGGGCCAGTGTCCACCTCAGCACGCTGTGTGAAGAAAATCCATTTATTACTGACCCTGCCTTGACCCCCAGTCAATGACATATGGGCCCAAGGCCATGTCATTAACCACGCGGGCAAAGACTGGTCAAACGAGTTGACGTGGCTCGATCATGAGGTGAGCATGACACAGTGATGGCGTCAGCACCACCACCGTCGTCGGTGAGTGGTCACCGGCGACGATCTACGGCGCCCTAGCAAGCGAGATAAGCCTAGTTCGAATCAGCGCAATCTACTGAACCTAAGAGTGGCGGCGCCGCTCAGATATAGTCATCGGAGCTACAGCTCCAACGAGCTCCGACGGTGACCGATGGTGGTACAAGGTGAAACGGCGATTTACAACGAGATCCGGCGATTGAATGTTACTAGAAGGTTCAGGAACTTACCCTAATGATGATAGAGCGGTCGAGGAGGCTTGGGGAGGCGTGACTACGGCGAATCGACGGTAATGGCCACGGCGGCCGAGGAAGAGGATCGCTCGATTTCACATGATTCCCGGCGAGCGGGCCTCCATGCTTGGTCCTAGATGGTTCAGTCCATGACGGCGCGTCTAATGGTGGCTATTACGAGGCGAGGGGTGGTCGGAGTTGGCCGGAACGATGAACTCCGATGAGCTAGGTTTTCGGGTGAAGAAAAGAAGTGAGTCTGGAGAGCGAGATTGTGGATGAGGACTAGGAGGGTTGTCGCGGTGGCCTTCTTATCCTCTCCTGGTAGCGGCGGTGTTGATCTTGGCGCAACGAGGATGATGACGGCATCGGGCGGCGGCGAGCTCCGCCAGCGAGCTGTCTGTGTGCGTGACGATGACGACGATGACTATTTTGCAGATAACCCCCTTGATATTCTTTTGGCTCAACCCGTGGTCCTCTCCTAACCCCACTTCTCAGTCACAGATGACAAAGAACTGGGCTGGTTACTGGGCTGTTGTGGGTTGCACAGGGTGTCAGATAGGTATAGTGGTATTGGGCCACGACCAGGTTGTGTTTTTATTTGTTTTATCCTTTTTCTATTTTCTATTTTCTTATTCAGATTTGAATTTGGTTTGTGTTTTGAACCTTTCTTTGTATGATTTATTTGCTGGATATTTGCAACAATACTAAAATATATTTTGTATCATTTGTGAATTTTTATTATATCATCGTTTTGTATTTATTTTGTTTACTCAATATGAACCCCTTTTTTAATAGTTTGTAGAAACTTTTCTTATTATTTTTCTCTCCTATTTTAGTTAGGGATTTCTTGAATGCTATTTTCTTATTTGTTTATAAACTTAACTCTAGTTGGCTCATAGTTTGAATACAAACTTTTATATGTATAATGATCCTATATCTTTATTTAATGCATGAAATATAAAAGACATTGATATAGTTATTACTACTCCCATTTATTTGGAAAATGTCAATGTATCTATTTTATTATGATAAATAAGGAGGTTTAGGATTTCAAATTATGATTATTTACCTTTGGTTTTAGGATTTGTCTTGAAATACTTAGACTCCTTTATGGATGTGGGTAAAGATTTAACCACTAAACATATTGTTTTCTGTTTGGGATATTTGATGACATCACCTTTTATAATGGTAAGTTATAATTAGAATGTTTTATAGAAAGGAATTGATAAAGATATACTTAAGCACATATAGTTATGATGCTTGGAATTAACAGAGATGTGCTTATGTGATTTGCTATAGGAAAATATTTCTATAAAGTGTTATAGACATCAGATGATGGATCAATAGCATGAGATGGGTATTATGTTTGATTTGAGATTTAAAGTTGGTTGTTTACCAAGAATGTCTATTTTCCATAATTCACAATTCTGGATCTTTAAATAAGGAATTCCTTTCCTAGATATACTACCTCTTCCTATCCATCATCATGATTAACATGATAAGCTTTACTCCACCAAACATTCTTATTCACCTTTTATTCTTCTAAACTCATGGATGAATCCATTGAGTTTGATACAAAGGTACTTCATAGCTTTCTCATATCCTTGCTTAGTTTTATTTACTATTCTACTATTGATAATCTTCCATCCAACCAGTAGTTCCTTCAAACTCTACTCCCAATCTTCCTTAATCCTCCATCACTAATATTTCTCTAAAGTTGACTATCCCTTAAGATGAATAACACTACTTCTTGAACTCCATACTACACTAGCTTTACTTGAATAACACCATCTTATATTCAATTTACTCTAATGATTCACACTTCAATCCCTAAATTATATTTAGGTGATTTGCAATGACTACTCTATGATCATTTATCTCTACTAAGGTTCCAATTATGTTCTACCCACCAGTATTACTTATACTAAATATAAGCATTCAATATTGGTGGCTAAAGCCTTACCATTATAATGCTTTCATCATTTATTGCTTAAGTTCTAAGTTGGCTAAGTAAAGCTTTATCATTCCTACTTTTCATTGTCTTGAATTTATCTTCTTAGGATCCCATATTGGATTTAAAATTATTAATGGACTATGCCCCCTTTAAAGGTTTTAAGTAGATATTATGATAGGATCAAGAAATAGTAGATCAAGGATTGATAGTTAAATAATTTGTGAATCAATGGGGTATTACCCAACATTGATGAACAACTTATATTAAGATGGTTCCATAAAGATTGATATAGAAAGGAAGATATATAGTGGATGATCTTGACTTAATCTCTTTTCAACACCAACTCATAAAAGAGTTTGAGGTTAGGTATTACTATGATACTCATAGTAAGAACAAATAAGAATAAGATAAGTCAGGATTAGTCATTACATTTATATTACGTTAGTTTGTAATCTTAACTTGGCTCTTATGAATTGTTGTGTTGAATATGATGATAGAATCCCTTAAGGATCAGATATTAATTATTTAAGCAATGTATTATGAGTGACATTTTATTACCTCTGGTCTACCCTTAGACCAAATCATGTTTAACCAAATAAGGTTTTATCCAAGGTCATATTGAAACTTATCGTAGTTAACTTGATAATCTACTTCAATTCCATCAAGTTAAGAGAAGCTCCAATCACTTTGACCAGTTTTGTTTAAAAGCGCGAAAATTGTTCGGATTTTCTATGCATGAATGCAATGCACACATCTGGGTTCAGCTTATTTCTAAGCTCTAATGTTGGGATGTTACAAATCAGCAAAAAAAATACTTTCCAACCATGCCCTTTGTTTAGTGAATTGCTTGTGTAAATTTGTTGTTTTTGCAGAAACATGTGTAGGCATATTTTGTGTATAAAATTTATTCTAAAAATGTTTTTAGGGTAAAATATTTTGTAAATGAATTGTTTTGAACCTACTGACCATAGAAACCAACTTTTGGATTTAAAAATATATTTTGTGACACTTAGGAACTATTCCTTTAATAAAAGCATTTCAAGTTAAATAATAATGTTGTTTATGTTTCAAAAATGCTTTTTGAGTAAAACCTTTGGAAAATGATTTGATTTAAACTCTCTGACCCTAAACACCAAGTTTTTGGATTTAAAAATATTTGGTGAGCCCTATAAAAATATTACTTTGTTTAAAGGCATTTCCAACAAAATAAAATGTTGCTTTGATTTAAAAATGGATTTTGGATGAAACCCTTTGCAAATGGAATTGTTTTAAAACATTATGACCATAAACATTAATATTGGTGTTTAAAAAACATTTTGGCTAACACTAGAAATTATTCTTTGAATAATATCATTTCTAGCAAAACAAAAGGGATTTAAAGTGGCCATTTTCACTAACTAGTTATCAAATGGTTTTGCCACTTTGATAAATGACCAATAGGTGTGTTAAAATGTTTATAACCTATTAGAAACCACTTTTCCAAATAAAACAATCTTTGGCATGCTTGCATGCATTGCTTTGTTTTTATTATTTTTTGTGTTGAATTGTTTGAATGCTAGATTGAATTTGTGCCTTGATTGAATTGTAGTGAAATTTGAAGGGTGTGACTATTGCAAGATCAAGGAGTGAACTTATATTAACTACCAAAAAGGCAAGTGGTGCTTCATACTTTTGTCCCATTATTTTCACTATGCATTAGTGATATTTCTAAGTAGGACTTGCATGGAATTTTACTAAGTGTGCAATGCCATGGGAAATCCTGGTAGATGAAGCCTTAGTAGAATTTTCCCTAAGTTAAGATCCCTACTACTATCATTCTTATCTTAGCTAGTAGAAAACAAGGGTGGATTATATTCATGCTATGAAATATTTCTAAGTCAAGGACTTGTGTTTTGTTTAATAAAACAACTATGTGAATGAATCACCTGGGTGGAATGGAAAGAATGGTTTGTGTTGAGTGGTTACACAGGGCCCATATTTATGGCTTACCCTAGTGTATCTCACTTGTGGAAAGCCACCCAGGAACAAAGAGATTTCAGATGTCAAATGTTGAGAAGCTTCAAGTGTATCCACTTGGCATTATGGGCTCTGCCTGGATCATATAGGTTGCAATAACTTCGCCAGATGGACAGTTGGTGGTAGGGGATGATAGGTTTGGAGCGCGTCCATTTAGGTCTAAGGGAAGGCTTCTGAAAGATCTTGTCTCGATGCATGTCGAGTCTTGTGGGGAAAGTGCACCACCTCTCGAGAGAGTAAAATGTAAGTACTTAGCCATGTCCCCGGCAATGGACAATTTGAGCATCAAGACATGGAAGCTATCAAGGATCTCCTCATCCCAATTTCTAAGTTAAAAACTTGTGGTTGAACAAGGGTTAAAGGATCACCAATTTCTATTGGTAGATGCCTTGGGTGATTTTGATAAATAAAAACTTAGTGTTTTCAAATGATAAGGAAAATCTATTTTGAGCAAAGAAAGCCTAAGCTCCACTTATCCAAATGCATATAGATGATATATACCACTATTCTACCATAGTATCACTTGCCAATACAATTCAAATGTATTGACCCTTGTGGTTGTAACTTATTATGTTGCAGGTTTGTTTGATGTTAGTGAAGTGTGTTGATTAGGATTACAAGTCTACAACCAACATGATTGCATGTGGCACTTTGAAGATGAAGGACTCCGTGCTATATAGTTATTTCTACTGCATTGTAATGAGATAGCCAAATGAGCTATGTAAGATGTAATGAATTATTTTATTCCTGGTTATAAAGTTGTATTATGACCTTTGTTTCTTCATATTACATCTTAACTATGGATGCTAGATATTGATCCAGGGACTAGCATTGTAAACACAGGGATCTCTACCTTATTAAAGGTTGGGACCTCTACAGATGGTATCAGAGCACTGTGTTGCCTGTAGGATATTAACCCTAGGATTAGACAAAACCCTTTAGAAAAATAGGAGTTTTACTTGTTCCAAAACTTATTTACAAACAATCTTGTAAAATCTTTCCTCAACCTTTTTGATTTTGATTCTACATCTCTTCCTTTTCAAACTTGATGGACAAAGACTTCAACATGATCAAAGGACTTCACCAACTCAAATGACTTCAACTTCACCATCACCAATGACTTCAACTTTAATATCAACATGATCAAAGGACTTCACCAACTCAAATGACTTCAACTTCACCATCACCAATGACTTCAACTTTAATATCATCAAGGACTTCAACTTGGGAATCACTAAGAACTACAAGTGAGACAAGAATGTTACTCAAGACTTGAAGACTAAGGAAACACAACTTATAAGTAACCATCATCACCTTTGAAGTTTTGTGACCAAGATACAAGAATTTTTCCAAGGACACCATGATCTTATTCATGAAGAAACAACTAAGAAGAATGGAATGATCTCAAGTGAACCATATAGTTGGACCACCATACTAGTGTTTAGTTAGATCAATAACACCAACTTAGATGGTGTAGCAAAAATATTTTGTTGCCTAAAAATGTGCTTGAACCTTGTTGTTTGAGTGGAATGTTTGTTTGTGATTACTTGCAGATTGCTTGTGTGAATTGGTGTGTGTGATTAGACTTTTTCTCTAGAAATATTTTGCCTATTCTAATCCCAATCCAACCCAAACAGATGAATTCTCCAAGAAACTCCAACATCAAGGACAACAACAATAACAACAACCAAGAGATGCTTCTAGCAACCCAAGCCCAGTTGAATCAAGTGACAACTCAGTTTTTAGCCAACAACAATGAGTTAGACCCAACCATGCAAAAGTTTTTGGAAACCCAATCCCAATTGTTGCAAAGGATGACCAATCAAATGATCAGCATGATAAGCAACTCTTACCAAGGAGATTGTAACAACAATGATGTCAAGGATGATATTATAGAAGGAACTCAAGCTTTCAATATTTGTGGAGACATAGGACACACTTCTAAAGAGCATGATAATCAATGCCCTAATTGTGAAGAGAAACATCCAACTAAACAATGCACCACATCTCAAGTTACTTGTTTCCTATGTGAAGGAAATGATCATGTCCCTATCCAATGCCCTATCTATCCTATAGTTCAACAAATGAAACAAGGTGGAATGCATCAAAAATTTGGAAACCCCCATGAGGAAACAACTTCTACCAAGAAGGATGAAGGCAAAGTCAGAACCATGCCTCATAAGGCCACATCCAAAGTGACCACAAAGTGTTGCTACTCTTGTGGAGAAGAAGGTCATATCTCTAGTAACTGCCCCAAGAAGAGAGAAAGATTTCCCACCTTTGAGGTGAGATATGAAGAGCATGAACTAGAAGAACTCCTAGCTTTGGAGAGACCCGAGAATAAGAAGAAATGCCCCAACCCTAGCAAGAAGGATATTACCCAAGAGCAATGTTACAATTGCAAAGAGATGGGACACTATGCCAATGAATGTCCACAAAAGAAGAAGAACCAAGGAAACAAACAAGAGGAAATGATACCAAAGATAAACAAGGATATTAGCCAAGTGATGTGCAACAACTGCAAAAAGCTAGGTCATTATGCATCACATTGTCCAGAAAAGAAGAAGTACAAGACAAGACTTGTCACATGTTTCAAGTGTGGAAACAAAGGACACTATGCAGATGTCTGTCCAGAGAAGTTTCATCAAGACCTCAAGTAAGCCAAGATGTAATCTAGTTGAAAACCTTTTTAAGGGTGGTAGTACCCTAGATGTCTTGAAGCCAACATGTAACCTCTAGCCTCCCCAAATCTCGGGACGATATTTCTTTTAAGGGTGGTAGCCTGTCACATCCCAAAATTTTCCAAATTTTGAAATGTGAAAAATAAATAAAGAAATAAATAATGGTTGAAACTTAGGGTGAAAAGAAACTTTTTGATTCCAAATGGAAACATCAAAACCCATCTTGAACAAAATTTGAATAAAAAGGGAATCAAACAAAATTTCAATCAAGTGAAATGCATTCATCAATGAATGTATCTTGAAATTTAAACACTTGGAAAAGTTAAACCAAAACCCTAAAACCCTAATGTAAGAAAATCATTTCCAAGATCTCTCTAGACTATGGATTTGATCCATATAAAATTTGTCAACAAACCTTTATAAATGAGCAAGAATGATAAACAAAAATATTATAAAACCATAGAGATTGGTTTCATTTAATTTGGAGCCATAGATAAAAACTTATGAGTTTAATATGGCAAAAGGAAATATTTCCAAAGCTAATAAAGCACCTATCTAAAATCCATACCAAATTGTGAGAAAAATAATCATAAAGAGATATAAAAGGGTAAACAAATATTAAATAAAAATATACAAATTGGAATCACCAATTTTGGATCTATAAATTAAAAGATATGGATTCTATAAGACAAAGAAAGAAAGAAATAAATAAGGAATATTTAAAAGCCAAATTAAATCTAGGCCAAATACATAAACAAATGAAAGTTTATTGAATAATAAAATGGGTGAATATTATTTAAATAAAATCATAAGGATTAACAATATCCAATTCTATTTAAATAAAGACAAATTGCCTAAACTAAATAATAAACTCCAAAGAAATTATTTAGAAGAAAATTGAATTAAATCCATAAGCAAATGGAATAAAGATAATCCAAATAAAATAAATGGATAGATAATAATCAAATAAAAACATATGGGACTAAAACCATATTCAAATTATTTAAATGGAGACAAATCCCTAATAAAAATGATTAATTAAATCATGAGAAAATAATAAATAGGAATTTAACAAAATGGATTAAAAAGTTATATAATTAAATTAAAAGAATCATTTGAATAAAACTTATATGGAATTAAAACCATATTTGATTTTATTTAAATAAAGACAAATGCCCAATTTAAATGATTAATAAATCATATTTCAAATAATTCAAAATGAATTATTTAACACACTTTTGAATAAATAAAACCTACTGAAAAAGGTTTGATGAAAATTAGAATTCAAATATGAGTTTGAAATTATATTTAAAATCTTATTTGAATAAAGGCAAGTGCCTATTATAAATAAATAATAAACCATAAATGAATAAAATAATTATTCTAAAATGGACTTTAAATACATATTTAAAACAGTATAGAAACATACTTAATATTTGGAAAGTTTTGAAAAAGGAATCTAAATTCAAATGGTAGTTTGAAATTCAAAACAGAAAATCAAAATGGAAAAAGAAAAAGAAACATAATAAAAAAAGAGAAAGAACCAGCCCAGCAAAGCATCTGGCCTAGCTAGCCCAACTAGCCTAGCATAAGCCCACCCAGCACTCCCCCTCTCCCTACCAGTTCTTTTCTCACCGCGGCCTCGACCCACACCCCCACTGACGAAGCGACCCCACTGCCACGTCACCTCGTCGTTTCCACCCGCGATGAACTCGCACCCCCTTTGATTGTTTCCTCTACGATTCAATTCAAATCAATACGAGTTATTCTGTGGATTAAATTCCCCCGCGATCACGCTCGTTTAACCACCTCCCTCTCCCCTCTCTTTCCCCTTAGACACCGCTGCGAGAGAGCCACCAGGCTGCGCTAATTTTTGCTTGCCTTGCTGCTGACACCAACGAACGGCAGCGCCAATTCCGGCGAGATCAACCCTCCCCCTACCCCTGGCTCCCACGAGCTTGCTCGCCAACACCTTGCGCACCTACTTCCGTGCTCTATTAGCTTGCGCGCGCGCCCCAGAGACTCGCCTCTGTCTCCAGCTGAGAACCAACAACGACGGCCGTGACTCCGTCGAACGATTCCGGTATACTCAATGTACCCCGTGCCCTCTAACTCATGCTATCGTGCTCGTCTGTGTCTTGTGACTCTTCTGACCCTCGCTGTTCACCTTCTCATGGCTTGTAGGCTCACCCCCATCAACGACTTAGCACACCCGACGCCGTCGTGAACTCCAGCGAGTGATTGCCGATGACTCTGTGTGCCCCTCTCTATCCTATGGCCACCTTGAGCACCGCAGCAACCCCGTGAACCCGGTGAGACCCTCCTTCCTCTTCCTTGCTTCCTGTTCCACCAAAACCACCGCAAGAAGAACGCCACCGCCGCCAGCCACCGTCGCCGCGCCGCCCATCTTTGGTCGAGACGCTGAGAGACGTTAGATTTTGATCCAGCGGGTAGGATAGAATCACTTAACGAAGGGGAATGAGATCATCTGTGTCGTGCGTTGTTAGTTAGATCTGACGGCTGTAGTTGCTCGATCCGCACGAACCATTTTTAGCCAATAGAAACATGACGCGTGGCCAGTGATTTGTTTCAAAAACAGAATTAGATCTATTAGTGGATTGATTTTATAAAATTCATAACTTTAAATCCACATGTCCAAATTTTGCAAAATTTATATCAATGGAATCATCAAAAAGAATACTTTCCAACCATGCCCTTTGTTTAGTGAATTGCTTCTGTAAAATTTGTTGTTTTTGCAGAAACATGTGTAGGCATAGTTTGTGTATAAAATTTATTCTAAAAATATTTTTAGGGTAAAATATTTTTTAAATGGATTGTTTTGAACCTACTGACCATAGAAACCAACTTTTGGATTTAAAAATATATTTTGTGACACTTAGGAACTATTCCTTTGAATAAAAGCATTTCAAGTTAAATAAAAATGTTGTTTATGTTTTAAAAATGCTTTTTGAGTAAAACCTTTGGAAAATGATTTGATTTAAACTCTCTGACCCTAAACACCAAGTTTTTGGATTTAAAAATATTTGGTGAACCCTATAAAATTATTACTTTGTTTAAAGGCATTTCCAACAAAATAAAATGTTGCTTTGATTTAAAAATGGATTTTGGATGAAACCCTTTGCAAATGGAATTGTTTTAAAACATTATGACCATAAACATTAATATTGGTGTTTAAAAAACATTTTGGCTAACACTAGAAATTATTCTTTGAATAAAATCATTTCTAGCAAAACAAAAGGGATTTAAAGTGGCCATTTTCACTAACTAGTTATCAAATGGTTTTGCCACTTTGATAAATGACCAATAGGTGTGTTAAAATGTTTATAACCTATTAGAAACCACTTTTCCAAATAAAACAATCTTTGGCATGCTTGCATGCATTGCTTTGTTTTTATTATTTTTTGTGTTGAATTGTTTGAATGCTAGATTGAATTTGTGCCTTGATTGAATTGTAGTGAAATTTGAAGGGTGTGACTATTGCAAGATCAAGGAGTGAACTTATATTCTCTACCAAAAAGGCAAGTGGTGCTTCATACTTTTGTCCCATTATTTTCACTATGCATTAGTGATATTTCTAAGTAGGACTTGCATGGAATTTTACTAAGTGTTCTATGCCATGGGAAATCCTAGTAGATGAAGCCTTAGTAGAATTTTCCCTAAGTTAAGATCCCTACTACTATCATGCTTTGCTTAGCTAGTAGAAAACAAGGGTGGATTATATTAATGCTATGAAATATTTCTAAGTCAAGGACTTGTGTTTTGTTTAATAAAACAACTATGTGAATGAATCACCTGGGTGGAATGGAAAGAATGGTTTGTGTTGAGTGGTTACACAGGGCCCATATTTATGGCTTACCCTAGTGTATCTCACTTGTGGAAAGCCACCCAGGAACAAATAGATTTGAGATGTCAAATGTAGAGAAGCTTCACGTGCAGCCACTTGGCATTATGGGCTCTGCCTGGATCATATAGGTTGCAATAACTTAGCCAGATGGAAAGTTGGTGGTAGGGGATGATAGGTTTGGAGCGCGTCCATTTAGGTCTAAGGGAAGGCTTCTGAAAGATCTTGTATCGATGCATGTCGAGTCTTGTGGGGAAAGTGCACCACCTCTCGAGAGTGTAAAATCTAAGTACTTAGTCGTGTCCCCGGCAATGGACAATTTGAGCATCAAGACATGGAAGCTATCAAGTATCTCCTCATCCCAATTTCTAAGTTAAAAACTTGTGGTTGGACAAGGGTTAAAGGATCACCAATTTCTATTGGTAGATGCCTTGGGTGATTTTGATAAATAAAAACTTAGTGTTTTCAAATGATAAGGAAAATCTATTTTGAGCAAAGAAAGCCTAAGCTCCACTTAGCCAAATGCATATAGATGATATATACCACTATTCTACCATAGTATAACTTGCAAATACAATTCAAATGTATTGACCCTTGTGGCTGTAACTTATTACGTTGCAGGTTTGTTTGATGTTAGTGAAGTGTGTTGATTAGGATTACAAGTCTACAACCAACATGATTATCTGTGGCACTTTGAAAATGAAGTACTCCATGCTATATAGTTAGTTCTACTACATTGTAATGAGATAGCCAAATGAGATATGTAAGATGTAATGAATTATTTTATTCCTGGTTACAAAGTTGTATTATGACCTCTGTTTCTTCATATTACATCTTAACTGTGGATGCTAGCTATTGATCCAGGGACTAGCATTGTAAACACAGGGATCTCTACCGTATTAAAGGTTGGGACCTCTACACTAAGACTATCAAATTCTGCAAAGTACAGTAGAATCATCATACCGAGGAAGAAGCAACTTGGGAAAGAGAAGATGACCTTCGGAAAGATCACCCTCACCTATTTGCTAGCCAATTCGAATCTCGAGGGCGAGATTCATCTTAAGGGGGTTAGATTTGTAACATCCCAAATTTCATCAAATGCAAAATCATTTTGTTGCATTCATATCATCATGGCATTATTACCTTGCATAATTTTTTTCAAAGATAAACCCTAAATAAAACCATATTTAAACCCCTTCTTATACTATATATATGGGGCAAGGTTTTATTTTATTTTCAAGACCCAATTTTTTTGAGTGATTATATGTGTTTGGCACACTTTTGGACACTAGGATCACCACAAAAAAGTTTGGTGAAAGTTTGAGTTCATTTGGATTTGAAATGACCATTCAAATCTAATTCAGAAAATCAAAACAGAAAAAGAAAAGGACAAAAGGAGAAAAAAAATAACAGGCACAACCCTTCTGGCGCAACAAGCCCCAGTAGCCCAGCAAGCCCACCCGGGAAAACCCTCTCCCTCTCTGTTTCTCACCCACTCACGCACACCCCCTCTTACTAACAGTGGCCCCGTTGCCACGTCGACTCCATCGTCCCCAGACCCCGCGCTCGCGACCAGCTCCATGGCCCTTTCCTCCCCCTTCACTGTCGATTGATTCGCGAGTAAATCCCATTGATTCGCTGAGTGATTCTTGCCCCTGCTCCGGCTACTTAATCCCCACCCCCTTGCAAACATTTCCCCTCACCTAGCCAACACCAAGCGCCGCCAGGATCCAGGAATTTTGCTTTGCACCACCGCAGCACCGAGGTTCTCCGGCGAGCTATCATGGTGAGTCTCGAGCGCTCCTTGCCTTCTAGTTCACATGACCTGCTTCGCCATCGCCTTGCACATCTTCTCATTCCTTTGGTTTGTTCTAAATCGCCCTAGGTCGTCGCCCCCGTCAACGCATGCAGGTGTCCGAAGCTCAGGTCAACTCCGATGAGCCATTCCGTTGAGCCCCGTGTTCCCCTTGATCTCTGGATCATGTGAGTGAGTTCGCCTTTGTCTTGTGCATCTGCTAATGCATGCCGCTAGTTCCCTTGCACACTAGGTTGTCGCCTTCGTCTCTGGCAGTAAGCACCCGACACCAGGACGAACTCCGGCGAGCATCTGAGCCCGTGTCCGTGCGCCCCTGTGCAAGCCACGACCACGTTGAGCTTCACCGTCTTCTCGCGAACGTGGTAAGAATCAACACACACCTCCATACCCCTCTAGCCTCGCCGACGCATTGCCGTCAGCCGCGTCGCCGCCGCTAGAGCCATTTCCGCCGCTAGGCTTTGGTCAGACTAGTTTGATCCGTTAGATTTGCATCTGGCGGTTAGGATTAGATCACTTAATGAATCGATACGTTTAGATCTGAGCTGCAGGATTTCATTTAGATCTAATAGCGCGGAAGCATGATCCAGCGCGAAGCGGTACGCGCCAATCAGAACACGCTGCGTGTTCCTGGTTTTGTTTTCAAATCTGAATTTTGTTCTATTAGTTAGTCAAACTTGTAAATTCAATAACTTTTGATATGTTTGTCCAAAAATTACAAATTTTATATCAATGGATTCATAAAAATAAGATCTTTGCATCTATGGCCTTGATTTGGCCATTTGCTTCTGTAAAATTAGGATTTTATGCAGAAACATTTGTAGGCTTAATTTGACTATATAAATTGTTTAGAAAATTATTTTAAAGTAAATTTTGGTTTATTTAGACCTTAGAAAGTATTATTTGTATTTAGTACTGTTTATTTTGATTTAAAAAGTGTGACACATCATTCCATTGCACTTGCATCCATTCATATATATTTTTGTTTGTATATTGAATGTGAATTTTGTGGTATGATTTTATGTGTAGATTTTGTGGATTGTGGAGAGTGTGATTGTGAGGATTGTACCTATTCCCCCAACTACCAAGGAAATTCATGCTTCATATTTTTGGTCCTATTATTTTATTTATGCACTAGTGATATTTTGAGTAGGATTTGCATGGAGATTTTTCTAAGTATATGCTATGCTATGGAAAATCATATAGATATTGTTTTAGTAGTTATCCATAAATTAAGAGACATGTTATGCTAGTATGCTTAGCCTAGCTAGTAGAATACAAGGGTGGAATATTCATGTTATGATACTATGCAAAGTTATGCCTATGTTTTTGAATAATAAAACAACATGTTAATGAATCACCTGAGTGGAATGGGAAGATTGGTTTGTGTTGAGTGGTTACACAAGGCCCATGTCTGTGGTTTACTTTGTGTATCACACTTGTGGATGGCCACCTAGGAACAAAGAGATTTGAGTGTTTAGTGTTGATAAGCTTCTAGAGCAACCACATGGCATATGGGCTCTGCCTTGACCAACTAGGTTGCAATAACTTAGCCAGATGGAGAATTGGTGGTAGGGTTGATAGGATGGAATGCGTCCATGGTGGTCTAAGGGAATTCTTCTAAAAATTCTTGTCTCGATGCATGTCGAGTCTTTTGGGGGGAAGTGCACCACCTCTCGAGAGGGTAAAACCTAAGTACTTATCCGTGTCCCCGGTAACGGACATTTTGAGCATCAAAGACATTGAAATGATCAAGTATCTCCTCATCCCAATTTCTCTAAGTTAAAACTTGTGGTTGAACAAGGGTAAAGGTTCACCAATGTCTATTGGTGGTTCCTTGGGTGTTTTTGTCAAACAAAAACTTAGTGTTTTCAACTAATAAGAAAAACCTTATTTTGAGCAAAGCCAGCCTGAACTACACTTAGCCAAATTCATATAGTTATTATATGTTACTATACTGGTATGGTATCACTTTCCAATACAATTTCAAATGTATTGACCCTTTGTGGATGTAACTTATTATGTTGCAGGTTACTCTGATGGTGACTAGGTTATGAGTCTACACTCAACATGTTTGCCTATGGCACATGAAGATGAAGACTTTATTTATTTCGTTAAATATTGTGAACTCTATGTATTAGCCTTGGGCTAATGAGTTGTAAGAACTATGTATCTCTGGATATTACGATGTAATAATGACCTTTGTATCTGTGTACTTCATCTTAAACTGTGGATGCAAGAAATTCGATCCAGGGACTAGCATTGCAATCACAGGGGCCTTTACCTTAAAAGGCGAGGTCTTACACAAACCACCTATCTGGAATGTGACTTTTTATTTAATATGTGAAGCTAGTGATGATGTTGTAGGAGTAACTCTGGGACAACATATAGGTCGCAAATTTAATATTATACATCATGCTAGTAGGACTCTCAATAGTGCTCATAAGAATTATCCTAAAGAAGAAAGAGAACGTTTTTCTATATTTTTCTCTTGCGATAAATTTCGTTCTTATATAGTTGATGCAAAAGTAAGAGTTCATACAGATCGTGATGGCTTAAAGGAACTACTTGAGAGAAAAAATCATAAGCCAAGACTGATCCGTTGGATCCTTTTACTTTAAGAATTTGAGTTGCAGATTATGCAGAGGCAAGAAATAAAGATGTTGGATGTAGTGTCCATATTTGCCCAGCAAGGCACCAATCTTATTGAGATAGACTTTAGTCCTGGTGATTTCCGTATACAAGAATTATTAGATGAACTAAGGTTAATCCCTCCAAAAGAGAAGAAGTCCTTGTTGTTCGAGGAGTTTATCATCCCCGAATAAATAAACGGTAAGTGCAAGGTAAGTTTTCTTACTCTAATAAGTGATTTTATTTCACAATTTTTACTCCTAATTTTTTTGCCTTTGAATTCCTTTTGTTTTTCTGAAATTTTTGAGGGGTTTTAGTAACTATATGGGCGCAACTATATGGCCGGAGAAAAATCTGTCGCTGTATAGTTGGTCGTTAAAGGTACTGTACCCCCCTCTTGAAATAATTTTCAGCCTCTAGAAACTCTACGGCCAGAGGAAAAACTTCCTGCCGTATAGTTGGTCATTAAACTTTCTGGATGGTTTGACCCTTTTTCCGTTTTTATTCATCTAAAAAGGGGGTTGTTTTTGTTGATTCCAAGTCGGTAACTACATCGACCTGGACTCGAGATATTTGTAAATATCTACACGGAACCAACTATATGGCCGGATCTATATGGTCCACGATCGTATATTTGGTCGTTACGCGGCAGGACTCCTCCAAAATCGTGATTTCTTTTCCTATTCTATTAAGATTCTTTTCTTGGGCATGAATTTGGTGTTTCTCGCGAGTTTTACCGACCTCTGACCCCTCTTATATACTTTCCCTGTGTATCTCTCTAATCATAATCACCAGGAACCAATCTACCTCTTGTTCATACAAGAGGACACACCACAAAGAGCAATTGGGGTCCGAGAAGCCAAGGAGAGAAGTTCCTGTGGAGATCGGAAGCGATAGCTAGCAAAGCGAAGAGATCAAGACCCTCCATATGGAGTTTCTTGATGCCGACAGAGAGCATTGGAAGAGGGAGTTAAAGGTCCTTGAGCTAAAGATCACAGAGTTCGATAAGGAGGCGTCGGGATGATAAGTCGTAAATCGTATCTATAATTTTTTATGCTCCATGCTTGTATTGTATCGGCTTTCTTATGTTTTGTCTACACTTTGAGGTATTTTTATACATTTTCTAGGAATAACCTATTAAAAATATGCCACGGTGCTAGTTGCCTATTTTTTGCTGTTTTTGGTTTCAGAAAAGCTAGTAAAGAAATATTCTCGGAATTGGACGGGACAAAATCCCAAGTTGATACTTTACCAGAAGGAAAACGGAGTCTGAAGGGCAGCCGAAGGGGAGCCATGAGGCAGCCACACCTGGGGGCGGCATGTAGGGGTTCGTAGCATGGAAAACAAAAAATTTCTACCGCATGCACACAAACAAGCCAAGATCTATCTACTAGATTGTAGCAACGAGTCGATTAGAGTACTCACCCTCGAAGATTCCAAAGCGTTTAACGAGAGCAGATTCTCGTGGGTGATGTAGTCGTACACTTGCCGATCTAAAGATCGCGTAGACGATCCTTCCGGCGCTGCGTTCCGGCAGCGCTTTCGCAGTCGGTCACACGTTCGGTACTCGATGAAGCCCTTCCTCTCCCTTGTTCCAGCAGGCAGCGGAGGTTGTAGTTCTCCCCTCGTGATTCTGACAGCACGACGGCATGGCGTCGGAAGTAGAGGGAAGATCCCACAGGGCTTCGCCTAAGCCAGTGCGAGTTATTGTGGATCTAGGGTTTTCTGGTGATCTAGGTTTAGAAGGCCAGATAGGAGGAGGAGGTGTCGGCGGCGGCTAAGGCGACGACGACGGAACGACGGCGGCGCAAGGCGGCAGCGGTGGCGCACGGTAGGGAGGGCTAGGGATTGTGGTATTTGGGGAAGCCCTCCCCCTCTATTTATGAGAGGGAGGGCAGCCTTGGGAGTAGGGATGTAAACGGATCGGATCGGACCGGATATTGCTATTACCATATCCTTTACCATATTTTTTTGGCGAATTCGATCGGAGCGGATAATAGCCGGATGCGGATTCGAGTGCGGATTATATCGGATTGCGGATATAGAGCGGACTCGGACCAGAAGAGGATAATCGAAAAAATACACGTAGAAAAATAAAAAATTATTTAGTTTATACAAAAGAAATGAAAAGAAAGCGTGCAACACTAGATAGCAGTAGTATAAAAGAGCAAGATTGGTAATAGCATAGTATAACATGCATATGTAGCATGCATAACTAGCCGATACACTAACTAGATTGTCCTGATATTAGGATTGTGCTAATTTTATCGGATTATCCTATTTAAGTACCTCGGATAATCCCCATAAAATGTCGGATTATCCTTATCCATCGGTGTAACACCCCATTTTTAGTTAAATGGTAATTAGGGTTTTGTTTGTGCATTCATGAGCATCATATTTGAAATTGTGAATTAAAGAAAATTTAAGTAAAACCCTAAAAACTATTTTCCATCCCTCTGTGAAAGCAATTCAAAATGTTTTGAATTTTGAAAACTACCAAAAAATTTGGAGCCCAATTGGACTAAAAGGGCCCCTAAAATAATTTCATATATTTTATAAATATCTCTGGTATTTTCAAATTACTCAAAATATTTTTGAATTGGAAAATACAAAACAGAAATTTAAAAAAGAAAAAGAAAAGAGTCTGGAAATAAAAAAGAATCAGAGAGTAACCAAGCAGCATCCCAGCTCGCAGCCCCTTCCCCCTCTTCTCTATTTTCTCCTCCCACCGCAGCCAGCAACCTTTGTCGCGGCCCAGCATCGGCCCACTCTGGCCCGTACCCCTTCGCTCCTTTCTTCTTTCTTCTTCCTCCTCTAGAAGGACGCAGCGAAGCTGCTGCGTGTCCCGTCGCCGTCCGTCGATCCTTCTGAGTGCCGCGATGCCTGCCGCCGACCGCCGAGCTGAGGATAAGAACGGCTGTGCTGTGCCCTCTATTCCCATCCCCATTCCCCCCTCTCTCTCTATCTCGCTCTGTGCCGCTCGCCGCAGAAGCCAAACCCTAGATCCGGCCAGGACCTTGCCGTTCCCATTGTTTTCGGCCTCCCATCTTCCATCTGAGACCACTACCGTGACTGCCGCTGTCGACTTGTTCGATTGCCCCCACACGCGCAAGCCGAAGAGACCCCTATCGCCCTAATCGGACCCTCCTTCCCCGACTCCGGCCGTCACTATCGCCGTTGATTCCGGTCGTCGTTCTCTTCGCCGACCCCTCCATCGTATTCACAGTGAGCATCTGGTGCTCAGGCACCCCTCCACTCGCCCCCTCTCGCTCTGTATCGCAGCCGCGCCGTTCATCTGCAAGTTTCATCGCCGCCGCTCGCCATGGTAGTAGCTCCGATGATCGAAAAAGGGTGGTGCCGCATCTATCTTGTTCGCGTTGCTCCGCTGATTCGAACGCACGCAACCGCGCTTCCCAGATCGCCCCCTAGCGCCGTCCCTCGCCATCAGCCAACGTGTCTCCGGCGAGCCTGCGTGGCGCTTGCGTGGAACCGATGTGGTGCTTGCGTCAGCACCGCGCCAGCCCAGCCAGCGTGGCAGATGAGGTGCCCTCGGGCCCCTCTGTCAGCCACTCTGGGTAGGTTCTGCCTCGGTGACAAAACCCCCCCACCCTGTGTTGACGTCAGCCTCGTGTCACAGTGACGCAGTAAATGATTTTAATATGGTTTAATATTTTCAGAAATTGAATAAAACTTGTAAATTCAATATCTAATTATCTGTTTATCAGAAAATTATGAATAATATATCAAAATGTTCAGAAAAATGAGAAATATCTATTAAAGCTATAATCATGCATTGTTAAATAACTTAAATGACATGTTTAACTAGAACAACATAGTAACCCTTTCATATGCATCCGGAGATTTCCCGAGTTAGGGTTTTCACCCCTCGGAACCCCGACTAAATTGCCAAGCATGCTTAGGGTTTACATTTCAATACAATTTAACTTGTCATATCATCATACTTGCTTGAGCATTGCATCGATGCCATGTGTTGATTGTTTCCCCTTTATTTCTGGTCTTTGGTTCTTCTTCGGTAGAATACTATCTCACGATCGAGATCGAAGACCGAGATCAAGACCGACGAATATCAAAGATTGACGAACAATACTTGACCAACTCTAACCAAGTCAAGTTCAAGATGTCCGAAGCTCTACTTATTGGTTATCAACAGGCAAAGTCATGCATAGCCCCACCATGATATAATCCTATGATTTCGAAAGCATTTCAATTCCTGCCATGTTGCATACAATTCTACTGTGGTCTTTTATCGATAGATAGAGTATCCTATCTGTTGCATTACTCCCTTTGAGCTTATATTACCTGATCCACTGCTCCTAGCATAACTAGGTTGGCTTGTGTGCACTGCTAGAGCTTATTTATGTCCTGCTTAGCCATGCATAGCTGTTGAGTCTGGTCCATCCAGATGATGTATCAGATGCAGATAATCTAGTATGACAGGAGAAAGTGATGAGATGATATCAGAGGTGATATGAGATTAAACATGTTAAGGCTTGTATCGGAGGCCACGATGGTATGTGGTTTTTCTAGTCCCATGCTCGCCACCACTAGGAACCGAGTTCTTGCCTTTGGAACCGAGATGAGTGTACAACCACACGGCGCCTGGAAAACCTCACGAGCCACTAACTTGCCTAGTAGATTCCATGAGTCACATAGTTCGGGCGTTCCATTCGACATATGCATAGAAAACCTTTTGAAAGATTTGCCGGGTGAAGGTGCATTCATAATAGGTAGGGAAGCATGGATCGGGTTGCTTGGGGTTGATAGCTCCCCTGGTAAACCAACCTCGCGTCACATCTTTTAGTACCGGCTTCAGGATTTGACCTATTACGGCGGAACCATACTTTTTGCGTGACTCATGGTCTCGGCGAAATCAAGGTAAAGGTCGTGTCTAACCACCCTCTGTCGGCCTTCCAAGGGAGAGGGCTTATCTAGTGGCATTAAGAGAAGGTTAGTACGTGTGGGTAAAGTTGTACACCCCTACAGGGTAATAAATCTTTTTGAAAAGCCGTGTTCACGGTTATGAACGCTTGGTGACCAGATTCTAAGATCATAGAGAACATGAACGTAATCTTAAAACTTGGCAGATCAACATGCGCTTAAGGATGCTTCCTCGTGGGTACGAGGGGGTGATCCTAGTTGGTAGATGATGATGATTTGGTGGATATAAACGATGATGATCAATATTTCAGAGATGTCGCTCTCTTATCCCCTTTTAAAATACTCTGATTAGACGAGCTTCTTCTCCCTCTTGTTTTATAAACAAAAGTGGCTTTATGCAAAACAACTCCACTAGCCATAAGTCTTGCGGAGTACACCCTGTACTCACCCTTGCTTTGTTGATACTTTTTGGCAGAGTAAGTGTTCCCTTGAAGACGAGTTCCGAACTACATCGACATCAACGAGTAGCTTGGGGTTCCTGGCCGGCAGCCTGGAATCTATGGGCTGGGACGTCATCATTATGCTTCAGGCCTCTTAGGAGATTTATTAAGTTTGCTATACTTAATAGCATAATTTGCCTTCTGTTGTTGATGTTTGTGGTCAGTGACCTTGCTTGTAATAATCTGGTTCTCTGCTCAGTTATGAGCTTGCTGTAATAATTTTTGTGTCATAGGGTTACTGTTGTGTTATCGATTCTTCACTGGATATTCTCGAGCTCAAGGTTAAGCTTATGTCAGACGGAGGTCTGGGATTTGTTTAGCCCTGATCCCGGGGGTGTCACATGTCTTGGTATCAGAGAAGTACCGACCGTAGGAAAACCTTGCTATTGGTCGATGTTGAGTCTAGTACTTGTGAAAACTATTTTAAAAGCTAAAAAGTAATTGTGAAAACTCTAGTATGCTTCTTTTCTTCTTATCCAGTTTTGCTCTAACTCTGGTTTATCTTATCTTGTGTTGATTTTGGAAATTTTTTGATATCTCTTCTAATCTTTCAAAGCTTAGGTGCCTTCTTGGCATGTCGTTTCTCAACCAGTTGACCTAGTGTTGAGTTCTTTAGAGTTACGTGTGTTGTGAATTCCTTATTCCCTTTACTCTGCTTTGTTTGAGAGATTCCTTTCTATCATGATCTCTCTATCTTTTGGATCCTGCAATATAATGATCCAGAGTGTTCTGCTCTAGGCTTTGAGGTTTCCTTTCGCCTCTTGTGCCTCCTTTTCGTTTGTTTGGGTACTTCAGAAGTTGTTTATTCTCTTGGAAGCTACCTCGTGATTTCTATCTTTCAGTGTATGCTATTTCACTCAAGTAGTAGTTACTCCTTTCTTTGGGTTTTAACCCTTGGACTTGAACCTAAGATCCCCGATTGTGCTGGATTCCGGTGTTGTGAATCTTGTACATGACGCTGATCTTTAATCCAAGATCCAGACCTTTGACCCATGTCGTCAGTGTTCACACATTACCTCAGGATGGTTGGTATTACGTTTCTAGCCTTAAATCTTGTGGCTTTTGTCGCGATTGAATTGTGAAAACTAAGGACTTCCCCTACCACCTCTATGGCAGATGTTCTTTATGGAACCAAATAGATCACGATAAGAGTACTCCTCGAGAGTCTCGCATCTACACTCGTGACTCTGCCACACCTTACCCTTCTCTGCATTGGTTTCCGTAAGATTGTTGACTTATGCATCCACATCTTGGGATTCCATCCTGAGCATGTTCTTTTTCCCTTGTTCTTCTCCGACCTTTGTCTACCAGTTGGTAGCCAAGTAGTAAATATGCATTGTTGTATTCTAATGCAAGATACTCTTATGGTCCGTCATGACAAACCATTTCGGAATGTCAGGAGAAACAAACTCCAGTACCTCGTCATATCTAGGACCAGGTCAAAGTGTTGTAATCCACAGATCAAGAAGTGGTAATTAACTTCTGTCTGTTCCACCTTAAAGTATCACACTCTTTAATACTAAGAGGTCGTGCCGAGTTTCATGACCCCTTAACGAAGTGATGCTTTTACACATATTTACCCACCCTTCCTCGAGCTTTCGTGCTCGTGAGTGATGCGTGTGCGTAATAATGTGGCCACTCAAGATTCTTTGCAATTATTATTGTTTTGAACTCTAAGGACATTTGTATCATTCTTAGCATGATTGGTTAATCCTATCATTAAGCAAAGAATGATTGTGCTTCCAAGTCCGCTATTCTTGAGCACTCTCTTCGGGCAAAGAGTTAGGCTTGTGACGAAGCTCTGAGACTATGTCTTCTTTCCTTGTAAAGCAAGTTCTCTCTCGAACTAAGTGACATATCGGTGGTTCATGATAGTCTAGATGTCTCCTAGAAGTATCGCCATGTTGCCACATGACCGTGATGTCAAGTTCTTGAGCAAGCTAGTTCTCTAAATTGATATTTTCTACAAGGATCCATACTGGATACCCCTGAACTAGTTGGTTGAGCTTAAACAACAACTTGGAGAGTTGTAAGACAAAAGTTTTATCCTACTCTGTTCTTTCTAAAATGGATGTCTAGTTTTGTTCGTGTTGAAGCAAGATAGTATTACCTTTGAGGATTTGTTATCTTCCCCAATCTTTATTTGATTTGGGTTATCATCAAATCAAACTCAGTTCCAAGGATTATCTTGATGATGTTTCTTCTTGTGATGTTTCACTTGAGTACATCTTCATGTCTTTGATCTGACCAATACTCTTGCCTTGTTCATATGACATATGAGTCCATCTTCTTGGAGTGTACTGATAAGTTTGTTGTTGAGCCCATCGACAACATCTTTACTCTTTCCATGTTAGATTGGATTCATATGGAACATTGGGCATTAATGTTGGAAACTTTAGAGAACCGTCTTCGAGTCATCTCGAAGTATGTGTTCTGGATGTTAGAAGTAACCTTCTCTGGTTCACGTGCAACTGTTGAAAGATGTCGCCGTGGACTCAAGAATAGTTATTTATCTTTCCTTAAGGACATATGTGTGTTTTATTGATAGTACCTTATGTGTGTGTAGTTGTACTTCGACAAGTTGCTAATGCATAGGTCTAGCAATCTAGCTCAGTCTTTTGGAGCTTGACATTGTAGTCCATATCTTGAGACTCTAGTAACTTTACCTTTGTGGTAAATTTTGTGAACTTTCTATTCGGACATGCTGAGTCTGAAATATCGTTTCGCCTAACCAAAGCTGAATCTCAAGCAGCGATGATGGTTGGTGTTCCTCAAGGTTTTGACATAGGTCTCTTTGAAAATCCGACAAGATTGATGTAATGGTTGACACAACTTAGCCGGAAAGACCTTTTGTCATATTCTTTTGATTTCAGCAATAACAACCACTCTTCATGAGACCTCTTCTATAAATCAACATAGGAGTTGTGCTCATGGTTTCCTTTGTCTACGAAGTCCGACCTTTATTTGATGTTTAATTTCTCGAACATCAAGGAGAACATTTAAAGTAGTGTTGCTAAATGTATCTCGGTTGATCCTCCAGATCCTTCTATGTTGGTAAATGTTTTGTTATGCCAAGTAACTGAAATCTGAGAATGAAGTTTCTTTCTTCTCATGTCATCAGGAATCTTCTTAACTATTCATCTTAGTGGTGCAAAGTGATATCATGATTTTTGGCAAAGATTTTGATAGACCCGGATGAATAAAGAGTTTCCTTCATTTTCTAACCATGTTTTAAGAGTGACTATGATTTTGGTAATCAAAAGTTTCTCTATATGCATGTTCCTTGTGACTCTTGAGTCCTCTCCACCAAAACACCTTTCATGTCATGGCCTTCTGTTGAATGAAAAAGTGACCCTTCTGTGTCAAAATTAGTTCAACAACTTGGTTTTGTTGATCCATAACTATGGAACTGAAATATCTACTTAAGCCATTTAGTAGAGGTTCCCTATCGAAGTCTATGGTCATATTCTTTCTATTGAAACCTTCCTTCTCAGAAGTTTAACTCTTTTGTAAGTTCCATGGTCTCAATCCTTATGAAGACCATCTATCTAACAATTTGAAACCTTCTCCTCTTGTTTCCTCCGTTACCTTGGTGTGTTTCATGTCGTCATATCAGAGTTGTTTCTGAACACTCCATCCATGAGTTGACCATGAGATACTATGTGTGTCGTTTAGTGTGCTTCCCCCTTATCTTTAGAGTTACCCTGTTTCTTTCTCTCTCTGTCTCTCTTCCTACCTTTGGAATCTCGGGTCGAGATTCTCGTAAGGGGGATAGAGCTGTAACACCCTCGTTTTAGTTAAATAGTAATTAGGGTTTTGTTTGTGCATTCATGAGCATCATATTTGAAATTGTGCATTAAAGAAAATTTAAGTAAAACCCTAAACCCTATTTTCCATCCCTCTGTGAAAGCAATTCAAAATGTTTTGAATTTCGAAAACTACCAAAAAATTTGGAGCCCAATTGGACTAAAAGGGCCCCTGAAATAATTTCATATATTTTATAAATATCTCTGGTATTTTCAAATTACTCAAAATAGTTTTGAATTGGAAAATACAAAACAGAATTTGAAAACAGAAAAAGAAAAGAGTCTAGAAATAAAAAAGAATCAGAGAGTAACCAGGCAGCAGCCCAGCCTGCATCCCCTTCCCCCTCTTCTCTATTTTCTGCTCCCAGCGCAGCCAGCAACCTCTGTCGCGGCCCAGCACCGGCCCACTCTGGCCCATACCCCTTCGCTTCTTTCTTCTTCCTCCGCCAGAAGGACGCAGTGAAGCTGCTACGTGTCCCGTCGCCGTCCGTCGATCCTTCCGAGTGCCGCGATGCCCGCCGCCGACCGCCAAACTGAGGATAAGAACGGCTGTGCCATGCCCTCTCTTCCCATCCCCATTTCCCCCTCTCTCTCTCTCGCTCTGTGTCGCTCGCCACAGAAGCCGAACCCTAGATCCGGCCAGGACCTCGCCGTTCCCGTCATTTTTGGCCTCCCCTCTTCCATCTGAGACCACTACCGTGACCGCCGCCGTCAACTTGTTCGATTGCCCCCACACGCGCAAGACAGAGAGCCCCCTATCGCCCTAATCGGACCCTCCTTCCCCGACTCCGGCTGTCACTGTCACTGTTGATTCCGGCCGTCGTTCGCTTCGCCGACCCCTCCATCGTCTTCACGGTGAGCATATGGTGCTCAGGCACCCCTCCACTCGCCCCCTCTCGCTCTGTATCATAGCCGTGTCGTTCATCTGCAAGCTTCGTCGCCGCCGCTCGCCGTGGTAGTAGCTCCGGTGACCGAAAAAGGGTGGCGCCGCCTCCATCTTGTTTGCATTGCTCCGCTGATTCGAACGCACGCAACCGCGCTTCCTAGATCACCCCCCTAGCGTCGTCCCTCTCCGTCAGCCGACGTGTCTCCGGCGAGCCGGCGTGGCGCTTGCGTCGCACCGATGTGGTGCTTGCGTCAGCACCACACCAGCCCGGCCAGCGTGGCAACTGAGGTGGCCTGGGGCCCCTCTATCAGGCACTCTGGGTAGGTTCTGCCTCAGTGACAAAACACCCCCACCCTGTGTTGACGTTAGCCTCATGTCACAGTGACGCAGTAAATGATTTTAATATGGTTTAACATTTTCAGAAATTGAATAAAACTTGTAAATTCAATATCTAATTATCTGTTTATCAGAAAATTATGAATAATATATAAAAATGTTCAGAAAAATGAGAACTATCTATTAAAGCTATAATCATGCATTGTTCAACAACTTAAATGACAAGTTTAACAAGAACAACATAGTAACCCTTTCATATGCATCCGGAGATTCCCCGAGTTAGGGTTTTCACCCCTTGGAACCCTGACTAAATTGCCAAGCATGCTTAGGGTTTACATTTCAATACAATTTAAATTATCATATCATCATACTTGCTTGAGCATTGCATCGATGCCATGTGTTGATTGTTTCCCCTTTATTTCCGGTGTTTGGTTCTTCTTCGGTAGAATATGATATCACGATCGAGATCTGATGGGGATATGCCTACCGGGGTATACCCAGCAGGACGTTTCTGACTGGCCCAGATGCTGGCGAGTGGGCCTGCGGGACGGCGACTGGATCAAGACTTGGCGTGGACTCAAGCGACTGGAAGCTGAAGGCCCAGAAGCGTGGATAGGCCCAGTCGGATTAGGTTAAACTGTCGCTGAAGCCTTAACTAATTCGGTTGAGATTTGTAAACCCTAGGGGGTGAGTCTATATAAACCTCCCTAGAGCGCACGTAGAGGATACGTTCCATCATACACCCAAGCGACTCGCTGCCTAGCCGCCGAGCTCGCCCCATTGTACTCTCACCATAATACAATCTAGCAGGAGTAGGTCTTTACCCTCCGGGGGGGAGAACCTGGGTAAATCCTTGTGTCTCCACCCTCATCTCGCACCGCAGATGGCTGGCCGCCCTTGCCCCATGTTCTACTACTCGCTGCCGATTGCAGCATCTGTCGTGGTCATTCCCACGACAGTGGCGCCCACCGTGGGGCCTGGTCGGTCTGGCCGGTGTTCTGCGGCGAGATCCAATCTACCCATCAACAAGTCGATCGCCACCGGCCGCATGATAGCGATCGGCGTGATGCTCCAAATCTTGCCGAGCAGCTACGTCCCGGCGGCGCGATCCGTCACGCATAGCATGATCCTGCCGGTCGGCACGATCAGTCTCTTCGTCGGCCTCACCGACGTCATCGTCTCGGAGGACTCAGCTCGCATCCGCGAGTCGCCGCCACGTGACCGGCTCTCTGAGAGTCAGGTCCGCATGATCCACCGCCTCGCCTCCGAGTACGACTCAGCCCACAGCGACGTGGTTGAAACTACCGCGGTCGCGGAAGACGCGGCCCTCAACGACGACGCCGACTCGGCAACCCCGGCGTCACTCGCCGGATCCATCGTCGCCGCGTCGCCCGCGGGATCCATCACCCAGGTCTCCAACGTCGGAGACTTCGAGGATCCCTCCATCCTTGGGATCTTCGACTTCGACTCCGGGTCGGAGAATTCCGCCGATCTCCGCGACGGGACCGGCCGCCATGCCGCGACCTACATGGCGACTGGCGCCGACCCGTCGGAGGATCCATTCTCCACTCTGATCCCTCCCAACGCAACGGCAGCGGAGGTCGAGGAACTTCGCCTGAAGCTGGCGGAAGCAGTCCGCAAGAAGCAAGCCGAGCGCGAAAAATTTCGCCTCGAGCAGGTGACGGCGCAGGAGCTGTCGCGCTACCACCAGCAATGAATCAGGTCGCGCCTGAACCCCACCGTCCAGGGGCGCGCCCTGAATTTTGACGACGAGAGAGACCCGGCCCGCGCGGCCGAGCGCGCGATCTACGAGAACACGCCACCAGGAGGAAGCGCCCGGCCCCCACCAGGGTCGACGGCGAATGGCGCCCCACCACCACTCAACCGCGCACCCCCTAGGGACCAGCCACGGATCGTGGTCTCCTCATGGGAGCAAGACGCAAATGGCCTACCACTGTTCTCCACCCCGATGGACAACCTCGTCACGGGCCGAACAGCAGTCGACAACATCGCGGCCATCGGCGACGGCGCCCTACAGATCCAGTACGCCAAGGCCTTGCTCGCAAAGGCGGTCGAGCAACAAAACGCAGGCGTCGACTCACAGGGTCGGATGTACTCGCGTTCATCGGGCACCAGAGCGGCCTCAAGCAGCCGCCCCATGGCGGCAAACACCCACAACTGCCCGCCATCCGAGTCACTGCAGCTCCAACACCGACCCGCGAACGCGGCACTCTCCACCAACGACCCCCGGCCGGCGACCAACTTTGTCGCCGCCAACGGTCAGCCCGTCGACACCCGCACCCATATCATCAACAACCAGAGCTGGCGCGCACGCCAGCCCGACGACCTGCGGCATACCCTAACCAACCGTCGTGACGGCGAGCCGAGGGGGTCGCTAAGCCGACTCGGGCCCCAGTGCTTCGGACCGATGATCCGAGGCGAAAGATACCCGGTGAACTTCAAAGTGCCGAAGGAAATAGAGAAGTACGACCCCTCGTACGATCCCTCTGTGTGGCTGGATACCTACCTCATGGCAATGGGGATCGCCGGCCACACCGATCTACTAGACGCCCGCTACCTCCCCCAGATGATGGAGGGTGCATGCAGGCAGTGGATCAACACTCTCCCTGCGGATAGCATCGACTCCTAGGAAGAGATGTGCGACGCCTTCGTCAGGCACTTCGAGGGTTCATACACCCGCGCCACCACCATCGAGGACCTGGAACGATGCGTCCAGGGACCTCGCGAGTCGACCCGCAGCTGGGTCAAATGGTGGCAAGAACTGTGGTACAACGCGGTCGGTATCCACCCAGACACCGCAATCCACTGCTTCAAGACCTCGTGCCGCTACGAGCCCCTGGTCACCAAGCTCAAACGATCATACCGCACACTCGACAACATACCGGATCTCCTAGAGATCGCCAAAATATACGCGGAGGAAGACCCAAACCAAGAAACCGACGACGAGTCGGGAGGACAACGCCGCACGAGCGGCAACGACAACGGACGATGATCCGATCTATGCTAGAGCAACACTCGCCTCACTGGCAAGCGCCGCAGTGACGGGCGAGTCGACTTCGTCGCCAACGCTGGGTACGCGCAGTGCGAGCCCAAGAGCTTCCGCCGCGACGGGGGGCAACGCCGCAACGGTGGCAACTACAAGGCAAAGCCAAGGTTCGACCCCGCGGCCCTCCTTAACCAACCTTGTGTATTTCATAGCAGGGAAGGAAAGCCCGCTACGCACACGACCGCCGACATCCACTCTCTCAAGGAGATCAAGAAGGCACGACGAGCGCAGGAATACCCCGACAACAACCCGCCAAACGACGGAAAATTCGGCAGCGTGGCTGGCTCGCTCCACACCTTCATAGGCTTCAACACGAAGCGCGAGAAGAAGGTCATCGCCCGCGCCATCGCCGTCAACGCGGTGGCCCAGGTGGACGTTCCCCAGTTCCTCAACTGGTCGGAGCAACCAATCACTTGGAGCCGCTAGGACCACTCGCCACGAATCGAGTACCCAGGCCGAGTTGCCCTGGTGTTCAAGCCCAAGGTGGGAGACTACTGGCTCCTCAAGACATTGATGGGCGGCGGCAGCTCCATCAACATCCTGTACTTGGACACCTTCAGGCGACTGCGGCTCCTGCAGTCGATGGTCGAGACGACCTACACCACGTTCCACGGCATCGTCCCCGGTCGGAAGGCGTACCCAATCGGCAAGGTCACGCTGCCAGTCACCTTCGGCACACCGGCAAACTTCCGCACCGAGCGGATCGTCTTCGAACTGGTGCCCTTCGACAGCCCCTACCACTGCGTCCTGGGGCATCAGGCGTTTGCCAAGTTCATGGAGGCGCCCCACTATGCGTACAACATGATGAAGCTCCCTGGACCGCGTGGCATCATCACCATCCACGGCGACCCCGACATGGCCGCCGAGTGCGAGGCCAAAGGAGCCGAACTCGCCGACGCCGTCATCGCGGCAGAGGCCAACCACGCCGACGAGCTCGCCAAATACGCGAGCGGGGTCAACAACGACGACCCCACTATACTAAAGAAGCCCAACTCAGAGGGTGGCAACACCTCAGCCTTCGAGGCAACGACGCATACCCGCACCGTCGAGCTGGTCCCAGGCGACTCCAGCCAGACGGTGACGATCGGGACGGGCATGAGCCCAACATAGGAAGGCGCGCTCATCGAGTTCCTCCGTGAGAACAGGGACATCTTCGCATGGAAGCCCTCTGACATGCCTGGTGTCCCTAGGGAACTCGCTGCGCACAAACTCAACGCCGACCCCAAAGTGCGACCTGTCAAACAGTCGTTGCGGCCCTTCAATGAAGAGCGCCGCCGAGCAATCGCCGAGGAGGTGCAACATCTACTCGTTGCAGGCTTCATCCAGCCAATCAAATACTCCAAGTGGCTGGCAAACCCAGTCCTGGTCGAGAAGAAAAATGGGACCTGGAGGATGTGTATCGATTACACAAACTTAAACATCCCCTGCCCGAAGGAACAATTCGTCCTCCCGCGGATCGACCAAATAATCGATTCCACTGCGGGCTCGGAGTCGCTATGCTTCCTCGACGCCTACTCTGGGTACAACCAGATCAAAATGGCCGTTGAGGACGAAGAGAAGACAGCGTTCATCACGCCATTCGGAGCCTTCTGCTACACTGCCATGACCTTCGGCCTCAAGAACGCCGGGGCGACCTACCAGCGGTGTATGCAGGAGTGCCTTGCGAGCCAAATTGGCTGGAATATCCACGTCTACATCGACGACATGGTCGTGAAGTCCGCTCGCCAGAGCGACCTACTCACTGACCTGGTGGAAACATTCGCCAACCTGTGGAAATACAAGATAAAGCTAAACCCAGGCAAATGCACCTTCGGTGTACCAGCAGGGCAACTACTGGGATACGTCGTCTCCAACCGCGGGATCGAGGCAAATCCCACCAAGATCGACACGATCGCTCGACTCGGCAAACCCGAGTGCCTACGTGATGTCCAGAAGCTGGCCGGGCGAGTCGCGGCTCTCAGTCGCTTCATCCCCCGACTGGGCGAAAAGGCGATGCCCCTATATCGCCTGATGCGCAAGAACCCCACCTTCCAGTGGGACAAGGAGGCGGACGATGCGCTCCGCGACCTCAATAAGGTGCTACTCCCAGCACCGCTACTCGCCGCCCCCGTCGACAAGGAACCCATGCTGGTCTACGTCGCGGCTTCCGAGCACGTCGTTAGCGCCGTCATGGTCGTCGAGCGACCAGAGGAGGGAAAGGAGCGCCCAGTGCAGCGACCAGTGTACTATATCAGTGAGGTCCTCACCGAGTCGCGCCAGCGCAACCCGCAATACCAGAAACTGGTATACGCGGTCTTCAGAGCACAGCGGCGACTGCCACACTACTTCCAGGAGCACCCGATAACGGTCGTCTCCTCAGCACCGTTGCAGGACATCATCCGCAACCGTGAGGCGACCGGACGAGTTGCCAAGTGGGCCGTCGAGATCGGCGTCCACAACATCAAGTACGAGCCTCACAAAGCGATCAAGTCGCGGGCTCTTGCGGACTTCATCGCCGACTGGGAGGAGGCCCAGCAGCCAGAAAAGCTGCCATACCTCCACTACTGGAGTTTACACTTTGACGGCTCCAAGAATGCGGACGGTGCAGGAGAAGGGATCGTGCTAACCTCTCCGAAGGGTGACAAGCTACGCTACGTCCTCTGCCTCGACTTCACCCCCTGCACCAACAACAAGGCCGAGTATGAGGCACTACTCCACGGCATGCGAGCTGCCAAGGAGATGAATGTCAACCGCCTACGCTGCTACGGAGACTCCGACCTCGTCGCTGGACAAGTCGTCGGCACCTCCGACGCCGTCTCCCCCACCATGGCGGCATATACCGCCAAGCAGTGGACAAGCTGGGCGGACACTTCGCAGGCTACTCCGTCGAGTGGATCGATAGGCGGAAGAACGAGGAGGCCGACGCACTCTCTCGTATCGGCTCGGCTCGACTCGTACCACCCGCCGGTGTCTTCCTCGACACCATCACCAAGCCTTCCGTCTCTCCCCCAAGGGAGATCGACATCAGAGTCCTGCTGCAACCAGAGGCAGCCCTGGTCGCACTCATCGCCGAGCCAGAGGACTGGACTACGCCGTACATCCCCTACCTGGAGGGAGGCACCTTGCCAGCAAACGAAACAGATGCCAGGATGATAGCACGCCGCTGCAAGTCCTTCGTAATCATCGACGGCGAGCTCCACAAGCGCAGCGTGACCGGCGTGTTCCAACGTGCGTCCAACCCGCTGAAGGACGCAAAATCCTCCACGACATCCATTCCGGCGACTGTGGCCACCATGCCGGCGCCCTCTCTCTGGTCGCAAAGGCTATGCGACATGGCTTCTACTGGCCCACCGCACACGCAGACGCTGTCGACATTGTCTAGTGGTGCGCCGGGTGCCAGAAATACGCCAACCAGACTCACGTGCCGAGTTTGGCACTCAAGACAATCCCCATCACCTGGACATTTGCCGTGTGGGGTATGGACATGGTAGGCCCCTTCAAGAAGGCCCCCTCCGGCTTCACCCACCTCCTAGTCGCAGTCGACAAATTCACAAAATGGGTGGAGGCCAAGCCAGTCCGGAAATGCGACGGGAAGGCCGCCACCAAGTTCGTACGCGAGATCATCTATCGCTATGGGTTCCCAAACAGCATCATCACGGACAACGGCACCAATTTCGCCAAAGGAGCCATGGCCGAGTTATGCGAGGAACACCACATCCGACTCGACCTCGCCTCAGTCGCTCACCCGGAGTCCAATGGCCAGGCGAAACGAGCCAACCAGAGCATCCTCCATGGCCTGAAGCCACGGCTCCAAGTACCACTCGAGCGCACCGTCGGGTGCTGGGTCGAGAATTTACCCTCTGTCATCTGGGGCATCCGCACATCCGTCAACAGGTCGACAGGGTTCACCCCCTTCTTCATGGTGTATGGCGCTGAGGCAGTCATGCCCACCGACCTAGAGCACGACTTGCCCAGGGTGGTCAACTACACGGAGGCCGCAAACGAACTCGCACGCCAGGATGGAGTCGACCAACTCGACGAGGCACGCGACCTAGCTCGCTCCCGCACCGCCATCTACCAGCAAGGGCTACGCCGCTACCATAGCCGGCGAGTAAGGACTCGCACCTTCCAGGAAGGCGATCTGGTGCTACGCCTCATCCAGGACAAGAAGGGCATGCACAAGCTCTCCCCCCCTTGGGAGGGACCATTCGCCATTGGGTGAGTCCTTGGCAACGACGCCTACTACCTCACCGACATCCGAGGAGACGGAAAACTCGACGTCAAGCGACCGTGGAATGTAAACCTCCTACGGAAATTCTACTCCTAGAACCCCATACATGTACTCTCCACCTGCTATGAAATAAAACAGATTGGTTACCGCAAATTGCATCTACCCGCCGTGTCTTGTGCCACTCGCACTCATAATAACAGCGCCAAGCTAACCGCAGAAGTCAACCTCTGGTACAGCGACCGGCACGGCCAAGTAGTGCGTTCCGAGGGCACTGGGTTACCCCAAGACTCGTAACGTCCACGAAAAATGCCAACCCGGAGCCCCATTGGAGTCGCCTAGCTCGACTGGCTTAACGAGCCAAGACAACTACCCTCGCTCCTCACAGCGACCAAGGTCCTCCACATCCTCGGCACGGCGACTCGAAAGGCCAAGTACCACGCTCGGGGACTGACGATCAGTCGATCACGAGCGACTAGGGAAAAACGCTAAGTATGAGAGCGTGCCCAGGACTCGCCATGCGACTGATCCTTCGGATCAGGCAGGAGTGACGCGCTTACTCAAACGCGCTCAGTCCTCACCTACCCTGGAGCTGCTACTAGAACCACCAAGTACCACGCTCGGGGACTCGGCCACCCGACCTCGTTCGCGCAAGGGAAAACGGCCAAGTAAAGAGCACCCACGGGAGTCACCCTGCGACTGGCTCTTCGAGCTCGGGTGAGTCGACCCCAATAGCAAAACAATTGACCAAAACATTCAAAATCACAAACACATAACAAACGAGGTAAACCCCATAAAAAGGGCGGACGCGCTCGGGGACTCGTCCAATCAGCATTCCAAATCATGAAACAATTCACAAAATAACACGAAGTTTCATTACAGCAGAACAAAGTCGTTTGAAAATACAAGTTGAGTCCAATGGCCAATTGTCACTAATGCCCCAGGGCACAATGTTTCTACTCCGCAGGTTTCAACGGCGACTCGCCGCCACCCCTACGGTTGCGAATGAAGGGCGTGTATGGGTTCGACGGGTACATCATCAACTCACCCGCCATCGCCGCACAGAATGGCTGCTCGACCTTGAAGTCCCGATGCTTCGGCTCAGGATCGTTGGGGGTGACAGTCGTCTCCTGATAAGGGAGGAGGTCGCCCATCGCCCAGACGCGATCGGAGTACACCGCGGCCCGGTCCGTCAGCTTCAGCACCTCGGCGATCTCCATAGAGCCCCTCAACGAGGGGTAGCCACTCGTCACGTCATCAAGGTCGAAGTCCTCCGGGAAGTGGGCAAGCCCAAGGCTGAGAGTCGTCGCCGCCCCGCGCCGGAAGGCCGACCGCGTCATGAATTCGACGATTGACGGTGCCTTCTCCAGATAACGCCATACTTTGACGAGGTCGCTGGGAATCACTTCCGTGGGCGATATCTCCTAAAGATATGCTCGAATGCAAGTCGCGGACAACGTGGCTGAGTCGACCAGAGTGGTCACACACTGCCGCGCGTCGTACGACTGCGCCTCTTCCGAGCTGTCAATAATCCGACCTGTGGACAGAGGTAGGCACTGAGTATAACAACGACTTCGCAATGCAGCTACTACAGGCAGAGGAAGCAAAATTTACCAACTAGATGACGGCAGAGGCCCGTGATGAAGCTTTGAAGCGAGGAGAAGTCGTTCTGCAGCCCAACAACGAGGGCGTCAGAAACCTTTCGCTCTTCAGCGGCAGCCGTAACAGCAGCTTTTGCTCGCCCATCCGCTGAGCTCGCCTCCGCCTTCACTTCCTTGAGCTCGCGCTCCAGATCAGCGATCCGCTTCTCAGCCGTACTCAAAGCAGATTGAGCCGCCGTCAGCTCAACCGCCAGGACAAGGCCCTGGCGGACCTCCTCTGCCTTGGCAGCGATTGCTTGGAGTCCCTTGTTCGTTTCTTGGATGGCAACAAGTTCCTTCTCCACGCGACACTTTGCAGCAAGCCGATCGGCCGATTCACGCTGCAAGCCCTGCGCACAAATCAAACTGTCAACAACAATAGAATCCTAAGTGCCCACCCGCTGAAATTCAGCGACTAGGCACTCGGGGACTGGAGGTCAAAAATCCTAAGCGCCCACCTGCTGAAATTCAGCGACTAGGCACTCGGGGACTGGAGATCAAAAATCCTAAGTGCCCACCCGCTGAAATCCAGCGACTAGGCACTCGGGGACTGTACGCTACAAAAACTCTAAAAGAATCCGACCACTGAAATTCAGTGGCCCGATCCTCGGGGACTGGACATACCTGGATGGCTGCGCCCAGCATGCCGTGGAGCTGTAGCGCATCCACAGACGCAAGCAGAGCTGGAGTGTGTCCGCGACGCTGCTCGACCTCCGTCTCGACGACCCCGAGCGTCTGGCTCATTGGTATTGCGCAACTCGTTGTGGCCGCTTTGGCCATGAAATGGGGGAAGGTCGCAGCGGATGCCCCAGCGCCACTGGGAGTCGGCTCGGTCACTCTGGGCGAGGAAACAGCCTCCTTGTTCTTCAAAGCCACCTCCGCCGCAGTCGGAGGATTGCTTGGAGCAACTGTCGTGTCGTCATAGACCGTGAAGACATCGTCGCCCTTCGCCCTCTTAGCGCTGTCTGCGGGAGCAGCGACTTCATCAGCTTTCCTCTTCCGCGAGGGGTCCTCCTCGGCGACGACCGGTGGAACCTTGGCCACGGAAGGGTGGCCGATCTTTTTAACTCCAGTCCTGTGAAACAGCGATATGAGCAAAATTGTCCGACTACAACGGAAGGCAAGCAGACGAACAAGACTTACTTGGCGACTGGTATGAACCGCAGTCCCGTGCGGATGCTGGCCGGCTTCTCCAGCTCGGGGCCCAGTTTCCGACTGAGGCCCATCTCGAACACGTCGTGTGCCCAAGACACAGAGGGCCTCTTCGAAGACGAGGCCGCGGCAGGAGCCTCCGTGATGACGTCCGCGGGAGCTCTCCCGGGAGGCGAAGCTGCTGCGGCTGGAATAGCCCCCAACCCAGAGACCGGGGCGAATGGGGGTGGAAGCGAGGCCAGAGGTACCTCATCTAGGAGGGCGGCAGCGTCCGGTGCTGCTGTCGTATGCGCCGCTTCACCCTTAGCCGAGCTGGTGGCGTCGGAACTAGTCGTAGAACGAGGCAGAGACGCCTGCTTCGCCGGCTTCGTCTTCCTCCTTGGCGGAGCCTTCACCTCCTTCTTCTTCTTCTTTGACGGTGTAGCCTCACGACACGAGGTGTGCTCAGGGAGCTCGTCGTCATCGTCATCGTGAGGTTCGAGGCTCCTACTCGCCTCGAGCTCGCGCTGATGTTGCCCGCGAGTTTTGCGAACCATCGGGGCGGCGTCTTCCATGGGCTCGTCTTCGTCATCATCATCGTCATCACCCGCGTCGCTCCCGATGTCGCCTTTGGCGGGTGGCGAATCGCTCCAGTCCTGAACGGATGAGGTCGAGTTTTCGTCGTCTGCGGGTGGGAGCCATCCTTCCACCACTTGAAACAACTACAATAAAAATGAAACAACGTCAGCATAATCGCGACTGCATCATCTGCGAATGCGAATGGTGACGAAGATGGCGACTTACCATCGGAGCTGGGCGCCTTGCGGTATAGGGGGCGACCCCGGCCTTCGCGTCCAGGTACGCCGCCTGGGTGATCTTCTTCAGGGGCAGGATGTAGTCTTCGAGTTTCCACTCGGCGAGGCAGGATTTCGTCGGGTCTTCCCTACCAGTGTACTCGTACATATAGTGGTCCCGGCGGGCCAAAGGCATGATCCGCCACCCGAGCCAGCAGTTGTAAAGATTGATGGTTTGGAGGCCCTTTTTCTTCAGGCCGCGGATGGTTTGCAACATTTCATCGACAACCATCTGCTGGTCCAGCGGGAGCTTGCCGACCTGGAGCCGACGCGGTTCGGGCCGCTCGGCGGAGTACCTTGGAAGCGCCACCTCGCCGTCTGGAGTTGCCTCGGTGACGTAGAACCAGGATTTTTTCCACTCGTTTGCCGCCTTGGCGGGAAGCATCAGGTCGAAGAATGACGCCTTCGACTTCAGCTGAAATGTCAGGCCACCCGCATCTAGCATCGGGCCGCCTGATTCTTCGCCACTAATCCTCCCATGGAATAGATCTTGCCACAGGGGGAAGTAGGGCCTACAGCCCAGATAGCACTCGCAGAACGCCACGAAAATGGCAAACTGCTCGTTGCTATGCGGACCCAGGTCCGACGGCTGGATCCCGTAGAAGGCGCATAAGCGCCGGAAGAAGAGAGAAGTGGGAAACCCCAGCCCCCGCTCCAGGTGGCTGGTGAAGCAAATGAATTCTCCCTCGCACGGGTCCGGAGTCACCTCTCCGGCCGCGGGGATGCGCCATCTACCGGCGCGCAGGATCCCGACCTCCTCGAAGGACGCCAGCAGCGCCCTGGTGCACTTGGATTTGCCCCATGGTTCGGTGGAGGGGGCCATTGGTTGGAAGATTTGTGGAGTTCGGGGCTCTTTGGATCGGTTGGATCGCGATGCGGAGTGGAAACGAAGATGGGTGAGATCGGAGGAAAGATGAAGGAGTGTTTCCCCGCTCGCCTGTCATTCTCCTTATATAGCGGTTGTTACCCGCCAATTTCGGGAGCCGTTACTACGCGGTGATTACACCAAAAGTTACCGTTGGATTACCCCAACGGCTAGTTTTGACCCCACTTGACGGTCCAACTTCATCTACTCGACTCGTCGCTCCGCGTGACTTGACTATTCGCCGACCCGATCACTACAACAGTGACTGGATATTCGCCGCCGAGCTGCGACCCGATCGGTCGCCGTTAGTGCGACTAGAATAACTAGTTTTTCCTTTATTCAGGAGTCCACCACCGATTCGACTGGGCGTCCGCATTGGGCCCGTATACACCGACAGCCAGCGACCACCTGCGACCAATCGATGACGGCCTCGGGGACTACTGATGGGGATATGCCTACCGGGGTATACCCAGCAGGACGTTTTCGACTGGCCCAGATGTTGGCGAGTGGGCCTGCGGGACGGCGACTGGATCAAGACTTGGCGTGGACTCAAGCGACTGGAAGCTGAAGGCCCAGAAGCATGGATAGGCCCAGTCGGATTAGGTTAAACGGTCGTTGAAGCCTTAACTGATTCGGTTGAGATTTGTAAACCCTAGGGGGTGAGTCTATATAAACCTCCCTAGAGGGCGCATAGAGGATACGTTCCATCATACACCCAAGAGACTCGCTGCCTAGCCGCCGAGCTCGCCCCATTGTACTCTCACCATAATACAATCTAGCAGGAGTAGGTCTTTACCCTCCAGGGGCGAACCTAGGTAAATCCTTGTGTCTTCGCCCTCATCTCGCACCGCAGATGGCTGGCCGCCCTTGCCCCATGTTCTACTACTCGCTGCCGATTGCAGCATCTGCCGTGGTCATTCCCACGACAAGATCAAAGACCGAGATCAAGACCGACGAATATCAAAGATCGACGAACAATACTTGACCAACTCTAACCAAGTCAAGTTCAAGATGTTCGAAGCTCTACTTATTGGTTATCAGCAGGCAAAGGCAAGCATAGCCTCGCCATGATATAATCCTATGATTTCGAAAGCATTTCAATTCCTGCCATGTTGCATACGATTCTACTGTGGTCTTTTATTGATAGATAGAGTATCCTATCTATTGCATTACTCCCTTTGATCTTATATTACCCGATCCACTGCTCCTAGCATAACTAGGTTGGCTTGTGTGCACTGCTAGAGCTTATTTATGTCCTACTTAGCCATGCATAGCTGTTGAGTCGGGTCCATCCAGATGATGTATCAGATGCAGATAATCTTGTATGATAGGAGAACATGATGAGATGATATCAGAGGTGATATGAGATTAAACATGCTAAGGCTTGTATGGGAGGCCATGGTGGGATGTGGTTTTTCTAATCCCATGCTCGCCACCACTAGGAACCGAGTTCTTGCCTTTGGAACCGAGACGAGCGTACAACCACACGGGGCCTGGAAAACCTCACGAGCCACTAACTTGCCTAGTATATTCCATGAGTCACATAGTTCGGGCGTTCCATTCGACATATGCATAGAAAACCTTTTGAAAGATTTGCCGGGTGAAGGTGCATTCATAATAGGTAGGGAAGCATGGACCGGGTTGCTTGGGGTTGATAGCGCCCCTAGTAAACCAACCTCGCCTCACATCTTTAAGTATCGGCTTCGGGATTTGACCCGTTATAGCGGAACCATACTTATTGCGTGACTCATGGTCTCGGCGAAAGCAAGGTAAATGTCGTGTCTAACCACCCTCTGCCGGCCTTCCAAGGGAGAGGGATTATCTAGTGGCATTAAGAGAAGGTTAGTACGTGTGGGTAAAGTTGTACACCCCTACAGGGTAATAAATCTTTTCGAAAATCCATGTTCACGGTTATGAACACTTGGTGACCAGATTCTAAGATCATAGAGAACATGAACGTAATCTTAAAACTTGGCAGATCAACGTGTGCTTAAGGATGCTTCCTCATGGGTACGAGGGGGTGATCCTAGTTGGTAGATGATGATGATTTGGTGGATATAAAAGATGATGATCAATATTTTTGAGATATCGCTCTCTTATCCCCTTTTAAAATACTCTGATTAGACGAGCTTCTTCTCCCTCTTGTTTTATAAACAAAAGTGGTTTTATGCAAAACAACTCCACCATTCAAAAGTCTTGTGGAGTACACCCTGTACTCACCCTTGCTTTGTTGATAATTTTTGGAAGAATAAGTGTTCTCTTGAAGACGAGTTCCCTACTACATCGACATCGATGAGTAGCTTGGGGTTCCCGGCCGGCAGCCTGGAATCTGTGTTCTGGGACGTCATCATTATGCTTCAGGCCTCTTAGACCATTTGTTAAGTTTGCTATACTTAATAGCATAATTTGCCTTCCGTTGTTGATGTTTGTGGTCAGTGACCTCTGCTTGTAATAATTTGGTTCTCTGCTCAATTATGAGCTTGCTGTAATAATTTTTGTGTCGTAGGGTCACTGTTGTGTTATCGATTCTTCACTGGATATTCTCGAGCTCAAGGTTAAGCTTATGTCATATGGAGGTCTGGGATTTGTTTAGCCCTGATTCCGGGGGTGTCACAGTCGAATATCTTTAATACCATATACGCTACCATATCCGTCGGATATCCGCTCGACAAATATCCGCATCCGCATCCATATCCGTCAGATATCTAAAAATGCATACCATATCCTCAAAAACGGACGCGGATGCGGATTCGGAGCGGAAATTATCCATACCATTTACATCCCTTTTGACTTTCAATTCGGAGAGGGGAGTTTGAATCCATACCCAAAACCAAGTTGGATATAAAGAAGGACTCTTTCCATCTTCCACTAGGAAACCATTGTTTCAGTTTGACTTTTCAAACCTCCCTTTTGACTTTCAATTTAGATCTTTATTTCTCTCTCGCAAATGCCCAACGAAGTGACTTAGCACATGATCCAATCATTCCACTTACCCATGACACATTCATGGAACATTCCCCTTCCGGTCCGGTGAACCTTCTAGACCCTTCTAGAACCTCTCTGATGAAAACATCGAAATCATTCCCGAACTCCGGAATCGAACTTTCCTTATATGAATCTTATTCTTCGGACCATTCCGAATCTCCTCGTGATATCCCGGATCCCATCTGAGACTCCGAACAACATTCGGTATCCCTACTTACATTCCATATCTACTAAACAACATCGAATCCTTAAGTGTGTCTCCCTACGGTTCGTGAATTATGCGGACGTGACCGAGACACTTCTCTGATCAATAACCAATAGAGGAATCTGGAAATTCATATGGCTCCCACATATTTCAACGATTACTTTGAGATCGAATGAACCACTTACATACGATACCAATTTCCCTTTGTCTCGCGATAGTTTACTTATCCAAGGTCTGATCGTCGGTATCTCTGCATACCTAGTTCAACCTCGTTACTGATAAGTACTCTTTTATCGTTCCCGTGATATGTGATCCCTTGTGAGCCAGTCACATGCTTGCAAGCTAATTGGATGACATTCCACCGAGAGGGCCCAGAGTATATCTATCTGTCATATGGATGGACAAATCCCACTCTTGATCCATGTGCCTCAACACATACTTTCCGAACACTCAATGCCACCTTTATAGTGAAAGAACATTTCATAATCCCTAGTGTTTTGTGTGTTAGATAACAATATCAAGGATTATTTAATGTGTGTTGAAGTGTTGCATCTCTCTCTAAGGATCAAAGGAAAAGGATTCTGCCTTTGGGGGGTGGATAATCCGCCCCCATCAAGGGTGGATAATCCGCCCCACCCTTTTCCCAAATAGGCGCAAGCCCCAGAAGGGGGGCGGAGTTTCGGCCCGATTTTTCGGCCCGCCGGATAATCTGCCCCTCAGGAGGGTGGATAATCCGCCCCTCATGCTCACGGCCAAGGCGCAATCCCCAGAGAGGGGGTGGAGTTTTGGCCGGACTTTCCGGCTATGCCGGATAATCCGCCCCCAAGGTCTCCTTCAAGTTCCACAGGCGCCAGCCCTAGAGAGGGGCGGATTTTCTCCCCGGAATATCCGCCCTGGGGGGCGGAGTTTTCCTTGGGGGCGGATAGTCCGCCCCTAGTGGGGGACGGATTATCCGCCCCCAAACTTGTTCAACGGCCAGATCTGGGCAGGGGGTATTTAAGCCAGCCTTCCCCCTCCTGCCAGAGCTCTTGGTTCATTCGAAAAAGTCAAGATCTGATCTGCAACCTTCATCCAAGAGAGCTCCACCTAGATCCACCCAAAGGCCCCGTCCCTTGGAGAATCGAATGAGGAGAACTCGATCTTCATCATCAGCAATCAAGCGCCTCATCTCCTCTCCATTCATTTGGAGAATCTCCGATCTAGTATTTCTTGCAAATACCTAGATTCTTGTTTTCTTTATATTGATAAACCTTGTTCTTGTGATAGCTTGTTGTCATCTTGGGATCCCCCAATTCAGTTGTGGGTGTGTGCCCCAGTAGCGTTGTAAAAGGCACCGGTTCTCGCCTCGAAGGGTACCAATAGTGGAGAAGGTGGATCAGGCCTCTCGTGGCGAGATCCATCGGGGAATAGGGTGAGGCCTATTGTGGCGTGGTGGTCTTAGAACCGCCCACCCCTCCAACGCATATGTACTTCCCTTAACAAGGAAGGAACTACGGTAAAACAAATCCCTGTGTCTCCGCGTGCTCCACTACGGTTCCCTCGCTCCTCTCTTTACGTGCTTAGTAGCTAGGGTTGTACATAGGGAAATTCTCATAGTTACAAATCTAGAGAATTTACTTTGTGTCAAGCCTAAAATTGAAAAAGTACTAAAAATTGAGTAGCACCTATTCACCCCCCCCCCTCTAGGTGCCCATACGATCCATTTCAATTGGTATTAGAGCCCCGGCTTTTATTTCGGGCTTAACCGCCTAAGAGAAGTATGGGTTCCAAGGTAGATGGGAGTGATGCTCCGGAGGTAGTCACCATGAACGATCTCAAGACGTTGGAAACAACCTTGGTGATTTCAATGGAGGCAAAGATGGAAGAGATGCGTCAATTGATAATGCGTCTCTCCACATCCGCAGCATCACCTCCATCTAACTCTAAGGCTACCACTCCGCAATCCAAGGAAACGGGTAAAACCGTTTCCAAACATAACGAAGTGGTTGGTGATGACATAAGCAAGAGCTCCTCCTCGAAAAAGGATAGTGGTAAGGATGGATACAATGAGGTTCCTCATGTGTATTCTCCGGATCCACCTATCCCCCACCCACATATACATAATAGGGGTGATCCACCCAAACTTTCAGCATCTACTTTTACTCAATTTCAATTTTTGATGAAGTCTCATGTGTGCAGTTCCTCCATTGAGTTGTGGAAAAAATGTTCTTCATGTTGGAAACCCCAACAATCTCACAAGAAGATAAGTTGTCGATAGCCAACTCAACGCTACAGCTCTACACATGATACAGCTTGATGTGGGTGACAAAGATATGCCACATATTCAGCATCTTAGTACAGCTAAGGAATCTTGGGATGCTCTCACCGAGCTCTTCATCGGAAATGAAAGTATGAGAAGGAATAGATATGATGCTTTGAGCAACGAAGCTGAAGGATTCTATATGTTGGATGGAGAAAACCACAAGGACATGTATAGGAGGCTCAAGGCAATATCCACAACTTTCAGAAACCATGGTGCCGCTCATGTTGATGATGCATGGATCAAGCGCAAGTATGTCAGTGCTCTTATGCCATTTGATCCCACGGATTTGAAAAGTCTCCAAGGTAGGCATAACTACCACCTCATGACATCCAATGAGGTAATGCACGAAATGGCCGCTTTCAAAGTGGCTGCCAAGAGTGCCGAAGATGCTCGTGCACGTGCTATGGGGATGCAAAAGGGGGTCAACATGGCCTTGAATACTAGTGTGATTGATCATGATGAATATGCCATAGAAGGTATGGACTGTCCCGAGGATATAAAAAGTATCCATGGACAATACTTGGCTCTTTATGCTAGAAACTTTTGGAAAGATCCGGCCAAGGCTAAAGATGAACTAGAACGCAAGAGTGGAGCCTATGGAAGAAAGGAAAATGGTCCCAAGCTGAGAACATGTTTCAGCTGTGGTGACCGGCTGCACTTTGTAGCTGAGTGTCCATATCAAAGTAGGGAAGATGATGGAGGAAGACTTATTTTCAAAGACAAGTCAAAGGCTCCACGCAAGAAACAGTTTGTAAAGAAGAATGCTCCCTTCAAGAAGCAACCAAAGATTGTTCTAGTGGCTCAAGAAGAATATTCTTTGGGAAGTGAAGATGAGGACGAGGACAATAGCTCTCAAGAGGTGGATGATATAGCCACCACATCTACATCAACATCTCTCTTCGACTCTCCGAACGAAAACATCATCAACAAGAATGCTACTTGTCTCATGGCAAGAAGCTCCGAGGTAACTACTTCTAACTCTTCTTTTCCTAAAGCTATGATTGACATGGATGATCCTACTACTCTTAAGGTTACAAAAGATATTATTGCTTTGGATTATTTCTACACTAACTTGCAAGGTGAGCACAAAATACGTTTTGAAGCTCTTATGGATCAGCTGGCCCAAAATGAAGCTCTCCTCGAAGAAAAGGGCAGAATTGAAAGGGAGGATGCAATGGAAATTGCATCCTTAAAAAATGCTCTTGAAGAAGAAGAAGAAGAAGAAGAAGCTCGGATCTCTCTTGAAGAGAGGCTTGAGTCCATTGAGGAGTCACATGAAGAAATAGTGGCTAAACTTGTTAAGGAACGTGACAATGCAGTCACCAAAGCAAAGAAGTTAAAGAAGGAAAAGATTGACTTTGGGGCTACTCATGATAGACTCTCTGAGGAATTGGAGAAACTTGACAATGCTCACAAGGCATTGAAACGCGATTTATCCATTCTCAATGAGTCACATGATCAGCTCCAAATTCGATTGGCCAAGTATGATGTTCCTAGCACATCCAATTCAACATATAGTCACAAGGAAAATGCTAGTGTGGAAAAAGAAGTGGTCAAGGACATCACTCCCAAGGATAAGGGTTTTCTTGATGAAGTTCTTGGCAAGCAAAGGTCAAATCATGGTAAAGAGGGACTTGGGTATGTCACCAAGTCCAAGAAAAAGAAAAACAAGAAGAACAAGACCAAGAATGTGCAATCAAAGACAAGCACCGCTGAGAAGAATGTCACAAAAGACAAAACTAACAATATTGGTTTTGCAGGGTCTCACAATCCAAATTATGAACTCTTTTGTGATGATTATGGCGATGTTTATGCTTATTATGCCGGTCCCTTTGATGAATATATTGCTTGGTATATTTGGGTTCCAAAGACCCTTGTTACTAACATGAAAGGACCCATTGAAAAATGGGTACCTAAAACCAAGAAGTAATTCTCTTGCAGGGCTATGCTTCCGGTGGGTCGAAATGGGTGCTGGATAATGGATGCACTAGTCATATGACCGGAAGCAAGGAGATCATCACGGAGATGCATCCAAATCATGATAATATTATAGTCTCCTACGGTGATAAGTCTAAATCTCAGGTATTGGGTCTTAGCAAGGTTGTGGTTGCCCACTATATCTCTCTCGTGGACGTCATGCTTGTTGAGACCCTCGATTACAACCTTCTTTCTATTCATGCCCTTGGCAAGATGGGTTTTGCTGTTTTTATCGATGATGATTTGGCGGTACTCTTGTGGAGAAAGTCTATAAAGGTCACTTTCGTTGGGTACGTCAAAAATGACCTGTATGTGGTGGACTTTTCGGGGAAAACCACTCCGGGTCCGATGTGTCTATTCGGAAAGGCCGACGTGGACTGGTTATGGCATCGCCGTTTAGCCCATGTCAACATGATAACTTTGCAAAGTCTCCACAAGGGTGGCCATATCCTTGGACTAAAAGACAATGTCTCCTTTGCCAAAGATCGTGTTTGCAGGGCTTGTGTTGAAGGCAAAATGCATGACTCTCCCCACAAGAGGAAGACTATTGTGTCTTCAAAGAGGATCTTGGAATTACTTCATGTTGATTTATTTGGTCCTCCTTCTCATGCAAGTCTTGGTGGGAAGAAATATTGCTTGGTCATTGTCGATGATTACTCAAGATATACATGGGTCTATTTCTTCAAGCTAAAGAGTGAGACTCAAAAAACAGTCATTGACTTTGCCAATGAAGTTCAACGTCAACACAATGTTCCTATCTTGGCAATAAGAAGTGACAACGGCTCCGAATTCAAGAACTACACTTTGAATGAGTTTCTAAGCGAAGAGGGTATTAGACATCAATATTCCGCTGCGTACACCCCTCAACAAAATGGTGTAGCCGAGAGGAAGAACCGGACTTTGATGGATATGGCAAGATCAATGTTGGCTGAATTCAAGTCTCCTTACAATTTTTGGGCTGCAACCATATCCACTGCTTGTCACTCATCGAACCGGCTCTACCTCCGAATTTTTTTGGACAAGACTCCATATGAAATACTTACCGGTAACAAGCCCAACATCTCATACTTCAGGGTATTCGGGTGTAAGTGTTTCTTTCTTATTAAAGGTGTCCGCTTATCTAAATTTGAGTCCAAGGCTTTAGAAGGGATTTTTGTTGGTTACGGTGCCGAATCCCACACTTATAGAGTCTACAACAAGCTCACTGGGATTGTTGTAGAATCTTGCAGTGTGGAGTTCGATGAAAATAATGGCTCCTTTGTAGGGCAAGTTGATGTTTGTGATGCAGATGTTGAAATACCCCAAGATGCCATAAGAAGAATGGGCGTGGGATTTTTCCGCCCCATTGAGGAACCCCTTGTGGCGGATCAGGAAGGACAATGCTCCACTCAAGTGGAGCCCTCATCTACACAAGATCAACAAGCTCCTACTGTTGCAGAAAACTCTGCACCGACACCGCAACCTACTAAAGATCATCAGTCTCCTGGACAAAATGGTAGTCCCAGGCCGGACTATCCGCCCCCTCCAAGGGGCGGACAATCCGCCCCTGGCACTCCAACTTGTTCCAGGGGATCCGAAGAAGAAGACAACAGCCAATAAGACTCCAGTCTGGATTCTCCGGCCCCCGAAGGCGGATTATCCGGCTCTGGATCTCCCAGTTCTGTCAGGCATTCTTAGGAAGAGGAATCTGGTGCCTCATCTCCCAGGCCGGATAGTCTGGCCCCACCAAGGGGCGGATTATCCGGCCCTGAAGAACAAATTCAGCAGCAATCTCCTGTTGCTAACTCAGATCAAGATCAAGGGCAAGGTAGTGGACAAGACAAGGATACAAATATTGAGTCAACTCATTCTAGAAACAATAAGGACATTGAGGCTCGTCGCAAGGATCGTGCTGATCGGAACCTTGAACTAAGGGGTCACACTCTTGACAAAGGTTGTTGGTGATCTACGAAGAAGGGTGTCTACTAGAAGAGAACTTGCAAGCTTCTGTGATCATCAAGCTCACATTTCCATGGTTGAACCGAAGAAGGTCTTTGATGCTCTTGAAGATCCCGATTGCATTGTTGCAATGCATGAAGAATTAAATAACTTCGAGCGCAACAAAGTTTGGAAGCTCGTAGAGAAACCCAAGGATTGACGCAATGTTATCGGCACCAAGTGGATTTTCAAGAACAAACAAGATGAAAATGGCATTGTTGTGAGGAATAAAGAAAGACTCGTGGCTCAAGGATTCTCTCAAGTGGAAGGAATTGATTTTGGCGAGACTTATGCTCATGTGGCTCATCTTGAGTCCATCTGTATCCTTCTTGCCTATGCAGCCCATCATAATTTTAAATTACAGCAAACGGATGTTAAGAGTGTGTTTCTTAATGGTTTACTACATGAGTTGGTATACGTCAAGCAGCACCCGGGTTTTGAGGACCCCAAATTTCCGAACCATGTCTAAAAACTCGATAAGGCGCTCTATGGCCTTAAACAAGCCCCACGTGCGTGGTATGAGCACCTTAAAGAGCTTTTGTTAGACCGTGGATTCGAAGTTGGGCAAATCGATCCCACTCTTTTTACTAAGAAGGTTAATGGGGAGCTTTTTGTATGCCAACTTTATGTAGATGACATTATTTTTGGCTCTACTAACCAAGCTTTTAACGATGAATTTTCAAAGCTTATGACTGACAGGTTTGAGATGTCGATGATGGGTGAGTTGAGGTTCCTTCTTGGATTTGAGATCAAACAACTTAGAGAGGGAACCTTTATTAATCAAGCTAAGTACATCCAAGACATGCTCAAAAGGTTCAAGATGACGGATCTCAATGGCGTTGCTACTCCAATGCAAACAAAGTGTCATCTTGAGCTCAATCCCAAGGGTAAAGACGTGGACCAAAAGGTATACCGATCCATGATCGGCTCTCTCATTTACCTTTGTGCATCTAGGCCCAATATTGTGTTAAGTGTAGGAGTGTGTGCAAGGTACCAAGCCGTTCCTAAAGAAAGCCACTTAGTGGCGGTCAAACGAATCTTCAGATATTTGGTTCATTCCCCGAATTTTGGGTTATGGTATCCCAAGGGTTCAAGTTTCTCTCTATGTGGTTACACTGATTCAGATTGGGCTGGTGACAAAGATGATAGGAAATCAACTTCTGGTGCATGTCAATTCTTGGGCAGGTCTCTAGTATGTTGGTCTTCAAAGAAACAGAATTGTATTTCACTCTCAACCGCTGAAGCTAAATATGTTGCGGTTGCAAGTGCTTGTACACAGTTTTTATGGATGAGGCAAACTTTAAAGGAATACGGTTTCAATTGTGACAAAGTGCCTCTATTATGTGACAATGAAAGTGCTATCAAAATTTCTTACAATCTCATGAAGCATACAAGAACAAAACATATTGAGATTCGCAACCATTTCATTCGGGATCATGTGGCTCGTGGCGATATTGCCCTATCCTTTGTGAGCATGAAGAACCAACTTGCTGATATTTTCACGAAGCCCCTTGATGAAGCAAGATTTTGTTATTTGAGGAATGAGCTAAATATCATAGATTCAAGGAGTTTGGCTTGAGTACCCTTGCATACTCACTTGCTCTTATTCATGTATTTGGTTTAGATGCGGGCATAGACATAGGGGGAGTGTGGTCCTAATTGATTGGGCTAACTCTCCCCCCATAATGCCGAAAGCAAGAAAAATCATTTCCCTTAATATCATTTTGTGATATGTGGGTCATCGATGAGCATTGGTTTTGAACTCAAGATACATCTTCGCGGTGTCATGCCATGCGCTCCAACATGGTGGCTTTGGCCACCGCCCTCTTCCTTGAGAAGAGTTGGTTTCTAATGGCTCTCTTTGGATTTTCTTGCATATTTCTTGTTCTTATGGAAAACACACTCAACTTTGGTTTTGGTTTGTTTTGGTTCTTGCAAATTTGGGTGTGTAGTACCATCTCAGTTTGTTTCTCTAAACCCAAGCCTTCTTTCCCCCCTTGAACCATCTATTCTTGCACACAAGTCCTCTATACACCAGCGAGGGGTTTTGCAAGGGTGCTCCGGCCTGAATCTGTTCTTAACAGAACATTCAGAGGGGGGGCGGACTATCCGCCCTAAGTGGGAGGCAGATTATCCGCCCCGGGCAAAATCTTCCCTTTAAAGGTGGGTCGGGGAGGCCAAGCTCAAACAGAGCAGCCAGCCTCCCCCAACCCTACCTCAGCCCCCAGCCGCCGCCGGAGCCTCCGCCCCTCCCGGAGTCGATTTGACCACCGGATTCTCCGGGCCCTCCCCGGATCTTCTTCACCTCGCCTCCGGGTATATTCTCCTCCGTGATTTTCCTCCAATGAGTGAGGGTAACTCCCTCATCTCTCTCCTTTTGTATGGGATACATTTTTTGGTGGAAATCTCGTTGTAGAAGATCCTTGGTGATTTACTTGCTTGCTAGAATGAGCAGTATTGCAACCCTAGTGCCCGATCTGTTTTGCTATGGTAAATCTGGGTCGTTCCAGAAATTTTCTGCGGGGGGCGGATTATCCGCCCCTGCCAGGGCCGGATAATCCGGCCTGGAGATTTATATCTGGTCTGGTTTGGTCATGTTTCCTGCACTTCAAATCTTTGGCGTATGGATTGTTTTTTTACTATTTCTACAATTTCTCCTGGACTTGTGTGTGTGCTTATCTCCATGATATCCCTCTCATGCTTTTCACAGGTGGTTCTAAGCCTACCAAGACCTTCTCTCGTCGTTCCTGTGCCCGTTATCTCAAGCCCACTATAGAAGGGAAGTTCATTGACGAAACCGAAGTTAGCAGAGCAGCAAGAGAGGCTGAACGGATGGCAGAGGTGGGAAAGAAAACAAAGAGGACTGCATCTCGCAAGGGCAAACAGTCTCGGCCCAACTACAAGGCTATGGACAGTCTTCAGTATGCCTCCATTCGCCAAACTGATTACTATGATGAGGCTGACAGTGATGGGCCCCCCGAGGACTCTATGTTTTGGAATTCCCACTTTCGGGCTATTCATGATGATGTGTATGCTACCCTCAAGCTTCACCCCATGCACCCCATCAATTTGACTGAGGCTCAATCCAAGGCAAGGCTCCTTGAGGAATTGGATGTGACCAACAAGATGGGGCTTCACCACCTTATGACTATCTAATGCAACTATGATTCCTCCGTGGTGAGGCAGTTTTTCTCGACACTTGTGATTTGCGGTGATGAGCGTCGTACTATGAAGTGGATGACCAGGACAACGATGATTCAATCGGACTTCCGCATTTTTGGGCAGGTTCTTGGTTATGCCTTCCATGGCTGTGACACCCCTTCTGGCCACCGTATCATTTCTCCACTAAAGCCATCCAAGGATACTGTGCTCACTCCTTGCCTTACTCCTGATGGTGTTGCTGGTACTTTCGCTGGTCTCTCTCCCTTGTATGCCTCCCTTGTTGGCATATTTAGGGATTGCATTTCTCCGAGTGGTGGCAACAATGACAAGATCTGTGGCCATCTGGTTCCTCTCCTTGCTTTTGCTCACGAGTGTGCCACCAACTCTGGTTCAGCTACAGGCTACAAGCTGGATGTCACGGACTACATATATCATGAGATGACGGATGCTATGATCAACAGGCTCTCTATTCCTTATGCTCCTTTCATTATGATGCTAATCAAGCATATGTTGCCCCATGAGGACTTTGGCACTGCTTTGGATGGGGTTCACAAGCCCAAGAAAATCTACAACAAGGCTCAGAAGACCCATCACCCTTCCACTGCCCCTGAGTCCTTCATGCATGATGCACGGGCTAGTGGTCGTCGTTCCGCGGTGTCCCCAATGGCACGCAAGGTTAAGCAGCTCACTTGGTTCCAGCGGAACATCCTTTGCATGGGAATTGACACTCACAAGGGCCAGTATGAGGCTTACCGGAGGGATCATGAGAGGGAACACACTCAGTAGCTTATTCTTCACCATGTCGTAGGTGCAACTGGCCATCCACCTCCTCCCACTTCTCTGGAACCGTATGCTCAGTGGAACACTTCAGGGATCAAATATGGAGAGCTCGAGAGTTGCCTCTTTCCTCCACCTCCGAGGGCACCCACTCCTCCCGCTGATGACGATGATGATGAGTATGATGAAGAGGAAGGGGACGGGGATGACTACGACGAGGATGATGAGGCATGATCTTCAGGGGCGTTAGCATCGCTCTTCTTCCTTTTTGGCATTTCGATGCCAAAGGGGAGAAGTAGTTCTATTAGGTCTCGTGGATTTGCAAGGGTCAGGCGCAAGCACTTGTCTTTCCGTCGTTTTATTTGCTTGCTTGTGCTATTTTTAGCGTGAACTTATTTGATATTTGTGCTTGGTTATGTAAGACTATGCCGTGCTTTACACTGCTTGTTTGGTATTCTGGAATTCCGGATTTATATTGTGGATCTACCCTCATGGAATTCTGGATTTATCTATGGAGTCCGTTTGATGGCATATGGAATCATGGGATTATCTAGTGTATGCATCAATATTGTGGGATGTGCTTGGAGTCTAACAATCTCATAATTTCCCTTGGCTATAATCACATCCTGGTGGTATGACCTTGTTTCCCAACCCACCTTGTTTCAATTATCTTTGCTATAAAAGTTGTGTTCTCTCTAGTGTGTGTATTTGTATTCAAATGCAAATTGTAAATATGCACACATATAGGGGGAGCTTCTTTCATTTTTGTTAAGGTGGAGTTAGCTGGTTTCATTGCAAATCCTAGCATTGTCATCTAACACCAAAAAGGGGGAGATTGAAAGAACATTTCATAATCCCTAGTGTTTTGTGTGTTAGATAACAATATCAAGGATTATTTAATGTGTGTTGAAGTGTTGCAGCTCTCTCTAAGGATCAAAGGAAAAGGATTCTGCATTTGGGGCGGATAATCCGCCCCCACCAGGGGCGGATACCGCCCCACCCTTTTCCCAAATAGGTGCAAGCCCCAGAAGGGGGGCGGAGTTTCGGCCGGATTTTCCGGCCCGCCGGATAATCCGCCCCTCATGCTCACGGCCAAGGCGCAAGCCCCAGAGAGGGGGCGGAGTTTCGGCCGGACTTTCCGGCTATGCCGGATAATCTGCCCCCAAGGTCTCCTTCAAGTTCTGCAGGCGCCAGCCCTAGAGAGGGGGCGGATTTTCTCCCCGGAATATCCGCCCTGGGGGCGGAGTTTTCCCTGGGGGGCGGATAGTCCGCCCCTAGTGGGAGGCGTATTATCCGCCCCCAAACTTGTTCAATGGCCAGATCTGGGCAGGGGGTATTTAAGCCAGCCTTCCCCCCTGCCAGAGCTCTTGGTTCATTCGAAAAAGTCAAGATCTGATCTGCAACCTTCATCCAAGATAGCTCCACCTAGATCGACCAAAAGGTCCCGTCCCTTGGGGAATCGAAGGAGGAGAACTCGGTCTTCATCATCAGCAATCAAGCGCTTCATCTCCTCTCCATTCATTTGGAGAATCTCCGATCTAGTATTCTTGCAAATACCTAGATCATTGTTTTGTTTATATTGATAAACCTTGTTCTTGTGACATCTTGTTGTCATCTCGGGAGCCCCCAATTCAGTTGTGGGTGTGTGCCCCGGTAGCATTGTAAAAGGCACCGGTTCCCGCCTCGAAGGGTACCAATAGTGGAGAAGGTGGATCAGGCCTCTCGTGGCGAGATCCATCAAAGAATAGGGTGAGGCCTATTGTGGCGTGGTGGTCTTAGGACCGCCCACCCCTCCAACGCAGATGTACTTCCCTTAACAAGGAAGGAACTGCGGTAAAACAAATCCATGTGTCTCCGCGTGCTCCACTACGGTTCCCTCGCTCCTCTCTTTACGTGCTTAGTAGCTAGGGTTGCATATAGGGAAATTCTCGTAGTTACATATCTAGAGAATTTACTTTGTGTCAAGCCTAAAATTGAAAAAGTACTAAAAATTGAGTAGCACCTATTCACCCCCCCCCCTCTAGGTGCCCATACGATCCATTTCATATAGCCACACAGTTACGGTGTGGTGTTTGATGTCATGAAAGCATCCTTCTGGTGATGGTGATTATCATGATCTCATGGTCGAAGGAATTAGGTTACTATGTATCAGAAAGCTTATAACAAACGAACTATTGAAATGACTTCATCTTAATGCTACACTTATCTATAGTAGTATGTCCATCATACCATTCTCCTAATGATATGATCTTGTTGTTAATAACATATCAATGTTCATGATCGGGAAACCACGATCATCTATCAACCAACAAGCTAGTATTACTAAGAGGCTTTACTAGGGACTCTAATTCAGTTTACAAATCACACAAGTATTAATGTTTCCGGTTAATACTATTATAGCATGAATGTAAATATTTATCATAAACACAAAGATATAATAATAACCACTTTTATTATTGCCTCTAGGGCATATCTCCAACACGGCACGGCCTAGGGGGCACCATCCCCAGGTGTGGGCCCCTCGAGCTCCCACCGACCACTTCTCCTATAAAAGCACCCCGATGCAGAAACCCTAGGCACCCGATCAGATCTCCAAGAAATAGTCCGTCGCCGCCGCCATCTACATCCCTAGATCAGGGGGATCCGAAGCTCTTCCCGGCACCCTGCCGGAGAGGAGATATCATCCCGGAGGCCTTCTTCATCACCATGCCATCCTCCGGAGTGATGCGTGAGTAGTTCAACCTTGGACTATGGGTCCATACAGTAGCTAGATGGTTGTCTATGTTATTTGTGATCTTGCATGCTCTCCATTGTTAGTAGCTATCTTGGCCAAGTAGATGCTTGCAACTCCAAGAGGGAGTATTTATGCTCGATAGTAGGTTCATGCCTCTAGTAATCTGGGGAAGTGACAGGAATCTCTAAGGTTGTAGATGTGTTGTTGCTACTAGGGAGAAAACAACAATCCTTTGTCAATGGGGCAATTGTATTGTTTACTTTACACCCATTGCTTAATGCAATTATCTGTTGCTTGCAACTTAATACTGGAAGGGGTTCGGATAATAACCTGAAGGTGGATTATTAGTCATAGATGCAGTTGTATTACGGTCTATTTATTATGTTGTAATTCCCAATCAAATCTCGTAGGAGTCAAGATGTCTAGTATATGATTTGTTATGCTTTCTCAATCTGTCAATTGCCCCGCTGTAATTTGTTCACCCAGCATGGTATCTATCTTAAGGATAACACCTCTAGTGAACTGTGGATCCTGGTCCAATCTTTATCATTGATATTCCATCCACTGTTTACTGTTTACTTTCAACAAATCATTATATTCCAGACTATGCATTTAATACTTTGTTTTCAGCAAACCAGTGAGATTGACAACCTCACTGTAAGTTGGGGCAAAGTATTGAGTTTGTGTTGTGCAGGTTCCAAGTTGTTAGCAACACCTTGGAGTTATTTCCTTACTCCTACCGGTTCGATAACCTTGGTTTAATAATGAGGGAAAACTTGCTGATGTGCTCATCACACCTTGCTCTTGGGGTTTCTCAACGAGGCTCCACAGTCAACTGAGCCGCATCAGGGGACACCAAGGCATCTTTGGTGGATGCGATTTTATCTTGATAAACTTGATGAAGATATCAAGCAGACCACCAAAGCAGGTTTTTCTATGAGTCTTTAGGAGATACAACCCCTCCAAAATAACAATGAGATCATTAAAGAACAGGTGAAAGTGATGGAGAGGAATAATCTCCGTTACAAGATGTGCATTAAATAACTAGAGGTCATCAATCAATCCCTCCATCTTAGGCTGGCCTGTGAAGAGAAGATACCATGTGCCATGGCCCCATAGTGATCTACAATAATCACGGTATCAAATAATCGCGAGGGATTATTTGATCCCGCCTGGCTTGATTCCAAGCTTGGGGAGATCTTTAATACCTTGTAATCTATCTTATATGTTTTACATTACTATTTTTAGTTTTGCATTAGTTCGAGTTTAGAAATAAAGTTTGCATCATTAGAATTCCCTTCAGGAATAGTTGATCCCTTTTATGAAATTCTGAGTTTATTATATATGGAGCATTATTGAGTTTGTGCTTGTCTTATTAGATATATGAATGGCTTGAGTATAATTTTACTTGCACTTTATGATAGCAATAGGAGTCTTCCACACCATTGGTACTAATGGAACATACAAAGATAATTTAGTCAATATGTTGTAAGTTTAAGATTTGATTTATAAATAAAGAAAAAATATATATATAATCAGTCAAGTTAAGAAAGAAACCATGAAAAAATAAAAATTAAAGAGTGCTATCAAATTAGAGTGAGAACAAGTTGAGGTAGAGTCTTCAAGTCACAAATATGCTTCATATACAATTGGAATTTGGTAATTAAGATCGTTAAACTTTGAATTCCTACATGAAGTGGAATGTATGACTAGCTGCTTTGCACAACACTTAAACAAAAGTATGAGCATATATATATAAGAGAGAAGAAAAGAGATAAGAAAAAGAGCGAATGTGTAGAGAGCAAATAGGCATACACCATTGTCTTATGGTGAGACAAAGGAACGTTTGAAATTTTGAATCCCAAGTGAATGTGTTAATCCTAAAACACTTGGAATTACCTCGATAACTCATTCGGTCAAACCAAATACATTTACATCATGTTGAGAGTAATCTTTTGTGAACTATTAAATGCTAAGGTATGGAAGCCTGCTAATATTATTCGGATGGTTCAAGTAGGGTACTATTCATGAACTTGTTCCTATGTATCATATATGATTAACACATGTGCAACTGCCTCATTTATTTTATCGACTCAGCTTCATGAATATGAGGATCACATCCATTAAAGCTAAAATTGCTCGGCACGAGCAAGACTCTAAGCTTGGGGAAGTTCATGAGTGCATATTTGCATCATGTTTTATATTATTATTTTGCATTTTAGTAGTAGGATGTTGGTATTTTACGGCGCTCGTGCTCATCTTTTATGTCTATTTTCATAAGGATCAAGACAGATGATCGACACAGTGGACACAATTCTTAAAGCAGTTGTACTGGAGTGAAAAGGAGTAAAAAAACAACGTAAATCGCTTATTTGGGAAATATCCCACAAGAAGAAAACCTGAAGCGAACAAAGTATACAGAAGGTTTAACGACCAACTATATGGCGGGAATAAATTTTTCGGCCGTATAGTTCCCTTCATATAGTTGGCGCCACCACCGCCTCCACAAATAGTTTCACCCCGTGCAACTGGATCGGGGAGACGACATACAGAACTACCAGAAATCACCGAAAGGCATCTGGAGGGGAGACTCATCCACCGGGGATCCATCTTTGCCCTACGAAGATCCGGAAGGCTAAGGCATCGATCTTCATCATCAACCTCTGCATCACCACCATCTCCATCCATCCCATCTACATCGTGTCTAGATCTTGTTGTAATTTCCATACTCGTTGTGGATTTATACAAGTACTATCATCTATGATAGATTCCATTACTTTTGCCATGATGTTGATTGCCTCCATGTCTGAGTAGATCATTAGTTCTTGGGGAGATGGAGAAACCCTAGTATGAGATTGAAATAAGATAAATTTTATTATGATATTCATCATTGTGACCATGTGTTAGATTGTCTTCATCTTGATGTTGGGAGAAGTCGACCTCTCAATATTTGCCTCGTGTGGGGACTTGATGGAGGGAACTACTTGTTGGTAGACGATGGTGTGTTAGCATTTACAGTGACTATAAAGTTGTTGGCACTCCTTATGTATCAACTTTGGAACCGAGAAAACTCACATAACACTATCCATGCCATTGGATATGTCATGCGGGATTAAGTCCCTTAATAGCGCAGTAATTCAATTGATATTGATTGCTGTCTGCCGTGGTTATGAGGATGATGTGAGTAGTGGTTGCTGCCTATTTGTCCAAATACGAAGTTCCTCCCACACATACATAGTTAAGAATGTTCATGATAATAATCTTTACCTTAGCCCTTTATAATGCTAGTGGTGTAAACGCTTTTCCCCATTGCACTTTCAAATATTTTTTACACACACTATTCCTACTTTCTGCATTCAATTTGTTTTACTTTACTTATTGTTCTCTTATACCAAAAACCGGAAAACACCTTTCTACATAATATTCGTATTTTATCTTGTTATTTAGAACTTTATTTTAGTATTTAAATTAAAAGTAATTAGACTTCAAACTCATGCTCCCTGTGGGATCGATATATTTATTTTGAAACTAGCTACAAACGATCTATGCACTTACAGTCATCAAGATCCAAGAAAACTAGCTAAATCATAGTAATGTGATTTTTCATGGAATTGTACCAGGAAGACAGGCAAATTCTTTGGGTGAGATCACAATGGATGTGACATTCGGAACTCTGGACAACTACTGAACCGAGCCACTCTCCTTCAAGGTGGTACCACTCAAAAGTGCCTACCACGCCATATTCGGACGTACGACTTATTGGGCGTTCATGGCCTGTCCCTGCTACATTTACAACATGATGAAACTTCCGGGTCCCAATAGCGTCATCACCATCCGGGGAAACCCAAAGAAAGCACGAGACTACGAAGACGGATCTGTCGCTTTTGCCAAAGTTGTGTTGCACGCCCAGGAGTACCAGGAGATTAAGAAAAACACCCACCCATCTAAGATGCCCGCTATGAAGAACGAGGTGCTGAAGTCGAGTTTGCAGTTCAAGGCATCAGAAGAGATGAAGAAGACGCGGTTAAAGGAAGATGATCCCTCCAAGGCAACCAATGTAGGGATAGGCTTAGATCCCAAATAGGAAAGCACGCTCGTCGAGTTCCTTAAATCTAATAAAGATATCTTTGCATGGCAACCTTCTGCCATGACTGGAGTGCCTAGGGAACTCGCTGAGCACTCTCTCAATGTTTATCCTAACTCTAGACCCATCAAACAATTCTTACGACGGTTTGGTGATGAAAAGTGCAAAACTATAGCTAAGGAATTAGCCCGACTAGAATTAGCCGGATTTATCGTAGAGTTCATCCATGCTGAATGGGTGGCAAATCATGTACCCGTCCCTAAAAAGGACACTATTGATTTAAGGATGTGCGTTGATTATACTGCCTTGAACAAGGCTTCTCTCAAGGATCCGTTCCCTTTACTAAGAATCGAACAAGTTATCGACTCCACAGCAGGGTCTAAATTACTCTGTTTATCGACTCATATTCCGCATATCATCAAATACTGATGAAAAAGTCGTATCAACTCAAGACGTCTTTCGTCACTCCCTTCGGAACCTTCTGCTACAAAACTATGCCTTTTGGCTTAAAGAACGCAGGAGCGGCATATCAACGCACTATGCAGTGTTGCCTTAACGATCAATTTGTATGAAACATCCATGTATATATAGATGATATAGCAATTATGTCCAAAAATAAGGAAACACTTATTTCCGACTTGGAGGAAACATTTGCTGGCCTACAAAAATTCAACATAATGCTAAATCCGAAGAAGTGCTTCTTTGGAATCCCAGCCGGAAAATTGTTAGGTTTCATCGTGTGTGAAAGAGGCATAGAGGTGAACCAGGACAAAATCAAGGCTATACTAAATATTATGAGGCCGACTCGCCTGAAGGACATGCATCGACTCACTGGATGCATCGCAGTAGTGAGCCGGTTCGTCAGCCGGCTCGGAGAAAGAGCCACACCTTTATACAAGCTCTTGAAGAAAACCGACAAATTTGTCTGAACCAAGGAAGCCAACGTTGCTCTATAGAGTTTGAAAGATCTTCTTTCAAATCCACCAATTCTCGCAGCACTAGAGCCATAGGAGCCTATGTTACTTTACATTGCAACAACAAACAGAGTCGTAAGTGTAGTAACAACAGTGGAGCACGATGAAGAAAATCATGAACATAAGGTGAAACGGCCAACCTATTATCTTAGCGAGGTCCTGACAGAGTCGAAGCAAAGGTATCCACATTACCAAAAGCTAGCCTATGGAGTATTCTTTGCTGCCAGAAAGCTACGACACTATTTTCAAGAGCACAAGATCATAGTGGTGAGTACTTCTCTCCTGCGAGATATCATCAACAATCGCGATGCCACATGACGTGTCGCAAAGTGGGGAATAGAGCTTGTAGCTTTCGACATCGAGTACAAGCCACTCACAGCAATCAAATCCCAAATACTCGCCAACTTTGTCGCTGATTGGACGGAGACAGCAGAAAAAATACAAGTCCTGAAGACCCAGAATTTTGGACCCTTCATTTTGATGGATCAAAATCACCGGGGGGCTCGGGGGCTGGCGTGGTGCTCAAGTCACCCCAAGAAGATAAGCTATTCTATGTGTTACAGATACACTTCATGGCAACCAATAATATTGTCGAGTATGAAGCACTGTTGCATGGAATACACATGGCCAAGAACATTGGCATAACTAGACTAATGTGTTATGGAAACTCGGATTTAGTTGCTCAGCAAGTATCCGATATCTGCAATGCAAATAACCACATGGCAGCATACAACGCTGTTGTGGATGAATTATCCAAATCGTTTGAGGGCTTTGAGGTTTAACACATCCCTCTAGCAGAAAATGAGGAAGCAGATGCTCTATCAAGAATAGGCTCTGCATGGAAACAAGTCCCGAATGGTGCTTTTCTAATAACCTAAAAGTTCCCTCTATCACATGAGTTGATGAGGACTATTCGAAGAAATCCGACTCACCTTTAGTAGCAGTTCTAGCTGTAATTCTCAGCTGGACACAACCCTATCTGGATTTCCCAATAGAAGGAAAATTAGCCGAAGACAAAGTTCTAGGACGACAGATCATCCGACAAGCAAAATCCTATACAATAATCAATGGTGAGCTCTATAAGCATAGTGTTTCTGGGGTTTTCCAATGCTGTATTTCTCTGGAAGAATGAGTGGAAATCTGACGAGAGATCCACATAGGCGAATGCGGCCATCCCGATTACATGGCCATTTGCGGTCTGGGTCTTGATATGGTAGGGCCGTTTTGAATGGCAAAGTATGGATTTACTCACCTACTAGTGATGGTGGATAAATTTACTAAGTAGATTGAGGCTAAACCCGTAACAATTGCGATGGAGCCACATCCAGAAAATTCATCGAGGTCATGATTCTCAGATTCGGATATCCGCACAATATCATTACTGACAACGGGAGCAACTTTTCCATTGGAGAATTAACCGAATTCTATGAAGATCAAGGGATCTGATTTGATATTGCATCAGTCGCACATCCACAAGTCAATGGACAATCCGAAGATCAAACGGTCTCATTTTACAAGGACTCCGACCTCGTCTCGAGGCACCACTTTGTCGTGATGCAGGGGCTTGGGTAGAAGAATTACCATCTATGATATGGAGCTTGCATACATGTCAACCGGATATACTCCTTTCTTCTTGGTCTATGGTGTAGAAACAGTTCTTCTAAGTGATTTAATTCATCAATCTCCTCGAGTCAAAGCGTATATCAAAGAAGATGCAGAAGTTTCTCGACAAGATGATCTCGATATAATCGAAGAAGTTTGCGTCTTTGCTGAACAGAGATCTACATCCCTTCAGCAGAAGTTACGCAAGTATCATAGTCAAAGAGTGCAAAATCATTCTTTTATAAAGGGTGATTTGGTTCTCCGACTCGTGCAAAAGAGAAAGCACAAACTTTCCCTGATTTGGGAAGGACCTTTTATGATTAGCCGTGTTCTGCATAACGGGTCATATTATTTAACCGATATGAGACGAATCAAGGAAAGACCTGACACTCGGAAGAGAAAGAGAGTTGGCGGTAGTATTGACCCGGATGAATTAGACCGTCCATAGAATATTGCACAGCTATGTCCCTTCTATTTTAGTTATATTTCCTTGTAATAATATGTACATGTTCAAAGAGAAATAAATTATTGGTTTCCTCATATTTTTTTGTCATCTTATTTCCAAAAAGAGCATGTCAATTTCAAAAATCCCAGGATGCTTGAAAGTACTTTATACTCATATTCGTTCTGGTTATGATTTTTGAATATCTATAAAAATGTTACCTTAGGGTGTAAATCTCATTTGATGTTTATGCTTTGGTTTTTATCTGATTGCTTAGACGCGGGCATTTTCCAAGTAATGAATTGTTGGTACTGGAAGCTGGCTTTGTTTCCAAGTTTAAACTAGTTTAGCAATTGCGCTCCATTGACTCAGCAAAGTTTCTGTGCTAAAGTTTGTACGGCTCATGAAAGGGATGAGTTAGAGAGCCAGATAAAACGTGAAGTGTAAACACGAAGTGCTTAAAAAGATTTCGAGCACATACATCAAATATATACACAAGGTGCTAAGTAGTAAAACATAAGTTCTTACGTACCAGCACACATAGAAACTCAAAATATAGTGCCCATCATTACAAGCCATATGAAAGTTTTAGGATAATGCATCAATTGTTTTTATGTTGCAGATTCAGGTGGTGGTGGTGGTGGTGGTGGAGACTTGGGAGCACTAGAGTCGATATCATCGCCATCTTGCTCGGGGGACTCAGAAGTTTCTTCATATTCAATGAGGCTATCTTCCAGCTCTTTCAGTGAGGGAGGCACGATGACTGACTAGAAGAATGGAATTGAATAGTTTGTCATCTTCGCACGCGACAATCATAGCACGCAAGATTCTTGGATGGCCTTGATGTCTTGCGGGTTACCCTCATCGTCCTTGTTGGCGATGCCCTTGGTGACATGCCAGATTTGCATCTCGCTATGGTGGATCATTACCATAGTGAGAGTAGTCTGTGCAGCAGTCCAGGCGTACGAGATCTTCCAATCTTCGATCAGCTTCGGAATCTCCTTTGCTCTGTCCCTCATTTCGAGCACTGGCAAATTATGCAGGTCAGAAAGTTTCATCGACTCGCCAGCCTCTTCAAGAGTCTGGCAGAATTCAAAGAGAACATCTCCGACTGACTTAATGCGCTTGGAATGAGAGTCGGAGGTAGGAGAGTCGGAGAGATGCAGAGGATCTAGGAAAGAACAAAATCAAAACATCTGGCCAAGAAAAACGTTAGAAAATAAAAGAGGAAAGGAAAAGTCGGGAAAATTACCTATCATAAAGTGGTTCCACTGGGATTGTTCCTCTCGGAGATTTCTTAGCTCTGCCTCGGAGGCTTGGGCAAGATCTGGCCTTATGACTATCAAAATCCTTCCTCAAATCTTCAAGTTGTTTATCTCGGAGGGCCACCAGTTTTTTGAGTCTCTCGGTCTCCATATTTCTCGATTCGAGGAGCTTATTCACGGATTTCTCGTGTTCATTGTTAAGACTTTTTAGATCCTCGCGCAGTTCGGCATTCTCCATCTGGCAGACCTTGAAATTCTTGGCCTCCTCCACCATCTTACTAGATTCCTTCAGTAAATCTACAAAGGACAAAATATCAGTCGGGAGAAATATTGGACTAAAAAAATAACTATGGTTGAGAGTCGGAAATGTTTACCTTCCGCTCTAACCTTCTCAATCTGCAACTTGGAATTTTCAAGTCGCAAAGCTTTGATTTCTTTATGCTTGTTGCATATATTCTTAAGCAATTCCTAGTTGTAAGATGTAACTTTCTATAAGTTAAATTCGGAATACCGTCAGACGGCTACTAAGACTCGGGCTATAACTTTAACTAAGTTAAATTCCATCACGAGCCTTGGGGCTACACTATATCATTCTTTTGCATCCTATAAGCATCAACTTGGATCTTATGCTACAATCTTTAACCGACTTTATGCTTGGGGGCAATATGATAATAAAATACTACAAACGATAGTTGGAAAACTTATAATATGCTCCAAGTGCCACTTTAAATCCGATCATCGTGTTGTGGAAGACCTTCTCGGCAAGGAGAGCGGAGATGCAGTGTTGCTCAAATCTCTTCGTCTTCGATCTTTTGATCTCGGACCTAGATTTGGTCTAGGAGGCTTTCCAGCTTGACATCCCCTGTATCTTGGCTTGCTGCTTCTGGAGTAAGGACTTGCTTATCAAGACAGGTTTGCGCCAGCTTGAGAATCTCCTCCTTATGTTTCCACTTCAGGCCGGTAGTAGTGGAGCCAACAATTTTATCCAATTTTCCTGGTGACATAACCATGGGATCATTACCCTTAGCGGGTTCACCCTTGTCAGATGCTTGGCTACCAGTAGTAACCAGGGCTTGTGAGGTTATGGCATCATCGGTAATGGCGGAACCAACGCCCGGGGAGGAAGGAGCCTCCGGTGCTAAAGTCTGGGCGCTGGTCGGAGTTGGAGGGGCACAACTGGGGATAATGTAAGCTTCTGATGATGCAATTGCTTGGCTGGCTTCCTCTCCGGCTTAGACTTGATCTTCAAAATAGATTTAGCTCTAAATCACATAAAGAACAAATGTTAGATGTGACTCGGAAAGAACAAAAAAACAATTACTAGAGGATACAAGGTACTTACTTTTTAACCACTCGCAACACTTGTGCGCCAGTGGTAACAACAACTTCCTTGGCCTTGCGCTTCTTGGAAGCAAGGCTAGAAACTTCCTTCACCTCATCATCCTCCGTCTCCTCCGAGTCTTCTAGAGGATAGCCCTCAAGAGGGGAAAGCTCAGACTCGGGAAGTTTCTCAAGCTGAAAAGATATAAAACGTCAGCACAACCAGAGCCGAATGATGGGATGAAGAGCAAAGATATAAGACAAAGTTGAAAATTCTAACGGAGTCAGAGGTTAGTCAGCTATAAAGATCTTCATGGAGATTTTGGAGATCTTCTTATTCACCCTCTCCTTGATCAAATACTGCATTCTGGTCTTGTAGTCCTTCGCAGCAATGCGTGTTGAACAGACCTTCATGCTATCCTTCTAGTCTCTGGTGACCGTGTGCATCAGGCGGTCATCGCAATACCACAGTGGTTGAATCCGACGATCCAGCCAGCAATGGATCAAGTCAGATCCGCGGAGACCTCAGTGCTTCATCAAAAACTCAATCCGCATCTTGGCAAGGATCAAATCTTCGGATAGCTTCGGCGCCTCTGTGTCCCATGATTCCTTGTGGGGAGCAACGCCATCGACAAAAGCCAGAATATCTTCCGTCTTTTGAGGAGTCGGAATATCTTTATGATAAAAGAATGTTCTGGTCCATATTTTACCGACTCACTAGCGTTAATCCTAGGATAGACTCGGTCTCTCCTAAGAACTAATCTAAGAGTGCCGGTTATATAAGGAACTCCGACACTGATGGAATTCTTCTGGGTACCATAGTAGTACTGAAAAAAGAGTGAGATTTAGCATAATGCCTAAGAATCCCTCACTAAGAGTTGCGTGAGTGCTAAGCTCAAGTAAAGAATTAGGGGGAGATTATGAAGTTTCACACTGTAGTATTGGAGCGCCTCGGTGAGGAACCCCGACGGTGGGAAGCTGAGACCACGATCGACGTGCATCCCGAATTGGACTCGCTCGCCATCGTGGGGTGCTGGAACGGCGTCTCCGAAGCCACTCCGCCATGCGCCGATGGAGAGGTAGCCCTCATCCTCCATGGGCTAGAGCTTGCAGTCATCCATGGCGCTGGGGACCCAGAGGCCTCGCGATTTCCTGTTGTCACCATCACCGCACCAGAGCTCAACGTTTCTTCCGCCATCTCACCGGAGCAAGGGTCATAAAGTGGTGGCGCTAGGGTGTTTTGGGGTGCGGTGGAGAGAGAGAGATGCGAAGAACTCGAGGAATGAATCTGGGAGAGAAGAAATCTCTAACTTAATAACCTCCACGCCAAGATTCGTGTTTGATCCGCTCGATTTGCATCGCGTGTATAGGAGAGAGAGGAGGCTTCCTCACGACGCCTCCGCCCCCTCGATTCTTGCGCGTGCATTAAAATGTTGCTCTGGTTCCGTGTAACACGGACCCCAACGGTAGGGCTAACAGGATAATTGTCACTGACAGGGCGTGACCTGAAAGGTTGTCAGACAAACGTCACTTTTTAAATTTCGTCTCATGTTTGAATCGAGCAAGGAAATAACTGAAATCAATGAGACATATCTGACTCGGAATCCTACACTACTGAATGAAGTTTTCGGGAACCCTTCAAGATTATCAAGACGAAGAAACCATCAAGCTAGATGATTTATCCAACTTTGGATCTTGGAGACTTCCGGGTGCTAATGTTGGGGATATACTTTCCGGGTATACCCACAGGAATCGCTAACTAGGGTGGCCCACCAATGGGTTAGATCTTTGCTTCATGGGCGGTCCAGTCAGAGAAAGAGGAGGAGTCAATTCCGGCTACGACGAGGCCTAGAAGACTTACCGACTTAGGCATGTAGATTACTTATAGTCCAAGATGTACTTAGTTACCGACTCTACAACGTAGCTGGATAGGTATCTCCTATAAACCTAGGTATCGGTGCCTATATAAACCGGACCTGAGGGAGCCTTTAGGGCAACACAACCACAACCAACTCGCACATGTGAACCTCTCTTGTAATCCTATGTAACATCCTTCTCTTGTCGATATATTACTAGGTTGCTAGCAGGAGTAGGATCCGATCACCACGGTCAGATCTGAACCTGGGTAAACTTATGCTCACCGTTCCCGGAACACCGTATGGCTCACACCCCATATTCACAATGCCCTTAGGGCCTCCTATGGCATACTTGTCATCAATACAATGGAAGATGGTACAATGGTAGCGTTCGCCTCCTTCACCTCGTGCTACAAACAATATGACCCGCGTCTCATTGAGCTGCTGGCCACTTACGCAGCTGAGAAAAAATAGTTGGCCGCAACGCAGGCCAAGGAGACGGGGGCTGCCTCGGATGCCGTAGACCCTTAGGATGCCTTTGCTTAGATGCCCGCGTAGCTATATATTTTGTTTTGTAGCGGTGATTCCTTGTGTCCAATTATGTTTTGAATTGCTACGTGTTAGCCTCAGATGTAAATATATGATTCCTTACACTTGGTTAATTTGTCCTTATTGCTCATTACTTTATGCCTCATAGGGTTCTTCGAGTGTTGCTCTAGTGACCTTGCCTCTTCCCTTGGCCGCTGCTCAGCCGAAGGCGAGCGAGGCGTCGCAGTTGCCATTGCTACGTGATCACAACAGGAGCATGGAGAAGGATGTGACCATTATCCGCGGCCACGCCGATGTGTGGAAGTCGAAGACAGAAAAATCTATTGAAAGGGATAAGTATCTTCTTGAAGAATTTCGACAAATTGGCGAACAGTTGTAGTGTGAGTAACACTCAAACTTTCGCGTGCTGCGCTAGTTGCTTCGTGCTTGGCTAATGAGATGTTGATCTTTGTAGTTGTCAATCTTATTCCACAGGAGGAGAAAGAGTGTGTTAATATTTGGCTGAACTGCCTTACACAACAGGAGCTGGAAACTGGAGGTTTCTTCTGGATGGACCGCGACCGAGGGATCATAGTGGCAACGGTGCAAGATTGTGTCCATCAGGTCCTTGGAGTCTTGAAGCGTGCGAGATCGGCCTTCGCGTCCATCTGTGCTGCCATGTTCCCCATGGATGTGGCTCCGTCTAGTTTCCTGGGTTTGCTCGGGAAGTTCCAGAGTGTGGATGTCATGAAGGAGCTTGTGCATCAGCAACTCGTTGTGGGTTCCAAGGAAGTGCTGGACCTTGTTTGGATGCACCTTCGAGACGTATATATGGTAGAGATAGCGGTGGGGCCTCCTGTTCCTCCGGATGGCATGGCGTGTTACATGCGCCCGCACTACCGTGCGGTTTCCTAGCATGCCAACGACATTGTTCGGATCTTTAATGAGCAGACCAACGTGTTGCTTCAGCGTCAATAGTGCTGATTTTTCCTCCTGCAGGTGTCATGTAAAGACAATGTAAAATTTGTATAGTTTTGATCGGGTTGTTTGTTGCCCTTGTAAAATTTGTATAATATATTGCATGCTATGCTTTTATAGTGAATTTGCATGTCCTTTTCGTTAGCCTGACGCTCTATCGATCTCTGCTCCTTGCCAGCTTGTCAGTTGCGTTGCAACTGGGCTGGAGATTTCAAGGGTTCGATGACATAGTCAGCTACTCAGGTGAATGCAGTAGTAAGGGGTCGACGAAGTCGTCAAGTGAGGCACATCCCCCGAGTCTATTTTGTGAATGTAAATTTGTAGAAGAAAACATATTGGCCAAGGAACTTAGCTTTTATTGATCGTATAGGAGGGAGTACAATGATTTGGCTAAATAGCCAGGCTGAGAAGGCTTATTTTAAGTAAAAACAGCTAAGGATAGAAGAGCCGCAGCTGTGTGACGTTCCAAGGGTTGGAGTATGCTACTCCGGACTCGATGTATTTGAGGCGGTAAGCGCCACCTGGAATTATTGTGGTGACCATGTAGGGCCCTTCCCGGGGTGACTCGAGCTTCAGATGCCCTTTTGCTTGAGTCACGGGACGAGGTCTCCTTCGACGAAGGACCTTGGTCGCAGCCATCGGATGTGGTAGTTGCGGGGGCTTTGCCGATACACCATTGAACGGGCGGAGGAAATGTCGCGTGCCTCGTCTAGTAGGTCGACGGAGTCCTCGAGTGCGGCCATTGATTCGGCCTCGCTGTAAGCGATGACCCATGGAGCATATAGCGTACCTCGACAGATAGCATAGCTTCGGCACCGTGCACCATGACGTTGTTTGGCATTGTACGCAAGCTCTAGAGGACGTAGGGCAGTTCATCTGCATAGGCTCCCGCCGCTCGTTCGAGAGGTCGCGGGAGTCTCTTTTTGATCCCGCTGCAGACGAGGCCGTTGGCATTTTCGACTTGGCAGTTCGTCTGCGGATGTGCGACCGAGGCGTGGGTGATGTTGATGCCGAGGCCACCACAGAAGTCCTAAAACTCTTTCAAGGTGAATTTTGTTCTGTTATCTGTGATAATGTTGTGTGGCACCTTGAACCTGTAGACTATGGACTATAAGAATTTGACGGTGGTGGCACCGGTTTGATTGGTGACGGGCGTGGCCTCAATCTACTTGGTGAACTTGTTGACTGCGACCAAGAGGAAAATGTAGCCTCCAGGCGAGTACTTTTGCAGCTTGTCGACCATGTTGACTCCCCACTGCGTGAAGGGCCGGGATAGCAGTATTGGGCGCAGTTCTTAGCCTGGTGCATGCGGCTTATTCGTAAACCGTTGGTAGGAGTTACACTTTTCAAATATGCTCTCGGGGTCGTGCATCGCCATTGACCAGTAGAGGCCATCCTGTAAGGCTTTGCCGACCAGGGCATGACTGCCAGCATGGCGGCCGCGGATGCCTTCGTGGATGTCGAGGATGATGCTCCTCCAGTCATTGTTGGTGATGCATCGCTGGAGGTCACCGGTGATGCTTCACTTGTAAATCTCGCTCTTAATGATGGTGAAGGCCTTGGAGCGGCAAGAGATGTGCCACGCATCAGTTCGGTCGTCTGGCAGCTTCTTGCTCAACATGTACGTGACGTACGGTTGAGTCCATGATTGTTCGATTGCCATGACCTACATGAGGTTCATGAGTGGAATCTCCGACTCCTCTTATGTTGGCGCATTGAGATCGTCGGGTGGCGGAGCACCTGAGCTTGTGGTAGCCTCTAGTGTGCTCTTAGACTTCTTTCACTTGACAGAGCATTCGCAGATTTTCTCCAAGAAGACACATGGAGGGACCAGTGCACAGGTAGAGCCTATGTTGGCGAGCTTGTTGGCCTCTTCATTGTTTTCTCGGCCAACGTGTTGAATTTCGCAGCCATCAAAGTCTCCTTCTAGTGCGTTGTAGAGGTCGCGGTAGGCGATCATGTTGTTGCTGACGGTGTCGCATTGGTTCATCGTCTGTTGTACGACGAGGTTGGAGTCACCGTAGGTGACCAACCGAGTGGCTCCACATACCTTGGCCATTCGCATTCCATGGATCAGCACCTCATATTCAGCTTCGTTGTCGGAAGCACGGAATCTCATCCACAACACGTATCTCATCTTGTCTCCTTGTGGAGATATCAAGATTACTCCGGCACCAGCTCCTTCCCCACGCTTGGATCTATCGAAGTGCATTGTCCAGAGCTGGGACATGTCCGGGGTGTCCGGCAGTTGAAGCTTCATCCAGTGGACAAAGAAATCAAAGAGCACCTGCGACTTGATGGTGGTGCGCCGCTCGTAGATGATGTCCCGCGGGGATAGCTCGATTCTCGCATAGGGACACCCGCCCCGTTGCTTCGGGGTTGTTGAGGATATGGGACAGTGGTGCGTCGTTGACGACCACTATCTGATGCTCCTGGAAGTAGTGGCGCATCCGACGCGCGGTCGTGAACATGCCGTAGGCCAGCTTTTGGTAGTGAGGGTACGTTTTCTTTGTTGGTGTAAGGACCTCGCTGAGGTAGTACACATGGTGTTGCACCCCATGAATCTTGCCCTCTTCGATTCATTCAACAACTAGTGTCGTTCTGACAACGTGATGAGTAGCCGCTATGTATAGCGGCATAGGCTCCTTCGGCTGGGGTGTCACCAGGACTGGTGAGGTGGATAGTAGATGCTTGAGGTATTCGAATGCATCTTGTGCTTCAGCCATCCACTCGAATTTATACGCTTTTCAGAGGATTTGATAAAAAGGAAGAGCCTTCTCACCCATGCGGATGATGAACCTGCTGAGGGCAGCGATTCGCCCAACCAGCTGCTAGACCCCTTTGATGTTCTTGGGCTTCTCCATGGACATTATGGATTTTATATTCTTCGGGTTGGCCTCGATGCCTCTCTTAGAGATGAAGTACCTGAGTAGTTGTCTGGATGGGACGCCGAAGGCGCACTTTTTCGGGTTCATCTTGATCTTGTATCGATCAAGGTTATCGAACGTCTCGCGGAGATCGTCGACCATCGTTCTGCTTTCCTTGGTCTTGAATACTATGACGTTGACATCGAATTGTATGTTTTCACTTATCTGGCTTTTTAGGCATGCCTACATGGACCGTTGGTAGGTGGTGCCTATGTTCTTTAGCCCGAAGGGCATCGTGTTGTTGCAAAAGACACTGAATGGTGTGATGAACGCTTTTTTTCCTGATCCTCCACCTTCATCCGAATCTGGTGGTAGCCTAAGTAGGCATCGAGGAAGGAGAGGCGCTCGCATCCTGTGGTGGACTCGATGATTTGATTGATCTGCGGTAATGGGAAGTGATCCTTTGGACTCTGGCCGGGCACAAAAAACCGAACCCGAAGACTGAACCCAAAAAGACCGGGACCAAACCTGAAAAGACCGACAATTCGGTCTTCGGTTATCACTTCGGTCTTGCACCTGTGAAGACCGGAATATTATCGGCCTGCTCGGTTATCATAGTACGAGGACCGATTCGCCCGAACTACCCGACCTTCTTCCAGAGCGCATCGATTTAATCATGAAAAGAAGACCCCGTGCGGTGTGCGACCTTATCCTCTCGTTCTCCTCAGTCCTCACTTCTTCTTGACCTAATCCCCACAACCAGGACCCAGGCGAGAGCGACCATGCCCTAGAGACAAACCGCCACCGCCGCCCTTCTCCATCTCGGTTGCCGCCTCGCCGGAAGAAGCAGGCTCCATCGTCGTGGCCCGCACCCCCTCGTCGCCAGCCTGCCGCCCAGAACTGCTGAAGGACAAGCGGGCCGCAGGCCGCACCACCTGGACACGACCCACGAGCACACCTCCAGGCGCCGCTGGATTTCCAAGTAAGGGCGCCTCCACCACACCCCCAGGCGGCTAGGCCCCAGCACGATCGACGCATCTCGACAGCAGTAACAAGTAAGAACACTCCCTGCATCTAATATTTTGTTCGTGGCTGCTCTTATAGATTGTGTAAAAATGTTGATTTGATACTGTAAATAATGGTGTAAATAGGGTGATTTGCGGCATGCAACCTTATCCTCTCGTTCTCCTCAGTAACTTGTAATCAGACAGTGTAGTTCCTTTTAAATGAGTATAGCTGATACAACCAGGTGTGTGCTTTAAATAGGAAATATAAGTTATTATTTATATGCATGCTTCATGTGTAGAGTTGCTAGAAGAACTTGGCGAAAATGGTAAAGGGAAGCGCAAGGCCGAAAGTTCAGCTGCTGCTGCTGCATTCCCTGAAACGAACAAGTCAAGCAAGCCCAACAAAATGTGAATGTCCAGCAACCAGCACGTCTATAGGATATGCACGTCTATCATATATTCATGTATATGTATTGTGATGTGATCTGTGAGACTTTGTAGTTTGTGCACTCGTGTGAGTTTGATCTATGAGTTGGGATTTGTTAAGTGGAAGCCGAAAGCTAGACTATGTATCTGTACTATACTTTGTTTGTTATTTGTGAGTGTGTACTATGTTATATTCATGTATGTGTACGATATTGTGCTTGTTATTTGTAAGTTGTAATTTGCTTTCACCTATCGACTATTAAAATGCTGCCATGTTTTCTCTATTTGGGTAATATGGTCATGATCAAAGACCGGACCGAAAAGACCGAAGACCGAATACAGAAAGACCGAAAAGACCAAAGGTAATTCGGTTAGCATTTTTGGATGACCAAAATTTTCACTAACCGAAAATACTGGACCGAACAGACCGAACGCCCGGCCAGACTTTGGACAGTGCTTATTGAGAGCAGTAAAATCCATGCATATCTGCATGATGTCCGTGTTCTTCTTGGGGACTAGCACGGGGTTAGCTACCCAGGTGCTTTCCTTGATCTCTCTTATGAAATTAACGTTAAGAAGTTTGTTGACTTCCATGCCGACCGCTTCGGCTCGTCCTTCGGACAATTGATGCATCAACTGCTTGACTGACCATGCATCTGGGTACATGTTGAGTGCGTGCTCGGCGAATTCCTTGGGAACTCCTGGCATGTCCGCAGGACACCAGGCAAAGATTTCCCAGTGCTCACGAAGGAATTGGGTGAGCACTAGTTCCTATGCGGGACTTAGGTTATTAGCGATGAGGGTGGTTTTGGTGGGGTCTATTGGGTGGACCTGGATCGCCTTGGTGTTGATCATGGAGTCGAAGGATTGGTCAGGGGCATTTTGCTTGGTCACTGGAGGTAGGTTGGTGTCTGTTGAATCCTTTAGCCTTGCGAGCTCCTCCTGCATGCCGAAGGACTTGGAGATTCTGTTGAATTCCATGTCACAGATGTCTGATTTTGTGAAGCTCCCTGGGACGATGATGATGCCACTGGGTCCTGGCATTTTTAGCAGGAGGTACGCGCAGTGAGGTACCACCAGGAACTGTGTGAATGCCACACGACCGAGGACGGCGTGGTACTGTGATGGCCAGTTGACCACCTCAAACTCGAGTCGCTCACGCCTGAAGTTCTTGGGTGTGTCAAAGATGACATCAAGCCATATGTTGCCTAGGGGGTATACTCCTTTCCCTAGGACGATGACGCTGAATGTTGTATCGGATGCCTCTAGGCTAGTGATCGGTATCTGTATTGCCTCCAGGGGCTAGCAAACATAAGGTTTATGCCATTGCCGCCGCCCATGAACACTCAGCTCATATCAAACCCACCAATCTGAGCCTCAAGCACCATGGCAGAATGGCATGGGCGAGGGATCTAACAGGGATGATCAGTTTTGTCGAAGGTGATGCTTGAATCTGAGCCACTGAGGTACTCAGGTATGGCTGGTGGAAAGGTGACGTCCATCTTTATCTGGCGGGTGATCATCGTATGGATCCTATTGGATGGATGCCCCTTCTGTATCATCATGGTACGCGATGCACGTGGGTACTGCTCTTCTCCATTATTTTGAGTCGGTGCCGGTGCAACCGCAGGCTGCATAGGTCCTCTGGGTGGTGGTGGTGGGGCGCCACATGTGATGGGCCTAGGGGCAGAACCAAACCCCTGATTTATTGCATCACGCCGCAGTTGGGCGTATCCCTCGTGGAGTTTTTGGAACTCCTGGCAATCTATGAGCAGATGGCTGGACTTTTCTTGACATCCTGCTTGTCGATGCAGAAGTGGATGCTGCAAGGACTTGAAAGCTTGTCTAGTGCGGATGGTTCGTCGTCGCAGGTGCGATGTTGCCATGACTGTGTGGTTTTTCCGTTTTTGTGGTAGTTGCCGCTGCAGTAGCCGTTGTTGCGGTTTCCGTTGTCGCGATAATCGGCATAGCCGGCCGCGACCATGTCACTTCATCGCAATCGTCATAGACGCGCGCTCTCCTCTTTCTTTATCGGTCGCGTCTTCGTCCAAGGTCATCCTCGTCATACGAACGTGTCCGGTTGTTGTGGACGGCGTCTTCGCCATTGGACCAGAGATTGGCGATGTCCATCAAGTGGTCGATGGTTTTGGGCTTGATGCGGCCCAGTTCCTCCCTGATTTTGCGATGTCTTACGCCGCCGTTGAAGGCATCGATTGTCCTTTACTTAGAGATATTCTCTGTGGAGTTCTTGATGAAAGACCAACATTGGACGTAGAAGCGTATGGACTTGTTGGATTTTGGCAACAGGGGCGCGGCTCTTCGATTGAGGATGGTCACTTGCATGTGCCCTTGAAGTTGCGGATGAAGTTGTAGACTAGCTCCTCCCAGCTGCGGATGATCCGGAGGGGATATTGTTGATCTAGGCCCGCGCCACGCCCTTTAGTTGTAGCTGAAGGCATTGAATGGTCATATTTTTACTTCCGCCTTGAATCTTGACTGATGAGATGTGGTCATTTATCAGCCAGATCTTTGGCTCCTGTGGATCGTCGAACTTCGGATTGTCCGAAGGAAGCTTTAAGCTTTTTTGCATCCTCGATTGGCGTATGGATCGGCTGAAGCATCTAGCGCCGTAGAGCTCTGTGTCCTCGTCTTCCAAATCAGTGGAGCACGCACGTTTGGTGTGTAGCTTGTCGATTTTGTGTTGCGTGAGCTCGTCACGAGCGTCGTAGTTTCGGCTCCTTCGCCATGGGCTACGGCATCACCACAACATATAGTGGTCATCCTCGTCGAATGAGGGCATGTGGTGACGAGGTTTAATCTCGTCAATGCCCATTGTTATGAGCTTGGGTTTTGGAAAAGATGGGGATGCTGGAGATCGCGGAACGGTTAGCAGACAAGCAACACGGGGACATGAGGTTTACCCAGGTTCAGGCCCCCGGAGGGAAAACCCTACTCCTGCTTGTCCTGGCATCTTGAGTAGCAGGTACGCTTAGTGCGGTACTGCCAGGAACCGTGCGAATGCCACATGCCCGAGGATGGCGTGGTATTGTGATGGTCAATCCACCACTTCGAACTCGAGTCGCTCGCACCGAAAGTTATCGGGCTTGCCGAAGATGACGTCGAGACATATCTTTCCTAGCGGGAATATGCCCTTCCCTGGATCGATGTCGTGGAACGTTGTGTCGGATTGTTCCAGGCTGCACAGCGGGATCCACATTGCTGCTAAGGTGCTCGCGAACATCATATTGATGCCACTGCGGCCGTCCATGAAGACGTGGCTCATGTGAACCCTCTGATCTGCGCCTCGAGCACCAGGGCAGCATGACCTGGGCGAGGGATATGGCGGGGGTGATCTGAATGGCTGAACGTGATGCAAGACTCCGAGCCGCTGCGGTACTCAGGGATGGCGGGTGGAGCGGTCACAGCCAAACTGACTTGGCGGGTGATTTTCTTTTGCACCCTGTTTGTTGGTCACCCTTTTTGGATCATTAGTGACCATTTCGACACGGGGTACCCGTTTTCGTCGTTGTTCTACGCAGGTGCGATTGGATGATTCGAAGGTCCCATGGGTGGTGGTGGAGGAGCTCTACGGGCGATGTCACTTGGTGCGGGTGCGTTCCCGTACCCAGGGTTCGGGGATTGTTCCCTCATCTGGGACATGCTCTCGCTGAGTTTCTAGAACTCGCGGCAGTCTTTGAGCATGTGGCTTGCCTTCTTTTTACCATCCTGCTTGTCGATGTAGAAGTGGATGGTGCATGGTCCCGACAACTTGTCATATGCCGAGGGTCCGTCGTCGTGGCCGCGGCGTTGCCATGACTGCGCTGGGCCTCCTCCATCGCGGAAGTTGTTTCCACGGTATCCACCGCTGCTGCTGTTGCCTTCGCTGCGGCGGTCGGCGTAGCCATCCGCGACCATGTCAGGTCCGTCGCGATCGTCGTAGACGCGCGATCTTCTCTTGCTACGGCGTTCACATCGACGGCCGTAGTCATCTTCCTCCTCCGAGTGTGCTTGTTGGACGGAGTCCTCGCCATCCGCCCACCTGTTGGCGATGTCCATGAGGTGGTTGAGTGTCTTGGGCTTGACGCGCCCAAGTTCTTCCTTGAAGTTCTGGCGTTTGACGCCGTCCTTGAAGGCGTCGATTGCTCTCTCCTCAGATATGTGCGTCGTGGAGTTCTTGGTGTTCGACCAGCGTAGTATATACGAGCAAATGGATTCGCCCGTTCGCTGGGTACAGGCCCTCAGCTCTTCGATCAAGGCTGGCCTCTTGCTGGTGCCCTTGAAGTTTCGAATGAAATTGTACGCCAGTTCCTCCCAGCTTTGGATGGATCCCGAGGATAGGCTGCTGAGCCAGATCCGGGTTGCGCCTGTCAGCTGCAGCTGAAGGCATTGCAGGGCGGTGTTTTTGTTTCCTCCGTGTAGCTTGACGGACGACAGGTGATCGCTGAGCCACGCTTTGGGGTCATGTGTGACGTCAAACTTCGGAGTGTACGAAGGAAGCTTGAAGTTCCACGGCATCTGCGGCCGCCGAACGGATCTGCTGAAGCATCGAGCTCCGCAGAGTTCTCCTTCGTCGTCCTCCTCCTCGGATCCGGACAAGCATACGCGCTTGGCGCGTGCCATGTCGATCTTGCGTTGAGTGAGCTCACTTCGAGCGTTGTAGTTGCGGCTACGATGTCGCGAGCTCTTGTTCCTTCGAGGTAGGTCGTGCTCTTCCTCGTCGGATGAAGGTGTGGGACTGCGGTTGAACCTGACCGCAGCCTTCTTTTTTGGCTCCGCAGGAGCTTCTCCATGGAGCGCAGCTCCAATGAGTCCGAGTATGGCTAGTGCATGGCCCTTTTCGGGTCCCCCACCGGAGGTGGATGGGACGTAAGGTATGTGGTGGTTTCCATGATTGCAGCTTGCGGTGTCTTCGGGATGACGTTGTCTTCGGCATCTATCTCCATGAAGGATGTGTTGAGGGTTCGGGTCACCTCGCAACGTGCAGTGGGGTCCATGTTCTCTACGCGAGAACGGTGCTTGTTGTCGTGGTTGTCATGCGAGCTGGAGCCGCCCATGGCAGAGAGCGCAGCTCGCCGCACACTGGATCCGAGGCCGCTTGCTTGCGTTTGTCAAGCACCTCTTGCATCTTCACCTGCTTTTTATGCTCTTCGATGAGGAGCAGGTGGTACACCATCAGTAGGTCCCGTGAGGCACCCACAGGCAGGATCTTGTTGCCTGCCATGGCTTTGCGTGCTTGGGTCCATCCTTCCTCGCTGAGGTGGATGAACCGATTGGGATCGGTGTCCTCCTCGTTGGGCGGGGGGACTGGTTCCTCCTGTTTTCGCTGTTTTGACCATGCGGGTTGGGTGGCGGGTTGGATTGTCGCTGATCCACATCGCTCTCGATGACCCCGGCGCATTGGTAGCGCTCATAGATCGGGTTGCTACTGCCGCAGCTTTCGGATCCGGAACCGTAGGTCCCTTCCTCCGATGGTGGATCGCACAGATCTGAGTTGTAGTTGATGTTGTCATAGGACTCGTCGGTCGATGGTGATGTGCGTAGCACGGGGTGCGGAGCCCACGAGGCGGGCCTGATCGATGGCAGGGGCACCCGCTCTAGGAGGCGGAGAGTGCCGGTCTGCCCCACCTGGAAGTAGAAGCTCCCGAACAGGATCTCGAGCCCATCACCAACGGTCTCGAAGTCCTTCAGAGTGGATGGCGAGTGGGCGGTGAAGTCGAAAGCGCCGAAGAGGAGATGGCTATCCGTCGCCGAAGAGTTGTAGATCTCTTTGGTTGGGACCGTCACGATCGCACAATCAGCGCCCCCAGTTCCTAGAGAAGGCGCCAATTGACGAGGTTTAATCTCGTCAATGCCCATTGTTATGAGCTTGGGTTTGGAGAAGATGGGGATGCTAGAGATCGCGGAACGGTTAGCAAACAAGCAACACGGGGACATGAGGTTTACCCAGGTTCAAGCCCCTGGAGGGAAAACCCTACTCCTGCTTGTCCGCTCTTGATTACGGTGGAACCGAAAGTTACAGGGGTGCGCAGATGCAATCTGGCGTGGAGGTGTGTATGCGATGGATGCGAAGTGCCCTCCTCGTCGTGCCCTCCTAGCCTTTATATAGAGGTAGGCAGGTCCCGGGCACATACCGAGTCGGTTACAGATTTAGGGTTTCCCCCTTTGAATATTCTATCTAATCTAGTCTTGCTCTCCAAGGATCCGAAGACGTCATGGGCTTGGGCCACCCGAAAGTCTCCATGGGCCGTGTATATTTTCGTGGGACTTCCTTGGGCTGGACCAGGTATGCTAAGGCCGTGTACCCGTGGGGTATAACCATGTCATGTGGTTTCTCGCGAACTTCACCGTAGCCTTTTTCTTTGGATCCAGAGTCTCTTCTCTGGTTAGTGCGGATTCGACGAGCCCGAGGCCTGTGATTGCAGACTTATGGACGGCAGATTGTGGATCCCCAGCCGATGGTTGATTGGCGAGCAGGTACGTAGTAGCTTCTATGACCGCGGCCTGTGATGTCTTGGGCATCATATTGCCCTGTGATTCCACCAACATGAATGACAGGTGGAGGGCTTTAGTGGCCTCGTGCCTTGCATCTGGGCCCATGCGCTCCAGTCTAGAGCGACTTTTGTGGGCGGCATAGCCGCGGTTGTCCTTTGAAGAGGACCTATCGATGGAGGAGAGCGCAGCTCGTTGGGCGCTTGATTCGTCGACTGCCTTCCCCACGAAACGACGCCAATTGACAAGGTTTCGACTCGTCAATGCACATTCTTATAAGCTTGGGTTTTGGAGAAGAAGGGGACGCTAGAGATCACAGAACGGCTAGCAAACAAGAAACACGGGACACGAGATTTACCCAGGTTTGGTCCCCTGGAGGAAAACCTTACTCCTGCTTGCCTTCTCTTGATTAATGGCAAAGCCGATGGTTGCAAGGGGTGCGCAAATGATATCTGGCGGTGTATATGCTAGGGTTATGGATTCTCCTCCTCGTCATGCCCTCCTGTCCATTATATATATAGGCTAGGTTCCGAGGGTAGGTTGAGTCGGTTACAAAGTTAGGGTTTTTCCCTTTGAGTTTCTATCTATAGCTAGTTGTGTTCATCAAGTAGTCGCTTCCTTCTTGGTCTTGGGCCACCCGAAATCTTCCTGGGCTTCGCCATCAGGGGTACATCATCTCATGGGCTTATGCTTGGCTGGACCGGGTAGGTTAACATTGGGCACCCATAGGGCATACTCATGTCACACCATGTCGTGCTCGCATGGACACCACGACCACTTTGGGCAAGGCGGCAGGGGCGGCCACGACCGCGGGGACGACCGGACAACGCGCCGTAGCTGCTTTGACGAGATTGAGAAGAAGCGTCGCCTCTAGGAGGTCGCGAATAAGCGCACGATGTTCAAGTTGTGCAACCGCAACGAGTCGTCGTCGCCATCACTGCATGCGTACGCGCCTTCGTGGTTCTGCCCCTCTAGTCGCGCTCCTCCATCCTCCGACGAGTGGAGCTTGCCCTCCCCTCCGCGCACCCAGGTCGTCGTCGCGGCTGACTACGCGCACGACTCCGAGGAGGAGCACCCCGCGGTGGAGATGCTCCTGCGCGAGTCCGATCTCGACCGCGAGCACTAGATCGTCCGCGAGTACGGATGGCAATAGGTACCCGATACCCGCAAACCCGATGGGCCCTCCTTTAAATGGGGCGGGTATGGTAAAAAAAATACCCACAGGGCTAATTAGTAGTTAGAAATCATACCCACCGGGTCTAGTGGAGGCGGGTATGGAGGTGCCAGACCCGAACCCGCATACTCGCATATGACAAGTGGACCCCATATGTAAGTGTGCACTGTCAAGAAAACCCTAGACAACTGTAGCCCCGCATCCTAAATCCCCGCTTCTTGTACACTTGCGGTCAAAAATTTCTATGAAACTGTTGTCAAAAACACATGCTGTCATTTTTCGCATGTTGAGATACCCATCGGGGCCGTTTATCCGGTGGGTGGCGGGTCTATGGGGATCTGTACCCGTCGATGTAATCGGGGGCGGGTCACGGGGCAGGGAAATGGGGCGGGTGCGGGTATTGGGGGCCAGACCCGAATCCGGTGGGGGCCATCCGGAGATGAGCCACCACACCTGTTCGCCTTTCACGGAGGTTATCCACAACGATAAGAACGATTCAACCACATCTAGTGAAGTCGAGATATTTGATCATTTGCCTCATTTTACTTTGAAATTTGATCATTTGCCATATTAACCACCAACATGTCAGTGACACATGTATGACAAATGATCAAATTGAAAAATAAAACAGGGCAAATCATAAATCTCCCGCGGTGGCCGCCTCGCCATATACATTCTCATTAGTCTTCCGGACGTGACTTCACTGGGAGATTTGACTCGTCCTAAAAAAGCAAATAGCTTGTTGACAGAGCGAAGATATTCTGCTGTTGACTCGTCAGATACAAACAAATTTAGTCTTGAGTGGAGTCTCATGTGCAAAGAGAGGCATAGATAAAAATCACCTGATACGATCAGCCCCTTCAATGGAAATTTAAGGGACAAAACCCTGTCACCAGTTTAGCTAACTCAGGAATAGGCTATCAAGTGGGATCCGGTCAAAGCTCCACTTCTAGTACATTTGTCTTGCCAAAATCTGGTGTAAAGCTCCACTTCTAGTACATTTGCCAAAATCTGGTGTACATTCTCTGACACCTTAACCTTACGCAGGAATGCATATAGTAGAGGAAATTGCAGACAACACCACTTGTTGGTGCCGTTTTTGCATAGAACACGGTTTAAGAAACTTTTTACACGAAATACCAAGTTTTGTTGTAAACTTTTGCACAAAACACTAATTTTACCATTAACATGATAAATAAGGAATTAAGATTGTGGGGCCCATCGGCAGTGTCCCCGGCGTGGCTACTGGTCTCATGTAGGACTGGCGGACACGAAGAAGAAAACGATGGCACCGGACGCTGGACAAAATATTTCTCATCACTAATGATGATGGTAACTATGTATGTATTCTTCCACGTATCACTGGCTGGTTTCTATGTAGAGAATAATGTTTTACCAATATGGAGACTGTACCAAGCATGTAATCGTCACATGATTTTCCTTTGATGATTGATCAATCATGTATTTGTTAATTGTATACTTTTTTCTTTCAGTTGGAACATGAAATTAAAAGAGAACCGGTCTCGTAGAAATTTACATCTAACTCTTTGTTTCTCGACTCCTATGGCGGCTCCTACGACAGCGCAATACAACAAGAGGAATTGGTCTGAAACGCTTAGAAGCGTTTTTGTCGTCATCTTCTTCGTGTAGCTAACTCTTTCTTTCCTAATCCCTATGGCGGCTCCTAAATAAATGTCGAGAAGCACAGCTGTCGTTGTCTTATTCGTATCCGACAGTCATGTAACGAGACCAGTATCCATGCCATAGGCACTGCCAATGGACCCAGGAGCTTAATTCTATATTTACTCTGTTAATGATGAAATTAGTGTTTTCTGCAAAAGTTTACAACAAAACTTAGTGTTCTGTGCAACAAGTTTCTTAAATTGTGTTCTGTGCAAAAACGGCACCAAGAAGTGGTGTTTTCTGCTATTTTCTCCATATAGTAGGAAAAAGCAAGTAGTGATTGAAGCAACAGTACAGAAGGAACCCTTCGTGTGTTATAATTCAATCATAGGACAAAGTCAAACAAAAAAAGAACGCAGACACAGAACAACAGCGTGCCTTCTGGTTCCAACAGTTACAACTCTGATCGAGCTGTGTCACTAGTTACTCAGTACAAACTTTCAAGTCAATTTACTTTGGTCCTTTCTATACCCTGAAACCTTTACAGGTACTGGATACAGAGACTACGAAAACCACAAAAGCTTCTGTAAACTGAATACCTTCACTAGGGCGGCTCAATCAGCCACAGACAACGATGAACTTCATACCAAAATTTCTTACTACAACCTTGAACCGTCGATGTTAGCATCATTTGGCGTTTCGCTCCTCGGCGGCAGCAGAGAGCTTGTACTGAAGGTAGGCTTTGATGAAGGGGTCCAGCTCGCCATCCATGACGCCGCCGATGTCTGACGTCTCGCACGCCGTCCGGACGTCCTTGACGAGCTTGTAGGGGTGGAAGACGTAGTTGCGTATCTGCTGACCCCACTCCGCCTTCACCGCGTCACCACGGATCTGCTTGATCTCTGACGCACGCTGCTCCTCCGCAATCACCAGAAGCTTTGCCTTCAGACGTCTTAGGGCCTTTATTTTGTTAGCTAACTGACTCCTCTCCTCTGCAAAGTTTGACAACGGGAAGGGAAATGTCAGCTTCATTGTGTAAACACTCAGTTAACTGCAGTTCTTGATTAAAAATTGCCTCCACTGAAGTTCTCAAGTAGCTACATGTGAAGTGAAATCATATATATAACTTATACTGTGACAAGCTGAACTCATTCGCTGGGACAAGCTGCGAGATATTGCCTATCAACTATGCCAGGACTAGGAGCTGCTAGTTTCCGGAGAGTATTATTCGGATTTTCATATCAAATGTCTTCTCAATCTGAGAATTCATGTCTACTCATACATGACAGGTTGTGTAGTTGTTGAACATATCAAGAATTAATAGGTGTGATTGAAGCTGTTCTCAGTATATAATACCTGCGCAACGAACGGCGATGCCAGTGGGAATATGGACCATGCGAACAGCCGTCTCCACTTTGTTCACATTCTGGCCTCCTTTACCTCCAGCTCTCGTGAAACTTATCTCCAGATCCTCTTCAGGAATTTCTACATCCAAGGACTCCTCCGGTAAAAGAGGCATGACCTCAACACCAGCAAAGCTGGTCTGCAAAAATTAGAAAATCATGCAATTTCTTTAAGAAGAATGGATTAGATGTATTTTTATCCTTGGCTTGCAAAATAAAGATTATAAACAGAAAAGGAGAATTGCAAAATGGAATACCTGTCGAAGGCCTTTGGCGTTGAATGGAGACTGGCGAACAATCCTGTGTGTCCCTTTCTCCCCTGAAAGATACCCATAGACATATCTTCCCTCTAATTCAACAGTTGCTGATTTTATCCCAGCCTCTTCACCAGGCGATTTCTCTACCACTCTTGACTTGTAGCGCTGCTTCTCTCCCCACCTAACATACATCCTGAGTAACATGTCAGCCCAATCCTGCAAAGATCAAGCTAAGTTTTAAAAGAATGCAATCACATTCATTTTCTATATCATGTGCTTTCTCGGAGGAAATGCGAAGCATCAGTTATTGTCATTCGTAAGTGAGATTAGAGTAATAACAAGATGTACATAGTGCAGCGGTATCAATCTTCACTTATAAGTTACAAGTCAGTCATGTATTGATTATACACAAATAAGGTCATCATCATGTCATAGTCATAGTTTGTGTGGCTCAGAACAGCTAAAATTTCCAGGACGTGTAGGTCCTCTAGTTTGGTACTGCTCCTTCAGAATCTCAAGACCAGCCTTTCATGGTGAGATAATTCAAAAGTGCGTATAAGTAAGCGATAGCGCATATATGATAGCAAAACAATTCTTTTTTTGACCAGGTACCAAAGTTAATTAGCAGTAGTATAAGATCAAATTACTTCTTAAGCAAGGATCAAATGACTGATGCATAAGGTTCCTGAAACCCAAATACTAAAGCAACAGTTACAGAAAAACAGTCCAAGCTTAAATAACAAGCACTGCCTTACTGCCTACAAGAAGTAAATATGAATTCTAGTGTACAACTTGTATTGGTGTAGAGAGATCAGATTAAAGCCAGAGGGTGCAGTGAACACATACCTGGGCGTCAGTGCCCCCAGCACCAGCAGAAATAGTAATTACAGCACCTTCCTTGTCATAAGGTCCAGAAAGAAGCCGTGTCATCTCAAAATTATCTAGTGCTTTATTCAATGCCTTTATAATCTTTGAGGCCTCCTCAAGAAGACCTGTATCTATGGAATCTAACTCCTCTGTAAGCTTCACAATGGTATCTGCTTCTTCAACCTGGATGTAGGAACGGACGTAATAAAGAACTATTGTTGATGCCACTTATCGCGATACTTATTCCACCAACTTATAATCTACACAGATATGTTCAGCAAAGCCGTATCTTTTCATTCTTTTGTCTTACTATTATTGCCATTATATAAATACTATTATACACGATGTGCAGAATTGCTTTGACAGGGATGACGTGCAAAGTTGGACTACATGTCAATATATACAGATATAAGTTCTGCTGAGAACCCCGAACAGCGCTCAGAATCACGTGATGACGAATTAAAATTTTATTGGCACTCATCTAGAATATCACATGTAAATGACTCATTATTGTTTCCATATTTCAAGTTCTGTGGCAATCGCAACTGATTTGTGGTACGAAAGTACAACCAAGCCTTTCTTTCCATAACCTGAAAATGCTATTCTAGCTCCTCGGTTTTGTTTCTTTTTTCATCCAGACTAAAAATGAACAAAACAATTCATAAAAACTTGATTATTACATGACTCATCTTTTTGAATCATATAAACTCAGTTTTTGAATATTCTGGAAAAAAAACAATAGCACGATTGAAACTAAATTTTGCATGCTAGATCATTTAAGGTGCTGTTCTGCTGGGTGCATATGAATGGCATGGAGTCAAACCTGCGACTTAAAATCATTGAGAAGCCTGACTTTCTCTTTGACCTCTGTCAGAGCAACAAGTAACTCCTGTGCCTTGGAAGGATCATCCCACAAGGTACTATCTCCGGACTTGTTCTCGAGCGAAGCGATTTCCTCCACAAGCTGTTCCAGTCCAGCAGCCTGCCTGACTTCATCGACCCGCTCCACGGCCAACTCAACATCCTTGCGCAAAGCGTAGAAGTCTGTAACCAGCTTCCAGGCACATGGATTAAATCCCGGCGGGAAAAAAAAAACCACTGTCCTGACTATTACCCCCTGAGACAATTCAAGAAGTGAGAAATATTTTACCCTGCATGGCCCATTCGACGGCCTCGGACTCATCCACGACGCTTGACTGACTCCCCGCCCCGGTGGATGCAGATTGCACTGTGTTGATCCAAGTCTGTCAACGTTTCATCCACAGGATAAGAAAACTAAAGCATAGAACACACATTTCTTGTGTAGCCAAACTAGTAGCATCAGCTTTTTAATACAAACCAGAAGTTCACGTAGGTATACTTCAGAGCTTGTACAGAATAAATTATCTAAGCGTCAGCAATTTCGTAAGCCAAGGCTGCATACTTGCATCGGCGTATGAGACAACGAGCTCACCCTGAACTGAAGACCAGCGGCGGCGGTGGCATGAAAGGAAGAAGGGAGGGCGCCCGGTGGTCACCCTCGGGAAAGCGGCGGGCCGCGGGTAGGGACTGGCTCTGGCGGCAGCAAGAAGCAGCCGCGGGCAGTCAATCATGGCCGTCAGCAAGCCTGCGGAGGTGAGGTGGCTAGGATGGGCGGCGGGCGTTCGACGCGGAGAGGAGAAAGGGACGGTGGTGGCGCGTTGGCCGGCGGGGTTAGTGGGCGCGACAATGAGCGGGGGGGGGGGGGGGGGGGGGGCGCGAGCCAAGGGGATTGGGGAAGAGAAGGCTCAAGGGCGCGAGCTCAAGGTCGACGGGGAGGTGGGGATTGGCTTTACCAGTTGGGACGTCATCATCGACATCAGCGGCTGAATGGCTTGATGCGCTTGCTCGTGGGCCTTATCTTAATGTTTTATAGTAAGTGGGCCTTATCTTTATAGTTCCAGCGTTTGTGCTGTTGGATCTGGGCTTCACGGGCTGGATGGATTGTCGTGGGCCTTATCTTAATGTTTTATAGTAAGTGGGCCTTATCTTTATAGTTCCAGCGTTTGTGCTGTTGGATCTGGGCTTCACGGGCTGGATGGATTGTCACGGCCGAGTGGCGTAAGTGACACTGTTGTAATCAGCGACAATTCAGGATCGGAGGGAGTGCAAAACTTAGGGCATTTTCCGTTGTGGCCGATAATATAATCGGGTTATACTTCTATAGAATGTTAAATTCCCAATCACATAAGACTCTAACCATAAGTTGAAAATTCGTTTTGTTTCATTTTCCCACGATCCCATGAAGTTTCCAGCGACACATGTGTTTAAGATCTACTAGGAGTAGCAATTGGACGCTCAAAATTGCATAGAATATAAATCTCCAGATAAGAAAAAATATCATCTTATTTTTTCAAGTAATCAAATGCAGTGTACCTTTACACAATCTCTCTTGTGCTTCAAGTATCCCATATGTACAACATCCAAAGGTGACACCTTACCAAAATAAAAATGATACTTATTGAAATCTAGGAATTTCAATTCAATGTCTCCAAAATCAAACATCATCGTTCTTTTGAGTAATCTAATGCAGTTTCATTGTACTCCCTCCGGCCCGAATTACTGTTCGGGGCCTCAGTTCAAATCAGATTTTGCAAAAAACTCCAAACAGATCCAAATCATGGCAAATTAGTCTATATTCAAAATTTGAATTTGGAAATAGGTCGTCCGTGATCCCGTCCGCAATCACCGGCGATCCCCGCGTCCGCCCGCGATTCCCGACGCTCGCAATCACCGGCGGCCGCCGCGATCCCCGCCTCCTTCCGCGATCCCTGGCTCCCCAATCACCGGCGGCCGCCCCGATCCCAGCCTCCTCCCACGATCCCCGGCGCCCGCAACGCGATCCCCGCCTCCGCCCGGGATCCCCGGCGCCCGCCGACGATCCCAGCGTCCGCTCACGTCATCTTCGGGGGAGGTGGACCCGGTCCAGTTCTAGCTCCGCTGCCCGTCCCCACCGTCGTCCTCAGGGGAGGCGGAGCCGGTCCAGGTCGAGCTCCACTGCCCGTCCTCGTCCCGGCCGTTGTCCTCGGGCGAGGCGGAGCCGGTCCAGGTCCGTCCTGCGTCCATCGAGTGTCCTCCGCGTCATGCGTCCTCACCGGAACTCTTGCGTCCTGTGTCCTCTGTGTCCTGTATCCTCACCGGAGCTCCCGCGTCCTGTGTCCTGCGTCCTCACCGGAGCTCCCGCGTCCGTCCTGCGCATCCTCATCGGAGCTCTGAACCCAAGCCAGATCATTCAGTTATTACAGTTCACATGCAAAACTTGACTAATGCATAAAAGATTGTACTGTCACATTAGAAGAACAATGCATGGAACATGGAATACATATGTTGTCACTGATATTGCAAGTACTACTGCTGTATTTTCCTTAACCTGGATAAGTGCAAAACAAAATTTGAGACATTCTCCATAGTGTGATGTTAGAACAATGCATATTTGACATGAATAGTAGAGTCCAGGTTTCAGGTTTCAGATACATCAAGTATTAAGCAACAACAAATTACCTTGATTTCTTCAAAAAGAACAGATACATCAAGTAGTGCATCAAGTATCAGAATTTTTTTTACATGAGGCATTAAGTCGCTGAGTTTGACATGAAGCATTAAGCATGAAGTATTAAGTCACTGAGTTTGTCTATTGGTCAGCTACTGATTTCAGGAAAATTTGCATGTGCATGGTATTAACTAAAGCATGTGCATGGTATTAACAGCTACTGATTCCAGGAAAATTTGCATGCACATTCTTCAAATTTGGGCGGTGAACTAGCAACCCATCTGTGGAAAATATTCAAAATTTCTTGGCAATGATAATAACAGTTACTAGCTTGACAACCTGATGAAATGTGTATCTTCAACAATGAGTGTATTACAGATTTTATCCTACGTGCTTGACAGTTCAATGACTGTGGCTGATGTCTATGCTACTGAAGATCGATCCCTTCTCTTCTATAGACCAATGTCGAACCAGGCTTATACTGAATTCTGCACGCTACAAGAGGCCTTGTTGAATAATCCTCTTTCGCGTGACAAGGACGTTTGGTTATATCAGTGGGGTGATGTACATAAATCAGTTCTTTATTATTGGAAAACAAAGTACCTTAGAAAACTGAAATTTCTGACTGTGAGCAATGAAAACCATGATGAAGAATAAACTGGAAAGCAAACTGCCAATAATTGTTGGAAAACAGTATAGACATTCATAGACCCATCCTCAAAACTCAAAGCTTCTGCATCTCCCTGTACCCAACTGAGGCAATGCTCTTCACAGTGGCCTGAAATAAGAAAAAACAAATTATTGGAAAAAAAATACAACATTCAAAACTAAGGTGGCATGATAAACCAGTCCCCTGTCCCTCTCTTATCCCTCTTATTTCTAGCAGAACAAGAACCTTCCCTGAACTTTGCAGCAAAGAGGAAGAAGCTGTACAATTTCTAACACATCAGAAGCTGTACAATTTCTAACATATAATGATTCAGTCACATAGGAGTGCTTAGTGGTGTCTTAGGAGTAGCATATTCAGTCACATAGTAACATAGAATTATAATGATTCAGTCACAAATGCTGCTAGATGGTCATATTATACAGTTCACTTATATACTCCAACCTAGAGAAATGGCCAATCAACAAATTAGGATTATAGGAGTACTAACTCCATCAATACTATCTACAGAAGAAGAATGAAAATTGTTGTTGCAGACTAGACTGTAGCAGACTATGAAAATTGTTTAAGAGGCACCAGCTGATCCTTGTTGCACATATAGCTCAGTGTAAATTGAATCTGAGTGGAGCTTTTGATTCAATAAGTCAAATAAAGCATGTTGAAATGTATTTGTTTGATTAAAATGAAAAAGGATTCCACATTTGAATCTGAGTTGAGAAATAAATCATCACTGAAATGCATGCCTATAATAATCGACCTAGCTCAAGTAGCTGAACCAAAAGTTTCAGGTTTTACACTGGAATAACTTTGCAATCTGCAAGATAATGGATAAAAGAACAGGCTTATTGTTGTCTGGGTGGTTACCTGCCGAGGAGGAGGAGAGCACGTCACCAATAGCCACGGCTTTCGTCAACAACAACAATCCCCAATCTTCAACATCCATCTTTGAGTTCCTTGCCCGGCGGCACTTTGTCTTTGTTTTATACTTGTGTGGAGCCTCAAAAAAGGAGAGCACGGCACCAATAGCCATGGCTCCCGACAGCACTTGAGTTCTTTGCCCGGCAGCGCGTCCTCGACCCTAAGCACCGGCGCGTCCTCGGAGGAGTTGCAGGTGAGGAGGCACTAGGAGAGGCATTAGACCACACCGTTGGGGGCCATCAGTACCCACTCCACCGCCATAGGGGAGCCACCACCGTCGCCAAGAACGGAATTTTAGGTTGCGAATCTAGGAGACCGGATGGAGGAGCGGGGAGAGGAGCAGGGAGAGGACCGGGAGGAGTAAGCGGGGGAGCTGCGCAGGGGAGAGGAGGCTCGGGGAGCTGCGCGACGCGGCTGCGGCCGTGAGGGCGATGGAGCGGCAGGGACGAGAGAATGGCGGAGCAGAGCAGTCAGTGGAGTGAGGAAGGGATGGAGACGACAGGGAGCCAGGGGTTTGTCGGAAATCTGCCGAGTACCTATTTGCAAAAACACCACCGCGAACACTAATTCGGGTCGGAGGGAGTAGTTGAACTTGTGCTCAATAAAACATAGAAACATGTCCTAGTAATAACAAAGAATAGAGATGAAACCTTGCAGCCACCGAGTGGCCATAATATGTAAAACGACCTTTGCACAAACAACCGACAGGAACCAATTACAGAAGCCTACAATTCCTAATCAATCAACACAAGCGATATAATATGCATTCCAGAAACAAGGAAAATAGCATGAAACTCAATTAAATCAAGATAAGATAGCTAATCTCCATTCTCAAGCAAGTGAAATAACACAAAATCCTCACAGGTTCAACCACATGATTACCAGCATTACATTTCTGTCTCGAACATCAAAACTCACATAATAGGGGGCAATAAGGAGCCTGCTAATAGATACTAAAGCAAGATGGATCGGGCATTCCCTCTACTTGAAAAGGCATTGTCTGTGTTGATGCTTAAACCTCCTGGACGCTCAAACCTGCAAAAGGAACATAATTGGTAAGCATTTACAATGGGTAGCTAGAGAACCAAATGGATTATCTGTATAGAGAGCAACGGTAGAGAACAAGAGATTCACATCAGAATGACTAGTTGTGATGGAAAACATGAATAAACTGGGGACGAACTACAAAACAACTTGAGCATATACATGATTATCATGACGTGAATTCATATACAACTATGCATAAAATTGGAACAACACTGCCCACTAAGTAGTGCAAATACATTGCAGAAGACCAAATAACTGGCGACAAGCTGGCCACTGCTGAGTGGCAAGCTGTGGCATCTCAAACCGGCCAAGATGATGCTTCTATCTCATCAAATTTGGTAGAAGTTGTAGATCAACTGGAAATATCAACTGTTTGCATCATAGATTATCCAAGATTTAGACCATTTAAGCTTTGCAGGACAACCACCACTGCAAATATACAACTAAACCAGCACTTGCAGTACTCGTGATAACCCAACGCTCATGTCTAAAGCACAGACAAAGTCTATCGCATGCAACAACAACAACACATCCAATGCACAGACAGTGTCAGAGAAAAACAAAGCTATTATACGGTTATCTTTCCCCTGTATTTAGTATAAGCAACCAAGCACCAAGGCAGAAGCGGTGGGGGCACGAACCTGGTGGGAGGGACTGCTTGAGCTTGTTGGCCTTGTCGGCGTCGAAGACGCAGAGGGTGTAGAGGTACCTGGAGCAGCGCACCTTGAACTTGACGGCGTCCTTGGTCCTCTTGATCCGCACGGACCGCGCGTCCTTCCGGCGCGCCGTCAGCAGGAAGTCCTTGATCTCGTGGATCTGCTTCGGCTGTGGAACCAAAGAAAGGATTCGTTACCACACCATGAAGAACTCCATCCGCTAAGAATGAAAGAGAGATCCACAGGAGACAGAATCGCGGTGGGGAGGAGGGAGCCTCACCATGGTGGACGAAGGAGGCTGCCCGTGCAAACCGGAGGAGGAGGAGGCGGCGGCGGCTGGGGGAAAGAGCAGGGGAGGACGAGAACGTCCTGCTCGGCTTATTTATAGTGCTGGTAACCTACTAGGCTCAGTTCATCAGGCCCAGGATAGATGGGTAGACGGGCCGGCCCAAAGTTAACCTACTATACAGTTTTTTTTTGTTTTTTTTAGATGTATACAGTTTTTTATACTTGACAAGCTATACAGTTGAATCTTGATGATACCCTTTCCTCATAAAAAATGTAAAGAAGAAAAAGGTTCGTGATACTCTTGCACTGGTATGTGGGGCCACATCGGCATTGAACGGAGCAACTTCTCGAATAACTCTCTCCATTTTCAAATAAGTGTACTTTTAGTTTTTGCCTTAAGTCAAAAAAGTTTTTATATTCAACCAACTTTTTTGAAAATACTAGCAACATAAACAACATTCAATCGGTACATTATGAAACATCATGTATATTATGAAACACCATGTCAAAGTTCGCTGCTCACGACCTAACTGAATCGGTACACTAAGCATTAGGGCAAGAGAGATGCGATGGCGATTGTAAAACCAATCTAGGGTTTACTCCATCTCGTCGACGACGTCATCGGTCTGCTCCCCCTCTGGTGGCCTGGTGTCTTAGAAGTGTGGCGGACCACGGCCTCTTGCCGGCGGAAAGGTTCATGTTATTTGTTTAGACTATTTTCATAGTCTTTTTCAGGATGTTAAAACGACAGCTACTTACTCAAGTCAGAATAAGGTCCTTTTCGCCCTATCCTCGGTCCGCAACCAATCTAGGGTTTACTCCATCTCGTCGACGACGTCATCGGTCTGCTCTCCCTCTGGTGGCCTGGTGTCTTAGAAGTGTGGCGGACCACGGCCTCTCGCCGGCGGAAAGGTTCATGTTATTTGTTTAGACTATTTTCATAATCTTTTTTAGGATGTTAAAACGACAGCTACTTACTCAAGTCAGAATAAGGTCCTTTTCGCCCTATCCTCGGTCCGGTGGTGCGCCTATCGCCGGTGGAGGGCATGTGGAGTCGTGTGTCTGGCGGATCTGTTGGGATCTGGCCGTTTTTCGTATTCGTTGGTGTGGTCTGAGGTTAGTCTTTTTCAATCTACGTTGTCATCTTCTGCGATGGTTGTTGCTCTGGTGCGTTGGTCCTTTGAGGTCTGCACGAACCTTTCTGTCTGTCTATTACACAAGCTCTACTACGATAAACTCTGCTCGGCTCCAGTGATAGAGGGGCAAGGACAGTAGCACGCCTTCGTCTCGTGTTAGTGTATGTAGTCGTCGCTAGGTGGTCCAGTGACCTATTTTCAATTTTTATTACCTTTGGGTTCATTTATAGTGTTGTTGATGATTATTAAAAGATCGATGGAATTTAGCAAAAAGAATGAAACACCATGTCAAAATAAAAATAGTGATACTATTTTAGTGTTATAAATGTTGGTACATTCTCCGATGAGGTTGGTCAAATTTTATTTATTTTTACTCGGGACAAATGCTAGAAGTTTGTGGACGGCGGAATAAATGTTTTCTAAACTAAGTATTTTTTTCAAAAAACCTGGGCATTTCATTAAATTTTCTAAACTAAGTTCAACTGTAAAACTGTTGGTAACCCTGAATGGCAAGGCGCATCGCGCTCGTGCATGAACACGGGTTCCTATCCCAGGGCCGACCCAAAATTCAGCTAAAATACATAGTTTATTCAGCTATGTATACACAAAGGACATTTTCTAAAAGATATTATAACAAGACAAGATAAGAAGTAATTACCTAAGCAGGCATGATGATATGGAGTAAATAGGGGTTGTAAAGGAACACAAGTCCAATTTCAACTCTTTTCAAATCCAGTACACGACAATTATCTAGATTCATTGACGATATTACAACTTCAGTGAGCATCTAGCTAAAGACTTCAAGGAGCAGCGATCGCATTTCATCATCTGCTGGAGGTTACTATACAATACTCCCACATGCTTCAGTCATCATAATTTGAATCTAGCAGGCAATCAGAAGTTAGCACATCCATGTCAAACGCATGTGCCATATCAAATGCAGTTATTGTCTGGAAATGGTACAGGAAAAAATCTGTAATGAACCGAGTAATATATTCATGAATAGAGGAATATTCTTAGTAGCAAGAATATTGCCGGTTCATCAGTGCAAGATTGTATGCTATGCTTCTGATCAAAGTTTTGGAAAATACAGGAACTTCAGAGAGTATCAACGAAAAATTATATGCCAGCAAAATATCCCTCGCTTGGTAGATTTGCGGTGCTCCAGAATGCTTGCATGTAAGTCATGAATGACTTAGCTACAAGAAACATTAACTACCTTCTGTGCAATCGAGAGAGCACAAAGCAACATGCAAAATCAGTGTCTCAACTAGTAACTAGTGGTTGCAGGAAACAGAGTAAACTAAACAAGGCCACACATTTACCAGGAATCTCAGCAAATAAACTGATATTAGCACTCCAACAAACAGCTAGAGAATGAACTCGCGGAGCAGTACTAACATAGTTGGAGATTCTCTCATGAAATGAAGCTAAGAAATAAATAGGAGCGGAGAGGAAATGGGCTAGTGTCCTGCAATCATACTGTGTCGTCTAGAAACTGAAACTGAAACTTCTATAGTCCATACTACGAATTGTACATTTGGTCGGGTTATCTACTAGTAGAATTAACACTCGGTGCTTCCATTTGGTTTCTATACATAAGAACTCCTGAAGCTGAAGTTGTTTCGGTGCCCAAAAGCTCTTGCCAGCCAGATGTCCGTCTTGCACTGGTTAATGAAACAGCCAAGACGCAGGCCGAATCTGTCTCGTTGTACCTGTCATAGCAACAGCCAACGGCAAACACACACTTGACAGGCAAAAGAGAAAATTGAGAGGATTTGCAGCAGGAGAAAGTGAGGAGATGAAAATTGTGAAGAGTATCTGAGAAGAAGCGAACGGGAGCCAGAGCCAGAAGCAGACCACCCCTCTTTCCCCTTGGGCATGCCGGCCATGGACAAACCTTGCTTCCACGGTTTCCTTTCTTCCTTGCTTGATTCCTCCTACCATTTCTTCCTCAGATTCTTCCTCAGGGCCTGGAAACATGGCACTTCTGCTGCTATTCTGTAAAACGATGTGACAATGAGTCCATTCCTGGGATCACAAGAAAGAAACACGATTGGCTCCTGGTTGAAGCCACAACACACCCTCAGGATCAACATGACTAAACCAAAGGCACGACAGCTCTGATAGGTTCATAATACAGGAGACAATAGAAGACATCGTTGGATTATCTTGATAGGATGCTAAACTCAGATATCATACAAAGATTACACCAAGCGTTACCATCAAAAGGTTAACAGCTGATACACTACGAACTACTTTTTACACAGAGGATGCAGCTGGACACAAGTAGAGTGCAGCTGCATCAAGCTAGTCAATGGAGTTGTCACTATCACACACTTTTATGAGTGGAATGCCCCAGAACCAGAAGAAAATTAGCTTGCACTGGGACTGCAATCTCCGGGGCTGTTTCATGTACTACTGAAACCCATCAGTCGTGGGTCAGGTTCATATCATAATGGCGAGCCAGGTTATCAATCTTCCCGTTTCGGACAATATCCTCAAGCATGTTGTACTTCTTGTAGCTTTCATCAAGTGACTCCTGCTGCTGCATCGCCAGCTCCTTCTCCTCTTCCAGTTGATTCTAAAAGGAAGAGAAAAGCTCGATTAAATTATGGCTCAGATACAACCAAGGTTCGATGCAATTGTATCATGCCTTATGGAACATCATCATCAAAATCCACAGAATAATGTGTGTAATGTAGGTAAGCTCCATCCAAATGGTGCAAACATGATAATGAATGGCAGAAGAATATGTTGGCACCTCTGGTTACAAATGCCTACATAGTACATCCTATTAGGTCCTATATTCTCCAGAGAAATGGTTTGCTCCATTAGGGGAGTAAAGCAGAGAGATTTGCAGCATTTTCAATAGATGACATAAGCACATGAGACCAGACATAAACCAAATACTTTACCTTGACAAGTGCCATGTTTTCTGCATCTTGCCTCTTCGCAAGCCTCTTCAGTTTATTCATCCCATCATACTCTGGATCTCCTTCTGTTACCCAGTGGATCTCCATCTTCAAGCCAGGCCAACTAGGGCGATCCCGAAACATTTCGGGCTTTGCATGCATAGCCCTTACAGGCCTGGGCATTCCACCAATTATGAAGGGGAAATCACGCATCAAGTCTACAGCAGCCTTGGCTTGTGACTCGTCCTCCAATTCCACCAATGCAGCGGCAGGGATATCGTACTGGATTGTGTAGTTGACAATGAACTCCACACTGGCAACACTCGCACACTGGGAAAGAGCTGCTTTGATAACTTGGCTAGTAACCAGAGGGGAGAGGTGATCAATATATATTGTTCTCTTGACCCTCGCCTCGAAATCAGCATACTCCTTCTCAGCCTGTTCATCGGATGTCGCCATCGGAGAGCGACTTCTGCAGGAATAGCAGTAAATTGCAACAGTGACTTAAAATGGCTGAGATTAACTTGGAATAAGAGAGATGAGAATGTATGAGCGCAAACATTGTGCAAAACCATCTACTACAGTACATGTTTTGCAATTATAAACAGAGCTTGACAAACATAAAGATTAAAGATGACTATCAGCAATGGGAGGTTGTTTATCTCCTCAAATCTGGTCCCTAAGGTAGGAAAATGAGTCCTGAAATTTTAAGGCCTCACCCGAGATAGGCTTTCAGTTTAGGATTAGGGTTTAAGGCATCTCAAAGATAAGCTAATGCGCCTGTACCAGGGCCACCAAGAGAGCGAAATCAGGGGCGGAAGATCAGAAAACCGTGAGGATCGCTGAGATCTAACTAGGGGCATCGCTGGACGAAAACAAAACCATACCTCAAAATCCAATCGCCGGAGATCGTGGACGGGGTGGAGACAGCAGGGACGCGTCGACGAAGAACGGGAACGGCGATGGCGGCGGCGGCGGTGACGCGCGTGGGAGGCGGAGGAGTGGAGGGCGTTGGAGGGAGATTGAGGCGTCGGCGTTAGCTGTGGAGAGGCAGAGCCGCTTGAGTGGGGTTGGTCGTCACTCCCCAGGCGACGAAGAAGAAATGAAGGTGGTACGGCCGTACGCGACGGTGGAGACAGGTCTTTATTTATTTTCGAAGCTCGAAATTTGTGATGGAATATCACATGACATACTCATCATCATATAGAGCCTCTGTGATTCGGGAAATTACGACAAGATCCAGGTCTCATTTTTCGTGCATAGAAATTCCAAAACGAGGTCTAGTTGAGTGTAGAATTTCCATGTTTTTTTCCCTGAAACTAAACTATCAAGGATGAATATTCATTAAAAAAAGAATAATATTGTCACCAACTAAAAGTTTTACTCCCTTATATCCAAATTAATGTTCTCTAATTTGTTTAGATTTGGATATATTAGCACCAAAACATGGCTAAATACATTCAAATATGAACAAATCTAAGTATATTAATATGCATCGAATGGAATATTATATTTTTGCTAGGCCTTTCCTATAAATGAAATATAATCAGTCGAATCTTCTTTAGGGATGCAAGGATGTAAAGGTGGTACAGGTAAAACAAGTACTTTTACAGTACTAATCTAACTATGGACTAAGTGGGATAAGTGAGAAATAGTGTACTCATTTGAGTCTTGGACATCAGGAAAAAAAGAACCACGCGTGACCCCACCTTCTCTCTGCCCGCGCCGCCCCCCTCGCGGCGGTCGGGGCTCCCCCCACCGCCGCCACTCCTCGTCCCCAGCCTCCTCCTTCTCTCCCGCCGCCGCCGGAGGGCGCCGTCCGGGCGGTGCTCGTGTAGGTCCGGCGGCGGCGGCTCGGCTCTTCCCGTCCATAGGTGGTGCCGATGCGGGCGGCGATTGATGGTGCTCGACGTGGCACTTTGTTGGCAACCCCAAGCGCAAGATGTGAAGAGCACAAAGGCAAGTTTTCCCTCAGTTGAGATCAAGGTTATCGAACCAGAAGGAGGAAGGAAACGTCACACAGGTGTTGCAAACAACATGAAGACCTGCACAACACAAACTCAAGACTTTGTCCCAACGAATCAGTGAGGTTGTCAAGCTCACTGGTTTGCTGTAACAAAGGATTAAACGTATGGTGTGGAAGGTAATGGTGGTTTGCAGCAAGTAAACAAGTAATAGTGGAAGATGTATCAATGGTAAAGATTGGACCGGGGTCCATAGTTTACTAGAGGTGCTCTCCTTAGATAACCAACATGGCATGAAGGGTAAACAAATTACAGCGGGGCAATTGACAGGAACTGAGCAAGGCATAACAATGCAATTACTAGTCAGAAAGATCCTATGAGATTCGATTGGGCAATACAACAAGATACATAGACCGCCATCCAACTGCATCTATGACTAGAAGTCCACCTTCAGGTTATCATCCGAACCCCCTCCATTATTAAGTTGCAAGCAACAGACAACTGCTTTAAGCAAAGTGTGTAAGGTAAACAGTCCACATGTTCCATGAACGAGAGACCGTTGTTTTCTCCCTAGTAGCAACAGCACATCTACAACCGAAGATATTTCTGTCACTTCCCTTGGAAACTAGAGGCATGAATCCACTATCGAGCATAAATACCCCCTCTTGGAGTCACTAGCAACTACTTGGCCAAGATAGCTACTAACAACGGAGAGCATGCAAGATCACAAACAACACAGACATGATAAAATCATAAAGATAAAATCATTAATCAATCTGACATAACAATATCAATATCCATCGGATCCCCGCAAACACAACATGCATGATTACAAATAGATTAGATCTTGATCATGAACGGAGCTCACAAGATCTATACATGAAATCACAAGGAGGAGATACAACCATCTAGCTACTACATGGACCCATAGTCCAAGGTGGAACTACTCACACATCATACCGGAGAGAAGGCCTTCGGGATGATCTCCCCTCCGGCAGGGTGCCAGGAAGAACTTCAGATCCCCCCCGATCTAGGGACGACGGTGGCGGCGACTACAGAAGGTTTCGTGGAATATTGATCGGGCTGCATCGGGGGCTTCTTATAGGCGAAGGGGGAGGCCGAGGAGGTGGCCATGGGGCCCACACCCTGCCTAGGCGCGGGCCCACCCCTGGACGTGCCTATGGGGTGTGGCCGCCCTGGCACGCCTCTCCGTATCCCCTCTGGACTTCTTGTTCCCCATGAAAAGTATTGACTTTGACGTTTGTCCCGTCCAGTTCCGAGAATATTTCCTTACTAGCTTTTCTAGAAGAGTAAACCGTATCAGCGGTCCTAATTCTTTTCACGTGCCTTCAGTTTGGTCCTAATTCTTCAAAAATGCATATCTAGGTTCTAAATCTTTTGCAAGTGATTCACCTGAGGTCCTAAATCGGGTTTGACCCACATTGACCGGTGTCATGTCAAAAGTGAGACCCACGTGACGTACCGGCCACCCTGCATATTTGCGAATAGACCTCTAAGGTTGTATTTCTTCCATGGTGACGAGGCGCCACCATCCGCGCTAGGCTGAAAGAACACCCGGGTGTCTTGGCTATCAGACGGTAATACACCGTCTTCACTGTCATGGGAACGGCGGACCATCGCCACGCTGCGTGAGCTCTGGGACGCAGCGAAAGAGTGCGAACGGGGCAGTGAGGCTCGTCGCCGTGCTCCCAGGTGCGGCGGACGCCCATCGTCCTAGCCTGCACGTGCACCTTGGGGCAGGACGACAGGAGCCCGCTGAACTGATGCTTGACGTCATCTGCGCTCTCTAGCTTTCGGCGTTGTGCCTCACGTGCTTCACCGGTAGGGATGACATGACACTCGTGGACGCGCTGCGGCCGACATCGACGCTGCTTCCAAGGGGCGCGAAAGCAGTGCTCCTAACAGATGGTGACAGCGTGCATGGCACCGAGTAGGGCGACATCGCTCCCGGAGTAGGTGTCTGTCGAGGCTGTGCGGCTTCTCCGTGGAGACAACACGAGAGCACCGACCTCCGCGCCGGCTACCAAGGCGACACTACATCTCCTCATTGGCGTGACCACGTACGGCCGGAACCGGGTGAAGATAGTGGAGGTCGGCACGGTGATGGCGCTGGTAAATGTTCTGATCATCAACGAGGTGGCGACGCGTGTGGTGCGAGCTGGCGCTTTGCGCGCTGGACTGCTATGCGGGAGCACGGAGGGCTAGAAGGGCACGCTGCTCTGGTGGCGCATGGCGATGTGGGGGAGAGGGTGGTAGAGACTAGGTACGTCGGCGGCGGTGAGATGTTGGATTATGAACATGATGACAGTTTCGGTTCAATTAATTGTAGCATTCTAGGGTGCTGTGGACGGTAGTCTAAAATTCTTCATGGGCTCCATCCTCACAGCAATCGCCTCACCGGAGCTACATCTCCACCGTCGGTCTACCGTGCAATGACAGGGGATTCGAAGAAGAAGAAATACAACATCAGGGTCTATTCGCCAATATGCAAGGTGGCGGGTACGCCACGTGGGCCTTATTTTTAATGTGGCATCGGTCAACATGGGTCAAACCTATTTAGGACCTCGCATAAATAACTTGCAAAAGATTTAGGATCTAGATATGCATTTTAAAAGAACTAGGACCAAACTGAAGGCACGCGAAAAGAATTAGGACCGCCGATGCGGTTTACTCTTTCTAAAACCAAAAACAGCAGAAAACATGCAACTGGCACTATGGCAACTTGTTAATAGATTAGTACCAGAAAACATGTAAAAAGCACCTCAAGTGTAGACAAAGCAAAGTAGATACTAAACAAGCATGGAACATCAAAAATTATAGATACGTTTCCGACGTATCAAGCATCTTCAAGCTTAACTCCTACTCGTCCTCGAGTAGATAAGTGATAAAAAGAATAATTTTTAAGGTGACATGCACCCACACAATAAAGATCAAACCATTTGCAAGCATTGAAAGCTGGGATCAAAGAACTCTAAACATGATCATGAAATATGGAGTCTAACAGTAAGACAAAGCAACTATGCACGCAACATGACAGGCTACAAACAAAGATCATGAATAACATGCATTGAAAAACGTTTGTTTGTTTCACATACAAAAACGTGGCATAGTGGCAATTAGCTTGTCCCTCATAGAGTAGCAAATAGATGCATAGGACACCTTAAAAGTTCACAAGGATGACTAGAAACAAATAGCACAAGAACAAGTAATATCACAATATGCATCAATCAATAAGTTTTGGAACACTGCACACAGAATGACAACTATGCTCTCTTAATGGTGCCTAAAGGTAGAAGGTGGAGACTCAATAGTGGTGGAAGAAAGACCTTTTATAAAGGAAGCAGGGATTTCAAGTTTCAAAAAGAGCTTCCAAAAATTATGGTACTTGTTAGCTTTCAGCCCTCATTGCCCCTATCATAAGCATCTTGAAGTGATTAAGGTTAAAGTGAACAAAGATGGAGTATATGCCTGACAAAGTATATGTTGGCAATCTCAAGTCTCTTGAATACGAGGGCCACACCTCATGCTACTCAACTTCAGTCACCTGTAAGTTCTTGTCATTGTAAGTATTTGCATATCATAGAGAACCGCCACCGGGGTACCCCTTGCACATGGTACAGGAGCTTTCCCATAACCAAAATGACAAGGCAAGCAGACAATGAGCATCTTAGCCATCTTTTTATTTACCATTTGCATAGCTTTTTATTGAGGATGCTTCATAGATACCTCACTATGGTGATGTTGCAAGTTTCTACCATGATTAGGCATGGCTTAGGCTAGCGGCCTAGGCATTTCTCTAATACAGAATACAAACTCCATGGACTTACAAGTTCCATTTTATTTCACACCGGTGACATCCATAGACAAAAGAGCATGAGTGCAATCTTGAAAATGTTCCCCGTGACAGCACGGTTCTGCTAATTCCAACGTATAAGTGCAAGCATATACAACATAGATAACACAATGGTTCAAGTTTATTAGGGGCAAAGAATATAAAGTGTGCCATCAAGTTCGTGAGGGCTTTAACCACTAAGTTTTCACATAACAAAATAGTTTTTAATTGGAAGATAGCTGAAAACAAGAATATACTTGGAATGGTGTAACACACCATGCATAGGAGTTTATAGTGGACACTTTGGAATAACTTGGTTTCTTGGAAGTTGAAAGCATGAGTAGAGCTTACTCATACAAGTAGAGGCTAGCAAAAGATTGGGAGCAACCAAATAAGAGAGCAATAATGGTCATAATTATGCAGAGCAACAAAGCATTACTAATCAAGGCATAAAACAGTACTACAAGTCAAGGACTAAATGATCATAGAGGCTAATGGTGACTTGTGAGAGTCATAACATGGTGTGAGAATGTGCCAAGTCAACCCAAGCAAAGCATCAAAGGAGAATACCACAATACTATGCTTTTGCATGCTAAGACAACACGTAATTTCTTCAAGGCACACTAAACAATCCCAATTGCTTGGAACAAGCCATGCTACAACAATAATCACTAAGCATAAGGTCAAAACAACACCTAGCATGTCATGCTAAAATCTAAGTCACAGTCAATGCAACCTCCTCTTGCACTTCCAAGCAAGAACTTACTACCCCTTTCCAACACCAAGCAACTTATTTGCAAAACAACACAGCGAGAACGGGGGTCCAAACTACTCAGGCAAACTAAACAACCTAAGCAAAGCAAATGAAAACTAAGATGCTCTAAGAACAACACAATAGTGCATGAGACAATAAAAACGAAGTGTCTAGACAGACCTGAACTTTTTATTGATGAAGAACGGGATGCCTTGGACATCCCCAAGCTTTGACACTTGTACCTCTTGGATATTTTTTGGGGTGACACCGGGGTGGCATCCCCAAGCTTGAGCTTTTTTCCATTCTTCATCTCATTACATTATTCTTTCTTTACACCTGAAATTTTTTCCTTCATACAAAACTTCACACAATCTTAATTAGCAACATTAGTGTATTCAAAAGATATTAGACCTCTGGCAAAGCTTTGGAACAACAAGGCTTTTCACTAAAAACACAAGCTACTGTAGTAACTCCTTCAAAAGCTCAATTCCCCAAAAGAGAACTCAAAAATGAATCAATAAGAAGCAAATGCAAATAATGGAAGAAATCTGTCAAAACAGACCAGCAGGTAGAAACCGATATTTTCTAAAATCTTCTGTTGCTCAAATCAAAAAGTGTTGAACTAACGAAAGTTAGCTAACATACTGGAGGATTTATTCATAAATTTTGAGCTCAATCCGAGTTACAGAGACTCCTCACGAATGTTTATGCTGGAGGACAGAAATCTGTTTCGGGACAGCAACTCCCCAAATCTTACTTCCCTCTCATTAGAGGTCATTCTTGGCACAAAAAACAAACAAAAAGGATAAGGAGAGGTCATTACTGAAGTAATAACTTCCAAAACTCAAGGAAACTCTTGGGTTATCTCCCAACAAGTACTTTTCTTTAACGCCTTTAAGTTAGGCACAAGAAGCAAGAAGAATCAAGTATTTTCAAATGAAGAAGCATTAACATCAATACTTGCAAAATCTTCAACTCTGAAAGTTATCTCATCCAAATGGGTTTTGGAGGATACCTTCTCATCTCTCTTTGGTCTACTACTTTCATCAAAAATATTTTCAGGAGCAATCCAATCAAAATTCTTTTCAAAGGCTTCATGCATTTCAACAAGCTTAAAGGGTATGGGTATCTTAAATTTTTCTCTAGGCTTAGTTTTATCAGAAATACCCACAACATCTACACTTGAGCCTAGCATATTGAAATGCTCAAAGACCTTTTTGGCTTCCCTAGCAACATCATGGAACTCTTTTAGTAAAGTTTCAAGAATGAATTCTCTCTTTTCAGCATTCTTTTCTTATTTTAGTTTTAGGAACAAGAATTGTATGAAGGGGTTAAGGCTAAAAAACCTAGCCTCCAACATATGAACTAAAGAAGCTGCAACAATCTCATAATTAGGAGCAAGCTCTGCTATAGATTTATCCTCATTATCCTCATGCTTGCTAACATGATTAAAGAATTCTTCAATATTATCTTTCCCAATTATGGAGCCACTACCTATTGCAAGATCTTTCTGGGCGAACTTGGGGAACAACATGGTGAGCTAGAGCAAGGTAGCAACTAGAGTAGGAACTATTTTTTTGTGTTTTTGAATAAAGCAAGCAAACCAAACTAGGCTATTTTTTTGGGGTCTTTTTTTGAAAAGAGGCAAACAAAACCAAGCAAAAGAAACAAAGCAAACTAAAAAACAAAGTAAAGAGAAAGGAAGTGAAGGACTCCCCTAGTGAAGACGTCCTTAGCCTCCCCGACAACGGCGCCAGAAAGACTTGATGGTGCTCGACGTGGCACTTTGTTGGTAACCACAAGCGTAGGGTGTGAAGAGCACAGCAGCAAGTTTTCCCTCAGTTGAGACCGATGTTATCAAACCAGAAGGAGGAAGTAAACGTCACACAGGTGTTGCAAACAACTTGGAGACCTACACAACACAAACTCAAGACTTTGTCCCAACGAATCAGTGAGATTGTCAAGCTCACCGATTTACTGTAACAAAGGATTAAACGTATGGTATGTAAGGTAATGGTGGTTTGCAGCAAGTAAACAAGTAATAGTGAAAGATGTATCAATGGTAAAGATTGGACCGGGGTCCATAGTTCACTAGAGGTGCTCTCCTTAGATAAACAACATGACATGAAGGGTAAACAAATTACAGCGGGGCAATTGACAGGAACTGAGCAAGGCATAACATTGCAATTACTAGTCAGAAAGATCCTATGAGATTCGATTGGGCAATACAACAAGATACATAGACCGCCATCCAACTGCATCTATGACTAGAAGTCCACCTTCAGGCTATCATCCGAACCCCCTCCAGTATTAAGTTGCAAGCAACAGACAACTGCTTTAAGCAAAGTGTGTAAGGTAAACAGTCCACATGTTCCATGAACGAGAGACCGTTGTTTTCTCCCTAGTAGCAACAGCACATCTACAACCGAAGATATTTCTGTCACTTTTCCCTTGGAAACTAGAGGCATGAACCCACTATCGAGCATAAATACCCCCTCTTGGAGTCACTAGCAACTACTTGGCTGTAACACCCTCAGAATCGGCCCTATGCAAGTTTTAGCGCTTCCCGCCAAACCCGCATAGAAACGATTCAAAGGTGCCCACCAGTCACTTGCGTGTGGGTGGAAAACGAAGTAATATCATTACACAATAGTCCTCGATGGAACCCACAAAACATATATATACAACAGCGACTCAATGAGTCAAGAATACAGATATACAATACAAAGATCCAAATCACCTGGAAAACGATACAGCGTCCGAGTACGGACAAGATGCAAATTGAGCTAAGAGCCCTGAAGAATAACCAATGGCGTCCATAACCCTGCCCAGGCCAAGCCGGAAGGGTAACCCTGCTAACGACGTCGATCTCAAAACCTGCTTAAACAAAAGGGGTGCCGACAAAGGGCAAAGGAAAAAGAGAGAGCACTACTTTAGTTATAGTTGTCTATGATCGAGATACTGTTCTCCAAGTCGTCCATAACCGCAGACACGGCTTTCAGAAAGTTTTACCCTGCAGGGGTGCACAAATAGCAACACACACTCGATCAACCTCGGAAAAACCAAATCAAAACCCAACGAGGCCTTCACGACAAAGCAATCACAAGATTCAGAAATATTTCAGGGGGCCACCCCATTGAGTACACCCGCAACGAAGTTAGCCGACTCCGAGACGGACTCAAGGTTTGCGCCAGTGGCTGTAAACGACTGGGAACCCGAAAATGTGACTGGGCTTGTCGATACCGCGAAAACACTCCGCTGACCTAAACAGTACAGGTGCAGTACCTCGCACAATTTTAAATAAAGCAGTAAAGCATGGCATAAGTACAGGATAGTAAATAAAACCTCAAACTAGTTTGTGGCCCCAGGAAATAAGAATGAATCAAGCTCTGGCTCAGGGGGGTCCCATAATCCTCCCGGATGTGGATAGAGCGAATATTCAAGGAACAGGTATCAAGTACTCGGGGTCTTACGGGACACAAGTGGGCGGTTAACAACCAAATAACATCTATTGCCCACCTGTGCCTCTGCATTTACCTACTTCAATTTTAGTTGTTAAACAGTAATTAAAGTCTTGATCATCTCCAACAATAAACACACGGTAATACTCCAACAACTGTGGTACTTGACAACACGCAACAGCACTTGAGCAAGCGACTACGACGCGCAGGTCCAACTATCTACCAAACAATAGGTAATAGGAGGTGTCCAAGGCAATATAAGGCTGCAAGGGATATCACGGGTACGAAAGCTAGAGCATCGCAACACAGATAGCAATAGATCAACAGGAGGGAATAAATACTATAAAGTAAGATAGGTAGAAAGGGGGAGATGCTCGCCTGAAAACATTGCCGAAGGTTCATCCGAAGATCGGGTCGACACTCGCATCAACTCATCGGCCTAGTCCGTGAAGAAGCAAAACACTAGCACAAACACCGGATGTACTATTTAATACTATGACAGAAGATCGGGCATGATGCATGTATGATGTATGACATGGCAAAGATGCGATGCAATTGGGCAATATTAAGCGAAACCGGAGTCTCGACAATTTATTAGATGGTTCATGTTGTTTAGATACCCCGCAATTTAAATGTTGTCTTAACATGGCAAAAAGTATCACCGGTTCGCTACACAAATTTAAATGGGGCCAATATTAGACTAGATTCGCCCGCATATGACCCCATATTTAATTATGAGATGAACTGGCAAAATGCCCCCAAACCACAGACAAGTATGCATGCATGAACAATTTAATATGCATCAGTTGATAATGTCATATTATAAAATAATGGGGGTCTCGGATAGGGAATCACACTAGGGTTCGGCGAACTTCGACTCCGAGGGGTTCAGGGTTCGACAGGGGCTCAGGGTTCGACGGGATCGACGAGGTTCAGATACAAGAGGAGAACTTGGTTTCCAACGGTCGATCTTGCCGCTGACGACGAACTTGAGTGGATCGGGTACCGGGGGTCTTGGGATCCGTGGAGTAGACCTTGTCGCACGGTGTCCGCGAAGCAGTTCTTGTCGTTCTGTGCGAATCTTGTCGTCACGAAGATCTTGTCGGGTCCTCGAATCAGATCGGTCTTGGCGTTCGGGATGAAGATATTGGCGTTCCGCGGCGAAATGCTTGTCGCACCGGGATAAAGACCTTGGGGTGCCATCTCGATCATCGGTCAACTCGTTGGAAGTAGAACTTGGCATCCGACTTCCGGGCATCGGCGCGGGAAGGCGGTCTTATCGATGGCGACATGCTAAGAAGTAGAACTCGGGGGCGACACGGTCCTCTTTGTCCAACAGCTCCAATAGTATCACAGCAACAAGTTTTACACCAAAACTCACAGACACAAAACCGGGACAGAGAGGAGAGGCGGGGTCGCGGGATAGGGCGAGGCCGACGACGGCGGCAGGCGGCGCGGGGAAAACGAGGCGCGCAAGATGGCAGGGCTCGTGGAGCTCGTGGACTCGCGGGTGGCGAGGTCACGCGGAGGAGGAGGAGGCAGGGGCAGCCGGGCGTCGCCGGAGACAGGAGGCCCGGAGAGAGGGCGCAACGGCGACGGGTGACGGCCGGGCGGGAGGGTGCCGACGAAAACCGGCGATGGCCGCGGGGGTTTGCGCGCGCGGGATGCGGAGGACGCGGCACAGCGGCGCCACGGCTCGGTGATGCGGGCTCGCACGTGGCTCCGGCGGAAGGGCGCAGGAAGGAGAGGAGCGGCGGAGGCGAGGTCGGGGAGGCAGGCGCCGGCGGGGCCTGCTTGGGGGAGGACCACCGGGGCGGGGGCGGAGGACGCGGGCCGACGGAGGTCGGGGAGACGCCGGGACGAGCGGAGGAGGGAGGGCGAGGCGGCGGAGGCCGACGAGGTCGCCCAGGCGGCGGGGCTCGCTCACGGGCGGAGACGTGCTGGCGAGGTCGGGCCTGCAGACGACGGCGGCGGAGCTCCGAGGAGGAGGCGCGAGCGGGAGAGGTCGGTGGCGGACGCGGCTCGGTGCTCGGTGGCGGCGGTGACGCCGCAGGACGGAGAGGAGGGCGGCCACGGCGGAGCCGATGCGGACGAGGAGAAGGCGGGCCGGGGGAAGAGGAGGGCGCGGCTGGGCACCGGATGCGGCTGAAGGCGAGGCGGGCGAGGCCGGCCGGATCCGAGCACGGCGGCGGGCGACGCGGCACAGGGAGAAGAAGAGGGAGGTGAGGGAGAAGCAGGGTGCGAGGGAGGTGGGGATCGGGTTGGGGTGGGGTTGCGGGAGGCAGGTGGCGGGGCCAGGTGGCGTGGGGCTACGGGGTGGGACCGGGGAGACAGGGGTGGACGGTTTGGTGTGTGTGTGCTGTGTGTGTGTTGTACCAGGCTGGGTGTGGTGTGGGTCCGGCGGTGGAGGGAGTGGGGAGTGGGGTAGGATGAGGTGGCGGGCTGGGATAGGATAGGGGGAAGGGAGGTGATGAGGTGGCGGCAGGCTATTGGGTGGGGTGAGGTGGAGGCAGAGTGGGTAGAATAGGACTGGGTAGTTTTAGGATTAGATATTTTTGACTAGGGTTTTCTTTTATTTTAAAATAAATTTTGTAAATAGTTTTAGATGAATAAAAGATCCGGCTGGACCGACGGTTTGGTTTGAACAAAGGGGGAGGATATTAATATAGAAAACAAAGTAGGTCTTTTAGCAAAATAGTTTTAATCAATCAAATGCATGCTGATGTCATGATGATGCAATGCACAAAAACAACGCGATTTTCTAGTAGTGGTTTTGCGGGATGCCACAATTCGACACCACTAACAATGGATCTCGCCCTCGAGATCCGCCTCATGGTACCGGGAAGAAGGGCGGCGATCTGAATCTTCTCGCATCGTGTAGATTCTCGCGACACCACTAACAAGAGGTCGTTGTCCGTGATCGTCGAGAGAACACTCCGGGAACAAAAGGTCGAAGGTAGAGGTATCAACAAATAAAGCCACCTCTAGCTTCGATAGAAAGAGGGAACCGATGCATTCTCATCCACTTCAATGTACAAAAGCGAATAGAAGGGGTAGTCGGCATGGGGGCCAGTCCATCACGCACCCAAACTATTACTCTGCACAATCAGTGGAAAAGCGTGCAACCATTCTCGGAATCAGACTGAAGATCTCGACAATCGAGGTTCAGAAACAATGGAGTGATGCAGACTCTGCATCGGATCTGGCGTAGATGATGTCGTCGCGTCGGAAAACACCGGAAGGCACAAACAAGGAACAAAGAATGGTACCATAGTAGACGGATTCCTCAGACAGCATGAACACCGGATGGTAGAACACCGTTATCAAAGGAGGAAGTGAAACCCTGAAGGTACGACGGAACCCAACCACGAGAAATCCTGGACTTGAAGAAAGAGAAGAGAGCGGATTCAAAACACGGAGAGGTGAGAGGAGAGCAGCAGAGGGGTAAGGAGTAAAATCAGACCTAATCAGAACTATCCAACCGATTTTTCAAAAATAGTTTTGACACTCTACTTCGGCCGTTAGCTAGGTTATCCTACAGGCTGGACTTGTGGGGTATCGCAACTGCTGAGCTCTGATACCACTCTGTAACACCCTCAGAATCGGCCCTATGCAAGTTTTAGCGCTTCCCGCCAAACCCGCATAGAAACGATTCAAAGGTGCCCACCAGGTACTTGCGTGCGGGTGGAAAACGAAGTAATATCATTACACAATAGTCCTAGATGGAACCCACAAAACATATATATACAACAGCGACTCAATGAGTGAAGAATACAGATATACAATACAAAGATCCAAATCACCTGGAAAACGATACAGCGTCCGAGTACGGACAAGATGCAAATTGAGCTAAGAGCCCTGAAGAATAACCAATGGCGTCCATAACCCTGCCCAGGCCAAGCCGGAAGGGTAACCCTGCTAACGACGTCGATCTCAAAACCTGCTTAAACAAAAGGGGTGCCAACAAAGGGCAAAGGAAAAAGAGAGAGCGGTCAGTACTGAGGCCAGTACACGGCGAGGCTAGAATTCGGCGGTCCTCGCCTACACATGTATGGTGGACTGCAGCGGCAGCGCAGCATGCACTAAACGACCTATAGAGACTCGATATAACTGTCAGCTATTAGAGAGGGATAAGAAAGACCTATTCGGAACCAACCTGATGCTACCATCCGACAAACCCATCCTGGTGTTTCCCCCTCGAGTCCAAACGAGGAAGTCAACCGAGGAACTCACACAGTTGGCAGTTTTATTTATTCAGTTATCGTTGCAGCAATTACTAGTCAAGTATAGATAATCATCCTGATATAATAAGCAGTGGGCAATTTTAGCTAACCATTCCGTTGTAGTTGCAACACTTACTAGTCAAATACAATTAGCATGAGATATCCCAAACCCAGCAGTTGTTGGTACTTTTATTTAGCCATTCCGTTATAGTTGCAATACTTACTAGTCAGGTACAATGGTAGCAAGCGACAACCCAAACAAGCAACTGTTGGCAATTTTATTTAGCCATTCCATTATAGTGAAGCTGATTACTAGTCATTATAAAGTCAAATTTATAGCACTACTTTAGTTATAGTTGTCTATGATCGAGATACTGTGCTCCAAGTCGTCCATAACCGCGGACACGGCTTTCAGAAAGTTTTACCCTGCAGGGGTGCACAAATAGCAACACACACTCGATCAACCTCGGAAAAACCAAATCAAAACCCAACGAGGCCTTCACGACAAAGCAATCACAAGATTCAGAAATATTTCAGGGGGCCACCCCATTGAGTACACCCGCAACGAAGTTAGCCGACTCCGAGACGGACTCAAGGTTTGCGCCAGTGGCTGTAAACGACTGGGAACCCGAAAATGTGACTGGGCTTGTCGATACCGCGAAAACACTCCGCTGACCTAAACAGTACAGGTGCATGTTGGAGATATGCCCTAGAGGCAATAATAAATATAGTTATTATTATATCTTTGTGTTTATGATAAATGTTTGCATTCATGCTATAATAGTATTAACAAGGAAACCATTAATACTTGTGTGAATTGTAAACTTAATTTGAAGTCCCTAGTATAGCCTCTATACTTCACTAGCTTGTTGGTTGATTGATGATGTGGTTTCTTTGTCATGAACATTGAGATGTTATCAACAACAAGATCATATCGTTAGGAGAATGATATGGTGGACATACTCCTATAGACAAGCGTAGCATAAAGATCAAGTCATTTCAATAGTTCAATTGCTATATGCTTTCTGATACATAGTAACCTAATTCCTTCGACCATGAGATCATGCATATTGCCTTTACTGGATGGATGCTTTGATGTCATCAAACACCACACCGTAACAGGGTGGCTATAAAAGTGGCATTGGGTGTTCGGAAAGTATTGGTTGAAACACATGGATCAAGAGTGGGATTTGTCCATCCACATGACGGATAGATATTCTCTGGGCCCTCTCGGTGAAATGTCATCCAATTAGCTTGCAAGCATGTGACTTGGTCACAAGGGATCACATATCACGGGAACGAGAAAAGAGTACTTATCAGTAACGAGGTTGAACTAGGTATGCAGAGATACCGACGATCATGACCTCGGATAAGTAACATATCGTGAGACAAAGGGAAATTGGTATCGTATGTAAGTGGTTCATTCGATCGCAAAGTAATCGTAGAAATATGTGGGAGCCATATGAATTTCCAGATTCCTCTATTGGTTATTGTTCGGAGAAGTGTCTCGATCATGTCCGCATAATTCACGAACCGTAGGGAGACACACTTAAGGATTCGACGTTGTTTGAGTAGTTATGGTATTATGAGAAAGAGACCGAATGTTGTTCGGAGTCTCGGATGGGATCCGGGATATCACGAGGTGATCCGGAATGGTCCGGAGAATAAGATTCATATAAGGAAAGTCCCATTTCGGAGTTGGGGAATGGTTCCGGTGTTTTCATCGGGAACATTCTAGAAGGTCCCGGAATGTCCGGCACTCCGGGGGGGAAGGGGTACATGAATGTGTCATTGCAAGATGGAATGATTGCATCATGTACTAGGTGTTCTCGCTGTCCAAAATAAAGGGTTTATTTAATTCCTAAATTGGAAAAGTCAAACGGCTAATTTGAAAGTCAAACTGCCAATTTTGGGAAGTGGGAAAAGAGGAGGATTGGTGGAGGCCGAATTGGGGGAGGACTCCTCCCTTGGCCGGCGCCCCACCAAGCCGACTTGGGGAGGGACTCTCCTCCCCATGGCGCAGCCAGCCCTCCCACCTATATAAGGAGGGGCAGGGCTCCCCTCCTAACACACACAAGTTCCTATCCTCTAAACTAGAAACTAGATCTAAACCCCGGTTTAGAGCTGTTTCGGTTTAGAGCCTTCTAATTGGTTTAGAGCCCTCTAATTGGTGTGTCTAATTACTAGACCACTAATAGCCTCTCTCATAAGCTCCACCATACTCGCACCGGCTTAAGGCGAAGCCCTGCGGGATCTCCCCTCTACCTCCGGTACCACGCCGTTGTGCTGCCGGAATCGCGAGGAGAGTGCTACAACCTCCGCTGCCTGCTGGAACAAGGGAGAGGAAGGTCTTCGTCGAGTACCGAACGTGTGACCGACTGCGGGAGCGCTGCGGGAACGCGGCGCCGGAAGGATCGTCTACGCGATCTTGAGATCGGAAAGAGTACGACTACATCACCCACGAGAATCTGCTCTCGTTAAACACTTTGGAATCTTCGAGGGTGAGTTATTCCATCGACTCGTTGCTACAATCTAGTAGATAGATCTTGGCTTGTTTGTTTGTATGCGATAGAAAATTTTTGTTTTCCATGCTACGAACCCCTACAGTGGTATCAGAGCCGTGTCTATATGTAGATCTGTTGCACGAGTAGAACACAATGGTCATTGTGGGCGTTGATGCTTTTATTGTAGATTGCTTTTTGTGTACTTTGCATCTTGCGGTATGTTGGGATGAAGCGGCCCGGGCTAACCTTACATGACATCGTTCATGAGACTTGCTCCACGCTTAACATGCAACTTGTATTGCATAAGTGGCTTTGCGGGTGCCTGTTTCTCCTAGCATAGTAAAGATCCAATTTACAACGGGTAATCAACAATGCTAGTATCAATGTTGTGGTTCTTGTTCGTAGGTTAGAACGACACTTATGGAAAGCCCCAAACCACGTAAAATATGCAAAGAAAGTAGAAGCGTCTAACTTTGTTTTGCAGGGGTGTGCAGTGATGTGATATGGCCATGATTGTGATTATATTTGATGTATGCAATGTTCTTTATTGTAAGTTGGCAACCGGCAGGAGCCATATGGTTGTCTTTAATTTCTGTTAAGGCCTGCGTGTCTATTCAAAATAGTTGTAATAGTTGAAGTTGGCGGACGACAACCATGAAGAAGCGTCATTGACCTTGATGCTATGCCGGTGATGATGGAGATCATGTTCGTGCTTGAAGATGGAGATCGGAAGCACAAAGAAGAAAGGCCATATCATATCACATATTATGAATTGCATGTGATGTTAATCCTTTATGCATCTTGTATTGCTTAGTAGACGACGGTAGCATTATAAGATGATCCCTCATGCACATAAATTTCAAGTTCTAAAAGTGTTCACCCTTAGTATGCACCGTTGCCAAAGCTTGCTGCTTCGAAGCACCACGTGATGATCGGGTGTCTTTGATTCCGCGGGTGACTACAACGTAAGCAAGCCAGATTTGCTTATGCGGAAGCTAAGGTTTGATCTTGACGAGCCTAGCATGTACAGACATGGCCTCAGGAACACGGATCGCCGAAAGGCAAAGCATGAATCATATAGTAGATATGATGAACATGATGATTGTTCGCCATTAAAACTATATCAGCTCTCGTGATGATCGGTGTTGATGTAGTGGATTTGGTTCGTGTGATCACTAAAACAATGTGAGGGATGTTGTTTTGAGTGGGAGTTCACCTAGTTTAATTTCATTAATTAATTTGAACTCAATTTGTCATAAACTTAGTCTAAACTATTGCAAATATGTTGTAGATCAATGGCAGCCCCTACCATCAATTTTAATGCGTTCCTAGAGAAAGAAAAGTTGAAAAACAATGGAAGCAACTTCGCGGATTGGTTCCGCAATTTGAGGATTGTCCTCACAGCTGGTAATTTGACCTATGTGCTGGATGCACCGCTAGGTGACCCACCTGCAGCTGATGCTTCCGATGAAGTAAAGAATGTTTACCTCGCTCGGAAGAATCAGTACTCCATAGTTCAGTGTGCTATCTTGTATGGTTTAGAATCGGAGCTTCAGAAAAGGTTTGAAGAGTCAGACCCATATGATATTGTCGAGGATCTCAAATTAATTTTTGAGACTCATGCGGCAATTGAAAGTTATGAAGCTTCTGAAAAGTTCTTTAACTGCAAGATGGAAGAGGGTAGCTCCGTCAGTGAGCATGTGCTTAAAATGTCTGGGCACGCAAGTAAACTTCAAAGTTTGGGTATAGTGATTCCTAATACTTTGGGAGTTTACCGCATCCTCCAATCACTACCACCAAGTTACAAGAACTTTGTGATGAACTACAACATGCAGAACATGAACAAAGAGTTGCCAGAACTATTTGCTATGTTAAAATCTGCAGAAGTGGAGATCAAGAAAGAGCACCAAGTGTTGATGGTCAATAAGACCACCAAATTCAAGAAAGGCAAGTCTAAGCAGAAGGGACACTTCAAGAAGGGTGGTAAGAAAGTTACCACGCCGACGAAGAGGACCAAGGCTGGACCCAAGCCTGATACTGAGTGCTTTTACTGCAAGGGAGAAGGTCACTGGAAGCGGAATTGCCCAAGGTACTTGGCGGATTTGAAGAACGGCAACATCAAGAAGAAAGGTATATCTGATATACATGTTATTGATGTGTATCTCACTAGTACTCGTAGTAGTGCCTGGGTATTTGATACTGGTTCGGTTGCTCATATTTGTAACTCGAAACAGGAGCTGCAGAATAAACGGAAGCTAGTGAAGAACGAGGTGACGATGCGCGTGGGAAACGGATCAAAGGTTGATGTGATCGCGGTCGGCACACTACCTCTTCATCTACCATCGGGATTAGTTTTATACTTAAATAATTGTTATTTGGTGCCTGCGTTGAGCATGAACATTATATCGGGATCTTGTTTATTGCGAGACGGTTACTTGTTTAAATCCGAGAATAATGGTTGTTCGATTTATATGAGTAATATGTTTTATGCACATGCACCTTTGATAGATGGTCTATTCATATTGAATCTCGATAGTAGAAATACACATATTAATAACATTGAGGCTAAACGTTTGAAATCAAGCGATAATTTGACCTATATGTGGCACTGTCGTCTTGGTCACATTGGAGTGAAGCGTATGAAGAAACTCCATTCCGATGGACTTCTTGAATCACTTGATTTTGAATCACTTGAAAGATGCGAAGCATGTCTGATGGGTAAAATGACTAAGACTCCATTTTCTGGTATGATGGAGCGAGCTACAGACTTATTGGAAATCATACATACCGATGTGTGTGGTCCAATGAGTGTAGCATCGCGCAGTGGTTATCGTTATGTTCTTACCTTCACGGATGACTTGAGTAGATATGGGTATATCTATTTTATGAAACATAAGTCCGAAACTTTCGAGAAGTTTAAGGAGTTTCAAAGTGAGGTAGAGAATCAACGTAACAAGAAGATTAAATTTCTACGATCTGATCGTGGAGGTGAATATCTAAGTTACGAGTTTGGCGAGCATTTGAAGAAATGTGGAATACTTTCGCAGTTGACACCGCCGGGAACACCACAGCGTAATGGTGTGTCTGAACGTCGTAATCGAACTCTCTTAGATATGGTTCGTTCTATGATGTCACTTACAGATTTGCCACTATCATTTTGGGGTTATGCATTAGAAACAGCCGCATTCACTTTAAATAGGGCACCGTCTAAATCCGTTGAAACGACACCGTATGAATTATGGTTTGGGAAGAAACCTAAATTGTCGTTCCTTAAAATTTGGGGGTGCGAAGCCTATGTAAAGAAGTTACAGCCGGACAAGCTTGAACCCAAAGCGGAAAAATGCGTCTTCATAGGATACCCGAAGGAAACTATTGGGTATACCTTCTATCATAGATCCGAAGGCAAAATCTTTGTTGCCAAGAATGGATCCTTTCTAGAGAAGGAATTTCTCTCGAAAGAAGTGACTGGAAGGAAAGTAGAACTCGACGAGGTTGTCGAACCTTCTCTCGAAATTGCGAGTAGCGCAGCACCGGAAGAAGTTCCTGTGGTGCCTGCACCAATGAGGGAGGAAGCTAATGATAGTGATCATGAAACTTCGGTTGAGGTTGCTACAGAGCCTCGGAGGTCAACGAGAACTCGTACCACTCCAGATTGGTATGATTCCGTTATGAATGTCATGTTGGTGGACAACACCGATGATCCCGAGACATATGAGGAAGCGATGATGAGCCCAGATTCCAATAAATGGCAAGAAGCCATGAAATCCGAGATTGGATCCATGTACGAAAACCAAGTATGGACTTTGGTGGACTTACCGGATGGCCGGAAGGCTGTCGAGAACAAATGGATTTTCAAGAAGAAAACAGATGCTGATGGTAATGTTACTGTCTATAAAGCTCGACTTGTCGCAAAAGGGTTTCGACAAATTCAAGGAGTTGACTACGATGAGACTTTCTCACCGGTAGCGAAGCTAAAAGTCTGTGAGGATTATGTTAGCAATCGCTGCATATTATGATTATGAGATATGGCAGATGGATGTCAAAACAGCATTCCTCAATGGAGACATTGATGAAGAGTTGTATATGATGCAGCCCAAAGGTTTTGTCGATCCTAAAGATGCTAACAAGGTATGCAAACTTCAACGGTCCATCTATGGATTGAAGCAAGCATCCCGAAGTTGGAATCAACGTTTTGATAAGGTAATCAAAAGTTTTGGTTTTATACAAACTTATGGAGAAGCTTGTATTTACAAGAAAGTGAGTGGGAGCTCTGTAGCATTCTTAATACTGTATGTGGATGACATATTGTTGATTGGGAATGATGTAGACCTTCTTAATAGTGTCAAGGAATATTTGAATAATAGTTTTTCAATGAAGGATCTTGGCGAAGCAGCTTACATATTAGGCATAAAGATTTATAGAGATAGATCGAAACGCCAAATATCATTGTCACAAAGTACATATTTGGACAAAGTTCTAAAGAGGTTTGGAATGGAAGATAGCAAGAAAGGGTTCTTGCCCATGTTGCCCAATATGACCTTGAGTAAAACTCAAAGTCCGACATCGGCAGAAGATAGAGAAAAGATGAGTAAGACTCCCTATGCCTCAGCCATAGGATCTCTAATGTATGCCATGCTATGTACTAGACCCGACATCGCATATGCTGTTAGTTTAACTAGCAGATATCAAAGTGATCCAGGAGTGGATCATTGGACAGCGGTCAAAAACATCCTTAAGTACTTGAGAAGAACTAAGGATATGGTTCTTTCTTATGGAGGTGATGAACAGCTCGTTGTTAATGGTTACACCGATGCTAGTTGGAACACTGATCCGGATGATTCTAAATCACAATCTGGATACGTATTTATTTTGAATGGTGCAGCAGTTAGCTGGAGGAGTGCAAAGCAAAGCGTTGTGGCGAGATCTTCAACTGAATCGGAATACATGGCTGCTTCGGAGGCTTCATAAGAAGCGATATGGATGAAAGAGTTCATTACAGAGCTGGGTGTGGTTCCTAGTGCGCTGGACCCAATGTCTATCTACTGTGATAACATGGGCGCCATAGCCAATGCGCAAGAACCAAGGTCACACAAGAAGCTGAAGCATATCAAGCTACGTTTTTCACGCTATTCGAGAACATATCCAGGATGGGGATATAAAGATTTGCAAAGTACACACAGATCTGAATGTGGCGGATCCGTTGACTAAACCTCTCCCGAGGGCAAAACATGACCAACACCAAACTGCCATGGGTGTTCGGTATATTACCATGTAATCTAGATTAGATGACTCTAGTGCAAGTGGGAGACTGTTGGAGATATGCCCTAGAGGCAATAATAAATATAGTTATTATTATATCTTTGTGTTTATGATAAATGTTTGCATTCATGCTATAATAGTATTAACAAGGAAACCATTAATACTTGTGTGAATTGTAAACTTAATTTGAAGTCCCTAGTATAGCCTCTATACTTCACTAGCTTGTTGGTTGATTGATGATGTGGTTTCTTTGTCATGAACATTGAGATGTTATCAACAACAAGATCATATCGTTAGGAGAATGATATGGTGGACATACTCCTATAGACAAGCGTAGCATAAAGATCAAGTCATTTCAATAGTTCAATTGCTATATGCTTTCTGATACATAGTAACCTAATTCCTTCGACCATGAGATCATGCATATTGCCTTTACTGGATGGATGCTTTGATGTCATCAAACACCACACCGTAACAGGGTGGCTATAAAAGTGGCATTGGGTGTTCGGAAAGTATTGGTTGAAACACATGGATCAAGAGTGGGATTTGTCCATCCACATGACGGATAGATATTCTCTGGGCCCTCTCGGTGAAATGTCATCCAATTAGCTTGCAAGCATGTGACTTGGTCACAAGGGATCACATATCACGGGAACGAGAAAAGAGTACTTATCAGTAACGAGGTTGAACTAGGTATGCAGAGATACCGACGATCATGACCTCGGATAAGTAACATATCGTGAGACAAAGGGAAATTGGTATCGTATGTAAGTGGTTCATTCGATCGCAAAGTAATCGTAGAAATATGTGGGAGCCATATGAATTTCCAGATTCCTCTATTGGTTATTGTTCGGAGAAGTGTCTCGATCATGTCCGCATAATTCACGAACCGTAGGGAGACACACTTAAGGATTCGACGTTGTTTGAGTAGTTATGGTATTATGAGAAAGAGACCGAATGTTGTTCGGAGTCTCGGATGGGATCCGGGATATCACGAGGTGATCCGGAATGGTCCGGAGAATAAGATTCATATAAGGAAAGTCCCATTTCGGAGTTGGGGAATGGTTCCGGTGTTTTCATCGGGAACATTCTAGAAGGTCCCGGAATGTCCGGCACTCCGGGGGGGAAGGGGTACATGAATGTGTCATTGCAAGATGGAATGATTGCATCATGTACTAGGTGTTCTCGCTGTCCAAAATAAAGGGTTTATTTAATTCCTAAATTGGAAAAGTCAAACGGCTAATTTGAAAGTCAAACTGCCAATTTTGGGAAGTGGGAAAAGAGGAGGATTGGTGGAGGCCGAATTGGGGGAGGACTCCTCCCTTGGCCGGCGCCCCACCAAGCCGACTTGGGGAGGGACTCTCCTCCCCATGGCGCAGCCAGCCCTCCCACCTATATAAGGAGGGGCAGGGCTCCCCTCCTAACACACACAAGTTCCTATCCTCTAAACTAGAAACTAGATCTAAACCCCGGTTTAGAGCTGTTTCGGTTTAGAGCCTTCTAATTGGTTTAGAGCCCTCTAATTGGTGTGTCTAATTACTAGACCACTAATAGCCTCTCTCATAAGCTCCACCATACTCGCACCGGCTTAAGGCGAAGCCCTGCGGGATCTCCCCTCTACCTCCGGTACCACGCCGTTGTGCTGCCGGAATCGCGAGGAGAGTGCTACAACCTCCGCTGCCTGCTGGAACAAGGGAGAGGAAGGTCTTCGTCGAGTACCGAACGTGTGACCGACTGCGGGAGCGCTGCGGGAACGCGGCGCCGGAAGGATCGTCTACGCGATCTTGAGATCGGAAAGAGTACGACTACATCACCCACGAGAATCTGCTCTCGTTAAACACTTTGGAATCTTCGAGGGTGAGTTATTCCATCGACTCGTTGCTACAATCTAGTAGATAGATCTTGGCTTGTTTGTTTGTATGCGATAGAAAATTTTTGTTTTCCATGCTACGAACCCCTACAGTGCAGTACCACGCATAATTTTAAATAAAGCAGTAAAGCATGTGTAACACCCTTAGAATCGACCCTATGCAAGTTTCAGCGCTTCCCGCCAAACCCGCATAGAAACGATTCAAAGGTGCCCACCAGGCATTTTCGTGCGGGTGGAAAACGAAGTAATAACATTACACAACAGTCCTCGATGGGACCCACATAACAGATATATATATACAACAGCGACTCAATGAGTCACGAATACAGATATAATATACAAAGATCCAAAGCACCTTGAAAATGATAGAGCGTCTGACTATGGACAAGATGCAAATGGGGCTAAGAGCCCTGAAGAATAACCAATGGCGTCCATAACCCTGCCCAGGCCAAGCCGGAAGGGTAACCCTGCTAACGACGTCGAAACCTGCTAAAACAAAAGGGGTGCCGACAAAGGTCAAAGGAAAAAGAGGAGCGTCAGTACTGAGGCCAGTACACGGCGAGGCTAGAATTCGGCGGTCCTCGCCTACACAGGTATGGTGGACTGAAGCGGCAGCGGCAGCATACACTGAACAACCTATAGAGACTCGATACAACTGTCGGCTATCAGAGAGGGATAAGAAAGACCTATTCGGAACCAACCTGATGCTACCACCAAACATACCCATCCTGGTGTTTCCCCCTCGAGACCAAACGAGGAAGTCAACCGAGGAACTCACACCGTTGGCAGTTTTAGTTATTCAGTTATCGTTGCAGCAATTACTAGTCATTATACAGATAGTCATCCTGATAAAATAAGCAGTGGGCACTTTTATTTAACCATTCCATTGTAGTTGCAACACTTACTAGTCAGATACAATTAGCATGAGATATCCCAAAACCCTGCAGTTGTCGGTACTTTTATTTAGCCATTCCGTTATAGTTGCAATACTTACTAGTCAGATACAATGGTCGCAAGCGACATCCCAAACAAGCAATTGTTGGCAGTTTTATTTAGCCATTCCATTATAGTGAAGCTGATTACTAGTCATTATAAAGTCAAATTTATAGCACTACTTTAGTTATAGTTGTCTATGATCGAGATACTGTGCTCCAAGTCGTCCATAACCGCGGACACGGCTTTCAGAAAGTTTTACCCTGCAGGGGTGCACAAATAGCAACACACACTCGATCAACCTCGGAAAAACCAAATCAAAACCCAACGAGGCCTTCACGACAAAGCAATCACAGGATTCAGAAATATTTCAGGGGCCACCCCATTGAGTAGACCCGCAACGAAGCTAGCTGACTCCGAGACGGACTCAAGGTTTGCGACAATGGCTGTAAACGACCGGGAACCCGAAAGTGTGGCTGGGCTTGTCGATACCGCGAAAACACTCCGCTTACCTAAACAGTACAGTGTGCTCCTCGCACAATCTTAAATAAAGCAGTAAATCATGGCATAAGTACAGGATAGTAAATAAAACCTCAAACTAGTTTGTGGCCCCAAGAAATAAGAATGAATCAAGCTCTGGCTCAGGGGGGTCCCATAATCCTCCCGGATGTGGATAGCGCGAATATTCAAGGAACGGGTATCAAGTACTCGGGGTCCTACGGGACACAAGTGGACGGTTAACAACCAAATAACATCTATTGCCCACCTGTGCCTCTGCTTACTTACTTCAAATTTTAGTTGTTAAACAGTAATTAAAGTCTTGATCATCTCCAACAATAAACACACGGCAATACTCCAACAACTGTGGTACTTGACGACACGCAACAGCACTTGAGCAAGCGTCTACGACGCTCAGGTCCAACTATCTACCATACAACAGGTAATAGGAGGTGTCCAAGGCCATATAAGGCTGCAAGGGATATCACGGGTACGAAAACTAGAGCATCGCAACACAGATAGCAATAGATCAACAGGAGGGAATAAATACTACAAAAGTAAGATAGGTAGAAAGGGGAAGATGCTCGCCTGAAAACATTGCCGAAGGTTCAACCGAAGATCGGGTCGATACTCGCATCAACTCAACAGCCTTATCCGCGAAGAACCAAAACACTAGAATAAACACCGGATGCAATATTTAATACTATGGCAAAAGATCGGGCATGATGCATGGCATGGGAAATATGCGGTGCAATTAGGTCATATTAAGCGGAACCGGGGTCCCGACATTTGATTAAACGGTTCAAGTTATTTATCTACCCCGCAAATTAAATGTTGTAATAACAAGGCAAGATAAGTTACCGGTTCGCTACACAAATTTAAATGAGGCCAATATAAGACTAGATTTGCCCGCATATGGGCCCCATATTTAATTTAGGTGAATCGGCATAAGGCCCCCAACCACATGACAAGTATGCATGCAAGTATGACAATTTAATATGCAACAATGTATGTATTATTATAAAAATAGGGGCTTAGGGTCACACATTAGGGTTCGGCGATCTTGGGGTTTCGAGGGTTCCGTGGTTCGGTCTCAGGGTTCAGGGTTCGACGGGAACAGGTGCAGATCAGGGCTACTTGGTCCGAGATGAAGGGCTTGGCGTTCGGCGTCCTTCGGTTCCATGTCGACGTGCTCGGCATCCACGATGGAGAACTCGGTGTATCCGTGTCGTGGTTCTTGTCGGGGTTCTCGGCTTCGGGCGCCGGGATCGGGCTTCGGATTCCGGGACCGGTGCGAGGTCTTGGCCAACAGATCCTTGGAGGAGGTCATGGCGGTTCCATTCAACCCATGAAGGAGATCTTGTTGCTTGGTATCCGTGTAGGAGAACTCGAGGTCGATGGCGAACTTGTTTGGTACCGGGGTTTTTCGGAGATCTTGGCACGGCACCGGGTTCGGGGTGTCGAGGCTTGGTCTTCGCATCCTCGGGATTGGGGCTTCAGATCCGAGTAGAGGATCTTCAAGTTCTGGGGCTGGGAATTGGGGGAACTTGGTCCGGCAACGGTGGTCGAGTGGGGAACAGGGCACGGCGATAGGAACCTCGCGGTACGGTGCTTCGCGCGACAGAGGCGGCCCAGCGGGTGTCGTCGATGACAGGGGCTCGGAGGCAAGCCGCAGTGGGGCTCACAGGGGTGGCCATCGGGGGACCGCGAGGCGGGCGTGAACATCAGCGACCGCGGTTGCTGGCCGGGGACAAGCACCGGCGGGGCGAGCTCCACGGCGGAGGTTGGGGACGGGGCTCGCCGGAGACGACAGCGGCGGTCGGAGGCCAGGCGACGACATCGGCGCGCGGACGAGGTGGACGGAGGCGGGGTCGCTGGCCGGAGGCGGGCTCGGGCTCGGCGCGTGGGGCCGAGGCGCCGGGGCGGCGTCGGGTCCGAGCGGCGGCGTGGGGGTGCCGGAGCAGGGCTGCGCGACGTCGCCGCTGACGGAGGACGGGGCGAGGTCGCCGCGGCGCCGGAGGGAGGCGGCGAAAAAGGCAGAGCTCGGGCCAGAACCCGCCGGCGACGCACGGTGGAGAAGGGGGCGAGCCGCACGCAGGCGGACACGGGGGGGGGGGGGGGGGGGGGGGCGGGGCCGGGAGGAGAGGAGAGGGCGGCGCAGGAGGGGCGCATCGCGAGGGAGGCGGGCGGCTCCCTGGCGGCGGAAGGCGACGGCGGCCCGCGCGGGGCACGGCGGCGGCGCGAGGTGGGGGGCGTGCTGGCCAGCGAGGAAGGGGCGGCCGCTGGAGCTAGGGAGGCCGGCGAGGTCCGGCGGGCGGTTGAGCGGGTAGGCGAGGGGGAGCGTTGGGGAGGCGCGCCGGCGGCGGGAGGCGGCCGGTGGCGGGGAAGGTGGGGAGCGGCGGCGAGGAACGGGTGTTGCGGGAGGGAGAGGACGCGTGGGGAGGCGAGGCCGGCGACTGGCGGCGGCGGTTTCCAGAGGGGAGGGAGAACGCGAGGCCGGCGCGGGGTCGCCGGCGAGGTGGCGGTCCGGCGTCGGGGAGAGGGGCGAGCAGAGCGGAGAGGAGAGGAAGGAGAGACGCGGGGCCGGGGTGGGTCACGCGAGCGGGGGCGGTGGAACCTGGGACGGGGCGGAACGGCAGGTGGGGTCGGGTTCCAGGGAGTGGGGGAGGGAGAGCGATGGGGTCGGTGGGTTGACCGGGTGGGCCAGGGGTGGGTCGGGTTGTGGCCAGGGCAGGCGTGTGTGGGGAGTGTGTGAGAGGTGGGGTGGAGAGTGGGGCTGGAAAGGGGTGGGGCCAGGCTGTCGGGGAGAGAGAGAGGGGGTAGGTGGGGCTGGTGGATTGGTGAGGTGGCTGAGCTGAGGATGAGGTGGAGGGAACGGTGAGGTGGCGTGCTGTGGTTGGTCGGGGTGAGGTGGAGGGGGCTGGGTAGACTAGGTTCGGGTAGAAAATGGTCTAGGTTTTAGGTGGACCGTTTTGAACTGGGGGTGGCCGACTGGGTCAGATCGGCCCGGTTGGCTGCTCCCTAAAAATATTTAAACATTTTATTTAATTAGAACGGGGCGTTTGAAATCTATGGTTAGTCAAAACAAAATATTCCGGAGACCCGGGTTTTGCGTTTGAACAAAGACGGGGCGTTTAGAAAACAAAAATAGGTTTTTCCGCAAATAGTTTTATGCAAGCAAATGCAAGATGATGACGATGCTCAAATGCAATGTGGCATGATGACATGAGCATGCGGTCATGATGATGCAATGCACAAAAACAACGCGATTTTCTAGTAGTGGTTTTGCGGGATGCCACAACATGGCATAAGTACAGGATAGTAAATAAAACCTCAAACTAGTTTGTGGCCCCAAGAAATAAGAATGAATCAAGCTCTGGCTCAGGGGGGTCCCATAATCCTCCCGGATGTGGATAGCGTGAATATTCAAGGAACAGGTATCAAGTACTCGGGGTCCTACGGGACACAAGTGGGCGGTTAACAACCAAATAACATCTATTGCCCACCTGTGCCTCTTCATTTACCTACTTCAATTTTAGTTGATAAACAGTAATTAAAGTCTTGATCATCTCCAACAATAAACACACAGCAATACTCCAACAACTGTGGTACTTGACGACACGCAACAGCACTTGAGCAAGCGACTACGACGCGCAGGTCCAACTATCTACCAAACAATAGGTAATAGGAGGTGTCCAAGGCAATATAAGGCTGCAAGGGATATCACGGGTACGAAAGCTAGAGCATCGCAACACAGATAGCAATAGATCAACAGGAGGGAATAAATACTATAAAAGTAAGATAGGTAGAAAGGGGGAGATGCTCGCCTGAAAACATTGCCGAAGGTTCATCCGAAGATCAGGTCGACACTCGCATCAACTCATCGGCCTAGTCCGTGAAGAAGCAAAACACTAGCACAAACACCGGATGTACTATTTAATACTATGACAGAAGATCGGGCATGATGCATGTATGATGTATGACATGGCAAAGATGCGATGCAATTGGGCAATATTAAGCGAAACCGGAGTCCCGACAATTTATTAGATGGTTCATGTTGTTTAGATACCCCGCAATTTAAATGTTGTCTTAACATGGCAAAAAGTATCACCGGTTCGCTATACAAATTTAAATGGGGCCAATATTAGACTAGATTCGCCCGCATATGACCCCATATTTAATTATGAGATGAATTGGCAAAATGCCCCCAAACCACAGACAAGTATGCATGCATGAACAATTTAATATGCATCAGTTGATAATGTCATATTATAAAATAATGGGGGTCTCGGATAGGGAATCACACTAGGGTTCGGCGAACTTGGCTTCCGAGGGGTTCAGGGTTCGACAGGGGCTCAGGGTTCGACGGGATCGGCGAGGTTCAGATACAAGAGGAGAACTTGGTTTCCAACGGTCGATCTTGCCGCTGACGACGAACTTGAGTGGATCGGGTACCGGGGGTCTTGGGATCCGTGGAGTAGACCTTGTCGCACGGTGTCCGCGAAGCAGTTCTTGTCGTTCTGTGCGAATCTTGTCGTCACGAAGATCTTGTCGGGTCCTTGAATCAGATCGGTCTTGGCGTTCGGGATGAAGATCTTGGCGTTCCGCGGCGAAGTGCTTGTCGCACCGGGATAAAGACCTTGGGGTGCCATCTCGATCATCGGTCAACTCGTTGGAAGTAGAACTTGGCATCCGACTTCCGGGCATCGGCGCGGGAAGGCGGTCTTGTCGATGGCGACATGCTAAGAAGTAGAACTCGGGGGCGACACTGTCCTCTTTGTCCAACAGCTCCAATAGTATCACAACAACAAGTTTTACACCAAAACTCACAGACACAAAACCGGGACAGAGAGGAGAGACGGGGTCGCGGGATAGGGCGAGGCCGACGACGGCGGCAGGCGGCGCGGGGAAAACGAGGCGCGCAAGATGGCAGGGCTCGTGGAGCTCGTGGACTCGCGGGTGGCGAGGGCACGCGGAGGAGGAGGAGGCAGGGGCAGCCGAGCGTCACCGGAGACAGGAGGCCCGGAGAGAGGGCGCAGCGGCGGCGGGTGACGGCCGGGCGGGAGGGTGCCGACGAAGACCGGCGATGGCCGCGGGGGTTCGCGCGCGCGGGATGCGGAGGACGCGGCACAGCGGCGCCACAGCTCGGTGATGCGGGCTCGCACGTGGCTCCGGCGGAAGGGCGCAGGAAGGAGAGGAGCGGCGGAGGCGAGGTCGGGGAGGCAGGCGCCGGCGGGGCCTGCTTGGGGGAGGACCACCGGGCGGGGGCGGAGGACGCGGGCCGACGGAGGTCGGGGAGACGCCGGGACGAGCGGAGGAGGGAGGGCGAGGCGGCGGAGGCCGACGAGGTCGCCCAGGCGGCGGGGCTCGCTCACGGGCGGAGACGTGCTGGCGAGGTCAGGCCTGCAGACGACGGCGGCGGAGCTCCGAGGAGGAGGCGCGAGCGGGAGAGGTCGGTGGCGGACGCGGCTTGGTGCTCGCTGGCGGCGGTGACGCCGCAGGACGGAGAGGAGGGCGGCCACGGCGGAGCCGATGCGGACAAGGAGAAGGCAGGCCGGGGGAAGAGGAGGGCACGGCTGGGCACCGGATGCGGCTGAAGGCGAGGCGGGCGAGGCCGGCCGGAGCCGAGCACGGCGGCGGGCGACGCGGCACAGGGAGAAGCAGAGGGAGGTGAGGGAGAAGCAGGGTGCGAGGGAGGTGGGGATCGGGTTGGGGTGGGGTTGCGGGAGGCAGGTGGCGGGGCCAGGTGGCGTGGGGCTGCGGGGTGGGACCGGGGAGACAGGGGTGGATGGTTTGGTGTGTGTGTGTGCTGTGTGTGTGTTGTACCAGGCTGGGTGTGGTGTGGGTCCGGCGGTGGAGGGAGTGGGGAGTGGGGTAGGATGAGGTGGCGGGCTGGGATAGGATAGGGGGAAGGGAGGTGATGAGGTGGCGGCAGGCTATTGGGTGGGGTGAGGTGGAGGCAGAGTGGGTAGAATAGGACTGGGTAGTTTTAGGATTAGATATTTTTGACTAGGGTTTTCTTTTATTTTAAAATAAATTTTGTAAATAGTTTTAGATGAATAAAAGATCCGGCTGGACCGACGGTTTGGTTTGAACAAAGGGGGAGGATATTAATATAGAAAACAAAGTAGGTCTTTTAGCAAAATAGTTTTAACCAATCAGATGCATGATGATATCATGATGATGCAATGCACAAAAACAACGCGATTTTCTAGTAGTGGTTTTGCGGGATGCCACATTGGCCAAGATAGCTACTAACAACGGAGAGCATGCAAGATCACAAACAACACAGACAAGAATCATAAAGACAAAATCACTAATCAATCTGATATAATAATCTCAATATCCATCGGATCCCCGCAAATACAACATGCATGATTACAAATAGATTAGATCTTGATCACGAACGGAGCTCATAAGATCTATACATGAAAGCACAAGGAGGAGATACAACCATCTAGCTACTACATGGACCCATAGTCTAAGGTGGAACTACTCACGCATCATACCGGAGAGAAGGCCTCCGGGATGATCTCCCCTCTGGCAGGGTGCCGGGAAGAACTTCAGATCCCCCGATCTAGGGACGACGTTGGCGGCGGCTACAGAAGGTTTCGTGGAATATTGATCGGGTACTTAGGGTTTCTGCATCGGGGGCTTCTTATAGGCGAAGGGGGAGGCCGAGGAGGTGGCCAGGGGGCCCACACCCTGCCTAGGTGCGGGCCGACCCCTGGCCGTGCCTAGGGGGGTGTGGCCGCCCTGGCACGCCTCTCCGTCTCCCCTCTAGACTTCTTGTTCCACATGGAAAGTTATTGACTTTGACGTTTGTCCCGTCCAATTCCGAGAATATTTCCTTACTAGCTTTTCTAGAACCAAAAACAGCAGAAAATAGGCAACTGGCAGTGTGACAACTTGTTAATAGGTTAGTACCAGAAAACATGTAAAAATTACCTCAAAGTGTAGACAAAGCAAAGCAAAGTAGATACTAAACAAGCATGGAACATAAAAAATTAGATACGTTTTCGACGTATCAGCGGTGGTCTTTGGTTGTGCGGCTCGGCCGGCGTCTGGTCCGGCGCGTGCTAGGCGGCGTGGAGACGAGGACGCCTCCCTTGAGGGGGCGAGGTGCTAACCATGGCGACCGGCGGTTCTCTTGAGGCCCAGATCTGGGCCCTGCGGGCTGGATTTGGGTCTGAGGCAAGTTGACTCGGTTTGGTTGCTCCTCTGGCGTTTCATGGAAGACACTAACTTGGGGTGGTTTTGCCGGCGTCGCCCCTATTGTAGTGTGGTGGTGGGGCTTTGCGGGTTCTCTTTGGGCCCGACAGGGCCTGATGTCGGGGGTGGCGATGACAATGGCATGCGTGCTGCAGTGCGACGACGGGGATTTACGGGACCCTTCGGGACCTGGCCGTGCCAAGTTTGCCCCTGCTGATGCATCTGGTCGGCTACCGCCATAGGTGGTGGAGATTGGTCCCTCCCTCTTGTTGATGCTCTGCCGCTCACCATTGAGCCTGGTTTGCCCCGACTACTACATCCGGTCCGCTATCGCCTTCGGCGGTGGAGGTTGATCCCTCCCGGGTGGCTGCTAGTCTATCGCCCTTTGACTGTTGTGTTCTATGGGCCGGTCGATCTCGTTTCTGATGCTGTAATGAGATGACGAAGATGATGGCAAGACCGTGGTGGCGCGTGCTCGTGGGAGGCAAGTCTGGTGGAGCGCTTTAGAGTGGCGAGGGGTGTGTTGTTTTGGGGGTCGGGAGAAATCCCTGTCGGCTCGTTCGGCACCGACGCGGTGACGCCTACGGGTGCCGCTGTCCTTCCTGGAGGGCATTGCGTGTATCCCCTCTCCATTCCCCTCCGCGTATAGGGGAAACCCTAGGCCTTGGCCAGGCAACAGCGTCATCATCGTCACAGTCCTTCTTGAAGGTGTTGCTTCGTACGCGGCACTTTGGAGGGCTAGGTTGGTGGTGGAACTTCTTCAGAGGGCGCAACGGTTGTGGATCATCTTAGTTTTCATCGATCTGCCAGTGTTGGCGTTTGTTTCTCTTTCGTTTCCTTTCTTTTTTTCTTTTTTTTCTGGGTTTGGTTGTGTTGTTTGCCCCAGCTTGAACTCGTGTGTATCCGTTGGTTACTATATTAATATAGTGGGGCGAAAGCCCGATTCAAGAAGAAATAGTGTACTATGGGTACTCCGATCCCGTCCTCTTTTGAAAAATCAAAAATCGTATCAAATAAAGTAAAAAATGAAAAAAAAATGTTTGCACGTGGAGGCAGCATCGTATGTATATAGTTTTTTTGCATAGCAAATCTTGAAACTATATAGTTTAGACAAGACTGACAACGGAAATAACAGTAAGAAGCAACCACCAAGTTAAAAAAATTGTAACTTAAGGTCCACATAAATATGTAACTTAATGGTACTATAAGTAAAGTCGGGTTCAGAAGTACCCATGTCGAAAATTCAACCTCAGGATAAGATTTGACAAATTCTATTTATTCTACATATTTTAAAGGTAGACTAAGAGCATATGCACTCATACGGTGTTCGGCACGTTTAGCACGTATGAGGGGCACCGAATAGATCACATATTTGGAGGGAGGGGGCTGCTCCGAGTTGTGCCCTCCCCATACAAAAAGTTCAAACATTCGAAATCTGTTAAAAATTATAAAATTAACGGTGATTCTATAGATAGTTCTAACATGTTTATACAATACGGGTGCGCTAGCGGGCAAATTTATATAAAAATGGCAAAAACTAAAACTAAGGCCCCCGGCGGTGAGAGGCGCTGCTCTCACCAAGAGGGCGTGGCGGCCCTCTATCGACACCCCACAAGTCAAACAGGGAGTTGTACCTCGTCAGCTGCGTGTCGGCCTCCTCCTTGGCTCGGTCGTGGTGGGCAGACAAGTTCCGTGTCGCCAGATATCTGTGCGGCGCAAGGAAGAGACGCATGTGGACGCTGTCAAGATGTTGCAGCCAGAGGTTCTACAACAGGAAAACGTGGTTGAGGACGTCCCACCCGTAAGGCTCACCGGTGGTCCGGTTAACCGGCCCTTGGGGTGGTGGTGGCCATAGAAGTGCTCGTCGGCGCTCATCTCGAACACGTCGATTGATCACCCGCCGTTCGAGTGACACCCATGGTGGCTCCTCCGGCTCCTCGGAATTGGCTTTAGAGCTTCCACCGCCCAACTCCTCGGTGTTGGTTGTGTCGGAGTCGTCGGAGGGGATCCCCTCCTCTTCCTTGGAGTCGGTGTGCTTAGTGCCATGGAGAGGCGTCTCCGGCTCTCCTGCGGGTGGTGTGCGAGTTGGAGGAAGACGGCGGTCAGGCATGGCTGTGCGCCGCTCCTACTGGCAAAAGTAGCACCTCCGGCCGGCGCCCTAGATATAGCGGGAGAGGGTGTGAGGTGTGGACATGGTGTGAAAGTGTAGATCTGCAATGGGCGATGGCCGCCACGTATCATATATAGCGAGAAAAGGGCGGGAAGCGGTGGAAAAGACGAGAACGGCATGGCGGGAGAACTCGGTGGCAAGCCGCCGCGTGGCTGTCGACGGGACGCGACGTCGCTCGGGAGACGAGACGGCTATCTCACTACTAGGGTTAGCCCGCATCTTCTTATCGTCCATCCGACGCCCCCGCTAGACCCTCCACGGGTCGGGCGACATGGGGGCACCAGATAACTGGTTGGGCTGCGCCAGCGCCAAAACCAAATTGGGTGGGCCGGGTGGGAGGGTGGGGTGCAGTTGGGCGTGATTTTTTACACCGGCACCCCCCATAGATCTTTGGAGGGACTTTAGGTGGGCGAGTGGAAATGCTCTAAGGGTGTAAAAGTATTATCTCATTTGTCTCACTTGTTCTACTTCTACATCCATAATCTTCTTGGAGCAACACCTTCCACACGTAGAAATTTAATTGGTTAAGCTAATCAACAATTTGATTACGTATGTGAGTTAATATGAAAACTATGTTCCTCATTTGTAGGAGAACGACATTGCTATTTTTCAATATGCTGATGGCATGCTTTACCAAGATTTTGAAAATGCTAGGAATTAGAAATTATGGTGTTCCTAATTAAACAATGGATGGTTTAAAGAGTACTTTTGTGAAGTCATGAGGTTTACTGTTTAGAAGATTGTGCAGTTTATGCTTGTATTTATGAGAATTTTCACTTGCAAGTCTGGAAATCCTCCTCTTAAATACTTGAAGATTCCAATAAATAAGAAACAACTTCTTAATGTCCATTGGATTCCTGCTGAAGATAAGATGGAGAAAGAAAAGGTGTTGGCAAGGAAATTGCTGGACATAGGGTCAAGAGTAATATTTTCAAATTTCTGCTTGACATAAGTTACCTTCTATATGAATGCTAGTCTGAACGCGGACGAGAGGATACTCCCCAAAAAAGAAACCCTAGTTGCCGCCTTCGGGTCGCTCACGTGAGGCGACTCCGGGGCGCCCACCTCCAAACCCTAGTAGGTTGCCGCCAGGCCCTCTCCCTCCGGCCGCTGCTGTTGTGCCCTCTTCCCGGTCGGCGGTGGTGGCAACGCCTTGGTCACCGAAGGTGACGGGCGGTTTGCGCGGCCTCCGTTGATCTCCTTCACGGGGGGAGGGGTAGGCACCTTGGGGCTGTGCCGGTGGATCCGGGTTGGGTGGCAGCGCTCCAGCGACGCAGGCTAGCGGTTCATATGGGAGGCGCGGAAGATCAGAAGGAGATCTGGTGTGGACCTGGAGGCGGCGGTTGCTCCCGGCGTCGGCTCAATCTCTAGGTTCAGCCATGGGCTCGAAAGGGCTAATGGCTGACCCGGTCTTTCCGATTGCCGGTAGCTGCCAGTGGTGTGGGGACTGCTGGTTCGGCCCAAATAATGGAGGCGGTCCTAGGGTTCCTCCCGCATGAAGAAGAAGATCTTTTTGATGCTTGCCCTCGTTGAGCTAGCTGGAGAGTTGAGTTCCGGAAGGCTCCGCCGGCGAACTCCCATGGCCGCATCAGGCCTGGAGATTGCTGGATTCTAAGGTATTCGGTCGTGCGTACCCATGTTTTTCTAGCCGTTTGGTTTCAGCGGGATCGTTGCGAAGCTCTGCTATTTGTTCCCACCAAGTGCCATTCAACGAGCCATGGTGAAGTCAGATGCGGAGAATGTCAGGAAAGCAGAAACATGAGGGCAACGATGGTGATTTGAGTCTTTGTGGCAACGACGAACTGACTGCGTGATCTGTGACTCGCAGCAGCGACTGTTTATAGGGGTGGCAACATAGGAGGAGTTCCTAGTCTTACCTTGTAGAGTGAAAATCCAAGGTCTGGTCTTAACTGGTTGTGCCTGGCAATGACCTTGTTAAAGACATTGTTTTGCGAGCGAGGACTTTCTCCAGGATGAAAAACTATGATCTTTGATCAACAACGATGGCGCGTGTGCACTGTTTCTTTCTTGAAGGCGTTGGTATTGGAGTGGAGGACTACTGGTGTTGTTCTGGTGATGTCAGCGTTGTTGCTTTGAGGAATAGTTCTCTGTAGCGGGACTTTTCTTTTTTTGTAATTTTTTTCTTTTTTCTGGGTTGTGTGCATCCGTAAGTCCGCTATGACATGCGTTGTTGCAGAGGTTGGGTGTAATTGGTATCTCCGTGATATTAATATATACTCTTTTCCAAAAAAAAAGTTACCTTCTATATGATGTCATTCTATAGATTATCTAATGGGGCCATGAAAAATGTGATGTTTTTAGAGAAAGGATGCTATGGCAGGAAGAAATATCACTTAATGAATTGGGAAATAGTTTGTCTCCCTAAAGATTTAGGTTGTTTGGGGTGTTGCATTTGGATTTGAAGAACATTAGCTTGCTACGTAAATGGCTTTTGAAGTTGAAAAATGAAGAGGGGACCTGGCAACAAGTCCTGAAGAAAAAAATATCGAGAGAGAGAGAGATTGTCTTAGGTTGAGGCTAAGCAAGGGAATTCTCATTTCTTGGCAGGGTTAATGAAGGTTAAAAATATCTTCTATAATTTCTGTGACAAGGTTGTGATATCAGCAAATAAAACAAAGGTTTTAGGAGGAGCATAAAGGGAAATCTCTAGAAAAGAAATTCCCTAGACTGTTTGATTGTCCTTTCATAAAAATATTATAAAGTAGTCAAAGTGCTGCAGTACAAGGGTGCTTGTTTGATTTTTTTTTTGATAATTACTTGTTTGATTTTAGAAGGTTTCTATGGGGTGAGTTCGGCGTTGAGAGGTCTAAGCATTTGGATATAATTCATAGTGTCAATTTGAGGCAGGGAGATGACAAGGTGGCTTGGAAACTAGGGAAGAAAGGATTTACACTGAAGTCACCGTATAATGCTTTACAAACCAAGCCCATGTAAAAATTTCTGGAAAACTTTACTCTCTAAAACTTCCTGCCAAAATTAAAATTTCCTTATGGCTGGTTGTGGAGTAGAATTTTAACAAAATGCAGCTTGAAGAGAAAGGGGTGGGATGAATAATATATACACTTTATGTTTTGTGCCTCTGATGAGAGTATAGATGACATTGTTTCCACTGTCCCGTTACAAGATTTGTGTGGTGTGTTTTCGAGTGTGCATTTGATTCTCCAACATAATCTAGAACCGTTGCTGAATTGGGGAATTTGTTGTTCAACTTTCAAGGGGCTAAGAGGGTAGCAGTGAAGATTTTTCTTGCTTCTATCTTATGGTCTCTATGAAAAACTAGGAATAGAGCATATTTTGATAACATAATGCCTCATGATCCTTGTGATATATTATTTCAAATGTGTCATTGGATTGACTATTGGACTGAATTGCAGAAACCAAATGTGCAAAAGGTGCTGCAACGAAGAACTGAACTCTTGAAGATGGTGGCTGTGATGTCTTCACCCAATCTAGGGGCTGGGCGGCAGCATGCCTAAGAATGGCAGCGGATAAGCTTAGTCAAGAACGATTGCATCTGGGCCTTGCTTAGACTAGGGAGAGTCAGAAAGCTGGATTTGTTCTTTGGTTCGGTTGTCAGTAATTTTTGCTTTTTGGTTAAACAAACTGAGCTAATACAAAGTCTACTGATCTATTAAGGCATGTACATGGAGAAAAGTTAATCCTAGCAATTCGTACGCAGTGTCAATCCCAGCTTTGAATTTAGAGAATTACAATTGCGGAAAGGTCAGATCCAAAGCTTGCACAACCCCATAACAACATATCCTATCCTGAAAACAAGCAAAACACATGAATCGTATGACAGAGACTAATGCTACGACCTGGAGTGCTACCAAGTAAACAAAATTCCCTCTAATCGTCTCTACGGCCTCCAAATCACGTGGATAAAGGAAGACTGCTCTCTGGGCTACCAGTTAAACGCTCTAAGATCCGAACTTGCAAGTTGATGACAGAAAAAGCGAGTAACAATCAGTTCCATTTGCAAGGAAGTGCATCTTGTAAACTTGGTAGTCCTCGGATATAGAGGAGATATATGGATATTTGTCACTCCAAGTAATAGCATTTGGATATTTCCCACTCCATCTCTTAATGACATGTGTCCCCAGGCCCACGTTCTAGTGAGCAACAGGTGGCAATGCCATTCTCTGTAGTGGCAAATATCCAATTTTCCAAACAAAGAAGGATGAAGGCAAAGTAAATTCATTCATATTCATCATAAAATATAACTTTCAGGAATATATACCCCTTCAATCTGCAAGGTAGATAATAATTCCAGCAATCTATGTCGCTAATATAACTTCAGGGTCTACACTAGCAATTGCAGCCTTCATTAAAAAATGATGAAAAAACACTACCTACTACATCCAAAAACTAAAGCTTTCTAAGCTTGAATACTTTTTCACACTTGATAATTCTGAATGTTTCAAGGTAACATATGGGAGTATTGGTGAAAGTGAAACAATAGTCACTAAAGAGGTGCCTTAGATTTTCTCTTCTACTTGTGAGGATCTGCATATAGATGAAAAATGCAATTCATGGCAAACATTCCCTAAAGGTGGCAAGTTTCTTATAACCTCCAAATATCAAGATAGAATCAAGGTAGTGTCATATGCTTTCACTGACATTTTTTCTGTAACTAAAGAAGGGCCATCCTTTCTTTGGAAGTTGCACAGGTTTACATAGCTACATAACAAAAATAATAGCAAAGGAGGAATGCTTAACTCTACTTATTTTCAAATTTGGCTACTTAGGAAGGAAGTCAAAGAGAATGAAATTTAAATAGATAAAACAGAACAAGAAGAGTACACAACAATGACATGACATGTAACACATTTACAGCAGGACAATTTTACTTGTCATCTAATGGCCCAAACCGCTGCCAAATATGCTCGATTAAGTCTCGTCTGAGTTGGTTATGAGCTGGTTTTTCATTAGTAGCATTTTTCTGTAGTAACTCAGTAAAATAATCAGCAGGTCCACTGTTGGTGTCTGAAGGTAAAGCAACCGATGTCTCTGAAATTTCTCTGCAGTCAAAAGAAGCACTTGTCATACCTTTCTCATCCTCAACTGCCATGTTATGAAGTATGATGCAAGCCTGCATGATTTTGCCCAGAGTTGCTGGCTGAAAGTATTTTGTAGGGCCACGCACGATGGGAAAACGCGACTCTAGGAGTTCAAATGCTCGTTGAACATCATTCCTTGCTCCTTCTTGATAGCGTGCAAATAATCGATCTTTTTCAGTCTGAGGGAGGGGTATCTTCTTAATGAATACGGGCCATTCTGGGTATATTCCATCAGCAAGATAGTACCCCATATTATATCTCCTCGTGTTGACGAAAAATTGCACATGGGGACCTTGGCCTTTCAGTACATCGGTGAACAAATGTGGTTGATTCAGCACGATCATGTCATTGTGGGATCCAACAACAGCAAAGAAAGCATGCCATATCCAGAGGTCTTGTGAAGCAACTGCTTCAAGAATGATCTTAGCAACACCGTTATCAGTATGAGTAACATGACGCACCCATTTAACTGGGCAGTTTTTCCACTCCCATTGCATACAACCAATGCTTCCCAACATGCCAGGGAAGCCATGGGTCTCACCCATTTGTAGCAGACGTTGCATATCTGCACTAGTAGGACTTCGCATGTATTCTCCACCAAACATGTCAATCACCCCTTCCACAAACTGATCCAGACATTCCATCACTGTGCTCACACCACTTTGTATGTATTTCTCAATATCGCTTGAGGGGGAACCACATGCTAATATATTAATAGCTGCTGTGCACTTCTGGACAGGTGAGAGCCCTTGACGACAAGTGGCATCTTTCCTTTTTGTGAAATAAGGAGACCACTTACCTAAGGCATGTACTATACGTAGAAAGAGGGGTCTTCTCATCCGGTACCTTGTACGGAACTGCTTGTCAGTGTAGATTGGATCTTCAGCAAAGTAATCAGCCACGAGTTGTTGATGGCCCTCTTCACGATTTCTCTCTATGTACCTCCTACTCCCACGGCGAGATGTACCAGCTTGCTGAGATTTAATTTTGGCCAGAATCTTCGCATTGATCCGCTCAAGCAAATTATGGAAGATGCTTTGTTCAACAATGAGTTCTTCCATACTGTATATGTCGGCTGGGTCGATGGTGTTGCCATCTTCAGAATCATCTGAGCAGGATGATGTGTCTGATTGATTGGACATATTATCTAAAAAAAATAAACAATGGTTAAGGTTTCAACATGCGGGCACATGTGAAATAACTTGCTTATGTTACATCCAGATGAAGATAAACAGTATAAAAAAGCTTCAATGCTCAATTGGTTTCTACAAAGCAAAATGCGTAAAGCGTATGACATAAATGAACTTGGTGATGCATACAACTATACATGTGCCATTGCATATAGGTTGCAAAAAATGCCATGACATTTGCTATAGTTTATTATTCCGTAACGGCAACAGGCAGTTCTGAAATATATTTAAAGGAACGAAGAAACCCACACCAAAAATTGATCCATTATACCTGGGGAGAAATCTGACTGACATACAAGCAATATTCAGTTCAGCAAAGATAAGAACAAAGCACGGGTGCATGAAATGTTCATTCAAAGATAATTCTGGTTCACAAGCATGTTTAATTCAGAGCACAGCTGCAGGATTTCTATTCAACAATAACTACTTAAAATGCATGAAAGGCAGTTCCAGATGCAAGCAAGGGCAAAACACACTGAACCTAAATGAAAAAAAAATGCTTGAAAAGTAATTATGTACAGGTTCTTCTGCAATTCATGTCCACATAAGTTTACTGATATCCATTCGACAAGTTTCATTTGCTTCGATTTTGCCCGCTACAAGCACTAGGCACACTACAGTTCTACACCACTGTTGCCCAAGCAACAATAATGGAGCTACTGGCGAGTTCAGGTACAACTTGGCAATAACCAACAAACTACTCGGAATCGCTGCGATTCTCAATTTATACTCTCTGTCCCTGAATTTCATTAGAATACCATGGTCTTAGAATGATAGTGGTAATCTACTCCGCAAGCTACAGCTTCTACTCTCGAATTGCCTAGATATTCTTCACTGAATGGGCGAATCTCTTAGGCTAACCTAACCGATGAAAGATCTAGAATGGTATTTGTGTGTTGTCTTGGGAAGTTAGACGAAGCGACCACAGGTCAAATAAAAACAGACGGAATGGGATAAGATATAATAAATTGCACGAGAATAAGAAGCAGAGATAATACCTGCTTCGTGCGAGGTGTGAGGAAGAGGGGCCGACTGGTCGGTCGAAGTAATTTCGGAGACGAAAGGGAAGACAGCTGGACTAGGTCCCGACATGGATCGACCTCGCTGGTTAGCACAGCGCGACGGTGCAGTGAAAGAGCGGCTGCCCTCAGAGTCCGCGCAAGGCGAGGGCCGGCTCCACTGGACGAGGGCGGAGGGGGTAGGGTTTGGGGTCACTCAGGACGCGGCTGCGCAATGCTGTAGACGGAGGGGATCTACCGGGTTGGAGGAGGAACAGGCCGGGCGGTTCGAGGTGGGGGTTCCGCCCACGCTGGTCGGTGAAGGGGAGGGGGAGCACGAGGGATTGACGGCGTCGAGGGGTACGCCGATGGTGGAACCGCGTGGAAGCGGGAACTGAAAGAGGGGATTGTGGAGGGGGGCGGATCAAGAAGAGTCGGAGAAAGAGTAAACCGCGTTGGCGGTTCTAATTCTTGTCTTCAGTTTGGTCTTAATTTTTTTAAAATGTATATCTAGGTTTTAAATCTTTCGCAAGTGATTTATACGAGGTTCTTAATCGGTTTAACTCACGTTGACCGGTGCCACGTCAAAACTAACACCCACGTGGCGTATCCATCACCTTGCATATTTGCGAATAAACCTGTATTTGTGGATGATGTTCGTCTCGTGTTGTAGATCGAATGCCATAAAAACTAACACTGTAATCTTGCTGTCTGATATGCTTACTTTATTTAGCATGAGAAATCATCGCAACACAAGTGCGCGCACAAAGCAATCTGGATCTGAAAAAGCTATGTACATCATCATTCATCGAGCGTCTCAGTTTTAGTAATCCGTTGTAGGTTGGCGTGGATCATAAGCCTCAACCTCTGCTTGATGATCCTGAACCTTCTAGTCTCGCTGCCGCGCCTTCTTGGTAACCTTGATTGATGGATCATGGCTTAACACTTTGCGGTTTTTGGGTCAGCACATGACATTACTAATCATCACGGTGGTAATAATTTGAGGGAGTTTTGATGGTTACCTTGTGTGATGATGATCTCACCTAGAGCCCATGGACTGACGCGGCTGCCGCCACCTTCCGGCGCGGCAGGTTTCGGGCGCCCCTGAGCCGGTTGTTCTTGTCGGACCTGTAGCAGCTGAGGCTGCCGCTCTGTCCGCAAGCGCTGGACCAGTCGAAGCTGACTGCGGCGAACGCGTCGTTGGACCCGTAGCTCTCCTTCTCCTCGACGCCTGCGACGTCCTTCCGCCTCCTAAACGCCACCACCACCCGTTGCCCGGCCACCGCCGACCCGGCGTCCGTGGCGTTCTTGCTGGCGCAGTCGTCGGTGGTGGGCTCGGCCTGCCGCGTCGCCATCCATCGCTCCAGCCAGCTCCACCCCACGTTGAACTCCCCCTGCTCCGACCGCGATGACCGCTTCTTGGTGTCACTGCCGCTCCTTAGCTAATTCCGTTCAAAACGCGGCGCACACAGTTGACATCATCAGTTGAGTTCAAAAGAGACTCAGATGTACAATTTACTCGATCCGCTCTTCCGCGAGGTGTTGGTTGCGGCCACAACCGGCGATGCGGCACCCGCTCTCCCGCGTAGCCGTAGTCCTCGATGTGCCACAGCTGCCGGTCCATTGGTTCCGAGCTTGATGGATTCTAGGATGCAGCCTTGAAGGGCATGGGATCGAGGGCGCTACATGCTATGGGATCGAGGAATTTATCAGCGCTTTTCTCTCATGGTTTGGGTCTAGGTAATCTCTATTTATATTGGCAGTTATTGGGTCACAAGATATTTCCTGTTTATTTTGATGATACGGGTTATGCTATATTTATTAAGAGATTTGAGTACTTCCTGTTTATTGGGTCACAAGATCTTTTCTGTTTATTGGGTCACAAGATCTTTCCCATTTATAATAGTAATGCTATTAGCACGAGGCAAAGTAGGATGTTAATTGATTTGGCTATTAATTTATTTACCAAATCCAAACAATTAAATGGGAGATACATGCCTATGTATGTACCTTATACACATATTTCCTAGTTGTTTACTTCATATTAGATGCAATCTTCACTAATTTACTGTCACCATTGAACTTATATTGTTGGCAGTATGTTGATTTATATTTCTCATATTTTTTCTCTACCACGTTATTAAATTTGTTATATCAATCAATGGGTTATCACAATCAAAGGAATAATACAAGAAAATCTTGCCTTCCTGAAGTGGACGAGGCATGGCATGCATGGCGCTGATCTGAGTCGCACCTGTATGGCATGCATCGGACGTGTTGTGTTTTTCCTACAGCTCGGTAACGCGAATATCATCAATCTCAGGAATATTATTAGTGTTAGAGCATAACTTGGAAAAAGCAATTACAGATAGTAATAGCAACAATAACTTGGCAAGCTATTCTTTCGAATTCTAGAGGTAGTAATATAAACACCTCCATCCAATTGATGTTGATCAATTGTCATATTGCTCTATTTCTATATCTTAAGCTATCAATATTATCTCTGAAGTCGTATACCTGACATTACATATTACATTATTTGAAATATTTCTCATCCTTCCCTTCCTCCTGTGAATATGCAAGGTTGCAGTTTTGGCAAGACCTTACCCTTCTTTATGATGGTGTTTAGCTATGCTTCAGCCACACACATCATTTAATCACGGGAGGTGAGAGGTGGCATTATTCTTAGATTGCTTAATATTGCAACTGAAGTTATTGAGCTGGTTTCATATCACACATTTAGGCGATTTGTAAAGCATTTGTATATGCATGGTTTAATAAAAGTACATTGCAGGTAACTTCACAAGGTTGTGCCCATTTCTTTATGGTGTGGAATACGTTAAGCCTCAACTCCCAGGTACTTCCCCATAAATCTCTTGTTCCTTTATTATTAGCCTCTTCAAATCACCTAATGCCTATGCATGGTTAAAGAAGGAGGCACACTTGAATCACATGAATCGAAGAAATCCGTAGACACGGCCTTGTAACCTTGGGCATGGGCAAAATTTGTCTGTCTGATTTCAAACTCTGTTAAATATATGAAAAACAAACATTCTCTGTAAGTAACAAAAATGATCTAATTGAAAATTTCTATTCTAAAAATATAGAAAGGTACCAGAGGCATTTTTGCGAATAAGAAACACTGCAAGACATACGCCTTCAAATCTAAGTTTATTGACAGACAGTTCAGGTAAAACAATGTTCTTTTGCCAGCTAAGTAGTACAATATAAGTTGAATTAGTTGAAAATTGAGATTGCCTTCAGTTAGCTGCATTGCACGTGCAAAAATAAAATCCTTGATCATTTGGTGTTTTCCTTCATAATTGCAAGAAAGAAAACATATACTTAAGTTTACAAATTCCATGCAAAGAGCAACTAAATAGAGCATTCTTTAGCCTGATGTACTCAGCACTCTCCGCTCGTACGGTGAGATAAAATAGCACGGAAAAGCGTTAGGTTGAGAATTCTATCCTAGATCTAAGAAGACAAAAGCTTTGATTATCCTAGCATCCTACTCAATGCATATGTATGGAAAAGGCAGAGGTGCCTTTAAGGAAAATAGTATGAACACTATCATTATGTTTCTACTGCAACCCTGCAAGAAACATTAGATAAATCATCTCGTCAAAATTTATGCCTATAAAAAATAGTATGAATACTTCCATCATGTTTCTTTCGCTGCAACTATAATTTTCAAATTTGTGAAATACATTAACCAAGACAAACTGAAAGAGAAAAGGTGTTTCCACATTTGTACAGAACATACATAGTAGCCCTGAGGTCCAAATGGAAAGATAGAAGAAAGATACCAACAGACGACATGAAAGTCGATATTAATATAAATAGACATGAATCAAAAAGTCATTGGAAGGAGAAGTTTGAATAACATACCAAGAAAACTTACTTTAAGTTTTGTTCCAGCGATGAAGCTTTGAGAAAGAACTGATTCAATAAATGAAACTGTGTTTACATTGTAGGAATATGGTGGGTGAATCAGGTAATGGGGATGATCCAACTGCCACTTAGAGTACATGTATCATTAGAACCTGTGAGGACGACCATGGTACATTCGGCCGGAGGTGTCGATGCCTGCTGGTGCGGAGTAGATTTTAGGCGCGGCAGCGCGGGGAGTATGATCATCAACGGCGTCGGACTCGACGACATCATTGTGGGCATAATTATGAAGGGAGGCTCAGTTGGAAGCTCTTGCTCTAATGTTTATTGGGAAGCTCTCTTAATAGTAACTATTTTGTAAGTATCTTCTAGACTACTTGTCCTTGAATTTTCTCTCTTATACTCACTTATTTTTTAAGCTCCCCTATATAAAACATTGAATTCTGTAGGTAACTGTTCCATCTATGGCTTGCTGTCAACAATGAGTATGCATGCAAATGCCAAGATTAAACTTTCTTGGAATTCTGGGACAACCTTATCCCACTCAATGAACATATTTGATTTTCTAAATATTACTTGAGGTGAGCTCTGGAATATAGTTTTTTCTGACATTGTTGCTTTTTATTTGTTGCTGGTACAAATTGTAGAGTTTTAAAAGCTTTCATGTATGGTTTGAGATTTCATGTAGTCATGTAACTAATCTGTTACTCTTTTCAGTTACCGGGTGAAAGGGCATGTATGTCCCCATGTGTGGTTTTGGTAATTAATGACAATCTCTATGGACTAATGTGTAAATTGAGTTTCACTTGTAGGTTTTTCCATTGGCATCGCTTGGGCCATGTGTTGGTCTCAAGGTTGGAAGATGAAGAAATGTCCAAGGTCTTTGTGCCCATTGGAATCATGAAGAAATAAGGAGCTTGAAGGTCGATCAAGGCATGTGCAAAGAGTTGCATCAAGATGGATCAACCTCAAGTAGGGATGAAGAAGGGCGAGCTCAAGATGCGCCATCTCTAGAAGATCTCATGCTTGAAGCTTGCCATCCTCGTGCTCATGGAATGATGAATACAAGTTCAAAGAAGAGGTTTCCCCATGGAGTATGGGGGAGCAATTTGCAAGTCTTCATCTTCATCAAGCAAGAGCATCCAAGAAAGGTGTTCCCACTATAGAAGAACAAGACGGTCTACATCAAGTTCAAGTGGGTTGCTCAAGGCAAAGGTATGTTCTTGATAGAGTTTCTCTTTTGCCGGTCTCGTGTTGTTAGTTGGGAGACCGGGTTTAGGATAGATAGCCGTACTATCAAGATGGGCTCTCAAGCGGGTGTCTCGTTTGCATCGTTCGGAGAGAGCTCAAACCTTTGCATTCATAGCATCATATTTCTTGGTTATTATTTGGTTCTTGTCCATGAGAGTATCTAGAGCTTGTGGTCATCATCATAACAAGCTCTAGTTCATCATCTAAGGATTTCACTTGCATATCTTATTGCAGTTTTTGATCTTGCGAGTTTTTCGGCTCCACACCTTGGGGGATACTTCACATATATATTCATAGTATTTTCTCCCAAGGTGATACCCAATATTTGTTGGATTCTATTTGTTGTTATCTTTCCAACAAAATTGGTTTCATCCCGTTTGGAGTTCGGATGCAAAAGTTATTGCGTTTCTGGTTTTCTGGTTTCTGGAATTTCCCTGACCGGAAGTTCCGGCTTGCCATCGGAAGTTCCGCTAGGGCATTTTTGCCGCCGAAAGTTCCGGCGGAAGTTCCGGGTCTTCTTCCGCTCACGCTCAGTAACCTTCTGTTTTGTATGTGCTATTTGATGGAACTTCAGTCGGAATTTCCACCAGAAGTTTCGCTCTCATCGGAAGTTCCGGCCAGTGACCGGAAGTTCCGCTCAGGCCAAAAGTTTCGGTTGAATTTCCGGCTCTTGTTCCGCTCACGTTCAGTAACCTTCTGTTTTCGTTGTGTCTATTTGACGGAACTTCTGTCGGAACTTTCACCGGAAGTTTTGCTCCCACCGGAAGTTCCGGTGAACCGGCGGAAGTTCCGGCCATGATTCGTTTTTTCAGTTTCTCGCTCCGCGGTTTTTGACCGTTGGCTGTGTGCCACCGGAACTTCCGGCCTCCCACCGGAAGTTTCGGCCAGGTGTCACGAATGCCCATAACGGGCAGATCTGGGAGCCCTTTAAAAGGGGCTCCTCTTCCCCTTCGTGGCATACAGCTTTTCTTCTTGGTTCTTGGCTTTCTCTCTCTCCTCCATTGTCAACCTTGAAGAAGCTTTCCCTCTCCCTTTCCCCTCCTATGATTCTTGCATCTTTTTGAGGGATTTGAGAGAGGAGATCTAGATCTACAATCCCCCAAGCCAAATCCCTTCTTTGTGAAGGAATCTTTGGGATCTAGATCTTGGAGAGTTTTGTGTTCTCCTCTTGTGTTCTTCCTCCCTTATTCCCCCAATAGCTTTTGTAGCTTTGTTGGAATTTGGGAGAGAAGGACTTGCCCTTGCATTTGGTGCATAGGTTTGAGTTCCCCTCGGAGATTTGGCGAGTTCAAGCTTGTGAGCTTGTTTCTCTTGGGTTCCTTGGAACCCTAGACGGTTGTGTGGTTGGATTGTTGACCTTTTGTGGTCTTGTTGACCTTTTATGGTCTTGTAGCCTTTTGTGGCGTTGTTGGCCTTTTGTGGCATTGTTGGCCTTTGTGGTTTTGTTGTTGGGAGCCTCCAATTGAGTTGTGGAGTTAGCCCCAATCTTGTACGGGTTCGGTAACCGCCCTCAAGCGTACCATAGTGGAGCAAGTGTCCGCCTTTGGTGGTGTGCACTTGGGAGAATAGGGTGAGCCTTTTGTGGCGTCGGTGAGTTGCGTGCTTCCGCATCCGGGGTGAGGCCTTGTGTGGCGTTGGGTGATCATCGAGCCACCACACCTCGAGGTGAGCCATTTGTGGCGTTCGGAGAGATTTGCGCCATCGCACCTCTCCAACGGAGACGTAGCTTCTTTGGAAGTGAACTTCGGAAAACAAATCTTCGTCTCCGCGTCCATCGGTTATCTCTCAACCGAACCCTTTACTTATGCACTTTACATTGTGATAGCCATCGTGCTTGAAGTATTTATACCTTGCTATCTCCTTGTTGCTTGTATTGCTTAGCATAGGTTGTTGGTGCACCTAGGTGAACTTAGTGGCTAGGTTTTGTGCTTAATAAATTAAACGTTAGTTTTATTCCGCATTTAGTTGAGCCTAAACCGTAATATTTTTAAAAGCCTATTCACCCCCCCTCTAGGCGACTTCCTTTGTACTTTCACCGGGGTACATATTGTAGTCAATATGTCTCTATTAAAGTGCTAAAACCTGAGAGAGTAAATATGGACATGCAGCATGAATTTACCTAGGAGGTTTATATCAAGCGGTTCGTTACATCATATGCTCTTATTCCTTGTACTGTTGGTGAGCTATTTCAGTAAACCAACTCTTGTGAACGTAAACTTGATATTTTCCTTTCTATGATTTATGTCATCTCACTTAGTCTTATTTCTTCTAAAGTAGTAATTTGGCACGTGCTTAAAAATGTTAGTCTCAATCTCATGTCGTCATATTTTCACTACTAAAATTATTTGCTTCTGTGATGCCACTAACCAAGAACTTATACCAGTAGTATCTCTCACATTAAATTGACATCATTGGTTATCATAAGTAAAGACACCATAGACAATCACTGGTTATCACAAGGCATGATCCATCAGAAAACATTGGTTGATAAGAAATATTGGCCTCTACAATGAAACTATCCATAGAAAATGAAGTAAGAATTTTAACTTCATGATAAACAGACACATGTCCCTCGTACATGTCCCTCCTAGGAAACATTTTTGGCCTCTACAATGGAACTATCCATAGAATATGAAGATCGAATTTTAACACTGGTTTATTTTTTATTCTGGGCCTTCATATCTAGTACATCTTCCACTCTATCCCCACGGGGTTTGCACCTGCAACCATTTTCCTCTCTAAACAAAAAGATTCATCGTCAATGGTGGGATCTACATGGCCCTCGCACATGTCCCTCCTTATTAACACCAGCCGTTTGACATGCTCCCATATCGTCATGTCGGCACGCACGTGCGCTCTGAGACCTAAGACAAACGCATGTAATAAGAAAACAAGCCAAGAAAGGTAATTTTCCTTAGAGAAGAGGGGTGTTTTAAGTCAGAAAACATTGATGAGTAATTACCATCGAAAAGATTAAATGGATGGATTGTTGTGCATGTCTGAGTTTTGAGGCTTGTTGAAGATGTGCTATCAAGACTTCCTGAAAAACCATATTAAAATTAGTAGAGATGTGCATGCACTATTTAGATATGTATATATAATGAACTAAAGCTTACTTGATTTTTGATCGACTTTAAGATTGGTGGCCACGAGAACAACACTATCCTATTCAGCCAAAAGCAGAGTATTGCCATAGGCATAAGCAGATTCACCAAAACACGTATAAAGCTAATATTGTGGCTGGTATACATCACAGCAATCCCTCTGACGCCGCTAGGGGCGCAGAAATCCACTTCATATGGTCCAACGTAGATGATGATGCCAAACACACCTAAGAATCATTTTACAATTACTATTTTCTATAACAATCTATGCGAAAGTGTGAATAATGCGTATTTAATATATCTTTACTTACTTGTTAGTGCACCATCCGGGAGATGAGAAAAAACATCAACCATAGTGCATCCCTACAAGTCATGAACAGATCTTCCATAAAGCATAAAGAACATCAAATAATAAGAAGTAATACATGGATAGATGGTGTAGTTTTGATAAACTTCAAAGCATCAAGGAAAATAGAGAATATATTTGATGAACGTCAAACCTTTGGAATCATGTTGGAGATTGACCGATCTGTTTCAGTAGGCGCGCTGGGTAGAGGAAGGCTAGGAGTGCATTTGACCCTTATGGGGCCGTGCTTATATAGGCGAATTGCATATTTTTTCAGGAAACATCATAAAAGCTGATTGATATTATTCTGTGAATAATAAAAGCTAATTGATGTTCTGAAATAGAATGTATCTTTCATAAAAGGAAACATTATAAAAGCTGAGAGATTTTTTACTTTGAGAATAATAAACAAAATCAGTATGACGACATCTAATTAATTGCAAGAGATCTCTTTGCATTTATAAGACACCACCATATAAAAAAATCAGGAAATCTTACTATTAACTGTAGGAGATCCCTTTGCATTTATATGACACCACCATATCGAGAAAAATCATGTAGACATAATTAAAAAGATATGTCTGTTTTACTTAGTTAGATTAGTGCTGCTTCTTATTTACTGCTGGTATAGTATAGCTTTGTATAATCAAATCAGAGACATTTTCGTATGATTAGATGGCTGATTTGTTTTTTCAATAAATGATCAAACATAAAAATAGCTAATCATGTACATATCTTTAATAAAAAAATAAAATGATAATCATAGAAGAAAACATTTTTGGTTATCAAAATTCACGTAGCCATAGAAAATCATTGGTTAGTCATGTCATTTATATAGTTCCACTTTCTATGGCGTCCCCCTGTTATACACTATTAATACATGTATAACAAAAAATGTGTCGACAATGAGCAGGAGTTTATAGAAAATAATGATATAGTAGTTAGTATACACTTTAAAACGCACACATATTAATATTTATATAACCATTACAATTTCAAAGATGCTAGTAACTAACATGATGTTTTATACAATAATTCTATATGAAGCTGCTCAAATATTCTTCGACGTCTTCAATTGTTCAGTACTTCCTTGTAGACTATGTTCTTCATGGTTGTTACCAAGTCCTTGGATCTCTTTCGCTTCTTTGGATTACTGGACTAGTCAATGCCATTGCTCTTGCCTTTGCCCTTGACAAGCTCCTTGCTCTCGTGCTTTTCCTTGATGGCAAGGATCTTAATGTTTACCTTTGCAGTTGCTCTAGACAATGCAACATACAACTGGCCATGGGAGAATACAGGTTCAGGTAGGTAAACACCGACAACAGGGACGGTCTGCCCTTGCACCTTATTGATGGTCATGGCAAAGCTGAGCCTAATCGGGAATTGCTTCCTTTTAAATCTGAACGGGAACATGTCATCATCAGAGGGGCAGAGAGGTATCCGAGGAAGGAAAACCCTCTCCCCGGCGTGTTGTCCTAGTACGATTTCTGTGTCGATGGCGTTCCTCTTGAATCCCTGAACAACAAGCCTCGTGCCATTACATAATCCATTAGCTGGGTCAATGTTTCTAAGAAGTATAAGTGGAAAATTTATCTCCAGTTTAAGCTTGTGGGGCGGCAGCCCATTAGGAGTTAGCGAGTTCAAGAAATCTAGAGCATAATAGCCATGCAGATCATCCTCTGCACTATCAAAGCTGTGGTAGATCTTTTCCTTGCCGCTAAAGTGTTCTACCATGATCTTGTTTATCGTGTCGACATAGTCGTTCTTGGTTGAGAGGATCGCTCGGGAAGTCATATAATTCGGATCTGCCATGTTGTCGATTAGTTGCGGAAATACATGCTCGATCAGTTTCTCTAGGTCATCCTCTTCTTCTGTAGAAGGTACACATATATATTCAGGGAGCCGTATCTTACCTTCCTCGTCAGCTTCCTCGGTGCCATTCCCTACCCGCATCAAGTAATCTGCGAACCACATGTCGTTATGTGCCCTCATGTTCTTGACGAGCCTTAGCTGGCACGTGCCATTCTAGAGGTATGAACTCCGTAGGGCCGCCTCGATTATCTGAGCCCGTGACCCCTTCCGGACGAACGGAAGCACTTGCCTGAAATCACCACCAAAAACGATTCTTTCCACTGAACGGTCGGTCACGTCATCCCGTGATGTCACGCATGCTTTTGTCCAGTGCCTCAACACAACTGTCTGGCGCTTCGTCATCCCGTGATGTCACACATGCTTTTGTCCAAAGCCATTCTTAGGAGTTTGGCTGTCCCACTTTGCTTTGTAAAGCTACACGATGAGCCATCTTCATTATTTAGCGTATCTTGAACCTAGAGTGGGCGGTTCGGCCTCCAGACAGGATGGAAGCGACAACGCCCGATGTCACCGTTGCTATAGCGATCTTCCTCTTGGTTCTAACTGTAGCAAGGAGCGCCCTATACAAAAAGGTCTTCCCCGTGCCTCCTGGGACATCAACAAAGAAGACACCACCATCACCACTGTCAATTGCTGATAATATCTTGTCATAGGCTAGCCTTTGCTCGGGATTTAGTGAGGATGCTAGATTCTCATCATTCGGGTCAACCTCGATAGTGCTCTCTTTGATGACCTCCTTGGCCTCACCTCCCGTGTTTTCATACGTCTCGTCCATCACGGGGAGATCGAACGTCTTGATGTCTTTGCCCATGGATTGCAACATACCACTAATGTCAAGCAATATCATCTGTTCTACTACATTTGGGCATGTGTGACGTTGTCGGAAGTCATCAGACATTGCATCTAGGTGCCTATCCCACAAACCTCGCACATCACCAGGCTCACAGAATACCAAGATTGTTGCAAAGAGTCTTCTAAGGGAAGTCGGCATCGCGAACTGCTCTGACTCGGTAAGGCACTCGTCGAGGGTGTGAAATGGATCGTATGGGCACCTAGAGGGGGGATGAATAGGTGCTAACCAATTATTTAATACTTTTTCAATTTTAGGCTTGACACAAAGTAAATTCTCTAGATATGCAACTACGAGAATTTCCCTATATGTAACCCTAACTACTAAGCACGTAAAAAAGGAGTGAGGAAACCGTAGTGGAGCACGTGGAGACACAGGGATTTGTTTTACCGCAGTTCCTTCCTTGTTAAGGGAAGTACATCTGCGTTGGAGGGGTGGGCGGTTCTAAGACCACCACGCCACAATAGGCCTCACCCTATTCTCCGATGGATCTCGCCACGAGAGGCCTGATCCACCTTCTCCACTATTGGATCCCTTCGAGGCGGGAACCGGTGCCTTTTACAACACTATCGGGGCACACACCCACAACCGAATTGGGGGCTCCCGAGATGACAACAAGCTGCCACAAGAACAAGGTTTATCAATATAAACAAAAACGAGGATCTAGATATTTGCAAGAAATACTAGATCGGAGGTTCTCCAAATGAATGGAGAGGAGATGAAGCGCTTGATTGCTGATGATGAAGATCGAGTCCTCCTCCTTCGATTCCCAAAGGCATGGGGGCCTTTGGGATCTAGGTGGAGCACTCTTGGATGGAGCTTTCATATCTGATCTGGTCTTTTTCGTGATGAATCAAGAGTTCTGGCAGGAGGGGGAAGGCTGGCTTAAATACCCCCTCCCCAGATCTGGCCGTTGCACAACTTTGGGGGCGGGTTATCCGCCCCCCACTTGGGGCGGATTATCCGCCCCCTGGGAAAACTCCGCCCCAAGGGCGGATTCTCCGGGGGAAACTCCGCCCCCTCTCCGGGGATTGCGCCTTGGTGAAGCTTGGTGAAGATCTTGGGAGCGGATAATCCGGCCCCCTTGAGGGGCAGATTATCCGGACAAGCCGGAAAGTCCGGCCAAAACTTCGCCCCCTCTCTAGGGCTTGCGCCTTGGCGATGAGCAGGGGGGCGGATTATCCGGCCCCACTGAGGGGCGGATTATCCGGCGGGGCCGGAGAATCCGGCCAAAACTCCGTCCCCCTTCTGGGGCTTGCGCCTGCTTGGGCAAAGGGAGGGGCGGATTATCCGCCCCTGGTGGGGCCGGATTATCCGCCCCCAAAGGCAGAGTTCTTTTCCCTTTATTCTCAAATAGAGCTGCAACACTTCAACACACATTAAATGATCCTTGGTATTGTTATCTAACACACAAAACACTAGGGATTAAGAAATGTTCTTTCAATCTCCCCCTTTTTGGTGTTAGATGACAATACTAGGATTTGCAATGAAACCGGCTATCGCCACCTTAAGATGAAAGGCGCTCCCCCTAGATGTGTGCATATTTAAAATTTTGCATTTGAATACAACTACACACACTAGAGAGAGCACAACTTCCATGGCAAAGATAATTGGAACAAAAGTGGATTGAGGGACAAGGTCATACCACTGGGATGAGAATAGCCAAAGCATACATAGATAATCCCATGAATCCATATGCCATCAAATATGTTCCATAATTCCAGAATTCCATGGGGTCCATAATAGATAAATCCAGAATTCCATGGATACCCAACATAGTACCAACCACAGTGGAGTACGACACATTCTTACATAAGCACACACAAATAGCAAATGAGTTCATGCTAGAAAAGAGGCACAAGCAAGCAAATAAAAACGACTAAAATCGAAAAGCTTGTGCCCTACCCTTGCAAATCCACGAGCCCTAATAGAACTACTTCTCCCCCTTTGGCATCGAAACGCCAAAAAGGAAGAAGAGCGAAGCTAATGCCCCTAGAGATTTGTTAACACATGAAAATCCAACGAGACCCATGAAAAACCAACTCTTCTCGAGGAAGAGGGCGGTGGCCGAAGCCACCATGTTGGAGCGCATGGCATGACACCGCGAAGATGTATCTTGAGTTCAAAACCAATGCTCATCGATGACCCACATATCACAAAATGATATTAAGGGAAATGATTTTACTTGCTTTCAGCATTATGGGGGGAGGGTTGGCCCAATCAATTAGGACCATACTCCCCCTATGTCTATGCTCGCATCTAAACCAAATACATGAATAAGCGCAAGTGAGTGTGCAAGGGTAGTCAAGCCAAGCTCCTTGAATCTATGATATTTAGCTCATTCCTCAAATAACAGAATCTTGCTTCATCAAGAGGCTTCGTGAAAATATCAGCAAGTTGGTTCTTCGTGCTGACAAAGGATAGAGCAATATCTCCACGAGCAACATGATCCCGAATAAAGTGGTTGCGAATCTCTATATGTTTTGTTCTTGTATGCTGCACAGGATTGTACGCAATTTTGATAGCACTTTCATTGTCGCATAATAGAGGCACTTTGTCACAATTGACACCATATTCCTTTAAAGTTTGCCTCATCCATAACAATTGTGTACAAGCACTTGCAGCAGCAGCATATTCAGCTTCGGCGGTTGAGAGTGAAATACAATTCTGTTTCTTTGATGACCAACACACTAGAGACCTGCCCAAGAATTGACATGCACCAGAGGTTGATTTCCTATCATCTTTGTCACCAGCCCAATCTGAATCAGTGTAGCCACATAGAGAGAAACTTGAACCCTTGGGATACCATAACCCAAAATTTGGGGAATGAACCAAATATCGGAAGATTCGCTTGACCGCCACTAAGTGGCTTTCTTTAGGAGCGGCTTGGTACCTTGCACACACTCCTACACTCAACACGATATCGGGCCTAGATGCACAAAGGTAAAGGAGAGATCCGATCATGGATCGGTATACCTTTTGATCCACGTCTTTACCCTTGGGATTGAGCTCAAGATGACACTTGGTTTGCATTAGGGTAGCAACGCCATTGAGATCCGTCATCTTGAACCTTTTGATCATGTCTTGGATGTACTTAGCTTGATTAATAAAGGTTCCCTTTCTAAGTTGTTTGATCTCAAATCCAAGAAAGTGAAGGGTTCGCAACATAGAAAACAAAAAATTTCCTACGATGGGAACTATGTACCAAGATATATCTACTAGATACAAACAACGGGCGGATGTATATCCGTAGAGAACATACCCTTGAAGACCGACAAATCTTAACGAGTTCAACTCATGGTTTATGTAGACGATCTCTTGCCGATCTCAAGATTGAGAGGAAGTCCTAGCGCCGCAAATCAGCAGCGCATCCGTGCTCGCACACACGTTCGAGGCACCGAGCAACCTCCGCCTCCTCGCTCCAGCGATGCAGCGGAAGCACAACTCTTTCTTGCCGAATAGCCACCGAGAACATGTATCTCGCTAGTCCGAGACCATGGGGGATAAATTCTAGAGGGGGAGAGAGATCCTTCACGAGGAGGTGTGAGAGACAAGTGAGGAGGGGGGCTCCTTTTATAGGAGGAGGGGGGAACCCCAAGGGGGTGGCCGACGCATGGGGGCTGCCCCCTTGCCCTCCCCTCTTCATGTGGGTGGACACTCCACTCACAAAATTCCTTTAAATTCCCTCCACTCAAAAGTCCACTCAAATTCCCATTAAATTTCCACCAAATTTAATGCAAACTCTCATTAAATAAAACTCTTTTATTTTATTCAGAATTTTGTCAATTACTTTAATGACAAACATTCACAAATAACCCCTTGCTAGAATTCTATTTCACATGCATAACCACTTTATGCAATTTCACCCGAAAACCTGTTTCGGTATCTAGTGAAATAAATTCCTGCGCTTGTTCATTCTTTCGGCATGAAACTTTTGCTCCAATTGGATGTCGGTGTCTCTTAAGTGTGTCACCCTACGGTTCGTGAATAATGCGGACATGATCGAGACCCCTCTCGGATCAATAATCAGAAGCGGGATCTGGAGACCCATACTGACTCCCACACATTCAACGATGACTTTCTTGTGATCGTCGGAACCTTTTACGCTAGTATCTTAATCCCTTTGTTTCACGATATATTACATGTCCGAGATTCGATCATCGGTATCTCCACACCTAGTTTGATCTCGTTACCGACATGCACTCTTTTCTCGTTCCCGTGATATAACATTCTAGTGATCAAATCACTTGCTTGCAAGCTAATCAATGTGATATCACCGAGAGGGCCCAGAGTATATCTATCCGTCATCGGGATGAACAAATTCCACTCTCGATCCATGAGCCTCAACATAACACTTTATTAGTTCTGAATCCATCTTTATAATCACCCTGTTATGGTGTGACGTTTGATGTTATCAAGAAACTCTTTCGATGTTAGTGATTGACATGATCTCATGGTCTAAGGATTAGGATCACTTCGTAAGTTGTTATAGCAATATAAACTCAATGACTTTGATCGTAATGCTATACTTTGGATGAATGTTCATCACACCATTACACTAATGTTGTGATCCCGTTATTAACAACATCCAATGTCCATGATCAGGAAACCTTGATCATCTTGTTAATCAACGAGCTAGTTTATGAGAGAGGCATAACTAGGAACTTTCTGTTTGTTTATTAAACACACATGTATTAATGTTTCCGTATTAATACAATTATAGCATGTAAAATAAACATCTATCATATACTTGGAATACACATAATAAACACTTTATTATTGCCTCTCAGGGCATATTCCCTTCAGAAAGAACCTGAGCTCACCCATCATGGACATCTCAAACCTGTCAGTCATAAGCTTCGAAAATTCATCGTTAAAAGCTTGGTTAGTAGAGCCAAAAATGATGTCATCTACATAAAGTTGGCATACAAAAAGCTCCCCATTAACCTTCTTAGTAAAAAGAGTGGGATCGATTTGCCCAACTTCGAATCCACGGTCTAGCAGAAGCTCTTTAACGTGCTCATACCACGCACGTGGGGCTTGTTTAAGGCCATAGAGCGCCTTATCGAGTTTGTAGACATGGTTCGGAAATTTGGGGTCCTCAAACCCTGGGGGCTGCTTGACGTAAACTAACTCATGTATAGGACCATTAAGGAAAGCGTTCTTAACATCCATTTGTTGTAATTTTAAATTATGATGGGTTGCATATGCAAGAAGGATACAGATGGACTCAAGACGAGCCACAGGAGCGTAAGTTTCGCCAAAATCAATTCCCTCCACTTGAGAGAATCCTTGAGCCACGAGTCGAGCTTTATTCCTCACAACAATGCCATTTTCATCATGTTTGTTCTTGAAGATCCACTTGGTGCCGATAACATTGCGGCAATCCTTTGGCTTTTCTACGAGCTTCCAAACTTTGTTGCGTTCGAAGTTATTTAATTCTTCATGCATTGCAACAACCCAATCGAGATCTTCAAGAGCATCAAAAACCTTCTTTGGTTCAACCATGGAAATGTGAGCTTGATGATCACAGAAGCTTGCAAGTTCTCTTATAGTGGATACCCTTCGTCGTAGATCACCAACAACCTTGTCAAGAGTGTGACCTCTTAGTTCAAGGTTCCGATCAGCACGAGCCTTGCGACGAGCCTCAATGTCCTTATTGTTTCTAGAAGGAGTTGATTCAATATGTGTATCCTTGTCTTGATTACTGCCTTGCCCTTGATCTTGGTCATCGTTTCTGCCAGAAGATTGTTGCTGAACATTTTCTTCAGGCCCGGATAATCCGCCCCTTGGAGGGGCCGGACTATCCGGCCTGGGAGGTGAAGAAACCGAGCCATCTTCTTGAGAATGCCTGATGAGAGTTGGAGACCCAGGGCCGGATAATCCGCCCTCGGGGGCCAGAGAATCCGGCCTGGGAGCTTCAGAGTTGCTAACTTCTCCTTCGGATCCTCTGGAATGAGTTAGAGTGCCAGGGGCGGATTGTCCGCCCCTTGGAGGGGGCGGATAGTCCGGCCTGGGACTACCAACTTGTCCAGGGGACAAATGATCTTCAGCAGCTTGCGGTGTTGGTGCAGGATTGTCTCCAACAGTAGGAGCTTGTTGATCTTGTGTAGATGAGGGCTCCACATGTGTCGAGCATTGTCCTTCCCGATCCGCCACAAGGGGTTCCTCAATGGGGCGGAAAAATCCCACGCCCATTCTTCTTATGGCATCTTGGGGTATTTCAACATCTGCATCACAAACATCAACTTGCCCTACAAAGGAGCCATTATTTTCATCGAACTCCACACTACAAGATTCTACAACAATCCCAGTGAGCTTGTTGTAGACTCTATAAGTGTGGGATTCGGCACCGTAACCAACAAAAATACCTTCTAAAGCCTTGGACTCAAATTTTGATAAACGGACACCTTTAATAAGAAAGAAACACTTACACCCGAATACCCTGAAGTATGAGATGTTGGGCTTGTTACCGGTAAGTATTTCATATGGGGTCTTGTCCAAGATCTTCCGAAGGTAGAGCCGGTTTGATGAGTGACAAGCAGTGGATATGGCTTCAGCCCAAAAATTATAAGGAGACTTGAATTCAGCTAGCATAGATCTTGCCATATCCATCAAAGTCCGGTTCTTCCTCTCGGCTACACCATTTTGTTGAGGGGTGTACGCAGCGGAATATTGGTGTCTAATCCCCTCTTCGCTAAGAAACTCGTTTAAAGTGTAGTTCTTGAATTCTGAGCCGTTGTTACTTCTAATTGCCAAGATAGGAACATTGTGTTGACGTTGAACTTCATTGGCAAAGTCGATGGCAGTTTGTTGAGTCTCACTTTTCAGCTTGAAGAAATATACCCATGTATATCTTGAGTAATCATCGACAATGACCAAGCAATGTTTCTTCCCACCAAGACTTGCATGAGAAGGAGGACCAAATAAATCCACATGAAGTAATTCCAAGATCCTCTTTGATGACACAATAGTCTTCCTCTTGTGGGGAGAGTCATGCATTTTTCCTTCAACACAAGCCCTGCAAACAAGATCTTTGGCAAAAGAGACATTGTCTTTTAGTCCAAGGATGTGGACACCCTTCTGGAGACTTTGCAAAGTTCTCATGTTGACATGGGCTAAACGGCGATGCCATAGCCAGCCCACGCCGGCCTTTCCGAATAGACACATCGGACCCGAAGTGGTTTTCCCTGAGAAGTCCACCACATACAGGTCATTTTCGACGTATCCAACGAAAGCGACCTTTAGAGACTTGCTCCACAAGAGTACCACCAAATCATCATCGATAAAAATAGCAAAACCCATCTTGCCAAGGGCACGAACAGAAATAAGGTTGTAACCAAGGGTCTCAACAAGCATGACGTCCACGAGAGAGATATCGTGGGCAACCACAACCTTGCCAAGACCCAATACCTGAGATTTTGACTTATCACCATAGGAGACTGTGATATTATCATGATTTGGACGCATCTCCGTGATGATCTCCTTGCTTCCGGTCATATGACTAGTGCAGCCACTATCCAGCACCCATTTCGACCCACCGGAAGCATAGTCCTGCAAGAAAATTACTTCTTGGTTTTAGGTACCCATTTTTCAATGGGTCCTTTCATGTTAGCAACAAGGGTCTTTGGGACCCAAATATACCAAGCAATATATTCATCAAAAGGACCAACATAATAAGCATAAACATCGCCATAGTCATCACAAAAGAGTTCATAATTCAGATTGTGAGACCCTGCAAAACCAATATTATTAGTCTTGTCTTTTGTGACAATCTTCTCAGCAGTGCTTGTCTTTAATTCCACATTCTTGGTCTTGTTCTTCTTGGTCTTCTTCTTCTTGGACTTGGTGACATAACCAAGTCCCTCTTTACTATGATTTGACCTTTGCTTGCCAAGGACTTCATCAAGCACACCTTTGTCCTTGGTAGTGATGTCCTTGATCACTTATTTTTCCACATTAGCATTTTCCTTGTTACTATATGTTGAGTTTGACGAGCTAGGAGTATCATATTTGGCCAATCGACTTTGAAGCTGATCATGTGACTCATTGAGAATAGAGAACTCGTTTTTCAACGCCTTGTGAGCATTGTCAAGTTTCTCCAATTCCTCGGAGAGTCTATCATGAGCAGCCCCAAAGTCAATCCTTTCCTTATTTAACTTCTTTGCCTTGGTGACAGCATTGTCACGTTCCTTAACGAGTTTAGTCACAATTTCTTCATGTGACTCTTCCATAGACTCAAGCCTCTCTTCAAGAGAGACCCGAGCTTCTTCTTCTTCTTCTTCTTCAAGAGCATTTTTTAGGGATGCAATTTCCATTGCATCCTCCCTTTCAATTCTGCCCTTTTCTTCGAGGAGTGCTTCGTTTTGGGCCAGCTGATCCATAAGAGCCTCAAAACGAACTTTGTGCTCACCTTGCAAGTTAGTATAGAAATAATCCAAAGCAATAATCTCTTCTTTAACCTTAAGACTAGCAGGATCATCCATGTCTATCATAGCCTTGGGAAAAGAAGAGTTAGAAGAAGTTACCTCGGAGCTTCTTGCCATGAGGCAAGTAGCATTCTTGTTGATGATGTTTTCGTTCGGAGAGTCGAAGAGAGATGTTGATGTAGATGTGGTGGCTATAGCAGCCACCTCTTGAGAGCTATCGTCCTCGTCCTCATCTTCACTCCCCGATGAATATTCTTCTTGAGCCACTAGAACAATCTTTGGTTGCTTCTTGAAAGGAGCATTCTTCTTTACAAACTGTTTCTTACGTGGAGCTTTTGATTTGTCTTTGAAAATGAGTCTTCCTCCATTATCCTCCCTACTTTGATATGGACACTCAGCTACGAAGTGCAGCCGGTCACCACAATTGAAGCATGTTCTCAGCTTGGGACCATTTTGTTTTCTTCCATAGGCTCCACTCTTGCGATCTAGTTCAGCTTTAGCCTTGGCTAGATCTTTCCAAAAGTTTCTTGCATAAAGAGCCAAGTATTGTCCGTGGATCCTTTTTATATCCTCGGGACAGTCCAGACCTTCTACCGCATATTCATCATGATCAATCACACTAGTCTTCAAGGCCATGTTGACCCCCTTTTGCATCCCCATAGCTCGAGCACGAGCATCTTCGGCATTCTTGGCAGCCACTTTGAAAGCGGCCATTTCTTGCATTACCTCATTGGATGACATGAGGTGATAGTTATGCCTACCTTGGAGACTTTTCAAATCTGTGGGCTCAAATGGCATAAGTGACATACTTGTGCTTGATCCAAGCATCATCAACATGAGCTGCACCGTGGTTTCTGAAGGTTGTAGCTATTGCCTTGAGCCTCCTATACATGTCCTCGTGGTCTTCTCCATCCATCATATAAAATCCTTCAGCTTCATTGCTCAAGGCATCATATCTATTCCTTCTCATACTTTCATTTCCGATGAAGAGCTCGGTGAGGGCATCCCAAGGTTCTTTAGCTGTGCTAAGATGCTGAATGTGTGGCATGTCTTTGTCACCCACACCAAGTTGTATCATGTGTAGAGCTGTAGCGTTGAGTTGGCTATCGACCACTTCTCTTCTTGTGAGATTGTTGGGGTTTCCAACATGAAGACCATTTTCGATGATCTTCCACAACTCTATGGAGGAACTGCACACATGAGATTTCATCAAAAATTGCCATTGAGAGAAAGTAGATGCTGAAAGTTTGGGTGGATCACCCCTATTATGTATATGTGGGTGAGGGATAGGCGGATCAGGGGAATACACATGAGAAACCTCATTGTATCCATCCTTACCGCTATCCTTTTTCGAGGAGGAGCTCTTGCTAGTATCATCACCTACCACTTCGTTATCTTTGGAAACAGTTTTACCCGTTTCCTTGGATTGCGGAGTGGTATCCTCAGAGTTAGATGGAGGTGATGCTGCGGATGTGGAGAGATGCATTATCAATTGACGCATCTCTTCCATCTTAGCCTCCATTGAAATCACCAAGGTTGTTTCCAACGTCTTGAGATCGTTCATGGTGACTACCTCCGAAGCATCACTCCCATCTCCCTTGGAACCCATACTTCTCTTAGGCGGTTAAGTCCGAAATAAGAGCCGATGCTCTGATACCAATTGAAATGGATCGTATGGGCACCTAGAGGGGGGGGGGGTGAATAGGTGCTAACCAATTATTTAATACTTTTTCAATTTTAGGCTTGACACAAAGTAAATTCTCTAGATATGCAACTACGAGAATTTCCCTATATGTAATCCTAACTACTAAGCACGTAAAAAGGAGTGAGGAAACCGTAGTGGAGCACGCGGAGACACAGGGATTTGTTTTACCGCAGTTCCTTCCTTGTTAAGGGAAGTACATCTGCGTTGGAGGGGTGGGCGGTTCTAAGACCACCACGCCACAATAGGCCTCACCCTATTCTCCGATGGATCTCGCCACGAGAGGCCTGATCCACCTTCTCCACTATTGGATCCCTTCGAGGCGGGAACCGGTGCCTTTTACAACACTATCGGGGCACACACCCACAACCGAATTGGGGGCTCCCGAGATGACAACAAGCTGCCACAAGAACAAGGTTTATCAATATAAACAAAAATGAGGATCTAGATATTTGCAAGAAATACTAGATCGGAGGTTCTCCAAATGAATGGAGAGGAGATGAAGCGCTTGATTGCTGATGATGAAGATCGAGTCCTCCTCCTTCGATTCCCAAAGGGATGGGGCCTTTGGGATCTAGGTGGAGCACTCTTGGATGGAGCTTTCAGATCTGATCTGGTATTTTTTGTGATGAATCAAGAGTTCTGGCAGGAGGGGGAAGGCTGGCTTAAATACCCCCTCCCCAGATCTGGCCGTTGCACAACTTTGGGGGCGGATTATCCGCCCCCCTGGGAAAACTCCGCCCCGCTGGGAAAACTCCGCCCCAGGGGCGAATTCTCCAGGGGAAACTCCGCCCCCTCTCTGGGGCTTGCACCTTGGTGAAGCTTGGTGAAGATCTTGGGGGGCGGATAATCCGGCCCCCATGAGGGGCGGATTATCCGGCCAAGCCGGAAAGTCCGGCCAAAACTCAGTCCCCTCTCTGGGGCTTGCGCCTTGGCGATGAGCAGGGGGGCGGATTATCCGGCCCCCCTGAGGGGCGGATTATCCGGCCCCCCTGAGGGGCGGATTATCCGGCGGGGCCGGAGAATCCGGCCAAAACTCCGCCCCCCTTCTGGGGCTTGCGCCTGCTTGGGCAAAGGGAGGGGCGGATTATCCGCCCCTGGTGGGGCCGGATTATCCGCCCCCAAAGGCAGAGTTCTTTTCCCTTTATTCTCAAATAGAGCTGCAACACTTCAACACACATTAAATGATCCTTGGTATTGTTATCTAACACACAACACACTAGGGATTAAGAAATGTTCTTTCAGGGTGGTGTTTGCCTCGATGAGACCCCTCCTCTCAGCGGCCTCGCGGAAGCTACCACACAACACACCATTGACTGTTTTCAGTGCTTCAAAGGACGTTGATCCTGTCACGTGGTTTAGCAGCACCCTCAAAAAGTATCTCTCCCCCTCGGCTAGATGGGCTGACATGATTCGACCTACTTGATGGCGTTCTTGCCTTGGTTTCCAGTACTTTGCGCCTGATTGCCATGTGAAGCTACCAGGGAAATCTCTGTACAAAATATCTCGAGCCCACTGATGATTTTGGTTAGCAACAAAATATTCTGTTAGCATGGAACTCTCTACATTATCCCGGGCAACAACATCATTCAGGTCCTCTCCCGCTTTGAATGTGACCCTGTGCATATTTGGGAGATGAAGCGGCAGCTGTAGGACAGACGGGGAGTTGCCATAGAGTTTAAAACCAAATATCCTCCACATCGCCTCCGGTGGAGTAACCCACCTAACATCAACGTATCTCTTGATCTCGTCTATATTACCATCTTTGTCGGGCTGGTCAATGTTGAATGAAGTCCGGTCGTGGCCCTTGTATATGTACTTATAAAGGTACTTGACGACCTTGATACTGGAGCACACCTCAACATTGATGTGGTAGTTAAACATGCATAGAAGGTATGGGTTGTAAGGCACAACCCATCTGTTTTCCAGAATCTGACCATGGACCTTAGCTTGAGGTCCGTCTTTCCTTCTACGATAAATAGGATAGGAGTCCTTCCCTTGTACAGTGTTCTCGTTGAATGCCCGTGGGTATCTGCATCTGCACACTCCCTCTTGCATGCACACGTTGTTGGGCTTGAGAACACCGCATGGGTCGTGCATCATATGCTTTACAACCATGGCATAAAGCTCTGGATGCTTATGCTTGTCAGGGATCTCATCAGATATGAGCCTGTCATACTGCTCTGGCACACAGAGCTTATATGTTGAATCCATGATCAATAGGAAGTGGGCATGGGGGAGCCCTCTCTTCTGGAATTCAACAACATATACATGCGCTTTAATAACACCAAGGATATGTTTCTTGAGGAGCATCTCTTTCATCATATCTAGCTTGGCCCTAAACACACGTGCAACAAGATCTGGTTGGTCTTGCGAGGTCTGGCTAGGAAACAGCTCGTCAACTATCTCCTGTCAGTTCGGATTGCAAGTCATTGTTAGGAAGACGTCGGGCTTTCCATATGTTTGCACCAATGCCATGGCATCCATATGTCTTCGCTTCATGTCTCGGTAGCTCCCCTGGAATGTATATGGGAGCACTGCCCTTGTGCTAACAGAGCTCCCTTGAGTTTCTCCTGCATTGATGCTATCAACAATTCCTTTATATAGATCATCACGTACCTTTGGCTGGTGCTCCCTGATCCAGTTCAACCTGCAACCCTTGACCTTGATGTACATGTCGACTGCAAATTGTTGGAACAATCTTCCTCCGTGCAATATAGGGTTGAATATGCCCGGACGCGTCATTATCCTGTAGCAGTAGTAGTCTCTAACAGAGACACACAACCTGCTATTTCCCTATGTTGAAAGGTGGAAAAGAAATTATTAGACAACCGGTAGGAATGATAGGAAGAAAATGTGGAAGCATAAGACAAAAAACGAACCTCCATTGATATCACGGTTTGCTCTTGCTTGTTGCGCCTTGGCATAATCAACTTTATGTTTAGGGATATTAGGATGCCAGTCGAACTCCCCGTTCGGGAAGAAGAGGGGGTACGAGAGAGGGTCATAACAGCCTTGTGTGGACCGTATACTGTATCTCTCGTTGTTGTTACCATGTAAGATGATGATGCGTTCCCACTTTCTTGCTAGGTTGCTTCCCTCGACCCAAATAGCAGCCACCTCTTCTGACAAAGGTTTGTTATATGTCCTTTGGTCTAGCTTCTTGTCCATATTCAGTTCTATTTGATACTCGTCGATGTTTTCCTTATGGGTTCCTAGTCTCCTAAACTGTTCAGAATAGGGGTTTTCTTTGAGTATGTCCACTAACATCTTGACGACAGCCTGATCCAAATTCTTGATGGATTTGGCGTGATTATTTAGGCTTGGATCATCATCATAGAAATTAAGTTGTAGATGGTCCAGACGAGAATCTAGCCCGAATGAATGCACTTTATGGTACAACATCCCTTGTGCTCGAAAGGTGTACACCCCGGACCTCATGTTCGTGTAGTTGTTATCGAGGCTGACACCAAGGGTTGTGAAGGAGAAGCGGCTGTTGAAGTAACGTATGCTTTCTCGGAAATGTCGTGAGTCTGAATCTGATGCAGACCATAGCCTCATCAACTCGGGTATAGGCTCTGGCTCAAGCAACTTGGTATCCCCTTTCAGGCAGCAGAAACTTTCGCTCTCATACTCGTATTTCTTGGCCTTGCAGTAGATGTAGTTCACGGCGTGCTTTAGTATGTGTGTGCTGTCTGGTAGGTTTGAGTATACAAAGTCAAAAGGATCATAGTTGATAGAGCCCATGCAGGAGGAATCAGCCGGTTCATCGAGGTACATGCCATCGTTGTCAGAACCTGCATGGTTTGTTGAGTTATATACCATGTAATATCAGTGCGTGCATGTTATCTATTGGCAATTAGGACACACCAATCAGGCCGGTAGTGTTACCTTCACCAGCTTATAGGTAGTACTCATCATCCATGAGATCTCCACGATCGGGGTTCTCCTCCATAATCCTAGCAAGGTATGCCTCAATCTCACCTACAATATTTCAGAGCCGTTAAGTAATGCTATAACATTTCTGGACATAACAAGAGGGAAAAGATGGGTGCATTACAATCAGTCCTGATGGTGTAAGCTTCTGTGCTACCCCGAGTCGATTCGGGGTGTGAAGTGTGTGCACTTGGTGTAGGGTTGTGCATAGACGATGTAGATGGATCAGGGTATGTCAGTGTGATTGACTCGACACGTGTCGTGTTGCTCTTAGCCTCGAAGTGAGCATTAGCACGTTCTATTTGTTCATGCCTCTCCCCGTGTGGTATACTTTGCATGTTTGCTCTTCAGCGTGCACTATTCTCTTGCATATGTGCATCTTCCAACCATTCTTTTTGAGTCCGCTCCCGAGACCTTCGCTGAGCTCTGTTCTCCTGTCCCTGATTGTCCACTTGATTATGCATGTTATCTATTCTCTGATCCATGTTTTGTTGCCTGATGTTCAATAGGTCATCAGGTATGTTATCGAAATCCAAGGTTCTGCTAAGGTATTCGCCTGCAAAATGGTCGATACGGTAAGAAACTGTTCGATGATGTTAGAGGGAGGTGTAGAAAATTTTATTACTTACCATCAGTTTCGTTGGTGTAGTTACGTGTCGACACGGATGGCTCCATGACGGGTGATGCATCTAGGATATTTGTTGGGTATGTAGTATCCATAGATACAACATTTGGGCACATCATCGCGATCGATTCAGCACATGGAGTGTTTCTCTTATCCTTAGCATTTGTGTTGCGCTTGGTTAGCATCTTTTGCTTATCCACGGGTGTTAAACTATATCTTCTAGATCGCTGGCTAGCATTTCTCTTGTCAGTAGTTAATGCTTGAGCAGATGATCTTCTCTGAGCATTAATGAGTTCTCTCTCGTCGGGTGTTAGCATATCCCGTTTTGCTTGCGCACGTTTCCTCCTTGCCATATTTTTGTCAACTTCATGCATCGGAGGTGTATTCTCCTTGTTTTGGATCACAGAAGGTGAAACGCTATCCATAGAAGAAATGTTCACAGAACATGCTTGGTCTAATTTCGTGCTCCCTGGTTTGTGAACAAACAAAATTAATTTTTAGGACCCAAAAAAGATGGAGTGTACACTTAGTGTAGAAATGTATTTTTATTACCTATATTGCTAATCTGACTTGATTCATCAGATTTACCAAGGTTTAGAGTTGCATTCTTTTTATGTTTTCGGGCCATCCGTAGCTTCCTTAGGTGTTCTTCTTTACTTTCAGCAGACAATTGACTATACCAATTCCCACTGCCCTGTTTAGACTCCAATGTTTCACCTGGGCTTCTGTTTGTCAGATTTTTAAACGGGGTATGATCCATATGCGAAGATTTAGATGCAATATCTTGATTTGTCATCTGATAAATATAAAAAAGTGATCAAGACAAATAAGCTAATCCATAGCAAATTGTTATTTATTTGGTTAGATCCTCCATAGACTACCTGAATCACAGATGGTAAAACTCCGTCCTTAGAACTCAAACCAATGTTATGAGAACATGGATCTTCTACATGAATGGTATACTCATCTTTTTTAGTGTGCTTGATGGCAAACATACATTTGTAGTACAAAAATCTGATATAAATAATTACTGGTCTTGATGGTAAACATACATTCCTAGAAGCATTTATGCGCCATAATTTGTACACTAATATGATGCTAGTAGTTACAGAAATATTCATAGAAGCATTATTTCCTGTATTTTTTTCCATCTATATCACAAGCAAAACCATTCTGTTAAGTCATGTATTCTAATTAGTAAATAATGACAATGAATGAATTATCCTAATTATATCTGACCATATTCTAAGCAGTCGTTGTAATTTTTAGTTGGGTCCAAGTATGTTCAATCAAGGATTGCATCAGGTTAGACATAGAGATTATGGACTCTTATAGAAGCAGGTAATTGAATCCAAGCAGGTACTCTATCATACTGACTATAAATTGTTCACTCATTTGAATTTAACCGACTATGAATTGTTCAATCATTTGGCAGTAACTTGGTTCAGGGATTTAATATGCTATTGCTTTTCTCTAAAAAATATTACTATTAAATTACAAAAAATTCCTTGCATGCGAATGGGGTGTATTTTTTACCTTGATCTACAATCTGATTTAGAGCTGCTATTTTTTTCTGTTGTTGGGCTAGCCGTTGTTTGTTTAGGTATTCCTATTTCTGCTCGGCAGACATTCAATGATACCAACTTGTGGTACTCTTCTCTGTTCCATCCATAGCTTCGTTTGATCCTTTGTTTGTAAGATCCTTAAATGGGGTACGCTCTCCAGGCGAAGAAGACGAAGCAATCTTCTGTTTTCTCATCTGGTAGTATCCAACAATAGAAAGCGGGTGAAAGGCAGAGTATGTAAATTGAAGCTGGATTACCAGCGGGAAACGAATGCTATGGATTACCAGCGCATCAGACGTCAGACGTCACAACCATAAAGACGACAACGGTTGTAGATCAAGTTTGGCGATTTCCTGTTAGAAGATCAATGGCGGAGACTGCGGTGACCCAGCATATCACTGCATGATGTAGTACACTATAGTCGTTGACATAAAACCAATGGAACACCGTTCCATCCGCATTATATCCCTCAGAGTGGTACAACAGAAACATCGTGGGTCCAATACAACGCTTTATATAACATATTACAAAAGATCCAAAAAACTTCCTCTCGAACAGTGAGGAATATTATACATAAAGAACCAGAAAGATCCATTCGGAGTTTACCTTAAGAGTACTACTTATAAGTATATATATAAGTCTTGAAAGTGCTACTATAGTACTATTCTATAGAAGTAGGTTTTAGATTCTAGGAGGTTTATTTATATTCTATGTTTCAGCTTGTCTTCGATAACTTCCAGTAAGGTCTTCGACTCTATTGATCTCCCTCAGATATCTTCAACTCTTCAAGTAACTTATTTTCTGGGAACACCATTTGGTTTCTCCGAGATCTAGCAAGGGTTAATAAGATACGTTGAGTACGAGCGTACTCAGCAATTTCACTAAAGAGAAGTGTTTGATGCACTATCTACAGCCACAGACCTTAGGTCGTAGTCAATGCAAGTTTTCGTAAACATTTCTTCAAAGGTTGCTTTTATTCTGAAAAGCTATGTCCATCAGCCTTCATGGGTTTACCAGAACTTTCATGGAGTTCCTTTCCCGCAGCGTTCGCCGCTCCTTCCCGGAACAGGGAGTAACAAGTTATAGTTCTTACACTCTGCAGAGGTGCGTTGCTTTACCCATGAGAGATCTTAGCTTTGTTGCACATCCGAGTTATAGGCTCGTTCACACTTCCTTGGTGTGAGGCCCAGACTAAGATCCAAGCCAATCACTGTCCTTCTCCGCGACCCCGCATACCCGACGGATTGCACATCAGGCCTAGGATAAAACTTCTTTCCATTATCAGCCTAAGGTGTACAACCCTCATAGATACCATAAGCCGTGGGACGTTGAGGGATCCCACCCATAACCCACTAAGCCTCTACAAGAGGAGTTGCAACAACGGCCCGGTCATCCGTTGGCATGCGAGAGAGAGAGCCGATCCAGCTGACTTCTCCGTCCCATTCCAAATCTCATGGTTAACGAATAATATACGGCGCAAGAATCACTGGCGACATTGGTTATTAAGTCCTAGATAATATGTTCCTTTACCACCGGAACTTCCATAAAAGGTTTTTACCTCATGGTAAATAACCTATAATCATATTATTATGAAAATAGTGTTTTCTGACCTTTTTTAAATGCAGGTGATGACAACACTGGATTTGCAAAATACTTTACAGAAAATAATCAAAGGACATGAGCAAGTGTGAACTTGCCTTTTGTGATTGCAAGATTATGCACTCACGGTCTTCGAGATAATAGAAGATCCAATATCTGAAATCATCATCATTGGTTCGGTAAGGACTAATGTTTAAAGAAGAAAGATGCCATTATGCATAAATAATGCTATGCAATTTTATAATTCCCAAAGTGAAACCCTCAGCATTATAAATATGTTGATCTTAGGTATCTTCTTTAAGATTGGGTTTATCTTTAAGTTTAGTTCATAAGCAATGGCATTGATAAGGAACTTAAGTGTTAACAATTCAAAATATACAAGTACGAATATAGTAATGTGATTATGATTAATTGTTATCTGGTGACTAGGATAAAAAGTCCTTGAGTTGAGTTCTTAAGAGCTGAAGGAACTATTATAGACTTGTTTGTGTGAAGTGGCAAAAAGAATAACATTTGAAGAAACTAGTGTTTAGTTAAAGTTAATCAGTCTTGAGGGTTATTAGGTTTTACATTAGGGTTGGTGATGGTTATGAATGATGTTAGGTTATCATATTTCAATTGATGGTACACGTGACCAAAGTTAACTTTAAAAACATGAATAAACTTCAAATGAGATGTTTATGATTGTTTAGACCAAAGTTAACTATAAAAATAGAAGTGAATTTTTAAGATATAATGAGTTTTAGAATATCATCTAGTTTTAGGGTTTTGACAAATATGATTATGGATGATCCCTTTTAATTTAAGTGAAAGATGAATTTAATAATATGCAATTTATTAATGGGAGCATAATGAGATGATCTTATAAATTTGTTAGGGTTTAGAGTCATTTTAAGAGTGGTTAAGAGATGAAGATTATTCACCATCTTATACATGAGTGGTATATAATATTTATTTAAAAGGAGTTTTATTTGAATTTAAGATTTAATAAGAGTATTTAAAAGCTAATAGTTATACTTAAGTTTTATTATGAATTATGATTATGGAATTAGACTTAATAATTAAATTTAAAGGATTTAGTATTTTTACTAAGAAATGTGATTATTTCTTTCTTAGTAAATAATTTTAGAGAATTAACAAAGTGGTTACTTTATTTTAGTAGAATAAGTAAATGAGTTTTATTATCTAAGGTTAATAAAATGTTTTTGAATAATATAATAGTATTTTTCTAGTAAAATATACTTATTAAAGATCATAAAAATGATTTTTATTTATTTTTAAGTATTATATTTATTTTTATAAAATTCTTCAAATAATTAAGTGTCCTTAAATATTTGCTTTATTTTTTATTTGTAAAACTCTAAGTTAATATTTTTATAAAATATTAGAGTTATTTTTTATACACAAAAATGATTTTTATTCATTTTTTGGATTTTTCCTTATTTAATGAAATTTCACTTAAGATTTAATAGTGTTTAATCTTTATTTGCATTTTATTAACTTAAATAAGTAAAGTTATATTTTTCTTAGGTGGATATTATTTTTATGATGATTTTTATATATCATAAATATTTTTAATATTTTTCTATATTTTTTATAGAACTTTAAATATCTTTAGGGTCATTTTTATAAACTTGCATCTTTTTTTCTTGAATTAATTTATTTTATGTTAAGATGGGCCTATCACCCAACAATGGGCTAAATTAGCCCAGCAGGGGGTACTGGATCGGTTAAACCATCCCAACCCGTATCTCACATCATCCCCCCGAAGCTTATCTCCTCCTCTCATTCTCTCTTCTCGCGCTCTTGGGCGCTGCCACCACCGCCAGCGCCGCCTTCTGTTGCTTCTCCGGCCATCGCCGCCAGCTCCCACCACCGGCACTGCCCCGCCCAATCTCCTTCCTCTGTTCCCTACCGCCTTGGCATTCTTTAACCCTCGCACGGGCCCCCATTCTGGATAACCCTATCCGTGTGGTACGGTTGGTCGCTGGCGCAGTAGTGCTCCTGCGCCACGGCTGCTTCCCTCTAGCTCCTGTGCCTCCTCTTCCATGCTCAAGCAACTGGTACTCTTGCTACACCTCCCTTCACTCTCAACCCCCATACGTTGCTACCGCTAGGGAGTGGTTGTGGTATCACGGTGGTGATGTTTTGGTGGTGGTGTTTCTGCTGTGATGATGATGCGATTCATCCACCATTGTCTTGAGGCTGGTGGGATGGTGCTGCAGCGCAACCCTGGCACTCCCTGGTGGTGGTGTTGGAGTGATGGTTGGAACAATCCTCGGCTTCGTAACGCCTACGCTATAGGTGCTCGGCACCCTCGGTGAGTTATATCTCTTTTGTGACCAGCTTTCGTGCTGATGATGGGATGATGATAACACCTAGTGGTATTTGAGTAAGATTCAAGGAAACGAAGCTTGATGTGATTCCCTTCTAGTTATAGATAACACATATGCGGCCATTGCAATAGAAATCAGTGATGACATATCTGCTTGACAATTTAGTATATAAAAAAAACTGAATGATTCCTAGGTATTCATACCAGGAAAATGATTGGTTCTATACTGGTTATTGTTTATTGATGAAATGGCATATCATCTATGGCTGGTCCATATGGCAGTGATTCTTTTAGAATGATTCCTAATGTCTATACTTAGGAAAATGATTTGATTAGAATCCTTTGTCTTCAATTATTGATGGTTGCTAAATTTATACTGTAATGATGATCAATATCATGTATCAGTTTAATTGTAGGGAATTACATGATTTATAGTTGTTTAACTAGAAAGATGATTTTAATTGGTTATCCAATTATTATAGATATATCAATGGTGTACCATTGTATCTTTGAATTCAATGGGGTATAAATTTTGGTTATAGTACCATACCCTACTATTTAAGGTCCTAGTGTGATACTTGAGTGACATCTGTTGCCCTAGCTGCTGTTGTGGTGCCACGACCTGGAGTGTGTACAGCAGTAGCTGGGTAGCATGTCTTGCTACTGTGTTATAGCTGACTGGAAATATTGCCTAGGCTAAGGATGCATAGACTGAAACTATAAGCACATGTTAGCTTATGTAAATAAGGTGACATTAAAAATGATTCCTTGACAGATGGATAACAAGATGATTTACTAAAATGCTTGGCTTGTAGATGGAATGATGTGCCATATGTGGATTGCCCATATGGCAATAATTTTTATGATTCCTGAATTTATAATCAGGAAGATGATTAGTTGTTGGTTATACTGTTTTAGTGGCTTCTCTTGACTTGATTATTTTTGTGGTGCCTCCATACAGGAGTGTGCACAAAATAACCTCGGGTAGGATGATCTGCTGCTTATACAGCTAAGCAAAAACATTTAAACCTAAATGCTTGTGATGCTGGTCTGAAGCATAGTTCATATTTAAAATAAATGTTTCCCTTCATTACTTAACCTTGCCTAGGATGCAAAAGCTAAGGCTGTGATGATGTTTGGATACAACAATTACTGTTTGCTTATAAAAACTATTCAGTGATGATCTAGTACTCCACTTGAGTATAGATCTGAGGATTTTCTATTGCCCCCATCCATTTTCTAAGATGCAATGGTAAGAACAAATGCTTAAGCATGATCTTGGTGGTTAACCTATGATTGTGGAGTTGTTGTAGTTGCTGGCTGGTGTTGATCTTAATCAGCCACTGTTACTTAGTAGCATGCCTTCCTCCCTTCTTTTGATGTAGCTACTGCTATTTCTCTTCTTAGCACCTAGGCCTCCTCCTTGTGCTCCTGACTTGATTTATAGAACCTGCTGCTTCTTTTCCTTCTGCTGGTGCTCCTGGATCTGTCTTCCCCTAATTCTAGCTCTTGGATGGATCTTGAGAGCAACCAGGGTTGGTTGATGGTGCTGGTCTAGATTGGTGATCTTGTGGTTTGTTCTACTGGAATTCTAGCAAGTGCTGATGCTGTTTGTTGTGGTGTTCTTGAGGGCTTGGTAGTGAATTGAGATAGATTGGAACTGAGTAGTCCTGGGTTGTGTGGTGTGTGGAGAAAATTTGATCTACTTCTACCTTATTAGCTACGGCTATGTGCTTACCTTTGTACTCCTTGTGATGCCTCTGGTGCTTGACATCACATTACTTGCATGCTGTGACAGTGTTGTTGTCAAGTGGACCCTCCTGTGGTTCAAGTTTCAATAGAGAGATATTTATTGGAATGGATCCTCTCGGCTGGTTTGCTATTATCTCAAGTTTGGCTTTATTTTTTTGTTGCCAAAAAGGAATGGACTCCTTTACTATTCTACTAAGGTGAAACTTGCCCCATTTAGACCCATGATGCCTAAGTCTGAGGTCAAAAATCTTGATGAGAACAGATACACATATGGGCCCTAACTAATACTCAGTGATGTGATTAAGCAGTGCACCTCACTACAAAAACTGAGAGTATCACTAACCCCCTCTAATCCCTTTTATTTTGTTTGTCTCTTCCTGTTTATTGTTTTATGTTGCAGGGATCACTAAGAAGAGATGAAGATGTTGGAGGTGAAGAAATGTAGTTAGGAAATAGTTTTAGGTTTTCTCTTATATATATATATGTAATTTCTTTTCTGATTGAATAATGTTGAGACATTGTAATTTATATTCTGTTTGAAAATTGTAAAAACATTGTACTGTTGTATTTTATTCAATAAATTTTACTTATTTCATTTTTCTTTTACAATTCTTTTGTAAAAACAATGTCAAATATATTTTGTTGTAATAAAGAATTCTTTTTGTTATTTCAGTAATGTAATTCCTTTTTCTAATTTGTTTCCTAATACTTTACTTTTTGTTTATTTATTGTAAAAGTTTAGTATAATACTATATGTATATAATATAAAGAATCCTTTTTATATCATTTTTGTAATCATTTAATTTCAAGTTATTAAATATTTCCAATTTCCATTTGTGAATTTAATAAATTCATTTGAATTTCATATTTGAAATTCAAATATATGTTTGAACAAAATTTCCCCAAAACAAAGAATTCTACAAAGGTCATGTCGAATCTATCGCACTTGCTCTGAAGTTTCCTTCAGTACAAGAGAGATCCCGATCCCTTTATAGCTCTTTTAGTTTTGCGCGAAAATTCCCTGGATTTTATTATGCATGAATGCAATGCACAAACCTATGTCCTCTCTATTTCTAGGTGCTAATCCTGGGATGTTACAGACTCTCCCCCTTAAAATAAACTTCTTCCTCGAAGTTCGCACCCTCTTACATTTCGGAAGATAAGATTAACTTCTTCAGATCCTAGTGACTCTTTTAAATCCGGGATGAATATAATTGTTGTATCTTCATTCTAGTTTTCCTTGTATCCTCTTGTGATTTGAAATGAGCCAACTAAATCCATTTGATGTATAAACTACTTTTGAATCTAGCACTCCTGCCCTGATCAGATCCTTTTGAATGTTTTCAGATTAGGACATCTATTCAAAAAGTGTCTAAGTTTTTTAGAAAGTCTCCTTAAGGTAAGATTCTGGTTTATACTTTGGCTAAATATAGCTTGACTCTATTATTCATTTATTTATGGTATACTTAGTCCTTATGTCTTACTTTTTAAGAATGTTTTGGCTTTCTCCTAAACCTTATTCCGGATCCCAACTCTTGATTCTTCATTATTCACTCCCCCCTTGAGATTTTCTAATGGTCTTATGAGGAACAGATGGTACACCCACATAACTGGGAACTAGCGGCGCTAATTCTCTAACTCCTTAAGTGCATGTATAAGATAACTTATATCATTTAATAATGCCTTGACTTACCACTTGCTTTGTTGTGGTTGCTGCTGTTATTAACTTCATTTATGGTTTTATACTTCCGTTTTCCTGAAGATGTACCTTCTTCACCCACACCCTACTTTGATGGTGATTTGGTGGATGTTGTGTCTCCTCCCACTGATGTTCCATAATCCTCCTGATGTTCCGGACAACATGATTTCTTGTGTCCTAGGATTCCACTCTTGTTACATTTCCCTTGAAATGCTCTTACATTCCTTTCTCCGATTAGATTAGACTGAACATTTTGATTAGATGATAACCCCATTATTGGTTCTATTACTCCTGCTGTCGATCCATGAGTTAACTGCGGTTTTAAGCAGTTCTTTTTCATGTGTCCTGGTTCTCCACATTGGTAACATACTATCTTAGGTTTTGGACACTCCTTCAACACGTGGCCCCGAATTCCACAGTTGTGACATATCTTCTCTGTTTTGTATGTCATATGTGGATCCGGATAATTATTCGTCATATGTCCTCGAACCTGACATGTTGTGGTCTGTTTTTGAATTCTCTTTTTATTTCCTTCAGGTGCATCAATCTCATCATCTCCTGATATATGTGCACTATCCACCAATTCCTGGAATTCCTTTGCACGCACAATCCTGAGATGCATGTTCATAACTGCTTGTAGTCCTTTCATGAACTTCCTTTGTCGTTTCACCTCCCTATTTACTTTATCACTAATGTACTTGGATAAACAGTTAAACTCTCGTACATGTTTCATGACTGGAAGATTCTTTTTCTCTAAGGCTTCATTATCCTTCCTTTTCCCATTGTTCTGATGAACAAAGTCTTCTCGAAACTTCTTTTTGAACTCAGCCCAGGTATTGACACCTCCTTCCAGGATGACAAACTTGGACTTCTCCCAACACGTGGCTGCGGTTCCGGTCAATAGAGAAGTTGCATAGCGTACCTTTTCTTCATCCTTGCATCCCACACTTTTAAGCTTACGGGATGTATCCATTAACCAATTCTCCGCCTCCATAGGTTCTTCAATCATGGAAAAACTCCGGGTTTGGTTTCTAATAATTCCACCAGTTTAACCCTTGGATGTAATTCCTTGAATAGCTTCTCTTTCCTAACCTTTAATGTCTCCTGATAAAACTGGTTCTGCCTCTCTGTTTCAACCTTTCTTTCTTCTTCCATACTCCTCATATACTGAAGAACCTCCTCTTTGGTGGTTAAATACGACTTTTGACTTGACCCTTCCTTCAGAATTTCCTGGTTAGCCTCCTTTTTTTGTATCACCAACATCTCATGATCCTTCATCTTCCCAACATTAAAATGATAATTCGCCTCTCCCTCACGCGAACCCATTTCCCCTTCTAGACCTGTACATCAAGTAAGGACTCCATGAAACATCATGCATATGCCCATAAAGTTCAAACTTCATGCACATATCTAGTCACACAATAAAATCCAACAAATCCAAATATTACCTCTAGCAATCATACGTCAAAAGCCTGCAGAAACAGTACTTCGAGTAAAACATCTCTTGTACATAGGTGTAACGCCCTCGAATCGGGTCTATGCAGATCTCAACATTTCCCGCCAAAATCCGCATAGAAGCGATTCAAAGACGCCCACCAGACACTTTCGTGTGGGTGGGATTTGAATACAAGTAGTTACATCGCAGTAGTTTACAACAGAGTCCACAAGAACTTATATATACAACATCGACTCAACGAGTCAAGAATACAAAAGGTACGACGCAAAGGTATAACTCAAGAAGAAGGCAAGATAGTATGCGAGTACGAACAAGATCCAAATGGGACTAAGAGTCCCGAAGAATAACCAAGCGGTGTCCAACCCTGCCCAGGCCAAGCCGGAAGGATAACCTTGCTAACGTCGTCAATCACATACCTGTCAAACCAAAGGGTGCCGACAAAGGGCAAAGGAAAAACAGAAAGAGAGCGATCAATACTGAGGCCAGTACACGGCGAGACTAGAATTCGGCGGTCCTCGCCTACATAGGTATGGTGGGCTCAGCAGTAGCAAAGCTTGCGCTATCTAACTTATGGAGACACGCTACAAATTCGGCTATTAGAGCGAGATAAGAGAGCTCTATGCGGTAACAATATTATAACACCAAACATAACCCATCCGAAGATTTCCCCCTCAAAGACCAGTCGAGGAAGTCTCCTTGTGGAACACACACGGTGGCAATTTTAGTTAAGCAGGTGTTTAGTTGATAAGGCTAATTACTAGTCATGTTATTAAAGAGGCAAAACATTAGTGGCGTTGTCTATGATCATGACAATGTACTCCTGATGCATCCATAACCGTGGACACATGGCTTATCGAAAAGATTTACCCTGCAGGGGTGCACTACTGTACCCAAACGCATGCTCAACCCTTCAGGCAACATATTACGTGTGCCATCCGAATCTCACAACAAGAACTGTCCCATAACTATGCGCATATCCAGAGGCATCACCTACTGTGTTTTACCAACACAAGAGATACATCTGATTCTCTAGGTGGCACAACATTTGAGTCTACGGTCGGACAATGATCGGAAGATAACTTGTAGAGCTCCATCCCACCTCCGGCATGATATCCCGATTTTATGCAATGCAAGCCATGGCAGTCCACCAAAACATCAAGTCCGAAGACATATCAACTCACCCATGTCCGAGGACATATTATGCGCACCAAATGGAAAACCAATTTTGTAACCCTCTTGATATACGAATAGCGCCGATAGTTGAGGGGGGGGGGGGGGGGATCCCAGAGGACCCCACGTTTGGTTAGCGCGATCAACTCAGAACTGGTATCATAGAACGAACGGGTCTTAGGTTGGCTCAAGCAGTTTCCAAAGGTGGTCCCTGCCGGGGCCTTATCATTAGGTGAAACCATAACCAACAACATTAGATCAATTATCTTTTCACCAACCATATCCGAGTATCATGTTCCACCTGTATGAGAGCAATACTAAGCATGCCTACGACTCGCAAGGACAGACTAGCTACTCAAACAAGGCAATAGGATAACCAAGGCAATATAGTGGAGCAGGTAAATAAAGGGACAATACTAAAGCATCGACAATAAGAATAGCAATAGATCAATTGGAGGGAGTAAAGACTATAAATGCAAAATAGGTAGAAGGGGGAGAATGCTCGCCTGATAAATAATGTCGGGTAGCCAGAGGCTTGTCGTATCTCACATCGACTCATCATCCTATCCGGTGAAGAAGCAAACACTAGAAGGAACAACCGGTGCAATATTTAATACTAGGCGGAAGATCCGGCATGATTATGATATGATGCATGGCATGATAATATGCGGTCCCACTTAGCAATATTAAGTGAAATCGGAATCCCGACAAATAAATATTATGGTTCAAGTTGTTTATCTACCTCACAATTTAAATGTTCTCTTAACAAGATATAACATAGCATCGATTCACTACCCAATATTAAATGGAACCGGACAAGACAAATAACACTCCCATATATTCCATATTTATTTAGTAGGTGAATCGCCATATAACCCCGAACAATAATATATGTATGCAAGTATGGATAATTTAATATGCACAAGTTATATTATATTTATCAAAATGGGGTATCGGGAAGGGGTCACACATTGGTTCGAAGATCTTGGTCCGGAGGGTTTCAGGTTCGGTCTTCGGAATCTAGGAAGAAGATCATGGCATTCCGTGACGACGCTCTTCGGCTTTGGGGTATCGGGGTTCGTGTAGTGGATCTTGGATCGGTGGCGTCGTGTTCTTCGGGTGGCACACAGTCGGTCGATCTTGGCGGCCACGGCTCAAGGCAACAACTAGAGGCAAACTTGAATCGAGGCGATCTGGTGCACAAGAGACCTCACTGTTAGTGTAACAACAACTCCCCACATGCTCGAGGGCAACACCAAGACAGGCAAAGACAACATGAACGGTTGCCTGGGACGAAGGCCGAGACGCCGATTTCACGAGGTAGAGATGTTGCAGGAGGCCTCGGCCAGGACGGCACGGGACCGAGACGTCCATGACGACAGACCGAGACGAGGCCGGACAGGAGCTCGAGGAATGGACCAGCACCAGGCGCAGGCTTGGCGGCACCAGCTGGGTGAGGGGGTGCTCGAGCAGGGCTTCCTGCGGGCGCTGCGTGTGCAGGGGCGCGGGCTTGAGGTGGAGGTCGCCCGCGATGACGGCGAGCTAGTAGCGGCCGGCGGCCGGGGCTTCATAGAGGAGGACACATGGAGAGGCAGCGAGGAGGCTCGCTAGCGGCAGGGCATGGCGATGGAGGGTCCAGGCAGGAGGCACGGAGAGCTCGAAGGCGAGGGGATGCTGCTCAGGGAGAGGGAGGCGCCGGACTAGAGAGGAGCCTGAGGGCGGCGGCGGAGCACCTGGCGGAGGGGCAGAGGCGGGCGAGGCCGAGGCGGCTCCAGGTCAAGGGAGAGGCCAAGCGGCGGCGCTGGGAGGCAGGAGGTAGCAAGATGAGGGGGATTCACGAGGATGGCGACAGGGTAGGCAACGTCAAAGGGGTCGAGGCGAGGGGATCACGACGCGTCCAGGACGCGTGCGTGTTGTGCGTGAACCGGTATGTGTTGGTGTGTGTGTGGTGTGCCACCAGGTCGTGGTGGGTGTGAGTCTCTGTGTGCGTGCGTGTGTTGCGTGGGTGGTGCTGGTGAGTGGCGGCGGGGTGTGGGGTGCGTGTGTGGTACTGCGGGCTGGGGGTAGGATTAGGTTTAGTTTTGTCTAGGGTTTGGGGAAAGAAAAGAGGATTGAGATATTTATCTAGTCTAAAGTAGACTAGATGAGACTAGTTTTGGGCCAAAATATTAGACGGGCTTTTAGCTTAATTTTATTTATAAAACGAGAAAAACTTTTGCTGCGAGAAATATTATTTGTTTTAGTTTTAAAATAAGAACGAGAGACGGGTTTAATTGGATATTTAGTAAGACAAAATATAATTTGATAAAATAAGTTTACGGATAAAATATGCATGATGATATCGTGATGATGCACAAAATCAAGTAACAATTAATTTCTAAGTTTTAATATTTCCAGGCATTACAATAGGCTTTGATGTTATACACTACCATTCTTAATACATATTAGTGTATGGACTTCTATCGTTATATACCTATTTGTACGGCTCATAATGTTCTTTGTCTCCTAGATTACACCATTTTCCCATTTGCAACGGAATAAGTTTTGGCAAAATTTGACCCGACTCTAGAGATGGTTGATTAATTCACTCTATAACTGGACATCATCCTCACATTTCTATCCTTTGTTTCTAATCTTTACTTTCCTAAGCACATTTATTATAACAACGAATTCTCAAGTTTTAACTAGTTTCATAACCTATATAGATCTACTTGTACTACAAAAATACTGTCTTGTCATTCATGCCACTATGGATTTGGCATATTCCATGGGGTTAGATAAGTATAACCCTATTTGTTACTCTCCGTAAAATTCTATTCTTCTTAGAATAGCTTTGAGTTAAACCAAACATCAGTTACTTCCCCTATAATATCATGTTGTTTAAGGTTTTGGGGCATTCTCCTCTGGTATTTAACATTAGTATAAAGATAAAAGCAAAGTTTTACTTCATTTCATAGCTTCTCTTAGTAAGATAACACCATGATTAACTACTCCCTTACGAGGTACTCTGACTTGGTGATATACTACTCTAGTTTAGTTATAATATAGAATAGTTTAGTAGAAGATATATTGCCTACTTATGAAATACTGGGTAGGTACTTCCTACTACACATAGTAGATAGGCAATCATTCTATCAGGAAAATAACCCAAAAATTCCACTAAGGTGTGACAAAGTTATTCTCAAGTGAATATTTATCACTTGTATAAGGAAATATGGTGTATATAAGATGGCTTCCTATAGTCACTATCCAACCTACAGGTTCTACCCATTTACTAGGTTTCCAACCTAAGGTCAAAGCATATGCTCTGATACCAACTGCGGTGACCCAACATATCACTGCATGATATAGTACACTATAGTCGCTGACATAACACCAACGGAACACCGTTCCATCCGTAATATATCCCTCACAGTGGTACAACAGAAACATCGCGGGTCCAATACAACGCTTTATATAACATATTACAAAAGATCCAGAGAACTTCCTCTCGAACAGCGAGGAATATTATACAGAAAGAACCATAAAGATCCATCCAGAGTTTACCTTAAGAATACTACTTATAAGTATATATAAGGCTTGAAAGTGCTACTATAGTACTGTTCTATAGAAGTAGGTTTTAGATTCTAGGATGTTTTTTTATATTCTACACTTCAGCTTGTCTTCGATAGCTTCCGGTAAGGTCTTCGACTCCGTTGATCTCCCTCATATATCTTCAACTCTTCAAGTAACTTATTTCCTGGGAACGCCATTGGTTTCTCCGAGATCTAGCAATGGTTAAGAAGATACGTTGAGTACGAGCGTACTCAGCAAGTTCACTAAAGAGAAGTGTTTGATGCACTATCTACAGCCATAGACCATAGGTCGTAGGCAATGCAAGTTTTCGTAAACATTTCTTCAAAGGTTGCTTTTATTCTGAAAAGCTATGTCCATCAGCCTTCATGGGTTTACCAGAACTTTCATGGAGTTCCTTTCCTGCAGCGTTTGCAGCTCCTTCTCGGAACAGCGAATAATAAATTATAGTTCTTACACTCTACGGAGGTGCGTTGCTTTACCCATGAGAGATCTTAGCTTTGTTGCACATCCGAGTTATAGGCTCGTTCACACTTTCTTGGTGTGAGGCCCAGACTAAGATCCAAGCCAATCACTGTCCTTCTCTATGATCCCGCATACCTGACAGATTGCATATCGGGCCTAGGATAAAACTTGTGTCCATTATCAGCCTAAGGTGTACAACCCTCATAGATACCAGAAGCCGTGGGACGTTGAGGGATCCCACCCATAACCTGCTAACCCTCTACAAGAGGAGTTGCAACAACGGCCTGGTCATCCGTTGGCATGCGAGAGAGAGAGCCGATCCAGCTGACTTCTCCGTCCCATTCCAAATCTCATGGTTAAGCGTAATATACGACGCAAGAATCACTGACGACATTGGTTGTTAAGTCCTAGATAATATGTTCCTTTACCATCGGAACTTCCATAAAAGGTTTTTACCTCATGGTAAATAACCTATAATCATATTATTATGAAAATAGTGTTTTCTGACCTTTTTCAAATGCAGGTGATGACAACACTAGATTTGCAAAATATTTTACAGAAAATAATCAAAGGACATGAGCAAGTGTGAACTTGCCTTTTGTGATTGCAAGATTATGCACTCACGGTCTTCGAGATAATAGAAGATCCAATATCTGAAATCATCATCATTGGTACGGTAAGGACTAATGTTTAAAGAAGCAAGATGCCATTATGCATAAATAATGCTATGCAATTTTATAATTCCCAAAGTGAAACCCTCAGCATTATAAATAAGTTGATCTTAGGTATCTTCTTTAAGGTTGGGTTTATCTTTAAGCTTAGTTCATAAGCAATGGCATTGATAAGGAACTTAAGTGTTAATAATTCAAAATATACAAGTACAGATATAGTAATGTGATTATGATTAATTGTTATCTGGTGACTAGGATAAAAAGTCCTTGGGTTGAGTTCTTAAGAGCTGACGGAACTATTATAGACTTGTTTGTGTGAAGTGGAAAAAAGAATAACATTTGAAGAAACTAGTGTTTAGTTAAAGTTAATCAGTCTTGAGGGTTATTAGGTTTTACATTAGGGTTGGTGATGGTTATGAATGATGTTAGGTTATCATATTTTAATTGATGGTACAAGTGACCAAAGTTAACTTTAAAAACATGAATAAACTTCAAATGAGATGTTTATGATTGTTTAGACCAAAGTTAAATGTAAAAATAGAAGTGAATTTTAAGATATAATGAGTTTTAGAATATCATCTAGTTTTAGGGTTTTGACAAATATGATTATGGATGATCCCTTTTAATTTAAGTGAAAGATGAATTTAATAATATGCAATTTATTAATGGGAGCATAATGAAATGATCTTATGAATTTGTTAGGGTTTAGAGTCATTTTAAGAGTGGTTAAGTGATGAAGATTATTCACCATCTTATACATGAGTGGTATATAATATTTATTTAAAAGGAGTTTTATTTGAATTTAAGATTTAATAAGAGTATTTAAAAGCTAATAGTTATACTCAAGTTTTATTATGAATTATGATTATGGAATTAGACTTAATAATTAAATTTAAAGGATTTAGTATTTTTACTAAGAAATGTGATTATTTCTTTCTTAGTAAATAATTTTAGAGAATTAACACAATGGTTACTTTATTTTAGTAGAATAAGTAAATGAATTTTATTATCTAAGGTTATTAAAATGTTTTTGAATAATATAAATAGTATTTTTCTAGTAAAATATACTTATTAAAGATCTTAAAAATGAATTTTATTTATTTTTAAGTATTATATTTATTTTTATAAAATTCTTTAAAGAATTAAGTGTCCTTAAATATTTGCTTTATATTTTATTTGTAAAACTCTAAGTTAATATTTTTATAAAATATTATTGTTTTTTATACACAAAAATGATTTTTATTTACTTTTAGGATTTTTCCGTATTTAATGAAATTTCCCTTAAGATTTAATAGTGTTTAATCTTTATTTGCATTTTATTAACTTAAATAAGTAAAGTTATATTTTTCTTAGGTGGATATTATTTTTGTGATGATTTTTATATATCATAAATATTTTTAAGATTTTTCTATATTTTTTCTAGAGCTTTAAATATCTTTAGGGTTATTTTTATAAACTTGCATATTTTTTCTTGAATTAATTTATTTTATTTTAAGACCGGCCTATCACCCAACAATGGGCTAAATTAGCCCAGTAGGGGGGTACATGATCGGTCAAACCGACCCAGCCCATAGCTCACCTCATCCCCCGAAGCTTATCTCCTCGTCTCGTTCTCTCTTCTCGCGCTCCTAGGCGCTGCCACCGCCACCAGCGCCGCCTTCTGTTGCTTCTCCGGCCATCGCCGCCAGCGCCCACCACCGGCGCTTGCTGGCGCTGCCCTGCCCAATCTCCTTCCTCTGTTCCCTGCCGCCTTGGCGTCCTTTAACCCTCGCACGGGGCCCCCATTCTGGCTAGCCCTAGCCATGCGGTACGTTTGGTCACCGACGCAGTAGTGCTCCTGCGCCATGGCTGCTTCCCTCCAGCTCCTGTGCCTCCTCTTCCATGCTCAAGAAGCTGGTACTCTTGCTGCAGCCCCCCTTCACTCTCGACCCCCATACGCTGCTACCGCCAGGAAGTGGTTGTGTTATCACGGTGGTGATGTTTTGGTGGTGGTGTTTCTGCTGTGACGATGATGCGATTCATCCACCACTGTCTTGAGGCCAGTGGGATAGTGCTGCAGCGCAACCCCGACACTCCCTGGTGGTGGTGTTGGAGTGATGGTTGGAACAATCCTCGGCTTCATCACGCCTACGCTATAGGTGCTCGGCACCCTCGATGAGTTATATCTCTTTTGTGACCAGGTTTCGTGCTGATGATGGGCTGATGATAGCACCTAGTGGTATTTGATTAAGATTCATGGAACTGAAGCTTGATGTGCTTCCCTTCTAGTTATAGATAACACATATGTGTCTATTGCAAGAGAAATCAGTGATGACATATCTGCTTGACAATTTATTATATAAAAAAACTGAATGATTCCTAGGTATTCATACTAGGAAAATGATTGGTTCTATACTGGTTATTGTTTATTGATGAAATGGCATATCATCTATTGCTGGTCCATATGGCAGTGATTCTTTTAGAATGATTCCTAATGTCTATACTTAGGAAAATGATTTGATTAGAATCCTTTGTCTTCAATTATTGGTGGTTGCTAAATTTATACTGTAATGATGATCAATATCACGTATCAGTTTAATTGTAGGGAATTACATGATTTCTAGTTGTTTAACTAGAAAGATGATTTTAATTGGTTATCCAATTAGGTAAGTAGTCTGCTGCCCAGGGGATAGCTGCCCCCCGGTGGATGCCGCCCAGCGTGTGCGCTGAGATACATGCAAAACAAGAATAAGCTAGACATTTTGATTAACCAAACTGTAATAAAGCTGACAGGCTACAACAAACATTTTGTAAAGCTGACAGGCTACATGCAAACAAATGGTATCCTAGATATACGTGTACGTTGTTTGCTTGTGTTAGCATGGTTGTGCACCAGAGCACGGGCAAAAAACTCTCTGCCAACCCATTGTATTCTCATTACATATGTGTTGTATTGTTGCGTACCACTATAAATATCATCATATTTTCTTACTAGCTAGCTGTACTCATTAGCATTGATGTTTGGTAGATGGAAGTGGTTTGTATAAATAGCCATGAACAAGCTAACGAGTATAAGCTAGCTTGTATAAGCCAGTTTCTATATGCTAGTTCTCCTGCTCGATCACGTAAACAAGCTAGTCATGGACACGTGAAGAAACTAGCTAGGAAGGACCCAACTAGATTGGGAACAAAAATCTCTACACTCGTCAGTCCAACCATGCAAAAAAACTGCCAACACAGCATGACCTGCTATGCTTGACACAGCCTAGCACTACATGCAGACTGCGATATAGCCCGACAGTCCAAGCAACCTCTAATTATTTGTTAGCGCAGTACATCGATAGACAACAAAATGACAGCCAGGCGTAGATGCGGATCTCAACACAGATCGTACGGTGCTGGCTGGAGGGGGCAGCTATCCCCCTTGGCAGCAAATCCACACTCATCCAATTATTATAGATAGATCAATGGTGTACCACTGTATCTTTGAATTCAATGGGGTATAAATTTTGGTTATAGTACCATACCCTATTGTTTAAGGTCCTAGTGTGATACTTGAGTGACATCTGTTTCCCCAGCTGCTGTTGTGGTGCCTCCACCTAGAGTGTGCACAGCAGTAGCTGGGTAACATGTCTTGCTGCTGTGTTATTGCTGACTGGAAATATTGCCTAGACTGAGGATGCATAGACTAAAACTATAAGCACATGTTAGCTTATATAAATAAGGTGGCATTAAAAATGATTCCTTGACAGATGGATAACAAGATGATTTAGTAAACTGCTTGGCTTGTAGATGGAATGATGTGCCATATGTGGATTGCCCATATGGCAATAATTTTTATGATTCCTGAATTTATAATCAGGAAGATGATTAGTTGTTGGTTATACTGTTTTAGTGGCTTCTCTTGACTTGATTATTTTTGTGGTGCCTCCATATAGGAGTGTGCACAAAATAACCTCAGGTAGGATGATCTGCTGCTTATATAGCTAAGCAAAAACATTTAAACCTAAATGCTTGTGATGCTGGTCTGAAGCATAGTTCATATTTAAAATAAATGTTTTCCTTCATTACTTAACCTTGCCTAGGATGCAAAAGCTAAGGCTGTGATGATGTTTGGATACAACAATTACTGTTTGCTTATAAAAACTATTCAGTGATGATCTAGTACTCCACTTGAGTATAGATCTGAGGATTTTCTATTGCCCCCATCCATTTTCTAAGATGCAATGGTAAGAACAGATGCTTAAGCATGATCTTGGTGGTTAACCTATGATTGTGGAGTTGTTGTAGTTGCTAGCTGGTGTTGATCTTAATCAGCCACTGTTACTTAGTAGCATGCCTTCCTCCCTTCTTTTGATGTAGCTACTGCTATTTCTCTTCTTAGCACCTAGGCCTCCTCCTTGTGCTCCTGACTTGATTTATAGAACCCGCTACTTCTTTTCCTTCTACTAGTGCTCCTGGATTTGTCTTCCCCTGATTCTAGCTCTTGGATGGATCCCAAGAGCAACCAGGGTTGGTTGATGGTGCTGGTATAGATTGGTGATCTTGTGGTTTGTTCTACTGGAATTCTAGAAAGTGCTGATGCTGTTTGTTGTGGTGTTCTTGAGGGCTTGGTAGTGAATTGAGATAGATTGGAACTGATTAGTCCTGGGTTGTGTGGTGTGTGGAGAAAATTTGATCTGCTTCTAGCTTCTGTGTGCTTACCTTTGTACTCCTTGTGATGCCTCTGGTGCTTGACAGCATATTACTTGCATGCTGTGACAGTGCTGCTGTCAAGTGGTACCCTCCCGTGGTTCAAGTTTCAATAGAGAGATATTTATTGGAATGGATTCTCTCGGCTGGTTTGCTATTATCTCAAGTTTGGCTTTATTTTTGTGTTGTCAAAAAGGAATGGACTCCTTTACTATTCTACTGAGGTGAAACTTGCCCCTTTTAGACCCATGATGCCTAAGTCTGAGGTCAAAACTCTTGATGAGAACAGATACACATATGGCCCCTAACTAATACTCAGTGATGTGATTAAGCAGTGCACCTCACTGCAAAAACTGAGAGTATCACTAACCCCCTCTAATCCCTTTTATTTTGTTTGCCTCTTCCTGTTTATTGTTTTATGTTGCTGGGATCACTAAGAAGAGATGAAGATGTTGGAGGTGAAGAAATGTAGTTAGGAAATAGTTTTAGGTTTTCTCTTATATATATGTAATTTCTTTTCTGATTGAATAATGTTGAGACATTATAATTTATATTCTGTTTGAAAATTGTAAAAAGATTGTACTGTTGTATTTTATTCAATAAAGTTTACTTATTTCATTTTTCTTTTACAATTCTTTTGTAAAAACAATGTCATATATATTTTGTTGTAATAAAGAATTCTTTTTGTTATTTCAGTAATGTAATTCCTTTTTTCTACTTATTTGTTTCCTAATACTTTACTTTTATTTATTTATTGTAAAAGTTTAGTATAATCTATATGTATATAATATAAAGAATCCTTTTTATATCATTTTTGTAATCATTTCATTTCAAGTTATTAAATATTTCCAATTTCCATTTGTGAATTTAATAAATTCATTTGAATTTATGAAATTCAAAATATGTTTGAACAAATTTTCCCTGGAACAAAGAATTCTACAAAGGTCATGTCGAAATCTATCGCACTTGCTCCGAAGTTTCCTTCAGTACAAGAGAGATCCCGATTCCTTTATAGCTCTTTTAGTTTTGCGCAAAAATTCTCCGGATTTTCTTATGCATGAATGCAATGCACAAACCTGTGTCTCTCTATTTCTAGGTGCTAATCCTGAGATGTTACAGCGACATGAGAGCGAGCGGGAGGAGGTAGGAGAAGAATGTGCCTTTTTTCTTTTTGATTGATGAATTTCCTTGATTATAGCCTTCCCTATGAGGGTGTGTGATTAATTGTAAAAATTTGATTGTAGCCTTCCTGTAACGTGTATAAGGTACGATGGGTCCTGGCATTGATTACCTATTGATTTTCCTTGATCCTAGCTTTCCCTGTAACGTGTATAAGGGACGATGGGTCCTGGCATTGATTGCCTATTGATTTTCCTTGATGCACTTATCAGTGGCATAGAATGGTAATTTAGCAACTGTTTACACGATGTATCAGGTAGCGTTGGAAGCGTTAGATATAAATCGTATGGTCTATATTGCTCCAATGTTTGATGTTTGAGGGCGACCTACGATCACCAACTTCCTTTTAATAGTAAAGATAAATATTCTTTGCCTCCCCTTGTGTTGAATCAATAAATTGGGTAATACTACCCTCGAAGACTATTGCGATTCCCTATACTTGTGGGTCATCATCCATCTAGCCATCTTACTTCTGCCAGCCAATGTCTCAAAAAGTTCGTTTGTCCAGACAAGTGAGTCGGCGCTTGACTAGTAGTGCTTCAGCCGAAGACTAATCGACGGAAGTAGTTTCTGATGGTAGAGATATTCTTGTCTATATGGACCATACAAAAAGATGAGCTATTGTACGGCGACTCTACACAACTATTATAATAGAGGGCAAAGTAGCTGTTTTCATCAGCAATTACACGGTATATTTTTTTTTGGTTTACAGAAAACCTCTTATGGGTAGATCATAAACACAACTAATTCTCTTTATGGGTATTTTACAAAGGTACACTCAACTTTGGACACATAATCCAAGGTCGATGATTTTTTGGGTAAATAATCAATTTTCCCTGGTTTTACTCAACTTTGGATACATAATCCAAGGTCGATGAATTTTTGGATAAATAATCAAGTTTTCCTGGTTTTATAGACCCATTTATAACCCACTTTCTTGACCATTTCAGGTATTTCTACATGATCGTCAGTCTTTGTTTCGTCCTTTATGGCCTTAAATCATCTGAATGAATGCATATTCATCCTAGCTTCCTTGAAGGATGTGGATTCTCGACCTTCTAATGTCATTGACATCTCATTCATGTTATATATGACATACTACAGTTGGAATGCGCCATATCTTCCGTTTGTCCGTAAACTATGTAATGGTTCATTTGTTGTCACATGAGATTGAAATGTGAGTTTTGCATTAGCCATGAATGGTGCTAGTAATCCTGAAATTATCAACTATATATTCAATTCTAGAATCTTTAGTTGGCGGCACAACATTTGGAGACGAAATAACAGCCGTCTCTCAGATTATTGTAATGAGTACATAAACCAAACTTTTCTCAAGTGAGATACCCTCACGAAATACACCATGTCTTGTTTGTGGTATGTATTGGATGGCAACCGATGATGATTTTACGGTCTGATTTTCGGGTGCATGCCTCTTGAAACCACGGTTCATAAGTGCATCTCTAATATCTCTAATGGCTTCCCTGTAAAATTCCTGCTGCCCAATAAACTGTCATATAAGGCACGGAAACGTAAAAAAATGTCTCCAATGACCTAAAACGCAGGTGCCCTGAAAAAAAACCTCCTACTGTATATTTGCGGCAGACGAGCGGTGCTGCAAACGCAATCGAGTGCTCCGCTGAAATTTCCCATGTGCCGCCTGCTCGCCTCCCTCCGTCACGGAACCGCTGCAGATCGGTCGCTGCCGGCCACCGGAAGCCATGGAGGACCTCCCACCTCCCTCCGCTGCCGATTCCTCCACGGACGCTACCACTCATGGCCACCCCCACACACGGGAGGCGCCGCCGCAGCTGCGGAAAACCCTATGCCACCACCTCAACACTTGGCAACATTCGCACCGCCACGGTCGGTCGTCGCCACTCCAGCTGTTCCCACCGCCGCTGCCAAACCACCCCCCAAGACCAAGAAGGTGGCCGGATGGCGGTGCGGGCAGCGGCGGAAAGAAGAAGGCAACGACTGAGAAGCAGCGCGCGGCCGGGAACCCGGCTCCTCCGCAGCAGCAGGAACCGCCGATCGTTCCACAGCCTACGACGGTCGTCGAGCAGTAGCCACCTCCGGTCGTCCCATAGCCAGCTCACAACGTGTTCGACGGAATTTCCTCAAGGTAAATTTGCATATATTTTTCAATGTTTGTGCATTTTCCTTTATCATAGATCATTTTGTATGTTGGATTTGATTGATTTCTTGCTTACATAATGTGGCTAATGATGAGTTCTTGGAGACCATGGATTTTCCATCACAAGAGTATGCATTACAAGAGAATACACTTGATGGGGACGAAGAGGGTTTTGTTGAGTCATCTTCGGTGCAAGAAGATTTACCCAAGGGGAGATCATGTAATTATAGTGTGAAAGAAGATCTCTTCCTTATCATGGCATGGAAGATGATTGGATTAGACCCGTCCGTAGGCACGGAGCGACCCCGGGATACATATTGGGCAAGAGTAAAGGAATTCTATGATATTCACAAAGAGGAAGATGCCTATGAAAGAACCCTCACCTCTCTTCATCATCGTTGGCAAACTATCGCTACCGAGTGCCAAAAGTGGTCGGCGTGCCTTTATAATGTGGAAGTCATGAATCCTAGTGGCACAAATGAAAAGGATATGGTAAGTTGGTTTGTGTAGATTTCCTTATTTATCTATTGTACACCATGGCACATATGACTCATGTTCTTTTTTTTCATGTAATTGGAGATGGCTCAAAATATGTACAAGGGAAAAACAAGAAATGCAAAGATAAGGGCAAAGGTTTTAGTTTGCATCATTGTTGGGCGAAACTTGAGCATGATGAGAAGTGGAAGAACCGTGAAAGCTACCTACCCAACAACAAGAGGAAATATAAGAGCTCCATTGGAGATGCAACCATTGTTGATTGTGATGGAGCATATAGTGATGAAGGAAGTCCAACCCCCAACTCCATTGCCAAAACTAAGAGGCCCAATGGAAGGAAGTTTGCCAAGGAAATGATGAAAGGAAAGAAGAATGGAGATGATGACATCCAAAAGTCCTTGGATGTGCTTATGAATGCTCGCAAACAAATGGAAGAGATAAGTGAGGCAATGAAAGACAAGGAAATGGAGGAGCTCAAGGAGGCCACCTTACGCAAGGCGGCGGCCGTGGAGAAGCGGGTGTCCATAGAGGAGACTACGGTGGCAATGGAGGAGAGAAAGATTGGAATGGGGGAATTCGAGAAAGCAATTGAGAATGAGAGCAAGCTAATGTTTATGGATACAAGTGGAATGAGTGACAAACAAAAGCAATACGTGGAGCTTTGTCGTGATGAATTGTTGAAGAAGAAGGAACTAGCTTTGGATAGCATGAGAGGCTTGGATACATTTGGAAGTTTGATGGGAGGCTATATGTCTCCATATGGTGGTGGTGGTTTCATGGGAGGAGGTGGTGGTGGTTGATGACCCATAAGTATATGGGGTGTATCGTAGTACTTTCGATAAATAGGAGTGTCGATTCCAACGAGGAGAAGAAGGTGTTGACTAGTGGTACAGAGTAGAAAATCTCTGTAAATACTTAACAAATGGATTTTAGGGGTTTTCTGATAACGCAACAAAACAAAGAGCAAGTAATAAAGAACAAACGCAACAAGTGGCCCAATCCTTTCTTATCAAAGGACAAGCGGGTGGAAATACTTATAAGGACCAAACGTTTTCGAGGACACATGGGAATTCTGTCAAGCGCTTTCGCTTCAAAGAGCTGAGTACTCTTCTTTGGTGTTATAAGTGTTGTGTGGGTGAACCTGTGCTAATGTACCGACCTTACTTGGACTAATACATACTTGTGATTAAACCCCTTGCAAGCATCCGCAACTACAGGAAAGTAATTAAGATATAAACCTAACCACAGCCTTAAACTCTGAGATCCTACACTCCCTTGTGCAATGGTGTCCTAACGGGGGTTCAGGTTTCTGTCACTCCGATAACCCCATAATTAGTAGCCAAATACACAATGCATTCCCCTAGGCCCATAAATGGTGAAGTATCATGTAGTCGACGTTCACATGACACCACTAGAAGAATAGCACCACAACTTAAATACAAAACCATTGAATAATAACTCAACACAGATCCACTAATAACAACATGACTTCTCCCATGTCCTCAAGAACTAAACGAACTACTCACAAGACATCATATGGATCAAGATCAAAGATGATATGGTGATGAATAACAATCTGAACATAAACAATAATCCAATGGTTCCACTCACAAGCATCAACTACAATAGTAATTAACACCGGGAAAGTTTCCCCTAAGAATTAAAGAAATATCCAACACAATTGTTACAGCGGGACAGAGTGGTGATGATGGTGCTGGTGGAGATGATGGTGTGGATGATGATGATGATCCCGATGAAGCATAGCTTGATGACGGTGTCATGGTATTGCACGACAGATGCTATTGGGGGTAGCTTACGTAGAAGGAGCAAGGCGACGTAGGAGAATCCGGGAGCGAGATTGGCACACGATGTACCCAGGTTCACGTCCCCTCGGTGGAGGATCGCTATGTCCTGCTGTCAATCCAGTATATGATCATAGATTGGTTTACAAGAGAGCCGCCGTAGACGGAGGGAGAGACTAGATCTGATCTAATGTGAGAGAGGATGCCCCGTGGGGGTGCCCCTGGTGGCTTTATATATGCAGCCAATTAGGGTTGACAAGTTCTAGTGGGCTTTGTATTGAAGTCGCCGTCTTGGGCCTCCAGTCGGCGCCACTCGTCTAGGTCCATCATGCGCCAGTCGCCGTATTGGGCGAGTCGACCCGCTCAGGGCTAGGTTTCTGTCGGCTTGATCCAGCTGGCGACTCCGCTTCGTGGGTATACCCCGATTGGTATTCCCCCATCAGTAGTCCCCGAGGGCGTTGTCGATTCGACGCGAGCTTGAGGTAGGGCGCGGAGAGTCTTGACGATGGGTCGTGGCGAATCTGCGACGAGCTCCTGAATAGAGAAAATAACCGTGAAGCGGGAGGCGGTCGGTGTGAGCCAGTGATTGATGGCCAGTTGTCGAAAGACGCAGGGTGTCGGTGAAGCCGCTAGTTGTGGCGAGTCCCCGAACGTGGAGCGTGCCGAGTCCCCGAGCGCGTTGAGTACGCGAGGGCAAGTCCACGGTGGCGAGTCCCCGAGCGTGTTGAGTACGCGGGGGCGAGTCCGCGGTGGCGAGTCCCCGAGCGCGTTGAGTACGCGAGAGCGAGTCCCCGAGCGTGTTGAGTACGCGAGCGCGAGTCCACGGTGGCGAGTCCCCGAGCGTGTTGAGTACGCGAGGGCGAGTCCGTGGTTGCGAGCCCCCGAGCGTGTTGAGTACGCGAGGGCGAGTCCGCGGTGGCGAGTCCCCAAGCGTGTTGAGTACGCGAGGGCGAGTCCGCGGTGGCGAGGCCCCGAGCGCGTTGAGTACGCGAGGGCGACTGTCTGCGGCGGCGAGTCCCCGAGCATGGAGATTACGCGAGTGGAGAGTCCACGGTGGCGAGTCGACGAGGGCGAACCACGGTCGTGGAACCACGCGTAGACGCAACATGCCTAGGAGTAGTCCCCGAGGCTCGATTTGGCTTGTAGAGGCGACTTGAGGCTCTTTAGAGATGCATATTCTAAAAATAGTAGTGATTGCTACCAAGCATGGCGAGTGGCGAGGTCGAGCGACCGGCGAGCGCCGAGTCCCCGAGCGCGGCGAGCGGCGAGGTCGAGCGACCGGAGAGCGCCGAGTCCCCGAGCATGGCGAGCGGTGAGGTCGAGCGACCAGCGAGCGCCGAGTCTCCGAGCGCGGCGAGCGGCGAGGTCGAGCGACTGGCGAGAAAGACATCAGACCGTTTTGCTGGCAAGGAGAAAAAAATACAATTGCATTAAAGTGTACTTGCATAATATATTGAACAATTATAAGAAGTGTGAATTGTAGACGTTGAAGTAAAATGCACTTTTGTTATGTGGATCGATGGGCAATATGTAAGGTTTATGCGTGTCTTTTCATGAGTAGGCAGACCTCTAGCATCAAACGCTTGCCGGGTAACAGGGTCGTGATGCCAGACTATTGAACCCGGAGACAAGGTCGGCCATTTGGTACCCAGCCTCACTACTTCGACGGACGCGAATAAACAACAGACAAAACTAAAACCGATGCCAAATATGATTTTGGTCCCTGAAAGGGTCATATGCGAACAGCATGGTCGGCTTTGGAGAACGAATGGAGATGCATATATGTTTTGCACTCATAGCATGTAGGAATATAAAGGAACTTAGCTGTTAAATGCAGACAAAGTCGACGTAGTGGGGGAGTCGCCGAGCGTGGCAAATACAAGGCGGGCGAGTCGTCGACGTGGCGGGCCGTTGATGACGAGTTCATGCCGGGCGAGTCCCCGAGCACGGTGAATATGCGGCGGGTGAGTCGCCGAGCCTAGCAAGTCCGCGTTTGAGCGTGTCCGCGTTTAGGCGAGTTTCGGAGAATGACGAATACGCGTTGGACGAGTCCCCAAACATGGTGAGTTCTGGGACGGCGAGTCCACGAGGGGAGTGTCCCACGATGAGTTCGCGTGCGTGAATTCGTGATGGCGAGTCCGCAACTGTAAGTCCTCAAGCGTGGAGCTGGTAGCAGATAATTGCAGAACCGTGGACGGATAATTCCGAGGCGAATGCGTCTTCGCCAATTGTCGTCATGCGGCACATGTATTTTAGAACAAACGAGTTAAAATTAGATCTAAATAAAATAATTTATTTATGTATGGGAAAGATTAGATTGGAAAGGAAAAACCGCCATGTCCTTTCACGTGAGAACTCCAACAAGGGACCTGATTGATTTCATGTCTTGATTCATAGCATGGGGATTTTGACCCGTTTGTTGCTAGCAATGCTTGGGCAGAAACAGGCCGCGATCGCAGGCTTTACGGCGAGTCGGCCATGCGCTCGCGGGAATACGGGAAACGTCTTGAAAGATTTGTTGACGACGTCGTCGGGCGCTCCACCACCGATTAATCGACCAGATCTGGCCGCCGTTGATGATGAATTTGAGGATCCCGTCCGGATCATCACCTCCAAGCACCGCTTGCCCCACAGTGGGCGCCAAATGTCGTGGTATTGCATGGCAGATGCTACTGGGGTAGCTTACGTAGAGGGAGCAAGGCGACGTAGGAGAATCCGGGAGCGAGATTGGCACATGATGTACCCAGGTTCACGTTCCCTCGGTGGAGGATCGCTACGTCCTGCTGTCAATCCAGTATATGATCATAGATTGGTTTACAAGAGAGCCGCCGTAGACGGAGGGAGAGACTAGATCTGATCTAATGTGAGAGAGGATGCCCCGTGGGGGTGCCCCTGGTGGCTTTATATATGCATCCAGTTAGGGTTTACAAGTTCTAGTGGGCTTTGTATTGAAGTCGCCGTCTTGGGCCTCTAGTCGGCGCCACTCGTCTGGGTCCAACATGCGCCAGTCGCCGTATTGAGCGAGTCGACCCGCTCAGGGCGGTTTCTGTCGGCTTGATCCAGATGGCGACTCCGCTTCGTGGGTATACCCCGATTGGTATTCCCCCATCAGACGGTGTTGATGGCGATGATCTCCCCTCTCCAGGAAGGGAATTCCCCGGCAGAAATCTGTCTGCCGGAGAGATCTTTCTCTCTCGGTGTTTTCCGTCCCACAGAGGCGACGGAAATCTATCTGTGGTCGCTCCCCTGGTATTAGGGTTCCGTGAGGAAGATATAAGCGAGAGGGCGGAGTCGGAGGCCGAGCAGGTGGGCCACACCTGCCCTAGGCGCGGGGCCAGGTGGGCCCGCGCCTAGGGGGTGTGGGCCCCCTGTGGCCCTTCTTCTCCTCCCCTTTTGGCTTCCTCAGTCTTCCGGGAAAATATAATTTTCCCTTATTTTTCTTATCTTCACGAAATTGCATCAAAAAACCTTTTTTTCCATCAGAATCCAGACTCCGGCAGTCCATCCTCCAAGAATCATCCAACATGCAAAAACAGTGGAAAAGACATAAGTAATGCCTCATAATAAGACATATATAAATGAATAGAGGTAAATTATGATATAGAATAGTGATGCAAATTGGACGTATCAACTCCCCCAAGCTTAGACCTTCGCTTGTCCTCAAGCGAAAACTGAGCTCAGTAAACATGTCCACATGTTTATGGAGTGAAGTGTCAATAAAAGAATACAGACAAGAAGCATCACACTTACCATTACACAACTCATAGAAGAAAGCAACTCACCATTATATAACTTAGCTTGCAACAAGTACATGAGTCACAATAGAGATGCATATATAAAAATCATAATTGGAATTGGCAAACTCTTGTTCCTGGTCAGAGAGCAACTGGCAAACAGTTTCATGAAAAGCTTTTTGTAAAAGTTTTATAACAGGAGCACTCTTTGATCAAAAAGGTTTTTCACAATGAAAGCTTTCAAAGTAATACTCAATATATAAGAGTCTTGTGCAAACAAGGAAGATAAAGAACATGATAGAATAAATCACCTTATGAATGCTTGCAACACAACAACTCAAATGTTTGCTGGAGATAGAGAGGAAGTAGGTTTACTGACTCAACTTAGAAGTAGGAGAAAGGTCCCTTTATAGAGGGTAGCAGATATTACAAGTCATAAAGAGCTTCCAAAAGATTATGGTACTTACTAGCTTTGAGCCCTCATTGCCCCTATCATAGGCATCTTGAGATGATTAAGGTTAAAGTGCACAAAGATGGAGTATATGCTTGACAAAATATAAGTTGGCAATCTCATGTCCCTTGAATATGAGGGCCGCTCCTCATGCTACTCAACTTTAGTCACCGTTAAGTTCTTGTCATTGTAAGTACATGCGTATCATAGATAACCGCCAACAAGGTACCCCTTGCACATGGTACAGGAGCTATCCCATAACCAAAATGGCAAGGCAAGCAGACAATGAGCATCGCAGCGATCTTTTTTATTTACCATGTGCATAGATTTTTATTGAGGATGCTTCATAGATAGCTCACTATAGTGATGCTGCAAGTTTCCACCATGATTAGGCCTGGCTTAGGCTAGCGGCTCAGGCGTTTCTCTAACACAAAATACAGACTCCATGGACTTACAAGTTCCCTCTTTATTTCACACCGTTGACATCCATAGACAAAAGAGCACGATATCAGCTGTGTACAGAGTACAAGTGCAATGTTGAAAACGTTCCCCGTGACAGCACAGTTCTGCTAATTCCAACGTATAGATGCAAGCATATACAACTTCAACGACACAATGGTTCAAGTCTATTAGGGGCAAGAAAATAAGGTGTGTTGTCAAGTTCGTGAGAACTTTACTAACTAGTTTTCACATAACAAAATACTTTTTAATTCGAAAGATAGATGAAGCTTGAGAATGTGCTTGGAATAGCAATTGCTATTAGGTACATATAGTGGACACAAGTGCCAAGGGTTTTGGTTCAAAGGGATGGAAACATGAGAAGTATGACTTCTCAAAATAGGTTTTTGGCTAGCAAGGCTAGGTAGCAAGCAAGAGAGTTGAAAGAAAAAAGCAAACATACAAGTAATAAATCCAAACATGAAATCTTCCTTGAAGATACAAAAGAACTTAAATAAAGAATACTAAGCTTATGAGCCAACAAGAAAGAAAATAAATGATACATAATACCTGTAAGATTTTTCTCTTTTTTCTTTTAAACCTCAAAAAGTATTGCTACTGACCAGAACTTGGTTTTCCAAAACCAATTTAGATCCACTTCATGATCCCAAAGTGGTGCCAATACTGATCAACAAGATCCATCATATAATAGAGATTGCAAACTAAAATAAGAAGTGCAAAAAGTAAAAGATGAAACTTCTCATTAATATTCCATTAATGCACTCACTGTTGGATATATGCCCTAGAGGCAATAATAAAAGTGGTTATTATTATATCTTTGTGTTTATGATAAATGTTTACATTCATGCTATAATAGTATTAACCGGAAACATTGATACTTGTGTGATTTGTAAACAAAATTAGAGTCCCTTGTAAAGCCTCTTTGTAATACTAGCTTGTTAGTTAATAAGATGATCGTGGTTTCCCGATCATAACATTGAGATGTTATTAACAACAAGATCGTATCATTAGGAGAATGGTATGATGGACATTCTCCTATAGATAAGTGTAGCATAAAGATCAAGTCATTTCAATAGTTTGTTTGCTATAAGCTTTCTAATACATAGTAACTTAATTCCTTCGACCATGAGATCATTCTAATAACTATCATCGGAAGGATACTTTGATGAAATAAATTGAAAGTCAAAAGGGAGGTTTGAAAAGTCAAACTGGAACAATAATTTCCTAGTGGAAGAAGGAAAGAGTCCTTCTTTCTCTCCAACTTGGATTTGGGGAAGGATTCAAACTCCCCTCTCCCAAGATGCCATCCCTCTCATAAATAGAGGGGAGGGGCGGCCCGAAAGCACCACAACCATCCCTCCCCACCTCCAAGCCGCTCCATGATGCAGCATTGAGTTGATGTAGGAGCGCTTCGTTGGGAACCCCAAGAGCAAGGTGCGAAGCAGCACAGCATCAAGTTTTCCCTTAGTAAGAAACAAAGGTTATCGAACCAGTAGGAGGAAGGAAACGTCACACAGGTGTTGCAAGCAACGCGGAGACCTGCACAACACAAACTCAAGACTTTGCCCCAACGAATCAGTCAGGTTGTCAAGCTCACCAGTTTGCTGTAACAAATGATTAAACGTATGGTGTGGAAGGTAATGGTGGTTTTCGGCAAGTAAACAAGTAACATAGGAAGATGTATCAATGGTAAAGATTGGAACGGGGTCCATAGTTCGCTAGAGGTGCTCTCTTTAGATAAACAACATGGCATGAAGGGTAAACAAATTACAGCAGGGCAATTGACAGGAACTGAGCAAGGCATAACAATGCAATTACCAGTCAGAAAGATCCTATGAGATTCGATTGGGAAATACAAGATACATATACCGCCATCCAACTGCATCTATGACTAGAAGTCCACCTTTAGGTTATCATCCGAACCCCCTCTAGTATTAAGTTGCAAGCAACAGATAACTGCTTTAAGCAAAGTGTGTAAGGTAAACATTCCACACGTTCCATGAACAAGAGACCGTTGTTTTCTCCCTAGTATCAACAACACATCTACAACCGAAGAGATTATTGTCACTTCCCTTGGAAACTAGAGGCATGAACCCACTATCGAGCATAAATACCCCCTCTTGGAGTCACTAGCAATTACTTGGCCAAGATAGCTACTAACAACGGAGAGCATGCAAGATCACAAACAATACAGACATGATAGAATCATAAATACAAAACCATTAATCAAACCAACATAATAATCTCAATATCCATCGGATCCCCGCAAACACAACATGCATGATTACAAATAGATTAGATCTTGATCATGAACGGAGATCACAAGATCTATACATGAAAGCACAAAGGAGGAGATACAACCATATAACTACTACATGGACCCATAGTCCAAGGTGGAACTACTCACGCATCATACCGGAGAGAAGTCCTCCGGGATGATCTCCCCTCCGGAAGGGTGCCAGGAATAACTTCAGATCCCCCCGATCTAGGGACGATGGTGGCGGCGGCTACAGACGGTTTCATGGAGATTTGATATGGTGCTTAGGGTTTCTGCATCGGGGGCTTATTATAGGCGAAGGGGGAGGCCGAGGATGCGACCAGGGGGGCCAAACCCTAGCCAGGCGAGGGGTGGGGCCCACCCGCGCCTGGGGTGGGTCTGGCCGCCCTGGACGGCCCCTCTGGCTCCCCTCTGGACTTCTTGTTCCCCATGGAAAGTAATTGACTTTGACGTTTGTCCCGTCCAATTCCGAGAATATTTCTTTACTAACTTTTCTGAAACCAAAAAGAGCAGAAAACAGGCATCTGGCACTGTTGCAACTTGTTAGTAGGTTAGTACTAGAAAACATGTAAAAAGCACCTCAAAGTTTAGACAAGTAAAGCAAAGTAGATATTAAACAAGCATGGAGCATCAAATATTATAGATACGTTTCCAACGTATCAACATCCCCAAGCTTAACTCCTGCTCGTCCTCGATTAGGTAAGTGATAAAAGAATAATTTTTGAAGTGACATGCACCCTCACAATAAAGATCCAACCATCTGCAAGCATTGAAAGCTAGGATCAAAGAAATCTAAACATGTGCATGAAAGATGGAGTTCTAACAATAGGACATAGTAACTATGCATGCAACATGGCTAGCTACAAACAAAGATCATGAATAACATGCATTGAAAAATGTTTGTTTGTTTCACATACAGAAAACATGGCATAGTGGCAATCAACTTGTCCCTCATAGAGTAGCAATATAGATGCATAGGACACCTTCAAATTTCACAAGGGTGACTAGAAACAAATAGCACAAGAACAAGTAATATCACAATATGCATCAATTAATAAACTTTGGAACACTGCACACAGAATGACAACTATGCTCTCTTAATGGTGCCTAAAGGTAGAAGGTGGAGACTCATTAATGGTGGAAGAAAGGCATTTTTGTAAAGGAAGTAGTGATTACAAGTTTCAAAAAGAGCTTCCAAAAATTATGGTACTTGTTAGCTTTCATCCCTCATTGCCCCTATCATAAGCATCTTGAAGTGATTAAGATTAAAGTGGCAAAGATGGAGTATATGCTTGACGAAGTATAAGTTGGCAATCTCAAGTCCCTTGAATACGAGGGCCACACCTCATGCATACTCAACTTTGGGTCCAGGTAAGTTCTTGTGACTGTAAGTATTTGCATATCATTGAGAACCGCCAACGGGGTACCCCTTGAACATGGTACAGGAGCTTTCCCATAACCGAAATGACAAGGCAAGCAGACAATGAGCATCTCAGCAATCTTCTTATTTACCATGGGAATATGGTGCTTTTTTCTCTCTTTCCTCTTTTCTCAATGTGTCTCTCTTTTTTAGAAGAAGACTGCTTCATAGATGTCACTAACACAGGATAAAACTCCATGGGCTTACAAGTTCCCTCTTTATTTCACACCGGTGACATCCATAGACAAAAGAACATGATATCAACTGAGTACAAAATACAAGTGCAATGTTGAAAACGTTCCCCGTGACAACACGGTTCTGCTAATTCCAACTTATAAGTGCAAGCATATACAACAAACTTGTCACAATGGTTCAAGTTTATTAGGGGAAAAGAATATAAAGTGTGCCATCAAGTTCGTGAGGGCTTTAATCACTAAGGTTTCACATAACAAAATAGTTTTTAATTGGAAGATAGTTGATAACAAGAATATACTTGGAATGGTGTAACACACCATACATAGGAGTTTATAGTGGACACTTTGGAATAACTTGGTTTCTTGGGAGTTGAAGCATGAGTAGAACTTACTCATATAAGTGGAGGCTAGCAAAAGACTGGGAGCAACCAACTAAGAGAGCAATAATTGCCATAATCATGCACTGCAACAAAGCATACTAATCAAAGCAAAGAGTGGTACTACAAGTCAAGGACTAAATGATCATAGAGGCTAATGGTGACTTGTCATAGTCATAACATGGTGTGAGCATTGCCAAGTCAACCCAGGCAAAGCATCAAAGGAGAATACCACAATACTATGCTTTTGCATGCTAAAACAATGCATAATTTCTTCAAGGCACACTAAGCAATCCCAATTGTTTGGAACAAGACATGATACATCAATAATCACTAAGCATAAAGTCAAAACAATACCTAGCATGTCATGCTAAAGTCTAGGCCACAGTCAATGCAAGCTCCTCTTGCACTTCAAGCAAGAACTTACTACTCCTTTCCAACACCAAGCAAACTTATTTGCAAAACAACACAGCGAGAACGGGGGTCCAAACTACTCAAGAAAATTAAACAAACTAAGCAAAGCAAACGAAAACTAAGACGCTCCAAGAACAACACAACTGTGCATGAAACAATAAAAACGAAGTGTCTAGACAGACCTGAGCTTTTTATTGATGAAGAAGGGGATGCCTTGGGCATACCCAAGTTTTGACGCTTGTACATCTTGAATATTTCTTGAGGTGAAACCATGGTGGCATCCCCAAGATTGAGCTTTTTTTCATTCTTCATCTCATTGCATCATTCTCTCTCTACACCTAAAATTTTTCCTTCATACAAAACATCACACAATCTTCATTAGCAACATTAGCTTATTCAAAAGATATTAGACCTCTGGCAAAGCGTTGGAACAGCAAAGCTTTTCACTAAAACCACAAGCTACTGTAGTAACTCCTTCAAAAAGCTCAATTCACCTAATGAGAACTCAAAAAGGAATCAATAAGAAGCAAATGCAAATAATGGCAGAAATCTGTCAAAACAGACCAGCAGGTAGAAACCGATTTTTTAGAACATCTTCTGTTGCTCAAATCAAAGAGTGTTGAACTAACGAAAGTTACCTAACATAATGGGGGATTTATTCGTAAATTTTCAGCTCAATACGAGTTACAGAGACTCCTCACGGATGTTTTTGGTGGAGGACAGAAATCTGTTTCGGGATAACAACTCCCCAAATCTTACTTCCCTCTCATTAGAGGTCATTCTTGACACAAAAAGCAAACAAAAAGGATAAGGAGAGGTCATTACTGAAGTAATAACTTTCAAGACTCAAGGAAACTCTTGGGTTATCTCCCAACAAGTACTTTTCTTTAACGCCTTTAAGTTAGGCACAAGAAGCAAGAAGAATCAAGTATCTTCAAATGAAGAAGCATTAACATAAAATCTTGCTTTCAAAGGAGGAGCAAAAAGCAACTTCTCTCTCCTCATAGAGAAGTGTTCAATACCTTTCTTGAATGGAAAATGATATTTAATGGTGCCTTCTTTCATATCAATGATAGCACCAACTGTTCTAAGAAAAGGTCTTCCCAAAGTAATAGGACAAGAAGCATTGTATTTAACATCCAAAACATAGAAATCCATAGGGACATAAGCATTATTAACCATAATGAGAACATCATTAACACTCCCCATGAGTTTCTTCTTAGCATTATCATTGAGTGGGACATTCAAATAACAATCTTCCAAAGGTGGCAAATCAAGCATTTCATAAATCTTCCTAGGCACAATAGAGACACCATAACCAAGATCACATGAAGCTTTGAGATCAAAGTCATGCACTTGCATATTAATAATGGGTTCCCAACTATCTTCTACTTTCCTAGGAATAGAAGCTTTGTGTTTTAGCTTCTCTTCCTTAATTTTCACAAGAGCATCTGTAATATGTTTAGTGAAAGCAACATGCATATCACTATCATCAGGACTTCTAGCAAGCTTTTGCAAGAAAAGAATCACTTCAGAAATATTGCAACCATATATATCAAATTCAAACTTAGCATCACTAGTAGTAGACTCAATAGGCTTAGGCATAGTAGGAGGAATAGGGATTACTTGTGGTTTAGTGGTGATGGTGCACACACTATTGTTTCTATCAATTTCAGCTTCCCTTTACCACTTAGCATGAAGTTGAGCTAACAGCCTAACATTTTCATCAATAGTAACTTGTATGGCATGAGAAGTAGCAAAGGTATTTTCCATGGCTTCAAGTTTAGCAGCCATTTTATTAACCAAGGAAGTTTGAGCTTCAGACAAAGAGGATATATTTTTGTTAGCACTCAAATTTTTTGACTGTAAACTAGGAATTTCTCTATTCAGATTCTCAAGCTGATGACTAATGTTTTTCAAGATAATAGATTGTTCCTCCATAGTTTTAGTGAAAATCTTATTTTGCTCATATTGCATTTGCATAAAGTTTTTAGTGGATCTCTCAACTTCTAGAATCCTCTCTTCACTAGGCATTCCAGATCTACCCTGATAAGCATCTCCACTAGGAGGATAAGGTCTATAATTGTTACCACCAAAATTACTCCAATAAGCATTGTTGTTGAAATTGTTGTTTATAATGAAGTTCACATCAACTTCCTCTTCTTGAGCAACCAAAGAGGCTAAGGGAACACTATTAGGATCTAGAGGAGCTTTCCCATTAACAAGCATAGCCATAATAACATCAATCTTTTCACTCAAAGAGGAAGTTTCCTCAACAGAATTTACTTTCTTACCATGTGGAGCTCTCTCAACATGCCATTCAGAGTAGTTAACCATCATATTATCAAGGAGCCTTGTTGCAGCACCCAAAGTGAGGCCCATAAAAGTACCTCCAGCAGCTGAATCCAACAGATTTCTTGAGGAGAAGTTCAAACCTGCATAAAAAGTCTGGATAATCATCCAAGCAGTGAGTCCATGAGTAGGGAAATTTTTAACCAACGATTTCATTCTTTCCCAAGCAGGAGCAAAATGTTCATTATCAAGCTGTTTAAATTTCATAATATCACTTCTCATAGATATAATCTTAGCAGGAGGATAGTACTTTCCAATAAAAGCATCTTTGCACTTAGTCCAAGAATCAATACTATTTTTAGGCAAAGAAAGCAAAAATTCTTTAGCTTTTCCCCTCAAAGAGAAAGGAAAAAAGCTTGAGCTTAATAATATCTTCATCTACATCCTTATACTTTTGTATCTCACAAAGTTCAACAAAACTATTAAGATGGTCAGCAGGATCATCAGAACCAGCACCAGAAAATTGCTCTCTCATCACACGATTCAATAAAGTAGGCTTAATTTCATAAAAGGTAGTATCAGGAGCAGGTGGAGAAATAGGAGTGCTTAGGAAATCATTGTTGTTGGTGCTAGTGAAGTCACACAACTTGGTGTTCTCAGCAGAGTTCATTTTGGCAAAGGTGGGCAAGCCAAAAACAGCAGTAGCTAGAGTAGGAACTATTTTTTTTGTGTTTTTGAATAAAGCAAGAAAACCAAACTAGACTAATTTTTTTGGGTTTTTTAAAAAGAGGCAAACAAAACCAAGCAAAAGAAACAAATCACACTAAAAACAAAGTAAAGATGAAGGAAGTGAATGAATCCTTGTGAAGACGTCCTTAGCCTCCCCGGCAACAGCGCCAGAAAAGCTTGATGCAACACTGAGTTGATGTAGGAGCGCTTCATTGGGAACCCCAAGAGCAAGGTGTGAAGCAGCACAGCAGCAAGTTTTCCCTCAGTAAGAAACCGAGGTTATCGAACCAGTAGGAGGAAGAAAACGTCACACAGGTGTTGCAAGCAACGCGGAGACCTGCACAACACAAACTCAAGACTTTTCCCCAACGAATCAGTGAGGTTGTCAAGCTCACCGATTTGCTGTAACAAAGGATTAAACATATGGTGTGGAAGGTAATGGTGGTTTGTAGCAAGTAAACAAGTAACCGATGAAGATATATTAATGGTAAAGATTGGACCGAGGTCCATAGTTCACTAGAGGTTCTCTCCTTAGATAAACAACATGGCATGAAGGGTAAACAAATTACAGCAGGGCAATTGACAGGAACTGAGCAAGGCATAACAATGCAATTATCAGTCAGAAAGATCCTATGAGATTCGATTGGGCAATACAACAAGATACATAGACCGCCATCCAACTGCATCTATGACTAGAAGTCCACCTTCAGGTTATCATCCGAACCCCCTCTAGTATTAAGTTGCAAGCAACAGACAACTGCTTTAAGCAAAGTGTGTAAGGTAAACAGTCCACATGTTGCATGAACAAGAGATCGTTGTTTTCTCCCTAGTAGCAATAGCACATCTACAACCGAAGAGATTATTGTCACTTCCCTTGGAAACTAGAGGCATGAACCCACTATCGAGCATAATACCCCCTCTTGGAGTCACTAGCAACTACTTGGCCAAGATAGCTACTAACAATGGAGAGCCTGCAAGATCACAAACAACACAAACATGATAGTATCAAATAGACAAAACCATTAATCAATCTGACATAGTAATCTCAATATCCATCGGATCCCCGCAAACACAACATGCATGATTACAAATAGATTAGATCTTGATCAACGGAGCTCACAATATCTATACATGAAAGCACAAAGAGGAGATACAACCATCTAGATACTACATGGACCCATAGTCCAAGGTGGAACTACTCACGCTTCATACTGAAGAGAAGGCCTTCAGGATGATTTCCCCTCTGGCAGGGTGCCAGTAAGAACTTCATATCCCCCCGATCTAGGGACGATGGTGGCGGCGGCTACAGAAGGTTTCGTGTTGTTTTGATCGGGTGCCTAGGGTTTCTGCATTGGGGGATTCTTATAGGCGAAGAGGTCAGGCTGGGAGGTGACCAGGCACCTGGCACTGTTCTGGGAGGCCAGGCTGGGAGGCGGCCAGACATTAACTTTTCTGAAACCAAAAACAGGCATCTGGCACTGTTGCAACTTGTTAGTTGGTTAGTACCAGAAAACATGTAAAAAGCACCTCAAAGTGTAGACAAGTAAAGCAAAGTAGATACTAAACAAGCATGGAGCATCAAAAATTATAGATAGGTTTCCAACGTATCACACCGCCGCTGCCCTAGCGCTGCCGCCGCCCTAGCGCCGCCGCGCCACCGCCTCGCGCTGCCGCCGGTCCGTCGTCGTGGCCCTAGCCAACGCCGACTCCATACCCTCCTCTCCAGCCTTCTAAACCTAGATCGCCGGAAACCCTAGATCCACCATAACCCGCACCGGCTTAGGCGAAGCCCTGCGGGATCTTCCCTCTACTTCCGACACCATGTCGTCGTGCTGCCGGAATCGCGAGGGGAGAACTACAACCTCCACTTCCTGCTGGAACAAGGGAGAGTAAGGTCTTCATCGAGTACCGAACGTGTGACCGACTGCGGAAGCGCTGCCGAAACGCGGCGCCGGAAGGATCGTCCACGCGATCTTGAGATCGACAAGTGTACGACTACATCACCCACGAGAATCTGCTCTCGTTAACCACTTTGGAATCTTCGAGGGTGAGTACTCTAATCGACTCGTTGCTACAATATAGAAGATAAATCTTGGCTTGTGTGGCATCCCGCAAAACCACTACTAGAAAATCGCGTTGTTTTTGTGCATTGCATCATCATGACATCAGCATGCATCTGTTTGCCAAAAACTAATTTCGAAAAAGCCCTTCTTTGTTTTCTAGATATTCCCCATCTTCATTTCAAATGTAAGACCTCGGTCTGTTCAGATCTTTTATTTGTCTAAAAAGTATTTACAAAATGTTTTAGAAATAAAATTAACCATAAAAAGTTTTGTTCGGGGAGGCAGTCCGATCGGTCAGGCCAGAGGCCCAACCGGACCAGACTACCTACTACCCGGCCCAACAGAAAATCATAGCCAAAATATCTAAACCTAATCCTAGCCCTGCCCTACCTAGACCCTTTTCCTACCCTATCCTAATCTACCCACCCTCCAGCCACATCACCCCGGCCAACCACGGCTCGCCACCTCGCCAACCCTCACCCCTAACCCAATCACCCGCTGCCACCTGCCCAACACCACACACACCCAACTGACCCACTCCCCACCTCCTCTCCCTTCCAACCCGGTCCCACCGACCCTGACCAACGCCTCCACCCACTCCTGCCTCTCTCCCTGGGCCCCACCCAACGCCACACACGCACGCGCCTCCCGCCGCACAGCCCCGCTCTCTCCTTCATCGTTTGGCCCCACTCCCCTCCTGACCCACCCCGACCCCCACTCATCTCTCTCCTACCTCAGCCCCCACTCCCCGGCCCCACCCCGCAGCACACAAACGCACACACGCGCGCGCCCCCACCCCGACCGCGCCTGGCCACCTGACCCCGCTTCCCCCACCCCGTCTTCTTCCTCTCTCCCCGCCTCTCCCTCCTTCCTTGTCTCTCCCATCGCGCCGCCCGCCCCTCGTCTCCGGCCGTGGCCCGCCTTGACCCCGCCGCCAGGTTCCCCCTCGTCTCCCCAACCCGCTTCCCCCACCTTCGCCTCTTCTCCGGCCAACGCCCCCTCTCCGTTCGGGCCGCCTCTGCACGCCGTCCGGCGCCACCTCTACCTCCTCCCCGCCGCCGGCGCGCCCTCCACCCCGCTCTCCGCGTCGGCCTCCATCGTGCCGCCCCCTCAAGCCGCCCGAGCTCCTCCCGGTGCCGTCGCCGCCGCCCGGCCTCTGCCTTCCGCGCGCGGACGACCCCGGCCAGCCGGCTCCTCGGTCCCCCTCGCCAGCGACCACCGGCCGCGTCTTCCGCCCTCCTCCGTTTCGTCCCCGCCGCCTTCCCCTTGCCGACCCGCAACGCCCCGCCACCTGGCTCTCCTCTCCGGCCTCAGTCACGCGCGCCTCCCTCCTTCCTCTGGCGCCGCCCGGCTCGCGCAACCTCGGCCCGGAGCTCCTGCCGCGGCCCGAGCTCCGTCCTCTCCGGCGGCCGACCTCCCTCTGTCTTGCCTGCGCCGGTCCCGCGCGCACCTTCCTCATGGTGGGCCCGCCTCCTCCTGCCGCCGCCTGCTTGGGCCCGTCGAGCGCCTCCCATGGCCTCCTCGAGCTTCCGCGTCGCCATGCCGCCGTCCCCTGGGCGTCCTCCCAAGCCCCGAGTTTCCTGCCGCCAAGTACCAGAACCAAGCCAGGATGCGTCCGTCGTCGCGTGGCCCTACCAACCAACGCCACAAGAAGAAAACCGCCACGATGCCAAGTTCGGCTAACGACAAGACCAAACACTCGACATGCCATGTTCTCCCTCACGGATGCCATGATCTTCGTCACGGACGCCGAGACCACCGAACCCGAAGACCGATCCCGTAACCGGCGCCACGCCAAGTGCTCCTTCCCGGACCCGAAGACCATCGGTCAAGTTCACCACCGACAAAAGACGGACGACAAGACTCCAACCGGAGATCGGATGTGATGGTGTCGGAACGACAAGTTCTACTTCACGGGCACCGAGCGTCAAGATCGCCTTCACGGAAACCGCAAGACATCCTTCCCGGGATTTGAAGACCGAACCTCGGCACGCCAAGATCTTCTCCTCGGAACGCCATGATCTTTTTCACAGATCCGAAGACCATAAACCCCGGAGTCCGAACCTCGTTCCCCGTCGAACCCTGAGGCCGAACCCCGAACCCCGGAAGCCCAAGTTCGCCAAACCCAGATGTGTGACCCTAAGCCCCTATTTTTATAATAATATATAATTGTTGCATATTAAATTGTCATACTCGCATGCATATTTGTGTGGGTTGGGGGCATTATGCCGATTCACCTAAATTAAATATGGGATCCATATGCGGGAAAATCTAGTCGTATACTGGTCCCATTTAAATTGGTGTAGCAAACCGGTGCTATCTTCTGCCATGTTAAGACAACATTTAAATTGCGGGGTATCTAAACAACACGAACTTAATAATTAATTGTCGGGACCCCGGTTCCGCTTAATTTTGCCTAATTGCATCGCATCTTTGCCATGCCATACATCATACATGCATCATGCCCGATCTTCTGCCGTTGTATTAAATAGTGCATCCGGTGTTTATTCTAGTGCTTTGCTTCTTCACGGATAAGGCCGTTGAGTTGATGCGAGTGTCGATCCGACCTTCGGATGAACCTTCGGCAATGTTTTCAGGCGAGCACCTCCCCCTTTTCTACCTATCTTACTTTTATAGTATTTATTCCCTCCTGTTGATCTATTGCTATCTGTGTTGCGATGCTCTAGTTTTCGTACCCGTGATATCCCTTGCAGCCTTATATTGCCTTGGACACCTCCTATTACCTGTTGTTTGGTAGATAGTTGGACCTGCGCGTCGTAGTCGCTTGCTCAAGTGCTGTTGCGTGTCGTCAAGTACACAGTTGTAGGAGTATTGCCGTGTGTTTATTGTTGGAGATGATCATAACTTTAAATACTATTTAACAACTAAAATTTAAGTAGGTAAATGCAGAGGCACAGGTGGGCAATAGATGTTATTTGGTTGTTAACCGTCCACTTGTGTCCCGTAGGACCCCGAGTACTTGATACCTGTTCCTTGAATATTCGCGCTATCCACATCCGGGAGGATTATGGGACCCCCCTGAGCCAGAGCTTGATTCATTCTTATTTCTTGGGGCCACAAACTAGTTTGAGGTTTTATTTACTATCCTGTACTTATGCCATGCTTTAGTGCTTTATTTACGATTGTGCGAGGAGCACCTGTACTGTTTAGGTAAGCGGAGTGTTTTCGCGGTATTGACAAGCCCAGTCACATTTTCGGGTTCCCAGTCGTTTACAGCCACTGACGCAAACCTTGAGTCCGTCTCGAAGTCAGCTAACTTCGTTGCGGGTGTACTCAATGGGGTGGCCCCCTGAAATATTTCTGAATCCTGTGATTGCTTTGTCGTGAAGGCCTCGTTGGGTTTTGATTTGGTTTTTCCGAGGTTGATCGAGTGTGTGTTGCTATTTGTGCACCCCTGCAGGGTAAAACTTTCTGAAAGCCGTGTCCGCGGTTATGGACGACTTGGAGCACAGTATCTCGATCATAGACAACTATAACTAAAGTAGTGCTATAAATTTGACTTTATAATGACTAGTAATCAGCTCCACTACAATGGAATGTCTAAATAAAACTGCCAACAATTGCTTGTTTGGGTTGTCGCTTGCTACCATTGTATCTGACTAGTAAGTATTGCAACTATAACGGAATGGCTAAATAAAAGTACCAACAACTGCTGGGTTTTGGGTTATCTCATGCTACTTGTATCTGACTAGTAAGTGTTGCAACTACAACGGAATGGTTAACTAAAATTGCCCACTGCTTATTATATCAGGATGATTATCTATACCTGACTAGTAATTGCTGCAACGATAACTGAATAAATAAAACTGACAACTGTGTGAGTTCCTCGGTTGACTTCCTCGTTTGGTCTCGAGGGGGAAATACCAGGATGGGTTTGTTTGGTGGTAGTATCAGGTTGGTTCCGAATAGGTCTTTCTTACCCCTCTCTGATTGCCGCCAGTTGTATCGAGTCTCTATAGGTTGTTTAGTGCTTGCTGCGCTGCCGCTCAGTCCACCATACCTATGTAGGCGAGGACCGCCGAATTCTAGCCTCGCCGTGTACTGGCCTCAGTACTGACCGCTCTCTCTTTTTCCTTCGCCCTTTGTCGGCACCCCTTTTGTTTAAGCAGGTTTTGAGATCGACGTCGTTAGCAGGGTTACCCTTCCGGCTTGGCCTGGGCAGGGTTATGGACGCCATTGGTTATTCTTCAGGGCTCTTAGCTCAATTTGCATCTTGTCCGTAGCTGGACGCTCTATCGTTTTCAAGGTGATTTGGATCTTTGTATTGTATATCTATATTCTTGACTCATGGAGTCGTGTTGTATATATATCTGTTCTGTGGGTCCCATCGAGGACTGTTGTGTAATGTTATTACTTCGTTTTCCACCCGCACGCAAGTGCCTGGAGGGCACCTTTGAATCGTTTCTATGCGGGTTTGGCGGGAAGCGCTAAAACTTGCATAGGGTCGATTCTGAGGGTGTTACAGCTTGTTTGTGTGCATGCGGTTCATGATCATATCGGACCGAGAATTCCAGTCCTTGCCATTCTTTGCCCACTCTTCCTTCTTAGTATGCTCCTCTCCTGCATGGTTAGAACGAGGCATATCCCACATCGAAGGAAGGTTCCCTTTGGGCACATGTTAATATTGACGCTCATGTATAAGAGTGTGGAAGGGTTTCTTGGTACTTGGAGGAGGTGACTGTGGAGAGAGGATATGACGTGGATGTTTCCCTCCTGTAGACATCTGTGCTGTCCTCCTAAGCTTGATAGGGATTGCCACCACTCCAATGCTTGCGACGGTAGCGCGGGTGTCTGGTTGCTTGTCCTCCTCCATGTCTCCTTCATAACCTACCAAAATATCCTCCTCCTTGGGTTTGCAAGGATCATCTTCCTCAGGCTTCTTGCCTTTGTCGTTGGCGGAGACCATGGTGGTCTAAACTTGAGAAGATTTCCTAACAGAAACAGATCAAAACGAAAACACGATGAGAACACAATGCACGAACCTCGGGGGATCCGGGGGGTTATATATTATGAAGTTTCAGAGCATAAGGAAGGTGCTGACACGAAAGAGAGGCAGAGTCGGAGTTCTGGGGAGGCACACCCCCTCCAGGCGCGGGGCAGCTAGGGCCCGCGCCTGGGGTGGGTTTGGCCACCCCGGCCTCCGGTTCCTCCTCTATTTTGTCTCGTAACTTCCCTTATGTGATAAAAACATCAAAAATATAAAAATATTAGGCTTTCATGAACCTTCTGTTTTCACCACTTTTACCTATTCAAAGACGAACTCTGCAGACTCCTTTTCTCCTTCTCCTGGAAATTTCCTTTCCTACAAGGTCTCACACAAACCTCAATAGAAACATTAGTGTAAGCTAAAAAACAAACCTTTAGGTTCACACTTCAACTGAAATCTATCAAAACAAAAGCTTCTGAAAGAGGCAAATGCAAATGATAACAGAAATTTGTCAAAACAGACTAGCAGGTAAAGATTGATTTTTTCGAAAACCTTCTATTGCTCAAATTAAAAAGTGCAAAACTAATTAAAGTTGGGTAACAACCTGGAGAACAAGATTAGAAAAATAAATATCAATCTGACATACTGAGCTCCCTCACGAATTTTTACGGTACAACACAAAAATCTGTCCTAGGACAGCCACTTTTCACAACTCCCCTACTTCTCAAAAGTAGTTGAACTTGACACAAAAACCAAAACAAAAAGGATAAGGAGAGGTTATTACAGAGGTAATAACTTCCAAGACTCAACCAAACTCTTGGGTTATCTCCCAACAGGTACTTTTCTTTAATGCCTTTAAGTTAGGCTTGAAACTTTCAAAAATACTCACAGAGGAGATATATATCTGGAATGAAAGAGAGCATCAAGAAGCAAATAACCAACACACTTGAGTCTAACCCACTTCCTATGCATGGGGGTATCATGAGAAAACGAATTGTTGAAACAAAAAGCCACTAGCATAGGAAGAAAAAACAGATGCAACTTCAAAGCTTTCAACATAAAACGGGGAAACTTAACATTATTGAGATGCATAAAACCATGTTTCCCTCTCTCATAATAACTTTCAGTATCACCTTGAATAAAGTTGACAATATAACTGTCACTGGAAACAACTCTATCACAAGAATGAGCATACTTACAGTCACCAAAAAGAGGTCCAAGGTCATAAACTGGATCAATAGAAGCAAGTTGTTCCATCCTGAAATCTTTATTAGGCAAGCTATTTTCACAAGGAGCTTTAGCAAATTTGGAAAAGTTAAACTCATAAGAATCTCCATCAAACTTAGTTAAAACTTTCTCCTTCTTACAATCTATAATAGCTCCACAAGTGTTCAAGAAAGGTCTATCGAAAATGATAGGACAAGTTTTGCTAGCTGCAGAATTAAGCACTAGAAAATCAGCAGGATACTTAACCTTACCACAAAGAACCTCCACATCTCTTACAATACCAGTAGGGCAAATGGTTTCCTTATTAGCAAGGTGAATAACCACATCAATGTCCTCAAGCTCACAAGGACCAACTTCATGCATAATTTCCCTGTAAAGATCATAAGGAATAACACTAGAACTAGCACCAATATCACATAAACCATAGTAGAAATGATCACCAATTTTAACAGTAAGCACAGGAACACTAGCTTTTCTAGTCTTACTAGGATGAGAGATAATATTAGAAGCGTCTTCACAGAAGACAATGTGCTCATCCTCTATATTTCTAGCGTCAAGATCTTTCACAATAGCTACCATAGGTTCAATATTCAATTGCTCAACAGGCTCCATAGTTTTTTTTTGCACTTTTGCTAACCATATTAGCTATGATAGAGTGTTCCTTTACCTTAGCAGGAAAAGGGATTTTCTCAACATAAGGTCTAGGCAAAATAGGATCATCAGTACAAACCTCTATGCTAGCAGGAACATGAGTAACATTGTGTTTATAAGGTGCATGGTACTTGTCCCACTCTTTCTTGGGAATTTCAATATAAGAGGCAAAAGCATTAAAACATTTTGCAAGAACTTGAGGATCAAGACCAAACTCATTACTAATATCACGGAAATCATCAGTTCCCATAAAAGATTTTATGCATTCATAATCATAGTTTATACCTAACTTTCTTCCTTTGTCATTCTCCCAAGCTTCAGTGTTCTCTTGAATACGGTCTAGTAGATCCCATTTAGCTTCTTCCTTCATACGTGTGAATTATCCAGCACAAGAAGCATCTAGTAAATCTTTATCATGGAGAGAAAGCCTAGCATAAAAGTTATTGATAATAATATTGTTAGGGAGTTCATGAATAGGACATTTATGCATTAGTAACTTCAATCTCCTCCAAGCTTGAGCTGTACTCTCTCCATCACGAGGCCAAAAGTTATATATATCAGATTTCTATTTTTATGAATCTCACTGGGAGGATAGAATTTGGAATAAAAGAGAGATGCCATTTCCTCCCATTCCATGGATTGTCCATTCCTCAGTAGCTTATACCATTCTTCATCTCTCCCTTTTAAGGATATGGAGAGTAACTTCTTCTTCACCTGTTCAGTTGTGATACCTGCACACTTAAACAACCCGCATAATTCATGAATAAAAAGCAAATGATCACCAGGATGGACAGTTCCATCCCCAAAATAATAATTATCCATAACACGATAAACAATACTTGTAGGTATCTTAAAAGGATCTATCTCAACAGGTGGTGGTTCATCTACTACCCTAGCAGTGGTAGTAGTTTTCCCAAACAGAAAACCAAGTGGGTTATCCATATTGGAAACAAAGTAACAAGCAGTAACAAAAAGCAATAATCATAGTAGAAGTTTCCTTTACCAGTTCCACTCTTCAATAGCGCTTCACTCCCCGGCAACGGCGCCAGAAAATAGTCTTGATGACCCACAAGTATAGGGGGTGTATCGTAGTACTTTAGATAAATAGGAGTGTCGATCCCAACAAGGAGAAAAAGATGTTGACTAGTGGTACGGAGCAGGAAATCTCTGTAAATACTTAGCAAATGGATTTTTAGGGTTTTCTGATAAGGCAACAAAACAAAGAGCAAGTAATAAAGAACAAATGCAGTAAGTGGCCCAATCCTTTCTTAGCAAAGGACAAGCCGGTGGAAATACTTATAAGGACCAAACGTTCTCGAGGACACATGGTAATTCTGTCAAGTGCTTTCGCTTCAAATAGCTGAGGACTCTTCTTTGGTATTGTAAGTATTGTGTGGGTGAACCTGTGATAATGTACCGACCTTACTTGGACTAATACATACTTGCGATTAAACCCCCTGCAAGCATCCGCAACTATAGGAAAGTAATTAAGATATAAACCTAACCACAGCCTTAAACTCTGAGATCCTACACTCCCTTGTGCAATGGTGTCCTAACGGGGGTTCAGGTTTCTGTCACTCCGACAACCCCACAATTAGTAGCCAAATACACAATGCATTCCCCTAGGCCCATAAATGGTGAAGTATCATGTAGTCGACGTTCACATGACACCACTAGAAGAATAGCACCACAACTTAAATACTAAACCATTGAATAATAACTCAACACAGATCCACTAATAACAACATGACTTCTCCCATGTCCTCAAGAACTAAACGAACTACTCACAAGACATCATATGGATCAAGATCAAAGATGATATGGTGATGAATAACAATCTGAACATAAATAATAATCCAATGGTTCCACTCACAAGCATCAACTACAATAGTAATTAACACCGAGAAAGTTTCCCCTAAGAACTAAAGCAATATCCAACACAATTGTTACAGCGGGACGGAGTGGTGATGATAGTGCTGGTGGAGATGATGGTGTGGATGATGATGATGATACCGATGAAGCATAGCTTGATGACGGTGTTGATGGCGATGATCTCCCCTCTCTAGGAAGGGAATTCCCCGGCAGAAATCTATCTACCGGAGAGATCTTTATCTCTCGGTGTTTTCCGCCCCGCAGATGCGGCAGAGATCTATCTGTGGTCACTCCCCTGGTATTAGGGTTCCATGAGGAAGATATAGGCGATAGGGCGGAGTCGGAGGCCGAGCAGATGGGCCACACCTGCCCTAGGCGCGGGGCTAGGTGGGCCCGCGCCTAGGGGTGTGTGGCCCCCCTATGGCCCTTCTTCTCCTCCCCTTCTGGCTTCCTCAGTCTTCCGGGAAAATATAATTTTCCCTTATTTTTATGGTATTTTTCTGATCTTCGCGAAATTTCATCAAAACACCTCTTTTTCCATCAGAATCCAGACTCCGGCAGTCCATCCTCCAAGAATCATCCAACATGCAAAAACAGTGGAAAATACATAAGTAATACCTCATAATAAGACATATATCAATGAATAGAGGAAAATTATGATATAGAATGGTGATGCAAATTGGGCGTATCAGTGGTTGCATGAGAGGAGGTGGTGGTGGTTTCATGGGAGGAGGTGGTGGTGGTTTGATGGGAGTAGGTATTGAAGGATCCACAGGAGGAGGTGTTGAAGGATCCATGGGAGGAGGTGGTGGTGCTTTCATGGGAGGAGGTGGAACCATAGAAGGCATGAAAGATGGCAATGAGCACAACAACACCAGTGATGACAAGGAAGAGAGGGGGACAACAGAAGCCAACAATAACATGAGCAATAATGATTCTTGAGTGCTATGTTGCACGTTTTATTTACATGTTTGAAGAACTTTGCTATCTTTTGTTTGTGTCCGAACTATGTTTATATTTCGAACTATGCTATGTGGATTTGGCAAACTAGTTGATCTTTATGCCATGATCTTGCAATGGTTATATTTTACTTCATATATTTAATATTTAGAATGTTTAGATCAAAATTGTATTGCAATAGAGGCAGACGCACCCTATTATAAGGCAGCCGCTACGGCAGGCGTGCCCTATCAGAATTATGGGTAGCATAACCCTAACACGGGCCGCTGGTGTGCTTTTATATAATCACATGAGATATACAATGGGTCCACCTCGTAAACGAGGGGAATACACACAAGACATATACATAAAATACAGAAGCCTATACTACGTTTAACACTCCCCCACAATCATAAATTATCTAAGTTAAGATTGCAACGAAAGGCTTCTAACTGTCTTGTAGTTAGTGACTTTGTGAAACCATCAGCCACTTGATCCCCTGAAGGAATAAACTGAATATCAAGAAGCTTCTTTGCAACTCTCTCCCGAACAAAGTGATAATCCACTTCAATATGTTTCGTCCTAGCATGAAACACCGGGTTAGCAGAGAGATAGGTAGCTCCTATATTATCACACCATAGACATGCTACTTGAGGTTGTAACACTCCCAACTCATCAAGCAACTGTTGCACCCATATAACTTTAGTCGTGGCATTAGCTAGAGACTTGTACTCCGCCTTGTACTAGAGCGTGAAACTGTGGCTTGTTTCCTTGCACTCAATGAAATTAGGTTGGATCCCAAAAATATAGCAAACCCACTATCGATCTCCTATCATCTGGACAACCTACCCAGTTAGCATCCGAGAAAGCACTGACCAAAGTTGACTTGGATCTACCAAGACGTAGTCCAAGAGACAGTGTACCATGCAAATATCTCAGTACTATTTTGAAAGCTGTCCAATGTACTGTAGTGGGAGCATGAAGAAATTGACAAACCTTGTTAATAGAAAAGGCAATATCTGGTCTTGTCAATGCAATATACTATAAATCTCCAACAATACTTCTATAACGAGAAGAATCTTCACTACTTAAAAGAGTATCATCAGTCAAAGACAATTTCTCTGACACGGATAGGGGAGTAGGGACCGCCTTGCACAACTTCATATTTACTCGATGAAGAAGATCATTAGCATATTTTTTCTGAGAGAGAATAATACCATCATGTGTCCTCTTCACCTCAATCCCAAGAAAATAGTGCAACGCACCCAAATCCTTTAAGGCAAAATCGAGACCAAGATCATGAACTAATGCATCAACAACCTTATTTGAAGAACCGACAACAACAATATCATCTACATAGATAAGCATGTAGATAGTCACTCCCCCTTTGTTGTAGAAGAACAGAGATGTATCAGCCTTAGAAGCAGAAAATCCAAGAGACTGAAGTTTAGAACTCAATCGAGAATACCAAGCACAAGGCGCCTGTTTAAGTCCATACAATGCCTTATCCAGCTTGCACACATGTCCCAGTCAAGAAGACTCCTCATAACCAGGAGGCTGTCTCATATAGACCTCTTCTTCTAGAACACCATGGAGAAACGCGTTCTTCACATCTAGTTGACGCATCTGCCAGCCATGAGAAACAACAAGTGACAATACCAACCGAATAGTCACCACCTTGACTATAGGACTAAATGTGTCCTCATAATCAATACCATATCATTTCTTGAATCCTTTAGCAACCAAGCGAGCATTGTAACGATCAACAGACCCACTAGCTTTATGTTTACTTTAAAACCCCATTTATAGTTAATAACATTCCTGCCATGACTCGAAGGAACCAAGTTCCATGTCTTGTTATTCATCAACGCCAAAAATTCCTCGTCCATAGCAGCCTTCCACTTAGGATCAGAAAGTGCTTCACTGGTAGAAGAAGGTTCACCAGTGCTGGTATAATTCACAAACCGAATTCCATCATACCGGATGCGACCATCAGTAATAATTTTGGGATGAGATTTACCAGACTGAAGTCGTTTACGCGGGCGATGCTGAGCAGGCACATCTGAGGCAGCAGGCACAGAAGACACAGATGATCCTACGCCCGCTGTTGCATCCATAGCCAATCTGATGTGCTGAGAAGATGAAGTGGAAGAAGCCGCAGAAGATCCTGTATCCGCAGGCGAAACCGCGTCACAGGAAGAAGTTGAGGGGGTGGCCGGCGTACCACCACGCGCCACGTGAGATCCAGGACCGTCTGTCCCCGACAGACGTGCTCCCGAGGAATATGCGGGATCTGATCCCAAGGCAGATCGCGACGAGGATTGCTGTCCCAATGATTAGGGACTGCTGACAGAAGAATCATCTCCGGGATTTGTGCCATGACCCGAAAAATCTTCAAATGCATCACCTGGAGCGGAATTTTCTTCTAATTCCTGTGCAAATGACTCTGCAGAAACAGTATCAGCAGAATTAGCCGGATTAACATTATGATCATCATGTGCATTGTTCCCTTCATGAATATGCAAATTAAGAGGTTGTAGATCAAGCGGTAATAGATTAATCTCGGCACAAAGCCTAGCACCCGCATTGGAATGGAGCGATGCAAAAGGAAATACCGTCTCATTAAATACAATATCACGAGATATGTAGACTCTCCCTATTGAAATATCAAGACACTTGTAACCCTTATGAAGACTACTATAACCAATGAAAGCACATTGTTTCGACCGAAACTAGAGTTTATGATTAGTGTATGGACGAAGGTTGGGCCAACAAGCACATCCAAAAATACGCAAAAAGGAATAATCACCTTTATTGCCAAACAAGCATTCAACAGGGGTTTGAGAGTTGATGACTTTACAGGGAAGACGATTAATAAGTGATGGTTGATGTGAGCCTGTTGGGAACCCCAAGAGAAGGGTGTGAAGCAGCATAGCAGCAAGTTTCCCCTTAGTAAGAAACCGAGGCTATCGAACCAGTAGGAGGAAGGAAACGTCACACATGTGTTGCAAGCAACGCGGAAACCTGCACAACACAGACTCAAGACTTCACCCCAATGAATCAGTGAGGTTATCAAGCTCACCGGTTTGCTTTAACAAAGGGTTAAACGTATGGTGTGGAAGGTAAAGGTTTCCAGCAAGTAAACAAGTAACAGTGGAAGATGTATCGATGGTAAAGATTGGACCGGGGTCCATAGTTCACTAGAGATGCTCTCCTTAGATAAACAACATGGCATGAAGGGTAAACAAATTACAGCAGGGCAATTGACAGGAACTGAGCAAGGCATAACAATGCAATACCAGACAAAAAATATCCCATGAGATTCGATTGGGCAATACACAAATATGCATAGACCACCATCCAACTGCATCTATGACTAGAAGTCCACCTTTAGGTTATCATATGAACCCCCTCCAGTATTAAGTTGCAAGCAACAGACAACTGCTTTAAGCAAATTGTGTAAGGTAAATAATCCACTTGTTCTATAAACAAGAGACCGTTGTTTTCTCCCTAGTAGCAACAACACATCTACAACCGAAGAGATTTCTGTCACTTCCCTTGGAAACTAGAGGCATGAACCCACTATCGAGCATAAATACCCCTCTTGGAGTCACTAGCAACTACTTGGACACGATACACTACTAGGAAAACGGTCGTCTGTGGCGCACCTAAAAGGCCCATCATCCGTGGCGCACTAGTGGTGCGCCACGGGCCTTGCGCTACGGCTATCTCCTAGTCGTGGTGCACTGCCTGGTGCGCCACGGTTATGTTGAGATAGGCGTAGCGCACCTGCTAGTGCGCCACGGATATGTTGGCAGGTGCGCTACGCCTTGGATCAACGTGCGCCACTATGCTGCGCAGGTGCGCTTTAGTTGTAGTGCGACACAAAAGCTGTGCCATGTGCGCCACGGGTGTCTTTTTTTTTAATTTCAGGGCCAGATGATATACAATACAGATTATATAAGCAAATATACACACAGATATAAGATATACAGTTATATATAAATACACAATTCACAAAACAAGATTGAAACAAATACATATAGATAAGTCTCATACATGAATACATAAGTTATACATTGTTTCGATCAAGTTACAAAGTAGTTGGTGACATGCGAATACATGTGTCGATCGAACAAGTTAGAGCTCGGAAGCTCGCCTAGACATCTAAACTAGCTAGACACAAACGCGAGATAAACAACCAAAGAAGATAAGCATGATCACCGCGACGAAGGTGTAGGTCTTCATCCGGTTCCTCGTCCTAACTCCCGCTAGATAGCGCGTGTATCTAGCTTCTGCCTCCGCCATAGTGTTGTACCCTTTGTAGCTATTGCCGCTGAAACGGTGCACTTGTCTCCGGCAGTCTTCCCAATAATCGTAAACTCCAGGAACCCGTCCCTTGTACACGACGTACCACGTCATCTACAAGTTGACAATAATAATTAACCGATGATTGAAAAAAAACATATAAAATTAAAGTCGCATATGAAGATACACTTATAGAAAGTACTCCTAAATCAAAAAGACCAAACTCAAAAAGCATGCCTCATATATAACTAGGTTGTTCGACACAGGAATATGCTACGATGGAACTGTCCGCCAAGTAGGATGCACAACACCTGGACCTGTGCATAGCACAAGGCGGACAATCCCATCGTAGCACATTCACATATAGTGTGCCACGACATTTCAATCATCGGCATTATTCTCGAAAAAGACCAAAGTAACTCGAAAAGAATGCCTCATATATATATATACATAGGTCGTTGGACACATGAATATGCTACGATAGAAATGTGAGCCAAGTAGGATGCACAAGACCTGGACTTGTGCATATCACAAGGCTCACAATCCCGTCGTAGCACATTCACATATATATTGTGCCACGACATTTCAATCATTGGCATTATTCTCGAAAAAGACCAAAATAAATCAAAAAGACTGCCTCATATATATACATAGGTCGTTGGACACAGGAATATGCTACGACGGAACCGTGAGCCAAGTAGGATGCCCAAGACCTGGACTTGTGCATATCACAAGGCTCACAATCCCGTCGTAGCACATTCACATATATAGTGTGCCACGACATTTCAATCATCGGCATTATTCTCGAAAAAAAGAGTAAGGAAAAAGAAGGACCAAAGTGAGCAAAGGACCAAAGAGTAAGCAAAAAAACCAAGCATTGATTGATATATAATAATAATAAGCAAAAGAAGTAAACAATGATTCATAAACCTAACAAGATAAGTATAGTAGCATGTACACTTGTCCACACACACAAAGGTCATCTATAGTTTGTAACTACAACTAGGCCAACATCAAGCCTTTTGGCTCGGCTTAGGGAACGGGAGGACGCCTTGTCTCGTCATGAACTTCCTATAGTCACCCTGCATCTCTAGGCGATCTTCTATGTCACGGTTATTCGGGATATTTCCTCCGTAGAAGATCCCCCCCCTCCGAAGTCATGACATCACGAAAGATGATTGCCCCAAACTGCTGCTGGATGCGATACATCTCTTGTCTAATATCTGAATCAGTGATCTTGGCATTTGCTTCGGCCCACTGTTTGAGATGATCTGGCAGCGTAGAATTTTGCTGGTCAAGTAGGAACGCCCTCATGTGATGGAGTGCGTAGTAGGCTTCCTTCTTACTGTTTTCCGGCTGCTTCACGCAGGGGAACTCCATTACGTGGTTGAAGACGTGCCTGCCAAACTTGACCTTCGTACGCAAGAAGGTGGTGCCTTCCTTCGAGGCATAGCCAGTGAGAGCATCATCCAGAACTTCCTTGATCTTGTCATAGTTTTTCTTCTTTTCTAGACTCCCCGAGTCGAAATACGTGGCGTGGGAATGCTTCGGCGATAAGGAGATGAGCGTGCAGTGTTCATCTCTGCGCAAAAAATTCAAATGGAATGTGTTGGAAAAAGAATGATGATAATCTAATAAAGCCAATCGACGGTGGCGAGTGAATAACGACTTACTCGGGAAAGTAAGGCACGAGAATGTATTCCTTTGTCTTGTTCGCCACGAGGATTCTTTTTAGGTACGAGGCCACGATACGTCGTTCGGCGGGGGAACCCAAGCAGCCGTCACGCATGTAGTAGGGGTCCACTATAGCGATGCCCGATGTGTTCTCTCTAATGATCTGCATGGCCAGGCTGAGAGAAAACAGGCGGACCATGGTATAGTGCAACGGGTATAGGTGGAACATATTGAAGATGTCATCAAACCGCAGGAAGAACAGATCCGCATGGGCATTGTCGATGAAGCCCAAGCCTGGTGGCACCTTAACCACGAATACCGGGTGCGAGGGATCTTTCTCCGATAGAAGGCGTTTCTCTATCGTCAGCACGCCATCATGCACACTCTGCAGTTCCGAACGGGCGAGCCTCCGCAAATTCTTAGGTAGCATGGGCTCACCCGCCACATGAATCCTCCACATAATACCCTCGGGTCTTGGTGGCCCGTCCCGAAACCTGATTGGATTCGAAGTTGTTGACGCCACCGGCTGGCTCGAGCTGCTAGATTTTCTTTTCCTGCCCTTTTTTACTTTTGGAGAGCGGGAATGCACCGCAATCTGAGCACCGACCGCCCTATGTAGTGTGTCAGGGCTTAGAATAAAGGGTCGGTTGGTTGTATCAGCTGGCTCTATAAAGGCGCAAGCTGGAGGCATCTCCTGAGAACCAAACAGACGCTTGGTGATAGTGGCTTTCTCTGTGGGGCCACCAGCTAGGTCTTCGTTGCTAAACTGAGTGTTGAAGAAGTGATCATTCCAGTCTTCGTCGTCCTCGGCCGGATCCTGTGCCATGTGCATATCATAAACATGATCATCCGACCCACCGCATGGAGGTGACGGCGAGGGTGGTAAGGGGGCCTTGCCACCGCTTGTCGCTGGCACGACAGGCGGTGCTGTTGTCTGTGGTGTGATGGCCCCCGCCGTCCCCAAATGGATCATGCTCTTTGGCCATTGCAAGAATAAGACGAAGCAACTTCTGAGGACAGCCGGCTCTTCTTCATCCGCTCCTGGGGGTTGAATGGGAGGTTCCAGTTCGTCGCAGCCCCTTAGCACCCGACTAATTTTAACCCTGTGCACGCTATCTGGCATCAGCCTTGGGTGGAACATGCGCTGCAAGGGTTGAACGATGGTACCCTTGGCAACATCCCTCAGCTCGTTGTTCACGTAGCATAAGAGAGTGCAAGGAACATCCGTCTGCGGAAAACATGTACGGCGTCGTCAGAGATGCCATAATAGTAATAGATGGCGTGAAAGGCAGTAAAGCAATTTGTTTACCGTGATGGCGTCGAGATCGGCTAATGTCAAGGCACCACATACGGCGACGGGCGTGCAAGAGACGGAAGGGATGCTTGATGGCACGGTGCTGGCCGCCAGTGTATTCTCCCTACCGCCAGGTGCTTGGAGCTCCGGTGCCGCCGCGACGATGGCTTGGGGGCCACCAACATGTACTCCGGCACCGCGGTGATCGCAGGGGGAGTCACCAACACTCGCGGCGCCGTGGTGCTAGCGGGCGGAGTCACGAACACGTAGTTCGCCTGATTCGTCGGCGTCGCGTTGTTCGAGTGGCTGCTGACCATGCTTGGAATCGGGCACGGCCCTACTTGACCACCCGCACTCCAGTTCGCTATTGACTCCACCAAGGTAGGCAGGAAGGACGTGAGGGTGATTGCCAGGTTGTCTTGGACGATCTGCGGGATCCGTGCCACTTGTTCCTTAAGTTCTTGACCCTCGCGGTTTTTGTCCTCGCTCCTTCCCGACGGCGCCACATGCGTCCTCGGCGGTGGACCAAAATGATCCACCCAATTCTTACCCCTGAGGCCAGCCAGACGGCCAGCCGACGATGGCTTCTTCGTAACCAGCTCTATTTTCTTGGCCCGGTTCATCGCCCTGTTAAAAGGGTTATCCCATCGGGTGGCCACCGTCGACCCCTGGGATGAGGAACCCTGGGATCCATGACTAGCAACAATTTCCTCCTCCTGCAGAAGAAGTAATAGTGAATTGTTTAGATCATCGATTAGAATGCAATCGAGTTGATCCGCGGTAATTAGATTACTTACCACAATTTCCTCGAATTCCTTCACCGCAGGATCCGCGGTGAGTTGTTTGGTTTTTGGGTCCACATGGTAACGGGCCCTGATGAAGTTTCGAACTTGCCCGGGTTCAAATTTCGCAAAGGGGTTTTCTATCCCCTTGGATCTATACTCTTCGTCCTCCTTATTCCATTTGGCCTCCGCGGTTCTGTATCCACCAGATCCGAGATGGTGATGACCTATATTCAATGCTTGCAGCACCTTTCCTTGATTACTATTGGCCAGGGCTCTTTCGGATTCACACCTCTCCTTGAACTCCCGGAACTGATCTTCGGTGATCTGCGGGTCAATCTTCTGGATCTCCTCGAGACTTTTGCCTTCTTTATAGATCTTCTTCTTTATCCGGGTTCTCCAGCTGGCTAGGGCGGTGCTCATCTTTGTGAGGGCGGATTTGTTTACTTTGTTCCCATGATAATTTGTGTTCTGATACTTAGCGGGGAACTTATATCTTGCGTGCAGCTTCTCGAAGAGGAGTGTGAGCAAGTGGCCATTATCTTTATGCCGGAGATTCTCGGTGTTGATCGAGATGGTTGTCCGGGTGATCGCCGCCACTTGCCCACCGTACCCTTTGACGACAAGGTTGGGCTCCAAAGGAACCCCTATTGGGATCACTTCGGTAATTTCCTCCCTGACGGTGCCGACCGTGTTCGGGCGCCGTTCCTTTGACTTCTTCTTCTTCTTAGGAGGATTGCTACCACTCCCTGTGCCCTCGCCGCCATCAGTGGTTTCATCACCCGCTGTTCCTTCGGCTTCTTCCTCCGCGTCTTCCATCTCATCATCCTCGCTCTCCGAAGGATGGTATTCTTCATCGTCTTCTAGCCGCTAGGCCGCCTCCTAGAATGTTAATTGTTTATTCGGAGGTCTGAGTTATCCTTCAGCGCTGATGCGCTTAGAACATCCAGCCTCGTCGTTGTCACACATCTTTGCACTAATAAAAAACAAATAATTGGTTAAATGCACGGAAAAATCCGGCATGACCTTTGCTAATTTTCTTAAACTAGGAGTGCCCGATTTCTGCCGAAACGGAAGTTAATCCACATTCCGGCAAAAATCGGGACTCATTTCATACAAGAACCTGCATACACGACATAATGAAGTGCTTCATACAAGCACACGCACAGCCAGCACATCCAGTACATTACCAGCACATTACCAGCACAACAAGCACATTAAGATCATTACTAGGTATATAAAAATTACCAGCACAGCCAGTACATTACCAGCACATTACCAGCACAACAAGCACATCAGATTTAAAGCTGGATCAAAATAGTGCAAAACCAGTAGCTCCAGATTTTAAACAACATGTTCATGATCAAATCAATATTGAACAACAGTGCCTAGATGAACAGCAGTACCTAGATGATCAAAAACAGTAGCACATATAGTTTTCCATCAAGTCTAGCACCAGGTTATGCCTAGCATCAGGTTTTCCATCAAGTCTAGGAATTCTCACTGATTAATTACATCAGGTTATGCCTAGCATCAGGTTTTCCATCAAGTCTAGCATCAGGTTATGCCTATATTAATCCAGCAACTACATCCATTAAAATGAAATGCTTATCTGATGAGATAAAAACCTACAACCATCACAGTAAAAACTTGTGTTCTAGCAAAACAGTACCTTGACATTCAACTTGTGTTCTACCAATAATCCAAATTGTGTTCTAGCAAAACTATGAAAAATTCACAAACAGTACCTTGACATTCAAGAATCACCTGCCTAGCAAATTAGTTGGTATTCACAGGAGCAGATTTGGAGTGCGGTGTTCATTGGGATGCAGTACATCAGGTAGGGCCTTATCTTTATGGTCATGTAGTAGCTACTTATCTTTATGGTCATGTAATATTGTTATGAAAAAATAAGACCAAGGTGTATGCGTGGCGATCTGAAGTTCCAGCGCACCATGTCATATGGAGATCCGTAGTCATGATGACACTGTCCTATCATGGCATTTATACAAAGAATCAGAAAAAGGGCAAATTCCCAGGAACAATTCTCTACTGTATTTTAGAGGTGTATATGTAGACCTTTACAACCATCAGTCAAAAATAGGCATACCAGCAACTAGTGTTTCAAGGTGAACATGTATCCATGAGTTGCAGATGGCACACATAACGTGGGCTATGAAAGAGCAAGAAGATTTTCTATAAGGTGCATCACTATAGGTAAACAGGCCACCACTGATCTCAACTGATCAACATTATGTTTACAGAACAGAGGTCTACATACCAATCTTTTGGTTGTACTTGTAGCCAACAATCTCTTCATGGGACTGAATAATACTAGCAGCACGATTTGATAAATCGAAGCATTTTAGTGCCTACGGAAGGGGAAACATCAAAACAGGTCCAAAATATTATCCATGTGGCTGCTGTAATACTATGAAAATAATATAACCGGGGATGTATTGCTATAGAGTAGACATTTACATAGCAGATGGTACTGGTGTTTAAATCAGATCCAAAATATGAGAAACATGGTGAATTGGTGTTGCATCAGGATATGATCAACTACTCCAAATAAACCATGGCGAATCAAAGTTTATAGCTGCAACATAAGGTCTACATGTTCATCTGGATCTTGTAACTGGGAGAACTAATTAACACATGACACAAATAAAAGCCCTAGAAACAAACCAAGAAATGAAGTAGGGATTTACTTCATTATGGCAGAACCACACTAGACAAAGACATGCATCAGCAGCATCAGGCTTAGGTCATCGGCTAGGTCTAGGCAGGTGTACCCACACGCCGCTCGGCTCTCGGTTCAGGCAGCGGGAAGGCCCGAGCAGCAGGCGCGTGGCATGGTCGCCACTATACAACCTCATTTTGGCATGATAGAAGGCTAACCTCTGAGCCAAGACAAAGAGAAGAGCGAGGAGGAGCAGCCTAGAGGAGAGAGGGGAGAGGAGGGAGGTACCTTGCCAGCCGCCGCAGTCGTGTGTGGTCGATCCGCCGCCGTGTGTGGTTCAGCCGCGTCCTCCTCCTCCTCCTCCTGGCGTGTGTGGTCCAGCCGCGTCCTCCTCCTCGTCCTGGCGTGGTGAACTCCGACCTCCTCCTCCTGGCATGGCGGCCTCCTCCTCCTGACCTCCGGCGCACTATATTTTGAGCTAGCATTTTACAATATTTTTTGAGCTAGCGTTTTACAATATTTTTTGAGCTAGCGTATCCGTAGCGCACTTGGCTAGGGTGCGCTACGCCTAAGTGGGTAGGACTAGTCAGATAAGAGGGCTGCCACCCCCTAGTTGTCACTAGCACTGTCTTATCCCACTGGTTCCACGCACTGTACTAATCTAAACCTGTGAGCACCCAGGTTCGAGTCCTAGTGCCCAACTTTTTTATTTTTATTTTAAAAATATTTTTAAATGTTCCAAAAAATGCCCAAAAGTGGTGATATATTCCATAAAAGTTTTGTTTTGTTTTTAAAATACTTTTAAATATTCCAAAAATGCCCAAAAGTGATAATATATGTCATAAAAGTGGTACAAATTAAATATGATTTAAATATGTCATAATAATTTGTCCATGATACAAATATGTCATAATAATTTGTCCATGAATATTACAATCTTTTTCGACCACGCGTTTTACAATATTTTTTGAGCTAGCGTTTTACAATATTTTTTCCCTTCTTTGTCGCGGTTGAATAATTTAGCCCCGGCACTTTAATGTTTCTTCTTTCGAACGGGCTACCTTTTTTGGGTAGGGTTGTCCTTTTTCTTCTTGTGATGTATGTTGCTGCATCGTAGTTGTCGTCATCTTCAATCTTTGGATCGCCGTACTGGTCGAAGTCTTGCTCGTTGGTGACTCCATCCATTCCGATGATGTTTCTTTTTCCTCTCCTCACGACAACACGGATAGGCTTTGTCGGGTCGGTAATGAAAAAACATTGGTCCACTTTGGTAGCCAGTACCCACGGTTCATTTTTCGCGGCCACGTTCGCACCGACGGCCTTGGATTTGGCTGCTTCGGGTATAACCATGGTTGTGAAATACCGGTCTTATCTTTCGACGCTCTTTGCCCATCTGACAAGGAACATCGACACCTTTTCTCCACAGTAGTCGAGCTCCCAGATCTCCTCGATTCTTCTGTAGAATCTTTCCTTCACGTTGTCATCGGTGTAGAATTCCGACGTTACGCCTAAGTTCTGATAATCACACTTGTTGTCCTTTTCCTCCGTGTAGAATGTGTAGCCGTTGATATCATACTCCTGATAGGTCACCAGGTTTTGCATCGGTCCCTGCGACAAGGTGAATATGATATTTTCCGTGTCAGAAGAATGCGATCACGGGGGATTATCAAGGAGCGTCTGCCTAAACCAACGCGTGAAATCTGAGTTGTGCTCTTTGATTATTTCTCCCTGCATCCTCTGTATGCCCCAATCACTGTACTTCTTCTCGATTAAACTTTTGTGCTTCTGTACCCAAGGATCGACCAGTTCTAAATGATGTAGCGCGACGAGGTTTGCTCGATCAAAGTCTACGCGTCGAAAATCGAAGTCTGCATGCAGTATGCGACGACCCTCTCGATGACCATATCCGTCGAGCTTGCCAAGGTGCCTGTTGACGAGAAGACCGATAGGGTTCTCGATGTCTAGATAATTCGTGCAGAAAGAGATGCACTCTTCGGCCAGAAAGCCCTTGGCTATGCTTCCATATGGACGGGACCTATTGCGAACGTATCCTTTGATGTGTCCATTCATCCTTTCGAACGCCATCATGCTGCGGAGGAACATCGTCCCAAGTTGGACGATGTCCTCCACGACATGGACCAGCAGATGCACCATAATGTCGAAGAATGCGGGTGGGAAGTAGACCTCAAGCTCGCATAGTATCACCACGATCTCCTCCTGTAGCCTCCCGAGCTGATTCACGCCAATTGACTTTCTAGAGATGACGTCGAAAAACTTGCAGAGGCCAAATAATGTTTCATGGACGTGCTCGTCCATTATCCCTCTTAGTGCAACCGGAAGTACCCGCGTCATTAGCATGACACAGTCGTGAGACTTCATGCCACTGAACCTCTTCTTCGCCTCGTCTAGGTATTTGCTTATCTTGCCCGCGTAGCCGTAAGGAAATTTGAATCCTAGAAGGCACTTGAAAAACTGTTTGATCTCATCCTGGCTTAGAGTGAAGCAAGAAGGAGGGCAGTAATATCCGTTCTTCTTGAACTTTTTACCCTTCTGATGACCTTGTGTCGTCTTCGACTCATGATCATCGTCATCTTCCTGATCATCAGGAGTAGTGCATCCTCCATGAAGCTCCTTCCGGATACCCAAGCATATCAGGTCGTGCCTTGCTTTCGGACCATCTTTCATCCTATCTGGCATGTTGATTATGGTGGCGACCGGACTCTCGCACACGTTTTTCGTGATATGCATGATGTCGAGGCTATGAGGCATGCAGAGAAACTTCCAGTATGGCAACTCCCAGAAAACAGACCTTGTTTTCCATACCTTCATCAGCGGCTTGTCTTGTTGGTACCTCTTTCGCTTCTTTCCAGGCTTAGGACAATCTTTCCAGTTTTTCAGCAACTCTTCCACTTCTTCGCTGCTCCTACACTCTGGGATTCCTCGGGTCTTGGATTTGCCATCGAACAGGTCTCCACGTTTTCTCCATGGATCATTCTTGCCGAGCCACCTCCGGTGCGCCATGAACACGGTTTTCGAAGACCCTGGATCTTTCTCTAGTTGGAGATAGCTTGTGTTATCCATGCACCTAACGCATGCGCATAATCCTTGGATAACCTGCCCCGAGATATACCCGCAACCTGGATAGTCTTGCACCGTAGTGACCAACGCGGCTCTCATAGTGAAATAATCTTGTGCGACGGCATCGTAAGTATTGGATCCAGATTCCCATAACGTGGCTAGCTCCTCTTTCAACAGCCCAAGATACAGATTGATGTCGGTACCAGGTTGTTTTGGCCCTTGAATTAGCATACTCATTTGTATGTACTTATTCTTCATGCACAACCATGGAGGGAGGTTGTACATCCATACAAACACGGCCAAGTGCTGTGCGTGCTGATCTGGCTACCGAACGGATTGAGTCCATCGGTGCTCGCAGCAAGCCTGATGTTCCTCGAATCTCCACCGAATTCTAGGAATTCAAGGTCCAATGCTTTCCACTGGCTAGCATCTGAAGGGTGCGTCAGCAGCTCATCCTTTTCGGAGTCATCATCGTCATCTCCTGGCTTCTTCCTTTCCGCATGCCATCGCATGAGCTTCGCTTCCTTAGGGTCCGCGAAATAGCGCTGCAGACGAGGAGTGATAGGAAAGTACCATACCACTTTTCGAGGTGCTTTCTTCCCTTTCTTGTATCGACTCACGCCGCACACCGGACATGTGGTTTTCTCCGCGTCCTCGCCCCGATAAATGATGCAATCTATGATGCATACGTGATATCTAACGTGTGGTAGATCGAGAGGACAGACAATTTTCTTGGCATCCTCGATACTAGTTGGACATGTGTTCCCCTCCGGGAGACGATCATGCCAGAATGCCATCATATCGTCGAAGCTTGCGTCGCTCAATTTGTGGAGAAATTGAGGTGGGAAGGAGAAGGATCCCGACTAGATCTAAGGAGGAAGAAGAAGGGGAAAGTGAAGTGTGAGGTGGTAGATGATCACACATGTGCACAAAGTGGAGCTACCAAAAAAATGAAGGGAATATGCCTGAGAGGCAATAATAAAGTGGTTATTATCGTATTCCTTGTTTATGATAAATGTTTATTTTGCATGCTATAATTGTATTAATACAGAAACGTTAATACATGTGTGTTTAATAAACAAACAGAAAGTTCGTAGTTATGCCTCTCTCATAAACTAGCTCGTTGATTAACAAGATGATCAAGGTTTCCTGATCATGGACATTGGATGTTGTTAATAACGAGATCACAACATTAGTGTAATGGTGTGATGAACATTCATCCGAAGTATAGCATTACGATCAAAGTCATTGAGTTTATATTGCTATAACAACTTACGAAGTTATCCTAATCCTTAGACCATGAGATCATGTCAAACACTAACACCGGAAGAGTTTCTTGATAACATCAAACGTCACACCGTAACAGGGTGATTATAAAGATGGATTCAGAACTAATAAAGTGTTATGTTGAGGCCCATGGATCGAGAGTGGAATTTGTTCATCCCGATGACGGATAGATATGCTCTGGGCCCTCTCGGTGATATCGCATTGATTAGCTTGCAAGCAAGTGATTTGATCACTAGAATGTTATATCACGGGAACGAGAAAAGAGTGCATGTCAGTAACGAGATCAAACTAGGTATGGAGATACCGATGATCTAATCTCGGACATGTAATATATCGCGAAACAAAGGTATTAAGATACTAGCATAAAAGGTTCCGACGATCACAAGAAAGTCATCGTTGAATGTGTGGGAGTCAGTATGGGTCTCCAGATCCCGCTTCTGATTATTGATCCGAGAGGGGTCTCGATCATGTCCGCATTATTCACGAACCGTAGGGTGACACACTTAAGAGACACCGACATCCATTTGTATCAAAAGTTTCATGCCGAAAAGAATAACAAGCGCAGTAATTTATTTCACTAGATACCGAAACAGGTTTTCGGGTGAAATTGCATAAAGTGGTTATGCATGTGAAATAGAATTCTAGCAGGGGGTTATTTGTGAATGTTTATCATTAAAGTATGACAAAATTCTGAATAAAATAAAAGAGTTTTATTTAATGAGAGTTTGCATTAAATTTGGTGGAAATTTAATGGGAATTTGAGTGGGTTTTTGAGTGGAGGGAATTGAAAGGAATTTGAGTGAGTGGAGTGTCCACCCACATGAATGTGGAAGAGGTGGGGGCAGCCCCATGGCTGGGCGCATGGCCCCTTGGGTGCCCCCTCTCCCTATAAATGGAGCCCCCTCCCTCTCTCTCACTCACACCTCCTCGTGAAGGATCTCTCTCCCCCTCTAGAATTTATCCCCCATGGTCTCGGACTAGCGAGATACATGTTCCCGGTGGCTATTCGTCAAGAAAGAGTTGTGCTTCCGCTGCATCGCTGGAGCGAGGAGGCGGAGGTTGCTCGGTGCCTCGAACGTGTGTGCGAGCACGGATGCGCTGCTGATTTGCGGCGCTAGGACTTCCTCTCGATCTTGAGATCGGCAAGAGATCGTCTACATCAACCACGAGTTGAACTCGTTAAGCTTTGTTGGTCTTTAAGGGTATGTTCTCTATGGATATACATCCGCCTGTTGTTTTTATCTAATAGATAGATCTTGGTACATAGTTCACATCGTAGGAATTTTTTTGTTTTCTATGCTGCGAACCCTACAGTGGTATCAGAGCCAGGTTCTATGCATAGATGCTTTGCACGGGTAGTACACATATGAGTATGTGGGCGATGATGATCATTTTATTGCTTCTTAGTTGTACTTTGGATATTGGTGGCATGGTGGGATGAAGCGGCCCGGACAAACTTTACATGTCCTCGCACATGAGACCTGTTCCACGCTTGACATGCAACTAGTTTTGCATAAGTGGCTAGCGGTTGTCTGTCTCTCCTACTATAGTCAATATCTAATTTGCAACGAGTTGTCAACAATTTGGTTATCCTCGTTGTGGTTCATGTTCGTAGGTAAGAACGGTTCTATCTTCGAAAGCCCTAAGCCACGTAAAAATTGCAATGGATAAATTAGAGGCGTCTAGTTTAGATTGTTGCTGGGCTAGTGTTATGATATGGTGATGTTGTAAGTAGAAGTATGAGATGATACTCTTACAACACACATAGCGTGTAAGTTCCATAGACCTTGGCCTTACACATAAAGGTATGATAGAGATCATACCAAGGTGCACATGATGGAGATCATATGCGGGAACCATATCACTTCACTTACAAACATGTGATGTTTGATTGCATCTTATATTGCTTGTTTGGCGTTTTATTAGCATAATAAGATGATCCCTCATTTAGATATCAAGATAAGAATGTGTTCTTCCTTAAATATGCACCGACAATGTTTCATCGCTTCAAGACATCACGTGATGATCGGGTGTACTTGAATCCATGAGCATATCTCGGGTGTAAGACAGTTACACACGCGAATACTAAGGTTCTTACTTGGCGAGCCTAGCATGTACAGACATGGCCTCGGAACACGGACCGAAAGGTTAAGCATGATTCATATGTTTTGATATGATGACCATATGGATGCTCGCCTTTGAAGCTATACCGACTCACGTGATGATCGGACTTGGTGTAGTGGATTTGGTTCATGTAATCACCAAAAAGACACGAGGGATGTCGTTTTTGAGTGGGAGTTTATTTCTAATTTGGATTAGTAGAACTCAATTTATCATAAATTAAATCAAAGTGAATTTGCATAATTTGTTGTAGTCATTGGCATTCGTTCACCACCTTATGCATAGTTGTAATTGAGATAATAGAACTATAGAATTCTGGATATATACTTTACGAACTGGTATCGTATTGTGTTGAGTGTCAATCTAAAGTTTAAAGTCCTATTGCAAAATTTCAGCAAACTCTATTTACTCCGTGAAATTTAATAGTTGGTATTGAATCGAGAGTAACAATCCAGTGTTAGTATCTTAAGTATCATGTTTGCCTCCATGATTCTTGATTGTTTTTAATATCAAGTTTATCTAGGAGCTGAAAGAATTGTTTCAGAAACCATCATGTATGGCAGATATAATGATATCTGAAACGATGTTTTGGTTGCAATATGATAGAGTATAATATATGTTCTCATATTGGATGAGAATTTACGAAGGTTGGAGATGCTAGACATCCTAATCATCCAAAAGGGTTTTGGAAAGTAATGTTATACTCATGATTCGCCTTTATAAACTACGTAGCTTGATCATGAAAGTCGTCATGATAAGGATGAATAGAAGATATATGTAAAGTGTTTACTACACTAAGAGATTACTAAAGAATGGATTTTGAAAGAATACCGATCATTTTGATGATGGTGATCTACTTCAAAGTGCAAGTCCAAAGGTATTATTATTTGAATATACATGCTTTGGACTATGTGTCATGTATATGGCGCCACTGTTGATGTTGATAAATTCTTTTGAAAGGAAAGAGGAAATGCTGAAAGATAATCTATAAAATATATTTGGCAAAAAATAAAAGATTGGAAATATCCAATTTAGGTATATGGATGATATACATGTTATGGTTGTATTCTTTGCTTGTTAAACAATGTGGTTCTTGGGTATTGGATACCGAATTGGTTGGTATGTAATTTCATACAGAACGACGCAATTCATGAACCACAATGGCCTAAGTAACTAGCAAGAGAATATGTGATGATGTTCATCGAAAACAAACAAACCGTTGTTTCTATTTCTCATTGACATCAAAGCTTGACTTCAAGATTTGTTTTTATAATTGTTATTTAAATCAGGTATTATGAGAACAAAGGTTGTTCAAATAATTACCGTATTCCATATAAGATGGATGATTTACAAATCTAGTTGGAGAAATCACATCCATAAAACCTAATGCTAAAATGTCGCAAGACAAATGATTGAAAGATCACTTACGAAGTGACATCGCTGTTTAAATTATATTGGAAAGAAAACATGAAGAATCTCCATATTCATGGATTTTTGGAGTCTTTGATTTGATCAAGTGATGCTTGTGAGACTTTCCACGTGATAATTAAAACTTTGTTCAAAGGCCAAAGAAGAACGAACGACTAAATTATTGGAATTTATACATATCGATGTATGTATTCCATTATGTGTAGTCGTAAGCGATGGGTTTCAACTTAATATGCTTTCTCCGGAATTTTGAGTGAATATTCACTTAATGAGAAAGAAGTATGAAATATTTGAAAAACGTTTCAAGACTTTCAAGATGAAGTGGAAAATCATTGTAACAAGAAAATAAATGGTTTATGATTTTATCATATGGGATTTATTTGAGTTACAAGTGTAACAAGAAAAATAAACGAATTATGATTTTATCATAAAAGGGATTTATTTGAGTTACAAGTTTAGCAAAACACCTAGATTTACATCTCCCGAAACACCATAGGAATATGGAATGTTTGAGATTTGTAATGAAACCTTGTTTGACATGGTTAGATCAAAGGTGTTATTTATAAAACTGCCATTATGTTTTAAAAGATTAAAGCTTTAGAGACTTCCGCTTTTACACTTTAAAGAGCTCCATATTGATCCGTTGAAATGACACCATGGAAGTTATGGGTTTGGGGTAAAACCCAAGTTGCTATTTCTTAAATTTTGGTATGCTAAACATAAGTAAGATGTTTACAACCAAAGTCGGATGAGCATGTCTTTGTAGGTTATTTCGAATAACAATTGGTTATTCCTCCATAACACCAAGGACAAAAGGGTTTGTCGCTTGAAACGTGAAGTTTCTTGAAGAAGGAATTTTTCATAAAAGTTAAGTGGGAGGACAATAGAACTTTGATAAGGTTAACGAACCTTAGCTAAATGTGCTGAGTTGCGCAGCGCCGGAAATGGTTCCGGAGGCTGCCATAATGCTCATAGCTTATGTGCCTCAAAGGTTGTGGTCACGGAGATCTAAGTTCTTATTGAACCAAGTCGGTCGGATAAACAATCAAATACTAAGATTTGAGAGTAAATCATTATTGTTTGACAATGATGAACCAACTATATGCAAAGAAGCGATGATGGGCCCTGACTCCGTCAAATGGCTTGAAGCCATAAAATCCGTGATAGTTCCATACACGAGAAATCAAGTTTTGAACTTGGAAGACCCTCCGGAAAGGTGTAAAAACCTATCGGTCGTATTTGGATCTATAAAGAACAGACATGGATGTTTCACATCTATGAAATAGTCGACATTTCATAAAGTATTTTACGACAATGTTCAAGGAGTTGACTATGACAAGATTTGATCTTTCATAGCGATATTTAGTCTGGACGGATTAAAGTAGCAACCACTACATATAATTTGGTATATGGTAGATGAATAAACAAAACAATTTTTTTCTAATAGAATGGTTACCTAGGACGTGTACATGACACGGTCCAAAGGGTTTTGTTAAAATTCAAAGGATGCTAAAAGGGCATGCAAACTTCAATGGTTGAAGTAAGCATCGCGGAGTTGGAATCTTCACCGTGATGAAAAGGAGTTTTCATCAGGAGACGATGAAGATGCTTGCATTTGCAAGAAATTAAGTGGGAGCGCTAAGACATATTTCTAATACATTATGTGGAGGACATCTTGTTGATTATAAATGATGTATCTTTTATTGACAAAGGTTAAGAATTTCATTTCGATGAAAGACTTAGGCAAAACCCGAATATTTAGCATGAATGTCTATAGTGGATAGACTGTGACGCTAATATGGTTGTGCCAAACGTACATATATGAGATATTGAAGGAGTTCAATATAGAAACAACAAGAAACGGTTCTTGTCGCATGGAAAGGAATTGAATCAAGATTAAAGTGTATTGACACTTGATAAGAGAAACAAGATTCAAGTGCTTTGACACTTGATGAGTGAAATCACAAGGATGTTTTGATCAATCATACCATGATATGTACACATCCAGATATGTCCTATGCTCTAAGTGTTATGAGCATATACCAGAATGAATCATAAAATGATCATTGGACGATAGTGAGGATATTCTTATGATCTTTTGGAAGAACTAAGAATATATTTGTGTAGAGGTGACAAACAATTACAAATAGTTCATTGTAAAGCGTTACACTGATACTATTTTTGTCACAAGATACAAATTAAGTTTATCGCAATTTAAACTATGGGTGGCACTATGTAATGGAAAGAAGATTCCATGATGGATTTGGATGAAATCCATAGTTAAGACATTGTGACGAATACTACAACAAAAAGGCTAAGTATATGACTGCTATAGTAGCAGCAAAGGAGAGAATTTGTGTCAAGAAGTTTGTTATCAAACTAAGGTGTGGTTCGCAACGGGCTAACACTAAAGATATATTGTATGACAATAGTATCGACGTGTTTTAACCCCAAGGAACTAAAGGTCTCACTGAAAGACCAAATTTATACAATGCCATCTCATTAGAGAATGAGTGATGCGTGAAGACGCAAAGACATGCAAATACACACGGACCTGAAAGTGTCAGATCCGTAGATTATGTTAACCACTTGCAATTGCGTATATGGAACACCGGAAAGCCATAAGTGTTAAATACGCAAAGTTTTCAAACTAGATTATTGTCTCTAGTGCAAGTGGGAGACTGAAGGGAATATGCCCGAGAGGCAATAATAAAGTGGTTATTATCGTATTCCTTGTTTATGATAAATGTTTATTTTCCATGCTATAATTGTATTAATACGGAAACGTTAATACATGTGTGTTTAATAAACAAATAGAAAGTTCCTAGTTATGCCTCTCTCATAAACTAGCTCGTTGATTAACAAGATGATCAAGGTTTCCTGATCATGGACATTGGATGTTGTAAATAACGGGATCACAACATTAGTGTAATGGTGTGATGAAAATTCATCCGAAGTATAGCATTACGATCAAAGTCATTGAGTTTATATTGCTATAACAACTTACGAAGTGATCCTAATCCTTAGACCATGAGATCATGTCAATCACTAACACCGGAAGAGTTTCTTGATAACATCAAACGTCACACCGTAACAGGGTGATTATAAAGATGGATTCAGAACTAATAAAGTGTTATGTTGAGGCCCATGGATCGAGAGTGGAATTTGTTCATCCCGATGAGGGATAGATATGCTCTGGGCCCTCTCGGTGATATCGCATTGATTAGCTTGCAAGCAAGTGATTTGATCACTAGAATGTTATATCACGGGAACAAGAAAAGAGTGCATGTCAGTAACGAGATCAAACTAGGTATGGAGATACCGATGATCGAATCTCGGACATGTAATATATCGCGAAACAAAGGGATTAAGATACTAGCGTAAAAGGTTCCGACGATCACAAGAAAGTCATCGTTGAATGTGTGGGAGTCAGTATGGGTCTCCAGATCTCGCTTCTGATTATTGATCCGAGAGGGGTTTCGATCATGTCCGCATTGTTCACGAACCGTAGGGTGACACACTTAAGAGACACCGACATCCATTTGGAGCAAAAGTTTCATGCCGAAAAGAATAACAAGCGCGGGAATTTATTTCACTAGATACCGAAACAGGTTTTCGGGTGAAATTGCATAAAGTGGTTATGCATGTGAAATAGAATTCTAGCAAGGGGTTATTTGTGAATGTTTGTCATTAAAGTAATTGAAAAAATTCTGAATAAAATAAAAGAGTTTTATTTAATGAGAGTTTGCATTAAATTTGGTGGAAATTTAATGGGAATTTGAGTGGGTTTTTGAGTGGAGGGAATTGAAAGGCATTTGAGTTAGTGGAGTGTCCACCCACATGAATGTGGAAGAGGTGGGGGCAGCCCCATGGCTGGGCGCATGGCCCCTTGGGTACCCCCCTCTCCCTATAAAAGGAGCCCCTCCCTCTCTCTCACTCACACCTCCTCGTGAAGGATCTCTCTCCCCCTCTAGAATTTATCCCCCATGGTCTCGGACTAGCGAGATACATGTTCCCGGTGGCTATTCGGCAAGAAAGAGTTGTGCTTCCGCTGCATCGCTGGAGCGAGGAGGCGGAGGTTGCTCGGTGCCTCGAACGTGTGTGCGAGCACGGATGCGCTGCTGATTTGCGGCGCTAGGACTTCCTCTCGATCTTGAGATCGGCAAGAGATCGTCTACATCAACCACGAGTTGAACTCGTTAAGCTTTGTCGGTCTTCAAGGGTATGTTATATACGGATATACATCCGCCCGTTGTTTGTATCTAATAGATAGATCTTGGTACATAGTTCACATCGTAGGAAATTTTTTGTTTTCTATGCTGCGAACCCTACAAAAAATACTGGTCGACACAACCGTGGCGCACATGTCCCTAGTGCGCCACAGGAACAAAACACAACCATGGCGCACATGGCCCTAGTGCGCCACGGATGTGTCTGTCCATTTGCAGAACAAAGAGGCCTCCACTTAGGCGTAGCGCACCCCCTCCACGTGCGCCACGGTTAACCATAACATCTGTAGCGCACCTTCCCCATGTGCGCTACAGATATGCGGCATGCGGCCAGCAGGGCCCTGGCCCACACACATTTGTGGCGCACCATCACCATGTGCGCCATAGTTGTTGTAGTTACTAGTAGGGCACTGCCCACAGGTGAGCCACACCTGTTTTACCCGTGGGGAATTTCAACCACGTGAGCCACGGAAGTTTGGTTTACCTATAGCCGTTTTCCTAGTAGTGATAGCTACTAACAACGGAGAGCATGCAAGATCACAAACAACACAGACGTGATAGTATCAAAGAGACAAAACCATTAATCAATCTGACATAGTAATATCAATATCCATCGGATCCCCGCAAGCACAACATGCATGATTACAAATAGATTAGATCTTGATCATGAACGGAGCTCACAATATCTATACATGAAAGCACAAGGAGGAGATACAACCATCTAGCTACTACATGGATCCAAAGTACAAGGTGGAACTACTCACACTTCATACCGGAGAGAAGGCCTCCAGGATGATTTCACCTTCGGCAGGGTGCCGGGAAGAACTTCAGATCCCCCCGATCTAGGGACGACGGTGGCGGCGGATACAAAAGGTTTTGTGGAGTTTTGATCGGGTGCCTAGGGTTTCTGCATCGGGGGGTTCTTATAGGCGAAGAGGCGAGGCTGGGAGGCGGCCAGGGCCCCCACACCCTACCCAGACACGGGGTGGTCCCACGCATGCCTAGGGGGGGGTCTGGCCGCCCTGGTTCGCTTCTCCGTCTCGTCTTCTGGCTTCGTGTCCCCCACGGTAAAATATTGACTTCGGCTTTTGTCCCGTCCAATTCCGACAATATTGATTTTCTTCCTTTCTATGTCAACTTGTTAATAGGTTACTTCCATGAAAGATATAAAAATACCTCAAAGTGTAGACAAAGCAAAGCAAAGTAGATACTAAACAAGCATGGAGCATAAAAAATTATAGATATGTTTCCGATGTATCAAGCATCCCCAAGCTTAATTCTTGATCGTCCTCGAGTAGGTAAGTGATAAAAAGAATAATTTTTGAGGTGACATGCACCATCAAAACAAAGATCAAACCATTTGCAAGCATTGAAAGATGGGATCAAAGAACACTAAACATGTGCATGAAAGCTGGAGTTCTAACAATAGGACATAGTAACTATGCATGCAACATGAAAGACTACAAACAAAGATCATGAAGAACATGCATTGAAAAATGTTTGTTTGTTTCACATATACAGAAAACATGGCATAGTGGCATTCAACTTGTCCCTCATAGAGTAGCAAATATATGCATAGGACACCTTCAAAGTTCACAAGGGTGACTAGAAACAGATAGCACAAGAACAAGTAATATCACAATATGCATCAATCAATAAGTTTTGGGACACTACACACAAAATGACAACTATGCTCTATTAATGGTGCCTAAAAGTAGAAGGTGGAGACTCAAATAATGGTGGAAGAAAATCCTTTCATAAAGGGAGCAGGGATTTCAAGTTTCAAAAAGAGCTTCCAAAAATAATGGTACTTGTTAGCTTTCAGCCCTCATTGCCCCTATCATAAGCATCTTGAATTGGTTAAGGTTAAAGTGAACAAAGATGGAATATATGCTTGACAAAGTATAAGTTGGCAATCTCAAGTCCCTTGAATACGAGGGCCACACCTCATGCTACTCAACTTCAGTCACCGGTAAGTTCTTGTCATTGTAAGTACATGCGTATCATAGAGAACCGCCAACGGGGTGCCCCTTCACATGGTACAGGAGCTATCCCATAACCAAAATGAAAAGGTAAGCAGACAATGAGCATCTCAGCAATCTTTTTATTTACTATATGCATAGCTTTTTATCGAGGATGCTTCATATGGTGATGCTGCAAGTTTCCACCATGATTAGGCATGGCTTAGGCTAGCGGCCCAGGCGTTTCTCTAACACAAAATACATACTCCATGGACTTAAGAGTTCCCTCTATATTTCACACCGGTGATGTCCATAGACAAAATAGCATGATATCAACTGAGTACAAAGTACAAGTGCAATGTTGAAAACATTCCCGTCATAGCATGGTTCTGCTAATTCCAACGTATAAGTGCAAGCATATACAACATAGAAGACACAATGGTTCAATTTTATTAGGGTTAAAGAATATAAAGTGTGCCATCAAGTTTGTGAGGGCTTTAATCACTAAGTTTTCACATAACAAAATAATTTTTAATTGGAAGATAGCTGAAAACAAGAATATACTTGGAATGGTGTAACACACCATGCACAGGAATTTATAGTGGACACTTTGGAATAACTTGGTTTCTTGGGAGTTGGAAGCATGAGTAGAACTTACTCATACAAGTGGAGGCTAGCAAAAGACTGGGAGCAACCAACTAAGAGAGCAATAATGGCCATAATCATGCAGAGCAACAAAACATTACTAATCAAAGCATAGAGTGGTACTACAAGTCAAGGACTAAATGATCATAGAGGCTATGGTGACTTGGTCATAGTCATAACATGGTGTTAGCATGTGCCAAGTCAACCCAAACAAATCATCAAAGGAGAATACCACAATACTATGCTTTTGTATGGTAAAACAACACATAATTTCTTCAAGGCACACTAAGCAATCCCAATTGTTTGGAACAAGACATGATACAGCAATAATCACTAAGCATAAGGTCAAAACAACACCTAGCATGTCATGCTAAAGTCTAAGTCATAGTCAATGCAAGCTCCCCTCTTGCACTTATCAAGCAAGAACTTCCTACTCCTTTCCAACACCAAGCAACTTATTTGAAAGAACACAGCGAGAACGGGGGTCAAAACTACTTTATTCAATCAAACTAAACAAACTAAGCAAACCAAATGAAAACTAAGATGCTCCAAGAACAACACAACTTGTGCATGAAATAATAAGAACGAAGTGTCTAGACAGACTTGAGCTTTTTATTGATGAAGAAGGGGATGCCCACCCTTGGGCATCCCCAAGCTTTGCCGCTTGTACCTATTGGATATTTCTTGGGATGACACCGTGGTGGAATCCCCAAGATTGAGCTTTTGTCCATTCTTCATCTCATTACATCATTTTCTCTCTACACCTGAAATTTTTCCTTCATACAAAACTTCACACAATCTTCATTAGCAACATTAGTGTATTCAAAAGATAATAGACCTTTAGGCAAAGCTTTGGAACATCAAGACTTTTCACTAAAAACACAAGCTACTGTAGTAACTCCTTCAAAAATCTCAATTCCCCAAAAGAGAACTCAAAAAGGAATCAATAAGAAGCAAATGCAAATAATGGCAGAAATCTGTCAAAACAGACCAACAGGTAGAAACCGATTTTTTAGAACATCTTCTGTTGCTCAAATCAAAAAGTATTGAACTAAAGAAAGTTATCTAACATACTGGGGGATTTATTCGTAAATTTTCAGCTCAATCCTAGTTACAGAGACTACTCACGAATGTTTTTGGTAGACGACAGAAATCTGTTTCGTGACAGCAACTCCCCAAATCTTACTTCCCTCTCATTAGAGGTCATTCTTGGCACAAAAAGCAAAAAAAAAAGATAAGGAGAGGTCATTAATGAAGTAATAACTTCTAAGACTCAAGAAAACTCTTAGGTTATATCCCAACAAGTACTTTTATTTAACGCCTTTAAGTTAGGCACAAGAAGCAAGAAGAATCAAGTATTTTCAAATGAAGAATCATTAACATCAAACCTTGCTTTCAAAAGAGGAGAAAAAAGCAATGTAGCATCCCATTTGTCTAACAACTGTAATGCTACTTGATCTAGTAATATAATGGCTACTTCCTACATATAATTGTTGCATCATCATCATATCATGCTCATGTCATCATGCCACCTTGCATTTGAGCATCATACAAAAACCCTTGTGTTTTGGTTCTTATCTCATATGCATCATTATTTGTATTTGCCTCTTGATATTGTATTCGGTTCTTGATATATTGTTTAGATTCCCAAGTTGAGTTGGGGGCATATCTTTTAATCAACTCCACCACCTTTCTTTCACCACCTTACAATTCCACCATCCCCTTATCCATGAGCTTGTATTTATTTTCTTTTGGTGTTTGATCTAGCTCATGGGAGATAGGGTGGGTCCAATTCTACAATTCTTGGCTTGGCCTTTACTCCACATTTGGGAATGCATGAGAATAATGCCATGTTGTTAATTTTGTTCTCACAAGAATAAAACATGGCATTAAGTATTCTGCATGGGCCATGCAAGTACCACCTTTTGCTTGTCATTTGGATTTTTTATGTGGTCATTTTGAGAGGATCATCATCTCTCCATCTTTCCCTCCTTTTTGGCTTGGTCTTGTTTGTTTTGCTTAACCTTATCAAAACAAGCCTAAGCCACCTCCCTCTCCCTCTCTTCTCTCTATACCATGGGAACCCCATGACCCTAATCCTACCCTAAACCCCCCCTCTCTCTAACCCTAACCTAACCCGACCCTAACTTCACCTCACCCCCAACCTCTCACTCTCTCTAATATGAGGGCCCCACTAGCCCTAACCTACCAGGCCGAAGCCTACCCAACCCTAAAGCCAACCCGAGCCACCCCATTCCCTAACCTAGCTCTAACCCGAGTTAGCTCCTAACCTAGCCTACCCTCCCTCTTTTCTCTTCCTGCATGCTAGCCCCACCCGAGCCTCCTCTCCACCCTAGCCTCGCCCTGGCCCAGCTGCAGCCTCACCTCCCCCCCATGCACCTGCCCTGGCCGAGCCCAACCGAGCACGTGAGGAGGGGCCAAAAAGGTGGCCGAAGCCACCTTTAGCTTACCACCTCCCCACGGCACCCCCTCTCTCTCTCCCATCCTTATCTACCCTCTCCCTCAGCCTCCCCTGCATCCCCAGATCCGCCGAGGCCTGCCTCACCTCCCCACCTAACCCTGCTACCCCTCTCTCTTCCAACGTCGGCCACCGTTGGCCCCTCCTTTTTCCCCTTCCTGTAACCGGTGGCGAGGAGCGCTAGGTGAAGAGGAAGCACGAGCCGGGCTCCAGCGACGTCCCTGTACCCGACGACGCGGAGAAGGCCCAGGAGCGCCGGTACCAGCGCGACACCGACGCAAACCCTAACCGCCGGTGCGCCAGCCTCGCCGACGATCGCGACCACCCCGAGCCCCGTCGACCACACCAACGCCCTCGCGGTGAGCTCTTCTCCCTCCTGGACATGGTCTGCCTCGCCGTACCGCCCTAGCGTCGCCGATCATTTCCTCGAGCATCCTCAGTGCACCGCCGCCCGCGTCTCTCTACTCGCTCCCGCGACGCGCAAACCCTACCTAGCCCTGCTACTCCCTCCTGTCACCTACCCCACCTAACCGCAGTGGTTCCGCCCCACCGCGCGCGCGCCCGCGTCGCCGGTTCGAACCCCGCCTCGCCGCGCCGTGCACTGGAGTCTGTCTCTGCACGCGCGGAAGAAGTACAGTGCACGTGAGCCCTTTTTGCGCTTAACCCCCTATGGCTTTTTACTCCTCCACCCGCGGGCCAGCCCAGGGCCACAGTCAGCGTCGGTTGCATTTTTGTAAAAAGACTCCCGGGCTTTTGTGGAATCAACCCGCGGTCCAGTTTGGCCACGTGTCAGCGCCCGCGTCGGCCGCTCGCGCGCGTGGCCCCAGCCCGCAGCTGGCCCACCTGTCGGTGGCTCTGGCTAGCAGTGGCTGAGTAGCAAAATCCCTGATCTTTTCTGTTTGATTTAAACTGTTTTCAAATTAATTTAAATTCAATTCAAATCTGTATTTTAATAACTTTTAAATTATAAATCCAAATTTAACAAATAATATATGAATTTGAATCAGAAAAATGTGAGGAATTCAAATATGCTATCCACAATATCAATTGAACACTTTATTTTCTAAGTTGAATAAAATTACAATAAATGCCATTTACCTTAAATAATTAATAACTTTAGTTCTATAACTCCAAATTAAACAAATGATATGTCTAAAATGGTTAGCTCGACGAGACCTTTCTGTTTATGCATTCCATGTTTGGAATTGCAGCATGCATCATACAAATATAAAGTATACAGCAACTTGTTGGAGCATAAAAATATGATCAAAACTCAACAAAATGATTTATTCTTGTACTCTACACCTCACCCATGCCATGCTACATTAATGCCATGCAAATTGTGCATCATTCATCATGGCATGATTGTTTGCTTGGCGCATTTTATTCATATGCTTGTGCACTTTATTTATGTTGGCCCTTGTTTGTTTGGTTCTTCTTCGAATAGACGCTGAGCAGGGGATATATTAAGAGAACCAGGAGCACTACCCAGATCCTTCTCTCGCTTCAACTGAGCTGCCAGGCAAGCACTACCACATGCTTGCATACATCCAGTACCTATTGCCTCTATCTTATTCTTGCATCATTGAGTCGCGATTGCATTAAATTGAATCCCAAGTATTGCATAGCCTTTACTATTAAACCCCACCGAAGCTTGTTCCTCCATCCCATGAGCCATTACTACAGGAGTTGTTTGAGCCATGCGAGTCGTAGAACAGCATGTGTAGGGTATGTGAGTGTCTGTTGGATAACGAGGTACCTAAACAACTTAACCTGAGTAGTAATGGGATAACTAATGAAAGTGGCACCGGTGAGCAATATCTGCTGTTTGGTTTTTCCTGCTCACTTGTGTCCCGTAGGACCCCGAGTACTTGATTCCTGTTCCTTGATTATTCGCGCTATCCACATCCGGGAGGCTTATGGGACCCCCCTGAGCCAGAGCTTGATTCATTCTTATTTCTTAGGGCCACAAACTAGTTTGAGGTTTTATTTACTATCCTGTACTTATGCCATGCTATACTGCTTATTTACGATTGTGCGAGGAGCACCTGTACTGTTTAGGATTGTGACCCGTTTACGCGGTATCAACAAGCCCAGTTTTGGGTTCCCAGTCGTTTATAGCCATCCCCACAAACCTTGAGTCCGTCTCGAAGTCAGCTAACTTTGTTGCGGGTATACTTAATGGGGTGGCCCCCTGAAATATTTCTGAATCCTGTGATTGCTTTGTCGTGAAGGCCTCGTTGGGTTTTGATTTGGTTTTTCTGAGGTTGATCGAGTGTGTGTTGCTATTTGTGCACCCCTGCAGGGTAAAACTTTCTGAAAGCCGTGTCCGCGGTTATGGACGACTTGGAGCACAGCTTCTCGATCATAGACAAGCATAACTAAAGTACCGCTTTTAATTTGACTAAGTAACTGACTAGTAAATAGTGCAACACTCATGGAATGGTTAATAAAACTGCCAACGGATGGGGGGGTTGTTCGTCCGCTTCCTTGTTGGTAAGCGAGGAGGAGGATGGATCTGTGGATATTACTGTTATAACTGTTGTCATTTATTCACGGACATCCGTCTATCTTTGGTTAGGCGGGTGGTTAGCGATTATCTATAGAACTGTTAGGGTTTATCTTTCGCTGCAATTGCGTCACCCCAGGTTGTGTCCCCTTTAGAGGCATAAAGACTTGCTGAGTACCCCTAGGGTCTCACACGATAAATTATTTGATTCAGATGAACAGGTACCCTCCCAAGATGGATACTGGGTGGAGGAGGCTGATGATGTGGGCAACGATCGTTCGGTGTAGAGATTCCGGGAACGGGGATCCGTGAGATCTGTGGGCGGGATGTGCTTATTTATGGGGCATCTTATGCCGATTTGCTTCTTATCCGTACTCGGATCTTGTTTGCCGCTTCCGCCTGATACTCTGATGTGTGATGTATGAGGAGATATCCTAAACTATTATATCTATCTAGGACATTTGAATCTTGCCGTATGGCGTTGCTATATTTCCTTTCTTTTTAGATGGAATGGCTCTGATGTACTATTGTATGGTGGCTTGCATACATACTCATTTGTGTATGTAGTTGATCCCTTCGCCTGCCGATTACGCCGCCCGTTCTTGTCCTGATGAATTGGAAATGGTTGGGACGGCCGAAAGGTCTACCCGTGAGCGGCATTTGGGCCCCACCGTACTATTTCAACCATTTCCGCTCATCCAGGCTTGTAACTAGGAGCGTAATTCACCGAGGTAGTTACAATTGGTATCAGAGCCATCCCGCCCTTCAGGGTCTCAGCCAAATGGTCGTTGTCAGTCTAGCAAATATTTTTGGTAGTTATGTATACTAGGGAAAAACAAAACACGAGAGTAGGACTGCTTCCACTTTTCTTCTAACCCACCCACCCACCCTTTTCTGGTAAGGAAGTGTAACGTTTTCAAACCTCTTCTTAAAATTCAAACTAGGATTCACGTGTTCTGGGTTTTCCGTAATACCATAGGTTGTGTGTTTGTGTGTGTGTGAGTGTGTAATTCCTTGTCTATCTGTTGCATCCAAGTTGTTATCACAATCGGCCTTTTGGTTATCAACTGTTGGTACATTCCATACCGGCAGGCTTTGCAAACCGACGCGATCTATCTGATTCGTTGTATACCGCCGCGATCTGTCTTACTCTTTGTTATCCGACGCTATCTTGTTTGGGGTGTTCGTTTCCGTAGTTACTAATCTTTAGGTTCATCGTGAGAAGAAGGGGTTAGGATACGTGTTCCACTTATTCATGTGCGGAGTAATGATTTGAGTGCGGGATGGAGTCGCGACCATACCACTACTCTTATCATTCGCTTTTGTATATTGAATTGGTAGAGTCACTAATCTTGATTCGTTAAGTGGTTTTGCGCATCTATTGGTATTTTAATGCCGAAATTTGTGGAAAAGTTTTCTTTGATATATCTGTGTACCACACTCCTTTTCAGTCGTGTGCGATATACTTAATATCTTCTAGGTGCTTTGAACTTTGTTGATATTTTAATATCATCTTAGTAAATTGTATCCTTTAATCTTGGTTAATTCCATCTTGGTACTATTTTGGATTATTATTATTCTCCATTATAGTACTGACTTGTGTTTTATATCAATCGCAGGATGGCTCCACCACGCCGTTCTGATGAGGACATACCACCTGAACTGGGTTCCGCGTTGTCAAACATCGCCAATGCCTTGGCAGCAATGCAGCAGAACCAGCAGCGTTTTGAGGAAAGTGTCAGGAGGAATGAGTTTGCTCCACTACCTCCACCTCCCAAGCGAGGAGACATCAAAAGCTTTCTGAAGTTCAACCCTCGCCAATTTGATTTTTCTGATCGACCACTTGATGCTGATGATTGGTTGCGTGAGATGTCAAGGCTACTGGAGATTGCTGATGTTCCTGAGCAAGAATGGGTAAAGTGTGGTACTCACCTTCTGAAGGGAGATGCAGCTCTCTGGTGGGAGAATTACCTGAAGGCAAACTGCACTGGTTTTCAGCCTACTTGGGAACGGTTCACTGGAGCGTTCAAAGAGCAGTATCTGTCAGAAATTGTCATGGAGAGGATGAAGGAAGCGTTTCTCAACCTCAAGCAGGGAAATGACAATGTCAATACCTACATCAGGAACTTCATGAACCTTTCTCGTTATGGTGGCGATGAGATATCTGATGACAAGAAGAAGCAAAAGAGGTTCCGGCAAGGGCTCAATGCATCGATTAAATATGCAATCACACATGCAAGGCCGGCGTCTTTTCTGGAACTTCAGCATACAGCTCTGCAGGAGGAAGCAAGTAGGCAAGTGTTTGAGGAGTCAAAGAAACACAACCGTGATGCACCAAGCTCTTCAGCTATGTCAGCTCCTTCTAAGCGGCGTGTCTGGGTTCCTAACACCCCACCGTCGCTCCCGGCTCCACCAAGACCTGCAAGCTATGCGGCAAGGCCACCAAACTTCATCACTGCTGCTCCTAGGGGCTACAACCACCACTACCCTGGAGTGCCTGGCGGAGTCCCTGGCTACGTTGCTCCACGTCCACCTGGTGCTTGTTTCAAGTGTGGAGACTCTGGACATCTAAACTAGAACTGTCCGTTGAAAAACAAAGCTCTTCCTCCACCCCCTCCAAGATCTGCGGCAAGCTCTCCTATGGTTCGTGCACCACCACCTCAGGCTCTCAACATCAACACCAAGCCCGGGTCTACTGTTGCTCGTGCCAACTGTGTCAACGCCGCTCAAGCTGAGCATACACCTGGAGTTGTGATGGGTATGTTTCCTGTTAACTCAGTCCCCGCACGAGTTTTGTTTGATTCTGGTGCTTCTCATTCTTTTGTTTCGCATAAGTTTGCGCAAGAACATGACCTGGTTAGAGTTCCTTTATCACGTCGTCTGGTGGTACAATCTCCTGGTTCAAACATGAGGGCTGCTCATATCAGCCATGGCAATCAAATTGAGATTGGTGGCTCTTCGTTCTCGGCGTCCTTAATTCTTTGGGCAATTCTGACATTGATGTCATCTTGGGCATGGATTGGTTGATAGCAAATGCAGCTGTGATTGATTGTGCTGAACGCTCGGTTTCTCTGAAGATTCCTGAAGGCCATATAGTCTATTCTCCAAGTATGACTCCTGATATCCAGCTTTTCTCTTTGGCGGCTCTGAATGATGATGCTATGGAAGCTATTCAGAGTGTTCCGGTGGTCTGTGAGTTCCCAGATGTTTTTCCTGAAGAGTTGCCGGGTATGCCTCCGGATCGTGAGGTTGAGTTTGTAATTGAGCTTGAACCTGGAATGGCTCCTATCTCCAAGCGGCCTTATAAAATGGGTCTTGCTGAGTTGGCTGAACTCAAACGTCAACTTGATGAACAAGAGAAGTTGGGTTTCATTCAACACAGTACTTCTTCTTGGGGTAGCCCAACAATCTTTGTGAAGAAGCGAGACAGGACTGATAGGCTTTGTGTGGATTATCGGGCTCTCAATGCTAAAACCATCAAGAACAAATATCCCCTTCCGCGGATTAATGATCTCTTCGATCAGCTAGCTAGAGCTGTGGTGTTCTCTAAGCTGGACTTGAGGATTGGTTATCACCAAATCAAGATTCGCAAGGAAGATGTTCCTAAAACAGCTTTCACCACCCGCTATGGCCTGTATGAGTACACGGTCATGTCTTTTGGTCTCACAAACGCACCTGCTACCTTCTCGAGGCTTATGAACTCGGTTTTCATGGAGTACCTTGATAAGTTCGTTGTGGTCTATCTGGATGACATCCTAGTCTATTCAAAGTCAAAGTAAGAACATGAAGAACACCTTCGGTGTGTCCTAAACAAGCTTCGTGAGAACCGCTTGTATGCAAAGTTCTCAAAGTGTGAGTTTTGGCTGCCTCAAGTAACCTATCTTGGTCACGTCATCTCTGCCAAGGGCATTGCAGTCAACCCGGAAACTGTGAAGACAATTGTTGAATGGCTTCCTCCTGTAAATGTCAAAGAAGTGCGGAGTTTCCTTGGTTTGGAAAGTTATTGCCGTCGCTTCGTTTAGAACTTTTCGAAGATAGCGAAGCCTCTTACCGATCTCCTCAAGAAAGGCAAGAAATACCTATGGACTCCTGCATGTCAAGCAAGCTTTGAGACACTCAAAGAGAAGCTCACGTCCACACCAGTCTTGGTTCCTCCGGATACATCTAAGCCTTTCCAGATATTCTGTGACGCCTCTTTGCAAGGATTGGGTGCGGTCCTTATGCAAGAAAAACAAGTTGTTGCTTATGCCTCTCGACAGTTGAAGACGCATGAGATCAACTATCCTACACATGACCTCGAGCTCGCAGCAGTTGTCTTTGCTTTGAAACTATGGAGGCACTACTTGCTTGGCAGCCGTTGTGAAATCTTTTCTGATCACAAGAGTCTGAAGTATATCTTCACTCAGCCTGATCTCAACCTTCGGCAGAGGAGATGGATTGAAGCAATCAATGATTTTGATTTGACCATCAACTACACTCCGGGCAAAGCTAATGTCATGGCCGATGCTCTCAGCCGCAAGGCTTATGTCAATAACCTCATGATGGAAGAACAACTGCCTCTCTTGTGCGAGGAATTCTGTCAGCTCAACCTGGAAATTGTGGAACAAGGGCATCTCCTAAACCTTCTGGCTACTCCTCTCTTGGAAGAAAAGATTCGCTCTCGTCAGCTTGGTGATCCGCACACCAAAAAGATCATCTCCAAACTCCAGCTTCCGAAGTATGAGTCCTTCCATGTCGATGATCAAGGCACGCTTTTCTTTGAACACCGGATGTTTGTTCCGAACTACCCGGGTTTGAGAGAGCAAGTTCTCAAGGAGGCGCACGATTCTGTTCTTTCTATCCACCCTGGCAGCACAAAGATGTACATGGACTTGAAAACACAATATTGGTGGCCGGGTTTGAAACGATATTGTGCCAAGTATGTCTCGGAATGTGATGTCTGCCGCAGAGGGAAAGCTGTCCATCAGAAACCTTTCGGTCTTCTACAGCCATTGAAACCCCCGGAATGGAAATGGGAGAAAGTAGAGATGGACTTCATCACTGGTTTTCCAAGGTCACAGAAGGGCAACAATGCAATCTTTGTTGTCATCGACAGGCTTTCTAAAGTGGCTCACTTCTTCCCCGTCAAGGAAACAATTTCTGGAATCCAGTTGGCTGAGCTCTATATCAACAGAATTGTCTCTCTGTATGGGGTTCCGCTTGAGATCAGTTCAGACCGTGGAAGCATCTTCACTTCCAAGTTCTCGGAAAGTTTCCAAAATTCTTTGGGAACAAAGTTGAACTTCAGCACAGCTTACCACCCTCAGTCGCAAGGACAAGTTGAAAGGATCAATCAGATTCTGGAGGATATGCTTCGTGCTTGCGTCATCTCTTTTGGCATGAAGTGGGAGGAATGTCTTCCTTATGCTGAATTCTCGTACAACAACAGCTTCCAGAAAAGTCTGAAGATGGCACCATTTGAGGCTCTCTATGGCCGCAAATGCAGAACTCCGATTGGTTGGTCGGGTGCAGGAGAAAGAATTTGGTTTGGCCCTGACATTGTAACTCAAGCGGAGGAGAAGGTGCATGTCATTCTTGAGAATCTGAAGATTGCTCAAAGCCGCCAGAAGAGCAATTATGACAGGAAGCACACGGACATGGTGTATGTCCCTAGTGATCTCGTTTACCTTCGTGTCACTCCCATGAGAGGCACACACCGCTTTGGTATCAAAGGAAAGCTGGCTCCTAGATACATAGGTCCTTTCAAAATTCATGGTAGAAGAGGAGAAGTTGCTTATGCTCTTGAGCTCCCAGAAAAACTCAAGGTTCATGATGTTTTCCACATCTCTCAACTCAAGAAGTGCTTCAAGGACCCCGGCAGGACTGTGGATCATGAGCTAATCGATCTCCAAGAAGACCTGTCTTATCAAGAACATCCCACAAAAATCCTTGAGACCGCAGAAAGAAGGACTCGCAACAAGTCCATCAAGTTCTGCAAGGTGCAGTGGTCGCACCATTCCGTTGATGAAGCCACTTGGGAGCGTGAAGATGAACTCCGTGCCAACTATCCTACCCTCTTTGAGTCTTCTTCTTCCTAGAATCTCGGGGCGAGATTCCTGTTTAGTGGGGGAGAGTTGTAGCATCCCATTTGTCTAACAACTGTAATGCTACTTGATCTAGTAATATAATGGCTACTTCCTACATATAATTGTTGCATCATCATCATATCATGCTCATGTCATCATGCCACCTTGCATTTGAGCATCATACAAAAACCCTTGTGTTTTGGTTCTTATCTCATATGCATCATTATTTGTATTTGCCTCTTGATATTGTATTCGGTTCTTGATATATTATTTAGATGCCCAAGTTGAGTTGGGGGCATATCTTTTAATCAACTCCACCACCTTTCTTTCACCACCTTACAATTCCACCATCCCCTTATCCATGAGCTTGTATTTATTTTCTTTTGGTGTTTGATCTAGCTCATGGGAGATAGGGTGGGTCCAATTCTACAATTCTTGGCTTGGCCTTTACTCCACATTTGGGAATGCATGAGAATAATGCCATGTTCTTAATTTTGTTCTCACAAGAATAAAACATGGCATTAAGTATTCTGCATGGGCCATACAAGTACCACCTTTTGCTTGTCATTTGGATTTTTTATGTGGTCATTTTGAGAGGATCATCATCTCTCCATCTTTCCCTCCTTTTTGGCTTGGTCTTGTTTGTTTTGCTTTAACCTTATCAAAACAAGCCTAAGCCACCTCCCTCTCCCTCTCTTCTCTCTATACCATGGGAACCCCATGACCCTAATCCTACCCTAAACCCCCCCTCTCTCTAACCCTAACCTAACCCGACCCTAACTTCACCTCACCCCCAACCTCTCACTCTCTCTAATATGAGGGCCCCACCAGCCCTAACCTACCAGGCCGAAGCCTACCCAACCCTAAAGCCAACCCGAGCCACCCCATTCCCTAACCTAGCTCTAACCCGAGTTAGCTCCTAACCTAGCCTACCCTCCCTCTTTTCTCTTCCTGCATGCTAGCCCCACCCGAGCCTCCTCTCCACCCTAGCCTCGCCCTGGCCCAGCTGCAGCCTCACCTCCCCCCCATGCACCTGCCCTGGCCGAGCCCAACCGAGCACGTGAGGAGGGGCCAAAAAGGTGGCCGAAGCCACCTTTAGCTTACCACCTCCCCACGGCACCCCCTCTCTCTCTCCCATCCTTATCTACCCTCTCCCTCAGCCTCCCCTGCATCCCCAGATCCGCCGAGGCCTGCCTCACCTCCCCACCTAACCCTGCTACCCCTCTCTCTTCCAACGTCGGCCACCGTCGGCCCCTCCTTTTTCCCCTTCCTGTAACCGGTGGCGAGGAGCGCTAGGTGACGAGGAAGCACGAGCCGGGCTCCAGCGACGTCCCTGTACCCGACGACGCGGAGAAGGCCCAGGAGCGCCGGTACCAGCGCGACACCGACGCAAACCCTAACCGCCGGTGCGCCAGCCTCGCCGACGATCGCGACCACCCCGAGCCCCGTCGACCACACCAACGCCCTCGCGGTGAGCTCTTCTCCCTCCTGGACATGGTCTGCCTCGCCGTACCGCCCTAGCGTCGCCGATCATTTCCTCGAGCATCCTCAGTGCACCGCCGCCCGCGTCTGTCTACTCGCTCCCGCGACGCGCAAACCCTACCTAGCCCCGCTACTCCCTCCTGTCACCTACCCCACCTAACCGCAGTGGTTTCGCCCCACCGCGCGCGCGCTCGCGTCGCCGGTTCGAACCCCGCCTCGCCGCGTCGTGCACTGGAGTCTGTCTCTGCACGCGCGGAAGAAGTACAGTGCACGCGGGCCCTTTTTGCGCTTAACCCCCTGTGGCTTTTTACTCCTCCACCCGCGGGCCAGCCCAGGGCCACAGTCAGCGTCGGTTGCATTTTTGTAAAAAGACTCCCGGGCTTTTGTGGAATCAACCCGCGGTCCAGTTTGGCCACGTGTCAGCGCTCGCGTCGGCCGCTCGCGCGCGTGGCCCCAGCCCGCAGCTGGCCCACCTGTCGGTGGCTCTGGCTAGCAGTGGCTGAGTAGCAAAATCCCTGATCTTTTCTGTTTGATTTAAACTGTTTTCAAATTAATTTAAATTCAATTCAAATCTGTATTTTAATAACTTTTAAATTATAAATCCAAATTTAACAAATAATATATGAATTTGAATCAGAAAAATGTGAGGAATTCAAATATGCTATCCACAATATCAATTGAGCACTTTATTTTCTAAGTTGAATAAAATTACAATAAATGCCATTTACCTTAAATAATTAATAACTTTAGTTCTATAACTCCAAATTAAACAAATGATATGTCTAAAATGATTAGCTCGACGAGACCTTTCTGTTTATGCATTCCATGTTTGGAATTGAAGCATGCATCATACAAATATAAAGTATACAGCAACTTGTTGGAGCATAAAAATATGATCAAAACTCAACAAAATGATTTATTCTTGTACTCTACACCTCACCCATGCCATGCTACATTAATGCCATGCAAATTGTGCATCATTCATCATGGCATGATTGTTTGCTTGGCGCATTTTATTCATATGCTTGTGCACTTTATTTATGTTGGCCCTTGTTTGTTTGGTTCTTCTTCGAATAGACGCTGAGCAGGGGATATATCAAGAGAACCAGGAGCACTACCCAGATCCTTCTCTCGCTTCAACTGAGCTGCCAGGCAAGCACTACCACATGCTTGCATACATCCAGTACCTATTGCCTCTATCTTATTCTTGCATCATTGAGTCGCGATTGCATTAAATTGAATCCCAAGTATTGCATAGCCTTTACTATTAAACCCCACCGAAGCTTGTTCCTCCATCCCATGAGCCATTACTACAGGAGTTGTTTGAGCCATGCGAGTCGTAGAACAGCATGTGTAGGGTATGTGAGTGTCTGTTGGATAACGAGGTACCTAAACAACTTAACCTGAGTAGTAATGGGATAACTAATGAAAGTGGCACCGGTGAGCAATATCTGCTGTTTGGTTTTTCCTGCTCACTTGTGTCCCGTAGGACCCCGAGTACTTGATTCCTGTTCCTTGATTATTCGCGCTATCCACATCCGGGAGGCTTATGGGACCCCCCTGAGCCAGAGCTTGATTCATTCTTATTTCTTGGGGCCACAAACTAGTTTGAGGTTTTATTTACTATCCTGTACTTATGCCATGCTATACTGCTTATTTACGATTGTGCGAGGAGCACCTGTACTGTTTAGGATTGTGACCCGTTTACGCGGTATCGACAAGCCCAGTTTTGGGTTCCCAGTCGTTTACAGCCGTCCCCACAAACCTTGAGTCCGTCTCGAAGTCAGCTAACTTCGTTGCGGGTATACTTAATGGGGTGGCCCCCTGAAATATTTCTGAATCCTGTGATTGCTTTGTCGTGAAGGCCTCGTTGGGTTTTGATTTGGTTTTTCCGAGGTTGATCGAGTGTGTGTTGCTATTTGTGCACCCCTGCAGGGTAAAACTTTCTGAAAGCCGTGTCCGCGGTTATGGACGACTTGGAGCACAGCTTCTCGATCATAGACAAGCAGAACTAAAGTACCGCTTTTAATTTGACTAAGTAACTGACTAGTAAATAGTGCAACACTCATGGAATGGTTAATAAAACTGCCAACGGATGGGGGGGTTGTTCGTCCGCTTCCTTGTTGGTAAGCGAGGAGGAGGATGGATCTGTGGATATTACTGTTATAACTGTTGTCATTTATTCACGGACATCCGTCTATCTTTGGTTAGGCGGGTGGTTAGCGATTATCTATAGAACTGTTAGGGTTTATCTTTCGCTGCAATTGCGTCACCCCAGGTTGTGTCCCCTTTAGAGGCATAAAGACTTGCTGAGTACCCCTAGGGTCTCACACGATAAATTATTTGATTCAGATGAACAGGTACCCTCCCAAGATGGATACTGGGTGGAGGAGGCTGATGATGTGGGCAACGATCGTTCGGTGTAGAGATTCCGGGAACGGGGATCCGTGAGATCTGTGGGCGGGATGTGCTTATTTATGGGGCATCTTATGCCGATTTGCTTCTTATCCGTACTCGGATCTTGTTTGCCGCTTCCGCCTGATACTCTGATGTGTGATGTATGAGGAGATATCCTAAACTATTATATCTATCTAGGACATTTGAATCATGCCGTATGGCATTGCTATATTTCCTTTCTTTTTAGATGGAATGGCTCTGATGTACTATTGTATGGTGGCTTGCATACATACTCATTTGTGTATGTAGTTGATCCCTTCGCCTGCCGATTACGCCGCCCGTTCTTGTCCCGATGAATTGGAAATGGTTGGGACGGCCGAAAGGTCTACCCGTGAGCGGCATTTGGGCCCCACCGTACTATTTCAACCATTTCCGCTCATCCAGGCTTGTAACTAGGAGCGTAATTCACCGAGGTAGTTACAATTGGTATCAGAGCCATCCCGCCCTTCAGGGTCTCAGCCAAATGGTCGTTGTCAGTCTAGCAAATATTTTTGGTAGTTATGTATACTAGGGAAAAACAAAACGCGAGAGTAGGACTGCTTCCACTTTTCTTCTTACCCACCCACCCACCCTTTTCTGGTAAGGAAGTGTAACGTTTTCAAACCTCTTCTTAAAATTCAAACTAGGATTCACGTGTTCTGGGTTTTCCGTAATACCATAGGTTGTGTGTTTGTGTGTGTGTGAGTGTGTAATTCCTTGTCTATCTGTTGCATCCAAGTTGTTATCACAATCGGCCTTTTGGTTATCAACTGTTGGTACATTCCATACCGGTAGGCTTTGCAAACCGACGCGATCTATCTGATTCGTTGTATACCGCCGCGATCTGTCTTACTCTTTGTTATCCGACGCTATCTTGTTTGGGGTGTTCGTTTCCGTAGTTACTAATCTTTAGGTTCATCGTGAGAAGAAGGGGTTAGGATATGTGTTCCACTTATTCATGTGCGGAGTAATGATTTGAGTGCGGGATGGAGTCGCGACCATACCACTACTCTTATCATTCGCTTTTGTATATTGAATTGGTAGAGTCACTAATCTTGATTCGTTAAGTGGTTTTGCGCATCTATTGGTATTTTAATGCCGAAATTTGTGGAAAAGTTTTCTTTGATATATCTGTGTACCACACTCCTTTTCAGTCGTGTGCGATATGCTTAATATCTTCTAGGTGCTTTGAACTTTGTTGATATTTTAATATCATCTTAGTAAATTGTATCCTTTAATCTTGGTTAATTCCATCTTGGTACTATTTTGGATTATTATTATTCTCCATTATAGTACTGACTTGTGTTTCATATCAATCGCAGGATGGCTCCACCACGCCGTTCTGATGAGGACATACCACCTGAACTGGGTTCCGCGTTGTCAAACATCGCCAATGCCTTGGCAGCAATGCAGCAGAACCAGCAGCGTTTTGAGGAAAGTGTCAGGAGGAATGAGTTTGCTCCACTACCTCCACCTCCCAAGCAAGGAGACATCAAAAGCTTTCTGAAGTTCAACCCTCGCCAATTTGATGTTTCTGATCGACCACTTGATGCTGATGATTGGTTGCGTGAGATGTCAAGGCTACTGGAGACTGCTGATGTTCCTGAGCAAGAATGGGTAAAGTGTGCTACTCACCTTCTGAAGGGAGATGCAGCTCTCTGGTGGGAGAATTACCTGAAGGCAAACTGCACTGGTTTTCAGCCTACTTGGGAACGGTTCACTGGAGCGTTCAAAGAGCAGTATCTGTCAGAAATTGTCATGGAGAGGATGAAGGAAGCGTTTCTCAACCTCAAGCAGGGAAATGACAATGTCAATACCTACATCAGGAACTTCATGAACCTTTCTCGTTATGGTGGCGATGAGATATCTGATGACAAGAAGCAAAAGAGGTTCCGGCAAGGGCTCAATGCATCGATTAAATATGCAATCACACATGCAAGGCCGGCGTCTTTTCTGGAACTTCAGCATACAGCTCTGCAGGAGGAAGCAAGTAGGCAAGTGTTTGAGGAGTCAAAGAAACACAACCGTGATGCACCAAGCTCTTCAGCTATGTCAGCTCCTTCTAAGCGGCGTGTCTGGGTTCCTAACACCCCACCGTCGCACCCGGCTCCACCAAGACCTGCAAGCTACGCGGCAAGGCCACCAAACTTCATCACTGCTACTCCTAGGGGCTACAACCACCACTACCCTGGAGCGCCTGGCGGAGTCCCTGGCTACGTTGCTCCACGTCCACCTGGTGCTTGTTTCAAGTGTGGAGACTCTGGACATCTAAACTAGAACTGTCCGTTGAAAAACAAAGCTCTTCCTCCACCCCCTCCAAGATCTGCGGCAAGCTCTCCTATGGTTCGTGCACCACCACCTCGGGCTCTCAACATCAACACCAAGCCCGGGTCTACTGTTGCTCGTGCCAACTGTGTCAACGCCGCTCAAGCTGAGCATACACCTGGAGTTGTGATGGGTATGCTTCCCGTTAACTCAGTCCCTGCACGAGTTTTGTTTGATTCTGGTGCTTCTCATTCTTTTGTTTCGCATAAGTTTGCGCAAGAACATGACCTGGTTAGAGTTCCTTTATCACGTCGTCTGGTGGTACAATCTCCTGGTTCAAACATGAGGGCTGCTCATATCAGCCATGGCAATCAAATTGAGATTGGTGGCTCTTCGTTCTCGGCGTCCTTAATTCTTTGGGCAATTCTGACATTGATGTCATCTTGGGCATGGATTGGTTGATAGCAAATGCAGCTGTGATTGATTGTGCTGAACGCTCGGTTTCTCTGAAGATTCCTGAAGGCCATATAGTCTATTCTCCAAGTATGACTCCTGATATCCAGCTTTTCTCTTTGGCGGCTCTGAATGATGATGCTATGGAAGCTATTCAGAGTGTTCCGGTGGTCTGTGAGTTCCCAGATGTTTTTCCTGAAGAGTTGCCGGGTATGCCTCCGGATCGTGAGGTTGAGTTTGTAATTGAGCTTGAACCTGGAACGGCTCCTATCTCCAAGCGGCCTTATAAAATGGGTCCTGCTGAGTTGGCTGAACTCAAACGTCAACTTGATGAACAAGAGAAGTTGGGTTTCATTCAACACATTACTTCTTCTTGGGGTAGCCCAACAATCTTTGTGAAGAAGCGAGACAGGACTGATAGGCTTTGTGTGGATTATCGGGCTCTCAATGCTAAAACCATCAAGAACAAATATCCCCTTCCGCGGATTAATGATCTCTTCGATCAGCTAGCTAGAGCTGTGGTGTTCTCTAAGCTGGACTTGAGGATTGGTTATCACCAAATCAAGATTCGCAAGGAAGATGTTCCTAAAACAGCTTTCACCACCCGCTATGGCCTGTATGAGTACACGGTCATGTCTTTTGGTCTCACAAACGCACCTGCTACCTTCTCGAGGCTTATGAACTCGGTTTTCATGGAGTACCTTGATAAGTTCGTTGTGGTCTATCTGGATGACATCCTAGTCTATTCAAAGTCAAAGTAAGAACATGAAGAACACCTTCGGTGTGTCCTAAACAAGCTTCGTGAGAACCGCTTGTATGCAAAGTTCTCAAAGTGTGAGTTTTGGCTGCCTCAAGTAACCTATCTTGGTCACGTCATCTCTGCCAAGGGCATTGCAGTCAACCCGGAAACTGTGAAGACAATTGTTGAATGGCTTCCTCCTGTAAATGTCAAAGAAGTGCGGAGTTTCCTTGGTTTGGAAAGTTATTGCCGTCGCTTCGTTCAGAACTTTTCGAAGATAGCGAAGCCTCTTACCGATCTCCTCAAGAAAGGCAAGAAATACCTGTGGACTCCTGCATGTCAAGCAAGCTTTGAGACACTCAAAGAGAAGCTCACGTCCACACCAGTCTTGGTTCCTCCGGATACATCTAAGCCTTTCCAGATATTCTGTGACGCCTCTTTGCAAGGATTGGGTGCGGTCCTTATGCAAGAAAAACAAGTTGTTGCTTATGCCTCTCGACAGTTGAAGACGCATGAGATCAACTATCCTACACATGACCTCGAGCTCGCAGCAGTTGTCTTTGCTTTGAAACTATGGAGGCACTACTTGCTTGGCAGCCGTTGTGAAATCTTTTCTGATCACAAGAGTCTGAAGTATATCTTCACTCAGCCTGATCTCAACCTTCGGCAGAGGAGATGGATTGAAGCAATCAATGATTTTGATTTGACCATCAACTACACTCCGGGCAAAGCTAATGTCATGGCCGATGCTCTCAGCCGCAAGGCTTATGTCAATAACCTCATGATGGAAGAACAACAGCCTCTCTTGTGCGAGGAATTCCGTCAGCTCAACCTGGAAATTGTGGAACAAGGGCATCTCCTAAACCTTCTGGCTACTCCTCTCTTGGAAGAAAAGATTCGCTCTCGTCAGCTTGGTGATCCGCACACCAAAAAGATCATCTCCAAACTCCAGCTTCCGAAGTATGAGTCCTTCCATGTCGATGATCAAGGCACGCTTTTCTTTGAACACCGGATGTTTGTTCCGAACTACCCGGGTTTGAGAGAGCAAGTTCTCAAGGAGGCGCACGATTCTGTTCTTTCTATCCACCCTGGCAGCACAAAGATGTACATGGACTTGAAAACACAATATTGGTGGCCGGGTTTGAAACGATATTGTGCCAAGTATGTCTCGGAATGTGATGTCTGCCGCAGAGTGAAAGCTGTCCATCAGAAACCTTTCGGTCTTCTACAGCCATTGAAACCCCCGGAATGGAAATGGGAGAAAGTAGAGATGGACTTCATGACTGGTTTTCCAAGGTCGCGGAAGGGCAACAATGCAATCTTTGTTGTCATCGACAGGCTTTCTAAAGTGGCTCACTTCTTCCCCGTCAAGGAAACAATTTCTGGAATCCAGTTGGCTGAGCTCTATATCAACAGAATTGTCTCTCTGTATGGGGTTCCGCTTGAGATCAGTTCAGACCGTGGAAGCATCTTCACTTCCAAGTTCTGGGAAAGTTTCCAAAATGCTTTGGGAACAAAGTTGAACTTCAGCACAGCTTACCACCCTCAGTCGCAAGGAAAAGTTGAAAGGATCAATCAGATTCTGGAGGATATGCTTCGTGCTTGCGTCATCTCTTTTGGCATGAAGTGGGAGGAATGTCTTCCTTATGCTGAATTCTCGTACAACAACAGCTTCCAGAAAAGTCTGAAGATGGCACCATTTGAGGCTCTCTACGGCCGCAAATGCAGAACTCCGATTGGTTGGTCGGGTGCAGGAGAAAGAATTTGGTTTGGCCCTGACATTGTAACTCAAGCGGAGGAGAAGGTGCATGTCATTCTTGAGAATCTGAAGATTGCTCAAAGCCGCCAGAAGAGCAATTATGACAGGAAGCACACGGACATGGTGTATGTCCCTAGTGATCTCGTTTACCTTCGTGTCACTCCCATGAGAGGCACACACCGCTTTGGTATCAAAGGAAAGCTGGCTCCTAGATACATAGGTCCTTTCAAAATTCATGGTAGAAGAGGAGAAGTTGCTTATGCTCTTGAGCTCCCAGAAAAACTCAAGGTTCATGATGTTTTCCACATCTCTAAACTCAAGAAGTGCTTCAAGGACCCCGGCAAGACCGTGGATCATGAGCTAATCGATCTCCAAGAAGACCTGTCTTATCAAGAACACCCCACAAAAATCCTTGAGACCGCAGAAAGAAGGACTCGCAACAAGTCCATCAAGTTCTGCAAGGTGCAGTGGTCGCACCATTCCGTTGATGAAGCCACTTGGGAGCGTGAAGATGAACTCCGTGCCAACTATCCTACCCTCTTTGAGTCTTCTTCTTCCTAGAATCTCGGGGCGAGATTCCTGTTTAGTGGGGGAGAGTTGTAGCATCCCATTTGTCTAACAACTGTAATGCTACTTGATCTAGTAATATAATGGCTACTTCCTACATATAATTGTTGCATCATCATCATATCATGCTCATGTCATCATGCCACCTTGCATTTGAGCATCATACAAAAACCCTTGTGTTTTGGTTCTTATCTCATATGCATCATTATTTGTATTTGCCTCTTGATATTGTATTCGGTTCTTGATATATTATTTAGATGCCCAAGTTGAGTTGGGGGCATATCTTTTAATCAACTCCACCACCTTTCTTTCACCACCTTACAATTCCACCATCCCCTTATCCATGATCTTGTATTTATTTTCTTTTGGTGTTTGATCTAGCTCATGGGAGATAGGGTGGGTCCAATTCTACAATTCTTGGCTTGGCCTTTACTCCACATTTGGGAATGCATGAGAATAATGCCATGTTCTTAATTTTGTTCTCACAAGAATAAAACATGGCATTAAGTATTCTGCATGGGCCATACAAGTACCACCTTTTGCTTGTCATTTGGATTTTTTATGTGGTCATTTTGAGAGGATCATCATCTCTCCATCTTTCCCTCCTTTTTGGCTTGGTCTTGTTTGTTTTGCTTTAACCTTATCAAAACAAGCCTAAGCCACCTCCCTCTCCCTCTCTTCTCTCTATACCATGGGAACCCCATGACCCTAATCCTACCCTAAACCCCCCCTCTCTCTAACCCTAACCTAACCCGACCCTAACTTCACCTCACCCCCCCAACCTCTCACTCTCTCTAATATGAGGGCCCCACCAGCCCTAACCTACCAGGCCGAAGCCTACCCAACCCTAAAGCCAACCCGAGCCACCCCATTCCCTAACCTAGCTCTAACCCGAGTTAGCTCCTAACCTAGCCTACCCTCCCTCTTTTCTCTTCCTGCATGCTAGCCCCACCCGAGCCTCCTCTCCACCCTAGCCTCGCCCTGGCCCAGCTGCAGCCTCACCTCCCCCCCATGCACCTGCCCTGGCCGAGCCCAACCGAGCACGTGAGGAGGGGCCAAAAAGGTGGCCAAAGCCACCTTTAGCTTACCACCTCCCCACGGCACCCCCTCTCTCTCTCCCATCCTTATCTACCCTCTCCCTCAGCCTCCCCTGCATCCCCAGATCCGCCGAGGCCTGCCTCACCTCCCCACCTAACCCTGCTACCCCTCTCTCTTCCAACGTCGGCCACCGTCGGCCCCTCCTTTTTCCCCTTCCTATAACCGGTGGCGAGGAGCGCTAGGTGACGAGGAAGCACGAGCCGGGCTCTAGCGACGTCCCTGTACCCGACGACGCGGAGAAGGCCCAGGAGCGCCGGTACCAGCGCGACACCGACGCAAACCCTAACCGCCGGTGCGCCAGCCTCGCCGACGATCGCGACCACCCCGAGCCCCGTCGACCACACCAACGCCCTCGCGGTGAGCTCTTCTCCCTCCTGGACATGGTCTGCCTCGCCGTACCGCCCTAGCGTCGCCGATCATTTCCTCGAGCATCCTCAGTGCACCGCCGCCCGCGTCTGTCTACTCGCTCCCGCGACGCGCAAACCCTACCTAGCCCCGCTACTCCCTCCTGTCACCTACCCCACCTAACCGCAGTGGTTCCGCCCCACCGCGCGCGCGCCCGCGTCGCCGGTTCGAACCCCGCCTCGCCGCGTCGTGCACTGGAGTCTGTCTCTGCACGCGCGGAAGAAGTACAGTGCACGCGGGCCCTTTTTGCGCTTAACCCCCTGTGACTTTTTACTCCTCCACCCGCGAGCCAGCCCAGGGCCACAGTCAGCGTCGGTTGCATTTTTGTAAAAAGACTCCCGGGCTTTTGTGGAATCAACCCGCGGTCCAGTTTGGCCACGTGTCAGCGCCCGCGTCGGCCGCTCGCGCGCGTGGCCCTAGCCCGCAGCTGGCCCACCTGTCGGTGGCTCTGGCTAGCAGTGGCTGAGTAGCAAAATCCCTGATCTTTTCTGTTTGATTTAAACTGTTTTCAAATTAATTTAAATTCAATTCAAATCTGTATTTTAATAACTTTTAAATTATAAATCCAAATTTAACAAATAATATATGAATTTGAATCAGAAAAATGTGAGGAATTCAAATATGCTATCCACAATATCAATTGAGCACTTTATTTTCTAAGTTGAATAAAATTACAATAAATGCCATTTACCTTAAATAATTAATAACTTTAGTTCTATAACTCCAAATTAAACAAATGATATGTCTAAAATGATTAGCTCGACGAGACCTTTCTGTTTATGCATTCCATGTTTGGAATTGAAGCATGCATCATACAAATATAAAGTATACAGCAACTTGTTGGAGCATAAAAATATGATCAAAACTCAACAAAATGATTTATTCTTGTACTCTACACCTCACCCATGTCATTCTACATTAATGCCATGCAAATTGTGCATCATTCATCATGGCATGATTGTTTGCTTGGCGCATTTTATTCATATGCTTGTGCACTTTATTTATGTTGGCCCTTGTTTGTTTGGTTCTTCTTCGAATAGACGCTGAGCAGGGGATATATCAAGAGAACCAGGAGCACTACCCAGATCCTTCTCTCGCTTCAACTGAGCTGCCAGGCAAGCACTACCACATGCTTGCATACATCCAGTACCTATTGCCTCTATCTTATTCTTGCATCATTGAGTCGCGATTGCATTAAATTGAATCCCAAGTATTGCATAGCCTTTACTATTAAACCCCACCGAAGCTTGTTCCTCCATCCCATGAGCCATTACTACAGGAGTTGTTTGAGCCATGCGAGTCGTAGAACAGCATGTGTAGGGTATGTGAGTGTCTGTTGGATAACGAGGTACCTAAACAACTTAACCTGAGTAGTAATGGGATAACTAATGAAAGTGGCACCGGTGAGCAATATCTGTTGTTTGGTTTTTCCTGCTCACTTGTGTCCCGTAGGACCCCGAGTACTTGATTCCTGTTCCTTGATTATTCGCGCTATCCACATCCGGGAGGCTTATGAGACCCCCCTGAGCCAGAGCTTGATTCATTCTTATTTCTTGGGGCCACAAACTAGTTTGAGGTTTTATTTACTATCTTGTACTTATGCCATGCTATACTGCTTATTTACGATTGTGCGAGGAGCACCTGTACTGTTTAGGATTGTGACCCGTTTACGCGGTATCGACAAGCCCAGTTTTGGGTTCCCAGTCGTTTACAGCCGTCCCCACAAACCTTGAGTCCGTCTCGAAGTCAGCTAACTTCGTTGCGGGTATACTTAATGGGGTGGCCCCCTGAAATATTTCTGAATCCTGTGATTGCTTTGTCGTGAAGGCCTCGTTGGGTTTTGATTTGGTTTTTCCGAGGTTGATCGAGTGTGTGTTGCTATTTGTGCACCCCTGCAGGGTAAAACTTTCTGAAAGCCGTGTCCGCGGTTATGGACGACTTGGAGCACAGCTTCTCGATCATAGACAAGCAGAACTAAAGTACCGCTTTTAATTTGACTAAGTAACTGACTAGTAAATAGTGCAACACTCATGGAATGGTTAATAAAACTGCCAACGGATGGGGGGGTTGTTCGTCCGCTTCCTTGTTGGTAAGCGAGGAGGAGGATGGATCTGTGGATATTACTGTTATAACTGTTGTCATTTATTCACGGACATCCGTCTATCTTTGGTTAGGCGGGTGGTTAGCGATTATCTATAGAACTGTTAGGGTTTATCTTTCGCTGCAATTGCGTCACCCCAGGTTGTGTCCCCTTTAGAGGCATAAAGACTTGCTGAGTACCCCTAGGGTCTCACACGATAAATTATTTGATTCAGATGAACAGGTACCCTCCCAAGATGGATACTGGGTGGAGGAGGCTGATGATGTGGGCAACGATCGTTCGGTGTAGAGATTCCGGGAACGGGGATCCGTGAGATCTGTGGGCGGGATGTGCTTATTTATGGGGCATCTTATGCCGATTTGCTTCTTATCCGTACTCGGATCTTGTTTGCCGCTTCCGCCTGATACTCTGATGTGTGATGTATGAGGAGATATCCTAAACTATTATATCTATCTAGGACATTTGAATCTTGCCGTATGGCATTGCTATATTTCCTTTCTTTTTAGATGGAATGGCTCTGATGTACTATTGTATGGTGGCTTGCATACATACTCATTTGTGTATGTAGTTGATCCCTTCGCCTGCCGATTACGCCGCCCGTTCTTGTCCCGATGAATTGGAAATGGTTGGGACGGCCGAAAGGTCTACCCGTGAGCGGCATTTGGGCCCCACCGTACTATTTCAACCATTTCCGCTCATCCAGGCTTGTAACTAGGAGCGTAATTCACCGAGGTAGTTACAATTGGTATCAGAGCCATCCCGCCCTTCAGGGTCTCAGCCAAATGGTCGTTGTCAGTCTAGCAAATATTTTTGGTAGTTATGTATACTAGGGAAAAACAAAACGCGAGAGTAGGACTGCTTCCACTTTTCTTCTTACCCACCCACCCACCCTTTTCTGGTAAGGAAGTGTAACGTTTTCAAACCTCTTCTTAAAATTCAAACTAGGATTCACGTGTTCTGGGTTTTCCGTAATACCATAGGTTGTGTGTTTGTGTGTGTGTGAGTGTGTAATTCCTTGTCTATCTGTTGCATCCAAGTTGTTATCACAATCGGCCTTTTGGTTATCAACTGTTGGTACATTCCATACCGGTAGGCTTTGCAAACCGACGCGATCTATCTGATTCGTTGTATACCGCCGCGATCTGTCTTACTCTTTGTTATCCGACGCTATCTTGTTTGGGGTGTTCGTTTCCGTAGTTACTAATCTTTAGGTTCATCGTGAGAAGAAGGGGTTAGGATATGTGTTCCACTTATTCATGTGCGGAGTAATGATTTGAGTGCGGGATGGAGTCGCGACCATACCACTACTCTTATCATTCGCTTTTGTATATTGAATTGGTAGAGTCACTAATCTTGATTCGTTAAGTGGTTTTGCGCATCTATTGGTATTTTAATGCCGAAATTTGTGGAAAAGTTTTCTTTGATATATCTGTGTACCACACTCCTTTTCAGTCGTGTGCGATATGCTTAATATCTTCTAGGTGCTTTGAACTTTGTTGATATTTTAATATCATCTTAGTAAATTGTATCCTTTAATCTTGGTTAATTCCATCTTGGTACTATTTTGGATTATTATTATTCTCCATTATAGTACTGACTTGTGTTTTATATCAATCGCAGGATGGCTCCACCACGCCGTTCTGATGAGGACATACCACCTGAACTGGGTTCCGCGTTGTCAAACATCGCCAATGCCTTGGCAGCAATGCAGCAGAACCAGCAGCGTTTTGAGGAAAGTGTCAGGAGGAATGAGTTTGCTCCACTACCTCCACCTCCCAAGCGAGGAGACATCAAAATCTTTCTGAAGTTCAACCCTCGCCAATTTGATGTTTCTGATCGACCACTTGATGCTGATGATTGGTTGCGTGAGATGTCAAGGCTACTGGAGACTGCTGATGTTCCTGAGCAAGAATGGGTAAAGTGTGCTACTCACCTTCTGAAGGGAGATGCAGCTCTCTGGTGGGAGAATTACCTGAAGGCAAACTGCACTGGTTTTCAGCCTACTTGGGAACGGTTCACTGGAGCGTTCAAAGAGCAGTATCTGTCAGAAATTGTCATGGAGAGGATGAAGGAAGCGTTTCTCAACCTCAAGCAGGGAAATGACAATGTCAATACCTACATCAGGAACTTCATGAACCTTTCTCGTTATGGTGGCGATGAGATATCTGATGACAAGAAGCAAAAGAGGTTCCGGCAAGGGCTCAATGCATCGATTAAATATGCAATCACACATGCAAGGCCGGCGTCTTTTCTGGAACTTCAGCATACAGCTCTGCAGGAGGAAGCAAGTAGGCAAGTGTTTGAGGAGTCAAAGAAACACAACCGTGATGCACCAAGCTCTTCAGCTATGTCAGCTCCTTCTAAGCGGCGTGTCTGGGTTCCTAACACCCCACCGTCGCACCCGGCTCCACCAAGACCTGCAAGCTACGCGGCAAGGCCACCAAACTTCATCACTGCTGCTCCTAGGGGCTACAACCACCACTACCCTGGAGCGCCTGGCGGAGTCCCTGGCTACGTTGCTCCACGTCCACCTGGTGCTTGTTTCAAGTGTGGAGACTCTGGACATCTAAACTAGAACTGTCCGTTGAAAAACAAAGCTCTTCCTCCACCCCCTCCAAGATCTGCGGCAAGCTCTCCTATGGTTCGTGCACCACCACCTCGGGCTCTCAACATCAACACCAAGCCCGGGTCTACTGTTGCTCGTGCCAACTGTGTCAACGCCGCTCAAGCTGAGCATACACCTGGAGTTGTGATGGGTATGCTTCCCGTTAACTCAGTCCCTGCACGAGTTTTGTTTGATTCTGGTGCTTCTCATTCTTTTGTTTCGCATAAGTTTGCGCAAGAACATGACCTGGTTAGAGTTCCTTTATCACGTCGTCTGGTGGTACAATCTCCTGGTTCAAACATGAGGGCTGCTCATATCAGCCATGGCAATCAAATTGAGATTGGTGGCTCTTCGTTCTCGGCGTCCTTAATTCTTTGGGCAATTCTGACATTGATGTCATCTTGGGCATGGATTGGTTGATAGCAAATGCAGCTGTGATTGATTGTGCTGAACGCTCGGTTTCTCTGAAGATTCCTGAAGGCCATATAGTCTATTCTCCAAGTATGACTCCTGATATCCAGCTTTTCTCTTTGGCGGCTCTGAATGATGATGCTATGGAAGCTATTCAGAGTGTTCCGGTGGTCTGTGAGTTCCCAGATGTTTTTCCTGAAGAGTTGCCGGGTATGCCTCCGGATCGTGAGGTTGAGTTTGTAATTGAGCTTGAACCTGGAACGGCTCCTATCTCCAAGCGGCCTTATAAAATGGGTCCTGCTGAGTTGGCTGAACTCAAACGTCAACTTGATGAACAAGAGAAGTTGGGTTTCATTCAACACATTACTTCTTCTTGGGGTAGCCCAACAATCTTTGTGAAGAAGCGAGACAGGACTGATAGGCTTTGTGTGGATTATCGGGCTCTCAATGCTAAAACCATCAAGAACAAATATCCCCTTCCGCGGATTAATGATCTCTTCGATCAGCTAGCTAGAGCTGTGGTGTTCTCTAAGCTGGACTTGAGGATTGGTTATCACCAAATCAAGATTCGCAAGGAAGATGTTCCTAAAACAGCTTTCACCACCCGCTATGGCCTGTATGAGTACACGGTCATGTCTTTTGGTCTCACAAACGCACCTGCTACCTTCTCGAGGCTTATGAACTCGGTTTTCATGGAGTACCTTGATAAGTTCGTTGTGGTCTATCTGGATGACATCCTAGTCTATTCAAAGTCAAAGTAAGAACATGAAGAACACCTTCGGTGTGTCCTAAACAAGCTTCGTGAGAACCGCTTGTATGCAAAGTTCTCAAAGTGTGAGTTTTGGCTGCCTCAAGTAACCTATCTTGGTCACGTCATCTCTGCCAAGGGCATTGCAGTCAACCCGGAAACTGTGAAGACAATTGTTGAATGGCTTCCTCCTGTAAATGTCAAAGAAGTGCGAAGTTTCCTTGGTTTGGAAAGTTATTGCCGTCGCTTCGTTCAGAACTTTTCGAAGATAGCGAAGCCTCTTACCGATCTCCTCAAGAAAGGCAAGAAATACCTGTGGACTCCTGCATGTCAAGCAAGCTTTGAGACACTCAAAGAGAAGCTCACGTCCACACCAGTCTTGGTTCCTCCGGATACATCTAAGCCTTTCCAGATATTCTGTGACGCCTCTTTGCAAGGATTGGGTGCGGTCCTTATGCAAGAAAAACAAGTTGTTGCTTATGCCTCTCGACAGTTGAAGACGCATGAGATCAACTATCCTACACATGACCTCGAGCTCGCAGTACTTGTCTTTGCTTTGAAACTATGGAGGCACTACTTGCTTGGCAGCCGTTGTGAAATCTTTTCTGATCACAAGAGTCTGAAGTATATCTTCACTCAGCCTGATCTCAACCTTCGGTAGAGGAGATGGATTGAAGCAATCAATGATTTTGATTTGACCATCAACTACACTCCGGGCAAAGCTAATGTCATGGCCGATGCTCTCAGCCGCAAGGCTTATGTCAATAACCTCATGATGGAAGAACAACAGCCTCTCTTGTGCGAGGAATTCCGTCAGCTCAACCTGGAAATTGTGGAACAAGGGCATCTCCTAAACCTTCTGGCTACTCCTCTCTTGGAAGAAAAGATTCGCTCTCGTCAGCTTGGTGATCCGCACACCAAAAAGATCATCTCCAAACTCCAGCTTCCGAAGTATGAGTCCTTCCATGTCGATGATCAAGGCACGCTTTTCTTTGAACACCGGATGTTTGTTCCGAACTACCCGGGTTTGAGAGAGCAAGTTTTCAAGGAGGCGCACGATTCTGTTCTTTCTATCCACCCTGGCAGCACAAAGATGTACATGGACTTGAAAACACAATATTGGTGGCCGGGTTTGAAACGATATTGTGCCAAGTATGTCTCGTAATGTGATGTCTGCCGTAGAGTGAAAGCTGTCCATCAGAAACCTTTCGGTCTTCTACAGCCATTGAAACCCCCGGAATGGAAATGGGAGAAAGTAGAGATGGACTTCATCACTGGTTTTCCAAGGTCGCAGAAGGGCAACAATGCAATCTTTGTTGTCATCGATAGGCTTTCTAAAGTGGCTCACTTCTTCCCCGTCAAGGAAACAATTTCTGGAATCCAGTTGGCTGAGCTCTATATCAACAGAATTGTCTCTCTGTATGGGGTTCCGCTTGAGATCAGTTCAGACCGTGGAAGCATCTTCACTTCCAAGTTCTGGGAAAGTTTCCAAAATGCTTTGGGAACAAAGTTGAACTTCAGCACAGCTTACCACCCTCAGTCGCAAGGACAAGTTGAAAGGATCAATCAGATTCTGGAGGATATGCTTCGTGCTTGCGTCATCTCTTTTGGCATGAAGTGGGAGGAATGTCTTCCTTATGCTGAATTCTCGTACAACAACAGCTTCCAGAAAAGTCTGAAGATGGCACCATTTGAGGCTCTCTACGGTCGCAAATGCAGAACTCCGATTGGTTGGTCGGGTGCAGGAGAAAGAATTTGGTTTGGCCCTGACATTGTAACTCAAGCGGAGGAGAAGGTGCATGTCATTCTTGAGAATCTGAAGATTGCTCAAAGCCGCCAGAAGAGCAATTATGACAGGAAGCACACGGACATGGTGTATGTCCCTAGTGATCTCGTTTACCTTCGTGTCACTCCCATGAGAGGCACACACCGCTTTGGTATCAAAGGAAAGCTGGCTCCTAGATACATCGGTCCTTTCAAAATTCGTGGTAGAAGAGGAGAAGTTGCTTATGCTCTTGAGCTCCCAGAAAAACTCAAGGTTCATGATGTTTTCCACATCTCTCAACTCAAGAAGTGCTTCAAGGACCCCGGTAGGACCGTGGATCATGAGCTAATCGATCTCCAAGAAGACCTGTCTTATCAAGAACACCCCACAAAAATCCTTGAGACCGCAGAAAGAAGGACTCGCAACAAGTCCATCAAGTTCTGCAAGGTGCAGTGGTCGCACCATTCCGTTGATGAAGCCACTTGGGAGCGTGAAGATGAACTCCGTGCCAACTATCCTACCCTCTTTGAGTCTTCTTCTTCCTAGAATCTCGGGGCGAGATTCCTGTTTAGTGGGGGAGAGTTGTAGCATCCCATTTGTCTAACAACTGTAATGCTACTTGATCTAGTAATATAATGGCTACTTCCTACATATAATTGTTGCATCATCATCATATCATGCTCATGTCATCATGCCACCTTGCATTTGAGCATCATACAAAAACCCTTGTGTTTTGGTTCTTATCTCATATGCATCATTATTTGTATTTGCCTCTTGATATTGTATTCGGTTCTTGTTATATTATTTAGATGCCCAAGTTGAGTTGGGGGCATATCTTTTAATCAACTCCACCACCTTTCTTTCACCACCTTACAATTCCACCATCCCCTTATCCATGAGCTTGTATTTATTTTCTTTTGGTGTTTGATCTAGCTCATGGGAGATAGGGTGGGTCCAATTCTACAATTCTTGGCTTGGCCTTTACTCCACATTTGGGAATGCATGAGAATAATGCCATGTTCTTAATTTTGTTCTCACAAGAATAAAACATGGCATTAAGTATTCTGCATGGGCCATACAAGTACCACCTTTTGCTTGTCATTTGGATTTTTTATGTGGTCATTTTGAGAGGATCATCATCTCTCCATCTTTCCCTCCTTTTTGGCTTGGTCTTGTTTGTTTTGCTTTAACCTTATCAAAACAAGCCTAAGCCACCTCCCTCTCCCTCTCTTCTCTCTATACCATGGGAACCCCATGACCCTAATCCTACCCTAAACCCCCCCTCTCTCTAACCCTAACCTAACCCGACCCTAACTTCACCTCACCCCCCCAACCTCTCACTCTCTCTAATATGAGGGCCCCACCAGCCCTAACCTACCAGGCCGAAGCCTACCCAACCCTAAAGCCAACCCGAGCCACCCCATTCCCTAACCTAGCTCTAACCCGAGTTAGCTCCTAACCTAGCCTACCCTCCCTCTTTTCTCTTCCTGCATGCTAGCCCCACCCGAGCCTCCTCTCCACCCTAGCCTCGCCCTGGCCCAGCTGCAGCCTCACCTCCCCCCATGCACCTGCCCTGGCCGAGCCCAACCGAGCACGTGAGGAGGGGCCAAAAAGGTGGCCGAAGCCACCTTTAGCTTACCACCTCCCCACGGCACCCCCTCTCTCTCTCCCATCCTTATCTACCCTCTCCCTCAGCCTCCCCTGCATCCCCAGATCCGCCGAGGCCTGCCTCACCTCCCCACCTAACCCTGCTACCCCTCTCTCTTCCAACGTCGGCCACCGTCGGCCCCTCCTTTTTCCCCTTCCTGTAACCGGTGGCGAGGAGCGCTAGGTGACGAGGAAGCACGAGCCGGGCTCTAGCGACGTCCCTGTACCCGACGACGCGGAGAAGGCCCAGGAGCGCCGGTACCAGCGCGACACCGACGCAAACCCTAACCGCCGGTGCGCCAGCCTCGCCGACGATCGCGACCACCCCGAGCCCCGTCGACCACACCAACGCCCTCGCGGTGAGCTCTTCTCCCTCCTGGACATGGTCTGCCTCGCCGTACCGCCCTAGCGTCGCCGATCATTTCCTCGAGCATCCTCAGTGCACCGCCGCCCGCGTCTGTCTACTCGCTCCCGCGACGCGCAAACCCTACCTAGCCCCGCTACTCCCTCCTGTCACCTACCCCACCTAACCGCAGTGGTTCCGCCCCACCGCGCGCGCCCGCGTCGCCGGTTCGAACCCCGCCTCGCCGCGCCGTGCACTGGAGTCTGTCTCTGCACGCGCGGAAGAAGTACAGTGCACGCGGGCCCTTTTTGCGCTTAACCCCCTATGGCTTTTTACTCCTCCACCCACGGGCCAGCCCAGGGCCACAGTCAGCGTCGGTTGCATTTTTGTAAAAAGACTCCCGGGCTTTTGTGGAATCAACCCGCGGTCCAGTTTGGCCACGTGTCAGCGCCCGCGTCGGCCGCTCGCGCGCGTGGCCCCAGCCCGCAGCTGGCCCACCTGTCGGTGGCTCTGGCTAGCAGTGGCTGAGTAGCAAAATCCCTGATCTTTTCTGTTTGATTTAAACTGTTTTCAAATTAATTTAAATTCAATTCAAATCTGTATTTTAATAACTTTTAAATTATAAATCCAAATTTAACAAATAATATATGAATTTGAATCAGAAAAATGTGAGGAATTCAAATATGCTATCCACAATATCAATTGAGCACTTTATTTTCTAAGTTGAATAAAATTACAATAAATGCCATTTACCTTAAATAATTAATAACTTTAGTTCTATAACTCCAAATTAAACAAATGATATGTCTAAAATGATTAGCTCGACGAGACCTTTCTGTTTATGCATTCCATGTTTGGAATTGCAGCATGCATCATACAAATATAAAGTATACAGCAACTTGTTGGAGCATAAAAATATGATCAAAACTCAACAAAATGATTTATTCTTGTACTCTACACCTCACCCATGCCATGCTACATTAATGCCATGCAAATTGTGCATCATTCATCATGGCATGATTGTTTGCTTGGCGCATTTTATTCATATGCTTGTGCACTTTATTTATGTTGGCCCTTGTTTGTTTGGTTCTTCTTCGAATAGACGCTGAGCAGGGGATATATCAAGAGAACCAGGAGCACTACCCAGATCCTTCTCTCGCTTCAACTGAGCTGCCAGGCAAGCACTACCACATGCTTTCATACATCCAGTACCTATCGCCTCTATCTTATTCTTGCATCATTGAGTCGCGATTGCATTAAATTGAATCCCAAGTATTGCATAGCCTTTACTATTAAACCCCATCGAAGCTTGTTCCTCCATCCCATGAGCCATTACTACAGGAGTTGTTTGAGCCATGCGAGTCGTAGAACAGCATGTGTAGGGTATGTGAGTGTCTGTTGGATAACGAGGTACCTAAACAACTTAACCTGAGTAGTAATGGGATAACTAATGAAAGTGGCACCGGTGAGCAATATCTGCTGTTTGGTTTTTCCTACTCACTTGTGTCCCGTAGGACCCCGAGTACTTGATTCCTGTTCCTTGATTATTCGCGCTATCCACATCCGGGAGGCTTATGGGACCCCCCTGAGCTAGAGCTTGATTCATTCTTATTTCTTGGGGCCACAAACTAGTTTGAGGTTTTATTTACTATCCTGTACTTATGCCATGCTATACTGCTTATTTACGATTGTGCGAGGAGCACCTGTACTGTTTAGGATTGTGACCCGTTTACGCGGTATCGACAAGCCCAGTTTTGGGTTCCCAGTCGTTTACAGCCGTCCCCACAAACCTTGAGTCCGTCTCGAAGTCAGCTAACTTCGTTGCGGGTATACTTAATGGGGTGGCCCCCTGAAATATTTCTGAATCCTGTGATTGCTTTGTCGTGAAGGCCTCGTTGGGTTTTGATTTGGTTTTTCCGAGGTTGATCGAGTGTGTGTTGCTATTTGTGCACCCCTGCAGGGTAAAACTTTCTGAAAGCCGTGTCCGCGGTTATGGACGACTTGGAGCACAGTTTCTCGATCATAGACAAGCATAACTAAAGTACCGCTTTTAATTTGACTAAGTAACTGACTAGTAAATAGTGCAACACTCATGGAATGGTTAATAAAACTGCCAACGGATGGGGGGGTTGTTCGTCCACTTCCTCGTTGGTTAGCGAGGAGGAGGATGGATCTGTGGATATTACTGTTATAACTGTTGTCATTTATTCACGGACATCCGTCTATCTTTGGTTAGGCGGGTGGTTAGCAATTATCTATAGAACTGTTAGGGTTTATCTTTCGCTGCAATTGCGTCACCCCAGGTTGTGTCCCCTTTAGAGGCATAAAGACTTGCTGAGTACCCCTAGGGTCTCACACGATAAATTATTTGATTCAGATGAACAGGTACCCTCCCAAGATGGATACTGGGTGGAGGAGGCTGATGATGTGGGCAACGATCGTTCGGTGTAGAGATTCCGGGAACGGGGATCCGTGAGATCTGTGGGCGGGATGTGCTTATTTATGGGGCATCTTATGCCGATTTGCTTCTTATCCGTACTCGGATCTTGTTTGCCGCTTCCGCCTGATACTCTGATGTGTGATGTATGAGGAGATATCCTAAACTATTATATCTATCTAGGACATTTGAATCTTGCCGTATGGCGTTGCTATATTTCCTTTCTTTTTAGATGGAATGGATCTGATGTACTATTGTATGGTGGCTTGCATACATACTCATTTGTGTATGTAGTTGATCCCTTCGCCTGCCGATTACGCCGCTCGTTCTTGTCCCGATGAATTGGAAATGGTTGGGACGGCCGAAAGGTCTACCCGTGAGCGGCATTTGGGCCCCACCGTACTATTTCAACCATTTCCGCTCATCCAGGCTTGTAACTAGGAGCGTAATTCACCGAGGTAGTTACAAGCAACTTCTCTCTACTCATAGGGAAATGTTCAATACCTTTCTTGAATGGAAAATGATATTTAATGGTGCCTTCTTTCATATCAATGATAGCACCAACTGTTCTAAGAAAAGGTCTTCCCAAAGTAATAGGACAAGAAGCATTGTATTCAACATCCAAAACATAGAAATACACAGGGACATAAGCATTATTAACCATAATGTGAACATCATTAATACTCGTCATGAGTTTCTTCTTAGCATTATCATTGAGTGGGACATTCAGATAACAATCTTCCAGAGGTGGCAAATCAAGCATTTCATAAATCTTCCTAGGCATAATAGAGACACTAGAACCAATATCACATGAAGATTTGAGATCAAAGTCATGCACTTGCATATTAATAATGGGTTCCCAACTATCTTCTAATTTTATAGGAATAGAAGCTTTGTGTTTTATCTTCTCTTCCTTAATTTTCACAAGGGCATCTGTAATATGTTTAGTGAAAGCAACATGCATATCACTAGCATCAGGACTTCTAGCAAGCTTTTGCAAGAAAAGAATCACTTCAGAAATATTGCAACCATCTATATCAAATTCAAACTTAGCATCACTAGTAGTAGACTCAATAGGCTTAGGCATAGTAGGAGGAGGAACAAGGACTTCTTGTGGTTTAGTGGTATCCATTCTAGTGATGGTGCACACACTATTGTTTCTATCAATTTCAGCTTCCCTTTCCCACTTAGCATGAAGTTGAGCTAACAGTCTAACATTTTCATCAATAGTAACTTGTATGGCATGAGCAGTATCAAAGGTATTTTCCATAGTTTCAGGTTTAGCAGCCATTTTATTAATCAAGGAGGACTGTGCTTCAGACAAAGAGGAAATATTCTTCTCAACAGTTAAAAGTTTCTCCTCCACAGTTTTGTTGAAAGCAGTTTGTTTACTAATAAAGTCTTTGAGCATGACTTCAATTTCAGAAGGAGCACTTCTAGCATTGTTGTAGGAGTTTCCATAGGTATTGCCATTATTAGGAGGATAAGGCCTATAATTGTTGTTACCACCAAAATTATTTCTATAGGCATTGTTGTTGAAATTGTTGTTTCTAATGAAGTTCACATCAACTTGCTCTTCTTGAGCAACCAAAGAGGCTAAGGGAACACTATTAGGATCTAGAGGAGCTTTTCCATTAACAAGCATAGCCATAATAACATCAATCTTATCACTCAAAGAGGAGGTTTCTTCAATAGAATTTACCTTCTTACCATGTGGAGCTCTCTCAGTGTGCCATTCAGAGTAATTAACCATCATAATGTCAAGGAGCTTTGTTGCAACACCCAAAGTGAGGCCCATGAAGGTACCTCCAGCAGCTGAATCCAACAGGTTTCTTGAGGAGAAGTTCAAACCTGCATAAAAAGTCTGGATAATCATCCAAGCAGTGAGTCCATGAGTGGGACAATTATTAACCAAAGACTTCATTCTTTCCCAAGCTTGAGCAACATGTTCATTATGAAGTTGTTTAAATTTCATAATGACACTTCTCATAAATATAATCTTAGTAGGAGGATAGTACTTTCCAATAAAAGCATCTTTGCACTTAGTCCAAGAATCAATACTATTTCTAGGCAAGGATAACAACCATTCTTTAGCTTTCCCTCTCAAGGAGAAAGGAAACAGCTTGAGCTTAATAATATCTCCATCTACATCCTTATACTTTTGCATCTCACAAAGTTCAACAAAGTTATTGAGATGGGCAACAACATCATCAGAACTAACACCAGAAAATTGCTCTCTCATCACAAGATTCAACAAAGCAGACTTAATTTCATAAAAGGTAGCATCAGGAGCAGGTGGAGCAATAGGAGTGCTTAGGAAATCATTGTTGTTGGTGCTAGTGAAGTCACACAACTTGGTGTTCTCAGCGGAGTTCATTTTGGCAAAGGTGGGGAAGCCAAAAATAGTAGCAGCAACTAGAGCAAGAACAAATTTTTTTGTGTTTTTGAATAAAGGAAGCAAACCAAACTAAACTAATTTTTTTTGGAGTTTTTGAAAAGAGGCAAACAAAACCAAGCAAAATAAACTAAGCAAACTAAAAACAAAGTAAAGAGAAAGTAAGTGAAGGACTCCCCTTGTGAAGACGTCCTTAGCCTCCCCGGCAACGGCGCCAGAAAAGCTTGATGGCTGACGTGAGCCCGTTGGGAACCCCAAGAGAAGGGTGTGAAGAAGCACAACAACAAGTTTTCCCTCAGCAAGAAACCGAGGTTATCGAACCAGTAGGAGGAAGGAAATGTCACACATGTGTTGCAAGCAACACGGAAACCTGCACAACACAGACTCAAGACTTTGCCCCAATGAATCAATGAGGTTGTCAAGCTCGCCGATTTGCTGTAACAAAGAATTAAACATATGGTGTGGAAGGTAGAGGTTTGCAGCAAGTAAACATGTAATAGTGGAAGATGTATCAATGGTAAATATTGGACCGGGGTCCATAGTTCACTAGAGGTGCTCTCCTTAGATAAACAACATGGCATGAAGGGTAAACAAATTACAGCAGGGCAATTGACAGGAACTGCGCAAGGCATAACAATGCAATACCAGACAAAAAAGATCCTATGAGATTCGATTGGGCAATACAACAATATACATAGACTGCCATCCAACTGCATCTATGACTAAAAGTCCACCTTCAGGTTATCATCCGAACCCCCTCCAGTATTAAGTTGCAAGCAACAGACAACTTCTTTAAGCAAAGTGTGTAAGGTAAACAATCCACTTGTTCTATGAACAAGAGACCGTTGTTTTCTCCCTAGTAGCAACATCACATCTACAACCGAAGAGATTTCTGTCACTTCCCTTGGAAACTAGAGGCATGAACCCACTATCGAGCATAAATACCCCCTCTTGGAGTCACTAGCAACTACTTGGCCAAGATAGCTACTAACAACGGAGAGCATGCAAGATCACAAACAACACAAACATGATAGTATCAAATAGACAAAACCATTAATCAATCTGACATAGTAATCTCAATATCCATCGGATCCCCGCAAACACAACATGCATGATTACAAATATATTAGATCTTGATCAATGGAGCTCACAAGATCTATACATGAAAGCACAAAGAGGAGATACAACCATCTAGATACTACATGGACCCATAGTCCAAGGTGGAACTACTCACGCTTCATACCGGAGAGAAGGCCTTCGGGATGATTTCCCCTCTGGCAGGGTGCCGGTAAGAAATTCATATCCCCCCGATCTAGGGACGATGGTGGCGGCGGCTACAGAAGGTTTCGTGGAGTTTTGATCGGGTGCCTAGGGTTTCTGCATTGGGGGGTTCTTATAGGCGAAGAGGCCAGGCTGGGAGGCGGCCAGGGCCCCCACACCCTACCCAGGCGCGGGGTGGGCCCACCCACGCCTATGGGGGGTCTGGCCGCCTTGGTTCGCTTCTCTGTCTCGTCTTCCTGCTTCGTGTCCCCCACGGTAAAATATTGACTTCGGATTTTGTCCCGCCCAATTCCGAGAATATTGATTTTCTGCCTTTATGGAACCAAAAACAGAAGAAAACAGGCAACTGACACTGTGGCAACTTGTTAATTGGTTAGTTTCAGAAAAGATATAAAAATACCTCAAAGTGTAGACAAAGCAAAGAAAAATAGATACTAAACAAGCATGGAGCATCAAAAATTATAGATACGTTTCCGACGTATCAATAAGATAGACAACAGTGAGGAAGGCTTCATCCCAAAACTTAAGAGGCGTGGAAGCATAGGCTAATAAAGACAAGCCTACCTCTATAATATGTCTATGTTTGCGTTCAGCTGGGCCATTCTGTTGGTGAGCATGAGGACATGAGACAAGATTTGATATGCCTACATGTTGGAAGAAGGAATTGAGTTTTTGATATTCTCCTCCCAGTCAGTTTGCACAGCAATAATTTTCTTATCAAAAAGTCTTTCAACAAGAAGCTAAAAGTCACGAAACTTCTGAAACACATCAGATTTGTTTTTCAAAATATAGATCCAAGTAATCTTGCTATAATCATCAATGAAACTGACATAGTATTAATATCACCCAAAAGAGCTTGAGGCAGGACCCCAAACATCAGAAAACACAAGTTCAAGAGGAAAAGTAGATACACTAGATGACTTTGGATAAGGAAGTTGATGGCTCTTGGCCATTTGACAAGCATCGCACACAGACTCTTTATTTGACTCACTAAATGAAATATTATTGTCTCGAAGAACTTGGCTAACCACCACTGACGATGGATGCCCTAGACGCCTATGCCAAAGCGAAGATGAAGACTTGACGACTGCATGAGCCTGATGACCAACGGATGATGTAGACGACGACAGCATGGGATAAAGGCCATCCACACATCTACCTTGAAGAAGTACTTTCCTCGTAGCCTGGTCCTTGACAAAAAAGAGTCAGACCAATACTGAACAAAGGCATTATTATCTTTGGTTAGACGACTGGTGGAAACAAGACTTTTTGTGGCATTAGGAACATGGAGGATATTTTTAAGATGCAAATCATGAACAGGGGAACGAATTACAGAATGACCAACATGATGTATATCCATACATGCACCACTGGCCATGTAAATCTGCTCATTGCCATTGTAGCAATCCCTCACATGCAGCTTCTCCAATTATCCTGTGACATGATCAGTTGCACCAGAGTCGGAGATCCAGTTGGAATCAGCACCATATGACCCAACTGCTGCACTTGATGTCCTCTCAGGTGGACCGTTATAGTTTGTTTGGAATCGCTTCCAGCATCCAACCACGACATGCCCCTCTTTGCCACATAGCTGATAAGTAGGTCTTGAGCCATCGCCATACTGCTGTCGACCATACTGCTGACGGTTGTTACTGCTGCATCCACGGCCTCCACCACCGCCACGCTGATAGCCACCATTTCCCTGGTAGCCACGCTAGTCTTGATAACCCTGCGCTGGTCCTGATGGTTGCGCTGATCCTGGTAGCCGCCATAGCCTCCACGGCCACCACCGCGTCCGCCGCGATTTCCGCATCCATCGCGGGTCATAGCATTCACCGATGCGTCACCAGATGGGTTCTGGTTTTCGAGCCGAGCCTCATAGGAGAGAAGCTGAGCATACAAATCACTCAGGCTAATGAACTTCTCGGCCTTAATCAACGCTGTAATCGCAGCAACAAAACCATTGTATGCTTCATCGTTCAGGCCAGCCAGAACATAAGAGATCACATCTTCATTGTCCATGGGCTTGCCTGCAGCGCCCATCTCGTCTGCTAAGTTCTTGATATGGTTGAAGTAAACCGAGGTAGTCTTGTTCTCCTTGTGGCACTGTGAGGAAAACATCTCTGTGATTGTCTTCCAGGCTTCAGCCGCACTCGTGATTCCCACCATCTGGGTGAGCACTTCTCTTGACATGTTCCACACCAGATAGCTCAGAACATGTCGATCAAGCGCGATCCAACGCGCATAATCGGGATTGGGAATACTCACCTTAACCCCAGTGTCTTTATCCTTGGACTTCAGCTCTTTCTCTGATCGATCCGTCCAGGAACCCTAGTAGTTGGGCGCCACGGATGTCAGGCATCACCTGAGCCTGCCACATGAGGAAGTTATCCCTCGTCAGCTTATCGGTGAGGGTGGCGTTGAGAGAGCCACCGACGAGGAGGAGGACGACGCTCCGAGAGAGAATGACATGGCAGCGGCGATTGTTTTCTAGATGCGATCGGTAGAAGAAGGGTGCTCTGATACCATATCAGAATTATGGGTAGCGTAACCCTAACACGGGCCGCTGGTGTGCTTTATATAATCGCAGGAGATATACAATGGGTCCACCTCGTATACGAGGGGAATACACACAAGTCATATACATAAAATACATAAGCCTATACTACGATTTAACACGCCCCATTATAGGGCAACTAGAAAATGTATACCCAATTTTGTGCCCTGAAACGTTTTAGGGCAGCAGTTTTAGACTTTTTGGGCACTTCCACTATAGGGCAGCTATTAGAGATATCTAAGGTGTCTTATTACTGATTTACTAGGAACTGATTAAGTATGTGTGCGGCTGTCTTTAGCACTTCCATCCACAAATGACTGGTAAACTGAAATTACTGATATCCATCATCAAGATAATCAAATAATTGACATATGCATGAGATAAGGATGTCGTGTTTATGTCCCCATTTTTATACAGAATATCACAAGCCATATAATGGGGCTACCAAAGGTCGATGGATACACCCCAAACCCTGGTGCACTCTGGCAATTCTCATAAGTTCTTGGGATATCAGGAAGTCTGAAGCAAGATTAAACTTGAGACGGGATGCATCAGGGAGGAACATGGCGGGCAGCTCCGGGAGAAACATACGACATTAAATACGAGAGGATATGCAGCCGTGGGAGGAACAGGGCTGGCAACTGTGGGAGGAACATACGACGAGTACACCGCCACAAGACTATTGTGCTATTAGACTTCTCTAATGCCACATTGATCTCTTACTGAACACATGGAAGATGACAGTACACAGGGCCCCGAAGAAACAAAAATGAAATATAATCAAGCTTCTGAATAAGTACCGTCACACCAAACATATCTCTTGTTAGTTTCTTGCACGTGAGAAGAAGGATCACTCAGTAGTCAATGGGACCACAACATCGGTTCTCATCATCTCGGAGCCGCTGATTCAGCTGCTTCGTGTGCACTGTTAGTCCAGGCATCAAATTTGTCGAACTCCAATTCCGTAGAGAGCACAGCCAAAACACATTCAAGTATGACAACCCGAAAATAAGCAAAACACATTCAAGTACTTCCTCCGTTTCAAAATATAAGATGTTTTAGGTTTGTGAAAAAGATGAATCTAGACTTCTTTTAGTATGTAGATTCATTTCAAAGTTGAGTGAATCTACATACTAAAACAAGTCTAGATTTACTTTCTTCACAAATCTAAAACATCTTATATTTTGAAACGGAGGGAGTATGACAGATAAAGATAGCTTTGAGCAGACCACCGGCATATGGTTCATTCTCGTGTTGTTCTAAGCTGATAAATATGCACAGATTTAGTAAAGGAAACACTCTTCATGGATGCATTAACTTTATAATAAATAACACGCTACAAACAAGGACTAAAGAAATTTGTAAGAGAAGACCCTCAGAATTTAACTTGGAAATAATTTCCACTTCCAAATTATATGATAATAAATAAAACGGGAGATGAAGAAAAAACACCAAAGCATTGTTATGAAGCCTAATCTTATGAACATATTTGTAATAAGAGAAATCATGAACAAATAAGTCACCCGAGACTATTCTAGTGTCACGTGGGGCCGTCTGGAGCCCTCCTGACACTTATGATATACCATGATCAATTGGTGACTCACGGCCAGACATGACACTCCCAAGACGTTGAGGAAGAGGTGCACAAGCACCGTGCTGCTTATCTCGTGGATGCTGTGGAAGCACCATAACAACTGTACCTTCAATGGCGCACAACCGAACCGGCCCATGCTCGTGTCGTGTGTTTAATCAGGGATGACGCACGCCATTGGGCACATGCGGGTGCGTTGGGTATGCGTGTTGTAATCCCAACAGTTTGGGACATGCACTAACATATTCTTGTACAGGCGTGAGTGTTGTACTCTGCCCTCCGGGCTAAACTACCCTTTCTTCCTTTTCAATACAACGAGATGCAAGATATTTTGCATTTTATCGTAAAAAAGAAATCCAATAATGAAAAGATGAAAGCAATGTGATTTTTTCCTTAGTTATCATAAGTTCATAACATACAATTTCAGGTCCATATTTGCAGCAATATCCGTATCTTTACTTTTTTGACAATAGCAATCTCTGTACCATATATGACTTCACGTCCAATATTTCAGAAGAGTGGTTTATATTATCAATTGCAGCATTCATTAGTATCTTACATGCTCATGCACAGTTGGTGATTTTGAATGTTCCTGGTAACATATGGAAATGGTGGCGAAACCTTAATTTTAATAAATGTAAAATGTTAGTATTACATCACTAGATGCACCTTAGACTTATCTTCTACTTGTGAAGATATGCATATAGATGCCAAATACAATTTATAACACACAGACGCAACAGATGCCACCAAACATTTTCGCCGGCGTCGTCGGCGACCCCCATACCTCGCCGCCCCTAGCCCGGTCCCTCCGCCGCCCTCCGGCCTACCCCTCCCTCGCTCGCCGCCTCTTGCTACCGCCGGAATCGACGGTGCGAGCTCATTTTCGCCAGTCTCGTCCCTCGATTTGCCGCCCCGATTTGTAGCAAATCGGGCTCTGTTGCTATCGATTCGCCACAACCTCAAGTCGTCGGAGGCTGGGAAGGCAGGCACCGTCGCCCTCGACACCTCCTCTGTCATATCCAACGACTACACGACGATCGCCCGGCCAACCTCGTCACCCCTCCTCCACCCGTGAGGTGTTCGACCGAATAGCAAGGTGAGGTTTTTAGCCGAATTTGTTTGTTTTGGTTTTTAAATTTGACCGGCGCCGTCGTCGTGTAGATGAAGAGGTTGAGGGAGTACATCGTGAACGACTCGGAAGAGGAGGAGGAGGACGACGACCTTGTTGAGCATCACCAGGATCTTCATGGTGCTACCTAGTTGAGTTTGAACTATTCTGATGATTTGTTGAATTTGAACCATGTCATGTGTTTGGTTTTTAATTTATTTGAACCATGTCATGTGTTTGGCTTTTAATTTATTTGATTTGTAAATTTAATATTTATTCATTCATAAATATTTTATTTAATTGTATGTGAACTATCCGGAAGTTTGGCTATTAATAGTTTGATTTTTTTTTAAAGTTGTTTTCTAAATTTATGGGATCAGCGCCGACACAGTCACCTATCCTCTGGGCTGCAATGGACTGCGGACGTGGGCTCGGTCCAACAGAAGGTGTGGAGATGAGGGGATAAGGGAATAAAGGGGACACCTACGTGGAGTCCGCGCGTCCTGGTGCTGCAGTTTCGCCCGGTTGGGCCAAGGGGCCGGGAAATTTGGAGACGCGTTGTTTCTTGTAACTGTACGTCTGGACCATGCGGCCGACGTTCGTCGGTCTTGCATGTTCTATGTGCGACTAACTTGCAAATTTAAATTCCCTAATAAAGAAAAACTTGCAAATTTAAATTGGTGTTTCTCTTCTTAAACGGCCGAGGTCAGGTGGGACTAATTTATATGCATGCAGTTGCACCAACTTGCTACGCGCCGGGCCTGGAGTGCATGCGCATAGCATTAGAGCACCCCACTCGTTGGTCGAACCTAGGCCGAAATCTGGATTTTTTTTTGGCCGGACGAAACGTGTTTCACTTCGCGTTCCTAGATCGAGTTCCTAGATTCGGCGAAATTCAGTTAAACTTGACGAAATTTGGGCGAATATAGGCGGATTCTATTAACTAGGGCAAGAACGCACATATTACATCGAATTTATTAATAACTAGGAAAAGGCCGCCACCGCCGTGGTTGACGCCGGACGCCGCATCTACAGGCCGAGGCGGGGGTTGCTGCCGGCCTGGATGTGCTCCATGACGGCGGAGAGAGTTCAGTTTGGAACGCTCCACCAGCGGCGGTGAGCCTGGCGGTCCTCGTGTCGGGCGAGTTCCTCGAGGGGCCTGTCGACGGAGAACTGCCTCCAAAAGACCAGGTTGTCAGGATCCTCAGCGAGATCCGGATCTTGCATAGCGGCAATAGCCGCCTGAATCTCTCCGGCGAGGTCCTCGCGGCCGGCACCGGCGGAATAGGGATCCCGCCGGCGCTGAGTTGCCAGGCGAAGGGGAGACGAGTGTCCGGCGGCGCCATATAGCCCGCCTCGTGGAGCAGCCGGGCTTCCCACTGCTGCATCGTGCGTCGGCCAGGAAATCCCTCGGCCATGGCTTTTCGGCGAAGTTGAGAAGGAAGAAAGGTGCGAGCGTCCGGAGTTCGCCGGAGTTGGGAATGGTGTGAGAGACTGTGAAGGGAAACAATGAGATATATGATTTTTATAGGCTGAGTTCGGCGGCGAGGACGGGAAAAGGAAAACGGCGGGAAGGATGACGATGACTCGGCTTTTGTCGCTGACAGACTGGTTCACTCAGTCGATTCGCTGCGTCCGGCGTTTTCAGGGTGTACCCGGGATTCTGGGTATGGCCTGGGGAGTTCGGACTAAAGTTGGCATAAATCCAACCGAAAATAATTTTCTAAATACACGACTGAACCGATTTTCAACGTCCGAACCTAAATTCACCGTTCGAATTGGCGTCCTAAATAGCTGAGTAGAGATACCCTCCGTGCGCTCTCCCGCGCCGAAAAGCTGCTTTGTAAATTGATTTGCTAGTTAGGTCCCACGCTTTGCTGCTAGCTGGTTGCATCGTGTCCTGCTCATAACTAGCTTAGCTAGCTGTGTTTGTACTACCTTCATTTCGATTTATAAGGAAAATACATATTTTAAAAAAATAGTTTGACCGTCAATTTGATTAATAAAATATAAACTATATTTAAAAAAAATCATATCATTAGATTCATATTTAAAATACGCTTCTAATAGTATAATTTTTGTGACATATAATTCCTATATTGTTGATCAAATTTATGATCATATTATTGTCTTAAAGTACGTATTAGCCCTATAATTTGGAATGGAGGAAGTAGTATGTTTGTGACTACACACAAGAAATCAAGAGAATATTTATTAAGCATGAGTAATAAATCTTGACTGCACAAGGAACATAATATGTTGACTAAAAAACTACTCCTTCTGGTCCATAATAGTTGACTTAGATTTGTCAAAATTTAGATGAACCTATATGCTAAATAGTTTTTAGATTCATCCAAATCTAGACAAATCTGAGTCAACTAATATGGGTCGGAAGGAGTAAAACAAAATTATGACCACATTTGTGACAAGAATTTTTAGTGGCCGAATAATTAAAATCACATCTACCCGGAACAAAAACTTTTAGGTAGATGAAACAAAAACAATGGAATGATTCACCAAACATGGAACAAGAATTTACTACTACGTGTGAAAACAATTTTTTAGTGTCCTCTGAACAAAATCACTACTATAAAAATAGGGATGAGGATTTGTCATTGAGCCTACGGTACTGAGTACATGATGCGAACCAACATTTAATATTTGAAACAAGACACAATTTATGAAAAATTTGATAGTTGTCTACACGCGGAAACAAAAAATATAGACGCTGAGAAACAACTCTTGTCTACATATGAAACAAAAATATAACTTCCAAGAAACAAATATCGCCTAATGGAACAAAAAATATAACCTCTGAAGAACAACTCTTGTCTACATAGAGAACAACAAATATAGCTTCCGAGAAATAAATCCCTCCTACATGGAAAAAAACATAGCCTCCCTATTGAAAGAGCATGTATGTTTCCATGTATGGTTTTGGTAATTAATGACAATCCCTATGGACTAATGTGTAAATTGAGTTTCACTTGTAGGGTTGTCCATTGGCATTTCTTGTGCCATGTGTTGATCTCAAGGTTTAAAGTTGAAGGAATGTCCAAGGGCTTTGTGCTCATTGGAATCATGAAAAAATAAGGAGCTTGAAGGTTGATCAAGACAAGTGTAAAGAGTTGCATCAAGATGGATCAACCTCAAGAAGAATGAAGAAGGAAAAGCTCAAGACCTCTCTTGAAGATCTCATGCTTGAAGCTTGTCATCCTCGTAATCATGGAGTGATGAAGACAAGTTCAAAGAAGAGGTTTCCCCATGGAGTATGGGGGGGCAATTTGCAAGTCTTTATCAAGTAAGAGCGAGCAAGAGCAAACAAGAAAGATGTTCCCTCTTGAGAAGAACAAGACGGTCTACATCAATTTCAAGTGGAATGCTCAAGGAAAAGGTATGATCTTGATAGGTCTTCTCTTTTGCCGGTCTCGTTGTTAGTTGGAAGACCGGGTTTAGGATAGATAGCCGTACTATCAAGTGGGTATCTCGAGTGAGTGTCTTGTTCACATCGTTCGGTGAGAGCTCAAACCTTTGCATTCATAGCATCATCTTTATTGGTTGTTGAAAGGGCATGTATGCCCCCATGTGTGGTTTTGGTAATTAATGACAATCTCTATGGACTAATGTGTAAATTGAGTTTCACTTGTAGGTTTGTCCATTAGCATCGCTTGAGCCATGTGTTGGTCTCAAGGTTGGAATATGAAGAAATGTCCAAGGGCTTTGTGCCCATTGGAATCATGAAGAAAGAAGGAGCTTGAAGGTTGATCAAGACATGTGCAAAGAGTTGCATCAAGATGGATCAACCTCAAGAAGGGACGAAGAAGGGCAATCTCAAGATGCGCCATCTCTAGAAGATCTCATGCTTGAAGCTTGCCATCCTTGTGCTCATGGAATGATGAAGGCAAGTGTAGGGGTTCGTAGCATGGAAAACAAAAATTTTCTACCGCATGCACACAAACAAGCCAAGATCTATCTACTAGATTGTAGCAACGAGTCGATAGAGGAACTTACCCTCAAAGATTCCAAAGTGGTTAACGAGAGCAGATTCTCATGGGTGATGTAGTCGTACACTTGCTGATCTCAAGATCGCGTAGACGATCCTTCCGGCGCTGCGTTCCGGCAGCGCTCCCGCAGTCCGTCACACGTTCGGTACTCAACGAAGACCTTCCTCTCCCTTGTTCCAGCAGGCAGCGGAGGTTGTAGCACTCTCCTCGCGATTCCGGCAGCACAACGGCGTGGTACCGGAAGTAGAGGGGAGATCTCGCAGGGCTTCGCCTTAAGCCAGAGCGAGTATGGTGGACAATGAGAGAGCCCTCGACGATCTAGGGTTTAGACACGCCGAGGAAGAGGTGCTAGAGCCGGCGGCTAGGGCTTGGTGGTGCCCAAGTAGGCGGCAAGGAGAACCCTGGGAGGCGGCGGCAGCTGCAGGAGGTGGTGGCGCCAAGCTAGGGTTTAGAGGTAGGAACTTGTGTGTCTAGGAGGGGAGCCCTGCCCCTCCTTATATAGGTGGAGGGAGGCGTCGGCCAAGGGGAGGGAGTCCCTCCCCAACTCGGATCCCTAGTGGGCCGGCGATGGAGGAGGAACTCCTCCCCCAAGTCGGTTTCAAACCTCCTTCTCCTCTTTCCCAAAAACTAGCTGTTTGACTTTCAAACTAGCCGTTTGACTTTTTCAAACTAGGATTTGAATAAACCCTCTATTTTGGTACAGCGATGACACCTAGTACATGATGCAATCATATCAACTTGATATAACACATTCATGTACCCTTTCCCCTCCGGAGTGCCGGACATTCCGGAACCTTCTAGAACATTCCCGATGAAAACACCGGAACCATTCTCCAACTCCGAAACAGGACTTTCCTTATATGAATCTTATTCTCCGGACCATTTCGGATCTCCTCGTGATATCCCGGATTCCATCCGAGACTCCGAACAACATTCGGTCTCTTACTCATCATTCCATAACTACTCAACAACATCGAATCCTTAAGTGTGTCTCCCTACGGTTCGTGAATTATGCGGACATGATCGAGACACTTCTCCGAACAATAACCAATAGAGGAATCTGGAAATTCATATGGCTCCCACATATTTATACGATTACTTTGCGTTCGAATGAACCACTTACATACGATACCAATTTCCCTTTGTCTCACGATAGTTTACTTATCCGAGGTTTTGATCGTCGGTATCTCTGCATACCTAGTTCAACCTCGTTACCGATAAGTACTCTTTTCTCGTTCCTGTGGTATGTGATCCCTTGTGAGCCAGTCACATGCTTGCAAGCTAATTGGATGACATTCCACCGAGAGGGCCCAGAGTATATCTATCCGTCATATGGATGGACAAATCCCACTCTTGATCCATGTGCCTCAACACATACTTTCCGAACACGCAATGCCACCTTTATAGCCACCAGTTACGGTGTGGTGTTTGATGTCATCAAAGCATCCTTCCGGTGATGGTGATTAACATGATCTCATGGTCGAAGGAATTAGGTTACTATGTATCAGAAAGCATATAGCAATTGAACTATTAAAATGACTTGATCTTTATGCTACGCTTATCTATAGGAGTATGTCCATCACATCATTCTCCTAATGATATGACCCTGTTGTTAATAACATCTCTATGTTCATGATAAGGAAACCATGATCATATATTAACCAACAAGCTAGTTTAACAAGAGGCTTTACTAGGGACTCTTTTATGTTTACAAATCACACAAGTATTAATGTTTCCGGTTAATACAATTATAGCATGGTATGTAAACATTTATCATAAGTATGAAGATATGATAATAACCACTTTATTATTGCCTCTTGGGCATATCTCCAACAGTCTCCCACTTGCACTAGAGTCAATAATCTAGTTTCAAACCTTTGTGTATTCAACACCTATGGCTTTCCGGTCTTGTATGTACACGATTGCTAGTGGTCAACTGATCTCCGGATCTGACACTTCCAGGTCCGTGTGTAATTGCATGTCTTTGCGTCTCTACGCATCACGCATTCTCTAATGAGATGGCTTTGTATAAATTTGGTCCTTTGGTGAGACCTTTAGTTCTTTGGGGTTAAAACATGTTGATAATATTGTCGTACAATATATCTTCATAGTATTATCCCGCTGTGAACTACACCTAGTTTGATAACAAACTACTTGACACAAATGCCCTCTTTAGCTGCTATTATAGCAGTCATATACTTAGCCTTTTGTTGTAGTATCTGTCACAAACTTTGGAACTCATCCAAATCCATTATGGAACTTACTTTCCATTATATTGTGCCACCGTTAGCTTAGATCGAGATAAACTTAATTTGTACTTTGTGACAAAACTAGTATCAATGTAATACTTTTACAATGAACTAACCATCTATTTGTCACTTCTACAAATAATATACTCTTAGTTCTTCTAAAAGATCATAAGAATATCCTTACTATCGTCCAATGATCATCTTATGAATCATTCTGGTATATGCTTATAACATTTAGAGCATAGGACATATCTGGATTTGTACATATCACAGTATGATTGATATAAATACTCTTTGTGATTTCATACATCAAGTATCAATCTATACTTGAATCTTTGTTTCACTTACCAAGTGTCAATACACTTGAATATATCATCAATATTGAACTCATTCAATCCTTTCTGTGCGACAAGAAACTTTCTTGTAGTTTCTATATTGAACTCATTCAATATCTCGTCTATGTACTTCTGGCACAACCATATTAGCGTCTATTCATGCCAAATATTTGGGTTTTGCCTAAGTCTTTCATCGAGATGAAATTCTTATCCTGTGTTAATAAAAGATACATTATTTCCAATCAACAATATGTCTTCCACATAATGTATTAGAAACATGCCTTAGCGCTCCCACTTAATTTCTTGCAAATGCAAGCATCTTCATCATCTCTGATGAATTTAAACTCTTTTAACATTTTCATCATAGTGAAGATTCCAACTCCGCGATGCTTACTTCAACCATTGAAGTTTGCATATGCTTTATCATCCTTTGAATTAACAAAACCCCTATGGACCATGTTATTCACATGTCCTAGGTAACAATTCTATTAGAAGAACTTGTTTTGTTTATTCAACTACCATATAACAAAATTATATGTAGTGGTTGCTACACTAATCTTTCTAGACTAAATATCACTATGAAAGATCAAATCTTATCATAGTCAACCTTTGAACATTGTTGTGAACTTTTTCCCAACATGTCGACTATTTCATAGATGTAAAACATCCATGTCTATTTCTTTATAGATCCAAACCCGACTGTAAGGTCTTACACCTTTCTCGAGGGTCCTTCAAGTTCAAAACTTGATTTCTCGTGTATGGAACTATCACGGATTTTATGGCTTCAAGCCATTTGACGGAGTCAGGGCTCATCATCGCTTCTTTGCATGTAGTCGGATCATTATTGTCAAATAATGATTTAACTCTCAAATCTTGGTATTCGATTGTTCATCCGACCTACTTGTTTCAATAGGAACTTGGATCTCCGTGACCACAACCTTTGAGGTACGTGAGCCATGAGCATTGTTGCTACCTCCGGAACACTTTTCGGCGCTGCGCAACTTTGCACATATAGCTAAGGTTCTTTTAACCTTATCAAAGTTCTATTGTCCTCCCACTTAACTTTTCACGAAAAATTCCTTCTCAAAGAAACTTGACGTTCTAAGCAACAAACACTTTTGTCTCCGGTGTTTATGGAGGAATACTTAACAGTTATACAAAGACAGGTTCATCCGACTTTGGTTGCACACATCTTTCTTATGCATAGCATACCAATGTTTTAAGAAAGGACTACTTGGGTTTTATCCCAAACCATAACTTTATATGGTGTCATTTCAACGGATTATGATGAAGCTCTTTTCAGTGGAAAAAACGGTAGCCTCTAAAGCTTTTAATCTTTAAAATATAATGGTAGTTTTATGAATTATACCTTTGATCTTACCATGTCAAACAAGGTTTAATTACATATCTCAAATGCTCCATACTCTTATGGTGTTTCGGGAAATGCAAATCCACGGAACGATTCCATAAATCTTAGGTATTATGCTAAACTTTGTAACTCAAATATCTTCCTTTATGATCTTTATCATAAACTGTTTATATTCTTGTTACAATGATTTTGTACTTCATCTTGAAAGTCTTTGAACTTTTTAAATGTTTCATACTTCATCCTTATTAAGTAAATATTCATATATTCACTCAAATTTTCGGAGAAAGCATATGAAGTTGAAATCCATCGCTCTTGACTACACATAATGGACTTCGTACAACAATATGTACAAGTTTCAATAAGTTAGTCATTCGCTCCCTTTTGGCCTATGAACGAAGTTTTAATTATTTCTAGGAAAGTTTCACAAGCGTCATTTGATCAAAAATCAAAAGACTCTAAAATTCCATCCACATGGAGTTTCTTCATGTTTTCTTTCAATATAATTTAAATGGCGATGTCACTTCCTAAGTGATCTTTCAATCAATTTGTCTTTCGACATCTTTAGCACTAGTTTTATGGATGTGATTTCTCCAACGAGATTTGCGAATCCATCTTTTATGGATTACGGCAATTATTTGAACAACCCTTTTGTTCTCATAATACCTGATAAAACAAATTTTTGAAGGCAAGCTTTGATGTTTTAACGAGCAACACAATAACCCTTTATTTGTTCTCCATGAACATCATCACATATTCTTTTGCTAGTTACTTAGGCCACTGTAGTTCATGAATTTTGTTGTTTCGTATGACGATTCACACCAACAAATTCAGTATCAAATACTTAAGAACCGCTTTGTTTAATAAGCAAAGAATATAGCCATAACATGTATATCATCTATATACTTAAGTTGAACAATTCTAGTCTTTTCTTTTCTGCCATATACTTATGAGATTCTCTTTCAGTATTTCCTTTTCTGTTTGAAAGAATCTATCAACATTAATAGTGGAGTCATACATATGACACATAGTCCAAAGTGTGTATAGTTAAATACCAATGTCTTTGGACTTGCACTTTGAAGTAGATCACCATCATCAAATGTTTGGTGTTCTTTCAAATTCCTTTCTTTAGTAATCTATTGGTGTAGTAAACATTTTACCTACATCAAATATTCACCCTTATCATGGAATCGTCCATGATCAAGCTACTTTTAGCTTATAACGATGAATTACGAGTATAATGTTGCTATCCAAAACCTTTTGGAGGATTAGGACAACAAGTGTCTCCAACCCTTTGCAAATTCTCATAAAATATGAGAACATGACTTTTGCCATATTATACTCTATCATGTTGCAACCAATACTTCGTTTCAGATATCACAATATCTTCCACACATCATGGTTTCTGAAACAACTCTTTCAGATCCTAGATAACCTTGATATTTAAGACAATTCTTTGAATATCAAGAATCATGGAGACAAACATGATACTCATACACTAACACTTGGAATTGTCACTCTTGATTTAATACCAATTATTAAACTTCATGGAGTGACCGGAACTTACTGAAAGTTTGCAATAGGACTTTTAAACTTACCAGTTCGTAAAGTAACTAACCAGAATTCTATAGTTCTATCATCTCAATTATAACTAAGCGCAAGGTGGTAAACGGATGCCAATGACTACAACAATTATGCAAATTCACTTTGAGTTAATTTATGATAAATAGTGTTCAACTTTTAATCATATTGATGTTAAACTCCCACTCAAAACAATATCCCTCACATTGTTTTAGTGATCACACGAACAAAATCCACCATATCAAAACCGATCATCACGAGAGTTGATATAGCTTCAATGGCGAACAATCAACATGTTCATCATATCTACTATATGACTCATGCTTTACCTTTCGGTGATCCGTGTTCCTGAGACCATGTCTGTACATGCTAGGCTCGTCAAGATCAAACCTTAGCTTCCGCATGAGCAAATCTGGCTTGCCCACGTTGTATACACTTGCGGAATCTAACACACCCGATCATCACGTGGTGCTTCGAAACAACAAGATTTAGCAACGGTGCTAACTAAGGGTGAACACTTTATGACTTGAAATTCATGTGCATGAGGGATCATCTTATAATGCTACCGTCGTCTACTAAGCAATACAAGATGCATAAAGGATTAGCATCACATGCAATTCATAATATGTGATATGATATGGCCTTTCTTCTTTGTGCTTCCGATCTCCATCTTCTAGCACGAACATGATCTCCATCATCACCGACATTGCATCAAGGTCAATGATGCTTCTCCATGGTTGTCGTCCACCGGCTTCAACTATTACAACTACTTTGAATAGACATGCGGGTCTTATCAGAAATTAAAGACAACCATATGGCTCCTGCCGGTTTCCGACTTACAATAAGGAACATTGCATACATCATATATAATCACAATCATGGCCATATCACATCACTGCACACCCTTGCAAAACAAAGTTAGACGCCTCTACTTTCTTTGCATATTTTACGTGGTTTGGGGCTTTCAATAAGTGTCGTTCTAACTTACGAACAAGAACCACAACATTGATACTAGTATTGTTAATCACCCGTTGTAAATTGGATCTTAACTATGCTAGGAGAAACAGGCACCCGCAAAGCCACTTATGCAATACAAGTTGCATGTCAAGCGTGGAGCAAGTCTCATGAACGATGTCATGTAAGGTTAGCCCGGGCCGCTTCATCCCAACATACTGCAAGATGCAAAGTACACAAGAAGCAATCGACAATAAAAGCATAAACGCCCACAATGACCATTGTGTTCTACTCGTGCAAACAGATCTACATATAGACACGGCTTTGATACCACTGTAGGGGTTCGTAGCATGGAAAACAAAAAATTTCTACCGCATGCACACAAACAAGCCAAGATCTATCTACTAGATTGTAGCAACGAGTCGATAGAGGAACTTACCCTCGAAGATTCCAAAGTGGTTAACGAGAGCAGATTCTCGTGGGTGATGTAGTCGTACACTTGCCGATCTCAAGATCGCGTAGACAATCCTTCCGGCGCTGCGTTCCGACAGCGCTCCCGCAGTCAGTCACACGTTCGGTACTCGACGAAGACCTTCCTCTCCCTTGTTCCAGCAGGCAGCGGAGGTTGTAGCACTCTCCTCGCGATTCCGGCAGCACAACGGCGTGGTACCGGAAGTAGAGGGGAGATCTCGCAGGGCTTCGCCTTAAGCCGGAGCGAGTATGGTGGACTATGAGAGAGCCCTCGACGATCTAGGGTTTAGACACGCCGAGGAAGAGGTGCTAGAGCCGGCGGCTAGGGCTTGGTGGTGCCCAAGTCGGCGGCAAGGAGAACCCTGGGAGGCGGCGGCAGCTGCAGGAGGTGGTGGCGCCAAGCTAGGGTTTAGAGGTAGGAACTTGTGTGTCTAGGAGGGGAGCCCTGCCCCTCCTTATATAGGTGGAGGGAGGCGCCGGCCAAGGGGAGGGAGTCCCTCCCCAACTCGGATCCCTAGTGGGCCGGCGGTGGAGGAGGAACTCCTCCCCCAAGTCGGTTTCAAACCTCCTTCTCCTCTTTCCCAAAAACTAGCCGTTTGACTTTCAAACTAGCCGTTTGAATTTTTCAAACTAGGATTTGAATAAACCCTCTATTTTGGTACAGCGATGACACCTAGTACATGATGCAACCATATCAACTTGATATAACACATTCATGTACCCTTTCCCCTCCGGAGTGCCGGACATTCCGGAACCTTCTAGAACATTCCCGATGAAAACACCGGAACCATTCTCCAACTCTGAAACATGACTTTCCTTATATGAATCTTATTCTCCGGACCATTCCGGATCTCCTCGTGATATCCCGGATTCCATCCGAGACTCCGAACAACATTCGGTCTCTTACTCATCATTCCATAACTACTCAACAACATCGAATCCTTAAGTGTGTCTCCCTACGGTTCGTGAATTATGCGGACATGATCGAGACACTTCTCCGAACAATAACCAATAGAGGAATCTGGAAATTCATATGGCTCCCACATATTTCTACGATTACTTTGCGATCGAATGAACCACTTACATACGATACCAATTTCCCTTTGTCTCACGATAGTTTACTTATCCGAGGTTTTGATCGTCGGTATCTCTGCATACCTAGTTCAACCTCGTTACCGATAAGTACTCTTTTCTCGTTCCTGTGGTATGTGATCCCTTGTGAGCCAGTCACATGCTTGCAAGATAATTGGATGATATTCCACCGAGAGGGCCCAGAGTATATCTATCCGTCATATGGATGGACAAATCCCACTCTTGATCCATGTGCCTCAACACATACCTTCCGAACACTCAATGCCACCTTTATAGCCACCCAGTTACGGTGTGGTGTTTGATGTCATCAAAGCATCCTTCCGGTGATGGTGATTAACATGATCTCATGGTCGAAGGAATTAGGTTACTATGTATCAGAAAGCATATAGCAATTGAACTATTAAAATGACTTGATCTTTATGCTACGCTTATCTATAGGAGTATGTCCATCACATCATTCTCCTAATGATATGACCCTGTTGTTAATAACATCTCTATGTTCATGATCAGGAAACCATGATCATATATTAACCAACAAGCTAGTTTAACAAGAGGCTTTACTAGGGACTCTTTTATGTTAACAAATCACACAAGTATTAATGTTTCCGGTTAATACAATTATAGCATGGTATGTAAACATTTATCATAAGTATGAAGATATGATAATAACCACTTTATTATTGCCTCTTGGGCATATCTCCAACAGCAAGTTCAAACAAGAGGTTTCCCCATGGAGTATGGGGGAGCAATTTGCAAGTCTTCATCTTCATCAAGCAAGAGCATCCAAGAAAGGTGTTCCCTCTATAGAAGAACTAGACGGTCTACATCAAGTTCAAGTGGGATGCTCAAGGCAAAGGTATGTTCATGATAGGGCTTTTCTTTTGCCAGTCTTGTGTTGTTAGTTGGGAGACCGGGTTTAGGATAGATAGCCATTCTATCAAGAGGGGCTCTCAAGCAGGTGTCTCGTTTGCATCGTTCAGAGAGAGCTCAAACCTTTGCATTCATAGCATCATATTTCTTGGTTGATTATTTGGTTCCTATCCATGAGACGATCTAGAGCTTGTGGTCATCATCATAACAAGCTCTAGTTCATCAAATAAGGATTTCACTTGCATATCTTATTGCGGTTTTTGATCTTGCGAGTTTTCTGGCTCCACACCTTGGGGGATAATTCACATATATAGTCATGGTATTTTCTCCCAAGGTGATACCCAATATTTCGATTCGTCGTTATCTTTCCAACAAAATTGGTTTCATCCCATTTGGAGTTTGGATGCAAAAGTTATTGCGTTTCTGGTTTTCTGGTTTCTGGAATTTCCCTGACCGGAAGTTCCGCTAGGGCATTTTTTGCCGCCGAAAGTTCCGGGTCTTCTTCCACTCACGTTCATGAACCTTCTGTTTTGGATGTTCTATTTGACGGAACTTCAGTCGGAATTTCCACCGGAAGTTCCGCTCCCACCGGAAGTTCCGGCCAGACACCAGAAGTTCCGCTTAGGCCTAGTTACCGTCGAAAGTTCCGGTTGAATTTCCGGCTCTTGTTCCGCTCATGTTCAGTAACCTTCTATTTTACGGAACTTCTGTCGGAACTTCCACTGGAAGTTTCGCTCCCACCGGAAGTTCCTGTGGACCGGCGGAAGTTCCAACCAGGACTCGCTTTTTCAGTTTCTCGCTCCGCTGTTTTTGTCTGTTGGCTGTGTGCCACCAGAACTTCCGGACTCCCACCGGAAGTTCCGGCCAGGAGTCGCGAATGCCCATAACGGGCAGATCTGGGAGCCCTTTAAAAGGGGCTCCTCTTCCCCTTCGTGGGCAACAGCTCTTTTCTTGGTTCTTGGCTTTCTCTCTCTCCTCCATTGTTGACCTTGAAGAAGCTTTCCCTCTCCCCTTTCCCTTACTATGACTCTTGCATCTTTTTGAGGGATTTGAGAGAGGAGATCTAGATCTACAATCCCCCCAAGTCAAATCCCTTCTTTGTGAAGGAATCATTGGGATCTAGATCCTGGAGAGTTTTGTGTTCTCCTCTTGTGTTCTTCCTCCCTTATTCCCCCAATAGCTTTTGTAGCTTTGTTGGAATTTGGGAGAGAAGGACTTTCCCTTGCATTTGGTGCATAGGTTTGAGTTCTCCTCGGAGATTCGAAGAGTTCAAGCTTGTGGGCTTGTTTTCTCTTGGGTTCCTTGGAACCCTAGACGGTTGTGTGGTTGATTGTTGACCTTTTGTGGTCTTGGTGGTCTTGTAGCCTTTTGTGGCTTTGTTGGACTTTTGTGGCATTGTAGCCTTTTGTGGCTTTGTTGTTGGGAGCCTCCAATTGAGTTGTGGAGTTAGCCCCAATCTTGTACGGGTTCAGTGACCGCCCTCAAGCGTCCCATAGTGGAGCGAGTGCCCGCCTTTTGTGGTGCGCACTCGGGAGAATAGGGTGAGCCTTTTGTGGCGTCGGTGTGTTGCATGCTTCCGCATCCGGGGTGAGGCCTTGTGTGGCGTTGGGTGAGCATCGAGCCACCACACCTCGAGGTGAGCCATTTGTGGCATTCGGAGAGCATTGCGCCATCGCACCTCTCCAACGGAGACGTAGCTTCTTTGGAAGTGAATTTCGGGAAACAAATCTTCGTCTCCGCGTCCATCGATTATCTCTCAACCGAGCCCTTTACTTATGCACTTTACATTGTGATAGCCATCGTGCTTGAAGTATTTATATCTTGCTATCACCTTGTTGCTTGTATTTCTTAGCATAGGTTGTTGGTGCACTTAGGTAAACTTAGTGGCTAGGTTTTGTGCTCAATAAATTAAACATTAGTTTTATTCCGCATTTACTTGAGCCTAAACCGTAATAATTTTAAAATCCTATTCACCCCCTCTAGGCGACTTCCTTTGTACTTTCAGTTGTTAGTTGGTTCTTGTCCTTGATAGGATCTAGAGCTTGTGGTTATCATCATAACAAGCTCTAGTTCATCAACTAAGGATTTCCCTTGCATATCATATTGCGGTTGTTGATGCCCCTGCGAGTTTTCTGGCTCCACACCTTGGGAGATACATCACATATATATATATTAATTGTATTTTCTCCCAATGATTCTACATGTAGTTATCTTTCTAACAAAATTGGTTTCATCTTGTTTGGAGTTTGGATGCGAAAGTTATTGCAGTTTTGGTTTCTAGAGTTTCCCTGATCGAAAGTTCCCGCTAGCCACCGGTAGTACCGCTAGGGCATTTTGCCACTAGTAGTTCTGGTGGAAGGTCCGGTTCTTCTTTCGATCAGCTTCTGTATCATCTCTGTCTGTTTGTTCTTATTTAGTGGAATCTGGACCGGAAGCTGCACCAAAAATTCTGCTCGGGCATTATTGTTGTCGGTAGTATCGGGTGAACTTCTGGTTCCACTTCCACTCACATAATGTATCCTTTCTGTTCTATGTGCTCTATTTGTTGGATCTTCGGTCGGAATCTCTAGCGATAGTACCGCTCTCAACGGAAGTTCTGGTGAACCAACGGAAGTTCTGACCGGACTCTTTTTTTTCTGTATTTCTTTCTGACCGTTGGCGACGATCAGAAATTCTGGCCTCCCACCGGAAGTTTCATCCAGGGTCGTAAATGTCCAGAACAGGCAGATCTGAGAGCAAGTACTTGTCCGGAGTAAATACTAGCAACGGAGAGCATGCAAGATCACAAATAACATAGACATGATATAATCAATAATCAATCTTGACATAGTACTCCATATCCATCAGATCCCAACAAACAAAACATGTAGGATTACAAATAGATGATCTTGATCATGATAGGCAGCTCACAAGATCTAAACATGGTAGCACAAAAGAGGAGAAACAACCATCTAGCTACTGCTATGGACCCATAGTCCAAGGATGAACTACTCACGCATCACTCCGGAGGCTGGCATGGTGATGAAGAAGGCCTCTGGGATGATATCCCCTCTCCGGTAGGGTGCCAAGAAGAGCTTCAGATCCCTCCCGATCTAGAGACGATGGTGGCGGCGACTACAGACTTTTTTCATGGAATTCTTATCGGGTACTTAGGGTTTTCTCCTCGGGGGGTTTATATAGGTGAAGGGGCAAGGTCAGTACAGGTCTAGGGGGGCACACTATAGGGCGGCGCGCCCCTGGACACGTCTGGGCCAGGTGTGGACACCCTGGGGTGCGCCTCCCTCTGGCCTCTGGACTCCATCTTCGCCTTTGAAAAATAGGAAGTTCGTCTTTCATTTCGTCCAGTTCCGAGAATATTTCTTTACTAGATTTTCTGAAACCAAAAACAGTAGAAAACATGAACTGACACTGTGGCATCTTGTTAATAGGTTAGTTTCAGAAAATGTATAAAAATGCCTCAAAGTGTAGACAAAACATAAGATAGTTGGTACAAAATAAGCATGTAGCATCAAAAATTATAGATACGTTTATGACATATCAAGAATCCCCAAGCTTAAATCCTTCTCATCCTCGAGTAGGTAAGTGATAAAAAGAATTATTTTTGAGGTGACATGCACCATCACAATCTTGATCATGGTATTGTAAAGCATTGATAGCTGGGATCAAAGTACCCTAACATAAGCATGAAAGATAAAGTTCTAACAATAAGACATAGCAACTATGTTGCAACATGAAAGGCAACATAAACAAAGGATCATGAATAACAATGCGTTGAAAGACATTTGTTTGTTTCACATATAGAAAACATAGAAAAAGTGGTAATCAGCTTGTCCTTCATGGAATAGCAAAACATAAATGCATAGGACACCTTCAAAGTTCATAAGGGTGGCTAGATACAAATAATTTAAGAACAAGCAATACCATAATTATGAATCAATCAACAAGTTTTGGGACAATGCACATTGAACTAAGAATGACAACTATGCTCTCTTAATTGGTGCGTAAATATAGAAGATGGAGACTCAATAAAAAGTAAAAATAAAGGCCCTTCGCAGAGGGAAGTAGGGATTTCAAGTTTCATAAAGAGCTTCCAAAAATTATGGTACTTACTAGCTTTGAGCTCTCATTGCACCTATCATATGCATCTTGAAGTCATTAAGGTTAAAGTGAGACAAATATGAGTTATATGCTTGACAAATCACAAGTTGAAAATCTCATGCTCCTTGAGTACGAGGGTCGTTCCTCATGCTACTCAACTCTAGCCACAAGCAAGTTCTTGTCATTGTAAGTATATGTGTATCATAGAGAACCACCAACGGGGTACCCCTTGCCCCATGACACATGAGCTATCCCATATCAAAATGACAAGGCAACAGACAATGAGCATCTCAGCGATCTTTTTATTTACCATGAGCATGGTGTTTTTTTTTTTTTTTTTTTTCTGAAGATGCTTCATAGAATGCTCATTATAGTTATGCTGCAAGTTTCCACCATGATTAGGCATGGCTTAGGCTAGCCGCCCAGGCGTTTCTCTAACATATATACAAACTCCATGAGCTCACAAGCTCCCCTTTTATTTCACACCACCGGCATCCATAAACAAAAGAACATGAAATGAACTGAATAGATATGTACAAGTGTTGAAAGCGTTCCCCATGACAGCATGGTTCTGCTAACTCCCAACTTATAATTTGCAAGAATATAAGAAACATAGATGGGCACAATGGTTCAAGTTTATTAAGTGCATGAAAATAAAGTGTGCCATCAAGTTCGTGCGAGCTTTAGTCACTAATTTTCACATAACAAAAGTTTAATTTGGAAGATAGATAAAAACATGAATATACTTGGAATGGTGTAACACACCATACATAGGAGTTTATAGTGTACTCTTTGGAATAACTTGGTTTTTGGGAGTTGGATACACGAGTAGAGCTCATACTAAGTATAGGTGGAGGCTAGAAAAAGACTGGGAGCGACCAACTAAGAGAGCAATAATAGCCATAATCATGCAGAGCGACAAAACATTATTAATCAAAGCATAAAGTGATATCACAAGTCAAAAACTAAATGATCATAGAGGCTAAGGTGACTAGTTTATAGTCTTAACATGGTGTAAGCATGTGCCAAATCAACCCCAATAAAGCATCAAAGGAGAATACCACAATATTATGCTTTTGTATGCTAAAACAACGCATGATTCTTTCAAAGCACATTAAGCAATCTCAATTGTTTGAAACAATTCATGCTATAACAATAATTACTAAGCATATGGTCAAAGCAACATCCAACATGATATGATAAAGTCTAAGCCACAGTCAAAAAAGCTTCTTTTTGTACCACTATAAGCATGAAACTTTGTACTCTTTTCCAACACCAATCGACTTATTTGAAACAACTAACAAGGATAATAATCAATAAAGATCAGAGAGCATGTATCACCTAACTACAAAGAAGAACTAAAAATTTTTAAGCAAAAAGAATTAGAAAACTAAAGCTAAACGCAGTGCTAGCAAAAATGAACACTCACAGAACAATAGGAGTGAAAACTAGAGTATTCTAGGCAATGAAGAACTAGGTGTGACTTCTCCAAATAGGTGTGTTGGGGTTCGACCAACTTATTGTAGCAAACAAAACAAAACAAAATAAAACTAAAAAAAACAAAGACACTCCAAGAACAACATATAGTGCATGAAGCAAAAATAAAGTGTCTTGAAAGAAGACCTAAGATTTTTGTTGATGAAGATGGGGATGCCTTGGGCATCCCCAAGCTTTTACGCTTGTACTTCTTGAATATTTCTTGGGGTGACACATGTGGCATCCCCAAGCTTGAGCTTTTGTCCATTCTTCATCTCATCATATCATTCTCTCCCTACACTTGAAAACTTCCTTCATACAAAACTTCACACAATCTTCATTAGCAACATTAGTGTATTCAAGATAATAAGCCTTTGGGTTCAGTTTCAACTCAAGTAAATCATCCATTAAAACATAGGCAACTGTAGCAACTCCTTTTAAAAGCTCAAGTGATCAAAGAGAACTAAAAAAGAAACCGATTAAGAGGCAAATGCAAATAATGGCAGAAATCTGGCAAAACTGACCAGCAGGGAAAGACCAATTTTTTCAAAAATCTTCTGTTTCTCAAATCAAAAAGTGCAAAACTAACGAAAGTTGGGTGAATAACAGGGGCATGCACAAAAATAATTTCAGCTCAATCCAATGTACTGGGATTTTTCACGATGTTTTACAGTGAAGCACAGAAATCTGTTTCGGGATAGCAGCTTCCCCAAACCTTACTTCCCTATTATTAGAGGTTATTCTTGGGGAAAAAACCAAACAAAAAGGATAAGGAGAGGTTATTACAGAGGCAATAACTTTCAAGACTCAACAAAAGAAAAACTTACTGGAATAAAACAATGGGTTGTCTCCCATAAGTGCTTTTCTTCAATGCCTTTTAGCTAGGCTTGATAGTTTGAGAAGATGCTCACATAAGAAATATGAATTGAAGTAAAAGAGAGCATCAAGAAGCAAATTCAAACCACATTTAGGTCTAACCCACTTCCTATGCATAGGAAACTTGTACGCAAATAAATTCACAAAGAACAAAGTGACAGGCATAGGAAGATAAACCAAGAGTAACTTCAAAACTTTCAGCACATAGAGAGGTGTTTCAGTACGATGAAAACTTATACAACCATATTTTCCTCTCTCATAATAATTTTCAGTAGCCTCATGAATAAACTCAACAATATAACTATCACATAAAGTATGCTTTTCATGATCTACAAACACATAATTTTTATCAACCTAAAAAATAGTGGGATTAAAACCTTCAAACCCACTTTTAACAATTTTATAATAAGATGACAGATGTCACATCCCAAAATTTTCCAAATTTTGAAATGTGAAAAATAATCAAACAAAAGAAACAAATGTTGAAATTTAGGGGGAAAGAAACTTTTGCTTCTAAATGGAAACATCAAAACCTTACTTGAATAAAAATTTGAATAAGAAAGCAACAAACAAATATTCAAAAGATCAAATGCATCCATGCATGGAATGTATCTTGATTTTGAGCACTTGGAAAAGTTAAACCTAAACCCTAAACTCTAATAAAGGAAATCATCATCAAGATCACTCCAAGACTATGGCTTTATTCCATATAAAAATTTAGCAAGAACATTTCTAAATGACCAATAATGGTAAACAAAAATATTACAAAACCATGAGAATTGGTTTCACTCCATTTGGAGCCATGGATAAAAACGTATGATTTTTATAAGATAAAAGAAAACATTCCAAGGCTAATAAAGCTCCTAGCTAAAATCAATACCAAATTTGTGAGAAAAGTAATTCCAAAAGATATATAATTATTAAATAGAATTATACAAATTGGAATCACTATTTTTGGAGCTATGAATAAAAAGATATGAATTTTATAAGACAAAGAAATAAATAGATAAATAAGAATTGTTGCAAAGACAATTTAAACCATGGCTAAATCCATGAGGAAATGGAATAAAAGTATACCTAAATAATATAAAAGGATAAAGGATTATTTAAATAAAATTAAATGGGCTTATGAACCATATTCAAATTTTATTTAAGTAAATACCAATATGCATCACTTATTTTTAAATGAATATTAATTGATAAAAAATATTTTTGAAATGGACTAATTAATCAACTCATATTTGGTATGAAACCTAGTGAAAATATTTGGAGAAGTTTTGAATTCAAATTGAGGTTTGAATCAATTGATTTGAATAAAAACAGAAAACTAGAAAAAGAAAAGGAAAAAGACTAACAGGAAAAAAAAGAGAAGAGAAGCTACCTACCCAACTAGGCCTAGCAAGCCCCAGCCCAACAGCCCACCCGGGCCACCTCTCTCTCCCCCTGCTTTCTTTTCTCACCGCACAGAACCCCCACCCTCTCGCTGACCACTTGGCCCCACAACCGCGTCAGCTCCATCGTCTTCAACGCGCGCAGGACTCGTTCCCCTCTGCCGTTTCTTCCTCTGAATTCAAATCGAGTAAATTCGCACAACTACCACAGTAATCCCCGCCCTCGACCTTGCCTTCTTATCCTCCTCTCCGTTTCCCCTCAAGGCCCACACCCTGAGAGCCCCCAGGCTGCCCGTAATCGAGCTCGATCCGCCGTATTCTCTGACGAACTCCGACAGCAATTCCGGTGAGCCCCATACGCCCCTTTCCCTCTAGCTCATGTTGTCGTGACGCCTTTGTCTTATGCTTCTTATGGTACTCTCTGTTCACTTTCTCATGGCCTGTAGGCTCGCCTTCATCAACATCTGCAAGCTCCCGATGGTGGCCACATCTCCGACGAGACATCGCGGTAAGCCCCGTGCGCCCCTCTGCCTCTGGTTCAAGCAATGACACTTGCCTGCTTCATGCCTTTCTCCTGATGCCTTTAGCTTGACCAATTGCGCCCCAGGTTACCCCCGTCGTTGTCTGCAAGCACCCAAAGCGCGGCCGAACTCCGGCGAGTGATTGAGCTCGCGTCCGTGCACCCTCGCCCCAACCGCGTCCACGTTGAGCATCGCCTCGCCTCTATGACCGTGGTAAGCCCTAGGACCCTCCCCCTTACCCCCTAGCATCGCTGGACCGATGTTGCCAGACGCGTCGCCACCGCACATTGCCAACAGAGCTGCCCATCTTTGGCAAGCACGCTGATACGTCCAAAACGTATCTACTTTCCCGAACACTTTTGCTATTGTTTCTCCTCTAAACTTGTGTGATTTGGATACAACTAACACAGGCTGAAGCTGTTTTTAGTAGAATTACCTTGGTGTCTAGTTTTTGTGCAGAAAATCAACTATTAGGAAAAATCCTGGAAAATATGCCAAAAATCCTATTTCACAACAAGATCCACAGAGCCAGAATACGAGATGGAGGGGAGCCCTGGGTGGCCCACACCCCCTGCCGCGCAGGTGGGCCAACCCCGCGCCTGGGAGGGGTGTGGCCAGCCCAGGAACCGCCTCGACCTCTCTCTTCGCCTATAAGATGCCTTCTTACCTAAAAACTCAGGGGGTTTGTCATTTTTCTAGAAAGAGTTCCGCTGCGCCGCCACCACCAGAAGCCGTGATTCGGAACCAGAAGCTCTGTTCTGGCACCCTGCCGGTACGGGGAATTTGGGGAGGATCATCGCCATCGTCATCACCAACGCCTCTCCATCAACCATCAATGTTTCCCTCATCCATGAGTGAGTAATCCACCGCTATAGGCTATGGGGATGGTATGGATTAGATGAGTTCTATCATGTAATCGAATAAGATTGATAGGGCATGGTGCCTAGTATCTCTGTTAGTGCTATTTGACTTTGTTGCAACTTGTTGTGCTTAATGCTTGTCACTAGGGCCCGAGTGCCATGATCTCATATCTGAACTTATTATTGAATCATTATGATAGTATTGTTTGTGATCTTATCTGCAAGTTGTGTACACATATCATTGTCCGGATCCAAAGGCCCCGAAGTGACAGTGTTCACCGAGTGTTAATGATTTGCTCCGGTGCTCTATTAAAAGGAGCACCTTAATTGCCAGTAGTTCCCTAGAGGCCTCGCTGCAACAGGCTGCCAGGACAAAAGATTTTGTGCAAGTTCTCATTGCGAGCACGCATGACTATATATGGAGCACATGTCTATGATTGTTTAGTACTTGGATGCTTTATCTCATTTATCTGCAATTGCCATAGATCTTGAAGTTACATGTTTAGACTCATCAATGAAACGCCCGTCCATCCATCCCTATGCCTACCGCACTCATATCCTACTGTTTGCTACTACTGTTACTATTGCTCTTGTTTTACTGCTGCTGTTGCTACTACAAACTATTGCTACTGATAAACTTCTGTGAGCAAGAACTATTTCCAGGTGTAGCTAAATTGACAACTCAGTTGTTAAGGCTTGCAAGTATTCTTTGGCTCCCCTTGTGTCGAATCAAAAAATTGGGTAATACTACCCGCGAAGACTGTTGCGATCCCTTATACTTGTGGGTCATCACACGCGCAGATCCATTAGATCAAAATCCCGCGGCTAAGATAGAATCACTTACCAAAAGGCATCGTTAGATCTGGTCCGTGCGATTTTAGTTAGATCTAACGGCCTATGTAGTTGATCCACGCGAAACGGTACCGTCCAATCAGAACAGGCCATGTGTTAGGGTTTTCGATTTAAAATCCAGATTTTGTTCTATTAGATGTTTAAACTTGTAAATAACTTTTTATCTGTATTTCCAAATATTACAAATTAGGTGTCTATGGATTCAGAAAAATGTGTACTTTGCACCTATGGCCTTACTTTGGTCATTTGCTTCTGAAAAATTAGAGTTTTATGCAGAGACTTTTTTAGGGTTATTTTGAGTTAAAAATTGTTCTAAAAATTATTTTTGAGTAAATCCTTTTGCAAATGGTTTTGTTTTGAATCCTCTGACCATAAACACTAACATTTGAAATATATTTTGTTAGCACTAGAAATTATTTCTTTGAATAAAAGCTTTTCTAACCAAAGAAAAATGATTTAAATGACTTATTTTCACTAACTTGGTTTGAAATGAAATTGCACTTTTATAAAAGACCAGTAGGTGTTTTGAAATGTTTAGAACCTTTTTAGAAAGAAACTTTTCAATAAAATGACCTTTTCATGCTTGCATGCATTTCTTTGTTTCCTTGTTTTGTTTTCTTATATGTTTGTGTCTAGTTTTTAATGTGTGCTTTGCTTGATTGTGATGTAGTGAACTTTGAGGAGTATGACAATTGCAAGATCAAGGAGAGTACCTAGTTTTTCTACTAAAAAGGAAAGTGATACTTTGGTCATCAAAAGTCCTATCTTTTCAATATTGCATTAGTGATATTTTTGTAGTATGCATGATAGGACTATTTTGTGTAATTCTATGCTATGCTATGGTAGATCCTATAGAATATATCTTGGTAGAAATTTTACTAAGTTAAGGGACATGTTATGCTAGTATGCTTAGCCTAGCTATTAGAATTCAAGGGTGGAAATTCATGTTCTGATATTATGGAAAGGCTATGCCTATGTGTTTTTGACTAAGAAAACAACTTGTTAATGAAACACCTGGGTGGAAATGGACATGTATGGATGGATATTTGTTGATTGGTTACTCAGGGCCCATTTCTATGGTTTACCCTAGTGTATCTCACTTGTGGATGGCCACCCAGGAACAAAGAGATTTGAGATGTTTAGTGTTGAGAAGCTTCTAGTGCAACCACATGGCATATGGGCTCTGCCTTGACCAACTAGGTTGCAAGAACTCAGCTATATGGACAGAAGGTGGTAGTGATGATAGGATGGAATATGTCCATGGTGGTCTGAGGGATTTCTTCTGAAAAGTCTCGTATCGATGCATGTCGAGTCTTGTGGGTAAAATGCACCACCTCTTGAGAGGGTAAAACTAACTACTTAGCCGTTTCCCCGGTTATGGACAATTTTGAGCATCGAAGACATTGAAATGATCAAGGATCTTCTCATCCTAATTTCTATAAGTTAAAACTTGTGGGTGAACAATGGTAGCACCTGGTGTGTATCCAGTGTGCCATGTTTGATGAAGAGTTTTGAAAAAGAGAAAAACTATTTTACAAAGGATAGGAAAAACTTATTTTATGCAAAGGCCAGACAAAACTCCACTTAGCCATGGACTCATGTAGATGTTAGATTCTCAATATCAATATGATATCACTTGCCAATACAATTCAAATGTATTGACCCTTGTGGCTATAACTTATCATGTTGCAGGTTTGTTTGATGTTAGTGAAGTGTGTTGAGTAGGGATTACAATTCTACAACCAACATGTTTGCCTGTGGCATATGAAGATGAAGGACTCCATGCTTTATAGTTATATCTGCTGCTTTGTAATAAGATAGCCATATGAGCTATGTAAGTTGTAATGAACTATTTTACTCCTGGTTATGAGTTATAATATGACATTTGTTTCTTGATATTACATCTTAAATTGTGGGTTATAGCTAGTCGATTTAGGGACTAGCACAATAAACACAGGGACTTGTACCTTATTGGGTTCAGGCCTCTACAAATGGTATTAGAGAACTGTGTTGCCTGTAGGATTGTAACAATAGAATTGGACAAAACCCCTTAGAAAAATAGGAGTTGTATTTGTTCTAACTTATTTACAAACAATCTTGTAAACTCTTTCCTTAGCATTTTGTTCTGCTTCTATATCTCTCCCTTTTTCAACTTGATGGACAAAGACTTCAACATGAGCAAGGACTTCAACATCACTAATGACATCAGCTTAAACATATCAAAGGACTTCAACTTGGACATCACCTTTGAACTTTGTGACCAAGGTGCAATTATTTCTCCCAAGATATACCATGATATTGTCAATGATGTAATAACTAAGAAGGATTGAATGATCTCAAGTGAGACCCTATAGTTGGACCACCATACTAGTGTTTAGTTTAAAATTGATTTGCCAATCATTTATTGATCATACCAACCTATGTGGTGTGACAATAATATTTTGTTTGCCTAATATATGCTTGAACCTTATTGTTTGAATGGAATGCATGATTGATATTGCTTGCACCTTGCTTTATGTGATTTGTTGTGTGTGAGTAGAATTCTTTACCTAGAAATCTTTTGTCTTTTCTCAATCCAACCCAAATAGATGACTTCTCCAAGAGACTGCAACTCCAACATCAAGGAAGGTGATAAAAACAACCTCGAGATGCACATGACAGTACAACTGCTAACAACCCAAACTAAGTTGAATCAAGTGACAACACAATTTTTAGCTAACAACCACAACAACATTGAGTTAGACCGAACCATGCTAAAGTTCTTGGGATCCCAATCCCGATTGTTGCAAAGGATGACCTATCAGATGATCAACATGAGAAGCAACCCTTCCCAAAGGAATTGTGATAACCATGATTTCAAGGATGATATTGTGGAAAGAACACAAGCATGCAAAACCTGTGGAGACATAGGACACACTTATAAAGATCATATTGAACAGTTCCCAAATTGTGAAGAGAACCATCCAACTAGACAATGCCCCACATCTCAAGTTACTCGTTTCCTATGTGAAGGAAATGACCATGTTCCTGTCCAATGCCACATTTATCCTATAGTTCAACAGATGAAACATCAAGCTAAAGATGGAATACATCAAGTCTTTGGAAACATCCATGAAGGTACTACTTCTACCAGGGATGATGAAGACAAAGTCAAATCTCAATATGCCCCTTCATACAAGGTAACCAACTTTGATGAGCAAAAGAGGAAACGTGGATGTTATCCTAAGAACCATTCTAAGAACCGAGGAAGTTTTCCTACATTTGTGGTGAAATATGAAGAACATGAACTAAGAGACCTCCTAGCTTTGGAGAGAACCAAAAAGAAGAAGGGACAAGGAAACAAACAAGAGATAGTGATACCAATGATAAGGATGGATGACAGTCCAGTTCACTATTTCAACTGTCACAATCTTGGACACTATGCCAATGAGTGTCTGGTGGAGAAAAGTCTTGACTACCAATGTGAAGAGTGTTTGGTAGCGAAATGCCTCAACCTTGTCACATGTTTCAAATGTGAAAATAAGGGACACTATGCAAACAACTGTCCAGAGAAGTTACATCAAGACACCAAGTAAGCCAAGATGCAATCTAGTTAAAATCCTTTTAAGGGTGGTAGTACCCTAGCTGTCCTGAAACCAACTTGTGGTTTCTAGCCTTCCCGAATCTCGGGACGAGATTCCTTTTAAGGGTAGTAGTCTGTCACATCCCAACATTTTCCAAATTTTGAAATGTGAAAAATAATCAAACAAAAGAAACAAATATTGAAATTTATGGGGAAAAGAAACTTTTTCTTCTAAATGGAAACATCAAAACCTTACTTAACAAAAATTTGAATAAGAAATCAAAAAACAAATATTCAAAAGATCAAATGCATCCATGCATGGAATGTATCTTGATTTTGAGCACTTGGAAAAGTTAAACCTAAACCCTAAACCCTAATAAAGGAAATCATCATCAAGATCACTCCAAGACTATGGCTTTGTTCCATATAAAAATTTAGCAAGAACATTTCTAAATGACCAATAATGGTAAACAAAAATATTACAAAACCATGGGAATTGGTTTCACTCCATTTGGAGCCATGGATAAAAACTTATGATTTTTATAAGATAAAAGAAAACATTCCAAGGCTAATAAAGCTCCTAGCTAAAATCAATACCAAATTTTTGAACAAAGTAATTCCAAAAGATAAATAATTATTAAATAGAATTATACAAATTGGAATCACTATTTTTGGAGCTATAAATAAAAAGATATAAATTTTATAAGACAAAGAAAGAAATAAATAAATAATAATTGTTGCAAAGACAATTTAAACCATGGCTAAATACACGAGTAAATGGAATAAAAGTATACCTAAATAATATAAAAGGATAAAAGGATTATTTAAATAAAATTATACGGGCTTATGAACCATATTAAAATTTCATTTAAATAAATACCAATATGCATCATTTATTTTTAAATGAATTTTAATTGATAAAAATATTTTTGAAATGGACTAATTAATCAACTCATATTTGGTATAAAACCTACTGAAAATATTTGGAGAAGTTTTGAATTCAAATTGAGGTTTGAATCAATTGATTTGAATAAAACTCGAAAACAGGAAAAGAAAAGGAAAAAAAAGAGAAGAGAAGCTATGTGCCCAACTAGGCCTAGCAAGACCCAGCCCAACAGCCCAGCCGGGCCACCTCTCTCTGCCCCTGCTTTCTTTTCTCACCGCACAGAACCCCCACCCTCTTGCTGACCACTTGGCCCCATAGCCGCGTTAGCTCCATCGTCTTCAATGCGCGCAGGACTTGTTCCCCTCTGCCGTTTCTTCCTCTGAATTCAAATCGAGTAAATTCGCACAACTGCTGTAGTAATCGCCGCCCCGACCTCTCCTTCTTATTCTCCTCTCCCTCCTCTCCATGTGCACTCAACCGACATGCCCTGAGAGCCCCCAGGCTGCCTGTAATCGAGCTCGAGCCGCCGCAGTCTCCGACGAAATCCGGCAGCAATACCGGTGAGCCCCATATGCCCATTGCCCTCTAGATCTTGCTGTCATGCTTGCCTTTGTCTTAAACTTCTTCTGGTACTCGCGGTTCACTTGCTCATGGCCTGTAGGCTCGCCTTCATCAACATCTGCAAGCTCCCGACGGTGGCCACATCTCTGACGAGCCATCGTGGTAAGCCCCGTGCGCCCCTCTGCCTCTGGTTCAACCGATGATACATGCCTGCTTCATGCGCTTCTCTTGATGCCTTTAGCTTGACAATTACACCCCAGGTCTTCGCCCCCGTTGTTGTCTACAAGCACCCGAAGTGCGGACGAACTCCGACGAGTGATTGAGCCCGTGTTTGTGCACCCCCGCCCCAACCGCGTCCACGTTGAGCATCGCCTTGTCTCTGTGACCATGGTAAGCCCTAGGACCCTCCCCTACCCCCCTAGTGTCGCCGGACCGCCGTTGCGAGATGCGTCGCCGCCGCACGTCGCCAGCAGCGCTGCCCATCTATGGCAAGCACGCGCAGATCCATTGGATCGAAATCCTGCGGCTAAGATATAATCACTTATCGAAGCGGCATCGTTAGATCTGGTCCGTGCGATTTTAGTTATATCTAACGGCCTGTGTAGCTGATCCACGTGAAATGGTACCGTCCAATCAGAACACGCCGCGTGTCAGGGATTTTGATTTAAAATCCAGATTTTATTCTATTAGATGTTTAAACTTGTAAAATCAATAACTTTTTATCTGTAATTCCAAAAATTACAAATTAGGTGTCCATGGATTCAAAAAATGTGTACTTTGAACCTATAGCCTTACTTTGGTCATTTGCTTCTGAAAAATTAGAGTTTTATGCAGATACTTGTTTAGGGTTATTTTGAGTTTAAAAATTGTTCTAAACATTATTTTTGAGTAAATCCTTTTGCAAATGGTTTTGTTTTGAACCCTCTGACCATAAACAATAACATTTGAAATTATAAATATATTTTGTTAGCACTAGAAATTATTCCTTTGAATAAAAGATTTTCTAACCAAAGAAAAATGATTTAAATGACTTATTTTCACTAACTTGGTTTCAAATGAAATTCCACTTTTATAAAAGACTAGTAGATTTTTTTTGAAATGTTTAGAACCTTGTTAGAAAAAACTTTTCAATAAAATGACCTTTGCATGCTTGCATGCATTTCTTTGTTTCCCTGTTTTGTTTTGTTATATGTTTGTGTGCTAGTTTTGAATGTGTGCTTTGCTTGATTGTGATGTAGTGAACTTTGAGGAGTGTGACAATTAGAAGGTAGGCATGGGTAAGTATCCATTCTTCCTCCTTTTGTTCCTCCTATTTTTCATCTAATGAGCTTTTAGGTTCAGCTATTTCTTCTTCCATAGGTTTCTGCAAATTGTGGACACATTCTTGTGCATGACCGAGTCTCTCTTTATAATCAATGATATAACAATTATTGCTGAAATTTTCTATGCAATAATCAAGGATAGAAGAGACCATATCTTTTAGGTCTTTACAAGCAACACATGTTTCATAATTTTTAGACATGAAGGATTCTATTTCAGATGCTCCCATAAACAAAAAAAAGTGTTCTTCTTATTCAAATCAGAGATGAATATAGTTATTCCAATGATAATTCATAATTAAAACTTCTTTACTAAAGCCATATTGTAATTTAAGATGTTTAGTATCATGTTCAGAGCAACAATTTATAGCATGGCGTTTAAGCAAAATTTTAGCAATTTGATCCAACATTTTTAACATACCTCTCATGACTTTACCCTTATATGATTCTCTATACTTTATAAAATATTCCATAGAGGTTCTAGCATGTTCTTCCATAACAACAGTTTTTAGATTTTCGGTTTTTACAAATTTTTATGGATTTTCGAGTATATGAGAAAAATAAAACAAGACAAAGATAAACTAGGCAAGAAAAATAAAATAAAAACAGAGAGACAGGTAAAGTGTACTCCCTAGGTGAACTTACGGATCAACATAATGAGCTAAGAACAATGTAACAACTAAAGAAGGAACTAATTTTTTTTTGTGTTTTTGATAAAAAGAAGCAAAGCAACAGTAATAGCAACTAAAGTAGGAACTATTTTTTGTGTGTTTTTGATAAAAAAAGGTTAACCAAACAAAGCAAAATAAACTAAGCAAAACAAAAACAAAGTAAAGAGATTGGTTGTGAGAGACTCCCCTTGCAGAAATCTTCTTTGTCCCAGAAAAGCTTTTTGATGAGGAAGAAGAGATTGAAGCTGTCCTGTATCTCCCTGGCAACGGCACCAGAAAGTCTTGATGCGACTCAGTTACTATAGATCCTGTTAGGAAACCCCAAGAGCAAGGTGTGATGAGAACAGGAGCAAGTTTTCCCTTAGTTGTGAAACCAAGGTTATCGAACCAGTAGGAGAAAGGAAACAACTCCCAAGGTATTGCTAGCAACGTGGAACCTGCACAATACAACCACAATACTTTGCCCCAACTTACAGTGAGGTTGTCAAGCTCACCGGTTTGCTAAAAACAAAGGATTAAACGTATAGTGTGGAAGAAAGTAATTGCTTGTAGTAATTGCAGAAAGTAAACAATAGACAGTAGATTGAATATCAGTGGGAAGGAATGGACCGGGGCGATAGTTCACTAGAGGTGTTTTCTCCATAAGATAAATAACATGTTGGGTGAACAAATTACAGTTGGGAAATTTACAGATAGAGAATGGATAACAATGCATGTACATGACATGATGATTTCTATGAGATTATTTTGGGCATTACAACATAATACATATACCATAATCCAACTTCATCTATAACTAATAATCCACCTCTGAGATATCATCCGAACAACCCTCGGGTATTAAGTTGCAAGCAACAGATAATTGCATTAAGCAAAGTGTGTAAAGTAAACAATACAATTTCCCTTGGACAAAGGATTGTTGTTTTCTCCCTAGTAGCAACAAAACATCTACAACCTTATAGGTTTCTGTCACTCCCCCGGATTACTAGAGGCATGAACCTACTATCGAGCATAAATACTCCCTCTTGGAGTCACAACCAAGTACTTGGCCATAGTAACTACTATCAACGGAGAGCATGCAAGATCACTAATAACATAGACATGATAGAATCAATAATCAATCTTGACGTAGTACTCCATATCCATCAGATCCCAACAAACACAACATGTAGGATTACAAATATATAATCTTGATCATGATAGGCAGCTCACAAGATCTAAACATGGTAGCACAAAAGAGGATAAACAACCATCTAGCTACTTCTATGGACCCATAGTCCAAGGATGAACTACTCACGGATCACTCCGGAGGCTAGCATGGTGATGAAGAAGGCCTCTTGGATGATCTCCCCTCTCTGACATGGTGCCGGGAAGAGATTTAGATCCCTCCCGATCTAGGGACGATGGTGGTGGTGGCTACGGACTTTTTTGTGGAATTCTGATCGGGTACTTAGGGTTTTCTCCTAGGGGGAAAACCCTAAGTAGAGGTCCAGGGGGGCCACACCATACGGAGGCGCGCCCCCCTGGCCGTGCCTGGGCCAGGTGCGGCCGCCCTGGGGTGTGATACGTCGGAAACGTATCTATAATTTTTGATGCTCCATGCTTGTTTAGTATCTACTTTTCTTTGCTTTGTCTACACTTTTAGGTGTTTTTATATCTTTTCTGGAACTAACCTATTAACAAGTTGCCACAGTGCCAGTTGCCTATTTTCTTCTCTTTTTGGTTCTAGAAAGGCAAAAAATCAATATTCTCAGAATTGGACAGGACAAAAGCCAAAGTCAATATTTTACCGTGGGCAACACGAAGCCAGAAGACGAGACGGAGAAGGCTCACCAGGGGGACACACCCCCTGGACGCACTGGTGGGCCCACCCATGTCAGGGGGGGTGCAGCCGCCCTGGCTCGCCCCTTCGCCTATAAGAAGCCTCCGATGCAGAAACCCTAGGCACCCGATCAAAACTCCATGAAACTGTCTGTAGCCGCCGCCACCATCGTCCCTAGATCGGGGGGGGGGATCTGAAGTTCTTCCCGGCACCCTACCAGAGGGGAGATCATCCCGGAGGGCTTCTTCTTCATCATGCCAGCCTCTGGTATGAAGCGTGAGTAGTTCCACCTTGGACTACAGGTCCATGTAGTAGCTAGATGGTTGTATCTCCTCCTTGTTCTTTCATGTATAGATCTTGTGAGCTCCATTCATGATCAATATCTAATCTATTTGTAATCATGCATGTTGTGTTTGCGGGGATCCGATGGATATTGAGATTACTATGTTAGATTGATTAATGGTTTTGTCTATTTGATACTATAATGTATGTATTGTTTGTGATCTTGCACGCTCTCCATTGTTAGTAGCTATCTTGGCCAAGTAGTTGCTAGTGAATCCAAGAGGGGGTATTTATGCTCGATATTGGGTTCATGCCTCTAGTTTCCAAGGGAAGTGACAGAAATCTCTTCGGTTGTAGATGTGATGTTGCCACTAGGGAGAAAACAACGGTCTCTTGTTCATGGAACAAGTGGATTGTTTACCTTACACAATTTGCTTAAAGTAGTTGTCTGTTGCTTGCAACTTAATACTGGAGGGGGTTCGGATGATAATCTAAACGTGGACTTCTAGTCATAGATGTAGTTGGATGGCGGTCTATGTATATTGTTGTATTGCCCAATCGAATCTCATAGGATCTTTTTTGTCTAGTATTGCATTGTTATGCCTTGCTCAGTTCATTTCAATTGCCCTGCTGTAATTTGTTTACCCTTCATGACATGTTGTTTATCTAAGGAGAGCACCTCTGGTGAACTATGGACCCCGATCCAATCTTTACCATTGATACATCTTCCACTGTTTACTTGCTGCAAACCATCATCACCTTCGACACCATACAGTTAATCCTTTGTTACAGCAACTGGTGAGATTGACAACCTCACTATTCGTTGGGGCAAAGTCTTGAGTTTTTGTTGTGCAGGTTTCCACGTTGCTTACAATAGTTGTGTGACGTTTCCTTACTCCTACTGGTTCGATAACCTCGGTTTCTTAATGAGGGAAGACTTGTTGCTGTGTTGCATCACACCTTTCTCTTGGGGTTTCCCGACGAAGCGCACCTACATCAACTAGGGGCACCAACAAGTTTTCTGGCACCGTTGCTGGGGAGGCTAAGGACGTCGTCACAAGGGGAGTCCTCCTCAACCTTTCTCTTTACTTTGTTTTTAGTTTTCTTAGTTTCTTTTGCTTGGTTTTGTTTGCCTCTTTTTATCAAAAACTCCAAAAAATTAGTCTAGTTTGGTTTGCTTTCTCTTACCAAAAACACAAAAAAATTAGTTCGTGCTCTAGATGCTGCTGCTGTTTTTGGCTTGCTCCACCTTTGCCAAAATGAACTCTGTTGAGAACACCAAGTTGTGTGACTTCACTAGCACAAACAATAATGATTCCTTAGCACTCCTATTTCTCCACCTGCTCCTGATGCTACCTTTTATGAAATTAAGCCTGCTTTGTTGAATCTTGTGATGAGAGAGCAATTTTCTGGTGCTAGTTCTGATGATGCTGCTGCCCATCTCAATAACTTTGTTGAACTTTGTGAGATGCAAAAGTATAAGGATGTAGATGGATATATTATAAAGCTCAAGCTGTTTCCTATCTCCCTGAGAGGGAAAGCTAAAGAATGGTTGCTATCCTTGCCTAGAAATAGTATTGATTCTTGGACTAAGTGCAAAGATGCTTTTATTGGAAAGTACTATCCTCCTGCTAAGATTATATCTATGAGAAGTGACATTATGAAATTTAAAAAACTTGATAATGAACATGTTGCTCAAGCTTGGGAAAGAATGAAATCTTTGGTTAAGAATTGTCCCACTCATGGACTCACTACTTGGATGAGTATCCAGACTTTTTATGCAAGTTTGAACTTCTCTTCAAGAAACCTGTTGGATTCAGCTGCTGGAGGTAAATTTGTGGGCATCACTTTGGGTTCTGCAACAAAACTCCTTAATAATATGATGGTTAATTACTCTGAATGGCACACTGAGAGAGCTCCACATGGTAAGAAGGTAAACTCTGTTGAAGAAACCTCCTCTTTAAGTGATAAGATTGATGTTATTATGGCTATGATTGTTAATGGGAAAGCTCCTTTAGATCCAAACAATGTTCCCTTAGCCTCTTTGGTTGCTCAAGAAGAGAAAGTTGATGTGAACTTCATTAGAAACAACAATTTTGACAACAATACTTATGGTAATAACTATAGGCCTTATCCTCCTAATATTGGAAATACTTATCATGGTAGGTCTGGAATGCCTAGTGAAGATAGGATTCTAGAAGTTGAAAGATCCACTAAAAACTTTATGCAGATGCAATATGAGCAAAACAAGATATTCACTAAAACTATGGAAGAAAAATCTGTTATCTTGAAGAATACTAGTCATCAGCTTGAGAATTTGAATAGAGAAATTCCTAGTTTACAGTCAAAATTTTTGAGTGCTGAGAAGAACATTTCCTCTTTGTATGAATCACAGTCCTCTTTGATTAATAAAATGGCTGCTAAACCTGAAACCATGGAAAGTACCTTTGCTGCTACTCATGCCATACAAGTTACTATTGATGAAAATGTTAGACTATTAGCCCAACTTCATGCTAAGTGGGAAAGGGAAGCTGAAATTGATAGAAACAATAGTGTGTGCACCATCACTAGAATGGATACCACTAAACCACAATAAGCCCCTATTCCTCCTCCTACAATGCCTAAACCTAATGAGTCTACTACTAGTGATGCTAAGTTTGATTTTGATATAGATGGTTGCAATATTTCTGAAGTGATTTTGTTCCTGCAAAAACTTGCTAGAAGTCCTGATGCTAGTGATATGCATGTTGCTTTCACCAAACACATTACAGATTCTCTTGTTAAGATTAAGGAAGAGAAGTTAAAACACAAAGCTTCTATTCCTAGGAAAGTAGAAGATAGTTGGGAACCCATTATTAATATGCAAGTGAATGACTTTGATCTCAAAGCTTCATGTGATCTTGGTTCTAGTGTCTGTATTATGCCTAGGAAGATTTATGAAATGCTTGATTTGCCACCTTTGGAAGATTGTTATTTGGATGTCCCACTTAATGATAATGCTAAGAAGAAACTCATGGGGAGTGTTAATGATGTTCTCATTATGGTTAACAATGCTTATGTCCCTGTTGATTTCTATGTTTTGGATGTTGAATACAATGCTTCTTGTCCTATTACTTTGGGAAGACCTTTTCTTAGAACTGTTGGTGCCATCATTGATATTAAAGAAGGCACCATTAAATATCAATTTCCATTCAAAAAAGGTATTGAACACTTCCCTATGAGGAGAGAGAAGTTGCTTTTTTTCTCCTCCCTTGAAAGCAAGGTTTGAAGTTAATGCTTCCTCATTTGAAAATACTTGATTTCTTGCTTCTTGTGCCTAACTTAAAGGCGTTAAATAAAAGTACTTGTTGGGAGATAAACTAAGAGTTTGCTTGAGTATTGGAAGTTATTACTTCAGTAATGACCTCTCCTTATCCTTTTTGTTTGCTTTTTGTGCCAAGAATGACCTCTAATGAGAGGGAAGTAAGATTTGGGGAGTTGTTGTCCTGAAACAGATTTCTGTCCTCCACCATAAAAATTCGTGAGGAGTCTCTATAAGTCGGATGGAGCTGAAAATTTACGAATAAATCCCCCAGTATATTATATAATTTTTTTTAGTTCAACACGTTTTTATTTGAGCAACAGAAGATTTTCGAAAAAATCTATTTCTACCTACTGGTCTGTTTTGACAGATTTCTGCCATTATTTGCATTTGCTTCTTATTGATTCCTTTTTGAGTTCTCTTTTGGGGAATTGAGATTTTTGAAGGAGTTGCTATAGTAGCTTGTGTCTTTAGTGAAAAGTTTTTCTGTTCCAAAGCTAAACCCAAAGGTCTATTATCTTTTGAATACACTAATGTTGCTAATGAAGATTGTGTGAAGTTTTGTATGAAGGAAAAATTTCAGGTGTACAGAGAGAATGATGTAATGAGATGAAGAATGGACAAAAGCTCAAGCTTGGGGATGCCACCCTGGTGTCACCCTAAGAAATATCCAAGAGGTACAAGCGTCAAAGCTTGGGGATGCCCAAGGCATCCCCTTCTTCATGAATAAAAAGCTTAGGTCTTTCTAGACACTTCGTTTTTATTGTTTCATGCACTGTTGTGTTGTTCTTGGAGCGTCTTAGTTTTCGTTTGCTTTGCTTAGTTTGTTTAGTTTGCTTGAATAAAGTAGTTTGGACCCCCGTTCTCGCTGTGTTGTTTCAAATAAGTTGATTGGTGTTGGAAAGGAGTAGAAAGTTCTTGCTTGAAAGTGCAAGAGGAGCTTGCATTGACTGTGACTTAGACTTTAGCATGTTATGATAGGTGTTGTTTTGACCTTATGCTTAGTGATTATTGCTGTAGCATGACTTGTTCCAAACAATAGGGATTGCTTAGTGTGGCTTTAAAGAATCATGCGTTGTTTGAGCATACAAAAGCATAGTATTGTGGTATTCTCCTTTGAAGCTTTGTTTGGGTTGACTTGGCACATGCTTACACCTTGTTGTGACTATGAACAAGTCACCATAGCCTCTATGATCATTTAGTCCTTGAATTGTAGTACCACTCTATGCTTTGATTAGTAATGTTTTGTTGCTCTGCATGATTATGGCCATTATTGCTCTCTTAATTGGTTGCTCTCAGTCTTTTGCTAGCCTCCATTTGTATGAGTAAGTTCTACTCATGCTTCCAACTCCCAAGAAACCAAGTTATTCCAAAGTGTCTACTATAAATTCCTATGCATGGTGTATTACACCATCCAAGTATATTCTTGTTTTCAGCTATATTCCAATTAAAAAGTATCTTGTTATGTGAAAACTTAGTGATTAAAGCCCTCACAAACTTCATGGCACACTTTATATTCTTTGCCTCTAATAAACTTGAACCATTGTGTCATCTATGTTGTATATGCTTGCAGTTATACGTTGGAATTAGCAGAACCATGCTGTCATGGGGAATGTTTTCAACATTGCACTTGTACTTTGTACACAGTTGATATCATGCTATTTTGTCTATGGATGTCATCAGTGTGAAATAAAGAGGGAACTTGTAAGTCCATGGAGTTAATTATTTTGTGTTAGAGAAATGCTTGGGCCGCTAGCCTAAGCCATGCCTAATCATGGCGGAAACTTGCAGCATCACCATAATGAGCTATCTGTGAAGCATCCTCAATAAAAAGCTATGCACATAGTAAATAAAAAGATCGCTGAGATGCTCATTGTCTGCTTGCCTTGTCATTTTGGTTATGGGATAGCTCCTATACCATGTGCAAGGGGTACCCTGTTGGCGGTTCTCTATGATACACATGTACTTACTATGACAAGAACTTACAGGTGACTGAAGTTGAGTAGCATGAGGTGTGGCCCTCGTATTCAAGGGACTTGAGATTGCCAACTTATACTTTGTCAAGCATATACCCATAGTTTATTCACTTTAACCATAATCACTTCAAGATGCTTATGATAGGGGCAATGAGGGATGAAAGCTAACAAGTACCATAATTTTTGGAAGCTTTTTTTGAAACTTGAAATCCCTGCTTCCCTCTATGAAGGGACTTTCTTCCACTATTATATTGAGTCTCCACCTTCTACCTATAGGTACTATTAAGAGAGCATAGTTGTCATTCTTAGTTCTATGTGTAGTGTCCCAAAACTTATTAATTGATGCATATTGTTGATATTGCTTATTCTTGTGCTATTTGTTTCTAGTCACCCTTGTGAACTTTGAAGGTGTCCTATGCATCTATTTGCTACTCTGTGAGGGACAAGCTGAATGCCACTATGCCATGTTTTCTGCATGTGAAACAAACAAACATTTTTCAATGCATGTTATTCATGATCTTTGTTTGTAGCCTTTCATGTTGCATGCATAGTTACTTTGTCCTATTGTTAGAACTCCATCTTTCATGCACATGTTTAGAGTTCTTTGATCCCAGCTTTCAATGCTTGCAAATGGTTTAATCTTGGTTTTGATGGTGCATGTCACCTCAAAAATTATTCTTTTATCACTTACCTACTCGAGGACGAGCAGGAGTTAAGCTTGGGGATGCTTGATACGTTGGAAACGTATCTTTAATTTTTCATGCTCCATGCTTGTTTAGTATCTACCTTGATTTGCTTTGTCTACACTTTGAGGTGTTTTTATATCTTTTCTGGAACTAACCTATTAACAAGTTGCCACAGTGCCAATTGCCTGTTTTCTCCTGTTTTTGTATCCAGAAAGGCAGAAAATCAATATTCTTGGAATTGGACGGGACAAAATCCAAAGTCAATATTTTACCGTGGGCAACACGAAGCCAGAAGACGAGACAGAGAAGGCTCACCGGGGGGCCACACCCCCTGGACGCACGGGTGGGCCCACCCCACGCCTCCGGGGGGTGGGGGTGCAGCCGCCTTGGTGGCCCCCTGGATCGCCCCTTCGCCTATAAGAAGCCCCCGATGCAGAAACCCTAGGCACCCGATCAAAACTCCACGAAACCGTCTGTAGCCACCGCCACCATCGTCCCTAGATCGAGGGGGGATCTGAAGTTCTTCCCAGCACCCTGCTTGAGGGGAGATCTTCCCGGAGGCCTCGTTCTTCATCATGACAGCCTCTGGTATGAAGCGTGAGTAGTTCCACCTTGGACTACGGGTGCATGTAGTAGCTAGATGGTTGTATCTCCTCCTTGTGCTTTCATGTATAGATCTTGTGAGATCCGCTCATGATAAATATCTAATCTATCTGTAATCATGCATGTTGTGCTTGCGGGGATCCGATGGATATTTAGATTACTATGTTAGATTGATTAATGGTTTTGTCTATTTGATACTATCATGTCTGTGTTGTTTGTGATCTTGCATGCTCTCCGTTGTTAGTAGCTATCTTGGACAAGTAGTTGCTAGTGACTCCAAGAGGGGGTATTTATGATCGATAGTGGGTTCATGCCTCTAGTTTCCAAGGGAAGTGACAGAAATCTCTTCGGCTATAGATGTGTTGTTTCCACTAGGGAGAAAACAACGGTCTCTTGTTCATGGAACAAGTGTATTGTTTACCTTACACAATTTGCTTAAAGTAGTTGTCTGTTGCTTGCAACTTAATACAGGAGGGGGTTCGGATGATAATCTAAACGTGGACTTCTAGTCATAGATGTAGTTGGATGGCGGTCTATGTATATTGTTGTATTGCCCAATCGAATCTCATAGGATCTTATTGTCTAGTATTGCATTGTTATGCCTTGCTCAGTTCCTGTCAATTGCCTACTGTAATTATTTTACCCTTCATGCCATGTTGTTTATCTAAGGAGAGCACCTCTAGTGAACTATGGACCCCGGTCCAATCTTTACCATTGATACATCTTCCACTGTTTACTTGCTGCAAACCATCATCACCTTCCACACCATACAGTTAATCCTTTGTTACAGCAACCGGTGAGATTGACAACCTCACTATTCGTTGGGGCAAAGTCTTGAGTTTGTGTTGTGAAGGTTTCCACATTGCTTACAACACTTGTGTGACATTTCCTTCCTCCTACTGGTTCGATAACCTCGGTTTATTACTGAGGGAAGCCTTGGTGCTGTGCTGCATCACACCTTGCTCTTAGGGTTTCCCGATGAAGCGCACCTACATCAACTAGGCGCACCAGGGTGCGCCTCCCTCCGGCCTCTTGTAGAAGACTGAACCTGATAATGTACAAGTCAATGTGTTACAGTGCTAGTCCCTGGATCAAATAACAAGCACCCACAGTTAAGATATAATATCAAGAAACAAAGGTCATATTACATCGCATATCCAGGAATAAAATAGTTCATTACAACTTACATAGCTCATATGGCTATCTTATTCCAGAGTAGCAGATATAACTATAAAGCATGGAGTCCTTCATATTCATGTGCCACAGGCAAACATGTTGGTTGTAGACTCATAATCCCTACTCATCAAACTTCACTATCATCAAGTAATCCTGCAACATGATAAGTTATAGCCACAAGGGTAAATACATTTGAATTGTATTGGCAAGTGATACCATATTGATATAGAGAATCTAACATCTACATGAATATATGGCTAAGTGGAGTTTTGGCTGGCTTTTGCACAAATTAAGTTTCCCCTATCCTTTGTAAAATAGTTTTTTTTTATTTTTCATTAGCACTTCATCAAACATGGCACACTGGATACCCTCGAGGTGTTTCCCTTGTTCACCCAACAAGTTTTAACTTAGATAAATTAGAACGATGAGATTCTTGATTCTGCTTCGTTGTCTTGATGCTCAAAAGTTTTCCGTAACTAGGGACACGGCTAAGTACTTAGTTTTACCCTCTCGAGAGGTGGTGCACTTTCCCCACAAGACTCGACATGCATCGAGAAAAGACTTTTCAGAGGCAATCCCTCAGACCACCATGGACGCGTTCCATCCTATCATCACTACCACCTTTTGTCCGTCTGGCTGAGTTCTTGCAACTTAGTTGGTCAAGGAAGAGCCCATATGCCATGTTGCTGCACTGAAAGCTTTCGCGACAAGAATGTCTCTAATCTCTTTGTTCCTGGGTGGCCATCCACAAGTGAGATACACTAGGGTAAACCATAGAAATGGGCTCTGGGTAACCACTCAACACAATCCATACAAGTCCCATTTCCACCCAGGTGTTTCATTAACATCAGTTGTTTTCATTAGTCCAAAAATACTCATATTTTCATAAAACATCATATCCTGATTTCCACCCACAAATCTATGCATTATAATCTTATGATGTCTCCTATCTTTAGGAAATACTACCAAGGTAGATACTATAGGAATTGCATAGCATAGAAATATACATAATAGTCCTACCATGCAAACTACAAAAACATCACTAATGAAATATTGAAAAGATAGTGAGTTTTGATGACCAATGTCGTGGGAATGGCCACGTCAGATGCTGCAATCGACAGCGAGTAGTAGAACGAGGGGCAAGGATGGCCAGCCATCTGCGGTGCGAGATGAGGGCGGATACATAGGGTTTTACCCAGGTTCGGCCCCCCGGAGGGTAAAGACCTACTCCTGCTAGATTGTATTGATGAGGGAGTACAAGGGAGAGCTCGACGACTAGGAGGCAAGTCGTAGGGGGTGTATGACGGAACGTGCGTTCTATGCGTACCCTAGGGAGGTTTATATAGAGTCACCTCGCTAGGGTTTACAGATCTACAACTGAGTTGGATAAGGACTCGGAGGGTGTTTGACCTAATCCGACTGGGCCTAGCTACGCTTCTGGGCCTCCAGCTTCCAGTCCCCTGGCTCCTTGTTGAGTCTTGATACAACCGGCATCCTGCAGGCCCACTCGCTGGCAGTATCGGCCAATGGGAAACTTTCTGCTGGGTATACCCCACTCGGCATATCCCCATCAGTAGTCTCCGAGGCCATCGTTGATTCGTCACAGGTGTTCTTAGGTAGTTAGAGTAGTCGGGTCCAATTTGGACGCCCAGTCAAATCGGCGGTGGACTCCTTCAATGAAAGAGATAACATGTCATATTAATCGCAATAACGGCGACTAGTCGAATCGCAGCCATGGCGAATGGGTCGGCGATAATTTGAGTCGCGGCTGTGGCGAATGAATTGGTGAGTAGTTGAATCGCGGCTATGGCGAATGGGTCGGCGAGTAGTCGAGTCTCTGCAACTGGCGAGTTGAATAGACGAAGTTGGACCATCAATCTTGGTCAAACTAGCTATTGGGCAATCCAACGGTAATATCAGTGTAATCACCGCACGGTAATGGCTCCCCGAAAATGGCGGGTAGCAACCGCTATATAAGGAGAGTGACGGACGAGGGGTGATCATTCCCCACATTTCTTCCGATCTCGCGCGTCTCCCAATCTCCCATTCCTTCGTAGCGACCCAGAACGATCTAGAGCGATCTAGAGCGACCCCGTGACCTAGATCCTCCGATCGATGGCGCCTCCAACATATTCGTGGGGTAGATCCAAATGTACCAAGACGCTGTTGAAATCCTTCGAGGATGCGGGAATTCTCCATGCCAGGAGATGGCGAATTCCCGTGGCCGGAGAGGTGGTACCGGATCCGCGCGCCGGGGAATTCATCTTCTTCACTAGCCACTTGGAGAGGGGGCTCGGCTTCCCCACTTACATCTTCGTCCGTCGCTTCTGCGCAGACTATGACATCCAGCCGTCAGATCTGGGGCCGCACAGCATTTTCGTGGCATTTTGCGAGTGCTATCTAGGCTACCACCCGTATTTCCCCCATGTGGCAGGATCTGTTCCACGGGCAGATCGGACGTGAAGGGGCAGGCGGCCCGATGCTAGCTGCGGGCGGCCTCACCTTCGAGCTGAAGTCCAAGGCCTCTTTCCTCGACCTGATGCTACCGAAGAAGGCGGCGAACGAGTGGAAGAAACATTGGTTCTACGTGACCGAGTCGACACCGGACGATGAGGTGGCGCTTCCGATGTACTCCCCCGACCGGCCCAAGCCGCGTCGGCTTCAAGTTGCCAAGCTCCCGCACGACCAGCCGATGGTGGTTGAAGAAATTTTGATGAAAATCCGCTACCTGAAGAAGGGCCTTCAAACCATCAACTTGTACAAATGCTGGCTCGGGTGGCGGCTGATGCCTCTGGCCAGCCGCGCCCATTGGATATACGAGTACACGGGCAAGGACGATGCGACCAAGTCCTGCACCACTGAGTGGAGCACCGACGACTACGCCCTCGCGCTGAGGAAGATCACCGACGCGGAATATCTCAACTCGAGGTCCAGGATTTCCCCGTACACCGCAAAGTGCAAAGCACCACCGGTGAGTCTACCTCCCCTGTTCATTTCACTGTCGCAGAATTGCAGTCGCGGCTCTTACTGATTGTGTTTCATTTGTGTAGCTATTACAAGTGGTGGAAGGTTGGCTTCCACCCGCCGACGATGAAGACTCGAGCGAGTCCGCTGAGGACGAGAGCGAGTCGTCCTCCGACAAGGACAACGTCAGAGGTGACGACGACGATGATGACAATGATGATGAAGATGACGACGAGGCCGTGGAGGTCGCCGCATCCGCGGTCTGGAAGACCCGCGGGCAACGGCAGCGCGAGCTTGAGGCTAGCAAGAGCCTCAAGGCTCATGACGGGGGCGAAGGTGAGGGCCTTGAACACACTTCCCGGCGCGTGGCCACGCTGTCGAAGAAGAAGTCGCCGCAGAAGAAGAAGGGGCCAGCCAAGGCGATGTTGCTGCCTCGGTCTGCGAGTAGCTCCGAAGCGACCACCGCGACCGACAAGACCGGGGCCAGCGTGCCGGCGCAGGCAACTGCGGCAGCTGATGCGGCTATGGTAGAAGATGAAGTGCCATTGGCGTCGCCGCCACCACCCTTCTCCGCAGTCACCGGGCTCAGGGTTGCTCCACTCGCGGCAGCATCACTGCCACAGGAGGCACCTGCGTCGACCGCCGGGGAACTTCCTGCCGTGGCTTCATCCTCGAAGAAGGCGTCCATGTCATGGGCACCGAGCTTGTCGAGACGGGCCTCAGCCGAAAGCTGGGGCCAGAGTTGGAGAAACCGGCGAGTATCCGCACCAGTCTACGCTTCACCCTAGTCGCCAAGTAAGTATTTTTGGTGTACTCCTTTGGGTGACTGGCTTGAAGTTGTCTTGCGAGCTTGCTGATAATGTCGTTTTGCAGGACTGGCATGAAGAAAATTAGCCACCCCGCAGTGTCTAAGGTTCCAGTAGGCCTCGCTGGGGCAAAGGACGATCCCTCGAAGAAGAGGAAGACCGACAGGGTCGAGGCACCCGCGGAGGGCACGAAGAGGGAAAAGGGCGACAAGGTCATCACGATATCGAATGAGCCAGTTGACGCCCCAAGTGAGGCTCCGACTGGAGCGGGTGCGGCCGCGAAGGCCGTAGTGGGCGCGGAGTCGCAGCGGATGAATCCGCAGCGCCAGTCAGGGCGATAGCGCCATCGACGAGCACTGCAGGAGCAGTACTAGCAAGCTTCCCTCGCTTTATGGTGAAGGCCTCCATTGAGAGCGCGTCGGCGCAGTCGGCCCAGGCGCCCGTTGTTTTGTGCTCGGAGGTCGTACAGTGTCGCGGGCATACACCTCTCGTGCTCCCGTCGGTGGACGCGGTCGAGCTGCACAACATGCTGGGTGCGGCCATCCAGGTATGTCCAGTCCCCGAGGATCTAGCCGCTGAATTTCAGCGGGTAGATTCTTACTTCTTCGCTGACTTTCGATATCCAGTCCCCGAGCGGCTAGTCGCTGAATTTCAGCGACTAGGTTCTTAGGAATTTCTTTGCTGTCCAGTCCCAGAGTGGCAGGTCGCTGAATTTAAGCGGCTAGGCACTTAGGAAATTTCTTTATCGCCCAGTCCCCAAGTGGCTAGTCATTGGAATTTCAGCGACTATGCACTTAGGAAGTTTTGTGGTTTTTGGCTGACGACTACCATGTCTATGCAGGGCCTCCAGCGTGAATCGGCGGAGCGACTGGCCGCCAAGGATAGGCTGGACAAGGAATTCCTCTCCATGCGGGAGGTGAAAGAAAAACTTCAAGCAGCTGTTGGTAAGAGATTGGGATGCCCTTTCTCTATAGATGTTTTTTTTTCCAAATTCATGATCATGCTCGTGTTTGTGCAGAGGGTCATGCGGCGTGTTTGTGCAGAGGGTCATGCGGCCACGGTGGACAAGGCTCGCGATGGTTTGGTCCCTGCGAGCGACCTGGCGGCTGCCCAGTCGTTATTGGCATCTGCGGAGAGGCAAGTGGCCGAGATCGAGTGGGAGCTCGAAGTGGCCAAGGTAGATGCGACCTCAGCTGACGAGAGGGCCAAGGCGGCTGTCGCCGCCTCTGCCGAAGAGCGGCATGTGTCGGATGCACTCGTCGCTGGGTTGTAGACAGACATGTCTGGTCTTCAGGATTTCATTATAGGGCTCTACCGTCCGCTGATTGGTGAGTTCCTTTGTCTTGCATGTAGTTGGCTTGGCGAGTCCCCGAGCGCGCGGGTCGCATTTGTGTTATTTGCGCCTTTCTGATTGTAAACCTCTTGTGCTTTGCAGGGAGGATTCTTGACAATGAAGACGAGGCGCAGCCGTACGATGTGCGGCAGTGTGTCACCATGTTGGTGGACTCTGCCGCTCTATCGGCGACTTGCATTCGTGCGTATCTTCAGGAGATTTCTCCGACGGAGGTGATCCCCAGCGAGCTCACCGAGGTCTGGCGCTACCTGGAGAAGGCTCCGGCGGTTGTGGAGTTCATGTCACAGTCAGCTTTCCGCCGTGGTACTGCGACTACGCTGAGCCTTGGGCTCGCAAACTTCCCTGATGACTTCGACCTCGATGATGTCACCAGTGGGTACCCTTTATCGACGGGCGCGGTCGAGATCTCCGACATGCTGAAGCTGACGACGTCACCAGTGGGTACCCTTCGGAGACGATCATTGCCCCGAACGACCCCGAGCCGGTGAACCGCGACTTCAAGGTGGAGCAGTCGTTCCGAGCGGTGATGGCGGGCGCTCTGACAACGTACCCGTCGAACCCGTGGGTTCCCTTCATCCGTGTTCGTGGAGGCGGTGGCGCGTCGTCATCGAAGCCTACGGAGTATAAGAGTTTGCCGAGTGGCGTTAATTGTAAAGGAAAATGTGCCTTCCCTTGTAAGCGAACAAGATTTTGTTGCCATAAAGAATGCATGGATGCTTTTGTCAGTGTTGTTTTGATTATGAATTTTTGGCTTGTGCGATTCCCCGAGTGCGTCCGCCCTTTTGTGGGGTTTACCTCGTTTTTGTGTGTATGTTTGTTGTTATACTGTTAGTCAGTTGAGGTCTACTCGCCGTGGCTTGGAAAGCCAATCACGTGGCGAGCCCAAGGGGTGCTCTGTACTTAGCCGTTTTCCCGAGCGTGAACAGGGTCAGTTGTACGAGTCCCCGAGCGTGGTACTTAGCAGTTCTAGTTGCATGCCCAAGGTAGGTGAGGACGAGGCACGTTGTACTTGGTGCGTCACTCCACCTGACTCGGATAATCAGTCGCGTGGCGAGTCCAGGGCACGCTCTCATATTTGGTGTATTCCCTAGCCGCGTGGGTTTGGACTGGCGTCAGTCCCCGAGCGGGGTACTTAACCATTCGAGTCGTTGCGCCAAGGGTATGGAGGACTGCGTTGCTGTGAGAAGCGGGTGCGGTTGTCTTAGCCCGGCAGGCCAGTCGAGCGAGGCGACTCCGATGGGGCTCCGGGTTGGCGTTTTCGTGGACGACACAAGGCCCGAATTTTATTGGTGCCCTTGTATCGCACTACTTAGCCATGCCGGTCGCAAACCAAGGGTTGACTTCCGCGGTTAGCGTGCGACTATTCTTACGAGTGCAAGTGGAACAAGATATGGAGAGTGGACACAATTTGTGCGAATCGATCTTCTTTATTTCATAGCAGGGGGAGTACATGTTGGAGTTCTAGGTGTAGAACTTCCTTAGGAGTTTTACATTCCATGGTCGCTTGACGTCGAGCTGTCCATCGCCTCAGACATCGATGAGGTAGTAGGCATCATTGCCCAGGATTCGCCTTATGGTGAATGGTCCCTCCCACGGGGGAGAGAGTTTGTTCATGCCCTTCTTGTCCTGGATAAGCCGGAGGACCAGGTCGCCTTCCTGGAAGGTGCGAGTTCGTACTCGGCAGCTGTGGTAGCGGTGGAGTCCTTGTTGATAGATGGTGGTGCGGGAGCGAGCTAGGTCGCGTGCTTCGTCGAGGTGGTCGACTCCGTCTTGGCGTGCAAGCTCGTTGTTGGCCTCCGTATAGTTAACGACTCGAGGTGAATCGTGCTTGAGGTTGGTCGGCATGACGACTTCAGCGCCATACACCATGAAGAAAGGGGTGAAGCCGATCGACCTGTTGATGGAGGTGCGGATGCCCTAGATGACAGAGGGGAGTTCTTCGACCCAGCACCCCTGGGTTTGCTCGAGGGGGACTTGCAGTCGCAGCTTCAGGCCATGGAGGATGCTCTGGTTAGCACGTTTGGCCTGGCCGTTGGACTCCGGGTGGGCAACTGAGGCGAGGTCGAGTCATATGTTGTGCTCCTTGCAGAATTCGGCCATGGCCCCCTTGGAGAAGTTGGTGCCATTGTCCGTGATGATGCTGTGGGGGAACCCGTAGCGATAGATGAGCTCGCGTAGGAACTTGGTGGCGTTCTTCCTGTCGCACTTGCGATTTGGCTTGGCTTCCACCCACTTTGTGAATTTGTCGATTACGACTAAGAGGTGGGTGTAGCCGGAGGGGGCTTTCTTGAAGGGGCCCACCATGTCCATGCCCCACACGGCAAATGACCAGGTGATGGGGATGGTCTTGAGCATCGAGCTTGGCACGTGAGTCTGGTTGGCGTATTTCTGGCACCCGACGCAGTGTTGGACGATGTCAACCACGTCGGCGTGTGCGGTGAGACAGTAGAAGCCGTGTCGCATGGCCTTGGCAACCAGGGACCTAGCACCAGCGTGGTGGCCTCAGTCACCGGCGTGGAAGTCTTGGAGTATCTTGCGACCTTCCGCGGGTTGTAAGCAGCGTTGGAACACGCCGGTCACACTGCGCTTGTGGAGCTCGCTATTGATGATGACGAAGGATTTGCAGCGGCGTACTATCATGCGGGCCTCTGTTTCGTCTGCGGGTAAGCCCCCTCCTTCCAGGTAGGCGACGTATGGCGCGGTCCAGTCGCTTGGCTCCGTGACCATGGTGACCAGGGATGGTTCTGGTTGTAGTGGTATCCCGATGTCGATCTCCCTCGAGGGAGAGACAGACGGCTTGGTAATGGTGTCGAGGAAGACACCAGCAGGTGGCGTGAGACAAGCCGACCCGATGCGAGAGAGGGCGTCGGCCTCTTTGTTCTTGCACTGGTCAATCCACTCGACAGAGTAGCCAGCTAAGTGGCCCCCAGCTGGTCCACTGCTTGGCGGTATGCCGCCATGGTGGGGAGACTGCGTCGCAGGTGCCGGCGACTTGTGCGGTGACCAGGTCGGAGTCGCCGTAGCAGCATAGACGATTGATGTTCATCTCCTTGGCTGTTCGCATGTCGTGAAGGAGGGCCTCGTACTCGGCCATGTTATTGGTGCAGGGGGTGAAGTTGAGGTACAGGACGTAGTGCAGCTTGTCGCCCTTGGGAGATGTGAGGACGATCCCTGCCCCTACGCAGTTTGCATTCTTTGACCCGTCGAAGTGTAGCGACCAGTAGTGGAGGCACCGCAGCTTCTCCGGCTGCTGCGCCTCCTCCCAGTCGGCGAGGAAGTCCTCCAGGGCCTGCGACTTGATTGAATTGCGGGGCTCGTACCTGATGTTGTGGACCCCAATCTCGACGGCCCATTTTGTGACTCGCCCAGTCGCTTCGCGGTTGCGGATGATGTCCTGCAACGGCGCTGAGGAGACGACCGTGATTAGGTGCTCCTGGAAGTAGTGCAACAGTCGCCGCTGGGCTCAGAAGTCCGCATATACCAACTTCTGGTACTGCGGGTAGCGTTGGCGCGACTCGGTCAGGACTTCGCTGATGTAGTAGACATGTCGCTGCACCGAGCACTCCTTGCCCTCTTCTGGTCGCTCGACGGCCATGACGGTGCTGACGACCCGTTCGGATGCCGCGACGTAGACGAGCATGGGCTCCTTGTCGACGGTGGCAGCGAGTAGCGGGGTCACGGGTAACACTTCTTTGAGTGCATGGAGCGCGTCATCTGCCTCCTTGTCCCACTGGAATGTGGGGTTCTTGCGCATTAGGCGGTAGAGAGGCATTGCCTTCTCGCCTAGCTGGGGGATGAAGCGACTGAGAGCCGCGACTCGCCCGGCCAACTTCTAGACGTCACGCGGGCACTCGGGTTTGCCGAGCCAGGCGATCGTGCTGATCTTGGTGGGGTTCGCCTCGATGCCTCGTTTGGAGACTACATACCCCAGCAGTTATCCAGTAGGTACACCGAAGGTGCACTTTCCTGGATTGAGCTTGATCTTGTACCTCCGCAGATTTACGAAGGTTTCGGTTAGGTCAGCGAGTAGGTCGGCCTGGCGAGTGGACTTCACCACCACATCATCGATGTAGACGTGGATGTTGCGGCCAATCTGGCTCGCAAGGCACTCCTGCATGCACCTCTGGTAGGTCACTCTGGCGTTCTTGAGGCCGAACGTCATGGCGGGGTAGCAAAATGCTCCAAATGGCATGATGAACACCGTCTTCTCCTCATCCTTGACTACCATTTTGATCTGGTTGTAACCAGAGTAGGCGTCAAGAAAACACAGCGACTCCGAGCCCGTGGTCGAGTCGATGATTTGATCGATCTGCGGGAGGAAGAACTGCTCCTTTGGGTAGGCACTATTGAGGTTTGTGTAATTGATACACATTCTCTAGGTCACGTTCTTCTTCTCGACCAAGATTGGGTTTTCCAGCCACTTGGAGTATTTGATTGGCTGTATGAAGCTTGCGACGAGTAGGCGCTGCACCTCCTCGGCGATTGCTCGACGACGCTCTTCATTGAAGGGCCGCAGCGATTGCTTGATGGGTCGCGCTTTGGGGTCAGCATTGAGTTTGTGCTCAGCGAGTTCCCTCGGGACACCAGGCATGTCGGATGGCTTCCATGCAAAGATGTTCCGATTCTCGCGTAGGAACTCGATGAGCGCGCCTTCCTATGCTAGGCTCATGCCTGTCCCGATCGTCACCGTCTAGCTGGAGTCTCCTGGGACCAGCTCGATGGAGCGCATGTGCGTGGTTGCCTCAAACACGGCCGACCCGCCGTTCTCCGAGTTGGGCTTCTTGAGTATTGTGGGGTCGTCATTGTCGACCCCTCTTGTGTACTTGGCGAGCTCCTCTGCGTGGTTTGATTTTGCAGCGATGACGGTGGCGGCGAGCTTGGCGTCCTTGGCCTCACACTCCGCGGCCATGTCGGGGTCGCCGTGGACGGTGATAATGCCGCACGGCCTTGGGAGCTTCATCGCGTTATACGCGTAGTGTGGCGCCGCCATAAACTTGGCGAACACTTGCCACCCCAAGACGCAATGGTAGGGGCTGTTGAAGGGCACCAGTTCGAAGATGATCTGCTCGGTGCGGAATTTCGCTGGTGTGCCAAAGGTGACTGGTAGCATCACCTTGTCGATCGGGTATGCCTTCCGACCGGGGACGATGCCGTGGAAGGTCGTGTGGGTCGTCTCGATCATCGACTGCAGGAGACACAGTCGCCTGAACGTGTCCAGGTAGAGGATGTTGATGGTGCTTCCGCCGTCCATCAGTGTCTTGGGCAGCCAATAGTCGCGCACTTTGGACTTAACCACCAAAGCGACTCACCCCGGATATTCGATCCGTGGCGAGTGGTCCTTGCGGCTCTAGGTGATCCGCTGCTCGGACCAGTTGAGGAAGCAGGGTACGTCGACTTGGGACACCGTGTTAACGGCTATGACATGAGCGATGACCTTCTTTTCGCGCTTGGTGCTGAACCCGGTGAAGGTGTGGAGCGAGCCGGCCTTGTTGCCGAATGCCCCGCTGTTTGTCTGGTGGTTGTCGGGGTCCTCCTATGCGATTCGTGCCTTCTCGATCTCCCTTAGGGAGTGGCAGTCGGTGGTCATGTGCATGGAGGGCTTCCCCTCCCTGCTGTGGAACACACATGGTTGGTTAAAGAGAGCCACGGGGTCGAATTGCGGCCTCGCCTTGTAGTTTCCGTTGTCGCGGCGCTGGCCTCTGTCACGGTGGAAGCTCTTGGGCTCGCGTGGCGCATAGCCGGCGTTGGCAACAAAGTAGACTCGCCTGTCATCGCGGTGCTTGCTGGTGAGGCGACTGTTGCTATACCGTACCTCGGGTCGCCTCCCGTTGTCGTGGCCGCTTGGGCGGCGGTTTCCACCCGACTCGTCGTCGGTTTCTTGGTTCAGGTCCTCCTAAGCATACCGCTTGGCGATCTCGAGGAGGTCTGGGATGTTGTCAAGTGTCTTATACACCCGCTTGAGCTTGGCGACCAAGGGCTCGTAGCGGCATGGGGTCTTGAAGCAGTGTATCGCCGTGTCCGGGTGGATGTCGACCGCGTTGAACCACAGGTCCTGCCATCGCTGGACCCAGCTGCGGGTTGACTCGCGAGGTCCCTGGACGCATCGCTCCAGATCCTCGATGGTGGTGGCGTGGGTATAGGAACCCTTGAAATGCCTGACGAAGGCGTCACGCATATCCTCCCAGGAGTCTATGCTATCCGCGGGGAGGGTGTTGATCCATTTCCGGCTCATTCCCTCCATCATTAGATGGAGGTAGCGAGCGGCAAGTAGGTTGGTGTGGCCGGCGATTCCCATCGCCATGAGGTATGTGTCCAGCCACACAGATGGGTCGTACGAGGGGTCGTACTTCTCGATCTCCTTTGGCTCTTTGAAGTTTGCCGGATATTTTTTGCCTTGGATCATTGGTCCGAAGCACTAGGGGGCGACTCGGCTGAGCGATCCCCTTGGCTCGCCATCACGGCGGTTCGGGAGGGTGTGCCTTAGGTCGTCGGGCTGGCGTGCGTGTCAGCTTTGGTTGTTGATGATGTGGGTCCGTGCGTCGACTGGCTGCCCGTTGGCAGCGACCATGTTGTTCATCGGTCGCGGGTCGTTGGTGGAGAGTGCCGCGTTCGCGGGTCATGGTTGGAGCTGCAGGGGCTCGGGAGGTGGGCAATTGAGAGTATTTTCCATAGTTGGGCGGCCGCTCGAGGCCGCCCTGCTTCCTGAAGAGCGGGAGTACATGCATCCCCGCGAATCGGTGCCTACGGTTTGCTGCTCGACGGCCTTGGCGAGTAGGGCCTTGGCGTACTGGATCTGCAGCGCGCCTTCCACCGTCACGTTGAGGCTAGCGACCGTGGCTCGACTTGCAATGACGTTGTCCATTGGAGTGGAGAACAGCGGGAGGCCGTTCGCGTCCCGCTCTTGCAGGGATATCATGACCCTTGGCTGATCCGGGGGGGGGGGGGGGGAGGGGCGTGTGGCCGGGCGGTGGTGGGTGAGCACCATTTGCCGGTGAGCCTGGTGGGGGCCAGACACTTCCTCCTGGTGGTGCGTTCTCGCAGGCCACGCGGTCGGCCATGCCGACCGGGTCGTTCTCGTCGTTGAAGTTCAGGGTGCTGATGACTGTCTACGCATAGCCTGTTGGGAACCCCAAGAGCAAGGTGTGAAGCAGCAAGTTTTCCCTCAGTTGAGACCGAGTATATCGAACCAGAAGGAGGAAGGAAACGTCACACAGGTGTTGCAAGCAACGCAGAGACCTGCACAACACAAACTTAAGACTTTTCCCCAACGAACAGTGATGTTGTCAAGCTCACCGGTTTGCTGTAACAAAGGATTAAACGTATGGTGTGGAACTTAATGGTTTGTAACAAGTAAACAAGTAACATTGGAAGATGTATCAATGGTAAAGATTGGACCGGGGTCCATATTTCACTAGAGGTTCTCTCCTTAGATAAACAACATGGCATGAAGGGTAAACAAATTACAGCAAGGCAATTGACAGGAACTGAGCAAGGCATAACAATGCAATTACTAGTCAGAAAGATCCTATGAGGTTGATTGGGCAATACAACAAGATACATAGACCGCCATCCAACTGCATCTATAACTAGAAGTCCACCTTCAGGTTATCATCTGAACCCCCTCCAGTATTAAGTTGCAAGCAACAGACAACTGCTTTACGCAAAGTGTGTAAGGTAAACAGTCCACATGTTCCATGAAAAAGAGACCGTTGTTTTCTCCCTAGTAGCAACAACACATCTACAACCGAAGAGATTATTGTAACTTCCCTTGGAAACTAGAGGCATGAACCCACTATCGAGCATAAATACCCCCTCTTGGAGTCACTAGCAACTACTTGGCCCAGATAGCTACTAACAACGGAGAGCATGCAAGATCACAAATAACACAGACATGATATAATCATAAAGATAAAACTATTAATCAAACCAACATAATAATCTCAATATCCATCGGATCCTCGCAAACACAACATGCATGATTACAAATAGATTAGATCTTGATCATGAACGGAGCTCACAAGATCTATACATGAAAGCACAAAGGAGGAGATACAACCATCTAGCTACTACATGGACCCATAGTCCAAGGTGGAAATACTCACGCATCATACCGGAGAGAAGGCCTCCGGGATGATCTCCCCTCTAGCAGGGTGCCGGGAAGAACTTCAGATCCCCCCGATCTAGGGACGATGGTGGCGACGGCTACAGACAGTTTCGTGGATATTTGATCGGGTTCTTAGGGTTTATGCATTGATGGCTTCTTATAGGTGAAGAGGGAGACCGAGGAGGCGTCCAGGGCCACCAAACCCTAGCCAGGAGCGGGGCTGGGCCCACCCATGCCTGGGGTGGGTCTGGTCCACCTGGCTGGCCCCTCCGGCTCTCCTCTGGACTTCTTGTTCCCCACGGAAAGTAATTAACTTTGACATTTGTCCTGTCCAATTCCGAGAATATTTCTTTAGTAACTTTACTAACAGGCATCTGGCACTGTTGCAACTTGTTAATAGGTTAGTACTAGAAAACATGTAAAAATCACCTCAAAGTGTAGACAAGCAAAGCAAAGTAGATACAAAAAAAGCATGGATCATCAAAAATTATAGATACGTTTCAAACGTATCAACATCCCCAAGCTTAACTCCTGCTCGTCCTCGAGTAGGTAAGTGATAAAATAATAATTTTTGAGGTGACATGCACCCTCATAATAAAGATCCAACCATTTGCAAGCATTGAAAGCTGGGATCAAAGAACTCTAAACATTTGCATAAAAGGTGGAGTTCTAACAATAGGACATCAAACGTATCAACATCCCCAAGCTTAACTCCTGCTCGTCCTCGAGTAGGTAAGTGATAAAATAATAATTTTTGAGGTGACATGCACCCTCATAATAAAGATCCAACCATTTGCAAGCATTGAAAGCTGGGATCAAAGAACTCTAAACATTTGCATAAAAGGTGGAGTTCTAACAATAGGACATAGTAACTATGCATGCAACATGACAAGCTACAAACAAAGATCATGAGTAACATTCATTGAAAAACATTTGTTCGTTTCACATATAGAAAACATAGCATAGTGGAAATCATCTTGTCCCTCATAGAGTAGCAAATAGATGCATAGGACACCTGCAAAGTTCACAAGGGTGACTAGAAACAAGTAGCAGAAGAACAAGTAATATCATAATATGCATGAATTAATAAGCGTTGGAACACTGCACACAGAATGACAACTATGCTCTCTTAATGGTTCCTAAAGGTAGAAGGTGGAGACTCAATAATGGTGGAAGAAAAGCCTTTTTTGTAAAGGAAGCAGTGATTACAAGTTTCAAAAAGAGCTACCAAAAATTATGGTACTTGTTAGCTTTCAGCCCTCATTGCCCCTATCATAAGCATCTTGAAGTGGTTAAGGTTAAAGTGGCAAAGCTGGAGTATATGCTTGACGAAGTATAAGTTGGCAATCTCATGTCCCTTGAATACGAGGGCCACACCTCATGCATACTCAACTTTGGGTCCAGGTAGTTCTTGTCACTGTAAGTATTTTCATATCATTGAGAACCGCCAAAGGGGTACCCCTTGCACATGGTACAGGAGCTTTCCCATAACCAAAATGACAAGGCAAGCAGACAATAAGCATCTCAGCATTTTTTTATTTACCATATTCATAGCTTTTTATCGAGGATGCTTCATAGATAGCTCATTATGGTGATGCTGCAAGTTTCCACCATGATTAGGCATGGCTTAGGCTAGCGTCCCAGGCATTTCTCTAACACAGGATACAAACTCCATGGACTTACAAGTTCCCTCTTTATTTCACACCGGTGACATCCATAGACAAAAGGACATGATATCAACTGATTACAAAGTACAAGTGCAATGTTGAAAACGTTCCCCGTGATAGCACGATTCTGCTAATTCCAACTTATAAGTGCAGGCATATACAACAAAGTTGTCACAATGGTTCAAGTTTATTAGGGGCAAATAATAAAGTGTGCCATCGAGTTTGTGAGGGATTTAATCACTAAGTTTTCACATAACAAAATAGTTTTTTAATTGGAAGATAGTAGAAAACAAGAATATACTTGGAATGGTGTAACACACCATGCATAGGAGTTTATAGTGGAAACTTTGGAATAACTTGGTTTCTTGGGAGTTGGAAGCATGAGTAGAACTTACTCATACAAGTGGAGGCTAGCAAAAGACTGGGAGCAACCAACTAAGAGAGCAATAATGGATCGGTTCATTGGCCCACAATAGAGTAAGATAGATAACATAGCAAAATATCCGTGTATCCTGAATACCGATGATCCAGAGTACCATTATTACAACAAAAGTTTAGCATAAAGCTAGCTCAAATTATTCAGGTAGCAACATAAACAAGTAAATCCTCCATTCTTCAAATTGCCCACAAGTGAACAAGTGCCGAGTGGAGTACCGTGGCCTATAACAATCAATCAGAATCGGAATAACCTGCAACATGAAACGTAGCATCCCCGAAGGGTCAATACATGGAATGTATGGCAAGTAGAGCTAGTAATGGAGACATTAGTACTAACATCTACATGCATATTTGGCAAGTGGAGCTGTGTCTGGCTTGCATTTGCAAATACATTTGTCCTACTTTCATAAACAGTTTTGATTTTCTTTGAAAAGATCCCAATTAAGTTAACCCAACAACATTAAAACAATTATGAAATTAGAATGAGCGAGAAACATGTCATGGGATCAATATCTAGCAACTCAGTTGTCCATAACCGGGGACACGGCTAATCGATTAGATTATACACTCTGCAGAGGTTAGTACACTTTACCCATGTGACTTGGCCAGCCCAGCTCGTACCATCACTCTCATTTTGGGTGATGATAGGGAGAAGACCAAGAAGAGACTGTTCGGGAAGTAGCTCCTCAATCCCGACGCGCACCGGTCCAACCTACCAAAATTCTACATCTCTGGATACGCGGGTTCGAGTTACCACAACCTACTAAGTCCAACCAACCGCCCATTCCATTATTGGCACATGGTTGTACACGTAAGCTACACAATAAAGAAGCCAATCATTCTCTCTTGATACCTGGGTGCCTTTCCGCAATGAAACCACCAAAATTTATCAATACCATCACACCCAGGGGATTCATTGATTAAGTAGTTTTAGTTTTCACAAACCAATACTTTTAGAAACAACTTTCAGTGATGTAACCCAGCCCTCGTACAACAAGCATGGCTAAGCACATCTACCAACGGTGGTTCATCTACAAGGAAAGCCCTACCACATAATAGGACATAGCATAGCGATAGTATCATCCTACACATGCATCTACAAAATACACGACAATGCATTGAAAATAGTAGGACGATATCATGAACAAAGTAGCATCTACTTGCCTTGATTGTAGCGGTCGGAAGAACAATCCACACACGAGCAAGCGTTGCACTCGTCACAATCTACACGACACAATTGCAATCATAAACAAACAATGCACAAGCATATGCAACAAATATGATGCATGAATGCAAGAACGACAAGTGAATTGGTGCTATAGCTGCACCACAACATCCTATACCATAATACTACCGATTGCATGCATGGAAAATAGTTTTAGCGCTAGGAAAACTATTTAGCAAAAGGTAGCGCTCAAAACTAGAGCTAGAACTCAAATAATTCACTACCGGTAGTATACTGTTTGTAAAATCTTGGGAAAATTCTACCGCATAGGTATCGCTGATTAGAAACAGTACCAATTGGAATTACTCAAAAAGGAATTATAAAACTCCCCGAGTAATTAAAACACTGCAGAAAGCCACTAGACAGTTTCTGCAGAAGTTTTTACTGTAAGCCAATCTTTTTAATTCACGATGAGATTCCCCTCATTCCACTGAATCCAGGGACATATCATACGCGATTTTTGGAGCTACGGATCTTTTTCTATGAATTTATTACTCCGAAAAGGCCACTAACTAGTTTGATTAAACTGTACTAAACCTTGCTGCAAAAGCCTGAACAAAAGGTACAGCGAGATTCTACACGACTCACTGAATCCGCACATATTTTATTTACAATTTTGGCCAAGCGGTTTAATTTCTACGCAATTTACAAGTTTCCACCGAAATCTGTCAACTAGAAGGATTAACGAAATTGACCAGTCAATTGTGTCTGTTGACTGGTCAAAGCATCTGCTGACTGGGCGCTGACAGGGCGCTGACTGGGCGTCTGACTAGTCAACGCCTGAGTCTGACCGGTCAACTAACGATCTAAGCCACTGATCTGAGATCTGACGGTGGCTGCTGTCTTACCGGAAACAAACGGTGAAACGGACGGCGGCGAGTTCCGGACGGCGACGGCGATCGGTTCCGGCGTCGGGGTTTTTCCTGCACGGAGGGAGACGGTCAACCAACGGTCTAAGATCGTCAATGCGGCGCGCAAGACGGCGCGCGTGCGACGCGGTACGGACGAAACGGCGCGACGCAAAACGGCGCGCGAGTGTGTACGTGCATGCATGCATGCGTGTGCGTGTGTGCACGCGAGGCGGCGCAGCAGCTAGCGCGCGCAGCGAGGCGGCGCAGCGCGGCAGCGAGCGGCGGCGACAGCAGCGGCAGCGAGGCGGCGCGCTGCGGCAGCGGCTGCTGCGGCGAGGCGCGCGGGGGCGCGCGGTGGAGGGCGGCGATGGCGGCGGCTGGCCGCGGCGGCGGGGTGCAAGGCGGCGGCCGAGGCGGGTGGCGGCTGCGGCGTCGCGGGCGGGATTCGGCACGGCGGCGGGGAAGCGGCGCGGCGGCAGGGCAAGGTGGCATCGACGGCAGCCTTACCTGGCGGGGGGGATGGCGACGGCCGGCGGCGGCGGCCGAGGGGAGGGTGGCCGGCGGCGGTGGCGCGTGGAGGAGGCGGCGCGCGGGGCGGCTCCTGGCGGCGCGCGGTTAGCGAGGCAGGGGCGATCGCGCGGGGGAGGCGGGGTCAGCGGGCACGGGTACCGAGGCCGAGGTGGGGTCCTTTTGTGGCCCTTCGCGGAATTCTAAACTGATTCGGTCCGGAGTTAGACTAGAACTCGGAAATCGGTTCGGAATTTCGGACCGTTTTCCGGCGATTCACTAAAACGGCCGCAACTTCTCCGTACGAGCACCGATTCAAGCGATTCTTGCGCCTACGGGTTCGTATGGTCGAGGGGAACAATCTAGCGTCAAGGTTTGAGCGAAACCACTAATCTACAAGGGTGGTCAACGCTAGTCCTATTGAAGCTTCCCGCAGGAACCTCGTATCAAAATAGAATAGGGTTTTGCAAATAGCGTTTCGCCGAACCTTTTCACTCGACGGTTTTGCATGGAAAAGCATGATGCAATGATATGAATGATATGCAAGACCAAATCTAAAATTTGGGATGTGACAAGACTAACCCCCTTAAGATGAATCTCGTCCTCGAGATTCGGCGCGGTTAGCAAATAGGTGTGGGTAGTCCTCTCGGATGTCATCCTCACGCTCCCAAGTGGCTTCCTCTTCAGTGTGGTTACTCCACTGTACCTTGCAAAACTTGATTGTCTTGGTACGGGTAATCCTCTCCGCTGTCTCCAGAATCTTGACCGGCTTCTCCTCATAGGTCAAGTCGTTCTCCAGCTGAACCTCCTCTAGCGGTACGGTGTCTCTCAATGGTGTATCCACCATCTCCGGATGGCACTTCTTCAGCTGGGACACGTGGAACACGTTGTGAACAGCGGACAGAGCCTCTAGCAACTCCAACTGATAAGCAACTTCTCCTTTGCGTGCTAAGACCCGATACGGTCCAATAAATCGAGGTGCCAGCTTACCCTTAATTCCAAATCTCTTAATTCCACGAAGTGGCGACACTCTGAGGTATGCTCTATCACCTATTTCATACACCACTTCCTTGCGCTTGGCGTCAGCGTAGCTCTTCTGCCTTGATTGTGCTACCTTCAGCCTGTCCCTAATCAAGGCGACCTTCTCCTCAGCATCCTTGATCAAATCAGGTCCAAACAACTGGCGTTCTCCTACTCCATCCCATAGCAATGGTGTTCGGCACCGTTTCCCATACAGCACATCGAACGGCGACGTCTTGATGCTGGTTTGATAGCTGTTGTTGTAGGAAAACTCCGCATACGGCAAATTCTCATCCCAACTAGAGCCATGAGCCAAGGCGCAAGCTCTCAGCATGTCCTCCAAAATCTGATTCACCCTCTCGGTCTGTCCATCAGTCTGTGGGTGAAACGCTGTGCTAAACTCCAATCTAGTATCGAGTGACTCGTGTAGCTGGCGCCAGAAGTGTGAGGTAAATTGGGTGCCTCTATCAGATACGATACTCTTGGGAACTCCGTGTAGGCACACAATCCTGTCCATGTAGATCTTGGCCAACTTTGCACTCGTATAGGTCGTCTTCATGGGTATAAAGTGGGCTACCTTGGTCAAATGGTCGACCACTACCCAAATGGAGTCATATCCTGACCTGGTCCTGGGCAGTCCTGTGATAAAATCCATTCCCACTCTATCTCACTTCCAATCTGGCACGGGCAACGGCTGTAGCAGTCCTGCTGGCTTCTGGTGTTTCGCCTTTACTCGGCTACACACATCACATAGGGCAATATGCTTGGCGATATCTCCCTTCATGTTGTTCCACCAAAATTTGCTCTTCAAATCCATATACATCTTTGTGTTGCCCGGATGTATGGAGTACGGCGAGTTATGAGCCTCCTGCAAAATCAACTCCCTTATCTCCGGGTCGCTGGGCACACACAAACGATCTCCATACCACAAGGTACCATGCTCATCCTCGCGAATATCCTTTTCACGATTCTCCTTCATCTTTTCCTTTATCTCCTCTATTTCCTTGTCTCCTACCTGAGCCTTTATGATCCTGTCCTGTAGCGTCGGTTGGACTTCCATTGTAGCCAGGTATCCTTCAAATACTACCTCCAGTCTAAGGTCCTTGAATTGCTTGCACAAATCCTCAGGCAATTCACCAATTGTCAACCCATTGGCATAAACCTTCCGGCTCAGAGCATCTGCTACTACATTGGCCTTTCCTGGGTGGTATTGTAGATTCATATCATAGTCCTTGATAAGTTCCAACCATCTCCTTTGCCTCATGTTCAGTTCCTTCTGTGTAAATATGTACTTCAGGCTCTTGTGGTCGGTGACACATCACAATGTTTTCCCATTAAGTAATGCCTCCATACCTTGAGCGCATGAACCACTGACGCTAACTCCAAGTCGTGTGTGGGGTAGTTCCGCTCATGGTGCTTGAGTTGTCACGAGGCATATGATACCACTCTCCCATCTTGCATCAGCACACTCCCAAGTCCCTGTCGAGACGCATCACAGTATACTTGGAAATCCTTCTGAAGATCAGGTAAACACAGAACAGGTGCGGTCACTGATCGACGCTTCAGTTCCTGAAAGCTGGCTTCACATACGTCTGACCATTCAAACTTCCTCTCCTTCTTCAGAAGTTCAGTCATCGGCTTAGCAATCTTGGAAAAGTTTTCAATGAACCTCCTGTAATATCCAGCAAGTCCCAAAAAGCTTCGAATCTCTCCTGCATTCTTGGGTGCTTCCCACTCAGTTACTGCAGTCACTTTGCTTGGATCAACAGAAATTCCTTCTCCTGACACTACGTGTCCAAGAAACCCAACGGTGTTAAGCCAGAATTCACACTTGCTGAATTTGGCATACAGCTTGTGTTCCCTCAGCTTCTCCATAATCAATCGCAGATGCTTCTCATGCTCAGCATCATCCTTGGAATATATCAGTATGTCATCAATAAACACTACCACGAACTTGTCCAAATACTCCATAAATACCTTGTTCATCATGGTCATGAAATATGCCGGGGCATTCGTTAGTCCAAAAGACATAACTGTATACTCATATAAACCATACCTAGTGGTGAAGGCGGTTTTTGGTACGTCCTCCTCCCGGATCTTCAATTGAAAGTAGCCTGATCGTAGATCAATCTTGCTGAACACCTTTTCTCCTTCCAGTTGATCAAACAAATCATTTATGTTTGGCAGAGGGTACTTGTTCTTGATGGTTACTTCATTCAGCGAGCGATAGTCTACCACTGATCTCTTGCTGCTATCTTTCTTCTCCACAAACAGAACAGGTGCACCCCATGACGACGAACTAGGCTGAATGAATCCCTTTTCCAGCTGCTCCTTCAACTGCTTCTTCAATTCCTTCAGCTCATCCACATCCATCTTATATGGTTTCTTTGCTATAGGTCCTGTTCTCGGCATCAGGTCGATAAGAAACTCCACATCCCTATCAGGTGGCATCCCTGGCAGCTCTTCCGGAAACACGTCGGGGTAATCCCTAATCACTGGCACAGTATCCATGCTAACCCCCTTAAGAGAATTCAACTTACACCTTCTCGGTCGTGCAGCCGACTTGAATCTAATCCTCTTACCATCCGGGGTTTTGAGTGAAACAGCTCACTGTGCACAATCTATGTGTCCCCCATGCATAGACATCCAATCAATACCCAGAATAACGTCTAATCCATGTGAATCCAACACTACTAGATGAGCAATGAAGTTGTGTGTTCCAATCCTCACAGTCAAGTCGCGGCATCCCGCGCTAGATATCATATCTCCTCCAGGTGAACTCACTCTAATAGCCCTTTTCATAGACTCAGTAGGTAACTTATACTTATCCACAAATGCCCTTGATATGAATGAATGCGATGCACCAGTATCGAAAAGTATAAGTGCAGGGTAAGTGTTGATTGGGAACTTACCAATCACAAGGTCAGGATCATCTGGAATCTCCTCCATGTTCATGTGGTTCACTGTGGCCTTCTCGCCGTTGGTTGGCTTCAGTCCTTTCCTCTCCGGACAGTTGTCAGCATAGTGTCCCTTCTGTTTACACTTGAAGCACGTCACCTCACTCAGATCCTTCTTCACGAAGTTGCGATCATGGTTGCGGTCATGTCCACCAGAGTGGTGAGAGTGTCCTCCCTTGTGGCTGTGGTGGTTGCTCTTATGGTTGTCATGGCGATGTCCATCGTGGCGGTCATGGCTCCCATGGTCACTCCCTCCATGCTTGGAGTATCCCTCATATGAAGTGCGAGACTTGTGGTGAGAACCAGAGTGGTGATTGTTGCTCTTTCTCTTGCGGTTCTCCACCTGCTTGTGCTTCCCTTCCAAGATCCTGGCCTTGTCCATAAGCTCCTGGAAAGTGGGGCAGTAAACCACAAGTAGTTGTACTGAAAGCTCGTCACTGAGGCCATCCAGGAATCTCTCCCTCCTTTTTGCATCAGTGTCAACATCCTCAGGTGCATAACGGGACAGGTTGTTGAACTCCTCAATGTACTCGGCCACGGTGCGATTGGTTTGGCGCAAGTTGCGGAACTCCTTCCTCTTTAGGCTCAGAACTCCTGAAGACGCGTGGTTGGTCCTGAAACCTTCCTCAAACATTGCCCAAGTCACGATATCCAGCGGGTGGGTGATCTGAAATGTGTCCCACCAAGAAGCGGCTGGTCCCTCCAGTAGGTGAGCGGCAAACCTCACCTTCTCAGCATCGGTGCATCCAACAGTTACTAGATCCTTGTTGACTGAACGCAACCAGTCGAGAGCAACCATTGGTTTCGTTGCAGTAGAGAACTTAGCTGGCCTTAGCCTCAGAAATCTGGTGAGAGCATCTCCCTGAGGCTGATTGTTTCCATTGTTGTTGTTTTGATTTGCCATGAACTGAGTCATCACTTGGTTCAGCTGTGCCTGAGCTGCCATGAGCTGCTCCATCTCAGTGGGGTGACGGCGGGGAGGCATCTGCAGTTCAGCACAGGTAAGTTTAGAAGAATCAACTACGACAATAGGGTTATACCCATGCATATGATCAAACAACAACAAACAATGGCAGACAATCACAAGCAAGCAACACATCAACAAACAAGCGATCCAGCAACATCCCAGGTGTTATCCTAGCAGTATATATCTACTTAAATAGTTTTACAAGAGTTGGCAATGGTTAACTAAACAGTTGATCAACTAAACAGCAAAAACAGCAATCTGCCAGAACAGTCCAGCAGCGTTCACGAATTTTTCCGCCTGACTTAAACTCGTCAGAAAATTTAGCTGATTTTTGTACATATATTACAGAGAGTTTCGCATCAGCCCAATTTTTTTCAGATTTTTCCGAGTTACCAGAAAAATATGAAAAATCGCGCAGTACTGCTGTATCAGCAGAAAAACTGCAGCGAAAATAACACAGATGATAACCAAATTGCCATAACTCTTTCATATAATCCGCACAAATAAATCCTGGGATATTGGAGTACCGAATAAGCAACTAAACACTCTTAAACTAACACGAACTAAGTTTCACATCGATCGAGACTAATCCTAACGAATTCGCCTAACGAGGACTAATTGGTGGACTTCTATCTACTTCTTGAAGAGGTTGAGGTAGGTCCTTGCGGTCATGCGTTGGCGCTTCGGCTCGTGGTACAACCATGGCGGCGGAGTGTACACCTCTCCTGAATCATCACTTGAGATCTCAAACTCCACCTCTTCTGGATCCTCCTCTTCTTCTTCATTCTCAGCTGCAACAGCAACAGCTTCATCTCCTCCACCATCATCGTCTCCATCATCATCATCCTCGTCCTCATCATCATCATCGCCTCCACTGTCATCATCATCCCCATTGTTGCCATCATCTCCATTGTCATCATCAGAGGGTGGATTCAGCTGTGCTTGGAGAGCGGCAATCTGGGCTGTCATAGCTTCAATAGTTTGATCCCTTTCCTGGACGGTTCCTTGTAACTGTTGTATGTTCTGGGTGTTCTCCTGTACAGTACCATGAAGATGAGCTATGGTTGCATCTCTGGCTATCAGGGCATTCTCCAGAACTCCCACAGCTTCATGCAAGGCGTCAATCTCCTGTCCTTGGACCACCATACCATTGCTAGTAAAGTCTGCAATCTCCTTTATCATCATCACCTTCTCTGCTAGAGCTCCATTCTCCCTTTCCATGTCCTCTATGTGCCTCCGACGGGGCGGCATGTTGTTCCTGTCGCCCGGGGTAACCACAATGTTCCCATTTTCATCACGCCTTCCATAGTCACGGTAGGGTGAATCTGCAGGCAGTAGGTGTCGGACATAATGGCACTGGCGAGACAGGGCTTCATGTATGGCCAAGTTGATTCCAAGTCCCCAGTTGCAATATGTCTTGGTGTAGACCAAGTGCACGGGGTTTGGCAAGGCGGCATCTCTGAATATGAAGGTAGTGATCTCCCATGCATCCTCTCCATATACATAGGTGTACAGCCTTCTTCCCTTGAACATGGGCAGTGGCAATCCCAATGACTGCGAGAGCTGAGCTAACTGCCTTGCAAAGGGCCTTGGTGACTCCATGGTGACATACTCAGTCCTGACGTCTCCCATCTATCAAGTAAAAGAGGAAAGTGTGAGAATAGCATATGGTAAGAATTTACGAGGGTGAAAGGCATAAGAGGAAAGACAGAGTTAATATAGGCGTAATAATTCTATGGATTTCTAATCCAATCCTAGGTCACGATCCTACAGTCGACACACGGGCTCTGATACCATCCTGTAACACCCCGGTTCTGAAAAGACCGTGGCCTCTATGTGACATGCCAATCCCTGGATCGGTTCATTGGCCCACAATAGAGTAAGATAGATAACATAGCAAAATATCCGTGTATCCTGAATACCGATGATCTAGAGTACCATTATTATAATAAAAGCTTAGCACAAAGCTAGCTCAAATTATTCAGGTAGCAACATAAACAAGTAAATCCTCCATTCTTCAAATTGCCCACAAGTGAACAAGTGCCGAGTGGAGTACCGTGGCCTATAACGATCAATCAGAATCGGAATAACCTGCAACATGAAACGTAGCAGCCCCAAAGGGTCAATACATGGAATGTATGGCAAGTAGAGGTAGTAATGGAGACAATAGTACTAACATCTACATGCATATTTGGCAAGTGGAGCTGTGTCTGGCTTGCATTTGCAAATACATTTGTCCTACTTTCATAAACAGTTTTGATTTTCTTTGAAAAGATCCCAATTAAGTTAACCCAACAACATTAAAACAATTATGAAATTAGAATGAGCGAGAAACATGTCATGGGATCAATATCTAGCAACTCAGTTGTCCATAACCGGGGACACGGCTAATCGATTAGATTATACACTCGAGGTTAGTACACTTTACCCATGTGACTTGGCCAGCCCAGCTCGTACCATCACTCTCCTTTTGGGTGATGATAGGGAGAAGACCAAGAAGAGACTGTTCGGGAAGTAGCTCCTCAATCCTGACGCGCATCGGTCCAACCTACCAAAATTCTACATCTCTAGATACGCGGGTTCGAGTTACCACAACCTACTAAGTCCAACCAACCGCCCATTCTATTATTGGCACATGGTTTTACACGTAAGCTACACAATAAATAAGCCAATCATTCTCTCTTGATACCTGGGTGCCTTTCCGCAATGAAACCACCAAAATTTATCAATACCATCACACCCAGGGGATTCATTGATTAAGTAGTTTTAGTTTTCACAAACCAATACTTTTAGAAACAACTTTCAGTGATGTAACCCAGCCCTCGTACAACAAGCATGGCTAAGCACATCTACCAACGGTGGTTCATCTACAAGGAAAGCCCTACCACATAATAGGACATAGCATAGCGATAGTATCATCCTACACATGCATCTACAAAATACACGACAATGCATTGAAAATAGTAGGACGATATCATGAACAAAGTAGCATCTACTTGCCTTGGTTGTAGCGGTCGGAAGAACAATCCACACACGAGCAAGCGTTGCACTCGTCACAATCTACACGACACAATTGCAATCATAAACAAACAATGCACAAGCATATGCAACAAATATGATGCATGAATGCAAGAACGACAAGTGAATTGGTGCTATAGCTGCACCACAACATCCTATACCATAATACTACCGATTGCAAGCATGGAAAATAGTTTTAGCGCTAGGAAAACTATTTAGCAAAAGGTAGCGCTCAAAACTAGAGCTAGAACTCAAATAATTCACTACCGATAGTATACTATTTGTAAAATCTTGGGAAAATTCTACCGCATAGGTATCTCTGATTAGAAACATTACCAATTGGAATTACTCAAAAAGGAATTATAAAATTCCCCGAGTAATTAAAACACTGCAGAAAGCCACTAGACAGTTTCTGCAGAAGTTTTTACTGTAAGCCAATCTTTTTAATTCACGATGAGATTCCCGTCATTCCACTGAATCCAGGGACATATCATACGCGATTTTTGGAGCTACGGATCTTTTTCTATGAATTTATTACTCCGAAAAGGCCACTAACTAGTTTGATTAAACTGTACTAAACCTTGCTGCAAAGGCCTGAACCAAAGGTACAGCAAGATTCTACACGACTCACTGAATCCGCACATATTTTATTTGCAATTTTTGGCCAAGCGGTTTAATTTCTATGCAATTTACAAGTTTCCACCGAAATCTGTCAACTAGAAGGATTAACGAAATTGACCAGTCAATTGTGTCTGTTGACTGGTCAAAGCATCTGCTGACTGGGCGCTGACTGGGCGTCTGACTAGTCAACGCCTGAGTCTGACCGGTCAACTAACGATCTAAGCCGCTGATCTGAGATCTGACGGTGGCTGCTGTCTTACCGGAAACAAACGGCGAAACGGACGGCGGCGAGTTCCGGACGGCGACGGCGATCGGTTCCGGCGTCGGGGTTTTTCCTGCACGGAGGGAGACGGTCAACGAACGGTCTAAGATCGTCAACGCGGCGCGCAAGACGGCGCGCGTACGACGCGCTACGGACGAAACGGCGCGACGCAAAACGGCGCGCGAGTGTGTACGTGCATGCATGCATGCATGCGTGTGCGTGTGTGCACGCGAGCGGCGGCGGCAGCCGCGGCAGCGAGGCGGCACGCTGCGGCGGCAGGCGCGCGCCGCAGCAGCAGGCGGCGGCGGCTGCGGCAGCGGCTGCTGCGGCGAGGCGCGCGGGGGCGCGCGGTGGAGGGCGGCGATGGCGGCAGCTGGCCGCGGCGGCCGGGTGCAAGGCGGCGGCCGAGGCGGGTGGCGGTTGCGGCGTTGCGGGCGGGATGCGGCGCGGCGGCGGGGAAGCGGCGCGGCGGCAGGGCAAGGTGGCGTCGGCGGCAGCCTTACCTGGCGGCGGGGATGGCGACGGCCGGCGGCGGCGGCCGAGGGGAGGGTGGCCGACGGCGGCGGCGCGTGGAGGAGGCGGCGCGCGGGGCGGCTCCTGGCGGCGCGCGGTTAGCGAGGCAGGAGCGATCGCGCGGGGGAGGCGGGGTCGGCGGGCACGGGTACCGAGGCCGAGGTGGGGTCCTTTTGTGGCCCTTCGCGGAATTCTAAACTGATTCGGTCCGGAGTTAGATTAGAACTCAGAAATCGGTCCGGAATTTCGGACCGTTTTCCGGCGATTCACTAAAACGGCCGCAACTTCTCCGTACGAGCTCCGATTCAAGCGATTCTTGCGCCTACGGGTTCGTATGGTCGAGGGGAACAATCTAGAGTCAAGGTTTGAGCGAAACCACTAATCTACAAGGGTGGTAAACGCTAGTCCTACTGAAGCTTCCCGCAGGAACCTCGTATCAAAATAGAATAAGGTTTTGCAAATAGCGTTTCGCCGAACCTTTTCACTCGACGGTTTTGCATGGAAAAGCATGATGCAATGATATGAATGATATGCAAGACCAAATCTAAAATTTGGGATGTGACAATAATCATGAAGTGCAACAAAGCATACTAATCAAAGAAAAGAGTGGCACTACAAGTAAATGACTAAATGATCATAGAGGCTAATGGTGAATCATCATAGTCATAACATGGTGTGAGCATGTGCCAAGTCAACCCAAACAAAACATCAAAGGAGAATACAACAATACTATACTTTTGCATGCTAAAACAACGCATAATTTCTTCAAGGCACACTAAGCAATCCCAATTGTTTGGAACAAGACATGCTACAGCAATAATCTCTAAGCATAAAGTCAAAACAACACCTAGCATGTCATGCTAAAGTCTAAGCCACAGTCAATGCAAGCTCCTCTTGCACTTCAAGCAAGAACTTACTACTCCATTTCAACACCAAGCAAACTTATTTGCAAAACAATACAGCGAGAACGGGGGTCCAAACTACTCAAGAAAACTAAAAAAACTAAGAAAAGCAAACGAAAACTAAGACGCTCCAAGAACAACACAACTGTGCATGAAACAATAAAAACGAAGTGTCTAGACAGACCTTAGCTTTTTATTGATGAAGAAGGGGATGCCTTGGGCATCCCCAAGCTTTGACGCTTGTACCTCTTGGATATTTCTTGGGGTGAATCCATGGTGGCATCCCCAATCTTGAGTTTTGTCCATTCTTCATCTCATTGCATCATTCTCTCTTTACACCTGAAATTTTTCCTTCACACAAAACTTCACACAATCTTCATTAGCAACATTAGCTTATTCAAAAGATATTATACCTCTAGCAAAGCTTTGAAACATCAAGGCTTTTCAATAAAAACACAATCTACTATAGTAACTCCTTTAAAAATCTCAATTCACCTAAAGAGAACTCAAAAAGGAATCAATAAGAAGCAAATGCAAATAATGGCAGAAATCTGACAAAACAGACCAGCAGGTACAAACTGATTTTTTCGAATATCTTCTATTGCTCAAATAAAAAAGTTTTGAACTAACGAAAGTTATAGAACATACTGGGGGATTTATTCGTAAATTTTGAACTAAATCCGAGTTACAGAGACTCCTCACAATTTTTTTTGGTGGAGGACAGAAATCTGTTTCGGGATAGCAACTCCCCAAATCTTACTTCTCTCTCATTAAAGATCATTCTTGGCACAAAAAGCAAACAAAAAGGATAAGGAGAGGTCATTACTAAAGTAATAATTTCTAGAACTCAAGGAAACTCTTGGGTTATCTCCCAACAAGTACTTTTCTTTAACGCTTTTAAGTTAGGCTTGATAGCTTGAGAAGATGCTCTCATAAGAAATATGAATTGAAGTAAAAGAAAGCATCAAGAAGCAAACTCAAAACACATTTAAGTCTAAACCTCTTCCTATGCATCGGAATCTTGTATACAAATAAATTCACAGAGAACAAAGTTACAAGCATAGGAAGATAAAACAAGAGTAGCTTCAAAACTTTCAGCACATAGAGAGGTGTTTTAGTACCATGAAAAATTCTACAACCATACTTTCCTCTCTCATAATAATTTTCAGTAGCATCATGAATAAACTCAACAATATAGCTATCACATAAAGCATGCTTTTCATGATCTACAAACACATAATTTCTATCAAGCTCAAAAATAGTGGGATTAAAACCTTCACAGGTTTTACCCAAAGTAGATATTTCAAAGGGATCCACATGAACATAACATTCATCCTCCTTTGGTAAGCATGGGGTCAAATAATATAAGAGGTAAAGAGTTACTCTCATTAGAAGGTAGGCATGGGTAGATCCATTCTTCCTCCTTTTGTTCATCACTCTCCTCCTCTTTTTCATCTAATGAGCTTCCAATTTCAGCAATTTATTCTTCCATAGGCTCCTGCAAAGCATTAGTCTCTTCCATGTGTGGAAAGCATCTATTAAAATATTCAAGAATATAGCCATTTGCTTCCTTGTAATTGTCAAAGCAAAATTTAAGTATCTCATAAACCTCATGTTCATAAGGTGCATCATCAGTATTTTCAAGCAAGCTGGCAAGTTCAAATGCACCCTTGAAGGCAATAAACTCTTCAATTTGTTCCACATCATAAAAGTCATAATTTCCTTTAACATAAAAAGATAAGGTAACATTATCATTATACTCACATTGAAAGGGTAGGTGTTTATACCTCCTGCAGCAGCAAACTTTTTCAAAGCAATAAGTAACATTATAAATAGAGCACACGTCTCTAGCAATAGTATTCAACTTAGCAATTTGTTCCCATAGGTGTTTCCCTTTTTATGACAAACAGTGTTCCTTATAATAATACTTTTGTTCCTCCGTGAACCCACCTTGCCAAGAAGAACTAGTTTCAAAGAAACCATCCATTGATAGAAAGCATGACCAAGCAAGGCAACAACAGACCAACAACTAGAGTAGGAACTAATTTTTTTGTGTTTTTGAATAAGGCAAGCAAACCAAACTAGACTAATTTTTTTGGAAAAAGGCAAACAAAACCAAGCAAAATAAACAAAGCAAACTAAAAACAAAGTAAAGAGAAAGGAAGTGAAGGACTCCCCTAGTGAAGATGTCCTTAGCCTCCACGGCAATGGCGCCAGAAAAGCTTGGTGACTGTCTACGCACAACCTGTTGGGAACCCCGAGAGCAAGGTGTGAAGAAGCAAGCAACAAGTTTTCCCTCAGTTGAGACCGAGGTTATCGAACCAGAAGGAGGAAGGAAACATCACACAGGTGTTGCAAGCAACGCGGAGACCTGCACAACACAAACTCAAGACTTTGCCCCAACGAACAGTGAGGTTGTCAAGCTCCCCGGTTTGCTGTAACAAAGGATTAAACGTATGGTGTAGAAGGTAATGGTTTGCAGCAAGTAAACAAGTAACAGTGGAAGATGTATCAATGGTAAAGATTGGACCGGGGTCCATAGTTCACTAGAGGTGCTCTCCTTAGAAAACAACATGGCATGAAGGGTAAACAAAATTACAGTAGGGCAATTGACAGGAACTGAGCAAGGCATAACAATGCAATTACTAGTCAGAAAGATCCTATGAGGTTGATTGGGCAATACAACAATATACATAGACCGCCATCCAACTTCATCTATGACTAGAAGTCCACCTTTAGGTTATCATCTGAACCACCTCCAGTATTAAGTTGCAAGCAACAGACAACTGCTTTAAGCAAAGTGTGTAAGGTAAACAGTCCACATGATCCATGAACAAGAGACCGTTGTTTTCTCCCTAGTAGCAACAACACATCTACAACCGAATAGATTATTGTCACTTCCCTTGGAAACTAGAAGCATGAACCCATTATCGAGCATAAATACTCCCTCTTGGAGTCACTAGCAACTACTTGGCCAAGATAGCTACTAACAACGAAGAGCATGCAAGATCACAAACAACTCAGACATGATAGAATCATAAAGACAAAACCATTAATCAAACCAACATAATAATCTCAATATCCATCGGATCCCCGCAAACACAACATGCATGATTACAAATAGATTAGATCTTGATCATGAACGGAGCTCACAAGATCTATACATGAAAGCACAAAGGAGGAGATACAACCATCTAGCTACTACATGGACCCATAGTCCAAGGTGGAACTACTCATGCATCATACTAGAGAGAAGGCCTCCAGGATGATCTCCCCTCCGGCAGGGTGCCGGGAAGAACTTCAGATCCCCCCGATCTAGGGACGATGGTGGCGGCGGCTACAGACGGTTTCGTGGATATTTGATCGGGTGCTTAAGGTTTCTGCATCGGGGGCTTCTTATAGGCGAAGGAGGAGACCAAGGAGGCAGCCAGGGCCACCAAACCCTAGCCAGGCGTGGGCCTGGGCCCACCCGCGCCTGGGGTGGGTCTGGCCCCCCTGGCTGGCCCCTCCGGCTCTCCTCTGGACTTCTTGTTCCCTACGGAAAGTAATTGACTTTGACGTTTGTCCCGTCCAATTCCGAGAATATTTATTTACTAACTTTTCTGAAACCAAAAACAACAGAAAACAAGCATCTGGCACTGTTGCAACTTGTTAATAGGTTAGTACCACAAAACATGTAAAAAACACCTCAAAGTGTAGACAAGAAAAGCAAAGTAGATACAAAACAAGCATGGAGCATCAAAAATTATAGATACGTTTCCAACGTATCAGGCGCGGCCTTGGCGGTGGGGTTCAGGCGCGACCTGATGCGGCACTGGTGGTAGAGCGAGAGCTCCTGCACCGTCGCTTGCTCGAGGTGAAATTTTTCGCGCTCGGCTTGTTCCTTGCGGACCGCCTCCTCCAGTCATAGGCGGAGTTCCTCGACCTCCGTCGCCGTTGCGGTCAGTGGGATCGGCGTAGAGAAGGGGTCTTGCGGGGTGCTCGTGTGGCTCGCCATGTAGGTCGCGACGAAGCGACCCGATCCGACATGGAGGTCGCGGGAGTTCTCCGACCCAGAGTCGGAGTCGAAGATCCCAAGGATGGATGGATCCTCGAAGTCGCCCATGTTGGAGACTTGGGTGATGGAGCCCGCGGGTGACGCAGCGAAAATGGATCCGGTGATTAACGCCGGGGTCGCCAAGTAGGTGTCGTCATTGAGGGCCGCTTTGTCCGCGACCATGTTGGTCTCGGACACATTGCTGTTGGCCGAGCCGTACTCGGAGGCGAGGCGATGGATGGTGCGAACCTGACTCTCGGAGAGCCGGTCGCGCGATGGCGAGTCGTGGATGCGAGTCGAGTCCTCCGAGACAATGACGCCGGTGAAGCCGATGAAGAGGCTGATCATGCTGACTGGCATGATCACGCTCTGCGTGACATGGCGTGCTGCCGGGACGTAGCTGCTCGGCAGGATCTGGAGGATCTCGCCAATGGCGATCATGCGGCCGATGGCGATCGTCTCATTGATTGGCAGATTGGATCTCACCACAGAACATAGGCCTGACCGGAAAGTCCCCACGGTCGTGGGAATGGCCATGGTAGATGCAGCAATCGGCATCGAGTAGTAGAATGAGGGGCAAGGGCGGCCAGCCATCTACGGTGCGAGATGAGGGAGGAGACACAAGGTTTTACCCAGGTTCGGCCCCCTGGAGGGTAAAGACCTACTCCTTCTAGATTGTATTGATGAGGGAGTACAAGGGCGAGCTCGATGACTAGGCGGCGAGTCGCAAGGGGTGTATGATGGAACATGCGTTCTATGCGTACCCTAGGGAGGTTTATATAGAGTCACCTCGCTAGGGTTTATATATCTACAAACGAGTTGGATAAGGACTTGGAGGGTGTTTGAACTAATGCTTCTGGGCCTAGCTATGCTTCTGGGCCTCCAGCTTCCAGTCGCCTGGCTCCTTGTTGAGTCTTCATCCAGTCACCGTCCTGCAGACCCACTCGCTGGCAGTATGGGCCAATGGGAAACATCCTGATGGGTATACCCCACTCGGCATATCCCCATCAACCAAAGTATCACTTGCCTTTATAGTATAATATTTAGGTACTCTCCTTGATCTTGCAAATGTCACACTCCTCAAAGTCTACAACAATACAAAAAAGCAAAAAGCACACACTCACAACTACAACACAAAATAACAAAACAAAAAAGGAATGCATGCAAGCATGCAACAAGATCATTTTATTTTAGAAATTGTTATAGCAAGGTTATGAACACTACAAACATCTACTAGTCCATTTTAATAAGTGGGATTCCAATTGGAACCAAGTTAGTGCAAATAAGTTATTTAAATTATATTTCTTTTACTAGAAAAGCTTTATTCAATGGGATATTTTTTTAGTGCCAAAAAATTATATGTTCAATTTCAAATGTTAGTGTTTTTTGTCAGAGGGTTCAATATACAACTATTTGAAAAAGGATTCACTCAAAAATAATTTTCACAACAATTTTTATACTCAGAATACTCCACAAAAGGTTCTTCCTAAAAATCAGTTTTTACAGAAGATTTTGGACAAAAGGAGGTCACATTAGTGTATTTCACATTTTTATGAATCCATAGACACCAAATTTGCATTTTTTGAATTGTATATCAAAAGTTATGAATTTTATAAGTTTAAACATCTAACAAATCATTTCTAGATTTTAAACAGAAAACCCAGACACGTTGCGTAATCTGACTGGCTGGTACCTCTTCGAGCAGATCAGGCGCAGTGCCGTTGGATCTAAACAAGATCAAGCGGCTCAGATCAAACAATACCCCTTCGTCGCCTAATCTAATCCTAGCCCTACGATCCAGATCTGGCGGACCTGAGAGTCAAGAACTCGCGGCGCTGCTGGCGACATGCGGCGGCGACGTGTTGGGTGAGCGGTGCTCCGGCGATTCTAGGGGGTAAGGGGAGGGGAGCTGAATGTTACCAAGGTTGCAGCGTCAAGGCGAGCTCAGGGATGGTCTTGGTCGAGGCAGGGGCGCACAGATTCATCTTGGATTCCTCGTTGTGCTGGTCGTCGGTGCTTTGTAGACGAGGACGGAGTCGAGTACCTGTGGCTCAAGAAATCAAGAAAAGGAGTCAGGGAGATGCGCGACAGAGAACTAGGAAGGTTAGCAGAGAAATGGAGGTGTGGGGGTATCCTTCTTCACCGGAATCAGCGTCGGAGTCCGTCGGTGGCCGCGGCGGTGCAAGCAAAAATACTTGCAGCCTGGTGGCTCTCTGGTGGTGTGCCATGAGGGGAAACAGAGAGGAGGGAGTGGGGGTTAAGAAGAGGGGGTCGGAGGAGAGAATCACTCGCGCAGTTAAGTGAATTTAAGCGAATCAATTTGACCAGAAACGGCAGGGGAGGGGAAGCGGGCTTGGTCGATTGGTTGAAGACGATGACGATGTGGCGGTGGGGTCGCCTTGTCAGTGAGCGGGTGCAGGGAGTGTGCGGTGAGAAAAGAAAACAGAGGGGAGAGGGGGCGTCGGGTGGGCTGCTGGGCGGCGGGTGCTGGGCCGTGGCGGTTTGGGCAGGTAGGGTTTCCCTTTTTTCTAATCTTTTTCTTTTTCTGTTTCTATTTTCTGTTTTTATTCAAACCAAATGATTCAAACTCCAATTTGATTTCAAATCTTCACCAAACCTTTTCAAAAGATTTTATACAAAATATAAGTTGGTTATTTAGTCCAATTTGAAATATTTTTATAAATTAATATTCATTTTAAATTTGAGTGTGGCACATTGGCATATTTAAATAAAATTTGAATATGGTACCTAAGCCCATATAATTTTATTTAATAAAAATTTATCCTTTTATATTATTTAAATATACTTGTATTCCATTCACTTATGGATTTTAGCCATGGCTTAAATTGACTTTGCAATATGCCTTTTTTTCTTCTTGTCTTATATAAATCATATTTTTTATCCATGGCTCCAAATAGAGTGAAAACAATTCCAATGGTTTTGTAATATTGTTGTTTATCATTATTGATTATATAGGAATTATGTTGCTAAATTTTTATATGGAACATAGCCATAGTATTGTATTGAACTTGATGATCATTTGTCTTATTAGGGTTTAGGTTTTAGGTTTATCTTTTCCAAATGCTCAAAATCAAGATACATTCCATGCATGAATGCATTTGATCTATTTGAAAATTTGTTTGTTACTTTCTCATTTAAAATTTTGTTCAAGTAAGGTTTTGATGTTTCCATTTAGAAACAAAAAGATTCTTTTCCCCCTAAATTTCATCACTTATTACCTTTGTTTGTTTATTTTTCACATTTCAAAATTTGGAAAAATTTGGGATGTGACACCTCTAGACTCCGTCTTCGCCTCTAAAAAATAGGAAGTTCGGCTTTCGTTTTGTCCAATTCCAAGAATATTTCTTTACTAGCTTTTCTGAAACCAAAAACAACAGAAAACAGGAACTGGCACTGTAGCATCTTGTTAATAGGTTAGTTCTAGAAAATGTATAAAAATTCCTCAAAGTGTAGACAAAACATAAGATAGTTGGTACAAAACAAGAATGGAGCATTAAAAATTATAGATACGTTTACGACATATCATCCAATAATACCTTGAAACACCCCAGTTTTAGCTAATCTATTATTTAGGATTTGATTGTGCATTCATGAGCATCATACATTAAAATGGTGCATTAACGAAATAAAATAAAACCCTGAACCCTAGTTTCCCCCTCTCTTTCTGAAATACATTCAAATGGTTTTGAATATTTTGAAAACTACCAAAACAATTGGAGCCTAAATTATTATAAGGGTCCCTGTAATATTTTAATATGTTTCATAGAAACCCTTGGTATTTTTTGAAATACCTAAAACAGTTTACAAAATGGAATTACAAAGGAGGAACCTAAATCAGAAAAGGAAAAAGATTTTTCTAAAAAACGAGAGAGAGAACCAGAGCCTCTAGGTCGGCCCAGTTCCTTCCCCCCTGCTCTCTCTGCTGCCCACGCAGTGCTCCGTGGCCCAGTAGAAGCCCACCCCGGCCCGTACCATTTTGTCGTTTGTTTGTCATCGTCTCCATCGCTGGATCGACGAAAGTAGCTCGGTGGTCGCTCGCCCGCCGCCGGTGTGCGCCAAGATGCACGCCGCCGTCCCCGGTCGACTACAAGACCCCCACGCCATCGCCACACGAACCCTAGCACGCCACTTCCCTCTCCCTTTCTCTCTGGATCTCGCGCGCGTAAGCTCTGAAACCCTAGCTTCGGCCGCCGTCTAACACTGCCGTCTACGGCCTCCTCTCGCCGTTCTGATGCCACCGCTGAGCTCGCCCTACTGCGCTGATTCGTCCCAGCTAGGTCACGCAGCCCCGCGTGCCCACAATCCCCCGAATCGAAGCCTCTTTCCCGTCGGTCGTCGTAGTCACCATCGTCAATTCCGGTGCCGTCCGAGCTCATCTTGCTTTGCCAACCCCTTCATCATGCTCCTGGTGAGCTTCTGAGCACGTCAGTGCTCCTCTCCATCTCCCTATCGCTCCCAGTTATTCCGCCACCGAGCACCTGCATGCCCCGCCACCCGCCGCCGCTGTGCTCGTCACTCCGGTGACCTCTAGGAAGCAGCACCGCCACTTTCTGGTCTTTCGCGATGAGGCGCGTCCAGTGCCGCTAACCGCGCAAGCTCCCGATGCCTCCTGCCGCGGATTCAAGCAAGAATCAGAGGATCAACCTCCGGCTGATGTCAGCATGTCATGCCTATGTCATAATTTATTTTCTTTTGTTTTAATGTTTTTAGTAATTATTTTCTAGAAATAATAAATCCTAGTGGGGCCTACCTGTCAGCATTTTAATAATTTTTGCAATCATTTTATAAAATGAATAAAAACCTGACATGTGGGTCTAGATGGTGAAATATTTAATAAAATGATAAATTGTTTTTAAAATGATTTAAAATGGATTTAAATTGAGAAAAATCATTACTAATCCATTTTAAGTCATAAAATATGTATAATTTATCAAATTGTTCAAAAAATGAGATCTACCTCTTTAAGCTATAATCATGCATTGTTCAATAACTTTCATATCAAGTTTAGTTATAACAACCTAGTAACCCCTCACAGGTCATTCCGGAGTTTCTCCGAATTAGGTTTTATACCCGTCGGAACCCCGATTAAACTGTCGAGCATGCTTTAGGGTTACATTTCAATGCAATTTAATTTGTCATGTCATCAACCTTGTTTGAGAATTGCATCAATGCCATGTGTTGATTGTTTGCCTTTATTTCCGTTATTTGTTTCTTATCTGGTAGAATGCGATATCGAGATCGAAGGCAGAGATCAAGACCGTCGAAGCTCGAAGACCAATACTTGACCAACTATAATCAATTCAAGTACAAGGCTTCCGAAGATCTGCTTATTGGTTATCAACGGGCAAAGGCAAGCATAGCCCCACCATGATATAATACTATGATTTCGAAAGTATTTCAATTCCTGCCATGATGCATGCGATTCTACTGTGGTCTTTTATCGATAGATAGAGTATCCTATCTGTTGCATTACTCCCTTTGAACTTATATTACGTGATCCACTGCTCCTAGCATAACTAGGTTTGGCTTGTGTGCACTACTAGAGCTTATATCAGTGTCTTTCTTAGCCATGCATAGCTGTTGAGTCTGGTCCATCTAGATGATGTATCAGATATAGAGAATCTAGTATGACAGGAGATCGAGATATATTGTTGAGATGAGATTAGTGGAGAGGTTAAACATGCTAAGGCTTGTATGGGAGGCCACGGTGGGATGTGGTTTTTCTAGTCCCATGCTCGCCACCACTAGGAACCGAGTTCTTGCCTTTGGAACCGAGATGAGCGTACAACCACACGGGGCCTAGAAAACCTCACAAGTGACTAACTTGCCTAGTCTGATCCATGAGTCCGTAGTTAGCTATTTGGCATCTGCATATTTGGATGGGTTTAATATGGTGCATCATATAGGGTGTGACCAAGGAGGAAGGAGGCTCCGGGAGTACTCCCGATCCTTGAACATAGAGATATGGGCTAATGGAACCCTTTCTTGGAGACTCATGGATTTAGGCGAAAGCAAGGTAAAGGTCGTTTCTAACCATCCTCTGCCGGCCTTCCAAGGAAGAGGGCTATTACTAGTAGCATTAAGAGAAGGTTAGTAAGCGTGGGTAAAGTTGTACACCCCTACAGGTTTAAATCTTTTCGAAAAGCCATGTTCACGGTTATGAAAGCTTGGTGACCAGATTCTAAGATCATAGAGAACTATAACCTAATTGTAAAACTTGGTAGATGAATGTGTGCTTAAGGATTCTTCCTCATGGGTACGAGGGGGTGATCCTAGATAAGGTTCGATGATGATGACTTGGTGGATATCAAAGATGATGATCAATACTTTGGAGACGTCGCTCTCTTATCCCCTTTTAAAGTACTCTGAATAGACGAGCTTCTTCTCTCCCTGATTTTATAAACAAAGATGGCTTTATGCAAAACAACTCCACCAGCCATAAGTCTTGCGGAGTACACCCTGTAGTCACCCTTGCTTTGTTGATACTTTTGGCAGAGTAAGTGTTTCTTGAAGATCAGTTTGGTACTACATCGACATCTACGAGTAGCTTGGGGTTCCCGTCCGGCAGCCTGGAATCTATGGTCTAGGACGTCATCGTTATGCTTCAGGCCTCTTAGGCCATTTGTTAAGTTTGCTATAATTAGTAGCATAATTTTCCTTCTGTTGTTTGATGTTTGTGGTCAGTGACCTCTGCTTGTAATAATTTGGTTCTTTGCTTAGTTATGATCTTGCTGTAATAATTTTGTTTCGTAAGGTCACTCCTGTGTTATCAATTCTTCACTGGATATCCTCGACATCAAGGTTAAACTTATGTCAGACAGAGGTCTGGGATTTGTTTAGCTTTGATCCTGGGGGTGTCACATACCTCTATTTTGATCTTTTTGTCTCTTGTTGAGATTTCTTGGTTTATGACATTGTGGGGGAGTCATATGCTTTGTGCATATTAAAAACCTAGAAAATGTGGACTTTTGAGGTAGTGCCACTTAGAATTGATATTAAAAATTATCTAGCTCCTATGTGGCACATTTTCTCATACAATTTCCAATTTGCTTAAATGCTTTTATTGCACATATTTGGGATCTTGTTTGTGAGAGTGATTCTTGGTCTATGTTTCCTCATATTTAGATCTATATATCCTCATGGGAACCATTTGCTTCAAGTTAATCTAATCACTAGTGATTGTGTGACTATTTGAAGCTATCAAGAATCTCTTTCGAAGCATCAAGCTTAATTATTATATCTTGTTATATGCTTCTTTGTGTGAATATGATCTTGGATATCCTTACAAACTACCTTGGGAAAATTATCCCTATTATTTCTTGTCCTTGGACAATTAGTACTTGATATATGGTAGAATTCATTGATCATATTCTCTTTGGCCTTTTCTTATTTGCCTTATCTTTGGCCAAGAAAATGTTTTTCTTTTTGCTCCCAAGCTTTCCTTGCTTCTTGTGGATCTTCTTATTTTATTGGTATCCTCTTGTGTTTGATTTAGTGTAGGTAGTAGTGATGATGTCATTTGTGTGCATTTGGCATTAAAAAGCAAAAATTCTATATAATGCACTACTTATGGGGGAGCTCTCCTATATTATTTAGAACATTCCTTTTTATGCTTCACTGGTTGATCCCTATCGTCTTTTATTTGCTTGGAAGTTCGACCTTTTCATTTTGGTACTTTGTGTGCCATCATGAAAAGTGTGTAGAGTTTGTTTTGGTTGTTGGAATATTTCTTTTTTGGGAGTTGGTTTTATCTCATTCTTTGTCACTTATATTGATCTTTTAGGATGAGATAAATCCTTGAGCATTGGTATTTTTGTCTATCTTTTATCTCTTTGGCTCTTGCTAGTTCATTTGTTGAACTTATGTCCTTTTATGTGTTTATTTGGTTCTTTGATACAATTTGGACATCTTGTGTCAAGTCACACTTTTGTGTTGCCTTGTTGGTTTTCTTGGCATTTTTGTTCAAATTGTATCCCCTTTTGGTTCTTGAAAGTCTTGTTCATGCATATTTACTTCTTCTATATATTATGGCGTGTTTGTTTTCTTTGATCCAATATATAGGAGAAACTCTACCAAATCCTAATGGGCTAAGATGTGCATGAAATTCAATTTCATATCAATATGCACATATTTGTGTGGAGGATCTTCTATGTATGGTAGTTGCACTAACTACTTTGGACCCAATTTGTTTGGGGACCATACTGTACTTAATTGTGTTTTAGGTACATTGGGGATATATATTGGGTTCTTGTATCTTAAAGAAGGAACAAGTGGTGTCTACATGTCAATTGGATGCAAGCTAGGATGATCAACAAATTCATATATTCTTCATCCTACCAATTATATCTCGGTAACAAGTATCTCTCTCATGCATACATATCCTGTTCCCAACCTTTTGTAGGTGGCTTGTCGGCATGATTTTGTGTATTTGCAATTGTGGTTCTTGTTTTGGATTTGAGGAGCTATCTCTATTGCATATGTGTGTATGTTTATATGAGTGCATATTATGGGGACTATACAAAATCTTGCTCATGATTCACCATTCCCAAATATGTCTATTTAGCAATTTTATTGCATATATTTTCCTTAATTCTCTCATGTGCAATAGTGATCATTCCTTTTTGTTGATTTCTATTTTATGTACTTGTTGGCTTTCTCCATATATTCCATCTATCCCCTTCTTATCTTGGTAATAGTTGTAATGTATGGAGTATGTTGGTGTTTGAAGCTCATCGATTTACAATAAGATATATTTGAGCTCTTGGGCATTCTTTCAAGCAAAACATCTTATTGGTATATTCTATGACTTACTTTTTTCCTTTTGTGTGCTTTCTTGAGTATCTATTTTGTTTGTGCATATTTATTTGTGGGAATTTGTCTTTGTGATATTTTCCACCTAGAAATTTGTACACACAAGAGAAGATCATTCTTTTGCTATTTTTGAATTTCTTGGAAACCAACTCTTATTCTCTTTTACTCTTCGGTGGATTCCAAATTTATTGACCTTTGAGTGCATTGTTAAATGAGTTTGGAGGAGTGTGGATTCCATAGCTGTGCACGTTGTTTCCAAATGCAATTACTATAATTGGTGCATAATCTTTGGAGAGCTTCTCTAATTCATTTAAGAGTGCCCATTTCCCTCTTTCTCATTTTTGTGTGGTTTAAATGCTTATGGGGGAGTGAGGATTCCATATTTGTGCATATTTTATTCAAATACAAGTATTATAAACTTTGCACAAAGTTTGGGTAGCTTCTCTATTTTCATTTAAACACTCATTTTTGTTGTTTCCATTTGATATCATTTGTTAGTTTTTCAATTGGTTCTTTTGGATATTTTGATTGCTCGCTTCATTTGTTGAATTTTATTTCTTTTTCTTTTATTTTTGCATTTTTTGGTCCTCAATATAGTTTTAATTCCTCTCAAGTACTCATCTTTTGACATGTGCATATGCATACCTTTGGAGGAATTCTCACTATATTGGCCATCTAGAACGTTTCACCAATTTTGGCAATCGATGCCAATGGGGGAGAAGTTTTGGAGGGTTTAAGGGAGTTGGCCTTTGTGGCGATCTCACAGGAGAATATGGTGAGCCTTTTAGGGCACTGGTGAGTTGCATGCCATCGCATCTGGTGTGAGGCCTTGTGTGGTGTTGGGTGAGCATCAAGCCACCACACCCCGAGGTAAGCCATTTGTGGCGTTCGTAGAGCATTGCGCCATCGCACCTCTTCAACAGAGACGTAGCTTCTTTGGAAGTGAACTTCAGGATAAAAAATTTCGTCTCCGCGTCCATCGGTTATCTTCTAACCGAGCCTTTTACATATGCACTTTACATTGAGATAGCCTTCGTGCTTGAAGTATTATATCTTGCTATCTCCTTGTTGCTTGTATTGCTTAGCATAGGTTGTTGGCGCACTTAGGTGGACCTAGTGGTTAGGTTTTGTGCTTAATAAATTAAACGTTAGTTTTATCCCACATTTATTTGAGCCTAAACTATAATAATTTTAAAAGCCTATTCACCCCCCTCTAGGCAACGTCCTTTGCACTTTCACCGATGAAACAACTCTTGTATACACAAGTTGGAACAAAAATATATCTTCCTATGAACAAATCTCGCCTACATGGAACAAAAAATATAGCTTCCCCGAGGAACAACTCTTATCTAGACAAGTGGAAAAAAATATAGCATCCAAGGAACAACTATTGTCTACATAGGGAACAAAAATATATCTTTCGAGGAACAAATTTTTCCTACAAATATGGGGAACAAAAAATTAGGAACAATGGAACAAGTTTTGAGTGCTAAGGAAACTAGTATAAGTTAAAATAAATTTTGGTATCCATTCAATGGTAGGTAAATGGATAAGAACAAATTGAAAAAAAATTAAAATTCGTGGAACAAAACAAAAAAATTATCACACGAGAACAAATTTAAACACATGATGGAATGAGTAATATGGAAAAATAATAAAAATCACTAGAAAACATTATTTAGAATAAGATAAGAGAAAGAAAAGAAAATATAAAGAAAGCCTGTGAAAAATATACCAGAAAAAAGAATAACAAAAAATAAAGAAAGAGAGAGAAAATAGGAAAGAAACATTAAAAAATAATAAGTAAAAAGAGAGAAAGAAAGATTGAGAAAAAATGCACCTACACGTCACCTACTGACTCGTGGAGACTAGCAGCGTATGTGACGCTCGATCGAACAAAATCAGAAATGATGGGTAGTAGCTGAAGCGTTAAATAGGCTGGTCCATCAGGAGCGACCACGTGGGCGGAAGGGCGGTAGGAAACGCCCGACAGCTAGACATGGTTTGGTCAACACGAGGGCATCAAACAGAACATGTACGAACTGAACCCATCTCGGCTTCTCCTTCCTCTATCCTCCTACTGCTCTTCTCCAAATCCTCTTGTTCTTCAAGGTGTTGTTGCTCTCTAGAAACAACTTGTATCTACCTTACGTCCCGGTGATCACCGGCAGCAATGGGGTGTGACAATTTGGTATTTAGAACAAGGTTCCTTCCACAAAATCCCCCCAAAAAATCTGAGCAATTTTTTTTCCATTCAATTTTGCTTCGTTCTCCGCCGATCTGTGATTCGGTCGTTCCCTAAGCGCTTTTGAGGCGATGGCTCATGCGAGGTCTCCATGGTGGAGATTTAGGCGAGTCTCAACCTTTCGCTCGCACGGATGAATATGATTGAGGAGCACTCGAAGTCTACGGATGCGACCTTGTCTCGTATTGCTCGCCTACAGTCTTCCTAGGAGCCCAGGGAGCAGGTGACTACCACGGCCATGCATCTGTCTGCTACACGCCCACCGTGGCAGCCTCAACCTCTCACTTGGGCGAGAAACATCTTCTACCATGGGTGTCCGTTGTTAGCTAAATTCAGTGCAGCTTGTCAGTGTTAGTGTTAGTCTAAAAATAAATTCAGTTAGCGTGTCTTTATACATTCTAGTCTAACAGTAGTCTTTAGTTTTCAGTATTAGTCTAGATGCTACATTGGATGCGTGGGAATGGACACGTCTTGTTCATGCAGCTATCTTGGATCTAAGCGGTAGTGGGATAGCACTATCCAGTCAGCTTGGTTGCTAATCCTAGATTTCAGGTTTTTCAGTTGTAAACATAGAATAAATAGACAAGGAGAAACAGAAATCGTTGCAAGTTGAACGCAACACCAAAACCACCTATGTCCACTGTGTTCGTGCATCTCTACTCTGCTCTTGCAGGATTTCATTTGATATCAGAGCATTCGCGATCCTGTGGCCATGTCGCAAGCACCGGGGAGAGGTCGTGGCGGCCACGGCAACGGCGGCAACCTTCCAACAGCAGCGGCTGCACCGCAAGCGGGCGCGGCCGTGGGGTGCGGCGACACCCCGCCTCCTGCAAGGACCTCCGTCACCCCTCCACCTGCGGACCGACGATGACCGGTCAGCTGTGGGCTGTCCATGGGGCGACGCGGGGGCGGCGAGGTGGTCGTGCGCGAGGTGATGCGAGAGCCCGGCGGCGGCGGCACCAGCCTCGCTTTTCCGATGCTGAAGCGTGGTGAGTACACGCACGGGTCCATGGTTATGGAGGTTAAGCTACAGGCTGCGGGGCTGTGGGACGCGATCGAGGACGACGATGTTCCCCAGCGGGAGGACAAGCAGGCGCTGGCCACGCTACTCCGTTCGACCCCAGCCAAGATTCACCCGATGCTGATCAGAAAAGGGAGTGCCAAAGCGGCGTGGGAGGCGATCCGCGTGCACCAGCACGGCAATGATCACGTCCGCAACACCCGAGCACGGCGACTCCAAAGTAAATTCGAGTCAATCGTTTTCAAGCCCGGGGAGCGGATTGACGAGTTCGGGGTGAGAATATCGAACCTCGCATCGTCCCTGCGCTCTCTTGGCGACACGTGCGACAACGAGAAGATCGTCCGAAAGTTTCTCTCCATCGTGCCCGGGCGCCTGGCCCAGGTCGCATTCTCGATGGAGACGATGATGGATCCGGCCACGCTCATGGTCGAGGAGGTTGTGGGCCACCTGCATGCTGTTGAGGAACGCCTTGATGACGAGCCAGGTGGCGCGAACGCCGGTGGATAGCTGCTGCTAACAGAGGAGCAGTGGGAGGCACGCAAGAAGAAAGCCAAGCGGAGGGAGTGCCGGTGGCGGTGGGCGTGACCACGGCCAGGGCTCTGGCACACGGAAGACCAATCCACCTCCAAAGAAGGGCACGCCACCATCCACTGGCGGCGACGATCCTGATCTCGGCAAGTACAGTGGGAACATCACCCTGAAAGGGAAGTCACTTGGGAGAAAGAAGAGGATTTAAGAAAAGCCTATCTAGAACTATTCAGGTACATCTCAACAAACTTCGGGACGAAGTTTAATTTAAGGGGAGAAGTCTGTAACATCCCAACATTTAGGAACTAACGAAGGGTAGATTTAGAAATTTGTGATATTGCATGCAGTCATCTGTGAAAATGTGGGTAAATTTTTTGCCAAATAAAAAACCTAAAGTGATCAAGGTTTCTTTCATACTTTGAGATTAGGTATAGTCTTGAAGGATGATTGTTATAGACTTTGATATGATCTTGGTGGACTTATGTGTTTTGGGAAATGAAATTTGAATTTAAAAACTTGAGTGTTTGAATTATAATTCAAAAGGATTTTTGAATGATGTTTGAGTATTTGATTTAATTAAGAGTTAACCAATAATAACTCAAACTTTATATAAAGAAAGCAATTAAGAATAAGAATCTCCATTTCATAATTTTATTTAATAAATAAGTTACAAAAATGTAACTTATGAAAATCATCCACAATCTTTACAATAGCAAATAAATAAAGAATAATATTTCTTTATTGATGATAGTACAATCTTTATTACAAAATAATAAAATAAAGAGTACAAAAGAATAAATTAAAGATTACAATTGAATGTGAGAGTTATTACAAGTGACTATTCTATAAAGAAAAATAAAAGCCTAATCTAAAATCTTGATCATCAAATCTGGTACCTGCAAAATAAAAAGAAACTTAAAAGAAAAAGAAGGTTAGGATTAGAATTATTTTACTCTCGGAGTTGACAGTGAAGTGCATTGTTCACTTTTTCATCATTGAGTATTTAAGGGGCAAGTTTCACCAGCCAAGTAAAAGGTAACCTGATAACAGTAACTCTCAAAATTCAGAACATATCCACAATTGTGTAGCAGGCACACAGGAAACACACACACCAAAATGCATGGTGTGTGCTGTCAGCACCACAACAACAACACAATCAAACAAAACCATCAGCACAGCCGTGGGAATACAACCCCAGACCATTCCATAGTTCATACACACCAAGAACAGTAGCCAACAGCTAAAACCAGCCAAAGGCAAGCTAAATCACACCAATCAAAACCTTGGATCACACCACCAAAATGGTGACATAAGGAGGGGGTGGATCAGGTGGATAGCAAGACCAAGATCAAGCCATCAGGACCAGGAGATGAAGGGCTATATCAAGAACAAGCTAGGAGCTAGAAATATCAGGAGAGCATCAGATCAAGTTAACACAAGATTAACCACAGGAAACCCCAACATCAAGTGACAGTGGTGAGTAAAATAGACCATCACATGATCTATCTGTCTAAGATTAGACAAGCATACATGATCTGTCTTTTACTCAAATTCTCAGAAAACACCCAAGTGGGGTGAATCCATCACTGAACTTTAAACACTAAAAGCAATCAGAAAACTATAAAGATCCAACTTGGATCTCAGGACAACATCACTGATCTAAGCTATCAAGCTATATTTCAATTCAAGAATGAATATAGCCAAGAATTAAACCTCTAGGCACATCTCTAAGACAAGAGTAGCACCTTAGAATTTAATCTTATGGATCTATACAAGTGATGAAGCCTACCATCATTTTTTCCCAAACTTTGATTCAAGAAACAGTAGCTGGTACCACTACGTAACCATCCATATGAATCAACTAGATAAAAGCTTAATCCCTAAACCTAAGACCAACATCATGGGTCTTAGGGATTTAAGAAAGGAAGTTTCTACTTATCTTTAATGCCAAACTCATCCTAAGCTTGAACCAAACTAAACCAAGAAATAGAATCTAATCTTGTGTGCCATACAAAGATGGTGTCACAAGAAAAGTTCTACACTAATCAGGTTAAGCATTCAATCTTCACAGATTCAACCAACCAACTACAAATCATTTTTCTGTTATGTAAGATCCCTCCCTTTTAAAGGTAAGGATCCCTGTGATTGCAATGCTAGTCCCTGGATCAAATGCTAGCATCCATAGTATAAGATGAAGTACATAGAAACAAAGGTCATTATTACATCGTCATTCCAGAGATAACATAGTCTTTTACAACTCCATGGCCATAGGCCTAATACAAAAGGTTAAGCATAATAATATAAATAAAGTCTTCATCTTCATGTGCCACAGGCAAGCATGTTGAGTGTAGACTCATAACCCCTAATCATCATCAGAATAACCTGCAACATCACAAGTTACAACCACAGTGGGTCAATACATTGGAATAGTATTGGCAAGTGATACCTTAGTAAAATATTAGCATCTAGTTACTACATGAATTTGGCTAAGTGTAGCTTAGGCTTGCTTTGCTTAAAATAGGTTTTACCTATTAGTTGAAAAACACTAAGTTTTTCTTTGACAAAACTTTCCCAAGGAACCACCAATAGAAATTGGTGAACCTTCACCCTTGTTCAAACACAAGTTTTACTTAGAAAATTGGTATGAGGAGATTCTTGATAGCTTCCATGTCTTGATGCTCAAATTGTCCAATACCAGGGACATGGCTAAGTACTTAGATTCTTCCATCTGCAGAGGTTGTGCACTTTCCCCACAAGACTTGATTTTCACCAAGACATGACCTTTCAGAAGCCTTCCCTTAGACCAAATGGACGCGTTCCATCATATCATCCCACTACCACCAACTGTCCAAATGGCTAAGTTATTGCAACCTATATGATCCAGGTAGAGCCCATATTGCCATGTGGCTGCACTAGAAGCTTCTTAATATTTGGCATCTCAAATCCCTTTGTTCCTGGGTGGCTTTCCACAAGTGTGATACACAAGGTAAACCATAGAAATGGGCCTTGTGTAACCACTCAACACAAACCAATCTTTCCATTCCACCCAGGTGTTTCCTTCACTTAGTTGTTTTATTAAGCAAAACATAAGTCCATAGACATAGAAATATTTCTCATAGCATGATTATATAATCCACTCTTGGTTGCTACTAGCTAGGCTAAGCATGGCAATAGCAAGTATCTTAACTTAGAGGAAATTCTAACATTGCTACAACTACTAGGATTTCCCAAGCATAGCATATAGATACTTAGTAAAATAATCATGCAAGTCCTGTACAAAATATTTCTAATGCATAGGTAAAAATATAGGGATAAAAACATGAAGCACCACTTGCCTTGGTAGTTTGGTGAGTAGCAACAATCTTCACAACCACAATCACTATTAGCACCAAAATCTACACATAAAACAATGGCACCAAAATCACATAACAAAATATACAAACAAAAATATATGAATGCATGCAAAAATGCCATGTGATGATTTTCTACACTAAACAAGACAATCATAATATACTGAATCATAAACAAGACCAAAACACACTAAATAAACTTTATTTGATCTTTAAATCATTTTTCAAATAATTTCTATACTCAAAATAGGCCTACAAATTTCTCTGCAAAAATAATCAATTTTACAGAAGCAAAACATTAAACACATCGCATAAACAGATAGCATTCTTTCTCCTGATTCCATTGATATAAAATTTGTAAATTTTGAACGTGTGGATCAAAAGTTATGAATTTTACAAGTTTGAAACTCTAATAGATCTAATTCAGATTTTTAAACAAAGAACAGGCCACGCGGCAGCGTCTGATTGGCCGATACCATTTCGCATCGGATCACACTCGCAGGCCGTTAGATCTAACTTACTACGCACGGCTCAGATCAACACATACCGCTTCGTTACAGATCTAATCCTAAGCGCAGGATCTAGATCCTACGGTTCCTAGCAACTGGTCAAAGACGGGCGGCGCTGGCGGCGGCAAGTGGCGGCGGCGCGCTCTGTCAGAGAGGTTGCCGGCAATTTAGATCGCGCGGGGAGGAGCGGAGATGCTTACCGTGCTCGCGTGTCTGCAGTGAAGCTCAAGGTGGGGTCAGATGCTCGAGGGGCGCACGGGAGAAGCGGTTATTGCTCGCCGGAGCGAAGCATGTCGTCGGGCACGGCTGTTCGTTGATGTTGCCGACGTTGTAGATCATGCTAGGGAGAAACAAGCGGCGCGTTAGATGCAGGAAAAGACACTGGTCATGTGAGTAACAAAGAGAGGGCAAGGCGCGCTCGGGACTAACCAGATTATCTTGCCGGAGTTGCGCTGAGCTTCGGTTGCTTCCAGAGGTGGACGATGGCGACGGTCTAGGACGATACAAAGCAAAATAAGGGCATGAGAAGATGCGCATGGACACACTGATCATGCCCATATGAATCAGAGACAGGGGGGCGGTCGATGATTACCGTAATCGCATGCCGGAGACGCTCGGTACCGCGGCGGTGCAAGCGGGAATTTACGGAGCCTGGCGGCGCTTCTGGCTGGCTATGTTGGGGGAAATGGCCGCGAGGGGGAGGGGATTAAGTAGCTGGAGCGGGGGAGAGGATCACGCACGCAATAAACGGCAATTAACCGTATTTAAACGCGGCAGTGAAGGAGAGGAAGAAACGACGAAGGCCTGGTCGTGGGCGGGGTTTGGGGATGACGAGCTGACCTGGCGCTGGGTCCACTTGACAGCGAGGGAGGGTGTGTGCTGCTGCGGTGAGAAAGAGATAGGAAAGTCCTGGGTGGGCTTAGTGGGCTGGGTCTGCTATTGTGCTGAAATGCTGGCGCAGGCCCTTTTCCATTTCCTTACTCTTTTTCTTTTTCTGTTTCAATTTCCAGGAACCAAATTCAAATGAATTCAAATGTATTTGAGTTCAAACCTTTTCTGGATTTTTATAAAGTGAAAATTGTACAAATTTGGTTGCAGAACAATGTTGTGTACTTTAAAATAATTTAGTACTTTGGTATTTTAAAATAAACAAGGTTTTTACCCATGGTTTAATAAAGAAAAAGAAATGGTTTGAATTTGTTTCCTTGTTTTGAAATCCTTGTCCAAGCTTTGGAATTTATCAAACAATCCTATGAACACACAACATTGGTTTAAAACAGATATTGTCTCACTAGAGAGTAGCATTGGATCAATGCTTTGCTTACATAAAATAATAAGCATACAAATGCTTCTGATTTGAAAATGATCCTAAAATGATCATGAATGCATGGATGATATGCAAAGCTTTGAAAACATGATTTTTAGGGATGTTACAAATCTAACCCCCTTAAGGTGAATCTCGCCCTCGAGATTCGGATTGGCTAGCAAATAGGTGAGGGTGGTCTTTCCGAAGATCATCTTCTCTTTCCCACGTTGCTTCTTCTTCGGAATGATGGTTCCATTGAACTTTGCAGAATTTGATAATCTTAGTCCAAGTAACCCTTTCTGTAGTCTCAAGAATCTTGATGGGTTTTCCTCATAAGTGAGATCACTTTCCAATTGAACCTCCTCCAAAGGTATAGTATCCTTCAAATAAGTCTCTTCCATGAAACACATTGTGAACTGCAGTCAATGATTCTGGCAATTCAATCTCATAAGCTACTTCTCCTTTACGACTCAGAATCTTGAATGGTCCAACATATCTTGGGGCCAATTTTCCTTTGACTCCAAATCTCTTCACCCCATGAAGTTGTAACATCCCTAAAATCATAATTTCAAAGTTTGCATATCTTCCATGCATGCATATAGATTTGAGATCAATTTCAAACTCATTTCAGAAAAACAGAAGCACATAGTGCTATGATTTTATGTGAACAAACTTAAATCAAATGGCCATCCCGATTTGAATGTTTAAATGATTTCAAACCTAGCTTGTTTGTCTTCCTTATGGAAAGTTTTGAGTGTAGTTTTGAACCAAGTTTCACAAATTGGGAATAGTTTCAAAACCCTTTTTCAAACTTTGCAAATCAAGTGCCAAGTCTCAGATATTTTGATCTCCAAGTTTGACCAAGCCCTTGCAAAGTAACCACATTAGTTATGAACTATTTTTTGAGACTATTGCTCACTACAAAAATCCCAAGAAGATTTGAATTCAAATGGAACTTGAATTCATTTGAAAATCAATTCAGAAAATCGAAACAGAAAAAGAAAAGGAGTAAACAAAAGAAAAGGGCCAGGCGCCACCAATCTGGCCCAGCAGCAGAACAGGCCCAGTTCGCCCACCCGGGCCATTCCTCTCCCTTTCGCACGTGCCACCGCACCCAGACAGTCGCTGACGACCAGACCCCACCTCCACTTCGCGCGTTTCGCTGACGAGCGGGCCCTCTCCACGTCGCCCTCGTCTTCCCCAAACCGCGCCCGCGACCACGTCGCCGCTGCTGTCAAGGCCGGTAATGGCGCGGCGTAATTAGCCTTAATGCTGAAGGCGTTTCCTGTCGCGCCTGGGCCTATTTAATCCCCTCTGCACCGCAAGCATTTCCCCCCACTCTCCTCGCTCACTCCGCCACCAGGCTGCGCGCATTAGCTCTCGAAGCCCCGCTATACCGACGACTCCGGCGATCGATTCCGGTGAGCCTCGACCGCCCCCTTCTCTCTGGTTCAAACGATGATGCTCAGCATGACCTTGTGCACCTGCTGACACCTATCGTTTGCCTGCTCGTGACCCAGGTTGTCGTCTCCGTTCACGACCGAAACCACCTGCGCCGCCGCCTGACTCCGGCGACCAATTAAGGTAAAACCCGAGCGCCCCTTGCCCCCTCCTTCACGCGAGTTTGTTCGGCTGCGTCTAGCGCAACTCCTGATGCCTCTGGTTCGTGCTAGGGCGATGCCAAACCTCGCCAGTGACCTCATCTGCAAGCAACAGACGCCGCCGCGACTCCGACGAGCCCCTGAGACCGTGCCAACGCGCCCCTTCGCAAACCGACACCACGTTGAGCTTCAGCACGCCACCGCGGATCTGGTAAGCCACTTTCCCCACTCCCGCGCGACCTAGAACGCTAGCGCCGCCGTAGTCAGACGCGCCGCCGCCAGTCGCCGCCGCTAGCGCCGCTCGTGTATGGTCAGAACGATTAGGAGCGTTGGATGCAGATCCTGCGGCTGAGATTAGAACGTGAGCGAAGAAGTAAGCGCGCATCTGAGCCGCCAGATCTCACTTAGATCCTACGGCCCGCAGAGCTCGATCCGGCCGAACCGGTACGCGCCAATAGAAACACGACGCGTGGCTAGGGTTAGATTCAAAAACAGAATTCAAATCAGATTTGGATCCAGATTTCAAATGGCTATTACTTTTGATTCCCACGTTAGATTTTTGCAAATTTTATACCGTTGGAATCAGGGAGACAAGCCCTTTCTGAATCTGCAATGTGTTTAACAAAAAGTTTCTGTTAAAATGACTTTTTATGCAGAAACTTGTTTAGGACTATTTTGAATATAGAATTTGTATAGTAAATTGTTTTAGTGCTAAATAAGTTTAGTTAGCAAGTATTTGACTTGGTTATGTTTCTGTATCATGCACTTGCTTGGTGGAGTTTTTAAAAATCATCACTTAGCATTTTCTTGCATGCATGCATTCATATTTTTGTTTGTATATGAGTTGTGTGTAATTTTGTGCTACAAATTTTTTTGTGTAGATTTTGCTAGTGACTGTGATTGTGAAGAGTGCTACTCTCCCCATTACCAAGGCAAGTGGTACTTCATGGATATTTCCATCCCTATGTTTTTGTATAAGCATTAGAAATATTTTGCTAAGTCTTGCATGTTGTTATTTTGCCAAATGCTATGTTGGGAAATCCTAAGTAGTTGTAGAATTGTAGAATTGCTAGGGAATTTCCTAAGTTAAGTTACTATGCCATGCTTAGCCTAGCTAGTAGCAAACAAGGGTTGGTAAAGTATATACATGCTATGATGAAAATATTTCTAAGTCTTTTAGACTTATGTTTTTCTTAATAAAACAACTACGTCAATGAACCTCCTGGGTGGAATGGGACTTGAATGGTGGTTTTGGTTGAGTGGTTACACAAGGCCCATGGACATGGTTTACCTTGTGTATCACACTTGTGGTATGCCACCCAGGCACAAAGGGATTTGGAGGCCAAGTGTTGAGAAGCTTATAGTGCAACCACTTGGCAATATGGGCTCTGCCTTGATCATATAGGTTGCTAGAACTTAGCCTTTTGGACAGTTGGTGCTAGTGGGAATGATAGGTTGGAGCGCGTCCATTTGGCTAAGGAAAGGCTTCTGAAAGGTCCTGTCTTGGGAAACCAAGTCTGGTGGGGAAAGTGCACAACCTCTGCAGATGCAAAATCTAAGTACTTAGCCAAGTCCATGGCAATGGACAATTTGAGCATCAAGACATGGAAGCTATCAAGAATCTCATCACTCCAACTTCTAAGTAAAACTTGTGGGTAAACAAGGGTGAAGAACCCCAATGTCTATTGGTGGTTTCTTGGGAAAGTTTTTGACAAAGAAAAACTTAGTGATTTCAACTAATAGGAAAAAACCTATTTTCAAGCAAAGCAAGCCAAGCTACACTTAGCCAAAATGCATATAGAATTATAGTCCACTTAAAAATTTACTAAGGTATCACTTGCCAATACTATTCCAAAGTATTGACTCACTGTGGCTGTAACTTGTGATGTTGTAGGTTACTCCGATGATGATTAGGTGTCATGAGTCTACACTCAACATGCTTGCCTGTGGCACATGAAGATGAAGACTTATGTTTATTTACTTACTCCAAAACTCTTGTATTGGGCCTGTGGCCTTGAGTTGTAAAAGACTATGTTTTATCTCTGGAATGGATGTAATAAATGACCTTTGTATCTGTGTACTTCATCTTAAACTGTGGATGCTAGCAATGATCCAGGGACTAGCATTGCAATCACAGGGATCCTTTTCCTTTACAAAGGAGGGATCTTACAGATGGTATCAGAGCGCTGTGTTGCCTGTAGGATTATGACCCTAGGATTGGAAAACCACTAAGAAAAAAAATTCAACTACTTCTACACTTGTCTATTCTTCTCGTAAACTTTTCTAATCTTCTCATTCTCATCTCTATTTGTAGATGAACTCCATCAACGAAGCCGTGAAGAAAGGACCACTCATGACCATGACCTTGGAGTGTGAAACTGAGTTTCCCAAAATTCTCAAGGACCTCATGGTGGCAATGGAAGCTCATGGTGCAGCTGTGTACAAAGGCTTTCCAGTGATGGATGAAGGAGTGGAATACTGGTGGGTGCAACTTCACTTGTACAAAAACAAGGAAGACAACCACAAAGAAAGAGGATTCTGCATGTACACCAACACTGTGATGCACACCACATTCTTTGAGTCAGCAAGAGAAGCAGCTTGGAGGACTATCAAAGAACTAAGTGCTAGAGTCAAGTGCAGAATCCTCAACCTCCAAAGAGACTTAGAGAAAGAGAAGGAACATACCCAAGAGTTGGAAGCCACCAACCAAACCTTAAGAGGAGACATTATAGACTTAGTGATGGAATCATGTGAGCAAGATAGGCTGATTGCTTCTAGGAACATTGTGTTAGCGAACAGATCGAGTGAGATAGGATTGTAAACGTACTTCGTTAGTTGGACCACCACCTATCACCTTATTTTCCAAAAAGATACCTTAAATAAGTTTGGACCTTGGTTGATGTAATGGATTCATGTATGCATGACTTGTGTGATTTTGTGTTCCAAGGATGTGTATGTGATGTTTGTCTTTGCTTTATCTTAAATAGTGTTGTTCTAACTTTTCTATCTTATAAATAGATGCCTATTACCATCAGCACTGTTGAGGAGTTCCAGGTTACCCGCTTTGGTCCTCGTATCGTTGAGCTTACCACTTTGCTCGATCTCCCTCTTCCCACCATCATGGTGCATCCACTCACCAAGTTCGAGAGGAAGGACCTCTGGGGCTTCAAGGTGAACCAGCCCGGACGCCAGAAAGAACCTACTACGGAGGCCATCGTCTTCAAGCTTATGCACGATGACAGGGTGAGAGGCATGGAGGTAGTCATGCAGGACCTGATAGGACGTCTACTAGGCCGTCACTCCCAACAGGTTAGAGGCACCCACTTTCACGTCTTCGGAAGACGTGATGAGGATGGAGAGTCCATCGACTTCGAGGACGACTCGAGGGACGCAGCAGAGCCGATACGTCTCTATCTCCAGGACTTAGAGTCTCTCATTAGGCACGTGGACACGGACAGGACCAATGTCATGCTCAGCAATGACGAGCTCCAGGTGCAGCTTCGCGAGAAGGACAAGCTTTTCGCACAGCAGGACGAGATAGTCAAGGAAATGGAGGCGAAGTTCGAGACCCAGGACCGGAAGTTCAAGAGTCAGGAGAAACGCGTCCAGGATAGGAACAAGAAGATCCGTGACATGACTGAAGAACTGAAGTCCAAGGATTTCGAGCTAGAGCCGCAGCAGATGGTGATCGAGAGGCTTCGTTCCCAGAAGAGGGCTCTCAAGGCCAAGATTGAGTCCTTGACCACTACCATTGAGGAGAACAAGACCGCGATGGAGAACGCAGGTCTTACCTTTGCCGAGGAGGAGACTGATGCTGATGAGTAGACTTGACTACTCGTTTATCTTTTATTATCATACTTGTTATTTGTGAACTTGTTATTGGACCATCCGACATGTGGATGGCTTTTCACTTGTGTGTTTTTACTTTGAGAACTTGTTATCTGGTTGTCGAACTTTTATCTTCTGTTGCATGCTTGTGTTTGTTTATGTGATGTAATGTGCATAAAAACATCTATGGGTATCTCATTCTTATCTCTATTTGAACAAACCACAGATGCCTCCCCGTCGCGCAAACCCCAACCCCAACAACATTACTCCAGAAATGCAGCAAATGATGAATGCTCAAACACAGCTCATGCAGATGATGACAACATTCATCCAGAACCAGAATAACAATAACAACAACAACCCTCCAGGCTTTGATATGCTCACCAGATTTCTGCGTTTGAGGCCAGCTAAGTTCTCGGGGACGACTGATCCCATGGTGGCCAATGATTGGCTACGTTCTGTAAACAAAGACTTAGTGACCGTGGGCTGCATGGATGCTGAAAAGGTCAGGTTTGCAGCACATCTGCTGGAAGGGCCAGCCGCCACATGGTGGGACAACTTCCAAATCACCACTCCTATAGATGAGGTGACTTGGTCTATCTTTGAAGATGGCTTTCGCACTGCTCATATCTCGTCAGGAATAATGAGCCTGAAAAAGAAGGAGTTCCACAATCTGAAGCAACACCACCGCAGCGTGGCTGAATACATTGAAGAGTTCAACAATCTGGCGCGTTATGCACCGGATGAGGTTGACATAGATGCCAAAAGAAAGGAAAAATTTCTGGAAGGCTTGAATGATGAGCTGAATCTGCAGCTGGCTGTGGCATATGTTCCCACTTATCGGTCGCTCTGTGACAAGGCTGCTATATTGGAGAACAAAATGAAGCAAGTCGAGAGTAGAAAGAGAAAGCACTCCGACAAGCACGGCTCAGGATCGTCTCACAAACGATCTCACTATGATGACAGTGGAAGCTCAGGATCCCATAAGCATGGGAAATTCAACAAGCACCACAACCACAACCGTCATGACAATAAGCATCACCGCAGTCATGAAAATGACAAGTACAAGAACCACAAGAGTGGACATAAGAGCTACCACAGTGGAAATGGTAGTGGAAGTGGAAGTCAGCCTGCTAAAAGGGACATCAGTCAGGTTGAATGCTTCAAATGCAAGAAGATGGGACACTATGCAAATGAGTGCCCCGAAAAGAAAGTTGAAGGACCTGTCAAGCCCAATCCTTTCCAGAAAGGACAGGTGAACCACATCAGTGTGGAGGAGGTCTATGAGGAACCTGACGCTGTTGCTGGTAAGTTCAGACTCAATTCCATTCCAGCATTTGTACTCTTTGATACTGGTGCATCACATTCATTCATATCAAAGGCATTTGTTGATAGAAATGGGTTTCCATCTGAAAACATTGGGTGTCCAATAAAAGTTAGTTCTCCGGTTGGAGATATGATAGTAAGTCTTGGATGCCGAGATCTAGTAATAGAGTTTGGAAAACATAAGTTCCCAGTGAGTCTGATAATCCTAGATTCCCAAGGACTGGACGTAATATTGGGAATGGATTGGATGGCTAAGTATGAAGGAGTGCTAGATTGTGCTAATCGTACCGTTTCTCTCACAACCCCGGAAAGAAAAAGAATTAAATTCAAGTCAAACTTTGAATCCAAAGGAAGTAAGCTTAATTCTCTTAAGGGGGTTAGCATGGACAGTGTGCCAATCGTGTGTGAGTATCCAGATGTATTTCCGGAAGAATTGCCAGGAATGCCACCAGTTAGAGATGTGGAGTTTCTGATAGATTTGGTACCAGGTTCTGGACCAATAGCAAAGAGACCATACAAAATGTCAGTTGATGAACTGAAGGAGCTCAAGAAGCAACTAGGAGAACAGTTGCAGAAAGGATTTATTCAACCAATTTCTTCATCTTGGGGAGCCCCAGTTTTGTTCGTGGAGAAGAAGGATAGAAGCCAAAGGTTATGCATAGATTACCGTTCACTCAACGAAGTAACTATCAAGAACAAATATCCTTTGCCAAGAATCAATGACTTGTTTGATCAGCTTGAAGGAGCATGTGTGTTATCAAAGATTGATCTAAGGTCAGGCTATTCTCAACTTAAGATAAGAGAGCAAGACATACCTAAAACAGCATTCACCACAAGGTATGGATTGTATGAGTATACCGTAATGCCTTTTGGCTTGACCAATGCTCCAGCATACTTCATGAATATGATGAACAAGGTGTTCATGGAATTTCTTGACAAGTTTGTTGTCGTATTCATCGATGACATCTTAGTCTACTCCAAGAGCAAAGAAGAACATGAAGGACATTTGCGTTTGATACTTGAGAAGTTAAGAGAGCATAAGCTTTATGCCAAATTCAGCAAGTGTGAGTTCTGGTTAGAAGAAGTTGGTTTTCTTGGTCATGTTATGACAAAGGATGGTGTAGCAGTTGATCCTGCTAAGGTTTCGGCTGTGACTGAATGAGAATCTCCCAAGAACGTGAAAGAAGTTCGCAGTTTCCTTGGCCTAGCAGGTTACTACAGAAGGTTCATTGAGAATTTCTCAAAAGTTGCTAAGCCAATGACTGAATTGCTAAAGAAAGACAAGAAGTTTGCTTGGTCTGAAGGTTGTGAAGTCAGCTTTCAGGAGTTGAAGCAGAGACTTGTAACAGCACCAGTTCTATGTTTGCCAGACTTGAAAAGGATTTCCAAGTATATTGTGATGCGTCTCATCAAGGTTTGGGTGCCGTACTTATGCAAGACGGTAAAGTTGTGGCCTATGCCTCGAGACAACTCAAAACTCATGAGGTGAACTATCCTACTCATGATTTAGAGTTAGCCTCTGTCGTCCATGCACTCAAAACATGGAGACATTACCTCTTGGGAAAGCGTTGTGAAGTGTTCACGGACCACAAAAGTTTGAAGTATATCTTCACCCAAAAGGAAATCAATATGAGACAAAGAAGATAGTTAGAGCTTATCAAGGATTATGACTTAAGTTTGCAATACCACCCCGGTAAAGAAAATGTTGTAGCAGATGCTTTAAGTCGTAAGGTATTTGTGAATGGCCTTACCAAAGGAGAATTGCCAGATGATTTATGTACCCAATTCCGAGAACTCAGATTGGAGATTGTGCCTGAAGGACATCTCATGTCTTTGGATGTTCAACCCACTTTGTTGGACAAGATCCGAGAAGCTCAGAAGACCGATAAGGAAATTGAAAGGATTAAGGAAAATATTGGCCAAGGGAGAGCTAAAAATTTCCATGAAGACGAACAGGGTACATTATGGCATGGGAAACGTATCTATGTTCCACAAGATCCGGAGTTACGGAAACTGATTTTGCAAGAAGCGCACAACTCTCCGTATTCTATTCATCCGGGTAACACCAAAATGTACATGGACATGGAAGAAAGGTTTTGGTGGAACAATCTCAAGAGAGACATTGCCGAACATATTGCTTTGTGTGATGTGTGTAGTAGAGTAAAGGCGGAGCATCAGAAACCAGCAGGTTTGCTTCAACCACTACCAATTCCTGATTGGAAATGGGACAAGATTGGTATGGATTTCATTACCGGATTACCAAGGACCAGATCGGGATATGATTCCATATGGGTAGTAGTGGATCGCCTAACTAAAGTGGCTCATTTCATACTCGTGAAGACAACTTATACGAGTGCCAAGTTAGCCAAAATCTACATGAGTAGAATTGTGTGCCTTCATGGTGTGCCTAAGAGTATTGTGTCTGATAGGGGAACTCAATTCACTTCCCATTTTTGGAGACAGCTACATGAGTCATTGGGAACGAGGTTGGAATTCAGTACTGCTTTTCATCCTCAAACCGATGGACAAACAGAAAGGACGAATCAAATTCTGGAAGACATGTTGAGGGCATGTGCCCTAGACTATGGAGCCAGTTGGGATGAAAGTCTGCCTTACGCAGAATTTTCTTATAACAACAGCTATCAAGCCAGCATTGAGATGGCACCATTTGAGTTTCTCTACGGAAGAAAGTGTACCACCCCGTTGTTATGGAATGGTGTGGGAGAAAGAAGTTTATTCGGGCCAGAACTTATCAAAGAAGCCGAAGAGAAGGTCAAGATGGTTAAGGACAGGTTGAAGATAGCACAGTCCCGGCAGAAAAGCTACGCAGATCCTAAGCGTAGAGAAGTCACCTACGAAGTTGGTGATAGAGCCTACCTTAGAGTATCACCACTCCGTGGAGTAAAAAGATTCAGAGTCAAAGGAAAATTGGCACCAAGATATGTTGGGCCATTCAAGATTCTGAGTCGCAAAGGAGAAGTTGCTTATGAAATTGAACTGCCAGCATCTCTATCAGCTGTCCATAATGAGTTTCATGTGAGTCAGCTTAAGAAATGTCACCCAGAAATGGAAGAAACTTCTTTGAAGGATACTATACCTTTGGAAGAGGTTGAACTAGAAAGTGACCTCACTTATGAGGGGAAGCCTATCAAGATTCTTGAGACTGCAGAAAGAATCATAAGGACAAAGACTATCAAGTTTTGCAAAGTGCAGTGGAATCATCATTCCGAAGAGGAAGCAACATGGGAAAGAGAAGATGATCTTCGGAAAGACCACCCTCACCTATTTGCTAGCCAATCCGAATCTCGAGGGCGAGATTCACCTTAAGGGGGTTAGATTTGTAACATCCCTAAAATCATAATTTCAAAGTTTGCATATCATCCATGCATGCATATAGATTTGAGATCAATTTCAAACTCATTTCAGAAAAACAGAAGCACATAGTGCTATGATTTTATGTGAACAAACTTAAATCAAATGGCCATCCCCATTTGAATGTTTGAATGATTTCAAACCTAGCTTGTTTGTCTTCCTTATGGAAAGTTTTGAGTGTAGTTTTGAACCAAGTTTCACAAATTGGGAATAGTTTCAAAACCCTTTTTCAAACTTTGCAAATCAAGTGCCAAGTCTCAGATATTTTGATCTCCAAGTTTGACCAAGCCCTTGCAAAGTAACCACATTAGTTATGACCTATTTTTGAGACTATTGCTCACTGCAAAATACCAAGAAGATTTGAATTCAAATGGAACTTGAATTCATTTGAAAATCAATTCAGAAAATCGAACAGAAAAAGAAAAGGAGTAAACAAAAGAAAAGGGCCAGGCGTCACCAATCTGGCCCAGCAGCAGAACAGGCCCAGTTAGCCCACCCGGGCCATTCCTCTCCCTTTCGCACGTGCCACCGCACCTCGACAGTCGCTGACGACCAGACCCCACCTCCACTTCGCGCGTTTCGCTGACGAGCGGGCCCTCTCCACGTCGCCCTCGTCTTCCCCAAACCGCGCCCGCGACCACGTCGCCGCTGCTGTCAAGGCCGGTAATGGCGCGGCGTAATTAGCCTTAATGCCGCAGGCGTTTCCTGTCACGCCTGGGCCTATTTAATCCCTTCTGCACCGCAAGCATTTCCCCCCACTCTCCTCGCTCACTCCGCCACCAGGCTGCGCGCATTAGCTCTCGAAGCCCCGTTGTACCGACGACTCCGGCGATCGATTCCGGTGAGCCTCGACCGCTCCCTCTCTCTGGTTCAAACGATGATGCTCAGCATGACCTTGTGCACCTGCTGACACCTATCATTTGCCTGCTTGTGACCCAGGTTGTCGTCTCCGTTCACGACCGAAACTACCTGTGCCGCCGCCTAACTCCGGCGACCAATTAAGGTAAAACCCGAGCGCCCCTTGCCCCCTCCTTCACGCGAGTTTGTTCTCCTGCGTCTTGCGCAACTCCTGATGCTTCTGGCTCGTGCTAGGGTGACGCCAAACCTCGCCAGTAACCTCATCTGCAAGCAACAGACGCCGTCGCGACTCCGACGAGCCCCTGAGACCGTGCCAGCGCGCCCCTTCGCAAACCGACACCACGTTGACCTTCAGCACGCCACCGCGGATCTGGTAAGCCACTTTCCCCACTCCCACGCGACCTAGAACGCTAGCGCCGCCGCAGTCAGACGCGCCGCCGCTAGCGCCGCTCGTGTATGGTCAGAACGATTAGGAGCGTTGGATGCAGATCCTGCGGCTGAGATTAGAACGTGAGCGAAGAAGTAAGCGTGCATCTGAGCCGCCAGATCTCACTTAGATCCTACGGCCCGCAGAGCTTGATCCGGTCGAACCGGTACGCGCCAATAGAAACACGACGCGTGGCTAGGGTTAGATTCAAAAACAGAATTCAAATCAGATTTAGATCCAGATTTCAAATGGCTATAACTTTTGATTCCCACGTTAGATTTTTGCAAATTTTATACCGTTGGAATCAGGGAGACAAGCCCTTTCTGAATCTGCAATGTGTTTAACAAAAAGTTTCTGTTAAAATGACTTTTTATGCAGAAACTTGTTTAGGACTATTTTGAATATAGAATTTGTATAGTAAATTGTTTTAGTGCTAAATAAGTTTAGTTAGCAAGTATTTGACTTGGTTATGTTTCTGTATCATGCACTTGCTTGGTGGAGTTTTCAAAAATCATCACTTAGCATTTTCTTGCATGCATGCATTCATATTTTTGTTTGTATATGAGTTGTGTGTAATTTTGTGCTACAAATTTTTTTGTGTAGATTTTGCTAGTGACTGTGATTGTGAAGAGTGCTACTCTCCCCATTACCAAGGCAAGTGGTACTTCATGGATATTTCCATCCCTATGTTTTTGTATAAGCATTAGAAATATTTTGCTAAGTCTTGCATGTTGTTATTTTGCCAAATGCTATGTTGGGAAATCCTAAGTAGCTGTAGAATTGTAGAATTGCTAGGGAATTTCCTAAGTTAAGTTACTATGCCATGCTTAGCCTAGCTAGTAGCAAACAAGGGTTGGTAAAGTATATACATGCTATGATGAAAATATTTCTAAGTCTTTTAGACTTATGTTTTTCTTAATAAAACAACTACGTCAATGAACCTCCTGGGTGGAATGGGACTTGAATGGTGGTTTTGGTTGAGTGGTTACACAAGGCCCATGGACATGGTTTACCTTGTGTATCACACTTGTGGTATGCCACCCAGGCACAAAGGGATTTGGAGGCCAAGTGTTGAGAAGCTTATAGTGCAACCACTTGGCAATATGGGCTCTGCCTTGATCATATAGGTTGCTAGAACTTAGCCTTTTGGACAGTTGGTGGTAGTGGGAATGATAGGTTGGAGCGCGCCCATTTGGCTAAGGAAAGGCTTCTGAAAGGTCCTGTCTTGGGAAACCAAGTCTGGTGGGGAAAGTGCACAACCTCTGCAGATGGAAAATCTAAGTACTTAGCCAAGTCCATGGCAATGGACAATTTGAGCATCAAGACATGGAAGCTATCAAGAATCTCATCACTCCAACTTCTAAGTAAAACTTGTGGGTGAACAAGGGTGAAGGACCCCAATGTCTATTGGTGGTTTCTTGGGAAAGTTTTTGAGAAAGAAAAACTTAGTGATTTCAACTAATAGGAAAAAACCTATTTTCAAGCAAAGCAAGCCAAGCTACACTTAGCCAAAATGCATATAGAATTATAGTCCACTTAAAAATTTACTAAGGTATCACTTGCCAATACTATTCCAAAGTATTGACCCACTGTGGCTGTAACTTGTGATGTTGCAGGTTACTCCGATGATGATTAGGTGTCATGAGTCTACACTCAACATGCTTGCCTGTGGCACATGAAGATGAAGACTTATGTTTATTTACTTACTCCAAAACTCTTGTATTGGGCCTGTGGCCTTGAGTTGTAAAAGACTATGTTTTATCTCTAGAATGGATGTAATAAATGACCTTTGTATCTGTGTACTTCATCTTAAACTGTGGATGCTAGCAATGATCCAGGGACTAGCATTGCAATCACAGGGATCCTTTTCCTTTACAAAGGAGGGATCTTACAGATGGTATCAGAGCGCTGTGTTGCCTGTAGGATTATGACCCTAGGATTGGAAAACCACTAAGAAAAAAAAATTCAACTACTTCTACACTTGTCTATTCTTCTCGTAAACTTTTCTAATCTTCTCATTCTCATCTCTATTTGTAGATGAACTCCATCAACGAAGCCGTGAAGAAAGGACCACTCATGACCATGACCTTGGAGTGTGAAACTGAGTTTCCCAAAATTCTCAAGGACCTCATGGTGGCAATGGAAGCTCATGGTGCAGCTGTGTACAAAGGCTTTCCAGTGATGGATGAAGGAGTGGAATACTGGTGGGTGCAACTTCACTTGTACAAAAACAAGGAAGACAACCACAAAGAAAGAGGATTCTCCCCTATCAGACACAATACTCTTTGGTACTCCATGCAGACACACAATCCTATTCATATAGATCTTGGCCAACTTAGCACTTCTGTAGGTTGTCTTCACGGGTATGAAATGAGCCACTTTAGTGAGGCGATCCACTACTACCCAAATATAATCATATCCTGACCTGGTCCTTGGAAAACCAGTGATGAAATCCATGCTAATCTTGTCCAACTTCCAATCAGGAATAGGTAGTGGTTATAGTAATCCTGCTGGTTTCTGATGTTCCGCTTTCACTCTACTACATACATCACACAAAGCAATATGTTCGACGATGTCCTTCTTGAGATTATTCCACCAAAATCTTTCTTTCATATCCATGTACATTTTGGTGTTACCCGGATGAATGGAATATGGTGAGTTGTGTGCTTCTTGTAAAATAAGTTTTCGAAGCTCCGGATCTTGCGGAACGCAGATACGTTTTCCATACCATAAAGTACCTTGTTCGTCTTCATGGAAACCTTTGGCTTTTCCCTTGCCAATCTTTTCCTTAATCTCTTCAATTTCCTTGTCCATCTTTTGGGCTTCCTTGATCTTGTCCAACAATGTGGGTTGAACATCTAATGACATGAGATGCCCTTCAGGTACAATCTCCAATCTAAGGTCTCTAAATTGGGAACACAGATCATCTGGCAACTCTCCTTTAGTAAGGCCATTCACAAATACCTTACGGCTTAGAGCATCTGCTACAACATTTGCTTTATCGGGGTGGTATTGCAAACTCAAGTCATAGTCCTTGATGAGTTCTAGCCATCTTCTTTGTCTCATGTTGATTTCTTTCTGGGTGAAGATATACTTCAAACTTTTGTGATCTGTGAACACTTCACATCGCTTTCCCAAAATATAATGTCTCCATGTTTTGAGTGCATGGACAATAGAGGCTAACTCCAAATCATGAGTAGGTTAATTTACCTCATGAGTTTTGAGTTGTCTCGAGGCATAAGCCACAACTTTCCCTGCCTGCATTAGAATTGCACCTAATCCATGATGAGATGCATCACAATACACATGGAAATCTTTCTCCAAATCTGGCAGACATAGGACTGGTGTTGTCACTAGTATCTTCTTCAATTCTTGGAAACTGAGTTCACATCCTTCAGTCCAAGCAAATTTCTTGTCTTTCTTTAGTAATTCCATCATTGGCTTGGCTACCTTGGAGAAATTCTCAATGAATCTTCTGTAGTATCCTGCCAAGCCAAGGAAACTATGAATTTCCTTTACTGACTTAGGAGATTCCCATTCAGTTACAGCTGACACTTCTGCGGGATCAACTGCTACACCATCTCCTAACACAACATGTCCAAGGAATCCAACTTCATTTAGCCAGAATTCACATTTGCTGAATTTGGCATACAACTTATGCTCTCTAAGCTTCTCAAGTATCAAACACAAATGTCTTTCATGCTCTTCTTTGCTTTTGGAGTAGATAAAAATGTCATCGATGAAAACGACAACAAACTTGTCAAGGAACTCCATGAACACTTTGTTCATCATATTCATGAAATAAGCTGGTGCATTGGTCAAACCAAATGGAATCATGGTGTACTCATATAATCCATACCTAGTGGTGAAAGCTGTCTTAGGTATGTCTTGTTCTCTTATTTTAAGCTGGAAATAACCTGACCGGAGATCAATCTTTGAGAATACACAAGCTCCTTCTAATTGATCAAACAAGTCATTGATTCTAGGCAAAGGGTATTTGTTCTTGATATTCACCTCATTGAGTGAACGATAATCTATGCATAACCTTTGACTTCTATCTTTCTTTTCCACAAGTAAGACTGCTGCTCCCTAGGATGAAGAACTTGGTTGAATAAACCCTTTCTGCAACTGTTCTCCAAGTTGTTTCTTGAGTTCTTTCAACTCATCAACTAACATCTTGTAAGGTCTCTTTGCTATTGGTCCTGATCCTGGCAGCAAGTCAATTAGAAATTCCACATCTCTATCTGGTGGCATTCCCGGCAATTCTTCCGGAAACACATCCGGATATTCTCTCACAATTGGCACACTGTCTATGCTAACCCCCTTAAGAGAATTTAGCTTACTTCCTTTTGGTTCAAAGTTAGTCTTGAATCTAATAATTTTATTATCCGGGGTTGTGAGTGTGACAGTATGATTAGCACAATATGACAATATGACAATCTAGAACTCCCTTGTGCTTAGTCATCCAGTCCATTCCCAATATGACATCCAATCCTTGGGAATTTAGGATTATCAGATTAACGGGAAACTTATACTTCCCAAACTCTATGACTAGGTCATGACATCCTGAGTTCACTATCATTTCTCCACCAGGAGAACTTACTTTTATAGGACACCCAATAGTTTCAACTAGAAGTTCATTTCTTTCAACAAATGCTCTTGATATGAATGAATGTGATGCGCCAGTATAAAAAAGAACAAGTGTTGGAACAGAATTGAGTTTGAACTTACCAGCAACAGCATCAGGTTCCTCATAGATCTCTTCCACATTGATGTGGTTCACTTGACCCTTTTGAAAGGGGTTGGGCTTGTTGGGTCCTTCAACTTTCTTTTTTGGGCATTCATTTGCATAATGCCCCATCTTCTTACACTTGAAGCATTCAACCTGACTGAGATCCTTCTTGACAGGCTGGCTTCCACTACCACTTCCACTTCCATTGTGGTGGTTCTTGTATCCACCCTTGTGGTTCTTGTACTTGTCATTATCATGACTACGGTGATGCTTGTTGTCATGATGACGGTTGTGGTGGATGTTGTACTTTCCATGCTTGTGGGATCCAGAATTCCCACTATCATCATAATGGGAACGCTTGTGAGACGTTCCCGAGTTGTGCTTGTCAGAGCTGTGCTTCCTCTTTCTGCTTTCAACCTGCTTCATCTTGTTCTCCAAGATGGTAGCCTTGTCACAAAGGGATTGGTAGGTGGGGACATATGCCACAGATAATTGCAGATTCAGTTCATCGTTCAGTCCTTTGAGGAACTTCTCTTTCCTCTTGGCATCAGTGTCAACTTCATCCGGTGCATAACATGCCAGATTGTTGAACTCCTCAATATATTCAGCCACGCTGCGGTGGCGCTGCTTCAAGTTATGGAACTCCTTATTCAAACTCATCACTCCGGATGAGATGTGAGCTGTACGGAAACCATCTTCAAAGATATCCCATGTCACATCCTCAATGGGGGTGGTGATCTGGAAGTTATCCCACCAAGTAGCTGCTAGTCCTTCCAACAAGTGTGCTCCAAACCTGACTTTATCCTCGTCGGTACAACCGACAGTCACCAAATCCTTGTTCACTGCACGTAGCCAATCATTGGCCACCATGGGATTAGTACTTCCTGAGAACTTTGTAGGCCTCAGTCTTAAGAATCTGGTGAGCATGTCAAATCCTGGTGGATTGTTCTGATTGTTGTTTTTGTTGTTGTTATTGTTGTTGTTGTTGTTGTTATTGTTGTTGTTGTTCTGGTTCTGCATGAAAGTAGTCATCATCTGCATCAGCTGTGCCTGGGCTGTCATCATCTGCTGCATCTCGGGAGTGACATTGTTGTTGTTCGGGTTGGGGTTGGCACGTCGAGGAGGCATCTGTGGTTTTCAAATAAGGATAAGAATGAGATACCCATAGATGCTTATTATGCACAATACATCACATAGACAATCACCGAACAAGCATCAAAATAACATAAAGTTCAACGACACAAATAACAAGTTTGAAAAGCAAACACACCAATAGCAAGCCATCCACATGTTGGATGGTCATTGCGACTCAATAATCATAAGCATAGTAAATGATAGATAAATGAGTAGTCATCACTACTCTTCTGCGTCAACCTCCTCATCAACAAGTGTAAGACCTGCATTCCCCATAGCGGTCTTGTATTCCTCGACATTGGTAGTCAAGGCCTCTACCTTGGCTTTGAGAGCCCTCTTCTGTGAACGAAGTCTCTCAATCACACCCTGCTGATGCTCGAGCTCGAAGTCCTTGGCCTCTAGTTCTGCAGTCATCTCTCGAATCCTCTTGTTTCTATCTTGGAATCTTTTCTCTTGGCTTTTGAACTTCCTATCCTGGCTCTCAAACTTGGCCTCCATTTCCTTGACTATCTCTTATTGCTCCACGAAGAGCTTGTCCTTCTCACGAAGCTGCACCTGGAGCTCATCATTGCTAAGCATGGCGTTGGTCCTATCAGTATCTAGGTGCCTAAGAAGAACCTCTAGGTCCTGGAGGTACAGACGAATCGGCTCTGCCGTCTCTCTAGCAGCATCCTTGAACTCAATAGCCTCACCATCCTCGTCGCGTCTCCCGAAGGCGTGGAAGTGAGTACCTTTAATCTCCCGAGAGTGCCTCCCTAACAGACGCCCGAGTAAGTCCTGCATGATTACCTCTAGGCCTCTCTCCCTGTCGTCATGCATAAGCTTGAAGGTGATGGCCTCCGTGGCTGGCTCAGTCTGGCGTCCTGGCTAGGTAAATTTGAAGCCCCAAAGGTCCTTCCTCTCAAACTTAGTGAGGGGAAGCATCATGATGCTAGGGAGTGAAAGATTGAGCACACTAGTGAGCTCAATAAGACGAGTGCCAAAACGAGTTCCCTTGCTCTTCAGCTGTGCTGATAGTAACATTAGGCATCTATTTTATAAGATAGAGAAAGGTTAGATTCAACATTAATAGAGAAAATCACAAGTCAAAGCATCACAGGCATATCATTGAAAACCAAACACATAAGTCATGGCATAGACAAATCCATTACAAGCATCCAAGGTTCAACATAACTTAGACAACATTTTTGGAAAATAAAACGATGAGTGTGGTGGTACAACTAACGAAGTTCATTAAAATCCCATCTCACTTGCCAAGTTGGCTAACAGGGCATCCCTAGAGGCAATCTGTCGATCCTGATCACATGACTCCATTGCTAAGTCTATGATGTCCTCTCTTAAATGTTGGTTGGTAGCCTCTAACTCTTGGGTATGCTTCTTTTCTTTGCTAAGGTCATTTTGGGTGTTAAGCATTCTGCACTTGAGTCTATCACCAAGCTCCTTGATGGCCTTCCAAGCTGCATCTCTTGCAGAGTCAAAGAATGTGGTGTGCATTACTGAGTTGGTGACCATGCAGAATCCTGATTCCTTGTGGGTGTCTTCCTTGTTTTTATACAAGTGAAGTTGCACCCACCAGTACTCCACTCCTTCATCCATCACGGGGAAACCTTTGTACACAGCTGCTCCATGTATTCCCATGGCAACCATGAGGTCCTTGAGAGCCTTGGGGAATTCTTTCTCACACTCCAAGGTCATAGTCATGAGTGGTCCCTTCCTCACGGCTTCGTTGATGGAGTTCATCTACAAATAGAGATGAGAAAGAAGATTAGAAATTTTACGAGAAGAAAATACAAGTGCGGAAATTGTTGAAAAAAAAATTCCTTAGTGGTTTCTAATCCAATCCTAGGGTCATAATCCTACAGGCAACATAGTGCTCTGATACCATCTGTAAGATCCCTCCCTTTTAAAGGTAAGGATCCCTGTGATTACAATGCTAGTCCCTGGATCAAATTCTAGCATCCACAGTTTAAGATGAAGTACACAGAAACAAAGGTCATTATTACATCGTCATTCCAGAGATAACATAGTCTTTTACAACTCCATGGCCATAGGCCTAATACAATAGTTTAAGCATAATAATATAAATAAAGTCTTCATCTTCATGTGCCACAGGCAAGCATGTTGAGTGTAGACTCATAACCCCTAATCATCATCAGAATAACCTGCAACATCACAAGTTACAGCCATAGTGGGTCAATACATTGGAATAGTATTGGCAAGTGATACCTTAGTAAAATATTAGCATCTAGTTACTACATGAATTTGGCTAAGTGTAGCTTAGGCTTGCTTTGCTTAAAATAGGTTTTACCTATTAGTTGAAAACACCATGGGTTAGCACCGAGGCTAGAGCGAGCGAGCCGGCCAGGGAGATCAATCCTCCCAATCGATAGGAGCCGTCAGCAATCTGGCTAGGGGCGCGTTGGCCCAGCGGGGTGGAGGAAACCGGACAAGGTGGTAGCCGGCCTAGTCGGGCACATGAGGGACGCCGCACTATAGGGGCCTACCCGGGAGGGGCGCCACCGGGTAGAAGCACACCTGGGCGAGGCGGTGCCGCATGATCCCAGCCGGTGGGACGACCGAGCCAGGAGGGCGCAGGAGGACGGAGGGAGGAATACCGGATGGGCCTGATGGCCCAGGTGGGGGCGACTGGCGCCCAGGCGGCGGGGAAGTGCTGGCAGGCCGGCTAGAACCTCCCAACTAGTCTAGATTCGTCTGCGGCCTTTTTTCTTTATTTCCTGCCTATTTTTCCCCTTTTGCCTGAATTTGGGTGTGTTTTGGGGTACCTGAGGACAATCCCCCTGACACTAGCACTCGATCGCGCACTAATTTCACCCTCCGAGGGAAATTTGCATGGGCTCCAGTAAACTTGAAATTTTTGTTGTAGGTGAAGTCGATATGAATGGCATCTGGCTGGGCACCTCTAACCCAGGAAGCACCACAACTCCAGAAGTCTCGCGAGTGCACCCACTGGGTGTAGCCCCCAAGATTCAAAGTAGTTGATGAAGACATGTGCTTTGAATCTTATCTTGTTATCGACTCGACATAGCCCGTGCAAAACAAACACACAAAAATGATTTTGTTTCACTATGTTAATAAATAGAATACATGATGTCAACAGGATAATGGTTTCACTTGTCAAAAAACTAGCTCGTGCCTTTCTGAACACTTAGTCACTTTTCTGTGGGTTCTGTTGTTTACGTTGTGTCCTTGTCGACTGCTCAGCCGGCTTGCGGTCTGCAGCAGGAATCGAAGGGTGAGCTGACAATACATTGCGCATGGTACTAGAGGCTTAGCATCCGGAAAACATACAAACTAGGCACCTGGCTAGAACATCCAATCTGTCGCATTTTTTGCCGTTTTTCATGTCGGGTGCCTCAAGATTTTTCTCTTGCTAGCCGGACAACCAGGGCGGTATGTAGCTGAGACGAAGAGTGGGCCTTTGACACTATCGCACAGTACTAAGCCGGTTTACAGAATTAACAGGTCAGGCCGACCAACAAGCCCCCGAGTTAGGGGTTGCCAGAGCCGAAAAACTAAAAGCATGAAACATATCAACATCTGGCGAGGAGCCCCTAAGGTTCACTCGAGGTTGGAAAAACAGTCATATTGCTGCAACCGATGCAGTAGGGTCAAGGACACGCTTCTGCGGGTGCTGCTAGCGCTGAAATGATCGAAAAAGAGTTGCGGCCGGATGTCCTGGCTCTAGCCAGCCAGGAAACCAAACGTGGCGTGGTCGAATTTGGTCCCTTGTCGGCCAGACAACTAAGCGTGCCAGGACGACCGAGCCGGCCTGTCCCATCCAAGTCGGGACCTAGCCGGCCAAGCCGACAACCAAACAGGGCGTCATCCGGACCGGTTCCCAGTCGTCCAGGCCTCGCTGGAAGTACAAACCAAAAGGCCGGAGAAACATAGGCTGGGTCTAGATTTTTCTCTCTTTCTTTTTAATTTCTTTTTTCTCAGTCAGATGATTCTAGCCAGCCACCTTTTCTTTTCTTTTCTCTTCTTTTCTTTTCTTCCTTTCCTCTTTCTCCCAATCTGATTTCTTTCAAACCGACGGATTCTCTTTCTTTCTTTCTTTCTTTTTTCTTCCTTTACTAACCGTCCGGCCCTGCCGACTTTTCTTTTTTCTTTTTCCTTCTTTGCCTTTTCTTCTTCCTTCAACTGACTCGAGTCCTGCTCCTTCCCCCCGCTGGCAGGGATAGGGATGGGAGCGGCCGGCCCGGCGAGGTCGAGTGTCACATCTTGCTAATGAGGACATCGGGGATGTTGGAAACCTCCTATTTGTTCGGTACTAGGAACAAAGGCTTTATAGCCTCAACATCGTCATTTTTTACCCAGGTTCGGGCCTCCCTTTGGCTATCAACCCTACGTCCTGCTTTGGTGGATTATGTGGCGGGGATATATGTACAATATGATGATCTCGGTGGTGCCGGGGAGCTGATTTTCTCTAGCTTCTACACTTCCCCGGCTTCCTCTTCCTCACTTCTCTCACTTTCCCTCTCTCCTTAATCTCCGGCGTGGAGGTGGATCTCAGCTCTCTCCCTTATAGCCACTCTCGTTGTATATGAGTCTCTCTAGTTATCTGTTCGTCCAAGAGAACCCTTCTCCCACTATCTAGCTATCCAAAAATCCCCCTCTCTAAAGGCTAAGTGCCTCATTTTATACCTGAAGGGGTCACTACAAGAGCTGGCATGGAGCACCGCCCAAGGGTGTTCCTGGGCTCACTCTTCGTGCGCCATGCAGTCTTCAGGGAGATGGGTGGTGCCTATGGCCAATGGACGGCCATGGGCGGTGCGCGTGCGCACTTGATGGCCACATGAAAGCTCAGGCCCTGACCTGTCACGCCTGTCTGTGGTGTGGCAGCGTCATGATTGTGTCCAATGGTGTAGGCGTGTCGCCTGTTCCCAAGGCTGGGCCTAGCACACCTTGTTAGGCTCAGTTGACTTCCGCTCCCAGGCCACACCTGGCTCAGGAGAGGCGATCCTATGGTCCTTCTGGGGTACAGTCGAGGCCGCTCCTCAGCTCCACTGTCCCCAATCATGCCCTTATCCTCCTTCCGGGGCAGCCCCTAGAAGGAGGGCACGGGCTATCTCGCGCGTGTCATTGTCCTTTTCTCCTTGTCCAAGCGTAGCTGGCGGGTTATGGATCATCTCGTAGTATTTGTATCGTCCTGTAGGCACCTACATCATAGAAGATACTTAGTATCCATAGGGTCATCATATCAGATCCACACCTTCTTGGAGCACATGGTGCTCATGTCCTTGCGATGTTCCCGTCGACTTAGCCTTGTGAGTGTTGAGCCGCTGACCGGTGGGTCCTGGCCCATGCACCAAGGCCCAATGTGAGGGACCCCTGATCCCATTACGCCGACAGAAGCCCCCCGGGTGAGGGCCCCCAACTTGCTGATGATGCCTTTGAGTGAAGCTTGCCACAGTTTGGCGAGGAGGCCGTTGCCGGGCTTCACCCTAACAACACGTGGGCCCAATCCATGCCGTGGGGCACGCAACATGACTGGACACACGCCTTCATGTTTGGCAGAGCTGGCATGCGCGCATTCATGCACTCAAGTGGCGGTGGGACTGTCGGGCCACGCCTCGGCTTGCAAGGCAGCCCGCATTGACTATATCCTCTTCAGTACCTACAACATAATTAAACAGAGAGGCACGACATTTGCCCTCCCGCAAGCAGGCGAGGTGGGAAGCAATCGCTCCCCTTACTTTTTTTATAAAAGGGAGGGTTGGTGCGGGGGTTGTGGCTCATTCTCTACTTCTCCTACAGCCTTTCCCTTCCAACTCCTTGCTCGGTGGCGAAGGAGATAGCGTCAGGCAGCTCCGGTAGTCGCCGCCATGATGACAATCCTCCTTCTCCTAGGGACAAGATGGATCTAGCCCCACCGGAAGGCCCGTGGTGCAGGCACAAGCACCGGCGCCAAGGCTGCCGCAGTTCCTCCACAACTGGTGTAGATCTTCCACAGCCGAACGCTAGGTCCCCACCCTGCCACGACCACCGGGGAGGCGGTAGCGGAATGGGAGGTTCCCCTGCGCGCCGTCTCCTGATACAAGGTGCAAGCGCAGCCCCCCTCACAGGGGCCACGACATTGGTCATGTACTTCATCCTGGATCCCTCGATCTCTTTGTCCCAGTCTTGGGAGGAGTATATGGTGGACTTAGTGGGTTCCGAGTTCTTGGTCATCCTAGGCACCGTGTTTAGGAAGCGGCTGGTGCTTCCTCATTCCCTGGCCGAGAATTTGAATGGTCTTCATGCGCGCGATGTCGAATTATGCGAGACCAGCAGTGCCAAACCATCTAGGATCTTCGGATGGATGTCGATGAAGAGGGAGGCATGTTCTTGGACAAGGGGTGGCCCTTGTTTGCAGACTGGTATAAGCTACGGGATAGCCACATGATGAAGTTCCACTATCGCGATGGGGGCTAGTTCATGGTGAGGGTCTTTGATGACACCATGTGATGCCGCAGCTACCACCCCTACCTCCCGGTACACGGAGAGTAAAAGGGGCTCTCCTCCTAATGTGGGCGATACCAGTGGGTTTGCAGGCGACGCGCTATCGCTGGGAGTGATGGGGAGCGGGTATCACTCCCTTCTTCCTGCGTGCAGTTTCCGCCCACACCCCATTGCCAAGTGTCTTCCATGAGCCGGTTGCTGCTTTGTACATTTCACAAGTGTAATGCTGACTGGCCATTATGAATGCTTTTTACCTTTGCCTTTGCGTCATTTTCCTATATTGACTTGTCGCACTCATGGGTGCCCTTGGTTCGTTCATCCTCTAGCGTCTTTACGACACCATGGGGACATATCTCATCTTCTCCGATGCCTCGCTCCCGCTCCTTAGGTTCCAACCTTGCGGTTGATCCAAGCCTTGCTTGCGAGGCCATCCATCCCCGGGACTCATGTGATCATTGCTACTCCCATCTGCTGGTGTGCTTACATCCTGGGCCATGCCAGGACCTTGGCTTAGTCTCCTTTCCTTGCTCATCCATCCCTTGCTTATCCTGAAACACGAATGAACACACCTTATGGCATCTTACCCATGCCTCAGGTTTAAAATAGGGTGTCGTGTGCCTGATCAGGGTGCACGGTGTTGCCAACTTGGGGGCCTAACGTGGGAGGTGTGTCTTCACAATTTAGTGCTCGTCGATAATGCCTAGAGCACAACGCTCATACCTCAAAGAGGATCATGAGAGTATGACGTTTCTTGGCCTAACAGTCTCATTACCCATGTTAGGCCAGGCATGAGAGGTGTGTCTACATGATTTAGTGCTCTTCGGCATCGCCTAGAGAACAATGCTCATACCTCAGAGTGGATCATGAGGGTATGATGTTTCTTGGCTTGAAAGACTTTGTTACTCATGCCCGTTCCCAATAAAGATCCAAAGGAATGGAAAATCCTGAGAAAGGATTGTCAAATGAAAACAAGCGGAAAAATGAGAGGAACATGATTCTCATTCCAAGACGGGGGTAGCCCCTAGATTACAAGCGGTTTACACATAGGCGGGCCAGGACATAAATTAAAGTATTCATCGCAGTTGCTGGGAGCACTACACTCACTCCCCGACTTTTAGTTTCTGGGGGAACCTCCACTCACACCCGGGCTTTTGGTTATTGGGAGAACTACACCCGCTCCTAGGCTTTCAGTTGGCGGGGGAACCTCCACTCACACCCAGGTTTTTTAGTTGTTGGGAGTACTACACTCACTCCTAGGCTTTCAGTTGTCGGGGGAACCTCCACTCACACCCAGTCTTTTAGTTGGTAGGATGGATGCAAGAAGTTTTCAACTTTCTCGGAGCGCCAGCAGTACTAGAGTTGTCATTGAAACTACATTCCAGAAAGGCTCGCAGCCTCTTCCCGGGCGAGCCTGGAGTCGGGGTGAAAGGTTGATCAAAATCGGAAAAAGAGTCAGTGTGAGTTACGGGAAAAGCGGTGGCTGCTAGTTTGAATAGTTGTTCAGAGCAGAGCATGACGTCCCTCACATCACCTTTGATGGTCAAGGTCCCCCACAATGAGGGAAGCTTGAGAGATTTATATGCATGGTGGGAGATCACCATGAATTTTTCCAAGGCAGGGCACCCTATGATGTCGTTATATGGCAGGACAATGTTTGCAACATTAAATATGATGTTTTTAGTGTGGTAGTTGTCTTTGGTGCCAAATGTGACCGGCAGTTCGATCTTACCCCATGATTGAGTAGCTCCCGGGTTTACACACAGGGAAAACCCAATAGGGGCTAATTGATCCTCCATGATCTAGAGCTTGTCCAACAACTTTGTTGATAGGATGTTGAGGCCAGCCCCTCCATCCACCAACATCTTGGTGACTTTGACGTTCTTTATCATGGTGGATACCACCAGGGGTAGCATACCGACCCCGACATTGCGGTCCGGGTGATCTCCCACATCAAAATCGGCACGTGAGACCATCAAAGTGGCCACTGCGCCTCCGGGATGGGCTACATGGCGCATAGTTCACAAGAGAAACGCTTAAACTCCCCTTGGGAAGTTATGGCATAAGATCCTCCGTGTGCGCATGCGTAGTCCTGGACATGTGGGTACTGTCGACACACATCTTCGTCGCCGTCCTGACCGACGATTGGGTTGTTGCTGCGTGGTTGAGGGGCTACATTGCCATGGCCCCCTTCGTGCCTCGCTCTTGCTCCAGATCTGTCGCCTCCATCTCCCCCTCGTGCAGCGCCCATGGTGCCCTCGCATCCTCTAGCGGGGGGTGCCCGAGCCAGGTTGGACCGGGCATTCCTTTGCATGATGGCTAGTTTTGTTGCAGCGATAACAGTTCCTGAAGGTACCGTTAGCTCCTTTCTTACCGATGCGCCTCTTCTTTCCCTCGACATAGCTGAGGATGGAGCAGAAGTTCCAAGCGTCGTGCTCGTTAGATTCGTGCACATCGCACCACTTCCCCATGGCGGGTTTGGCAGCCGCCATCTATTCCTACGGTTTGGTCTTCTTCTCAGCCCCGACGGGAGCACTAGGCTCCACAGCAAAATCCTGTCGAAGGCGCCGCTTGCATGAGACACATTTATTTGCAACCACTCTTCCTAGGTCTACCACTCCTGTGGCTTCCCGAGGAGCATCCTCGGGCGCAAGGAGTCCTTCCTCTACCAAGGAGAAGAGGTCAGCCAACGCCCACAACTCATGGGTATTCTGGATGGGATGCATGTTGAGTTCCTCGCGCATCTTACTGTCACACCCAGTGAAGCGCCAATAATGGCGGCATCCTCCGCCTCCGGGATGGTGTTTGCGATCTACGAGAATCGCAAGATGAAATCTCATTGTCACTCGCTCTTCCCTTGGACCACTGTGTGGAGCTGAATGAGTGTTCATGGGCACTTAAAGCCTACTTGGAACGCACTCATGAAGCGAGTACACAACTCAGCCCTGGAGCGAATGGACTCCTTAGGTAGGTGCATGAGGCAGGACAAGGCTGTGCCCTTTAGGGCCATTGGAAACCAATTGTCCATGACCTTCTCATCAGCAATTGCTGCCACCATTGTGCTGGAGTATATGACCAGAAATCCTTTAGTTTGGTGTTGCCTTATAACTTGATGGGGACAATGGGGAGGAATTTTGGTGGCCTGCCACCTGCCGAAGGGAAAGAGAGAAGGTGTGGCAACCTCTTCCGTACCCCAAAGCCATACTTGCCTCCTTAGCTGCGCCCTGCGGGTTAGGGATGGCCGCACCTGTAGCTCGCTGACGCAGCTGCAGCAGGTACCTCGTTCGCCGTGGGGGAATCACCCCGACGTTCTTCGGCGTGCCTCCGCATGGGGTCTGTAGATGACCCCATAGAAACATGATCTTACTCCGCAGGCCTCGTGGCTCTAGCCCCCAAGTGTTCTACGACATGCTCGTCGGTTCTCCTTCCACCGTCGCAGGGCACAGCAGCCCTCAGCCTAGGGGCAATGTTCTGGGAACAAAACCTCGGGGTGGAGTTTTTGCACGGGCCTTGCGGCCATGGTGGGAGCGCGGTCTGCCCCACGTCTCGGCCCCAGGTTGGTCTGGGAGCGAGCGCGGTCAGACTCCTGGTGTTGCCTGACAAACTCTAGCTGCACGTCAAGGTCGTCCCACCATGCTGCGTACTTTGCCGTCCCACCATGCTGCGTACTTTGCCGTCCCAGGAGCCAATGGTACTGGGGTTGGCGGCTAGTACTTGGCACGGTGCGGTGAGTCCCGACACGAGCCGGGGTCACCACGCGCTAGCATGACGCTCGATGCTTCTAGCAAATAGCCCCGTCGGTGGTGTCTCCTATGCCACCGGGGAGATCAGCTCCGCTAGCGGCGCCTCCAGCATCGCGTGGCGTGGGTACTTCTTGTGCAACTATGCCTCCGTCAGAATGCTCACCTTCTTCATCCGTCAGGATGTGGTTGAGGTTGTGGTGGCGCAGCTGTGCTTGGTCCCAGAAGCAGGTCGGCATCCGCGGAGGTGTTCGCGTGCCGTGCATGAGGCCCGGATCCCAAGCCCCTAGTCGTGGGAGAGCCATGGGAGAGAGTCCGTGCAGTGGGCGTGTCTGTCGTGGAAGGGCTGGTCCTGGTTCCAGGAGTTCTCCTTGGCGTCATGGATGGCGATGGCACGATCGATGTCGATGTTGAAGACGAAGATGTAACAGACATCGATGAAGACGATGATGACGACGATGCAAATTTCGATGATGATGATGAATCTCACAAAGCTGTTGACGCTGAAGTTGATTGTCGAAGCCAAAAACACGAGTGCACCCCTACCTGGCACGCCAGATGTCGCGTCTCTCTAACACAAACACCGGGGATGTTGGACACCCCCTATTTGTTCATTAGTGGACACGAAGGCATTCTGGCCTCAATGTCATCGTAGAAGCCTGCTGATACGGGCACAAAGCATACACAAAGCACACACGATCATTTTTTAGCCAGGTTCGGGCCGCCTTTTGGCTACCAACCCTATGTCCTGCTTTGGTGGATTATCTAGGGTGGAAAGATGTACAAGATGATGATCTCGGTGGTGCCGGGAGCCGCTTTCTCTCTAGCTTCTACACTACCCGGGCTTCCTGTTCCTCACTTATCTCACTTTTACCTCTCTCCTTACTCTCTGGCGTGGAGGTAGATCTCAACTCTCTCCCTTACAGCCACTCTTGGTGTATACGAGTCTCTCTAGCTATCTGGCCATCCAAGAAAACCTTCTCCCACTATCTAGCTGTCCAAAAGCCCTCCCCCTCTCAACAGGCTAAGTGCATCCTTTTATACGTCAAGAGGTCACTATAAGAGCTGGCGTGAGCACCACCCAAGGGCGTTCCCGGGTTCACTCGTGCTGTGCCACACGGTATTTAGGCAGATGAGTGGTGCCTGTGGCCAATGTACGGCCACGGGTGGTGCGCAGGCGCACTTGATGGCCGTGTGATAGCTCAGGATCTTACCTGTCATGCCTGTCTGCAGCGTGTCAACATCATGATGGTGTCCAACGGCGCAGGCGTGTCGCATGTTACCAAGGTTGGGCCTGACAAGCCTCGTGAGGCTCGGTTGATTTCTGCTCCCAGGCCACGCCTGGCCCAGGATGGGCAATCCTATGGTCCTTCCAAGGTACAGTCGAGGCTGCTCCTCTACTTCGTTGTCCCCCATCATGCCCTTAGCCCCTAGAAGGAGGAATCAGGCTGCCTCGCGCATGTCTTTGTCCTTTTATCCTTATCCAAGCCTGGCTGGCAGGTGAGGGCTCGTCTTGTAGTATTTGTCTCGTCCCGTAGGCACCAACATCATAGCCAATACTTAGTATCCATAGGGTCTTCATATCAGATCCATACCTTCTTGGAGCACACGGTTCATGTGTCTTTGCAATGTTCCCGTCGACTTAGCCTTGTGAGTGCTGAGCCGCTGACCGATGGGTCCTGGCCCACGCGCCAAGGCGCAATTTGAGGGACCCTTAATCCCATTACGCTGACACCGAGTCCCTGAGGAGGAAGAGGACGCTGGGAGGCGAGGGGGTGCAACGGTTGGTGCGCGCAGCCGGTAGGCGCTAGAGGAGGGGGCGCGCGCAGACGAGTGACCGAAGAGTAGGGTTGGAGATGCGCGCGAAGATGATGGGGGTGCACACGGCAGGGGGTAGCCTGCAGCAGGCAACGCACAGAGGCGCGCACTCGCGGGCATGCTTGGGCGCAGGGAGAGGCGGCGATGCGCGCGAGCGCGGATGCACGCGCGCGGGTGGGCACAGTGGCGCATGGACGGGCGCGATGGCACATGGGAGAGATGCTGAAGAGGCGTAGGATGCTTGCATTGGGACACGGTCGAGACGCTGCTCGCGACCTGCAACTAGCACGATGGACCCCTAGGTGTCTCAGCGTGCCCCGAGAGACTTGACGAGGTGGAGTTGGTGATGACAGCGCGAGGGTGGCGAAAAACCCCCAAGTGATTTTTGGAGTTGAATTGGCAACAATGACGATGAATAAGATTGGTCCCGAGCTGAATGACACTCCGGTCGTAGCCATCTAGCCCCATGGTGGGCACCAACTGTCGTCGTATATGGAACGATAGTGCCTAATAAGGCTAGATAGAGGGCGAGAACAACCATGGAGGCTAACAATGGCGCCCGCTAGGAGGGATTGGATACAAGGGATCATTTCGAGACGCAAGAAGTACCCAGGTTCAGGGCCCTCGTGGTGAGGTAACACCCCTACTCCTACTGATCTGACTATGTGTGGATGAACACGAAGAACTGTAAGGGCTCCTCGAGCTATATGAGTGCTATAAAACTAAGAGAGACCAACCTACTGTATGTGTTTATGTGCTCGTGAGAGTGAGAGAGCTAGCTAGCAGAGTGCTAGCAATCGATCATAGTCCAATGTGCTAGTGCATGTGCCCATACCCCATGAGGCTCTCCCTGGTGCACTTATAAAGGCATGCCTAAGGAACAGAGAGGGTCCACATGGCCTAATTACACTATTACATATGTCATTTGATAACATGATACACTATTGGGAGTAGTATTGGCAGTGTGGCTGCAATATCTTGGTCTCCTCCTTGTCTTGTGGATTTACGTGTGTCTTCTCCTTATCTTGCGCTAGTCTTCTGGCTATCTTCTCGTATGTGCCCGCGAGCTGCTCGTGGAATCCAAGGCAGTCGGGCGATCTAGATGCTAGTACTAATCGGAAGGGGAAGGTGCATGCCAGACTTGGCGTGGTTCACCTGCATGCTACGAAACGATCCAGCCGGGAGCGCATGAGCCGGCTAGGGGTGATCGATCCTCCCGATCAATAGGAGGTGGTAGCAATCCGGCTAGGGGCGAGCCAGCCCAACAGGGAAGCGGGAACCGATCAAGGTGGTTGCCGACCTAGCCAGGTACAGGAGGGAGGCCGCGCTGCAGGGGCCTAGTCGCGGGGGGGGGGGGGGGTTCCACAAGGCAGGAGCCCACCCAGCCGAGGCGGTGTCGCATGGGCCCAGTCGGGAGGGTGCAACATGACGAAGGTAGGAGACACCTGATGGGCCATCCAGCCCAAGAGGGGCGACTAGCCCCAGGCGGTGGGGAAGTGCTGGGAGGCCGGCTCGAATCTCCCTGCCGGCCCAGATTTGTCTGCGGCCTTTTTTCTTTATTTCCTGCCTGTTTTTGCCTTTTCTGCCTAAGTTTGGCTGCGTTTTGGGGTACTCGGGGACAATCCCCCTGACTTTCTTCCTCTTGCGCTCTGGCATAGCCGTTTTCCTCGGTGTCTTAGACATACTCAATGTTTTTTCCATCGCGTTCCTCTATACCATGACGGGGTAACCGAAGAAGATCTTAGGCGCTGGTTCCAGCATCACTGCTACTGTGAAGAAGAGCGCAAGGAAGACCAGCGAGCTCCCCGCAATGAGGCAGGCCGGACTGCTGCCCTCCGAGAAGGACTACCTCCTCCCAGGGACTAGGTAATCCCCAATCCTCCATCTGGGTTTCAGGCGATGTTTCTTGCGTTCGTCCTTCGGGCCTTTTTTACTCCTGTCCCAAAGAATTGATAACCGCCAAGAGCAGGGTATCACTATAGTACCTCTCAATGTGGAAGTAGGGTATCGATCCACATGATCAAAAAGAAAAAGGTATTTATTCTCTACAACTAAAGTGTCACAAGTTTTAGTTGTTTATGCATTAAACAAGTTAATGTAATAAGGAGGATGATTTAATTCCTGGAAGTAAAATGCAAAAAAAAATAATGTATAAGTGTCCAAATCCCCTTTAATGCAAGAGGACAAGACAATGGTTTTCTATTATAGAAACAATGGACATGGGTTCATGCATTCACTCGATCTTCTCTCTCCATCTATGGTGATGATCATGTTATAGATAAAAGTACACACAATTGTCATGTTTCAATGGTAACTTTATGGTGGATACATGTCCTAAAAAACATGGTTAAAAAAAATACTCATTTGTGCTTCTAGGTCACCCTTGTAATAAGGCTAACGTTGGTTTTTGTCACACCACACATCATAATTATCCCTTTTAACCCCTAGATAAAGGATGTTTGGCTGCATTGTGTCACTCAATACATATGTCGATGTCGCTCGGCCACCCATTACCTACATAAATCATACTTCTTAATGGAAAACACTCCAAACACTAGTGCAACAATTTATTTGTTGTGCGTATTACCACAACTATATCCTCTACCTCCACTTGGTGGTATCAAACACCTCATGACATGGGTAGACACGACATTATGCATAGATCAAACCATTACATTCATCATAGAATATTTCCAAAGTATGACAAGCCATAAAGATCCAACACAATGGTATATGCATAACAAGTATTATCTCATACCATAATATTCACCATAGGAATTACATTCATAGATCCATAAATATGCAAGGCACATCATCTAGACTTCAAAAATGATCATACATAGAGAAATTAGATCAAGTTACCACCACAAAAGATAGTCCAGGGGGTGTACTACTCCCCACTCATCATGGAGAGTGATGAGGAGGCGTTGGTGAAGGAGGAGAGGCGTCGGGACACAATTTCAGCAGCTTTTCCCCCTTCGATCTTCCTCCGGCGGTGGCTAGTAGATTCTCTGTTTTGGTGTTTTCGATCTCCGCCTCCGTACATTCTGAGATTGGGCCAGGGGACCTTTATATGGTTGTTTTTTAGGTCAAGACAAGTCCACATGCGAAAGATTGAGGTGAATTGGATGGACGGGGGCCAAAAGAGGGTAGGTGCCGCATGCACCAGGGTGGGTCGCGCCACACCTCTTTTTGGCTTCCTGGCCCTTCTGGTGAGGTTCAAGCGCTCAATTCCCTTCCTCTTCGTGAAATATTTACTTTCCTAGAATCATAGCTGTGTTTGACTTTGTTTAGGTCCCTAAAAGATAAAATTTTACAAAATAGGATTTTCCTGTCTTGTAGAGTTATTACCAAAATAAAGGGGATCATTGGTAAACCCCAAAAAATCAATACAAAACATGGATATAACATTATATATGTTGTAGATATGTGGGAATATGTATCAATAAACTACAAAGTTCATATATGTATTTTACATGCATCAATATACCCAAGCTTAACCAATGCTCTTCCTCGAGCATTAAGGTGCTAAAACTAAACATGGACTTTGGAGTTTGTTCATATGTTTCATGTCATACATTATATTCATTGTCACACAAAGTTTACAAGATTCAATCTTTAAATAATAACAATAAGCAAATGAGCTATAGAGTGATATCTCCTATACAATATAAACATGCTTAACTATATGTTGTTTTGCATTGAAACAAATGAAAGTACCATGAACAATTAAGCATGCTCAGTCAACCTATAAAATTATGTAGACTCTTTTGTTTCTTTTGATCTTTTGAAACTTTGGTAACAAAAAGTAAGCAACGAACACATGTGCTAGTCCTTCAATAAAATATATGTAGGAGTATAAAATAAAGTTTTGAGATATGTAGCTCAAGTCAATGGTAATCATAAGAGTGAGGTTCCAGGCATCTTTTGTTGATAGAAGTAGGTATGGTTTATGTGTTTGACACTTTACAAGTTGAATGTCTCATGCCCCTTGACCATAAGTACCCACATTTCATGCTACTCAACTTAGGATCACTTTAACAGTTTTGTCATTGTAAGCATATAGTTTAAAACAAGAGCGTCAACTAAGGTACCTCTTTCCCCTTTGTACGAGGAGTCCCCGTGTGAGGGTATATCAATACTTAGATGACAAGACGAACAGACAAATGAACCTCTCAACACTTTATTTTATTTACTATTTTCATAGCTTTTTATTGAAAATTCTTCATAGAATATTCATGATGTAAACTTCCACCAGGATGCATAGCATGGATTAGGTTGGAGGCCCAGGCGTCCCTCTAATTATGTGCAAACTCCAAAAAGCTTTATTGAGTGTTCCAATTTATTTCACATCGATGAGCATTCACAGCCAAAAGAACATGATATCAAAAAAAGTAGTGCAATTTTGAAAGCTTTCCTCATGATAGCATGGTTTGGCTAACAAACAACGTATAAACTTTCAAACTTACATAATTCCAATTACCATGGGACAAATTTTTGTTTGACATTCTATTTTATTTCAAACAGTTGTTCTCTAGTGGTTTTCACCCCACATATTACTTTCTCATGAGCTTTAAACTACACAAAAAAGATTATTTGAAGTACTTGATGGCATAGCTCATATATTTTACTTCGAGTAGCAAGTGCCACATAGGTAGGTATGGTGTATGGTTTTGGATTTTAAGTTATTTGGATATACAAGTCTTAGATTGTTTGAGAATTTTGGGCTAGAAAAAAGAGATCAACAAGCATGCCAAAGTGTCCATAGTGCTAATCATTTCTTATCAAACAAAGATCCTTAAAATTAACCATCTATGAATGTGAACAAAAGGTAGAACTGAAGGGTTCGCAGCATAGAAAACAAAAAAATTCCAACGATGGGAACAACTATGTACCAAGATCTATGTACTAGATACAAGAAACGGGCGGATATACATCCATAGAATACATACCCTTGAAGACCGAATAGCGTTAACGAGGTTGTACTCATGGATGATGTAGTCGAACGCTTGCCAATCTCAAGATCGTGATGAAGTCCATCTGGTCCAACCGGTCTAGCACCATCAAGTCCAGCACCGCAAAGCAGTGGTGCATCCATGATCGCACAGACGTATGGGTATCCCTACAACCTCCGTGCCCTCGCTCTAGCTAAGCAGCGTAAGCAACAAATCCTTCCAGAAAAAGCCACAGGGAACATGTATCTCGCTGATCCGAGACCATGTGGTAATTCTAAAGGGGGGGAGAGAGATCCTTGGCGAGGAGGCATGAGATGAGAGGACAGAGTGGGGTGCCTTTTATAGGGAGAGGGGGGATGCCCCCTCCCATGGCGTGGCAGCCATGGAGGTGCCCCCACCTCTTCCTCATTCATGTGGGTGGAGCTCCCACTCACATAAATAGCCACCCACTCAAAATTCCTCTCACCTCCATTAAATTTACACCAAATTTAATGCAATCTCTCATTAAATAGATCTCTTTTATTTATTTTGTCACATCCCAAGATTTTCAAAATCTTGTAATGTGCAAAATGAATGAATAAAATAAAACTTTGTTTGATTTTCAGGACCAGAAGAAACTTTTTGAATTCAAATGGAACCTCAAACCAATTTGAATCAAATAAATCCTAAAGAGATTTAAAAAGATAAACTTTTATTAAAGGAAAATAAAAATATTTAAAATACTATTTTGGATCTCTTAATAAAAGATTTGTCTTTCAAAAGAAAAGGTGGATTCATAAATAAGGATTATTTTATAAAGCCAAATTAAACCTTGACCAAATTTTGGAATTAAAAACATTTTGTTTTGAATAAAAATAGTAAAGGTTTATTTAAATAAAATAATAAGGAGTTAAATATCCAAATTTTATTTAAATAAAAGATTTTACCATTTTAATTAAAACATCAAACTTATTAAATTATTTTAAATAGGTTTTCCAAGTATTTTATATTCTCAAATAAAACCTACAAAAGTGTTTTGACTTTAATTTAGATTTCAAAATAAATATCTCAATAAAACAAATCCTATTTGATTTAATAATGAAAGTCTATTATATTAATAATGGACTCTAAAATAAAAGATTATTTTGTTTTAAACAAATTTCCAAGTATTCTATACTTCCCAAATAAAACCTACTGATTTGGTTTTGAAAATATTTAGGTTTCAAATAAGGATTTTATTAATAAAATCAAACTCTATTTGATTTAATAACTAAGGCCCATTTTATTTAATGGACCCTAAAATAAAAGATTATTTTATTTTAAACAAGTTTTCCAAATATTCTTTATTTCCAAATAAAACCTACTGATTGGGTTTTGAAAGCATTTGGCTTTCAAATGAAGATTTTATTAAATAAACCAAACCTTGTTTTATTAATAAACCATGGACCATTTTATTTAATTAATAAAAGGAACCTAAAAGATTTAAAATATTATTTTTATTTTGGATTTTGGTTCATGTTACTGAACAGAACTAATTTCAATATTACAAAGTTTGGGTGTTGTTTGAATTGATTTGAACATTGTTTGATTTGTTTGAATGTTTGAATAATTGATTTGAATTTCAAAACAGAAATAGTTTTGGAAAATAGAAAAGTGTTTAGACAGAAAAAAATAGTGCAGCAGACCCAGCCCACTAAGGCCCAGCAAAACCAGCCCAGACTTCTCCTCGAATAAAACAATTGGCACCAACTTTCTTAGACACCCAGTCACAGACAAACGGGGCCCACTTCTCCCTCTCACTCACTCGCTGACAACAGACCCCACCTCCTCTTAATTTTTCCCCGAACCGTTTTTCCTCACCGCCGAATCAACCCACTGAGACACTGACCAGTGGACCTCCTCCTCTCTCCTTTTCCCACTGACTGGTAGGCCCGCTATCACTGTTCATCGTCTCCTTCACCCATCCCGCAGCGACCAGTTCTTCTCCCCCGTTCTGCCGTTGATTTCTCCAGCTTAATTCGCTTTAACACGACCGACGTTACCAGCCTTGATCACGCAGATAGAAACGCCAGGGCATCCTCTATATTTTCCCCCTAACACCTCGCGCTCGCACGCCCTAGACCGCCTCCAATTTCTTCCCGAGCACCCTCTGCTCTGACGAGGACCAGTACCGATTCCGACCAAGTCACACCGCCTCCTGCCTCCTCGAACACACGATCTCGCTCACCGCATCCTAGCGCATCCTTCTGTGCCATTCATTCACCCGCGGGCACTCCAGAGCCTCGACAACGACGACCACAACATCACACCGCCGTCTGCCGTTTCTCCGACGAACTTTCCAGGTGAACTCCGACCGCCCCAACACCTCCTATTGATGGTCACATCACCCCCAGATCATCCCGCGTCTAACAGTGTACTTATTTTGCTTCGGCACGAATCGCAGCCTCGCCTTTGACCGTGGACAGAGCCGTCCGACGCCAGCCCTAACTCCGGCGAGCAATCTAGGACAGCCCCCTGCGCCCCTTCGACCAAAGCGAGCAGGTTGAGCATCCCCGTGCCTCGGCGACCACTGTGAGCCACTCCTCCCTCTCTCTCGCTTCCTGTGTTAGCCGGAACTCCACCGCCAGAGCGCCGCCACCGTCTGCCGCCGCGCAGCGCCGCCCATCTGTGACCAGGCAGTAGTAGCCCTTAGATCTGGATCGAACGAATCGGATAGATTACTTAAACACCGAAGGGGTATGTCCTCTGGACCACTCGATCTAACTAGATCCAACGCCCCACAACCGCGATCCAACCGAACCGGTATGGACCAATAGGAACACGACGCGTGGCACTAGATCTGTTTAAAAGAAATTGAAAACAGATTTATTTGCAAACTTCAAACCCTTGTATCTTTTGATCCACACGTCCAAATTTTATAAATTTTATATCAATGAATTCAGGAGAGCAAGCCCTAGCCAACTGTGACCTTAGTTTAGAAAATAGTATATGTTAGTTTGCTTGATTTTGCAGATTCTTTTATGAGCTTGATTAGAGTATAAAAATTGTTTAAATTTGAATTTAAGGATAAAACCTTTGCAAATTGGATTGTTGTGACCTTACTGACCCTAGGAACCAACCCTTGGTGTTAAAAATGATTTTTGTAAGAATTAGGTTGGATTACTTGACTTAGTCATTTTCTAGCCAAATGAAAAGAATGGTTTTTGTTATAAAAATGTTTATGGAAAGAAAACTTTAAGGAAATGTTTTGGACCAAACCTACTGACCTCAAAACACCAAGTTTTGCAAATTAGCAACTCATTTGGTGAACAACTTAAGAGTTTTGCCTTGATAAAAACATTTTTCACCACATAAAATGATGAATGGATTTAAAGATAGTTTTTGGACAAAACCCTCTTGCTAATGACCTTGCCACATTGGTAAATGACCAATTTGGATCTTACAAAGTCTAGAAACCCCATAGAGACCCCCTTTGCAAAATAAAACTATCTTGTGCATACTCCCATGCATGACTTAGATTCCATTACTTTGTGTGTGTGAAGAATTGTTTGTTTGACTTTGGTTTGGAATGTGAATTAAATTTGTGTTTGCTTGATTGATTTGTAGTGAAGTGTGAGACTAGAAAGATCAAGGAGTGAACCACCATTCCCTACCAAAAAGGCAGGTGATGCTTCATACTTTCTATCCCATTACTTTCTCTATGCATTAGTGAATTTTGCTAAGTAAAACTTGCATGGATTTTGCTAAGTATGAACCTTGCTATAGTAAAACCTAGTAAATGAATCCTTAGTAGGATTTTCCTAAGTTAGAGATTCCTACTACTACCAAGCTTAGCCTAGCTAATAGAAAACATGGGTGGAATATATATTCACACTATGGAAAAATATTCTAAGTCTGAGGACTTAAGTTTTGTTTAATAAAACAACTAAGTTAATGAATCACCTGGGTGGAATGGGCTTGCTTGGTGGAGATTGGTTGAGTGGTTCACAGTGCCATAGACTTGGATTGTGTATCTCACTTGTGGAATGCCACCCAGGAAACAAAGGGATTTGAGATGTCAAATGTTGAGAAGCTTCAAGTGCAACCACTTGGCAATATGGGCTCTGCCATGATCATATAGGTTGCAAGAACTTAGCCATATGGACAGTGGGTGGTAGTGTTTGATAGGTTGGAACGCGTCCATTTTGGTCTAAGGGAAAGATTCTGAAAAATCTTGTCTTGGGAAACCAAGTCTTGTGGGGAAAGTGCACCACCTCTGCAGAGTGTAAAATCTAAGTACTTAGCCATGTCCCTGGTAAAGGACAATTTGAGCATCAAGACATGGAAGCAATCAAGAATCTCATCATTCAAATTTCTAAGTTAGAACTTGTGGATTGAACAAGGGTTATTTGAATTCTTCAATCATTGATGGAGAGATGGCTTGGTACAAGGATCTTGGAATCTTTGATTGAGAAAAATGATTTTGTCAAGCAAAAACTTAGTATTTTCAAATGTTAAGGAAAAATCTATTTTGAATAATGCAAGCCTCAGCTCCACTTAGCCAAATGCATATAGATGATAGACTCCACCATAATACCATAGTATCACTTGCCAATACAATTCAAATGTATTGACCCTTTGTGGCTGTAACTTGTATGTTGCAGGTTTGACTGATTTTAGTGAAGATTGTTTGATTAGGATTACAAAGTCTACAACCAACATCTGCCTGTGGCACCTTGAAGATGAAGGACCCCATGCTTATAGTTATTCCGCTGCAATGTAATGTAATAGACAAATGAGCTATGTTTGATGTAATAAACTTATGTTATTCCTGGTTATAAAGTTATATTATGACCTTTGTTTCTTGATATTACATCTAAACTGTGGATGCTAGCTATTGATCCAGGGACTAGCATTGTAAACACATGAGGCTCTATCTTATCTAAGATTGGGACCCCTACATATTTATTCAGAATTTTCTTAATTACTTTAATTAACAAACATTCACATAAAACCCCTTACAACATTTAAATTTCACATGCAAACCCAGTTTCAGCAATTTCAACCAAAACGATTCCGGTGTCTAGTGAAATAAATTCTTGGTCTTTCTTTTTCTTTCTCTAGCATATCATTTGCTCCGAATGGTGTCCGTATCCCTTAAGTGTGTCACCCTACGGTTTGCAAATAATGTAGATATGATCGAGACCCCTCTCCAATAAATAATCAGCAGCGGGACCTGGAGTTCCGTACTGACTCCCACACATTCAACCATCACTTCTGTGATTGTGTGAACCTTATAAGCATGTAACTCAATCCCTTTGTCTCGCGATATGTTACATGTACGAGAGTCGATCATCGGTATCTCCATACCTAGTTTTATCTCGTTACCGACATGTACTGTTTTCTTGTTCCCGTGATATAACATTCTAGTGATCAAATCACTTGCTTGCAAGCTAACTAATGTGATATCACCGAGAGGGCCTAGAGTATATATCTCCATCATCGGGATGGACAAATTCCACTCTTGATCCATGAGCCTCAACATAACACCTTCGTAGCACTGAACCCATCTTTATAGTCACCCTGTTACGGTGTGACGTATGATGTTATCATAGGTTTCCTGATCATAGCCTCAACATAACAAATTCCACTCTAGCTCGTTGATTAACAAGATGATCATAGGTTTCCTGATCATGGACATTGGATGTTGTTAATAACGAGGTCACAACATTAGTGTAATGGTGTGATGAACATTCATCCAAAGTATAGCATTATGATCAAAGTCATTGAGTTTATATTGCTATAACAACTTACGAAGTGATCCTAATCCTTAGACCATGAGATCATGTCAATCACTAACACCGGAAGAGTTTCTTGATAACATCAAACGTCACACCGTAACAGGGTGATTATAAAGATGGGTTCAGAACTACTAAAGTGTTATGTTGAGGCCCATGGATCGAGAGTGGAATTTGTTCATCCCGATGATGGATAGATATGCTCTGGGCCCTCTCGGTGATATCACATTGATTAGCTTGCAAGCAAGTGATTTGATCACTAGAATGTTATATCACGGGAACGAGAAAAGAGTGCATGTCAGTAACGAGATCAAACTAGGTATGGAGATACCGATGATCGAATCTCGGACATGTAATATATCACGAAACAAAGGGATTAAGATACTAGCATAAAAGGTTCCGACGATCACAAGAAGTCAGCGTTGAATGTGTGGGAGTCAGTATGGGTCTCCAAATCCCGCTTCTGATTATTGATCCGAGAGGGGTCTCGATCATGTCCGCATTATTCACGAACCGTAGGGTGACACACTTAAGAGACACCGACATCCAATTGGAGCAAATGTTTCATGCCGAAAGAATTAACAAGCGCAGGAATTTATTTCACTAGATACCGAAACAGGTTTTCGGGTGAAATTGCATAAAGTGGTTATGCATGTGAAATGGAATTCTAGCAAGGGGTTATTTGTGAATGTTTGTCATTAAAGTAATTGACAAAATTCTGAATGAAATAAAAGAGTTTTATTTAATGAGAGTTTGCATTAAATTTGGTGGAAATTTAATGGGAATTTGAGTGGACTTTTGAGTGGAGGGAATTTAAAGGACATTTTGTGAGTGGAGTGTCCACCCACATGAATGAAGGAGGGTAGGGGGCAGCCCACATGGCCGGCGGCCACCCCCTTGGGTGCCCCCTCCTCCTATAAAAGGAGCCCCCCTCCTCACTTGTCTCTCACACCTCCTCGTGAAGGATCTCTCTCCCCCTCTAGAATTTATTCCCCATGGTCTCGGACTAGCGAGATACATGTTCCCGATGGCTATTCGGCAAGAAAGAGTTGTGCTTCCGCTGCATCGCTGGAGTGAGGAGGCGGAGGTTGCTCGGTGCCTCGAACGTGTGTGCGAGCACGGATGCGCTGCTGTTTTGCGGCGGTAGGACATCCTCTCGATCTTGAGATCGGCAAGAGATCGTCTACATCAACCACGAGTTTGGACTCGTTAAGCTTTGTCGGTCTTCAAGGGTATGTTCTCTACGGATATACATCCGCCCGTTGTTTGTATCTAGTAGATAGATCTTGGTACATAGTTGTTCCCATCGTAGGAAATTTTTTGTTTTCTATGCTGCGAACCCTACAGTGGTATCAGAGCCGGATCTATGCGTAGATACTTTGCACGGGTAGTACACATATGAGTATGTGGGCGATGATGATCATTTTATTGCTTCTTAGTTGTACTTTGTATATTGGTGGCATAGTGGGATGAAGCGGCCCAGACAAACTTTACATGTCCTCGCACATGAGACCTGTTCCACGCTTGACCAGCAACTAGTTTTGCATAAGTGGCTAGCGGGTGTCTGTCTCTCCTACTATAGTCAATATCTATTTTTTAACGAGTTGTCAATAATTTGGTTATCCTCGTTGTGGTTCATGTTCGTAGGTAAGAACGGTTCTATCTTCGAACGCCCTAAGCCACGTAAAACTTGCAATGGATAAATTAGAGGCGTCTAGTTTAGATTGTTGCTGGGCTAGTGTTATGATATGGTGATGTTGTAAGTAGAAGTATAAGATGATACTCTTACAACACACATAACATGTAGGTTCCATAGACCTTGGCCTTACACATAGAGGTATGATAGAGATCATACCACGATGCACACGATAGAGATCAAGTGCGGGAACCATATCATTTCACTTATTAAAATGTGATGTTTATTGCATCTTATATTGCTTGTTTGGCGTTTTATTAGCATAATAAGATGATCCCTCATTTAGATATCAAGATAAGAATGTGTTCTTCCTTAAGTATGCACCGATAATGTTTCGTCGCTTCAAGACATCACGTGATGATCGGGTGTACTTGAATCCACGAGCATATCTCGGGTGTAAGACAGTTACACACGCGAATACTAAGGTTCTTACTTGGCGAGCCTAGCATGTACAGACATGGCCTCGGAACACGGACCGAAAGGTTAAGCATGAGTCATATGTTTTGATATGATGACCATATGGATGCTCGCCTTTGAAGCTACACCGACTCACGTGATGATCGGACTTGGTGTAGTGGATTTGGTTCATGTAATCACCAAAAAGACACGAGGGATGTCGTTTTTGAGTGGGAGTTCATTTCTAATTTGGATTAGTAGAACTCAATTTATCATAAATTAAATCAAAGTGAATTTGCATAATTTTTTGTAGTCATTGGCATTCGTTCACCACCTTATGCATAGTTGTAAATGAGATAATAGAACTATAGAATTCTGGATATATACTTTACGAACTGGTATCGTATTGTGTTGAGTGTCAATCTAAAGTTTAAAGTCCTATTGCAAACTTTCAGCAAACTTTATTTACTCCGTGAGATTTAATAATTGGTATTAAATCAAGAGTAACAATTCCAGTGTTAGTATCTTAAGTATCATATTTGCCTCCATGATTCTTGATTTAAATATCAAGATTATCTAGGAGCTGAAAGAATTGTTTCAGAAACCATCATGTGTGACAGATATAATGATATCTAAAACAATCTTTTGGTTGCAATATGATAGAGTATAATATATGTTCTCATATTGGATGAGAATTTACGAAGGTTGGAGATGCTAGACATCATAATCATCCAAAAGGGTTTTGGAAAGTAATGTTATACTCACGATTCGCCTTTATAAGCTACAGTAGCTTGATCATGAAAGTCGTCATGATAAGGGTGAATAGAAGATGTATGTAAAGTGTTTACTACACTAAAAGATTACTAAAGAATGGATTTTGAAAGAATACCGATCATTTTGATGATGGTGATCTACTTCAATGTGCAAGTCCAAAGGTATTATTATTTGAATAGACACGCTTTGGACTATGTGTCATGTATATGGCGCCACTTTTGATGTTGATAGATTCTTTTAAAAAGGAAAAGGAAATGCTGAAAGAGAATCTATAAAATATATTTGGCAGAAAAGAAAAGATTGGAAATATCCAATTTAGGTATATATATGATATACATGTTATGGTTGTATTCTTTGCTTGTTAAACAATGTGGTTCTTGGGTATTGGATACCGAATTGGTTGGTATGAAATTTCATACGGAACGACGCAATTCATGAACCACAATGGCCTAAGTAACTAGCAAGAGAATATGTGATGATGTTCATCGAAAACAAACAAACCGTTGTTTGTATTTCTCGTTGACATCAAAGCTTGACTTCAAGATTTGTTTTAATAATTGTTATTTGAATCAGGTATTATGAGAACAAAGGTTGTTCAAATAATTACTGTATTCCATATAAGATGGATGATTTACAAATCTAGTTGGATAAATCACATCCATAAAACCTAATGCTAAAATGTCGCAAGACAAATGATTGAAAGATCACTTACGAAGTGACATCGCTGTTTAAATTATATTGGAAAGAAAACATGAAGAATCTCCATATTCATGGATGTTTGGAGTCTTTGATTTGATCAAGTGACGCTTGTGAGACTTTCCACATGATAATTAAAACTTCGTTCAAAGGCCAAAGAAGAACGAACGACTAAATTATTGGAATTTATACATATCGATGTATGTAGTCCATTATGTATAGTCGTAAGAGATGGATTTCAACTTCATATGCTTTCTCCGGAAATTTGAGTGAATGTTCACTTAATGAGAAAGAAGTGTGAAATATTTGAAAACGTTCAAAGAATTTCAAGATGAAGTGAAAATCATTGTGACAAGAAAATAAATGGTTTATGATTTTATCATAAGGGATTTATTTGAGTTACAAGTCTAACAAGAAAAATAAATGAATTATGATTTTATCATAAAAGGGATTTATTTGAGTTACAAGTTTAGCAAAACACCTAGATTTACATCTACTGAAACACCATAGGAGTATGGAATGTTTGAGATTTGTAATGAAACCTTGTTTGACATGGTAGGATCAAAGGTGTTATTTATAAAACTGCCATTATGTTTTAAAAGATTAAAGCTTTAGAGACTTCCGCTTCTACACTGAAAAGAGATCCATCTTGATCCGTTGAAATGACACCATGGAAGTTATGGTTTGGGGTAAAACCCAAGTTGTCATTTCTTAAATTTTGGTATGCTAAACATAAGTAAGATGTTTACAACCGAAGTTGGATGAGCATGTCTTTGTAGGTTATTTCGAATAACAATTGGTTATTCCTCCATAACACCAAGGACAAAAAGGGTTTGTCGCTTGAAACATGAAGTTTCTTGAAGATGGAATTTTTCATAAATGTTAAGTGGGAGGACAATAGAACTTTGATAACGTTAACGAACCTTAGCTATATGAGTTGAGTTGCGCAGTGACGGAAAATGTTCCGGAGGCAGCCAGAATGCTCATGGATTACGTGCCTCAAAGGTTGCGGTCACGGAGGTCTAAAGTTCCTATTGAACCAAGAAGGTCGGATAAACAATCAAATGATTAAGATTTGAGAGTAAATCATTATTATTTGACAATGATGAACCGACTATATGCAAAGAAGCGATGATGGGCCCTGACTCCGTCAAATGGCTTGAAGCCATAAAATCCGTGATAGTTCCATACACGAGAAATCAAGTTTTGAACTTGGAAGACCCTCCGGAAAGGTGTAAAAACCTATCAGTCGTATTTGGATCTATAAAGAAACAGACATGGATGTTTCACATCTATGAAATAGTCGACATGTCGTAAAGTATTTTACGACAATGTTCAAGGAGTTGACTATGACAAGATTTGATCTTTCATAGCGATATTTAGTCTGGACGGATTAAAGTAGCAACCACTACATATAATTTGGTATATGGTAGATGAATAAACAAAACAAATTTCTTCTAATAGAATGGTTACCTAGGACGTGTACATGACACGATCCAAAGGGTTTTGTTAATTCAAAGGATGCTAAAAGGGGCATGCAAACTTCAATGGTTGAAGTAAGCATCGCGGAGTTGGAATCTTCACCATGATGAAAAAGGAGTTTTTCATCAGGAGACGATGAAGATGCTTGCATTTGCAAGAAATTAAGTGGGAGCGCTGAGACATATTTCTAATACATTATGTGGAGGACATCTTGTTGATTAGAAATGATGTAATTTTTATTGACAAAGGTTAAGGATTTCATTTTGATGAAAGACTTAGGAAAAACCCGAATAATTAGCATGAAAGTCTAAAGTGGATAGACCATGACGCTAATATGGTTATGCCAAACGTACATATATGAGATATTGAAGGAGTTCAATATAGAAACAACAAGAAACGGTTCTTGTCGCATGGAAAGGAATTGAATCAAGATTCAAGTGTATCGACACTTGATAAGTGAAACAAGATTCAAGTGCTTTGACACTTGATGAGTGAAATCACGAGAATGTTTTGATCAATCATACCATGATATGTACACATCCAGATATGTCCTATGCTCTAAGTGTTATGAGCATATACCAGAATGAATCATAAAATGATCATTGGACAATAGTAAGGAAATTCTTATGATATTTTGGAAGAACTAAGAATATATTTGTGTAGAGGTGACAAATAATTACAAATAGTTCATTGTAAAGCGTTACATTGATACTAGTTTTGTCACAAGATACAAATTAAGTTTATCTCAATTTAAACTATGGGTGGCACAATGTAATGGAAAGGAGATTCCATGATGGATTTGGATGAATTCCAAAGTTAAGACATTGTGACGAATACTACAACAAAAAGCTAAGTATATGACTGCTATAGTAGCAGCAAAGGAGGGAATTTGTGTCAAGAAGTTTGTTATCAAACTAAGGTGTGGTTCGTAACAGGCTAACACTAAAGATATATTATATGACAATAGTATCGACATGATTTAACCCCAAGGAACTAAAGGTCTCACCAAAAGACAAAATTTATACAATGCCATCTCATTGGAGAATGAGTGATGCGTGAAGACGCAAAGACATGCAAATACACACGGACCTGAAAGTGTCAGATCCGTAGATTATGTTAACCACTTGAAATTGCGTATTTGGAACACCAGAAAGCCATAGGTGTTCAATACACAAAGTTTTCAAACTAGATTATTGTCTCTAGTGCAAGTGGGAGACTGAAGGGAATATGCCCGAGAGGCAATAATAAAGTGGTTATTATCGTATTCCTTATTTGTGATAAATGTTTATTTTGCATGCTATAATTGTATTAATACGGAAACGTTAATACATGTGTGTTTAATAAACAAAAGGTAGTTCCTAGTTATGCCTCTCTTATAAACTAGCTAGTTGATTAACAAGATGATCATAGGTTTCCTGATCATGGACATTGGATGTTGTTAATAACGAGGTCACAACATTAGTGTAATGGTGTGATGAACATTCATCCGAAGTATAGCATTACGATCAAAGTCATTGAGTTTATATTGCTATAACAACTTACGAAGTGATCCTAATCCTTAGACCATGAGATCATGTCAATCACTAACACCGGAAGAGTTTCTTGATAACATCAAACGTCACACCATAACAGGGTGATTATAAATATGGGTTCAGAACTACTAAAGTGTTATGTTGAGGCCCATGGATCAAGAGTGGAATTTGTTCATCCCGATGACGGATAGATATGCTCTGGGCCCTCTCGGTGATATCACATTGATTAGCTTGCAAGCAAGTGATTTGATCACTAGAATGTTATATCACGGGAACGAGAAAAGAGTGCATGTCAGTAACGAGATCAAACTAGGTATGGAGATACCGATGATCGAATCTCGGACATGTAATATATCACGAAACAAAGGGATTAAGATACTAGCGTAAAAGGTTCCGACGATCACAAGAAAGTCAGCGTTGAATGTGTGGGAGTCAGTATGGGTCTCCAGATCCCGCTTCTTATTATTGATCCGAGAGGGGTCTCGATCATGTCCGCATTATTCACGAACCGTAGGGTGACACACTTAAGAGACACCGACATCCAATTGGAGCAAATGTTTCATGCTGAAAGAATTAACAAGCGCAGGAATTTATTTCACTAGATACCGAAACAGGTTTTCGGGTGAAATTGCATAAAGTGGTTATGCATGTAAAATGGAATTCTAGCAAGGGGTTGTTTGTGAATGTTTGTCATTAAAGTAATTGACAAAATTATGAATAAAATAAAAGAGTTTTATTTAATGAGAGTTTGCATTAAATTTGGTGGAAATTTAATGGGAATTTGAGTGGACTTTTGAGTGGAGGGAATTTAAAGGACATTATGTGAGTGGAGTGTCCACCCACATGAATGAAGTAGGGGAGGGGCAGCCCCCATGGCCGGCGGCCACCCCCTTGGGTGCCCCCCTCCTCCTATAAAAGGAGCCCCCCTCCTCAGTTGTCTCTCACACCTCCTCGTGAAGGATCTCTCTCCCCCTCTAGAATTTATTCCCCATGGTCTCGGACTAGCGAGATACATGTTCCCGGTGGCTATTCGGCAAGAAAGAGTTGCGCTTACGCTGCATAGCTGGAGCGAGGAGGCGGAGGTTGCTCGGTGCCTCGAACGTGTGTGCGAGCACGGATGCGCTGTTGTTTTGCGGTGCGAGGACTTCCTCTCGATCTTGAGATCGGCAAGAGATCGTCTACATCAACCACAAGTTTGGACTCGTTCATCTTTGTCGGTCTTCAAGGGTATGTTCTCTACGGATATACATCCGCCCGTTGTTTGTATCTAGTAGATAGATCTTGGTACATAGTTGTTCCCATCGTAGGAAATTTTTTGTTTTCTATGCTGCGAACCCTACACATAGTATATCCATGTAGACATTCATGCTAAATATTCGGGCTTTGCCTAAGTCTTTCATCGAAATGAAATTCTCAATCTTTGTCAATAAAATGTAACACCGCGGTTCTGAAAAGACCGTGGCTTCTATGTGACATGCCAATCCCTGGATCGGTTCATTGGCCCACAATAGAATAAGATGAATAACATAGCAAAATATCCGTGTATCATAAATAACGAAGATCCAGAGTACCATTATCACAATAAAAGCTTAGCTCAAGGCTAGATCAAATTATTCAGGTACAACATAAATAAAGCAAATCCTCCATTCTTCAAATTGCACACAAGTGAACATGTGCCGAGTGGAGTACCGTGGCCTATATCGATTACTCAGAATCGGAATAACCTTCAACATGAAACGTAGCAGCCCCGAAGGGTCAATACATGGAATGTATGGCAAGTAGAGCTAGTAATGGAGACAATAGTACTAACATCTACATGCAGATTTGGCAAGTGGAGCTGTGTCTGGCTTGCATTTGCAAATACCTTTGTCCTACTTTCATAAACAATTTTTGATTTTCTTTGAAAAGATCCCAATTAAGTTAACCCAACAATATTAAAACAATTATGAAATTGGAATGATCGAGAAACATGTCATGGAATCAATATCAAGCAACTCAGTTGTCCATAACCGGGGACACGGCTAATCGATTAGATTATACACCCTGGAGATTCATTGATTAAGTTATTTTAGTTTTCACAAACCAATACTTTTAGAAACAAGTCTCAATGATGTAACCCAGCCCTCGTACATCATAGCATGGCTAAGCACATCTACCAACGATGGTTCATCTACAAGGAAGGCCCTACCACATAATAGGACATAGCATAGCGATAGTATCATCCTACACATGCGTCTACAAAATACACGACAATGCATAGAAAATAGTAGGACAATATCATGAACAAAATAGCGTCTACTTGCCTTGGTTGTAGCGGTCGGAAGAACAATCCACACACGAGCAAGCGTTGCACTCGTCACAATCTACACGATACAATTGCAATCATAAACAAACAATCCACGAGCATATGCAACAAAGATGATGCATGAATGTATGCATGACATGTGAATTGGTGCTACAACTGCACCACATAATCCTATTCATTAAAGCTACCGATTGCATGCATCGAAAATAGTTTTAGCGCAAGGAAAACTATTATGCAAAGTATAGTACTCAAAACTAGAGCTAGAACTCAATTAATTCACTACCAGTAGTGTACTGTTTGTAAAATCTTGGGAAAATTCTACTGTATACACATTGCTATTTAGAAACAGTACCAATTGGAATTACTCAAAAAGGAATTATAAAACTCCCTGAGTAATTAAAACAATGCAGAAAGCCACTAGACAGCTTCTGCAGAAGTTTTTACCGTAAGCCTATCCTTTTAATTCACGAGAAGATTCCCCTCGTTCTACTGAATCCAGGGACATATTATACGCAATTTTTGGAGTTACAGATCTTTTTCTACGAATTAATTACTCCAAAAGGCCATTAACTCATTTGATTAAACTGTACTAAATCTTGCCGCAAAAGTGTGAAACAATGGTACAGCAAGATCCTACACGACTTACTGAACCTACACATATTTTATTTGCAATTTTTGGCCCAGCGGATTAATTTCTATGCAATTTACAAGTTTCTACGAAAATCTGCCGATTAAATCGATTAAAGAAAATACCCAGTCAACTGTGTCTGTTGACTGGCCCACGTGGCTGCTGACTGGGCGCTGACTGGGCGTTTGACTAGTCAGCGCCTGGGCTGACCGGTCAATGGCCGATCTGGGCCGTTGGCCACAGATCGTGCGGCAGAGGGAGGGCGGCGGCGGCTTACCGGCGGCGGCGCTCCGGCGGCTCGGACGGCGGCGTTCGGCGGCGGGTCCTGCGCGGAAGGAGAGGCGGTCAGCGCGGGACGGTGGCGGGTCAGCGCGGCGGCAGCTGCGGGGGGCGGCGGCGCGGGGCGCGTGCGCGGGCGGCGCGAGGAGGCGGCACGGGGTGGTGAGCAGCGGCGCTAGGCGGCGGCGGAGGCTCACCTGGCGGCGGCGGCGGCGGCGGCGCGCGGATCGAGGGGAAGGCGGCGGGGTCCGGGCGCGTGGGGGAGAGAGAGGCGGTGGGACCCGCGGCTTAAGTGGGGCCCCCTCGCGGGTCCTAGCCGGACTCGGTCGGCGGCAGTTACTATTCGCCGCGCGGGCGGCGCGGTGCGGGCCGGCTGGGCCGGCGCGGCCCAGCAGGCTGGCGCCGATTTTTTTTGACCTTTCTTTTTTCTTTTTTGCATATTAGTAAAACCTCCGTAACTTCTTCATACGAACTACGAATCGGACGATTCTTGTTCCTAAATTTTTGTAAAATCGAGGGGAACAACCTAGGGTCAAAGGATGAGTGAAACCCCTAGGCTACAAGGGTGGACAACACAAGTCCTATTAAAACCTCCCGTAGGAGCCTCGTAGTAAAATTGAGTAGGGTTTAGAAAATAGTGTTTTGCCGAATCTTTTCAATCGATGGTTTTGCATGGAAGAGTATGATGCAATGGCATGAATGATATGCAGAACCAAATCTAAAATTTGGGATGTGACAAGACTAACCCCCTTAAGATGAATCTCGTCCCCGAGATTCGGCGCGGCTAGCAAATAGGTGTGGGTAGTCCTCTCGGATGTCATCCTCACGCTCCCAAGTGGCTTCATCTTCAGTGTGGTGGCTCCACTGTACCTTCCAAAACCTGATCATCTTGGTACGGGTAGTCCTCTCCGCTGTCTCCAGAATCTTGACGGGGTCTCCTCATAGGTCAAGTCGTTCTCAAGCTGAACCTCCTCTAGCGGTACAGTGTCTCTCAATGGTGTATCCACCATCTCCGGATGGCACTTCTTCAGCTGTGACACGTGGAACACATTGTGAACAGCGGACAGAGCCTCTGGCAACTCCAACTGATAAGCAACTTCTCCTTTGCGTGTTAATACCCGATACGGTCCAATAAATCGAGGTGCCAGCTTACCCTTAATTCCGAATCTCTTGATTCCACGAAGTGGCGACACTCTGAGGTATGCTCTATCACCTATCTCATACACCACTTCCTTGTGCTTGGCGTCAGTGTAGCTCTTCTGCCTTGATTGTGCTATCTTCAGCCTGTCCCTAATCAAGCCGACCTTCTCCTCAGCGTCCTTGATCAAATCAGGTCCAAACAACTGACGTTCTCCTACTCCATCCCATAGCAATGGTGTCCGGCACCGTTTCCCATATAGCACATCGAACGGTGACGTGTTGATGCTGGTTTGATAGCTGTTGTTGTAGGAAAACTCAGCATATGGCAAATTCTCATCCCAACTAGAACCATGAGCCAAAGCGCAAGCTCTTAGCATGTCCTCCAAAATCTGATTCACTCTCTCGGTCTGTCCATCAGTTTGTGGGTGAAACACTGTGCTAAACTCCAATCTAGTACCTAGTGACTCGTGCAGCTGGCGCCAGAAGTGTGAGGTAAATTGGGTGCCTCTATCAGATACGATACTCTTGGGAACTCCATGTAGGAACACAATCCTGTCCATGTAAATCTTGGCCAACTTTGCACTCGTATAGGTCGTCTTTACCAGTATAAAGTGGGCTACCTTGGTCAAATGGTCAACCACTACCCAAATGGAGTCATATCCTGACCTGGTCCTGGGCAATCCTGTGATGAAATCCATTCCCACTCTATGCCACTTCCAATCCGGCACGGGAAATGGCTGTAGCAGTCCTGCTGGCTTCTAGTGTTCCGCCTTCACTCGGCTGCATACATCACATAGGGAAATATGCTCCGCGATATCCCCCTTCATGTTGTTCCACCAGAATCTGTCCTTTAGGTCCATATACATCTTCGTATTGCCCGGATGTATAGAGTACGGCGAGTCATGAGCTTCCTGCAGAATCAACTTCCTTATTCTGGGATCGTTGGGGACGCACAAACGATCTCCATACCACAAAGTTCCTTGCTCATCCTCGCGGAATTCCCTTGCTCGATCCTCCTTCATCTTTTCCCTTATTTCATCTATCTCTTTGTCTCCCACTTGAGCCTTCCTGATTCTGTCCTGCAGCGTTGGTTGGACTTCCATTGTTGCCAAGTACCCTTCAGATACTACCTCCAGTCTAAGGTCCTTGAACTGCTTGCACAAATCCTCAGGCAATTCCCCAGTTGTCAATCCGTTGGCATAGACCTTCCGGCTCAGAGCATCTGCTACTACATTGGCCTTTCCTGGGTGGTATTGCAGATTTATATCATAGTCCTTGATAAGTTCCAACCATCTCCTTTGCCTCATGTTCAGTTCCTTCTGTGTAAATATGTACTTCAGGCTCTTGTGGTCGGTGTACACATCACAGTGTTTTCCCATTAAATAATGCCTCCATACCTTGAGCGCATGAACCACTGACGCTAACTCCAAGTCGTGTGTGGGGTAATTCCGCTCATGGTGCTTGAGTTGCCGCGAGGCATATGACACTACTCTCCCCCATCTTGCATCAGCACACTCCCAAGTCCCTAACGAGAAGCATCACAGTACACTTGGAAATCCTTCTGAAGGTCTGGTAAACACAGAACGGGTGCGGTCACTAGTCGACGCTTCAGTTCCTGAAAGCTGGCTTCACACACGTCTGACCATTCAAACTTCCTCTCCTTCTTCAGAAGTTCTGTCATCGGCTTAGCAATCTTGGAGAAGTTTTCAATGAATCTCCTGTAATATCCAGCAGGTCCCAAAAAGCTTCGTATCTCTCCTGCATTCTTGGGTGCTTCCCACTCTGTCACTGCAGTCACTTTGCTTGGATCAACAGCGACTCCTTCTCCTGACACTACGTGTCCAAGAAATCCAACAGTGTTAAGCCAGAAGTCACACTTGCTGAATTTGGCATACAGCTTGTGTTCCCTCAGCTTCTCCATAATCAGTCGCAGATGCTTCTCATGCTCAGCATCATCCTTGGAATATATCAGTATGTCATCAATAAACACCACCACGAACTTGTCCACGTACTCCATAAATACCTTGTTCATCATGGTCATGAAATATGCCGGGGCATTCGTTAGTCCAAAAGACATAACTGTATACTCATATAAACCATACCTAGTGGTGAAGGCGGTTTTTGGTATGTCCTCCTCCCGGATGTTCAATTGGAAGTAGCCTGATCGCAGATCAATCTTGCTGAACACCTTTGCTCCTTCCAGTTGATCAAAAAAATCATTTATGTTCGGCAGGGGGTATTTGTTCTTGATAGTCACCTCGTTCAGCGAGCGATAGTCCACCACTAATCTCTTGCTGCTGTCTTTCTTCTCCACAAACAGAACAGGTGCTCCCCATGACGACGAACTAGGCTGAATGAATCCCTTGTCCAACTGCTCTTTCAGCTGCTTCTTCAATTCCTTCAGCTCATCCACATCCATCTTATATGGTCTCTTTGCTATAGGTCATGTTCCCGGCATCAGGTCGATAAGAAACTCTACTTCCCTGTCAGGTGGCATCCCTGGCAGCTCTTCCGGAAACACGTCGGGGTAATCCCTAATCACTGGCACAGTATCCATGCTAACCCCCTTAAGAGAATTCAACTTACACCTTCCCGGTTGCGTAGCCGACTTGAATCTAATTCTCTTACCATCCGGGGTTTTGAGTGAAACAGCTCGCTGTGCACAATCTATGTGTCCCCCATGCATAGACATCCAATCCATACCCAGTATAGCATCCAACCCTTGTGATTCCAAAACTACTAGATGTGCAATGAAGTTGTGTGTTCCAATCCTCACAGTCAAGTCGCGGCATCCCGCGCTAGCTATCATATCTCCTCCAGGCGAACTCACTCTAATAGACCCTTTCATAGACTTAGTAGGTAACTTATACTTATCCACAGATGCCCTTGATATGAATGAATGAGATGCACCAGTATCGAAAAGTATGAAAGTTGGGTGAGTGTTGATTGGGAACTTACCAATCACAAGGTCAGGCTCATCTGGAATCTCCTCCACATTCATGTGGTTCACTGTGGCCTTCTCGTTGTTGGTTGGCTTCAGTCCTTTCCTCTCCGGACAGTTGTCAGCATAGTGTCCCTTCTGTTTACACTTGAAGCATGTCACCTCACTCAGATCCTTCTTCACAAGGCTGCGATCATGGTTGCGGTCATGTCCACTGTGTCCTCCAGAGTGGTGAGAGTGTCCTCCCTTGTGGCTGTGGTGGGTTCTCCTATGGTTGTCATGACGATGCCCATCGCCTCCATGGTGGTGGCGTTCATGGCTCCCATGGTCACTTCCTCCATGCTTGGAGTATCCATCATACGAAGTGCGAGACTTGTGATGTGAACCAGAGTGGTGATTATTGCTCTTTCTCTTGCGGTTCTCCACCTGTTTGTGCTTCCCTTCCAAGATCCTGGCCTTGTCCATAAGCTCCTGGAAAGTGGGGCAATAAACCACCAGTAGCTGCACGGAAAGCTCATCACTAAGGCCATCCAGGAATCTCTCCCTCCTTTTCGCATCAGTGTCAACATCCTCAGGTGCATAACGGGACAGGTTGTTGAACTCCTCAATGTACTCAGCCACAGTGCGGTTGGTTTGGCGCAAGTTGCAGAACTCCTTCCTCTTCAGGCTCAGAACTCCTGAAGACACGTGGTTGGTCCTGAAACCTTCCTCAAATATTTCCCAAGTCACAGTGTCCAGCGGGTGGGTTATCTGAAAAGTGTCCCACCAAGAAGCGGCTGGTCCCTCCAGTAGGTGAGCGGCAAACCTCACCTTCTCAGCATCAGTGCATCCAACAGTCACCAGATCCTTGTTGACTGAACGCAACCAGTCGAGAGCAACCATTGGCTCCGTTGCAGTAGAGAACTTAGTTGTCCTTAACCTCAGAAATCTGGTGAGAGCATCTCCCTGAGGCTGGTTGTTTCCATTGTTGTTGTTGTTCTGAGCTTCCATGAACTGGGTCATAACTTGGGTCAGCTGTGCCTGAGCTGCCATGAGCTGCTCCAACTCATTGGGTTGACGGCGGGGAGGCATCTGCGGTTCAGCACAGGTATGTTTAGAGAGAATCAACTACGATAATAGGATTCTACCCATGCATTATGATCAAACAACAACAAGCAATGGCAGACAATCACGAGCAAGCAACACATCAACAACCAAGTGATCCAGCAACATCCCAGGGGTTATCCTAGCAGTATATACCTACTGAAATAATTTTACAAGAGTTGGCAATGGTTAACTAAACAGTTGATCAACTAAGGAACAAAAACAACAATCTGCCAGAACAGTCCAGCAGCGTTCACGAATTTTTCTACCTGACTTAGACTCGTCAGAAAATTTAGCTGATTTTTTCAAATACAGTACAGAGAGTTTAGCACCAGTCCTATTTTTTTCAGATGTTTCCCAGTTACCATAAAAATATGAAAAATCGTACAGTACTGCTGTATCAGCAGAAAACTGCAGCGAAAATAACACAGATGTTAACCAAACTTAGCATAACTCTTTCATAAAATTCGCACAAATAAATCCTGGGATATTGGAGTACACAAATAAGCAACTAATCACTCTTAAACTAATAGCAACTAAGTTTCACATCGATCGAGACTAATCCTAACGGTTTTGCCTAACGAGGACTAATTGGTGGACTTCTAACTACTTCTTGAAGAGGTTGCGGTAGGTCCTTGCACTCATGCATTGGCGCTTCGGTCCACGGTTCAACCATGGCGGCGGAGTATACACTTCTCCTGAGTCATCACTTGAGACCTCAAACTCCACCTCTTCTGGATCCTCCTCTTCTTCTTCACTCTCAGCTGCAATTGCAACAACTTCATCTCCTCCACCATCATCGTCTCTATCATCATCATCCTCGTCCTCATCATCATCATCGTTCCCACTGTCATCATCATCACCATTGTTGCCACCATCTCCATTGTCATCATCAGAGGGTGGATTCAGCTGTGCTTGGAGAGCGGCAATCTGGGCTGTCATAGTTTCAATAGTTTGATCCCTTTCCTAGACGGTCCCTTGCAACTGTTGTATGTTCTGGGTGTTCTCCTGCACAGTACCATGAAGATGAGCTATGGTTGCATCTCTGGCTATCAGGGCATTCTCCAGAACTCCCACAACTTCATGCAAGGTGTAAATCTCCTGTCCTTGGACCACCATACCATTGCTAGCAAAGTCTGCAATCTCCTTTGTCATCATCACTTTCTCAGCTAGAGCTCCATTCTCCCTTTCCATGTTCTCTATGTGCCTCCGACGGGACGGCATGTTGTTCCTGTTGCCCGGGGTAACCACAATGTGCCCATCTTCATCACGCCTCCCATAGTCACGGTAGGGTGAATCTACTGGCAGTAGGTGTCGGACATGATGGCACTGGCGAGACAGGGCTTCATGTATGGCCAAGTTGATTCCAAGTCCCCAGTTGCAGTATGTCTTGGTGTAGATCAGATGCACAGGATTTGGCAAGGCGGCATCCCTGAAGATGAAGGTGGTGATCTCCCATGCATCCTCACCATATCCATAGGTGTACAGCCTTCTTCCCTTGAACATGGGCAGTGGCAATCCCAATGTCTGCAAGAGCTGCGGTAACTGCCTTGCAAAGGGCCTTGGTGACTCCATGGTGGCATACTCAGTCCTAACTTATCCCATCTATCAATTAAAGAGGAAAGTGTGAGAATATCATATGATAAGAATTTATGAGAGTGAAAGGCATAAGATGAAAGTCAGAGTTAATATAGTTTTTAATAAATCTATGGCTTCCTAATCCAATCCTAGGTCATGATCCTACAGTCGACACACGGGCTCTGATACCATCTTGTAACACCGCGGTTCTGAAAAGACCGTGGCTTCTATGTGACATGCCAATCCCTGGATCGGTTCATTGGCCCACAATAGAATAAGATGAATAACATAGCAAAATATCCGTGTATCATAAATAACGAAGATCCAGAGTACCATTATTACAATAAAAGCTTAGCTCAAGGCTAGCTCAAATTATTCAGGTACAACATAAATAAAGCAAATCCTCCATTCTTCAAATTGCCCACAAGTGAACAAGTGCCGAGTGGAGAACCGTGGCCTATATCGATTACTCAGAATCGGAATAACCTGCAACATGAAACGTAGCAGCCCCGAAGGGTCAATACATGGAATGTATGGCAAGTAGAGCTAGTAATGGAGACAATAGTACTAACATCTACATGCATATTTGGCAAGTGGATCTGTGTCTGGCTTGCATTTGCAAATACCTTTGTCCTACTTTCATAAACAGTTTTTGATTTTCTTTGAAAAGATCCCAATTAAGTTAACCCAACAATATTAAAACAATTATGAAATTGGAATGAGCGAGAAACATGTCATGGAATCAATATCAAGCAACTCAGTTGTCCATAACCAGGGACACGGCTAATCGATTAGATTATACACCCTGGAGATTCATTGGTTAAGTTGTTTTAGTTTTCACAAACCAATACTTTTAGAAACAAGTCTCAATGATGTAACCCAGCCCTCGTACATCATAGCATGGCTAAGCACATCTACCAATGATAGTTCATCTACAAGGAAGGCCCTACCACATAATAGGACATAGCATAGCGATAGTATCATCCTACACATGCGTCTACAAAATACACGACAATGCATAGAAAATAGTAGGACAATATCATGAACAAAATAGCATCTACTTGCCTTGGTTGTAGCGGTCGAAAGAACAATCCACACACGAGCAAGCGTTGCACTCGTCACAATCTACACGATACAATTGCAATCATAAACAAACAATCCACGAGCATATGCAACAAAGATGATGCATGAATGTATGCATGACATGTGAATTGGTGCTACAACTGCACCACATAATCCTATTCATTAAAGCTACCGATTGCATGCATGGAAAATAGTTTTAGCGCAAGGAAAACTATTATGCAAAGTATAGTACTCAAAACTAGAGCTAGAACTCAATTAATTCACTACCGTAGTGTAATGTTTGTAAAATCTTGGGAAAATTCTACTGTATAGGCATTGCTATTTAGAAACAGTACCAATTGGAATTACTCAAAAAGGAATTATAAAACTCCCTGAGTAATTAAAACAATGCAGAAAGCCACTAGACAGTTTCTGCAGAAGTTTTTACCGTAAGCTTATCCTTTTAATTCACGAGAAGATTCCCCTCGTTCTACTGAATCCAGGGACATATTATACGCAATTTTTGGAGTTACAGATCTTTTTCTACGAATTAATTACTCCAAAAGGCCATTAAATCATTTGATTAAACTGTACTAAATCTTGCTGCAAAAGTGTGAAACAGTGATACAGCAAGATTCTACACGACTTACTGAACCTACACATATTTTATTTGCAATTTTTGGCCCAGCGGATTAATTTCTACACAATTTACAAGTTTCTACGAAAATCTGCCGATTAAATCGATTAAAGAAAATACCTAGTCAACTGTGTCTGTTGACTGGCCCACATGGCTGCTGACTGGGCGTTTGACTAGTCAGCGCCTGGGGCTGACCGGTCAACGGCCGATCTGGGCCGTTGGCCACAGATCGTGCGGCAGAGGGAGGGCGGCGGCGGTCGGCGGCGGAACGGCGGCGGTCGGCGGCGGGTCCTGCGCGGAAGGAGAGGTTGTCAGCGCGGGACGATGGCGGGTCGGCGCGAGCGGCGGCGGAACGGGGCGGCGAGCGGCGGCGCGAGGCGGCGGCGGAGGCTCACCTGGCGGCGGCGGCGCGGTTCCCGAGGCGGCGGCGTGCAGATCGAGGGGAAGGCGGCGGGGTCCGAGCGCGTGGGGGAGAGAGAGGCGGTGGGACCCGCGGCTTAAGTGGGGCCCCCACGCGGGTCCTAGCCGGACTCGGTCGGCGGCGGTTACTATCCGCCGCGCGGGCGGCGCGGTGCTGGCCGGCTGGGCCGGCGCGGCCCAGCAGGCGGGCGCCGATTTTTTTTTGACCTTTCTTTTTCCTTTTTGCATTTTAGTAAAACCTCCGTAACTTCTTCATACGAACTCCGAATCGGGCGATTCTTGTTCCTAAATTTTTGTAAAATCGAGAGGAACAACCTAGGGTCAAAGGATGAGTGAAACCCCTAGGCTAAAAGGGTGGACAACACAAGTCCTACTAAAACCTCCCGTAGGAGCCTCGTAGTAAAATTGAGTAGGGTTTAGAAAATAGTGTTTTGCCGAATCTTTTCAATTGATGGTTTTGCATGGAAGAGTATGATGCAATGGCATGAATGATATGCAGAACCAAATCTTAAATTTGGGATGTGACATAAAAGATACATCATTTCTAATCAACAAGATGTCCTCCACATAATGTATTAGAAATATGTCTCAGCGCTCCCACTTAATTTCTTGCAAATGCAAGCATCTTCATCGTCTCCTGATGAAAACTCTTTTAACAGTTTCATCATGGTGAAGATTCCAACTCTGTGATGCTTACTTCAACCATTGAAGTTTGCATGCCCTTTTTAGCATCCTTTGAATTAACAAAACCCTTTGGATCATGTCATGCACACGTCCTAGATAACTATTCTATTAGAAGAACTTTGTTTTATTTATTCATCTACCATATACCAAATTATATGTAGTGGTTGCTACTTTAATCCGTCCAGACTAAATATTTCTTATGAAAGATCAAATCTTGTCATAGTCAACTCCTTGAACATTGTCGTAAAACTTTACTGACATGTCGACTATTTTATAGATGTAAAACATCCATGTATGTTATAGATCCAAATACGACCGATAGGTTTTTACACCTTTCCGGAGGGTCTTCTAAGTTAAAAAAAACTTGATTTATCGTGTATGGAAATATCACGGATTTTATGGCTTCAAGGCATTTGACGGATTCAGGGCCCATCATTGCATCTTTGCATGTAGTCGGTTCATCTTTGTCAAACAATAATGATTTACTCTCAAATCTCAACATTTGATTGTTTATTCGACCTACTTGATTCAGAAGGAACTTTGACCTTCGTGACCGCAACCTTTGAGGCACATGAGCCATGAGCATTGTGGCTTCCTCCAGAACGTTTTCCGGCGCTATGCAACTCAGCACATATAGCTAAGGTTCGTTAACCTTATCAAAGTTCTATTTTCCTCCCACTTAACTTTTGTGAAAAAATTATTTTTAAAGAAACTTCATGTTTCAAGCGACAAAACCCTTTTGTCCTTGGTGTTATGGAGGAATATCCAATGGTTATTCGAGACAACCTACAAAGACATGATCAGCCGAATTTGGTTGTAAACATCTTACTTATGCTTAGCATACCAAAATTTAAGAAAGGACAACTTGGGTTTTACCCCAAACCATAACTTACATGGTGTCATTTCAACGGATCAAGATGGAGCTCTTTTTAGTGTAAAAGAGGTAGTCTCTAAAGCTTTTAATCTTTTAAAACATAATGTCAGTTCTATAAATAACACCTTTCATCCAACCATGTCAAACAAGGTTTCATTACAAATCTCAAACACTCCATATTCCTATGGTGTTTTGGGAGATGTAAATCTAGGTGTTTTGCCAAACTTGCAACTCAAATAAATCCCTTTATGATAAAATCATAAATCATTTATTTTCTTGTTACACTTGCAACTCAAATAAATCCCTTTATGATAAAATCATAAATCATTTATTTTCTTGTTACAATGATATTCCACTTCATCTTGAAAGTCTTTGAATGTTTTCAAATATTTCATACTTCTTTCTCTTTAAGTGAATATTCACTCAAATTTCCTGAGAAAGAATATGAAGTTGAAATCCATCGCTTACGACTACACATAATGGACTACATACATCGTTATGTATAAATTCCAATATTTTAGTCGTTCGTTCTTCTTTGGCCTTTGAACGAAGTTTTAATTATCCTGAGAAAAGTCTCAAAAGCGTCATTTGATCAAATCAAAGACTCCAAAAATCCATGAAAATGGAGTTTCTTCATGTTTTCTTTCCAATATAATTTAAACGGTGATGTCACTTCGTAAGTGATCTTCCAATCATTTGTCTTGCGACATTTTAGCATTAGTTTTATGGATGTGATTTCTCCAACTAGATTTGTAAATCATCCATCTTATATGGAATAAGGTAATTATTTGAACAATCTTTGTTCTCATAATACCTCATTTAAATAACTATTAATAAAACAAATCTTGAAGGCAAGCTTTGATGTCAACGATAAATAGAAACAACCGTTTTGTTTGTTTTCGATGAACATCATCACATACTCTATTGCTAGTTACTTAGGTCATTGTAGTTGATGAATTGTGTTGTTCTGTATGATATTTCATACCAACCAATTCGGTATCCAATACCCAAGAACCACATTGTTTAACAAGCAAAGAAAACAACCATAACATGTATATCATCTATAGACCTAAACTGGATATTTCCAGTCTTTTATTTTCTTCCAAATATATTTTATAGATTCTCTTTCAGCATTTCCTTTCCTTTTAAAAGAATCTATCAACATCAAAATTGGCGCCATATACATGACACATAGTCCAAAGCATGTATATTCAAATAATAAGACCTTTGGACTTGCACTTTGAAGTAGATCACCATCATCAAATGAATGGCGTTCTTTCAAAATCCATTCTTTAGTAATCTTTTAGTGTAGTAAACACTTTACATACATATTCTATTCATCCTTATCATGACGACTTTCATGATCAAGCTAATGTAGCTTATAAAGGCAAATCGTGAGTATAACATTACTTTCCAAAACCCTTTTGGATGATTAGGATGTCTAGCATCTCCAACCTTCGCAAATTCTCATCCAATATGAGAACATATATTATAATCTATCATATTACAACCAAAACATTGTTTCAGATATCATTATATCTTCCATGCATTATGGTTTCTGAAACAATTCTTTCAGCTCCTAGATAATCTCGATATTTAAATCAAGAATCATGGAGGCAAACATGATACTTAAGATACTAACACTAGAATTGTTACTCTGGATTTAATACTAATTATCAAATTTCATGGAGTAAATAGAGTTTGCTAAAAGTTTGCAATAGGACTTTAAACTTTAGATTGACACTCAACACAATATGATACCAGTTTGTAAAGTAAATATCAAGAATTCTATAGTTCTATTATCTCAATTACAACTAATCATAAGGTGGTGAATGAATACCAATGACTACAACAAATTATGCAAATTCACTTTGATTTAATTTGTGATAAATTGAGTTCTACTAATCCAAATTAGAAATGAACTCCCACTCAAAAAGCGACATCCCTCGTGTCTTTTTGGTGATTACATGAACCAAATCCACTACACCAAGTCCGATCATCACGTGAGTCGATGTAGCTTCAAAGGCGAGCATTCATATGGTCATCATATCAAAACATATGACTCATGCCTAACCTTTTGGTCCGTGTTCCGAGGCCATGTCTGCACATTCTAGGATCGCCAAGTAAGAACCTTAGTATTCGCGTGTGTAAAACTGTCTTACACCCGAGATATGCTCGTGAATTCAAGTACACCCGATCATCACGTGATGCCTTGAAGCGACGAAACATTGTCAGTGCATACTTAAGGAAGAACACATTTTTATCTTGATATCTAAATGAGGGATCTTCTTATTATGCTAATAAAACACCAAACTAGCAATATAAGATGCAACAAAACATCTTATGTGAAAAGTGAAATGATATGGTTCTTGCACTTGATTTCCATCATGTGCATCATGGTATGATCGTCATCATTCCTCTATGTGTAAGGCCAAGGTCTATGGAACTTACACGTTATGTGTGTTGTAAGAGTATCGACTTATACTTTTACTTACAACATCACCATATCATGACACTATCCTAGCAACAATATAAACTAGATGCTTCTAATTTATCCATTGCAAGTTTTACGCGGCTGAGGGCTTTCAGAGATAGAACCATTCTTACCTACGAACATGGAACCACAACGAGGATAACCAAATTATTGACAACTCGTTTGCAAATTAGATATTGACTATAGTAGGAGAGATAGACACCCGCTAGCCACTTATGCAAAACTAGTAGCATGTCAAGCGTGGAACATGTCTCATGTGCGAGGACATGTAAAGTTTGTTCGGGCCTCTTCATCCCACTATGCCACCAATATCCAAAGTACAACTAAGAAGCAATAACATGATCATCATCGCCCACATATACATATGTGTACTACCCATGAAAAGCATCTACACATAGATCCGGCTCTGATACCACTGAAGGGTTCACAACATAGAAAACAAAAAATTTCCTACGATGGGAACAACTATGTACCAAGATCTATCTACTAGATACAAGCAACGGGTGGATATACATCCATAGAATACATACCCTCAAATACCGAATAGAGTTAACGAGGTTGTATTCATGGATGATGTAGTCGAACGCTTGCCAATCTCAAGATCATGATGAAGTCCATCTAGTCCAGCCGGTCCAGCACCATCAAGTCCAGCACCGCAAAGCAGTGGTGCATCCGTAATCGCACACACGTCCGGGTATCCTGACAACCTCCGTGCCCTCGCTCCAGTGAAGCCGTGTAAGCAACAAATCCTTCCAGAAAAAGCCACCAGGAACATGTATCTCGCTGATCCGAGACCATGGGGAAATTCTAAAGGGGGGAGAGAGATCCTTCACGAGGAGGTGTGAGATGAGAGGAGGGAGTGGGGTGACTTTTATAGGGAAAGGGGGAAGCCCCTCCCATGGCGTGGCAGCCATGGAGGTTCCCCCACCTCTTCCACATTCATGTGGGTGGAGCTCCCACTCACATAAATAGCCACCCACTCAAAATTCCACTCACCTCCATTAAACTTCCACCAAATTTAATGCAATATCTCATTAAATAAAACTCTTTTATTTATTTATTCAGAATTTTGTTAATTACTTGAATTAACAAAAATTCACATAAAACCCCTTAAAACATTTCAATTTCATATACAGAACCAGTTTCAGCAATTTCAACTGAAACGATTCTGGTGTCTAGTGAAATAAATTCCTGCGCTTTATTTTTCTTTCTCTAGCATATCATTTTCTCCGAATGGTGTCGGTATCCCTTAAGTGTGTCACCCTACGGTTCGCGAATAATGTAGACATGATTGAGACCCCTCTCCGATTAATAATCAGCAGCGAGACCTGGAGATCCGTACTGACTCCCACACATTGAACGATGACTTCTATGATTGTGTGAACCTTATACGCATGTAACTCAATCCCTTTGCCTCGTGATATGTTACATGTCCGAGATTCTATCATCGGTATCTCCATACCTAGTTTGATCTTGTTACCGACATGTACCCTTTTATTGTTCCCGTGATATAACATTCTAGTGATCAAATCACTTGCTTGCAAGCTAACTAATGTGATATCACCGGGAGGGCCCAGAGTATATCTCTCCGTCACCGGGATGGAAAAATTGAAGGGTTTCGTAGCATGGAAAACAAAAATTTTCTACCGCATACAAACAAACAAGCCAAGATCTATCTACTAGATTGTAGCAACGAGTCGATGGAATAACTCACCCTCGAATATTCCAAAGTGTTTAACGAGAGCGGATTCTCGTGGGTGATGTAGTCGTACTCTTCCCGATCTCAAGATCGCGTAGAAGATCCTTCCGGCGCTGCGTTCCGGCAGTGCTCCCGCAGTCGGTCACACGTTCGGTACTCGACGAAGACCTTCCTCTCCCTTGTTCCAGCAGGCAGCGGAGGTTGTAGCACTCTCCTCGCGATTCCGGCAGCACAACGGCGTGGTACCGGAAGTAGAGGGGATATCTCACAGGGCTTCGCCTTAAGCCGGAGCGAGTATGGTGGAGTATGAGAGAGCTCCTCGGCGATCTAGGTTTTAGACACACCAAGGAGGAGTTTCTAGAGCCGGCGGCTAGGGTTTGGGGCACCCCAAGTCGGCGGCTAGGGAAAAAACCCTAGGGGCGGCGGCGGCTATGGTGGGCAGCAGCTTGCTAGGGTTTGAGGAGAGGTACTTGTGTGTGATAGGAGGGAGCCCTGCCCCTCCTTATATAGGTGGAGGGGCCGGCGGCCAAGGGGAGGGAGTGGAGCCCTCCCCAACTCGGCTTGGGTGGTGCGCCGGCTTGGGGAGGAGGGACTCCCTCCCCAACTCGGTTTCACCTTCCTCCTCTTTTCCTCTTTCCAAAACTTGTCGTTTGACTTTCAAACTAGCCGTTTGACTTTTCAATTTAGGATTTGAATAAACCCTTTATTCTAGACAGCGAAGACACTTAGTACATGATGCAATCATTCCAACTTGCAATGACACATTCATGTACCCCTTCCCCTCCGGAGTGCCGGACATTCCGGAACCTTCTAGAACATTCCTGATGAAAACACCGGAATCATTCCCCAACTCCGAAACGGGACTTTCCTTATATGAATCTTATTCTCCGGACCATTTCGGATCTCCTCGTGATATCCCGGATCCCATCCGAGACTCCGAACAACATTCGGTCTCTTTCTCATCATACCATAACTACTCAAACAACGTCGAATCCTTAAGTGTGTCTCCCTACGGTTCGTGAATTATGCGGACATGATCGAGACACTTCTCTGAACAATAACCAATAGAGGAATCTGGAAATTCATATGGCTCCCACATATTTCTACGATTACTTTGCGATCGAATGAACCACTTACATACGATACCAATTTACCTTTGTCTCACGATACTTTACTTATCCGAGGTTATGATCGTCGGTATCTCTGCATACCTAGTTCAACCTCGTTACCGATAAGTACTCTTTTCTCGTTCCCGTGATATGTGATCCCTTGTGAGCCAGTCACATGCTTGCAAGCTAATTGGATGACATTTCACCGAGAGGGCCCAGAGTATATCTATCCGTCATATGGATGGACAAATCCCATTCTTAATCCATGTGTCTCAACCAATACTTTCCGAACACTCAATGCCACCTTTATAGCCACCCAGTTACGGTGTGGTGTTTGATGTCATCAAAGCATCCATCCGGTAAAGGTGATATGCATGATCTCATGGTCGAAGGAATTAGGTTACTATGTATCAGAAAGCATATAGCAATTGAACTATTGAAATGACTTGATCTTTATGCTACGCTTATCTATAGGAGTATGTCCACCATATCATTCTCCTAACGATATGATCTTGTTGTTAATAACATCTCAATGTTCATGATAGGGAAACCACAATCATCTATTAACCAACAAGCTAGTATTATATAGAGGCTTTACTAGGGACTCTTATTTTAGTTTACAAATCACACAAGTATCAATGTTTCCTTGTTAATACTATTATAGCATGAATGTAAACATTTATCATAAACACAAAGATATAATAATAACTACATTTATTATTGCCTCTAGGGCATATCTCCAACAGTCTCCCACTTGCACTAGAGTCATCTAATCTAGATTACATGGTAATATACCGAACACCCATGGCAGTTTGGTGCTGGTCATGTTTTGCCCTCGGGAGAGGTTTAGTCAACGGATCCGCCACATTCAGATATGTGTGTACTTTGCAAATCTTTATATCCCCATCTTGGATATGTTCTCGAATAGCGTGAAAACGTAGCTTGATATGCTTCAGCTTCTTGTGTGACCTTGGTTCTTGCGCATTGGCTATGGCGCCCATGTTATCACAGTAGATAGACATTGGGTCCAGCGCACTAGGAACCACACCCAGCTCTGTAATGAACTCTTTCATCCATATCTCTTCTTGTGAAGCCTCCGAAGCAGCCATGTATTCCGATTCAGTTGAAGATCTCGCCACAACGCTTTGCTTTGCACTCCTCTAGCTAACTGCTTCACCATTCAAAATAAATACGTATCCAGATTGTGATTTAGAATCATACGGATCGGTGTTCCAACTAGCATCGGTGTAACCATTAACAACGAGCTGTTCATCACCTCCATAGGAAAGAACCATATCCTTAGTTCTTCTCAAGTACTTAAGGATGTTTTTGACCGCTGTCCAATGATCCACTCCTGGATCACTTTGATATCTGCTAGTTAAACTAACAGCATATGCAATGTCGGGTATAGTACATAGCATGGCATACATTAGAGATCCTATGGCTGAGGCATAGGGAGTCTTACTCATCCTTTCTCTATCTTCTGCCGATGTCGGACTTTGAGTTTTACTCAAGGTCGTATTGGGCAACATGGGCAAGAACCCTTTCTTGCTATCTTCCATTCCAAACCTCTTTAGAACTTTGTCCAAATATGTACTCTGTGACAATGATATTTGGCGTTTCAATCTATCTCTATAAATCTTTATGCCTAATATGTAAGCTGCTTCGCCAAGATCCTTCATTGAAAAACTATTATTCAAATATTCCTTGACACTATTAAGAAGATCTACATCATTCCCAATCAACAATATGTCATCTACATATAGTATTAAGAATGCTACAGAGCTCCCACTCACTTTCTTGTAAATACAAGCTTCTCCATAAGTTTGTATAAAACCAAAACTTTTGATCACCTTATCAAAACGTTGATTCCAACTTCGGGATGCTTGCTTAAATCCATAGATGGACCGTTGAAGTTTGCATACCTTGTTAGCATCTTTAGGATCGACAAAACCTTTGGGTTGCATCATATACAACTCTTCATCAATGTCACCATTGAGGAATGCTGTTTTGACATCCATCTGCCATATCTCATAATCATAATATGCAGCGATTGCTAACATAATCCTCACAGACTTTAGCTTTGCTACTGGTGAGAAAGTCTCATCGTAGTCAACTCCTTGAATTTGTCGAAACCCTTTCGCGACAAGTCGAGCTTTATAGACAGTAACATTACCATCAGCATCTGTTTTCTTCTTGAAAATCCATTTGTTCTCGACAGCCTTTCGGCCATCCGGTAAGTCCACCAAAGTCCATACTTCGTTTTCGTACATGGATCCAATCTCGGATTTCATGGCTTCTTGCCATTTATTGGAATCTGGGCTCATCATCGCTTCCTCATATGTCTCAGGGTCATCGGTGTTGTCCACCAACATGACAGTCATAACGGGATCATACCAATCTGGAGTGGTACGAGTCCTCGTTGACCTGCGAGGCTCTGTAGCAACTTCAACCGAAGTTTCATGATCATCATCATTAGCTTCCTCTCTTATTGATGCAGGCACCACAGGAACTTCTTCCGGTGCTGCGCTACTCGCAATTTCGAGAGAAGGTTCGACAACCTCGTCGAGTTCTACTTTCCTTCCAGTCACTTCTTTCGATAGAAATTCCTTCTCTAGAAAGGATCCATTCTTGGCAACGAAGATTTTGCCTTCGGATCTATGATAGAAGGTATACCCAATAGTTTCCTTCGGGTATCCTATGAAGACGCATTTTTCCACTTTGGGTTCAAGCTTGTCCGGCTGTAACTTCTTTACATAGGCTTCGCATCCCCAAACTTTAAGGAACGACAATCTAGGTTTCTTCCCAAACCATAATTCATACGGTGTCGTTTCAACGGATTTAGACGGTGCCCTATTTAAAGTGAATGTGGCTGTTTCTAATGCATAACCCCAAAATGATAGCGGTAAATCTGTAAGTGACATCATAGAACGAACCATATCTAAGAGAGTTCGATTACGATGTTCGGACACACCATTACGCTGTGGTGTTCCCGGCGGTGTCAATTGTGAAAGTATTCCGCATTTCTTCAAATGCTCGCCAAACTCGTAACTTAGATATTCACCTCCACGATCAGAACGTAGAAATTTAATCTTCTTGTTACGTTGATTCTCTACCTCACTTTGAAATTCCTTAAACTTCTCGAAAGTTTCGGACTTATGTTTCATGAAATAGATATACCCATATCTACTCAAGTCATCCGTGAAGGTAAGAACATAACGATAACCACCGCGCGATGCTACACTCATTGGACCACAAACATCGGTATGTATGATTTCCAATAAGTCCGTAGCTCGCTCCATGATACCAGAAAATGGAGTCTTAGTCATTTTACCCATCAGACATGCTTCGCATCTATCAAGTGATTCGAAATCAAGTGATTCAAGAAGTCCATCGGAATGGAGTTTCTTCATACGTTTCACTCCAATGTGACCAAGACGACAGTGCCACATATAGGTTGAATTATCGCTTGATTTCAAACGTTTAGCCTCAATGTTGTTGATATGTGTATTTCCACTATCGAGATTCAATAAGAATAGACCATCTATCAAAGGTGCATGTGCATAAAACATATTACTCATATAAATCGAAGAACCATTATTCTCGGACTTAAACAAGTAACCGTCTCGCAATAAACAAGATCCCGATATAATGTTCATGCTCAACGCAGGCACCAAATAACAATTATTTAAGTATAAAACTAATCCCGATGGTAGATGAAGGGGTAGCGTGCCGACCGCGATCACATCAACCTTTGATCCGTTTCCCACGCGCATCGTCACCTCGTTCTTCGCTAGCTTCCGTTTATTTTGCAGCACCTGTTTCGAGTTACAAATATGAGCAACCGAACCAGTATCAAATACCCAGGCACTACTACGAGTACTAGTGAGATACACATCAATAACATGTATATAAGATATACCTTTCTTCTTGATGTTGCCGTTCTTCAAATCCGCCAAGTACTTTGGGAAATTCCGCTTCCAGTGACCTTCTCCCTTGCAGTAAAAGCACTCAGTATCAGGCTTAGGTCCAGCCTTGGTCTTCTTCGTCGGCGTGGCAACTTTCTTACCACCCTTCTTGAAGTGTCCCTTCTGCTTAGACTTGCCTTTCTTGAATTTGGTGGTCTTATTAACCAACAACACTTGGTGCTCTTTCTTGATCTCCACTTCTGCAGACTTCAACATGGCAAAGAGTTCTGGCAACGTCTTGTTCATGTTCTGCATGTTGTAGTTCATCACAAAGTTCTTGTAACTTGGTGGTAGTGATTGGAGGACACGGTAAATCCCCAAAGCATTAGGAATCACAATACCCAAGCTTTGAAGTTTGTTTGCGTTCCCAGACATCTTAAGCACATGCTCACTGACGGAGCTGCCCTCTTCCATCTTGCAGTTAAAGAACTTTTCAGAAGCCTCATAGCTTTCAATTGCCGCATGAGTCTCAAAGATCAATTTGAGATCCTCGACAATATCATATGGGTCTGAATTCTCAAACCTTTTCTGAAGCTCCGATTCTAAACCATACAAGATAGCACACTGAACTGTGGAGTACTGAGTCTTCCGAGTGAGGTAAACATTCTTTACTTCATCGGGAGCATCAGCTGCAGGTGGGTCACCCAGCGGTGCATCCAGCACATAGGTCAAATTACCAGCTGTGAGGACAATCCTCAAATTGCGGAACCAATCCGCGAAGTTGCTTCCATTGTTTTTCAACTTTTCTTTCATTAGGAACGCATTAAAATTGATGGTAGGGGCTGCCATTGATCTACAACATATTTGCAATAGTTTAGACTAAGTTTATGACAAATTGAGTTCAAATTAATAATAAAATTAATCTAGGTGAACTCCCACTCAAAACAATATCCCTCACATTGTTTTAGTGATCACACGAACCAAATCCACCACATCAACACCGATCATCACGAGAGTTGATATAGTTTCAATGGCGAACAATCGACATGTTCATCATATCTACTATATGATTCATGCTTTACCTTTCGGTGATCCGTGTTCCGAGACCATGTCTGTACTGCTAGTCTCGTCAAGATCAAACCTTAGTTTCCGCATGAGCAAATCTGGCTTGCCCACGTTGTATACACTTGCGGAATCTAACACACCCGATCATCACGTGGTGCTTCGGAACAACAAGCTTTAGCAACGGTGCTAACTAAGGGTGAACACTTTATGACTTGAAATTCATATGCATGAGGGATCATCTTATAATGCTACCGTCGTCTACTAAGCAATACAAGATGCATAAAGGATTAACATCACATGCAATTCATAATATGTGATATGATATGGCCTTTCTTCTTTGCGCTTCCGATCTCCATCTTCTAGCACGAACATGATCTCCATCATCACCGGCATTGCATCAAGGTCAATGACGCTTCTCCATGGTTGTCGTCCACCGGCTTCAACTATTACAACTACTTTGAATAGACACGCGGGTCTTAACATAAATTAAAGACAACCATATGGCTCCTGCCGGTTGCCAACTTACAATAAGGAACATTGCATACATCAAATATAATCACAATCATGGCCATATCACATCACTGCACACCCCTGCAAAACAAAGTTAGACGCCTCTACTTTCTTTGCATGTTTTACGTGGTTTGGGGCTTTCAATAAGTGTCGTTCTAACTTACGAACAAGAAACACAACATTGATACTAGTATTGTTAATCACCCATTGTAAATTGGATCTTAACTATGCTAGGAGAAACAGGCACCCGCAAAGCCACTTATGCAATACAAGTTGCATGTCAAGCGTGGAGCAAGTCTCATGAACGATGTCATGTAAGGTTAGCCCGGGCCGCTTCATCCCAACATACCGCAAGATGCAAAGTACACAAGAAGCAATCGATAATAAAAGCATCAACGCCCACAATGACCATTGTGTTCTACTCGTGCAACAGATCTACATATAGACACAGCTCTGATACCACTGTAGGGTTTCGTAGCATGGAAAACAAAAAATTTCTACCGCATACAAACAAACAAGCCAAGATCTATCTACTAGATTGTAGCAACGAGTCGATGGAATAACTCACCCTCGAAGATTCCAAAGTGTTTAACGAGAGCGGATTCTCGTGGGTGATGTAGTCGTACTCTTCCCGATCTCAAGATCGCGTAGACGATCCTTTCGGCGCTGCGTTCCGGCAGTGCTCCCGCAGTCGGTCACACGTTTGGTACTCGACGAAGACCTTCCTCTCCCTTGTTCCAGCAGGCAGCGGAGGTTGTAGCACTCTCCTCGCGATTCCGGCAGCACAACGGCGTGGTACCGGAAGTAGAGGGGAGATCTCGCAGGGCTTCGCCTTAAGCCGGAGCGAGTATGGTGGAGTATGAGAGAGATCCTCGGCGATCTAGGTTTTAGACACACCAAGGCGGAGTTGCTAGAGCCGGCGGCTAGGGTTTGGGGCACCCCAAGTCGGCGGCTAGGTCAAAAACCCTAGGGGCGGCAGCTATGGTGGGCAGCAGCTTGCTAGGGTTTGAGGAGAGGTACTTGTGTGTGCTAGGAGGGAGCCCTGCCCCTCCTTATATAGGTGGAGGGGCCGGCGGCCAAGGGGAGGGAGTGGAGTCCCTCCCCAACTCGGCTTGGGTGGTGCGCCGGCTTGGGGAGGAGGGACTCCCTCCCCAACTCGGTTTCACCTTCCTCCTCTTTTCCTCTTTCCAAAACTTGTCGTTTGACTTTCAAACTAGCCGTTTGACTTTTCAATTTAGGATTTAAATAAACCCTTTATTCTAGACAGCGAAGACACTTAGTACATGATGCAATCATTCCAACTTGCAATGACACATTCATGTACCCCTTCCCCTCCGGAGTGCCGGACATTCCGGAACCTTCTAGAACATTCCTGATGAAAACACCGGAATCATTCCCCAACTCCGAAACGGGACTTTCCTTATATGAATCTTATTCTCCGGACCATTTCGGATCTCCTCGTGATATCCCGGATCCCATCCGAGACTCCGAACAACATTCGGTCTCTTTCTCATCATACCATAACTACTCAAACAACGTAGAATCCTTAAGTGTGTCTCCCTACGGTTCGTGAATTATGCGGACATGATCGAGACACTTCTCTGAACAATAACCAATAGAGGAATCTGGAAATTCATATGGCTCCCACATATTTCTACGATTACTTTGCGATCGAATGAACCACTTACATACGATACCAATTTACCTTTGTCTCACGATACTTTACTTATCCGAGGTTATGATCGTCGGTATCTCTGCATACCTAGTTCAACCTCGTTACCGATAAGTACTCTTTTCTCGTTCCCGTGATATGTGATCCCTTGTGAGCCAGTCACATGCTTGCAAGCTAATTGGATGACATTTCACCGAGAGGGCCCAGAGTATATCTATCCGTCATATGGATGGACAAATCCCATTCTTAATCCATGTGTCTCAACCAATACTTTCCGAACACTCAATGCCACCTTTATAGCCACCCAGTTACGGTGTGGTGTTTGATGTCATCAAAGCATCCATCTGGTAAAGGTGATATGCATGATCTCATGGTCGAAGGAATTAGGTTACTATGTATCAGAAAGCATATAGCAATTGAACTATTGAAATGACTTGATCTTTATGCTACGCTTATCTATAGGAGTATGTCCACCATATCATTCTCCTAACGATATGATCTTGTTGTTAATAACATCTCAATGTTCATGATAGGGAAACCACAATCATCTATTAACCAACAAGCTAGTATTATATAGAGGCTTTACTAGGGACTCTTATTTTAGTTTACAAATCACACAAGTATCAATGTTTCCTTGTTAATACTATTATAGCATGAATGTAAACATTTATCATAAACACAAAGATATAATAATAACTACATTTATTATTGCCTCTAGGGCATATCTCCAACAAAAATTCCACTCTTGATCCATGAGCCTCAACATAACACCTTCATATCACTGAACCCAACTTTATAGTCATCCTGTTATGGTGTGACGTTTGATGTTATCAAGATACTCTTCCGTTATTAGTGATTGACATGATCTCATGGTCTAAGGACTAAGATTACTTCGTATGATGTTATAGCAATATAAACACATTGACCTTGATCGTAATGCTATACTTTGGATGAATGTTCATCACATCATTCCAACAATGTTGTGACCTCGTTAACAACATACAATGTCCATGATCAGGAAACCTTTGATCATCTTGTTAATCAACGAGCTAGTTTATAAGAGAGGCATAACTATGAACTTTCTTTTTGTTCATTAAACACACATGTATTAACGTTTCCGTATTAATAAAATTATAGCATCCAAAATAAACATTTATCATAAATAAGGAATACGATAATAACCACTTTATTATTGCCTCTCAGGCATATTCCCTTCAAGAACTAAATAAGGAACTTGCAAATTATCATTCATTAAAGTATTTGAAACAAGTAACACTTAGCATAACTTGCATTTCAACTTTTGTTTTCATTCCCTTTTTTATTTTGATAGCATATAACTCAATTTATTTTTAATTTCAGTTGCTCTTTATTAGTCATGCAAAACATCTATCATGGTGGTCACATTTATTTCAAAGGTAACATGCGAAACTAAATGTAAAACTAGATAAAGATGCTCAAAGTTTCTATGATCATCTTATGTTGCTCGAAAAACAAAGTTTAGAGGTTTGCAAACCAAGAGTTTAATAGTTCAAGTGGGGTGCCTAGTGAATACCCAAGCTTATGGTTTTCACCATTCTTGGATAGATCTTAGTGTGGTGTTCCGCTATTCACTGTCAAAAAACTTTCTCCTATTTCTTTTCTATGGGGTGACATTAGTGGTACAAAGATATATTGCTAGCTTCCATATAATTCTTAAACATAATTTATTTTTAGGTGTCCAAAAATTATATCATATTGTATGCATTCTTGGCATATCAAAAGACTCATGTAAAATCATTTTGATACTCAAAAGAATGTCTTACACAATACAAGGCAGCATCTGTCTATATTTTTAGCAGCATCAAAATGTATTTAATTCGACCACTTAAACATGTCCAAAATTTTATCCAATTTTTGTGAGTATATAGGATGAAAATTTGTAAGTTTACTTTAAATATGAATGCAATCGGAGTTATAGTAAAAATCATAGATTTTTTCTATTAAACAGTTTGGTGCAGGAATTTGCTACTCCATATGTTTTATCAATTTTATATCATCCAAATGGTTTAAACTTGGTACTTTATTAAATACTACAAAGAATAAATTAAAAAGAGACTCATTTTACTATAGCAAGGGTGTACAAAAATAAATAACTGGACAGCCTCCTGAAAAGTGCTTTCTTTATAGCCATATAGCTAGGCTTTTTTACTTACTTGTTTAAGATAGGTGGAGATCATGTGGTATCTTGTACCTTGGTGCTATCTCCTTCTTACTTGTAAAGTTTTGCATACATTATACATTGGTCCCATGGTGTGGTCATACCAATCAAAGTAATAGTCAAGTTGAAACATGGTAGATAGCAACACAAAGTATAAACCCAATAACAACGAAGTCTAACTTTCTTCCTATGCATTAGAATTTTATATATGACTAAATACCAGTAAATAGAGACATGCCATTTCTTATTCTCATTATATGAATGCAACATATAATTATTAGTGACATAAAGAGGGCACTTATCACCTCCTGTTTCATAGTAGCTATTTAAAGCCTGAAAGTTTGTAAAGTTTGTCATATAAAGCGGATCATCATAATTATCATGGTATTCATTGGCATGCTTTCCTCTTTAAAAATAGTTGCTAGTACAATGTTCAATCTTAATGTGATGGTTGCAATGAGTATTTTCAACAAAAGGTATATGCAAAACACACACACGCACATATATATATATATTTCCTAGAAAGTTCATATTTCTCTGTCGTGTCTTGATTTTCGACACGGGGTGTGTGAATCCCCTTTGTTGTTCATCCAGGGGCGTAGTGTCTAGAGAGATCGATCGCTGAACTAGACGAACACACTCATAGAAAGAGAGACATTTTTTTACCCAGGTTCAGGTCCACGGTGAGCGGATCCCTACGTCCTGCAACTATCCGCTATCTGATTATCGCAATATTATAGTGGTATTTTCTTCCCCCCTTTTCTATGTTCAACCTGGGCCTCCTTTTATACAGGTAAGGGGACACCACAGGGGTCGGATCACATGCGGCGGTGAGGGTTCAGCCATGCGGCTGCCGTGGCCTGCAACATGGCATAGAAATCTGTAACATCCCAAGATTAGAGGTGACAAATAGAGAGGACACATGGTTGTGCATTGCATTCATGCATAAGAAAATGGTGCAGAAAGGATCAAGATATCTCTTATTCTGATGAGAAATGACAAAACAGGTGCGATAGATTTCGACATGACCTTGGCTCATTTATTTTGAATTGGGGAGAAAGGTTTCAAATAAGTATATGAGTTAGGGATTTTTAGTTTGAGAAAGTTTAAAATTTGTATTAGATTGGTAATTAATATGTTTAGTGTAATTCTCATAATTGAGATTAAATAAGTTAATGTAAGATGAATAATTATAAAAATAAAAAATTGTATTATACATTACATAAGGAAAAAGGATTCAATAAATAAATAAATGGAACGATGTTCCATAATTCAATATTATAAAACAAGTAATGGAAATAATTAAGTAAAAAGAAATGATTATAATATTAATATAAAAGAATTCTTTATTAGAAATACACCTATAGTATTACATTGTTCTTTTACAATAAAAGGAAATTCAATATAATAAAGAACTTAATAAGGACAAATAAATAAAAATGTTTATTCCTTTCTTATCCAATAAATTCCAAAGATTCATAAGGTTACAAACAAATAATAAATTATTATAAATACAAATAAAGAACGATATTTCTTTATTAAACATTCACATAATATATTACCTTATTTCTTAAAATGAATAAAATAAGACTACAAAGGAATAAAAGAAAAACCTAAACTACTTGGCCTAAACTAAATCTTGTATCTTCATACATTTATTGTAATATTTTGTACTTGAAAGGAAAACAAAGAAAACAAAAGAATGAAACAAAGAGCTTAGTGTTAGTAGAATTTCTCTCAAATTTAAAAGTGAGGTGCACTATTTAATTCATCATTAAGAAAAAATTAAAGAAAGGGGCAAGTTTCACCAAAAATGCAGCATATATTCTTAATGTCAAATTGCCTTAGTACAACCTCACTGGCAGTGGACAAAACGGGCAAGTTTCATGAGGGAAGTAGAAGTAAAAGAGACAAATTCAGATATTTCCATTTGAACCGATCCATAATAGTGCAAGTAACTTACACATACATGCATGAGTGAGGTGATGTCGACACCAGGAAGCACAAAGCGAGTAGATAAAAGGCACAACCGCACTATCTGTTAGGGATATAACCCCGGGTACCCGAGAGTTGATTTATAAAGAGACTCAATACTCAATAGTATGTTGTATGCTTCAATAGAAGATGTGAAATATGAATAGAATAAAGAAAAGGAGAAGGAAAAGGGACTTGGGCCGAATTAATACAAATTCAGCATGCATAGAAGTTCCCTAGGCCAAATCAGGATGCTCCTGGACCAAAACCCACCCATCCTGGGCCGAGTCACTACGGTTACCCGGCTAGGCCGAATTACCCCAGCCGTCCCACCACGTCTTCACCTCTCCTGACGCCTGCTGCCACGTCGCCACACCAACACGATCATGCGCCAAATTCCCTCCCGTTGAAGTCTCCGCGCAAACCTCGAAGCTTACTTCGCGAAACCTGGCGCCAGCTTCCCCTGGTGGGCCGACATAAGCCAAATCCGCCCACCCCGGACTTCCTCACCTGGCCACCATGCACCATTCCTGGGTGGGCCGGCGCCTACCTCATCCCGGCCGGCCCACCACGGGGCCTTCGTCAACGCCTAACTCATCCCGGCCGAACCATGGCGGGGGCTTCCTCAGCGCCTACCTCATCCCGACTGGCCCACCCCGGGCAACCTCCTCCACTTCACTCCGCTGAGCCACCCTGGGTAGGCCGACATTGGCTAAGTCAGACCACCACGGGTTATCTCCACCGAGCCAAGCCACATCTCCTCTTGGGCTGCTGCTTCACCACATGGGCCGAATCAAGCAAGATCTGGCTAGGCCTTTGTTTATTAATTCGGCTGAAGGAAGAAATAGCTCAACTGGGCCTCTTTTGCCCTAGGACAAGTCAGCTACGGTCAAGGCCGAATTTTCACCTCGTCTAGGGCACATGGGCCGAGATATATTGGCCCAGATGCCCCTTATTCGTCTCCAGATGCACCTCCAACCTCCATAGTGATGCACCATTGAGCCAAATCAAGCCCCACAAGTCTCGTGCCAGTCTTGGGATGCCCCTGGCTCAGACAGGCACATGCCCCATGGGATATGCTTGGCATCCTGGGAAGATGCTAGGGAATATGCCAGGAATCTCCAGAGATGCCAAGGCATATGCTGAGCATCTCAAGAAGATGCTAGGAATATGATGAATAGATACTGATGGTGCTAGTTAGCACTTCGCTGGGAACCCCAAGAGGAAGGTGTGAAGCAGCACATCAGCAGTTTTCCCTCAGTAAGAAACCAAGGTTATTGAACTAGTAGGAGGAAGGAAACATCACACAGGTGTTGCAAGCAACACGGAGACCTACACAACACAAACTCAAGACTTTTCCCAACTAGACAGTGAGGTTGTCAAGCTCACCGGTTTGCTGTAATAAGGGATTAAACGTATGGTGTGGAAGGTAATGGTTTGCAACAAGTAAACAAGTAACAGTGGAAGATGTATCAATGGTAAAGTTTGGACCGGGATCCATAGTTCACTAGAGGTGCTCTCCTTAGATAAACAACATGGCATGAAGGGTAAACAAATTACAGCAGGGCAATTGACAGGAACTGAGCAAGGCGTAACAATGCAATACTAGTCAGAAAGATCCTATGAGATTCGATTGGTAAATACAACAAGATACATAGACCGCCATCCAACTACATCTAGGACTAGAAGTCCACCTTCAGGTTATCATTCGAATCCCCTCCAGCATTAAGTTGCAAGCAACAGACAACTGCTTTAAGCAAAGTGTGTAAGGTAAACAGTCCACATGTTCCATGAACAAGAGACTATTGATTTCTCCCTAGTAGCAACAGCACATCTACAACTGAAGAGATTTCTATCACTTCCCTTGGAAACTAGAGGCATGAATCCACTATCGAGCATAAATACCCCCTCTTGGAGTCACTAGCAACTACTTGGCCAAGATAGCTACTAACGACGGAGAGCATGCAAGATCACAAACAACATAGACATGATAGAATCATAAATACAAAATCATTAATCAAACCAACATAATAATCTCAATATCCATCGGATCCCCGCAAACACAACATGCATGATTACAAATATATTAGATCTTGATCATGACCGGAGCTCAAAAGATCTATACATGAAAACACAAAGGAGGAGATACAACCATCTAGCTACTACATGGACCCATAGTCCAGGGTGGAACTTCTCACGCATCATACCGGAGAGAAGGCCTCCGGGATGATCTCCCCTCTGGCAGGGTGCCGGGAAGAACTTCAGATCCCCCCCTCGATCTAGGGACGATGGTGGCGGTGGCTACAGAAGGTTTCGTGGAATATTGATCGGGTACTTAGTGTTTCTGCATCAGGGGCTTCTTATAGGGAAAGAGGCGAGGCTGGGAGGCGGCCAGGGGCCCCACACCCTATCTAGGCATGGGGAAGGGCCCACCCACGCCTAGGGGGGTTTGGCCGCCCTGGCTTGTATCTCTGTCTCGTCTTCTGGATTCTTGTTCCCCACGGAAAGCTATTGACTTTGGCTTTTGTCCCATCCAATTCCGAGAATATTGATTTTCTGCCTTTCTGAACCAAAAACAGAAGAAAATAGGCAACTGGCACTGTGGCACTTGTTAATAGGTTAGTTCCAGAAAAGATATAAAAGCACCTCAAAGTGTAGATAAAGCAAAGAAAAGTAGATACTAAACAAGCATGGAGCATCAATAATTATAGATACGTTTCCGACGTATCAAGCATCCCCTAGCTTAACTCCTGCTCGTCCTTGAGTAGGTAAGTGATAAAAAGAATAATTTTTTAGGTGACATGCACCTTCACAATGAAGATCTAACCATTTGCAAGCATTGAAAGCTGGGCTCAAAGAACTCTAAACATGTGCATGAAAGATGGAGTTCTAACAATATGACATAGTAACTATGCATGCAACATGAAAGGCTACAAACAAGGATCATGAATAACATGCATTAAAAAATGTTCGTTTGTTTCACATATAGAAAACATGGCATAGTGGCAATCAACTTGTCCCTCATAGAGTAGCAAATAGATGCATAGGACACCTTCAAAGTTCACAAGGGTGACTAGAAACAAGTAGCACAAGAACAAGTAATATCACAATATGCATCAATCAATAAGCTTTGGAACACTGCACACATAATGACAACTATGCTCTCTTAATGGTGCCTAAAGGTAGAAGGTGGAGACTCAAATAATGGTGGAAGAAAAGCCTTTCATAAATGAAGCAGGGATTTCAAGTTTCAAAAAGAGCTTCCAAAAATTATGGTACTTGTTAGATTTCAGCCCTCATTGCCCTATCATAAGCATCTGGAAGTGATTAAGGTTAAAGTGAACAAAGATGGAGTATATGCTTGACGAAGTATAAGTTGGCAATCTCAATTCCCTTGAATACGAGGGCCACACCTCATGCTACTCAACTTCAGTCACCTACAAGTTCTTCTCATTGTAAGAATTTGCATATCATAGAGAACCGCCAACGGGGTACCCCTTGCACATGGTATAGGAGCTATCCCATAACCAAAATGACAAGGAAAGGAGACAATGAGCATCTCAACGATCTTTTTATTTACCATATGCATAGCTTTTTATTGAGGATGCTTCATAGATATCTCACTATGGTGATGCTGCAAGTTTCCACCATGATTAGGCATGGCTTAGGCTAGCGGCCCAGGCGTTTCTCTAACACAAAATAAAAACTCCATGGACTTACAAGTTCCCTCTTTATTTCACACCGGTGGCATCCATAGACAAAACATGATGATATCAACTAAGTACAAAGTACAAGTGCAATGTTGAAAACGTTCCCCGTGACAGCACGGTTCTGCTAATTCCAACATATAAGTGCAAGCATATACAACATAGATGACACAATGGTTCAAGTTTATTAGGGGCAAAGAATATAAAGTGTGCCATCAAGTTTGTTAGGTATTTTATCACTAAGTTTTCATATAACAAAATATTTTTTAATTGGAAGATAGCTCAAAACAAGAATATACTTGGAATGGTGTAACACACCAAGCATAGGAATTTGTAGTGGACACTTTGGAAAAACTTGGTTTCTTTGGAGTTGGAGGCATGAGTAGAGCTTACTCATACAAGCGGAGGCTAGCAAAAGACTGGGAGCAACCAACTAAGAGAGCAATAATGGCCATAATCATGCAGTGCAACAAAGCATTACTAATCAAAGCAAAGAGTGGTACCACAAGTCAAGGAATAAATGATCATAGAGGCTATGGTGACTTGTCATAGTCATAACATGGTGTGAGCATGTGCCAAGTCAACCCAAGCAAAGCATCAAAGGAGAATACCACAATACTATGCTTTTGCATGCTAAAACAACGCATAATTTCTTCAAGGCACACTAAGCAATCCCAATTGTTTGGAACAAGACATGCTACAAAAATAATCACTAAGCATAAGGTCATAATAACACCTAGCATGTCATGCTAAAGTCTAAGTCACAGTCAATGCAAGCTCCTCTTGCACTTACAAGCAAAAACTTACTACTCCAACACCAAGCAACTTATTTGCATACAACACGCGAGAACAGGGGTCCAAACTGCTTTATTCAAGAAAACTAAACAAACTAAGCAAACCAAATAAAAACTAAGATGGTCCAAGAACAACACAAATGTGCATGAAACAATAAAAATGAAGTGTCTAGACAGACCTGAGCTTTTTATTGATGAAGAAGGGGATGCCTTGGGCATCCCCAAGCTTTGACACTATACTGCTTGGATATTTCTTGGGGTGACACCGGGGTGGCATCCCTAAGCTTGAGCTTTTGTCCATTCTTCATCTCATTGCATCATTTTCTCTCCACACCTGAAATTTTTCCTCCATACAAATCTTCACACAATCTTCATTAGCAACATTATCTTATTCAAAAGATATTAGACCTCTGCAAAAGCTTTGGAACAACAAGGATTTTCACTATAAACACAAGCTACTGTATAAACTCCTTCAAAAAAGCTCAATTCACCTAAAGAGAACTCAAAAAGGAATCAATAAGAAGCAAATGCAAATAATAGAAGAAATCTGTCAAAATAGACCAGCAGCTAGAAACCGATTTTTTCGAACATCTTGTGTTTCTCAAATCAAAAAGTGTTGAACTAACGAAAGTTATCTAACATAATGGGGGATTTATTCATAATTTTTCAGCTCAATAAGCATTACAAAAACTCCTCAAGAATATTTTTGGTGGAGGACAGAAATCTGTTTCGGGACAGCAACTTCCCAAATCTTACTTCCCTCTCATTAGAGGTCATTCCTGGCACAAAAAGCAAACAAAAAGGATAAGGATAGGTCATTACTGAAGTAATAACTTCCAAGACTCAAGGAAACTCTTGGGTTATCTCCCAACAAGTACTTTTTTAACGCCTTTAAGTTAGGCACAAGAAGCAAGAAGAATCAAGTATTTTCAAATGAGGAAGCATTAACATCAATACTTGCAAATCTTCAACTATGAAATGTATCTCATCCAAATGGGTTTTTGAGGATCCCTTCTCATCTCTATTTGGTCTACTACTTTCATCAAAAAGATTTTCAGGAGCAATCCAATCAAAATTCTTTTCAAAGGCTTCATGCATTCCAACAAGCTTAAAGGGTATGGGTATCTTAAATTCTTCTCTAGGCTTAGTTTTATAAGAAATACCCACAACATCTACACTTGAGCCTAGCATATTGAAACCCTCAAAGACCTTTTTGGCCTCCCTAGCAACATCATGGAATTTTTTAATAAAGTTTCAAGGATGAATTCTCTCTTTTCAGCATTCTTTTCTTCTTTTAGTTTTAGGAAAAAGAATTGTATGAAGGGGTTAAGGCTAACAAACCTAGCCTCCAACATATGAACTAAATAAGTTGCAGCAATCTCATAATTAGGAGCAAGTTCTGCTATAGATCTATGCTCAATATCCTCAAGCTTGCTAACATGATTAACGAATTCTTCAATATTATCTTTCCCAATTATGGATCCACTACCTATTACAAGATCTTTCAGAGCGAACTTGGGGAACAACATGGTGTGCTAGAGCAAGGTGGCAACTAGAGTAGGAACTAATTTTTTTGAGTTTTTGAATAAAGAAAGCAAACCAAACTAGACTAATTTTTTTGGGTTTTTCGAAAAGAGGCAAACAAAACCAAGCAAAAGGAACAAAGCAAACTAAAAACAAAGTAAAGAGAAAGGAAGTGAAAGACTCCCCTAATGAATACGTCCTTAGCCTCCCCGGCAACGGCGCCAGAAAATAGCTTGATGGTGCTGGTTAGCACTTCGTTGGGAACCCCACGAGGAAGTTGTGAAGCAACACAGGAGCAGTTTTCCATCAGTAAGAAACCAAGGTTATCGAACCAGTAGGAGGAAGGAAACGTCACACAGGTGTTGCAAGCAATGCGGAGACCTGCACAACACAAACTCAAGACTTTGCCCCAATTAGACAGTGAAGTTTTCAAGCTCACTGGTTTGCTGTAACAAAGGATTAAACGTATGGTGTGGAAGGTAATGGTTTGCAGCAAGTAAACAAGTAATAGTGGAAGATGTATCAATGGTAAAGATTGGACCGGGGTCCATAGTTCACTAGAGGTGCTTTCCTTAGATAAACAACATGGCATGAAGGGTAAACAAATTACAGCAGGGAAATTGATAGGAACTGAGCAAGGCATAACAATGCAATACTAGTCAGAAAGATCCTAGAGATTCGATTGGGCAATACAAAAAGATACATAGACCGCCATCCAACTGCATCTATGACTAGAAGTCCACCTTCAGGTTATCATCCGAACCCCCTCTAGTATTAAGTTGCAAGCAACAGACAACTGCTTTAAGCAAAGTGTGTAAGGTAAACAGTCCACATGTTCCATGAACAAGAGACGGTTGTTTTCTCCCTAGTAGCAACAACACATCTACAACCGAAGAGATTTTTGTCACTTCCCTTGGAAACTAGAGGCATGAACCCACTATCGAGCATAAATACCCCTTCTTGGAGTCACTAGCAACTACTTGGCCAAGATAGCTACTAACAACGGAGAGCATGCAAGATCACAAACAACACAGACATGATAGAATCATAAAGACAAAACCATTAATCAAACCAACATAATAATCTCAATATCCATTGGATCCCCACAAACACAACATGCATGATTACAAATAGATTAGATCTTGATCATGAATGGAGCTCACGAGATCTATACATGCAAGCACAAAGGAGGAGATACAACCATCTAGCTACTACATGGACCCATAGTCCAAGGTGGAACTACTCACACATCATACCGGAGAGAAGGCCTTCGGGATGATCTCCCCTCCGGCAGGGTGCCGAGAAGAACTTCAGATCCCCCCCCCCCCCCCCCGATCTAGGAAAGACGGTGGCAGAAGCTACAAAAGGTTTCATGGAATATTGATCGTCTACTTAGGTTTTTTGCATCGGGGGCTTCTTATAGGCAAAGAGGCGAGGCTGGGAGGCGGCCAGGGGCCCCACACCCTACCTAGGCGTGGGGCAGGGCCCACCCGTGCCTAGGGAGGGTCTGGCCGCCCTGGCTTGCGTCTTCGTCTCTTCTTCTGGATTCTTGTTCCCCACGGAAAGTTATTGACTTTAGCTTTTGTCCCGTCCAATTCCGAGAATATTGATTTTCTGCCTTTCAGGAACCAAAAACAGAAGAAAACATGCAACTGGCACTGTGGCAACTTGTTAAGAGGTTAGTTCCAGAAAAGATATAAAAACACCTCAAAGTGTAGACAAAGCAAAGCAAAGTAGATACTAAACAAGCATGCAGCATCAAAAATTATAGATACATTTCTGACGTATCAGATACCGAAGACAAGGACTACAAGACAAACTAGTCTGACTAGGACAAATCTTGTAAGCCAAGACTTGTCCCCTGGGCTCCCCTTTATAAGGAGAACTAGGGGAGCGAGACAAACGAGGCCCTCGAAGGGCTGCTCTCCTCTCTGCTCGTTAGGAGCTCATCTTCTTCCTCCACTACTCTCATAGAGAAAGCTACTATAGGCATAGGAAATACAGCTAAAGGAGCACCATTATAGACAGAAGTATGGCAAGATTATATGAGATTAGATGCAGGAGTAGAGGTATTATCTCACTAGGAGAGCCTCGAGCCTGGGTACGTCATGTTTCCCTCTATTCTTACGAGTGCGGTCTTCACTACATCATCCCTCCCTGGATTCCACCACGTCCATCGGCCCCAACTTTAGCATACCCATGGCATATGCTGTGATACCACAACGACATTTGGCGTCCACCGTGGGGCAGATCATAGGCGCTGGTTGGGTTTCCATCCGGACGGGACCGTCTTCATCAACTTCAGCTTCATCATCGATTAAGAGCTTCTTCATCCCTTCGCCTAGCGAACAGATAGTAGAGAGGTGGGCACTCGAGCCTCCAGGCCTGATTCAGCAAGCCTCACTTAGCAGGACTGATTCAGCAAGCCTGACTCAGCCAGCCTGACTCAGCAAGTCTAATTCTTATGGTGATATGCCAAGTGGGGTATACCTAGCAGGACGTTCCCTACTAGATCATACCCTCAGCAGTGGGCATGCAGGACGGCGACTGGATCGCGACCCAAGAAGGAGCCAGGCGACTGGAAGCTGAAGGCCAGAAGCGTAGCTAGGCCTAGTCGGATTAGGTTAAACCCCTTCGAGTCCTTATCCAACTCAGTTGTAGATCTGTAAACCCTAGCGAGGTGTCCCTATATAAACCTCCCGACGACACGCATAACACTTACGTTCCATCATATACCCCATCGACTCGCCGCCTAATCGCCGAGCTCACCCACTGTAATCTCTCGATAATACAATCTGGCAGGAGTAGGTCTTTACCCTCCGGGGGGCGAACCTGGGTAAAATCTTGTGTCTCCGCCCTCATCTCGCATCGCAGATGGCTTGCCGCCATGCCCCTTGTTCTACTACTCGCTGCCAATCGCAGCATCTGCCGTGGCCATTCCCATGACAGTGGCGCCTACCGTGGGGCCTGTCCGGTCAGGCCTGAGTTCTGCGGCGAGACCCTACTTGCCAATCAACCGGTCGATCGCCACCGTTCGCATGATCACCTGCGGCGAGATCCTCTAGATCTTGCCCGACAGCTATGTCCCGGCGTCACGCCCGGTCACGCACAGCTTCATCTTGCTAGTCAGCAAGATTAACCTCTTCGTCGTCTTCACAGACGTCATCGTCTTGGAGGACTCGGCGCTCATCGGCGACACGCCGCCACGCGATCGGCTCTCTGAGAGCCGGGTCCACACCATCCACCGCCTCGCCTCCGAGTACAATTCGGCCAACAATGACATCGTTGAGACCAACACGGCCGCGGATGACGCGACCCTACATGACGACACCTACTCGGCGACTCCAGCCTCAGTTGCTGGATCCATCATCGCCGCGTCTCTGGAAAGCTCCATCACGCGAGTCTCCAACATGGGATATTTCGAGGACCCATCCATCCTCGGGATCTTCGACTCCAACTCCGGGTCGGAGAATTCCGGCGACCTCCATGTCGGATCCGGTCGCTTCATCGCAACCTACATGGCGAGGTGCGCGAGCGCCCCGCCAAACCCCTTCGCCACGCTGATCCCGCCGACCACGACGGTGGGGGAGGTCGAGGAGATGCGCCTGTGTCTTGAGGAGGCAGTGCGCAAGGAGCAAGCCGAGCATGAATTTTTTTGCATCGATCAAGTGACGGCCCAGGATCTATTGCTCTACCACCAGCGTTGTATCACAACGCGCCTGAACCCCACCGTTCAGGGTCGTGCCCTGAACTTCGACGATGACAATGACCCTTCTCGCGTGGCTGATCGCGTGATCTACGAGAATGCGTCGCCAGGCTTCAGCGCCCGTCCGCTACCAGGAGCACCAGCGAGTGGAGCTCCCCCACCGCCACCAGGTCGTGTGCCCCCTCCCGACCAGCCGAGAGTACTAATCTCTCCATAAGAACGGGACGCGAATGGCCTCCCTCTATACTCCACCCCGATGGACAATGTCATTGCGGGGCGGGTAGCGGTCGCCAAACTGAATGTCACAGGGGAGGGCGCGCTGCAAATCCAGTACGCCAAGGCCCTACTCGCCAAGGCTATCGAGCAGCAAGTCTCAGGAGCCGACTCGCAGGGGGCGCATGTACTCCCGCTCCTCCAGAAGCAGGGATGCCTCGAGCAGCCGCCCATCGATGGAAAACACCCTCAACTGCCCTCCCCCGAGCCCCTGCTGCACCAGCCACGGTTCGCGCATCCAGCGCTCTCCACCAACGACCCGCAACCACTGAACAATACGGTCGTTGCCAACGGGCAGTCGGTTGATGCGCGGACCCACATCATCAACAACCACGGCTGGCGCGCATGCTAGCCCAACGACCTGAGGCACACCCTCACCAACCGCAACAACGGCGAGCCAAGGGGCTCGCTCATTTAAGTCGGCCCCCAATGCTTCGGACCGATGATCCAAGGCGAGAAATACCCGACGAACTTCAAAGCGCCAAAGGAGATCGAAAAATACAATCCCACATACGATCCATCCGTGTGGCTGGACACATACCTCATGGTGATGGGAATCGCCGGCCACACCGACCTCCTCTCCGCTTGCTACCTCCCCCGGATGATGGAGGGAGCAACGTGGCAGTGGATCAACATCCTCCTCCCAGACAGCATCGACTCCTGGGAGGACATGCGCGATGCCTTCTTTAGGCACTTTGAGAGCTCCTACACCCGCTCCACCACCATCGAGGACCTAGAGAGATGCGTCCAGGGACCCCGCGAGTCGACCCGCAACTGGGTCCAATGATGGCAAGACCTATGGATCAACGCTTCCGACATCCACCCGGACATGGCGATCCACTACTTCAAGAACTCGTGCCGATACGAGCCAATGGTCGCCAAGAGCAAGCGAGTGTACAAGACACTCGACAACATCCCCGACCTCCTCGAGATTGCCAAACGGTATGTGGAGGAAGATCTGAACCAGGAAACCAACTACGAGTCGGGTGGGAATCGCCGCCCAAGCAGCCATGACAACGGCAGACAGCGCGAGCTGCGCTACAACAATACTCACCTCACCGGCAAGCGCCACAGTGACGGGCAATTCGACTTCGTCGCTAATGCCGGCTACGCACCGCGTGACCCCAAGATCTTCCGCCATGATAGAGGCCAGCACCACGACAGGGGAAATTACCGAGCGAGGCTGAAATTTGACCCCGCATCTCTCCTCAACCAACCCTGTGTGTTCTACAGCAGGGAGGGGAATCCCGCCACACACACACAACCGCCAACTGCCACTCCCTAAGGAGATCTAGAAGGCACGGTGCGCAAGGGAGGACGCTAACAACAACCTGACAAATGGTGGGGCATTCGACAACAAGGCCGGCTCGCTCCACACCTTCACCAGGCTCGGCACCAAGCGTGAGAAGAAGGTCCTCGCCCACGCCGTAGCTGTCAACGCGGTGTCCCAGGTCGACGTCCCCCGCTTCCTCAACTGGTCCGAGAAGCGCATCACGTGGAGCCGCGAGAACCACTCGCCACGGATCGAATATCCCGGGCGAGTCGCCCTTGTAGTCAAGCCCAAAGTGGGTGAATAATGGCTCTCCAAGAAGCTGATGGATGGCGGGAGCTCCATCAATATCCTCTACGTGGACACGTTCAGGAAACTGCGGCTCCTGCAGTCGATTATCGAATCAACCCTCACCACCTTCCACGGCATCATCCCCGATCGGAAGGCTTACCCGATCGGCAAGGTGACGCTGCCATTCACCTTCGGTACACCAGTCAACTTCTGCACTGAGCGGATCGTCTTCGATCTGGTGAACTTCAACAGCCCCTACCACTGCATCTTGGGGCGACAAGCATTCGCCAAGTTCATGGCGGAACCACATTACGTGTACAACGCGATGAAGCTCCCAGGGCCATGCGGCATCATCACCGTCCACGGCGACCCTGACATGGCCATCGAGTGCGAGGAAAAAGGCGCACAGCTCGTCGACACCGTCATCGCCGTGGAGGCCAACCACGCAGAAGAGCTCACCAGATACGCGAGTGGGGTCGAAAAAGATGACCCCGCAATACTGAAGAAGCCCAACACGGAAAACGTCGGGTCGATCGCATTCAAGGCCACCACGCACACCCGCACTATCGAGATGGTCCCAGGCAACTCCAGCTAGACGGTCACAATCAGGACAGGCATGAGCCCCACATAGGAAAGCGTGCTCATCGAGTTCCTCCATGAGAATCGCGACATCTTTGCATGGAAGCCATCCAACATGCCAGGTGTCTCGAGGGAACTCGCTGAGCACAAATTCAACACCGACCCCGAAGCGCGACCTGTCAAGCAGTCGCTACGGCCCTTCAATGAAGAGCACCGTCGAGCAATCACTGAACAAGTGCAGCGTCTACTCGCTGTAGGCTTCATCCGGCCCATCAAATACTCCAAGTGGCGGGCAAACCTGGTCCTGGTCGAAAAGAAGAACAAGACCTGGAGAATGTGTATCGACTACACCAACCTTAATAGCGCCTGCCCAAAGGAGAAGTTCGTCCTCCGGCGCATTGATCAGATCATCGATTCGACCACGGGCTTGGAGTCGCTGTGCTTCCTCGACGCGTACTCTGGTTACAACCAGATCAAGATTGCGGTCGAGGACGAGGAGAAGACGGCGTTCATCACTGTAGGGTTTGCAGCATAGAAAACAAAAAATTTCCTACGATGGGAACAACTATGTACCAAGATCTATCTACTAGATACAAACAACGGGCGGATGTATATCCGTAGAGAACATACCCTTGAAGACCGACAAAGCTTAACGAGTCCAAACTCGTGGTTGATGTAGACGATCTCTTGCCGATCTCAAGATCGAGAGGAAGTCCTAGCACCGCAAAATAGCAGCGCATCCGTGCTCGCACACACGTTCGAGGCATCGAGCAACCTCCGCCTCCTCGCTCCAGCGATGCAGCGGAAGCACAACTCTTTCTTGCCGAATAGCCACCGAGAACATGTATCTCGCTAGTCCGAGACCATGGGGAATATATTCTAGAGGGGGAGAGAGATCCTTCACGAGGAGGTGTGAGAGACAAGTGAGGAGGGGGGCTCCTTTTATAGGAGGAGGGGGGCACCCAAGGGGGTGGCCGCCGGCCATGGGGGCTGCCCCCTCCCCTCCTGCATTCATGTGGGTGGACACTCCACTCACAAAATGTCCTTTAAATTCCCTCCACTCAAAAGTCCACTCAAATTCCCATTAAATTTCCACCAAATTTAATGCAAACTCTCATTAAATAAAACTCTTTTATTTTATTCAGAATTTTGTCAATTACTTTAGTGACAAACATTCACAAATAACCCCTTGCTAGAATTCCATTTCACATGCATAACCACTTTATGCAATTTCACCCGAAAACCTGTTTCGGTATCTAGTGAAATAAATTCCTGCGCTTGTTAATTCTTTCGGCATGAAACATTTGCTCCAATTGGATGTCGGTGTCTCTTAAGTGTGTCACCCTACGGTTCATGAATAATGCGGACATGATCGAGACCCCTCTCGGATCAATAATCAGAAGCGGGATCTGGAGACCCATACTGACTCCCACACATTCAACGATGACTTTCTTGTGATCGTCGGAACCTTTTACGCTAGTATCTTAATCCCTTTGTTTCGTGATATATTACATGTCCGAGATTCGATCATCGGTATCTCCATACCTAGTTTGATCTTGTTACTGACATGCACTCTTTTCTCATTCCCGTGATATAACATTCTAGTGATCAAATCACTTGCTTGCAAGCTAATCAATGTGATATCACCGAGAGGGCCCAGAGCATATCTATCCGTCATCGGGATGAACAAATTCCACTCTCGATCCATGGGCCTCAACATAACACTTTAGTAGTTCTGAACCCATCTTTATAATCACCCTGTTACGGTGTGACGTTTGATGTTATCAAGAAACTCTTCCGGTGTTAGTGATTGACATGATCTCATGGTCTAAGGATTAGGATCACTTCATAAGTTGTTATAGCAATATAAACTCAATGACTTTGATCGTAATGCTATACTTCGGATGAATGTTCATCACACCATTACACTAATGTTGTGACCTTGTTATTAACAACATCCAATGTCCATGATCAGGAAACCTATGATCATCTTGTTAATCAACGAGCTAGTTTCTAAGAGAGGCATAACTAGGAACTACCTTTTGTTTATTAAACACACATGTATTAACGTTTCCGTATTAATACAATTATAGCATGCAAAATAAACATTTTGTCATAAATAAGGAATACGATAATAACCACTTTATTATTGCCTCTCGGGCATATTCCCTTCATTCTCCCACTTGCACTAGAGACAATAATCTAGTTTGAAAACTTTGTGTATTGAACACCTATGGCTTTCTAGTGTTCCAAATACACAATTGCAAGTGGTTAACATAATCTACGGATCTGAAACTTTCAGGTCCGTGTGTATTTGCATGTCTTTGCATCTTCACGCATCACTCATTCTCTAATGAGATGGCAATGTATAAATTTGGTCTTTTGGTGAGACCTTTAGTTCCTTGGGGTTAAATCATGTCGATACTATTGTCATACAATATATCTTTAGTGTTAGCCCGTTACAAACCACACCTTAGTTTGATAACAAACTTCTTGACACAAATTCCCTCCTTTGCTGCTACTATAGCAGTCATATACTTAGCCTTTTTGTTGTAGTATTCGTCACAATGTCTTAACTTTGGAATTCATCCAAATCCATCATGGAATCTCCTTTCCATTACATTGTTCCACCCATAGTTTAAATTGAGATAAACTTAATTTGTATCTTGTGACAAAACTAGTATCAATGTAACGCTTTACAATGAACTATTTGTAATTATTTGTCACCTCTACACAAATATATTCTTAGTTCTTCTAAAAGATCATAAGAATTTCCTTACTATTGTCCAATGATCATTTTATGATTCATTCTGGTATATGCTCATAACACTTAGAGCATAGGACATATCTGGATGTGTACATATCATGGTATGATTGATCAAAACATTCTCGTGATTTCACTCATCAAGTGTCAAAGCACTTGAATCTTGTTTCACTTATCAAGTGTCGATACACTTGAAACTTGATGCAATTCCTTTCCATGCGACAAGAACCGTTTCTTGTCGTTTCTATATTAAACTCCTTCAATATCTCATATATGTACATTTGGCATAACCATATTAGCGTCACGGTCTATCCACTATAGACTTTCATGCTAATTATTCGGGTTTTGCCTAAGTCTTTCATCAAAATGAAATCCTTAACCTTTGTCAATAAAAATTACATCATTTCTAATCAACAAGATGTCCTCCACATAATGTATTAGAAATATGTCTCAGCGCTCCCACTTAATTTCTTGCAAATGCAAGCATCTTCATCGTCTCCTGATGAAAAAATCCTTTTTCATCATGGTGAAGATTCCAACTCCACGATGCTTACTTCAACCATTGAAGTTTGCATGCCCCTTTTAGCATCCTTTGATTTAACAAAACCCTTTGGATCGTGTCATGTACACGTCCTAGGTAACCATTCTATTAGAAGAACTTTGTTTTGTTTATTCATCTACCATATACCAAATTATATGTAGTGGTTGCTACTTTAATCCGTCCAGACTAAATATCGCTATGAAAGATCAAATCTTGTCATAGTCAACTCCTTGAACATTGTCATAAAATACTTTATGACATGTCGACTATTTCATAGATGTGAAACATCCATGTCTGTTTCTTTATAGATCCAAATACGACTGATAGGTTTTTACACCTTTCCGGAGGGTCTTCCAAGTTCAAAACTTGATTTCTCGTGTATGGAACTATCACGGATTTTATGGCTTCAAGCCATTTGATGGAGTCAGGGCCCATCATCGCTTCTTTGCATATAGTCGCTTCATCATTGTCAAACAATAATGATTTACTCTCAAATCTTAATCATTTGATTGTTTATCCGACCTTCTTGGTTCAATAGGAACTTTAGACCTCCGTGACCGCAAACATTGAGGCACGTAATCCATGAGCATTATGGCTGCCTCCGGAACATTTTCCGGCGCTGCGCAACTCAGCACATATAGCTAAGGTTCGTTAACCTTATCAAAGTTCTATTGTCCTCCCACTTAACATTTATTAAAAATTCCTTCTTCAAGAAACTTCATGTTTCAAGAGACAAACCCTTTTTATCCTTGGTGTTATGGAGGAATAACCAATTGTTATTCGAAATAACCTACAAAGACATGCTCATCCGACTTCGGTTGTAAACATCTTACTTATGTTTAGCATACCAAAATTTACAAAATGACAACTTGGGTTTTACCCCAAACCATAACTTCCATGGTGTCATTTCAATGGATCAAGATGGATCTCTTTTCAGTGTAGAAGCGGAAGTCTCTAAAGCTTTAATCTTTTAAAACATAATGGCAGTTTTATAAATAACACCTTTGATCCTACCATGTCAAACAAGGTTTCATTACAAATCTCAAACATTCCATACTCCTATGGTGTTTCGGGAGATGTAAATCTAGGTGTTTTGCTAAACTTGTAACTCAAATAAATCCCTTTTATGATAAAATCATAATTCATTTATTTTTCTTGTTACACTTGTAACTCAAATAAATCCCTTATGATAAAATCATGAACCATTTATTTTCTTGTCACAATGATTTTCACTTCATCTTGTAATTCTTTGAACGTTTTCAAATTTTCACACTTCTTTCTCATTAAGTGAACATTCACTCAAATTTCCAGAGAAAGCATATGAAATTGAAATCCATCGCTTACGAATATACATAATGGACTACATACATCGATATGTATAAATTCCAATAATTTAGTCATTCATTCTTCTTTGGCCTTTGAACGAAGTTTTAATTATCACGTGGAAAGTCTCACAAGCGTCACTTGATCAAATCAAAGACTCCAAAAATCCATGAATATGGAGATTCTTCATGTTTTCTTTCCAATATAATTTAAACAGCGATGTCACTTCGTAAGTGATCTTTCGATCATTTGTCTTGCGAAATTTTAGCATTAGGTTTTATGGATGTGATTTCTACAACTAGATTTGTAAATCATCCATCTTATATGGAATACGGTAATTATTTGAACAACCTTTGTTCTCATAATACCTGATTCAAATAACAATTATTAAAACAAATCTTGAAGTCAAGCTTTGATGTCAACGAGAAATACAAACAACGGTTTGTTTGTTTTCGATGAACATCATCACATATTCTCTTGCTAGTTACTTAGGCCATTGCGGTTCATGAATTGCGTCGTTCCGTATAAAATTTCATACCAACCAATTCGGTATCCAATACCCAAGAACCACATTGTTTAACAAGCAAAGAATACAACCATAACATGTATATCATATATATACCTAAATTGGATATTTCCAATCTTTTCTTTTCTGCCAAATATATTTTATAGATTCTCTTTCAGCATTTCCTTTTCCTTTTTAAAAGAATCTATCAACATCAAAATTGGCGCCATATACATGACACATAGTCCAAAGCGTGTCTATTCAAATAATAATACCTTTGGACTTGCACATTGAAGTAGATCACCATCATCAAAATGATCGGTATTCTTTCAAAATCCATTCTTTAGTAATCTTTTAGTGTAGTAAACACTTTACATACATATTCTATTCACCCTTATCATGACGACTTTCATGATCAAGCTACTGTAGCTTATAAAGGTGAATCGTGAGTATAACATTACTTTCCAAAACCCTTTTGGATGATTAGGATGTCTAGCATCTCCAACCTTCGTAAATTCTCATCCAATATGAGAACATATATTATACTCTATCATATTGCAACCAAAAGATTGTTTCAGATATCGTTATATATGTCACACATGATGGTTTCTGAAACAATTCTTTCAGCTCCTAGATAATCTTGATATTTAAATCAAGAATCATGGAGGCAAATATGATACTTAAGATACTAACACTGGAATTGTTACTCTTTATTTAATACCAATTATTAAATCTCACGGAGTAAATAAAGTTTGCTGAAAGTTCGCAATAGGACTTTAAACTTTAGATTGACACTCAACACAATACGATACCAGTTCGTAAAGTATATATCCAGAATTCTATAGTTCTATTATCTCAATTACAACTATGCATAAGGTGGTGAACGAATGCCAATGACTACAACAAATTATGCAAATTCACTTTGATTTAATTTATGATAAATTGAGTTATACTAATCCAAATTAGAAATGAACTCCCACTCAAAAACGACATCCCTCGTGTCTTTTTGGTGATTACATGAACCAAATCCACTACACCAAGTACGATCATCACGTGAGTCGGTGTAGCTTCAAAGGCGAGCATCCATATGGTCATCATATCAAAACATATGACTCATGCTTAACCTTTCGGTCCGTGTTCCGAGGCCATGTCTGTACATGCTAGGCTCGCCAAGTAAGAACCTTAGTATTCGCGTGTGTAACTGTCTTACACCCGAGATATGCTCGTGGATTCAAGTACACCCGATCATCACGTGATGTCTTGAAGTGACGAAACATTGTTGGCACATACTTAAGGAAGAACACATTCTTATCTTGATATCTAAATGAGGGATCATCTTATTATGCTAATAAAACGCCAAACAAGCAATATAAGATGCAATAAACATCACATGTTAATAAGTGAAATGATATGGTTCCCGCACTAGATCTCTATCATGTGCATAGTGGTATGATCTCTATCATACCACTATGTGTAAGGCCAAGGTCTATGGAACCTACACGTTATGTGTGTTGTAAGAGTATCATCTTATACTTCTACTTACAACATCACCATATCATAACACTAGCCCAGCAACAATCTAAACTAGACGCCTCTAATTTATTCATTGCAAGTTTTACGTGGCATAGGGCTTTCGAAGATAGAACCGTTCTTACCTAAGAATATGAACCACAACGAGGATAACCAAATTATTGACAACTTGTTGCAAATTAGATATTGACTATAGTAGGAGAGACAGACACCCGCCAGCCACTTATGCAAAACGAGTTGCATGTCAAGCATGGAACAGGTCTCATGTGCGAGGACATGTAAAGTTTGTCCGGGCCGCTTCATCCCACTATGCCACCAATATCCAAAGTACAACTAACAAGCAATAAAATGATCATCATCGCCCACATACTCATATGTGTACTACCCGTGCAAAGTATCTACGCATAGATCCGGCTCTGATACCACTGTAGGGTTCGCAGCATAGAAAACAAAAATTTTCCTACGATGGGAACAACTATGTACCAAGATCTATCTACTAGATACAAACAACGGGCGGATGTATATCCGTAGAGAACATACCCTTGAAGACCGACAAAGCTTAACGAGTCCAAACTCGTGGTTGATGTAGACGATCTCTTGCCGATCTCAAGATCGAGAGGAAGTCCTAGCGCCGCAAAACAGCAGCGCATCCGTGCTCGCACACACGTTCGAGGCACCGAGCAACCTCCGCCTCCTCGCTCCAGCGATGCAGCGGAAGCACAACTCTTGCTTGCCGAATAGCCACCGGGAACATGTATCTCGCTAGTCCGAGACCATGGGGAATAAATTCTAGAGGGGGAGAGAGATCCTTCACGAGGAGGTGTGAGAGACAAGTGAGGAGGGAGGCTCCTTTTATGGGAGGAGGGGGGCACCCAAGGGGGTGGCTGCCAGCCATGGGGGCTGCCCCCTCCCCTCATTCATTCATGTGGGTGGACACTCCACTCACAAAATGTCCTTTAAATTCCCTCCACTCAAAAGTCCACTCAAATTCCCATTAAATTTCCACCAAATTTAATGCAAACTCTCATTAAATAAAACTCTTTTATTTTATTCAGAATTTTGTCAATTACTTTAATGAAAAACATTCGCAAATAACCCCTTGCTAGAATTCCATTTCACATGCATAACCACTTTATGCAATTTCACCCGAAAACCTGTTTCGGTATCTAGTGAAATAAATTCCTGCGCTTGTTAATTCTTTCGGCATGAAATATTTGCTCCAATTGGATGTCGGTGTCTCTTAAGTGTGTCACCCTATGGTTCGTGAATAATGCGGACATGATCGAGACCCCTCTCGGATCAATAATCAGAAGCGGGATCTGGAGACCCATACTGACTCCCACACATTCAACGATGACTTTCTTGTGATCGTCGGAACCTTTTACGCTAGTATCTTAATCCCTTTGTTTCGTGATATATTACATGTCCGAGATTCGATCATCGGTATATCCATACCTAGTTTGATCTCGTTACTGACATGCACTCTTTTCTCGTTCCCGTGATATAACATTCTAGTGATCAAATCACTTGCTTGCAAGCTAATCAATGTGATATCACCGAGAGGGCCCAGAGCATATCTATCCGTCATCGGGATGAACAAATTCCACTCTCGATCCATGGGCCTCAACATAACACTTTAGTTGTTCTGAAACCATCTTTATAACCACCCTGTTACGGTGTGATGTTTGATGTTATCAAGAAACTCTTCCGGTGTTAGTGATTGACATGATCTCATGGTCTAAGGATTAGGATCACTTCATAAGTTGTTATAGCAATATAAACTCATTGACTTTGATCGTAATGCTATACTTCGGATGAATGTTCATCACACCATTACACTAATGTTGTGACCTCGTTATTACATACATCCAATGTCCATGATCAGGAAACCTATGGTCATCTTGTTAATCAACGAGCTAGTTTATAAGAGAGGCATAACTAGGAACTACCTTTTGTTTATTAAACACACATGTATTAACGTTTCCGTATTAATACAATTATAGCATGCAAAATAAACATTTATCATAAATAAGGAATACGATAATAACCACTTTATTATTGCCTCTCGGGCATATTCCCTTCAATCACGCCATTTGGCGCCTTCGGCTACACCGCAATGACGTTCAGCCTCAAGAGCGCTGGCGCGACCTACCAGCGGTGCATGCAGGAGTGCCTTGCGAGCCAAGTTGGCAGCAACATCCATGTCTACATCGACGACATGGTGGTCAAGTCTAATCGCCATAGCGATCTGCTCGCCGACCTAGCTGAAACCTTCACAAACCTGTGGAGGTACAAGATCAAGATCAACCCAGGGTAGTGCACCTTCGGCGTACCCACTGGACAATTACTAAGGTACATAGTTTCCAAGAGAGGCATCAAGGCAAACCCTACCAAGTTTGACACGATCGCTCCTCGGCAAACCCGAGTGCCTCCGCGACATACAGAAGCTGTCCGGGCGAGTGGCGGCTCTCAATCGCTTCATCCCCCGGCTAGGGGAGAAGGCAATGCCTCTCTACCGCTTAATGCGCAAGAACCCCACGTTCCAATGGGACAAAGGGGAAAATGACACGCTCCATGCACTCAAAGAAGTGCTACTCGTTGCACCGCTACTCGCCGCCCCCATCAACAAGGAGCCGATGCTCGTCTACGTCGCGGCGTCCGAGCGAGTCGTCAGCACCGTCATGGTCGTCGAGCAACCAGAAGAGGGAAAGGAGCACCCTGTACAGTGCTTGGTCTACTACATCAGCGAGATCCTCATGGAATCGCGGCAGCGCTATTCGCAATACCAGAAACTTGTGTACACGGTCTTCCGAGCCCAGCGACGGCTACCGCACTACTTCCAGGAGCACCCAATTACGGTCGTCTCCTCCGCACCACTGCAGGACATCATTCGCAATCGCGAGGCGACTGGGCGGGTCGCCAGGTGGGCCATCGAAATCGGCGTCCACAACATCAAGTACGAGCCTTGCAAAGCGATCAAGTCACAGTCTCTAGCAAAATTCCTCGCCGACTGGGAAGATGCGCAGCAGCCAGAGAAGCTGCCATACCTACACTACTGGTCGCTCCACTTCGACGGGTCAAAGAACGCGGACGGCGCAGGGGCAGGAATCATACTCTCACATCGCCCAAGGGCGACAAGCTCTGCTACGTGTTGTACCTCCACTTCACCCCATGCACCAACAATATGGCCGAGTACAAGGCCCTCCTTCATGGCATGCGAGCCACCAAGGAGATGAACGTAAATCGCCTACGGTGCTACGGCCACTCTGACCTCGTCGCCGCGCAAGTCGCCGACACCTGCGACACCGTCTCCGCCACCATGGCAGCATACCGCCAAGCAGTTGACCAGCCGGGAGGCCACTTCGCCAGATACTTCGTCGAGTGGATCGACAGGCACAAGAACGAGGAAGCCGACGCCCTCTCTCGCATCAGATCGGCTCGCCAAACACCATCCGTAGGAGCCATCACTCCTCCAAAGGAGATCGACCTCGGGATCCTGCTGCAACCAGAACCCGCCCTGGTCGCCATGGTCGCAGAACCCGGTGACTGGACCGTGCCATACATCCCCTACCTCGAGGGCGGTACCCTGCCAGCAGACGAGACAAAAGCAGGCATGATTGTGCATCGTTGCAAGTCCTTTGTCATCATCAACGGAGAGCTCCACAAGCAGAGCGTAATAGGCGTGTTCCAATGTTGCGTGCAACCTGGGGAAGGACGCAAGATCCTCCAAGACATCCGCGCTAGAGACTGCGGCCACCACGCCGGCTCCCGGTCCCTCGTCGCCATGGCCATGCAACACGGATTCTACTGGCTCACCGCGCACGACGACACGGTTGACATCGTCCAACACTGCGTCGGGTGCCAGAAGTACGCCAACCAAATGCATGTACCCAGCTTGGTTCTCAAGACCATCCCCATCACCTGGCCATTCGCCGTATGGTGCATGGACATGGTGGACCCCTTCAAGAAGACCCCCTCCGGCTACACCCACCTCCTAGTCGCAGTCAACAAATTCACCAAGTGGGTGGAGGCCAAGCCAGTCCGAAGGTGCGACGGGAAGACCACGACCAAATTCCTCCGCGAGCCCATCTACCACTACGGATTCCCGCATAGCATTATCACGGACAAAGGGACCAACTTCGCAAAGGGCTCCATGGCCGAATTCTGCGAGGAGCACAACATATGGCTTGACCTCGCCTCAGTCGCCCACCCAGAGTCCAACGGCTAGGCGGAACGCGCCAACCAGAGCATCCTCCACGGCCTCAAGCCATGACTGCAAATTCCCCTCGAGAGAACTCCGAGATGGTGGGTCGAAGAGCTCCCCTCCATCATATGGGGCATCCGCACCTCCATCAACCGGTCGACAGGGTTCACGCCCTTCTTCATGGTATATGGCGCCGAAGCTGTCATGCCGACTGACTAGGAGCACGACTTGCCCAGGGTCGTCAACTACATGGAGGCCGAAAATGAGCTCACACGCCAAGACGGGGTCGACCAGCTCGACGAAGAACGCGACCTAGCTCGCTCCCGCATGGCCATCTACAAGCAGGGGCTCCGCCGCTACCACAGCTGCCGAGTTCGGACTCGCACCTTCTAGGAAGGCGGCCTGGTCCTACGACTGATTTAGGACAAGAAGGGCATGCACAAGCTCTCTCCCCCATTGGAGGAACCATTCTCCATAGGGCGAGTCCTCGGCAAGGACACCTACTACCTTATCGACGTTCGAGGCGACGGACAGCTCGGCGTCAAGCGGCCGTGGAATGTAAATCTCCTAAGGAAGTTCTACACCTAGAACTCTGACCTATACCCCCCCCCCCCCCCGCCATGCAATAAAATACATTCGACTCGCACAAGTTATGTCTACTCTCCAAGTCTCGTGCCAATCGCACATGTAACTACAGCATAATGCTACTCATGAAAGTAAACCCTTGGCTGCGCGACCGGCACGGCTAAGTAGTGCGGCACAAGGGCATCGAAGGAATTCGGTCCTTGCGTCGTCCACAAAAATGTCAACCCAGAGCAACCATCGGAGTCGCCTCGCCCGACTAGCCTGCCGGGCCAAGGCAACCGCACACACTTCATATAGTGACCTGGTCCTCCGCATCCTCGGCGCAGCAACTCGAACGGTTAAGTACCACGCTTGGGGACTCGCTCCACTCTAAACCCACGTGGCTCGGGAACATACCAAGTATGAGAGCGCGCCTTCAACTCGCCATGCGATTGGCTCCTCGAGTCAGCCGGAGTGACGCGCTAAATACAACGCGCTTTGTCCTCACCTACCTTGGGCACGCGACTAGAACGGCTAAATACCACGCTCGGCGACTCGCCCAACCGACCCCGTTCGTGTCCGGGAAAACGTCTAAGTATAGAGCACCCCTTGGGGTCGCCAAGCGTCTGGCTTTCCAAGCCACAGTGAGTCGACCTCAACTAACTAACAGTCTAAAAACAAACAAACATACAGAAACGCGTGGTAAACCCCATTAAAGGGCGGACGCGCTCGGGGACTTGCACAACAAATCAACCAAAGTCAAATCGATTGACTCAATATGCCTTCATTCCTTCAAAGCAACAAAATATTGTTCACAGGCAAATACTGCTACAATTCTAGTTACACTAATACAAAATCCATTCGGCATTATTTACTCTGCAGGCTTCGAGGTTGACGCGCTGCCACCACCGCGAACACGGATGAAGGGCACCCACGGATTCGCCTGGTATGTCGTCAGGCTTCCCGCCATCACCGACCGGAATGGTTGCTCTGTCTTGAGGTCACGGTGCGCTGGCTCGGCGTCATTCGGAGCCACCATCGTCTCCTGGTATGGCAGAAGGTCAGCCATCGCCAACACCCGGTCGGACTACGTGGCCACCTTCGCAGTCAGCTTCAAAACTTCAGAGACTTCCACCGAGCCGGTCGTCGACCCACCGGTGAAATCATCGAGGTCGAAGTTGTCGGGAAAATGCGCGAGCCAAGGCTCAACGCAGTCGCGGCCCCACGGCAAAACACTGACCGCGACATATAGTCAACCACCGTCAGGGCCCTTTCGAGGTAGCGCCATACCTCCGTGAGCATGCTGGGAATCACCTCAGACAGAGAGATCCCCTGAAGAACGGCGTGAATGCATGTCGCTGAGAGGGTGGCAGAGTCCACCAGCATGGTGACGCACTGCTTGGCGTCATATGTCTGCACCTCAGGATCTTCGTCGAGTATCTTACCTGCAATCAACGCTAAGTCAGTATTAGAAGAACGCACAACTCTAGCGTCACCCACTCGGGAACTCGCCGGCATAAGCGACCCGCCCGCTCGGGTACTCGCTGACACAGCAACAAGTTTAAGAAGCTCACCAAGGAGTGGACAACAAAGCCTAGTGGTGAAGTCTTGAAGACCATACAAGTCATCCTGCAGCCCAGCGACAAGAGCGTCGGAGACCTTCTGCTCGTTCGCTGCTGCAGCGACTGCAGCCTTGGCCCTCTCCTTCGATGAGCTAGCTTTCACCTTCACGGCCTTGAGATCCTCTCCATCTCGGCAACCTGCCTCTCTGTGGTGGTCAATGACGACTTGGAAACCTCCAATTCATTGGCTGGAACAAGACCCTCGCGGGCCTTGGCAACCATGGCGGAGTGCTCCTCTGCAGCAAGAAAGAGAGTGAGACTCTAAACAAGCAAGAGCAAAGGAATTGAGAAGGTACCCCAAACACCTACCTGTAGTCGCCTGAAGCTGCCTATTCACCTCCTGCACAGATCGGAGGTCGCGTTCCAAGCTCTCCTTGGCAGTCAATCGCTCCGCCGACTCACGTTGAAGACCTACAAAGATGGATCAAGTGTGAGAGGACAGCAAAAATTCCTATGTGCCTAGCCGTTGAAATTCAGCGACTAGCCACTCGGGGACTGAACAACAAAAATTCCTAAGTGCCTAGCTGCTGAAATTCAACGGCTAGCCACTCGGGGACTGGAAAAGAAAATTCCTAAGTGCCTAGCCGCTGAAATTAAGCGACTAGCCACTCGGGGACTAGACACCGAAATTTCCTAAGTGCCTAGCCACTGAATTTCAGTGACTATCCACTCGGGGACTGGACAACAAAATTTGTAAGAATCTACCTTCTGAAATTCAGCGCGCAGATCCTCGGGGACTGGACATACCTGAATAGCTTCTCCCATCATGTTGTGCAGCTCGACCACATCTACTAACGGCACCACAAATGGCGTTCGTCCACGATGTTGCTCGACGTCCGCACCCAAAAGTTTGAGCACCTGAGGCGACTGCGTCGCCACTCTAGCGGTGGAAGCCTTCGCCATAAAGCAAGGAAAGTTGCCGCCACCGCCCCCAAAGCTCTAGTCATGGGCTCTGACGTCCTGACAAGCGCCGTTGCTTCAACTGGCTGCGACCCCGCGACCACGTCGGCCTTTGCCTCCATGTCGGCTAGCTCATACAAATTTATGATGGAGTCATCGCCTTTCTTCTTCTTCGTGCCCTCAGCGAGTGCCTTGGCTTCGTCGCCCTTCCTCTTCTTTGGGGGATCAACTTCCCCGCATGTGGCGACGGGTGGCACCTTGGCCACCGAGGGGTGACCAATCTTATTCACACCAGTCCTGCAAAGGAACGGTTAGCAACTCAAACAACAGCTACGAAGTACTACTCCGAGTCTAAACGGCAAGGACATACCTGGCGACTGGGATATAACGCAGGCCGGTGCGGATGTGCACCGGCTTCTCCAATTCCGAGCCCAACTTGCGGCTGATGCCCGTCTCGAACAGGGCAGGAGCCCATGACACTAAGGCCTTCTTCGTAGATGAGGTCGTGGCCGCAGGAAGCTCTGTTCTAGTCGATGCTGGAACCTCCCTCGACAGGGAGGCTTCTACGGTTGAAGTAGCCCCAAGCCCCGCGACTGTCAAGAACGGAGGGGGAATCGATGCCAAAGGCATCTCTTTCTCCACCACGGTCGGATCCGTCGCCTCCGACGCTTTTGTTGACGCCTCGGCCTCTCCATCATCAGCTTCGCTGGTCGACTCGGAGCTAGCCACCGACTGGGGCGAAGACGCCACTTTAGGAGCCTTCTTCTACCCTAGCGATTTCTTCTTATACGACATGGCCACGCGCCGCGAACTATGTTCTTGGGTGTCGCCTTTGCCCCTTCCATGTCCCTCGAGGCACCGGATACCCTCGAGCTCGTGTTGCCGCTGCCCGTAGGTCTTCTGACCTACGGGCGCGGCGACCTCCACCGCCTCGTCGTCATCATCGGAGGACTCTCTTAGGTCCTCCTCGACCTCTTCGGAGCTCTCGTCATTGACTGGAGGGAGCCAGCCCTCTACCGGCATAAAAATTGTTGGTCTCGAGCCCGTCTTTCTTGAGCTGCCGAATCTTTATCAGCATCTCATCCACGACCATCCTCTAGTCGTGTGGAAGTTTGGCCACCTACAGCCGGCATGACTCGCTTCGCTCAGCGGTGTATGCCGGGAGTGGCACCTCGCCACCCGGGGTCGACTTCCTGACATAGAACGAGTGTTTCTTACACTCGTTGGTCGCCTTCTTCGACAGCATGAGGTCGAGGAAGGGGGTATTGTTCTTCAATTATAACGTGAGGACGCCTGCTGGTAGCATTGGGCCACCGGCTCCTTCGCGGTCGACGCGACCGTGGAACAATTCCTACCACAATGGGAAGTACGGGCGGCACCCGAGGTAGCATTCACAGAACGCCATGAAAATGGCGAGCTGCTCACTGCAGTGAGGCCCTAGATCTGAGGGCTTGATGGCATAGTGGGGGTAGAACCGTCGAAATAAGATTAACGTGGCGAATCCCAGTCCCCTCTCCAGGTGGCTGGTGAAGCAGATGAACTCGCCGGCGCAGGGATCTGGCTCCACCTCTTCGGCCAAGGGGATTCGCCATCTTCCAGAGTAGAGGATCCCTGCGTCCTCAAAGGATTTCAGCGTTGCCCTGGTGCACTTGGATTTAGACCACAATTCCTTCGGGGATGCCATCAAATCAAGGATCTGGTGTGCTAACTCGCTCTGGAAGTTCTGGATTGGGAGGAAATCGGAGACCGAAGGGCGCAGGGATCGGAGGAAATGCGAGGAAGACTTGCTAACTCCCCTGTCACTCTCCTTATATAGCGGTTGCTTCCCGCTAGTTTTGAAGGAGCCGTTACCGCGCAGTGATTACGCCGATATTACTGTTGGATTACCCAATGGCTAGTTTGACCAAAACGACGGTCCAACTTCGTCTACTCGACTCACTGACCCATTCGCCAAAGTTGCGACTCCACTGCTCGCCAATTGTCGATTTGACTGGTCCCCTATATCATGACTGAAGATACATGCTGAGGATTCTTTCCTTCGTTGAAGGAGTCCACCGCCGATACGACTGGGTGTCCAAATTGGACCCGAATACTCTGACTGCCAAAGAAAACCTGCGACGAATCAATGACGGCCTCAGGGACTACTGATGGGGATATGCCGAGTGGGGTATACCCAACAGAATGTTCCCTACTAGATCATACTCTCAGTGAGTGGGCCTGCAGGACGGCGACTGGATCGTGACCCAAGAAGAAGCCAGGCGACTAGAAGCTAAAGGCCTAGAAGCGTAGCTAGGCCCAGTCGGATTAGGTCAAACCCCTCTGAGTACTTATCTAACTCGTTTGTAGATCTGTAAACCCTAGGGAGGTGTCCCTATATAAACCTCCCGAGGGCACGCATAGCACTTACATTCCATCATACACCCCATCAACTCGTCGCCTAGTCGCCGAGTTCGCCCACTGTAATCTCTCAATAATACAATCTAGCAGGAGTAGGTCTTTACCCTCTGGGGGGCCTAACCTGGGTTAAACCTTGTGTCTCCACCCTCATCTTGCACCGCAGATGGCTGGCCGCCCTTGCCCCTCGTTCTACTACTCGCTGCCAATCACAGCATCTGCCGTGGCCATTCCCACGACAGATTCGGCAAGACTGATTCGGCCAGCGTGACTCAGCCAGCTTGACTCAGCAAGTCTAATTTGGTAAGCCTGATTTGGCCATCCTGACTCAGCTAGACTGACTCAACAAGTCTAATTCGGCAAGCCAAATTCGGCTAGCCAGACTCAGCAAGCCTGACTCAACAAACATGACTCAACAAGCCTGATTCAGCCAACATGACTAAGCAAGTATAACTCATCGAGCACCACTCAACTTCTTATCCAAGCGTACAGTGAGTATCAAATAACTCAGCCACCAACACGCACATGAGATAACCCCGAATGTCACTCGAGGGCTATCACTCTTAATCACTTAGTCATTCACCTCGGGATGGAAATAACTCAGCCCGGGGACTAGCTAACATATCAATAGAATCACCCTTAGATGGAAAATGTATCTCGGGGACTTGGGTCATATCTTGACTCAACACTCTCATGCATGGAGCTGTTTCTTTGAGTAGACTTAAGATACGTCCTTTGTTGTTCGTTTCGTATGTCAGCCGCTATATGTATTTTGCTATGTTACTATAGTATCTCCTTTGTTACATCTTGCCAGGATATCTTTAACTCGGATTTGGATTTTAACTCAGCTTTCCAGGTTATCCTTCACTCGGACTGGTATTTAACTCAGCTTGCCAGGATATCTTCAACTCGGATTTGTATTTTGACTCAGCTTGCCAGGTTATCCTTAACTCGGCCTGGTATTTAAATCATCTTGTCAAGTTATCTTTAACTCAGATTTGTATTTTAACACAGCTTGCCAGGTTATCTTTAACTCGGATTTGTATTTTAACTCAGCTTGCCAGCTTGATAGGTTATCCTTACCTCAGACTGGTATTTAACTCAGCTTGCTAGGATACCTTTAACTCATATTTGTATTTTAACTCAGCTTGCCAGGTTATCCTTAACTCGGCATGGTATTTAACTCAGCTTGCCAGGTTATCATTAACTCATATTTGTATTTTAACTCAGCTTGTCAGGTTATCCTTAACTTGGATTGCTATTTAACTCAGCTTGCCATGTTATCTTGCAACTCGGATTGGTACTTAACTCATCTTGTCGGATTATTTCATATCTCGGATGGAAATTTTCTAGCAAATCTTAGACTCATCATACTCAATCTCGGATCTATATCTCGGATCCAAACTCATGGTAGTTTGCCAGCATATCATATCTCAAAATTATATCTCGGATCTTAACTCATGGCGGTTTGCGAGCATATCAAATCTCAAAACTATATCTCATATCTATATCTCGGATCCATATTTAATGCAATTTGCCAACATATCATAAGATAAAATTATATCTCGGCACTTATAACTCGTATTTGAGTCATATGACTTGGATTTTGAGTCAGATAACTCGGATTGACTCATATAACTCCGATTTTGAGTCAGATAACTCGTATTTGGAGCATAAGTCATGTTCGAGTCAGATAACTTGGATTTTGAGTCGGGTAACTCGGATTTGAGTCATATAACTCTGGTATTGAGTCGGATAACTCATATTTGGTGCATAAGTCAGATTTGAGTCATATAATTCGGATTTTGAGTTAGATAACTCGGATTTGAGTCAGTAACTCAGATTCGGGACATATGTCAGATTTGAGTTATGTAACTCGGATGAGATAACTTAGATTGGAACTTACCCAAAAGGGTTATGACCAGTTCCCAAGAAGGCCAGAAGTCACAAACTTACCCAAAAGGGTTATGACCAGTGCACAAGAAGGCCAAAAGTCACAAACTTACCCAAAAGGGTTACAAGACCAGTGCCCAAGAAGGTCAGAAGTCATAATTACCCAAAGGGGTTATAAGATCAGTGCCTAAGAAGTCTAGAAGTCATAACTTGCCAAAAAAGGGTTAAACGACTAGTGCCCATCAAGGCCGGATATCAAGACTTACCTAAAAGTGTTATATGATCAAATACCATGAAGGATAGATGTCAAAATTTACCCAAAAGGGGTATATGACAAAAGAAATATATGACAAGGAGACTATATATCGGTAAAAAACTCTGGAAATATTTTAACGAAGTCTATGAGTGACTGTATAAGTCCCACATAGCCTCGGGAAGTAATGTCAGGGATATAATCCTAGGTACCCTAGAGTTGAGGTATAAAGAGACTTAATACTCAATAGTATGGTGTATGATTCAATAGAAGATGTGAAATATGAATAGAATAAAGAAAAGGAGAAGGAAAAGGGACTTGGGATGAATTAATAGAAATTCATCCTACACAGAAGTTCCCTAGGTCGAATGAAGACCCTCTTGGACCAAAACCCACCCCTCCTGGTCCGAGTTTATACGGTTACCCGGCTGGGGCAAATTACCCTAGCTGGCCCACCACGTCTTCACCTCTCACGACACCTACTGCCCCGCCGCCACACCAGCACGATCTCGCACCAAACTTCCTCCCATCGAAGCCTCCGCACCAACCTTGATGATTACTTTGCGACCCCTGGAGCCATCTCCCTAGGGTGGGCCGGCGTAAGCCAAATCTGGCCCACCCTTGACTTCCTCACCTCGCCACCGCACACCATTCCTGGGTGGAGTGCCTACGCGACATCCAGAAGTTGGCCAGGCGAGTCACGGCTCTCAGTTGCTTCATCCCCCGGCTAGGCGAGAAGGCAATGCCCCTCTACCGCCTAATGTGCAAGAACCCCACGTTCCAGTGGGACAAGGAGGCAGAAGACGCGCTCCACGCACTCAAGGAGGTGCTACTCGCGGCCCCGCTACTCGTCGCCCCCGTCGATAAGGAACCCATGCTCGTCTACGTTGCAGCCTCCGAGCGAGTCATTAGCATCGTCATGTCGTCGAACGGCCAGAAGAGGGCAAGGAGCGCCCGGTGCAGCGAACTGTCTACTACATCAGCGAAGTCCTCACCGAGTCACACCAGTGCTACCCCCAGTACCAGAAATTGGTGCATGCGGTCTTTAGATCCCAGCGGCGACTGCCGCACTACTTCCAGGAGCACCCAATCACGGTCGTCTCCTTAGCACTGTTGCAGGACATCATCCGCAAATGCGAGGCGACCAGGCGAGTCGCCAAGTGGGCTGTCAAGATCGGAGTCTACAACATCAGGTACGGGCCGCACACGGCAATCAAGTCGCAGGCCCTGGCAGACTTTGTCGACGATTGGGAGGAGGCGTAGCAGCCAGAGAAACTGTCGTACCTCCACTACTGGACGCTACACTTCGATGGCTACACGAACGCAGATGGCGCAGGGGAAGGGATCGTCCTCACATATCCAAAGGGCGACAAGCTACGCTACGTCATGTACCTCGACTTCACCCCCTGCACCAACAACATGGCCGAGTACGAGGCACTCCTTCACGGCATGTGAGAAGCCAAGGAAATGAACATCAATCGTCTGCGCTGCTACGGAGACTCCGACCTCATAGCTGGGCAAGTCGCTGGCACTTGCGATGCAGTCTCCCCCACCATGGCGGCATACCGCCAAGCCGTGGACCAGCTGGGAGGCCACTTTGCCGGCTACTCCGTCGAGTGGATCGATCAGCGCAAGAACGAGAAAGCCGATGCCCAACTCGCATCGATTCGGCTCGCATTGCGCCACCTGCCGGCGTCTTCCTCGACACCATCACCAAGCCTTCCGTCTCCCCCCGCGGGAGATCGACATCGGAATTCCGCTGCAACCAGAAGCAGCCATGGTCGCCATGCTCGCCGAGCCAAGCGACTGGACCGCGCCATACATCGCCTACCTGGAGGGAGGGACCCTTCCCGCTGACGAGATGGAGGCATAGATGATAGTACGTCGTTGCAAATTCTTCTTCATCATCAACGGCGAGCTCCACAAGCGCAGCGTAACTGGCGTGTTCCAACGCTGCGTCCAACCCGCAGAAGGTCGCAAGATCCTCCAAGACATCCATGATGGCGACTGCGGCCACCACGCTGGCGCTCGCTCCCTGGTCACCAAGGCCATGCGACACGGCTTCCACTGGCTCACCGCACACACCGACGCGGTCGACATCGTCCAACGCTGCGTCGGATGCCAGAAGTACGCCAACCAGACCCACGACCCAAGCTCGGCGCTTAAGACCATCCCCATCACCTGGCCATTCGCCGTGTGGGGCATGGACATGGTAGGCCCCTTCAAGAAGGCCCCTTCTTGCTTCACCCACCTCCTAGTCGCAGTCGACAAATTCACAAAGTGGGTGGAGGCCAAGCCAGTCCGCAAGTGCGACGGGAAGGCCGCCACCAAGTTCCTACACGAGCTCATCCATCGCTACGGGTTCCCGCACAAAATCATCACGGACAATGACACCAACTTTGCCAAAGGAGCCATGGCCGAATTCTGCGAGGAGCACCACATACGACTCGACCTCGCCTAAGTCACCCACCCGGAGTCCAACGGCCAGGCGGAACGCGCCAACCAGAGCATCATCCACGGACTGAAGTCGCGGCTGCAAGTTCCCCTTGAGCGAACTCCTGGGTGCTGGGTCAAATAGCTCCCCTCCGTCATCTTGGGAATCCGCACCTCCATCAATAGGTCGAGAGGGTTCACCCCCTTCTTCATGGTGTACGGTGCCAAGGCCGTCATGCCAACCGACATCGAGCACGACTCTTCGTGGGTGGTCAACTATGCGGAGGCCGACAACGAGCTCGCACGCCAGGACGGAGTCAACCAGCTCGATGAAGCACGCGACTTAGCTCGCTCCCGCACCACCATCTACCATCAAGGACTTCGCTGCTACCATAGCCGGCGAGTATGGACTCGCACCTTCCAGGAAGGCGACCTGGTACTGCGCCTGATCTAAGACAAGAAGGGCATGCACAAGCTCTCTCCTCCTTGGGAGCGACCATTTGCTATCGGGCGAGTCATGGGCAACGACGCCTACTACCTCATCGACGTTTGAGGCGACGGAAAACTCGACGTCAAGCGGCCATGGAATGTAAACCTCCTACGGACTCCTAGAACTCCAAACATGTACCTCATACCCGCTATGAAATAAAGAAGATTGATTCGCACAAATCGTGTCCACTCTCCATACCTTGTGCCATTCGCACTCGTGAAAACAGCGCTATGCTACTCGCGGAAGTCAATCCTTGGTTATGCAACCGGCACAGCCAAGTAGTGCGGTTAAAGGGCACCTAAAAATGTCAGGCCTTGTGTCGTCCACGAAAAAATCCAACCCGGAGCCCCATCGGAGTCGCCTCACTTGACTGGCTTTCCGAGCCAAGACAACCGCATTCGCTTCCCACAGCAACCCATTCCTCCACATCCTTGGCTCAGCGACCCGAAGGACTAAGTACCACACTCGGGGACTGACGCCAGTCCAAACTCGAGCGACTAGGGAAAAAACCAAATATGAGAGCGTTCCCTAGACTCTCCGCGTGACTGATCCTACGGATCAGGTGGAGCGACACGCCTAATACAACGCGCTTCGTCCTCACCTACCTTGGGCATGCGACTAGAACAACCAAGTACCATGCTCGGGGACTCGGCCACCCGACCCTGTTCGCGCCCGGGAAAACGGCTAAGCACGGAGCACCCCTCGGAGTCGCCATGCGACTGGCTTTCCAAGCCATGGCGAGTCGACCGCAACTTACTAACAGTTTAAACAACATACATATACATAAAAACGAGGTATACCCCATAAAATGGCGGACGCGCTCGGGGACTCGCACAACAAACAATCAAATCAAAACATTGACAAAAGGATCTTTGCATTCCTTAAGGCAGCAATTTGTTCGCTTACAAGGGAAGTTACATATCTGTTATAGTTAATGCCACTTGGCAAACTAATCTACTCCGCAGGCTTCGACGACGAGGCGCCACCACTCATGCGACGACGGATAAAGGGAACCGACGGGTTCGAGGGGTACATCGTGAGAGCACCCTCCATGGCCGCTCGAAACGGCTTCTCCACCTTGAAGTCGCGGTGCGCCGGCTCGGGGTCGTTCGGGGCGACAACCATCTCCTGGTACGAAATAAGGTCACCCATCGCACATACCCGGTCGGAGTACACCGCAGCCCGCTCGTTCAGCTTCAACACTTCGACGATCTCGACTGCGCCCGTCGACGAAGGGTACCCGCAGGTGACATCGTCGACGTCGAAGTCGTCAGGGAAGTGTGCGAGCCCAAGGCTCAGCGCAGTCGTAGCACCACGACGAAAGGCCGACCGTGACATGAAGTCAACAACAGCCAGGGCCTTCTCCAGGTAGCGCCAGACTTCGACGAGGTCACGTGGGATAACCTCCGTGGGCGAGATCTCCTGAAGGTACACGCGAATGCAGGTCGCTGACAGAGCGGCAGAGTCAACCAGCGTGGTGACACATTGTCGCGCGTCATACGACTGCGCTTCGGCAACATCGTCAGTTATCCTCCCTGCAACACACAAGTAAATAGTAAGGATGGCTCCAGCAAAACAAAGCAACCCGCATGCTCGGGGACTCGCCAAAGAACAAAGAGCTCACCAATCAACGGGAGATAGCTCTCCGTGATGAAATCCTGCAGACCGGAGAGGTCATCCTGCAGCCCAACGACGAGTGCATCTGACATCTTCCGCTCCTCAGCAGCAGCAGCAGCAACGGCCACCTTGGCCCTCTCATCCGCCGAGGTCGCCTCCGCCTTTGCCTCCCTGAGCTCCCGCTCCAAGTCGAATATTCGCCTCTCCGCAACACTCAAGGATGACTACGTAGCTGTCAGTTCACTCGTCGGGACGAGCCTTCTCCACCGCGGCCGCATGACCCTCTGCGTCAACAAAACCATGAATACGAGGAAAGCAAGCTTTACGACCAATAACAAGCACAACGAACACTTATTGGCAGTCACCCGAAGCTGCTCATTTGTTCCTTAGACAACGAGGAGCACCCTCTCTAGACGCTCCTTGGTGGCAAGTCGCTCCGCCGACTCGTGTTGCGGGCCCTGCACAACCATGAAAGAATTAGCAGATAAATTCCTAAGTGCCTAGCCACTGAAATTCAGCGACTAGCCACTCGGGGACTAGACATGAAATTCTTAAGTGCCTAGCCGCTGAAATTCAGCGACTAGCCACTCGGGGACTGGACAGCGAAAGAAATTCCTAAGTACCTAGCCGCTGAAATCCAGCGACTAGCCACTCGGTGATTGGACAGTGAAAGCAATAAGGATCTGACCGCTGAAATTCAGCGATCAGATCCTCGGGGACTGGACATACTGTAGCACCCCGATAAAACCACTACTAGAAAATCGCTGTTGTTTATATTTTGTGCATCATCATGCATAATTTTGCATAAAACTATATCCGAAAAACCCTATTTTGTTTTCTACAAACATCCTCCTCTTTATTTCAAATGTCAAAGCCCGGTCCCCCTCAACTATTCTGTTTGTCTAAATCTATTTACGAAAAGATATTTACAAAAATGGTTTTATTAAAACCGGGGAAGGCAGCCAGCCGCCAGGCCCAAAAGGCCCAGCAGCTAGCCACCTACAACCCCTCCTGAAAACCCTAACACAAAAATCCCCATCTAACCCTAGCCCTCACCCCACTCCCTCCACTCCCAGCCGCCGCCGCCAGCCGCACTGGCACACGCGCGTGCCCACCCGCCAACTCCCGCCCGACGCCACGCAACCGAGCCAGTCCCCACCTGCCGCACTCCCGTCTGGCCCTACCCTGCAAACCGCGTGAGCCGGCCCCACCCCACAGACCCCTGCCGCGAAGCCCTCCCCGCGTCTCCCTCCTTCCTCGTTTCCCCCATCACCGCTATCGCCCTTCTCGCTCAGCGCTGCCTCCTGGCGCCTCGTCCCCGGCCGCCTCCCTCCTCCATCCTCTCTCTCGTTGCCGAGCGCCGCCCCCTGTCGCTGTTCCGGCCACCGCCGGCCATGGTACCTCACCCGCGCCCCGGCCTCAACCCCTGACGCCGCGACAGCTCTGGCCGCCTGCGCGAGCCCCTGCTCTGCCTCGAGCTCGCCCGGCCGTCGTCCGCCTGCCTCGGCCTCTATCGCCGTCGTTGGCGTGAGCCCGATCGGCGCCGTCCAGCTTCCTCGCCCCTCCCCGCTGCCGCTCGGCCCCAAGCTCAGCCTCGAGCTCCCCTCGCCGGCCGCTGCTCGCGCCTGTGTGGCTCCGTCGCCCTCCCCAAGTTCGCCGCCCCCCCCATGCTCGTCTGCCCCAGCGGCGACAGAGACGACGTCGGCCCGCCGGAGCTTCTTCCCGGCCGCCCTGTCTTCATCCGCCGCCAGCGCCCTTGGATGCCACGCCGACCTGCGCCTCCGCATCGTCCGCCTATGAGCAGAACCGGCCCCGCCTCTACAGCGAGCCCCCTGTGCCTGGTCGCCCGCGGGTGCTCTGTCGCCGGCCTCCCCAGCGCGGCTCTTGTCCTCGTCGTCGGTGCTCCGCCGCTCTGTCCCGCGTGAGCTCCCTGGGTCCGTCGCCCTCTCCCCAGCGTTCGCCCCTGGATGTTTGTGCTTGGTTCATGAGCCTCCCATGTGTTCCAGGACCAAGTGCTGCAACCGATGTTATCGGTATGACCTGCGAAGGAAAACCATGTGAAGATGCAAGGTGGTCGGATGTAGATGTGTACATGGTGTGGTGTGGTGACGCTTAGAAGACGGTGATGCTCCAAGATCGAGTTGAAGAGACATGATCTGCTACACAAGTCCAAGATCTCCGGGGCACGAACCCTCGGAACGCCATGACCTCCTTCATGGATCCGATGGTCGAACCCTGAAGCCTCGTGTCCGAAGACCGATCCCGGCGTCGAGACCGAACCCTCGGCATGCCAAGATCTTCTCCTTGGAACGCCATGATCTCCTTCACAGATCCGAAGACCCTAAATCCCGGAGTCCGAACCTCGTTTCCCGTCGAACCATTCCCCGACGAACCCTGTCGAACCCCGCACCCCCGAAACCCCAAGACCGTCGGACCCATGTGTGACCTTTCTCCGAGCCCCTATTTTATAAATGATACATATTTGTTGCATATGAATTGAGCATACTCGCATGCATATTGGTGTGGTTTGGGGGCCTTATGCCGATTCACCTAATTAAATATGGGGCCATATGTGGGTGAATCTAGTCCAATATTGGTCCCATTTAAACTTGCGCATTGAACCGGTGACATATTTTGCCTTGTTAAGACAACATTTAAATTGCAGGGTACCTAAACAACATGAACCTATCAATTAGTTGTCGGACCCCGGTTCCGCTTAATATTGCCTAATTGCATCGCATCTTGCCATGTCATACATCATACATGCATCATGCCCGATCTTTTGCGTAGTATTAAATAGTGCATCCGGTGTTTATTCTAGTGTTTTGCTTCTTCGCGGATAAGGCCGTTGAGTTGATGTGAGCTTCGCCCCGACCTTCGGATGAACCTTCGGCAATGTTTTCAGGCGAGCATCTCCCCCTTTCTACCTATCTTACTTTTATAGTATTTATTCCCTCCTGTTGATCTATTGCTATTTGTGTTGCGATGCTCTAGTTTTCGTACCCGTGATATTCCTTGCAGCCTTATATTGCCTTGGACACCTCCTATTACCTGTTGTTTGGTAGATATTTGGATCTGCGCGTCGTAGTCGCTTGCTCAAGTGCTGTTGTGTGTCGTCAAGTACCACAGTTGTGGAGTATTGCCGTGTGTTTATTGTTGGAGATGATCAAGACTTTAATTACTGTTTAACAACTAAAATTGAAGTAGGTAAATGCAGAGGCACAGGTGGGCAATAGATGTTATTTGGTTGTTAACCGTCCACTTGTGTCCCGTAGGACCCCGAGTACTTGATACCTGTTCCTTGAATATTCGCGCTATCCACATCCGGGAGGATTATGGGACCCCCCTGAGCCAGAGCTTGATTCATTCTTATTTCTTGGGCCCACAAACTAGTTTGAGGTTTTATTAACTATCCTGTACTTATGCCATGCTTTACTGCTTTATTTAAATTGTGCGAGGTACTGCACACTGTACTGTTTAGGATCGGGACACGATTTCGCGGTATCGACAAGCCCAGTCACACTTTCAGGTTCCCAGTCGTTTACAGCCGTCCACCCAAACCTTGAGTCCGTCTCGGAGTCAGCTAATTTCGTTGCGGGTAGCTTAATGGGGTGGCCCCCTGAAATATTTCTGAATCCTGTGATTGCTTTGTCGTGAAAGCCTCGTTGGGTTTTGATTTGGTTTTTCCGAGGTTGATCGAGTGTGTGTTGCTATTTGTGCACCCCTGCAGGGTAAAACTTTCTGAAAGCCGTGTCCGCGGTTATGGACGACTTGGAGCACAGTATCTCGATCATAGACAACTATAACTAAAGTTGTGCTATAAATTTGACTTTATAATGACTAGTAATCAGCTTCACTATAATGGAATGGCTAAATAAAATTGCCAACAATTGCTTGTTTGGGTTGACGCTTGCTACCATTGTACCTGACTAGTAAATATTGCAACTATAACGGAATGGCTAAATAAAAGTACCAACAACTGCTGGGTTTTGGGATATCTCATGCTAATTGTATCTGACTAGTAAGTGTTGCAACTACAATGGAATGGTTAACTAAAAGTTCCCACTTCTTATTATAACAGGATGCTATCTATATTTGACTAGTAATTGCCGCCACTATAACGGAATGAATAAAACTGCCAACTGTGTGAGTTCCTCGGTTGACTTCCTCGTTTGGTCTCGAGGGGGAAATACCAGGATGGGTATGTTTGGTGGTAGTATCAGGTTGGTTCCGAATAGGTCTTTCTTACCCCTCTCTGATAGCCGCTATCTGTATCGAGTCTCTATAGGTTGTTTAGTGCATGCTGCGCTGCCGCTTCAGTCCACCATACCTATGTAGGCGAGGACCGCCGAATTCTAGCCTCGCCGTGTACTGGCCTCAGTACTGACCGCTCTCTCTTTTTCCTTTGCCCTTTGTCGGCACCCCTTTTGTTTAAGCAGGTTTTGAGATCGACGTCGTTAGCAGGGTTACCCTTCCGGCTTGGCCTGGGCAGGGTTATGGACGCCATTGGTTATTCTTCAGGGCTCTTAGCCCAATTTGCATCTTGTCCGTAGCTGGATGCTCTATCGTTTTCAAGGTGATTTGGATCTTTGTTCTGTATATCTGTATTCTTGACTCATGGAGTCGTGTTGTATATATATCTGTTCTGTGGGTCCCATCGAGGACTGTTGTGTAATGTTATTACTTCGTTTTCCACCCGCATGCAAGTGCCTGGTGGGCACCTTTGAATCGTTTCTATGTGGGTTTGGCGGGAAGCGCTAAAACTTGCATAGGGCCGATTCTGAGGGTGTTACACATACCTGGATGGCGGCACCTAACAAGCCATGAAGCTCCATTGCGTCCACCGATAGGAACATGAAAGGAGTGTGATCGCGATGTTGGTCGACCTCCGTGCCGACGACCTCAGGCACCTGCCTCGATGGTGCTGACGCACTCACCGCAGAGGCCTTTTATACAAAGCAAGGGAACATTGCTACTGCAGCCCCTGCGCCACTCGAGGTCGGGCCCGTTGCTCTGACTGATGCCATGGGTTCCACCCGCTGCGACTCCGCATCCACCGTGGCCTTCGAGGCCGCATCCGCTCCAATCGGAGATTCGCTGGGGGCGACTGCCGGTTCATCTGAAATTGTGACGACCTCGTCGCCCTTAACCTTCTTTGCGCCTTCAACAGGCGACTCGACCTCGTCGCCCTTCCTCTTCTTCCAAGGGTCGACTAGCGCCTCCGCGGCACCCAATGGGACCTTGGCCACCGAAGGGTGACCTATTTTCTTCACCCCAATCCTGCAAAACAATGCCATCAGCAAACTCGTCAGTCAGATATGAAATGATTGGACAAACGAAAAACCTAGGGGGTGCTCACTTGGCGACTAGGATAAAATGCAAGCCAGTACGAATGCTGGCCGACTTCTCCAACTCCGGCCCCAACTTCCGACTGAGGCCCGTCTCGAACACGCTATGTGCCCAAGACACTGAAGGCTTCTTAGAGGATGAAGCAGCGGCACGAGGACCAGCAGCAATCGCCGTAGGCGCTCCCCTCGGTGGCGAGGTCCCCGCGGCTGGAGCGGCTCCGAGATTGGTGACTATGGCGAAGGGTGGCGGCAGCGACGCCAACGGCACCTCACCTTCTATAATGGCTGCGTCGGCCGCCGCGGTCGCATGCGCCGGTGCGTCGGCCCCAGCTTCCTCGGCCGCAAGGGAACTACTGGCAATTAAGGTGCTCTTTTTAATAGAGCACTGGAGCAAAGCATTAATACTCCGTGAACACATGTGATCCTCACATCATAGCCATCCCCTCAGGTTATCCCAATTTATGTCACTTTGGGGCCTTTGGATCCGGACGATGATATGTGTACACAACTTGCAGATAAGATCACAAAAAATACGATCATCATGAATCAATAATAAGTTCAGATCTGAGATCATGGCACTCGGTCCCTAGTGACAAGCATTAAGCACAACAAGTTGCAACAAAGTCAAATAGCACTAACAGAGATACTAGGCACCATGCCCTAACAATCTTATTCGATTACATGATAGAACTCATCCAATCCCTACCATCCCCATAGCCTTTAGTGGGGGATTACTCACTCATGGATGAGGGAAACATGGATGGTTGATGGAGAGGCGTTGTTGATGATGATGGCGATGATCCTCTCCAAATTCCCTGTCCCGGCAGGGTGCCAGAACGAAGTTTCTGGTTCCGCATCGCGGTTTCTGGTTGTGGCGGTGCAGCGGAACTCTTTCTGGAAAAACGTCGAACCCCCTCTAAGTTTTTGGTCAAGAGGCAACTTACAGGTGAAGAGGGAGTCCGAGGGGGTGCCTGGGGCAGCCACACCCCCTCCAGGCATGGCATGGGCCCACCCGCGCAGCGGGGGTGTGGGCCCCTCAGGCCTCCACTCAGTCTCGTATTCTGTCTCCGTGAATCTTCTGGTGAAATAGGATTTTTGGCATATTTTCCGGGATTTTTCCTGATAGTTGATTTTATGCACAAAAACTAGACACCAAGGTAATTCTGCTGAAAACAGCGTTAGTCCGTGTTAGTTGTATCCAAATCACACAAGTTTAGAGGAGAAACAATAGCAAAAGTGTTCGGGAAAGTAGATATGTTTTGGACGTATCAACTTCCCCCAAGCTTAGCTTATTGCTTATCCTCAAGCAATTCAGTTGAAAACTGAGTGCCATAGAAGACTTTCACGAACACATTTGCTTCAGATGATGTAAATATTCTCAACACAGGAGTAGATACTTAGACTATTCATAATAAGGAGTATGCAACCAAGTCTACTCAATTGTCATTGCAAGCTATGAAGAGATTCCAACTCAATAATAATAAGTAGCATGAAACATAAACATAAGCAACATTGCAATGCTCATAAGAAGGTATGATAGAGTGGTATCTCGCTTTCCTTTGTTTGTAGAGCACAAAATAAATGCCAAGGCACCTCTGAAGTTCAAGTGAAGACTAGAAGTAAAGATATCAGAGATACAAGCACCAAAGTCATGACATAATTAACCAAGTTTTGAGACAAGCACATTACACTAAGAATGACAACTATACTCTCAAGAAGGTGCTCATAGAACACGTGGTGACTCAACAAGGAAGTGAAAAGGTTTTAAAGAGTTTGAAAAGCTTCCAAATGCTGAAAGTAAGGTACTCATTAGCTTTGAGCTCTCATTGCCCCTATCATAGGCATCTTTAAATGGTTAATGGTGACAGTGAGGTCCAATATAAGTTATATGCTTGATAGACCATAAACTGAAAATCTCATGTCCCTTGAGTATGAGCGATGCTCCTCATGCTACTCAACTTTAGTTACCTATAAGTTCTTGTCATCGTAAATACATGTGTATCATAGAGAACCGCCAACGGGGTACCCCTTGCACATGATACAGGAGATATCGCATAATCAAAATGACAAGGCAAGTAGCCAATGAGCATCTCAGCGATATTTTGATTTGCTATTTGCATAGGTTTTTATTGAGGATGCTTCACAGATTGCTCATTATGGTTATGCTGCAAGTTTCCACCATGATTAGGCATGGCTTAGGCTAGCGGCCCGGACGTTTCTCTAACACATATATATATAACTCCATAAACTTACAAGATCCCCTTTTATTTCACACCGACGGCATCCGCAAACAAAAGAGCATGATATCAACTGGATATGTATCCATAAGTGTTGAAAGCATTCCTCGTGACAGCACGGTTCTGCTAACTCCCAGCCTATAATTTGCAAGCATATAACTTTCATGGACAGTCACAATGGTTCAGTCTTATTAAGTGCAAGGAATAAAGTTTGCTATCAAGTTTGTGAGAGCTTTACTAACTAACTTTCTCAAAACAGTCAAACATTTTGTTTGTAAGAAAACAAGGCATAATGAATATGCATAGAATAGCAAATGATGCTAGTAGGTAGGTATGGTGGACACTGTTGCAATATTGGTTTGGGGAGTTGGATGCACAAGTAGAGCTTATACTCATTGCAAGTGAAGGCAAGCAATAGAGAGGGAGCAACAAACGAGAGAGAAATCTTCTTCAATAATCATGCTTACAACAAAACAGGACTAATTATGGCATGAAAGTGATACAAGAAATCTGAGGCGAAATAGATCATCGAGGCTTACTGACTATTGTTTAGTCATATGAATGCGTGATCATGTGCCAAGTTGATTCACATGAAACATTCAGAGGAGGATACCACAATATCATACCAAGTTATTAATAGAACAATGCAAGCAAACATTCATATGACATGCTACAAACTATTAGCAAGCTGGAGCTAATCATAAGAGAGAAAGAACTACTAAGCATCCATAAATAACATACACCTCACATGAACAGACTAAGCATGCTCACAATGATGAGTATATGTACAAAAATTAAAACAAATAGAGTTTGTTACCAGCCTCTTACCACACCTCAAGTTGTCTTAATCTTCATTATTTCCTTTCACTTGTGTGACTTGAATAATAAAATGAAACCAAAATCACTAAGGACTGTTGAGCCCTGCAAAGAACTTCACAAAACCAAAGAAGAACAACAAACATTTTGGTGTTTTCGATTTTTAAAGCAAACACACAAAGCAAAAAGAAACAAAGCAAAATCTTTTTGGATTTTTCTTTACGGCAAACCAAAGCTAAAGAAACAAAGAAAAAAACCAAGAGAAGCAACGAAAATATTTTTTGTTTTTTTGTGTTTTGGGAAAGCAGAAACAAGAACCAAAAAGAAAGCAAAACATGGATATACAAAGAACCGATAAAACTGAAGGGAATATGCCCGAGAGGCAATAATAAAGTGGTTATTATCGTATTCCTTGTTTATGATAAATGTTTATTTTGCATGCTATAATTGTATTAATACGGAAACTTTAATACATGTGTGTTTAATAAACAAACAGAAAGTTCCTAGTTATGCCTCTCTTATAAACTAGCTCGTTGATTAACAAGATGATCAAGGTTTCCTAATCATGGGCATTGGATGTTGTTAATAACGAGGTCACAACATTAGTGTAATGGTGTGATGAACATTCATCCGAAGTATAGCATTACGATCAAAGTCATTGAGTTTATATTGCTATAACAACTTACAAAGTGATCCTAATCCTTAGACCATGAGATCATGTTAATCACTAACACCGGAAGAGTTTCTTGATAACATCAAACGTCACACCGTAACAGAGTGATTATAAAGATGGATTCGGAACTAATAAAGTGTTATGTTGAGGCTCATGGATCGAGAGTGGAATTTGTTCATCCCGATGACGGATAGATATACTCTGGGCCCTCTCGATGATATCACATTGGTTACTTGCAAGCAAGTGATTTGATCACTAGAATGTTATATCACGGGAACGAGAAAAGAGTGCATGTCAGTAACGAGATCAAACTAGGTATGGAGATACCGATGATCGAATCTCGGACATGTAATATATCGTGAAACAAAGGGATTAAGATACTAGCGTAAAAGGTTCCGACGATCACAAGAAAGTCATCGTTGAATGTGTGGGAGTCAGTATGGGTCTCCAGATCCCGCTTATGATTATTGATCCGAGAGGGGTCTCGATCATGTCTGCATTATTCACGAACCGTAGGGTGACACACTTAAGAGACACCGACATCCAATTGGAGCAAAAGTTTCATGCCGAAAGAATGAACAAGCGCAGGAATTTATTTCACTAGATACCAAAACAGGTTTTCGGGTGAAATTGCATAAAGTGGTTATGCATGTGAAATAGAATTCTAGCAAGGGGTTATTTGTGAATTTTTGTCATTAAAGTAATTGACAAAATTCTGAATAAAAATAAAAGAGTTTTATTTAATGAGAGTTTGCATTAAATTTGGTGGAAATTTAATGGGAATTTGAGTGGGTTTTTGAGTGGAGAAAATTGAAGGGTCATTTTGTGAGTGGAGTGTCCACCCACATGAATGAGGGAGAGGTGGGGGCACCCTCCATGGCCGGCGGCCATGACCCCTTGGCTGTCCCCCTCCCCTATAAAAGGAGCCCCTCCTCTCACTTCTCACTCACACCTCCTCGTGAAGGATCTCTCTCCCCCTCTAGAATTTATTCCCCATGGTCTCGGACTAGCGAGATACATGTTCCCGGTGGATATTCGGCAAGAAAGAGTTGTGCTTCCGCTGCATCGCTGGAGCGAGGAGGCGGAGGTTGCTCGGTGCCTCGAACGTGTGTGCGAGCACGGATGCGCTGCTGATTTGCGGTGCTAGGACTTCCTCTCGATCTTGAGATCGGCAAGAGATCGTCTACATCAACCACGAGTTGAACTAGTTAAGCTTTGTCGGTCTTCAAGGGTATGTTCTCTACGGATATACATCTGCCCGTTGTTTGTATCTAATAGATAGATCTTGGTACATAGTTCACATCGTAGGAAATTTTTTGTTTTCTATGCTGCGAACCCTACAGTGGTATCAGAGCCGGATCTATGCGTAGATATTTTGCATGGGTAGTACACATATGAGTATGTGGGTGATGATGATCATTTTATTGCTTCTTAGTTGTACTTTGGATATTGGTGGCATAGTGGGATGAAGCGGCCTGGACAAACTTTACATGTCCTCGCACATGAGACCTGTTCCACGCTTGACATGCAACTAGTTTTGCATAAGTGGCTAGCGGGTGTCTGTCTCTCCTATTATAGTCAATATCTAATTTGCAACGAGTTGTCAACAATTTGGTTATCCTCGTTGTGGTTCATGTTCGTAGGTAAGAACGGTTCTATCTTCGAAAGCCCTAAGCCACGTAAAATTTGCAATGGATAAATTAGAGGCGTCTAGTTTAGATTGTTGTTGGGCTAGTGATATGATATGGTGATGTTGTAAGTAGAAGTATGAGATGATACTCTTACAACACACATAACGTGTAATCTCCATAGACCTTGGACTTACACATATAGGTATGATAGTGATCATACCACAAAGCACATGATAGAGATCATATGCGGGAACCATATCATTCCACTAATAAACATGTGATGTTTGATAGCATCTTATATTGCTTGTTTGGCGTTTTATTAGAATAATAAGATGATCCCTCATTTAGATATCAAGATAAAAATGTGTTCTTCCTTAAGTATGCACCGACAATGTTTCGTCGCTTCAAGACATCACGTGATGATCGGGTGTAATTGAATCCACGAGCATATCTCGGGTGTAAAACAGTTACACACGCAAATACTAAGGTTCTAACTTGGCGAGCCTAGCATGTACAGACATGGCCTCGGAACGCGGACCAAAAGGTTAAGCATGAGTCATATGTTTTGATATGATGACCATATGGATGCTCGCCTTTGAAGCTACACCGACTCACGTGATGATCGGACTTGGTGTAGTGGATTTGGTTCATGTAATCACCAAAAAGACACGAGGGATGTCGTTTTTGAGTGGGAGTTTATTTCTAATTTGGATTAGTAGAACTCAATTTATCATAAATTAAATCAAAGTGAATTTGCATAATTTGTTGTAGTCATTGGCATTCGTTCACCACCTTATGCATAGTTGTAGTTGAGATAATAGAACTATAGAATTCTGGATATATACATTACGAACTGGTATTGTATTGTGTTGAGTGTCAATCTAAAGTTTAGAGTCCTATTGCAAACTTTCAGCAAACTCTATTTACTCCGTGAAATTTAATAGTTGGTATTAAATCGAGAGTAACAATTCCAGTGTTAGTATCTTAAGTATCATATTTGCCTCCATGATTCTTGATTTAAATATCAAGATTATCTAGGAGCTGAAAGAATTGTTTCAGAAACCATCATGTGTGACAGATATAACGATATCTGAAACAATGTTTTGGTTGCAATATGATAGAGTATAATATATGTTCTCATATTGGATGAGAATTTACGAAGGTTGGAGATGCTAGACATCCTAATCATCCAACAGGGTTTTGGAAAGTAATGTTATACTCATGATTCGCCTTTATAAGCTACAGTAGCTTGATCATGAATGTCGGCATGATAAGGGTGAATAGAATATGTATGTAAAATGTTTACTACACTAAAAGATTACTAAAGAATAGATTTTGAAAGAATATCGATCATTTTGATGATGGTGATCTACTTCAAAGTGCAAGTCCAAAGGTATTATTATTTGAATATACACGCTTTGGACTATGTGTCATGTATATGGCGCCACTGTTGATGTTGATAGATTCTTTTAAAATGAAAAGGAAATGCTGGAAGAGAATCTATAAAATATACTTGGTAGAAAACAAAAGATTGGAAATATCCAATTTAGGTATATGGATCATATACATGTTATGGTTGTATTCTTTGCTTGTTAAACAATGTGGTTTTTGGGTATTGGATACCGAATTGGTTGGTATGAAATTTCATACGGAACGACGCAATTCATGAACCACAATGGCCTAAGTAACTAGCAAGATAATATGTGATGATGTTCATCGAAAACAAACAAACCGTTGTTTGTATTTCTCGTTGACATCAAAGCTTGACTTCAAGATTTGTTTTAATAATTGTTATTTAAATCAGGTATTATGAGAACAAAGGTTGTTCAAATAATTACCGTATTCCATATAAGATGGATGATTTACATATCTAGTTGGAGAAATCACATCCATAAAACCTAATGCTAAAATGTCGCCAGACAAATGATTGAAAGATCACTTACGAAGTGACATTGCTGTTTAAATTATATTGGAAAGAAAACATGAAGAATCTCCATATTCATGGATTTTTGGAGTCTTTGATTTAATCAAGTGACGATTGTGAGACTTTCCACGTGATAATTAAAACTTCGTTCAAAGGCCAAAGAAGAACGAACGACTAAATTATTGGAATTTATACATATCGATGTATGTAGTCCATTATGTATAGTCGTAAGCGATGGATTTCAACTTAATATGCTTTCTCCGGAAATTTGAGTGAATGTTCACTTAATGAGAAAGAAGTATGAAATATTTGAAAACGTTCAAAGACTTTCAAGATGAAGTGGAAAATCATTGTAACAAGAAAAATAAATGAATTATGATTTGATCATAAAGGGATTTATTTGAGTTACAAGTGTAACAAGAAAAATAAATGAATTATGATTTTATCATAAATGGATTTATTTGAGTTGCAAGTTTAGCAAAACACCTAGATTTACATCTCCCAAAACACCATAGGAGTATGGAGTGTTTGAGATTTATAATGAAACCTTGTTTGACATGGTTGGATCAAAGGTGTTATTTATAAAACTGCCATTATGTTTTAAAAGATTAAAGCTTTACAGACTTCCGCTTTTACACTGAAAAGAGCTCCATCTTGATCCGTTGAAATGACACCATGGATGTTATGGTTTGGGGTAAAACCCAAGTTGTCATTTCTTAAATTTTGGTATGCTAAACATAAGTAAGATGTTTACAACCAAAGTCGGATAAGCATGTCTTTGTAGGTTATTTCGAATAACAATTGGTTATTCCTCCATAACACCAAGGACAAAAGGGTTTGTCGCTTGAAACGTGAAGTTTCTTGAAGAAGGAATTTTTCATAAAAGTTAAGTGGGAGGACAATAGAACTTTGATAAGGTTAACAAACCTTAGCTAAATGTGCTGAGTTGCGCAGCGTCGGAAATCGTTCCGAAGGCTGCCATAATGCTCATATCTTATGTGCCTCAAAAGTTGTGGTCATGGAGGTCTAAGTTCTTATTGAACCAAGTCGGTCAGATAAACAATCAAATACTGAGATTTGAGAGTAAATCATTATTGTTTGACAATGATGAACCGACTACATGCAAAGAAGCGATGATGGGCCCTAACTCCGTCAAATGGCTTGAATCCATAAAATCCGTGATAGTTCCATACACGAGAAATCAAGTTTTGAACTTGGAAGACCCTCTAGAAAGGTGTAAAAACCTATCGGTCGTATTTGGATCTATAAAGAAACAGACATGGATGTTTCACATCTATGAAATAGTCGACATGTCATAAAGTATTTTACGACAATGTTCAAGGAGTTGAGTATGACAAGATTTGAACTTTCATAGCGATATTTAGTCTCGACGGATTAAAGTAGCAACCACTACATATAATTTGTTATATGGTAGATGAATAAACAAAACAAAGTTCTTCTAATAGAATGGTTACCTAGGACGTGTACATGACATGATCCAAAGGGTTTTGTTAATTCAAAGGATGCTAAAAAGGGCATGCAAACTTCAATGGTTGAAGTAAGCATCGCGGAGTTGGAATCTTCACCGTGATGAAAAGAGTTTTCATCAGGAGACGATGAAGATGCTTGCATTTGCAAGAAATTAAGTGGGAGCGTTGAGACATATTTCTAATACATTATGTGAAGGACATCTTGTTGATTAGAAATGATGTAATTTTTATTGACAAAGGTTAAGAATTTCATTTCGATGAAAAATTTAGGCAAAACCCGAATATTTAGCATGAATGTCTATAGTGGATAGACTGTGACGCTAATATGGTTGTGCCAAACGTACATATATGAGATATTGAAGGAGTACAATATAGAAACGACAAGAAACAGTTCCTGTTGCATGGAAAGGAATTGAATCAAGATTCAAGTGTATTGACACTTGATAAGTGAAACAAGATTCAAGTGCTTTGACACTTGATGAGTGAAATCACAAGGATGTTTTGATCAATCATACCATGATATGTACACATCCAGATATGTCCTATGCTCTAAGTGTTATGAGCATATACCATGAATCATAAAATGATCATTGGACGATAGTGAGGATATTCTTATGATCTTTTGGAAGAACTAAGAATATATTTGTGTAGAGGTGACAAACAATTACAAATAGTTCATTGTAAAGCATTACATTGATACTAGTTTTGTCACAAGATACAAATTAAGTTTATCTCAATTTAAACTATGGGTGGCACAATGTAATGGAAAGAAGATTCCATGATGGATTTGGAAGAGTTCCAAAGTTAAGACATTGTGACGAATCCTACAACAAAAGGCTAAGTATATGACTGCTATAGTAGCAGCAAAGGAGGGCATTTGTGTCAAGAAGTTTGTTATCAAACTAAGGTGTGGTTCGCAACGGGCTAACACTAAAGATATATTGTATGACAATAGTATCGACATGATTTAACCCCAAGGAACTAAAGGTCTCACCGAAAGACCAAATTTATACAATGCCATCTCATTGGAGAATCAGTGATGCGTGAAGACGCAAAGACATGCAAATACACACGACCTGAAGCGTCAGATCCGTAGATTATGTTAACCACTTGCAATTGCATATATGGAACACCAGAAAGCCATAGGTGTTCAATACGCAAAGTTTTCAAACTAGATTATTGTCTCTAGTGCAAGTGGGAGACTGAAGGGAATATGCCCGAGAGGCAATAATAAAGTGGTTATTATCGTATTCCTTGTTTATGATAAATGTTTATTTTGCATGCTATAATTGTATTAATACGGAAACGTTAATACATGTGTGTTTAATAAACAAACAGAAAGTTCCTAGTTATGCCTCTCTTATAAACTAGCTCGTTGATTAACAAGATGATCAAAGTTTCCTGATCATGGGCATTGGATGTTGTTAATAACGAGGTCACAACATTAGTGTAACGGTTTGATGAACATTCATCCGAAGTATAGCATTACGATCAAAGTCATTGATTTCATATTGCTATAACAACTTACGAAGTGATCATAATCCTTAGACCATGAGATCATGTTAATCATTAACACCTGAAGAGTTTCTTGATAACATCAAACGTCACACCGTAACAGGGTGATTATAAAGATGGATTCAGAACTAATAAAGTGTTATGTTGAGGCTCATGGATCGAGAGTGGAATTTGATCATCCCGATGACGGATAGATATACTCTGGGCCCTCTCGGTGATATCACATTGGTTAGCTTGCAAGCAAGTGATTTGATCACTAGAATGTTATATCACGGGAACGAGAAAAGAGTGCATGTCAGTAACAAGATCAAACTAGGTATGGAGATACCGATGATCGAATCTCGGACATGTAATATATCGTGAAACAAAGGGATTAAGATACTAGCATAAATGGTTCCGACGATCACAAGAAAGTCATCGTTGAATGTGTGGGAGTCAGTATGGGTCTCCAGATCCCACTTCTGATTATTGATCCGAGAGGGGTCTCGATCATGTACGCATTATTCACGAACCGTAGGGTGACACACTTAAGAGACACCGACATCCAATTGGAGCAAAAGTTTCATGCCGAAAGAATGAACAAGCGCAGGAATTTATTTCACTAGATACCGAAACAGGTTTTCGGGTGAAATTGCATAAAGTGGTTATGCATGTGAAATAGAATTCTAGCAAGGGGTTATTTGTGAATGTTTGTCATTAAAGTAATTGACAAAATTCTGAAAATAAAAAAAAGAGTTTTATTTAATGAGAGTTTGCATTAAATTTGGTGGAAATTTAATGGGAATTTGAGTGGAGAAAATTGAAGGTCCATTTTGTGAGTGGAGTGTCCACCCACATGAATGAGTGAGAGGTGGGGGCACCCTCCATGGCTGGCGGCCATGCCCCCTTGGGCTGCCCCCCTCCCCTATAAAAGGAGCCCCTCCTCTCACTTCTCACTCACACCTCCTCGTGAAGGATCTCTCTCCCCCTCTAGAATTTATTCCCCATGGTCTCGGACTAGCGAGATACATGTTCCCGGTGGCTATTCGGCAAGAAAGAATTGTGCTTCCGCTACATCGCTGGAGCGAGGAGGCGGAGGTTGCTCGGTGCCTCGAACGTGTGTGCGAGCACGGATGCGCTGCTGATTTGCGGCGCTAGGACTTCCTCTCGATCTTGAGATCGGCAAGAGATCGTCTACATCAACCACGAGTTGAACTCGTTAAGCTTTGTCGGTCTTCTAGGGTATGTTCTCTACGGATATACATCCGCCCGTTGTTTGTATCTAATAGATAGATCTTGGTACATAGTTCACATCGTAGGAAAATTTTTGTTTTCTATGATGCGAACCCTACAAAAACATGATATAAAGATGAGTGTGATGTCGGTGTACCTCCCCCACGCTTAGGCTTTTGGCCTAAGTGGGGCTCAACTCCATGGTGACCAAGAAGGTGCACCTCCGTAATACGATGAGGAGGCCCCTTCGTCCTAGTACGAGCTCGAGGACCCCCCCCCCCTGTGTAGTGCACAGAGGGGTCGTATGAGGGCGCTTCCCCCTGGTAGTGTCCGTGGAAACCACGAATGCATAGCTTCTCATACATCTCATCCTTGGAGGGTGACAAAGGTCCCTGGGAAATATTGAACAAAGTGGTTTGGGGCAAAGGAATCTCCCTCTCTTCCCCATCAGTAAACATCATCCTATAAACCAAATTATCAAGGGTAGAGCTAGTAGTGACAAAGTGATGAGCTTTCATGGAAGCTAAATCAACAGAAAGGTCTAAGGCAGCAACAACATGTGCAGCAATAATACCCCCATAAATGGGTCCCCTAGCAGCTAAGCGACGAGCAATGAGAGAACCAAGATTATACATGGTTTCATTGTTGAGTGCAGCAGCTAGAAATGCCAAATGATAGTTGGGAATATTGCTAGTGTTCTCCCTACCAAGAATACTAGTGGCAAGATAATAAGCAAAATATCCGATAGCTGGGAGTTGAATATTTCTTCTCTTTCCGCGCTGGGCTCTACAGTCATCATCATTGGTTATCCCGCGGTAGAGCTCCAACAAATCAACGGCTTGGGATGGAATCTTCTTCACCGTCCCAGCCATGCCAATACCCAAGATTTCGCAAAATTTCTTCAATGTCATGGAGATAGGCCTATTATAGATTTTGAGCAACACATCTGGCTTGAAGGGGCTGTTAGAAAAAGAGAAACTCTCCACAAAAGTTTTAGTGAGCATAGCATACTGCACACTCTCATCCTGCATATAACTAGTTAGTCCAACCCTCCGAACCAAGGTTAGGAAATCATTGAGAATCCATGCAGCCTGCAAAAAGGTAGGACAAGGAAAGGTAGAAGGGTGCGCATCCCCCTCATCTCCCTCGTCGCCAAAACGCGGTGTAATGAGATCCTCATTGTATGATCGCCTAGATCGGGAGGATGATCTTGAGGGCCTTGTCCTTCTAGGTTCATCACTCTCAAACACTTATCCAAAGGTGTGGTGGTCCATTTTTTCAAGGAGCAATCCCTCCAAAAATCAGCAGCAAAGATGGGCTGAGTAAGGAGATCGAAAATCGGGAGCAAGAACAGCAGAAACTCGAGCTTGAGAATTTTTTCCGATGTTTTTCGGGGGAGAGAAAGAAGTGGCTGGAAGTATGCAACTTGGAGGGCCACAGGTGGGCCCCACCCAGGCCAGGCGCGCCCTGGGGGGCTGGCCGCACCAACAGGCGGTGTGCTGGACTGGGGGGGTCCCCCTGGGCCACTCCAGGTGTCCCTCTGCCCCTTTTTCGAGGAAAAATTTAATATGAATTTTCTGGACTTTTTCGGGAAACTTTATTTTTGGCCAATTTTTAGGGTATGAAAATTGATTTTCTCGCAGAAAAAGATTTTTTTAGAAGAAGCAAAAGAAAACAAAAACCAAAACTACAGAAGTTCTAAGACACTCTAATAAGCAAACAACTAGAAAAACTAAAACTAACAAGAGAAAAAGCAAATACTAGGAAGGAGAAAAGTAAAAGTGAGCAAGTATAACGACTGTGAAAACATTGTCTTGTTCATTAAAATCCCTTTGTTAACAAGGTTGATCAAGTCTTGTTACCAAAACAATCATATATGAAACAAAACTTTGCATTCCATAAAGTGACTATGTTACCTCAAACTTGATAGCAATAGTCCCAATCATAATAGTGTCAAAACTTTCTTGTGGAATGGGACAATATATTTCTCCAACTTTGACGCTCTCAATATTTTCAATGGAATTCAGGCAATAGCTCTTATCAATCTTCTTGGGTAAATAGACAGTATGCTCTTTTTCATTAATATTAAAAGTTACTTTTCCTTGATTACAATTGATGACAGCACCTGCAGTATTAAGAAAAGGTCTCCCAATAATAATAGACATATTATCATCTTCGGCCATTTCAAGCACCACAAAATTAGTTAAAAACAAGAAATTATGAGCCACTTGAACATGAACATCCTCACATATACCAACAGGAATAGTAGTTGAAATATCAGCCATTTTCAAAGATATATTAGTTGGTATCAACTTTTCTAGCTTGAGTCTCTTGTAGAGAGAAAAAGGCATAACACTAACTCCAGCTCCCAAATCACATAAAGAAGTTTTGACATAATTATTCTTAATAGAGCAAGGAATAGTTGGTATACCTGGATCACCAAGTTTCTTTGGAACCTTACCATTGAAGGAGTAATTGGCAAGCAAAGTGGAAATCTCCTCATTAGGAATCTTCCTTTTATTAGAGACAATATCCTTCATATACTTTTAATAAGGAGGAAACTTAATAGCATCAGTCAAAGGAATTTGCAAAAATAAAGGTTTCATCCACTCACAAAACTTGTTGTAGTGTTGTTCCTCCTTTGACTTGTGTTTCTTACCTGGAAAAGGCATAGGTTTCTGTACCCAAGGTTCTCTCTCTTTACCATATTTATTAGCAATAAAATCTTCCTTGGTGTACCTAGTGTTCTTAGTGTGCTTCTCTGGTTCTTCCTCAACTTCCTCCTTATCAGGAGCATCATTTTTATCACCACTTTCAGTTTCATCATCAGAGACAGATATACTATTAGGATCTACAGCAGGTTCAGGTGGTTCCTCAACTATTTTATGTTTCTTTTTCTTTCTGTTATGAGGACTACCACCAGGCCAGTCGAGGGGCCCGTGCGAGCTGGGCGACCACACAGGGCCCCCCAAAACTATGGGCCCCGTAATCCCGGTGCACAGCCCACTACAGCATCCCCGCTGAAATCCCACATCGAGGCCCCCGTTGCTTCCCAACCATTTTGCCTTGTGACCAAGTCTGCGATGGTCCAACCAACGCACGTCTCCATTTATTTTACCGATTAGGCGGTGTTTTTCATTGATCCATCAACCAATCCTGAATCATATCCCGATTTCACGTCCGATCTGCTCATAAAAACACCAATCTACTGACAGCTGGTCGATCCGTTTTGCTTGCCTGTTACCGGCATAGCATACTGCCCACGAGGACGTCTCGCCGAGAATCAAATATGACTAGATAGGACATAACGAAGAATGCCACCCGCTCGCTCGGGCTGCTAGTCAGATGTTTGCCCTAGTGCGCGTTCGTCGTGCCCGACCGCTAGTGCCTCCTTTCGGCGTTTCACAATCAGATGGATTGGTTCTTTGGCCTTCATGACATCCGTGCTCTTAACCTAGAAATCGAGCACTAATCAAGGTTTGCATGATCTTCTTCAATTAACTTATCCTTACATGTCTAAAGTTTAATTTATGTCCCCTCTCCATCCCAAAGTAATTGCCGCAAACTTTTACTTTTCTAAATTTGGATGAATCTAGATTATCTAGATTCATCAAAATTTAGACAAACTTTCGACATCTATTTTAAAACAGAGGGAGTGCAATGTTTGAATTCAATCTTAATAGTACTATTATTTTTATTCAAAATGCTATCTTTCAACAAAATTAATGTTTGACATATTTATAAATATTATACTACCTCCTGTCAATATTAGTGTTCTCAACTTTATTTAGATACGAATGTATCTAAACTGAATGCTTAACTAGATACATACGAATCTAGACAAAGTTAGAAACATTAATATGTACCAAAGAGATTCAGAGATAGATGATATTGAAAAATATAATTAAGTGAAAGTGTGTATTAGTTTTTTTCAAATGTTTTGGCCTTCTTTTGAGTTTCGCACAGGGGCCTCGAATTTCTGGAGACGACCCTGACTACCACTACTTTCACCTTGTTGAGAATCCTACTCAATTTTGTAGTAGCAACAGTTTTGTAGTATCAATAGCTAAGCAATAACATCAGTAAAACGAAGGCAGTAGTAACAATAGTAGAAAACAGTAGGATATGAGTGCGGTAGGCATAGGGATGGATGGACGGGCGTTGCATGGACAAGTCTAAACATGTAACTTCAAGATATAGGGTATTTGCAGATAAACAAGGTAAAGCATCCAAGTACTAAATAATCATAGGCATGTGCTCCATATATAGTCATGCGTGCTCGCAATGAAAACTTGCACAACATCTTTTGTCCTGCCAGCCCGTTGCAGCGGGGCCTTAGGGGAACTACTAGCAATTCATGTGCTCCTTTTAATAGAGCACCGGAGCAAAGGATTAACACTCTGTGAACACATGTGATCCTCATATCACAGCCATCCCCTCAGGTTATCCCAATTTCTGTCACTTCAGGGCCTTTGGATCTGGACAATGATGTGTACACAACTTGTAGATAAGATCACAAACAATACTATCATCATGAATCAATAATAAGTTCAAATCTGAGATCATGGCACTCGGGCCCTAGTGACAAGCATTAAGCACAACAAAGTCAAATAGCACTAATAGAGATACTAGGAACCATGCTCTAACAATCTTATTCGATTACATGATAGAACTCATCCAATCCCTACCATCCCCATAGCCTACATCGGGGGATTACTCACTCATGGATGAGGGAAACATGGATGGTTGATGGAGAGACGTTGTTGATGATGATGGCGATGATCCTCTCTAAATTCCCTGTCCCGGCAGGGTGCCAGAACAGAGTTTCTTGTTCCGAATCGTGATTTCTGGTGGTGGCACCGCATCGGAACTCTTTCTGGAAAAACGCCGAACCCCCTCTGAGTTTTTAGGTCATGAGGCAACTTATAGGGGAAGAGGGAGGCCGAGGGGTTACCTGGGGCAGACACACCCCCTCAGGCGTGGCCTGGGCCCACCCGCGCGGCAGGGTGTGTGGGTCCCTTAGGTCTCCACTCCGTCTCGTATTCTGGCTCCGTGAATTTTCTGGTGAAATAGGATTTTTGGCATATTTTCCAGGATTTTCCTGATAGTTGATTTTCTGCACAAAAACTAGACACCAAGGTAATTCTGCTGAAAACAGCGTTAGTCTGTGTTAGTTGTATCCAAATCATACAGGTTTAGAGGAGAAACAATAGCAAAAGTGTTTGGGAAAGTAGAAACGCACTACAGAAAATCCGGTCTATTGCAACAATATTTATTGCTATAGCGAGATTTTATTGCTATAAATACAATATTGCCACGAATTCCCCGATTGTGGTAATATGATGTACATATTGCCACAAACAATTTTTGTCACAATAAATACTCTTTTTGTTGTAATATAGCTTTGTATTGCAATGACCCACATGGTCGTTGCAATATGTCTCTAATATTGCGACAAGCAAATTCCGTTGCGATAGAAACTAGGTCTCGCAACAAAATAGTTATTCGTGGTAATAAGCAGAAAGATATTACATCAACTTTGTCACGTTGCGATAGGTATAAATTTGTTGCAAAAAATTGTATAACTATTGCAACAAAATATGTATTTGTCATAATAATATACATTTTTCGCTTCAATTTCACCACGTTGCAATAACTATTGTTTACTCGACACGTTGTGCGTCCGTGATAATATGTAAAGGATATTACAACAACCTACTACTATTGCAATAAAGAACAAGATATTCCAACAATAATAACCAAAACTGACGTGATTTACATGCTCTGTTGTTAGGAAATAAATCATAATTGACGTGATTTTTTTACCCGCAAAAAAAGGGATTCATTTTAATCATGGTTGCCCAATCATGGTTCTGCACATCTCTCAAATACTGAAACTAATTTGATGGCATAGCCTCTATCACGTATAGCCTTTGCATCCTTGGAATGAGTGGGAAATACCATAGAACTTTCCGTGGCAATGGCTTCATTGATTTACGGCTTGATGTATTGTCTTTTTCACTGGTAGAAATAGATTTCCATTATGAAATAGCACACACTCATTAGTGCAAGCGTGTATCTTCTTGTAATCCAGCCCAAGATCTTGGATCACCTTCCTTACTTTGGCGAGGTTAGTAGGAATACAAAGACCCTTTGGCAGTACATGCATGAACAACTCTAGAATTAAGTCACATGCTCTATTGGTCATCTCAGTGACACACTCATTTGGTAAAGCTTCACAATGAAAGATATCAACCCGGGTACAACTTTTTTTTGCCTCTTCCAAAATATCGAAGAAGACCTTGGCTGTTGCATTTGGAGCTCACTTCGATTCACCACCGAGACCCACGGGAGAAGGAGGCCACCGTTGTGCTCCCCTAGAACAAGCTTTGCATGTGGACGTAGATTTGGTGGAGCAAAGGTCCTCCACACCAACTCAGTTGGTGTTGAGCGCTAGGTTGCGGGCCTGGGGCGAGCGGTGGAAATGAGAGCGTACGTGTTGTCGGCGCGAAACTGGGGACGGAGGAGACAGAGGAGTGGCAGTACGGTCGCAGGTGGTGAGTCGCAGGTGGTGAGGAGGCAGGGGAGTGGATTCTTGACGAAAACCAGAGGGAGCTAGAGAGTGGGGAGTAGACAATGGATATGGTAGAGCTCCCCTGATTATTATTTTCTTGACATGACTATAAAATATGTATGTGCATTGCAATGGGAGTAAAAAATATTTAAAAACCCGCCAGTTTCGCGTGTCATGCTGCTTCTCTTTATTTTTTAATTTAAGAAAATAACACGTATCCACTTCTCGGTTTCCATGCCTAGAAATGGAATTTAGAATGGTCAATTCATAGAACACTCAGCTCATATTCATTAATATCAGTTTAGAGAATGAGATATACTCCAGTACATAAGAGGCAACACCTTTTTTTTGGCCATCCTCGGCGCGTGACATGATTTTAGCATTTCCTCATGGAAATAAATATTTCCTTGTGGAAATAACCAACTCATAAATATGAGGGTATACGTCAACCGATTTTTGACCATCCTTGGCCTGTGACATGATTCATGTAGTTTGCAGTCAAATAAAGGTTGGATCCACTAACGATGATTTTTGGCCAGCTCTCTATAACATACGATCCAGTCTCTTAAGTGCATATCTTAGCTCATTGTCAATAAAAAGGATGCCAAGAATCAGCAGCAAACAACATGAACTGTTCGATCCTGAATGGCTCCAGAAAATTACTAAAAACTAATTTTGGTTCAGGATCAATCAAAGTAAAAAAGTTCATATCAAATATAAAACTGAAACCATTCCCAATCGAAGTACAAAGTTATACCGAAAATGATGCAGTACTTTAGTTGTACAAAAGGGTGAAGATACATCATTTGCTAATGGTATTACTTGCATCGACAGATCTGTATCAGTTGATGATGGAGATAATGGTGTGTCGAAGCAATCAAACCCACGGAAATACCAAGAGGAAGAATATTTGGAAACTCAGAAAAAAGGTCATTCTTGAATTATTTACCGTGCTTTGTACTGAAACCATTAGGTGATAGCTTAAAACAATTAATCAGCTTCGGTTTTCCTTTGTCAATGCATCCCCTTATACTTCTCATCTTATAAGAAAATAGTCTTCTTTCCTACCTGACGCGTGTATGTTTCTTCACAACCAATCAATTTAAGACAAACTCCATTTCTTCCCTTTTCAACCACCCATTGGCTCTGACTCCACCACCAGTACGTCGCTGCTTCATCGTCCTGCAGTACTGCTTGGTCGTCATCCAACTTTGCTTTAGTGTAACTCTTCACAAGTCTCTGAAACAATTAAAGTCATACTCCTGGTGCTATTTAGAGTTGACGATGGACTCACGAGGAGAAATGGTCTCGAGATGGAACATACAGGGGTTGAGGCATGGACCTTTCAATGAGGATCAGAGGTACATGTTGTACTTCATCATGTATATATGGATATCTCTTCAGATCCATTGATGTTATCCGACTCAAATTGAGGAAACTAGTATTAAGCGTGGAGGAATTATCTAGATGGAGGGAGCGACTAATGGAACTCCATGCAAAATCACAGAATAGACTTGGTCAGTGTCATCGAAACTTGGTTATACTGTCTCATTATTAGAAACAAAGAATGCAAAAGCATTCACGGAATAAACTTGGTCACACTGTTTCAGGCTTGCTACTTTACCCAGAACCATTCTAATTCGTCGAGAAGTGTCACTCATTGCATCACTCTAGGAAAATAGTAGCGCTGGTTCCAGTTGATTGATTCCGTTCCCTTCACCGCTACCATCTGCGGAAGAGAAGGGGATGCAAAACAGAGATGGTTCCCATCATGATGACATGAATTCAGAGAAGGTGATGAAATATGCAAAATCCATTGGGAACGCAAAGGATAAGAACACACCGTCGCCAGGGTTCGGGTAGCAGGTGAGGGCGACCTCGACATGTCGGGGCGACGCGGTCGGCGAACGTCTGAAGCATCGCCAGGGCGGAGGTGTAAGGAGGCATCGGACGACCCAGCAGTGCCGAGACGGAGGGGTCGTGTCAGCTGTCAGGCCGCGCGAGGTCGAATGCCTCGCCGGAGGTCGACGTCCCTTCTACTCTGCTTCGGCGACGCCGCCATCGTCGTCGACCCGGATACGGCGCGAGAGGGCCTCGGTTATGGGCATGAGCGGCATGAGCGACAAGGCCGTCCATCCATCCTCGTGCTCGAGCAGGAAGCTTTGCGGCTTCTCCATCGGCACGGAGGAGCTTACTTCGTTGGTGCATCCTTGGATCGAGGTAGCGGGTGTGCAAGGCGCCGCCAGTGGCCTGGAGAGGGATCTAGGTAGAGGGATCACTTTTCTGATGGGTAAACGCTGATTTTGTGGAGAGTAAATGGAGGAACGAGGATTGCCTCTGAGTGACCACGACCACGACTGCCAACACCTCGCTGATCCCACGGTTCGACTGGGCTCTCTTCTATAGAGCAGACCACCGTCGAGCCCCGTGATGGCAGCACGGTACACATCTTCAGTACTTGTCAATAGAGGCGACTTATGTATTTTTGCCATACGCTGCTTACAGAGTATTGTACTACTACCTTGCCAACAAATCGTGGTCAGTACTGATACATTCAAAATCACAAAGAGATGTGCATGTCAATAACTTGGCATCAGCTACGACTCCAGATTGTTCAAGCTCATGGAACCAAGTCCTTCATTCCCTTTGTGATTGTAGGTGAGGGAGATATGCTAGTGGGAGAAACATTCAGGGCGTTTAAGAGCTGTGCTAACTGCATCTGCTGCATGGTCAACCTGTATAACGGACGCAAACTGCAGTAGTTAGATACTAGGTAGCAAGTTTCAGTACAGGGGTACGTTTTAGCCCAAAACAATATAAATGTCTAAGACAATCAAAATAACTATATAAAAAATTTAAGCCTCCGACATATTTAAGAAATTTTTTATCGAGAGGCTTAACAACAAGATGGTAGTAACTTGAATGATTTTTCTGCACTTAAGTGATTTTCTGCACTAAGTGTTTTTCTTAGTGCAACTTGAATGATTTTTGCACTTCATTTTTATCTACGCTTAAGTGAGTAGTAACTCTGAATTCTAATCCTAGTATAGTACTCCCTCTGTCCCAAAATAGATGTCTCAAGTTTGTCAAAATTTCGATGAATCTAGACACTATTTAGTATATAGATTCATCCAAAATTTGAAAAATCCAAGACATCTATTTTTGGACGGAGGGAGTAGTTGCTGTCATTTTCGATCTACCAGCAGCAGCAACACTACTATATTGCAAATGCAATGATCGGTTATCTCTTCATATGGCCATATAGGCAAAACTGTTTGATGAAGTGCATATATAATGGGTGAAACACACTTGAGATTTTAGTTTCCTGGACTACTTGGTTTGGGGAGTTTGTCACTTCCTTGGCTTCAATGGTGGATAATGTAGGAACATTAAATTGTAGTTTGCGGCATCCATATTGGTCCAGATCAAGATTCGAAATATTGTATCTGGTGTTGTTTGATGGGTTGCTAACAAATTGGCTCTGAAATTGACTCTAATTCTTATATTATCTACACAAGGGAACAACAATGAATTCATCGCAACACCTTGTTGGTGGGAGACTGGTGACAATACGACGACACCAAGTGCAAGCTTTAGAGGAAACAGATGATTCACATTACTCCTTTCTGCAAGGTACTATACTTCCTTAATTCTAAATCACTATTCTAACGTTAATAATGCTAATTCTATTATTTTTTTCTTGTGTTCAGTAAGAAAAGGATTTGTTCTCATAACAACGATGGAAAGTATAACAGCATACAAAACAAACATGGACAACATGGATCTGGTAAAAACTTATAACGTTTAAGCTACCTCTACCATTTGCTATAAGGCAGAAAATCCTAGATTGATTAATCTTCATAATTCTTATACCTTATGCAGAAACTCAAAAACAATCTGACACTACAGTGTCTGCTAATGACATTTGGGAGCCAAACAGACGCAAGCTAATCAGGTGATTATAGTCATATGCTTGAGAATGTGGCACCCCGAATTTACAGTCCGATGATACCCGTTATGCCTACCATTCACGTTTTCATGATCAGTGAGCCGTGAGCATAACCGACAAGTATCATTACATCATCCATAATTAAAGAATACAAGTACTTACATTAATTACCATTATGGCGATACAACAACAATAGCGGAAGTCTTCAAGCGCAGAGCCCATGTCATGCCTTAACCTATAGGCGACTGACTCGAAAGATGGCCTAGCTCGCATAGACGTTAGCGACCTCCATCGTTTCTCTTGCCTTTGAAAAGTCTGGCCAAGTAAATAGCCAGGGACAATGCCGGTAAGTACTTTAAATGTACTCGCAAAACACCTTAAGAGAACAATACTAAAAGATATGCAATATGGCTGTGGTAGGATGGCTCCATAAGAGGTTGTTTTGTAAATTAGTTTCTCTTGTAGATAAAACATATCTCTATATCTTTGTTGAAAAACTTTTGTAAAACATTTGGAAACCTTTTAGAAAAGTTTTAAGAAAACACTAGGATTTGGGTCACCCATTTGTTTTCCTTCCGGTCATCTCATGAACAAACTCCTTCCTCCTTTTTCCGACCATCCCATGGTCAAATCATTTTCAAGCTATCTCTTTTCCGAAGTCCTTTTTGAAAACAAAACCAGCACTCCTCTACAGCAACCTTCCCAACCGTTCATGACCGTGGACACGGCTATTCAAATAGATTTACACTCTACAGAGGTTGTACACTTTACCCACACCATCCGATTACCCGTCCCTGATCGTGGGTCGAATAACCGGTCAAGACCTTCCGAATGACCTCTCCGATACAAGTGCCTACCCTATGAAGTTAATCCCCTCAAAACTGGGACGCCCTATATAGTCACAAGCCAACCGGAGCGTGTTTTGCACCCTGCAGGGTGTGCGCTTTCAATGAGGGGTTCATAGTATTGTCTGGCCGCCATTAGACGGTATTTACCTTCTCCAGACCGATGTTTCACATGGGCCTTTACAGGAGAAAGCCCAGCCTCCGGGGATTTATTCTCCCCCATAGTAGTTTTAGACACCTATACTGGATTACATAAACTTCCAGCCTAGCCCCATCCCATTCCAGAGTAATGTGGTTGTACGGGTTAATTTTTCTAGCAAAACTGCAAAGAACCGGGTGCGTTTTCATAAACATTTTTCCTCCATCATTTGTCCAACCATTTTGTGAACCAAAAAACTTTCTCATTTTTAACATCACTTGGTAGGCCAAGCCTCACCAAGGTTTTCTCATAAAACATTTGTGTAACCTTTTTACGGGGTCTTCCCATCCCATAGTTTTTGCTTTGGCTAAAACAGGGTTTCCAAAAGGGCATGGTGTGTTACACCATCTATCATACTAGGGGTAAATAGGTATCACCAAGGATATTGTACTAGTAGTACAATCATGTAATGACATGGAGGAGCCAAGTCTCTACTAGATATAAAACATTTCACAAAAGCATAATGCACTGTATATAATAAAGTTGGTAAAATATGCATAGTAAAATAGTAGGGTAAGGGTTATGAGTATAAAGGTGGCTTTCCTTTGACCAGAGAGACGCCCCCTTGACTTCTTTATAATACCAGAAAACCAATACAATTATAATAAGTATATCCCGATGCTTCATTCTTCTCGGTGTCACATAATCGCAACTATCGTCGTCATAGAGCAAACATGCAAGCAAGCAACATCACAATCAAAACAATGCTTACAAGAATCAATACATACAGCAAGAAATCATACAACACAAGATATACATCAGCAGGTTGCTAGATGATTGGGTTGATTAGATCGGTAGAAGATGTGGAAGCATGGGAAGATGATCCCTTCGGATTTCAGGTCTAGGAGAATACCTAAGAGAGAGGTTTTTGAGAAAGGACAAGTTTTGAATGGTAAAATTGGGTAAAAATGATACCATCAGATAGGTTTTGATAAAATGAATCCAACAAAAGTGGTTTCACTATTTTATCAATTACTGTTGATTTATAATGGATTTTATAGTGATTAAAACTCTAGTTTTAGGAAATAATTCACCAGACATTATATGGAGCTCCAAAAATTATTTCCCTCTGTGATTGGGTAGTATTTAATGGACTTATTCAAGAGGAGTTGGAATCACCTCAAAGAAATTACCAGAATGCCCTTGAGAAACTCCCAAAGGCAGTACTAGCTTAGATTTGTCTTTTTCACCAGATTACATTTATAGGGTATTTTGATGGTATTCCAAGGACATATGTTAAGTACTGATAATACCTTTCTATAGAAATTGTAATCAACATTTTTGGAGTTACATATCTACTGCTATGAATTTATTTGTGATTAAACAATACACATAATAGTTTAATTCACCAAAATTCAAAAAAGGTTCATAAAATTATGATCTTATGGTTTTTGAGAGATATAGTTATACTTGTCCACTCGGAGTTGGAATTAGGTTAAGTTCCTATTTGGTTTGACCTAAGGAATTTCCTAAAGTCAAAAGGCAGCTCTTTTTTTATTTTTACTACTGGAAAACTAGGAAGCAAAATTGTCTTGGGACAGTGGGAAAGGCAAGGTATGGCCAATACCTTTCAGCACCAATTGGTTTTGCTCCATTTGGATATACCAAACTCACTGGACCAGTTTATTAGTGAAAAGTACCCATCTTGGTGGATAATTTATAATGGATAAACCAATTATTATTTCTATCAACTTCTTATGCTGAATGTTGAGGAAAACACACAGGGACCCCACGAATTGTGAATCTAGTTATTTGGAGTTAGTTTGAATTTTCAAAATGATTTAAAGTAAATAGCACCCAATTCAGATCCGAAAAAAATAAGGGAAAAGGGGGTGGAGGGCCAATTACTTGCGGCCCAGGAGGCCTTGTGCCAGGCCGGCCCAGCCGTTGAAGAACGGACGCATGCGGTTCATAGCACGGTGGAGGGGATCGGCCCATGGGCCAGCGGCCCTCCCAACCGAAGGGGTACCAGGCGACGTCGTCCGTCCTATCTAAAGAAGATCAACGGCTGCGCGTCGTCTCCTACCACACGGCTGGTCCCGCGGGCGGAAACCCTAGCCCAATGCCAGGGAGGCTTGGTGGACCCACAGGGGGCCTCGCCGTCAACGGGGGAACAACGTAGGTGAGGCGGCGCATCGCAGGGACCTCAGAGAGGGGCGGCAAGTGGCGAGGTTGGCGACGGGAACCTCCTCGCGCGAAGGCACCTACAGGAAGGTGCTCGGGCGCTCGCCGACGCGGGTCCCAGAGTGCATGCAGGTAGGGGAGAGGACATGGTTAGGTAGGTGCCATCTGTTAGATATTACATGAGAAGAAACAGAGGGGAGAGAGGCAGTAGGAAGGGGTTAGGGGTGAACCTTTTTAGTCACCGGAGTCTAGCCCTTCTTCTCCACGTTGGTACTGGTCAGGGGAGGGGCTCTGGAGCTCGTGGGTGGTAGATTAGAGGTATAGGGTCATTACTAGGTTACATGAAGGAGGAGAGAGAAGTAGGGTAGGGGCAAGCTCGATCTTGAGCTCCAAAAATGGCCCGGGCTTCTTTATCTCTCTTTCTGAGGCAGGACAGAGTAAGGGAGAGAGCAGGGGCTCGTGGGGGATGGAAGTGAGAGTGGTAGAGGAGAAATGAGGTGAAAAGAGGGGCTGATGGGGGCTCTACCCTTTTATACCATGGGTCAATGGTTTACCATGGAATATATCCATGGGGAGAAGGGGAAGGGAAAAACCAGGGGCTTTTTGCTATGGGCTGTGGAAGAGAGGGGATAGAGGTTTTCTGGTCGTGGTGTAGACGAGTTGGGGTAGCTACTGCAAGAAATAAATGAGCAAGGGCATGATTTAGTCTTTGTCTCCTTCATAGCCAAGCATAAGAGACAAGGTGAAAAGTGGTGCTATAGTGCGAGTACTACAGTGCAGAACGACCAGGTAGGGTGGGAGATGTGCTGGACAAGATTTGGTGAGGTGTGGAGGGGATTTGATTAATGATTTAGGGTTATGATCAAATTTGCCATAGTTAGGGATTATGAGGAAACTCTTTGTTTTTGGTCTTTTAAAGATGAGGTTAGGGTCTGGATAGATGTATATGGTCAGGTTATACCTCCTCTAATTATTTGGTATTTTTCAGATGATTATAAGTCCACTTATCATCATTTATTAAAAAAGTGCAGAAGGGGTTTTGGGAAGCTAAACTTATGTTTTTCCATTAAACCAAGTGGGATTGTAGTGTGAGATGCTTATAACAACCATATCCCACCTTGGGTAATTTTATTGGAATTTATTTAGATGGAAAAGTATTTTTAAGGAATTATTTCTTGTTTTTGCCATTTAAGAAAAAGGGAAAAAGAAATAATAAGGAATCTCAAAAATATTTATTTTTGAGTTTGAAAGATAGAGTATGAGGTAGAGAACTCAAATGTGCATTGGGTTGGCAAAGTAGTTTGTTGAAAAACAAACTTGCCTTCATAGACCAAGATTCTAGGGTTTTGCCAAAAGTGGAATTTAAATAGTGTTGGGAATTATTTGGGGAATTATCATATCCAAGGTAGTATGATGTAACCTTGATGTATACATCATGTCCAACCTTGGGTTTTGAATAATTGTGGTAGAAAGGGAAGAAACTAGATTTTTGGGAATCTTGGGTTTTGTTATTTTCATGCCACCAAAACATGGTTGGATCAGGGAGCTCAGAGCGCACCTTGATACAAGGGGTAGATGGATGGATAGACCAGGTTATATATATGATCATGGAAGAAAGAGTTGAGCTTGGTTGGATTTGAGGTGGTCTAGAAGAGGTGGCAAACTTTGTTGAAAATAAGGCTGCCATAGCCGATACATCAGGTAGCCTCCTAAACCTTGTGGGTTTAAGAAGCACAAAGCTTCAATGGGAACAAGGGAAGTGGGGGTTGATACGACATGGTTATTAGATCATAACCATGGAAATAGTTGGTCTAGGGTGGGAGCATATGGATATGAGCTTCTGCCAAAGTAGGCAAGATGATAAGACTTGCAGAAAACATTATTATCTTGACTACAAAACCATCATGGATGAGTGGGAATTAGAAGGGCTTAGCCAAGGGCAAGAGAGGTTTTTGGTAGTACTCATGATGTACTAAAATATGGGTCAAGTACATCCTCAAGAATTCACAAGGGTTGGAAAAGGTAGAGCCCCAAAGGCTGAATCTAGATAAGAATTCTAGACTTAGCCATTTTGGCAGATTTAGGGTTTTAGACTAGAGTGCGGGTGGGGATGATTTTGAGAGGATGCTAAGTTACAAACCCATGATCAAGGAGATGATGTTGAAGTGTTAACTAGGTAGATAGGATCCATGCTTTAGATTGGGTCTCCACTGAGTTGGAAACTATCAAAAGTGATTATTCCTGGATTGATTTGATTAGGAGGGGAGATGATCACCCTAGTGGCTTAGGAGAGATCCAGATTTGGATGCTTGGTTTTAGATTGATGATCACAAACATAGATGGGGTCCTAAGGGATGAGCTACTAGATTAGCTCACTCTAGCTCCTAAGCAAACAATGCAATCAGCAGATCGAGGCAATTCATCAGACAACAGATCAAGGCAATTCATCCTATCAAACATATCCAACTACTACTAGGGTTACCATCAAGCCTAGCATGGGGGTAAGGATTGGTATTTTTAAGAGGTTGTGTTTTGAAGTGGGATGAGTACCTCTTGGTATTTCTACCAAGATTGGAAAGAAAAGGTTCTAAATAGAGGTTTTGGAAACCTAGGGGTAAGAGTAGTTGAGAGTTCTGTCTTGAAAGTATAAGGAGATTATATTTTAGTTCTCCAAAGTTTTGTTAATAGAATTATTAAAAAAGTTTTTTTGTCAAAGTCATCTTGGCTCAGTTTTTGAAATGCCAGAATATTTGAGAATGTGAAAGATGAGCCAAGACATCTCTTTTGTAAAATAGCTTTTGTCAACTAGTGTTGAGATAAGAAGTATAGCATCTAAAGCACGATCAGTTGCAAGAACACAAGCAAACAAGTGAACAACCATTGCACGTGTAATAGGAAAAAGTTTTTGTTCCCCTGATTTTTGCCTTCCTGACAGAAGATCAAGGTTGCTGAAATTGGGATGTTACAGAGAACTTGTAAGATTAATTTTGCTTACTTGTGTTGCTAAAAGCGCACTTATATTTGCAGATGCCCAAGTAACGACTAGCAAAGAAAATAGCAATTCAAACCTGCAAAATACTCTTTTAAAGTCCGCTAGTACTACTAGGGCTCTAGGTACAAGGCACAATATAATTTTTCCAAATGCGCTCATACAGGCTACAACAAAGAACAATAGACAATTTTGAGCAATGGTAAGTCACGGTTTGTCTTTATGTTGACCTTTATTTGATTATATCGAGCATGTTTCATTTGCCATTAAGTGCACAACTGTTTCTAGTTGAATTCATACACTAATTACTCTATTTCACAATTTTTCATTTCAATTACCCAATTTAGTAAAAATTATGCCAATTTTTACCCCTCCAATCTTTTATAAACTTACAGTCTATAAATTTGTGCACACTAAGCCAAATCTGGAGCTTTATAGACTGTTTTAATATACGGTGGTTCAATCTGGTGGAACGGCGGACATATTTGCTACGTCTTAATTTTAATGGTTTATACACAATTCACTTTAAGTCTAGTTGACACTAGTCTCTCGATGGAATGGGTTAAACAATTATATAGTCTTCCACTTTCTTTAAAATGGTGCTGGACTGTATTTATAGTGTTCAAACAAAGGTTCCATTGGTATGAGACTATATGATTGTTTACATCAATCATTTTCTGGTTCTGGCGATTTTCCCTATGGCAGTACACCAATCAGATTCTTGTTTTAAACCGGTACCCAAGATTATCAAATTTTAGATCTTGTTAAGCCCTTCCTATGTCCTTCTCTTCTTTCTCTAAAAAGTACAACACTAAAATGTATTTAGAGGGAGACAACCCCCTGCCCTTCCATGCCCATCCACCCGACACATGAATTAGGTGATAGCTGTAACTTTCAGGTGAGAACATGAAGTTTCTTTTGAGAGAGAACAACATGAAGATAGTTAAATAACATTGACTTGTTGTTCAAGAATAAAAGATGGTATATTCCTTTTGGTAGGCAAAACTAGTTTGGCAGGTATGTTTTTGTTAAACCGAAGTATTCCAAAACCATGGTATTCCACTACCTGGGCATGAGATATTGCAATGTTTTGATACTAAGGTATTTTGCAATATTAACAAAACCACAGGGTGTTTGACAACTAGTAAATTTTTTGGCGCGCGTCGAGTATTTAGATTAGCACACCGAGTAACAACATGTCCTCTGGCGTTAAGAGCGTGGCTGATTTATTATGACCACGAGGCAGCTCACGGAGATCAAGTTGGCCAGCAAGAACTTGAAGGCTGGTGATTTGCTTGGGCTAGATTCCATTTTGGTAGCCTATATCAATATGAAATGGAATCATGCAACACCGGCAATATGGATTTGCTAGATTGCTGGCCTCCTGGATGGAAAGCAAAGCCTCACGGGTGATCGGCTAGATGGATTAGCGAGCGAAGTGGAGGGGCCTTTTTTCTAGCGTTTCTCAGTTTTGGTAATACCGTGGTAATAAAACTGTAGTTTTTCCCTGCAGCCAAACACATTGAAATATGTAAAACTGAAGTATTTGTGAAAACTGAGGGATTCTTTGAATACTTTAAAAATACTTTTCCACCAAACTTGAGCTAAACAAGTGCTGGTGTATGTTATGTCGGACTGATTAACTTGAGCTAAACATTTTTTTCATTTTTTGACTGCAGGATTCAAATATTTAACTGGACTAGACTGAACATTCAATGTACAATGGATAGTTTAATCTTTGCACTTAATTAGGACAGCGCATTCAGTAGTTGAATGATTCCTGAATTATTTATGGATATTTTTCTATGCGAAATATGATATTTTATGAATCTACATTAGATACATGTGATTTGAAATATGTAATTGAATGCGTGTTTTTTTTCTGTTGCGATAGTCTGTTACCACAACCTAGTTTCTATTGCAATAGGTTAGTACCACGAAATATATAGTGTTGCGTCATATCTTAGCCGCCACATACCTATTGTGTTGCACTAGGATGTTGCCACAAAATGTTTGTACTATTGCAGTAGCTGCCCGCCACAAATATTTTGGCCGTTGTGATAATCATTTGCTGCCACCAAATTCAGCTTTGTTGAAATAGTCCTTTCGCCATGAATCGATTGTATTGTCGCAATAGTTTCTCGTGACAAGCATTTTGGCCGTTGTGATTACCACTTGGCGCCATAAAATTATGGATTGTTGAAATAGTTCTTTCACCATGAATCGTTTGCATTGTTGCAATAGCCTCTCGCCACAAATATTTTGGCCGTTGTGACAACTATCTATCACCACCAAAATTAGTATGTTGCAATTTTTTGTTACCACATTTGGAGAGTTGTTGCCATAAATTAATGCCACAAACATAGGGTTTGTGGAGAAAGAGGTATACCCACGAAAACAAGAGCTGTTGCTATAGGATTCGGGTCTATTGCAACAATTGGCTATTGCCACGGAAGGACATGCGCCACGAAACAAGTGTTGTTGGAACAGCCTATCGCCACAAATTCCCATCCCCACAAAAAATCAGACGCCACAGTTTTGATGGTTGTTGCATTAAGTTATCCCCACAAACCAAATTATGGCATGAAGCGCGTGTTGCCACGAGAAAATATGTGGCAACCTACCGCATGGCCATTGCAATAGCACGCTTTCTTTCCACAATTTGGTTTTTGTGGCAGTAACCTATTACCATGCATCATGTCGCAACGCTTGTCGACGAAAGTCATGTCATGGCAATAGTTACCTATTGCCACAATTCGACCCTTATTTCCACGAATCTTGCTGTTGCAATAGACCTGAATCCTTGAAGTGACGTTTTGGACGTATCAGTTATTAAACTTGCTTATATGCTAGATCCAAAACTTACACATAGGAGTATAGTATTCACTTAAAAGATAAACCATAATAATTACTTACATTCAAGATATATCATCTTATATCTGGAATTGTGCTTAGGAAAAACCTAGACCTTGGTGATACCATAAACATGATGTAACTTAGTATGATTAATTATAATTTCTTATCTATAGTGAGAAATGGCATCTCGGTATATGATACCTCCGATTTGGATTCACGGATGTAGTATAATAGTCTTTTCCCTAGTAGACCTAGGTTTAATCGAACCTTGAGAAACAATTCTAAAAGGAATTATAAAGGACATGTCTACAAGACTTTGTTTTTTGTTTTACCTTTGTTTACCGGACCACTCTAGTTTACTTTATATCGTGGGTTGTTTTAATGGATGGAGATAGGCCAAGGTTGAAGATTCACCTACAGCTGCTCATCATATGGGACAAAGATAATAATAAGCATGTTCATGTGTAATGTTTTAACAGAGATAAACTTTGTGGGCAGCACATCCTGATATACTAAAGCCCTTGCAATTCACAGGCATAGCAATAGCCTTTTGATCCAACCGTTTGCACCACGAAGTACTGGGATACAAATAGTTATTAAGTGAAAAATGAAGATCAAAGCCTTAAAAAGTGATGTTGCTGTTTTTCCAAAATGGATCGCTAAGCGAAGACCGTACATCCCTTTCTTTCACTTGTTTCCTATGAGATTGCCGCTAACCAAGTATCTCACCTCAAGCCTTTATCAATCTTGGGGGTCTTGGGTACCTACATGTCAAAAGATCGAGGCAAGAGATAAATAAACAAAGATAAAAATCCCTTATTCAAACAATACACAATGCTTCCATAGAGTATATGTACATAATCATTACGAGGTTTCACCCCAACCTGTAGCCCCTGAGGACTACTTACTCATAACAATAATATCACGGATAGAAAACATTATGCAAAATACTTAGATTGAAATCAAATATTCTTACAATGGTCGCCCAATCACAAGGAGATCTCAAGTACAAGATAATGGCTATGGCTAATGGAGAGGATGGAGAATGGAGGGGATGAACTATGGTGTGGATCTCCTTTGGTGGTGTTGTGATGCAATCTGAGAATGATGGCACTCTACGCAGCAACTGAGACCTCAAAACATATAGGCTCCCTCACGAAAGTCGTAGGGTTTAACGATATGAAGCCACCACCACATGGTATGGATGGGACCTTCCCGTACCAGTGTTTGTTATTTCCTCCGGCACCTGGAGTTTGCTCCAGGATTACTTGTCCGTGTAGAATTCCTAAAATTCTTCAGTTATGGCTCCTGATTTAGCCTTAAAAGCGTTATTTCCTACACAACACAATTCAAAGCAATGGATTACACATCTTTGCAATAATTAGTCATTAGTGGTAAAGCTAGAGATATTCTTGTCAATTGCTTGACTGATGCGGCTCAGTTCACTGTAGAGCCTTGTTGGGATACCCAAAGAGGAAGGTGTGATGGCCACAGCAGCAAGTTTTCCTCAGTTATGAAACCAAGGTTATTAAACCGGTAGGAGTAAGGAAACAACTCCAAGGTGTTGCTAACAACTTGAAACCTGCACAACACAAACTCAAAACTTTGCCCCAACATACAATGAGGTTGTCAATCTCACCGGTTTGCTAAAACAAAGGATTAAACGTATAGTGTGGAAGATAATAGTTACTTGTAGAAAGTAAAAGGTAACAGTAGATGATGTATCAATGATAAAGATTGGACCGGGGTCCACGGTTTACTAGAGGTGTTCTCCTTAAGATAAATAGCATGTTGGGTGAACAAATTACAGCGGGGCAATTGACAGATTGAGAAAGTATAACAATGCACATACTAGACATCTTGACTCCTATGAGATTAGATTGGGCATTAAAATAATATACATAGACCGTAATCCAACTGCATCTATGACTAATAATCTACCTTTAGGTTATCATCCGAACCCCCTACAGTATTAAGTTGCAAGCAACAGATAATTGCATTAAGCAATGTGTGTAAAGTAAACAATACAATTGTTCCATGAACAAAAGATTGTTGTTTTATCCCTAGTAGCAACAGTGATACGCCCAATTTGCATCACCATTCTATATCATAATTTACCTCTATTCATTGATATTTGTCTTATTATGCGGTATTACTTATGGCTTTTCATCTGTTTATGCATGTTGGATGATTCCTGGAGGATGGACTTCCGGAGTCTGGATTCTGATGGAAAAGAAGGCGTTTCGGTGCAATTTCGTGAAGATCAGAAAAATACCAGAAAAATATGGAAACATATTATTTTACCAAAAGACGAAGGAAGCCAGAAGGAGGGACGGAGATGGGCCTTAGGGGGCCCACACCCCCCTAGGCACGGGCCCACCTGACCCCGCGCCTAGGGCAGGTGTGGCCCACCTGCCCGGCCTCCGACTCTGCCCCTTCGCCTATATCTTCCCTTTAGAACCCTAATCCTCGGGAGCGACCAAAAATAGATTTCCACCGCCTCTAGGGGCGGAAAACACCGAGAGAGAAAGATCTCTCTGGCAGACAGATTTCTGCCAGGGAATTCCTTCCCAGAGTGGGGATACCGTCGCCATCAACACCATCATCAAGCTATGCTTCATCGGGATCATCATCATCATCCACACCATCATCTCCACCAGCACCATCATCACCACTCCGTCCCGCTGTAATAATTGTGTTGGATATTGCTTTAGTTCATTAGGGGAAACTTTCCCAGTGTTGATTACTATTGTAGTTGATGCTTGTGAGTGGATCCATTGGATTATTGTTTATGTTCAGATTGTTATCCATTATCATATCATCTTTGATCTTGATCCATATGATGTCTTGTGAGTAGTTCGTTTAGTTTTTGAGGACATGGGAGAAGTCATGTTGCTAGTAGTGAATCTTTGATGAGTTATTATTCAATTGTTTAGTATTTAAGTTGTGGTGCTATTCTTCTAGTGGTGTCATGTGAACGTCGACTACATGGCACTTCACCATTTATGGGCCTAGGGGGATGCATGGTGTATTTGGCTACTAATCGCGGGGTTGCCGGAGTGACAGAAACCTGAACCCCCTTTAGTACACCTTTGCACAAGGGAGCGTAGGATCTCAGAGTTTAAGGATGTGGTTAGATTTATATCTTAATTACTTTCCTATAGTTATGGATGTTTGCAGGGGGTTTAATCACAAGTATGTATTAGTCCTAGGAAGGGTGGTATGTTAGCACAGGTTTACCCACACAACACTTACAACACCAGAGAAGAGTACTCAGCTATTTGAAGTGAATGCACTTGACAAAATTCCCATGTGTCCTCGAGAATGTTTGGTCCTTATAAGTATTTCCACCGGCTTGTCCTTTGCTAAGAAATGATTGGGCCACTTGCTCCGTTTGTTCGTTGCTTCTGTTACTTGCTCTTTGTGTTGTTGCCATGTCAGAAAACCACTAAAAATCTGTTTGCTAAGTATTCACAGGGATTTCCTTCTCCATACCACTGTTCAGCACCTTCTTCTCCTCGTTGGGATCGACACTCCTATTTATCGAAAGTACTACGATGCACCCCCTATACTTGTGGGTCATCAAGACTATTTTCTGGCGCCGTTGCCGGGGAGTGAAGCGCTATTGAAGGGTGGAACTGGGAAGGGAAACTTTCACTATGAGTATTGCTCTTGTTACTGTTTGTTACTTTGTTTCCAATATGGATAACCCAATTGGTTTTCTGTTTGGGGAAACTACTACCACTGCTAGGGTAGTAGATGAACCACCTCCTGTTGAGATAGATCCTTTTAAGATACCTACAAGTATTGTTAATCGTGTTATGGATAATTATTATTTTGGGGATGGAACTGTCCATCCCGGTGATCACTTGCTTTTTATCCATGAATTATGCGGGTTGTTTAAGTGTGAAGGTATCACAACTGAACAAGTGAAGAAGAAGTTACTCTCCATATCCTTGAAAGGGAGAGCTGGAGAATTTTATAAGTGTAGCACCCCGGGAAAACCACTACTAGAAAAACGCTCGTTGTTTTTGTTTTTGTGCACCATCATCATGATCATCATGCCACATTGCATGGAACATATAATTAAATCGTTGCATTTAAATTGTTTCATTTGTATTTGGATCTTGCTAAATGTATTTGCCATTTGCATCTCCCTGTATTGTACCCTCTCTATTTTACCTCTAGTTGGTGCCATGTGTGATGGAACCATAATGTCTAACTTGTTTTATTTGAGTTTTGATATTTTATTTTTGTCAAATGCCCAAGTTGAGTTGGGGGCATATCTTTTGAATTCATTCCATGCACTAACATGTCAACACATCTGGTTATATGATATTCCTCTATTTGTCCACCTTATATACTACATATGGGTTCCTGTATTTTTCCCATTTGTATTGTTATTCATACCCATATTGTGTGGATCCATCAATTGAAATCTATCATAAACCATATTACATGTTCCGCCCTAAATAAAAAACCTTTTTATTCTTTTGGCTCATTCGAATTTGTTCAAACATAATCAACTCATCTAACTACCCCCTCCTAGCACCTAAACCATCTCTAACTTTGGTTCACCCTCTCCTACCTGTGGGTGACATGCCTCATGCACGTGAGCGTGATTGTGTGGATCACAAACATCCAACCCCTCCACAATTTTTTTCATTCTTGGCAAGTAAACAAACGCCAAAACCACACATCTCTGGTCCCCTCCCAACTCCAGCTAGGAAGATAAGAGAGAGAGAGGAAGAAAAGCCCTGTATCTCATCGAGAGAACATGCCATCGACGTGCTCCACCCTCCTTTATTTTGCTTGCCCTTAAAGCAAACCCCAGGCTCCTTTCACCTCTACCACTCAACCCTGGATGGAGATCTGAAGCCACTAACCCCTCTTCCTCCTTTCGCCTTCTACCTCCTCCCCAAGCCATGGCCATGACCATCTCCAACCCTAGCCATGGCCTCCTTATTCTAGCCGAAGTTCCCCTGGTATCCAATTCCAACCACCGCCCCCAGCAGCTTTGCAAGGTCTTCTACATCTCCTAGGACTGCTGGCCGCCACTGGAACCTCGCCGGAAGCCATCGTCGACGCCATGCCTGTGAGGACCGGAATTTCCATGGCCGTGAGGCTCGCCTGCGATCTCCACCGTCTACGCTAGCGGGGCTAGCTGAGAGGCGTCTTGGTGAGCGTCTTAATCTCCTGGACAACCTTGTGCATGCTATCTTGCATCCTAGCTTCTGATCGTTTTGTCGAGCACTCTGCATCCATGTCATCCGCCATCGTGAGTGTCTTCCCGTCGTCGATACCATCGCCCACGGACTCGGCCGCGTGTTCCTAGTGCTTGGCCTCATCAACTTGTCCAAGTCCTTGTGATCTTCCTCGTCCAAAATCCTCACTGAAGTTCATCATCTCACCGTCGCGTCGCTGTCTGCCGTCCGCCACTGAAACCGACGTTCCGAACTGTCTCTGAAGACGTCTTCAGTTTCCTCAAGTGTCTGACACCGAAACAAGCCATCCCAGACCCAACTTAAACCTGACGATATTCTTCAAACATCATCAACAGATCAATCCAGTGGTACTGGTTGCGCCCTGCAATCATTCAGCGCCCGTGATCAAGTCCAAATCGGCCAGTTTCACCCTCTTTTTGTTCTGATATTTTTCTCTTGTCCGAACTTGTTAACTAATTCAGAGTTTCATTCAGAGTTTCTGATAACTCCAGTACCACGCGCACCAGCCAAAATGTTGTTGATTCACCTGCCTGCTAGCTAGCTTGAGCTAGCTAGTTTTGCATGGCAAGAATCGATCCATATCATCATATGTGTTCCTTGGCCAGCTACGTCTATGTTCTGTCAATGTAAATCGTGTTGCATCCTTTTGTACATCAAAATAAATCAGTAGAGCTCCTCAGTTTTGATTAAACCACATCCCCTTTTTGGCTTGTTTCGACCAAATCCCCAAGCAGTCACCCCAGTATTCGAAATAGGCCTCAAGTTAGAAAACTTTCAAAACCAAAACAGTTGAAACTGTTCAAAGAATTCCAATATAAAACTTTTGGACTATTCGAAATATGAAAACAAGTAACTTTTTGGCTATCTCCAAATAAAAGTGAATTAATAATATCTTTATTTTTGTTAACCCAACATAAACAAACTCTATATCAATCTCAATCAGAAAAATGCAAGGATGAATATTATGTCATCAAAATTAATTTTTGAACAATTAAAATTTCGAATTTTCAAGTCGGACTTTGTCCTTTGAAAACGGTCATTTGAGGATAGACGAGAGGTAGAGTAAGCCATTTCCAAATCGTTTAAGTCAGAGAAGATGAGATAAGGAATCTTTCGAAAAGATTTTGAGAAATAGTTTTCGAAAGCTTGTGTTTTCAGAAATAGGGGTTGTCCAGTCTAACGTCCATGCTACTAAGGTCTCCTACAGTCATGATGGCTCTGATACCAAGTCTGCGGTACCCCGGATTTATGGTCCGAGAATACCGGTTATGCCTGCAATTCATGTTCCCATGATCAGTGAGCCGTGAGCATAACCGACAAGTATCATTACAACATCCATGAATAACGAATACACGTACTTACAAAGGTGCCAGCGATACAACATCAATAGCAGAAGTCTTCAAGCGCAGATCCCATGGCATGCCTTAACCTACATGCAACTGACTAGGAAGACGGTCTAGCTCGCATAGACGTCAGCAACTCCATCATTCCTCTTGCTTCTGAAAGTCTGGCCAAGTAAATAGCCAAGGACAATGCTGGTAAGTACTTTGAATGTACTCGCAAACCACCTTAAGAGAACAATGATAAAGAATATGCAATATGGTTGTGGTAGGATGGCTCCAAAGAAGATACTTTTATTAACTAGTTTCTCTTGTAGATATAGCATAATTCTATATCTTTGTTGGAAAAACTTTTGTAAAACAGTTTGGAAAACCTATTGAAAATTTTTAAGAAAACACTAGGATTGGGTCACCCATTTGTTTCTCCTTCCAGTCATCTCATGAACAAACTCCTTCCTCCATTTTCCCAACCATCCCATGGTCAAAACATTTTTTTAAGCCATTGCTTTTCCGAAGTCCTTTTTGAAATCAAAACCATCACCGTTGTATAGCCGCCAGCACAACCGTCCATGACCGAGGACTCGGCTATTCAAATAGATTTACACTCTGCAGAGGTAGTACACTGTACCCACACCATACGATTACCCGTCCCTGATCTACACCGATCGTTGGTCGAATAACCGGTCAAGACCTTCCGGATGCCCTCTCCGATACAAGTGCCTACCCTATGAGGTTAATCCCCTCAAAACCGGGACGCCCTATATAGTCACAAGCCAACCAGAGCGCGTTTTTCACCTCGCAGGGTGTGCGCTTTCAATGAGGGGTTCATAGTATCGTCTGGCCGCCATTTAGACGGTATTTACCTTCACCAGACCAATGTTTCACATGGGCCTTTACGGGTGGAGGCCCAACCTCCGTGGATTTGTTCTCCCTCGTAGTAGTTCGAGGCACCCATACCGGATTAGACAAACTTCCAGCCCAGCCCCATCCCATTCCTGAGTAATTTGGTTGCACGGGTTCATTGCGCTAGCTTCAAAACTGGCCAGCCCGACTGTTTTTGTAAACATTTTTCCTCCATCTTTTGTCCAACCTTTTTGTAAAACAAAACCTTTATCATTTTACAAACCACTTGGTAGGCCAAGCCTCACCAAGGTTTTCTCATAAAACATTTTTGTTAAGCCTTTTTCCGGGATCTTCCCATCCCATAGTTTTGCCTTGGCTAAAACGGGTCTCCAAAGGGGCATGGTGTTACACACCATCTATAATTCTAGGGGTCGGTAGGAATCATCAAAGAGGGTTGTACCTAATGGTACTAGGGGTAATGGTTTGGAGGAGCCAATAATTTCCCACATAACATAATATAGTAAAACAATGCAGCTTGCATAAACGGGTAGATAAAACATGCATAGGTAAAAGAAATAGGACAAGGCGTATGAGCAAGAAGGTGGCTTGCCTGTGACTAGCGAGACGTCCCGTGACTTCTTCAGAATACAAGAATACCGATTACAATAATAATAATAATATCTCGTTGCTTCCTTCTTCTCGGTGTTACACAGTCGCACCTATCGCCGTTATCGAGCAAACATGCAAGCAAACAACAACATTATCAATACAATGCTTACAAGCATCAATTCATACAACAAGAAATTGAAAAAACTAGTTTATAGATCATTATGGAGTGAGGATTTGGAAATGGATGCAAAGGAATGGGTTTGCTTGCATTGGTGGATTTCCTATTAGGATTTTAAGTGCCAGAACTACCCAGATAAGGAGTTTTTGAAAAAGGCCAAGTTACGAGGGATAATATTGGGAGAATATGGTACCATCAGATAGGTATTGATAAAAATGAAACTAACAAAGGTGGTTTCACTATTTTATCAATTACCATTGATTTATAATGGATTTTATAGTGATTAAAACTCTAGTTTTAGGAAATAATTCACTAGAGTTGTTCTGGTGTTCCAAAAATTATTTTCTTGGGTGATTAGATAGTATTTGATGGACTGATTCAAGAGGAGTTGGATTTACCTCAAAACAACTAGCAGAAAGCCCTCAGGAAATTCCCAAATGCAGTATTGTAAGAAATTTGTCTTTTCACCAAATTTAATCTAAAGAAGATTTCGATGTGATTCTAATGACACAAGTTAGATACTAAAAATACCTTTCTGTAGAAATTTGAATAAACCTTTTTGGAGTTACAGAGCTACTGTTATGAATTTATTGGTGATTAAACAATACAAAGAATAGTTTAATTCACGAAAATTGAACATAGGTTCATAAAATTACGATCTACTGGGGTTTGAGGGGTATGGTTATTTGTGTCCACTGGGAGTTGGAATTAGCTTAAAACCTTATTTGGTTTAAATTAGAGAATTTTCTGAAGGAAGAAAAGGCCGGATTTTGTTATTTTTTCTACAGGTATTCTAGGAAGCAATTTTTTGTGGGGCCAGCGGTACAAGCATGGTATGACTAATACCTTTCATTTACAATTGGATTTACTCCATTTGGGTTTACCAAGCTCTCTGCAAGCATTTGTTAGTGGGAGGAATACACTTGGATAATTTATTTTCTATGATTTATCTAACCAGTATTTTGGTCCAAAAGCAAGTCTGCATGTTAGAGTGTGGACTTAGGTACTGGTGAAAAATATTAGCTAAATTTGTTTAGGGCCTTTCCATTTTCTAAAAGATTTAAACCAGAGGGTAATATTTCTGGATATGGAAAAAGAATAAAAGGAGAGGAGGTTTTCGGGCTGGATCTGGAGGGCAAACAGGTCGCACAGAGGCAGGCCGGCCCAACTGCGCTGGGCGTGCGCGGGCGGCGCGCAACCAACCGTGGCCCAGCGGCTGGCCTGCCCGTAGGGGTCAGATCGAAGGGGTAAGGGGCGACCACAGCCGTCCAGTTATATCGGATCCGGCGGTCGCTGCTCATCGTCCTCCCAGCGACGACACGAGGGGGATTAAACCCTAAGGCGGGGTCAGATCTCGACGGTGGCGCTTACTAGAGTTCCGGGTGGCGAAGGGGATTGTGACACCCCCGAGATCAGGGCTAAACAAATCCCAGACCTCCGTCTGAAATAAGATTAACCTTGTGCTCGAGAATATCCAGTGAAGAATCGATAACAAGGCAATGACCCTATGACACAAAATTTATTATAGCAAGCTCATAACTGAGCAGAGAACCAAATTATTACAAGCATAGGTCACTGACCACAAACATCAAACAACAGAAGGAAAATTATGCTACTAAGTATAGCAAACTTAACAAATGGCCTAAGAGGCCTAAAGCATAACGATGACGTCCCAGCCCATTGATTCCAGGCTGCCGGCCGGGAACCCCAAGCTACTCGTCGATGTCGATGTAGTACAGAACTCGTCATCAGGTGAACACTTACTCTTCCAAAAGTATCAACAAAGCAAGGGTGAGTACAGGGTGTACTCCGCAAGACTTATGGCCGGTGGAGTTGTTTTATATAAAGCCATCTATTTTTTATAAAACAAGAGGGAGAAGAAGCTCGTCTAGTCCGAGTATTTTAAAAGGGGATAAGACAGCGACATCTCCGAAATATTGATCATCATCTTTTGATATCCACCAAATCATCATCATCTATCAACTAGGATCACCCCCTCGTACCCATGAGGAAGCATCCTTAAGCACACGTTGATCTGCCAAGTTTTACGATTAGGTTATAATTCTCTATGATCTCCCGTCCTTTCCCAAGTCGTCCATAACCATGGACATGGCTTTCCGAAAGATTAATACCCTGCAGGGGTGTACAACTTTACCCACATGTACTAACCTTATCTTAATGCCACAATGATTAGCCCTCTTCCTTGGAAGGCAGACAGAGGGTGGTTAGACACGACCTTTACCTTGCTTTCGCCAAGACCATGAGTCACGCAATAAGTATGGTTCCGCCATAATGGGTCAAATCCTGAAGCCGATACTTAAATATGTGAGGCGAGGTTGGTTAACAGGGGCTCCATCGACCCCAAGCAACCCGGTCCATGCTTCCCTACCTGTTATGAATGCACCATCTTCACCCGGCAAATCTTTCAAAATATTTTCTATGCATATGTCGAATGGAACGCCCGAACTATGTGACTCATGGAATCTACTAGGCAAGTTAGTTGCTCATGAGGTTTTCTAGGCCCCATATGGTTGTACGCTCGTCTTGGTTCAAGAGGCAAGAATATCGGGTCCTAGGGGTGGCGAGCATGGGACTACAAAAACCACATCCCACCGTGGCCTCCCATACAAGCCTTAGCATGTTTAAATCTCATATCACCGATCTCATCTCATCACGTTCTCTTGTCATACTAGATTATCTGCATCTGATACATCATCTGGATGGACCAGAACTGACAGCTATGCATGGCTAAGCAGAACACAGATGATGGCTCTAGCAGTGCACACGAGCCAAACCTTGTTATGCTAGGAGAAGTGGATCAGGTAATATAAGCTCAAAGGGAGTATGCAATAGATAGGATACTCTATCTATCGATAAAAGACCACAGTAGAATCGTATGCATCATGGCAGAATTGAAATGCTTTCGAAATCATAGGATTATATCATGGTGGGGCTATTCTTGCCTTTGCCAGTTGATATCAGATAAGCAGGTCTTCGGGATCCTTGTACTAGACTTGACTAGAGTTGGTCAAGTATTGTTCGTCGATCTTCGACGGTGTTGTCCTCAGGCTTCGATCTCGATATCGTACTCTACCGAGGAAGAACCAAACACTGAAAAGAGAGGGGAAACAATCAACACATGGCATCAATGCAATGCTCAAGCAATGATGATATGGTAAGTTAAATTGCATTGAAAAGTAACCCTAAGGCATGCTCAACAACTTAATCGGGGTTCCGAAGGGTGGAAACCCTAATTCGGGGAAACTCTGGAATCACCTATTAGTGTTACTAGGTTGTTCTAATTAAACTTGCTATGAAAGTTGTTGAACAATGCATGATTACAGCTTAGATAGCTAGGTTTCATTTTTCTGAACATTTTGATATATTATTTGTATTTTTCTGACTTATAAATTAAAAGATATTGAATTTACAAGTTTATAACAAATTCTGAAATTATTGAATCAATTTAAATCGATTAATACATCACTGTGACATTAGCTGGGCGGTTTAACCTTTTTACACCGCTACTGGGCCTAGCCACAATAACTGACCGATGGGCCCCTGGGCCACGTCGGCCTCCACGCGGCAGGAATGGGACCTACCCAAGTTTGACTGGGGCTGACCCGCGCGCTGACGTCGTGCTGACGCAAGCACGCCGGTGACCTCAGATCGGCGGCGGGCTCGGCGATAGAGGCAATGCGGGACTGCGCGGTTGGGCGGGTTCGACACAGCTGAGTAAGTGAGCAAGAAACTAGCAGCGCCGCTCCTATTTGGTCATCGGAGACGCGGCTTCGACGGTGTCCGCCGGCGGCGGATGGCGAGGCACGGTGCAAGCTCGAATCAGAGAGAGAGGGGAGGTTTAGAGGGGTCCTGGAGGACCGGTGGCTCACCCTGAGAGCGTCAGAGACGTCGTAGAGGACAGAGGGAGACGGTCGGCGCCGGAATCATCAACACCAACAACGCCGGACTTCGGGAAGATGTGATGCTTGGGCCCGATTTGGAGTGGCTCAGTTCGATTCCTTCACCGAGAATGCTCAAGGCGATGAGGGGAAGATGCGTGTAAGAACAAAGGAGCATGGGGTGGCCAGAACAGTGGCGTCCAGCGACGCCCGCACGACTAGGGTTTCGGCCAACTCTAAGAAAGGGAGGATTAGAGCGGTAGAGGAAAGGGGAGAGGATAAGACCAGAGGGGAGAGGCGGGGACTCTTCGGCCTTCTTATCCCCTCGCAGACGCGGAACGGAGGCGGCATGCATCGCGACGGCGTCGGGCAGCATCACCGCGACCACGCACCTTCTTGGAGGCGAGGAGGAAGAGGACGAACGGGGAGGGTGAAGGGGTATGGGCCAGATTGGCCGGCTGCGGCTTCTGCGGGCTGCTCTTGGGCGGCAGGTAGCACAGGGGAGGTTTTAGGCTGGCCTGGCTGCTCTAGCTTTTTAGCAGAAAACATTTTCTTTTTAGTTTTGTTATTTCTTTCTTTTGCAAACTCATTTGAAATCTGTTTTGGGTATTTCAAAAATACTAGAGGGTTTTGTAAAACATTAAAAATACTAGAGGGCCCCTAAAACAATTTGGGCTCCACATATTTTGATACTTTTCAAAATTCAAAACTATTTGAATGGATTTGCAAATAGAAAGAGAGGGAGAAGCTAGGGTTTTAGGGTTTTGTTTATTCTTTATTGCATGCATTAATAGAGATGATGCTTATGATGCACAAAACAAACCCTAATATAGATTAACTAAAACTGGGGTGTTACAGCTCTATCCCCCTTATGAGAATCTCGACCCGAGATTCCAAAGGTAGGAAGAGAAACAGAGAGAGAAAGAAACAGGGTCACTCTAAGGATAAGAGGGAAACACACTGAACAACACACGGAGTATCTCATGGTCAACTCATGGATGGAGTGTTTTGAAACAACTATGAGATGACAAACATGAAACACACCAAGGTAACAGAGGAAACAAGAGGATAAGGTTTCAAGTTGTTAGATAGATGGTCTTCATAAGGATTGAGACCATGGAACTCACAAAAGAGTTTAAGATTCTGAAAAGGAAAGCTTCCAACAGAAAGAATAGAACACAGACTTCGAGAGATGAACCTCTACTAAACGGCTTAAGTAGAGATTTCAGGTTGCAGAGATGTCGATCAACAAAACCAAACTATTGAACTACTTTTGATAGAAAAGGGTCACTATTTCATCCAACAGAAGGTCAAGGCAGAAATGTGTTTTGATGGAGAAGACTCCTAAGAGTCACAAGGAACATGTAGCAAGAGGAACTCCAGATTACCAAAATCATAGTCACTCCTGAAACATGGTTGAGAAAGCAAAGGAAACTCTTTATTCATCCAGGTATACCAAAATCTTTGCCAAATATTAGGGTATCACTTTACACCACTAGATGATTTGTAAAAATATTCCTGATAACACGAGAAGAAAGAAACTTCATTCTCAGACTTCAATTTCTTGTCACAATAATGATTGCCAACGAAAAGAGTCTGGAGGATCGACAGAGAGACATTTAGCAACTCTAATTTAAATGTTCTCCTTGCTGTTAGAGAAATCAGATATCAAGTAAAGGTCGGACTTCGGATACAAAGGAAACCATAAGCACAACTCCTATAGTAAGTCATAGAAGATGCCTCATGAAGAGTGGTTATCATTGCCGAATCAAGAGAATATGACAAAAGGTCTTTCCGCTAAGTGTGTCAACCATTACATCAATCTTGCCAGATTTACAAAGAGACCTATGTCAAAACCTTGAGGAACACCAACCATCATTGCTGCTTGAGATTCAGCTTTGGTTAGGTGAAATAATATTTCAGACTCAGCATGTCCGAATAGAAAGTTTGCGACATTTACCGCGATGGTAAAGTTACTATATTCTCAAGATATGGACTACAGTGTAAAGCTCCAAAAGATGAGCTAGATTGCTATACCCATGTATTAGCAACCTGTCGAGAGACAACTGCAAATACATAAAGTACTAACACTAAAACACACATGTATCCTTAAAAAACGGAGATAACTCTAATTGAATTCACGGCGACATCTTTCAACATTTGCACGTTAATTGGAGAAGGTTACTTCTAACATCCAGAACACATACTTCGAGATGACTCAAAGACGATTCTCCAAAAGTTTCCAACATTAACGCCAAATGTTCCATATGAATCAAATCTAACATGGAGAAGATAAGTACGTCATCGATGGGCTCAACAACAAACTTATTGAGACACTCCAAGAAGATGGACTCATATGTTGCGTGAACAAGATAGAAATACTGGTCAGACCAAAGGACATGAAGATGTATCCCAGTGAAACATCACAGGAAGAAACATTATCAAGATAGTCCTTGGAACTGAGTTTGATTTGACGATAACCCAAATCAAATCAAAGATTTAGGAGAATAATATATCCATAAAGAAAGTACTATCTTTCTTCAACACGAACAAAACTTGACATCCATTTAAGAAGGAACAAAGTCGGATATAAAGAAAGTACTATCTTTCTTCAACACGAACAAAACTTGATATCGCTTTAAGAAGGAACAAAGTCGGATATAACTTTTGTCTTACAACTATCCAAGTTGTTGTTTAAACTCAACCAACTAGTTCAGGGGTATCCAGTACGGATCCTTGGAGAAAGGAGCAGCTCAGAGAACTTGCTTGCTCAAGAACTTGACAACACGGTCATGTGGTAACATGGCGATACTTCTAGTAGACATCTAGAATATCATGAACCACCGATATGTCACTTAGTTCGAGAGGAAACTTGCTTGGTAAGGCAAGAAGACATAGTCTTAGAGCTTCGGCAACAGCCTAACTCTTTGACCGAAGGGAGCGTACCAGAATAACGGACTTGGTAGCACAATCAATCTTCGCTTAGTGATAGGGTGAACCAATCACGCTAAGAATAACACAAATGTCCTTAGAGTTCAAAACAATAATAATTGCTAAGAATCTCAAATGGCCACATTATTACACACACACATCACTCACGAGCATGAAAGCTCGAAGAAGGGTGGGTAAATATGTGTAAGAGCATCACTTCATTAAGGGGTCATAAAACTCAGCATGACCTCTTAATATAAAAGAGTGTGACACTTTAAGATAGAATATACAGAAGCTAATCAACGCCTCTTAATCTGCGCATTACAACACTTTGACCTGGTCCTAGAAATGACGAGGTACTGGAGTTTGTTTCTCCTAGACATTCCGAAATGGTTTTTCATGACAGACCACAAAAGTATCTTCCATCAGAAGACACCAATGCACATGTACTACTTGGCTACCAACAGGCAGAGAAAGGTCGGAAAACAACAAGGGAAAATGAACATGCTCAGGATAGAATCCCAAGATGTGGATGCATAAGTCAACAATCTTTCAAAAACCAATGCAGAGAAGGGGTAAGTGTGGCAGAGTCACGAATATAGATGCGAGACTCTCAAGGATTATTCTTGTCGTGATCTATTCGGTTCCATTAAAGAACATCTACCATAGCATGTGGTAGGATAAGTACTTAATTGTCACAACACATCGTGACAAAGACCACAAGCTTGAAGGCTAGAATAGTAATACCAGCCATCCCGAAGTAATGTATGAACATTAACAACAGGGGTCAAAGGAATGGATCTTGGTTTAAAGATCAGTTTCATGTACAAGATTCACAACATGAGAATCTAGCACAATCAGGGATCTTAGGTTCAAGTCCAAGGGTTAAAACCCGAGAAAAAAAAGTAACTACTGCTTGAGTGACGTAGCGTACACTTGAAGGTAGTAACCACAAGGTAGCTTCCAAAAGAAGATAAGACTTCTGAAGTACCCAACAAATAAAAAGGAGGCACGCGAGGCGAAAGGAAACCTCGAAGCCTAGAACAGAGCACTACGGGTCCAACGATATAATATTGTGGTTCCAAAATATAGAGAGATCATGATAGAAAGGAATCTATCAGATGAACAAGAGCAAGGGGAACAAGGAATTCACAACACACTCAACTCTAAAGAATTCAACACTAGGTCAACTGGCTTAGAAACGACATGCAAAGAAGGCACCTAAGTTTTGAAAGACTAGAAGAGATATAGAAACTTTTCCAAAATCAACACCAGATAAGATAACCTAGAGTTAGAGCGAAACTGAATAAGGAGAAAAATAAGCATACTAAAGTTTTTTCAAGTAATTTTCAACTTTAAAATAGTTTTTTACAAACACTAGACTCAACATTGACTAATAGCAAGGTTCTCCTACGGTCGGTACTGCTCTGATACCAAGAATTGTGACACCCCCGGGATCAGGGCTAAACAAATCCATAACCTCCGTATGAAATAAGCTTAACCTTGAGCTCGAGAATATCCAATGAAGAATCGGTAACACGACAGTGACCCTACGACACAAAATTTATTATAACAAGCTCATAACTGAGCAGAGAACCAAATTATTACAAGCAGAGGTCACTGACCACAAACATCAAACAGCGGAAGGCAAATTATGCTAATAAGTATAGCAAACTTAACAAATGGCCTAAGAGTCCTGAAGCATAACGATGACGTCCCAGCCCATAGATTCCAGGCTGCCGGCCGGGAACCCCAAGCTACTCGTCGATGTCGATGTAGTACAGAACTCGTCTTCAGGTGAACACTTACTCTGCCAAAAATATCAACAAAGCAAGGGTGAGTATAGGGTGTACTCCGCAAGACTTATGGCTGGTGGTGTTGTTTTGCATAAAGCCATCTTTTGTTTATAAAACAAGAGGGAGAAGAAGCTCGTCTAGTCAGAGTATTTTAAAAGGGGATAAGAGAGCGACAACTCCGAAATATTGATCATCATCTTTTGATATCCACCAAATCATCATCATCTATCAACTAGGATCACCCCCTCGTACCCATGAGGAAGCATCCTTAAACACATGTTGATCTGCCAAGTTTTACGATTAGGTTATAATTCTCTATGATCTCCCGTCCTTTCCCAAGTCGTCCATAACCGCGGACACGGCTTTCCGAAAGATTAATACCCTACATGGGTGTACAACTTTACCCACACGTACTAACCTTCTCTTAATGCCACAATGATTAGCCCTCTTCCTTGGAAGGCCGGCAGAGGGTGGTTAGACACGACCTTTACCTTGCTTTCGCCGAGACCATGAGTCACGCAATAAGTATGGTTCTGCCGTAACGTGTCAAATCCCGAAGTCAATACTTAAAGATGTGAGGCGAGGTTGGTTAACAGGGGCTCCATCGACCCCAAGCAACCCGGTCCACGCTTCCCTACCTATTATGAATGCACCATCTTCACCCGGCAAATCTTTCAAAATATTTTCTATGCATATGTCGAATGGAACGCCCGAACTATGTGACTCATGGAATCTACTAGGCAAGTTAGTTGCTCGTGAGGTTTTCCAGGCCCCGTATGGTTATACGCTCGTCTTGGTTCAAGAGGCAAGAACATTGGGTCCTAAGGGTGGCGAGCATGGGACTAGAAAAACCACATCCCACCGTGGCCTCCCATACAAGCCTTAGCATGTTTAAATCTCATATCACTGATCTCATCTCATCACGTTCTCCTGTCATACTAGATTATCTGCATCTGATACATCATCTGTATGGACCATAACTGACAGCTATGCATGGCTAAGAAGAACACAGATGATAGCTCTAGCAGTGCACACGAGCCAAACCTAGTTATGCTAGGAGCAGTGGATCAGGTAATATAAGCTCAAAGGGAGTATGAAATAGATAGGATACTCTATCTATCGATAAAAGAACACAGTAGAATCGTATGCATCATGGCAGAGTTGAAATGCTTTCAAAATCATAGGATTATATCATGGTGGGGCTATGCTTGCCTTTGCCAGTTGATAGCAGATAAGCAGATCTTCAAGATCCTTGTACTTCACTTGATTAGAGTTGGTCAAGTATTGTTCGTCGATCTTCGACGGTGTTGTCCTCGGGCTTCGATCTCGATATCGTACTCTACCGAGGAAGAACCAAACACCAAAAAGAGAGGGGAAACAATCAACACATGGCATCGATGTAATGCTCAAGCAATGATAATGATATGATAAGTTAAATTGCATCAAAAAGTAACCCTATGGCATGGTCGACAACTTAATCGGGGTTCCGAAGGGTAGAAACCCTAATTCGGGGAAACTCCGGAATCACCTATTACGGTTACTAGGTTGTTCTAATTAAACTTGCTATGAAAGTTGTTGAACAATGCATGATTACAGCTTAGATAGCTAGGTTTCATTTTTCTGAACATTTTGATATATTATTTGTATTTTTCTGACTTATAAATTAAAAGATAATGAATTTCAAGTTTATAACAAATTCTGAAATTATTAAATCAATTTAAATCGATGTATTACATCAATGTGACATCAGCTGGGCGGTTTAACCTTTTTACACCGCTACTGGGCCTAGCCGCAGCGACTGACCGATGGGCCCCTGGGCCACGTCGGCCTCCACGCGGCAGGAATGGGACTTACCCAAATTTGACTGGGGCTGACCTGCGCACTAATGTTGTGCTGATGCAAGCACGCCGGTGACCGCAAATCGGCGGCGGGCTCGGCGATAGAGGCAATGCGGGACTGCGCGGTTGGGCGGGTTCGACTCAGCTGAGTAAGGTGAGCAAGAAACTAGCAGCGCCGCTCCTATTTGGTCATCGGAGACACGGCTTCGACGGTGTCCGCCGACGGCAGATGGCGAGGCACGGTGCAAGCTCGAACCGGAGAGAGAGGAGAGGTTTAGAGGGGTCCTGGAGGACCGGTGGCTCACCCTGAGCGCGTTAGAGATGTCGTAGAGGACGGAGGGAGACAGTCGGCGCCGGAATCATCAACACCAACAGCGTCGGACTTCGGGAAGATGTGATGCTTCGGCCCGATTTGGAGTGGCTCAGTTCGATTCCTTCACCGAGAATGCTCAAGGCGACGAGGGGAAGATGCGTGCAAGAACAAATGAGCATGGGGGTGTCAGAACGGTGGCGTCCAGCGGCGCCCACACGGCTAGGGTTTCGTCCAGCTCTCAGAGAGGAAGGATTAGAGCGCTAGACAAAAGGGGAGAGGCAGGGACTCTTCAGCCTTCTTATCCCCTCGCAGACGCGGAACGGAGGCGGCGTGCATCACGACGGCGTCGGGCGACATCGGCGTGGCCACACACCTTCTTGGAGGCGAGGAGGAAGACGACGAACAGGGAGGGTGAAGGGGTATGGGCCAGATGGGCCGGCTGCGGCTTCTGCGGGCTGCTCGCGGGTGGCAGGTAGCACAGGGGAGGTTTTGGGCTGGCCTGGCTGCTCTGTTTTTTTAGCAGAAAACATTTTCTTTTTCGTTTTTTTATTTCTTTCTTTTGCAAACTCATTTCAAATCTGTTTTGGATGATTCAAAAATATTATAGGGTTTTGTAAAAAAATTAAAATACTAGAGGGGCCCTAAAACAATTTGGGCTCCACATATTTTGATACTTTTCAAAATTCAAAACTATTTGAATGGATTTGCAAATAGAAAGAGAGGGAGAAGCTAGGGTTTTAGGGTTTTGTTTATTCTTTATTGCATGCATTAATAGAGATGATCCTTATGATGCACAAAACAAACCCTAATATAGATTAACTAAAACTGGGGTGTTACAACTCTATCCCCCTTACTAGAATCTCGACCCGAGAATCCAAAGGTAGGAAGAGAAACAGAGAGAGATAGAAACAGGGTCACTCTAAGGATAAGAGGGAAACACACTGAACAACACATGGAGTATCTCATGGTCAACTCATGGATGGAGTGTTTAGAAACAACTCTGAGATGACAAACATGAAACACACCAAGGTAACGGAGGAAACAAGAGGGGAAGGTTTCAAGTTGTTAGATAGATGGTCTTCATAAGGATTGAGACCATGGAACTCATAGAAGAGTTTAAGCTTCTGAAAAGTAAAGCTTCCAACAGAAAGAATAGAACACAGACTTCGAGAGATGAACCTCTACTAAACGGCTTAAGTAGAGATTTCAGGTTGCAGAGATGTGGATCAACAAAACCAAGCTGTTGAACTACATTTGACATAAAATGGTCACTATTTCATCCAACAGAAGGTCAAGGCAGAAATGTTTTTTGATGGAGAAGACTCGTAAGAGTCACAAGGAACATGTAGCAAGAGGAACTACAATTTACTAAAATCGTAGTCACTCCTAAAACTTGGTTGAGAAAGCAAAGGAAACTCCTTATTCATCCAGGCATACCAAAATCTTTGCCAAAGATTAGGGTATCACTTTACACCACTAGATGATTTGTAAAAAGATTCCTGATAACACGAGAAGAAAGAAACTTCATTCTCATACTTTAATTTCTTGTCACAACAATGATTGCCAACGAAAAGATTCTGGAGGATCGACAGAGAGACATTTAGCAACTCTACTTTAAATGTTCTCCTTGATGTTCGAGAAATCATATATCAAGTAAAGGTCGGACTTCGGATACAAAGGAAACCATAAGCACAACTCCTATAGTAAGTCATAGAAGATGCCTCATGAAGAGTGGTTGTTATTGCTGAATCAAGAGAATATGACAAAAGGTCTTTCCGGCTAAGTGTGTCAACCATTACATCAATCTTGCCAGATTTACAAAGAGACCTGTGTCAAAACCTTGAGGAACACCAACCATCATTGCTGCTTGAGATTCAGCTTTGGTTAGGTGAAATGATATTTCAGACTCAGCATGTCCGAATAGAAAGTTTGCAACATTTAACGCGATGGTAAAGTTACTATATTCTCAAGATATGGACTACAGTTTAAAGCTCCAAAAGATGAGCTAGATTGCTATACCCATGTATTAGCAATTTGTCGAGAGACAACTGCACATACATAAAGTACTAACACTAAAACACACATGTATCCTTATGAAACGGAGATAACTCTAATCGAATTCACGGCGACATCTTTCAACATTTGCACGTTAATTGGAGAAGGTTACTTCTAACATCTAGAACACATACTTCGAGATGACTCAAAGAAGGTTCTCCAAAAGTTTCCAACATAAACGCCAAATGTTCCATATGATTCAAATCTAACGTGGAGAAGATAAGTACGTCATCGATGGGCTCAACAACAAACTTATCGAGACACTCCAGGAAGATGGACTCATATGTTGCATGAACAAGACAGAAATACTGGTCAGACCAAAGGACATGAAGATGTATCAATGAAACATCACAGGAAGAAACATTATCAAGATAGTCCTTGGAACTGAGTTTGATTTGACGATAACCCAAATCAACTCAAAGATTTAGGAGAATAATATATCCATAAAGAAAGTACTATCTTTCTTCAACACGAACAAAACTTGATATCGCTTTAAGAAGGAACAAAGTCGGATATAACTTTTGTCTTACAACTATCCAAGTTGTTGTTTAAACTCAACCAACTAGTTCAGGGGTATCCAGTACGGATCCTTGGAGAAAGGAGCAGCTCAGAGAACTTGCTTGCTCAAGAACTTGACAACACGGTCATGTGGTAACATGGCGATACTTCTAGTAGACATCTAGAATATCATGAACCACCGATATGTCACTTAGTTCGAGAGGAAACTTGCTTGGTAAGGCAAGAAGACATAGTCTTAGAGCTTCGGCAACAACCTAACTCTTTGACCGAAGGGAGCGTACCAGAATAACGGACTTGGTAGCACAATCAATCTTCGCTTAGTGATAGGGTGAACCAATCACGCTAAGAATAACACAAATGTCCTTAGAGTTCAAAACAATAATAATTGCTAAGAATCTCAAATGGCCACATTATTACACACACGCATCACTCACGAGCATGAAAGCTCGAAGAAGGGTGGGTAAATATGTGTAAGAGCATCACTTCATTAAGGGGTCATAAAACTCAGCATGACCTCTTAATATAAAAGAGTGTGACACTTTAAGATAGAATATACAGAAGCTAATCAACGCCTCTTAATCTGCGCATTACAACACTTTGACCTGGTCCTAGAAATGACGAGGTACTGGAGTTTGTTTCTCCTAGACATTCCGAAATGGTTTTTCATGACAGACCACAAAAGTATCTTCCATCAGAAGACACCAATGCACATGTACTACTTGGCTACCAACAGGCAGAGAAAGGTCGGAAAACAACAAGGGAAAAAGAACATGCTCAGGATAGAATCCCAAGATGTGGATGCATAAGTCAACAATCTTTCGAAAACCAATGCAGAGAAGGGGTAAGTGTGGCAGAGTCACGAATATAGATGCGAGACTAGAGGAGTACTCTTGTCGTGATCTATTCGGTTCCATTAAAGAACATCTGCCATAGCATGTGGTATGAGAAGTCCTTAATTGTCACAACACATCGTGACAAAGACCACAAGCTTGAAGGCTAGAATAGTAATACCAGCCATCCCGAAGTAATGTATGAACATTAACAACAGGGGTCAAAGGAATGGATCTTGGTTTAAAGATCAGTTTCATGTACAAGATTCACAACATGAGAATCTAGCACAATCAGGGATCTTATTTTCAAGTCCAAGGGTTAAAACCCGAGAAAAAAAAGTAACTAGTGCTTGAGTGACGTAGCATACACTTGAAGGTAGTAACCACAAGGTAGCTTCCAAAAGAAGATAAGACATCTCAAGTACCCAACAAATAAAAAGGAGGCACGCGAGGCGAAAGAAAACCTCGAAGCCTAGAACAGAACACTACAGGTCGAACAATATAAAATTGTGGCTCCAAAATATAGAGAGATCATGATAGAAAGGAATCTTTCAGATGAACAAGAGCAAGGGGAACAAGGAATTCACAACACACTCAACTCTAAAGAATTCAGCACTAGGTCAATTGGCTTAGAAACGACATGCCAAGAAGGCACCTAAGTTTTGAAAGACTAGAAGAGATATCGAAACTTTTCCAAAATCAACACCAGATAAGATAACCCAAAGTTAGAGCGAAACTGAATACGGAGAAAAATAAGCATACTAATGTTTTCGCAAGTACTTTTCGACTTTAAAATAGTTTTTTACAAACACTAGACTCAACATCGACCAATAGCAAGGTTCTCCTACGGTCGGTACTGCTCTGATACCAAGAACTGTGACACCCCCGGGATCAGAGCTAAACAAATCCCAGACCCCCGTCTGAAATAAGCTTAACCTTGAGCTCGAGAATATCCAGTGAAGAATCGGTAACACGACAGTGACCCTACGACACAAAATTTATTATAGTAAGCTCATAACTGAGTAGAGAACCAAATTATTACAAGCAGAGGTCACTGACCACAAACATCAAACAACAGAAGGCAAATTATGCTACTAAGCATAGCAAACTTAACAAATGGCCTAAGAGGCCTGAAGCATAACGATGATGTCCCAACCCATAGATTCCAGGCTGCCGGCCGGGAACCCCAAGCTACTCGTCGATGTCGATGTAGTACAGAACTCGTCTTCAGGTGAACACTTACTCTGCCAAAAGTATCAACAAAGCAAGGGTGAGTACAGGGTGTACTCCGCAAGACTTATGGCCGGTGGAGTTGTTTTATATAAAGCCATCTATTTTTTATAAAACAAGAGGGAGAAGAAGCTCGTCTAGTCCGAGTATTTTAAAAGGGGATAAGACAGCGACATCTCCGAAATATTGATCATCATCTTTTGATATCCACCAAATCATCATCATCTATCAACTAGGATCACCCCCTCGTACCCATGAGGAAGCATCCTTAAGCACACGTTGATCTGCCAAGTTTTACGATTAGGTTATAATTCTCTATGATCTCCTGTCCTTTCCCAAGTCGTCCATAAACGCGGACACGGCTTTCCGAAAGATTAATACCCTGCAGGGGTGTACAACTTTACCCACACGTACTAACCTTCTCTTAATGCCACAATGATTAGCCCTCTTCCTTGGAAGGCCAGCAGATGGTGGTTAGACACGACCTTTACCTTGCTTTCGCCGAGACCATGAGTCACACAATAAGTATGGTTCCGCCGTAACGAGTCAAATCCTGAAGCCGGTACTTAAAGATGTGAGGCAAGGTTGGTTAATAGGGGCTCCATCGACCCCAAGCAACCCGGACCACGCTTCCCTACCTGTTATGAATGCACCATCTTCACCCGGCAAATATTTCAATAGATTTTATATGCATATGTCGAATGGAACGCCCGAACTATGTGACTCATGGAATCTACTAGGCAAGTTAGTTGCTCGTGAGGTTTTCCAGTCCCCGTATGGTTGTACGCTCTTCTTGGTTCAAGAGGCAAGAACATCGGGTCCTAGGGGTGGCGAGCATGGGACTAGAAAAACCACATCCCACCGTGGCCTCCCATACAAGCCTTAGCATGTTTAAATCTCATATCACTGATCTCATCTCATCATGTTCTTCTGTCATACTAGATTATCTGCATCTGATACATCATCTGGGTGGACCAGAACTGACAGCTATGCATGGCTAAGCAGAACACAGATGATAGCTCTAGCAGTGCACACGAGCCAAACCTAGTTATGCTAGGAGTAGTGGATCAGTTAATATAAGCTCAAAGGGAGTATGCAATAGACAGGATACTCTATATATCGATAAAAGACCATAGTAGAATCGTATGCATCATGGCAGAATTGAAATGCTTTCAAAATGATAGGATTATATCATGGTGGGGCTATGCTTGCCTTTGCCAGTTGATAGCAGATAAGCAGATCTTCAGGATCCTTGTACTTCACGTGATTAGAGTTGGTCAAGTATTGTTCGTCGATCTTCGATCTTCGACGGTGTTGTCCTCGGGCTTCGATCTCGATTTCGATATCGTACTCTACCGAGGAAGAACCAAACACCGAAAAGAGAGGGGAAACAATCAACACATGGCATCGATGCAATGCTCAAGCAATGATGATATGATAAGTGAAATTGCATCGAAAAGTAACCCTAAGGCATGCTCAACAACTTAATCGGGGTTCCGAAGGGTGGAAACCCTAATTCGGGGAAACTCCGGAATCACCTATTAGGGTTACTAGGTTGTTCTAATTAAACTTGCTATGAAAGTTGTTGAACAATGCATGATTACAGCTTAGATAGCAAGGTTTCATTTTTCTGAACATTTTGATATATTATTTGTATTTTTCTGACTTATAAATTAAAAGATATTGAATTTACAAGTTTATAACAAATTCTGAAATTATTAAATCAATTTAAATCGATTTATTACATCACTATGACATCAGCTGGGCGGTTTAACCTTTTTACACCGCTACTGGGCCTAGCCGCAGTGACTGACCGATGGGCCCCTGGGCCACGTCGGCCTCCACGCAGCAGGAATGGGACCTACCCAAGTTTGACCGGGGCTAACCCGCGCGCTGACGTCGTGCTGATGCAAGCATGCCGGTGACCTCAGATCGGCGGCGGGCTCGGCGATAGAGGAGATGCGGGACTGCGCGGTTGGGCGGGTTCGACACAGCTGAGTAAGGTGAGCAAGAAACTAGCAGCGCCGCTCCTATTTGGTCATCGGAGACGCGGCTTCTACGGTGTCCGCCGACGGCGGACGGCGAGGCACGGTGCAAGCTCGAACCAGATAGATAGGAGAGGTGTAGAGTGGTCCTGGAGGACCGGTGGCTCACCCTGAGCGTGTCAGAGACGTCGTAGAGGACGGAGGGAGACGGTCGGTGCCAGAATCATCAACACCAATAGCGCCGGACTTCGGGAAGATGTGATGCTTGGGCCCGATTTGGAGTGGCTCAGTTTGATTCCTTCACCGAGAATGCTCAAGGCGATGAGGGGAAGATGCGTGCAAGAATAAAGGAGCATGGGGGTGGCCAGAATGGTGGCATCCAGCGGCTCCCGCACGGCCAGGGTTTCGGCCAACTCTCAGAGAGGGAGGAGTAGAGCGCTAGAGGAAAGGGGAGAGGATAATACCAGAGGGGAGAGGCAGGGACTCGTCAGCCTTCTTATTTCCTCGCATACGCGGAACGACGATGGCGTGCATCGCGACGGCGTCAGAAGACATCTGCGCGGCCACACACCTGCTTGGAGGCGAGGAGGAAGACGATGAACGGGGAGGGTGAAGGGGTATGGGCCAGATGGGCCGGCTGCGGCTTCTGCGGGCTGCTCGTGGGCGGTAGGTAGCACAGGGGAGGTTTTGGGCTGGCCTGGCTGCTCTAGCTTTTTAGCAGAAAACATTTTCTTTTTAGTTATGTTATTTGTTTCTTTTGTAAACTCATTTCAAATCTGTTTTGGGTAATTCAAAAATACTAGAGGGTTTTGTAAAACATTTAAAATACTAGAGGGGCCCTAAAACAATTTGGTCTCCACATATTTTGATACTTTTCAAAATTCAAAATTATTTGAATGGATTTGCAAATAGAAAGAAAGGGAGAACCTAGGGTTTTAGGGTTTTGTTTATTCTTTATTGCATGCATTAATAGAGATGATGCTTATGATGCACAAAACAAACCGTAATATAGATTAACTAAAACTGGGGTGTTACAGGGATGGTGCAGGGCGACACGGCGGTCCATGCCAAGCCCGGCGATGGGCGACAACAAGGGTTCCCTCCACAGCAGCTTGCTTGCGCGAGGGTGGCTGAGGAGGAGCACGTCGGAGCTTGTCGGCGCGGTCGGTAGCGGAGGTCCTGGGCAAAAATAAAGGTGTGGTCGGGTAGAGGATGAGGAGGGGATCACTATAGGGTGACATGCAGAGGTAGGGAGCAAGAGGAGGGGGAGCTATGCTCAGTTCTTTTCCATGGCCAAGATGCCATTCTTCTCCTTATCTCGAGCAAGCCAAGGCAGGGGAGAGGATGGGGAGCTAGGGGATGGTGAGTGGGGAGCAGTGGATGTGAATGAGCCAAGGGAGGGGCAGTGTACTAGCTTCTGGTCTTATAACCGAAAGAGGAGGTCCATTGTGGACCTATACCATGGGGAGGTTAAGGGGAAGGAGGTGGTCAGGCATTGGGCAATGAGGGATATGGAGAGAGGGGTGTGGGGCCTGCAGCTCGACCAGGGAGAGGAGAGGGAGTGGTTGTGGCTTTCAATGCCCAAGATTTTTATGAGTTATGCCTCCCTCTCTCTCAAACAAGCACAAAGGACAAGGAGGAGGGGATGCTATAGTACATTGATACAGTGGGGCTCGACCAGGAGGGTGTATGGTTGCTGGGGAAATTTGCCTAGCAAGTTTGGATGGATTTTCGGTTGGTTTGAATCCAAGTTTGGGTGGCCTTGCAAACTTGATCAATGTGGGTCTTGTGAAGGAAGTTGCAAAAGTTTTATTTGGCAAGGTGAGAAAAAGGTACTGGTGTGTGTATAGGGTCATTGCATAACCCTAGGAATTATTTGGGATTTTTCTAAAGATTAAAACCCCATTTAGATGCATTCATTCAAAAAGGGCAGAACTAGATTATGGAAGCTAATGTAATATTTTTACATTAACCAAGGTTGTTTTTTGATTTGAAATGGTTATGAATACCATATTACACATTGGATAATTTATTGGGATGGAAAAGTATTTTTAAGGAATTATTTCTTGTTTTTGCCATTTAGGAAAAAGTCAAAAAGAAATAATAAAGAATCTCAAAAATATTTATTTTTTAGTTTGAAAGATAGGGTATGAGGTAGAGAACTCAAATGTGCATTGAGTTGGCCAGGTGATTTGGAGGAAAACAAACTTGCCTTTATGGACAAAGTTTTTAGGGTTCTGCTAGAAAAAGAATTTAAATGGTTTTAGGCTCCAAATAATTATGGGAATTATTTGGGGAAATAGCCTAACCAAGGTATATGATGTAACCTTAATTTATACATACTTTTCCACTTGGTTTTTGAAGGATTTTGGTGAAAAGGAAATAAACTAGATTTTTGGGAATCTAGGGTTTTGTTATTTTCATGCCACCAAAACATGGATGGATCAGGGAGCTCAGAGCTCACCTTGATACAATGGGTAGATGGATGGATAGAAAAGGTTATATAGATGATCATGGAAGCAATAGTTGATCTTGGTTGGATTTGAGGTGGTTTAGGGGTGATGGCAAACTTTGTTGAAAAATAAGGCTGCCATAATAGAGTTGTCATGATGCCACATAAACCATGGGGGTTTATGAAGCACAAAGATCCAAAGGAAACAAGTGAGGTATGGATTCATAGACCATGGTTAGTAGAGAATAACCATGCAAAGAGTTGGTCAAGGGGAGATGGCAAATAGATGTGAGCTTCTACCAAACTAGGCAAGATGATAAGATTTGCATAAAATAGAATTATATTGACTACAAAACCATCAGGGATGAGTGGTAATTAGAATGGATTAGACAAGGGAAAGAGTGGTATTTGGTATTACTAATGATGTAATACAATATGGTTTAAATACATTCTCAAGAATGCACATGGGTTGGAAAAGGTAGAGCTTCAAAGATTGAATCTAGATAAGGAATCCAGACTTAGCCATTTTGGCAGGTTTGGGGATTTTGACTTGTATGCAAGAGAGAAACACTTGAGAGTGTGGCAAGGGTTTATCCTTACCATTAAGTGGTGGATGTTGAGGTATAGATTGAATAGATGGGATCCATGCATGTACTGGTTCTTCACTAATTTGGAAACCATCAAGAGGGATTATCCCTGGATTGATCTGATTAGAAGGTGATATGGCCACTCTGGTGGCTTAGGATAGATCTAGATTTGGATGCTTGATTTTAAGAATGATGCTCACAAACATAGATTGGGTCCTAAGGGATGATCTACTAGGTTATATCACTCTAGTTCCTAAATAAACAATGCAATTAGCAGATCAAGACAATTCATCAGACAGCAGATCAAGGCAATTCATCCTATCAAACTTATCCAACTACTACTAGGGTTACCATCAAGCCTAGCTTGAGGTAGGGAGGGGTATTTTGAATTGGTTATGTTTTGAATAAAGATAAGTACCTCTTGGTATTTGTACCAAGATTGGAATGAGGAGGTTTTGAATAAAGGTTTTGGAAAACCTAGGGGTAAGAGTAGTTGAGAGTTATGTCTTGAAAACATAAGGAGATTATATTTTAGTTTTCCATAGTTTTGTTAATAGAACTAGTAAAAATATTTTTGTTTTGTCAAAGTCATCTTGGCTCAGGCTTTGAAAAGCTAGAACATTTGAGAAAATGAAAGATGAGCCAATACATCTCTTTTGTAAAATAGCTTTTTTCAACTAGTGTTGAGATAAGAAGTATAGCACCTATTACACAATCAGTTGCAAGAACACAAGCAAGCGAGTAAACAAGCATTGCACAGCTAACAAGAAAAAAATTGTGTTCCCCCTGATTTTTGCCTTTTGAACAACAATTCAGGGTTGCTGAAATTGGGATGTTACAGACCTTGCCCCTTAAGATAATCTCGTCCCGAGATTAGGGAGGATTAGGGTTGGGTAATAACATCCTCTTAACCATTTTTAGAGGTGGTATTATTATATGTTAACATGTTTTTCAAGAAATAAGCGTGGTCAGTTATGTGTCCGAGCTGAGGGGCTTCTGATTGGGCAGTTGAGATCTAAACAACTGGAAAAGACACAGTCTTTTCCCCTTAGGACAATTCTAGGTAGGTTTAGCATCGACAGGGGTACTTCCTTCTTGAGGCGAGACAACGAGTTGAGCCTTCTTCAAACCTTTACCGCTAAAGTCAGCTTCTCTACGTTCTTGGTCTTGAAATGCCATAACTGCTGGCTGGGCTGTCGACTCTACGATGGAGAATTTTCCTGAAGTACCTTCTGATTCTGGAGAAATGCCGATTTTCGTCCTTCTTGCAGGGTCAATGATTTGGATTTCGCAGGGGTGGTCATTATTTAACGATAACTAGGGTTCGACTCCAGGGTTTTATCGGGTTTTTGGGCGGGAAAGACGCAGTCTTTCCCCCTTAGAGCGACACTAGGGGTTTCTGGTGGATTCGCCAACCTTCTTCATTGGAGTCGTATGCTGATGCTAGGGGATGGCGCCGCACCTTTGATCCTGGGGTGGTTACCTTCTGTTGACCTTGTATAATCCGCTTCGTGGGAGGCATCGATGCCACTTCTTGATTTAGGAGGTCTACGGGAAAGGGGCGTCTACTAGCTTCCGGGTAGTTAGTTTGAGCTAGTTATGGTCCGATGGGTTGGAGGATGTCGTTGGAGGTTGGCGGTCTAGGAATGCAGTCCTTTAGAAAGGGGTCGTTTTCGGGTTCGGTCTCATGCAATGTCGTGGGTAAAACATGCAAAGAACAACATCATTCTTGCATATCATCTAGCAGGGTCCATCCATAATTCGTTGGATTTGCGTCGGCCAGTGGTCAAGGTACTTGACGCCTTCAGAATAGGTTTTCGAGATGATCCATCACGTGCTAGAGGTTGGAAAAGTGAGTGGGTAGGGTACGAAGGACTATGTAGAGAGTGCTCCTTGAATCTTGTAGACGTCCTTGGATTGGTACCAACTTTAGTTACTGTATTTACTCGGGGGTCTGAGAGACATTTAGCTCTTTAGCAGTGAGGGTCGTGATTTCTCAGATGTTTTGCTTCGACGAGTGGATCTTTCGGGGTGGTGACTTGAAGAGGGGTTGATACTCGTGAAGGGGATAGTTCTTCATTCTCCATCTCGGGGTTTGCAGATTCGGAGGTCTTCTTCGGGGGGGTCGTTAATAGCCGAAGCAGAGAAGGGGCTTCGCGACGTCCTCAGAGAAACTTAATGTCTTGGGTTTCTTTCTACTCCCTGGGGAAGTAGTATTGACTGCGTCGGGTAGTCTTGTCGTCTTAAATCTGAACGTCTCGATTGTTGGGAGGATCAAGCAGACTCCTGAGGATTTGTTGATGGGATCTGTTTCTCTGTTCCTCTGATGACTCTTGAGGTGGTGTTTGGAGAAGATTCTTGGATTAAAGATTTTCTGGTATTATCTTCTCATGTTCAGTCTTCTGGAATTGAGTGGAAAGACGTAGTCTTTCCACCTTAGATCTTTACTTGGGGTCGTCAAGGTTGGGGGTAGATCTTTCGTCTTGGAGCAAAGCGTGACGTTTGAGTTGAGATCCTTGAGTGACGCCTTATTACGACTACCTTCCTATGGTGGTTACGTAACGGAGCCGTAAGGGTTAACTCGGGGTAAATTTCGCGGTTAGCGATGCTTCTTCTTGGTCCTTCGTGAGGGTGGTGGCAGGTTATCTCCAGAGGGGTTGTCTTCACTTTGTATGCTTTGCGTTTCTTTGGATTGATGACGGTGTAGACTTTTTGTCTTCAACATCCTTTTCTTCAGAAAAATGTTGGGAGTGTTTGTGGTATTGCGAGGACTTCTAGTTGGTTCGATAGAGGGTCGAATAGGGTCGCTGCTCCTTTGGGACGATTAGAATTGAGGCACGAGTAGGAGTTATCGGGGATTTCTTTATGTGGCCATCTGGCTGAGGAGAGGTTTCCATCTATGGGGTTGCGAGGGTTAGCATCGGGATACATCAACAAGGTGGTCATCCAACATATTGAGTGATCCGAGGTAGACAAGCAACACCTTTCAAGCATTACACAAGCAGATGGCAAGCAAACAAGTCGTACCATGGGTACTAAGGGGTGACTACATGCCATAAGGGGAATCCAATTTTAGGGATCCTAATCTTAGGTACGGACATTACGGGGGTCTTGACTTATGTCTTGCCAATTGTCGTCGGTGCCGTACTTGATCAATTTGGAGGCGATGAAGGACTCCGTTGGTAGGGCGATCTTGTAGTGTCTTTCATCGTTGGTAGCTCCTTTGTTTTGCTTGTCTTGGGGTCTCTTCATTCCGGGATCTCCGTCTTCATAGTCTTCAAGTCGGACTTTGTCCTTTGAAAACGGTCATTTGAGGATAGACGAGAGGTAGAGTAAGCCATTTTCAAATCGGGTAAGTCAGAGAAGATGAGATAAGAAATCTTTCAAAAAGCTTTTGAGAAATAGTTTTCGAAATCTTGTGTTTTAAGAAATAGGGGTTGTCCAGTCTATCGTCCATGCTAACTAAGGTCTCCTACAGTCAGGATGGCTCTGATACCAAGTCTGCGGCACCCCGGATTTATGGTCCGAGAATACCCGTTATGCCTGCAATTCACGTTCCCATGATCAGTGAGCCGTGAGCATAACCGACAAGTATCATTACAACATCCATGAATAATGAATACACGTACTTACAAAGGTGCCATTATGGCGATACAACATCAATAGCAGAAGTCTTCAAGCGTAGATCCCATGGCATGCCTTAACCTACAGGCAACTGACTGGGAAGACGGCCTAGCTCGCATAGACGTCAGCAACTCCATCATTCCTCTTGCTTATGAAAGTCTGGCCAAGTAAATAGCCAGGGACAATGCCGGTGAGTACTTTGAATGTACTCGCGAACCACATTAAGAGAACAATGATAAAGAATAAGCAATATGGTTGTGGTAGGATGGCTCCAAAGAAGATACTTTTATAAACTAGTTTCTCTTGTAGATATAGCATAACACTATATCTTTGTTGGAAAAACTTTTGTAAAACAGTTTGGAAACCCTTTTGAAAAAATTTAAGAAAACACTAGGATTGGGTCACCCATTTTTTTCTCCTTCCGGTCATCTCATGAACAAACTCCTTCCTCCATTTCCCCAACCATCCCATGGTCAAAACATTTTTTAAGCCATTGCTTTTCCAAAGTTCTTTTTGAAATCAAAACCATCACCGTTGTACAGCCGCCAGCACAACCATCCATGACTGAGGACTCGGCTATTAGAATAGATTTACACTCTACAAAGGTTGTACACTTTACCCACACCATCCGATTACCCGTCCCTAATCTACATCGATCGTGGGTCAAATAACTGGTCAAGACCTTCCGAATGCCCTCTCCGATACAAGTGCCTGCCCTATGAGGTTAATCCCCTCAATACCGGGACGCCCTATATAGTCACAAGCCAACCGCAGTGCGGTTTGCACCTCGCAGGGTGTGCGCTTTCAGAGGTGTTCATAGTATCGTCTGGCCGCCATTTAGACGGTATTTACCTTCACCAGACCAATGTTTCACATGGGCCTTTATGGGTAGAGGCCCAGCCTCCGGGGATTTCTTCTCCCCCTTAGTAGTTGATACGTCGAAAACGTATCTATAATTTTTGATGCTCCATGCTTATTTAATATCTACTTTGCTTTGCTTTGTCTACACTTTGAGGCATTTTTATACACTTTCTGGAATTAACATGTTGACAAGATGCCACAGTGCCAGTTGCTTGTTTTCTTCTGTTTTTGGTTCCAGAAAGGCAGAAAATTAATATTCTCGAAATTGGACGGGACAAAAGCCAAAGTCATTATTTTTCCCGGAGCAACACGGAACCACGAAGTAGAGCCGGAGGGGGGCCACAGGGTGGCCGCACCCCCCTAGGCGCGGGCAAGCCCTGGAGGTGCCCACGAGGGGTGTGGGCCCCCTGGACCCCCACCTACCTTGATTCCTGCGCCTATAAGTAGCCTCCGACCCAAAAACCCCAGGGAATCCGGAAGAAATCCACGAAAACCTCCACAGCGCCGCCGCCACCGAAGGAGAGATTCGGGGGACAGAAAGTCTCTGTTCCGGCACCCTGCCGGGACGGGGAAGTGCCCTCGGAGCCATCTCCATCGATCTCCATCGCCATCTTCATCACCGTTGCTGATTCCCATGATGAGGAGGGAGTAGTTCTTCCTCAAGGCTAAGGGCTCTACCGATAGCTCTATGTTCATCTCTCTCTCTATGCATGATCTTGTTGTGGTCATGAGCTTTGTAATCAAGTAGATCTACCTTGCTACTCAAGTTCTTCAATAGATCTCTTCTCTGCCCATGTGTGTGAAAGTGACAGCGTGCACGCCATGCTGGCACTTAGGTTTGAGTCTACATAAATACTCTTTGTGCTTTAATAGATCTATGATTTTCCCCACGTGTGTGAAAGTGACAGCGTGCATACTGTGTGTGGCACTTTGGCTAGATTGAATATTTTTTATGAGTTATATTTGGAGTTGGATGTCTCTATGAAATTGTGGTGTTTGTTGGAACCATCTAGCACTCAAGGTGACAATGTGGGGTTATCTATATTGGGGAAGGCAGACTTTGAGGTGTGATGTTATAGCCCTGCCATGGATTAGAGTGTCCAACCGGAGAGTAGTTAAGAGTAGTATCATGAAGAGAGGATATTTATATGAGAGAGTGTTCACTAGTGAAAGTAAGATCCCTAGGCCTTATTTCTAAATATTGAAACACCGTTTGCATCTCGATCTGTTGCATGTTTGCTTGCATCTTGACCTCACTCACACACGTTACCCCACGTCAACAACAAGTCAGAAACTCTTTTCTGGCACCGTTACCACTTGTATTTCACTATCTCTTCGCCGAACTAGTGCACCTATACACCTGACAAGTGTATTGGGTGTGTTGGGGACACAAGAGACTTCTTGTATCTTGATTGCAGATTGCTTTAGAGGGAATACCTTTGACCACTTCCTCCCTGAGTTCGATAAACCTTCGGAAATCCACTTAAGGAAAACTTGTTGCTGTTCTACAAACCTCTGCACTTGGAGGCCCAACAACTGTCTAAAAGAATAGAAGTGCATAGACATCAAGCTCTTTTCTGGCGCCGTTGTCGGGGAGGTTTTGGGCTTTTACCTTCCCTCCACGCCATAAGCTATTTTCTAGCGCCATTGTCGGGGAGGTAAGGTAAAAGGTACTCACATCCTCTTGGTGTGTGAGTGCTCGAAATTATTTCCTTTAGATTCTGCAGTTTTTTCTTTTTGTTTCTTGTTTTCACTAGTTAGGCTTAATGGAAAACAACAACAAAATTAGAGAGCTTTATAGTGTTTATCTTGAGTTAGGACATGAAGTGTTTGAAGAGAAAATTAAAAAACCTATGGAGATTTATTTGTATGATAATAGCAATGTTACTAGTATGAATTATTTGGACACCATTGTTGATAATGCTATGGAAAAGTCTAAGATTGGGGAAGCTAGTTTTTATGAAAATTTTAGTCCCCCAGCTTTGGAAGATAACTATTCTATTGCTTATGATGATACCAAACCTCCAATATATGATGATTACAATGATGAGTATGATATTTTCAGTCCACCTACTATTGAGGACAAAGTTAATATGCCTCCTATATATGATGATTATGGTGACGAGAATACCAATGATAGATATTTTGTTGAATTTTATCCCACTACAATTAATAAGAATGGCTATTATTATGTGGAGAGTAATAATTATTTTATGCATGTGGCTCATGATAATAATGTTTTATGTGATAGTTATATTGTTAATTTATTCATGATGCTACTGAAAGTTATTATGAGAGAGGGAAACATGGTTTTATGCATCTCAACAATATTAAGTTTCCCCTCTTCATGTTGAAAATTTTGAAGTTGCATTTGTTTTGATTTCCTATGCTTGTTGCTTTGTGCTTTCATGACTTGTTTCTTTACAAGATTCCTATGCATAGGAAGTGGGTTATACTTAAATGGGTTTTGAATTTGCTTCTTGATTCTCTATTTTACTTCAATTCATATTTCTTATGTGAGCATCTTCTCAAGCTATAAAGCCTAACTTAAAGGCATTAAAGAAAAGTACTTGTTGGGAGATAACCCAAGAGTTTTCTTGAGTCTTGGAAGTTATTACTTCAGTAATGACCTCTCCTTATCCTTTTTTGTTTGCTTTTTGTGCCAAGAATAACCTCTAATGAGAGGGAAGTAAGATTTGGGGAGTTGCTGTCCCGAAATAGATTTCTGTCCTCCACCATAAATATTCGTGAGGAGTATATGTAAGTCGCATTGAGCTGAAAATTCACGCATAAATCCCCCAGTATGTTATATAACTTTCGTTAGTTCAACACTTTTTGATTTGAGCAACATAAGATCTTCGAAAAAATTGGTTTCTACCTACTGGTCTGTTTTGACAGATTTCTGCCATTATTTGCATTTGCTTCTTATTGATTCCTTTTGGGGTTCTTTTTGGGAAATTGAGCTTTTTGAAGGAGTTACTACAGTATCTTGTGTTTTTAGTGAAAATCCTTGCTGTTTCAAAGCTTTGCCAGAGGTCTAATATCTTTTGAATAAACTAATGTTGCTAATGAAGATTGTGTGAAGTTTTGTATGAAGGAAAAAAATTCAGGTGTAGAGAGAGAGAATTATGTAATGAGATGAAGAATGGACAAAATATCAAGCTTGGGGATGCCACCATGGTTTCACCATAATAAATATCCAAGAGGTAAAAGCGCCAAAGCTTGGTGATGCCCAAGGCATCCCCTTCTTCATCAATAAAAATCTCAGGTCTTTCTACACACTTCATTTTTATTGTTTCATGCATTGCTGTGTTGTTCTTGGAGCGTATTAGTTTTTGTTTTTGGTTTTCGTTTTCTTAGTTTGCTTGAGTAAGTTGGTTGGTTACACCACACTTTATTTGGAGAGAGACACACTCTGTTTCCATTGCCTAGAACACTCTAATTTTCACTCTTATTGTTTATTTTGTGAGTGTTCACTTCTGCTAGCACTGCGTTCAGCCTTAGTTTTCTTGTGCTTTCATCTTAGAACTTTTTAGTTCTTCTTTGTGGATTTGTGAGACTTGCTCACTGCTATTTATTGATTATTATCTTTGTGAGTTGTTTCAAATAAGTTGATTGGTGTTGGAAAAGAGTAGGAAGTTTCATGCTTATAGTAGTACAAAGAGGAGCTTGCATTGATTGTGACTTAGACTTTAGCATGACATGCTAGGTGTTGTTTTGACCTTATGCTTAGTGATTATTGTTGTAGCATGACTTGTTCCAAAAAATTGGTATTGCTTAGTGTGCCTTGAATAAATTATGTGTTTTTTTAGCATGCAAAAAGCATAGTATTGTGGTATTCTCCTTTGATGATTTGTCTGGGTTGAATTGGCACATGCTCAAACCATGTTATGACTATGAAAAATTCACCATAGCCTCTATGATCATTTACTCCTTGACTTGTAGTACCACTCTTTGCTTTGATTAGTAATGTTTTGTGCTCTGCATGATTATGGCCATTATTGCTCTCTTAGTTGGTTGATCCCAGTCTTTTGCTAGCCTCCACTTGTGTGAGTAAGCTCTACTCATGCTTCCAACTCCCAAGAAACCAAGTTATTCCAAAGTGTCCACTATAAACTCCTATGCATGGTGTGTTACACCATTCCAAGTATATTCTTGTTTTCAACTATCTTCCAATTAAAAACTATTTTGTTATGTGGAAACTTAGTGATTAAAGCCCTCACAAACTTGATGGCACACTTTATATTCTTTGCCCCTATTAAACTTGAACCATTGTGTCATTTATGTTGTATATGCTTGCACTTACACATTGGAATTAGCAGAACTGTTATATCACGGGGAACGTTTTCAACATTGCACTTGTACTTTGTACTCAGTTGATATCATGCTCTTTTGTCTATGGATGTCACCGGTGTGAAATAAAAAGGGAACTTGTAAGTCCAAGGAGTTTGTATTCTGTGTTAGAGAAACGCCTAGGCCGCTAGCATAAGCCATGCCAAATCATGGTGGAAAATTGCAGCATCACCATAGTAACATCTATGAAGCATTCTTCTTATAAAAAAGAGATTGAGAAAAAGAGACATTTGAGAAAAGAGGAAAAGAGAGAAAAAAGCACCATATTCCCATGGTAAATAAGAAGAATGCTGGGATGCTCATTGTCTGCTTGCCATGTCATTTTGGTTATGGGATAGCTCCTATACCATGTGCAAGGGGTACCTCATTGGCGGTTCTCTATGATATGCAAATACTTACAATGACAAGAACTTACAGGTGACTGAAGTTGCGTAGCAGGAGATGTGGCCCTCGTATTCAAGGGACTTGAGATTGCCAACTTACACTTTGTCAAGCATATACTCCATCTTTGTTCACTTTAACCTTAACCACTTCAAGATGCTTATGATAGGGGCAATGAGGGCTGAAATCTAACAAGTACAATAATTTTTGGAAGCTCTTTTTGAAACTTGAAATCCCTGCTTCCCTTTGTGAAGGGCCTTTCTTCCACTATTATATTGAGTCTCCGTCTTCTACCTTTAGGCACCATTAAGAGAGCATAGTTGTCATTCTGTGTGCAGTGTCCCAAAGCTTATTGATTGATGCATATTGTGATATTACTTGTTCATGTGCTACTTGTTTCTAGTCACCCTCGTGAACTTTGAAGGTGTCCTATGCATCTATTTGCTACTCTATGAGGGACAAGCTGAATGCCACTATGCCATGTTTTCTATATGTGAAACAAACAAACGTTTTTCAATGCATGTTATTCATGATCTTTGTTTGTAGCCTTTCATGTTGCATGCATAGTTACTATGTCCTATTGTTAGAACTCCATCTTTCATGCACATGTTTAGAGTTCTTTGATCCCAACTTTCAATGCTTGCAAATGGTTTGATCTTGGTTTTCATGGTGCATGTCACCTAAAAAATTGTTCTTTTATCACTTACCTACTCGAGGACGAGCAGGAGTTAAGCTTGGGGATGTTTGATACGTCGGAAACGTATCTATAATTTTTGATGCTCCATGCTTGTTTACTATCTACTTTGCTTTGCTTTGTCTACACTTTGAGGTGTTTTTATACACTTTCTGGAACTAACCTATTGACAAGAAGCCTCTGTGTCAGTTGCCTGTTTTCTTCTGTTTTTGGTTCCAGAAAGGCAGAAAATCAATATTCTCGGAATTGGACGGAACAAAAGCCAAAGTCATTATTTTTCCCAGAGCAACACGGAACCATGAAGCAGAGCCAGAGGGGGGCCACAGGGTGGCCGCATCCCCTAGGCGCGGGCAAGCCCTGGAGGAGCCCACAGGGGGTGTGGGCCCCCTGGACCCCCACCGACCTTGATTCATGCGCGGCATCCAGAAGAAATCCACGAAAAACTCCACAACACCGCCGCCACCGAAGGGGAGATTCGGGGGACAGAAAATCTCTGTTCCGGCACCCTGCCGGGATGGGGAAGTGCCCCCGGAGCCATCTCTATCGATATCCATCGCCATCTTCATCACCGTTGCTGATTCCCATGATGAGGAGGGAGTAGTTCTTCCTCGTGCCTAAGGGCTCTACCGGTAGCTATGTGTTCATCTCTCTCTTTATGCATAATCTTGTTGTGGTCATGAGCTTTGTAATCAAGTAGATCTACCTTGCTACTCAAGTGCTTCAATAGATCTCTTCTCTCCCCATGTGTGTGAAAGTGACAGCGTGCACGCCATGGTGGCACTTAGGTTTGAGTCTACATAAATACTCTTTGTGCTTTAATAGATCTATGTTTTCCCCACGTGTGTGAAAGTGACAGCGTGCATACCGTGTGTGGCACTTTGGCTAGATTGAATATTTGTTATGAGTTATATTTGGAGTTGGATGTCTCTATGAAATTGTGGTGTTTGTTTGAACCATCTAGCACTCAAGGTGACATTGTGGGGTTATCTAGATTGGGGAAGGGAGACTTTGAGGTGTGCTGTTATAGCCCTACCATGGATTAGAGTGTCAAACCAGAGAGTAGTTAAGAGTAGTATCATGTAGAGAGGATATTTATATGAGAGAGTGTTCACTAGTGAAAGTATGATCCCTAGGCCTTGTTTCTAAACATTGAAACACCATTTGCTACTAGATTTGTTGCATGTTTGCTTGCTTCCTTCTTGTTTCCTTTAGTCTTTAGCTCACCGTCAAGCTCTTTTCTGGCACTGTTACCACTTGTATTTCACTATCTCTTCGCCGAACTAGTGCACCTATACACCTGACAAGTGTATTGGGTGTGTTGGGGACACAAGAGACTTCTTGTATCTTGATTGCAGGATTGCTTGGGAGGGAATACCGTTGACCACTTCCTCCCTGAATTCGATAAACCTTGGGTAATCCACTTAAGGGAAACTTGCTGTTGTTCTACAAACCTCTGCACTTGGAGGCCCAACAAATGTCTACAAGAATAGAAGTGCGTAGACATCAAGCTACGTCGGAAACGTATCTATAATTTTTGATGCTCCATGCTTGTTTACTATCTACTTTGCTTTGCTTTGTCTACACTTTGAGGTGTTTTTATACACTTTCTGGAACTAACCTATTGACAAGATGCCACAGTGCCAGTTGCTTGTTTTCTTCTGTTTTTGGTTACAGAAAGGCAAAAAATCAATATTCTCGGAATTGGACGGGACAAAAGCCAATGTCATTATTTTTCCTAGAGCAACACTGAACCACGAAGCAGAGCCGGAGGGGGGACACAGGGTGGCCGCACCCCCTAGGCGCAGGCAAGCCCTGGAGGCGCCCGTAGGGGGTGTGGGCCCCCTGGACCCCCACCGACCTTGATTCCTGCGCCTATAAGAAGCCTCCGACCCAAAAACCCTAGGGCATCCAGAAGAAATCCACGAAAACCTCTATAGCGCCGCCGCCGTCGCCACCGAAGGGGAGATTCAGGGTACATAAAGTCTCTGTTCCGGAACCCTGCCGGGACGCGGAAGTGCCCCCGGAGCCATCTCCATCAATCTCCATCGCCATCATCACCACAGTTGTTGATTCCCATGATGAAGAGGGAGTAGTTCTTCCTTGAAGCTAAGGGCTCTACCGGTAGCTATGTGTTCATCTCTCTCTCTCTCTATGCATGATCTTGTTGTGGTCATGAGCTTTGTAATCAAGTAGATCTACCTTCCTACTCAAGTGCTTCAATAGATCTCTTCTCTCCCCATGTGTGTGAAAGTGACAGCGTGCACGCCATGGTGGCACTTAGTTTTGAGTCTACATAAATACTATGTGTGCTTTAATAGATCTATGCTTTTCCCCACGTGTGTGAAAGTGACAGCATGCATATCGTGTGTGTGTCACTTTTGCTAGATTGAATATTTGTTATGAGTTATATTTGGAGTTGGATGTCTCCATGAAATTGTGGGTTTTTTGGAACCATCTAGTGGTCAAGGTGACAGTGTGGGGTTATCTAGATTGGTAAAGGCAGACTTTGAGGTGTGTTGTTATAGCCCTACCATGGATTAGAGTGTTCAACCGGAGAGTAGTTAAGAGTAGTATCATGAAGAGAGGATATTTATATGAGAGAGTGTTCACTAGTGAAAGTAAGATCCATAGGCCTTGTTTCTAAACATTGAAACACCATTTGCATCTAGATATGTTGCATGTTTGCTTGCTTTAGTCTTTACCTCACTCACACACGTTACCCCACGTCAACAAAAAGTCAGAAGCTCTTTTCTAGCACCGTTACCACTTGTATTTCACTATCTTTTCGCCGAACTATTGCATCTATACACCTGACAAGTGTATTGGGTGTGTTGGGGACACAAGAGACTTCATTTATATTGATTGCAGGATTGCTTGAGAAGGAATACCTTTGACCACTTCCTCCCTGAGTTCGATATACCTTGGGTAATCCACTTAAGGGAAACTTGTTGTTGTTCTACAAACCACTGCACTTGGAGGCCCAACAACTGTCTACAAGAATAGAAGTGCGTAGACATCAGTAGTTCGAGGCACCCAATTGATTAGACAAACTTCCAGCCCAGCCCCGTTCCATTCCAGAGTAATGTGGTTGCACGGGTTCATTGCGCTAGCTTCAAAACTGGCCAGCCCGGCTGTTTTCGTAAACATTTTTCCTCCATCTTTTTTCCAAAATTTTTGTAAAACAAAACCTTTATCATTTTCCAAACCACTTGGTAGTCCAAGTCTCACCAAGGTTTTGTCATAAAACATTTTTGTTAAGCCTTTTCTCGGGGTCTTCCCATCCCATAGTTTTGCCTTGGCTAAAACGGGTCTCCAAAGGGGCATGGTGTTATACACCATCTATCATTCTAGGGGTAGGTAGGTATCATCAAAGAGGGTTGTACCTAATGGTACTAGGGGTAATGGTTTGGAGGAGCCAAACATTTCCCACATAACATAATATAGTAAAACAATGCAGTTTGCATAAACGGGTAGATAAAAAATGCATAGTAAAAGAAATAGGACAAGGCGTATGAGCAAGAAGGTGGCTTGACTGTGACCAGAGAGACGTCCCGTGACTTCTTTAGAATACAATACTACCGATTACAAAAAAATAAATAATAATATCCCGTTGCGTCCTTCTTCTCGGTTTTACACAGTCGCAACTATCATAGTTATCGAGCAAACATGCAAGCAAACAACAACATAATCAATACAATACTTAAAAGCATCAACTCATACAGCAAGCAATTGGCAAAACTAGTTTATAGATCATTATGGATTGAGGATTTGGAAATGGATGCAAAGGAATAGGTTTGCTTGCATTGGTGGATTTCCTATTAGGATTTAAAGTGCTAGAACTACCTCGATAAGGGGTTTTAGAAAAAGGCCAAGTTATGGGGGATAATATTGTGATTAGATGGTACCATCAGATAGGTATTGATAAAATGAAACCAACAATGGTGGTTTCACTATTTTATCAATTACCATTGATTTATAATGGATTTTGTAGTGATTAAAACTCTAGTTTTAGGAAATAATTCACCAGAGTTGTTATGGAGTTCCAAAAATTATTTCCTTGGGTGATTAGATAGTATTTGATGGACCGATTCAATAGGAGTTGGATTTAACTCAAAACAATTAGCAGAATGCCCTCAGGAAATTCCCAAATGCAGTACTGTAAGAAATATGTCTTTTTCACAAAATTTAATCTACAAAAGATTTCGATGTGATTACAATGACACAAGTTAGGTACTGAAAATACCTTTCTGTAGAAATTGGAATCAACCTTTTTGGAGTTACAGAGATACTGCTATGAATTTATTGGTGATTTAACAATACACAGAATAGTTTAGTTCACCAAAATTGAACATATGTTCATAAAATTAAGATCTACTAGGGTTTGAGAGGTATGGTTATGTGTGTCCACTGGGAGTTGGAATTAGGTTAAAACCTTATTTGGTTTAACCTAGATAATTTTCTAAAGGCAGAAAAGGCCTAATTTTTTTATTTTTTCTAAAGGTAATCTATAAGAAATTTTATGTGGGGCCAATGGGACAAGCATGGTATGACTAATACCTTTCATTTCCAATTGGATTTACTTGATTTGGGTTTGCCAATCTCTCTGCAAGCATTTGTTAGTGGGAGGAATACACTTGGATAATTTATTTTCTATGATTTATCTAACCAGTATTTTGGTCCAAAACCAAGTCTGCATGTTAGAGTGTGGACATAGGTACTGGTGAAAAATATTAGCTAAATTTATTTAGGGCCTTTCCATTTTCGAAAAGATTTAAACCATAGGGTAATATTTCTGGATCTGGAAAAAGAATAAAAGGAGAGGAGGTTTTCGGGCTGGATCTGGAGGACAAACGGGCCGCATAGAGGCAGGCCGTCCCAACTGCGCTAGGCATGCGCGGGCGGCACGCAACCAGCCGCGGCCCAGCGGCTAGCCTGCCCGCAGGGGCCGGATCGAAGGGGTAAGGGGCGACCACAGCCGTCCGATTATATCTCGACGGCGGAGCTTACCAGAGGGCCGGGAGGCGAAGGGGAGGGTGCAGGGCGATGCGGCGGTCCACACCAAGCCCGACGATGGGCGGCAGCAGGGGTTCCTGCCACGGCAGCTTGCTTGCGTGAGGGTGGCCGAGAGGAGCACGTCGGAGCTTCTCGGCACGGTCGGTAGAAGAGGTCCTGGGAAAAAATAAAGGCATGGTCAGGTAGAGGAGGAGGAGGGTATCACTACAGGGTGACATGCAGAGGGAGATAGCAAGAGGAGGGCGAGCTATGCTCAGTTCTTGTCCATGGCCGAGAGGCCATTCTTCTCATTCTCTCGATCAAGCCAAGGCAGGGGAGAGGATGGGGAGCTAGGGGATGGTGAGTGGGGAGCAGTGGATGTGAATGTGCCAAGGGAGGGGCAGTGTACTGTCTTGTGGTCTTATAACCGAAATAGGAGGTCCATGGTGGACCTTGACCATGGGGAGGTTAAGGGGAAGGAGGTGGCCAGGCATTGGGCAATAAGGGAGGTGGAGAGAGGGATGTGGGGCCTGCAACTCGACCAGGGAGAGGGGAGGAGTGGTTGTGGCTTTCAATGCCCAAGATTTTTATGAGTTATGCCTCCCTCTCTCTCAAACAACCACAAAGGACAAGGAGGAGGGGATGCTACAATACCTTGATATAGTGGGGCTCGACCAGGAGGGTGTATGGTTGCTAGGGAAATTTGCCTAGCAAGTTTGGATGGATTTTGGGTTGGTTTGAATCCAAGTTTGGTTGACCTTGCAAACTTGATCAATGTGGGGCTTGTGAAGGAAGTTGCAAAAGTTGTATTTGGCAAGGTGAGAAAAAGGTACTGGTGTGTGTATAGGGTCATTGCATAACCATAGGAATTATTTGGGATTTTTCTAAAGATTAAAACCCCATTTAGATGCATTCATTCAAAAAGGGCAGATGTAGATTATGGAAGCTAATGTAATATTTTTACATTATACAAGGTTGGTTTTTGATGTTAAATGGTTATGAATACCATATTACACATTGGAGAATTTATTTAGAATTTATTGGGATGGAAAAGTATTTTTAAGGAATTATTTATTGTTTCTCTCATTTAGGAAAAAGGGAAATAATAAATAATAAATAATCTAAAAAATATTTATTTTTTAGTTTGAAAGAGAGGGTATGAGGTAGAGAACTCAAATGTGCATTGATTTGGCCAGGTGATTTGGAGTAAAACAAAATTGCCTTTATGGACAGAGTTTTTAGGGTTTTGCCAGAAAAAGAATTTAAATGGTTTTAGGCTCGAAATAATTATGGGAATTATTTGGGAAATAGCCTAACCAAGGTATATGATGTAATATTGATTTATACATCCTTGTCCACTTGGGGGTGAAGGATTTTGGTGGAAAGGAAAGAAACTAGATTTTTGGGAATCTAGGTTTTTGTTATTTTCATGCCACCAAAACATGGTTGGATCAGGGAGCGCAGAGCTCACCTTGATACAATGGGTATATGGATGGATAGACTAGGTTATATATATGATCATGGAAGCAATAGTTGAGCTTGGTTGGATTTGAGGTGGTTTAGGGGTGATGGCAAACTTTGTTGAAAAATAAGGCTGCCATAACAGAGTTGTCATGATGCCACATAAACAATGGGGGTTTATGAAGCTCAAAGATCCAAAGGAAACAAGTGAGGTATGGATTCATAGACCATGGTTACTTGATCATAACCATGCAAAGATTTGGTCAAGGGGATATGGCAAATACATGTGAGCTTCTACCAAACTAGGCAAGATGATAAGATTTGCATAAAATAGTATTATATTGACTACAAAACCATCAGGGATGAGTGGGAATTAGAATGTCTTAGCCAAGGGAAAGAGTGGTCTTTGGTAGTACTAATGATGTAATACAAGATGGTTTAAATACATTCTCAATAATATACATGGGTTAGAACAGGTAGAGCTTCAAAGATTGAATCGAGATAAGGAATCCAGACATAGGCATTTTGGCAGGTTTGGGGATTTTGACTAGTATGCAAGAGAGAAACACTTGAGAGTGTGGCAAGGGTTTATACTTCCCATTAAGTGGTGTATGTTGAGGTATAGATTGAATAGATGGGATCCATGCATGTACTGGTTCTTCACTAAGGTGGAAACCATCAAGAGGGATTATCCTTGGATTGATTTGATTAGAAGGTGATATGGCCACTCTAGTGGCTTAGGATAGATCCATATTTGGATGCTTGATTTTAAGAATGATGCTCACACTCATAGATTGGGTCATAAGGGATGAGCTATTAGGTTAGCTCACTCTAGTTCCTAAACAAACTTGCCTTTATGGACAGAGTTTTTAGGGTTTTGCCAGAAAAAGAATTTCAATGGTTTTAGGCTCCAAATAATATGGGAATTATTTGGGGAAATAGCATAACCAAGGTATATGATGTAAGCTTGATTTATACATCCTTGTCCACTTGGGTTTTGAAGGATTTTGGTGAAAAGGAAATAAACTGGATTTTTGGGAATCTAGGGTTTTGTTATTTTCATGCCACCAAAACATGGTTGGATTAGGGAGCTCAGAGCTCACCTTGATACAATGGGTAGATGGATGGATAGACAAGTTTATATAGATGATCATGGAAGCAATATTTGAGCTTGGCTGGATTTTAGGTGGTTCAGTGTAATACCCTCAGAATCGGCCCTATGCAAGTTTCAGCGCTTCCCGCCAAAACCCGCATAGAAACGATTCAAAGGTGCCCACCAGGCACTTGCGTGCGGGTGGAAAACGAAGTAATACCATTACACAATAGTCCTCAATGGAACCCACAAAACTTATATATACAACAGCGACTCAAAGGGTCAAGAATACAGATTTACAGTACAAAGATCCAGATCACCTTGAAAACAATACAGCGTCCGAGTACGGACAAGATGCAAATTGAGCTAAGAGCCCTGAAGAATAACCAATGGCGTCCATAACCCTGCCCAGGCCAAGCCGGAAGGGTAACCCTGCTAACGACGTCGATCTCAAAGCCTGCTTAAACAAAAGGGGTGCCGACAAAGGGCAAAGGAAAAAGAGAGAGCGGTCAGTACTGAGGCCAGTACAGGGCGAGGCTAGAATTCGGCGGTCCTCGCCTACATAGGTATGGTGGACGGAGCGGCAGCGCAGCATGCACTAAACAACCTATAGAGACTCGATATAACTGTCGGCTACCAGAGAGGGATAAGAAAGTCCTATTCGGAACCATCTTGATACTACCACCAAACATACCCATCCTGGTGTTTCCCCCTCGAGACCAAACGAGGAAGTCAACCGAGGAACTCACACCGTTGGCAGTTTTATTCATTCCGTTATAGTTGCGGCAATTACTAGTCAAATAAAGATGGCATGAGTCATCCTGATATAATAAGCAGTGGGCATTTTAGTTAAACATTCTGTTGTAGTTGCAACACTTACTAGTCAGATACGATTAGCATGAGACAACCCAAACCCAGCAGTTGTTGGTACTTTTATTTAGCCATTCCGTTGTAGTGAAGCTGATTACTAGTCATATCGGATACAAGTCAAATTATAGCAGTAAACTTTAGTTATAGTTGTCTATGATCGAGAACTGTGCTCCAAGTCGTCCATAACCGCGGACACGGCTTTTCGAAAAGATTTAACCCTGCAGGGGTGCACCAAAGTATCCACACGCACTTCGACCCTTTTTGCCAGATCAGTTAACATACACCCATCGGTATGTCGGCGGGGCCTAAGTCATGACGTTTCCCAGACCCAAAGCAAGTACATGGGGGCCACCCCACTAAGCTACCCGCAATGAAGTCGGCCAGTCTCCGAGACGGACTCAGGGTTTGTGTAGACGGCTGTAAACGACTGGGAACCCGAAAGTGTGATTGGGCTTGTCGATACAGCGAAAACGTGTCACGATCCTAAACAGTATAGGTGCTCCTCGCACAATCGTAAATAAAGCAGTAAAGCATGGCATAAGTACAGAATAGTAATAAAGCCCCAAACTACTTGTGGCCCCCAGCACAGTACTTGGAATCAGGTACTAATCGATGGGGGTGCCCACACACCCCACCTGTGGTTAGCGCGCTCGATCTCGGAACAGGTGTCAAGAACTCGGGGTCCTACGGGACACTAGTGGGCGGTTAACAACCAGATAACATCTATTGCCCACCTGTGCCTCTGCATTATTTACCTACTTCAATTTTAGTTATTAAACAATAATTAAAGCCATGATCATCTCCAACATTAAACATGCGGCAATACTCCAACAACTGTGGTACTTGACGACACGCAACAACACTTGAGCAAGCGACTACGACGCGCAGGTCCAACTATCTACCAAACAACAGGTAATAGGATGTGTCCAAGGCAATATAAGGCCGCAAGGGATATCACGGGTACGGAAACTAGAGCATCGCAACACAGATAGCAATAGATCAACAGGAGGAAATAAAGACTATAAATGCAAAATAGGTAGAAGGGGAAGGGATGCTCGCCTGAAAACATTGCCGAAGGTTCATCCAAAGGTCGGGGCGAAGCTCACATCAACTCAACGGCCTTATCCGCGAAGAAGCAAAACACTAGAATAAACACCGGATGCACTATTTAATACTATGGCAGAAGATCGGGCATGATGCATGTATGATGTATGACATGGCAAAGGTGCGGTGCAATTAGGCAAGATTAAGCGGAACCGGGGTCCTGACATTTAAATATATGGTTCTAGTTGTTTAGAACCCCCGCAATTTAAATGTTGTATTAATAGGGCGAAACATGGCATCGGTTCGCTACACCAATTTAAATGGAGTCCGGAATAAGAAAAGATATCCCGTGTATAGACTCCATATTTAATTATGAGATGAATCAGCGTAATGCCCTCAACCCACATGATATGCATGCGAAATGAACCATTAATATGCAACAAGTTTTATATATAGCATTTATGAAATAGGGTCTCGGGAAAAGGTTCACACATGTGGGTACGGAAGATCTTGGGTTCCGGGGGTTCGAGGTTCGACAGGGTTCGACGGGATCAGCAGGATCGGATACAAGATGGAGAACTTGTCGTGACGTGCCGGAGATCTTGGTTCCAAGCGGTCGATCTTGTCGTCGAGAAGATCTTGTCGGGTCCGCGTATCTGGTCGGTCTTGGCGTTCGGGATGAAGAACTTGGCGTCCGGGATCTCGACGAGCTTGGCGTCCTTGTCAGAGTTCTCGGGTGACGATGTCGGTGTTGGGTTTGGCGCCGGTGGAGAGGATATCGACAGGAGGGCCGCGGGACCAGGAGAGGACGAGGATGGCCGAGGCCGGGGAGGAGGCACCGACGGTGGTGGACGGAGGACGGGGGCTCGGGGGTCCGGCCGGCGGCGGGGTCGCGGGCCCGAGGATGCGCGGGAGGCCGACGAGCGATGGGGCCGTGGCGACGCGGCGAGACGACGGAGGGCGGCGCGAGGAGCTCCGGGTCAGAAGACGCCGGTAGCGGGCTCTGAGAGGAGGGCGAGTGGAGGCACACAGCGAGGCTGGCCGACAAGGAGGGGCGCCGAGGCGGTGGTGCTAGGGTCGAGCCGTGATCCGGCGAGGCGGGGCGCAGGCGGCCAAGCCCGGGCGGATCGATGGCGGTCGCACGGTGGGGGAGTAGATCAACCAGGGGCTCGCGGAAGGCGGCGGAAAGAGGAGGCGGAGGAGGTGGCCACGGGTTGAGCTGTTGCGCGGAGGACGGTCGGCCGGAGGTGGGGGGGGTTGACGCAGGCGAGGAGGAGGCGAACGGAGGAGAGAGAGGGAGGGGGAGCGGCGCGCGGGGAGACCACGTCTCCCGCGTGGGTCCGGGGTGGAAAACGAGGCGGGCGGCTATCGGTCGGGGTGGGACCCGCGACGCGGTAGGTGGGGAAGCAAGCGGGGATCCAGGCGGGAACGGGCGGCGACCAGGTGGGGTGGGACGCGTGCAGCTGCGTGGGGGCACGCGCGCGAGCGGGAAAAAGGACAGTGGGGGGCCAGGCTGGCGGCGGACCGCAGGTAGGAGTGGTGGCGCGTCTGTCGAGCGGCTGAGGTGGCGCACAATGGTTGGAGGGAGGATAGGGCAAGGGTGAGGTGGCGACCGGTGATTGGCTGGGGTGAGGTGGCTGGGGATGGGTAGATTAGGATTAGGTAGGAAAAGGTTTGGGGTAGCTCTGGTTTTTGTACTGGGGGTGGCCGACTAGGTCGGATCGACCCGGTTTGGCTGCCCCCTAAAAATAAAATAAATATTTTATTATTTAAAACGAGGCTTTTGCAAACCGTTGGTAGACGAAACAAAATATTCTGGAGACCCGGGTTTTAATTTGAATAAAGACAGGAGTATTTAGAAAACCAAACTAGGCGTTTCGAAAATAGTTTAGACAAAAACCATGCATGATGATGACGATGCTCAAATGCAATGTGGCATGATGACATGAGCATGGGGTCATGATGATGCTGTAGCATCCCAATTGTCAAACAATTGTAATGCTACTTGGTCTAGTAATATAATGGCTACTTCCTATATATAATTGTTGCATCATAATTATATCATGCTCATGTCATCATGCCACCTTGCATTTGAGCATCATATAAAAACCCTATTTGTTTTGGTTCTTCTCTCATAAGCATCATCAGTTGTATTTGCCTCTTGATATTGTATTTGGTTATTGATATATTGTTTAAATGCCCAAGTTGAGTTGGGGCATATCTTTTAATCTACTCCACCACCCTTTCTTTTCACCACCTTATAATTCCACCATTCCATTATCCATGAGCTTGCATTTGATTTTCTTTTGGTATTTAATCTAGCTCATGGGAGATAGGATGGATCTACTTCTACAAATTCTTTTGCTTGGCTTTAATCCACTTTTGGGAATGCATAAGAATAATGCCATGTTAATATTATTGTTTTCACAAGAATAAACATGGCATTAATTATTTTGCATGGGCCATGCAAGAACCACCACATTCTAGTCTTTTGGATTTTTGGGTGAACCATCTCATCTCTCACCTCTCTCTCCCTCCTTTTGGCTTGGTCTTAGTTAATCTTGCTTAAACCCCATCACCACCTTTTACCTCTTCCTCTTTGTGGGCTAGCTCTTGTTTGATCTTGTTTTGTTCTTGCTTGAGCTTGCCCAAAAGGAAACCCATCACCCAATCCTCTATCACCACCCTACCTCATCTCTCTCTCTCCTCTCTCTTTACCTTTCTCTCTAACCACACCCCCATCTAACCTAAACCGAGCCTCTCTAGCTCTCATCCTTTCTCTCGGCCTCTCTCTTCTCTCTACCTTCCTGGCCCCACCTGGCCACCCTGGCCCCACCTGGCCACCCTGGCCCACCTAGCTACCACCCAAACCAAACCCTAACCCGAGCCATACCCCCTCTCTCCAAACCCTAGCTCCAACCCTAGCTACACCCGAGCCTACCCCCTCTCTCTCTAGATCTCTCCCTGCCCTGCATGCCCACACCGAACAACCCTCCTTGGCCTCGCCCGTCCCCACCTGAAAGCCACCTGCCCTGCCCTGGCCGAGCCCCACCCGAGCAAAAAGGAGGAGGAGAAAAGGTGGCCAAGCCACCTTTTCCACCGTCCACTCCCGCACGGCACCTCCCTCTCCCTCTCTACTATCTACCACCATCTCCCGGCTCTCCTCTGCCTCTTCCAGATCCGCCCGAGCCTGCCTCCTCTCCTCCCTTTCTTCTCCACCTCCACCAGCTACCCCATCGCCGGCCACCGTCGGTCTCCACCGTTCCCCCTCCTGCAGCCGGTGGCGAGGTGTTCTGGGTGTCGAGGAAGACCGAGGACCCTCCCCTGCTTCGTCCTGTACGTACCAGCGAGGAGGAGGAGGACCAGAAGCCCCAGGACCATCACCGCTAGCCGAAACCCTAGATCGCCGGACCGCCAGCCTCGTCGTCGGTCCGCTGCTCCTCTGCCCGATCCGTCCGCACCAACCACCTCCTGGTGAGCACCCGAACGACCCTGACATCCTCTCCTTCCTCTTCATGCCCTGCACCTCTAGTTCGTTCCGTCGAGCGGCCTCCGTGCGCCGCCACCGCTCCGCGTCACGCTCTGGCCGACAGCAGCAGTTGCAGCAGCGTTCGTCCCCCTCTTTTCTCCGCCGTGCCCCGCGCGCTGTAGCCCTCCTCCGATGATGCTCTCTGAACGAAAGTTGTAGATTCCAGTACCCTCTTCGTTTTTCGTTTTTGGGGCGACGCATTTCGTCCAGCGTACGCGTCGCCATCGTCGCCAGAAGACGGCCAGTCTTTCGCCGCCGGCAGCACCGCGTCCGTCAGAGTCAGCAGCAGCCGCTGGCCTTTTTGCGCTGGAGCCCCTGCCCTTTTTCCCGCCTGAACCCGCCGTCCCCAGAGCCCACTTGTCAGCCTCGGTGTATTTTTGCAAGAAAACCCCTGCGCTCTAGAGTTTCTCCGCCCGCGCCGCCCTGGATCGCCCACGTGTCGCCCACCGGCTGGCCGTGCGCGTGAGTGGCCCCGTGGATCGACCGGTCCCATCTGTCGGTCTCGCGGGCTAGACAGACGCGAGGTAAGAAAAGTCCGGTTCTGTCCCCGCCACGCCGGATGCTGCTGAGTCAGCGCTGGACCCGCGCGTCAGTGACACGAGCTAAGATCCTCTGAGTACAAAAAAGTCTGTATGATTTCTGTTTTAAATAAAACAATTTCAGAAAATGTTTTTATAAATGATTTAATTTCTGTTTTAAATAACTTTTAAATTATAAACCCAAATAATACATATAATATATGTTTTTAGATCAGAAAAATGTGAGGATTTCAAATAAGCTATTCAAAATAATGTTTGAACACTTTAATTTTCGAGTTGAGCAAAATTACAATAAAATGCCCTTTTCCCTTAATTAATTAATAACTTTTGTTTTATAACTCCAAATTTGACAAATAATATGTCTAAAATGATTAGCTGGACGAGACCTTTCTGTTTATGCATTCCATGTTCTGTTTTGCAGCATGAATAATATAAATATAAAGTATACAGCAACTTATTCGAGAATAAAATGTGACCAAAACTCAATAAAATGTTTATTTCTTGTATTCTACACCTCACCCATGCCATGCTACTTTATTGCCATGCAAATTGTGCATCATTCATCATGGCATGATTGTTTGCTTGTCGCATTTTATTCTTATGCTTGTGCATTTTATTTATGTTGGCCCTTGTTTGTTTGGTTCTCTTCGAATCGACGCTGAGCAGGGGATATATCAAGAAACCCAGGAGCACTACCCAGATCCTTCTCTCGCTTCAACTGAGCTGCCAGGCAAGCACTACCACATGCTTGCATACATATAGTACCTATTGCCTCTATCTTATTCTTGCATCATTGAGTCGCGATCGCATTAAACTGAATCCCAAGTACTGCATAGCCTTTACTTTTAAACCCCACCGAAGCTTGTTCCTCCATCCCATGAGCCATTACTACAGGAGTTGTTTGAGCCATGCGGGTCGTAGAACAGCATGTGTAGGTTATGTGAGTGTCTGATGGATAACGAGGTACCTATACAACTTAACCTGAGTAGTAATGGGATAACTAATGAAAGTGGCACCGGTGAGCAATATCTGCTATTTGGTTTTTCATGCTCACTTGTGTCCCGTAGGACCCCGAGTACTCGATTCCTGTTCCTTGAATATTCGCGCTATCCACATCCGGGAGGCTTATGGACCCCCCTGAGCCAGAGCTTGATTCATTCTTATTTCTTGGGGCCACAAAGTAGTTTGGGGCTTTATTACTATCCTGTACTCATGCCATGCTTTACTGCTTTATTTACGATTGTGCGAGGAGCACCTGTACTGTTTTGGAAGCGGAGTGTTTTCGCGGTATCGACAAGCCCAGTCACATTTTCGGGTTCCCAGTCGTTTACAGCCACTGACGCAAACCTTGAGTCCGTCTCGGAGTCGGCTAACTTCGTTGCGGGGAGCTTAATGGGGTGGCCCCCTGAAATATTTCTGAATCCTGTGATCGCTTTGTCGTGAATGCCTCGTTGGGTTTTGATTTGGTTTTTCCGAGGTTGATCGAGTGTGTGTTGCTATTTGTGCACCCCTGTAGGGTAAAACTTTCTGAAAGCCGTGTCCGTGGTTATGGACGACTTGGAGCACAGTTTCTCGATCATAGACAAGTATAACTAAAGTACCGCTTTTAATTTGACTAAGTAACTGACTAGTAAATAGTGCAACACTCATGGAATGGATAATAAAACTGCCAACGGATGGGGGTTGTTCGTCCGCTTCCTCGTTGGTAAGCGAGGAGGAGGATGGATCTGTTAATATTACTGTTATAACTGTTGTTATTAATTCACGGACATCCGTCTATCTTTGGTTAGGCGGATGGTTAGAGAGTATCTATAGAATTGTTAGGTATTATCTTTTGCTGCAATTGCGTCACCCAGGTTGTGTCCCCTTTAGAGGCATAAAGACTTGCTGAGTACCCCTAGGGTCTCACACGATAAATTATTTGATTCAGATGAACAGGTACACTCACAAGATGGATACTGGGTAGAGGAGACGGACGATGTGGGGAACGATCATTCGGTGTAGAGATTCCGGGAATGGGGATCCGTGAGATCTGTGGGCGGGATGTGTTTATTATGGGGCATCTTATGCCGATTTGCTTCTTATCCGTACTCGGATCTTGTTTGCCGCTTCCGCCTGATACTCTGATGTTTGATGTATGAGGAGATATCCTAAACTATTATATCTATCTAGGACATTTGGATCTTGCCGTATGGCGTTGCAGTATTTCTATTTCTTTTAGATGGAATGGCTCTGAGGACTGTTGTATGGTGGCTTGCATACATACTCATTTGTGTATGTAGTTGATCCCTTCGCCTGCCGATTACGCCGCCCGTTCTTGTCCCGATGTTTGGAAATGGTTAGGACGGCCGAAAGGTCTACCTGTGAGTGGCATTTGGGCCCCACCGTACTATTTTAACCATTCCCGCTCATCCAGGCTTGTAACTAGGAGCGTAATTCACCGAGGTAGTTACAGATGCAATGCACAAAAATAACGCGATTTTCTAGTAGTGGTTTTTGCGGGGCGCCACATTTAGGGGTGATGGCAAACTTTGTTGAAAAATAAGGCTGCCATAATAGAGTTGTCATGATGCCACATAAACCATGGGGGTTTATGAATCACAAAGATCCAAAGGAAACAAGTGAGGTATGTATTCATAGACCATGGTTAGTAGAGGATAACCATGCAAAGGGTTGGTAAAGGGGAGATGGCAAATAGATGTGAGCTTCTACCAAACTAGGCAAGATGATATGATTTGCATAAAATAGAATTATATTGACTACAAAACCATCAGGGATGAGTGGGAATTAGAATGGATTAGACAAGGGAAAGAGTGGGCTTTGGTAGTACTAATGATTGAATACAAGATTGTTTAAATACATTCTCAAGAATGCACATGGGTTGGAAAAGGTAGAGCTTCAAAGATTGAATCTAGATAAGGAATCCAGACTTAGCCATTTTGGCAGGTTTGGGGATTTTGACTAGTATGCAAGAGAGAAACACTTGAGAGGGTGGCAAGGGTTTATCCTTCCCAATAAGTGGTGTATGTTGAGGTATAGATTGAATAGATGCGATCCATGCTTGTACTGGTTCTTCAGTAAGTTGGAAACCATCAAGGGGGATTATCCCTGGATTGATATAATTGGAAGGTGATATGGCCACTCTGGTGGCTTAGGATACATCCAGATTTGGATGCTTGATTTTAAGAATGATGCTCACAAACATAGATTGGGTCCTAAGGGATGAGCTACTAGGTTAGCTCACTCCAGTTCCTAAACAAACAATGCAATCAGCAGATCAAGGCAATTCGACAGCAGATCAAGGCAATTCATCCTATCAAACTTATCCGACTACTACTAGGGTTACCATCAAGCCTAGCTTGAGGTAGGGAGGGGTATTTTGAATTGGTTATGTTTTGAAGTAATATAAGTACCTCTTGGTATTTCTACCAAGATTGGAATGAGGAGGTTTTGAATAAAGGTTTTGGAAAACCTAGGGGTAAGAGTAGTTGAGAGTTATGTCTAGAAAACATAAGGAGATTATATTTTAGTTCTCCATAGTTTTGTTAATAGAACTAGTAAAAATATTTTTGTTTTGTCAAAGTCATCTTGGCTCAGGCTTTGAAAACCCAGAACAATTGAGAAAATGAAAGATGAGCCAAGACATCTCTTTTGTAAAATTGCTTTTGTCAACTAGTGTTGAGATAAGAAGTATAGCACCTGTTATAGAATCAGTTGCAAGAACACAAGAAAGCGAGTAAACAAACATTGCACAAGTAACAAGAAAAAGTTTTTGTTCCCCCTGATTTTTGCCTTTTGGACAACAATTCAGGGTTGCTGAAATTATTCGCCCCCCTCAAGGGAAGGACTATCCGCCCTTGGGGAAATCCTCCCGAGAGACGGAAAGTCCAGGGAAAACTCCGCCCCTCTCTGAGTGATGCGTCGTGGCAATCCTTGAAGCAGATCCTAGGGGGCGGACTATCCGGCCCCCTGGAGGAGCGGATTATCCGGCCTGGGCAAAAACTCCGGCCCTGGCCGGAAAATTCGTGGGATATTCCGCCCCCCATCATGAGGGTTGCGCCCTTGTGCCCTTTTGAAATAGGGGAGGGGTGGATTATCCGGCCCCTAGAATGGGTGGATTATCCGCTCCCCAAAACCACCTTACAAGCTCCTTTTGCAGCACTTCAACACATTAAATGATCCTTGGTATTGTTATCTAACACATAAAACACTAGGGATCATGAAATGTTTTTTCATATAGCTCCTGTATCATGGGGCAAGGGGTACCCCATTGGCGGTTCTCTATGATACACATAAACTTACAATGACAAGAACTTACCAGTGACTAATTTTGAGTAGCATGAGGAACGACCCTCGTACTCAAGGGACATGAGATTTCCAGTTTATGATCTGTCAAGCATATAACTCGTAGTGGACCTAACTTTAACCTTAACCATTTTAAAGATGCTTATGATAGGGGAAATGGGATATCAAAGATAATGAGTACCATACTTTCAGCATTGTGAAGCTTTTCAAACTTTTCAAAACCTTTTCACCTCTTTGTTAAGTCACCATTTATTCTATGAGCACCTTCCGGAGAGCATAGCTGTCATTCTTAGTGTAGTGTGCTTGTCCTAGGGCACGGTTAATTGTGACATAACTTTGATGCTTATATCTTTGGTATTTTTATTTCTAGTATTCACCTGAACTTCAGTGGTGCCTTGGCATTTATGTTTTTCTCCACAATCAAAGGCAAGCGAGATACCACTTTATCATACCTTCTTATGAGCATTACGATGTTGCTTATTCTTATGTTTCATGTTGCTTATTATTATTGTGTTGGAATCTCTTCATAGCTTGCATGACTATTGAGTAGACTTAGTTGCATACTCCTTATTATGAATTGCCTAAGTATTTGATCATATGCTGAGAATATATACATCTTATGAAGCAAATGTGTTCGTGAAAGTTTCTTTTATCGCACTCAGTTTTCAACTGAATTGCTTGAGGACAAGCAATAAGCTAAGCTTGGGGGAGTTTTGCTATTGTTTCTCCTCTAATTTGTGTGATTTGGATACAACTAGCACGGACTGACACCATTTTCAGCAGAATTGCTTTGGTGCCTCGTTTTTGTGCAGAAAATCAACTTTCAGGAAAAATCATGGAAAATATCGCAAAACTCCTATTTTCCAGAAGACTCACGGAGTCAGAAGACGAGACGGAGAAGGGCCACGAGGGGCCCACACAACCTGGTGGCGCGGGCTAGGCCTGGCCGTGCCAGGGGGTGGTGTGGCCACCTCGGGCACCCCCTCGACCTCTCCTTCCGCCTACATAAGCCCTCTGACATAAAAACATAGGGGGGTTCGATGTTTTTTCAGATAGAGTTTCGCTGCACCACCACCACCAGAAACCGCGATTTGGAACCAGAAACTCCATTCTGGCACCCTGCCGGGACGGGCAATTGGAGGAGATCATCCCCATCATCATCATCATCATCGACGCCTCTCCATAAACCATCCATGTTTCCCCCATCCATGAGTGATTAATCCTCCGATGTAGGCTATGGGGATTGTAGGGATAGGATGAGATCTATCATGTAATCGAATAAGATTGTTAGGTCATGGTGCCTAGTATCTTTTGTTAATGCTTTTTGACATTGTTGCAACTTGTTATGCTTAATGCTTGTCACTAGAGACCGAGTGCCATGATCTCAGATATGAACATGTTATTGATTCATGATGATATTATTGTTTGTGATCGTACCTGCAAGTTGTTTACACATATTATTGTCCGAAACCAAAGGCCCTGAAGTGACAGAAATCGGGATAACCGGAGGGGATGGCTATGATGTGAGGATTACGTGTGTTCACGTAGTGTTAATGCTTTGCTCCGATACTCTATTAAAAGGAGTACCTTATTGCTAGTAGATTCCCTTGAGACCCTGCTGCAACGGGCTGGAAGGACAAAATATGTTGTGCAAGTTCTCATTGCGAGCACGTATGACTATATATGGAACACATGCCTATGATTATTTAGTACTTGGCTGCTTTATCTTATTTATCTGCAAATGGCCTTGGTCTTGATATTACATGAATAATCTTGTCCATGCAATGCCCATCCATCCATCCCTATGCCTACCGCACTCAAATCCTGTTGTTTACTACTATTGATACTACTGCCTTTACTTTACCACTTCTGTTACTTTGCTATTGCAACCACAAAACTGTTGCTACTGATAAACTCATGTGAGCAAGACTATTTCCAGGTGCAGCTGAATTGACAACTCAGTTGTTAAGGCTTATAAATATTCTTTGGCTCCCCTTGTGTCGACTCAATAAATTTGGCTTTACTACCCTCAAAGACTGTTATGATCCCCTATACTTCTGAGTCATCAGGGGACCCTTTATAACCATTTGGGTTCCATACTTTTTATATTTTTTTCAAACATATCCAAACCATTTTGAATACATTTCAAATAGAGAGGGAAGCAAGGGTTTAGGGTTTTGATTCATTTTCTTGCATGCATTTTTAAGATGATGCTCATGACTACGCATACAAATCCTAATTACCATTTAATGGGACTAGGGGTGTTACAGTACCACATGTCAGCCTCTCATTAGAAGAATTGTGTGTATGATGGAATTTTTTCCTTCGCTCCTGCTACCCTGTTCCGAACTTGATTGCACTACCGTTTAATCATGCATCTAGACCCACATGTCATCCTCTCATTAGAAGAAACATGTGTATGATGGATTGTTTTCTCTCGGTCTCGCTACCCTATTCTAACTTGATAACACTGCTAGATGCATAATCATGCAGCTAGGCCCCATGTGTCATACTCTCATTAGAAGAAACATGTGTATGATGGAATTTTTTCCCTCGTTCGCGCCTCTGTGTTAACTTGATAGCGTTTCTTGCTGCATCAGCCGTTTATTCATGTTGGTGGGTCCCATATGCCAGCCTTACATTAGAAGAATCGTTCCTTCTCTAGTGCTACCCTATTATAACTAGATAGCGTTGCTCGACGAATCTGCTGTTTGGACACGCTCTAGGGTCCCACATGTTAGAATTTCATTAGAAGAACGTGTGCATGTTGGACTTTTTTCTCGCTCGCGCCTCCAGGTTTCGAACTTGGCAACGTTGATCGATGCATCAGCCGTTTATACAGGCTGGTGGGTCCCTGTCTCAGCCTCACATTAGAAGAAACAAATGTATGCTGGACTTTTTTCACGCTCGCGCCTCCATGTTTCGAACTTGGCAACGTTGCTCGATGAATTAGCCGTTTATACAGGCTAGTGGGTCCTCCATGCCAGCCTCTCATTGGAAGATACATGGGCATGCTAGACTTTTTCCTTGCTCGCGCCTCCCTCTTTGGAACTTGGCAACATTGCTCGATGTGGCACCACGTGTATAAGGTCTCGCTGGTGGGTCCCACATGTCAATATCTTTTCTTTTAATGACATGTCAATATCTCTTTAAATGAAACGTGTGCATGATGGACATTTTTCGGCTACGTCTACTGTTTTGGCATGGGAAACGTAGCTAGATGTGGCAGTCTTGTATGATCTTGCTGCTAGGGCCCACATGCCAGCCTCTCTGGTATGTCCTGGTTAGTGGGTCCCAGATGCCAGCCTCTCTGTATAAGTACTTAACTTATTTTTTTCAAACCCGCACATTAAGAGGGACGCTGTAGGCTGGTGGGTCCGTCATGTCAGCCTCTTTATAAAGAAATACTTGCTAGAAGAAAATTAACATAGACGCTGCAGGCTGGTGGGTCCGCCATGTCAGCCTCTCCGCAAAGCAATATTGCTAGAAGAAAATTAAGAGGAACGCTGTAGGCTGGTGGGTCCGTCATGTTAGCCTCTCCTTAAAGTAATATTGCTAAAAGAAAATGAACATGGACGCTGTAGAGGGACGCTATAGAAAATTAACATCTATGTCATGTTTTTATAGTTTATTTGTCTTTTGATTGCTTGGTTGAATGTCTTTGGTTCATTAGAGTTGTATGTTGATATGGTACTAGGGGTGGGCGTTCGGTCATGACCGAAAATTCGGTCTTTGCATACCCGTCTATTTTGAAATCAGTCTTCAAAAATCAAAGACCGAAATTTACTTGTTAATTTTACTAACCGACAAATTCGGTTACCCAATAATTCGGGTTCGGTTTCGGTCATGACCGAATTGTGTGGAAGATATTATCAAATACAAAAGTTGGATAATATTTGGTAAACCATTTGGTACTATTTCAGTTGTAATTTCAATATAAAATACACTTCATATAGTCATATTAATTTGCGGAAACTAACATTCAATAATACTAAATTTGGCTTAGTCGAGGAAGATAAATCTATAGTTATGGGCAACTAGAGCTTTGAAACTAGGCCACTCTCACCTAAATTTCGGTCAGTCCGGTCCATTCAGTTACAAAGAACTAATGACCGAATTAACCAAACTAAATTCGGTCTACAAAATTTTCTACCCAATATTTTGATCGGTCCTTTCGGTCTTGGTCTATTCGGTTTCGGTCTCGGTCTTTTCGGGTTCGGTTTACGCTTATCGGTTTTTCTGCCCACCCCTATATGGTACAGTCATTTGGTGTCCATTATATTTGTGCGCGCATGGATTAAACATCATAGGGTTTGTAGTATGTGTAAGAGGAAGGGGAATTTCTGTCGGAGTGACAGAAACCCAAGGACGTGAACCGGAACGTTGCACGTATGGGAGTAAGAGGACCATTAACTTAAGGCTATGGTTGGGGAAACCTTAATGCATTGTTAGTATTTGAGGATGCTTGTTAACAATCCAATCATATATTACTTGTAATTCCAAGTAGTGAAGTGCATGTATATTTAACCTCTCCCACATAGAAAACTGCATCAAAGATAATGAACCTGATTTATTCGCTAATTAAACTTGGACAAAGCCACCACAATTACCACAACTTTTCCATACTCATGGTACTATTAGTTTATGGTTACTTAGTATATTTTATTACTGCAGCACTAACAATTACTTTCTTGTATTTATTATCTTGGAAAGGTATCTCACATACCCATATTGTTACTCTAGTTTTATTTCCTAGATAATGAAAACATTTAGTGTGCGTAGAGTCGACACTCTTACTTATAGAAAAGGCTACACATTATCCCCTATACTTGTGGGATATCACTCCGCAGCAGCACCTTCAATCTGAGTAAATAGCAACAGAGCTCAAAAGTTCAATGCAGTACATAGTAGTCATATATATATATGACTGTGTATGAGATAGTCAGATAGATCCAGATCTGGATTCCCATAAACACAGTGCCTGACTTAATAAAATCACACTTGTTTTTGAACATCTGATAAGCATGCATGACACCAAGCGGATATAATTAAATCTGACTACACCATGGTAAGTGGATTAAGAAAAAATACCATTCTCTTTAAGCTGAGCCCTCCCAGCTGGGCAGTGGATTTGCGCTTGTTTTGTGAGTAGTGTTATTGGCCGGATCCTCCGGCATGTGGGGGTATCATGTTGTTTTCCGCACCTGGAGCACCGCAAGTTCGCGGGTATGTACCACCGTGCTACAAGAAATAAAGAACAAGATGGAGTCACAGAGGCTTCCACAAAAATAGGATGTAGAGAGAGACAACTTTGAGCACAAGGATACATCCAGGTTGCAGACAACCACTTTCATCATGGGAAAGAATGGAAGAACACAACGAATATGCTGCTCCATTACCTTTTTAGGAAACTTTTAAGGGAACTGACAAGACCATCACTTTCCATAGTAGCCATGCGCGACACTGGCCCATAGTGCTCCATATAGAATCTGACGCAAAATCCATTGAACATTAGTAGAAATTAAAGGTTACAAAGTGAAGAACACCGACTTGGAACCCGATCAAATACCCCAATCAGAACAGCGGTGACCATGCGCCGATCCTGAATCCAAAGGAAATCAGTCGACCCCGCCCCCGACCCCACCTACCTACACCTCCACCCCCACCCCAATGGCCCTATCGATCAGAGAAGAGGAGGGAAAATACCCTGATTAGGTGAACAGATCCCGTTTAGGTGACACTTGCTTTCCTTGCATGATGATGGGAGGTAGGGATTGGAAGTTGCTGGTCGGAAGAGAGGATGGGCAACCGGAATAGTAGTAGTACTACTATTAGTAGTAGGGGCAAAAGTACTACAATTTTTTCTACAGTGTTAGGCAGCGGCGAGAAGATATTCCCGGGTTATTTGCAAAATTTTCAACACGCCGTGGCGTGGGATAATAAATTTTGCGGAACCCACATACAACCTCCTCCTTTTTCCCTTGTTGTCCCGTGTTCCTCTCCCAGGACTGAGAAAATCGTCCTGTGTTCCTCTCCAAGGACCAAGAAAATTGCCCAGCATCGAATCAAACAGATTCGGCTCATGGATAAATTTTCTTTTAAACGGAAGATCTAATATATTAATATTAGAAATAAAGTATATTATAGCTCAGACAACATACCCCCTTTTTCATTCCAATGGCTCGAGCACGAGCATCTTCAGCATTCTTGGTAGCCACTTTGAAGACTGCCATTTCTTGCATTACCTTATTGGATGTCATTAGATGATAGTTATGCCTTCCTTGGAGACTCTTCAAATCTATGGGCTCAAATGGCATAAGGGCACTTACATACTTTCTCTTGATCCATGCATCATCAACATGGGAAGCACCATGATTTCTGAATGTGGTGGCTATTGACTTCAGCCGTCTATACATATCCTCGCGATCTTCACCATCCATCATATAAAACCCTTCATCTTGGTTTCTCAAAGCATCATACCTATTCCTTCTCATGCTTTCATTTCCAATGAAGAGCTCGATGAGGGCATCCCAAGCTTCCTTCGCTGTGTTGAGATGTTCTATGTGGGGCATGTCCTTGGGACCAACTCCAAGTTGAATCATGTGTAGAGCCGTTGCATTGAGTTGGCTATCCACAACCTCTCTTCTTGTTAGGTTGTTTGGATAACCAACTTGAAGACCATTCTCTATGATTTTCCATAACTCAATGGACGAGCTGCATACATGAGACTTCATCAAAAATTTCCATTGATTAAAAGTAGATGCAGAAAGCTTGGGTGGATCACCCCTATTGTTTATATGAGGGTGTGGGATAGGTGGATCAGGTGAATACACATGAGAAACCTCATTATATCCCTCCTTACCACTATCCTTTTTCAAAGAAGAGCTCTTACTAGTTCCATCACCAACCACCTCGTCCTCTTTGGATTGGTGTTACCCTTATCCTTAGATTGCGTAGTGTCGGCCTCAGAGGCAGATGGAGGTCGTGTTGTGGGTGTGGAGAGACGCATTATCATTTGAAGCATCTCTTCCATCTTAGTCTACATAGAACTAATCAAGGTTGTTTTCAATGTCTTGAGATCATTCATGGTGACTATTTCCGCAGCATCACTCCCATCTACCTTGGTACCCATACTTCTCTTAGGCGGTTAAGCCCGAATAAAGAGCCGGAGCTCTGATACCAATTGAAATGGATCGTATGGGCACCTAGAGGGGGGTGAATAGGTGCTACTCAATTTTTAGTTCTTTTTCAATTTTAGGCTTGACACAAAGTAAATTCTACAGATATGTAACTACAAGAATTTCCCTATATGCAAACATATCTACTAAACACGTAAAGAGAGGAGCGAGGAAACCGTAGTGGAGCACACGGAGACTGTTGGGGATATGCTATATGGGTATCCTCATAGCATGTCTCCTATCCGGATAACCCAGGTGGCCCACAGTTGATAGCATGGCCCATGGCCTGCTGGGCGGCCCAGTTAGATGGATCCAGAAGGGAGGCTCATGCCGGATAAAGGAAGGCTACGGTGGAGTCACCAGCGTACCCGGAGCCTTAGAGTACAAGACACGCAAGACTAGTAATAGACGGTGTTGGACTCTGTAACCTGTCCGGCTAGGACTTTTCCCTGTAACCCTAGGACCTAGCGACTATATAAGTCGGGCCTATGGGGGCCTTTAGGGCACGACCAAGTAGCGATTAGCATACACCTCGCACAGCGAACCTATCTTTGTAACTCGGTATATTGCCATTATAGTGAATTATAGCAGGAGTAGGATTCCGCCACCATTGTGGGATCTGAAACTGGGTAAGCTGTGTTACCTCGTACCCGTCAACCGTCCGCCTTCCCCCACGTCTCTAAATATGCACTGTGAGGACCCCTCCATGGCGTACTCGTCGGCAATACCATGACAGTTGGTGCCCACCGTGGGGCAAGAGGCGCTTTAGGCTCTTTAGCGGGCGAGGACCAAGATCTTTGCAGGAATCGGCGAAACCGTAGCCATCGGTCACATTCTCTTCTCCGACAACGTTCCAATCGTCCCTCCTGACGAGTTCTGGATCCCGGCGAAGACGAACCCTATGCGGTGTTCGATCGTTCCTATCGGAGACATCCACCTCTTCATTGGCGAAACCGACTCGGGCACTAGTTCCCTGGGAGTCGGAGGAGCATCAAGGCCCGCACAGACCGCCTACGGGCAAGATATGTTCGCGGAAGGATCAATGTCGGATCTCTCTTCGGACTTTGCCGGCAAAGATCGGAAAAATTTAAGGCCCACCCAAACCGCCCCTGTGCAGGATATAACGGTGGAAGATCACTGCAAGTCCGCCGGCTTCGCCCGTGCGTCTAGACAACAGAGATCCAAGTTCGTCGGCGTGGTTACCATCTTTGATCTGGAGCGTTGCGTTCAGAGAGAGGGCGAAAACCCCCGCGACTACCTGGCCAAGTGGCTCCGCATACGAGCCGATCTGGCCCACTACCCCAATGATGATGCTATGTATCACTTTGTGGAAGGACTGTACCATGGAACGCTCCTCCGGCATTCTATAAGACGGCAGCAGGCGTCGGGATGCCTTACCTTCGAAGGCATGGTGAACACCATCAACAACTACGCGGAGGCCGGAGCAGCAGCTCAGACAGCGCTCGCGCTCATTGATGGAGCCCCTCCGATTCAGCCACCACCACCACCACCTCCGGTCACCATCACCGCAGATGCGCCGCCACCTCCAGTCATCGTCGCCGCTGTTGCACCTCCACCGCCCGTCATCCAGGAAGTCCTGGCACCCTCCGACTATGTGATTGACGCGCTATATGCCGACTTCAGTGCCGATTCAGAGGAGATAGATTTCAGCCCAGAGGAACTAGACTCCGCCATGCAGGAGATGGAGGAGGAGTACACGCGCGACAAGCAAGCCAACAACACCGTCACGTCTCGAGAGGTGTTCGTCACTATTGGGATGGTGATGGATGAAGATCAACCTAGACGAGCTCCGCCTACAGCGCTGGACAAGGGGAAGGGACCACCTGTTGCTGTCGACGATGATCGCGCAAAGGTCATGCCCCCTCCGCCTAACCCAGTGCAGCAGCCGCAGGAACTCGGCACTGGCCCGAGCAACAAGAACACCGCAAACTTGCCTCTTCTAGCATCTACGTCTGCTGCTGCCCAAGTTACTCCAGCTGATAGAGTGATGTACGGCAAGCTCCTCATTGAGCCACTGACCGTAGCTCATATCCGGAACATGACCCAGCTTGACGAGAAGCGCCAACAGCTGCTGGAGGAAGGCCATCGCGGAGCAAGGCGCTAAGCTAGATCGAGATCTGGTCAACACGCAGAAATCCATAGAGAAAGCTAGAGCAATGGAGGCCGAGTACAAGACTCTGCTCCTGCAGCAGAAAGCCAAGAAAGCTCCGGCTTGCGTCATCAATTATCCTGGTGTACGGCAAAACCTAGGATGGGCTCCCCCGAAGCCAGCACAAGCCAAGCCATACATTGACAGTGAAGGTAGACAGGTGATGCCCACTCCACTCCTCAACATCGCCGTCGCCAAGACCCTTCTAGAGCAGGATAGATCGCCCGAGGCAGTGGACCAGGTCTATGACCTAGTGGCCAAGGCGGTAAAGCAGCAGGAAAAGGCCACCTCTTAGAGGCCTGAGTCTGACCCAGCATTTTGCCAGTCTAGCCAGTATAAGCCGCCAAGGGACAGATCTCCTCTTGATGTCGGGTCGCAGACGGGTTCATCATAATGAAGACGGAGGGGTGCGCACAACAGGAAGGATGCTATCCCCATATCCTATGACCATGGAGAAAAGGCCCGACCTCATCGCTCATCGCCACCGCCCCGATCCCCCCCCCCCCGACATCGCAAAGACCCCAAGGCTCACCATCGTACGGATATGCCCCCGCCAAGGCAGAGCGGCATCGTCATCCGTGACAACACGGAGCAGACCCATCATTACGGAGAGCGCGACCAAGGACACAAGAGCAGGTTGCGCCATGACCTTCCACGTCCGGCAGGCAATCGTGACAAGTGTGAGGCGTCGCAGGAGGGTAATAGCAAGAAGGCTAACTCACTGCCACTTCCGCCTCTGTCGCCTCCTGGCAGTCACCATGGCGGAGGAGGCCCACGTCGTTCACGCAGCCCATCCCCTGTTGACAAGAAAAAGAAAAACCCGGAGCCGTACGACGTACGTTCGCGGATCGATAAGATCCACGAGGCCCGGGAAGGACCATACCTGGGACCACGTTGCTTTGGACCTGCGATACAGTCCGCAACTTACCCCCAAAGGTTTCCGATTGACAAGACCATCAAGCCCTATGACGGCACCGCTAAGCCAGCTACATGGTTGCAGGATTACGGCAACACGGTAGAAATTGCTAGGGGTAACCCCAACGTTACCGTCAAGTACCTCCCATTGATGGTGGCGGGCACATCCCGTCAATAGATTGATGACTTGCCGAAGAAATCCATCTGCAATTTGTTGGACATGCAATAAGCGTTCACAAGAACTTCGAGGGTACGTACAAATGTCCCTGCACTATTGGCGATCTATAGCGGTGCATACAAGAGAAAGACGAGACATCTCGCGCCTACCTCTCCCGCTGGCGGGATATGAATAATGATGGGGATGCGCCTACCGGGGTATACCCAGCAGGACGTTTCCGACTGGCCCAAGACCTGGCGAGTGGGCCTGCAGGACGGCGACTGGATCAAGGCCCGGCGTGGATCCAAGCGACTGGAAGCTGAAGGCCCAGGCGAGTAGATAGGCCCAGTCGGATTAGGTTAAACGAGTACCGAAGCCTTAACTGATTCGGTTGAGATATGTAAACCCTAGGGGAGGTGAGCCTATATAAACCTCCCTGCGGGGCGTGTAGAGATACGTTCCATCATACACCCAAGCGACTCGCCGCCTAGCCGCCGAGCTCGCCCATTGTACCACCTCCATAATACAATCTAGCAGGAGTAGGTCTTTACCCTCCGGGGGCCGAACCTGGGTAAAACCCTGTGTCTCCGCCCTCATCTCGCACCGCAGATGGCTGGCCGCCCTTGCCCCTCGTTCTAATACTCGCTGCCGATTGCAGCATCTGCCGTGACCATTCCCACGACAGTGGCGCCCACCGTGGGGCCTGGCCGGTCTGGCCGGTGTTCTGCGGCGAGATCCAATCTGCCCATCAACGAGACGGTCGCCACCGGCCGCATGATAGCGATCGGCGAGATGCTCCAAATCTTGCCGAGCAGCTACGTCCCGGCGGCACGACCCGTCACGCACAGCGTGATCCTGCCGGTCGGCACAATCAGCCTCTTCGTCGGCCTCACCGACGTCATCGTCTCGGAGGACTCGGCTTGCATCCGCGAGTCGCCGCCACGCGATCGGCTCTCCGAGAGCCAGATCCGCACCATCCATCGCCTCGCCTCCGAGTATAACTCGGCCCACAGCGACGTGGCCGAAAACTCAGCGGCCGCAGAAGACGCGGCCCTCAATGACGACGCCGACTCGGCAACCCCGGCGTCACTCGCCGGGTCCATCACCGCGGCTTCACCCGCGGGCTCCATCACCCAGGTCTCCAACGTGGGAGACTTTGAGGACCCCTCCATCCTCGGGATCTTCGAATTCGACTCCGGGTCGGAAAACTCCGCCGACCTCCGCGACGGAACCGGTCGCCACACCGCGACCTACATGGCGACCGGCACTGAGCTGTCGGAGGACCCCTTCTCCATCCCAATCCCTCCTAACGCCACGGCAACGGGGGTCGAGGAACTCCGCCTGAAACTGGCAGAGGCGGTGCGCAAGGAACAAGCCGAGAGCGAAAAATTTCGCCTCGAGCAGGTGACGGCCCAGGAACTATCGCGCTACCATCAGCAGCGGATCAGGTCGCGCCTGAACCCCACTGTTCAGGGGCGCGCCCTGAACTTCGACGATGAAAACGACCCGGCCCGCGTGGCCGAGCGTGCGATCTGCGAGAATACGCCACCAGGAGGAAGCGCCCGGCCCCCGCTAGGGTCGACGGCGATGGGCGCCCCACCTCCACCCAACCGCACACCTCCCAGGGACCAGCCATGGATATTAGTCTCCTCACGGGAGCGAGACGCAAATGGCCTCCCACTATTCTCCACCCCGATGGACAACCTCGTGGCAGGCCGAGCAGCAGCCGACAACATCACGGCCACGGGCGACGGCGCCCTACAGATCCAGTACGTCAGGGCCCTGCTCGCAAAGGCCGTCGAGCAGCAAAACGCGGGCGCCGACTCGCAGGGTCGAGTATACTCGCGTTCTTCGGGAAGAAGAGCGGCCTCAAGCGGCCGCCCAATGGCGGCAAACACCCTCAACTGCCCGCCACCGGAGCCACTGCAGCTCCAACACCGACCCGCGAACGCGGCACTCTCCACCAACGACCCCAGGCCAGCGACCAACTTCGTCGCCACCAACGGTCAACCCATCGACGCCCGCACCCACATCATCAACAACCAAAGCTGGCGTGCATGCCAGCCCGACGACCTGCGAGACACCCTAACCAATCGCCGCGACGGCGAGCCCATGGGGTCGCTCAGTCGACTCGGCCCCAAGTGCTTCGGACCAATGATCCGAGGCGAGAAGTACCCGCCAAACTTCAAGGCGCCGAAGGAGATAGAAAAGTACGACCCCGCCGTCTGGCTCGATACATACCTCATGGCGATGGGGATCGCAGGTCACACCGACCTGCTAGCCGCCCGTTACCTCCCCTTGATGATGGAGGGGACGTGCAGGCAGTGGACCAACACCCTCCCCCAGGATAGTATTGACTCCTGGGAGGAGATGCGCGACGCCTTCGTCAGGCACTTCGAGTGCTCCTACACCCGCGCCACCACCATCGAGGACCTGGAGCAATGCGTCCAGGGACCCCGCGAGTCGACCCGCAACTGGGTCCAACGGTGGCAAGAACTCTGGTACAACGCGGTCGGCATCCACCCGGACACCGCGATCCATTGCTTCAAGACCTCGTGCCGCTACGAGCCCCTGGTCGCCAAGCTCAAGCGACACTCTCGCACACTCGACAACATCCCGGATCTCCTCGAGATCGCCAAACGGTACGCGGAGGAAGATCCAAACCAGGAAACTGACGACGAGTCAGGAGGTTAACGCCGCACGAGCGGCAATGACAGCGGACGACGGTCCGACCTACGCTACAGCAACACTCGCCTCACCGGCAAGCACCGCAGTGACGGGCGAGTCGACTTCGTCGCCAACGCCGGGCACGCACAACACGAGCCCAAGAACTTCCGCCGCGACGGAGGACAACGCCGCGACGGCGGCAACTACAAGTCCAAGCCAAGGTTCGACCCCACGGCCCTCCTTAACCAACCGTGTGCGTTTCATAGCAGGGAAGGGAAGCCCGCAACGCACACAACCGCCGACTGCCACACCCTCAGGGAGATCGAGAAGGCATGGCAAGCACGGGAGGACCCCGACAACGACCCGCCAAACGGCGGAAAATTCGGCAAAGTGGCCGGCTCGCTCCATACCTTCACAGGCTTCAACACGAAGCGCGAGAAGAAGGTCATCGCCCGCGTCGTTGCTGTCAATGTGGTGGCTCAGGTGGACGTTCCCCAGTTCCTCAACTGGTCGGAGCAGCCCATCACCTGGAGCCGCCAGGACCACTCGCCACGCATCGAGTACCCAGATCGAGTCGCCCTGGTTGTCAAGCCTAAGGTCGGAGACTACTGGCTCCCCAAGACATTGATGGACGGCGGCAGCTCCATCAACATCCTGTACCTGGACACCTTCAGGCGGCTGCGGCTCCCGCAGTCGATGATCGAGACGACCCACACCACGTTCCATGGCATCGTCCCCGGTCGGAAGGCATACCAGATCGGCAAGGTCACGCTGCCAATCACCTTCGGCACACCAGCAAACTTCCGCACCGAGCGGATCGTCTTCGAGCTGGTGCCCTTCGACAGCCCCTACCACTGCGTCCTGAGGCGCCAGGCGTTCGCCAAGTTCATGGCAGCGCCCCACTACGCGTACAACGCGATGAAGCTCCCCGGGCCGTGCGGCGTCATCACAATCAACGGCGACCCCGACATGGCCGCCGAGTGCGAGGCCAAAGGAGCCGAACTCGCTGACGCCGTCATCGCGGCGGAGACCAACCACGCCGATGAGCTCGCCAAGTACGCAAGCGGAGTCAACAACGATGACCCCACCATACTCAAGAAGCCCAACTCGGAGGGCGCAAACACCTCAACCTTCGAGGCGACGACGCACACCCGCACCGTCGAGCTGGTCCCAGGCGACTCCAGCCAGACGGTGACGATCGGGACGGGCATGAGCCCAGCATAGGAAGGCGCGCTCATCGAGTTCCTCCGTGAGAACAGGGACATCTTCGCATGGAAGCCCTCTGACATGCCTGGTGTCCCTAGGGAGCTCGCTGAGCACAAGCTAAACGCCGACCCCAAAGTGCGACCCGTCAAACAGTCGTTGCGGCCCTTCAATGAAGAGCGCCGCCGAGCAATCGCCGAGGAGGTGCAGCATCTACTCGCTGCAGGCTTCATCCGGCCAATCAAATACTCCAAGTGGCTGGCAAACCCAGTCCTGGTCGAGAAGAAGAACGGGACCTGGAGGATGTGTATCGACTACACAAACTTGAACATCGCCTGCCCAAAGGAGCAGTTCGTCCTCCTGCGGATTGACCAAATAATCGATTCCACCGCGGGCTCGGAGTCGCTATGTTTCCTTGACGCCTACTCTGGGTACAACCAGATCAAAATGGCCGTCGAGGACGAGGAGAAGACGGCGTTCATCACGCCATTCGGAGCCTTCTGCTACACCCCCATGACCTTCGGCCTCAAGAACGCCGGGGCGACCTACCAGCGGTGCATGCAAGAGTGCCTCGCGAGCCAAATTGGCCGCAACATCCATGTCTACATCGACGACGTGGTCGTAAAGTCCGCTCGCCAGGGTGACCTACTCGCCAACCTGGCAGAAACATTCGCCAACTTGCGAAAATACAAGATAAAGCTTAACCCAGGCAAATGCACCTTCGGTGTACCAGCAGGACAACTACTGGGGTACGTCGTCTCCAAGCGAGGGATCAAGGTGAACCCCACGAAAATCGACACGATCGCCCGGCTCGGCAAACCCGAGTGCCTGCGCGACGTCCAGAAACTGGCCGGGCGAGTAGCGGCTCTCAGTCGCTTCATCCCCTGCCTGGGCGAAAAGGCGATGCCCTATACCGCCCGATGCGCAAGAACCCCACCTTCCAGTGGGACAAGGAGGCGGATGACGCGCTCCGCGACCTCAAGAAGGTGCTACTCGCCGCACCGCTACTCGCCGCCCCCGCCGACAAAGAACCCATGCTGGTTTACGTCGCGGCTTCCGAGCGTGTCGTCAGCGCCGTCATGGTCGTCGAGTGACCGGAGGAAGGAAAGGAGCGCCCAGTACAGCGACCGGTGTACTACATCAGCGAGAGGTCCTCACCGAGTCACGCCAGCGGTACCCGCAGTACCAAAAGCTGGTATACGCGGTCTTCAGAGCTCAGCGGCGCCTTCCGCACTACTTCCAGGAGCACCCGATCACAGTCGTCTCCTCAACAACACTGCAAGACATCATCCGCAACCGCGAGGCGACTGGGCGGGTCGCCACGTGGGCCGTCGAGATCGGCGTCCACAACATCAAATACGAGCCACGAAAAGCGATCAAGTCGCAGGCCCTAGCGGACTTCATCGTCGACTGGGAAGAGGCCCAGCAGCCAGAGAAGCTGCCATACCTCCATTACTGGAGCCTGCACTTCGACGGCTCCAAGAACACGGACGGCGCAGGCGCAGGGATCGTGCTACCTTCACCGAAGGGCGACAAGCTCCGCTACATCCTCTGCCTCGACTTCACACCCTACACCAACAACATGGCCGAGTACGAGGCCTTACTCCACGACATGCGAGCTGCCAAGGAGATGAATGTCAACCGCCTACGCTGCTACGGAGACTCCGACCTCGTCGCAGGGCAAGTCGCTGGCACCTGCGACGCCGTCTCCCCCACCATGGAGGCGTACCGCCAAGCAGTGGACAAGCTGGGCGGACACTTCACAGGCTACTCCGTCGAGTGGATCGACAGGCGGAAGAACGAGGAGGCCGACGCCCTCTCTAGCATTGGGTCAGCTCGACTCGCACCACCCGCCGGCGTCTTCCTCGACACAATAACCAAGCCATCAGTCTCTCCCCCGAGGGAGATCGACATCGGAGTCCCGCTACAGCCGGAGGCAGCCCTGGTCGCACTCGTCACCAAGCCAGACGACTGGACCAAGCCCTACATCGCCTACCTGGAGGCCGGCACCTTGCCAGCAGACGAGACGGACGCTCGGATGATCGCCCGCCGATGCAAGTCCTACACCATCATCGACGACGAGATCCACAAGCGCAGCGTCACCGGCGTGTTCCAACGCTGCGTCCAACCCGCCGAAGGACGCAAGATCCTCCACGACATCCACTCCGGTGATTGCGGCCACCACGTCGGCACCCGCTCTCTGGTCGCCAAGGCTATGCGGCATGGCTTTTACTGGCCCACCGCACACGCCGATGCTGTCGACATTGTCCAGCGGTGCGCCGGGTGCCAGAAGTACGCCAACCAGACGCACGTGCCGAGCTCAGCGCTCAAAAAAATCCCCATCACCTGGCCATTCGCTTTGTGGGGCATGGACATGGTAAGCCCCTTCAAAAAGGCTCCCTCCGGCTACACCCACCTCCTGGTCGCGGTCGACAAATTCACAAAGTGGGTGGAGGCCAAGCCAGTTCGGAAATGCGACGGGAAGACCGCCACTAAATTCCTACGCGAGCTCATATATCGCTACGGGTTCCCAAACAGCATCATCACGGACAACGGCACCAACTTCGCCAAAGGAGCCATGGCCGAATTCTGCGAAGAGCACCACATCCGGCTCGACCTCGCGTCGGTCGCCCACCCGGAATCCAACGGCCAGGCGGAACGGGCCAACCAAAGCATCCTCCACGGCCTGAAGCCGCGACTCCAAGTACCACTCGAGCGCACCGCCGGGTGCTGGGTCGAGGAGCTACCCTCCGTCATCTGGGGCATCCGCACCTCGGTCAACAGATCGACAGGATTCACCCCCTTCTTCATGGTGTACGGCGCCGAGGCAGTCATGCCCACCGACCTTGAGCACGACTCGCCAAGGGTCGTCCACTACACGGAGGCTGCGAACGAACTCGCACGACAGGATGGAGTCGATCAACTCGACGAGGCACGCGACCTAGCTCGCTCGCGCACCGCCATCTACCAACAAGGACTACGCCGCTACCACAGCCGGCGGGTGAAAACTCGCACCTTCCAAGAAGGCGACTTGGTGCTGCGCCTCATCCAGGACAAGAAAGGCATGCACAAGCTCTCCCCTCCGTGGGAGGGACCATTCGCCATCGGGCGAGTACTCGGCAACGATGCCTACTACCTCATCGACGTCCGCGGGGATGGCGAACTCGACGTCAAGCGACCATGGAATGTAAACCTCCTACGGAAGTTCTACTCCTAGAACCCCACATATGTACTCTCCAGTCGCTATAAAATAAAAAGAATCGGTTATCGCAAATTGCGCCTACTCTCCTTGTCTTGTGCCACTCGCACTCGTAATAACAGCGTCAAGCTAACCGCAGAAGTCAACCTTTGGTCAAGCGATCGACACGGCTAAGTAGTGCGATGCACAAGCACTGGGTCACCCTAGGTTGTACATCGTCCATGAAAAACGCCTACCCGGAGCCCCACTGGAGTCTCCTAGCCCGACTGGCTCTACGAGCCAAGACAACTGCCTTCGCTTCTCACAGCGACCATGATCCTCCGCATCCTCGACATAGCGACTCTAACGGCCACGTACCACGCTCGGGGACTGATGACCAGTTCAGCACGAGCGGCTCGGGAAAACGCCAAGTATGAGAGCATGCCCACGACTCGCCACGCGACTGACCCCACGGGCCAGGCAGGAGTGATGTGCTCAAACTAATGCGCCAAGTCCTTACCCACCCTCGAGTCGCACCTAGAACAACCAAGTACCACGCTCGGGGACTCGGCCACCCGACCCCGTTCACGCAAGGGAAAACGGCAAAGTACAGAGCGCTCAAGGGAGTCGCCTAGCGACTGGCTCTTCGAGTCTGGGCGAGTTGACCACAATAACAAAACATTCAAAAACAACAAACATATCACACACGAGGTAAACCCCACAAAAGGGCGGACGCGCTCGGGGACTCGTTCAAACCTCAATCACAAAACACATGACAAATCCCAAAACAGACACGATGTCTCATTCAATAGCATGTCGCATTGTCTCAAATTACAAAATATGCCCATACGGCAGACCTGCTACTAACACCCCAAGGCAAACTATCCTATTCTGCAGGCTTCGACGACGACTCGCCAGCACCCCGGTGATTGCGGATGAACGGCGTGTATGGGTTTGACGGGTTTGACGGGTACGTCGTCAGCTCACCCGCCATCGCCGCGCGGAAGGGCTTCTCGACCTTGAAATCCCGGTGCGGCGGCTCGGGGTCGTTGGGCGCGATGACCGTCTCCTGGTACGGAAGGAGGTCGCCCATTGCCCAGACATGCTCGGAGTACATCGCGGCGCGGTCCATCAACTTGAGCACCTCGGAAAGCTCCACCGCGCCAGTCGACGAAGGGTAGCCACTCGTCACGTCGTCGAGGTCGAAGTCCTCCGGGAAGTGAGCAAGTCCAAGGCTTAGCGCCGTCGCTGCTCCGCGCCGAAACGCCGAACGCGTCATGAATTCAATGACCGAGGGCGCCTTCTCCAGGTACTTCCACACCTCGACGAGGTCGCTAGGAATTACCTCCGTGGGTGATATCTCCTGGAGGTAGGCTCGGATGCATGTCGCCGACAAAGTCGCCGAGTCGACGAGCGTGGCCACACACTGCCGCGCGTCAAACGAGCTCGCCTCTTCCGCGCTATCAATGATGCGACCTGCAAATAGAAGACAACAATGAGTACGTCGGGTATCACAACAGAACACATGTTATTGGCAGAGGCAGATACACTTACCAATCAATGGGCGAGAGAAATCCGTGATGAAGCATTGAAGCGAAGTATAGTCATCCTGGAGCCCAGCAACAAGGGCGTCGGACACTTTGCGATCCTCTGCGGCGGTGGTAATAGCGGCCTTGGCTCGCCCATCCCCCGAGTTCGCTTCCTCCTTCGCCTCCCTCAGCTCGCGCTCGAGTTCGGCGATCCGCTTCTCCGCCGAGCTCAGTGCCGATTGCGCCGCCGCCAACTCACCCGCGGGGATAAGTCCTTGGCGAGCCTCTTCGGCCTTCGCGGCAACTACCTCAAGCCCCTTATTCGCCTCTTGGACGGCAGCCAGTTCCTTCTCCGCGTGGTGTTTCGCTGCCAATCGGTCAGCTGACTCACGTTGCAGACCCTGCACACAATTTAAACAGTTAACCAAAGCGAAATCCTAAGTGCCCACCCGCTGAAGTTTAGCGAGTGCGCACTCGGGGACTGGCAATCAAGAAATCCTAAGTGCCCACCCGCTGAAATTCAGCGAGTGCGCACTCGGGGACTGGCAATCAAGAAATCCTAAGTGCCCACCCGCTGAAATTCAGCGAGTGCGCACTCGGGGACTAGCAATCAAGAAATCCTAAATACCCACCCGCTGAAATTCAGCGAGTGCGCACTCGGGGACTGGATGCGAAAAATAATAACAAGACACTAAAAGAATCATACCGGTGCAAAACACCGACCTGATCCTCGGGGACTGGACATACCTGGATGGCTGCGCCAAGCATGCCATGGAGTTGTATCGCGTCCACGGACGCGAGGAGAGCTGGCGTGTACCCACGACGCTGGTCGACTTCCGCATCGGCTACCCCAGGTGCACGGCTCGAGGGCGAAGTTCCACTCGCCGTGGCCGCTTTGGCCATGAAGCGCGGGAATGTCGCGATGGAGGCACCCGCACCAAAGGAGGTCGGCTCGGCCGCTCCAGGCGAGGGAGAGCCCTCCTTCGTGGATGCGGCCGCCTCTGTTACGGGCTCAGTCGGCGCGACCGCCGTGTCGTCAGAAATCGTGACGACGTCATCGCCCTTGGCCTTCTTGCCGCCATCCGTAGGGACGACGACCTCGTCCGCCTTCCTCTTACGGGAAGGATCCTCCTCGCCGACGACGGGTGGCACCTTAGCCACGGTCGGGTGGCCCATCCTCTTCACTCCGGTCCTGTACATCAATCATGTAAGCAAGATAATTCAAGCTGCTATGGAAGACAAAGGGAGGTGAGTATACTCACTTGGCGACTGGAATGAAGCGTAGCCCCTTGCGGAGGCCGGCCGGCTTCTCCAGTTCAGGGCCCAGTCGGCGGCTGAGCCCCATCTCCAGGACGTCGCGTGCCCAAGACACGAACGGCTTCTTTGTCGTCGAGGCCGCAACCGGAGCCTCTGGGACATCTTCGGCAGGAGCTTCCCTGCGAGGCGAAGCCGCCGCAGTCGGAACATCCCCCAGCCCAGAAACTAGGACGAATGGTGGAGGCATCGAAGCCAGTGGAACCTCGACAGCGGCCGTGTCCAGCGCAGTTGCTGTCGGTGGCGCCTCGTCCTTGGCCGGGCTGGGGGCGTCGGAGCTGCTCGCCGAGCGCGGCGGCGAGGCCGGCCTCATCGGTTTCGTCTTCTTCTTCGGAGGGGCCTTCGCCTCCTTTTCCTTCTTCTTCTTCTTCTTCTTCGACGGAGTAGCCTGGCGGCGCGAGGTGGTTTCCAGAAGTTCTTCATCATCGTCATGACGCTCGAGGCTTTTGCTCGCCTCAAGCTCACGTTGGCGCTGCCCGCGGGTCTTGCGGACCAGCGGGGCGACCTCCTCCTCGGAATCGTCATTGCCGTCACTCTCGTCGCTCCCGGCGTCGCCCTTGGCGGGAGGCGACTCGCCCATGTCCTGGACGGACGAGCTCGAATTCTCGTCATCCAAAGGCGGGAGCCATCCTTCCACCACTTGGAATAGCTGCAATGAACGCAAGATGAAATTAGAATGACCGCGACTGCAAAATCTGCGACTGCGAATGAAGTGAGGTGATTACCGTTGGGGCTGGATGCTTTGCGGTGTAGGGGGCGACCCCAGCCTGTGCGTCCAGGTACACCGCCTGGGTGATCTTCTTCAGTGCTGCGGTATAGTCCTCGAGCTTCCACTCAGCGAGGCAGGACTTCGTCGGGTCCTCCTGGCCGGTGTACTGGTACATGTAGTGCCCGCGCTGAGCCAGAGGGACGAGCCGCCGCCCGAGCCAGCAGTTGTACAAGTTGATCGTCTGGAGGCCCTTCTTCTTCAGACCGCGGATGGTTTGGAGCATTTCGTCCACGACCATCCGCTGGTCGCCGGGGAGCTTGCCGACTTGAAGACGGCGGGTTCGGACCGATTGGCGGAGTACCGTGGGATCGCCGCCTCGCCCTCCGGGCTCGCCTCGGCAACATAGAACCAAGATTTCTTCCAGTCGCTCGCCGCCTTGGCGGGCAGCATCAAGTCGAAAAACAAAGCCTTCGACTTCAGCTAGAAAGTTAGGCCGCCCGCGGCAAGCATTGGGCCGCCCGCTTCCTCACGGCTGATCCGTCCGTGGAACAGATCTTGCCATAGCGGGAAGTAGGGCCGGCAGCCCAAGTAGCATTCGCAGAATGCCACGAAGATGGCGAGCTGCTCGATGCTGTGAGGACCCAGGTCCGATGGTTGGATCCCGTAGTAGGCGCAGAAGCGCCGGAATAATAGGGACATGGGGAATCCTAGCCCCCGTTCTAGATGGCTGGTGAAGCAGATGAATTCCCTCTCGCGCGGGCTCGGGGTCACCTCTCCGGCCGCAGGGATGCGCCATCAGCCGGCGTGCAGGATCCCGACCTCCTCGAAGGAAGCCAGTTGCGCCCTCGTACACTTAGATCTACCCCAAGGTTCGGTGGAGAGGGCCATGGCGGAAGGATCTGTGGGGGGTCGGAGGATTTCGGGTCGACTGGATCGCGATGCGAAGGGAGGCGAAAGTGCGCGCAATCGGAGGAAATGGCGAGAAGGTGGTTCTCCGATCGCCTGCCATTCCCCTTATATAGCGGTTGTCACCCGCCAAATCAGGGAGCCGTTACTACACGGTGATTACGCCAAAAGTTACCGTTGGATTACCCCAACGGCTAGTTTGACCACGTTTAACGGTCCAACTTCAGCCACTCGGCTCGTCGACCCGACAGTGTTGCGCCGACTCGACTCGCCAAAGCTGCGATCTGCATGACTAGTTTTCTCCTTTATACAGGTGCCCGCCGACGATTCGACTGGATGTCTACTCTGAAGCCGTATACTCCGACTGCCAGCAACCACCTACACCTAATCGACGACGGCCTCGGGGACTACTGATGGGGATGCGCCTACCAGGGTATACCCAGCAGGACGTTTCCGACTGGCCCAAGACCTGGCGAGTGGGCCTGCAGGATGGCGACTGGATCAAGGCCCGGCGTGGATCCAAGCGACTGGAAGCTGAAGGCCCAGGCGAGTAGATAGGCCCAGTCGGATTAGGTTAAACGAGTACCAAAGCCTTAACTGATTCGGTTGAGATATGTAAACCCTAGGGGAGGTGAGCCTATATAAACCTCCCTGCGGGGCGTGTAGAGATACGTTCCATCATACACCCAAGCGACTCGCCGCCTAGCCGCCGAGCTCGCCCATTGTACCACCTCCATAATACAATCTAGCAGGAGTAGGTCTTTACCCTCCGGGGGGCCGAACCTGGGTAAAACCCTGTGTATCCGCCCTTATCTCACACCGCAGATGGCTGGCTGCCCTTGCCCCTCGTTCTACTACTCGCTACCGATTGCAGCATCTGCCGTGACCATTCCCACGACAAATAATTCCTGCACAGGAGTGCACGCTCAAACCGCCATGGCCGCCTTCATCGATGGGTTGGAAAGGGGCATGTTGCTCTGACATAAGCCAAAATGCTTGCAGGACAATCACCAGCTTGACTTGAACCAGATGATTCAGTTGGCTAGTGAATTCGTAGTTGCCGACGACGATGCTCGCGGCTCTCTGTCGGCAACGGCCGTTCCAACTCAATCTCAGAGGAACAGCAGCACAAAGCGGAAAACCGCTCCAGAAGAAAAGCAAACTCCCGACATGGTCGCCATGACCTTTGCAGGACGAGGTGACGGTGGACAACGTGGCCGAGGACGGGGAGCTGGTCGTGGGCAGCAGCGAGGAAGTGAAACTACCTCGGCACCGCTCCGCATTTCCCAAACCTACAAAGAGTAGCATGATATGCCGTGCCTCGTACACCTCGATGTCAATGGCAAGGCCACCCATACCAATTGACACTGCAAGTTCGTCAACGATCTCAAGGAAGACCCGGAGTCCGGCTACAAGCAAAGTTGGAAGAACAGACCATGAGGCAAGGGCAAAGGGAAGAAGAAGGAGGAGGAGTCCAAAGATTCAAGTGAAATGGACGAGGATGTTGTCCCCAAGCACACCGCCAAGAGCGACGACAAAGGCAAGAACCCCTTCGTGAAGAAGGCGCCAGTCTACCACACTTTCCTTGGCACCCCCACCGTCCGACAACAGAAGACCTCTATGAGGATACTGATGGCCACTCTACCCCCAGTTCCCCAGTACCTGCGCTGGTCGGAAGTTCCAATTACTTGGGATAGGAAGGATCACCCAGAACTCATCCCTACCGAGAATCAATACGCCATGGTCATGAACCCCTTGATTGACGGCGTGGAGTTCACCAAGTGTATGGTGGATAGTGGAAGCAGCATCAACATCATGTACCTGGATACACTGCCGAAGATGAACTTGACGGAGGTAAACCTAAGGCGGACCAACACCATCTTCCACGGCATAGTTCCTGGTCGGGAGGCTCGGTCCCTTGGGTGCATCACACTTCAGGTTGCCTTTGGCGATGTTAATAATTACCGCCAAGAGCGCATGACCTTTGAGGTGGTCCCCTTTAAGAGCGTGTACCACGTCATATTCGGCCGCGACATATTCCACAGCTTCATGGACAAGCCATGCTTCCTCTACAACAAACTCAAGATACCCGGACCAAACGGTGTCATCACCGTATCCGGAAGCTTTACCAAGGCAAGGGACTGCGAGATCAATGAAGCAGCCTTCGCGAAAGCTGTCCTCTACAGCGAAGAATTCAAAGAAATCCAGAGCAAGGTCGATGACTCAAAGATGCCCGCGTCGAAGAAACAGATTTCCGACTCCGCTCCTGCATTCAAGGCCGCCATCTAGACCAAGCCGGTGGAACTTGTGGTAGGCGATGCCTCCAAGACCACCGCCATTGGGACGAACCTGGATCCCAAATAGGAAAACGCGCTCGTCGAGTTCCTCCGTGAGAATAGGGACATCTTTTCCTGGCAACCTGCCGACATGAAAGGTGTACCTAGGGAACTTGCCGAGCATATCTTAAACATTGATCCAAAATGCAAACCAGTGAAGCAACCTCTACGACTCTTTGGAGATGAGAAGAGACGCTCCATAGGAAAAGAGATAGTTAGGTTACATAAGTCTAGTTTTATCTGAGAAGTCCTTCATACCCAATGGGTGGCCAATCCTGTACTTGTCCCCAAAAAGGGAACCAAAGAATTAAGAATGTGCGTTGATTACACCGGCTTGAACAAGGAATGCCCCAAAGATCCGTTTGCTTTGCCTCGCATTGACCAAGTCATTGACTCAACGGCTGGCTCGGAACTTTTGTTTTTTCTCGATGCATACTCAGGATACCACCAGATCAATATGAGGAAATTGGACCAATTGGCCACTTCGCCCACTACCCCATACGGCACGTTTTGCTATGTTACGATGCCCTTTGGGCTGAAAAATGCAGGTGCTACGTCCAGCGGACAATACAACGTTGCCTTCACGACCAAATTGGTCGGAACGTTCACGCCTATGCGGACGATATCGCGGTGATGTCTAAAAAGTCCAATGACTTAATCTCCGACTTAAAAGAAACCTTTGATAATCTCCGGAAATACAACATGATGCTTAACCCTAAGAAGTGCGTCTTAGGGGTTCCAGCCGGCAAATTGTTGGGCTTCATCATTTCCCAGTGTGGAATCGAGGTCAACCCGGAGAAAATCAAGGACATATTCAACATAAATTGCCCGACATGACTAAAGGACATTCAACAACTAACAGGTTGTGTTGCAGCAGTTAGTCGGTTCGTCAGCCGACTTGGAGAGAAGGCCCTGCCGCTGTACAAGTTGCTGAAGAAGGCGGACAAATTTACATGGACGGACGAAGCAGATGCAGCATTGAAGCAGCTCAAGGAGATTATTTCCTCAGCGCCCATCCTTGCAGCACCCGAGCCTGGAGAGCCCATTTTAATCTACATGGCGGCAACCAACCGGGTAATCAGCATCGTTGTCGTGGTAGAGCGGAAGGAACCAGGCTATGAGCATAGAGTTCAACGACAAGTTTACTATGTGAGCGAGGTCTTGACGGAGTCCAAGTAGCATTACCCGCACTACCAGAAGATAGCTTATGGAGTATTCCTTGCTTCTCGGAAGCTGAGGCATTACTTTAAGGAGCACCCAATCACAGTGGTGAGCAAAACTCCACTGTCCGACATTATCAACAACAGCGACGCTACGGGAAGGGTCGCTAAGTGGGGCATTGAACTTGCCGCCTTCGAGATCACCTACAAGAGACGCGACGCTATCAAGTCACAAGCCTTGCCGGATTTTATCGCAGATTGGATGGAGATGCCAGATGCTACTCCGTTTCCGGAACCAGAGTACTGGGTGATGCACTTTGATGGATCAACGCTGCTCAACGGCTCGGGGGCTGGTGTATTTCTATAGTCACCAACTGGCGACAAGCTACACTACGTTGTGCAAATCCACTTCGAGGCTATGAACAACATGGAGGAGTATGAAGCACTCATTCACGGACTACGTGTAACCTAGGATATTGGCATCAAGCGCATAGTTTGCTGTGGAGATTCCGACTTGGTTGCCCAGCAGGTGGCTGGCACCTGGAATGCGCTGCACCCTATGATGGCGGCATATCGAGACAAAGTGGACGAGATAGCCAAGATCTTGTTGGGCTACGAAGTCAAGTATGTACCTAGGGAGCAAAACGAGGCGGCTGATCTGCTATGTAAGCTTGGATTAGGGCGCAAACGAATTCTGCCAGGAGTTTTTCTAGAGCATCTACGAACACCATCCGTGAAGGGAGCCGACATCGACAACCCGGATAGAGCTGACTCTTTCGTCCACATGGTGGCAAAGTACCTCCGGCTTGGACAAAACCGTTCATGGAATATCTCGAACACGGAACTTTGCCCGACGACGACGTCGAAAGACGGCAAATAGTACGATGACCAAAGGGTTATACCATAATCAATGGACAACTCTACAAAAGGAGCACTACTGGTGTATACCTAAAGTGTGTTTCCCAGCTAGAAGGTATTGAAATCCTACGCGAAATCCATCTCGGAGATTGCGGTCATCACGCCGCTCCTCGATCGTTGGTCGCGAAAGCCTTCTTGCAAGGATTCTACTGGCTGACCGCGAAGGCGGACGCCGACAAGATGGTTGAGACATGCATGGGATGCCAGTATTATGCCTGACAACCACATGTTCCTGCTGAAGAATTGCAAACAATACCAATAACTTGGCCGTTTGCGGTCTGGGGGCTAGACATGGTGGGACCGTTACAAACGGCACCATGTGGGTTTACACATCTGCTAGTAGCAGTTGATAAATTCACTAAATGGATAGAAGCTAAACCCATTAGAAAGCTTGATGGGGCAACTGCCCTCAGGTTTGTCCAGGATCTAGTGGTGAGATTTGGTCTCCCACATAGCATTATCACCGATAACGGCAGCAACTTGTCACTCGGAGAAGTGGAGGCTTATTGTTGGGATAAGGTCATCCAACTTGACCTTGCATCTGTGGCACATCCACAATCCAATGGTCAGGTTGAGCGAGCCAATGGATTAATTCTGCAGGGAATCAAGCCACGTCTTGAGGCACTGCTACATAGAGAAGCTGGAGCTTGGGCGGAAGAATTGCCATATGTGCTGTGGAGTTTACGAAGTACACCCAACAGATCCACCGGCTACACCCCTTACTTCATGGTATATGGAGCAGAAGTCATCCTACCTTCTGACATACTTCACGATGCACCAAGAGTCGCCGCCTACGACGAAGATGACACTGAAGAATCCAGACGCCTAGATGTGGACCTTCTCGAGGAGGAGCGCGTTTTGGCATGCCAAAATCCGCTGTCTACCAGCAGAAGCTATGCAGCTACCATAGTCGCCGCGTTCGGCATCGCTCGTTTAAAGAAGGGGATTTGGTGCTCCGACTTAAGCAGAAGAAGTCACACAAATTATCCCCGCCATGGAAAGGACTGTTCATCATAAGCAAGGTGCTACTCAATGGGTCTTACTACCTCATTGACAATCATGAACTGAAGGATAGACCTAACGAGGATCATAAGCGTAAGTGACGTGACCCGGATGATGACTACCCGGAGCTTGATCGGCCATGGAACATAGCACCGCTACGTCCTTTTTACACTTAGCATTTTTTATCTAATTGTGTACCTCTTATATGATCAATGAAATAAAGCTCTCTAGTTCACTCATATTTCTGAGTATTTTACCTCCTTTAGTGTTCATTTTTGGATCATATAAAACCTTCATGCACAAGTTTTGTGATTGCACTTGTGAAAATTCCGCCTACAGGCGTTAGCTTAAGTTTTCTGGTCTACACGTTCTTTGTCGTTTTATGTGTATTCTGGAGTAGTGACTTTTGGCACTTATTGTCGGTGATTTTGTGCTTAGGTTATTGACGGTGCCATTGGGCATCATCACCTAAGTGCATGGTTCCGACAACGAGTCTTGTGACTCACGAAAAGTCAAGCATAAGAACCAACGTAATGAATAATCCAGCACTTGCTTAAAAAATATACATGCTGGAACTAGTTCTTAAGTAGCAGGACATACATCATTGTTTTCCTCCTTAAGTTAATACATAGTTTTTTCCGCATACGCATCACAAAGGAAACACTTATTACAAAAAAAATTCATTCCTTTGGCGTAGGCGACTTGGAAGCAGTGTCATTGGCAGCAGGAGCTTTGGTCGCTGTTATCAATGGTATTCATCGGCACGAAGACGTTGACGTCGACTAACTCGGCAACTCTAGTGTCATAACCCGCGAGTGACGATAAGATCTCATGGTTTATCTCCTTGCCATCGTCATCTACGTCGGGAATGCCAGAGGTTACCGTGTCAATATCGGCATCCTCGTAATGTGCCTTAACCATGGATAGCTCCATCCTTGCACCGGCCCATGCACATGAAGCTTTCCAGCTTGTGATACGCTTGGGGGCTCGGCGTAGGATCTCCGAGAACTTCGCCACAGAGTCCGATGCCTTGATGTTGATCTGGACGGGCTTGGCAATCTCTTTGTCCTGCGCGATGGCGGCATTGATGAAGTTGCCGGCAAGAACCATGCATTCCTTTGCCGGAGGAGGTGACCGGTTTAAACCCATAGGAGCTGCAAATTCTGACAAGGATCACATGAGTTCAAAAATTTAAAGTATCCAGCTTATAGAAATCCAAGACGGAGAATCACTTACTGAAGATGCTAGCCTCAGCTTGCCAGAGAGTATCCTCCATGGAGTCCCGTTCTTGTCGGAGGAGTTTGTACGCTTCATTATGGCGTTGATTTTGCTCATCAGCAGCTCTCTTCTGCTCTTCAAGATAGCGATTTCCTCCTTCAAGAGGTTCATCTCCTCGGTGGCGGAGTCCTACAAGGCTTTCATTGGTTCCTCATGCATTTTCAGCATGTCCTTCCTCTCCTGCTTAAGGATCTTGTTCTCGCTATCCAGCTCTTGAATGTGCTTGGATTGCTCGACAATGTCCTTAGCCTTGGCAATGGTTTCTGCAAGTCGGAGAAAGGAAAGTACATATTGAGTACTAAGAGAATACACAAGTTTAAGTCGGAATACGAAAAAGAAAGAAAAAACAGACGCTTGCTCTTGATGATTTGTTCCTTCAAGAAGGCAGTTTTACCCTTTTTGGCTTCCAAGTCAGCGCGCATCTTCTGGTACTTGTCGTTGGCCATGCCCCTCCGATCATTCTTGTTCTGTGGAAAAAAAGAAGAATTAAATGTTGTTTGGTCTACTGGGAGCATCTAGCCGGAAAATTTCTACCTAGACCCTCGGGGGCTACAGCGAGAGTTTTTAACTTAGCAATATGCTTAGTCTTTCTTTAAGCATCTAGTCGGAACTAATTCAGTTTTCGACTAGAAGCTTGGGGGCTACAGTATAAAGTTTTTAACTCGGATGTATGCTTAACTTTTCTTTCAGCATCTAGTCGGAACTAATTCAGTTACAACTAGAGGCTTGGGGGCTACAGTATTGAAATTTATAAACACTGCGTATGCTACTCTTAAAGCATCTAGTCTGAATATTTCATTCCACCTATATGCTTGGGGGCTACAGTGAGAAGTTTTCTAGCTTAGTCATTCTTAGAGCATCTAGACGCAAAGACCTATGGTTTTTCGTCTACATCCTCGGGGGCTACAGTGGGATATTCATATATAAAGCAAAAGGCAAATAAAACTTACAAGTGCAATAATCTTGAGGTTGGTAGCACTCTCAGCCAGCAGCTTGCCGAAGGATGCACTGTTTCCTTGCAAGATCTCTTCTTGCCAGAGAAAGTCCTCTAGACCGCATGTCGGATATGTCGGCGCCGCACCAGGAACCAGAGCAGTGCTACCCGGTGTAAGCATCAGATAGACTATCTTTGGATACTCTATGGTTTTCTTGGGTGCGGGGGCGCCGCCTTCGGCAGAAGTACCAGCTTCCACCACCGCATTACCGCAACCGATGGCATCCTTAGCCGGAGCTTCAGCCATTTGGTGTGCGGCACTCTCCTGCGTCGCCTGTTCGCCGACAATAGCAAGCTCAATAGAGGCACCTGAGTCCACTTCCATGGCGGAAGGGCCAGCGGCTTCCTTGGTTTGAGATCTTGTCGGAGCGGACGAGGGCTTGACGGTGGGAGTGACAGGGGCGATGCCGGGAGATGTGTCGCGATGCAGCATGTCCTTGATGGTTCTAGACGCCCCCGATGTTTTGGAGGTCTTCTTCAAGCTGGTCGTGGCTTTCTACCTGAAACGTGCAAAATGCATAAGTACAGGAATAAGACAGATAAATAGACAATGTCGGAGAGAAAGAAGCTTACACAAGAGGGGGTGCTTTGGCAAAGGGGATCCCTGTAGTATTTCTTTTCTTCGCCTCTAGGGCGGCGGTAGTCTTTTTGCAGGCTCCACCCTCCGTCTTCTTCTTCTTGCCTCTGTCACCAACGTCAGAGGTGGAGCTCTTCTGCTTTCGCGACAACGGGACATCGTCTTCGGACACGACCGTGACTTCCTTCATCTTTGGATCATAGATTTGGATAGCCATGCTATCCTCCTCTAGATCGCTAAGCTGTTAAGTGAGAAGTCACCGTGTTAGATGAGATGGAAATAGCTAGACGGAAGAACTGGAGTATATGTCATACACGGAAAATAAGCAGTTACCTTTGGGCACTTGCTCTCTACGAACATGTCGTAGGTGATGGTGAAGCCACGCTTCTTTTCTTTCACCTTGACGATGTCCTTGAGGCGAAGATTGACGGAGTCGCTCGAGAAGTTGTCCACGGATATGCAGAGGCTATCCCTTCTATCCTTGGTATACTCGTGCATCAACTTCGAGTGGTGCTGCAGAGGCTGGATTCGCCTAATGAACCAGCACATGGCTAGGTCCAAGCCAGTCAAACCCGTCTCTACGAACCACTCTATCTGCCTTATAGCACGGGAAGCGTCGATGTCGGAGGGAAGGGAGGCCTGGGATCTCCATGTCGAAGTTTTGGTGGCGGATCCATCGACGAAGTCCGGGTACATTACTTCTCGGCCAGCCAGAGGGATATCTGGGCCGTAGAAGTAAGTATGCTGCCAGTTCTTGCAGTACACGTGGCCGACGATGTCGGGGAAGCGCCGACCAGGTCGGATCTTAAAGCTAATGGTGCCATAATTTCTAAGTTCATCCTTGCTGGCTCCGGCTACGCGCTTGACGATGAAGAAATATATAAAGAGGTCTAGCCTAGGCTTAATCCCTAAGTAACCCTCGCGAAGCGCCGCGTAATTGCTAAGCGCTAGGATACTATTGGGAGAAAGTTTTTGGGGCTGGACCCGGTAATGGTTCAAGATGGCAAGGAAGAAGTTAGAGATAAGCAGGGAGACGCCGCGTACCATCTGTGCTTTGAGGTACACCTTTTCTCCGGCTTGGGGAGAAGGTGTGACCTCGCCGGCCGGCGTTTCCCACCAGGCGTGCCCCTCCGTCGCAGGGAGGTAGCCTTCGATGATCAACTCCTTGATGTCGCGGTTCGTGATATCCGAACCACGCCAATCGCCTTTGTGGGAGTCGTTTTCCTCCTCCAGCAGCTCCTGTGCCGCTGGATTGTGGTCGCCGCCGATGGTCTCGACCACCGCAGAGACGGGGATGACCAGGCCCTTTGGACGCACGACGACGGAGCTCGCCGGCTTCGCCGCGGCTTCACCCGACGCCGCCATCGAGGGAGAAGAACTGTTGCGGGCCATTGCGAGTGTTTGGAGGTGACTGGCGAGATTGGGAGTTAGGGTTTTTCGCAAGTTGCGCGGAGAGATCGAGGGGGCGATCGCTGAAGGAAGAAGATGATGCGAGGAGAGAATGAGGTGAAAAGTAAATTTTTCACCGCGGTTACTATTTATGATCTCTAGCATCGAGATTCGTGCAGCTTGATCGGACGGTTGCCGCATAGACAACGTGTGTGTGGACGTGCGCGGAAATTTCGCCATGTCCCAATCGTCGCCGCCAACGGTTCGTATCGCTCGCACGAGAAAAGTGGACATGATTGCATTCTCTGCATGTGTGAGTTACGAGGCGTTGCTGACCTACGTCTACGTCGCCCTAGCTGACATAGGAAGATGAACCATCACATCAGAAGATTTCGGCATGGACGGATCCAGTCCGGCTACGGAAGAGTACGATGGAAGATTCAGCAATTCTTCGACTTACAAATTGAAGACGGAGAAAACCTTGCATGGTTCTTTGGGAGGACTACAAGATATTGCTTGACGATTTGCCGACATCCATCTAGACGGAGCATTCCACATGAAGAGGCAAGACGGCGCAAGATCTCGGAGTTCTCCGGGGGCTACTGTTGGGATATGCTATATGGGTATCCTCATAGCATGTCTCCTATCCGGATAACCCGGGTGGCCCATAGTTGGTAGCATGGCCCATGGCCCATGGCCTGCTGGGCGGCCTAGTTAGATGGATCCAGAAGGGAGGCCCATGCCGGATAAATGAAGGCTACGGTGAAGTCGCCAGCGTACCCGGAGCCTTAGAGTACAAGACACGCAAGACTAGTAATAGACGGTGTAGGACTCTGTAACCTGTCCGGCTAGGACTTTTCCCTGTAACCCTAGGACCTGGAGACTATATAAGTCGGGCCTATGGGAGACTTTAGGGCACGACCAAGTAGCGATTAGCATACACCTCGCAGAGCGAACCTATCTTTGTAACTCGGCGTATTGCCATTATAGTGATTTATAGCAGGAGTAGGATTCCGCCACGGTTGTGGGATCTGAACCTCGGTAAGCTGTGTTACCTCGTACCCGTCAACCGCCCGCCTTCCCCCACGTCTCTAATATGCACTGTGAGGACCCCTCCATGGCGTACTCATCGGCAATTCCACGATAGAGACACAACGATTTGTTTTACCACAGTTCCTTCCGTGTTAAGGGAAGTACGTCTGCGTTGGAGGGGTGGGCGGTTCTAAGACCACCACGCCACAATAGGCCTCACCCTATTCTCTGATGGATCTCGACACAAAAGGCCTGATCCACCTCTCCACTATTGGTACCCTTCGATGCGGAAACCGGTGCCTTTACAACTCTAGTAGGGCACACATCCACAACCGAATTGGAGGCTCCCGTGATGACAAGCTGCCACAAGAACAAGGATTATCAAATAACCAAAACAAGGATCTAGATATTTGCAAGAAATACTAGATCGAGAATCCTCCAAGTGAATGGAGGGGAAGTGAAGCGCTTTATTGCTATTGATGAAGATCGAGCCCTCCTCCTTCGATTCCCCAAAGATCGAGGCCTTTGGGTGGGCGAAGGTGAAAATCTCTTGGTTGGAACTTGAAGAACAGGTCTTGTATTTTTCGAAATGAATCAAGAGTTCTGGCAGGAGGGGAGAGATGGGTTTAAATACCCCTACCCAGAACTGGCCGTTGGAGAAGTTTGGGGCGGATTATCTTCCCCCACTGGGGGTGGATTATCCGCCCTAGGGGAAATCTCCGCCCCAGGGCCAGAAAGTCCGGGGGAAATTCCGCCCCCACACAGTACGCCGCACCGTGTTTGCTTTGATGAATTTCCTCGAGGGGGCGGATTGTCCACCCTGGGGTAAAGTCCACCCTAGAGCCAGAAAATCCGGGGGATTATCCGCCCCCCATGCAGTGCGCTACGCCGTGGCACCCTTTGATAAACTCCTGGGGGCGTATTATTCGGCCCCCTTGAGAGGCGGATTATCCGGCTTGGGTAAAAACTCCGGCCCAAGTCCGACAATCCGGGGGAATATCCGCCCCCAAGCAGTACGCCACGCCCTTGCTTCCTTTGTCGACCAGGGAGGGCGGATTATACAGCCCCTAGCAGGGGCAGATTATCCCCCCCCCCAACACACTTTTGTGCATCTTTTGAATTTTCTAAGACCTGCAGCACTTCAACACACATTAGATGATCCTTTATATTGTTATCTAACACACACAAAATACTAGAGATCATGAAATGTTCATTCACCAGTGGATTTGCATCGGTCTTCCACCATTATATCCTGCACATGGGCGGTTTGGGTGGGCCTTGAATTTTTCTGATCTAAGTCGGCAAACTCCGAAGAGAGATCCAGGTTCTATCATTCCGCGAACGTGTCCTGCACGGAGGCGGTCTGTGCAGGCCTTGACGCGTGTCCGGCTTCCTGGGATCTAGAGCCTAAACCGGTTTTGCTGATGAAGAAACGTATGTCCCCAATTGAACAATAGATCAGCGGGTGGGGTTTGACATCGCCGGGATCCAGAACTCATCGGTTGGGACGATCGGAACGTTGCCGGAGAATAGAACACGCCCAATGGCTACGGTGTCGCCAATTCCCGTGAAGAGATTGGACCTCGCCCGGTGTAGAGCTCGAAGCGCCTCTTGCCCCATGGTGGGCGCCAACTGTCGTGGTGTTGATGACGAGTACACCATGGAGGGGTCCTCATAGAGCGTGTTTAGAGAGGTTGGGGAAGGTGGTGATTTGGCGGGTACGAGGTAACACAACTTACCCAGGTTCAGATCCCACAATGGTGGCGGAATCCTACTCCTGCTATAAATCACTATAATGGCAATATACCGAATTATAGAGATAGGTTTGTTGTGCGAGGTGTGTGAATCGATGCCCTAAAGGCTCCTAGAGGATTGGCTTATAAAGGCTCCAGAACCTAGGGTTATAAGGAAAAGTCTTAGCCGGACAGGTTACATAGTCCTACACTAATACTAACTAGTCTCTGTGTCTTGCACTCCAAGACTCCGGGTTGGATTATGTCTACACCGTGGCCTTTTTTTTATCCGGCATGGGCATACCTTCTGGATATGCAATGCTACCAACTGTGGGCCATCTGAGTTATCCGGATAATGCAATGGTGATACCTATTTAGCATATCCCCAACACCCGGTGACCACGGCGGCCTATAGCGTTGGCAACGTGAGCAGTACTTGGCGGTGCGACCATGGTGGGGAAGCGTGGAGGTAGGTCGGCGGGCAATGAATCGGTCAGCGAGGCAAGGAAGCGCCGACAAGCACGCCTGGCGGTGCGACCATGTCTACGTACGGTCAGCTGGCAGGCGGGGATTTCTCTATGTGGCACGTGTGTGTGGGCGAGGCGGGGAGCTGGCCGGCGGTGCATGGGTTAGACGCGGCGGGATCATGCCGGTGGCTCATGGGTGGGGCATGGTGGGACGGAGAGAAAACTGGAGACTCGACGGGTGAAAGAAGATGCAACAAGTGGTAAAAAAAGACATGCAAAAATATAAGATCTATGGGCTTCGCCAACTGCTGCATCCCACGCGGAGCTACGCATAGCGAGCGCTGGAGACGGAGGTTGAACCTACGACAGTTCTGCAGAACACCTGACCTAATACCCACTAAGCACTTAATTACCCACATGCTCCCCATTCAAAAACAAAACAAAATGCCATATGCTCCTTCCCCACTGCCCCCTCCAAATTGTCTTCTCAACTTCTCGCCTCTCTCCATAATTTTATTCGTAAAAGCTATGTGCAATAAATCTTGCAGCAACGCAGGCAGCTAGCACTTAATTAGAGTTTGCATTTGCCAAGGCACTTGACGAACACAGTTGATAAAACATGAAGAATTAAGGCAAAGAAACTTGCAACACGTATATAAGAAACTGCATGCATGTAGACAGCTATTGTCGCATGAACCACATAGCGCATATATAATATCAGAAACGAAACTAGTGCAATAAATCAGCGATGAATTGTTTTCGCTCTTATCCAAGAAGTAGAAAAACCAGATCCCATACAATATCAATGATAGCTGAAACAAAAAGGTTTTCCATGTTTAACCGTTCATAGTTCTTCCCATAAAACGGAACAAGACGTACGATAGCTCAACTTATAGTTCTTGAATCCTATATTTGAAGTCTTAATTTCTCACCATCCGTTTGAATAGTAGTACTCCATTGGGCGGCCCCCTTTTCAGGAAAAGATTACTGGGTGGTATTTGTTGAATTGGATGATGGTATCTTGAGAGACTTGGACCTCATGAGCAACTTCTATACCAATATGCTGGAGTGATGGCGCACATTTCAGAATAAAGCTGACAACATCCACTTCATGGCTCTTGTCATTGAAATCGCTTACTGAGATCTCGCGAAGAGAGTTTAATAGAATTGCTTGATTTTTCCACCCATGAGGATTGCCCCAAATGCAAGAAGATGAGCATGATGTGTCACCCTGAAGTAATTGAGAAAAATATGTTAATCATCCCAAAAATAAAATTATTGTCTGAAAAACTGAAAGTTTATATATTTATACACATATTTTTCCTTTATCTAATAACATACCTTGCGCTTACTTAATTTAAGATGAAGCATTCTTAAACAAATACATCTCTTAAGTAATTTGAACATGCTCATTCCAAACATATGACGGTTTGGCTCCACAACCAGATTCAAATCTGTATATTGTTCTGGAAGTACAATGTGCTCCATCAATCCCCCGTGTCCTTGCAGCTCCTAGTAACAGTGACATGAACATACAATCAAATGAACATCATCTCCTAAAGAGTCATTACTATGAAATTTGAAAGCGTTCATATTTTTCCAAGCTAGCTTTAGATTAATGTTAATTTCGTGTGCAAAATATTAGATCCATTAATTTCAACATTTTCACGCGTAGAATTATTTAGGTTTCCAAACCAAATAGGGTACCAAATATATACTGAATCATGTAGAGTACATGCAATGCCATGAGGGTTTCGTTTGTCTTCTTGTCTTTGTTCATATCCCACTAATTTAGCATTCCCTCATTTGTTGGTTATGTATTTGTTGTAGCCCTAAAGACCCTCTATGAACATTATTGGTAGTTGTGGATGTTTGCAATTTACATAGAGCCAAGCCGTATAAAATCTTTTTATCTTGTTTTCCTTGTAGAACACGGAATATTGGTGTACAAAACTGGCTTCAGAATTTGTGTTTGATTTTTTTACGTCAAAGTCAACTCACAACCCAAAAAGCCAACATAAAATGTGTTTGTGAGTTAAGTTTGACCCCAAAGTAATGAAACCAAAATTCCGAAACCAGTTTATGTTTGAAAAAATGTGTGTTCTACTAGGAGAAAAGCTAAAACAGGATTATACGGCTTGACTCGATGTAAAACGCAAACATGTGCAGCTACCCATGTGCATGTCAAAATCACTCTCTTTGTTGTAGACTGATCAAGAAGGATTTCTCAAGTAAGATGATTATTAAGAGAGACTGTAGGTAAGTACATACAAAAACTACAAGAATTAACTATGAGCCCGGTGAGAAATTGTACAAAATAATCTAGCAACCTACTTGCTTCATATGTATCAATTGTGAGCTATATTTGTTCTGTCATTCCTGATTACATGGTGTCATGCTTTCATTCTCCAACATTACAGAAGAGACATAATGTGCAATAACTCACTATATATTAGCATTTTCAACTTGGCATTGTCAAAGTCACTCATGATCCTAGATAAGAAAAAACTACTAGTGTGATTTCATTAGCATTCTTCCTTACATACTGTAGTATATGTTAAGAAATTGCATGTATATATTTGATCCACTAACAAATACAATAATAAATCTTAAATCCGCTCGCCAATCAAAGTATTATGCACAGTTAAGAAATTACTACTAAGATGATAGGCTAATATAAGCAAGCTATGTACCAAGGACAAGAAAAATAGTTAAAGCGGGAAATCAAGAATTAAGTCTTTTTCTAACCAAAGTAAGGAAAGCATGTCCGCATATGTATATGCCCCTCACAGTTTAATTGATATCGGTATAGTTGCTACGAGCATTCACATGTAATATAATAATATGCTAAAATTAAAGAACCAAAGTTAATTAGCATGGAACAATTGAAGATTAACAAATCAAATTAGAGTTCTTAGAAATTAAACATTTGCATCCTACTTCCTCTATCCCAAAAATACAAGACGTTTTGATAGGCTAAAATATAGCCTACAAAAATGTCTTATATTTCGGGATCAAGGTAGTAACTACATAAAATTTGACTATATAAATATTATTATAAGGTGTCCTGCTTGTAATCCACAATCTTATAAAATAAACATGATGTCCAAAAACTAGGTGCATATACGTTATCATTATTATTCAACTTGGCATTGCCAACTCTACTAAATGTCCCAGATAAGAAAAGACTAGTGTGATTTCAGTAGCATCCTAAATACTGTAGTAAATTTTAAGAAATCGTGCATGTATTTGACTAGCTAATAGATACAATAGTTAAATTTAAACACCATTCATCAATCAAAGTATTATGCATTGTTAAGATGTGAAGCTAATTTAACAAAGCTATGTACGAAGGACAACAAAGATATTAAAGGGAAAAGAGAGCAAGTGTTCACGGCCTGTTTGGTTGGTGCATATCCATGCCACCACATTCCTGTGCAAAATTAGTGGCCCCACTTGTGGTAAGACTTTGCTAGAAATATTGTGCATGAAATGTATGGTAGGGTGCTAAGAAATTGAGGCACACCACAAGTGAGGCAAATAAGAAAAAACTAGACTATGACAGTGTGGCGCATGCCTAACATGTGGCGCCACAATGTGTGGCTTCAATATTCCAAACATACCCTCGCCTTTTTTCAACCATAAATAAAGGAAAGCATGTCTCATGCATATAATGACCTCACGGTTTAACTAATAGATGTATAGTTGTTGTGAGCATTCACATGTAACTAACAAATATATAGGCTAAAAATAACAAAAACATATGGAACAATTGAAGATTTAAAAAAAAAATTCAAAACAAATCTCATAGAAATCAATTAAACATATGGCATACTTCAGAAAATTTGACTATATATTACTAGGTAGACTATGTAAGATAGTATTTTCATACAATAATAATATAGAATTTTTTAGTACTGATCTGGAGAATATTGGTCTTAGTTGCATCTGAACTCGTGAAGCATCATGGATTAAAAATGGAGAGAGAGTCTTTTTCACACCTGTAACACTCGATTGAAATTCTATAACACTAACAATTTGACCACATTGAGCAACTAAAATGAATTACTTATACTCCATCCATCTCAAAATTGATGTTGTAGGTTTGTCAAAAAATACAAGACGTTTTTTTAGGCTAAAATAGCCTAGAAAAACGTCTTATATTTTGGGACGGAGGTAGTAACTACATAAAATTTGACTATATAACTAGTATTATATGGTGTCCTGCTTGTAATCCCCAATATTATAAAATAAACATGATGTCCAAAAACTCGGTACATATACGTTATTATTATTATTATTCAACTTGGCATTGCCAACATTTCACTAAATATCCCAAATTAGAAAAGACTAGTAGTGTGTTTTCAGTAGCATTCTAAGAACTGTAGTGAATTTTAAGAAATGGTGTATGTATTTGACTAGCTAATAGATACAATAGTTAAATTTAAACACCATTCATCAATCAAAGTATTATGCATAGTTAAGATGCAAAGCTAATTTAACTAAGCTATGTACGATGGAGTAACAAAGATATTAATGGGAAAAGAGAGCAAGTGTTCATGGCCTGTTTGGTTAGTGCATATCCATGCCACATTCCTGTGAAAAATTAGTTGCTCCACTTGTGGTAAGACTTTGCTAGAAATATTGTGCATGACATGTATGGCAGGGTGTTAAGAAATTGAGGCACACAACAAGTGAGACAAATAAGCAAAAACTGGACTATGATAATGTGGCTCAGGCTTAACATGTGGCTCCACAATGTGTGGCTTCATTATTCCGAACATGCCCTCGCCTTTTTTCAACCATAAATATGGACCTCACAGTTTAACTGATAGATGTATTGTTGTTGCGAGCATTCACATGTAACTAACAAATATATAGGCTAAAAATAAAAACATATGGAACAATTGAAGATTTACAAAAATAAATTCGAAACAAATCTCGTTGAAATCAATTAAACATATGTCATACTTCAGAAAATTTGACTATATATTACTAGGTAGACTATGTAAGATAGTATTTTCATACGATAATAATAAATATTTTTTTAGTATTGGTCTTAGTTCCATCTGAAATCGTGAAGCATCATGGATGAAAATGGAGAGAATCCGCAAAGTTTTTTTCACACCTGTAACACTCGGTTGCCATTCTATAACACTAACAATATGACCCCACTGAGCAACTAAACTGAATTAATAATTTCTTGGAGCTAAGGGTCTAGACTGTACTGTATATTGATTGGAGAGACCCGCCGGGGTTCTCCCATTTTAGAAAAAAGAGAAGATATAAATATACATCAAAATGAAGTCTGTGTACTTACGGGGCGAATGGGGACATGAAGCTCCAGGACCTGGGTGAGCCTGAAATGGCTTGATATCATGTGGAAGTTGGAATGGGCGATCAATCCTTCACCCAATGCGGCGATGGGCGGAATCTCCCCTACCACCAGCTCCTTGAGGCGGTCGGTGGGGCCAACCTGGGTGCTCTCCGGGCAGCAATCCGCCCATTCAAGCCTCAGAAGCAACGGCGCGGAGATCCGCAACACAGCGCCTTGGCTATTCACGAAGCAGCACTGCACCGCCATGGCGAGAAGCTTGGGCGCCACCACGTCGAGTAGCCTCAGCCCGTTGACGTACGACAGGCTCAGGTGTGTGAGCGACGCGGTGCGGAGCGTGAGCGCCGTCACGCCTTGGACGTATTGCACGACCAGCGAAAGCAGGCAAGGGCAGCGCGAGGACACGACGTCGCTGAGCGCTGCGCCCGCGCCGTCAGCAAAGTGGAGACTCATGAGCACCAGCTTGGTCAGGGACGCGAACACCCCGGCGCCCGTCGGGAGGGCGAGGTACAGAAGCCTGTCGCTCAGTGTCACCGCGATCTCCTCTGCAAACTCGAAGTACGGGAGCTCGAAGATCTCCGGCTCCTCATCTGAGGTGTCTGACTCATCCTCCTCCGAGTCTTCGGGCTTCACCGTATGCACGCTCAGCAGGAAATCGCCCACGAAGATCTGGGCGGCTTGGCGCGCCCAGGACATGAGGCGGTCGACGTCGACGTTGTCCCACCTCGATATGCTGATTTTGAAGTAGCAGCGAGCGCGGCCGAGTTGGCTGGCGTAGAAGGAGAGGAGGCCGTCCACGACTCCCTCGAAGCGGGCGGGATCGCCGCCGCCGTCGACCTCGTGGTCGATGACGTGTAGGATCTGGGTTTGCATCCAGAATCTGCTCCAGCGCCGGGAGAGGACGGAGGTCTGCACTAACTGGATTACCGGGAGGAGCATAATGATCTGGAGCAGGAGGTCGTCGGGGAGAGCGCTGAGACGGTCCTCCATGAGAACAGGTGGAAGATCTAGGTTTTTCCTGCTTCGGGGGGTGGGTGGGTGGGGGGGGGGGGGGGGGAATGGGGGCGAAGCGAAGAAATTGTCGCAGTTGGAGGCGAGTGGGAAAATGGCAACGGGAGGGACGAGCTGTCCTGACAGCGCTGCTGCAGTAACGCCTTTCCATTGCAGCAATCCCAACGCAATTAATTCTGTGTGAGCACATTGGCCCGCGTGGTTTGCAATTGAATTGGGCCGATTTGGAAGCCCCGTATTGGGAGCAAAACGGGTGTACAAATTTCGGCCCGAGGTAGAAACCGCGAATGGAAGCTAACTATTATTTGGCCGGTCATAATTCGTCCAGAAAACATCAGTTTAACGGATCAAGATCGCTCGCTTCAGATAGAACAACACCTTGTTTCATGGAGGACCTGAGTAGTTAAGGTGTGTCGTTCTGCTCCAGCACATCTTCTCTTTGCGGACGACTAACTTATTTTAATGTAAGTTGATATTGATAATGCAAGAACATTAAGGCATATTCTCCATGACTATTGTGCAACTTCAGGGCAATTGGTTAGTGAGGCTAAATTAAGTATCTTCTTTAGTCTGTGCATCTCAGTGGAGAATTGAGAAGCGATTTGTTTGGAGTTGAATATCTTTACGGAGGCTATTAGTGATAAATATTTGGATCTGCCAATCCAAGTTGGTCTAGATAGATTATATTGTTTTGCCCATTTAATTGACAGGGTCTATAAAATAATAATGGGTTTTAAGGAGAAGTTGTTATCTTATGGTGGAAAAGAGGTATTGTTGAAGGCGGTTATCCTGGCCATCCCGACGTATGCCATGTCACTGTTCAACATTTTCAAACAAGTAATTAAAGAGATCACATATGCTATGACCCGTTACCGGTGGGGAGATGACGATAATCAAAAGCATATGCACTGGTCTGCTTGGTAAAAAATGTGTGCTCCAAAGATGAAAGGTGGTATGGGTTTTCGAGATTTACGCTGTTTCAATCTTGCTATGTTGGCTAAGCAATGCTGGCGATTGCTTTGTGAGCCAAGATCTTTTTGTGCTAGAGTTTTGTGAGCAAAGTTTTTTTCATCCGGTGATTTATTACTAAATGTTGAGTTGAAAAAAGGCTCATCTTATACATGGCAAAGCATTTGGACAGGAATTCAGTCATTTAAGAGGGTTTATATATGGCGAGTTGGAGATGCACTAGTGGAAAAATGGCCTATAGTCCCGGTTTGTAAGGGCCTTTAGTCCCGATTTTGCACCCGGGACTGCGAAATCGAGACTAAAGGCCCCTATCTTTAGTCCCCGTTTGTTACAACCCGGGACTAGAGGCCACCGCATGGCCCCTTTTTTGCAGTGGTGGAACGAATGATCTTTAGTTCCGGGACGTAATACGGTCCTGGACTAAAGATATTTTTTTTCAATTTTTTTCTTAAACTTTTGAATTGTTTGACTCGTAATCCTCTCATTTGGAATATTTTTAGTACTAAGTATGTTTTATCTTAGGTCAAATTATACTTGTGGTCAAACTTCCCGTTCGGTCACCCATCCTAGAAATACTTCACCCTCAGCACGCTTAACTTCTCTGTTCCATTAGATGTCCTTGCGCGAAGCCCATTTATACCTTGTTGCAGTTGGAGGCGAGTGGGAAAATGGCAACGGGAGGGACGAGCTGTCCTGACAGCGCTGCTGCAGTAACGCCTTTCCATTGCAGCAATCCCAACGCAATTAATTCTGTGTGAGCACATTGGCCCGCGTGGTTTGCAATTGAATTGGGCCGATTTGGAAGCCCCGTATTGGGAGCAAAACGGGTGTACAAATTTCGGCCCGAGGTAGAAACCGCGAATGGAAGCTAACTATTATTTGGCCGGTCATAATTTGTACGTATGCTGGTTCGTCCAGAAAACATCAGTTTAACGGATCAAGATCGCTCGCTTCAGATAGAACAACACCTTGTTTCATGGAGGATCTGAGTAGTTAAGGTGTGTCGTTCTGCTCCAGCCGTTTCACATCTTCTCTTTGTGGATGACTCCCTTATTTTAATGTAAGTTGATATTGATAATAAAAAAACATTAAGACATATTATCTATAGCTTAAGATTGGTGACATGCATAAGCAACGAGGGCACTTGCACATCATGTGTATATGGAGTGTGGGTCCGGACAGCTCTATAAAGGGTTTTGTTTTTGAAAAATTCAAATTTAAAGATTAAAAAAAATAGTAAAATATCAGGATACATATAATGATTTATACAACACGGGTACAAAATCTTATGTGAAAATATTTTGTATTCCAGTCTTCTAAAAAAAGAAATAAATTCATATTAGTATAATTTTGAATGGGTCTCCCTTTTTCTAAAATTTGACATACTTGTCTATTTTGTTGCGTCCGAAATATAAAGTATTTTTTATTTTTTTGCAAACGTGTATTTCATACTGTTGGCTACAAGTAGGTATTTTTTCTAAAATATTTGATGAATTTTAAGAAAAATCAAAAACATGTTGTATGGAGCCCGTGCTCTAAAGTGATTTTCAGTGAAATTGAGCCTCTCTATTCGTCTTCCTCGAGAGCTTCGGGCTAGGATTTTTGGCTGCTGCCTACGATTCTCCGGCTGCTACCACACTAAGCCCACTAAGCCCGCTCAGCAGCAACTCCTTTATACTGCCTCCCCCGGCCTCATTTCGACCACCGTACAGCCATGTGCGAGGAGTGGTGCATGGAATCGTTCCTCTAGGCGAAGGTGTGAGCCGACGGTGATGAGGCGTTGCAGGAGGCACTGGTCAGACGGGGGGCTTGGAGAGGCATCTCGAGGCAGGGTCGTTGGCGTGAAGTTGAGCCTGTAGAGGAGGCGTGGGATGTCGACTTTGGGACAGCACTGCGTGGGAGAGGAAGGCACTTGGGCAGCTCACTCCGTCTAAACCTTTCCGCCCGTCTTTGCCTAGAGATTAAGCTTGGTGACATGCATAAGCAATAAGGGCACTTTCACATCATGTGTCTATGGAGTGTGTGTCCGGACAGCTCCATGGAGTTTTTTTTTGAAAAAAATCAAATTTAAAGATTAAAAATCAGTAAAAATATCAGGATAGATATAATGATTTATACAACATGCATACAAAATCTTATGTGAAAATACTTTGTATTCGAGTCTTCTAAAAAAGAAATAAATTCATATTAGTGCAATTTTGAATCGGTTTCCCTTTTTAAATTTTTTTTGACATACTTGTCTCTTTTGTTGTGCCCGAAATATAAGATATTTTCATATTCTTTTTGCAAACGTGTATTTCATATTGTTGGTTACACGTAGGTAACCGGAGCCATAAGAAGCCGCTATTCCTGCCGGCCTTAATAAAAGAAGAAACGAAAATGCAAAAGTTACTGGTCATGCCCCACGTGAGAAGCCGCTATTCCTGCCGGCCTTAATATATGGTATTTTTTCTAAAATATTTGATCAATTTTAAGAAAAATAAAAAATATGCTCCATGGAGCCCGTGCTCTAAAGAGATTTTCTGTGGAGTTGACCATCTCTATTCGTCTTCCTCGAGAGCTTCGGGTTAGGATTTTTGGCTGCTGCCTACGATTCTCCGACTGCTACCACACTAAGCCCACTAAGCCCGCTCAGCAGCAACTCCTTTACGCTGCCTCCCCCAGCCTTATTCCGACCACCGTACAGCCATGTGCGAGGAGGGGTGCACGGAATCGTTCCTCTAGGCGGAGGTATCGTGCAGGAGGACAAGCCGACGGTGATAAGGCGCTGCAGGAGGCACTGGTCAGGCGAGGGGCTTGGAGAGGCATCTCGAGGCAGGGTCTTTGGCGTGGAGTTGAGCCTGCAGAGGAGGCGTGGGGATGTCGACTTTGGGGCAGCACTGCGTGGGAGAGGAAGGCGCCTGGGCGGGTCACTCCGCCTAAACCTTCCCGCCTGTCTTTGCCTAGAGACGAGGAAAGGGACTTCCTCCTTAGGCCGTCCACCCCTCTCATCTGCTCCTTTCCTCCACTCTCAGCTCTCTCTTCTCCTTCAACTTGTGAGCAACAAGCAGACGTTCTGAATAGATGTTGTTGTGAATATGGTGAGTGTAGAATCCATCCCGGGTTGAGTTGTCCTTTTCTTCTCCTCAACTCTTTTTTTTCTCTTCTCAATTTGCAAAATTTTAGTATAGATGGGCATAATTGTTTTTTAATTTTGTATCACCGATCCTTCATTATTGGTTAGAGAAATCATGTTCTTAGAGAAAGGAAATAAACATTTATTTATTTTTAACATGGAAATATCTACTTATATTCTAATAATAATATTGGGCCTAAGTGCTAACAATACTCCATCAGTAATCATGTACGCAGTGTTATTGTATTGAAAGAACTTGACATAAGAGAGAAATAAGGGCATAACCAAAATCTCGCGTGCTAGCTCGCGATATCTAACGTGATATAGGCGGCGAGGCGAAGCTCGTGCATCCACCTAGTTCTCCATGATTATTGTGCATCTTCGGGGCAATTGGTTAGTGAGGCTAAATCAAGTATCTTCTTTAGTCTGTGCACCTCAGTGGAGAATTGAGAAGCGATTTGTTTAGAGTTGAATATCTTTACGGAGGCTATTAGTGATAAATATTTGCATCTGCCAACCCAAGTTGGTCTAGATAGATTAGATTGTTTTGCCCATTTAATTGACAGGGTCTGTAAAAGAATAATGGGTTTTAAGGAGAAGTTGTTATCTTATGGTGGAAAAGAGGTATTGTTGAAGGCGGTTATCCAGGCCATCCCGACGTATGCCATGTCACTGTTCAAGCTTTCCAAACATGTAATTAAAGAGATCACATATGTTGTGACCCGTTACCGGTGGGGAGATGACGATGATCAAAAGCATATGCACTGGTTTGCTTGGTAAAAAATGTGTGCTCCAAAGATGAAAGGTGGTATGGGTTTTCGAGATTTACGCTGTTTCAATCTTGCTATGTTGGATAAGCAATGCTGGCGATTGCTTTGTGAGCCAAGCTCTCTTTGTGCTAGAGTTTTCTGAGCAAAGTATTTTTCATCCGGTGATTTATTACTAAATGCCGAGTTGAAAAAAGGCTCATCTTATACATGGCAAAGCATTTGGACAGGAATTCAGTCATTTAAGAGGGGTTATATATGGCGAGTTGGAGATGGGAATGATATTAATATATGGAAAGACCCATGGATTCCTAGCAGTACATCCAGGAAAATTATTACTTCAAGAGGTAATGTGGTTTATACGTACGAAAGTTTCAGAGCTTATTGACCCGATCACAAGAACTTGGGATGAAGACCTGCTTCGGACCTTGTTCTTATCGGTTGATGTGGTTAGGATTCTTAAAATTCCTTTGGCAGTTGGTATGATGCAAGATCTTGTATCCTGGAGCAATACAAAGAATGGTATTTTTTCTGTGCGTTCTGCCTATTACTTGGAGTGTGAGCATCAACATGGGCCGAAAATACTTCGTACAAACTCAGTAGGCACATCTTAGGTTAACCCAGTTGGGCGCAGGTTTGGAAGCAGAAGGTTTCGGCAAAAATTAGAAAAAAATCATGGAGGATGTTACATGGAACCATTGCATATAACTACACATTGGATAATAGGCATATCATACATACCATTACATGTCCAATATGCAAAACCCATTGTGAGGACACAAGGCATTTATTTTTTGGGTGTCCCAGGGTTAAAGAAATTTAGGAAAATCTAGGAATTTCATCGATTATCGAAAAAGCTTGTACCACCGATTGGTAAGGTTCGGAGGTTCTGCAGTTTCTTCTCAGAAGCAATACAATATCGGGGTTTGAAGACCTAGGGCTTAAGGAGCTGATCACATCTACTTGTTGGTATATTTGGTGGGAGAGAAGGTGTATCGTGCGGGACAAACCTGTTCAAAAACTGGCTTGTACCTCTCAAGCTATCCTAGCTATGGTTTTTAATGTTTCTAGAGCAAGCAAGAAATCATTGGGCCTCAGGCGTCATGGTTGGGAGAAGCCCCCTCGGGATTTTATCAAACTTAATATTGATGTTGGCTTTTCAGCTGACAATTGTTCAGGGTCCACGGGAGCTATGCTTCGAGATGATCATGGTATTATTTTTATTGTTGGATCATACTGTAGTATTCCTTATATCAGGGATGCACCAACTGTTGAAGATAGAGCTCTTCGGGATGGATTAATTCTTGTTGGTTAGGTTGGATGCAATAAATTATTGATTAATAGATATTGTATGGACGTGATTGAGACTATATGCAAAATGGAGGTAATTCTGCGAAAAGCGCAGCCGCTATATATATGTGGAGTTTTCCTTTTTAGCCGGTAGTTTTGCTATTGTTAAAAATTTTCACTGTCTGAGGGAAAGCAATGTAGTAGCTCATATTTTAGCTTGTAATGCTGAGAGACCTCAGAGTTAACGATTTGGCATGAGGATCCTTCTAATTTTCTTATTCGCCACTTGGCAAACGATGTAAGCTTATTTGATAATTAATAAAGCTCTGCAGCTGGACGGAGTTTAGCTGTTTCCCTCAAAAAAAAGAATGACACCGTCCGAGTATTTACAGTTTAAATTTACTAAATAGTATCACTTTATGTTATCGGTACAAAAAATCACCACATTTTCTTCATTGTTTGCAAAAACACTAATTGCAAATTGATCTAGAATTGACAATGTTTTTGACAGTGGGACTGACCTAATAGATGACGTGGTACGAGGTCTCACTGGTCAGCCCAATTAATAAAAATATCTAAAAACATAAAAATATAGAAATAAATATTTAACTGCAGTTGACGATCTTTTTTTAAAGGCCCATTTTTTCTAAATATAGGAGAGGGAGGCCAGGTGGTCGTCTTCTTCCTTGACATCAGACCATGGCGCTCCGGTACCCAACCCCCCACGACCATGGAAGCGCCGCCGCACCACCACTCCTCGTGAACTCGCATCCATCCCATCGGTCTGCACCCTCCCTTCACCCCTCACCACGTGCACTGACGGCTGGCCTGGTCTCCCTTCCTGCGAGAGAAGTCGCTCACAACTAGTTTTCTCAGTGATATTATCCACAGGATAATGATCTATCGGATCGACCGTCGTGGAAGTCATGCTGCTTTTCTGCTGAGATGGGCCACCGGCACTTTCTTGCAGCGGCAGATGAGTTGGCCCTTGTTGGTGCATTTTGTCCAATTGCTTATGTTGCTCCTTTAGCATGGCATATATTTCCTCGTTATTTATTTCTACGCTATGCAACCCGTCTGCCTCCTCCTACTCCTGTCACTTCTTTGCTCTCGCTCGGCTTCTATAAGATTCATTGTCCTCAGCAAACCCAGTCTTCCATGGCACCAAAGGTTGAAATCCTTGTGTTCATCCTGGTTTTTCAGGATTCCCGAGGGCCTTTGTCAGCTCGTCATTCTCTTTGTCGGGTTTGAACTTACCATCTCGAACCTCCCCGATTATTTTAACAATTGGTTTATGGGGTGTAGAAATTGCTGTCTTTTCATCCAATATTAACTCCTTTGTTTCCATGTCATACTTCACCCCATGCGCAAGTAACCAATTCCTTACCTTGATGGGCCAGTCCTTTGTAGCTGGAGTGAGCCCTTGGTCATGCAAGGCTTGCTCGGCTTCCTCCCACTTAGGCACGAAAGTCTTTTAGTCACTTGTCCCCATCTTATGGTGATATTTCTTTTTTGCAGGATTTTCTTTATTATTTTTGGACCTCTTTTTTTGCTACTTCTGATTTCTTGTAGTCCAGAAAGCTTTCCCAGTGAGCCCGTTGCTTCTCTAGTGTGCCAGTGAATTCTGGAACTTCTTTTTCCTTGAGATATTCATTGTATAATCTTTTGTTATAGTTATTGAACTGTTCGGCCATGTTCTTAAGAGAGAAATGCTTGACTTTGGACCTCATAGCATATGTGGCCTGCTCTGACTCCAAGACCAGTAGGGTGAAATATGAAATGAGCTTCTCCCATAGTATGTCTTTGTATCTGTCCTCAACAAAACTCTTAGGATTTCCATCTCCCTTTGCTGGGTTATTCCAGTTGATAATGATGACCGGGACGTTGTCCCTAATAATAAATCCATATTGATGAATAAATGTGTTTGTGTTACTTATGGGAAGCAACGGTTTTCCCTCTGGAGAGACCTCCTGAATTGTGAGATGTGCATCGGCGGCCATCCCTTTGGCCGGTCCTCGTTTACTGCTTTTACCAGACTTGGTCAATGTAGAGGTCTAAAATAAGAAACATTCGTTAATATATATACCCAAAAATCAATTAATGCATCTATCTAGTGATCGAGAGGCTTAATAATATATCTCGCCAGACTTTGTTAAGGCCGGTCCATCATTTTCCAAGCCGTCATCACAATTAAAACTCGTCTGCGCTTTGACTAGACATTCTATCTCCATTTCATCGCCGGACTCATTCAGAAACTGTGAGCCATCTTCTGCTCCATAGTCTTCTGCTTCACCCTGATCGACGAGCGCTCCACCATAATCGGGAGCGCTTCACCCCGATAGGGGAGCACTTCATTGTAGGGGTTCGTGTTGGAGATATGCCCTAGAGGCAATAATAAATATAGTTATTATTATATCTTTGTGTTTATGATAAATGTTTACATTCATGCTATAATGGTATTAACAAGGAAACATTAATACTTGTGTGATTTGTAAACTTAAATTGAAGTCCCTAGTAAAGCCTCTTCATAATACTAGCTTGTTGGTTAATAAATGATTGTGGTTTCCCTATCATGAACATTGAGATGTTATTAACAACAAGATCATATCGTTAGGAGAATGATATGGTGGACATACTCCTATAGATAAGTGTAGCATAAAGATCAAGTCATTTTAATAGTTCAATTGCTATATGCTTTCTGATACATAGTAACCTAATTCCTTCGACCATGAGATCATGCATATCACCTTTACTGGATGGATGCTTTGATGACATCAAACACCACACCGTAACTGGGTGGCTATAAAGGTGGCATTGAGTGCTCGGAAAATATTGGTTGAGACACATGGATCAAGAGTGGGATTTGTCCATCCATATGACGGATAGATATACTCTGGGCCCTCTCGGTGAAATGTCATCCAATTAGCTTGCAAGCATGTGACTGGCTCACAAGGGATCACATATCACGGGAACGAGAAAAGAGTACTTATCATTAACGAGGTTGAACTAGGTATGCAGAGATACCGACGATCATAACCTCGGATAAGTAAACTATCATGAGACAAAGGGAAATTGGTATCGTATGTAAGTGGTTCATTCGATCGCAAAGTAATCGTAGAAATATGTGGGAGCCATATGAATTTTCAGATTCCTCTATTGGTTATTGTTCGGAGAAGTGTCTCGATCATGTCCGCATAATTCACGAACCGTAGGGAGACACACTTAAGGATTCGACGTTGTTTGAGTAGTTATGGAATGATCAGAAGGAGACCGAATGTTGTTCGGAGTCTCGGATGGGATCCGGGATATCACGAGGATATCCGGAATGGTCCGGAGAATAAGATTCATATAAGGAAAGTCCTGTTTCGGAGTTGGGGAATGGTTCCGGTGTTTTCATCGGGAATGTTCTAGAAGGTTCCGGAATGTCCGGCACTCCGAAGGGGAAGGGTACATGAATGTGTTATATCAAGTTGGTATGATTGCATCATGTACTAGGTGTTATCGCTGAACAAAATAAAGGGTTTAATCAAATCCTATTTTGAAAAAGTCAAACGCCAATTTGAAAAGTCAAACGGCTATTTTGGGAAGTGGAGGGGAAGTGGGAAACCGAGTTGGGGAGGAGTCCCTCCTCCACCACCGGCCCACTTGGGATCCGAGTTGGGGAGGGATTCCCCTTCCCTTGGCCGGCGCCTCCCTCCTATAAGAGGAGGGGCAGGGCTCCCCTCCTAACACACAAGATCTCCACCCCGCAAACCCTAGCCGCCGGCGCCGCCACCTCCTGCCGCCGCCGCCCTAGGGAAATCCGCCGCCGCCACCTAGCTAACCCTAGCCGCCGGCTTGCCCCCTCCTTGGTGTGTCTAAACCTTAGAACACTGAGGGCTCTCTCTCATAGTCCACCATACTCGCTCCGGCTTAAGGCGAAGCCTTGCGAGATCTCCCCTCTACTTCCGGTACCACGCCGTTGTGCTGCCGGAATCATGAGGAGAGTGCTACAACCTCCGCTGCCTGCTGAAACAAGGGAGAGGAAGGTCTTCGTCGAGTACCGAACGTGTGACGACTGCGGGAGCACTGCCGGAACGCAGCGCCGGAAGGATCGTCTACGCGATCTTGAGATCGGGAAGAGTACGACTACATCACCCACGAGAATCCGCTCTCGTTAAACACTTTGGAATCTTCGAGGGTGAGTTATTCCATCAACTCGTTGCTACAATCTAGTAGATAGATCTTGGCTTGTTTGTTTGTATGCGGTAGAAAATTTTTGTTTTCCATGCTACGAAACCCTATAGTGGTATCAGAGCCGTGTCTATATGTAGATCTGTTGCACGAGTAGAACACAATGGTCATTGTGGGCGTTGATGCTTTTATTGTCGATTGCTTCTTGTGTACTTTGCATCTTGCGGGATGTTGGGATGAAGCAGCCAGGGCTAACCTTACATGACATTGTTCATGAGACTTGCTCCACGCTTGACATGCAACTTGTATTGCATAAGTGGCTTTGCGGGTGCCTGTTTCTCCTAGCATAGTTAAGATCCAATTTACAACGGGTGATTAACAATACTAGTATCAATGTTGTGGTTCATGTTCGTAAGTTAGAACGACACTTATTGAAAGCCCCAAACCACGTAAAACATGCAAAGAAAGTAGAGGCGTCTAACTTTGTTTTGCAGGGGTGTGCAGTGATGTGATATGGCCATGATTGTGATTATATTTGATGTATGCAATGTTCCTTATTGTAAGTTGGCAACCGGCAGGAGCCATATGGTTGTCTTTAATTTATGTTAAGACCCGCGTGTCTATTCAAAGTAGTTGTAATAGTTGAAGCCGGTGGACGACAACCATGGAGAAGCGTCATTGACCTTGATGCAATGCCGGTGATGATGGAGATCATGTTCGTGCTTGAAGATGGAGATCGGAAGCACAAAGAAGAAAGGCCATATCATATCACATATTATGAATTGCATGTGATGTTAATCCTTTATGCATCTTGTATTGCTTAGTTAACGATGGTAGCATTATAAGATGATCCCTCATGCACATGAATTTCAAGTCATAAAGTGTTCACCCTTAGTTAGCACCGTTGCTAAAGCTTGTTGTTTCAAAGCGCCACGTGATGATCGGGTGTGTTAGATTCTGCAAGTGTATACAACGTGAGCAAGCCAGATTTGCTCATGCGGAAGCTAAGGTTTATAGACATGGTCTCGGAACACGGATCACCGAAAGGTAAAGCATGAATCATATAGAAGATATGATGAACATGTCGATTGTTCGCCATTGAAACTATATCAACTCTCGTGATGATCGGTGTTGATGTGGTGGATTTGGTTCGTGTGATCACTAAAACAATGTGAGGGATATTGTTTTGAGTGGGAGTTCACCTAGATTAATTTAACTATTAATTAAAACTCAATTTGTCATAAACTTAGTCTAAACTATTGCAAATATGTTGTAGATCAATGGCGGCCCCTACCATCAATTTTAATGCGTTCCTAGAGAAAGAAAAGTTGAAAAACAATGGAAGCAACTTCGCGAATTGGTTCCGCAATTTGAGGATTGTCCTCACAGCTGGTAATTTGACCTATGTGCTGGATGCACCGCTGGGTGACCCGCCTGCAGCTAATGCTGCCGACGAAGTAAAGAATGTTTACCTCGCTCGGAAGACTCAGTACTCCACAGTTCAGTGTGCTATCTTGTATGGTTTAGAATCAGAGCTTCAGAAAAGGTTTGAGAATTCAGACCCACATGATATTGTCCGTGATATCAAATTGATCTTTGAGACTCACGCGGCAATTGAGAGCTATGAGGCTTCTAAAAAGTTCTTTAACTGCAAGATGGAAGAGGGCAGCTCCGTCAGTGAGCATGTGCTTAAGATGTCTGGGCACGCAAACAAACTTCAAAGCTTGGGTATAGTGATTCCTAATGCTTTGGGGATTTACCGTGTCCTCCAATCACTACCACCAAGTTACAAGAACTTTGTGATGAACTACAATATGCAAAACATGAACAAGCAGTTGCCAGAACTGTTTGCTATGTTGAAATCTGCATAAGTGGAGATCAAGAAAGAGCACCAAGTGTTGCTGGTCAATAAGACCACAAAATTCAAGAAAGGCAAGTCTAAGCAAAAGGGACACTTCAAGAAGGGTGGTAAGAAAGTTACCGCGCCGACGAAGAAGACCAGGGCTGGACCTAAGCCTGATACTGAGTGCTTTTACTACAAGGGAGAAGGTCACTGGAAGCGGAATTGCCCAAAGTACTTGGCGGATTTGAAGAACGGCAACATCAAGAAGAAAGGTATATCCGATATACATGTTATTGATGTGTATCTCACTAGTACTCGTAGTAGTGCCTGGGTATTTGATACTGGTCCGGTTGCTCATATTTTTAACTCGAAACAGGTGCTGCAGAATAAACGGAAGCTAGCGAAGAACGAGGTGACGATGCGCGTGGGAAACGGATCAAAGGTTGATGTGATCGCCGTCGGCACGCTACCCCTTCATCTACCATCGGGATTAGTTTTATACTTAAATAATTGTTATTTGGTGCCTGCGTTGAGCATGAACATTATATCGGGATCTTGTTTATTGCGAGACGGTTACTTGTTTAAGTCCGATAATAATGGTTGTTCGATTTATATGAGTAATATGTTTTATGCACATGCACCTTTGGTAGATGCTCTATTCTTATTGAATCTCGATAGTGGAAATACACATATTAATAACACTGAGGCTAAACGTTTGAAATCGAGCGATAACTCGACCTATATGTGGCACTGTCGTCTTGGTCACATTGGAGTGAAGCGTATGAAGAAACTCCATTCCGATGGCTTCTTGAATCACTTGATTTCGAATAACTTGATAGATGCGAAGCATGTCTGATGGGTAAAATGACTAAGACTCCATTTTCTGGTATGATGGAGCGAGCTACGGACTTATTGGAAATCATACATACCGATGTGTGTGGTCCAATGAGTGTAGCATCGCGCGGTGGTTATCGTTATGTTCTTACCTTCACGGATGACTTGAGTAGATATGGGTATATCTATTTCATGAAACATAAGTCTGAAACTTTCGAGAAGTTTAAGGAATTTCAAAGTGAGGTAGAGAATCAACGTAACAAGAAGATTAAATTTCTACCTTCTGATCGTGGAGGTGAATATCTAAGTTACGAGTTTGGCGAGCATTTGAAGAAATGCGGAATACTTTCACAATTGACACCGCCGGGAACACCACAGCGTAATGGTGTGTCCGAACGTCGTAATCGAACTCTCTTAGATATGGTTCATTCTATGATGTCACTTACAGATTTACCGCTATCATTTTGGGGTTATGTATTAGAAACAGCCGCATTCACTTTAAATAGGGCACCATCTAAATCCGTTGAAACGACACCATATGAATTATGGTTTGGGAAGAAACCTAAATTGTCGTTCCTTAAAGTTTGGGGTTGCGAAGCCTATGTAAAGAAGTTACAACCGGACAAGCTTGAACCCAAAGCGGAGAAATGCGTCTTCATAGGATACCCGAAGGAAACTATTGGGTATACCTTCTATCATAGATCCGAGGGCAAAATCTTCGTTGCCAAGATTGGATCCTTTCTAGAGAAAGAATTTCTCTCGAAAGAAGTGACTGGAAGGAAAGTAGAACTCGACGAGGTTGTCGAACCTTCTCTCGAACTTGCGAGTAGCGCAACACCGGAAGAAGTTCCTATGGTGCCTGCACCAATAAGAGAGGAAGATAATGATGATGATCATGAAACTTCGGTTGTAGTTGCTACAGAGCCTCGCAGGTCAAAGAGAACTCGTACCACTCCAGATTGGTATGATCCCGTTATGAGTGTCATGTTGGTGGACAACACCGATGACCCTGCGACATATGAGGAAGCGATGATGAGCCCAGATTCCAATAAATGGCAAGAAGCCATGAAATCCGAGATTGGATCCATGTACGAAAACCAAGTATGGACTTTGGTGGACTTACCGGATGGCCGGAAGGCTGTCGAGAACAAATGGATTTTCATGAAGAAAACATATGCTGATGGTAATGTTACTGTCTATAAAGCTCGACTTGTCGCAAAAGGGTTTCGACAAATTCAAGGAGTTGACTACGATGAGACTTTCTCACATGTAGCAAAGCTAAAGTCTGTGAGGATTATGTTAGCAATCGCTGCATATTATGATTATGAGATATGGCAGATGGATGTCAAAACAACATTCCTCAATGGAGACATTGATGAAGAGTTCTATATGATGCAACCCAAAGGTTTTGTCGATCCTAAAGATGGTAACAAGGTATGCAAACTTCAACGGTCCATCTATGGATTGAAGCAAGCATCCCGAAGTTGGAATCAATGTTTTGATAAGGTGATCAAAAGTTTTGGTTTTATACAAACTTATGGAGAAGCTTGTATTTACAAGAAAGTGAGTGGGAGCTCTGTAGCATTCTTAATACTATATGTAGATGACATATTGTTGATTGGGAATGATGTAGACCTTCTTAATAGTGTCAAGGAATATTTGAATAATAGTTTTTCAATGAAGGATCTTGGCGAAGCAGCTTACATATTAGGCATAAAGATTTATAGAGATAGATCGAGACGCCTAATATCATTGTCACAAAGTACATATTTGGACAAAGTTCTAAAGAGGTTCGGAATGGAAGATAGAAAGAAAGGGTTCTTGCCCATGTTGCCCAATACGACCTTGAGTAAAACTCAAAGTCCGACATCGGCAGAAGATAGAGAAAGGATGAGTAAGACTCCCTATGCCTCAGCCATAGGATCTCTAATGTATGTCATGCTATGTACTAGACCCGACATTGCATATGCTGTTAGTTTAACTAGCAGATATCAAAGTGATCCAGGGGTGGATCATTGGACAGCGGTCAAAAACATCCTTAAGTACTTGAGAAGAACTAAGGATATGGTTCTTTCTTATGGAGGTGATGAACAGCTCGTTGTTAATGGTTACACCGATGCTAGTTGGAACACCGATCCAGATGATTCTAAATCACAATCTGGATACGTATTTACTTTGAATGGTGCAGTAGTTAGCTGGAGAAGTGCAAAGCAAAGCGTTGTGGCGAGATCTTCAACTGAATCGGAATACATGGCTGCTTCGGAGGCTTCACAAGAAGCGATATGGATGAAAGAGTTCATTACAGAGCTGGGTGTGGTTCCTAGTGCGCTGGACCCGATGTCTATCTACTGTGATAACATGGGCACCATAGCCAATGCGCAAGAACCAAGGTCACACAAGAAGCTGAAGCACATCAAGCTACGTTTTCACGCTATTCGAGAACATGTCCAAGATGGGGACATAAATATTTGCAAAGTACACACAGATCTGAATGTGGCGGACCCGTTGACTAAACCTCCCGAGGGCAAAACATGACCAGCACCAAACCGCCATGGGTGTTCGGTATATTACCATGTAATCTAGATTAGATGACTCTAGTGCAAGTGGGAGACTGTTGGAGATATGCCCTAGAGGCAATAATAAATATAGTTATTATTATATCTTTGTGTTTATGATAAATGTTTACATTCATGCTATAATGGTATTAACAAGGAAACATTAATACTTGTGTGATTTGTAAACTTAAATTGAAGTCCCTAGTAAAGCCACTTCATAATACTAGCTTGTTGGTTAATAAATGATTGTGGTTTCCCTATCATGAACATTGAGATGTTATTAACAACAAGATCATATCGTTAGGAGAATGATATGGTGGACATAATCCTATAGATAAGCGTATCATAAAGATCAAGTCATTTTAATAGTTTAATTGCTATATGCTTTCTGATACATAGTAACCTAATTCCTTCGACCATGAGATCATGCATATCACCTTTACCGGATGGATGCTTTGATGACATCAAACACCACACCGTAACTGGGTGGCTATAAAGGTGGCATTGAGTGTTCAGAAAATATTGGTTGAGACACATGGATCAAGAGTGGGATTTGTCCATCCATATGACGGATAGATATACTCTGGGCCCTCTCGGTGAAATTTCATCCAATTAGCTTGCAAGCATGTGACTGGCTCACAAGGGATCACATATCACGGGAACGAGAAAAGAGTACTTATCATTAACGAGGTTGAACTAGGTATGCGGAGATACCGACGATCATAACCTCGGATAAGTAAACTATCGTGAGAAAAAGGGAAATTGGTATTGTATGTAAGTGGTTCATTCGATCGCAAAGTAATCGTAGAAATATGTGGGAGCCATATGAATTTCCAGATTCCTCTATTGGTTATTGTTCGGAGAAGTGTCTCGATCATGTCCGCATAATTCACGAACTGCAGGGAGACACACTTAAGGATTCGACGTTGTTTGAGTAGTTATGGAATGATGAGAAGGAGACCGAATGTTGTTCGGAGTCTCGGATGGGATCCGGGATATCATGAGGAGATCCGGAATGGTCCGGAGAATAAGATTCATATAAGGAAAGTCCTGTTTCGGAGTTGGGGAATGGTTCCGGTGTTTTCATCGGGAATGTTCTAGAAGGTTCCGGAATGTCCGGCACTCCGAAGGGGAAGGGTACATGAATGTGTTATATCAATTTGGTATGATTTCTAGGTGTCATCGCTGAACAAAATAAAGGGTTTAATCAAATCCTAGTTTGAAAAGGTCAAACACCAATTTGAAAAGTCAAATGGCTATTTTGGGAAGTGGAGGGGAAGTGGGAAACCGAGTTGGGGAGGAGTCCCTCCTCCACCGCCGGCCCACTTGGGATCCGAGTTGGGGAGGGATTCCCCTCCGCTTGGCCGGCGCATCCCTCCTATAATAGGAGGGGCAGGGCTCCCCTCCTAACACACAAGATCTCCACCCCGCAAACCCTAGCCACCGGCGCCGCCACCTCCTGCCGCCGCCGCCGCCCTAGGGCAAACCGCCGCCACCGCCTAGCTAACCCTAGCCGCTAGCTTGCCCCCTCCTTGGTGTGTCTAAACCTTAGAACACCGAGGGCTCTCTCTCATAGTCCACCATACTCGCTCCGGCTTAAGGCGAAGCCCTCCGAGATCTCCCCTCTACTTCTGGTACCACGCTGTTGTGCCGCCGGAATCACGAGGAGAGTGCTACAACCTCCGCTGCCTGCTGGAACAAGGGAGAGGAAGGTCTTCGTCGAGTACCGAACGATTGACCGACTGCGGGAGCGCTGCCGGAACGCAACGCCGGAAGGATCGTCTACGCGATCTTGAGATCAGGAAGAGTACGACTACATCACCCACGAGAATCCGCTCTCATTAATCACTTTGGAATCTTCGAGGGTGAGTTATTCCATCAACTCGTTGCTATAATCTAGTAGATAGATCTTGGCTTGTTTGTTTGTATGCGGTAGAAAATTTTTGTTTTCCATGCTACGAAACCCTACAGTTCGTAGCATGGAAAACAAAAAAATTCTACCGCATGAACACACAATCAAGATCTAATCTATGATCAAGCCAAGATCTATCTACTAGATTGTAGCAACGAGTCGATGGAATACTAACCCTCGAAGATCCAAAGCGGTTAACGAGAGCAGATTCTCGTGGGTGATGTAGTCGTACACTTGCGGATCTCAAGATCGTGTAGACGATCCTTCCGGCGCTGCATTCCGGCAGCGCTCCCGCAGTCGGTCACACATTCGGTACTCGATGAAGACCTTCCTCTCCCTTGTTCCAGCAAGCAGCGGAGGTTGTAGCACTCTCCTCGCGATTCCGGCAGCACGACGGCGTGGTACCGGAAGTATAGGGGAGATCTCGCAGGGCTTCGCCTTAAGCCGGAGCGAGTATGGTGGACTATGAGAGAGGTCTTGGCGATCTAGGGTTTAGAGGCACCAAGGAGAGAGGGCTAGGCCGGCGGCTAGGGCAAGGGGAGGGCCCCAACTCGGCGGCTAGGAGGAAACCCTAGGGCGGCGGCAGCGACTTGGTGGTCGGCGGCTAGGGTTAGGGTTTGGTGGGGCCAGGTGTGTGTCTAGAGGGGCAGCCCTGCCCCTCCTTTTATAGGTGGGAGGGCGCGGCCAAGGGGGAGGGAGTCCTCCCCCAAGTCGGCCTCCTTGGCCGGCGGTGGAGGGAGAGGAACTCCTCCCCAAGTAGGTTTCCTACTCTCCCTCCACCAAGCAAACTTGTCGTTTGACTTTTCAAATTGGCGTTTGAATTTTCAAACTAGGATTTGATTTATCCCTTTATTTTGCTCAGCGATGACACCTAGTACATGATGCAACCATTCCAACTTGTTATGACACATTCATGTACCCTTCCCCTCTGGAGTGCCGGACCCTTCTAGAACATTCCCGATGAAAACACCAGAATCATTCTCCAACTCCAAAATAGGACTTTCCTTATATGAATCTTATTCCCCGGACCATTACGGATCTCCTCGTGATATCCCTAATCCCATCCGAGACTCCGAACAACATTCTGTCTCTTACTCATCATTCCATAACTACTCAACAACATCGAATCCTTAAGTGTGTCTCCCTACGGTTCGTGAATTATGCGGACATGATCGAGACACTTCTCCGAACAATGACCAATAGAGGAATCTGGAAATTCATGTGGCTCCCACATATTTCTACGATTACTTTGCGATCGAATGAACCACTTACATACGATACCAATTTCCCTTTGTCTCGCGATAGTTTACTTATCCGAGGTTTTGATCGTCGGTATCTCTGCATACCTAGTTCAACCTCGTTACCGATAAGTACTCTTTTCTCGTTCCCGTGATATGTGATCCCTTGTGAGCCAGTCACATGCTTGCAAGCTAATTGGATGACATTCCACCGAGAGGTCCCAGAGTATATCTATCCGTCATATGGATGGATAAATCCCACTCTTGATCCATGTGCCTCAATAAAATCATAAAGGAAGATATTTGAGTTACAAGTTTAGCATAATACCTAAGATTTAAGGAATCGTTCCGTGGATTTGCATGTCCCGAAACACCATAAGAGTATGGAGCTTTCGAGATATGTAATTAAACCTTGTTTGACATGGTGAGATCAAAGGTGTAATTCATAAAATGCCATTATATTTTAAAGATTAAAAGCTTGAGAGACTACCATTTTTCCACTGAAAAGAGCTCATCATAATCCGTTGAAATGACACCATATAAAGTTATGGTTTGGGATAAAACCCAAGTTGTCCTTTCTTAAAACATTGGTATGCTTTGCATAAGAAAGATGTTTGCAACCAAAGTCGGATGAACCTGTCTTTGTATGTTATTTCGAATAACTGTTAAGTATTCCTCCATAACACCAGAGACAAAAGTGTTTGTCGCTTAGAATGTCAAGTTTCCTTGAGAAGGAATTTTTCGTGAAAAGTAAAGTGGGAGGACAATAGAACTTTGATAAGGTTAAAAGAACCTTAGCTATATGATCAGAGTTGCGCAGCGCCGAAAAGTGTTCCGGAGGCAGCAACAATGCTCATGGCTCACGTGCCTCAAAGGTTGTGGTCACGGAGATCTAAGTTCCTATTGAAACAAGTAGGTCGGGTAAACAATCAAATACCAAGATTTGAGGGTTGAATCATTATTTGAGAATAATGAACCGACTACATGCAAAGGAGCGATGATGGGCCCTGACTCCGTCAAATGGCTTGAATCCATAAAATCCGTGATAGTTCCATACATGAGAAATCAAGTTTTGAACTTGAAGGACCCTCGAGAAAGGTGTAAAACCTTACAGTTGTGTTTGGATCTATAAAGAAATAGACATGAATATGGTCGACATGTTGGGAAAGAGTTCACAACAATGTTCAAGGGTTGACTATGACAAGATTTGATCTTTCATAGCGATATTTAGTCTAGACGGATTAATGTAGCAACCACGACATATAATTTTGTTATGTGTTGGATAAACAAAACAAATTATTCTAATAGAAGGGTTACCTAGGATGTGTGCATGACACGGTACAAAGGGTTCTGTTAGTTCAAAGGATGCTAAATGCATATGCAAACTTCAATGGTTGAAGTAAGCATTACAGGAGTTGGAATCTTCACTATGATGAAACTGTTAAAGGAGTTTAAATTCGTCGGAGATAATGAAGATGCTTGCATTTGCAAGAAATTAAGTGGGAGCGCTAAGACATGTTTCTAATACATTATGTGGAAGACATATTGTTGATTGGAAATGATGTATCTTTTATTAACACAAGATAAGAATTTCATCTCGATGAAAGGCTTAGGCAAAACCTAAATATTTAGCATCAATAGACGCTAATATGGTTGTGCCGAAAGTACATAGATGATGTATTGAATGAGTTCAATATAGAAACTACAAGAAAGCTTCTTGTCGCACAGAAAGGATTGAATGAGTTCAATATTGATGATATATTCAAGTGTATTGACACTTGGTAAGTGAAACAAAGATTCAAGTATAGATTGATACTTGATGTATGAAATCACAAAGAGTATTTATATCAATTATGCTGTGATATGTACAAATCCAGATATGTCCTATGCTCTAAATGATGTGAGCATATACCAGAATGATTCATATGATGATCATTGGACAATAGTAAGGATATTCTTATGATCTTTTGGAAGAACTAAGAATATATTATTTGTAGAAGTGACAAATAGATGGTTAGTTCATTGTAAAAGTACTACATTGATACTAACTTTTTCACAAAATACAAATTAAGTTTATCTCAATCTAAACTAAGGGTGGCACAATATAATGGAAAGTAAGTTCCATAATGGATTTGGATGAGTTCCAAAGTTAAGACATTGTGACAGATACTACAACAAAAGGCTAAGTATATGACTGCTATTATAGCAGCTAAAGAGGGCATTTGGGTCAAGTAGTTTGTTATCAAACTAGGTGTAGTTCACAGCGGGATAATACTATGAAGATATATTGTACGACAATATTATCAACATGTTTTAACCCCAAAGAACTAAAGGTCTCACCAAAGGACCAAAATTATACAAAGCCATCTCATTAGAGAATGAGTGATGCGTAGAGACGCAAAGACATGCAATTACACACGGACCTGGAAGTGTCAGATCCGGAGATCAGTTGACCACTAGCGAACGTGTACTTACAACACCAGAAAGCCATAGGTGTTGAATACACAAAGGTTTGAAACTAGATTATTGACTCTAGTGCAAGTGGGAGACTGTTGGAGATATGCCCAAGAGGCAATAATAAAGTGGGTTATTATCATATCTTCATACTTATGATAAATGTTTACATACCATGCTATAATTGTATTAACAGGAAACATTAATACTTGTGTGATTTGTAAACATAAAAGAGTCCCTAGTAAAGCCTCTTGTTAAACTAGCTTGTTGGTTAATATATGATCATGGTTTCCTGATCATGAACATAGAGATGTTATGGACAACAGGGTCATATCATTAGGAGAATGATGTGATGGGCATACTCCTATAGATAAGCATAGCATAAAGATCAAGTCATTTTAATAGTTCAATTGCTATATGCTTTTTGATACATAGTAACCTAATTCCTTCGACCATGAGATCATGCATATCACCTTTACCGGATGGATGCTTTGATGACATCAAACACCATACCGTAACTGGGTGGCTATAAAGGTGGCATTGAGTGTTCGGAAAGTATTGGTTGAGACACATGGATCAAGAATGGGATTTGTCCATCCATATGACGGATAGATATACTCTGGGCCCTCTCGGTGTAATGTCATCCAATTAGCTTGCAAGCATGTGACTGGCTCACAAGGGATCACATATCACGGGAACGAGAAACGAGTACTTATCGGTAACGAGGTTGAACTAGGTATGCAGAGATACTGACGATCAAAACCTCGGATAAGTAAACTATCGTGAGACAAAGGGAAATTGGTATCGTATGTAAGTGGTTCATTCGATCGCAAAGTAATCGTAGAAATATGTGGGAGCCATATGAATTTCCAGATTCCTCTATTGGTTATTGATCGGAGAAGTGTCTCGATCATGTCCGCATAATTCACGAACCGTAGGGAGACACACTTAAGGATTCGATGTTGTTGAGTAGTTATGGAATGATGAGTAAGAGACCGAATGTTGTTCGAAGTCTCGGATGGGATCCGGGATATCACGAGGAGATCTGGAATGGTACGGAGAATAAGATTCATATAAGGAAAGTCCTGTTTCGGAGTTGGGGAATGATTCCGGTGTTTTCATCGGGAATGTTCTAGAAGGTTCCGGAATGTCCGGCACTCCGGAGGGGAAGGGGTACATGAATGTGTCATTACAAGTTGGAATGATTGCATCATGTACTAGGTGTCATCGCTGTCCAAAATAAAGGGTTTATTCAAATCCTAGTTTGAAAAGTCAAACGGCTAGTTTGAAAAGTCAAACGGCAGTTTTTGGAAAGAGGAGGAGAGGTGGAAACCGAGTTGGGGAGGAGTTCCCTCCTCCAACCGGCGGCCCACCTCCAAGCCGAGTTGGGGAGGGACTCCCCTCCCCTTGGCCGCACCTCCCACCTATAAAGGGAGGGGCAGGGCTGCCCCTCCTAGCACACAAGTTCCCTGCCCCAAACCCTAGCTTGGCGCCACCACCTCCTGCAGCTGCCGCCGCCTCCTAGGGTTGCCCTAGCCGCCGACTTGGGCTGCCCCAAGCCCTAGCCTCCGGCTCTAGCATCTCCTCCTTGGTGTGTCTAAACCCTAGATCGCCGAGGAGCTCTCTCATAATCCACCATACTCGCTCCGTCTTAAGGCGAAGCCCTGCGAGATCTCCCCTCTACTTCCGGTACCACGCCGTCGTGCTGCCGGAATCGCGAGGAGAGTGCTACAACCTCCGCTGCCTGCTGGAACAAGGGAGAGGAAGGTCTTCATCGAGTACCGAATGTGTGACCGACTGCGGAAGCGCTGCCGGAACGCAGCGCCGGAAGGATCGTCTGCGCGATCTTGAGATCGGGAGTGTACGACTACATCATCCACGAGAATCTGCTCTTGTTAACCGCTTTGGATCTTCGAGGGTTAGTACTCTATTGACTCGTTGCTACAATCTAGTAGATAGATCTTGGCTTGATCATAGATTAGATCTTGATTGTGTGTTCAAGCGGTACAAATTTTTTTTGTTTTCCATGCTACGAACCCCTACAAGAAATGGTCTTTCAAGGATGATAGGAAGTTTGTCATCCTCAGGAACATCAAGTATAATAAAATTAGTGGGTATAATATGGTGGTCTATTTTAAGTAAAGCATCTTCGATCATACCGACAAGTTGTTTAGTTGTTTTATCCGCCATTTGTAAGGTAATCGAAGTAGGGGAATACTCTCCTAAGTTCAATTTCTTAAATAGGGAATTAGGCAACACTAACACATGCTTCTAAATCGCAAAGAGCATTGAATATATTAGTTTTCCCAATCACGCATGAGATAGTTGGTATACCAGGGTCTCCAAGCTTAGCAGGCAACTTGTCTCCAAAGCTTGTCATTACTGCTACAGTCTTAGCTACCTTCCTTTTTCTATTAAGAATATTGTAGGGTTCGCAGCATAGAAAACAAAAAAAATCCTACGATGGGAACAACTATGTACCAAGATCTATCTACTAGATACAAACAACGGGCGGATGTATATCCGTAGAGAACATACCCTTGAAGACCGACAAAGCTTACCGAGTCCAAACTTGTGGTTGATGTAGACGATCTCTTGCCGATCTCAAGATCGAGAGGAAGTCCTAGCGCCGCAAAACAGCAGCGCATCCGTGCTTGCACACACGTTCGAGGCACCGAGCAACCTCCGCCTCCTCGCTCCAGCGATGCAGCGGAAGCACAACTCTTTCTTGCCGAATAGCCACCGGGAACATGTATCTCGCTAGTCCGAGACCATGGGGGATAAATTCTAGAGGGGGAGAGAGATCCTTCACGAGGAGGTGTGAGAGACAAGTGAGGAGGGGGGCACCCAAGGGGGTGGCCACCGGCCATGGGGGCTGCCCCCTCCCCTCCTTCATTCATGTGGGTGGACACTCCACTCACAAAATGTCCTTTAAATTCCCTCCACTCAAAAGTCCACTCAAATTCCCATTAAATTTCCACCAAATTTAATGCAAACTCTCATTAAATAAAACTCTTTTATTTTATTCAGAATTTTGTCAATTACTTTAATGACAAACATTCACAAATAACCCCTTGATCGAATTCCATTTCACATGCATAACCACTTTATGCAATTTCACCCGAAAACCTGTTTCGGTATCTAGTGAAATAAATTCCTGCGCTTGTACATTCTTTCGGCATGAAACTTTTGCTCCAATTGGACGTTGGTGTCTCTTAAGTGTGTCACCCTACGGTTCGTGAATAATGCGGACATGATCGAGACCCCTCTCGGATCAATAATCAGAAGCGGGATGTGGAGACCCATACTGACTCCCACACATTCAACGATGACTTTCTTGTGATCGTCGGAACCTTTTACGCTAGTATCTTAATCCCTTTGTTTCACGATATATTACATGTCCGAGATTCGATCATCGGTATCTCCATACCTAGTTTGATCTCGTTAACGACATGCACTCTTTTTTCGTTCCCGTGATATAACATTCTAGTGATCAAATCACTTGCTTGCAAGCTAATCAATGTGGTATCACCGAGAGGGCCCAGAGTATATCTATCCGTCATCGGGATGAACAAATTCCACTCTCGATCCATGAGCCTCAACATAACACTTTATTAGTTCTGAATCCATCTTTATAATCACCCTGTTACGGTGTGACGTTTGATGTTATCAAGAAACTCTTCCGGTGTTAGTGATTGACATGATCTCATGGTCTAAGGATTAGGATCACTTCGTAAGTTGTTATAGCAATATAAACTCAATGACTTTGATCGTAATGCTATACTTCGGATGAATTTTCATCACACCATTACACTAATGTTGTGATCCTGTTATTAACAACATCCAATGTCCATGATTAGGAAACCTTGATCATCTTGTTAATCAACGAGCTAGTTTATGAGAGAGGCATAACTAGGAACTTTCTGTTTGTTTATTAAACACACATGTATTAATGTTTCTGTATTAATACAATTATAGCATGCAAAATAAACATCTATCATATACTTGGAATACACATAATAAACACTTTATTATTGCCTCTCAGGGCATATTCCCTTCAGTCTCCCACTTGCACTAGAGACAATAATCTAGTTACATAGTGATAAATCTAACACCCATTGAGTTCTGGTGTTGATCATGTTTTGCTCTAGGGAGAGTTTTAGTCAACGGATCTGCTACATTGAGATCCGTATGTACTTTACAAATCTTTATATCTCCATCCTTGACATGTTCGCGGATGGAGTGAAACCGGCGCTTAATATACTTGGAATGCTTGTGAGACCTTGGTTCTTTGGCATTGGCAATGGCACCATTGTTGTCACAATAGATCACCATTGGGTCCAATGCGTTTGCAACCACTCCTAGTTCGGATATGAACTCCTTCATCCAAACTGCTTCCTGAGCCGCTTCTGAAGCAGCAACATATTCGGCCTCCGTTGTTGATCCCGCTACCACAGGTTGTTTGGAGCTCCTCCAACTAACCGCTCCGCCATTCATGAGAAAAACGTATCCAGATTGAGACTTAGAGTCATCCGGATCGGTGTCAAAGCTAGCGTCAACATAACACTTAGCGACGAGCTCTTCTTCACCTCCGTATACAAGAAACATATCCTTAGTTCTTTGTAAGTACTTAAGGATATTCTTGACCGCTATCCAGTGTTCCGAACCTGGATCCGATTGGTACCTACTAGTCAAACTAATAGCATGTGCCACATCCGGTCTTGTACATAGCATGGCGTACATTATAGAGCCTATGGTTGAAGCATAGGGGACCTTGTCCATTATCTCTCTTTCTTCCGCCGAAGCCGTACTTTGAGTCTTACTCAATGTCTTGCCTTGCAACATAGGTAAGAACCCCTTCTTACTTCCGTCCATTTTAAACTTCTTTAAAATCTTATCAAGGTATGTACTTTGCGATAGCCCTATTAGGCCCCTAGATCTATCTCTATAGATCTTTATGCCTAATATGTATGACGCTTCACCTAGGTCCTTCATTGAAAATTTGCTGTTTAGATAACTTTTAACACTGTTTAAAAGATCTATATCATTTCCGATCAATAATATGTCATCCACATATAATATCAGAAATGCCACATTGCTCCCACTCACTTTCTTGTGAATACAAGCTTCTCCATAAGTTTGGACAAATCCAAACTCTTTGATCACCTCATCAAAGTGGAGATTCCAACTTCGTGATGCTTGCTTCAATCCATAGATGGATCACTGAAGCTTGCACACCTTGTTAGCATCCTTAGGATCGACAAAACCCTTTGGTTGTATCATATACAACTCTTCTTCAATATTACCATTAAGAAACGCGGTTTTGACATCCATCTGCCATATCTCATAATCGAAATATGCAGCAATTGCTAACATAATCCTAACCGACTTTAGCATCGCTACGGGAGAGAATGTCTCATCGTAGTCAACTCCTTGAATTTGTCGAAACCCCTTTGCGACAAGTCGAGCTTTATAGACGGTCACATTACCATCAGCATCAGTTTTCCTTTTGAAAATCCATTTGTTCTCCACGGCCTTTCGGTCGTGAGGTAATTCCACCAAGTTCCAAACTTGATTTTCATACATGGATTCCATCTCGGATTTCATGGCTTCTAACCATTTGTTGGAATCCGGGATCATCATCGCTTCTTCATACGTCGCAGGGTCATCATTTTCATCAACCATGAAATTCATGACAGGATTTCCGTACAGCTAGGGAGCTTCACGCGTCCCGCTTGACCTGCGAGGTTTGGTAGTACTCTCATTCGGAGTTTCATGATCATTATCATTAGTTCCCTCTTCAACAGGTGGAGCCAACTCCAGAACAACTTCCGGCGCTGCGCTACTCACCATACTTTGAAGAGAAGGTTCCATAACCACTTCGAGTTCTACCTTCCTACTACTCACACCTTTCGCGAGAAACTCTTTCTCTAGAAAGGATCCATTCTTGGCAACAAAAACCTTGCCCTCGGATCTGTGATAGAAGGAATACCCAATAGTTTCCTTAGGGTATCCTATGAAGACGCATTTTTCCGCTTTGGGTTCGAGTTTATCCGGTTGAAGTTTCTTCACATAAACATCGCATCCCCAAACTTTAAGAAAAGACAGCTTAGGTTTGTTTCCAAACCACAATTCATACGACGTCTTTTCAACGGATTTAGATGGTGCCCGATTTAAAGTGAATGCAGCAGTTTCTAGTGCATAACCCCAAAATGACAACGGCAAGTCCGTCAGAGACATCATAGATCGAACCATATCTAATAAAGTACGATTACGACGTTCCGACACACCATTTCGCTGTGGTGTTTCGGCAGGCGTGAGTTGTGAAACAATTCCACACTCTTTCATGTGAGTGCTAAACTCGTAACTTAGATACTCACCTCCACGGTCGGACCGTAGAAATTTGATCTTTCTATTACGATGATTTTCCACTTCATTCTGAAATTCCTTGAACTTTTCAAAGGTTTCAGACTTGTGTTTCATCAAGTAGATATAACCGTATCTACTCAAATCATCCGTGAAAGTAACAAAATAACAATATCCACCTCGCGCCGACACACTCATTAGACCACATACATCAGAATGTATGATTTCCAATAAATCTGTCGCCCGTTCCATTGAACCGGAAAACGGCGTTCTAGTCATCTTGCCCATAAGGCATGGCTCACATGTATCAAATGATTCAAAATCAAGTGATTCCAAAAGTCCATCCGAATGGAGCTTCTTCATGCGTTTAACGCCAATATGACCTAGACGGCAGTGCCAGATATATGCGGATATATCATCATTAAGTTTAATCTTCTTAGCATCAACATTATGAATATGTGTAACATTATCATCGAGATATAAAAGAAATAAACCATTCATCATCGGTGCATGACCATAAAAGATTTCATTCATATAAATGGAACAACCATTGTTCTCGGATTTAAATGAATAACCACTTCGCATCAAACACGATCCAGATACAATGTTCATGCTTAGTGCAGGCACCAGATAACAATTATTCAAGTTTATAACTAATCCCGACGGCAAGTGGAGAGGTAGCGTTCCGACGGCGATCACATCAACGCTTGATCCATTGCCGACACGCATCTTGACCTCACCCCTTGCTAGCGGTCGCTTGTTCCGCAGCCCCTGATTCGAGTTACAAATATTAGCAACTGAACCGGTATCAAATACCTAGGTGCTACTGTGAGCACTCGTCAAGTACACATCAATAACATGTATATCATATATACCTTTGTTTGCCTTGCCGGCCTTCTTGTCTGCCAGATACTTGGGGCAGTTGCGCTTCCAGTGGCCAGTCCCCTTACAATAGTAGCACTCGGTATCAGACTTAGGTCCAACTCGGGGTTTCTTTTCAGGCACGGCAATAGGCTTGCCGCCCTTACTTCCCTTCCGTTTTCCCTTCTTGTCTTTCTTGAAACCAGTGTTCCTATTGATCATCAACACTTGATGTTCCTTTTTGATCTTCACTTCTGCAGTTTTAAGCATTGACAGAAGCTCGGGGAGAGACTTCTTCATGCCTTGCATATTATAGTTCATCACGAAGCTCTTATAGCTAGGTGGCAGTGACTGCAGAACACGATGGATGCCTAAGTCAATGGGAATCGATATTCCCAAGGACACAAGCTTATCGGCGTAACCCGACATCTTGAGTACATGCTCACTAACGGAGTTGTGCTCTTCCATCATGCAGCTAAAGAACTTTTCTGAAGCGTTGTAGCTCTCTACAGCAGCATGTGTGTCGAAAATCATTTTCAACTCACCCATTGTATCAAAAGCATTGCCATTTTCGAAACGCTTTCGAAGTTCCGGCTCTAGCCCATACAATATGCCGCAAAGGACTAAGTTGTGGTCCTCCTGACGAGTCTGATAGACATTCTTCTCCTCGTCAGGGGCATCATCTAAAGGTGAGTGTAACACCCTCAGAATCGACCCTATGCAAGTTTGAGCGAAACCCGCCAAACCCGCATAGAAACGATTCAAAGGTGCCCACCAGGCACTTTCGTGCGGGTGGAAAACGAAGTAATAACATTACACAACAGTCCTCGAGGGGACCCACAGAACAGATATATATAACAGCGACTCAACGAGTCAAGAATACAGATATACAATACAAAGATCCAAATCACCTGTAAAACGATACAGCGTCCGACTACAGACAAGATGCAAATGGGGCTAAGAGCCCTGAAGAATAACCAATGGCGTCCATAACCCTGCCCAGGCCAAGCCGGAAGGGTAACCCTGCTAACGACGTCGATCTCAAGACCTGCTTAAACAAAAGGGGTGCCGACAAAGGGCAAAGGAAAAAGAGGAGCGTCAGTACTGAGGCCAGTACACGGCGAGGCTAGAATTCGGCGGTCCTCGCCTACATAGGTATGGTGGACTGAGCGGCAGCGGCAGCATGCACTAAGCAACCTATAGAGACTCGATACAACTGGCGGCTATCGGAGAGGGATAAGAAAGACCTATTCGGAACTACATTGATACTACCATCAAACAAACCCATCCTGGTGTTTCCCCCTCGAGACCAAACGAGGAAGTCAACCGAGGAACTCACACCGTTGGCAGTTTTATTTATTTAGTTATCGTTGCAGCAATTACTAGTCAGGTTTAGATAATCATCCTGATAAGATAAGCAATGGGTCCTTTTAGTTAATCATCCCGTTATAGTTGCAACACTTACTAATCAGATACAAATAGCATGAGATAACCCAAAACCCAGCAGTTGTTGGTACTTTTATTTAGCCATTCCGTTATAGTTGCAATAATTACTAGTCAGATACAATTGTCGCAAGCGACAACCCAAACAAGTAATTGTTGGCAGTTTTATTTATTCATTCCGTTATAGTGAAGCTGATTACTAGTCATTATAAAGTCAAATTCATAGCACTACTTTAGTTATAGTTGTCTATGGTCGAGATACTGTGCTCCAAGTCGTCCATAACCGCGGACACGGCTTTCAGAAAGTTTTACCCGGCCGGGGTGCACCAATAGCAACACACACTCGATCAACCTCGGAAAAACCAAATCAAAACCCAACGAGGCCTTCACGACAAAGCAATCACAAGATTCAGAAATATTTCAGGGGGCCACCCCTTGGAGTACACCCGCAACGAAGTTAGCTGACTCCGAGACGGACCCGAGGTTTGGGTGGACGGCTGTGAACGACTGGGAACCCAAAACTGGGCTTGTCGACACCGCGAAAACGTGTCCCGATCCTAAACAGTACAGTGTGCTCCTCGCACAATCGTAAATAAAGCAGTAGCATGGCATAAGTACAGGATAGTAAATAAAACCTCAAACTAGTTTGTGGCCCCAAGAAATAAGACGGAATCAAGCTCTGGCTAAGGGGGGTCCCACCATCCTCCCGGGTGTGGATAGCGCGATAAATCAAGGAACAGGTATCAAGTACTCGGGGTCCTACGGGACACAAGTGGGCGGTCGGAAACCAAATATTTTCTATCACCCACCGATGCCTCTGCTTACTTACTTCAATTTTAGTTGTTAAACAGTAATTAAAGTGAACAATAAGTAAAACCGAGATCATCTCCAACATCAAACATGTGGCAATACTCCAACAACTGTGGTACATGGCAACACGCAACAGCAATTAGCAAGCGACTACAACGCACAAGTCCGACTATCTACCAAACAACAGGTAATAGGATGTGTCCAAGGCAATATAAGGCTGCAAGGGATAGCACGGGTACGGAAACTAGAGCATCGCAACACAGATAGCAATAGATCAACAGGGGGAAATAAATACTATAAAAGTAAGATAGGTAGAAAGGGGGAGATGCTCGCCTGAAAACATTGCCGAAGGGTTCATCCGAAGATCGGGGCGAAGCTCACATCAACTCAATGGCCTTATCCGCGAATAACCAAAACACTAGAATAAACACCGGATGCACTATTTAATACTACGGTAGAAAATCGGGCATGATGCATGTACGATGTATGACATGGCAAGGATGCGATGCAATTAGGTCATATTAAGCGGAACCGGGGTCCCGACAATTAAATATATGGTTCTAGTTATTGAGATACCCCGCAAATTAAATGTTGTTTTAACAAGGCAGAATATATCACCGGTTCGCTACACAAGTTTAAATGAGGCCAAAATAAGGCTAGATTTGCCCGCATATGGGCCCCATATTTAATTATGCAGTGAATCGGCATAAGGCCCCCAAACCAATGATATGCATGTGAGATGAACAATTAATATGCAACAAGTTGTTATTTCATTTATAAAATAGGGCTCGAGAAAAGGGGTCGCACATTAGGGGGGTCTCGACGAACTTGAGGTTCCGGGGTTCGGGGTCGGTCTCAGGGTCCAGGGTTCGACGGGTCGGTCTCGGCGGGAACGTTCTCGAACAACGGGGCAGATCTTGTCGTGCTTCAGGTTCGGGTGCGGTTCTCGGCGAACTGGTCGGTTCCCTATCGGAGGTCTTGGCGCTTCGGATCGGTTTCCGGTTCGGGGCCTCAGGGTCTTGGGGTTCGCGTCCGTGTGGCGGTCTTGTTGTTCCGTGTAGGCGTTCTTCGAGGTCGATGGCGAACTTGTCCGGTACCGGGGTTCGGATCCGGGAAGGAGTACTCGAGCGGTATCGCCTTCGGGTTCCGTGAAGGAGATGCTTTGGGGGCCTCGGTCGTCAGACTTGTGTACGGCGCCGGTGTTTCATCGGGCTCATTAGGGTTGGTGTCGATCTCGGTGAAACATCTTCGCCAAACGGATGGCGGCTTCCCGGAGGTCTTGTCGGTGAGGGAGTTCTTGTGGGGTTCCGGTTTCTTCGGACAACGACGTCGGACTTGGGTACCTTGTGACCATCTACCAGCATAACAACACCTGATGCAACACATGTACCAAGACGGGGACGATCAGCCACTGTGCACGCGCGTTTGAAAGAAGAGGCAGGCACTGAGGGGGGAGCGGCGGCGGTGGTGCAGGCTCGGAGGCGGCGGACGCGGGCCGGAGGCGGCGCAGAGCTCGGGAGGCGAGGGAGACGAGCGGCACGAGGCGGAGGCGGACGGCTGCGCCGGCGTCGGGCGGACGGTGGCGGGGCGGCAGGGACGCGGCGAGGGGGGGGTTCCCAGGGGCGGCGCGGCTCAGGGAATAACGGGGCCGAGGCGGGGAGGAAGACCGGCAGACGGGGTCAGCGAGGACGCGCCAGGGGAGGGCGGCTCCGGCGAGGCAGGGCCGGCCCTGGCGGCGGCGGACGGAGACGAGCGCGGCCGGGCTCGGGGCGGAGGTCGCGCGCAGGGCACCGGAGGGAGCGGGGCGCGGCCGGCACGGAGGGTGAGAAGACCAGCGAGGGAGGGGCGGCGCAGAACGGCGGTGAGGGTGGAGGGGAGGTTGGTGGAGGCGGAGGTACCGCGAGGCGGCGGGGAGCCGCCGAGGGGTGGTCAACGCGGTGGGAGAAGCGGCGGCTGCCGGGGCTCTGCGAGGGGAGGCGACGAGAGGAGGGAGCAGGAGGTGGGCGAGCGCGCGGTCGCGGGAGGGGTGAAGGCTGCTGGCGGCGGCGAGGGTGGTGACCGGCGAGGCGGCGCTTGGCCCGCAGCAGGAAGAGGAAGGGGAAGACGCGAGCGGGCAGGGAGGGAGGTGGGCCTGGGGGAACATGGCAGGACGCGTGGGACGGGGGAGAGGTGCGCGTGGGGAAGGCTGGGGTCGGGGGCGGTTCTGGGGTGGGGTCAGGAGAGGGAGTGTGGGGCCGGGTGGCAGGGAGGAGAGAGTGAGTGGGTCGGTTGGCTGAGGGTGAGAAAAGAAGGGGCTGCGGGTGAGGTGGAGGGGAGAGGGGTGTTTGGGGGGTGAGTTGGCAGCATATGAGTGGTGGAGGGAGGGAGAGAGGTGAGGTGGCGAGAGCGGATTGGGTGGGGTGAGGTGGAGAGGGGCTGGGTAGGTTAGGTTGGGTAGCTTTAGGATTATGGGTGGGCCGTTTTAATTTCTGGGGGTGGTCGTTCGGGTCGAATCGGCCCGTTCGACTGCCCCCACTAAAATAATTTAATATTTTATTTGTTTAAAACACGGCTTCTGCAAACCGATAGCAGACAAACAAAATAGTCCGGAGACCCGGGGTTTGCGTTTGAACAAAGACGGGGCGTTTAGAAAATAAAGACAGGTTTTTCTGCAAATAGTTTTATGCAAGCAAATGCAAGATGATGACGATGCTCAAATGCAATGTGGCATGATGACATGAGTATGATACCATGATGATGCAATGCACAAAAACAACGCGATTTTCTAGTAGTGGTTTTGCGGGATGCCACATGGGGGGCCTAACGGCGCTTCTAGCACATATTGCTTTTGTGCAGCAGAGAGGAGTATCCTCAAATTCATGGCCCATTCGGTAAAGTTGCTACCGTTCGTTGCTAGTTTCTCTTTCTCCATGAACACATTGAAATTAAAAGCAGGTGGTGCCATCTACAACAGAATTTGTAAAGTTTAGACTAAGTGTAAGATAGATTGAGTTCAACTAATCCATATTACGAATGAACTCCCACTCAAAAACGACATCCCTCGTGCCTTTTTGGTGATTACATGAACCAAATCCACTATACCAAGTCCGATCATCACGTGAGTCGGCATAGCTTCAAAGGCGAGCATCAAATGGGCATCATATCAACTATATGACTCATGCTTAACCTTTCGGTCCGTGTTCCGAGGCCCTGTCTGTACATGCTAGGCTCGCCAAGTTAGAACCTTAGTATTCGCGTGTGTAACTGTTTTACACCCGAAATATGGTCGTGGATCCAAGAACACCCGATCATCACGTGATGTCTTGGAGCGACGAAACATAATCGGTGCATACTAAAGGAAGAACACATTCTTATCTTGATATTTAAATGAGGGATCATCTTATTATGCTAACAAAGCGCTAAACAAGCAATATAAGATGCTATCAAACATCACATGTTTATTAGTGAAATGTTATGGTTCCCGCATATGATCTCTATCATGTGCATCGTGGTATGATCACTATCATACCTATATGTGTAAATCCAAGGTCTATGGAGTTTACACGCTATGTGTGTTGTAAGAGTATCATCTCATACTTCTACTTACAACACTACCATATCATAACACTAGCCCAGCAACAATCTAAACTAGACGCCTCTAATTTATCCATTGCAAGTTTTACGTGGCTTAGGGCTTTCGAGATAGAACCGTTCTTACCTACGAACATGAACCACAACGAGGATAATCAAATTGTTGACAACTCGCTTGCAAAATAGATATTGACTATAGTAGGAGAGACAGACACCCGCTAGCCACTTATGCAAACTAGTTGCATGTCAAGCGTGGAACAGGTCTCATGTGCGAGGACATGTAAAGTTTGTCCGGGCCGCTTCATCCCACTATGCAACCAATATCCAAAATTACAACAAAGGAGCAAAAACATGATCATCATCGCCCACATACTCATATGTGTACTACCCGTGTAAAGCATCTACGCATAGATCCGGCTCTGATACCACTGTAGGGTTTGCAGCATAGAAAACAAAAAAAATTCCTACGATGGGAACAACTATGTACCAAGATCTATCTAGTAGATACAAACAACGGGCGGATGTATATCCGTAGAGAACATACCCTTGAAGACCGACAAAGCTTAACGAGTCCAAACTCGTGGTTGATGTAGACGATCTCTTGCCGATCTCAAGATCGAGAGGAAGTCCTAGCGCCACAAAACAGCAGCGCATCCGTGCTCGCACACACGTTCGAGGCACCGAGCAACCTCCGCCTCCTCGCTCCAGCAATGCAGCGGAAGCACAACTCTTTCTTGCCGAATAGCCACCGGGAACATGTATCTCGCTAGTCCGAGACCATGGGGGATAAATTCTATAGGGGGAGAGAGATCCTTCACGAGGAGGTGTGAGAGACAAGTGAGGAGGGGGGCTCCTTTTATAGGAGGAGGGGGTGGCCGCCGGCCATGGGGGCTGCCCCCTCCCCTCCTTCATTCATGTGGGTGGACACTCCACTCACAAAATGTCCTTTAAATTCCCTCCACCCAGAGTTCCACTCAAATTCCCATTAAATTTCCACCAAATTTAATGCAAACTCTCATTAAATAAAACTCTTTTATTTTATTCAGAATTTTGTCAATTACTTTAATGACAAACATTCACAAATAACCCCTTGCTAGAATTCCATTTCACATGCATAACCACTTTATGCAATTTCACCCGAAAACCTATTTCGGTATCTAGTGAAATAAATTCCTGCGCTTGTTCATTCTTTCGGCATGAAACTTTTGCTCCAATTGGATGTCGGTGTCTCTTAAGTGTGTCACCCTACGGTTCGTGAATAATGCGGACATGATCGAGACCCCTCTCGGATCAATAATCAGAAGCGGGATCTGGAGACCCATACTGACTCCCACACATTCAACGATGACTTTCTTGTGATCGTCGGAACCTTTTACGCTAGTATCTTAATCCCTTTGTTTCACGATATATTATATGTCCGAGATTCGATCATCGGTATCTCCATACCTAGTTTGATCTCGTTACCGACATGCACTCTTTTCTCGTTCCCGTGATATAACATTCTAGTGATCAAATCACTTGCTTGCAAGCTAATCAATGTGGTATCACCGAGAGGGCCCATAGTATATCTATCCATCATCGGGATGAACAAATTCCACTCTCGATCCATGAGCCTCAACATAACACTTTATTAGTTCTGAATCCATCTTTATAATCACCCTGTTACGGTGTGACGTTTGATGTTATCAAGAAACTCTTCCGGTGTTAGTGATTGACATGATCTCATGGTCTAAGGATTAGGATCACTTCGTAAGTTGTTATAGCAATATAAACTCAATGACTTTGATCGTAATTCTATACTTCGGATGAATGTTCATCACACCATTACACTAATGTTGTGATCCCGTTATTAACAACATCTAATGTCCATGATTAGGAAACCTTGATCATCTTGTTAATCAGCGAGCTAGTTTATGAGAGAGGCATAACTAGGAACTTTCTGTTTGTTTATTAAACACACATGTATTAATGTTTCCGTATTAATACAATTATGGCATGCAAAATAAACATCTATCATATACTTGGAATACACATAATAAACACTTTATTATTGCCTCTCAGGGCATATTCCCTTCAAATATCTCGCATAAACTTTTTATAAGTAGAAACCTGAATAACATCAGTAAAAGGAAGTTCTAAGCGAAGGCTTCCTAATGCTTTGGCGAAAGAGTCATAAATAGATTTATCAGGTTCATATTGAACCCGATTAGGATAAGAATTTTTTGGTTGGTATTACCTTCTCTTTTACCTTTGGCAATGTAGGAGTGTCTTTCTTAGTTTTTCTTGCCGCTGATTTTTGCTTACCAACGTGATATTCCCATGATGTGGCAACTTGCTCTTCTTGTTCCTTTCTAAGATCAGCTTCCTCCCTTGAGTCAATCGTCTCAGCATCTGAATCATATAGTTTACGCCTATATCCTGCTTCCTCTTCCTCTTGTTGTGCCTTGGAAGCGTCATGGAATTTTTTTTGAGCTTCATAGTCTATGTCATCTTGAGGATCCACAAGGTTCTCTTCTTCTTGACTCATCTCTTGAGTTCCTCTTGGCTTGCGGGCTTGTTCCTCTTGATACCAAGATGGTCCATGTGGTTCCTGTGTTTCTGTGCCACGTCTAGTGACAATGTTAGTAGAAATTGTACCAAAATTTCCTTGGTTCAAAATCAAATTTTGGGTTTCAATAATTTGATCACATTGTGTCTTAACCATGCTTATATATTTATCTAAATGTTTTGTAGCATGACCCAAGTCATCAAAGACTTCGGTTAGGTCCCTTATATTCTATTCCCGTGTCATAAGACGTTTATAATTTTTATCACGGAACTAAAATTGTTGGTACTTAAACTTTTGCATTACAAGATTTATATCATCTTCTATTACATACGTTTGAAGAATTTCAAATTTAGTTTCTTTAACTAATTCCGAGGCTATAGATTTTTCTTTCATGCACTTTTTAACTTCGGAAATGAGATTGGAGGGTATATGGATCATACCTTTTCGTGGTCCAACATCCTCAACTGGATTGTATTGTTCGTCATTGAAAGATCTTACCTTGAAAAGCTCTACACATTCTGGCAATGTTAAGTGACATATATCTCCCCCTACAGATAGATCAATCATCTCTTTTGTTTCGTCATTAAGCCCATTGTAAAAATATTGGATAACCAATTGTTCTTTAAAACCATGATTTGGGACTTTCATAATCATTGCATAAAATCTATTCCATGCTTGATAAAAGTTTTTTCCAACAGTTTGGAGAAATTTTGTTATGCTATGTTTAATTTGCATGATCTTTGAGAATGAACAATATTTATGCATGAATTCTCGGATGAAATCTTCCCATATTTTTATAGTATGATTGGGAAATGATTGTAACCAAGCTAAAGCATTATATTTTAATGACCAGCGAAAAAGTTTGAGTACAAACTCTATGGGAAAACTTGCTGGTTTCAGGGTAGCACAAAGGTCGTAAACCCTTGTCAAGTGATTACTAGGATCTTTCTATTCTTTTCCTGCAAAAGCAATCTCTTCCATCATAAAAATTAGCTTAGGATATATTTCAAAATCCTGGCCTTCGAGTTCAGGACAAAGAATATGTATATTTCTCAAGTGTCTGCATGGATTACCATATTCTCCCAATGGCAGCTCAGGTTCGGCTCCACGGGTGATGGCAAATGTGCCATCAATGGAATCAAGCTGTTCACGTCTATGGTATTTGAGTTAGATTTTTTTTTTCAATAAACTCTAGACATATTTCAATCGGAATACAATCAATATACAGAGATAAATAAGTTTTTCCTAATCGAGTGGTACCTCTGTCTTTCAACGGAGATCATAAATGGTGTCAACAACTGTGTTGTCAAGAAACAACACTTAGCGCTTAGCTCCCTGGAACGACGCCATAAAATATCTTAATGGCCTTCAAGTGCACAGGTTTGTCATAGAATGTTTTCACGGAAATATTAATTTCAGTTTTTATATCAATCCCAACAAGGAGCTTCGACAAGTGCTTTTAGGTGGCGTTTATATCACAACCAAGGTGTCACAAGTCTTGAATGAATTGACTACAGTTGTTTGTGGTGGAGGGTTGTGAGTAAAAGATAGAGGAAACTTGCGTAGGAAATAAATAAGGAGTAAATTGCATAAAATTAAAGACTAAAAATGAGAGTGAAGTTCCCGCAGATGAGAAATTAGGCGCGGAGAGAAACGTTTCATGATGATACTGAATATGCCAAATGGGTAAAGTGGAATAAGTAATTGTGATATTTCTTATTTGTAAGTGAGTAGGCAAGCAACCCATATACCGACTAGAAGTCCTTATGCCCAATTATTCCTAGTCAAATGATCCGTCTGTCCGTTAGCATGGCAATGGTCAACACATCTTTTAAGGTCTTGCTACCAGATCAAGGCTTTAATCTTGATGGTTCCTTGTTGTCCTTGAGTGATGTTAACTCCTCATTGATATCGACCGTGTCACTCGGGAGTCGCCGATTCATTAGCACACAAGTTCATACCTATGATATCTTTAGATCATGTTACCTAGGCCCTTAAAGTAGATAACAAGCATTAGGAAAACATAGATAATCATTATCACAGATTAATAATCACCACAATAAACAAACACAGATGGATAGAAAGGAGGCATGACACATCTCACCAATTCCCTACATATCCCACACCTATGGGGATTTACTCAGACATGAGAGGGAGACAAATCAAAGGCATAATTGTATTCCAAATGGAAATCATCTGAAAGTTACAATAGTACTCGAAGATTGAATCAAATACAAAACAAAGGTAGACCAAAGTGTCAAACCCTAATCTTACAATTGCCAATATCTCTATCTCTCTCTCTAAATGATGATGGGAGTGATGATGGAGTTATGTTGGAGAGGTGAGATCATCGAGGAACAAGGGGATGTTCTTATCCTCTTTCAGATCTAATCTCTTCTCCATGCTGAGTTTTGTGGTGACTGTGTTCTCTTTTCGGTCGCTCCTCTTCACAAAAGTTGCTTTTGTTGATATAGTGGAGCCGCTGGTATGTAGTACGGGCGCGTTTCGATCGTACCGCCGGTTGTTACGCACACTACACGTCTCTAATGAAAGAGGTTCCAATTGGGGATTTGCTTCTTTTGGTGTAATTATCTCATAAATGCCATTAGATCTTCAATAAATGTTTATTACCTGAAAACCATCACAAGAAACCAAGGATTCACTAATCGCGACATTAACATTAGTGGAGAAGGCAATTTTCAGTGAAATCCAGCAATAAACAAGAGGAAAATCAATTGAAAAAGTCATGAAATTGGGAGCTATCACACGTGCATGTTGTTGTAGCTTCTTACCGGGTGAAGACATCTCCGTAAATTCATCAGGCTTATGCCCAACATTGTCACACCTGTCAGAATTGTTAGTCCTCTCCTAGGTATGACTAGAAGACCGTCCTGGCCTAGCCGAGATTGAGCTACCAAATGACCAAGATCCATGGGCTTTCTTCTTTCTCTAATATGGGGCTCACAGCCTATCAGCCAAATAAGGGAGCTTCCCCTCAGGATCCCTCTCAGCTGGGTTCTTACACTCAAGAGACGAGTGCCCCAGGATTCCACAGGAAAAACAGTAGTGAGGTATATTCTCACATTGGACGTCAAACCAATCCGTCGGATGTCGCCTTTGAGAGTAAACCGTGATTCCCCGCATAAACGGTTTGTTGACGTCTGATACACCCAATTTGCATCACCATTTTGTATCATAATTTACCTCTATTCATTGATATTTATCTTATTATGAGGTATTACTTATGGCTTTTCATCTGTTTATGCATGTTGGATGATTCTTGGAGGATGGACTGCCGGAGTCTGGATTCTGATGGAAAAGAAGGCGTTATGGTGCAATTTCGCAAAGATCAGAAAAATACCAAAAAATATGGAAACATATTATTTTACCAGAAGACGAAGGAATCCAGAAGGAGGGACGAAGAGGGGCCTTAGGGGGCCCACACCCCCTAGGCGCGGGACCACCTATCCCCGCGCCTAGGGCAGGTGTGGCCCACCTACCCGGTCTCCGACTCCTCCCCTTTGCCTATATCTTCCCTTCGAAACCCTAAGGCTCGGGGAGCAACCACAGATAGATTTCCGCTGCCTCTGGGGGCGGAAAACACCGAGAGAGAAGATCTCTCCGGCAGACAGATTTCTGCTAGGGGAATTCTTTCCCGGAGAGGGGAGACCGTCGCCATCAACAACGTAATCAAGATAGGCTTCATCGGGATCATCCATCATCTCCACCATCACCATCACCACCACTCCGTCCCGCTGTAACAATTGTGTTGGATATTGCTTTAGTTCTTAGGGGAAACTTTCCCGGTGTTAATTACTATTGTAGTTGATGCTTGTGAGTGGAACCATTGGATTATTTTTTATGTTCAGATTGTTATCCATTACTATATCTCCTTGATCTGGATCCATATGATGTCTTGTGAGTAGTTCGTTGTGTTCTTGAGGACATGGGAGAAGTCATGTTGTTAGTAGTGAATCTGTGATGAGTTATTATTCAATGGTTTAGTATTTAAGTTGTGGTGCTATTCTTCTAGTGGTATCATGTGAACGTTGACTACATGACACTTCACCATTTATGGGCCTAGGGGAATGCATTGTGTATTTGGCTACTAATCGCGGGGTTGCCGAAGTGACAGAAACCTGAACCCCCGTTAGGACACCTTTGCACAAGGGAGCGTAGGATCTCAGAGTTTAAGGATGTGGTTAGATTTATATCTTAATTACTTTCATGTAGTTACGAATGTTCGTAGGGGGTTTAATTACAAGTATGTATTAATCCTAGGAAGGGCGGTATGTTAGCACAGGTTCACCCACACAACACTTACAAACACCAGAGAAGAGTACTCGGCTATTTTAAGCGAAAGCACTTGACAGAATTCCCATGTGTCCTCGAGAACGTTTGGTCCTTATAAGTATTTCCACCGGCTTGTCCTTTGCTAAGAAAGGATTGGGACACTTGATCCGTTTGTTCGTTACTTCTGTTACTTGCTCCTTGTTTTGTTGCCTTGTCAAAAACCGCTAAAAATCTGTTTGCTAAGTATTCACAGGGATTTCCTGCTCCATACCACTATTCAGCACCTTCTGCTCCTCGTTGTGATCGACACTCCTATTTATCGAAAGTACTACGATACACCCCCTATACTTGTGGGTTATCAAGACTATTTTCTGGCGCCATTGCCGGGGAGTGAAGCGCTATTGAAGAGTGGAACTGGTAAAGGAAACTTTTACTGTGAGTATTTCTTTTGTTACTGCTTGTTACTTTGTTTCCAATATGGATATCCCACTTGGCTTATGAGTTTAACTTTTCAAAATTTCCTAAAGCTCGTTGTGAAAATAGCTTGCCTAATAAAGATTTCAGGATGGAACAACTCGCTTCTATTGATCCAGTCTATGACCTTGGACCTCTTTTTGATGACTGTAAGTATGCTTATTCTAATGATAAAGTTGTTTCCAATGACAGTTATATTGTCAACTTTATTTAAAGTGCCACTAAAAGTTATTTCGAGAGAGGGAAACATGGTTTTATGCATCTCAATGATGTTAAGTTTCCCCGTTTTATGTTGAAAGCTTTAAAGTTGCATCTGTTTTGTCTTCCTATGCTTGTGGCCTTTTGTTTCAAAAATACGTTTTCTCATGATACCCCCATGCATAGGAAGTGAGTTAGACTCAAGTGTATTGGTTATTTTCTTCTTGATGCTCTCTTTCACTTCAAATATATATATATATATATATATATATATATATATATATATCCTATTTGAGCATCTTTGGAAGTTTCAAGCCTAACTTAAAGGCATTAAAGAAAAGTACTTGTTGGGATATAACCCAAGAATTTTGTCGAGTCTTGGAAGTTATTACCTTAGTACTAACCGATCCTTATCCTTTTTGTTTTGGTTTTTGTGTCAAGTTCAACTACTTTTGTGAAGTAGAGGAGTTGTGAAAAGTGGCTGTCCCGGGACAGTTTTTTGTTCTGCATTGTAAAAATTCGTGAGGAAGCTCAGTGCTTCAGATGGAGCTGCATTTTTCTGAGATTATTCTCCAAGTTGTTACCCAACTTTCATCAGTTCTGCACTTTTTGATTTGAGCAACAAAAGGTCTTTGAAAAAATCAATCTTTACCTGCTGGTCTGTTTTGACAGATTTCTGCCATCATTTGCATCTGCCTCTTACAGAAGCTTTTGTTTTGATGGGTTTTCAGTTGAAGTGTGTACTCAAAGGTTTATTGTTTTTGCTTACCATAATGTTTTCATTGAGTTTGTGCAAAAGTTTTGTATGAAGGAAATTCTTAGGAGAAAGAGAAAAGGAATCTGTAGAGTTTGTCTTTAAATAGGTAAAAATGGTGAAAACAAAAGGTTCGTGAAACCCCAATATTTTTATATTTTTGATGTTTTTAATACATAAGGGAAGTTACGAGACGAAACTGAAGAGGAAACGGAGCCCGGGGGTGAACAAACCCACCCTAGGCGCGGGCCCAGCCTGGCCGCGTCTGAGGGGGGTGTTCCCTCCTCGAACTCCGTCTTCGCCTCGTTTCCGTGTCAAAACCTTCCTTATGCATTGAAACCTCGTAATATATAACCACCCGGATCCCCCGAGGTTCGTGAATCGTGTTCTCGTCGTGTTTTCATTTTGATCTGTTTCTGTCAGGAAATCTTCTCAAGTTTAGAGCACCATGGCCTCTGCCAACGACAAAGGCAAGGAGCCCGAGAAAGAAGAACCTCAAGTCCCCAAGGAGGAGGAGATTTTGGTAGGTTATGAAGGTGACATGGAGGAGGACAAGCAACCAGACACTCGCGCTACCGTCGCAAGCATTGGTTTGGTGGAACGACCTACCAAGCTTAAGAGGACAGCACATATGTCTACAGGAGGGAAATCTCGACGTCATACTCTCTCTCCACAATCATCTCCTCCACGTAACAAGAGACCCTTCCATGCACTTATACATGAATATCAATATCAACATGTGCCCAAAGGGAATTTGCCCTCGGTTTGGGATATGCATCGTTCTAACAATGCAGAGAAGGATCATGCTAAGGATGAAGAGTGGGGAAGGAATAACAAGAACTGGATCCTTGGACTGACATGATCATGAACCATATAGAGCAAAACTCGGAGCTGATCCATACTCTTACTTTTGAGTTCGAGGAGTTGAAGAAACTTATTGAAGAGCTTATCAATAGAACACCACCACCACCACCGAAGGAGTAATTCGTCATCAGGTTTGGCATCTCCTTAGCTTGTTCCAAGCTTGGGGGAGTGACGCGGTATCACCACCATTATCTTTTATCTTTTACCTTTTTAGTGGATTCATATATGTGGTAGAGAGGTTATCTTATAGTTTGGTTTTCATGTGGAAGTATCTCTCTTTTAGTTGATTATCTATGTATCCCTTGGTGTGAGTGCCTTTATTTAAGATTCTTTTGTGTCTTCAAGCACTACTAGAGAAAAGGATATAGGAGACATGCTTATGCGAGGCACATTTAGCATATGCGCCTCCTATAAAAATAGGCGAGGCGCACTTTGCGATATGCGCCTCTAGTATAAAAATAGGCGAGGCGCATATGATAAGAATGCACCTCCTATAATCCCTGTACGGACAGAATCTAGCAGCCCCATATTATGCGAGGCGCATTCTAGTCATATGCGCCTCCTATATATCAGATATGCGAGGCGCATATGGACAGAATGCGCCTCGCATATTCTGTGTGGGCCCGCGTGTTGGTAGGTGCACGAATATGCGAGGCGCATATGGCTATATGCGCCTCCTATATTTGATAATATGCGAGGCGCATATGGCCAGAATGCGCCTCGCATATTCTGTGTGGGCCCGCGTGTTGGTAGGTGCACAAATATGCGAGGCGCATATGGCTATATGTGCCTCCTATATTTGACAATATGTGAGGCGCATATGGCCATATGCGCCTCAAGTAACTCATGCGGGCCCGGGCGCTGGTAGGTGGCCGCATATGCGAGGCGCATATTGCTATATGCGCCTCCTATAGTTTGAATTATAGGAGGCGCATATTGTGCAATATGCGCCTCGCATAAGCTGGCACCACTTTTTTCCAGCTTTTTGCACATGGAGGCAACTACCACCCCACTCACTTGTGTCACTTCTTCCTCCTCCACCAAGACAAATCTGGTCGCCCCCCTCCTCCTCCCCACCTCATTTCCCCCATTGATTCACCTTCGAAGCTTGCTCAACATCCATTGGTTGACACCCATATGTAAGTGAAGTCTCTTGCTCCTCTAGATCTACAACATGTCCATTTACTTCTCCTCCGGCTCTCTTGCGCAAGTCGTTGTTGGAGGAAGCGTGAAGGCGTTGCTTGCATGTATGCGCGTTGTCGGAGACACCGACTATATGATTGTGTTGTGGTGCTACTTTTTGTGCAGGGATTTCATTTGAGATGCCAATGTTTTGCCGGAATGTCGATTTATTTATTTTCCGGCGAATTTCTGGCACTCACGGATGTCCTCTTTTTAGGGGAGGTCATGCCGAATTTTTCCGGCAATCCACGTCCATATATGCTCTAATTATTCTCTTGATCTTTGTACCACGCAGGCGGCCATGGTCCGACCACTGATCAACAAAGCCCGCGTGGATAGGTGGATGACATGCGCGAGGGCCGACATGGAACGTGCAAACAAGACAGAGATAAGATGTCCATGTCGGGACTGCAAGATGATGTATCTGATAAGGCATGATTCCGGAATGCTGGAGTCGCACCTGCTTCGACGTAGTTTCATGGATGGCTACACTCGATGGATACGTGATGATCACGAAGATCAAGATGCCAGTGATGATCACGAAGATCAAGACGCCAGTCACGATCACGAAGATCAGGGTGGTGGCACTGGACATGGACACGAAGATGATCAAGGTGGCGTCAGGCATGGACACGAAGATGATCAAGGGGGTGCCGACCATGATTCGAGCTGGTTGCGAGACCCTCATGTCCAAGATCTGCTTCTCAAGGAGACGAGTAACGCCAGAGCCGCCGGTAGAGAGAAGGCTAAACTGGAGCAAATGGAGAAAGACGCGGTCACTCCATTGTTTGACGGATGCAACGACGGGGATACCTGTCTAAATGTAACGCTTAGGGCTCTGGAGATGAAGGCGAAACACAAAATGACCGGCGAATGTTTCGACGACAACATTGTATTCTGGCATGATATTCTTCCCAAGAAGGGGAACACATGTCCGACTAGTATCGTTGAGGCGAAGAAAGTCGTGTGCCCTCTCAATCTACCGCACGTGAAATACCACGTCTGCATAAATGATTGCATCATCTATCGGGGCGAGGACGCGGAGAAGACCACGTGTCCGGTGTGCAAGACCTCTCGATACAAGAGAGGGACCAAGAAAGCTCCTAGGAAGGTGGTGTGGTACTTTCCTCTAACTCCTCGTTTGCAGCGTATTTCGCAGACCCTAAGGAAGCACAGCTCATGCGCTGGCACGCGGAAAGAAAGAGGCTGGCAGACGATGGTCCGGAGAAGGAGGAAATGTTGAGGCACCCTTCGGATGCTTGCCAGTGGAAGGCGTTGGACCTACAATATTACCAACATTTTGGGAAAGAGTCAAGGAACCTCAGGCTAGGCGTGAGCACTGACGGACTCAATCCGTTTGGAAGCCAGAGCAGCACACACAATACCTGGCCCGTGTTTGTATGGATCTACAACCTCCCTCCCTGGTTGTGCATGAAGAAGAAGTACGTAACCATGAGTATGCTCGTTCAAGGGCCAAAACAACCTGGTACATACATCAATCTGTATCTCACGTTGTTGAAAGAGGAGTTGGCCACGTTATGGGAAGAAGGAGCCCGTACATGGGACGCCTCGAGACAAGAGTACTTTGACATGAGAGCGGCGGTGATCACGACGGTGCAAGACTATCCTGGTTACGGATACTTCTCGGGGCAGGTGGTCCAAGGATTCTATGGGTGCGTTAGGTGCAAGGATAATACAACGTACCGCCAGCTACAGAAAGATCCCGGGTCCGGGAAAACCCTGTTCCTTGGGGCTCGGAGGTGGCTTCCCAAGAATCACGCCTGGAGAAAGCTAGGACATCTGTTCGATGGGACGATCGAGCTCCGAGGAATCCCACACCAGAAGAGTGGCGCGGAAATCTACAAGCTGTTGAATAACTGGAAGGAGTGCCCTGCGCCAGGAAAGACCCAGAAGAAGCCAGAGCCGTTGCTGAAGGTATGGAAGGCGAGGTCTGTTTTCTGGGACTTGCCATACTGGAAGATCCTCCGCGTGCCTCATAGCCTTGATCTCATGCATATCACGAAGAACGTGGGCGAGAGTCTGCTTGCCACCCTCCTTAACACAGACAAGACCAAAGATGGGCCGAAGGCAAGGAACGACTTGAAGCATATGGGCATCAGGGATGAACTTCAACCACCACCTAGCGATGATGAGGAGGAGGACGAGGTGGAGGAGACAGAAACACAGAATAGCCGTCGTTGCAAGGGGAAAAAGGTTAAGAAGGGAGAGGTCAAGCTCAAGGCCTCATGCTTCACTCTGAGTAAGAAGGAGGCCATACAGTTTATGAAGTGCCTCCTCGGAGTCAAATTCCCGAACGGCTACGCGGGGAAGATAAGCAGATGGCTAGACGAGGCAAAGCAGCGCTTCAGCGGGATGAAGTCTCACGACGTCGCCGTGCTAATGACGCAGGTACTCCCGGTCGCGATCCGAGGTATAATGGACAAGCACATCCGTGAAACACTGTTTGGCCTCTGCAACTTTTTTGACGTCATCTCTCGGAAGTCGATAGGCATTAAGCAGCTCACGAGGCTACAGGACGAGATCGTGGTGATAATGTGCGAGCTCGAGATCTATTCCCCCCCCCCCCCCCGCTTTCTTTGACATCATGCTTCATCTGCTTCTCCATGTCGTGGAGGATATCGTCCAGCTCGGTCCTGCGTTTCTGCGAAGCATGATGCCGTTCGAAAGGCTCAATGGACACATCAAGGGATACGTTAAGAACAAGTCCCGTCTAGATGGAAGCATAGCAAACGGCTTCCTGGCCGAAGAGTGCATCTCTTTTTGCTTGAACTTTCTACAAACCGAGACCCCTCTTGGTATGCCATTCAACAAGCACCTCGGGAGGCTCGCTGGATGGGGTCACCGCGAGGGTCGACGTGCAAAGCATGTCGACATGGAGGGCCGAACCAAGGACTTTGAAAGAGCAAACCTGGTCGCGCTGCAACACCTGCAGGTGGTTGATCCATACATACATGAGCACAAAGAGTTTATCAAGAAGAATTACGCTGATCAGGGGCGCCAGGTCCCGAGGGAGGAAGATGTTATCAAGGAGCACAACTCCGGTTTCACGCGGTGGTTTAGGGAGAAGGTCATAGCTAATCCACCGCAGGGCGAGTACTCGGAGGAAGATAAACTCATATTCTCATTGTCACAGGGCGCCTCGCACAACCTCATGACCTATCAGGCTTACGATATCAACGGATACACGTTCTACACAGAGGAAAAAGACAATAACTGCGATTACCAGAACTCAGGGGTAACAGGGATATTCTACACCGGCGACATCCCGGAAAGATACTACGGAAGGATCGAGGAGATTTGAGAGCTCGACTATGTTACGGAGAAGGTGCCGATGTTCCGTGTCAGGTGGGCCAAGAGCGTCGAGAAAGAAGACCGGTATTTCACCACGATGGTTATACCGTCAAAGACCACCAGCGCGAACGCACCCGCAAGAAATGAGCCTTGGGTTTTGGCTAGCAAAGTCGACCAATGCTGGTACATCAAAGACCCGTCAAAGCCTAGCCGGGTTGTCGTCAGGAGAGGCAAAAGGAACATTATCGGAATGGACGGAGTCGCCAACGAGCAAGACTTTGACCAGAACGGCGACCCGAAGATAGAAGACGGGTATGGCAACCAAACACCGTACACCACAACCCTACCTAAGAAAGGACTTCCGTTCAAGAGAAGTAGTGAAGACGTCCCGGACCTAACCTATGCAACCGCGACAAAGAAGGGCAAGAAGACGACCATTGTCAAGAAACGCTAGCGCGCTCCGACCATTGTCAAGAACCGTCGTGTGTGTGGCCTACTATTATGTATCAAAACATTCTTAATTTTCATTATGTGTGTGTAATAATAATATTGCATTGAGAATATTATGTATCGACAAGACACATTCATTGAGAATACTCACTTTTGTTGTTTTAGCAATATTTGAATATTTAAAATATTTGTGTATATTTTATAGTTCATATTTGTATGCTTTTACATGAAAATTGGCCTTTAAAAAAAATTTCCAAAAAATTGGCCCCCTTAGGATTCGAACTTGGGTGGCCAGCAGTGAAGGACAAGGCATGTTACCACTAGGCTGCTGTGTGATAGTTGATAGAAACATGCGCACTGCCCTATTTGTCTAGGAGTGCATATTATGCGAGGCGCATTTAGCCTAGATGCGCCTCGCGTAATATTATACGAGGCGCACTTTGCGATATGCGCCTCGCATAACCGGCACCCATCGAACTTTTTTTTTTACGCACGCAGACCACTCTCCTCGCCGCCGCCCCTTCCCCCATCTCACCTCACCTCACCCCCAACGTCTCTCTCCCCAGCTCGCCTCCTCGACTTTGCCTGGCCGCCCCAGCACCCCGACCCACCGACCCCCGCAGCTCAAGGTGAGCGCGCCGTCTCCCCGTCTCTCCGCGCCCTTCCATTTCGCTGGGGGAATTAGTGGTCCGTCGGTACTACCTCCGATCTGACACGGCGTGCTGCGATTTCTCCAGGGACGTCGGCGGCCGGCGCCGATCTGGAGCACCCCGCGGGCGTTTCTCAGGTCGCGGATCTGAGCGGCGCGACGGTGCAAGTCCCCGAGCCTACGGAGTCCCAGAAGAAGAGGAAGCCCAAGGGGAGGAGCCCGCCGCCGCCGCCGCCACCCACGCCTCTTCCCCTCTCTCCGGTGAGTCCCCGCCCCCCACCCACCCACGCCTCTGATTCTCTGAAGGATGGCATACAATGTTCTTCACCAGATTGACATACAATCTGTCAGCCAATTCATGGTAATTGCTGTAATGTTTCATAGCTGTAGTCTGTCTAGGTCACATCGTTGCCATTAAATCTGGGTGCTGTTGCTGTGTTATTGCGTGGCTGTACTGAGAGAGGAAGGTTGCCGGCAGCACGGGGGCCTTTTGCCCCCGTTGTCATAACTTTTTAGCTCTGTTTCGGTTCTGTTGCTGCTGATCGCAGAGCCTGGACGTGGTTGTCCATCATCCTCGTCTGCTCTTGTTGCATGGTAGGGCGAGAGGGTGTCAGGTTGCTGCAAGGAATCCCTGGTTCTTGCATTATAGTTATAGCAGCATAACCATTGTTTACGTATGGACGGATGTGTTGCAGCATTCATTCTCCTTTGTTGTTATTGCCTTGTCTGGATGGTTTCTGAAGATGGCAGGCATGAGGCTTGCGTGTTTCTCTTTTCCTGACATACTGCTTATTGGATCGGGCTAATGACCAGAACATAGTGTTGTCCTTGGCAGTGATCCTGGTGCATATTGCTTTTTTACTCCTTGTTTGGCATTAATGCCAGAGGGATTTTGCCTTGTAGAAATCTTGCTTGCAAACCCAATATTTGTGGGATCTTTATCTCTGTTTACGGGGCACAATGCCCTTGAGTAAAAGAGGCTTGTGATCCTTAAAGTTTGAGTTTTGTTTTTTGAGAATTCTTAAAGTTTGAGTTAACTGTACTGAAATTGCATCTTTGTTTAAATTTGCAACAATTTTTTGTAGGATCATTATGTTGAGCTAAGAACCTGAAAGTAGTGTCTAGCTTTGGCACTGGTCCTGGTGTATGCCGATTCGTAACTTGCTTTCTGCATTACCGACATAGAAGTATTTCTGAACATCTTTGTTGGTTGCAAGGACATTCTTAAGTAAAAGAGGCCTGAGCTGAGATCCTGAAATATGTCAGCTTTTTTTTATGGAATTGACAGAATTTCAGAGTTGGATATGCGTAGATGGACATTGCAGGAACCTGAAGATCAGGACACCATCTATTACAGGAACCTGAAGATCAGGACACCATCTATTGCAGGATCATTTATTCCTTTAGTTCCTGGTAACTGTACTATTCATGCTCAGGTTGTTGACAAGCAAACAGATGATACATGGTGCCTCTGTGTATGTATGGCCTGGAGCATGATATATACATGGTGTTTGTGTATGTATGCTAGCAAAATGGCTGTGATGATGGCTGTGTTTTGATCCTTTTTGTGCAGGTTTTTCTTTTTGAGTTGCCAATGTTTCGCCGGAATGTTGATTCATTTCCGTTCCGGCGAATTTCTGGCACTCCTAGACATATAAAATTAGCAAAGTTCATGCCAAAATTTTCTATGAATTTTTGTGCTTATTAGTTTCATTTATTTGTGTGTTTAGAAATGTCGGATCCGGGCCCTTCTAGCCAGAAGCCCTTTTGGGAGCAGCAGGCGGAGATGGAATCCCTAGAGGCCCCGGAATTTGTTCCGCGGGACGATGAGATGGAGGAGGACGAGGATACCTCGTCGGGCAATGAGGAGATGGGGGACGCCGATGGCGACGCCACTACCACTGATGGCGGCGGTGAAGCTACTACAGACGGTGGTAGCGCATCGAAGAAGTCTCGGAAGGATCGGACCCCGATCATGGTCGACCTCAAAAGGTCCATCATCACAAGCGTGAGCCCTAAAGGTGCGCCTTTGGAGCCAGAAGAATTTGTTGGGGGTTACTCTAACCAGCTCGCGGCAATCCTCCGGAACACCGTCACGATCAACATGGAGAACCTAAAGGCCGAAGAGAACAAGGGTTTCCTCATCCAGCTTTTCCGGAAGCTGCACGCAAGATACGCGTTCCCGGGTGATGAGGAAAACAAGTATAATAATGACAATCTCAAAGGGAATCCGGTGAACAAGTATGCCCTCGGGAGGATGACCAAGGCCTTGTCAAATTGGAAGGCTCGGGTGAAGAATCTGATTTTCGAGGAGAAGCTAAGTTATCCAGAGCTCGTCAAGAAGGAGCCTTTGGTCAAGGAAGAAGACTACAATGTTTTCAAGACCAGATGTAACTCCGCCTTGGGCAAGGCCAGGACTGAGAAGGGCAAGAATATGAGATCCCGAAACATTAGTACCCACCATCTCGGCTCCGGCGGTTATAGAGCCACGAGGCCCAAATGGGATAAGGAGGATGTCGACGCTCGTGCAAAGGGGTTGACACGTCCCTTTGACGACATAAAGGAGGAGCAGGCAAAGAACTTCGTCAGGGCCCGGTTTGCCCCGCCGAAGAAAGGGGGTTCTGATTATTCTTCGGAGCCTGCCGGCCCCTTTGCTCTGAGGGTGACGGACTTCATGCAAAAATATGTAAGTAGTTTGCACGCAAGTCGATTAATTGCATTCATGATTAATCAATGAAGTCCAGTTTTCTGATCAAATGCTTCGCGTTCCTTGTGCGCAGGACGAGGAGTGTAGGAGCTCCTCATCCCAGGGGTCAGCGCCACCGCCTGTCGCCAAGTGGGACACCACTTTTAATAGGGCGCTGAACCGAACCAAGAGTGTCGATCCCCTGGCGGCCCCGTCGGCTGGTCGTGTGGTCGGCTTTGGAGGCATATCATGGTCCGAGTACTATGGCACCCCAGAGCGGAAGGTCAAGAAGGCCGAAAGCGCCGAGGTAAAACTCCTAAGGGAACAGGTGGAAGCCTTTCCAAATATAGTCCAAGATGCCATGAACAAGGCTGTGTCGGCTGCCTTGACAAAGTTCCAAGAACAAGTCCAGTCACAAGTCCAGTCACAAGTCCATTCACAAGTGAACGAGAAGCTCAACACCATCCTTCCCGTCTACATGGAAAAGTACAACAAGTGGCAGAAGGGTGGTAAACGGGGGCCGCCACCGGTTCCCAACCTCAACAGCGCCCAATCAGATAATGTGGCGCGGCCGAAGGCGTTGGTGACTCCTCCAGCAGGGCCGGTGGTGGTGGAGACTCCTCTAGCTCCGGAGCTTAACTTGCCCACTGCGGCGAAGGCGCCGGCCCGCACCACCGTGCCATCAGGCAGCCACTCTGCCACTTGCGTGGTCAAGCCTGTCGGCGTCGGTGCCTCGACATTGGCCGAGTTTGACGCCCTCAAGGTAACTAACTAATTAAAGTGAGAGTTGGGAGGCTCAACCACACCGATGACTTGATCTATGTTTTTCTAACGCTCGGCCTACATGTCGATCTTTCGCAGGGAGACACTCCTTGCACTCTAATGCATTGGGTGGGCGGCCAGTTGATGGATGTTGCCAAGGGTACTATTGTTCAACCAGAGAACCGCAAAATGCACAATGTCACAATGCCACCTGACATGATGAGGGTCAAATACAGTATGGTGCTTCCGGGCTACGAGCAAGTGGAACCTCCCTCTCAACCTCAAGGATGGCATGATGAGGACACGGCAGCGGTCCTCAATACCGGCTTCGGCTACTTGTACCTATGGCCTAAGAGCCAGATCCGTTTGGGGACAGAGGACCAGCTCAACATCACCCTAGAGGCAGCACAACCAGCACATGATGAAGACTTCGAGATGGGAGACTTGGACAACATGGCACAGAATCCCGATGATGATGAAGAAATTGACCCAAACTACGGTGACCAGTTTGTTAACACAAGGTTTTCTGATTTGTATGAGCCGGGACCATCAGGCACACATCAAGTTGCCGAGACCCAACCAGCACCAGCGAAACCCCCTTGCAAGGTGCGTCTCTTCCCAACTAGTCAGGAGACGCCGCCACCTGTCCCCTTCACCGAGCCTCCAAGGCCAGTAGTTCCTTTGATCAGCCCCGGCACCCTCCATAAGACGGTCGGTGAGGTGAACGCAGTGGTCGAAGTCGTAAAGAGCAAGAAGGGTCGCAAAAGGAAGCCTAAGGGTGATCGGGGCCAGGATCCAAATCCTCTTTTTCGGGACGGCGCTGTGGGGCAAGCCAGGAATCAGCAACACGTGGCAGGTGTACCGATGATGTGTAAATCGATGCTTGAGGTCGCAGGCTCGCATATGCGTAGTATTCATTATGGATGTCTCACAATTGAGGAGTGCCTCATTCGCGACAACGATCAGTCGTACCTCGTTTTCAAGGCTAAGGTGCCTTCTCATATGCCGTGCTTCGTCACTGTACCCCCCGGGGATATCTTCTACGTGCGGCATACCGACCTGTTTGACATGTTGAACGGGTTTCGACTGCACAATACCCTGGTCCGGCTGTTCTCCCTCAATATGGCCATGGAGATCACCAGAGACAAGATCCCGGGCATCCATATAGTGGATCCCTACTTCATGCGTGACGCCGTCCTGAAAGATGCTGAGGCCATAGATCTGGCGACCGACTACCTCTCAAACTTCCTGCAAACATACTCGGACAAGGATGTGATTCTCCTTCCCTACCATCCCATCACGGAGGATGATCGGACAGGCTGTGTGCTCATAAGCTTGAATTTGAAACACTCAACAGCCTTGTACCTCGACTCAAACAGTGCGATCCAAAAAAACTACACCAATATCAAGAAAATTCTTGATGGCGCTCTCACCGGCTACGTCGCAGCAGGAGGCGTCAAACCGGCAAGGCCACATGTAAAGTTCGGCGCGCACGTGTTCTGCCACACGACGAAGTTTGCCTGCGTCAAGCAGCCGCCTGGCAGTGGGAAGGATGCCTTCTACGCCATTTACCACATGAAGGCGTTCTTCAATGACATGGAGACCAAAACACTGCCATCTGACCTCGTGAAGTGGGCTGAAAAGCTTGCATGCATACAGGCTCGCAACCTCAGGCAACACTTCTTCAACATCCAGGAGGAGATCGCGACAATCGTGTACTAGGGAGTCATAAAAGCCGGAGGCACCTTCCACGGCGGCTATACACCGTCCAACAGGGAGATAGACGAACGCTTAGCGCAGCAGGGTGACGGCAGGATGTTCATGCAAATGGCGAAAACTCGGTCGGGCTTCATCAATGCCCCCCCAAAGCCGACTCAAGAGCCGAAGAAGACTTCATGATTGCATTGCCTGGGTACCTAGCTGTTAGTTCCGAACTAGTGTTGTAACCTCTTATCACTGTGTTAAACTTTCCTAGCAAAACCTCTAGAATATGTTTCGTCAACCGTTGAACTTGATTGTGAGAGACACTAGCTAGTTATTTGTGTTACGAACTATTTTAAGTGCTTGTTGCTTTTCATTTGTCATTGCTTCCCTACTTTCTTGTGGTTTGCTTTCTTTGTCTTTCTTTGAAATGCCGATGATTAGAACGTGTTGTGGTGTCACGTGTATGACTATGCCGCTGTTTGATCTTGTGTGCCAAGTAGACTAGTAATTTGGGCATATACTCTACTTGCCGCACGAGATCAAACAGTGAGCATTGTTATTTCCGTGCCCAATCTAAGTATGAGGCACTAATCCATGTCATTCTTGGTTTGCTTTCTTTTGGTCTTTCTTCGAAATGCCGATGATTAGAACGTGTTGTGGTGTCACGTGTATGACTATGCCGCTGTTCGATCTTGTGTGCCAAGTAGACTAGTAATTTGGGCATATACTCTACTTGCCGCATGAGATCGAACAGCGAGCATTGTTATTTCCGTGCCCAATCTAAGTATGAGGCACTAATCCAAGTCATTCTTGGTTTGCTTTTTTTGGTCTTTCTTCAAAATGTCGATGATTCTATCTTTGTGAACTGCTAGCTATTGCTTTCCACTGACATAAGTAATATCATCTTTATTATGTGTAGGATATGCCGAGGTGTTATGTCGTGTACGTCGGTCGGGTTCCAGGTGTGTACGAGGAGTGGAAAGACTGCCAGAAGCAAGTGAACAACTTCTCGGGCAACAGCTACCAAGGCTATGAGAGTAGAGAGGTGGCGGAAGAGAAGTGGAGGAGGCATGGAAGGAAGAAGTGGAGGAACTTCCTCGTGATCACCACCTTGTTGCTCTTCATTGTAGGTTGTGTTCTACTTCATCTAGGTAGAGCTACGTCGTTGGAGTTGTAATGTGAATTGTGAACTTGTACTCGAAGGTGTAATGTGATTGTGAACTTGTACCGATCGGAGGTGTGAACTTGTGGCACAAACACTTGATGTATGAACTTGTATGTCATGATTGATGTGTAATGTATTGTATTCATGTTGGTTCTATTATGCTTTGGCAAAATGCAAGTTTCTGAAAAATTCTGTGGACTATATTGTATATTTGAATATCTGTATATTATTATTTATAGTGGTCTGTAAAACTTGAATTTCGAAAATATTACCGGAGGCGCATATAGGATACTATTGGAGGCGCATATACTATAAATACCCGAGGCGCATTCTGAAACATATGCGAGGCGCATATATTATAAATACCCGAGGCGCATTCTGAAACATATGCGAGGCGCATCTGATATGCGCCTCCTATACTTCACATATGCGAGGCGCATATCGATATGCGCCTCGCATATGTGAAGTATAGGAGGCGCATATCAGATGCGCCTCGCATAAGAAATACCCGAGGCTTGAAGCTAGAGGCACATGTGATATGCGCCTCGGATAGGCTTTTTGGTGCGCCTCGGATAGGCTTTTCTCTAGTAGTGAAGGAAGTATCTCTCTTGAAAACATGTTTGGCTTTATTACTTGTATGTTTGCTTGTTTCTTTCAACTCTCTTGCTTGCTACCCAGCCTTGCTAGCCAAAAACCTGTTTTGAGAAGGCATACTTCTCATGTTTCCAAAATCCTTTGGACCCAAAACCTTTGCCACTTGTGTCCACCATATCTACCTAGTAGCTTTTTCTATTCCAAGCAAATTCTCAAGCTTCATCTACCTTTCGAATTAAAAAGTATTTTGTTATGTGAAAACTAGTTAGTAAAGCTCTCACGAACTTGATGGCACACCTTATTTCCTTGCCCCTAATAGACTTGAACCATTGTGAACATCAAAGTTGTATATGCTTGCATCTATACGTTGGAATTAGCAGAACCGTGCTGTCACGGGGAATGTTTTCATCATTGCACTTGTACTCTGTACACAGTTGATATAGTGCTCTTTTGTCTATGGATGTCAACGGTGTGAAATAAAGAGGGAACTTGTAAGTCCATGGAGTTTGTATTTTGTGTTAGAGAAATGCCTGGGCCGCTATCCTAAGCCATGCCTAATCATGGTGGAAACTTGCATCATCACCATAGTGAGTCATCTATGAAGCATCCTCAATAAAAAAGCTATACACATAGTAAATAAAAAGATCACTGAGATGCTCATTGTCTGCTTGCCTTGTCATTTTGGTTATGGGAAAGCTCCTGTACCATGTGCAAGGGGTACCCCGTTGGCGGTTCTCAACGATATGCAAATACTTACAATGACAAGAAGTTACCTAGGCCAAAAGTTGAGTATGCATGAGGAGTGGCCATCATATTCAAGGGACATGAGATTGCAAACTTATATTTCGTCAAGCATATACTCCATATTTGTTCACTTTAACCTTAATCATCTCAAGATGCTTATGATAGGGGCAATGAGGGCTCAAATCTAGTAAGTACCATAATCTTTTGGAAGTTCTTTATGACTTGTAGTCCCTGCTACCCTCTAAGAAGGGACCTTTCTCCCACTTCCAAGCTGAGTCAGTAAACCTACTTCCTCTCTATCTCCAGCAAGCTTTTGAGTTGTTGTGTTTCAAGCATTCATATGGTGATTTATTCAATCATGTTCTCTATCTTTCTTGTTTGAACACAACTCTTATCTATTGAATATTACTTTGAAAGCCTTCACTTGTGAAAAACCTTTTTGAGCCAGGAGTGCTCCTTTCTTGAAACTTCTACAAAAAGCTTTTGTGAAACTGTTTGCCAGGTGTTCTCTGACCAAGAACAAAAGTTTGCCAATTCCAATTATGATTTATCTTTATGCATCTCTATTGTGACTGCTGTAATTGGTTGCAAGCTAAATTATATAATGGTGAGTTGCTTTCTTCTATGAGTTGTGTAATGGTAAGTGTGACGCTTCTTTTTCGTATTCTTTTATCAACACTTCACTCCATAAACCTGTGGACATGTTTACTGAGCTCAGTTTTCGCTTGGGGACAAGCGAAGTCTAAGCTTGGGGGAGTTGATACGCCCAATTTGCATCACCATTCTATATCCTAATTTACCTCTATTCATTGATATTTGTCTTATTATGAGATATTACTTATGGCTTTTCATCTGTTTATGCATGTTGGATCATTCTTGGAGGACGGACTGCCGGAGTCTAGATTCTGATGGAAAAGAAGGCGTTTCGGTGCAATTTCGAAAAGATCAAAAAAATACCAGAAAAATATGGGAACATATTATTTTACCAGAAGACGAAGGAAGCCAGAAGGAGGGATGAAGAGGGGCCTCAGGGGGCCCACACACCCCTATGCGCAGGCCCACCTGACCCCGCGCCTAGGGCAGGTGTGGCCCACCTGCCCAGCCTTCGACTCCGCCCCTTCGCCTATATCTTCCATTCGAAACCCTAAGGCTCGGGGAGCGACCACATATATATTTTCGCCGCCTCTGGGGGCGGAAAACACCGAGAGAGAGAAAGATCTCTCCGGCAGGCAGATTTCTGTCAGGGAAATTCCTTCCCGGAGAGGGGAGACCGTCGCCATCAACACCGTCATCAAGATAGGCTTCATCAGGATCATTATCATCATCCACACCATCATCTCCACCAGCACCATCACCACCACTCCGTCCCACTGTAACAATTGTGTTGGATATTGCTTTAGTTCTTAGGGGAAACTTTCCTGGTGTTAATTACTATTGTAGTTGATGCTTGTGAGTGGAACCATTGGATTATTGTTTATGTTCAGATTGTTATCCATTACCATATCATCTTTGATTTTGATCCATATGATGCCTTGTGAGTAGTTCATTTAGTTCTTGAGGACATGGGAGAAGTCATGTTGTTAGTAGTGAATATGTGATGAGTTATTGTGCAATGGTCTAGTATTTAAGTTGTGGTACTATTCTTCTAGTGGTGTCATGTGAACGTCGACTACATGATACTTCACCATTTATGGGCCTAGGGAAATGCATTGTGTATTTGGATACTAATTATGGGGTTACCAGAGTGACAGAAACCTGAACCCCCGTTAGGACACCTTTGCACAAGGGAACGTAGGATCTCAGAGTTTAAGGCTATGGTTAGATTTATATCTTAATTACTTTCCTGTAGTTACGGATGTTTGTAGGGGGTTTAATCACAAGTATGTATTAGTTCTAGGAAGGGTGGTATGTTAGCACAGGTTCACCCACACAACACTTATAAACAACAGAGAAGAGTACTCAGCTATTTGAAGCGAAAGCACTTGACATAATTACCATGTGTCCTCGAGAATGTTTGGTCCTTATAAGTATTTCCACCGGCTTGTCCTTTGCTAAGAAAGGATTGGGCCACTTGATCCGTTTGTTCGTTACTTCTGTTACTTGCTCCTTGTTCTGTTGCCTTGTCAAAAAAACCACTAAAAATCCGTTTGCTAAGTATTCACAGGGATTTCCTGCTCCATACCACTGTTCAACACCTTCTGCTCCTCGTTGGCATCGACACTCCTATTTATCGAAAGTACTATGATACACCCCCTATACTTGTGGGTTATCAACGTCAACATAGAAACGAACTTTAGAACAAGACCGCATGCTTCCCAAGAACCCAAGTAGACGCGATCCACATCAACTTTAGAACTGAACTCTACCACAAATGTGCTGTCACCTGTAGGATTTAGAAGCAAACCGTGTGGGTTGCCCCGTGCATGGCGCAATACTGAGGAGATGGTAGAGATGTGCAACATGGACATGGATAGTACCTTGCCCATGATTTACCATTCAGAGTGGATGGGATCCGCATTAGACCTGTCATCTAGCACCACCTCCATGGCCTCCGCCGTTGTGAAAAAAAGCCGACCCATCATCTCTGAAACCTCTTCATATCCAGTCGTCGCCTTCACATGGGGGTTAGATTTCCATCCACCCACCTCTGTATGGTTGATCACCGTCGTCGCCTTGCCACCACTCTCCGCCTTTGATGAGCCCGTCATCGTTGTTCCGCCTGTTCCATGCAGCCAGCCAAGGGAGGATAGCAATCTACGAGAGCCCCTACATATCCCCGAACCAGCACGAGAGAAAATGGAGAGAGGGGCTAGGGAAAGATCAAGGCAGTCCAGGGAGCACCAGAGATAAGATCACGCCATCAAGCGCACCTCAAAGATTTATTCAAACCCTAAGAATTAGTGATCGTCATGGGATCGCCAGAGCCCTAGGAGAGAAACAAAACGGTTTGTACCTTTCTTTGGGCTTTTGACTTGCCGCGTTTGAGGAAGGTATATTCCTAGCCTTGCTCCCCAAATGACGCTAATCCGAACAGATTTTTCATAAAAGGAAAGAATTCCATTCATATTACAACAGATTTTTATAAACCAAATAAAATTTAACTAGATTTAAACGGAAGCTACATCTACACGACGCTAAGCTTCATCGTTCCGATCAGATGTACCAGTCTCGTCGTCGTTCCCGACGCCACACATCCTGACCTCCAACTCGGCTTCCTTTTGGGCCTTCCTCGCCTGTCATACTTCCACCATATGGTAGCGTGTCGTCGCCTCTGGGCGATGCCCTTCAGCACGCCGCCGGTCTTTCCTCGCTGCCTCAGTTGTTTTGTGCATCTGCTAGTAATACTCATTCTGAACAATCCAGGCAACCTCGTGATCAATGACAATAGCCTCATTCTTCGTGTTGATGCAAAGAATGGCATGTCGCTCCCTCTCCATTAGGGAGCGACATGAAGATCTCTATAGGGAGATCTCTGTGCTATGGGCTTCGTGTTGATGCTAGTAATACTCCTACAATTGTGCCCTCTATAGGGATATCTCTGCGCTATGGGCTTCAAGGTACCGGCCAATCTTGTCGAGGCTATGAAGCTCCTTGGTCCTCTCCCGCTCACTCTTGTACGAGTCGAGGTTGGAGCCCTGCAGCGGATCAAGCACCTCCCCCTCCACCTCCTCCTCGTTCGAAATCGTCGATCGAGGTAAGTCGAGAGGGTCGGAGCCGTCTTCCGTGGAGGACCGAGGAGTTGGTTCTAGCATGGGGAACGCTACAACGCCACGTGCATGGGATCTTGGCCCAACAAGTAGGTAGGCGGCGAGGCATCACACGTAGCCGACGACGACTAGGAGGAAAAGAAAGGCTAGTGTGTGGATAGAGGAGAGGTGTCGGGGTGGTATTTAATGCTTGTGCAGGCGAGCGTGGTCACTGGCTCGCACTAACACTGTTGCAGAAGGCAACATGACTAGACGCTATTGACTTTTGTGGAACGATACGTGCCCTCTCGGGCCATTGGTTGTGTGTTATATAGGTAGGGAAAAGCCCTCTATGTGGCAGTATAAGAGAAGTACGTATATGATCGGAGTACTACTCCGTATTGTATATGACCACATATTACATACTCTAACATCCCCTTAATCTAAACCATGAGAGAGGTTTAGATTACGCTGAAACTCATGGAGACGCTGAACATGCAGGGCTTTGGTAAATCCGTCAGCTATCTGATCTCTGGTAGAGATAAAATTGATTGCAAGCTTGTGATTAGCGACACGTTCTCGAACAAAGTGATAGTCAATATCAATATGTTTGGTGCGAGCATGAAAAATTGGGTTAGCTGACAAGAAGGTGGCACCCAGATTATCACACCAAAGACAGGGCTTCTCACGTAGTTTGACACCAAGTTCATCAAGAATAGCTTCAACCCAGATTAATTCGGTAGTAGCATTAGCAAGGGCTTTGTACTCAGCTTCATTACTAGAACGAGAGACAGTTGCTTGTTTCTTAGATATCTATGAAACCAAATTGAGACCAATAAAAATAGCAAAACCTCCAGTGGAGAGACGATCATCAAGATAGCCAACCCAATCTGCATCTGAAAAAGCACTAAGAAGAGTGGATAGTGATTTTCGAAAAGTGAGTCCAAGAGCCGAGGTATCTTTTACATAATGAAGTATACGTTTTACTGTTGTCCAGTGTGCAGTAGTGGGTGCATGGAGATATTGAAAAACCTTATTGACGGAAAATGACAAGTCTGGATGAGTAAGAGTGAGATACTAGAGTGCCCTAACGATACTGCGATACTAAGAGCTATCATCAGCACCAAGAGGAGTAACTTCATGAAGAGACAATGGCTCGGACGAGGACAGAGGGGTGGGTGCGGACTTGTAGTCGAGCATCCCAACCTTGGCGAGGAGATCACGAGCATATTTTTCTTAAGTAAGGAGCAAATCGCCATGTGTTCTATTTACCTCCATACCAAGGAAATAGTGAAGGTCTCCAAGATTCTTAATAGCAAAATGAACATATAAGATCCTTGAGCAGTGCTGAGATGGCAGTGTCTGAGGAGCTTGTCACAATAATATCATCAACAAAAATCAGCAGAAAAATTGTAATTCCAGATTTGTCATACATAAACAGAGAAGTGTCAGCCTTGGACGGAATGAAACCAAAGTCTTGGAGCTTGGTACTTATCCTGGAATACCAAGCTCGAGGAGCCTGCTTAAATCCATAAAGCACCTTGTCAAGCCTGCATATGTGAGAGGGGCATCAAGATGTTCAAAACCTGGGGGTTGCTTCATATAGACCTCCTCTTCCAGAACAACATGTAGGAACACGTTCTTCACATCTAGCTTCCGCAAGCTCCATCCACGAGAAACAGAGATGGAAAGGACAATTTAGATAGTAGCTATTTTAACAACATGACTGAAGGTGTCTTTATAGTCAATACCATATCGTTGTTTAAATCCTTTGGCAACTAACCGTGCTTTGTAACGATCAATAGTTCCATCAGCATGTCGCTTGATGCGATAGACCCACTTGTAGTCAATAACATTTTTATTTGTGCTAGGAGAAACCAGCGTCCATGTTTTATTCAGCATGAGTGCATCATATTCGTCTTGCATGGCAGTACGCCAGTGCGTGTCATTAAGAGCATCAGTCAAGCCTTTTGGTTTACCTGTAGAGGACAACATACCATATGTGATAGTATCGTCAGTATACACTTTTCGTTGTATGATACCTTTTTGAAACCGCGTGCGAGGTGCAGGAGACGGCGGTGGTGTCGGTGAAGGTTCACGTGATGCGGCCATAGAGGATCCAGCGCTGGCAGGAGAAGCCACAAGGCTGGGCAATCAGAAGATCCGCTGCCGCGTACACGTTCGTTCGAGCAGACAGGAGACAGGCCACAACGCGGCAAGCTCGGAGAGGCGGTGTCGCACGCGTCCGCGCGTTGGCGTGACGCGGAAGAGGCGGGCGGCTCACGAGCGCGCGAAGGGGCAGGCGAGCGAGGCGCTGCATCCAAGGCGTGGGCGGGAATATCTTCCTTGGGATCGGCAGCAGAATCTGTATCGGGATCAGCGGGGACAGGGGAATATTCTCCAGAATCAGCATCATTTTCAACGCCAAATTCGTCTTCATGTGACTGATTTTCAGCAAGGTATTGAGAATCAGCTGATGCACTATTTTGAGCAGAGTTTTCACTGGTACTTGCAGCACCTTGCAAGGTAATAGTAGGAGGAACAATAACAGTGCTCTGATACCATAAAGGATTTACGCACTAGCCAATTATCCCAAAAGGCCGATCTGATGGAAAGGGCTAGGTAGTATATTTATATTCAACACTTCCTCTCACATCTAGGATATTTTAGTCCTTAGCGTGGGATAAAAATAGGCCACAGAATCTTTTTTTCTTTTTTTTTTAATTTATGTGAGCAGGGTCTTGAACTCAAGACCTCTTGGCTCTGATACTATATTGAATTACATGCACTAGCCAACGCAACAAATAATCCGAACTGATGAAAAGAGCTAGGCGTGTATTAGAACATCTCCACTCGTTGGGTGAACCCAGGCCGAAATCCGGACCAAACTTTGGCCGGCCGGCGCAAGTTTTCAGCCTGGGTACGCCCAGTTTCCCACTCGCGTACCCAGGCCGAGTTCCCGGGTCGTCCGTTTCCGCTCAAATTTGGCTCAAGTTCGTCCAGATTTCGGCATAGTTCGTCATACAATGAATACAGAACATTTTAAGACCAAAGTTCGGTGAAATTTTAAACAGAGTTCGGCGTAAATATAAACATAGTTCAACCAGAAGTGAAAATACAACATATTTCGGCCAAGTTCGGCCTATTTCACGCTGGGCATCTACGACGTGTTGCCCCTACGTATCCATAGGTGCTCAACAAGATCATCCTGCAGCTGTTGATGCATCGCCGGATCTCGGATCTCCTGACGCATTGCGATGAATGCATCCCAAGTTGGAGGTACCTGATGATCAGGCTCGGCAAGAGGACCCTGTCTATAGTATGGCTCGTCCTCCTCGAGCAAACTCACTGGATCCTTCCTCTCATCCTCAATGATCATATTGTGCAAGGTCACACAATAGTTCATCACTTTCCACATCCGATCTTTCGACCAGGTCATAGAAGGGAACCGAACAACTGCAAACCTCTGCTGGAGCACACCAAATGCCCGCTCCACGTCCTTTCTGCAAGCTTCTTGTTCCTTGGCAAAGTGAGAATGCTTGGGGAGCATTGGGCTTGAGATAGTCTTCACAAACGTTGGCCATCTTGGATAAATGCCATCTGCTAGATAGTATCCCTTGTTGTAGTGGTGCCCACTGATCTCAAATTCCACAGGGGAGCATGACCCTCAACAAGCTTGGAAAATACAGTTGAGGAGTTGAGGACGTTGATGTCGTTGTTCGATCCTGCCATGCCAAAGAAGGAGTGCTAGATCCAAAGATCATGTGTAGCAACTGCCTCAAGTATGACAGTGCAACCTCCTTTATGGCCTTTGTACATTCCTTGACATTTAAATGGATAGTTCTTCCACTCCCAATGCATGCAATCTATGCTTCCAAGCATACTAGGAAATCCTCTACTTTCATTGACTGCGAGGATCCGAGCAGTGTCTTCAACAGTGGGTGATCTCAAGTATTGTTCCCCGAACACTGCAATCACTGCCCATATGCAAGCAACCTCATCGCCACGGTGCACTTCTGAAGCGAGGAAAACCCAACCAAGCTGGTGCAGTCCTTCTTGCAAAGGAAATATGAGTCGAACTCCCGGATGGCATGCACGATCTTGAGAAAGAGCTTCCGCCTCATCCTGAAACAGCGGCGAAACACGTCCTCTCCATGGAGTGGCTGGTCGGCAAAGTAGTCGGCGTACAAAATGTAGTAGAGCTCTATCCTTTGTCTCGCCTTGCACTTCCGGTGACCTGGCGTTGAACCACCACGTCTCGGCTTCGCCATCTGCATGTACAGCTGGGCGAGTGATGCGATGATCTGCATGTGCTCTTCACCTTTGACTACCTCGGCGCTCTCCTCCTCTCGGAGTCCATGACGAGTATCTCGTCCTCGTTGGAGTCAATGGCGAGTATCTCGTCGTCGTCAGAGTCCATGGACGAATCCGGCCAAATGCCGAACACTTGGCGGGCGTAGTGGTGGGAGCACGTAGCGAAGCAGAGCTACGACGAGGCTAGGTCAGCGAGATCGGCGGCGGGGAAGGCGTGGTGGTGGGCGGCAACTACGGCGAGCGTATATAGAGGCGTGGGCATATCTCGGCGCGCAGGAGCTCCGCCAGCGAAGTCATGGCGACAGGAGGCGCTGGGAGCTCTTCGCGGCAGTCTGGGCGAGTGGAGTGGGTGAGAATGGGAATGTATCGCCGACAGAGCTGGCCCACGCCCTTTTTTGCGCGTCCGGCGTCCCCAGGGCGTACCCGGAAACCTGGGTTCGGCATGGGTAGGCCGGACCAAAACACGCTGAAATCCGGACGAAAACAGGTCCCTGGGTACGCGACTAGACCGATTTTCAACCGAATTTCGGCGTCCAGATCGGCGTCCTGGGTAGGCGAGTGGAGATGCTCTTATATTCTTAACACTCCCCCTCACATCTAGGCTATTTTAGTCCTTAGCGTGGGTTCGATGCAGGCCGCCGAATCTTTTTTTTAACTGCGTGAGCAGGGTCTTGAACTTGAGACCTCTTGGCTTTGATACAATATTGAATTACATTTACTAGCCAATACAACCAACAATCCGAACTGATGGAAAGGGCTAACAGACGCGTCCATTCTCTGTCAAGGCCGGACGCCACTATGACAACGAGACGACACTCCGCGCGTCATGCGGCACCGCGATGAAGGGACGACTTTCCGGGCCAGACACGCGCTAATGCAACAATATTACTAATAATTAACGCTGACCAACCGCTGTGCTACTGGCATGGCTGACCTGCCGGCGCCGACGGGGCCTCCTCGTCTCCTTCCCTGGGGTTGCTCGCGCGGGGTGGACCTCTGGGCTTGGACGTGGCTCTGGCGCTGGGAGCTTCGGCGACGGCGCGGGGCTTGCCCTGCCGTGGGTCGCGGCGGACAATGCAATGCAAGGGGATGACACACCGTGCTTCGGTGACGGCGGACGTTGGCGGCCTAGGCGGTCGGCGGTGGGAGGTCGTAGGCAGGGGCGGCGCTGTCCTCCCGGCCACTGCCTTAGGATGGTGATGGCAGGAGCTTGTCGAGCCCGATCTCGACCGTTTCCTGTCAGAACTGGTGCAGCCGATAGCGGGATGGCTTCTGGGTTCGTCCGGGCTTGGTGGTGGTGGCCTTTCTCCCCCGTCGGAGTTGGTCGACCGGTCGAATAAAGGTGGTTCGGCCTAGGGTCTCTCTTGAGTGGAGATGATCACCTTCCTGAGGATGGTTCTTGATTTGGCCGGAGTGGGGAGTTCCGGAAGGCTCTGCCGGCGAATGCACCAGCGCTTCTATGCCTGCAGTTCGCTGGATCGGATGGTATTCGGTCGTGTGCACCCATGTTTTATTCCGACCGTTTGGTTCAGGAGGGAGCGTCACGAAGCTCTGTCCTTTGTTGCCACCATGCGACTGTCGATCCATGGTGAAGTCAGAGGTGGAGAATTCATGAAGGCCAGGTTTGGAGATCTATCTATGGAGGTTTGAGTCGCCGTACAGTTGAGGGACTTGCTTGGTGTTCTGGGCTAAACCGCAACCGTATGTAAGTGGGGGCGGCAACACAGGTGAATTTAAGAATTTTACCTTTTAGGGTGAAAACCCAAGGTCTGGTCTTAGCTGGTTGTGCCTAGTAATGGTCTTGTTGAAGGCATTGTTTTGAGAGTGAGGATTATCTTCAGGGTGAAAATCTAGATCTTTGATCGGGCGATGACAGCGCTTATGCACTGTTTTCTTCTTGGAGGCGTCGCTTTTGAAGAGCCTGGAGTTTAGGTGTTGTATTGGTGATGGTTGTACTGTTGCTGCTACGACCGGAACACTGTAGCAGGTCTTTTATTTTCTTAGTTTTCTTTATTTTTTGTTGGCTGTGTGCATCCTTAATGCCAGTAGGGTATTGCATTGTTGCAGAGACCGGGTGTAATTTGTATCTCTTGATATTAATATATGCTTCTTTTCAAAAAAGAGATCTTCTGTATCTTATTTCTTTTCTAATTTTTGCGAAATGCCGATCTTGAAAGTCGAAAGATGGATCAAAAAATGGCGTTAGAGGAGGAGAGCGTCGATTTGGCGCTTGTCCTCGGTGGAGGACTTTATTTCTTTTCTAAAAAGTACAAATTTAAAGATTTTTAAAAAATACAAAAAACACATATAATAACTACTAATACACGCGTTCAAAAAGGCATGTAAGAATAATTTGTATTTCGGCCTCAGCAAAAAAAGAGAAATGTTCGGTGCAAATTTGAATGGGCATCCGTTTTCTCAAAATTTGTTGTATTTGTCTTTTTTGCTGCGCCTAAAATATAAAGTTTTTTCAATGAAAATTTGCAGATTTGTATTTCTTATTAGTGGCTAAAAGTAGGTATTTTTTTAGAAAATATTTGGTGCTTTTTGAAAAATTTAAAAATGGGCTCCATTGAGAGTGAATTTCCGGTTAGAGGACAGCCTTTATGGAGCCTCCTTTTGAATTTCTTTATAATTAATATTTGAAAGTGTAAAAAAATTTAAAAAAATCCTACATATTGACAATAACTTTTTCTATAGCCCTGCAAAATCTCATCACGAAATGGTTTGTATCTGACTACGGAAGATTTGACGGATGTCCTATTAGAAACCCGACTACCCACACACTTTTTTTTTTCTTTTCCAGGTGGTAACCGGGATACGACGGATTACGAATTTACGACCAGGCCGAATTCTTTTTTCAGAGTTCTATCTATACCTTGGGCCGACAGACTTGTATTTACAGCCGTTCTATTCCTAGGACCGGGCTTTCAAATGGGCCCATCTGAATTGCAAACCACGCGGGCGAATGTGCTCACTGTTCCCACGGAATTAATTGCGTTGGGATTGCTGCAATGGAAAGACGTTACTACTGCAGCAGCGCTGGCAAGACAGCTCGTCGCCCCTCCCGTTTGCCATTTTCCCCACTCGCCTCCAACTGCGAAGATTTCTTCGCTTCGCCCCCATTCCCCCAAGTAGAAAAAACCCTAGATCTCCACCAGCTCCTATGGAGGACCGTCTCAGCGCTCTCCCCGACGACCTCCTGCTCCAGATCGTGACGCTCCTCCCGCTGATCCAGTTGGTGCGGACCTGCGTCCTCTCCCGGCGCTGGAGCAGATTCTGGACGCGAGCCCAGATCCTACACGTCATCGACAAGGAGGTCGACGCCGGCGGCGAGCCCGACCGCTTCGCGCTAGTCGTTGAGAGCATCCTCTCCGCCGTCTACACCAGCCGACTCGGCCGCGCTCGCTGCGACTTCCAAATCAGCATCTCCAGGGTGGACAACTTCGACGCCCAAGACCTCATGTCCTGGGCGCGCCGCGCCGCCGATCTCTTCGAGGGAGATTTCAAGCTGAGCGTGGAGACGGAGACGGAGTCGGAGGGTGGTGAGCCAGACCCAGATGAGGAGCCGGAGATCTTCGAGCTCCCGTACTTCGAGTTTGCAAAGCAGATCACGCTGACACTGAGCGACAGGTTCCTGCACCTCGCCCTCCCGACGGGCGCCGGGGTGTTCGCGTCCCTGGCCAAGCTGGTGCTCGCGAAGCTCCACTTTGCTGACGGCGCCGGCGCAGCGCTCAGCGAGGTCGTGTCCTCGCGCTGCCCTTGCCTGCTTTCGTTGGTCGTGCGACACGTCTATGGCGTGACGGCGCTCACGCTCCGCACCGCGTCGCTCACGCAGCTGACCCTGTTGTGCGTCTACGATCTGAGGCTACTCGACGTGGTGGCGCTCAAGCTTCGCACCATGACGGTGGAGTGCTGCTTCGTGGATAGCAAAGGCGCCGAGTTGAGGATTTGCGCGCCGTTGCTTCTCAAGTTTAATTGGGCGGATTGCTGCCCGGAGAGCACTCAGGTTGGCCCCACCGACCACCTCAAGCTGCTGGTGGTAGGGGAGAATCCGCCCGTCACATGGGTTCATGCAGGATTCACAGCCCATTCCAACTTCGACATGATATTAAACCATGTCAGGCGCACCCAGGTCTTGGAGCTTCATCTCCCCATTCACCCCGTAAGTACACAATACTAGTTCATTTAGATCCCATGACAGCCCAATATATGTAGTACTGTATATTTTATCTTCTCTTTCTTCTAAAAAAATGGGAGTCTCTGCAACCAATATATACCTACATGCTAGTAACTTAGCTCCAAGAAATATATTCACGTTAGTTGTTTATAGTGGGGTCGTATTGTTAGCAATGTTTTAATTAGCCGGCTATTTTCGGAAAGCCTCCTGCTGCGGCTAGATCCTTTATAGGCTATATGGAGAATAGCCGCTAATAGACAGCTATAGCTGGATTTAGCCCTAAATTAGCCTCCAATTTAGCGGCTAAACTTTTGCTTTCTGAATTTATTTTCTTTTCTCCTTTTTATTTCCTTTTTTAATTTTTGTTTATCTGATTCAATAGTACTTGTGAGTTAATTGGTTGAATATTTATTTGCGTCGAGTAGTTGCATGAGTTGTAGCTCGAATCTTGTTTAAGTCATAGTTTTGTATTCTTTTGACAAGATTTGACTAAAATTTGCTCTGTTTTTTAAAATACGCTAAAACGGAATAGCCCGCTATAGCTGTGCCATAGCCTTTCGTAGCCTCTGCAAAAGCCGCTAAATGAAATAGCCGGCTATTTTAAACTATAATTGTTAGTGATATAGAATTAACATGGAGTGTTACAGGTGTGAAAAGACTAGATTCTCTATATTTTTCATTCATGATGTTTTAGAAGTTCAGATGCAAGTTGGACCATTACTCTTCAGAGTTGAAAACATTACAAATTATTATCGTATGCATAATATTCATGAAGAATCGAACAATAATATCTTACCTCAATTTTTCTAAAGTTTGACATATGTTTAAAGGATTTCTAGAAGCTTTGTTTCGAACTTATTTTTGTTAATCCACAATTGCTCTATATGCTAAATTGCTAATCACTTTTTTTAGCCTATTTGTTAGGTTACATGCGAATGCTCGCAACAATACATATATCAGTTAAACCTTATTTTTTTGGAAAGGGGGTATCGCCCCGGCCTCTGCATCCGCGCCGATGCATATAGACTTTATATTAACTTACTGAAATTTTACAGCGAGTTTATACAAGAATATCAGTTAAACTGTGAGGTGCATATATGTATCAGACATGCTTTCCTTTATTTCTAGTTGAAAAAAACTGAGGGCCTATTTGGAAATTGAAGCCACACCTTGCCACGCCACATGTTAGGACTTCCACACTATCATAGTCTAGCTAGTGTTTTCTTATTGTCCTCACTTATGATGTGCCTCAATTCCTTAGCACCCTACCCTACATGTCATACACAAGATTTCTAGCCAAGTATTACCACAAGTGTGGACACCGATTTTGCACAGGAAAAATGTGACATGGATATGCACCAACCAAATAGCCCTGAACACTTGCTCTCTTTTACCTCTAATATGTTTGTTGTCCATCGCACATAGCTTAGTTAAATTGGCTTTGCATCTTAATAATCATGTCTTAACTATGCATAATACTTTGATTGATGAGTGGTGTTTAAATTTAACTATTTTATCTATTAGCTAGTCAGCACCGGCCAGTTTCTTAAAATTCACTACAGTATTTAAAATGCTACTGAAATCACACTACTAGCTAGTATTTTCTTATTTGGGATCTTTAGTGACAATGCCAAGTTGAATAATAATAACGTATATGTACTGAGATTTTGCACGTGATGTTTCTTTTGTAACATTGGGGATTACAAGCAGGGCACCATATAATAATATTTATATTGTCAAACATTGCTTTCATCCGAAAATATAAGACATTTTTGTAGGCTATTTTAGCCTATCAAAACGTCATGTATTTTCGGACAGAGGTTGTATAATGCACATGTTTAATTTCTAGGAAATCTGTTTTGATTTGTTAATCTTCAATTGTTCTCCATGCAAATTAAACTTGGTTCTTTAATTTTAACATATATTTAATAGATTACGTGTGAATGCTCCCAACAACTATACATATAGCGATTGAACTGTGAGGTGCATATACATATGATCCATGCTTTTCCTTTTTTTCGGTTGAAAAAGACCAAACTGTTGCTTTTCCCCTTTAATATTTTTGCTGTCCTGGGTATATAGTTTAATTATATTAGCCTACAATCTTAGTATCCATTTCTTAACTGTGCACATTGTAGGAGCTGTTTAAAGTTTATTATTGTATTTGTTAGTCAAATATATATACCTAGTTTCTTAATATTTACTATAGTATGTAAGCAAGAATGCTACTGAAATCACACTAGTAGTTTTTTCTTATCTAGGATCATGAGCAACTTTGACAATGCCAAGTTGAATTATGCCAATATATAGTGTGTTCTTGCACATAATGTTCTTCTGTAATATTGGAGATTGAAAGCATGACACAGTGTAATCAGGAATGACAGAACAAATTTAGCTCAAACTTGATACATATGAAGCATTTAGTTGGCCAGATTTTTGGTGCAATTTCTCACTGAACTCTTAGTTAATTATTGTTTTTTATATGTACAGTTACCTACAGTATCTCTTAATAATCATCTTACTTGATAAATCCTTCTTGACCAATCTACAACAAATACATAACCAGCAAGCAAGGAAATACTGAATTATGGGATGGACAAACACAAGAAAAACCATCCTCACTGGCACTGCATTTTTTCCCTTACTGGCATTGCATGTACTCTACATGATTCAGTGTATATATGCACCCTATTTGGTTTGCAAACCTAAATAAGTTCTACATGTGAAAATGTTGAAAAACCATCCTCGCTTTATTATTGTATTATATTGTTGTCCTTGGTTAATAGTTTAATCATGTTCATTTGATATTATACGCTCACATCACTGTTAACTAGGAGCTGCAAGGACACGGGAAATTGATGGAGCACATTGTACTTCCAAATTAAATATACAGAGTTGAATCTGGTTGTGGAGCCAAACGGTCATATGTTTGGAATGAGCATGTTCAAACTACTTAAGAGATGTGTTGGTTTAAGAAAACTTCATCTTAAATTAAGTAAACGCAAGGTATGTTATTAGATCAATGAAACATATGTTTATAATACTCTCTTCAACCCATATTAGTTGACTCAAATTTATCTATATAAGGGTGTATCTAGTACTCCCTCTGTCCAAAAATAACTGAAGTGGGTTTGTTTAGATTCGGGTGTATCTATACATTTAAATACGTCTAGATACATTCGAATTAAACAAACGCAAGTCAGTTATTCCTAGACGGAGGGAGTACTAAAACTTGACTAGATGCATTCGTATCTAGATGAATCTAAGTCAACTAATATGGGTCGGAGGGAGTACAAACTTTCAGTTTTTTAGACAAAATTTCATTTTTGAGATTAACATATTTTTCTCAATTGCTTCAGGGTGACACAACGTGCTTAAGTTGCATTTTTGGAAACCCACAAGAGTGGAAACATCAGGAAATTCTCTTAAATTCTCTTGAACATATCTTAGTAAGCGATTTCAGTGACAACAGCCATGAAGTGGATGTTATCAACTCTATTCTAAAATGTGCACCATCACTCAAGGATATTGGTATAGAAGTTGCTCATGGTGTCAAAGTCTCTAAAGATACGGTCCTCCATTTTAAGGAATACCACCTAGTGAATTTTTGTCGAAAAGGGGAGCGCCCAATGGAGTACTATTATTCAGGAACATGGTGAGCTATTAATACTTCAAATAATATAGGATTCAAGAACTATAAGTTGATCTATCCTCTTGCCCCCTTTTATGGGAAGAACTATGAACGGTTAAACATGAAAAACCTTATTTATTTTGGCTATCATTGATATTAAATATATGGGATCTGGTTTTATACTTCTCGGACAAGAATTAAAACTATTAATTTGCTGATTTATTGCGCTAGTTTTGTTTTTTGGTGTCATCATATATGTGCTATATGGCTCATGCGATAATAGCTCTGTACGATGCAATTTATTATATGCGTGTTGCAAGTTTCTTTGCATTAATTCTTCATGTTGTATCAACTGATCGTCAAGTTCCCTCGCAAAGGTAACCTATAATTAAGTAGAAGATGCCCTGTGTTGCTGCAAGACTTATTGCATATAGCTTTTGCAAATAAAACCATGGAGAGGTAAGAAGTTGAGAAGACAATGATTTTTTGAAGGCGCAGTGGGGAAGGAGCATGTGGCTTTATTTTTTTTGAAATGAGGAGCATGTGGTGTACAAATACTTAGTGGGTATTAGCTCAGGTGTTCCAGAGAAAAACTTGATACGGAAAACACTAAGAGCATCTCCTTCAGACGTCTAAAAACCTAGCGAGCAAAAATATGTTTTTGGATACCTGTTTAGCTGTTTTTGAGCGCATGACAGGCGACCTCAATTCGGGGTGCTGTAAACTGCAGCGCGCCCCTAGCGGCACTTCACCGGGCACTAGAAAATACGGCGCTGCAAACACCTTTTTCACAAATATGCATCAATCGTAGATCAAACAAACCAAATATTGTTACATAGTTCATAGTTTATAAAATGCACTAAAAATAAGGTAGACTCAAGATCAACTACACTAGAACTAAAACTCGTCATCGTCCTCATCGGTCGAGCTCTCCACCGAGGTCAAGGAGAACATGTAGAGCCACCGGTCGTTGTTGTTGTTGACTATGGACGGACCGGCGCCCTACGCGGCAATGAACTCCCTCATCGCCGCCTTGTCGACCCTCCTCGCTGTCCGCTTCCTCTCTGCCTTCCTCGCCGCGTAGAAGTTCACCTTGGCTTGGACGTCCTTCGGAAAGTGGCTTGCCCATGCTACCATCTCCGCTTCCGCGCGGGTGCTTATGTCGTGGAAATTCGTGTCACTGTGCGGATGGCCGAGCCGCCACACCGCCGATCTGTAGGGTTCGCAGCATAGAAAACAAAAAATTTCCTACGATGAGAACAACTATGTACCAAGATCTATCTACTAGATACAAGCAACGGGCGAATATACATCCGTAGAGAACATACCCTTGAAGACCGACAAAGCTTAACGAGGTTGAACTCGTGGTTGATGTAGACGAACTCTTGCCGATCTCAAGATCGAGAGGAAGTCCTAGCACCGCAAATCAGCGACGCATCCATGCTCGCACACACGTCCGAGGCACCGAGCAACCTCCGCCTCCTCGCTCCAGCGATGCAGCGGAAACACAACTCTTTCTTGCCAAAAAGCCACAGGGAATATGTATCTCGCTAGTCCGAGACCATGGGGGATAAATACTAGAGGGGGAGAGAGATCCTTCACGAGGAGGTGTGAGTGAGAAGTGAGGAGGGGGGGAACCCCAAGGGGGTGGCCGGCGCATGGGGCTGCCCCCTTGCCCTCCCTCCATTCATGTGGGTGGAAGCTCCACTCACAAAATGCCCCTTCAATTTTCTCCACTCAAATTCCCATTAAATTTCCACCAAATTTAATGCAAACTCTCATTAAATAAAACTCCTTTTATTTATTCAGAATTTTGTCAATTACTATAATTAAAAACATTCACATATAATCCCTTGCTAGTATTTCATTTCACATGCAGAAACACTTCCTGCAATTTCACCCGAAACCAATTTCGGTATCTAGTGAAATATATTCCTGCACTTTGTTATTCTTTTCAGCATAAAACTATTTGCTCCAAATGGTGTCGGTGTCTCTTAAGTGTGTCACCCTACGGTTCGCGAATAATGAGGACATGATCGAGACCCCTCTCAGATAAATAATCAGAAGCGGGATCTGGAGATCCATACTGACTCCCACTCATTCAACGATGACTTTCTTGTGATCGTGAGAACCTTTTACGCTAGTATCTCAATCCCTTTGTCTCGCGATATATTACATGTCCGAGATTCGATCATCGATATCTCCATACCTAGTTTGATATCGTTACTGACATGTACTTTTTTCTTGTTCCCGTGATATAACATTCTAGTGATCAAATCACTTGCTTGGAAGCTAATCAATGTGATATCACCGAGAGGGTCCAGAGTATATCTATTTGTCATCGGGATGAACAAATTCCACTCTTGATCCATGGGCCTCAATATAACACTTTAGAAGTATTGAACCCATCTTTATAATCACCCTGTTACGGTGTGACGTTTGATGTTATCAAGATACTTTTCCAGTGTTAGTTATTGACATGATATCATGGTCTAAGGATTAGGATTACTTCATATGATGTTATAGCAATATAAACTCAATGAATTTGAATGTAATGCTATACTTCGGATGAATGTTCATCACACCATTCCAATAATGTTGTGACCCTGTTATTAACAACATCCAATGTCCATGATCAGGAACCTTGATCATCTTGTTAATCAACGAGCTAGTTTATGAGAGAGACATAACTAGGAACTTTATGTTTGTTTATTAAACACACATGTATTAACGTTTCTGTATTAATACAATTATAGCATGCAAAATAAACATATATCATATACTTGGAATATACATAATAACCACTTTATTATTGCCTCTTAGGGCATATTCTCTTTTGTCTCCCACTTGCACTAGAGACAATAATCTAGTTACATAGTGATAAACCTAACACCCATGGAGATCTGGTGTTGATCATGTTTTGCTCTCGGGAGAGTTTTAGTCAACGGATCCGCTACATTGAGATCTGTGCGTACTTTACAAATCTTTATATCTCCATCATTGACATGCTCGCGGATGGAGTGAAACCGACGCTTAATATGCTTGGAATTCTTGTGAGACCTTGGTTCTTTGGCATTGTCTATGGCACCATTGTTGTCACAATGGATCACCATTGGGCCCAACGCGCTCGCATCCACACCTAGTTCGGTTATGAACTCCTTTATCCAAACTGCTTCCTGAGCCGCTTCCGAAGAAACAACATATTCGGCCTCCGTTGTTGATCCCGCCACCATGGGTTGTTTGGAACTCCTCCAACTAACTGCTCCACCATTCATGAGAAATATGTATCCGGATTGAGACTTAGAGTCATCCGGATCGGTGTCAAAGCTAGCGTCGACATAACACTTAGCGACGAGCTCTTCTTCACCTCTGTACACAAGAAACATATCCTTAGTTCTTCGCAAGTACTTAAGGATATTCTTGACCGCTATCCAGTGTTACGATCCTGGATCAGATTGGTACCTACTAGTCAAACTAATAGCATGTGCCACATTCGGTCTTATACATAGCATGGAGTACATTATAGAGCCTATGAATGAAGCATAGGGGACTTTGTTCATTATCTCTCTTTCTTCCGCCGTAGCCGGACGTTGAGTCTTACTCAATGTCATGACTTGTAACATAGGTAAGAACCCCTTCTTACTTTCGTCCATTTTAAAATTCTTTAAAATCTTATCAAGGAATGTACTTTGCGATAGCCCTATTAGGTGCCTAGATCTATCTCTATAGATCTTTATGTCTAATATGTATGACGCTTCACCTAGGTCCTTCATTAAAAATTTACTGTTTAGATAACTTTTAACACTGTTTAAAAGATCTATATCATTTCCAATCAACAATATGCCATCCACATATAATATCAGAAATGCCACATCGCTCCCACTCACTTTCTTGTAAATACAATCCTCTCCATAAGTTTGGACAAATCCAAACTCTTTGATCACCTCATCAACACGGATATTCCAACTCCGGGATGCTTGCTTCAGTCCATAGATGGATCGCTGAAGTTTGCATACCTTGTCAGCATCTTTAGGATCGACAAAACCCTTTGGTTGTATCATATACAAATCTTCTTCAGTATTGCCATTGAGGAACGCAGTTTTGACATCCATCTGCCATATCTCATAGTCGAAATATGCAGCAATTGCTAACATATTCCTAACTGACTTTAGCATCGCTACAGGAGAGAATGTCTCATCGTAGTCAACTCCTTGAATTTGTCGAAACCTCTTTGCGACAAGTCGAGCTTTATAGATGGTTACATTACCATCAGCATCAGTTTTCCTTTTGAAAATCCATTTATTCTCCACGACCTTTCGGTCGTGAGGTAAGTCCACCAAGGTCCAAACCTGGTTTTCATACATGGATTCCATCTCGGATTTCATGGCTTCTAACCATTTGTTGGAATCTGGGATCATTATCGCTTCTTCATACGTCGCAGGGTCATCAATTTCATCGACCATGAAATTCATAATAGGATTTCCGTATAGCTCGGGAGCTGCACGCGTCCTGCTAGACCTGCGAGGTTTGGTAGTATTCTCTTTCGGAGCTTCATGATCGTTATCATTAGTTCCCTCCTCATTTGGTGAAGCCAACTCCAGAACGACTTCTGGCGCTGTGCTACTCGCCATATTATGGAGAGAAGGTTCTACAACCTCTTCGAGTTCTACCTTCCGACTACACACACCTTTTGCGAGAAACTCTTTCTCGAGAAAGGATCAATTCTTGGCAACGAAAACCTTGCCCTCGTATCTATGATAGAAGGAATACCCAATAGTTTCCTTAGGGTATCCTATGAAGACGTATTTTCCGCTTCGGGTTTGAGTTTATCCGGTTGAAGTTTCTTCACATAAACATCGCATCCCCAAACTTCAAGAAATGACAGCTTAGGTTTGTTTCCAAACCACAATTCATACGGTGTCTTTTCAATGGATTTAGATGGTGCCCAATTTAAAGTGAATGCAGCAGTTTCTAGTGCATAACCCCAAAATGACATTGGCAAGTCCATCAGAGACATCATAGATCGAACCATATCTAGTAAAGTATGATTACGACGTTCCGACACACCATTTCGCTGTGGTGTTCCGGTAGGTGTGAATTGTGAAACCATTCCACACTCTTTCATATGTGTGCTAAACTCGTAACTTAGATACTCACCTCCACGGTCGGACCATGGAAATTTGATCTTTCTATTACGATGATTTTCCACTTCACTCTGAAACTCCTTGAATTTCTCAAAGGTTTCAGACTTGTGTTTCATCAAGTAGATATAACTGTATCTACTTAAATCATCCGTGAAAGTAACAAAATAACGATATCCACCTCACGCCAACACACTCATTGGACCACACACATCAGAATGTATGATTTCCAATAAATCTGTCGCCCGTTCCATTGAACTAGAAAACGACATTCTAGTCATCTTGCCCATAAGGCATGGCTCACATGTATCAAATGATTTGAAATCAAGTGATTCCAAAAGTCCATCCGAATGGAGCTTCTTCATGCGTTTAACGCCAATATGACCTAGACGGCAGTGCCACATATATGCGGATATATCATCATTAAGTTTAATACTTTTAGCATCAACATTATGAATATGTGTAACACTATTATCGAGATCCAATAGAAATAAACCATTCATCATCGGTGCATGACCATAAACGATTTCATTCATATAAATCGAACAACCATTGTTCTTGGATTTAAATGAATAACCACTGCGCATCAAAACATGATCCGGATATAATGTTCATGCTTAGTGTTGGCACCAGATAACAATTATTCAAGTTTATAACTAATCCCGATGGTAAGTGGAGAGGTAGCGTTCCGACGGCGATCACATCAACGCTTGATCCATTGTCGACATGCATCTTGACCTCACCCCTTGCTAGCTGTCGCTTGTTCCGCAGCCCCTGATCCGAGTTACAAATATTAGCAACTGAACCAATATCAATTATCTAGGTGCTACTGCGAGTACTAGTCAAGTATACATCAATAACATGTATATCACATATACCTTTATTTGCCTTGTCGGCCTTCTTGTCTACCAAATACTTGGGGCAGTTGCGCTTACAGTGGCCAGTCCCCTTGCAATAATAGCACTTGGTATCAGACTTAGGGCCAACTCGGGGTTTCTTTTCAGGCACGGCAACCGGCTTTCCGCCCTTCTCTCCCTTCTGTTTACCCTTCTTGTCTTTCTTGAAACTAGTGGTCTTATTGATCATCAACACTTGATGTTCTTTCTTGATGTCCACTTCTGCAGTTTTAAGCATTGATAGAAGCTCGAGGAGAGACTTCTTCATGCCTTGCATGTTATAGTTCATCACGAAGCTCTTATAGCTAGGTGGCAGAGACTAGAGAACACGATGGTTGCCTAAGTCAATGGGAATCGTTATTCCCAAGGACACAAGCTTATCGGCGTAACCCGGCATCTTGAGTACATGCTCACTTACGGAGCTGTTCTCTTCCATCATGCAGCTAAAGAACTTTTCTGAAGCATTATAACTCTCTATAGCAGCATGGGTGTCAAAAATCATTTTCAACACACCCATTGTATCAAAAGCATTGCCGTTTTTGAAACGCTTTCAAAGTTCTAGCTCTAGCCCATACAATATGCCACAATGAACGAAGTTGTGGTCCTCCTAACGAGTCTGATAGACATTCTTTTCATCGCCAGGGGCATCATAAAGTGGTGGGGGGGCTAGTGGCGCTTCTATCACATATTGCTTTTGTGCAGAAGTGAGGAGAATCCTCAAATTCATGGCCCAGTCGGTAAATTTTCTACCGTTCATTGCAAGTTTCTCTTTCTCCATGAACACATTGAAATTAAAAGCAGGTGGTGCCATCTATAATAGAATTTGTAAAGTTTAGACTAAGTATATGATAGATGGAGTTCAACTAATCCAAATTAAGAATGAACTCCCACTCAAAAACGAGATCCCTCGTGCCTTTTTGGTGATTAAATGAACCAAATCCACTACACCAAGTCCGATCATCACGTGAGTCGGTGTAGTTTCAAAGGTGAGCATCAAATGGGCATCATATCTTTCATATGACTCATGCTTAACCTTTTGGTTCGTGTTCTGAGGCCATGTATGTACATGATAGGCTCGCCAAGTAAGAATCTTAGTATTCGCATGTGTAACTGTCTTACACCCGAAATATGATTGTGGATCCAAGAACACCCGATCATCACGTGATGTCTTGGAGCGACGAAACATAATCAGTGCATACTTAAGGGAGAACACATTTTTATCTTGATATATAAATGAGGGATCATCTTATTATGCTAATAAAACGCCAAACAAGCAATATAAGATGCAACAAACATCACATGTTAATAAGTGAAATGATATGGTTCTTGCACTTGATCTCCATCATGTGCATCGTGGTATGATCCTCATCATTCCTTTATGTATCTGGCCAAGGTCTATGGAACTTACACGTTATGTGTGTTGTAAGAGTATCGACTAATACTTTCACTTACAACATCACCATATCATGACACTAGCCCAGCAACAATCTAAACTAGACGCCTCTAATTTATCCATTACAAGTTTTACATGCCTTAGGGATTTCGAAGATAGAACTGTTCTTACCTACGGACATGAACTACAACGAGGATAACCAAATTGTTGCAAATTAGATATTGACTATAGTAGGAGAGACATACACCCGCTAGCCACTTATGCAAAACTAGTTGCATGTCAAGCGTGGAACAGGTCTTATGTGCGAGGACATGTAAAGTTTGTCCCGGCCGATTCATCCCACTATGCCAGCAATATCCAAAGTACAACTAAGAAGCAATAACATGATCATCACCGCCCACATATACATATGTGTACTACCCGTGCAAAGCATCTACGCATAGATCCGGCTCTAATACCACTGTAGGGTTCGCAGCTGATGACCCACAAGTATAGGGGGTGTATCATAGTACTTCCGATAAATAGGAGTATCAATCCCAACGAGGAGCAGAAGGTGCTGAACAGTGGTATGGAGCAGGAAATCCCTGTGAATACTTAGCAAACAGATTTTAGTGGCTTTCTAATAAGGCAACAAAACAAAGAGCAAGTAACAGAAGTAACGAACAAACGGAGCAAGTGGCCCAATCCTTTCTTAGAAAAGGACAAGCCAGTGGAAATACTTATAAGGACCAAACATTCTCGAGGACACATGGGAATTCTGTCAAGTGCTTTCGCTTCAAATAGCTGAGTACTCTTCTCTGGTGTTGTAAGTGTTGTGTGGGTGAACCTGTGCTAACATACTGCCCTTCCTAGGACTAATACATACTTGTGATTAAACCCCCTACAAACATCCGTAACTACATGAAAGTAATTAAGATATAAATCTAACAACATCCTTAAACTCTGAGATCCTACGCTCCCTTGTGCAAAGGTGTCCTAACGGGGGTTCAGGTTTCTGTCACTTCGGCAACCCCGCGATTAGTAGCCAAATACACAATGCATTCCCCTAGGCCCATAAATGGTGAAGTGTCATGTAGTCAACGTTCACATGATACCACTAGAAGAATAGCACCACAACTTAAATACTAAACCATTGAATAATAACTCATCACAGATTCACTACTAACAACATGACTTCTCCCATGTCCTCAATAACACAACGAACTACTCACAAGACATCATATGGATCCAGATCAAGGAGATATAGTAATGGATAACAATCTGAACATAAACAATAATCCAATGGTTCCACTCACAAGCATCAACTACAATAGTAATTAACACCGGGAAAGTTTCCCCTAAGAACTAAAGCAATATCCAACACAATTGTTACAGCGGGACGGAGTGGTGGTGCTGGTGCTGGTGGAGATGATGGTGTGGACGATGATGATGATCCCGATGAAGCCTAGCTTGATGAAGGTGTTGATGGCGATGGTCTCCCCTCTCCGGGAAGGAATTCCCCTAGCAGAAATCTGTTTGCCGGAGAGATCTTTCTCTCTCGGTGTTTTCCGCCCCATGGGCGGCGTAAATATATCTGTGGTTGCTCCCCGGGACTTAGGGTTCCGAAGGGAAGTATAGGCGAAGGGGCAGAGTCGAAGGCTGGGCAGGTGGGCCACACCTGCCCTAGGCGCGGGGTTAGGTGGGCCCGCACCTAGGGGGTGTGGGCCCCCTGAGGCCCATCTCCGTCCCTCCTTCTGGCTTCCTTCGTCTTCTGGTAAAATAATATGTTTCCATATTTTTCTGGTATTTTTCTGATCTTCGCGAAATTGCACCGAAAAGCCTTCTTTTCCATCAGAATCCAGACTCCGGCAGTCCATCCTCCAGGAATCATCCAACATGCATAAACAGATGAAAAGCCATAAGTAATACCTCATAATAAGACAAATATCAATGAATAGAGGTAAATTATGATATAGAAGGGTGATGCAAATTGGGCGTATCAACTCCCCCAAGCTTAGACTTCGCTTGTCCCCAAGCGAATACTGAGCTTAGTAAACATGTCCACAGGTTTATGGAGTGAAGTGTTAATAAAAGAATACGAGCAAGAAGCATCACACTTACCATTGCACAACTCATAGAAGAAAGCAACTCACCATTACATCAGTCATAATAGAGATGCATAAAGATAAATCATAATTGGAATTGGCAAACTTGTTCTTGGTCAGAGAACACCTGGCAAACAGTTTCTCAAAAGCTTTTTGTAGAAGTTTCAAAACAAGAACACTCTTTGCTCAAAAAGGTTTTTCACAAGTGAAGGATTTCAAAGTAATACTCAATAGATAAGTATTTTGTGCAAACAAGGAAGATAAAGAACATGATTGAATAAATCACCATATGAATGCTTGAAACACAACAACTCAAATTCTTGCTTGATATAGGGAGGAAGTAGGTTTACTGACTCAACTGGTAACTAGGAGAAAGGTCCCTTTATAGAGGGTAGCAGGGATTACAAGTCATAAAGAGCTTCCAAAATATTATGGTACTTACTAGCTTTGAGCCCTCATTGCCCCTATCATAAGCATCTTGAGATGATTAAGGTTAAAGTGAACAAAGATGGAGTATATGCTTGACGAAATATAAGTTGGAAATCTCATGTCCCTTGAATATGAGGGCCACTCCTCATGCATACTCAACTTTGGGTCCAGGTAAGTTATTTTCATTGTAAGTATTTGCGTATCATTGAGAACCGCCAATGGGGTACCCCTTGCACATGGTATATGAGCTTTCCCATAACCAAAATGACAAGGCAAGCAGACAATGAGCATCTCAGCGATCTTTTTATTTACTATGTGTATAGCTTTTTATTGAGGATGCTTCATAGATGACTCACTATGGTGATGCTGCAAGTTTCCACCATGATTAAGCATGGCTTAGGCTAGCGGCCCGGGCGTTTATCTAACACAGAATACAAACTCCATGGACTTACAAGTTCCCCCTTTATTTCACACCGTTGACATCCATAGACAAAAGAGCATGATATCAACTGTGTACAGAGTACAAGTGCAATGTTGAAAACATTCCCCGTGAATGCACGGTTCTGCTAATCCGAACGTATAGATGCAAGCATATACAACTTCTATGTCCACAATAATGGTTCAAGTCTATTAGGGGCAAGTAAATAAAGTGTGCCATCACGTTCGTGAGAGCTTTACTAACTAGTTTTCACATAACAAAATACATTTTAATATGAAAGGTAGATGAAGCTTAAGAATTTGCTAGGAATAGCAAAAGTTACTAGGTAGATATGGTGGACACAAGTGGCAAAAGTTTTGGGTTCAAAGGATTTTTGAAACATGAGAGGTATGCCTTCTCAAAACAGGTTTTTGGCTAGCAAGGCTGGGTAGCAAGCAAGAGAGTTGAAAGAAACAAGCAAACATACAAGTCATAAAGCCAAACATGAAATCTTCCTTGAAGAAACAAAAGAATCTTAAATAAATAATACTAAGCTTATGAGACAACAAGAAAGAAAAAAATGATACCAAATACCTGTAAGCTTTTTCTTTCTTTCTTTTCCTTTTAAGCTAATGCCACTCACCAGAACTCGGTTTGCCAAAACCAATTTAGATCAACATGATGATCCCAAAGTGGTGCCAATACTGAACAACAAGATCCATCATATAATAGAGATTGCAAACTAAAAATAAGAAGTGCAAAAAGTAAAAGATGAGACTTCTCATTAATATTCAATAAAGGAACTCACACCAAGGGATACATAGATAATAAACTAAAGGATAGATACTTCCACATGCAAACCAAACTATAAGATAACCTCTCTACCACGGATATTAATCCGCTAAAAATGTAAAAGATAATGGTGGTGATACCGCGACACTCCCCCAAGCTTGGAACAAGCCAAAGGGATGCCAAACCTGATGACGAATTACTCCTTTGGTGGTGGTGGTTTTATCTTGATAAGCTCCTCAATAAGTTTCTTCAACTCCTCGAACTCAAAAGTAAGAGTACGAATCAGCTCCGAGTTTTGCTCTATACGGTTCATGATCATGTCAGTCCGAGAATCCCAGTTCTTGTTATTCTTTCCCCACTCTTCATCCTTAGCATGATCCTTCTCTGCATTGTTAGAACGACGCATATCCCAAACCGAAGGCAAACTTTCCTTGGGCACATGTTGATATTGATATTCATGTATAAGTGTATGGAAGGGTCTCTTGTTATGTGGAGGAGATGGCTGTGGATTGTAGAAGAGACGTGGAGGTTTCCCTCCTGTAGACATCTGTGCTGTCTTCTTAAGCTTGGTAGGTCGTTCCACCAAACCAATGCTTGTGACGGTAGAATGAGTGTCCGTTTGCTTGTCCTCCTCCATGTCTCCTTCATAACCTACCGGAATCTCCTCCTCCTTTGGGACTTGTGGTTCTTCTTCTTTGGGCTTCTTCCCTTTGTCGTCGGTGGAGGCCATGGTGCTCTAAACTTGAGAAGATTTCCTGACAGAAACAGATCGAAACGAAAACACGACGAGAACACGATGCACGAACCTCGAGGAACCCGGGGGGTTATATATTACGAAGATTCAATGCATAATGAAGGTTTTGACACGGAAACGAAGCAGAGACGGAGTTCGAGGGTGGCAAACCCCCTCCAGGCGCGACCAGACTGGGACCGCGCCTAGGGTGGGTTTGTCCACCCCGGGCTCCGTTTCCTCTTCAGTTTCATCTCGTAACTTGCCTTATGTATTAAAAACATCAAAAATATAAAAATATTGGAGTTTCACGAACCTTCTGTTTTCACCACTTTTACCTATTCAAAGACGAACTCTGCAGATTCCTTCTCTCTTTCCCCTGAGAATTCCCTTCATACAAAACTCTTGCACAAAATCAATGAAAACATTAGTGTAAGCAAAAACAATAAACCTTTGGTAAATATTTCAACCAAAAACGCATCAAAACAAAAGCTTCTGTAAGAGGCAGATGCAAATGATGGCAGAAATCTGTCAAAACAGACCAGCAGATAAAGATTGATTTTTTAGAAGACCTTGTGTTGCTCAAATCAAAAAGTGCAGAACTGATGAAAGTTGGGTAACAACTTGGAGAACAGGCTCAGAAAAATTCAGCTCAATACGAAGTACTGAGATTCCTCACGAATTTTTACAATGCAGCACAAAAATCTATCCCAGGACAGCCACTTTTCACAACTCCTCTACTTCACAAAAGTAGTTGAACTTCACACAAAAACCAAAAAAAGGATAAGGAGCGGTTATTACTGAGATAATAACTTCCAAGACTCGACCAAAACTCTTGGGTTATCTCCCAACAAGTACTTTTCTTTAATGCCTTTAAGTTAGGCTTGAAACTTCCAAAGATGCTCACATAGGATATATATATCTGGAGTGAAAAAGAGCATCAAGAAGCAAATAGCCAACACACCTGAGTCTAACCCACTTCCTATGCATGGGGGTATCATGAGAAAACTAGTTGTTGAAACAAAAGGCCACAAGCATAGGAAGACAAAACAGATGCAACTTTAAAGCTTTCAACATAAGACGGGGAAACTTAACATCATTGAGATGCATAAAACCATGTTTACCTCTCTCAAAATAACTTTCAGTAGCACTTTGAATAAAGTTGAGAATATAACTGTCACTGGAAACAACTTTATCATCAGAATAAGCATACCTACAGTCACCAAAAAGAGGTCCAAGGTCATAGACTGGATCAATAGAAGCAAGTTGTTCCATCCTGAAATCTTTATTAGGCAAGCTATTTTCACAAGGAGCTTTAGCAAATTTGGAAAAGTTAAACTCATAAGACTCTCCATCAAACTTTGTTAAAACTTTTTCCTTCTTAAAATCAATAATAGCTCCACAAGTATTCAAGAAAGGTCTACCAAAAATGATAGGACAAGTTTTGCTAGCTGCTGAATTAAGCACTAGAAAATCAGCAGGATATTGAATCTTACCATAGAGAACCTCCACATCTCTTACAATACCAATGGGGAAAATTGTCTCCTTGTTAGCAAGGTGAATAACCACATCAATGTCCTCAAGCTCACAAGGACCAATCTCATGCATAATTTCCCTGAAAGCTCATAAGGAATAGCACTAGAACTAGCACCAATATCACATAAACCATAGTAGCAATGATCACCAATTTTAACAGAAAGCACAGGAACACTAGCTTTTATAACCTTACCAGGATGATAAATAATATTAGAAGCGTCTTCACAGAAGACAATATGCTCATCCTCTATATTTCTAGTGACAGCGTCTTTCACAATAGCTACCAGAGGTTCATCACTCAAATGCTTACTAGGCTCCACAGTTTTCATTTTACCTTTGCTATTTGCACTAATAATCATAGAATACTCCTTTACCTTAGCTGGGAAAGGCATTTTCTCGAGATGGGGTTCAGGCACAATATGATTAGTAGAATAAACTTGAGTACTTCTAACGGGAGCATGACTAACAACATCTTTATAAGGAGCATGGTACTTATTCCACTTCTTCTTGGGAATTTCAATGTAAGAGGCAAAGTCCTTAAAATAGCTGGCAATACTTTGGGAATCAAGACCAAACTCATTGCTAATATCATGGAAGCTATCAGTTCCCATAAAAGATTTAATGCATTCATAATCATAGTTTATACCTTAATTTCCTCCTTTGTCATTCTCCCAAGCTTCAGTGTTCTCTTGAATACGGTCTAGAAGATCCCATTTAGCTTCCTTCATACGTGTGAATGATCCAGCACAAGAAGCATCTAGTAAATCTTTATCGTGAAGAGAAATCCTAGCATAAAAGTTATTTAGAATAATATTGTTAGGGAGTTCATGAATAGGTATTTTAAGCATTAGTAACTTCAATCCCCCCAAGCTTGGGCTATACTCTCTCCATCAAGAGGCAAAAAGTTATATATAAGACTTCTATCCTTATAGATTTTACTGGGAGGATAAAATTTAGAGTAAAAGAGAGATGCCATCTCCTCCCATTTCATGGATTGTCCATTCTTCAACAGCTTATACCATGCTTCAGCTCTCCCTTTCAAAGATATGGAGAGTAACTTCTTCTTCACCTGTTCAGTTGTGATACCTGCACACTTAAACAACCCGCACAATTCATGGATAAAAATCAAGTGATCACTGGGATGGACAGTTCCATCCCCAAAATAATAATTATCCATAACACGATTAACAATACTTGTAGGTATCTTAAAAGGATCTATATCAACAGGAGTGGTTCATCTACTACCATAGCAGTGGTAGTAGTTTTCCCAAACAGAAAACCAAGTGGGTTATCCATATTGGAAACAAAGTAACAAGCAGTAACAAAAGCAATACTCATAGTAAAAGTTTCCCTTACCAGTTCCACTCTTCAATAGCGCTTCACTCCCCGGCAACGACGCCAGAAAATAGTCTTGATGACCCACAAGTATATGGGGTGTATCGTAGTAATTTTGATAAATAGGAGTGTCGATACCAACGAGGAGCAGAAGGTGCTGAATAGTGGTATGGAGCAGGAAATCCCTGTGAATACTTAGCAAACAGATTTTTAGTGGTTTTCTGATAAGGCAACAAAACAAAGAACAAGTAACAGAAGTAACGAACAAACGGAGCAAGTGGCCTGTAACATCCCAAAAATACTAAGCTTGGATCATCAAATTCTAATCATCAAAATTAGGGTTAACAAAAACTTTTCTAAATGAAATCATGAATGCATGCATATGTGTATGCATGGATTTTGAAATCCTTTAAAACCACCTTGTTTGTTTGTTTCATTGCTTGTAAAATGTTTCTTAGGTGAAATAAACATCATCTAAAACATTCCCCACACCTTTCCTAAAGACAAGTAAATCAAAACACATATATGAAATGAATGGTCATTTTGGCCAATTTAACTCCCATGCCTACTTTGGCTGTCTCAAACATTCAGAACCTAATAGAAAATTTTCTGGATCTTTGCACCCCTTGAATGTACTCATAACAAGGTATCAAGGCCCACTTTGTGATCATACAGAAACTTTCAAATGCATAGTTTAAATGACAATTCAAAATTGAATCTTTATCATATGGGAAGATCCCACTTTTTCAAAAACCACTCAAACAAGCTCAACTTTCAAAACCCAAGCATCTGCAGACTCACCAGCACCAATCTAGCAAACTCACCAAAAATCTTTTCAAAATTCAAAACTTGAGTTCATGCAGCCATTTCATCAAACAGGTTGCAGACACAAATCAAACAAAACATCAAACACTATAGTGTGCAGTGTTTTGAGCCTAACTTGTTCCCTAGTAGATCATCTAGGAAGTTTAACTAAGGACTAGCACCCCTATGGGCTTGCCATTGCCATCAATGGTGAACAGCCGAGCACACCCTTGTCACCCTATTGTGGACAACAGGCTAGAGGAAGAACTAGCCTTGCCAACCTTGTCTAGGAGGCAGCCCACCGTCCACCGCAACTACCTGTCCCAGCCGCGAGCGTTGCCAAGCCCTGGACCACGCGCACAAGCCGCGCCCAGACCGCCAGAGACCATGCCGAGCATGCGCCAGAGCACGACCCTCGACTGAAGCCCACAGACCGTGCGCCGCCCTCGCCGCGTGCATACACAATCCCCACCGACCCAGGAGACCGCCAGACATCCTTGTTCGCCGCCCCGTGCCGCACAGCCACCGCCCGCCGTCGAAGACACCGCCTCTGCCGCGTAGAGCACCGCCCGTTCCAGACCAAACCACACTGCCCCATGCCTCGAGACCATGTCGTTGAGCATCGCCAGAAGACACCGCACCGTCCCCTACCCTTGCCCATGCCATTAGCCGCCTGTAACCTCGCCCCCGACGAGCTCACCGTGCGCCCCGACGGTCCCCTCGCTCGACTATAAATAGAGGCCACCCCCGCACGATTTCTTCACAACATCTCACTCCCCTCTCCTCACTGATCGTGCCACACCATTCTCAGGGCAAGGCGAGCACCACCTCGCCGGAATTTCACTGGAGCCTGCCGCTGCCGGAGAAGAAGGGCGCCATCGATTTCGTCCACCCTAGGAGCTGCCGCGACCACCCCTGAGTTCGCCGTCGTCGACTTCGTCGTTCGCCCACCTCGCCGACCCTCGCCAGTACCCCGGTGAGCCCCCAGCAACCCTCACTGTCCGCTCTAGGTTTTGTTCTCGCCGGCGTTGTCTCGCGTCGACGATGACTCCCAGCCGTTAGATTAGAACTAGATCGAACGATCCACGTCGCCCCATACCGCTTCGCCCAGCCCCGTGTCACTGACGAGTGGGGACACCCACTTAAGCAGCCCGCGGGAGCATTGCGCTTAGCAGGACGGCCCAGTAAATTTTCCCGCGCAGCCCAGTTATTCAAATTAAACCTTTTTCTATTTCAATTCAAACACACTTCTGTACCCAACTTCAAAAATCAACCCAGATCGATTCAGTGCACCAAATTGAATGAAACCAATTTTGTTGGAAAGGTCTGTGAATGCTGAATCCAAGCCCGTTGGATTCAAGTCATTTGGATCTATAGATCACCCATGGTAAAAATAACAAGGCAGAAGCTTTTCTGCATTCAAACATTTTTCAAATTTAAACCATAATAGCTTTTGAGTTTATTCCAACTCGCAAAAATCACATTTAACCATACCTTTTAGAATATATAAAAATATATAGGTTTACTTGCAGAAATAATGTTCAAGTAATAAAAGAATGCTACATAAGCATTTCTAGCCACTTTAATTAATTAAAATAAAAGGGTAAAACCTTATTAAATTGTGACACCACTTTAAATCACATTCCCATGGACTACAATATGTGGTGATAACATGTGTCAACATGATCCCATGTTGGGTTTGGATAATATAAAATCTTAAGTAGTTTTTCAATGAGTAGAAATTACTTTTCTAAAAATAAAAGTATTTAAATCAAGCCCTAACCTTGTAATATTAGGGATGATGCTAGATCATCCATAGGACCCTTGTGTGTGATGATTGCATGTAGTTAAGTGTTGTTTGGTGATTGCGTACCTCGTATTTACTCATAGACGCTAGTACCGACCAAGGATACGAGGAGGAAGGAGGATACTACGAAGAAGAAGCCGAGGAGAACTTCAACCTCTGCTCAGCACAAGGCAAGCTAAAACTTGCAAGACACTCTACTTTAGCAAGCTTATACTGATATTGATACAAGCTGATACTATACCTATGCAAGCCTTACTAATCAAGTTGACCTATGCAAGCTAACCCTTGCAAGATACCCTACTGATGCAACAAACCCATACTTGTTCTATGACTACTATATGCCTTAAGCATATGTGATCATTCCCACTTGATAAACCAATCCTAGTTTTATGTGCAAGCTTCTTACTCTATTTCTTTATCAAAGCTTACTTAGAGTTTACCTAAGTGACTGGTAGATATTGGAAAGATGCTAAAGGTTGCATAAAGAGCATAAAATTTGGCCTAAGTTAGAAACCTTGACATCAGCCTGAGACATGAGCTTGTACTTAGTTGAAACTCCACTAGTTACCACCCCTCATTAGTACTACCCCCACCTGTAGATGCTAGTGCTAAGAATAAAACTTGATCAACTTTTAGATGGGAATACTTGGTGGAAAAATGGTTACGAAAACCTTGGAATGATGGATCATTCTATTGAAAAGTTTTGGACATGTGTTTCCAAACACTTGAGAATTTTGGTGATAAAAATGTTGAGGCATGAGCCTTAGCCCTTTATAAAACTGATGGTTGTCTGGATGCGATACCATTCCAATTTTATCGTACAACCACAATACCCGAATATTGGGTAGGGCTTGACTGGAAACTTATATTCCTTAGTATTAGTTCCCTCACGGCCAAGGTCTGAGCTGAGGCTACCTTGTGAAGATTGTCCACCTGTGCAGTACCCAAGATGACAGTTGGTCATGGTTGGGAGGCCAAACTCACAGGAGAGGTGCTTATACTAGGGCGTGTAATCGAAAGGTTAGGATTGATTATCCGCATACTAAGTATGGTGAATTCAGGATTTGTTCCTGACGGATGTATCGAATGTTGTGGTGAAAGTGTACAATCTCTGCAGAGTGTCAAACTATTCGAATAGCCGCATCCGCGGTTATGGACAGTTGGAGTGGCCATACTGTTCCCCCGTCAGACTTTTCAAAATGACCTATGAAATGAACTAAGACTTTGACTTGACCACAACAGAGTTGTGATATGAAATACAAGTTCCCAGTTAGGAGTTATAAAATTGTGACTAGCTTTAGAACTTAGTAGAGATAAATCTGGCTTTTGCAAAACAACCCTAGAGCCTAGTGTCCTATTATCCAAAAACCCCCTTTACCTATTAGTATTAGTTTGCGAGTACTTAAAGAGTACTCATGGCTTTGTCCCTGGCTATTCCCATGGCCAGACTATGAAGAGGAGTACCTGGAAGATGGACCCCAGGAAGGTTACGACAACTAGGATCATCTCCCATCGTCAGCATTGCCTGTGACCCCGAAGATGGAGCTTCGCCTACGCTACCGTTATTATTACGTATTCCGCTGCTTGATGTGTATTAAGAACTGGATCATGAGATCCCTATTTGTGTAAGAACTTATGTATCGTTTGTAATGGATGATGTACTATGGTATCCAATTCTGTTATGTCTCACAAAAATGGTAATCCTGGGATTGCGATGTATGGCATAACAGGCATCTAGGATTGAAAAATCCGGGTGTTGACATGGCCCAATCCTTTCTTAGCAAAGTACAAGCCGGTGGAAATACTTATAAGGACCAAAAATTCTCGAGGACACATGGGAATTCTGTCAAGTGCTTTCGCTTCAAATAGCTTAGTACTCTTCTCTGGTGTTGTAAGTGTTGTGTGGGTGAACCTGTGCTAACATACCGCCCTTCCTAGGATTAATACATACTTGTGATTAAACCCCCTACAAACATCCATAACTACAGGAAAGTAATTAATATATAAATCTAACCACAGCCTTAAACTCTGATATCCTACGCTCCCTTGTGCAAAGGTGTACTAACGGGGGTTCAGGTTTCTATCACTCCGGCAACCCCGCGATTAGTAGCCAAATACATAATGCATTCCCCTAGGCCCATAAGTGGTAAAGTTTCATGTAGTCGACGTTCACATGACACCACTAGAAGAATAGCACCACAACTTAAATACTAAACCATTGAATAATAACTCATCACAGATTCACTACTAACAACATGACTTCTCCCATGTCCTCAAGAACACAACGAACTACTCACAAGACATCATATGGATCAAGATCAAGGATGATATGGTAATGGATAACAATCTGAACATAAACAATAATCCAATGGTTCCACTCACAAGTATCAACTACAATAGTAATTAACAGCGAGAAGGTTTCCCCTAAGAACTAAAACAATATCCAACACAATTGTTACAGCAGGACAGAGTGGTGGTGATGGTGCTGGTGGAGATGATGGTGTGGATGATGATGATGATCCCGATGAAGCCTAGCTTGATGACGGTGTTGATGGCGATGGTCTCCCCTCTCCAGGAAGCAATTCCCTCGGTAGAAATCTGTCTGTCGGAGAGATCTTTCTCTCTCGGTGTTTTCCGCCCCCTGAGGCGGCGGAAATCTATCTGTGGTCGCTCCCCGAGCCTTAGGGTTTCGAAGGGAAGATATAGGCGAAGGGGCGGAGTCGGAGGCCGGGCAGGTGGGCCACACCTGCCTTAGGCGCGAGGTTAGGTGGGCCCGCGCCTAGGGGGTGTGGGCCCCCTGAGGCCCATCTCCGTCCCTCCTTCTGGCTTCCTTCGTCTTCTGGTAAAATAATATGTTTCCATATTTTTCTGTTATTTTCTGACCTTCGCGAAATTGCACCAAAACGCCTTCTTTTCCATCAGAATCCAGGCTCCGGCAGTCCATCCTCCAGGAATCATCCAACATGCAGTTAACAGATGAAAAGCCATAAGTAATACCTCATAATAAGACAAATATCAATGAATAGTGGTAAATTATGATATAGAAGGGTGATGCAAATTGGGCGTATCAACAGCATAGAAAACAAAAAAAATTCCTACGATGGGAACAACTATGTTCCAAGATCTATCTACTAGATACAAGCAACGGGCGGATATACATCCGTAGAGAACATGCCCTTGAAGACCGACAAATCTTAACGAGGTTGAACTCGTGGTTGATGTAGACGAACTCTTGCCGATCTCAAGATCGAGAGGAAGTCCTAGTACCCCAAATCAGCGGCGTATCCGTGCTCGCACACACATCCGAGACACCGAGCAACCTCCGCCTCCTCGCTCCAGCGATGCAGCGGAAGCACAACTCGTTCTTGCCGAAAAGCCACCGGGAACATGTATCTTGCTAGTCCGAGACCATGGGGGATAAATACTAGAGGGGAAGAGAGATCCTTCACGAGGAGGTGTGAGTGAGAAGTGAGGAGGGGGGCTCCTTTTATAGGAGGAGGGGGGAACTCCAAGGGGGTAGCCGGTGCATGGGGCTGCCTCCTTGCCGTCCTCCATTCATGTGGGTGGAAGCTCCACTCACAAAATGCCCCTTCAAATTTCTCCACTCAAATTCCCATTAAATTTCCACCAAATTTAATCCAAACTCTCATTACATAAAACTCCTTTTATTTATTCAGAATTTTTTAAATTACTTTAATGACAAACATTCACATATAACCCCTTGCTAGTATTTCATTTCACATGCAGAAACACTTTCTGCAATTTCACCCAAAACCAGAATGGGTATCTAGTGAAATAAATTCCTGCGCTTTGTTATTCTTTTCAGCATGAAACTATTTGCTCCAAATGGTGTCAGTGTCTCTTAAGTGTGTCACCCTACGGTTCACGAATAATGCGGACATGATCGAGACCACTCTCAGATCAATAATCAGAAGCGGGCTCTGGAGATCCATACTAACTCCCATACATTCAACGATGACTTTCTTGTGATCATGAGAACATTTTACGCTAAAATCGTAATCCCTTTGTCTCGCGATATATTACATGTCCGAGATTAGATCATCGGTATCTCCATACCTAGTTTGATCTCGTTACTAACATGTACTCTTTTCTTGTTCCCGTGATATAACATTGTATTGATCAAATCACTTGCTTGCAAGCTAATCAATGTGATATCACCGAGAGGGCCCAGAGTATATCTATTCATCATCGGGATGAACAAATTCCACTCTCGATCCATGGGCCTCAACATAACACTTTAGAAGTATTGAACCCATATTTATAATCACCCTGTTACGGTGTGACGTTTGATGTTATCAAGATACTTTTCCAGTGTTAGTGATTGAGATGATCTCAAGGTCTAAGGATTAGGATTACTTCATATGATGTTATAGCAATATAAATTCCATGACTTTGATCATAATGCTATACTTTGGATGAATGTTCATCACACCATTCCAATAATGTTGTGACCTTGTTATTAACAACATCCAATGTCCATGATCAGGAAACCTTAATCATCTTGTTAATCAACGAGCTAGTTTATAAGAGAGACATAACTAGGAACTTTCTGTTTGTTTATCAAACACACATGTATTAACGTTTCCGTATAAATACAATTATATCATGCAAAATAAACATATATCATATACTTGGAATATACATAATAACCACTTTATTATTGCCTCTCAGGGCATATTCTCTTCACGATCATACGCCACTAGTATAAAACCGACCTTTGGTTTGGAGTTGTGGTGGCCTTTATTCCTGGCCATGTCTGGAACCGGGAGTAGTGTGAGAACTAGTTCCGATGCACTAGTCCCGGTTCATCCCCTTTGCAACGGCTAGGAGGTAGAAATTGCCTAGTCCCAATTAATTGGGGACCTCTAGTCCCGGTTGGTAAAACCAGCTGGGACTACAGGTCAGGCGCCAACGACTGGGACCTAGGAGAACATATAGTCTCGGGTGGTGTTACAGACCGGGACTAGATATCATGGGCTAGTCCTGGTTTGTAGGACCACCTTGGACTAATGTTTCCCCTATATATTCCCTGCTTCGACCCTGCACAAACCCATGACCATTTTCTCCAAGCTAGCTCAAGTTCATACTCATTTTTTGTCCAAAGTTTGTCAAGATTGTGTGGCATCCATCAATCCAAGCTTCTAAAAGGTTAGCAACTTCAATCTTTCATCTCTCATTATTAGTTTAGCTCAATGCTATAAAATTAGAGAGGGATTTCATGCTTAGAAGTAGAGGGAATTTTAGATGTGTAATTTTAAGAAAATTTTGATTATGCAAAAAGTTACTGAAAGTTGAGATGTGTATTTTTAGAGGTTCAGAGCTCATAATTGAATAAGGTTTTCACTAATAGATCAATAATTAAAAAGTCAACA